>WQNJ02000016.1:23467569-25962569 GCA_016584745.2 Phylloscopus trochilus trochilus | reverse complement strand
TTCTGTCAATAAAGTCTTTTAAAGCTGTAAGGCCCTTAAGGAAGTGGTTTGCTATGTCTCTATAATGTTTTGCACACTGGGGCACTGATCTGGTGGAACAAACCAGAATCATCCAATAACTTTTGACTACAACCTGTTTCAGTCACAGTAGAGGCTTCTGAAAATGCTCTGTTGCTGAGATCAATATCAGTTCCTTACAACTTCCACAGGAGCAGCCCAGTGCAAAGGTCTGTCAGAAGTCCCATATCATGTGGGGTAGCTAAGTTTGGAGGTCTTCTAGATTCCTTTCTCTATGTCCAAACCTGTATGAAATGTGCATTATTGTCTCCCTGAGTAATCAGGAGGAACAGGAACTAATATTATTACAGCTTACAGATTAGTATTCAATTTCTACATTTGAACACTTATAAAAGGCCACCAAGAACCACAACATAAGCTGAGCTTGCACCAGATATGGAATGCAGCAGGGAATAGGAGTTGATTGCCTACAAGAACAATTGACTTGAGCTTGAAAAAAAGCACAAACAGCAAAAAAACTGCTTAGAGAATAAGTGGCTATTCTCAACTAGATTCTTAACTGTGTGTAAAATATGTTGCCCTGGCAGACTTAAACCTGAGCATCTGAACCCAGTAAAAACTGAACATGCTAAAAAAACCCTGTTTTTCCAAAGTGGAAACAAGTTAGATCTCTTGTCAATAATGTGATAAATAAAATACATAAAGGGTTCTGTCAAACTACTTCTTAATTTCATTTAAAATGCTGCAGTCCAAGCTGCAGCTGTGTGTTAAATCCAGCAAGATTGATTCTGAAATTAGTCACATTAATTCATCTTTCTACTTTCGGTAACACAAATCAGAAATTGAGCTTCTTCCCTGGGAATTGCATCTTATTTTAGACCCTCTCTGTTTTTTAGTAAGAGGATAAGGATATCTTTTTTAAACAGTAGAAAAAACCTACTGTTATAATTTTAAATTATTGGTATTGATTAGGATCTTCACCTGAATAATAAGTACAGGAACGATGATAATCTCCCTCATCATCTATATTATACATTTTCCATGAACTTTTCTGCACTGAACAGGACTTCACTGAGGTAGATAAGGGACCTCAAGTGTTCAGAGGAAATAGGTATTTATTTTCAGATGTGGAACATTGTAAGCTTAGCAAAAAAAAAAAAAATGCAAAACCTGGTTCAAAATTCAACACACCTGTCAAAAGCATTGATTTGCTGTGCTACTTTAAAAACCTGTGGTGCAAAAATAGACACAGAGGGTCAGCCTCAAAATGAGGGTGAGCTGAAGAAGTATGGTAAATAAAATATTGCAGTAGTGTCTCTTATTGTGAGAATTTTACTTACATGCAGTATAATTTGAATGTTCCGTGTGAACAAGCTCTTCCATGAATAACAAAACCAGTAAACTGCTGTTTCCTGTAGATTTCTTTTTTATTTCCCTTAAAGCTTTCTCTCCCAAGACTCCAAATTACCCAGTTTTGGATTGCTCTTCATGATCATGCACCTTGCAAGAGGTGATCACATCTGCCAGGAAGGGAGCTCCCAGCACACAGGCTCCTGCGCCCACGTAAACCCAAACATCCCCACTCCTCTGCCGCCCTTGCTCATTACTCTGCGGGCTCATTAAGAGCTTTTTCCCATTGAACAGTTCATGCTTTTTTCCCTATCTGCCTGTGGATTTCCATGACACCTCAAGGCACTTCTATTGAAACTGGACTGCAGGATCAAAAGCATCGAGATGGAAGGAAAGGAAGGTTTATGAGGAGCAAACAGATGGCACCTGCCATCAAAACATGCCCCATTTCTTTAGGAAGCTATGCTAAAAATGATCAAATATTGCTGCCTTGGAAAAGCAATGGATGACAGTTTGAAACTGAACTTCCTGAAACACTGCTTCACTCTGAGGTGTATTCAAAAGGTTTTTATTTGTTGAATACAGAACAACCTAAGGAAGCACTCACCCTATAGGAGATAACAAGAAAATCTGAATTTCTTCAGTGTACCTCCTTATTTAAACAAAAATCAGTTATTGAATCTGAGTTTGCAGGAATTTTAAGAGGTTTTACCCAAAATCCAAAACTCTCAACTGATTTCAGAGAAGTTACAAAGTCACAATAGTATCCTTTGAACCCCAGAAAAACTACAAGACCTCACATCTACAATGATGTGAAGATGAGACAATACAGAAGGAATAATGTCCTTTCTCTTTCAGGAAACATTATTTTTAAAAAATATTGCTCCTTCTCATAATGTGAAGAACTCTTGTGAGACAACTCTCCAATTTTAATATTGACTGAAAGGTAAAAACCATTTATGATAGGGAGTATAACTTCATTGGGCTTAATATGTAGTAAATTGTACATATCAAAGATAGAAAAGGATTAGGCAAGGGCATGTACAGGAGAAAAAATTTGATGCAGTAAAACTGATATTAAAAACACTGCAGGGGGGAAAAAATATAAAACCTCTTGAAAATCACACCTAAATCATTCTACACTGAAGTGGATTTAAAGCAGGTGTACAGAAGCTCCAGTCTTTCTTTTAAGTTTCTGAAGTCTTAGGATTCTCTCAAATCATACCATCAGTGTCTTGTATGATCTAGTTTCTGATTAATATCTAATAATTGAAATTGCAGTAACTTGCATACTAAAATACATTGAATTAAAAATATATATCATATTTGTTGAAGTCTTGAAGAGCACCATTTAATATTTCACCTGGGCATATTCCCTTTTCAGTGAGTATTTCAGAAATACTTCCTGAAAGAACTAACACACATTATGAACTTAAGAGCCACAAAGTAATCCAGTGAACTGAATCACTGCATACTGCCAACATTGGCAGCAAGGAAGCTGCATAAAAGAATATGCTTCTATTTGGAGGAACAACCTGAAGCTGAAGAAAATCCACATTCATCTTCCAACTGTGAAAAAAGTAACTGTAGAAAAAATAATTGGCAATGTACTTCAGATTAAGTAGATGAATATTGTTGACACTTTGGAGAGTTTAGGTATTACTGATGAAAAGCAGAAATAATATATTCGCCTGTTTGCTGTGTAATTCGGCGCTCACTAATTAACTGAAGTAATGGAGACTGTATTTCCTAGTCATAAAGGCATTTTTGGGAATACAAGCTTAATGTACCTCATCTAAGCCCCCGATCTAGGCACATCTTGTCTAAGAGCTTAATTTTTAATGTCTGTCTTCTAAAGCCAGTGGGCCAATTATAGTCACTAGATTTCTTTTTTCAAGTAGCAGTGCAAATGTAATAAACAGTGTATTGCAACTACCTCAACAGTAATCACAGGCTGCTTGTCTGCTTGATTACCAGGTGCTTATTTCTGCAATGAAACTGTTGATCCATTATGAATAACAAGAGATTAGACTCTTAGGGAGCAGGCATTTGGAAGCACTAGTTCAGTGTTCTTTGCGTATTGATGGGGTCATATTCAGTGGAGTGACAATGGACCACTCCTCACAGCTTTTGGCAGTTATATAAACTTCCACACATACATATAGAATGTCATTTAGGCAAGTGTATCTATGCTTACAGGAAGTCATGGCCATGTTTATATATTAAGTATACCAAATTATCAGGGGGAAAAGGGTTGAAAAGAACCTACAACTTCTAGTAGATTCTCTTATTATTTTTGAGAATAAAGTCCAGTTAAGCCTCATTTCCTTTAAGTCTGTTCCATGGATAAGGGTTTTAGTATGTTCTTTTTGAATCAATGGGCAAAATGCAGAAAAGCATGTTCCTATCTGCAGCAGATTATCACATTTTTAGAAGCAGAACTGCTGCTATCACAAGAGTGGCCCATTAACTGGAGCACAGCAGTGAGGGAATCACTTCTGAAATGTCATCAGCAGTTCTTTTGGTAGAAAGTGTGCTTAAAATTGCCCTGTACACACTGAGGCCTGACTTGATAAGATGAAGATTTCAAATAAGAGCACAGAAAATTTTCGTGGATTTGTTTGGGGGTTTTTCGCTTTTCCTGTGTTCAATTTTATTCAAAAAGACACAGGGTTCTAAAGAGCTGGATTCCCCTTGCCTATGATCCAAAATAATACTTTCAATAGCACGTTTTTTAATAACCTTTTAAGTACAAATCTGCGGAGTGTCTGGTCAGACCAAGTCTCTTGAAAATGTCACTGGCTGGAATGCTTTCAAAATGTTTCCACAGCTATTTTTCTATCTGAACACAGAATGATTCTTCATGTAACCCTAAAAATTCTGCTTTTGTAGACTGAAAGCAAAGCTCAATAAAGTCAAAAAAGCCATCAGTGGGCTTTGAAACTGGTCCTAGGTCTTTTGGCTTACAGGTGGCAATCCTTGGCCAGCCTGCAGGGGTGATTATTGTTTTACTGCCCAACTACTGTAGAAAAATTTTACATGGTGGATACTCCAGATAATTAGCACACAACATCTAATATTAAATATTTTGTGTTAGATATCAGAAGACATCACATTACCAATTCATCTTGTTCTGCTTCTACCAGTGGCCAGTGTCAGATGAGCACAATGTCAGGCAGGTCATAAAGTTGTCTCTATCACTATTCTAAAAGATGCTTTGGCATCTCCCAGTCATTTGTAGAGCAGTTTGTTGTAATCCTGCTGTGACAGAATGAAATGCACATTACTGACTTGAAGGGGAGAAAAGACTTCATGCTTCACTTGGCTATAAGAGAAGTGGACTGTCTCTAGAGGAAGATCATCTGGGTTGCAAGAAGAATAGCTCAGTGGTTACCTGTTACACAAAGCCATTAAAGACTCAGGTGCAATTTCCTACCTGAACTTGAGTCCCTGGATAATTTTGAGCATTCATCACAAGTCACATTCATCTCTGAGAGGTAGTTTTCTAGTCTACATTATGAAAAAGGCTGTCTTTTGGACAATAGTTAGAAAAAGGATCTCCAGAAAATGAATCACTTTCAGACATCCCTAGGAGACTTCATATAGAAGCAGGACTTCTTTTAATTTTAATTTTTTTTCATTCCTCTGGACATGCTCCTCTCTTATGGTTCATGAGAGAAGGAGACTTGGGCAACTAACTTTAATTAGATGCCTATTATTTACATGGCTAAAAAGCTGGATCCATGTAGGCATTTAGGGAAGCCAAACCTTATACTATGACAAAATGAATTTGTGTCTCTGCATCTTAATATTTTTTCCTGCAACACGTGGTGCCTTCCTCACAGTCGTATTGTGGGGGTGAAATATTACAATTTATTTGATATTGTCAAAATGTCAGTGGAGGCCAGAAAATTGCTTAACATAAATACATATAAAAGAATGCTAGAGTCAATAACTCCCAGTCCCCAAAAGGTATGAACTGAATGCTTGTATTCAAATCTTGTTGGCATTTTTACTAACTGAAGAAAAAAATCTAGAGAGGGAAGTAATCTTGGAGTTTGAATGAACTAGATGATCCTTCAAGCACTATGTATGAAATATATTTTGTCTATCAATATTATCACTGAAGCCACAAAATCCACATTTGCAGCAGTAAAAAGTATTTTGTATTCAGTTCCATAGAATTTCTCAAGGCAAAATTCTCACTAAGTCAGTTGGAGGTTGTAGTAGCAACTTTTTCATTCTCTGTGTGTTAGATATCATAGCTTATCTCAAGACCTAATGCAATCTATTTTTTAATTATTCACGCCCTTTATTCTGTAACTATAGTCTGCCTCTTTCAATATTAAAAAGGTAGGACACAGTTTAATTATTAATGGTTCAGATATGAACAAAAAGCGGAGTTTGTTCTTAAGAAATATATCTATGATTTTTAACAGCACTAATGAAGGCTATAAGCTTATATTTATCATGTAGTTCTAATCCAGTATTAGTTTCATAATCTTTTGCCAGGGAAAAAAAATTGTTTTCTTTAGAAAGCAACTGAGTTTTCTTCAGCATAAGGAATTGATTTCAACAACAGTTGTGTCAATGCACCTCACAAAGTTACCAGGTCTTCATGGAGACACTTTTAGTCTGAACTTGCAAAATCTTTGAATGTAACAAACTCTGAAGTAAATGAATATAAAATATTAATGGAAAAAATTCTAAATAAATAAACAAAGTTTTGATTATCTGTACATTTGTCTGAAACCACAGTACACAGAGCAACAGTTTAGAATCAAATATCTCACATTGGAACCAGATTTGCTACTATTGCTAGTTATCCATTTTGGTCAATTAACCAGTTTAGACTATCTTCAATGTTCATATGACAGGAAAGACTTTCAGAAGAAAAAAATAATCAATTTTTATCACAATTTGTCATCTCCAATGTAAAGTGAGTGGTGGAAATGCAGTATTTCAAGCTGTGTCCACTTTGCTCTGCTGTTTTTGTTCTCCCTGATTTTTCATCTCTATTTCCATGTTTTGATCTATTTGATTGTTTACTCTGATTTCCAACATTACCTCTTATAATTTTTCTTCCTCTCAAGTAGCCTTTTTTTTTCCCATGAAGATACAAGATACAGTTCTTAAATGATTCCTTCATTCTGGTCTCCATCCAGTTTGATCTCAAATGATTGATTATAGCAGTCCCAAGGGTATAATAGTGACCATACTCTATGG
This sequence comes from Phylloscopus trochilus trochilus, assembly GCA_016584745.2. Classification (NCBI taxonomy): domain Eukaryota; kingdom Metazoa; phylum Chordata; class Aves; order Passeriformes; family Phylloscopidae; genus Phylloscopus; species Phylloscopus trochilus. The sequence continues at coordinate 25,955,975 of WQNJ02000016.1, read as the reverse complement.
GTATGATTAAAGACAGAGCCTGTAGTTCCCTATGCATAAAACTCAGAAAAATAGACAAAATAAAACTTGGAGAAATTCTTCATTAATTGGTGTTCCAAATACTGTTTAGTCAGGGGTAAAAATTATTTCCAAAGCCACCAAGTCCATGGCCATTTTTCTTTTAATTTCTTAGACCTTTGAAAAAATTCACTGTTTGTGTCTTTGAATGAAATGTACAAATAGATGTACTTGATTATCTGATATCAAAGGGATCATCTTAGTCCTGAGTGGTCTTTGTCCTTATTTTCTGTCATAAGCAATTAATCCACCATTGTGTGCATCTCTTTTGAAGTTTTCTGCTTTAAAAGTACAATTATTAAAAAGTACTCAAATTCAAAACATCATCTAAAACTACAGTTATCTGCAAAAGGCTAAATGGAGGGTTTGGAACAAAATAGTTCCTGGGTTAGAATCTTGTATGCTGTATTATTCTTGAGCAAAATTTTACAGTGCAGGTACTTAACCTACAAGGAAAATTTCATAATGGGAATACTGAGAAACCTGTGACTATAACCAGTACTACTGGGCCCCAGTATAATATTTCATTTACATTTCTTACAAAGCAATTTTTGTCAATCTTGCTGCATGAATGAAAAATCTCATCCCATAGTCTCCAATTCACTACCCTCATGAACTCATAAAAAGGTCTTTTAACCACTGCTGTGATTTTCAAGTGGAAATAATAAAATGGCAAGAGTTAAATATTAATATTCAGTTCTTGCACTGTGCCTTTCTTTGATACCAATTACAACTTGAACTTCACCTAACTCAAAAAGACTGCAGACTTCTCTCAATTAGCAGTAATAGGATTAATACATAGCTTTGGAATTGAAGATTTAAATAGCAAAAAAAAAAAAAAAAAAAAGCCCACAAAAACTTGGCATGTGTACACTACATGTACCAAATTAATCTCAAAATAAATATGCAGCCTTGGGTGAAATAAGTGGAATGTGGAATGCTAGAGATGTGGGGGCTATTGGTTTTTTTCTGCTCTCTTGATAACCTCTACAGGTAGCATTGCTTTGGAAACTATGGTGGCTGTAGAATGACAGTACCTTTTCTTCCTTGTTTATGGACACTAGAAAGTTGCTGCCATTCCCCTTTGTAGAGCACCAAAACGGTTTCTGTTCATTATACTTTTCTCCATTACCAATTTCTATGGTTCTCAGCTTTGTGAGTCTTAAGCAATCTCACAGATTCAATTTATTGTATTCAAATAGCTGTCTCCTGAGAAAGGATTAAAATATTAGGTGAAAAGTGTAAGGTGGACAGAAGTGTTTCTATACTACAGAAGTGACCAGCAGGCAACTGAATTTATGGATGATAATTCTTGTGTTTCTGTACTCATGTTGAGTTGTTTGTGATTTATTTTGTATTTGTTTTTGATGGGCAATGATTTACTTCATTCTCCCTGCATTTTGAGTACCTGCCTCTACATTGTATGATATAATGACCCAAACTGAAGGTGACTCTGTTTTAAGGTGTATATTTGACTTCTGAAAAAAATTGTAATATCTTAAAAAATTCTTCAAATCAAAAAATGCTGACATCAGTTATAAAGAGCTGTTTATATTCTTTTCTCAGAGCAAAATATGAGATATTTAATCATGTTTTACTGATCAAAGCTCATACAGCAGAACATCTGAAGTGTGACTAAACCAATACAGAACCAGCTGTGAGGCAGGACAGATGGAAGTGACAAGTTTAGTTTTTTATTTCCTTCCAGCTAGTGGAGAAATCAAGACCAAGGTTGACCACAGGTTTCTGTTGACAATAACCATGTGCTTCATTTCTGGAAAATACACTTCAGGAAATATCAGAGAATGACTAAGGGCCCCTTTTCAAAATAGTACAGGAAGACGCTACAGAGATGTGAAATGAGCATCAGTTGTTGCATATTTCAAAAGTCTGGCCCTAGAATAATGACTGATAACAAAAAAAGAAAAAGAAGAGTAGTACCTTCCTGTGTAAAGTTGATCACCAAGGAGGTTTGCTTTATATTTAAGATCACTTAAAAATATTTTCCTGGGAGTGGATATAGCAGCAATCATTATGAGGAAAGACTGTGTGGTCAAGATCACAACAGGGAACAAGAAGTGTTTGGAAGATGGCTGAAAATAAAAGGAGGAGAAACACCATGGTGGGAAAAGTGTGAGATCTCTTAAATCCTATTGGTGTCAGCCTCTCTTGTTTTGCTGGATTGCAGATAATCACAGATAAATCACAACATCTCAACACTATTGAATCATATTTCAGTTTGATTTCAACTACCTGTAGAGGCTATCTGAAGCTTCCATTAATTTCAATATGTTTGCCTCTCACTCCAACAAAAGAAGTTAACCCAAAATCAATTGATTTATACATTTTTAGGATTCAGTCTTTTATTTGTACCTCAAACTTTTAACGTCCTGCCTCTGAAAAAAATATTACTTTCCCAAGTTTTGAAGTGCTGGTCTCTACAAGTTCCAGACATTTGCTCAGAAAGAAATAATGTATGGAAGCTAATTCAATTATAATATAGCTATTAATTAACCTAATCTTGTTTGGTATTACTCAGAAAACAGATAGGATCATCTGCCTCATGGTAAAAACATGGTGAACTTTGGGAGATGGTTGGAAATAGTCTTGAAAGAACGTATGAGATTCATTGTCACTTTTGCAGGGCTAGTAAATGGCAGCTGAGAGAAGCAAAATTCTTCCTCTACACAACATAGATCACAACATAGCCCAGAGGTCTCCAGCATAGCCAAAAATAAAAATCTCACCAAATTCTTCCAGAATTTGATTAAACATCTCCCTAATTTCCCCTTTATAGTGGAATAACCTTTTCTGACCTGTCCAGATACAGAAATGGCCAACACATGAAAAATATGAACTGCAGAAGTTGATCTGGACAGAATTGAAACCAATAAATCACAGTTTGGTGAGGAGCAGAGAAGGGTGGGATGAACGCACAGGCTCGAGCCATTTACAGATGGTTGTCATTCTTTATGAAGATTAAGGAATTGTAACTTTGCATTCCTATATTAATCCAAAGGCCAGCCGTTGTACAAGCTGCCAGAGTATAGACTTCCAGACACTGCACTTTTGATCAGAGCCTTGAGCAAAATGAACATTTCTGCACTGTATTTCTCTGGCTTTACTCTGTTAATATGATATGGCAGATATGCCAAACTGACTTAAAATTTCTCTAGAAAACATTTGGGAACAAAAAGAGCAATAATGAGCAACATAACAACAATAAACAGTTGAAGAAGACTGTCATGTGGCCTGTGGCATATATACTTGAAATAATATAACTATATGAATCCTTTTCAAACTAAGAAAACTCTTATGGTAGGAGTCAAGACGTATGATTTGCTTAAGATCTACACATGTTTCAGAGCAAATGAAGTAAGGCTCACAGAACAGTGCCTGAGGATTTTTTTATTTTAAGTGTCTTCATATTGTTGAAAAGAAAACAAATAACCCTGATTTTTCTAGGGAGGTAAGGGAACCATAAACATTACAGGGAATTTTAGCCTAGCATCCAGTGATTCATGTATTTGTTTATAGAATTCAGAGTTGGTTTGAAGTCACAAGTAGATCAACCATTATTAAAATGATAATATTTTCCCTGTTATATCCAGGTCTGATCTATGCCAGCAGATTCTCACTTCTGTGACTAATATAAAATTCAGACAAAATTTCCAGTTGGAAAGGAAATTATTTCTGCCATGTCTTCTTCCCTTATTTTTAAGTCAGTGACAATTCTGATATCCAAAGTGGCAACTAATTGCCTTGACAATTAAATGGTATTGCCACAGCACAGCCTTTATGCATTTGTCCTAATAAATGTCAGATGAAGCTCAACTGCTCACTTCAGCAGATGCTAATTTAAGCTGAATACTACCAGCTATTCAGAAAGAGAATTTTTGCTTTAAATAAGATTAATCTCAGAAATTAGGTGTGGGATTCCCTCTTATAAAAAAGGTCATTGGTTATTCATTAAATCTGAATTACTGGTTTAACAAACACTTGTGTAAGAATCATTAATATTATCTGTTATGCAATTACTAATGCAGTGTATAATACTTAATATCTCAACAGTCAGGTCTCTTCAAAATTCAATTACTATAGCCCTTGTCATAGAGACTAGCACTACTCTTTCAAAGCTCCTTTTTTCCCTAGTGACCCTTCAGCTTGACTACTTCTCCCTTGGTTACCACTTGTCAGTTGAGGAATAGTATGATTGTCTAGTCAAGTGTAGATTTGTATTGGAATCCTAACTCCCATCACGGTCCTCACCTTTCCACTGAAGTCAGTAGGAAGCTGGAAATCCTGTTACACTTTTAATCCTGGGCCAGCATTTCAAAAAATGCTGATCTTCTCTGCAAGTTTGTGGAGCTTCTCTGCTGCAGGTGACAAGAAACTGAGTCTCTTTTCATTAATACTCGAAAAGCCTGAACACCCCCAAGGTAGAGAAAGCAGTGTTTGCACCGTTGTTCTCTACAGTCTTTTGTAAAGTCTTTGTTAATTCTGTTTGGGACCAGTTAATATTCTTCTATGGGGAAAGAAGAAAAGAAAGAGAGAAAGAAGAGGAGAGGAGAGGAGAGGAGAGGAGAGGAGAGGAGAGGAGAGGAGAGGAGAGGAGAGGAGAGGAGAGGAGAGGAGAGGAGAGGAGAGGAGAGGAGAGGAGAGGAGAGGAGAGGAGAGGAGAGCTTATCTCTTGCAAATGGGTTCCTCCCCTATTTGCACCATCTATTTTGAAATACACATTGAGCAGCACATGGTTGTCAAAAGAAAAATTTTACAGGACCCTCTCAAGCTATAATTTTATTCATAAAATTGATATGCTTAGGAATGGTGGTGGATGCTGAGTCTGTAAGTCATGGAAGAGCTCATATTTTTGTCATTGAAGCCTTTGACAACTAGAAGAATGCAGCTTTTTGCAAAATGCTGATTATGAATTGTCCCAGGACCCTGTAACTTCCAAGCCTCAGTGAGCACTCAGTGAGCATTCATAGGCATAGGCCAAAATTGTGCCAGGGCTCTCCTAACAGTAGGACTGCCTGGATGTGTCCTAGACATAGCTAAATGTACAAGTGTGGATAGACAGCTCACTACTGCTCAGGGTTCTAAGCTGAGAACAAATACAGCAGAAGAGGTCAGGACATCCTGTGATTAAACCATGGCTGGTTCTCTTCTTACCTCTGTCTTCCACACTTTGCCTCCCTCATATCAAGAATCACAACAGACTTTAGAAAGAACCATTCTTACAGTAGACTTCAAGTCTTCAAAAGATTGTTACCCATAATTCTAATTTTGGGACAAAAATCAAATTTTGATTCAGCATTAATGCTCTCTTCGGCTACTGAAGGCAATGGACCTGCTGAACTTACTCTTTGAGTGGCAGTGACATCAGTGATTTTCATACCACAGGAATTATCACACAGAACTAGGTTAACAGCTGTGCTCAGATGTGTAGAGGTGTGTGCAAGAATAGATATAGAAAAAGTAAAAATATCAAAAAAAATGAGGTATATGGGAGAAAGAATATAGAATGTGGACTTTAGACACTGTAAGGTTAAAAAGATGAAGTCTGTGAAGTTTGAAAAAGAGAAGAAAAAAAGATATATTACGAAAGTCTACAAAATAATGAGTGAGCCTGAGGATCTTACAGAGATCTCTCTGTTTATTTTCCACTTACTCATCCCTTTTGGTCTCCATTCTGCTCCTTCTCTTTCTAGATCTTCCAAAATGTATTTTGCTCTTTTTCCCAATTCCCTTTTCCCTCTTATTTACAAACCTCTTCACATAATTTTCCACCCTTCTTATTTTCTATAGACTTCTTCTCATGATAGAAATAGTAATACGAAATCGAAGTATTTTCTTAATATTATTAAAAGTAAGTATTATTTTTAAAAATAAAAGTCTTATAGTGCATAGAACTAAAAAATAAGGTATTTCAAGTGACTGTCATGAAACAATCTGCAGAGACAGACAACACTGCTGCTACAAACTGCTTCAGCAAAAAGTCTAGAAAGACATAAAGCATAGCAACCTCAATTACTTTACCTGTGGTAATTTAACATAAAATTAAATTTTAACTCTCAAGCATCATCCCATAAGCTATTCTAAGTGACATCACAAAGTTTTGAGAATTCTATACTTTCTCTGAAGCAAAAAACATAGAGGTGGAATTTATTTGACTGTGTTTATGACAAAATACAGATGTCTCCATCCAAGGTAATTATCTAGACATCTTTTTCAGTCAACAGGGAGAAAAATATCACAGGGAGAAAAATATCACTTTGAGGGTACAATCCATCTTACTTCAAAGTACATGCCTAAGATAAGCTAGATAAGTCAGATCTTAAATGGGTCTGCTTGCCCCACTGGCTACAGAAATTGCTAAGGCATCTAGCTCAGTTCACATTGATAGGCAAGAGCCCAGTGAAGGTATTCTGAAACAGATTTTTAAGCTTTATGGACAGCTGATCTATTCTAGCTTAAGTATTCTTGTGTTTCTGTGTGCTGCTACTACATAATTTACACAGCAGTTTTGGCCTGGAGCAAAGCCCTGTAATGGCATTAGAGAGCCTGTGGAGGCAGATGGGATATATATACATGGATCTGAAATGGTTCTCCTTGGACACAGGGTGCATTTTCAGGCTTTTAAATAATATAATTTTTTGCGAGAGTAGTAAGACACTGTCATTTTGTTCTCCCTTTCATAATGTCTCCTAATCTGTCAAAAATCCTTCAAATTATGTGCCAATCCACAAAAAAAAACATATCAGCTTAAGAAAGGGTTTGCATTATTGTATGAAGTGCAGGAGTTGCTGCAATGAAGAGACCATATCTGAAAAAGAAACTGGAAAGATGCCAGTGTAGCAGACACTGGGCAAATGAGACTCCCTACGTGGGAGACATAAGGCAGGCAGCACAGGACATTAAAGGCATTTGTGACTTTCAGAATACTTTTAAAAAGCCATGACTTCCCTCCTAGCAATGTCTGGACTGAACCTATTCTGTCTTTAAATACAAAATTTGCCTGTAGAAATGTTCAAAAGTATTAAAATTAAGTCCCAGCAGCCTAAAACAATTATTACCAAAAGAAATATAGCCATTTATAGACAGACATGTTTGTGGGAAGCTTATCTTCAAGCTTCCTTAGCGTCCCAGGTCACTGCAACAATATTATTCTTCCTAGCCACTCATTGAGGAAACAGTAGTAGAGTAGGGATTTTAAAGGGGTTAACAGGCAGACTCTTACAGAGATCTTTTCCCAGTACATGCAGTAAAACATTGCTCTTATGCAGTTACTCATTACTCAGGTGCCTGAAATCAGCTTCCAGTCACTGTTAATGGTCACATACCTTTGCTGTGCATATTGGAGAACATGCTCTCAGTGTTCTGGTATCTTTTAGCTGTTGAGGGGTTTTTCTGCAGGTTGTCTTTACATTTTGTTTTGCACTAGTTAAACAGATGGTAATTTAGATCTTTTTTATACTTTATTGATTTACTGGTCTTTGGCTAGTCCTCAGCTTCCTACCTGCTTCCTACTGGATCTGTGGTGGTATGAATTGACACAGCAACCAGTAATAGTCAGATCAGCCCCAAATATAGAGCTAAATCAGTATCCCTAGTCCTACTCAATGGTTATTTATTTATGGAGAATTGGTTTATTATTTTGCTGCAATGTTGCTCCTTACCAATTGATCAAGGTCTCTGAGTCATGTCTTTGACAAAGTTAAAGGTTTCCAGCATAAAGAAACCCAAGAAGAGGAAATGGTCTCAAGACGCTCCAGGGGAGATTTAGATTGGGTATCAGGACAAATTTCTTTACAGAAAGTGTTGCCAAGCACTGGAACAGGCTGCCCAGGGAAGTGGCAAAGTCACCATTCCTGGAGATATCTAGAAAACGTGTAGATGTGGCACTTAGGCACAGGGTTTAGTGGTCGACTTGGCACTGTTAACAGTGGACTTGATGTTCTTTAAGGTCTTTTCCAACCTAAAATGTTCTATTCCATTTTATTTTGTTAGTTTGTTTTAACTGATTGCTTGAAGAAACAAAGACGCTAAAATTTCCACCAAAACTAATAATTGACAAAAACCACTCCTAGAGAAATTTTCCTTCAAAGGGTGTTCCTAGTCAGAATTTAGAGTGAACTCTCACTAATATAGTGGAACACTCCTGAGGAAAGGGCAGCAGGGTGTAAACCTTTTCCCAGTGACTGATGGATGGCATTCCTCATAACATGTTGCCTTTCACCTTATCAGGCACCCATTCAAGAGCAGAAGTTGCTTTTTGAGTTACAAGTGGCATCCTACTTTCATCTGGGTTTTTTTTCAAAGCCTTCAATTGGGATGCTTGCTAAAGCCAGAGCTTCTTACTTTATAGAGCTTACAAATACATCAGGGAAAAATCTGGTGACTCTTTTTTACTGCCTTGGGTATTTCTATATGTTAACCAGCCTTCCTGGAGAGCACAGGCAACTTCCCTTGATCAACACAGAAATTATTCTGAATCAAGATTTTGTGTCACAAAGAGAGGTCTCAGTCTTCAAACTCTTTCTTGAGCCCTTGCTACAGTTTTTTTTAAGGACCAAACTAACCCTTTCTTGCTACTTCCCAAATCCTTGATCTCAAAGACAGTGTTCTCAATAGCATTCTATGGTAAATCTTCACTCAAGATGGATTCCCCATTTGTGTTCATTCTGGGCAATAAAAAGCTGCTTTTAGATATTTTTATTATTTGACTGCCATGAAAACATGCTGCATCTGTGAACACAAGAACTTTTGGGCAAAGAAAATTTGAGACTTTCCAAAAGCTCCAAGTCTCCATCCTGCTATAACCCTAAGATCTCAACATTATTGCCCCTCAGAGATTTGTAATTCCTCCATTCTTCTCAACAAATTCCTTTTCTCCTTCCAAACAGCCAACAAAGACTTTGCTGAGAAACTCCAGTAGAAAATTTACTCAGTAGTAAGTCTTACTATAAGGCAATGACAGGCAAAGACTTACTGATGGCATACTGACACCCCACAACAGTGAAAAGGAACCATGTCTAGAAATCAACCTATCTATAGGTATATAACTTAAAACATTACTACTTAATTATGGATTGAACACAATTTCTTGTCTAAATCCTAAAACCTGCAGTGAAAAATGCCTCTAGTTTCCTGATATTCTTTGAGTTCTTCTGGAAATGTTGCTCCCTGTCTGCCCTGATTTAGGTACAGGAATATTTTTGGTTTTCTCTTTTTTTTCTTCAAGTCTTTCTCTCCAGTAATATGTGAATTTCCACATCTTTTTTATTTCTTACTTCATTATCTTTTTCTTTCCTCTTATTTTTTTTCTCAATATTTTTCCTCAGTCCTTCCAGTTTCCCTATCTCTTCTTTCTTTCACCATTTCTCTCTCCTATTCCCCCTTGCTTTAATTTTTCTCTGCCCCCTTTCCCCCATCTTTTCCCACCTCTACTTGCATCACGATTTCCAACCTGCAAAGAAATATTTTCCCCAAAGGCTCTGCAGCACCCTTTGATCATCCTCTAGCCTCTGCAAGCAAGCTCCTCCAGCAGTTCCACGTGCTTCAGTTAACCCAGAGACTCCAACAAGGCTGAGAGGGACTTGGGTTGCAGCAGGAACCAGAGGAGGGTTAGCATTGCCCTGAAAGGTGAAGCAGAGAGGGTCAGTTTGGCAAAGCAGAGAGATTGGCAAGAAGACATGGTGCCAGCCACATGCTGCCTCATTCATGTTCCCCCAATTAAAGCAGCCTGTAGGGAAAGTAGCATGCCACTGTAGTGCATTGGTGTACTGACCCCTCCGAGTGCTTGTTAGTGCTCACCATACTCAGCATTTCCTCTCCCTGATTGATAGGACGATATGTGTGTGTATGGCAGAGAGCAGATTCATTACAGCACATTAGCCAGACAGGCAGACAAATGCCCACAGGGGCAGAAAAGCTGTAAGGAATAAATAAAAACTTTATTATTTTTCTAAAACTTCTTTTCCCCAGGCTACAGTGAGGAATACTGGAGGAGCAAGAGAGTGGAGAGAGCCCAAAAGAGAAAGAGAGTGGTGAGAACTGGAAGGAAAGTTTATTAGCAGACAAAGAAAGGTTTAAAATATTCATTGTTGGATTCAGAGTTGAATCTCTATTTATATTTTTATTTTTGGTTCCACTGCTAAATAGGAAAGAAAGGTTCAGTGCATCAGATACCAAGGTATCAGAACATTCCTGATGTAACATATCTGAAATGTCTGAAACCTGGCTGCTGCACTTACTAAAATTCATAATTCCTCAGTTTTAAAAATGAAAAACAAACTAGTACCAGCCTTTATCAACAGCTGCCACCATGTGGTATTTGAAATACCACAGTTTCCTCCAAATAGAAAGAAATATGGTGGCATCATCTGATCTGCTCAGTGACAAGTTTTTTGCCTCCTCTCGGTAACTCACGGCTCATAAGAGCTGATGTGGCTGTGGGGCAGTTCTGCACCCCTGCATACACACTGGAATTGTCCTGGACACCACAGCCACTGTAGCAAACCACTTGTCCATCACCCATCCTTGGAGATGGGGGACCAGACCACAGTCCAGAACTGACCCAAGCTATCAAAAATAGTGCATGAAAAAAGTGTATTCCCAAATGGCTGATGCCAAAACCGTTCCTGCCAGGCACAGATTTACCAGGTTGCAGCATCCTCTCTCCCTCTGTCATGGGATGCTGCCTGCTCCAACATGGGGCAAGAAAGCAAACATGGAGCTGCTGGACTCTATTCTCACTGCCCTCTGGCTGCATCTTAGCCTGTCTGCTGCCTGAAAATACCTTGTGGTGTTGAAAGAAAACTCCAGAGACATTCCACTACCCAAAAGGAAGATAGAGTGTAAACTGTCAGCCCTGGACCATTAGAGAGTTGATCCAAAGATTAATGATGTAAAAAGCATGTTGTGAGAGCAGCACAGGGACAAGACCTAGTTAGTTTAATGCCTTGGTATTTGCTTGCTTGAGCCCTATTTATTTCTTAGAACATGTTAATTCCAGCAGCTTCGTCCCCACCTCTCTCCTGATTTCATTTAGGTGCACTCCAAAATGAGCTAAATGTGTTACAATTAAGAATAGCTTTCAGCACATAACACAGCATTCTGAAATCTGCTTTGTAAATATCTACTGGTAATATAGGTACCTCTGAGATTGCTGGAGCTTTGTCTGATGAAAAGTGTGTTCCCATTGGAAAAAATCCATTGAAGGCAGGATACTGTGAAACTGGCATGTGACACTCTGAATAATGTGCATGGGCTTCTTCTCGAGGGTGCTTGTCTGGCCACTTTTGATCCTGTAGCTTTCCTCTGAGCTGAAACTGTAGTCCAGTAAGTGCCTGCAACATTGCTTTATTTCTTCCCTTCCCACTATTCGCAGAGCTGGAAAAATCACTATAAAACATACACACAAAATAGAAGCAGCAATTTAATTTCTTGGACAATGTACATCTACTATTAAAAAAAAAAAAGAAAACAAAAACCCCAAATTAATATTATGATTATAGGGCACCCATAAGAACATAATCCCTAACATAGTACTGGGAGGAAGAAAAAAAGAAAAAAAGAAAAAAAGAAAAAAGAAAAAAGAAAAAAAAAAAAAAAAAAAAAAAAGAGGGGAAAAAAAAAGATGAGAAGAAACAGTTGGCATTCAGTTAACAATCATGTTTGGAGGTTTGTGACTGACTTTGTTATTCCAAGGGAAGCCAGGTACCAGGCTCTTGGGATTAGGTACAAAGGCAAGAAAAAAGTGGACACGTATGAATCTCAAAGGTGACTGCTGGGTTAATAAAACAGTCTGTTTTCTGTTCACCCACTCTTCCTCTCAGTGTGCAAGTACATTAAAATATGTCAAAAGGAAAGCCATTTGCTGGGGAAAAATAATTCAGCTAAAAGTCAAAATTTCCAGCTGGTGTGTTGCCTTGGTGTGTGCAAGTGCGCTAACAAAGTGACCCACACATCTCACTGGATGAAAGTTGGTATCCTCATTAAAGTAGAAACAAACACTTGAAAACAGGAACAACTGCCATTTAAAAAAAGGACCACAATTGAAATGAGAAGCCTTCATTTTTCCCCATTCTGTTTCCTACTTGTTCTGTAGCAGACACTATATATACATTTAAGTAACTGCTTGAAAAGTAATGAAAGAAAAACTGATTTTGTATGCAGTAACCATTCCCATTTGCTGGGGGAAGTGCATTGCTAACAACCATCCACATTATCATCGTGTGTTTAGAAGAAGAAATATTTTCACAGTCCAGTTTCTAAACTGCCAGATACAGCACAACTGTTGGTTCCTGCAAAGAGTCACCCTTTCAAAAGTGAGTAGCTCTGGGGAAGAAAACCTTATATCAGAATTGCTCACACTAGAAAGTAATTGTAGGATCAACCTCCAACCCTTTAAAATAAAAGCACATTTATAGTGGGATATACTGCTTTTGCCCCAGGAAACACAATGAGACTTGAACACAATCACTAATTCATTGCAGTGTCAACATTTCATGTAATATGAACAGCACGAGACATTAGATCTTCCTTGGCCCAGGCCCTGACAGAAAGCACTACTAGATAAACAGAAGGCAAAATGAGGGAAGTAGTACAGCAACCACAGTGTGAGCAGCCTTTTGTTTATTGATGGCATGTTTTTACCTGGGGGTGAAAAGGGAAAAAAAAACCACCACCAACAACAACAACAAACCCTCCTTTTAAAGAAGTATTCCAAAATTGCTGATGATCTCAGCAGAATTTATTATTATGAACCATAGAATTCCTTCATGGGTGAGGTTGGAAAGACCTCTGGAGATCATCTAGTCCAACTGCCCTGCTCAAAGCAGGATCAGCCACAGTATGTTGCTCAGGGCAGTGTTGAATTTTTACTGCCATCAAGGACAGAGATTACACTGCCTCCCCAAGCAAACTATTCCAGTGTTGGATCATGTATGCACTAAAAAAAATTTTCTTTAGAGGAACTGAAATTTTGCCCATTTTAGTTTGTGCTTATTGCCTCTTGCCCTGCCACTGGGCACCTCTAAGACCCTAGCTTCATCTTTTTTCCTCTCCATCCAGTAGGTGTTTACACACGAAGGTCATCTTGAGCCTTCTGTTCTCCAGGCTGAACAATGGTAGCTCTCTCACCCTCTCATAACTCACAAGTTCCAAGCCCTTCAGCATCTTTGTGGCCCCTTGCTGACTCCAGTACATCCAGTTCCTTCTGAATTAGGCAGCTCAGAACTGAACCCAGCACTCCAGCTGTAGCTCTCCAGTGCTGAGAGGAAAAGGATCACCCTTAATGCAGTTATGCAGTGTGGTTTCTGATGCACCCAAGGAGAGGCTGTTGGACTTTCTTGTTGAAAGGGTGTGCTGTGGGGCTCATAGCTCACCAGAGTCTCCAGGGCCTCCTCTGCAAAGCTGTTTTCCAGATAGTCACAGACAGAAAAGGGATTTGGCTTTTTTCTTTTAGGGCACCTTCAGTTAAGGCTCTGATGTTACATACATCACAAAAACTACAGCACTGCTTCTCACAGCAGCCTCTTCTAATAGATACAGGTAAGAGGGAAAGCTGAGGGACAGTCTAGCAAGCACATCTGTGCTGATTCAAAAATAAAATGAAATAAAGTACTATATCTCCTAACTGCTGATGTCATTCCTTAGCCACAGAGAGTTCTTTCATACACAGGCTTTGATCCATTGTGCCTGCATTATTTACCAGTCCTACAGGTACGTGCATAGTCAGCTCCAGTCTAAAGCTCAGCAAAAACTGAAGCCTTCCACATGCCCAGAAAGTCACCTTGCTCTTGTGCCAGAGCATCAGGCTGCCTTAACCATGTGACTAACTGGTGTTGCTTCCCACCTGTTCTGCAGTGGGAACACTTTCTCCTCCCTACCTCCCTAGTCCTCTCTCCTAGTTTGGAGAGGCTACTTCAATGTGAAAACCTGTAAAGTTCTGAAATATGAAAAATGAGAAGGTGGCTGTACCTGCTCCTTCCTGGTCACCACAGTCTTATCATGCCTGTTTGGTGGTCACACTTGCATACTAAAAGCCTAACCTTGCAGTCCTTTTGCAAATCAAACTCCCCATTGACTGATATGTCTTTGTATTAAAAAATTTACTGGATATGCAGAGCAGCAGTTCTGAACAAAGGAATTTAGTCATTTTTCTTTTCATTTTCCCTTCCAAAAATGCCCTCAGGCAGACACCTATTTCAGTCAATGGAAGGCTGAAAATGTTCAATCAAAAAAAATCTATTTTTGCGCAACAGAAACATAAAAGACATCTAAAAGCCACAAATATTATTTTTGTACACATTGAGGACCAGATGTCTTCACATTTCACTGACCTTTTTGTTAACTCCTTACTTGCCAGCTTTTCGCCTGAAGCTACTTTTGACAGTGAAGGAATATGTGTTTATTAAGGAACTTAATCATACTTACGATCTTTTAGTTATATTATTGGGGAAAGTGGAGGACAGTTACTTACACAAATATAAGTATAAAAGACATACAGAAACTTTAAACATGCTTCCCTTTATAAAATATTTATTTATCTTAGCAATTTTACAATTGAAAAAATAAAAAAAAAGTTAAAATAATATTTTGAAACTGAAATCCAACTTCATTTACATGGTTTGCACAATATCTAACAAGTAGCCAAAAAAAGGTGAATAGTAAATCCTATTAATTTTACAGTAATTTCAAATACAATTTCCTTTATCCAGAAGTGATGAAGTAGCACCAGGATATTTTTTTTAAAAATCATACAATATCTTTTTATTTTATTCTTTATAGTTTGGGGCTTTCAAATTTTTCTAGTCAGACCATCAAGTCGAAGAAGTCCAATGGAAACAAAAAAAAAAAAAAAAAATTGAAAGCTCCATTGAAATTAAAGCTATATGTAAATTTTTTCAAAGTAAAAAGTATCATAAGAATTTTGCATGAAGGTTAGCTTCAAGTGAAAGGTAACTATATACTGGTTTGGAAATATTCAAATATCATCCATTATAGCCTTAACTCCAATCTGTAGCAATGGCAAGCAGTAAACATGTATTTTTGTTGGTAGCAGTTTAGTCCTTGCCACTCCAGTAAAAATAAATTGATGTTTAAAAATTCAGTACACTTTATGTAATGCAAAGTCTGCCTGCCTTTGCCTTTTTTTTTTCATTTCCAGTTTGAATAAAATATAAGATGCAGAAATTCTGAAAAAGAAAAGAACTTTTACACTCTACAAAGCACATAGGGAAATAAATAGGATGAGTTCAAATACTAAGTGATGAAGATAATGAGCAAGTTGGCTTTCTTGAGAATTGGAAATATAATTCACTAAAAGAGAATTTCAGCAGTGTGGAAAAGGTATATTAGTGCAATAAAAGACAGGAATGAGAATTGGTCAGACAGCTGCATCAACTTAAAAGGGAAGACACTAAGGAGATTTGGAAATACACATCCAGGTGCATCGCAGTATGACTCAGGCAAAAGCCCTGCTGTAGAACACTAACAACCTAAGAATCACACCTAGAATAATTTAATGATAAATTTTTATGATTTAATGATAAAATTTTGAGCAGCAGATAGCAGAAAGATTAATAAACTGGAAGGAAATAAAATGAAAGTAAACAGCAAGTATTAATAAGGGACTTAGGATCTGAGCTATGAAAAAAGCTGAAAAGAATTACATGATAAGTAATTCTAACATATATATTAACGTATATAATTCTAACATATATATGTGCTTCTAACATACATATCACATGTAATATATATATATTATATATGTTAATATATATTAAAATATGTATGCCAAGGAATAAAAAACTATTACAAGGAGGAAATGTTATTCTTGTAATTATGGTGACATTAAGAGTATTAAGTAGAATATCACAACATTTCTTCATAGAAAACATGGAAAAACAGGGATATACTGTTCTCAAGAAAAAAAATGATATAATCCCCACCACTTGATTTGTTTAAATTGAGACTTGGCAGAACATTAGTGAAGTTATTGTACCGTAGGTCATGATCCTGTATTGGCAGGGGATGGACAAAATGACCTAGCAGGTCTTTTCCCTCTCAAACTTCTTTGATTCTAAAAGGCTCTAAGTCAGATGCTTCCATCATTTGTCTACAAGATCAGCAGAGCTAGAGCTACCACAGGGAGACCAGTAAGGGTGAGGGTGAATGTAGACTGGCTAATAAAATATCAGAAGCCCATAAAAGTCAAGAAATTCTTTCTCTTTTTTATTGTTATAAATATATATGTATCTTCTTTTCAGGGTTCAGTGTGAATGACTGCATAGAAAACTAAATTTTAAGACATTGAAAAGCAAAATGCAGAGGGATCAGGCTGGAGTAGCAGCAAAGAAAATGTACAGTCCCCTGCCATCAAGGTTTTGAAAATGCAAGTCTCAAAGGTACAGCAGTAGCAGGATTTCATGCACAAACTTTTTTCCCTGATTACCATTCTCATTGAAACAAGTTCTTGAAGAAAAGCCCCTACCAATAGTTTCATTGATGCCTGTCTATGCTATTTCCAGTTTTCCTTTAGCAATCAAAAGTATTAGAGAATAATGTTTGAGAAATAACCTAGTATCAAAGAAAGCTATTTCATTTGAGGATGTTCAGGAAGAACCTGGTGACCCTGTTGACAATTCGGGTTTCTTGTATGGAAAGCAGGAGGTGGTGACACACAACAGCAACCACTGGTTATTAAGATCTGTTGTGGCCTGGATCTGTTGTGAAGTAGAGTCTGAGCACCGTCCCTGGAGTTTCCTGAGGGCTTCTTACCCCCACTCTGGGTCAGAAGTGTGTTCAACTGTGTGGGGTTGTCAGGCTTACAGCATGTGAATGGGACAGCTAAACACTCCTGCTTACATCCCCATTAAGGTTTGCATCACTTCTGCAGAAGTGTCCAGCCTAATGTACAAGTGTAAAAAGACACAGAGAAAGGGCAGCATCAGTAGGTCTCCAGCTAAGGACACTCAGAAGTGGGGGTGTCTGTGCATGTGGCCACCCTATTTTGCCCCCTTCTGAAGCTGAAAAGAAAGCCCTCTGTCTTGCTGTTAGCTTTATCTGAGGTCACTTGTTAACATTCATATGAGGAAACAAAGAGCATCTCTGGGGAGAGAACATGGAAAGGACTACATAGGATAAAATAACAAAGTCTTCTGTAATGTAATACCTATTTTTTTCTCTTGTCCAATGTATAACAACTAGGTATTGTCACCTTTTAGCATTATCTTAGCAAGAAATAGTCTATACCCACTTGTATTCTATGACATTGCTGGTTTTAACCTTTTGCTGTGTTTTTTGAATGTGTACATGCACAATCATGTAAATACAAGCATATTTTCTACCCAAACTAAAATTCTTCAGAGCCACCCTCAATTTATAATCTAAATGCTTTAGCTAATACATTCTTGTTGTGTAATTCTAAGGAGAGTGTTTATTTAACAGAAGTCCCATGGCCTTTTGGAAAGGCATATGCTCTTCATAGCAAGGGGTTTGAAAATTCTTGTTCAATGTATCTTCCTGCCTTCAGCATCAAAGGCAAATTCAGGAATACAGGACATAAAATCCCAATAATTCATTAAATGCATATTTTAACACAATAGCAGACATCAGAGACCATAATACAAATAACAGAGAGCCTTGAATCACCAGGTCTTGATCTTGACACTTCAGCTGTCACAGCACTTTCCAGTCTGGAAGCTGTTCCTTAAGGTATTTGTCCCAGGGTCCTTAATATTAATCAATTCACCAGACTACCAAAAATAAGGGAATATTTTCTGGTTTTTGAATCAAAGACCATTCAATTTCTTATCCTGAAAAACAAACTAAATTGTCAATAATTTCTTTTTTTAAAAAATACTATTTTCTGGGTTTTTTTCAATAGTGTATCTGTATATATGGTAATTTTGCAATAATTTGATTAATTACTCCCTGGTATCTTGCAGATTAGCAACAATCCACAGTTCATGACTGCAATGCATAGCCTTGCAGCACTCAAAGTGGAAATTAGAACTGCACACGGCCAATTAGTATATGCAAATGCTGATTAGTACTGTCAATTTTGTTAATGAAAACATTAGGGACTGCGAATACCATGTATAGGCATCTCTTTAAAAATAATACATTTGTGGTAAATGATCAGTCTGGATATTGACATAAGAATGTGTAGTTTGATTTGAAGAGTTCCTTTTCAGCTTGGGACAACTCTGTTTATGTGCTGAGATCCAGGTTTCCAGCTCACAGAGCCAAAACCAGATGTGGTAATTACCAGCACAACGGCAGCTCTTCTGTGTGAGGGCTTCTGGGAGCAATGATCCCACTGTGCTGGGCAGTCCAGCCCTGGGGAAGGGCGTCCTAATGGGTGTATGAGGGAAACAAACCCCAGCAGCAATCTGGAGTCAAGATGAACAATGTAACTTTGCAGTTTAGGCAGGGTTGTTTTGTTCCATTTAGATGACCCCCTAATCAATGCCACTAACCGTGTTGATGAGCATTTGTAATACAGCCTGTAAGGATACGTGCTTGAAGCACTGTGTAACTCCATAAAAGAAATCAATACTTCCCATCACCAACCACAAAGAAATAAACACCAAGTCCTTTGATTGGTACATTTTATCCTGGCAAGACAGGAGAATCCTGTCCACCCCAAACAGATGGAAGAGTAGCCCCTCTTTGTCACACTGCACACTGTGAAGGTCCTGTCTCAGTGAAGCAGCAGGACTAGTTCACATTAAATGCCTGGGACTGTATATGGACTAGAGATGCCGAGGCAGACTCCTTCCAGCCCTCTCCATATTCATTCCCAGAGCTTACCTCCCAAGGTACACCACTTAGCTGGCAGCCTGTGGGTGTCCTGATCAAAGCTAGGTGTACTGCATGCACAGTGACACAAACACAGAGGCATCTCATTACAGCCACAAGGCACAACTGTGGTACACTCCTTTCCACTTCCAACCAGAAACTTCAGCACCCACTTCAGGCTGCTTCTGCACCCAAACTGGGCCTTCTGCAGTCCTTTGGTGTCCCTTCAGTAAGAGCCTTAGCACTTCCTAGGCAATGCAATGCAATCTTCTCCATGACCTTTGATTGAATATTTTTCTTTCAGATGAGTGAAGAACAAATTCAATTTCCTTGGACCCTCTAATGAAAATACATTCTATCCTGCATGGAATGCAAATTGAGATCAGATAAGTTTGACAGTCTCTCCTTATGCAAAGTAGATCTAAAACAGTGCTATGAACCCATTGAGTTCAAAAATATACAAAAAACATCCTATTTCATGAAATAAATTTTAAACAATCATTGTTTGGGTTTAAGCTTCTTAACGCTTCAGGTTTTATCAGTATCAGAAGAGCCAAAAGCTTTTATTTTTTAGAAGACAGAATATATGAGATATTATTGTACTCATAAAATTTGAGGGAGTGAGACATTAAGGAAAAAAGCAAAAATCTTTGTTGTATGTACAATCACACTGCTTGTTATGGGCTGCATATCAGAAGAATACATCTGGTTGCATTTTTCCTCCAAGTATTAAACTTTTTAAGCTAAGTATTGAGGGAGGAAGTGAAGAGAAAATAACACATTTGATAAATAGGTATATACAGCTGAAAAAAACTGCCTATGGCATGAATAGCTATGCCATGGTGTCCCAAGGAGGCTTGCATTCTAATACATTAACTGTGACCCTTCTACAGGAAAAAAACCACCAGGTCCTCATGCTCTAGACCTTGGGCTAGCCTTGCAGCAGCCACCCACACAAATTGAGAGCAAGGCATAATCCTGTCAGTCTTACATTTTCTCTGAGAAGTCTGTAACAATGTGTGCAGCAGACCTGTTACCAGAAGAACAGTTGCTACATATTAAATTAGATGAAGAGCACAAAAATTCCTCCACAGACAGCCTGAACACACAAGTATTCACAGAAAGTGGGAATACCTGCTGGCCAGTTTTCCTGATATTTCTCAACTTTTCAATAGGAGACTTTCCTGCTTTTGTGTTCTTCTCCATCTCCCTGTCTCTGTACCAAGATGAGTCCTGGAAATGAAGATGAAGATTCTCTTTGATCTTCATTTTGTGACCTTCAGCAGGCAAAAGATCAGCTGCGCAAAAATTTTTTCTCAATCTCTGCAAATACATGCTGCAGTAATGCTCAAAGTAATACAAGAGATTTGTGGCTATAATTTAATTAATCCCAAGAAATTATATTAATCTACAACTATTGAATTTAATTATATGATATGATGATGTCTATTATCATCATCATCATCATTATTATTATGTTTTACGTACAAAAGAGTTTTCTAATCCTCAGTAGCCTGCTGGGCAAAGGTAAAGTACCATTTTTACCTCATGGTAGCACAATTGTTTTTCCAACAGAAAACTGTAAGAGGTTTTAACGTTGGCCTAGTATATTTTGTCCATAACTTTGCTCTTAGAGGTGCTTCCTATACAGAAACATGCACACAAAAATTTGCCTGGAGCTGTGTCCAGGAATGAGAACATTTCAACTAAAACAGTCAATAGTTCAGAAACAATCATATGGTTCACAAGTTTAGACAGTCTAAACAACTTACGTTTCTGTAAGGTTCACCAGAATACACAGATATTTAAAAAATCTTTTAATGCATCCCAAGTATTCCTTCCTGTAGGTTTCAGGATAATTTTCATTCTAATGCAATAACTTCAGTCTTTGAGCATCACTCTTTAAGGGTGTCCTGTACTGAAAAATGCATGTACTTGTTATGCCTTGCTTGCTTCCTTGCTCCTCATAGCAGGTGCTGGTATGGTGAGGAACATGGATGGAGAGTCTCAGTGCTGAGTTATGTTATCAAGTAAATGCTGATGTATACTTCCTACATTCAGGATAATAGATCACTTATAATTATCTTTCAATCTACGATGTTGAAAAAAATTATACATGCAATTGTGTAGCTTCCTCACTAGATAGTAATAATATCTGCAAAAACTGTCAAACTGTAACCCAGGTAAGATTATAAATTATCATCTTGTAACTACAAAAAACTGTTTTAGAGGGAGAAAAACTTGATAGCCTACTAGAAAAGCCTTCTTCCTATTTCACAGGCTTTATTTTTGCCTTCTCAGTTCTAGAAGATTGATGGAATATGAATAGAAATGCCTATCTCCATGGAGCTGAAAGAACTTAGGGATTGTGGACTCCACATATAGTTTCTTATCACTCATGTTCAAAACAAGGGTTTTCATGCAGGGTGCACATTCCAGTTTTAAAACTAATATGTGTCTGCAAATCTGAGAGAAAGAGAAACAGAAAAATGTCAGAAAACTTTTTCCCAGTATAAGTAGGAAAAATATCTTACTATGGATTGGAAAGAAATATAAGCAAATGTCATCTGATTTCTCATACTGGGTGCTTGACATGATATGTGCACACCAGGTAGAAATTCTCTCAACTCGTGCAGTCATGAAGTGAAACCCAAAGTGCTAGAAAAAAGGATCAAAGCTTCTGCCTACCTATAGTCATAATATTTAAATGAGTCCTGAGTCCTAAGATTAGTATTTTAAATCTCCTTGATTAAGCTTTAATAAATGCCACCACAGATGCATAGTTACTACATTTAAACTACCAGTTTGAGTACAAAATTGGCAGCATCAGGTCAATAATGCCAGTTATGAAAATCACTGAGAATGAGAAACCATTCTTTTTGTCTCACTATTTGCCTTCCCTCTGGGTCTTTCTCCTCTCATTCTCCCTGAGTAATATTTTTCTGTGCTGGACCTGCAGGGATAACAGGCCAATACTTTTTACTCAGACAGTTCCTTTCTTGTTCTCCTTCTGGGATACAGTTTCTTTTCTCATGATTGACACAAAATGGAAGTTTGGCCTCCTAAATTACTGGATCTTAATGGTAAGGCCATTTACCTTCACGTACCAGGGCTCCTTCAAGCAACGTGCTGTCCTTGCCTCACTATACTGTGACTGTCTATTAGGTGGCTTCTGTGAAATTTCTGAAAGATTTTCTCCTCTTCTCTTTCACCTTTCAGTCTTTGAGCATGAACCTTCATGGAAGGAATGCACAGAGGACCCTGAGGACAAGAAGAATTACTCTCAAGGGATGACTAAATGCCATCCCAACAATTCTCTGATGACAGAACCAGAGGTCAGTGCCCCCATCTTGGCACTCTAGAAACCTTGGACCTAATTAAATGATTGATTTTCATACAAATAAACATCTGGCTTAAAACATATATATATATAAAAACACTGCTATATCAGTTACTGAGTTCTTGAGAATTATTCTGTATCAATTACAGCTGCTACCTTTTGCAGACTCCTATGACTTAGGATCCTCCCTGTTCCCCTGTCTCAAAGTACCCATTACTAATGTGTTCTTCATAGAAACACCTTTATAAGTGGCCTCTCCCATTTAAGTACAAAGAATTCCCTTCTTAGGGAAGGTGTCAGGGTTTGGTTTTTAGTTAAGGAAAAATCCATGAGCTTCGGAAGTGATTCCCTGTAAGGACCTTGGCAGCTTCCTTCAGACCTCATAGAACCAACCACAACAGAAGGTTGCAAGCTGTGACACATGACACCTTTTTAAAAGATAAAAGCAGAACTGTGCAATAGGTTATGGAGTGAGAAACCCCATGGATGTACTGAACCTAACAAATCCATCTGGAATTCAGTTAGGGTACAGCTCAGCATTCCTCATCCTGCTAAAGGTGCCATGGAATATGTGATGATTGCAATGAAAACCAATGTTATGGGGTTTTTTAATTCAAACAATAACTCAGCAATGTAAAAAGTCTCACAGCTCCCTATGGCAACAGTGGTACTTTAATACATAATCAGCTAATCATTTTATTTAAATATTTCCATAGTGGTGTACAGCACCTAGACTGCCCCTCTGTCTGTCTCACACTCATTGAATAACTTAGGTGCTGACAAGATCATAAAGCATGCACAGCATAATAATGCAGTGCACAATGATACATAGATATACACACCTTCTTGCCAAGGACCCATCAGGTGTAGCTCACTGGAATGTTCTGTTTTCACTGAGTTAACATTTTAAGGAAAAATCCAACAAGGTGTACTGTGCTTAATGCAGAAATATTAAAACATGGGTGCAGCTACTTCAGTACCAACAGACCAAAGTACTATAGGCATTTAGAGTAGCTTCTTAATAGAAAACTCTGTGTTAAAACACCATGTTCTAGAATAGAAAAGTCCTGAGAAACATTTTCTCTTTTATAGGGATTGACCTCTCTTTTTCAAGATGTTCTGTAATACCTTGCCTAAAATAGCACATAAGTCCGCTTCAAAAATATTGCAGACTTTTGTTTACTAAAAACACACTGAGAACCAAAATCATATTGAAATAAAGTTGCCTAAATAATTTTGATACAACAATCAATTCTTTTTCTGTATAATTGATGCTTAATAAATGTTCAGAAGTGTTAGATAATTATATGAATTTTACAAAATATTACTAAAACTATTAAACAACATGTTTATGTAAGCAAATCAAATATGTTTGAAGAAGCTGAAATCAAACTACAGTTTATACATTTTGATTAAAAAGATGAAATATATACATGAAAACCATAAACTTATTAGTAGTCACTAATAGAACCACAAATAAATACTCAACTAATGTCATGTAATGTTATACACATATACCATGATGCTTCTATAATCTTACAGATATTTTAGTTTATGGATTGTTCCATTCTG
This sequence comes from Phylloscopus trochilus trochilus, assembly GCA_016584745.2. NCBI lineage: Eukaryota > Metazoa > Chordata > Aves > Passeriformes > Phylloscopidae > Phylloscopus > Phylloscopus trochilus. Next base: position 25,932,193 of record WQNJ02000016.1, on the reverse strand, counting down.
AAGATATATATTTGCCATTTAATGAAGAACATCACTTTATGCAAACAAAAAAAATTAAAATACTTGTTTTGTATGTTGTTGTGTGTTTTATTTGTGGTTGTGCATTTTGCTTGTGCTCTTTACCGAGAAACCATTTTAACAGAAGACTGGTAGTTTGAGCTCTGGTTACAGAGAAAAAGATAGATACAGATATGAAACAGATATATTTTGTCCTAGATTTTACCCCTTTTTGTTTAACTCTTTCTAAATGTGGGGGGCTTTTTCAAAACTTACATCTTTATGTCACAAGAAGTTAGATATGTGTTGCAGTCAATGAAGTTAATAATAGGGTTTAATGACATTCAGTTTAGGAACATTCAGTAGTCTTGTTTTATGACAGTTATATGAAAGTTTCCAAGAGCTGCCCACATTTGCTATCAAAGAACCCTCCAACACTTTTTCTTTGGTCAGAGAATCATTGGTTCTCTAATTATAAAAGCATACTTACTAGTCAAAGTGCTGCAGGATTTCTACATCACAGCTTATTCACTGATTCAAGCAGTCTTTTCTCCTGTCATGTTGATTTGTAAAACTTACACTTGTCATTACTGATCCAGATGTAGTTTGGGATAATTAAAAGCAAAATTCAGAAATTCAGAATCTCCTTTTCCTCCCCTCTCTTTTTAAACATTTGTTTTTCAATGCTTTGCTTACAGTCCTGTAACAAATACTGCCACCATGCTGGTTAAAATCTCTATGCAGAACAGCTAATTGGCTATCTAAGACATCTTCTTTCAATGAGCAGTGGTTATTGAATAGAATACAGTGGTATTCTTGGAAAGGGAAAAAAAAAGACAAGAATAATGGGCACTAGAATGACCATACAAAAAGAGGAGAAATCGCAGATTAGCCCGAACTCCCAGGCCCTAATCACTGACAGAAGAATCTGATAAATCAAGGAAAAAGACATCAATCCATTCAAACAGGATTAAAGGTTTAAACTGGAAACCAGCAAACTTGTTAACCTTTGTGGGAAAAATTTGCATCAGGATAATTTAAATATGAAACAGACAACTAAAGTATTTCCAATTGCTTATTTAGTACCTCACATAAAAGAAAAGAAAACAATAACATGGAATATAAAATCAGTGTATAAGTAAACTGATTCATGTGAGAATGTTGCAGAGTGCAATGAGCAGGTAATAATTAATATTTGGAGCCGTAAGATTATTGGCATAAAATAAATATTTATTACTGAAATGTATTTTTGAATGAGAGAAAACCTTTGTTAACCAATAGATATATGGGGTTTTTTTAGACTTTCAATCTTCAGGTTGGAATGGCATACTTTATGTGGTGGACATTTACTAGTGCTCTGGAAAAAAATGAGAAAAACTGCTATGATAGAAATCTCCTTTCTGACTACAGAAGACAGCTACCAAATTTGTTTTATCCCTTTATTTAGTGGAAAAAGAAAAGACAGGTGTTGTTCATTATGGTTTCTGTTATCCTTAACTCTCTTGCCATAGTGACTATAATTTAAAATTACATGCAACAAAAGGATGAAAATAAAATTTCCATGCCACATGCAGTACCATCTACACCAGCTTTATATCATTGTTGCTGATGCTTTTCCAAATGAAATTTTATTTCAATCATTCTAAAAAACAAAAAGGCCTGTTATAGAGCTTTTTCTGTTTTAATGAATAGAAAACTCAATTTTTAGCCAAATTATTTAATTATAGTACCTGATTCATGAACATTATTTGACTTACGTTTGTATTCTTTCTTACTGTTAGAAACCTTTGCAAAAGAGGGTTAGAAATCATTCTTTCAATATCTATTTCTTTCACAGGAGCAGTTGTTTATCAGGAGTAAAAATTCTTGTCAATTGTTAGTTGTTTCCTTTTCTCAATAACTATCAGCAACCCTGATGCCATTCCAGTTCTGAGATACCCATAACTTGCAGTAATTATTTGATTTATCAGTATCTTCTCTTTGCTAATAGTCTCTCTAAATATCCTTAAGGAAGCTTCCTTTACAATAAATGCATGGTAGTACACATCTTATTTATTAAATTTACAGTGGACTTCTTCAATCCCAGTCAGCATATACAGCATGCTAGAAATTTAAATAATGACATTCTATGTGGAACTTGTTATTGGCCTGGGAATATTTGACCTGGGATGCCATTAACTTATCTTATACATTTTAAAATCATGTTTAAAATGCTGCAAAACTAAGATTGTAGTGAATTTAATTTCAAAGTCATTTTGGATGTCCTTTTAAACTGTATGTGGTAATCCTTGATTTTTTTGCACTGATGCTAAATGTTAATGAACAGAGCCACAGTGTACCATTTCACCTAGAGCAATGAAAACATTAAAATCTCTTTAGAAGACTGAATAAAACTTTATTTTATAAATATAATCCTTGTTGAAGCTCTATCATTTCACTGTACTTTTGAAATAAGAGCACATGGAAAATATGGAAGAGTTCCTTTGAGATAGCTAACTAAAGCTACAAAATGAGCACGGTACAGTATTTCCAAGGAACACGGTTCAAAAGTTGTACGATTACTACTAAGGTTGTTTTATTCTTTACCACATTTGGAACAGGAAGTCTGTGTTGTTCTTGAAGAATTCTGAAAAGCAATGTCACAGTCTGATGACCTCTTCTCCTCATTAAAACGTTCCCAAAGACAGCTCTCTGCATGATGTTTTGTAGCTTCAGCAGCCATGAACTAATTTGTACCTCTTATTTTGATCATGCACTGGTGAAAGAACCAAACAATATTTTTCTTTAAACACAGAGAGGTCTTTCAACAGCTCAGCATGCACTTCTACCCTCTTTTTAATCTTGGAGCACCTATTTATTTGCTCTTTTCACCACTAAATCTTCTTTGCTCCTTTCTGCCCCCCTGCAAAGCTGCTAGTTAAAATCTTCAGTGTTTTTTCTTCATAGGCTTAAACCATTAGAAGGGTATTACCATAAAAAGGGAGACAAGGACTCAGATACATGGTGCACCAGAATTTGCATTTCTAATTTTTAATCCAATTAAACTAAAATAATATTTATTTAGCTACAACCTTTCTATAATGGGTATAAATTCACTAAAGCTAATGGAAAATTTTCTTCCTGGAGGAAATTAGTTATAGGTGTTCACTGTGATAACTGATTGGTTCTGCATACTGAGTGTCTCCAGATTTTGCATATAGGTAATTAGTATTCAGTTAGTTGATGTGTTTATTTTGTACACCTTCTTTTTTTGCGCCTGTGCAATTCATTATGCAAGTCATTTTTTGCTCTACATAGTGGATTCTGTATATGCAAATTGTTAGAGTGTCTAAGGGCAATAGTTTTTAATACCTGGAAAGAAAGGCTGCATGTGTTGATGTATTTGCATTACAACCATTGTTATTTTTTCAGACAGCTACTGAATAAAAGCTTATGGCATTATCACTTGTATTACTTGTATTTCCTTTTCAATCAGTACATTTTAATCAGTAATGTATACTTGGTGTACAAAGTATGCCTTTTGTAAATCCAAACCCATCTAAACTGACAGAGACCCAAATCCCATTGATTATGGCTCAAGTAATGAAGACAGGCTTTTAGCCTCTCAGGTTTTTTAGTAAGGAGAGAGGAAAGGAACCACTTGGAGAGACAGTACTAAATCTTGCCTTTTAAGGGGAGAAAAGCTGTGTTCTGACTCATGATCCCAGGTATAGCTGCAATATGGGAAATTCCTTGCCCAGAACTTTCCCCTGCTCTCCTGTACCCTGGGAGGGCACAGGCACAAGGGCCAACCCCACGCCTGAGCAGACCCCTGTGCACAGGCACTGCCAGCCCGCTGCCACAGGGGGCTGCAAACTGGCAAATGGAAAGATGCCCACACCTCTTGAGGAAAGTCTGCCATAAATCACCATTCTTGCTCTCCCATCCTGACTATCTGACTCCAGAACTTTGCGTTCCAAACTACCAAGAGTAGTCACAGGCTCTGGGAATGATGCCAAAGGCTCTAATAACACCAAAGCAGCATTCCCTGTATCCATAGCTCTGAGTCATGGCCATTCACCTGCAGAAACATGTGGGAGAACTGAGGATGAGCATGTATTTCACTCTTTTATTTAATATTGTACTGGATATTTTCCTCAAGGATGAACCATTCCATTATCTGGAGAAAATGGAGCCACAGGCAGTTAACCATTCCTGGGTGCTGCTGTGTATTCTACAAAGCAAGCAAATTCATGGTCCTAGGAGATTATGTTCTTATCTAATTTTTTTTTTTCAATTTTGTTTTGATTTCTTGGGCTGCAAGGTTTTTTTTTTTTTAAAGGGCACATAAAACAAACAAAAGCAGTTTTCAGCCAACTCTTGTACTAGCCTTGGTGTAAATTTTTCAAATCCAAATAATCTTTAGTTTACAGGAAAACTTTCTACCTTGTATCATAGGAGGAACAGACATGCAAATAACAATTAAATTTTTCAGAAGTCCAAATAAATAGGCAGAGTTATATTCACAATTTCCCTACTTAGCTATATGTATCCTGTGTGCATGTATGGATCAGTGAGCTCTCATCAAGTACGTTCTTGCTGATACATGTTATCCAATATTTCTACAGAGAGAATAACGTTTTTGTTCAGTACTATTCAGAATGAAGTTAAGGTTCCTCTAGCATGCTCCTCAGGACAAAATTTCATGCTTTAATGACTCCTCCTACCTTTATATGAATAATATTTTATTAGAGGACATAAATTATGCATTTTACTTTAAATAGGCTTATGTTTTTCATAAATAAATGTCACTGGACTGAATTTTATCAAGGGGTATTTCTGTTTGTTTTTTAAAATTAAGGCAGAAATAAATAATATGGCCTACATTAAAGTAAATTCTAGCCACAAAAAGTCTATTTTGTGAACACATGTCTAACTGAAAACAGGCTGTATACCATTAGACTGGTCCTCCATCACACTGGCAACTCTTGTAATGGCATTTTACTGGAGCAATAAGGCATACCCTTGTTGGAGAAGGATCAGACTAGGGAACAATTAAAACACATAGGTGCATGTGACTTAGTGGCACATAATTTGTGAAGCCTCTCTTGATTATCTTTCCTAGAAGAAAGTAAAGGTCTACTTCAAAGATGGGCAAGAAGGAAGATTCAGAGACAAAGAGACATACACAGGCTTACTGAAGGTAGTAAGGTAGAAGACCATGAAGAAGATGAGATAGGTGAAGAGGCTGAAAGGGCTGGGACTATTCAGCCTAGAGAACTCTAAATGCTGATGGCAGGGAGTGAAAAAAATAGACCCAGAATTCTCAGTAGTGCCCAAGAGACACTGGGCAGAAATTGAAGTATAGGAAATTCCAATTAAATGTAAGAAAAAACATTTTTTTACTGTTCTAACACTGGAGCAGGTTGCCTGAGGAGGTTGTGGAGTCGCCATCCTTGGAGATATTCAAAAGTAAACTGCACACATCCATGGGCAGTGTGCTGTAGCTCACCTTGTTCTGAGTGGGGAAGGTGGACTAGGTGATTATAGCCAGAGGTCCTTCAAATTAACCATTCAGTGATTCTGTGTTTTTTCAATGCAAGTGAATCAGAGACACCATGAACAGCTTCTGTCACAGTGATAAATGCTCTGAATTTGTTTCCACAATCATGCAATAATCCCAGGGAAGCTCTGTAGCTGTCATCCCCTGTTGTTTGGATTAAAACTATTTACCAGACAGGGAGAGGTTGCCTTTTCCATCAGGAAATTATAAAAGGCCCTTGCAGTGTTGGGAAGGATGACGGCAGGATTGGTGTGGCTTGTTCATAGCAATCCAAATAGCCCCTACTTGGTTAGAGAGATGCACCAATTTTACAAAGATTTCTGTAGCTTTGGGATAAATTTGCTCTCAGCTAAAGAGAGATTACTGCAGCAGGAATATGCTGGAATTTTGAAAGGAAAAAAATCAATCCCACTCTGCTGAAAAATTCCCATGCCTTCCTCACCTAAAATCTGGTGTTGATAATACAATCCCTGTTTATTATAAGATCTTCTGACCAGATCCAGACCAGTTAGATCTAGATTTAAGAATGGACTATTCACCACAATTGTGTATGGTGTAAACAATTAAAGGGGTTTTTTTGCTCCATAAACTAATTTTCCAAATTTACTAAACCTCAAGGTTGTTGAAACCTTTCTTTCTGATGAAGAACCACAGATAATATATGACAAAACTGAGGAAGTTTCTGAAATCTTCTTTTCCCCTAGAACCACCAGTTACTACTGAACATGACACAGAAACAGGCCCAGTTGGACTGAGCAGCTGCCTGTGACTGCTGTCTAATGGTTATGTTTCCATGCTGTTTCCTCTAACTGCTGGGACAGAGTATGCTTGGTTTATGAAAGACAGGCTCCAGGGAAAAAGAAGTAGATGCCATATTGTTCATCAAAAATGTAGATCCTTCCTCAATTGCCAGAAGAGGTGAGTGTCACAGCACAACACAAAGAAAAGACACTCACACACTGAGATGTCCAAGGCAAAAAAGGGAAAGTTTATTTACAGACCTCAATATTTATAGAATTCCAACAGTGACTATGGATTGGAGGAAGAAAATCCTCCTCTCCAACTACACTGGTCAACCCAACAGTCCATCAACAGTCTCCTCCTTATAAGAAGAATGTAAACATAGAGAAAGAGTTACAATAACAAATAGGTTGTTTACGTGAAAATCATGAGAGACTCCATTGCAAAAGGTAAAGACAGAAGGCTGAAATAGAACTTTAGAAAAATACTTCTTAAAGAGACAGAGGAGAACAGAAAAAATCCAAACAACAGGTGAGATGTCCATGGAGTATCTCAAGGAGAAAGGTTAAAGTGAAAAAAAAAAAAAATAAAGGCAATGTCATAATAGGGATATTCTAGAAATAACCTAATCAGAAGGACATAGAGAAGTAGGGCTTGGTACATTTTGGGGTAGGCTTTCTTTTTTTCTTTGCAAGTAATACAAGCATCCAAAGGGTGCCCTCTCACTTGTTATGGGAGACTTGAATCATACACAGAAAAGTGCTGCAAAATAATGTCAGGATGAAGAAAGTGTAGTAGGCTTTCAGAACAGGCTTTCAGTTGTCAGTGAGGACAACTTTCTTTTAGGAAGATGGAAGAGGGTACTAAGAAGCTTACAGCTGTTTTACAACTGATTCTGACTAACAGGGAGGATCTGATTAAGAAGTTTGAGGTAGAATGTAATCTTGGTTAAAGTGATTACAAAACTGTGATGTTCACAAATGTGAAAAAAAGGGAGGAATCAGAGCAGCTGAATAAGGACAGTGGAGTGTCCAAAAAAAGCAGAATTCATCAGATTGAGGGAACTGGGAGGTGTGATCTCTTGGGACATTATTCTAAGGGGGGAAAAATAAATAGACTGCAACAGAGTTCTCAGTTACTGAAAGGGACTATATTAAAGATACAATGGTAGACTCTCATGATGTAAAAGGAACACGGAGCACACACAGTAAAAGACCAATATGGCTCCATCAGAAGCTCTTTAAGAGATAAGAAAAGGAAAAGGAAAGCAGAAAATCTAAATCTAAATAAAAATATAAAAATAAATACATAAGCTACAAGTATAGATGTAAGACTATAAAGGAATAACATGCAGCATAGATCAAAATGAATATTAATTTTGTCTAACAAAAAGCCTAAAATGCAACAAGAAAAACAGTTTAGGAATGGGAGGACAACAAGAAAAAGGATGCCTAGTACTTAACAAGGTAAGAAAGAGAACAGCAGATAGTGGAGGCTGAAAAGTTAGTATAATCTTTGCTTCAGCACTCACAAAGGTTTTGATGAGATATTGGGAGACAGTACACTTAGTGATGCTATTGGCACACTTTTCAATATCGTTCTTGCTCACAAAATACAGAAATACAGAGTACAAATAGATAAACTTTGGTAAATAGGTGTGTAACTACCCAGGAAAAAGCACGCACAAGGTAGCTATTAAAAGTTTTCTGCCCAGTTGTGAGAAGAAATCAAGTGACAGGCTGCAGACATCAAGTGACAGGCTGCATTCAGTAATTTCCTCAATGTCTTGGATGACTGACTAGAGAACATATTTGTCACATTTGTAGAGCTGTTCAAACTAGAACAGGTTACAAATATTCAGCAGAACTTGGTTTAAATATTTTTAGTAATGTTAATAAACAAAAGGCACATCTTGAAATCAACATGGTAGAATTCACTATAGGCTAGGTAAAGTGCTAAGTAAGGAATATTCAAGTGACAAATACAGAAGGGAAATAGTTGACTAGTTTCACTAGCCATAGTGAAAAAAGGCTTTGGGCTTTCAGTGAATCAGACATTTGATTTAAGCCAAGAATGTGATACCATTGTAAAAAGACATTCAAGGACATACTTTGAGGAGCATCACATGCAAGACACAAGTATTGTTTACTGTAGGAGACATCACTTAGAGTGGAGTGTTCCTTTTTGGGTACTGTAACGTAATACAGAGATTATTTCTCCTTGGGGAAACAGCCCAATAGTTAATAATATAAGAGACAGAAAACATTACCTCCAAGGTCTGTTAAAAGAAATATTCTGTTTTATTAAAAATATGTATTAGAGGAAATGGAAATATTCTTTCAATATATGAAAGGGCTTTAGAGACAGTATGAAATCCACTGTCCTTTATGCCCTTTGCAGATTTGATAAAAGCTAAAAGGGTTAAGATTTGCTATCAATGAGAACATTTTAAACTTTAAGATGGTTAAGTATTTGAACAAGCTGCTTGGAAACATTCCATTAGAGGTGCTTAGGAGTAGGTTTGTTAAAGAGAATGACAGGGCTGAAAAATCCCCAGTACACTATCTGGTTATTTTCCCAGTAATGTCCTATACTAATTACTCTATCTTGATTTATTACAGTGAGATTTCTCTGGACTATTGTTTCATTTATTCTTGAAAAAGTCTGTGCAAATCTCCAAAAACACTTTATGACATGAGGAACTTGAAACTTCCAGTAACAATGGTCAGATTTTTCAAATCAATTAGCTAGAATACTAGACGTGAGTGTTTTAAACAGAACAGGGTAAAAAAAATAGTGACTAGACAAAAATATTGTCAGGCTTTCCATATTTTAAGAATTAAAAAATGCAGGGCCTTCTTTTTTAACAGTTACCAGTATCTTTGTTGTCAAGCAAGATTTTTTTTTATTTTTCCAAGTACACAATTGATTATCTCCCTTGCCTCACAGCACTCTGCCACAGCACAGTACTTTAACAAATCTGTGACTGAGAAATGCCTGGAAGTTTAGTCAAAATCTGAATTCAGAAGTCTGGACTTTTATGCTCTTCTACTCTGCTTGTCATGTAAAAACCTTTCACATTAATGAGTTCAGAAAATATTGTCTTTTTTATTGCCTAAGCCAGCCATTTTTAGAAGGGCACAGATCTCCCATACAATTCCAGTGTTTTAAAAGGGGACAAGGGTGCCCTGGGATAAGCACCTCACCTCAGTAAATCCCACGTGGCTTTATATCGTGTGCCACTTTGATAAACAGACCTAAAAAGCTCACTTTTTATTTTTCAGTTTTTGCAATCAGCACCTGATCTTGAATGTGATCCAAGCCGCCCTTCCTAAGAGAATGTATTTTTCTTTTGCTCAAGAGAAATAAGATGCTGTTGATGAATCACTGGGCAAATACCCTCATTCTCTGCAATAAGCTGGTTCACCCAATGCTGAAAATTAGTCTAGAAGGCAGTAGCAGTTAATTAACTTTTTTCCATAAGGAAGACTGCACTGTGCAGCTTGTCAAAAATCTCATCAGTCTGGGAGTAAGAATTTAAGCCTTTCTGTCTTCACAAAGACCATTAGTCTTGAGTTCTCATAACACTAGCAGGGGAGTGAACAGCTTGTTTAGCCTCTACCTTCACAATATCTCCAATTTCATGGGCAGTTTCCCCAGTAACTCAGACAAGAGTTAGAAAGTCTGACCTTGGACATCACCCAGAGACAACCACCTGCTTACAGGACTGACTTCTGTTCCCTTTGATTTAATGGAAGGACAGACTCTTCTATTAAAGAGGTCAACTGATCCAAGAGGGACTCTGCTTACAGCCAGGAAAAAATCTCTGGTGCTATTTTGTCTAGCAGAGGATGAAATTTTTCTTTTCTAATCCACTCACACACATGCCCAAACTATTTCCGGTTCAAATGCATTTCATCAGAGCTATAAATTAAACTCTTGCAGTGTGAAACTCTGAAAAAGTCCCCAAACATAGTATTTAGCTACTTAGTGATGTCAGTGGACTGGTTCTCACTGGATTAAGAGTTGGACTTCAGTATTGGATGATTTATCTATATGATGCAGAATCTTGACAAACCTTACATTTCTCTTAGGCTTAAAATCTAATTTAAATAACTGCTAGGCCTTCACTAGTGATTCTTCCTCCAAAGAGGCTTTTGCTATTCACCCAGGGCCTATTAAATGAAGGATGTAGAAGGCAAGATTTCAGAGGACAATCCCTGTAAACAAATAGCAGATAAAGGAACAGTTTATCACAATCCCATAGATTCCAATACACAAAAAGCTGAGTCTCTTCATTTGCTGATCTTACAGTAGAACTCCATAGTAATATTGCCTGACCACACATAGTTCTCTCTAGTCTCTGGAAAACAGTAGTCAGGACTCTAGAGAACGTGGCTAGTGTAACCCAGTTTGTGGGAGAGAGGATTATCATGAGATTTCTCTGAAATGAGGAGAAGGACACTATTCTACCATTCTAAGGAAGTAAATTTTACTCCTGCTTATGGATAACCTCAATCTACCTGCCTACTCCTGCTTTTGGACTCCTTCAATCTACCTGCCTTCCTGAGGACTGCCTTTTAGAATAATTCCCAATGGGTAAGGCTCAGGGTCATGTACATTTATTAGACTTTTCCCCTTCAGAATTTTGCCATTCTGAAGAACAACCTCAATAACTCTATGCTAAACAAAAAATCTGTGGCACCTTTCCCTTTATCCAAGATCTTTTGATACACTGAGAAGAATATAGTATAAACTGAGTAGGATTGCTTGAATATTACCTCTGAGGAGAGGCTGTTTCCTGATTCTCTTAAATTTCAGACCCAGATTAGCCCAGTTCTTCCTTAAGGTGCTTGTTACACAAGCTGTGTTTCCCTGCTTATTTACAGAGGCATTACTAAGTGTCTGTGTCTGAAACCACTGCTGCTATTGGCCAAAAATACACCTCTCTTTCACCAACAAAAATGTAAATCAACACATATTGGTGATGTACGACTTCCCTACAGGTCCTTGGTAAAGCTCAGGTTAGCTCCATCCCATATTATGGTTTTCTACATGGTTCCAGGAGAGCTGAAACTAGCTGATCATTAAAGGTCCCTTGCAACCCAAACCATTCCAGAATTCTAAGATTATACCATAACACCTGCCCTCTCATGTTTTTGTAAGTAATTTACTTGCCAGATAAATTAAACAATAGGAAAAAAAAATAAACTTCATCCATAATGAAATTAAATTACTTACAATGTATTATTTAAACACAACTACGAAGACACAATTGAATCTTCTACAAATAGGAAACAATTTTATTATTTCCGGAAATATTTAATTTAGGGTTTAAAAAGAGCGAGTTTCTGTTCGGTCATGCAAGTCCTGCTTCTGATTTTAGGGCAGCAGCCTTTTTAGCACCTGGCATTTTTAGTTCTTTACTTTTTCTCCACTAGATGTCCCCAGCCAGTCACAGTACAGTTGGCTTTCACTGATCGGATCTGAAGGGTAGATACTTCCTTTGAAGTGCATATTATAAAGATATCATGAGTAATGACTTTCACTCTAGAGTTCATTTTATCTGGAAGATTAGCAAGACACGAATCCTCAAGAAAAACACAACGATTTAATTCTCTGCTTGAGATATAGGGAGAAATTTAGAATCATGTATGCTTTCTGCTCTGAAAATATTTAAGTAATCAAAGTCTTAAAACAAATGAAAATCCTTGTTGTACAAATCCTTCTGTATCAAAAGGGAAGCCTTTTGGGGGGTTTTTTGGTTTTTTTTCCTGTTACTCGGTTACTTTCAAAGGATGTGTAACAGTTTCACAGAACCCTTCACAGCTGACTGAACTAACAGCAGGAGTCTTGCTTAATTTGAGTTTCAATGGATCTTTAAAGTAAAATGAGACCAAAATCTGGAATGACCACAAATATAATTCTACGCCTTTTCCACCTCCCCAAAATGTAGGAGGTTGAAAACAAAACTTTTGTATTAGACTTTTAAGACAGGTAAACTGAGCTACAACTAATTTTGCCTTTTCTGACAGGCAGTGAGCTCTGCGAGACTTCTGGGCTTTGCCAACTCTCAGCTGCAAGCACTGCTACAGGGCAGGGCACTGATGTGTCTCTTATTTTGAGGGATGCAATAAGGATTTGTAAAAGGCAACAGGGGATCTTCAACTAGAACCATTTAGCAGCAAGTTTCTGACTCTCAGGAGATCAGCTAAAATGCTAGTGCTGTTTAGACAAGCAGCTTCTGTACCAGAGAGAAAAAAAAAAAACAAAACCCAAAGCAAGTACTCTGCAACTCACTCATTCCCTGGAATGATGATAAACACTGACTATGGGACCACAACTTTCCTGTGGTTTCATCAGCAGAGCCACTGGGACCCACAGTGACAATAAAAGGAATAATTTTGCCAATACAAACAACGAACAGATGTGAGAAACAGTGAAACAAAGCCCAGTGCTCTTGTTGCCATCCATTTGTTACAGTTAGTTAGGTAAATCTCTTTCTTCCAGAACTCATCAGATAGTCTTTGCTACCAGGGGACTTTGTCTGGGTTTTTTGTTTTTCTTTTGTGTAAAAGGTTTGAAAGAATCTTACAGTGGAAAAATGGGAGTCTTAAATGTGAGTTGGCTGAGAAGGCTGCTGAGAGGCTTTTTTTGGTTTTGTTGGGGGGGGGGGGGGTGGTGGGTTTGTTTGTTTGTTTGTTTGTTTGGTTTGTTTTGTTTGTTTGTTGGGGTTTTTTTTCCTTTTCTTATGACAGAAATCTTGCAGGGTTTTTGTAGGGTTTAATTTTGCAAAGCAAATTAAGAGCCCAATTTACAGGTCTTTCAGAGTTTTTGTTTTTGTTTTTGTTCTCTGTAGCCCTGATGATCAGTACTTTCCCCAAAAAAAAGGAGATGGTAAAACAACAGTATTACAAGACTCAGAGAAGCAAACACCCAGCAGTAAAAAGTAGAGTAAAAGAGAACAGAGTGAAATATTTTCAAAACTTTCTGTTGTTTTTTTCTCTTCATGGACAAAAGCAACAAAGGAATTCCCCTATGTCAGGGAAAATCTTCATTGACCCCATTGCAGCAACTTTCCTCTCCTCTTATGAGCATCTGGCCCACAAGTAGTTCCCAGCTGCTGTCAGCTGCAGTAGCTTGTGCCCAGGTTTGGCACTAAACCCTCAGGACTCAGCCTGAATGCTCAGTTGGGAAACCTCCCCACACCTCCCCCTTACACAGCTCTGTGCCTCGGCCTCCGGGCTGCACAGGGGTGAGGCAGGGATGCACACTGGAGGCTGGCATGTTCTCAGTGTGTAAGGATACATCACAGCTGCCTTGCCTGGGCTGCCAGGCTGTGGGGTGGGCCTTGGAGCCCCCCACCTACCCTCAATCCCACCTTGCAACACAAGGACACTGGGAGCAGAGCTGCTCCTGCTCTGCTCATCCTGCCTTACCGAATGGTTTCTGCCTCCCACAGCAACATGAAGCCTCAGTTGCTTCTTGCTTAGGCAGAGAAATCAAACAGAGGAACACTGATGTCACAAACATCTTAGAAAAGGTAGCCCCCCTGGCTAAACATAGGCCAGATGAAATTCCCATTTCTCTTTCTTTCAGTCTTTTGTGACCTTAACAACTGGAGTAGTGTGCATCCTCTTCTACATACAACCAGCTGCAGTCTGCACTTTGTGAAAGAACTGTGTGGAGTGGAATCAGTTTGATACTTCTTCACATAGGCCTCAAGCAAATTAAGCCAAACAAATTGCAATAAATGGCTTGGGCATTAGTCCAAAAGTCAGCAACACAGTTTTACTGCTGGCTTGCTGTATCACCTTCAATTTCCTGAAGAGCTGCCTCTCTGAGTATCCTTGACTGCAAAGCAGAGGTAATATGCAACTGTCCAAATTCTGTGTTAGTCTGTGAGAGACTATCAGCTTCTAGGAACTAGTCTTTCAATATATATATTCTGCATGCTCACTGCATCTTATATTGACTCACAGAGTGAAGTAAGTTACCACAGAGTTGAGGTTTTCCTGAATAATGTGCAAGGGTTGACTTTTACCTCCTCTGTACTCTAAAATTCATAGAAGCATACCAATATGTCCAAAATTGAGAGCTGACATCTTTGATTGTCTGGATTTTGTCCAAAACTAGGACAGAGTATCTGAATTAACACAGTGCAAAATTTCTGTGACTTTTTTGTGGTAGAAATAGTGTTCAGAGTTTTCAAAATGTAACTTACGCACAAGGGATGTTTGACAATGTAAAAGGAGAACATTTCCTCCCTGAAGTTCACGTGGCAGGCTGACTAAAGCTCTCTGGGGGTTCCCCTTCTGCAGACATCAAGCAGGGGAAATATTGCCAAATATATCAGACCATCTCCTCTCTTCTACCCTTTCCTGTCTGTAGGCAGAACTCCGCAGAGTTTGGTACCCCACAGAGTTTATCTGGTGGACAAGGTAAAAACCTCAGCTTTTCTTTTTGTCATTTGCTACACTCATAAATTTTCCCCTTAACATCCCCAACTTCTCTGCTTTTTCTTCTCCCTATTAGAAAACCATATGCTTTCTCACTGGTTCAAGTGTCCTGATACCATAAAGAAGGGAAAGTTCATTGACTACATAAGCCCACTCATTATCCTCTTCTACGGAGTTAAGCTCTGCTTTATTTATCCTTCTCATCTTTTTCCAGACTACATTCATCTTGCTGAAAGTTCATGTGTGGTCTAAGCTCGCCATCTAGGCTCCTTAATAGAGACATAGAAAATGATTCATTTCATGTCTGTTTTAAACCTTCAGAGGATAAAATTACTCACCTTGGGAGGAGTTTTTCTACTTCTTATCCCCTCATCCACTCAAGAGGAAATTTAGACAAAAGTTTAGACTGAATGCTTAACATGCTTTGATGAAAATTAGACGGGATGACTTTCAGTCCCACTCACCAAAACCTTCTCCTTAAGCAGTTGCTCTGCTCCTCCATTCAGTAGTAGTTTGGATTTAGTAGTTTGGAAATTGCAAGGAGCCTCAGAAGGAAGGAGGCATGTCTTGATTTATAAAGCCTGCAAAGCGGTTGATCCAACTGAGCCAAAAAGGGATTGGAAATACCATACAAATATTGGAAAAAGGTTAGTGTTGCCTGGCATGTCTGTGCCTCTGCAAAAGATGTGATGTCTGGAAAAAGGGGATACATTCCTTCCAAGAACCTCCACCAGCTCACCACTTCACTGCTCAAAACTCACAGGTTAGAAACCAAGAAAACACGAAGTTAAATTGCACCCTAAAAAGGACATTCAGATGACCCTAACTCAGGGCTCCATTCACAGGCCACTTAGCTGACACCGTACTGAGTTTGAAGTCCTGCACAGACTGACGTACACACACAGCTCCAGGGTCCTGGATAAGGAGCTTCCAACACGACTCCTGTTTTGTACAAATGTGTGACACACAGCTGCATACAGGCCTAAGGCCTTTCCTGCAGAGAACTCATCCAATGTTTTATTTGATCCAGAGCTCGTGGAATAGGAGAAGGTGGTCTTTCCTTACAATTTGCTGAACCAGAAGGATTTTTATTCTTATATAGAGGCAATTGGGAATCTCATTTACCACTTATGATTTTTAATTTCCCATCTTGAAACAGCATAAACAAATGAAATAAAAATATTAATATGAAAATATAAAGAAGGTGGTAAATATTTTATATATTTTTTGTAATAAGTGGCATTTTGTTCAGTATAAACACTTTTAGAGAGGGTGTTTTAAAAATTCCCAAATATACTAGTGTGTTGTATATTTCAATGAAGCTTCCTAGCTACACTCTTTTGGTTAAAACAGTATTATTTCATGATATTATGAGGCACTAAAGTGTATTATGGCATAGAGTTCAGATGGGATTGAGTGGGTTTCCCTCTAGACACCCCACTTCTATTTTATCTTTTTATAATCTATAACTCCTATGTTCCTGAAAGATGAAACTCAAAAAACCTTACTGTGCATGGGATTTTAATGAAGTTTTCAAAAAAAAATTGTTATTAACACAACCTAATAGATGGTCTGAACCAACTTTCTTTCTCCTGTCAGAAGTAATACTCTTCCAGAACAGACTGTATTTTGATCATGGATATAATAAGCTCAGATTCAGGAATATTCTTCATCAGTTGTACAAAAGTTGGTAAAGTTTTTATGTCACTTGTACTCTCACTCATAAATATATGTTTCAGTGGTGGGGAAACTGAAGGATTTTGAATTTTATTTTCTGGAAAATATATTATTTTAAATTAGTTTAGGCTTAAAAAAATTATATTTGCCTTGAAAGTTTAATTTTAACAGCTCTGTTAGTTACCTTGCTAGGAGCTCCTTCCAAATGTAATTCTCTTTTCTAAGATAAAATCTACCAGACCATCAGTTGTTCTTCTGGACCACAGGCAGGCCTCAGACCCTGTATAAAATCATTACAATTTCTGAACAAACAACTTAAAAGATGTTCATTTCACACGTTTTTTTCTGGTTTTTTTTTTTTGTTGTTTGTTTGTTTGTTTTGGGTGGTTTTTTGTTTGTTTGTTTTTGTTTTTGGATGGAGATTAAAATATTCCCCAGAATTAAGAGTAGTGAAGAGGAAATGACACTAATCTTTGGGAGCTCATAAAAGCCATCCTCAAAGACAAAATAAATGCATTTTTGAAGGACATAGCACAGAGAAAATCCTTATCATGCTTAGGATCATAACTGCACATTTTAAGGTATACAAAATCCCCCAGGAATATTGTTAAAATCTGCAAAGTGCAACAGATCATAATAATTATAATTATAATAACTGACATCATCATCATCATCCTCATCATCATAACTTAAGATTAATTCTGAGATACAAAATCAAACTTTGAGAAAACAGTACTGACAGTTTATCTGAGGGAGCAGCAACCTTCCCACACAATCTCACACATTTTATACTTGTTGCACAACACCACATATTTTATATTTTTTGTTGATTAGAACAATGAAGGAGATAGAGCTCATGTTTTCCTAATGATCAAAGAACACAGAATGACAGTGATCCCATATCTCAGTACTGAAATACAGATCTGCCTGATTACTGTCACATGGCATCAGCACCTCTCGGAGAATTGCTGACAGTGGAATAGTAAAATTCTCATCCCTGAACATTTTAGCATGCATAGAATTCTACCCACTACTGAAAAATCTTTACTGAACACTGAAGAGTATAAAGTAGTCATCAGCACAATCATAAAATAAAATGTAAAAACCTGCATTCATCTACTTTTAGATCAGACTATATAGATTAAAATGCACTGCTACAGAAGTACTTCAGGAAATAACTGTTCAAAAATCACGTATATCAAGAGGACTCTTCGGCTGAGGTTCAAGATTAAGAGACCAGTTTGAGTACCTATATGCAGAAATCCTCACTGCATTAGGTATCTAAGCTTCCATTACAGCCAGTGGTTTCAAGGCAGTAACACAAGAATAACTCAGTTCCCATTGGAGAAGCTGTCAGTTAAATCACTCTCCAGGCAGTCCTGACCATATTGACCACAGAGGTCAAGAGAGTTTAGACAGCTAGCTCACAGGTGGACACAAGGTTGTCTGAATCCCAAAGCAAATCCCAACTCTTTTAGGGATTTTAAAACATGATATTATGGAACTTCCTGAGTAAAGCACAGCTTCATTCTGTTCCATCTGCTTCCACTAATAATCAGCCTGGCCCCTGGCTTGGAACAACTTAAATGCTGTATGCAATTGATCTTCCTCTGCCCTTTATGTATGTGACACTATATATTATTTAATTGCGATATCATATCATTTTCTCTCAAAACCCTGTTTGAGAATGGAAGCAGCCTGATGGGACACATGATAAAGGAGAATTTCAGGCATAGAAGAAGACACTGCACACTTGTTTGAGGTCTCCTTCCATGGTTCTCGTACACTTTACAGAATTTATTTGAGTACTTATCCTGTTCTTTGCTATTGTATTCCTCAACGAATACTTCTCTTTCTCTCTCTCTGAATCTCTCTCTCTGCACTTCTCATTATTTTTTGTAGGCAAATGATGTTTATTTTTTCCCCTCTGATTCTAATTCAAATCATCTGAGAAACAGTTTACATGTAGAAGCTGGATACCGCAGCTCAGCCAAAACAGTATATAAAACAGACAGGAGGGAACTGATCTGTGATGCATTCTTAGACTTGGAAATCACTGACTTCAAGAAAAAACGACAGTAATCACATTGAGAGGAGCACGAAAAAGTTTCTAGAAGTGATTTCTTGTATTAAGTTATTACAGTGCTCCAGCAACTCTTTGGGACCTTCTCAGGCTGCTGAGGCTGAAACCAACACCCCTTACTTCCCAGGAGATTGCCCTAACCACACCATAAATTTTCATCCTAAGTTCTACATTAAGATAGAGCTCAGCCAGGCCCACTGATAAACACTGTGAGAAGGAGGGGTAAAGATCTTGGGACCCAGCTCAAGGGCCTCCTTATGTATCATGAATTAAAATATCTGTGGAGAAAATGCTCAATTGGCTTGATTAGCAGGGACTAGCCATTGCTGCTGTCAAAAAAACCACGCCTCTGAAGCCCAGCCTTAGCCATTGCTCATCCATCATTCATAAGCTTGTTTTGCTCCTACTCTAAAGTAGTAGTGCCATATTAGAATGATTTTATAGAATTTTTTAATCCCTTTTTCAAGTAAATGAACACAAAGACCTATAAATAAGTTTTAAATTACTGTCTCTATCACACACTGCTGTGGAGGACATAAAATCTCTGGGGAGTTTGATCTGTGTTAATTAAATCCAAAAAAAAATCTCCATAAGGTCTAAAGCATGCTTAATGAATTAACATGGAGGCCCCATTGAGCAAAAGCCTTTTAAACTCCAGTGAAACAAATCAACCCACGTTTTATTATTATCCACTTAACAAATTTAATCTGTTGCTTTATATCATGTGAGACCAGTTTTTCATAAATGCTAATTAAAACCATTAAAAATGGAAATCTTCTAAGGGGTTTATGCAAAGTGTGAATATTGATGCAAAGAGATAAGCCTGTTTGTCGTTCTGAGAGAGAGATAGTGCTTCTGCTGGAAGCAGCTGTGCTTGGGAAATCTGCTGGGAGTAAGCCCAGGCGCCTGGAGCAATCTGAAGCATGAAGGGGCTACAAAAGGCACCGCCTAAAGGAAGCTGGTATTGCCATCTCACTGCACAGGGTAGCACCAGTTTTGATGAGTGCCATCACACTTGAACCACAGAAAGCTGGAGAGAGGAAAACAAACTAAAACAAAAAGTAAAGCTGAGTTGAATCCTTCGAGTCCATACATACTGAAGGCAATTTAGTGGTACTCCGTAACTTGGCCCTTGATTGATCAATGCATAGGTAAAGTGACACAGAAAAGACTGGAACTGAGTCCCGTAGCATGCTCAGAGACTGCCAGGGAATAACCCTCCCAGGAAGCAGCAGGGAGTTACAGAATTCACAGGCACACAGCTCTTCTTTAGCAACTGGTTTTAATCTGTCAAATAGTTTTCTCCAAGCATGCAATAAGGAGAACATGCATATGATTGCTGCCAGATTTTCTGCTGTTAGACCCTAAACAAGATGGCAGAGTAGTAGGTAAAAACACGAAAAGAATATAAAAAGTTCAGAGTTTAAAAATCTGCATAAAGTTCACATAAGCAGACTTTAAATCTTGCTTTCTTTACACAAACATCTGACTTTTTCCATTTGTCTTGCACATGCAGTCATTTTTCTTTTTCTTTTTTTTAAGCTCTTCAGACTAATTCCTTTCCCAACACTTCAACAAAAAATCAGAAACATTAGAGGCTCTCATTCACAAAATCATGGAAAATAACAACATGAATTGCCATCAGGAAATCATCTCATCCATTCCCCAGATCTGCTATGTGATAAACTGTACCCATATTATTCCTGATGGATGTTTGTATAATATAATTTTTACAAGCTCCAGTAAAAGAAATACCTACACAGAAAACTAGACACTTCTCAGTAGCAACATGTGTAGGCCATAGCCTACACATAAGCCCAGTTTTTATTATTATCACCTTACTGTATTTACTAAACCAGAATTTGCTTGCTTTTATTTTACTTTTATATTAATCTCATATTCATATCATTAAAGTATATGCACATATATTAAGATTTTGCATATCATATAGCAGTATAGTTATATTTATAAACTTTATAATTATATTTGTAACATGAAAATTCTCCTACCTATTTAATTTTATTAGACAAATACATCTCTCTCTTAGAAATAATGAGCGTTTTTTAGAAGCTGCACATCATGATTTTAAGACAGTGACTATTTTCTTTTAGTCTCAACTATTCTAACAGCATGCAGACCTCCAAACAATATTGCTCATCTATAAATGATACTTGCTGTCTTACTTTACCTTAACAATAGCCACAATATAGAACAAATAAGTTAAGTTTACCAAAAGGGCTGGCACATAGTACTGGTAGATGCTATGATACTTTATTCAATTGAGGAAAGACAGCTCTGAGTCATTCTCATTCACATGATGTTCAAGTGCTCACACACAAAAAAATACTATACACAACTTTTTACCCCAGAGACTTTATACCTCAAACGTCTTAGATCTGCACTTTCACTCTAGTTTCACTTTTTGTCAACATAACACTCTGAGAACAAAATTTTGCCAACATGGAATCCTACCCTCAACCTGTTTCAAGAGCATTAAGTTGGCTCACCATTCCAACATAAGATTTTTTCCTTCATCAGGGGATTCCTTATGTACTTTTAAATGAGATTATTGTCTTCTCCCTTTTCCCAAAAACTTAGTTGGAATAGGAAAACAAAAAACCCAAAGAAGCACTACTGTGATAGCAAAAGAGTTTCTAGTAAATGGGCCATATCCAGGACACTGAAAAAATGACAAAATGCCACCTAGATCACATTTTTCTGATTCTGTGTCATAAGCAGGTGAGAAATGTGAGAAGATAGAAAAACTCATAGTAGTAAAACTGATGTAATCAGGACAGGAGTAAACTGAGTCATTTCTGAAAAGCCAGTAGTCAAGTTCTGTCTTATTTTCAGTAGGACTGTTCGGAAGAAGGGAAAAAAATAAATAACTATAAATTAGCACTTGGCATCAGTAATAACGTTGTGAAAAGGGAAAAAAAAGGTCAAGCTAGAGGAAAACAATAGGGCATTTCCAAACTTAGAACTTTAACTATGGCAATATTAATTTCAAAAAAGCCAGTGGGAGTATTTAGGCAAGAATATGACAGTGACCTTTAAAATGGCAGAATGACATGAAAGTGGCAGAGTGACAGACAGCCACAAGTCAGTGCAAGTATAGACACCACCCTTAAGCTCTAGTGATAAAATAAAACCATCATAGATATTTCTCTATTGTTAACTAGAGAGTGGTATCTGATCAGTAAACAGCTGCTCCATTTGGGCTACAGCATTCACAGCATGGAACAATCACAATCAATTTTCACATTGGGTAGGAGGCACATACAACATGTTTGGGACATAACAAACAGAGAATTCTGAGAGAATTCTGAGAGCAGTTGAACAAAATACATAAAAATACAAAAAATAATGAAGAACTTGTATTTCATCAGAAAAGAAAATGACATGCAAATCCCAGGCTAAATGCTTTACATAACAAAATTACCTTTTCTTGTTGTTATTTATATATACCTTTATTTATGAAAACTGAGTGTAAAATTAAGCTAAAACAAAATGGTAATGTTAAAATCTATGGCATAAGATAAACATATCTTATGTACATAGTCACAGTTTATCATGATGTGACTTTATTGAGTAAGTCAGGCAGTACCTATGCAGAAAATAACATTTTCCTTGCTTTTCTTTTACCTTCCAGACACTTTATGTCTTTCACTTTCCTACCTTTTCCTTATATTACCTTACCACGCAAAACCCTTAGTCTTACAAAGAACATAGCACCTTATTTTTTACATAGTCTCAAACAAGCAATGTAAATGGAGCAACTTGCTGTGTTAGACTGCAAAAGTTAGAGTGAAAAGGATCACAAAGATCCCAAAACAATGGTGAGTCATTCAAACACAACATAGAGACAATCTAATGGAAAAACCTACTAAATTGACAAAAATGTGGTCAAGAAAAAAAGTAGTCCACGCAAAAATAGCAAGGAAAAAAAATACCATTTTGGAATTCAAATACATGACATTAAAAAGAGCTTCTTAAATCGACATCAAACCTCATTTTCAAATTAGCTGTTTAGCATCCAGACCTGCAATACTCTCCTCTCCTACTAACAGCACAGATTTTTTTCAGGTAAATGCATACATAACACTTCTTCCTCCTTACACTCTAAGGACAAGGCTCCTGGTCATTGAGGGTAAACAAAGAGAAAAACAGGATTCATGACACTCCCTACCCAAAGTTATTTTCAAAGCCATAGAGCGCTGCACCATATAGACATATGTGCTGCACCATATACACATAAGGAGATGAGTATTCTGTGCCTGTACACCTATGTATTGCCTATTTCTGTCTGCGCAGTTCCAGGTACTCAATCTACATCAGAACCTGGGTGACACTGAGCTCAGTGCTGACACAGTGTGCACATGCACAAAACATGCACAAAAAGAGCACGGGGCACAACATCAGTGCAGGCTAAACCTCCCTGGCCATGGCACACGGGCCATGGCACACGGGCTACAGCACACATGTGGAAGGGCATCTCCTCTCCAGGAAGATCAAACCCTTGGATGAAAGACAGATATTTCCTTTTTGGAGGCCAAGTCCCCACTCTAGACTCCAGGACTTATTTCCCCAGTAGGAATTTGTGGAGAATCATAACTACATTTAGGATCAATTTTAAAAGGGCATGTTTAAACATCACATGTTTTGTAGTATGTTGAAAGAATTTAGATCCCCCTTTCTTTATGTCTAAAAATATGCAGTGACATTTGAAAGGAGGAAGTATGGTTCAAATATAGATGTGGGAGATTTCAGTATTGTCATCTTGTGCTGCTAAAAACTATGATAAAATAACCAAACACCCATTGTTCCATATACAGAGAGCCATTACCAGAAACTGAGCAGTTACTGAACACTACATATTTTCCACACATTTGGTGCATGATTTTGATGTCTGTCCATGTTTAACAGTGCTTCAATTCTTGAGTAGCTCCACTTATGTCAGTAATAGCACTCATACAATATGAATAAACATAACATAGAGTTGCATTATTTTTAAAATTCCTTGATTGTTCTTTTAAAACATAAGTAGATATAAATACATCCTTCTATTTTTGAGGGTTTACTTTGGAAGAAGTCTCCTTTCAAAGATAAATAATGAAACAATCACTGATAAATATTTGGCAGAGTAAAATAATAAAAATGTTCCTTTGAATCTTAGGTGCATCACGGAAAGATAATGTTTTTCAGATGCATTGAGAAAATTTTTTTTCTATTAATTATGGCTATTAATTGAAAAATATGTCCTAAGTACTTTGGAAAATTTGAGGGAAGTGACTGCTATTAGGATAGAAAAAACATCTCAGTTTTTTGAAAGAAATTCTAGAATTTCATAAATTTTCAACATGTGTATTTTTATGAGACATTCAGTCCTAAGGACACTCTGGGGGCAGTAGCAAATTAATAGGCTTCTTGCCTCTGTCAAATTTTCAGAATCTGAATGCCAATAAAACATCAAGTTTGGGGGTTGGGGGCGGTGGATTTTTTTTTTTTTAATAATGGACTTTAAATTGACCAAAGAAGAATCTGAACTTCGTTACCTCCTTCACATCAGAGGTTTTCTAGAACATACTTTCATTTGATTTTTTTCTCTGTCTTTTATCCAGCTTCATTTTTCTCAGCTTGAGAAATTTCTGACAGCCAGTTAGCAATTACTTTTCTACTCCCTTATATCCAGGCCAGCTACTATAAAGAGTAAATAACATTCTGTGTCTGTCATTACACCATTCTAAAACTTCTGACCAACATCAGCAACAATGATGCAACTTTACATCCTGTGCTTGTAGCCAAGAGGTGCAGGTAGCCAGTGTGCCAGAGTCTGAGTGTAAAATCGTTACATCAGATTCTGCATCTTTCAAAATCCCACAGCAGATTTGCTGTTCTTTCATCAAAAGTACAACAAATCCAAGAGAAGAGGGAACAAGGCTGATTAACTCTCCTTTTACCTCCACACAATAAGTTTTATGTGGCTGGCAATCTTTCCTCCAGAAAAACTGTGTTGGAGAAGTGTAGCCCAAAGAGAGCACCAGAGTTTACAGAATCATAGAATGGTGTGGAAGGCATCTGAAAGTTCATCTAGTTCCAACCTCCCTGTCCTGAGCAAGGGATACCTTGGGCTTGCTCAAAGCTCCATTCAACCTAGCTTGAACATTCTGGGGATGGGACATCCACAGCTTCTCAGGGCAATTTGTGGCAGCATCTCACCACCCTCATAGCAAACATTTTTTTCCCTAATATCTAATCTAAATCAACTCTGTGTAAATTTAAAGCCACTCCTACTTCTATCTCTACATGTCCTTGTAAAAATCTTGAACAGGATCAAGCCATCAGCCTTGACCCAGCTGTGGAATGCACCAGACAGCAGGACAGGAACAGCCACAGCTCTTTCTCTCATTGCTCTTCCCTTTTCCCACCCTCAGCACAGATGAGGATGCACAGCTGGAGGCAGGACAAGAAGCTGACTCAGGCCTGAGCATCATCCAGCACCAAGTATTGAGTGCACCTGCACACACTGCTGCAACTGTGATTTCAAGCAGCACACATCTAAGAATGGGATTCAGCCAAGAGCACCAGACCTGTGTCTAAACACCAACCTTTTGAAACACTACAATAACCATGTAGTAGCATCAATGTACTCAGTATATCACATGCAAAATTTATACATAATTCTGAACTTCACAGCACCTTCATAAAACAGAGAAGCACATTGTTGTAAATGTTACTCTCTCCTTTAACACATTAGTTTTCTCACTTCATTAGCCCCTTAAACTATGATACAAAGCATTATATGGCAATGAAATGTCTATTCCTGTTTGTCCAATACAATGACCTCCAGCCTATTCAGAACATCTCTGGACATCACTGTAATACAAACACATATGTGAAAAACATTTTAGTTGCCAGAGCTTGCTGCAGTAAAGTTACCTCTTTTGATTTTAATCAACAAGTAATATATTTCAATAATTAATATCTGTTTTCTTGTTTCTATTTCTTGAAGAAATATTCTGAAAAATATTACCTTCAGTAATGCTGCAGGCACATTATTTGCTGTATGCATTTTCTGTATTGGCTTTTCAGACACAGAACATGTTCTCTTTCAGTTCTAAATGCGTGTCTTTGTCTCTGCTTAGACAAGGTCATGCTATATAAACCAAAGTTGCTTCCTCTTTTTTACAGAAAACTTGTTCCCCATTTATTAAACAGAGAGGTTAAGTGATGACTAATATATAAGTGTAACTATTTTCCCTACTGTCAGCCTCTCAAAGAAACATCAGGATATTACTTTAAGATTATAAATAAGTAGCATTTATAAAATGCTACTTCTCTAACATAATTTTATTAAAGAGGCCATGAAAAATAGCACAGTACATTTTAGCAAGTGCCCAACACTGCATATGATAAAAAACCAAATACATGTGTTAGTCTAACGAATAGCAACACTATTCAATACCAAAACCTAAACTAAAAAGAAATACAGCTGGTGAGTATTTCCTTACAAGGTCTACTGCATTTAGAAAAAAATAAAATATGTGAATATTTTGATATAATTTTGAATTATTGTATTATTTCTATCTTTAATTACTTTAAGAGTTGCAGCAAATCAATACACACCTTGTGTCATTTTCCAGACAATAATATTTTATCAGTTTTTCAGTAAAAATGTGGGTATGCTTAACAGGCATTTTGATGGTTGAGTCCAGACAATAACATTTACAATTTTTTATTAAAACTCAGGATGCAAAACACATTTCCTGTTTTGCAAATGGCTCCAAATCAAATTTTTTTCTATTGCATTTGGTGATGAAATATATATTTTTTATCTATATGAGTTTTAGATGTTTTTCTAACCAATTCAGGAGCTTTGAGGAAATAAACTCTTTATGTCAAGTCTCATTTATTCACTAATCCTACATGTACTGTACACAAAAAAGGCATGTCTGACTAGAAAAGGACTAATCACTTCATGGAGGTTTACAAACCATTTTTCTGAGTTTGTGGCAACTTTTCCAAAGTTGTCTTGCATATGCTTTTTCCTCAAGCATGTTATCTTCTCCACAGAAAACTGTTTTCCAGACAAAATTTCGACAAAATCTTTTCCTTTGTTTAGAACTTAATATATGCTTCAACATATTCAAAATGTAGTCAGCTCTGGATATTTCTGAAGTATGTGGGTTTCCTGATGATCAGGGCCAATTCATATCTGTGAAATATGCTGCCACCTTAGAAAATGCCAGGATATGTAGTTGTAGAAGCCTACCACCTGCCAGTACTTCAGTGCTCTTCAGAACCTTCAATTGCATAACTTCTGAGTTTTTAAAGCATGCTTACAAGAGGTAACATATCTCTCCTGGAAATTCCCTGCGCAAGTGCTTCTATTCTTCCCCTAAATACAGATCAACAGGTTTTGACATTCGAACCATTTTGTAGGTTTTCACACCTACCAACAGCATCCAAATACAAAGGTCAAGGGACCATAACCACACATTTGGATTCTAAATCCACTTTACTTGCTGTTTCTGAGTTTTGACATTGAAGGGCAAGTGAACAATATATTGACAATTGACAAAGTTTTTGTAGTGCTGTTAGTCAGACCAAAGCCACAGCCTTTCCAGGGGCCACAAATGGTGCCAGACTGGGACCCCACAAGTGTACAGGAACCACCTAGGTCCCTCCAACCCCTGCTGAGGGTGCACTGGAGGCCACATTCCAATCTTAACATTAGACATAAAAAAATCTGATTGAATGTGAGTTATAGACCCCCAGGAAGTCATTTTAGTTGATTTTCATCCATGCTACCCTTCTCTACTCTCACGGTTTCATTATATTGCTTCACCTGAAAATTTCCCTGACTAGATACCCAACTCCTCACCCACTCATACAAATACTGTGCCTCAAGATGCCACCTGGTTTGCACACTCTGGAAGGAACTGTAGGAGGAAACATTCCCCCGACCTCAAATCTCCCTTTTCTATAGTTTAACCTCGCTGCGAAGTAAATCCTCATACTGTAACAGCTATCAAAAAAAAGCTGAAAAGGATTATCAGCAAATGGCAGAAACTGAGGACACTTTTAATAGTGCCTAATAATTTTCTTCTTTATAACTCTTTTTTTTGTGTGTACAATCCTTCATACAACACCATAATGTACTGAAAGCCTTTAGAGATGAGCCAGAACTTCTAGCTTGTACTATTACACAGGGGATTCTGTGACAGGACACTCTAAAGCATTCTCTAAGAGACAAAGCTTCTGACCACTTTGTCTCTTTCTATAGAGTTTTTGGTTGTCTCAATAGCCTTATTGAAGTAGGAAGAATGAAATATTACGGACATTTTAGTTACTACCATTTTGTTATTGGAATTTTTTCTCTTCTTCCCCACTCAGTTTACTGATTACTTCTTCTTTATTCAATATGACTGATTTATAAACGGATAACAACCTAGTTCTTGTTAGAAACTCCCAAGAGGTGCTGCTGTAGCAGATGCTGGGGTTTAACTGCTGAGTCATTGTGTCATCTGATTATGTAAAAAGCTACTTCCAAATTTACAGGCTTATACCAAAATTAAAACAAAATTGCTAGATATTTGTAAAATGCTTTATTCTGGATCTATATCTGTACAAGAAAGCACTCAGGATTAAGAAAACATGCTGCAGGCCTTTACAGAGAAGTGGAATGTGTAGTAGGATGAAGTGTCCCACTGCTCAGGGGGACTGTGTGTGCCTGTTTCTCCAGAAGAGACCTTACGCTAGGAAATTGCATGTCCAAAACTTAAGAAGAAAGAAAATTCTAGACATGTAGCCTTAATTAACAGCCCTCAATGTAGAGAACATAGGTGTTACAACATTTTTTGGCACTGCTTTCATTAGCAATGTAGGGAGACAGATCTGCTTATTTTTAAAAAACATTCATTTTTAAATCAAATGCATGATAATGACAGCAAATACAATAATGGAAATAAATAGAAGAAAAAAAGAATATGATTACCAAGACAAAGAGATGGCCAAAGTATCCATGACCTCTGTTCCTCCAAAATTATCTGAAAGAACACAGAAACTCCATACAGATCCTCCAGGCTGGGTACTGCTACGGGCTCTGTTCTCAGGACAGAGACAGGCAGAGGGGAATGCAGGCAAATGAAGAGCACTTCCCCAGCACTTCCCAGAGATTTTCTATCTAGGGAATAAAGAGAGGCAGGAATATAGCCTGCAATAGCTGGACATTTCCAGTATGTACCTACCAGTCCATGCTGATTATATGCCTGCCTTAAGTTAATGAGTTGTCCTACTTTTTCCCTCAAAGAGGGAAACCTAATTTCAGCAAGAAAATTCTAAGTCTGGTGCTCTGTATAGGTTCCCTCAACTAACACATGACCCATATGTACATCTTCTTAAAAAATATTTCTGTGTATTCTCCACTGGTAGCCAAATCATCCTGGTCTAGAAGGAGAACAATACAATACAATAAAAGAATTATAAGGAAAAAATTAGCCATGTTTTACAGGCAATTTTATTTTTGGTCATGTATTGACAAGGAAATGGCAAATTAATCACAAGTAAGTTCTTTCTTGATGATAAATAACTGCATGTCACGCTAGAACAGGAAGAATAATTTTTTAGAGATTATTGGAGTGAACTTGATACAGTGACATCCATGTTATCCTATTTTGGCTTGCAATGTTATTCAAGAGGTTTATCATACAGCTAAACTCCCTGAAAGGAAAAAAAAATAAAATCCTGCAATTCATGTAGCTGAAGTATAGCTGTAAAACAAACCACCCACTCTATCACACCTTCCTTCCAGGTAAAAATACGTAAGAGCATCATATAGAAGAATATATTTCTATAATCAGTGTGAAGTCCATGATCCTTTCCTCTCTCTGGTTGCATTTAATATGGGCTATTTTTGGTGAGATTTTGTCAGCTTTGTCCTAGAGACAGCAAATGCTCCCTAACACCACTGTCCTCACCAGCACACACGACCTGCTGCAAGGAAGGCGACAGTGAAAACAGCGGGTGAAGAGGCTCAGGGTGCCGGAGAGCTCCCAGAGGGAGCGAGGCTGAGGTACCCCGGGTGTCCCGGGGCAATCCCGGCGCGGTGCGAGCTGCTCCCAGCGCAGGCAGCCCCAGCCCCAGCCCCAGCCCCAGCCCCAGCCCCAGCCCCAGCCCCAGCCCCAGCCCCAGCCCCAGCCCCAGCCCCAGCCCCAGCCTGCCGCTAGAGGGAACACGGGCATGCTGGAATGCAGAAAAGCAGGCGTTTTAGAAAATCCCTTCTAGAAGTTTTTTTTTATCGAAATTGTCACCTACAAAATGTTTCTGAAATGTGTCCATTTCAAGCCATAAAAAGTACAGTAATAAGGTTTTAAGTGCAAGTGATAAGGAAATCTTTTGAAGTTAAAACAAGTCACTTGCAATTCAACTTTCTGCAACCCCATCTACCCCATTTTCTTTCAGAGTTGCAGAAAAGGCCAGCAATATCACTAACTTGTTTGTAAGTTAATCTGAGAGAGGACTTTTCAAGGAAAGCAGCCCTACAGAAAAAAAAAAAAAAAAAAAAAAAAAAAAAAAAAAAAAAAAAAAAAAAAAAACAAAAAAAACCCACCATATTTAAATACAGTAAGTTCTTAACTTCAGCTTCCATGGAATTTCTGTGCAAAACAAAAGTGTAAATTGCAATACCAGAGAAGCCTTCCTTTCAAACTTTCTTGCATCCCAGGTGAGAGGCACAATCAAGAAGTGCTTGCACAACGTTGACTTGATCTTTTTTTCAGAAGCTGCTTCTGCCTCCATAAGCAAATGAGAAAACCTGTTGAAGCAGAAGTTCTTTCCTTATGAGCTCAATGCTCTGAACTAGGAGCATATTTACTGTTCTGGAATCTCTTTCTCCAAGATATTTGTACCTTCTAGTTTACTCTAAGACAACTCAGAACACTTAAAGATCAGAAAATTCTATATAATAGAAAATCTTTTCTATATTCAGATCAACACTCCACCCTGCCAACAGCTATCAAAACCAGTGCCATATTTTGGGTTGGTTGTCTCTAATGGGAAGCATGCTTAGGTTCGGTTCCACTTGAAGCTGATCTTTTTTCCTTTGTATTTCAAAGGTCTGTGGATTTAAGTCTGAGATTGTTTGATTTGTGATTTCAACTGGACCAGTTACTTATATGTTGAAAGGTATGGAAAAACCTTAGTATTTAAAATGAGTATTTGTTTATAATGTAAACAAAGTTTTACATGCTTTTGACCCCTGCTGAGAGAGAAGGTCATTCCCTACATGTGGCACTCTATAGTACAAAGCAGGATCAATACATTTGCAGAAGATATAGAAGCCATCAACAGACAAGCTTACATATGTAAAGCAGTATAGTGGGTAGGAGGTTAAAAGCCTGTCATCCAGATTAATAATGGGGTTTTAAAAATACTAATTTAAGATCTTAAAATAATTTCCACAAAGCAATTAATAGTTTCTATACATAAAAATGTGCATAATTAAAATTAATAAAAGTTAAAAATATCTATTTGGGGTGTCAATACAGAATGAGGCAGTTTTTAATTAAAACAATTTAGACTTTAAAATTAAATATATGTGTGTATATATATATATATATATATATATATATACCCTATACAGGACAGGCTCTTTGAAGATCAGCTGTAGATTAAGGAAAATAATTTAAAGAATTTTCAGAATAGTGCTACACTACTTTTAGGAAAACAAATACTTCAAAAGCCCATAAGATGGCAGCAAACTCCTTTTTAATTGAGAGCAGTAACTGTCCGCTCTTTTGCACAAAGTTGATGCTATTACTGTGTTTTAGTACCACCTCTTCATCATCCAATTAACTTTAAAAAGTAGTACACCAGTAGCATATGTATTCCTCTGATTTAAAAAGCATTCTTTCTCACTGTGTAAATCAGATGCTTTAATATCTAATAAGGTAAAACTAAATGATATTTAGAACCTCGGGGAAAAAGAAGAGTAAAACCTCCCACAATGAAGGGACAGAATGTGCCCCACAGTGAACTGACTGGTAACTTCTTTTCATGATACACCAGCTGACCTCAGTGCTCTGGCTATTGAGTGAGCAGAACTAACAGCATTGCTTATGTAACAGCTCATTGCAACAAAATCCCTTTCCCTAAGTTTTCACATTACTGAGTCCCACGCCTTTTTAATATTCAATACCTCCAGAAAGCACATATTTTCAAGCAGCTTGGAAAACACATTACTTTTCACAGGTATGTTTATAGCTAAGAAATCTGTCCATCTGTGCGCTAGAGGTTTACTAGAGGTCAGAAATGAACAAGCTGAATTGTATATGAAATATTGTCATTGTCATTGCTTCTACAACTCTATGGTTGAAACAGAGTATCTGTGGGGCTGACAAGTCCGTATGAGTGTCATCTACCAGCCCTGTCCTGTTTTTCAAATATGGTTGATGCTGGAAACAAGACACCATATGTTTGGGGTTTCCCAGCTATATTTAATCTTTTTGCACTGAAAAACATGTCCAGGCAGAGTGAGTGGTACTGTACGTTTATAAAGGACTGCAAATCAAAGAGTAATGGCTAGACTTCTGGCCTCACACACTTCCCAGGTACTTAGAGAATCACAGAAACATTTAGGTTGGAAAATGTCTTTAAGACCACTGAGTCCAAGCATTAACCCAGCACTCAAGTCCACCACTAAACCATGTCTCCAAGCAGTACACCTGCCTGTGTTTTGAACACTTCCAGAGACAGTGATTCCACTGCTTCACTGGGAAGCCTGTTCCAATGCTTGGCCTCCCTTTCAGTAAAGAAATTTTTCCTGATATCCAATCTAAACCTTCCCTGGTGCAACTTGAGGCCATTTTCTCTTGCCTTGGCCCTTTTTAACTTGTGAGCAGAGTTCACAAGTCAAGAACATCCACAATGTTCTTTCAGAAAGTTGTAGGGAGAAATAAAGTTCCCTCAAAAAGGTATTTCCCCCTCTGCACATATATTTCTAAACTCAGTACACATATAGTTTGCCTGGTACTTCTGCAAGTGTTTGATTCACTGAATCTATACAGCACTAATATTTTCATTATTTCATCATGCTTTCTGATCCTGTACAAATACTAGCCCATAGCACCCACTGTTCATAGACTAAAACACACATACACAAAACTTAAGTGTTTATAGCAGACATTTAATTTTGGTCATAGTATACACCAGTCTAACCACATTACTGGAGTCTAACAGCGAGAGCTTGTTTCGTCATTTTCCAAATAAAGATGATTTTTATGTCTGCTACCTGGCAATCTGAACCTGGAGTTTTACAAATCAAGCTGTGTTAAAAGCTGCTCAGCTTGTAAAACAAAGCAAGGCAGAAGATTGGCATTCATGAGTTGTCAGAGCCTTCTTTGGCTTCACCAACAAACTAACAAATGAACAAGTTGTGGATATCCATTAACAGTAAGACAAAGCAGACAGTGGAAGTAGACCTGAACTAGATCACATTATCTCATAGTCCACAGGGTTTACAGATGCAACTTTAACAACTCTCATCATTCCCTTGCCTGGGAATGAGTGAGGAGCATTGAATTTACTGTTTTCTGGCTTTCTCACAGGTGTTTCCTACTCCCAGACCTCTCCTTAGTTCCTGTACATTTCAGTAGGCACTGTTTTCCCTGTGACTGCTTCCATAAACAATCACTGAACGTTGCATTTTGTCAGCTGAGACAAAAGAGATCAATACACACTACGTTGATACAGAAACACCCAGCGTCAGGATATTCCTTTGACCTTCAAAAAATATAACATCCTTTTTTATACATCCTTTATTTCATGTATTCCTGTGAGCCGTCAGGTTTTACAATTTCTTGATTCAATAAGATTGTACCTTACTTTGTCAAAACAAAGCACCAATATTAATGACTATATATCACATTAAATTAAAATAGTAGAAGAAATTAAACAAGTTCCACAATCAGCTCATTAAATACAATATCAGAAACTTGTCAGAGAACTGAGCTGCTTTAGTCAAGATTTACCAACAGAGCTTCCATATGGAAGAACTCTGACCTTTAGCTAGCACTATACATTTTTTTCTTTGGACTTTGTTCAAAAGATAATCTAACTTTGTCTCTTATGGCAGAGCAAAATAAGCAATAAAATGTCTTCTCTATATAACCAAGAATAATTCCTCAGGCAACTGGAAGATATTCATGCTTTAACACATACATATTTTGGGAATGGTTTAATAAAACCTAAAAAATTACAGTGTTCTGGTACTGAATGGTTTTATAAATTGAATACAGAGATATTTATACATGCAATAAAATTACGGCATGAGAAAGACACATCTTTATTCAGCACGTCTATGAATCAATGACCAATTCTCTGATGTCATACAGTTACTCTGTTTCTTCAGAGCCAGAAACAGATCTTTGGATTGCCTTTTTGGGAATGGAAAACACGGTTCTTTCATAGTACTACCTCTTGCTTCAGTGGCTCCCTCATACCTCTCCCTTTTCCTCATGTGAGGTGTAACAATCTCAGGTTGTTTACTTAATAAAGCCTTAGGAAAATTGAGCTTTTTAAGCAGGCACATCTTGGAGCTTTTATTTGTATGCAATTTCAAATGAAATGGATAGTACACTGCTAGAACAGAGAACAGCACTGCCAGAGCTGGATTTCTTACTTTTGTAAGAAGTTATCACCCTCACTCTTTCATTCTATTTTGCTTTCCTAATACCTGTTGAGTTGTGCCAATCACCTTGTTTTCAGAGCCACATAATAAACAAACCTGTTGAGATCCACCCATGCCAAAGTGGGACAGAAAGGAGCACATGGGCACAGTAGAGAAGGAAAGGAGATGCTTTGGGGAAGTTAGTGGCAATTTAGATGTATCTCAAATTACAATCTAAGGCAGCTGTTTTGACAGCTTCAGACTCTCTTTGGCAAAGCTGTCACAGTTCCCTCTGGTCCCTCTGGTCTCTTGCTTCCTTTCATTCCTTGATGATAACCCTGGCAGACTGAACTAATTCTAACAGGTAAACTAGCAGAATAATACCTTGCCTAGGTTTCCTGCTGGCTTAGGAAGGCAAGAAAGTTCACTGAAGGAGAGGTAGTGAACCCCTGAAACTAGGACCCAGAAGGTAACATCTGCTAACACAACAAGTTTGATCAGAACAAAGTAATGTGAAAAGGAAAGTGCAAAGGGGCAGTGTTTCACTGGAAACAAGTCTGAGCCTTTCAGAAGAAGGCAGCTTGGGCTGAGGAGCACCATTAGTCATGACCTCACAAAATTTAGACTGGTGAGCTGGGCAGCTTTGGAGACCAACAACTAATTGCAAGTGACTAACTGATGCCTGTGATGCTGTTCATTGGGTTTTCTGGTTCACATTACAGCAATTAAATCCCAATTTTACTCCATTACTTTGTCTAAGCCAAATACATCTTCTTAGTATTATTAAAGGGCAAAGGACTGTAATACTCAGTGAAGGATTCCAGCATTGATAAAAATTGCTGGAGAAGGGTTAAACAGGATGGATTGGAGAAAAAAGAAGCAAAGAAATCAAAGCCATCCACACAAGATGAAACCTGTGGGCAAAAGTCCTTTGCATTATGCCATGGCTAGGTAAATCAAAGTACTACTGACTCAACATCCAGATTGTCTTTGGGTTCTATGAGTCATTTGGTTGAACTATTTGGTTAGGTTTCTACAATCCAAAGGAGCTTTCAAAGTTACTTTCTTCTGAGTGTCTACAAATACTTTTGCTTTTGACAAAAAACTCTAAGAGAAAATTGTATGCCTAATAATAGCTAAGATAGACAAACTCAGCAGCATTTCTTGCAACATTTCTTATTTAATGGTTAGTCCAATGGAGATGTGCATTCATGCAGTCCTCTGGCCACCTTTGCTTGTCTCCAACATATCTCCAGAGAAGCTTCTGAATTCAGCTGTTTTGTGATTCTGTAAAAATGGAATAAACTATTTTGGTCTCTAGGCTGCAAATACTCCCCAAGCAAAAGGTGATCTGACAAGAAGCAATGTGATTAACTATATATGAAAGATAAAAAATAGTTGCTGTCTCTAAAGGATGAATCACATCATCCTAAGTCTGGTGTATGAGCAAGCCAGATGAAGCACATACTTGCAGTATTTATTTCTTTCCATAGATTTTAAAGGCAGTGCAGAGGGACTACCTGTGACTCAAACACTTAACTCCTACACATGTAAAATTGAATGATAATGACACTTAATAAGGACAGACAACTGTATACAGGGAATACAGGAAGTTGTAGACTACCCTACAATGAGCATTGACACCTGAAAAATAATGATGATTGGACAGATTTCTGTTGAGCAATGATGACCTGTAGTAAAGGTAGGTATTGATACCACCAGCACTGCTGTTACACCCCTCACATTGCAGCTCTCTTCTCACCAGTAACCTGGATTTGGCCTTTTAGGTACTTATTCTGGTTTGGTGTTGGTTCTGTTTATTATTTTTCTTCAGATTGTGCCTCTTGTCACTTCTAGAAACACCCACAGGTAAGAGTGTCATTCTGACTGAGGCTTTTTCTAGACTTGTTCAGGGTTAGATATTCCCTGCCCCTTTAGTCATTAGCTTTCTGCTGATCTAGGAGAAATCTGCTGTTCATCCATGGTGGGGATACATACTTAGCTGCTGACTAGAAATTCAGCCAAGGGTTTGGAAGTTAGTAGAGCAGCTTGTTTAGAGACACCTAAAAACATGTGCTCCTGTTTGCATGGAACTGTGCAGCAAGTCTGGTGACGCACTCTGTGGTGCAGTCCCTGCCCCCAGCTGGAGAAAGCACACAAAGATCTCAACCCTGGTGACAGTCTGCAGGGCAAGTGGACATGTTGTGGCCAGGTGAAGGCTGAAAGGAATCTGGGCTGGGGTTAATGGTGGCCTCATCTGTGGGAGGTGTGTGAGGCTGCCAGGTGTAGGGAGGTGAGGTGACTGCACACTATCATGGAGAAGGAAGAGAAGAGCACCAGGTCTTCCTGACACCTTACAGAGGCAACAGCCTGAGCCACAATGAGCATGCATGGCATGAGGCTATGCTTGAACCCATGATGGATGGAGACCCACCCAGAGGAGAAAACTGGAAGTTTATGCCTTCTGATACCAACAGAATGGGTCCTCCTCTGCCTTCAGATCTGAGCTTAGAGTGCCCTGAGAGTCAAAAAATGGGCACAAGCTCCACTCTGGAGCCTGAAATATGCATTAGCAACAAGATGAAATAGTATTTGATAGTGGTTGGAGACCCCCTTGCATAGGGGATGGAGTTGCTGTCATAGAGTTTCCTGTTTGCTGTGTTGATTAAGGACATTTTGGAGAAACTGCTGGGGCTCATTGTGTCCTTAGACTAATACTTCTCATTGCTTATCCACACAGGCACTGAGGGAGACCTGGAGCAACTCTAGAGAGTCTGCTTTGCTGAAGTGGCAGAGGTGACGGACATGGGAATCCAAGAAGAATTTTCCACAATCCCACCAATGAAAGGGAAAGGCCAGGCAGGATTGAACATACTCTAATGTACCAGGTGGTTGCGTGGCTGGTGTCATGATTAGTACTTTGGTTTTTATGACCGTGTTGTAAATTCCTTTTTCCATGATGGAGGAACAATTCAGAGGCAGATGTAGGTCACAGTCAATATTTATTAGAGCATTCATTAATTAAGCTACTTTTATTAAGAGAAGTTAACTATTCACACAGTACATTTCCCTCACACAGTTCACTTACACATACACAGCTATTAGTCAGAGCAATGGTTTAAAAGCCAGCTTCAGCTGCTTACTCAGAAGCAGTCATAATGATGTATCAGTGGTTTGTATGAAGGTTTTGAGAATGGTCCCTCCAACAGTTCTTTTTTTTATCAGCTGTATGTGCAGTCCTGTAACATTTATTTGCATACAGAAGCCTTCACTGCTTCTTAATGCAGCCTGAGCTACACAACCTATTGTCAATGCTATTGCAAGCTAGTGGCCAAGTGCAGATTCAGCAAACCTCACATTCTGAGTTTTTCAGCTTTTGTGGATTCAAAAGGACGTCACTGATGGATGGACACAAGCTCTGTCAAAAAGAGAGGCAGAGGAGAAGAGGAGAGGGGATTGCTGAATAGAGGAAGGAGCAGTTTGAGTGTTGCTTTGTAATAAGAGACAAGACTGGGTGAAAACTCATGAGTCAGGGTCAGAGAAGAGACCACTGAGGGCAGCTCTGTATTCAGGAAGTGAATGAAGCTTCTGTGATGTTCTTTTCAGCAACTCAAACCAGACTCTGGGTCTTATGGGGGACTTTACCTTCTCTTACATCTTCTGAAGGGGTGACACAGCAGGATGAAAATCTATGAGGCATCTGGAGGGTGTCAGAGAAAACTTATTACCACATATTTTAGGAGGACCAACTATGACCTTGAACAAGAACTGCTTGGCAGTGTGATAATCAGTGGCAGCCTTGCCTATAGGGACTAGGAAACAGTGGAGTTCAAAATCCCAAATGGGAAGGAGAAAGCTGTATATACAGACTTCATAACGAGAAGAGCAAGATTTGCCTTCCTTAAGGAACTGATACATGGGATCCTGTGGGAGGGATCTTTGAAAGCAAAAAGTTCAAGAGACCTGGCAGGTCCCTAAGGGAAATCTTCAAGTGCAAGAACAGAATTATCCTAATACTCAGGAAAATAAGCAGATGTTTCAGGAGACCACACTTCTTAAACAGGGAACACAGTTCAGATTCAGTGTTAAAAATAAGCAAGGGCAAGTTACTAAGCATAATGTAGAAACACTGCCTGGACATGAAGGGGTGGTGAGTTATTCAATGCCTTCTTTGCTTTAGTCTGCCCCTGCCCAGGAGCTTCACCCATCCTTCACCAAGGCCTCTGTCCTTAGAGAGAGAATTTAAGAAAAGATCCATATGCAGTGGAAAGGAATAGAGTCAAGTATCTTTAAGAAATATTTAACCATACAGATCCACAGAATCAGGTGATATGCATCTGACTGCTTGCCATGACCACTGTAAAGCTGCCTTGCACTGTTTTTGAAAGACTGTAGAAATCAGGAGATGTTCTGATGACTGGAGAAAGGTTAATGTTGCATTTGGCTTAAGATCCTGTTGATCTGAGGAACAGCAATCTGGCCAGACATGATTTAGTCCCTGAGAGTATCAAAGAATATGTTCTTTTCTAGAACAAAGCTATTTCTAGGCTCAAGAAAACAAGGTGATTTTCACCTTGTGAAAACGAGGTGATTGGGAATAGGCATCATGATTATACCTAGAGTATACCATAGTTAATACAACCAGTGCCAAATGCCTTTTATGATGAAAGAATATTTGTGAGGAGGATAGTGGATGTTCCCTGTCTTTTCTTTAGCAAGACCCTGAGATTTTCCACAGCTTTCTTGTACCTATGTTGGCGCCTATATAGATGAACTACTGGAGATTTCCACTCATTTTGGCTGGCATAGAGTCAATTTTCTCCACAGCAGCTGTGTTTTGGATTTGTGCTGAAAACTGTTGGTAATGCAGGGCTGCTTTAGTTACTGCTGAGCAGGGCTTACAGAGCCAAAGCTGCTTCTACTCCTGCCATTCCCTTCTCCAGTGAGGGAGGTTGGGAGGGGAGGGTGCACAAGATGCTTGGAGGGGAGACAAGCCAGGACAATGACATCTATTGACCACAAAGATATCCCAGATCACAGGATGTTGTGCTCAACACCAAAATTAAGGGAAGGAGGTTGGTAGGACCTCGCTGGGCATTGGTCAGTTGGTGGTAACTGATTTCTTCTACATTGCCAGGAAAAAATTCTTGGATTTTATTTTCCTTTCTCTTAGTTTGGGCTTTTTCCTTACATTTTTTTCCTTTGTCTATGTTACTTATTATATTGCTTTTATTTCGCCCATGAGTTTTCTTCAGGTTTACCCTTCTGATTCTCTCCACAGCACTGTGGGGGAGTGACTGCATGGGGCTTAGTCGCTACCTGGGGTTAAACACAACAATGGATTAAAAACCACCTGTGTGATTCTTCAGGCTAACTGCATACTGGGTTGTGAAGGAAAAAAAGACTGCAGCTACTAAATCGAGGGAAGTGATCAATCACCTCAGCTTGGCCCTTGTTAAACCACTCTCTGAGGGGCTCCCCACATTCAGTATGGGGACCCTCAGTACATTAAAGACATTGACCAGCTGTGAGACTTCAGCAAAGAGCCACCAAGATCATCAATGACTGGAGCATTTGCCTTGTGAAAAGAGGCTGAGGGAGCTGAGCTTGTTTATCTTGTTCAGAAGAGACAGCTGCAGTGGAACTTAGGGACCACTAAGAAGACAGAATTGGGCTCTCTCCTAAGGTGCAGTGAGAAAATGAGAAACAGTGTCCATAAACTGAAAAGATGGGATATCCTGACTATACACGGAAAACATTACAATTAAGCACTGGAGCAGGTTGCCCAGAGGAGTTGCATGAACTCCGTCTTTGGAGGTGTTCAAAACCCAAGAGGACAAAGCCCTGAGCAATAGTCTGATTGTTGACCCTGCTCTGGCCAGGAGGCTGCAGTAGATGAGCATGAGCACGCTTCCAATCGGAATGATTCTGTGAAATATTCTTTTTGCTCTCCATCAATTGTATGCTGTGACAAATTGTGGGTAACTCTATGAATGAGAGTGACATAACTGCAAATCCCACTCTAATCCATGCAGCAGCTGCTCTGGAAATCTGATCTGGCTTTACAGATTAAATTCTTACTTTCTTTATAGGTGAGAGCCTTAAAAATACTTACAAAAAATAATTGTTTTGAGAGGAGTATCACTTTCCCTTTGCTGACCCCTGAAGCATGCCAAGATTACAATCACAAAAAACCCCAACCAAATTGGCAGTGATGGCAGTCTTGGTAGAATGGTAGAATTTTATCTTTAGTTATATTAGAATCTCAAAGCAGAAGGCATTTTCAGGTTATACTACAGAGAGTAAGGCAGAGTTTACAATTTAAATCATAATTATCTCTGAAAGCTAATTTAAAATCACTGGCATTTCATAATGATCATCCAAAGACACAAAAGTCTGTAAAGCAACTAGAGCTTTTTCAGGCTTTATAGCAAGACTATTTTTAATGTAATTATAGCAATTAAGGCCCTTCTATTAATAATTTTCTTTTCAGATTAATAAGCCACTTATGTAGTACAATATAAAGAGGCTTCTAATTACAGTGACAACATTGTGGTTTCTGAAAACTGCTTAATAATGTGTGATAAGCAACTGCCAACTTACATTAAGATGTTTTAGGAATCCTGCATGAACCTGATGTTTGATAATCCTGTTTTGAAGACATGATTTGAATTGCAAATTGAATTTAAAGCAAAATTCAGCATTCTTCAGCCAAAAGCAGTAGAATCTTTATTTGCAGGGCTAAGCAGACCTTTAAAAGCATAGCAGCACTTGATAAAACAATTTGTTGTTGTTTGATGTAGCCGGCCATCAGATGCAAGGCACACTAGTGACAGAAATACTTCTCTTAATAATCTCAGTGAATCAAAATCTTAAGTGAATTATCTGGCTTAAACAAAGCATCCCCTCAATAGGAAAGATGATGTAATTCATAAGAAATTAATAAATATAAGTTATTTGACTTAACCAAAATCAGAAAATAATTAAATGTTGAAACTGAGTCTTGATTTAATTGCTCCAGAGCAAGGTATCTATTTCAAGTATTAATGAAGTTTGTCCCTTGCTGCATGTGAAGCTCTTGGATTCCTAATTTTTTCCAAACATCATATGGATTTAAGGAAGACTTACTCTTCATATTTTAGACATGAATACTGAGATACAGAAAATCAGATTTTTCAAGGGATTAAGCTAGCTGACTCTACCTCTGAATTTTTTTTATCTCCAAAACATATTTCAGGTTACTGGGCTTAGGGTGAACAGTTGCTAAACTACATGGTATTGACAGGTTTCAAACTGAGCTACTAAATTGTGACATGTTTTTGAGAACACAATTTTTCAAATGCTAATATTATTATTATAAGAGACTTAAAAATGATAATTGTCTTAAACACTGTTAAGAGCACCAAAGGACTTTGCCCGCTGTAGCAAACTGTGCAAAGAAGAAAGTGCTCATCTACAACCACTGAAGCTCAGCCCTGCAGATATATGCCCTCTGATTTCAGGAAACTGGGCAGGGAGTTAAGCCACCTGACAGGAACTTGAGATAAGATAAAGCCCATACTATTGTCCAAGTATCTCAGGTCTAAGGAGAAGCAAACAAGGCTGAGGGAGGCCACAGCCCAGACTCATTTGCAAGCTCTCCTTCCACAAACCGAGTGTGAGGAGGAGGGGAGTTTTTGGGGAGGTGGTGACAGAGCCTCTGGTCTGCACAAAACAGAGAGGGTGTACATCCACTGCCAAAGGCTAAAAGCCAAGATTTGGGCCAGATAAGAAGCAAACCCAGTGAAGACCAAATGGTGCTTTTTACCATGCCAGTTACCATCCCTTGCACAAATTGGCCCGGTTGTAAAACTCTCCCTCCCACCCCTCAAGAAGGTCACATTTTCACAAGATATTCGACTGCCCCAACGTGAGAGGCAGCTGTCATGTCCAGAAGGTGTCATAAACCACCAAAGACCCTGGAAGCATGCCCATTACTCATTCCTGAAGCCTTCCACCAGAGGATTGCACTTGATTCACAGTTTGGAACAGATTCACGTTGCAAAAGACATTGTAAAACATCCCCCCACCTCAGGGAAGATGCTTGGGCATTCCCACCTGTACCTGAACTTTGTTAATCCACAGAACTCTGTTTCATGGGACCCCCAACCCTGACAAGCTCAGGGTGAAAAGGACCAACAAGAT
Source organism: Phylloscopus trochilus trochilus (assembly GCA_016584745.2). Taxonomy (NCBI): domain Eukaryota; kingdom Metazoa; phylum Chordata; class Aves; order Passeriformes; family Phylloscopidae; genus Phylloscopus; species Phylloscopus trochilus. Next base: position 25,889,843 of record WQNJ02000016.1, on the reverse strand, counting down.
GCCACTGGATCTACAGGGCTGCTGATTCTTTCTACTTAAGCTGTCTCTCATTCTCCTTCTCCCTCCTGCCCTCTCTTTCCTATTTCTTTCTCTCTTTCTCTATTTCATATTTACAGTTAAATAAAATCTGTACTATTGGTTTTGGCAAATGGTTTTACTTGCATCTTAATTTGAGCAGATGCATCTCTCTCTAATAATCGTAATAATGGTATTGTAACAATTATAAGGTTATAATTAAATTCTTGTGTTCCTTACTAAACATGAAAAGAGAAATCCCAGACTTATTTTCTGCAAAAATTCAAGTATTCATTGAACAGATTAGAAATATTAGAATTACAGCTGGATGCACTTTTGGAGGGAATAATTGATTTAACAAAAAAGCAGTTTTACATTTCATAATGGCATCTATGATGCTGGGCTGAATCTGACAAATAGGCTTTATTAAAAAAAAAAACCAAACTAAAACAGGGTTATTTACAAAAGGAAAGAAAGGTATATTTTCTTCCCAAACTTTATCCACTAGTGCATAATAAAGTTGCCAGAGAATATAGAAATGGCCCAGTTTATATATTCTAAATGTGACTATACTCACAATTATTCCACGTTTAATGGAATGGGTAATTATCCCCAAGCAGGGGTTGCTCCTTCACAGCAGGGATTCTGCACAGAAATGGATATATTAGAAAAAGAACATTTCTTGTCAAAGCTGTTCTGCTCCATACAAAATATTTTAAGCACATACATGGTGAGACAGATTTTTTCCTTACTTTAGAGGTTACAGGATTTGTGTAGGGGATTCAGTATAAAAATTAAAAAGAATTAGACAAGGCTGTCCCATACTTCATACTTCATACTTCAAAGCAGCTGAAGGCCCTAAATACAAGACTGTCCAAGAAGAGATCAGTACATCCATTTAGGTTGTTTGCTGAATACAGCCACTGACTTCTATTCAACATGCCTCCAAACTGAGACTCCAGCTGTCAGATATTTTTTCAGAGAAACAGGCACAAGAATTGTTAGTTCTGGCATAATAAGGGAAAATATTCTTCACTATTCATGTTCTAAGAAGCACCTTAATTATCTGGCATTAAAAATAAATCAAATCAAATTATTTCTCTCTTCTAATGTTCCACATCCACAAAAAAATAAAAATTAACAGTCAACAAATTTTAGAAGAAGAATGGAATAATTATGCTATTATGCTGGGTAGGATGTGGAGCAGTAAAATTTTCATCTCAAATGGCTGATGCTTGATAAAGTTATAACAAGCTGAATATAGACCCTGTACCAGGAAGCATTGGATAGCCTTGGTTCTTGGTACTGTATTTTGTCACTGGTGGAATAATAAGCAATGAAACAAATGAAAAGAAACATTTGAGAGGTAGACAAATGCATGAGCACACCAAATTCTAACTTTCTTTTCTTGTGTACCTTTTGTATATATTCCCCTAGTAACAGACAAATACAAGACGCTATAAAGTCATATTAAAATACTTATTTTGAGAATGGAAGGCAAAACATGCATGAGAAAAGTAAACTAAGACTTCAGTCACACCGTATAAGGGAGAGGAAGAAGATGGAAATCAAATAACAAAGCAGCAAAGCAGAGAAAAAAAAGGCATACATAGAGAAGCATGAGGGAAAGATATGAAAAGTTCTAATCTGATGAACTATGTTGTTCATACAATTTATTTTTAATAATGTTTTGTGATTCCTTTATTCTTTACCAATAAAGCGCATAAAACAGCTGTGATAAATTGTGTTGTAATGTTTCATGCCTACTACACACAGAAAAGAAGAAATATACCATACAGGCAATGAAGAAGTGAAAAACTGAAAATGAGGTACAACTCCAATAGTTTTCTTCGACACTTCTGCATTATATTCTATCCAACAGCTTTTGAGAAACAAAACACCGATTGTTCATTAGTACTAAATTCTTGAACCAGTGAATGACAGTTTTCAGTTCTTAGCTTACATACTGTTGTAATTTTTACTACTTCCTTCTGAACAAGCCAGAATCTAGACAGTACTGTAGTTCAAGATGTGCAAACATGCTGATAACCTTTGTGAATCAGACTTGTTTCTTGGTCTGTGGTATGTACAACAGACAACTTCCTCATGATACTGCATAGAAGACATGAATTCTGGAGTGTCTCCTGAACAACAAGACCCCTCATGTTTGCCTCCACCTATTCATCTTCAAGGCCCAATCCCTAGTCCCTTCTGGACATTGTTTTGTCATAAAGCTGTCTCACAGCTGTATTTAGTAGTCCTTCCAATTCTGCTCCTGCAATGACTTCTCCCATTATTGATCTCCCTCACTTTGAAGTTCCATGAGAACTTCTGTGCTACCAACTATATCATCATGTTCCTCTCCTGCTGCTCTCTCTGGTGTTTGATTTCTTCCACAGCCAGTTCACGTCTCTAAATTCAGCTCACTAAGAGGACAGAAAACTAAATAATCACAAGATTAATACATATCCTCTGGTTACAGAGTTGAACTGGCTACTCAAGGAATCAGGTAAGAACCAGAGATGGCAGAAGTAAGGTCATCAAACTGGGCAAAGGGCCAGAAATGAATGTAGAAGGCAAAATCAAAACTGCTTTAGCTAGAAATGGATGTTAGGACCAGATGTCTTCTCTCATTGCTCCTCAGCTACACAGCCACCTCTACTGAGTAATTTTTTTAATCATGCAAAAAATGTTTTTATTTCTCCCCAAAACACATTTATTAGTGGTATGCAAGTCATTAAACCACCTAAAGTCAATTGCACCATTTGGCTGTATAAAGCTAAAAGCATAGGCAAACTACTTGTAGGACAAGCCCTAAGAAAGACCAAATTCAGTAAGCAAATATAAGCATCCACCTGTCACTGAACTTATGCCTCTGTAGGCTCTTTGTCACAGGAAGAGAAAGCAGATTTTCTGAAAACTTTTGAAAAATGTTTCTATTGGTTGAGAAAAGAGTTTTCTCTGATTCTTGAGACATCAGTTGCAGTCCTGCATGTCGAGCCATGCTTTTCACCTGTTTCAAAGCTAGAAAACCTCTACACCAAAGGCCTCCAAGTCAAAGAGCAGAATAAAATGGCTGAAGTGAATTACATGCCACATACTTTCATTATAAACAAAGGCACAGATGTAGTAGGGATATAATCTTGGTGGCTGACTTAACGACTCTCAGCTAGCATTTCTACCTGCTGGATCAGAGCCTAAAATTGTACTTCAATGGAGGCAGCAAATGCTAGAATTATATCAAGGCCATATTATATTATGACATTATTATATGAAGAAGGATTAGAGTGCAGTAGAAAGTCTTCCAGGAACAATAAAAACAGAAGTGACAAGCCCAAGCAGGGAGTTTACTTACTGTAGTCCAGATAATTGTCCCAATTTTAATTTTTCTTCCTGTATACCACATATACCATTTGAAACTATAAATCATATCCCCTGAGACTAGTCCTTTGACAACCTGTAATTTACTGAGTAAGCTCTCAAGTGGGTACCTTTTTGACTGGGCTAAGAGTAGGTTTGATCAGCAGAAAAAGCAAGAGGTTTTGATCTATCAAAGTAACAGTTTGGAGACCTATGACCCTAATGACGACTTCAGTTCATTTAAGAGAAAAGTTTGTGCTTGCAGAGCCAAGCCAGAAATTTTTTTTGGTGGCTCTAAAAGGAGTTTGGTCTGCAGAAAGTCTGATTATCAGCGTCCGTTTCCGAAGACATAACAGATTTGCTTTTCTCAGATATGGGTGGCAAGTATCACAAGATACTGGATTATGAACAGACACATAAAGAATTCAATTACCTACTAATGTTCCTTGGCATATGTAGTCATAAAAGCATGATCTCATATACCATAACTACTTTCTTTCAATAGCATTAGACATCATCTCTTCAAGCCTAGGCTGAAGTTATTAAATACAAATTATAGCAAAAGAGTTGCTATGATTCTATCCAGATGGTACTTAAATTATCCTTCTCTAGACATATACAATCTTTATGTAAATTATTACTAATGGAAAATCTGAGAACCTTTGCCGGAGCTCTCTTGCATGGGAAAGAAGCCAAACAAGTGCTCATAACATTATACTGTCAGCAGAGCTGTATAGGAAATTAGCTCCCATTCCACAGTTTTTTTAAGAGTATAAATAAAAAGTTGTCTCACATTGCATTGGAACAAAACCAAGAATGTTCCAAGTGAGAAACCTGATAGAAACAGCCTTCACCCTTTACTGAACCAACTACTCCCATAGTGGAAGTACTCCCCATGGTTACAGTTTTTTACCCTGACCTAGGCAAAGCAGCATCAGATATTGCTCTTCTGCAACTCATGTTGAAGAATGCCTTAGCCCTAATGAGATGGAAATTGTTTTTCTGTGTTCTCTACTGTCATCAAAAATTCTGCTCCTAGTATTTCAATTCCTGCACAAAATTTTGATTTCAAAGAACTGCTCTGTTGTCATGACAAAATAAAAAAAACTGTTTGCCATAAAATTTCTAAATAACCATAGTTTTCAAAATTTCACCTCTGGATATTGAGAGACCTCTGACATAATTCACAACAACAACAAAAAAATAGATAAGCTTATTGACTTATTGGATAAAGTCCATGTAGCCAATAGATAAACATCGAATTTTTGATCTCTCTTCAGATGGAAAATAAAAGTATGTAGACAGCTGTTACAAATCAAAGTATACCTATTTCTTTTGTCCCGGGGAGCCCAGATCTGGACACAATACTTCCTTCCAATAAGGCATTAGCAGTGTGTAGAGGGGAAGGATCACCTCCCTCAACCTGCTGCTCGGGATATTCTATGTCTTCTTTGCTGCAAAGGCAAATTGCTAGTACACAATCAACTCGGTGTCCAGCAGTACCCACGTGTACTTTTCTGCAAAGTTGATTTTCAGTGACTCAGCCCCCAGCAAGTAATAGTGCTTGGGGTTGTTCCTCCCCAGCCACAGGACTCTGCAATTCCTGTTGAATTTCATGAGGTTTCTGTCAGCCCATTTCTCCAGCCTGTCCAGATCTCTCTGGGTGGCAGTAGGACCCTCTGGTATGTCTGTTACCCCTCTTTTGCATTATCAGCTTGCTGTGGATACCCTCTGCCCCATCACCCAGTAATGAGGATGCTACCCTCATTTACCAAACCAGTTATCTCATGGATGCACCTCAGGATCATATCAGGTTGGTCAAGCATGACTTGGTAAACCCATGCTGACTACCTTTGTCCTTTATGTGCCTCGAAATGGTTTTGGGATTAGCTGCTCCATCAACCATCACAGGGATATAAATGTGAGGGTGACTGGCCTGTAGTTCCCTTGGTCCTCCTTCTGCTTTTTTTGAAGATAGGAGTGACCTTTGCTCATCTCCAGTCTTCAGACACTTCTCCCAGTCACCGTGATGAATCCAAAATTATCAGCTGGTCTCACAATGGCACCATCCAGCTTTCTTGGCAGTCCTGGATATCTCTCAATAGGACATATAGACTTACATATCCCAGTTTGCCCGTGTATGCTCTGACCTCACCTCCTTCTACCAAAGGTATGTTTCCCTTCTACCAGTCTTCCCCACTGGTATCTGGGATTTCTGAAGAACAGTCTTATTAGTAAAGACTGAGGTGAAGATGGCAATGACCTTTGCATATCCCATGGCACCAGGGCCACTTCCCCATTCAGCAACATATCCACATTTCCCCTACTCTTCCTTTTGCTACTTGTGTACTCAAGAACTTTATATTGCTGCTTTTGACATCATTTCTCAGATTCAACTACAAGTGGACTTTTGGCTTTCACAGACATATCTTTGCATGCCAGACAGTGCCTCAGTATTCCTCTGAGGTTACCCATCCCTGCTTCCACCTTCTATAAACTCCCTTTTTATGTCTGAATTTTGCCGGGAGCTCCCTGTTCATCCATAAATGAAATATTTATGGAAACTTACTATACAATAAGCTTTTTTAAGAGCAAGAAGTACATCTCTGGCTTTACTTAATTTTTTTTTCTGATACCATACATTTAATTTCTTATAATTTATAATACATTTTGAGTAGGTGTTTGAGAAGCTGTTGAGTAGAGATTTTTGCCTGAGTAAATTTACCTGTTAGAGATTTAATAATGCAGGAACCTTCTTCAGGTTGTAACTACTGATGTGTTTGGGACTGAAAACCAGAGATGAAATAAAGAATTAACTTTCTTCTCCAGTACATAATTTCCAATTTATATCCAATAATTGACTTAGAAACCTAAAAGTGACACGTTTAGTTTCTATGCTAGGGGGCCTAAGCTACATAGAGCTCATGGAGCATCCCATAATTCAGAACAGACTCCAAGCCATGGAGCATATTGAGCAAAAAAGAAATGATAGTCAGCAAACTGCTGTCTCCTAACTTGGCTGAATCACCCACACTTGATAGAAAATACCTCTGCTTGTTGGGAAACAGAGACTCCTTCTATCCCAGTTCTTTCAAAGAACAGAGCACAGCTTATTCTGTCCTTTTAGAAGCAGTTTTTCTTTTATTGTTTTCTCTCCTTCTCTTTATGCCCCTAAAACCCTCCACAAAGTGGACAAGTTCCTCTTCTGGTTGAAGGAAGCTTTGATTTTCCCAGCATGTGTCATAACCATCAAGCTACACTACATTTTTCCATCATTTTGCTTTGCCACTGTTTCAAGAACTGAAAAGTCACAGGACACTCAGGGAGAACAAGAAAGAGCATGACTGTAGCCTGTGTTAAGGGTTCTTTGGATAACAAGCCCTCATTTGTAAAACTGTACGTTTACCCAACATCTGGCCAATGTAGGCATTGGGACTGCATAGCCATGTAGACAGATTCACTCTGTCAGTATTTCAGAAAGCACTTTTACTTTTCTGTACAGTGGTATTACTTTAAAAGCATAGTTAATACAATGTAGACAAAGCCTGGTAGATAGTCCACAGTCCTAACAGATGGAAGCTGTAGTTTGATTCCCCATCATGCTGAGGAAATCTTAAGACCTTGTATTCTGACTCAGGGGAAGGTTCACTGTCTACTCAGGCTTTACAGAAAAAAGTAGGGGAAAGCCTCTTCTTTTAAAAGGGCAATAGCTGTTACCAAACTTCACAAGGTCCTTAAATCAGCCTCTATTTCATGCATGGTCTGAAACTTCCTAACATACCAAGCCTCTCTGCAGAGTGAAGTACAGTGAAGTTTAGTTTCTAGATTCTGAATGGACCAAGCATGAACCAATAATCAAAATTACTGTGTCAATATTAAGACTCACGGTATCTGAAATCTGAGACAGTAAAAGCAAACGAATTAAAGTACAATGGACAACCTCAACCATGTATATGCTTACCTGGTCTAAGACTCCAGACTTACAATTTTTGATTTCTGCACCCAAATTCCCTTCTGGGTTTTTACTGGACCTGTCATGAGACATTTCATGTAACATTTCCTTGTTTTATTTAAATGCATAGAGAAAGGCAAATGTTATTCCCTTCTCAAACGGAAATGTTTTTTTTAAAACTAAGTTAGTGTCTTAAGCCACTTGGAGGCAAGACAGACTCCTTATATTTATATCACACTTCAGATTATATTTACAAAAAAAGATCTTAGAAGCACAGTGTCATTACTTCTAACATATAAAGCACTGAGTAAACATCAAAATTAGGAGAATTTAACTGGAAGCTAGTCTCAAGTATTTGCTTAAAAAGTTTAAACAGAAGAACTGTTTATTAAATAACAGCTTTACTGGAAACAAATTTTCAGCATTGCTAAGTTATGATAACTTCCATCTGAGGATGGACATATAAATCACCTATATAATCTACTTATCTATCATTTGGAGAAATGTAGTTACATGTATCATTATGGTATTTGAGTGCAAAGAAAATTGTAAAACAAGGAAAATTATCTGACAGACCATCCACACTTTGCTGTCCATGCTCCGAGGAACATATATGGTAGAAGTATTAGCCTTTCCCCATCTGCTGCCTGTTGGGTTTATGAACATTACTGTGGGAAAGTTAGTGCTGGGATACATCATGCTCTTTTCTTAGAAAATACTAATATTTAAAACAGGTCTTGGATATTTCCCAGACAGTTATGATCAAGCTCAGCTCTGTGCCCTGGTGTATCAATATTGTTCTCCTGGCAACTTCAGAATCTTTAAGTAAAAGAGTCATACGGGATCACATTTACAGAATAGGAAATTATTTCTGCCAGGCAGATTAAAGCCATAGAAAACACAGAAAATAGTTAGAATCTTAAAATGCATTCTTTATTGATCCAGGTCTCAGAGAAACTGTCTTCCAATGGCAATCTGCTGGTTTGCAAAGCACAAGTTTTATATTACTGTCTGTATTTTCCATTATATACGTGAATTTGTAGAATCCATACATGAATTTGTAGATAGGAAGGTTGTTAAAAGATTACTACATTCTGGCACTAAATGACTCAACTGAAATATGTACAAATCACAGCCAAAGCATCCCCAACTCAAGAAGTTTAGGAAAAATACAAGCAAATGAAATCATTAACTAAGCAGTGTCATAGCTTAGTAGGGAAAATAAAGAAAAATGACGTGATCCAAAATGTTATTATGCCATTATACCCAGAGAGATAAGGTTAAGCAAAATATGCTTAAACCACACAAGATTTTCTTTCTCTTCTCTTTTGTTTCCTAAAATGAAAACATGCTCCTACATCCATTCCCAAATGAAAAGCATATAATGAGGACTACGGTGGTTTCATTCCTCTGCTTAGTATGGTCAAAAATCCTTATCTAGTCCTTGCAATTGCTGGCATTCAACAAGCATATTTATTGAACAGGAATAATCTCCTGCTTACTCCTTTGATCTTAGTCTGAGGAAGTTATGAGGCTTGATGGCATTTAAACTATAGGGTTCCAGGTACACCAATATCAGGCACTCTTAACCTCCCCTTGTCCTTCAATCCCCAAACCAGCAGGAAGTAACCACTCAACCAAACAAAACAGGGTGAGAACCAGAAACGAAAAACAAAATTTCAAACCCAACCAAACAAAATACATGCAACAGCTCCTATTGTTCACCTCTTTTAGGGAGACACACACTAAACACAGCAGCATTAACTGGTGGAGTATGTTCTCTCATTTTATCTAATGACACATCTTGAGCCCACTCTCTCTTAGTTTTTTACTGAACTTCTTGGCCAAGGTCTGCTGCATAGATTCAGCTCCTGTAGGAGCTGTTGGCCCTACATGGCCTTCACAACGATGCCAGTCCTAGCAGAAAAGTCAATTTTGCTTTTATCTGCTGACAACAAACAGAGCTGGTCTCATTTTTGCTTTGTTGCAAACATTTTTCAATAAGTGGTGTCAGACAAAAAAATTAAATGCTGAAAGACAAGTATCTCTGGCCTCTGGGAAGAAACAAAATTACCTAAGATCTACTTGAAAAAAGCTGGTATGTGTGGAGAGAAAACATTAGATTCTGCAAATTCATTACAAAATTATCTATCGAAGTATCCACCACCGCTTCCTACGGTAGCTATGAAATGTTTGTTACTTTTTCCAAAGATCAGAGAAATATGAAATATTAAAATATTTATAGAAGTATTCAGTCTTGCAAATGCTCCATTTTTCTGTCGTTTTGCAGTATGTGTACATTACAGGTAAAATGCATTTTATATTATCAGTGACATCCCAGGACTGAACACACACCTATGAGTTTGAAGAGTGGGATCAAAGTCAAACTTTTTTTCTGCCAGCAGGCAGGTAAGTGGAGTCTGGGACCCAGCCCTTGTGGGCGCTGCCCTGCCCAGGAAGTTTCTGGGAATTCGGGAGCAGTCCCGGCCAGGCAAGGCAGGGCCGGACCTTGCTCACTGCCGCCTCCCGCTCCTCCTCAAGTCACTCAAACACAGGATCACAGAATTGTCAGCGTTGGTCGGGACCTCTGGAAATCACCTAGTCCAACTCCCCTGACAAGGCAGGGTCACCTAGAGAAGGTGCCACAGGAACGTGGCCAGGTGGGTTTTGAATGTCTCCAGTGAGGGAGACCACGACCTCCCTGGGCAGCCTGTTCCAGTGTTCTGTCATATTCAAGGTAGAAAAGTTCTTCCTTACGTTGAGGTGAAACTTTTTGTGTTTTAATTTATAGCCCTTGCTCCTCATTCTGTCACTGGGCACCACAGAGAAGAGCCTGGCACCATCCAGGTGACAGCCTCCACTGAGATATTTATATGCATTAATGGGATCCCCTGTCAATGTTCTCTGGATTAAACAGGCCCAGCTGCTGCAGTCTCTCCTCATAAAAGAGATGCTCCAGACCCCAAATGATCTTTGTGACCCTCCACTGGACCCTCTCCAGCAGCTCTTTGTCTCTCTTGTACTGAGGAGCCCAGAGCTCAACACAGCGCTCCAGATGTGGCCTCACTAGGGCGGAGTAGAGGGGCAGGAGCGCGTCCCTTGACCTGCTGGCCACGCTCTTCCCGATGTACCCCAGGTTACCACTGGCCCTCCTGGCCTCAAGGGCATACTCGCATTATAGCCCGAGATTTCCTCTTTTCTCATGCTTCGGGAGCACTTGCAGACGTCTGTACCCGCAGGCGAGAAGCCGCACCAGCACCGCCTGCTCCGTGCCCTCCCGCCCCGCCGGGGCTGACTCACGGCCGGGCCGGGCCGGGCCGGGCCGGGCGGGGCGGGGCGGCGGGGATTGGCTGCCGGGCCGGCGGCGGCCGGCGGGGATTGGCTGCCGCGCGGCCTTTGTTCGGCTGCAGCCACTGCCGCAGGGCAGCGGAAGTTTGAGCGTCGCGGGGCGCGCGAGCGGAGACTCGTCTGAGGGAGCTGCCTCACAGCCAGACCCGCCCCGCCATGAACCTGGAGAATAAAGTGAAGAAGGTAAGGCGGGCTGCCCGCCGGGTTATTCGCCGCGCACGCCGGTGCCCGCTCTCTGGGGAGCGGCGGACCCGCCTCGTCGCTGCAGCCCCCTTGGGGACTGCCCTGGGGTCGCCCCTCTGGTGCCGGGATCAGCCCTTCCCGTGCTTCCCGCTCGGGCCCTGTCACGGAGGTGGGAGACAGGAGAGCTGCCTGCCGGGCACCCCCGGGGCGCATACAGCTGGGCTGCCTCGCTGCTCCACACCACAGGTAGTCGCCGCAGTTGGTGCCGCAGGTGGGGACACCGCTATTCTGTCATGCAAGTAAAACATGTGTTCGGTCCCCCCTAGTAAACCCCTGAGATCTGGTAGTTGTTTTCATGTACGTGCGCTGTGTGTGTAGGTATGAAACTTAAATTACAAGCAGACAATTCGCAGTTTGTGGATATGTTAGTGATTTAATTTCAGACCTAAGATGACTCCTCCAGACTCCTTACAAGTGTTTTATCAGCGTTCCCATGGATTACCCCCTCGAGGGAGAAGCCTGGGCTTAATTTTGCTCTCTTTTTAAAGGTATATTGAGTAGTTAGTTGCATCAAACTGGCAAGAAACAAAAGGTAAGTAAAAGAAAGCAATAGGTAATCCAATTGCATTGAATCTCTTTCCAAAGCTCACCATTTAAAACTTCCTATGTAAAACTAACTTAGTGTGGGATACTCATGTAAGTCTTTTCTTCTAGTTTTTTTCACAAATGTAGTGGTAAAGCACTGAGTTTTTTTAAATTAAAAATTTTATTTGTAGTATCTGTTTTGTTACTATTTGATAAGGGGAAAAGGAGCTTTATATGTAAGCATGGGTTAAATCTATACATAACCTTCATTGATATGTGAAAAGCAGTCTTTTGAAATGCATGTTATATGAATGTGAGTGGAGTTTATTCCTAAAGTGTTTTATTTAAAGATAGCAACTTGTTTTAAAACACACATATGCACTTTTGTATACTTGTGTGCTTTTCCAACTTGCAGGCTAGAAAGTGTCTTGGGGGTGGAAGTAGTTGTGTATGTGGAAGGCTCCTTGTTAAGGCTGAACCCTAGCCTTGGGTTACAGTTTGCTTCAAGGATGTCACCACATGCTAATGTCACTTGGGTGAGGATCCTGCTTTGGGGAAACTGCCCATATCAACCCCAGCTGTTGGGCCATCAGTGTATAGACGGGTGTAGCTAAGTACTATTGGTGTCTTTAGAAGCTGGTGGTGTCCACAGGGTTGCTCTCCTTCTGTGGCTCCTTGATGCAACGAAAACAAGCTTCTTGAGTGGAAGTTTTTCGAACTCCAGGAGGTAAGAGATGCATATTTGTGGAAGATAGAGCATTCTAATTCCAAATTTATTCATCTAAAGAGAAAATAAAAGATAAATTTTGCAGATAATGGAGTCTTGGTTTGAATGAACTTGTAGTTGCTGAACATCTGCTTTAAATTCCACTGTAAGTATTGGGTAGTTGTGTGTGTTTTAAATTTATTTGACTATTTTTGTCATATTTTTCTTTGCTCATCTTTTACTTCTCTTCTTCATCAACTTTGAAGATTCCTGAAGACTTTTCTGAACCTGCTCAGATAGACACAGAAGCTAGTGCCGCAAAAGAAACCAGCAAAGCTCTGTTTAATAAAAGTAGTATTTCTGTTTTGCTCTGCTTTAGTATTAATATGCAAAGGCGTCTATGATTTGAAAAATTTCAAATTTTCTCTGTTTCTACTATATGTATATTCAGAAAACTCTGTTATCACACTGTTCCCCCTCCCTTGCTCCTATTTTGTGCTCATCTTCTTTGTAACTTGGGTGGAGCCCATTTTCCAAGAGAACAGAAGAGGCTCTGTGAAAGTCCCTGCAGGGAGAACTGGGAAGCTTTGATAGGTACCAGCGAGTTTGGTACAAAATTCTTATTTTTTGATCTGTTTATTTTGTATCTTTTTGCTTCTCTCTTTTTTGCCAACTTCTCCTTTCTGGAAGGGTGGAAGAAAATACTGAGAAGTTTCTGGTCAAGATTATCAAAACCAGTAGACTACTTGGCGTTTAGAAGAAACTTGTACTGAGGTAGAGATGCCTGTGTCAGACTTTTATTCTGTCAGCAGCAGTGGGTTGCTTTACCACATGCTGTAGTTCTCACCTATCTTTCTCTTGCACCCTGAAGCAAAATAGCTTGAGTTCTCTTACAAAATGTGCTTTGTTCTTTATGTAACTTCTGTTTTTTTTTCTTTCTTTATTTATTGCCTGGCAAATAACCTGGTAAATGTTAGGGACTGGTGAGTGGCTAACTTGCCTGTTGGGCAGGAAGTTCTTAGAACACTGGGCAGAAGAAAGCAGGAATTGTCATGTTGTCCCCAGATAAGTAATTCCATTGCATTTTTGAACTCTTGAGTTTAGATGTTGGCTATTCTGTAGCCCTGGTGTTCAGCAGAGCAGAAGGAAATGAATGCTTGTTGGAGCAGAATGTGGTGTGGAGGCTCAGACACTCAGCTGCTGCTGTAGAACAGCTTCTTCCTCTACCTACAACTGCTGATTTATAACTCTACAGGGTAATATATTGGGATGTTCTCTGTTTCTGGAAAACCTGATAGATGGAGTTTCCAAGGTGACATTCCTAAGATTTCTCAAAATGTCAGTAATCCATGAGTCCATTCTTCAGTTTTGAGCTTCTGTATTGTTTCTTTGGAAAGCTGCTACATACATTTATATCTACATGCCTAGGTTTGTAGGAAGGGAAAAAGCACTCAGAGAAAGTCTCTTTTCATTGTTATCAGGTCTGGTGGGTTTTTTTTTCCTCCAAATGTAACAGTTGTAGCACAGTCTTTCTGACTGGAATTGCTTCCCTCTAGTACAAGACCACTAGGAATCCAACAATGTACCTGCTCTTCAGCAGGAAAAACTAATGCCCCATCTACCACAATTTCTAACTTTTCATCCTTTTAGCAATGGATTCCTTATGCATTTTCTGCCCGTGACAGAAAAGCTACAGTCCTGTTTAACTTACCGTTCTTAGGGAATCTTAAGGGCACAGTTGCTTTGGCTCAGACTTTTAATTTAACTTCTGTTTGGTTTCTTTTCATGTGTTGTAAAACTCATCTTGCTGTCTTAACAAGTGGCTGAAGGAACCAGTACTACAGTGTAGCCAGATGTCTTGCTTGGTCTTAATCCTGGGCTCTGGATGACCACAGCCTGCCAGAAACAGAAATTTCAGCATGAACTTTCTGCAGTGAGCAATATATTTGCAGAACATATGCAAATGCGTGGAAAAACATGAAAGTTTTGTAGTCAGTTCACCATGCTTTTTAGAGCTATTAAATAACTGGCAAACATCTAGGCAGTGAATAGTGTCTTTTTGGCTGCCTTGTGAATACTTAGTCTGAGACTTTCCTGGTCTGATACAATTTACATTTCAAGGGAATGAGGAGTTTAGGGGACACTGTACAGTTCTGTCCTTTTTCTCAGAAGGAATTGAATTTGCTCTTGCATTTGAATATCATGAAGATCCTCAAATGTTTCTATAAAATGACTGCACAACAGAGCTAAAGGGTAAAAACAGTAGCTCCAGCTTGAAAAGTACTTGTGCAAAAACAGACCACTCTTTCTGCCAAATACAATATATGCTGTGTTCTCAAACCTTGCTTTGGGGCTATAGGGAAAATGAAGATTTAATGCTTTGTGTTGAATACTGTAGCAGAACTTTGTTCTAACAGCCTGGATTCCTGCCCTGTCTGCCACCTCTGTGAACTTGGTAAAATGAATCAGTAGGTCACGGTCCTGCTTTTCAGTCCTGCTGGCAGCATGGTCTCATGCTTCACTGGAGAAAATAAGAATCTGGCAGTGAGTCTGTTCTATATAAACTTCCACAGTATAATACTTGCTTTATAGAAAGAACTTTGCTTGCAATGGAGAAGGGACAGGGCAGTTTGGGGGGAAGAGGCAGCTTCTCAAATGTGGAATTTGTGCATGGTTATTTTTCAATGGCGTGAATCTTAGTTTGTTCTGTTACAGCTGGAAAACCAAACACTGAGTGCTAAGTCAACAACTGTAATGATCTTTGATAAATGAATGGTGAATAAAGTATGTATAGGAGCAAAGTCAACTATTCTGTGTTTTGCAAAGCATGATTTCGTACTCTCTGCTGGGCTGCACTTCCTGTTGAGGTCACTGTTTGTTTTGGTGTTTCTGCTATGGAAACCCATTACAGTAGATCTTTTTTGCTGTTTCATATGTGTAGTAAGATCAAGGAAATGTACCTTTATTCAGGAGTGAGTTTTGCCTGCAAGTGGCAGAATGAAAACATTTATGTAGATTGAGAAGAGCTACTTCAGTTTTGTTCAGAAGGAAACTAAGTAACTGCTTCCTGCATATGCTGCAGGGTTTGAGGGTTTTTTCCCCCATCAAAGTTAAAAAAAAAAATATATATATGTGGATAATTTTTTCGAGTACCTGGCTGCATCCACACCTCTAGTTATTTTTTTGTCCAGCGTCCCTGGATAGCAGCTTGGCAAATATGGGAAGGCTAAATTAAACTTTTTGACTTACTTTTTTTTTCCTATGCCAAAAGTACTCTCCAGGTGTCTGACTATAAAATATCATGAAATGCTTGAACAGCAAGTCAAGAAACTCTTTGAAAGCAGGACTGCATGACTTTTAAGATGAGATGAAACTTTCTTGGATAAGGTATAATTATAAGCCAAGTATTTTACAGCAAGGGGGAAAATTAACTTACTTTATTCTCTATTACTGTATTACTTTATTCTGAGTTACTGTATTCTGTCATAAAAGTAACACAGATCTGCTTCTGCAGTTGTTCCTGGAAAGAAAGAAATGTAAGGAGTAGTAATGGTGAGTAGCAATTGTCAATGAAATTTTATTGGTAAAAGTTGCTTAAAATTACTTTTTTTTACTTCAAGAAAGTATACTGAATGTGTCCTGCAAATTGCTATCTTCTTCCTAGAATATACAAAGTTGGCAGTTATAAGGG
This sequence comes from Phylloscopus trochilus trochilus, assembly GCA_016584745.2. Classification (NCBI taxonomy): domain Eukaryota; kingdom Metazoa; phylum Chordata; class Aves; order Passeriformes; family Phylloscopidae; genus Phylloscopus; species Phylloscopus trochilus. The sequence continues at coordinate 25,874,003 of WQNJ02000016.1, read as the reverse complement.
TGTAGATGTAAATATCTATAATGTAGTGTATTTTAAAATTGCATTTTACAATCCAAATAGATATGCATGTTTTACTCATACATAACTAATACTTATGTGTATGGAGTTTGTTTATATATATATATATGCATGGTTTTTTTATAGGGATTTATATGTACAGACCTCTCCTAGATACAGTTTTTGCTGATGATCAAAGTTGGTGGGGTTCTTTTAGCTCCTGGGTACCTTCAGGAAGAGCAGGGCTGTTAAGATGAAAGCATGTCACACCTGTTACCTAGTGTCTTAAACTTGGTCAGATGAATAGGTCAAGGGAGTAAAGGAGGCTTCTGTCATGACATTTCCAGAACACACCAGATCTAACTGTACTCCACTACTCCTGTGTATGTGTTTCTGATTTTGTTGGGAGATTTTCTGTTTTTAAAGTCTGCCTAACTCTTTATTTGTGCCTTGTTTTCAGTCTGAGGTTGTCTAGCTACAGCTTTTAAAAGCAGAAAAAAATCATGCACTTTCCTGCATGAATAAAGCTCTAAAAATGAATGTGTAGGCTTCCAGGTCTGCTTATCAAAACCTAATGTTAGAGTACACAACTGGGTAAGAGTGCTGATGTCAAAACAAAATACGTGGAGTATTGTGAAAATGCCTCTGCAGTTGGCATCCAGTTGGCACTGGATGATGGATAGTGTTGTATTGGAGGTTTACAGATAGTGTTATAGTGTGTGTCAGCTGCATTCAAACATAGCCAGTGTAATGCTGGACTTCATGAATAAACAACACTTGTTGTCTATCCAGCTGAGCTGTCTTTAATAGCTGTTAGGCTTTTGAAGGTGCACTATGTAGCAGTGTCTTAAATATTTAAATTCTGAGCTATTTGATATTTAGCAGAAGATATTACAATAAAATAAAATCCTGTGGCTTGTGCACTATGAGGCTACTGCAGCTCCTTGATTTATTCCTCTGCCTGTCCCGCCCAGATGTCTTCCAAACATTTTTCTTGGATGCTACCAGTTTTTGGCATCCTTCTTTCTGTGCAAAATGGACTTCTGTACCCACGTTTCTTAATTCCAGTCTACCTTTCCCTAAATCAAAATTCATATTCAAAGTCTCAGGGTCACACTTGCCATCAATTTTAAAAACAAAGTGGTTCGTGGGATACTGCTCTTTGTTACAGACCTGATTTCTTTTTTCCTTCTCATACAGTGTCTGTCAAAGTTTTATAAGATCATTGTCCAGGTATTCATATGTCTTTTGTACAGCAACAGAGCATGCACAGAAATGAGTTTTGGTGGGGTTTTTTTTGTTTTGCTTTGGTTTTTTTTGGGTTTTTTTTTGTTTGGTTGGTTTTTTTGGTTTTTTTTTTGGGGGGGGGGCTGTTGTTTGTCCTTCCTGCTTTGCCTTCCCTTCTTTGAAAGTGCCTAAAGCACATTAAGATGTACTAGAAATCTGTTGTGCTTTTACAGGTGCTTTCCCACTCAAACATCCAGATAGATCACTAGTTAACTAATCTTCAGAACATTGCTAGGATTTTATGGTAAATCCAGGAAAAGCTTTAGCATGGATCACTTCAATTCTTGCTTGGAGCACTGAAGAATACAGAAGATCTGCAGAAAGGATAGTGAAGATGACTTAGTTCTCATCTGAGGCTCACTGTTAATTGTTGCAGTCTATTAATGACAGCATTCTCACTGTATAGGCACATCCTTTCAAATTCTGGAGGGATCTGTAACATTGGAATGGTTTTTATCTTTTGCAGAGGCTAAGTTACTAGTATTGTGTCTTACTGTCTGGCAGGATGAAGCTCACCTGTCTGGTGGTGCAGGAGTCCTCTTGGAGTGAGGAAGGAAAAGCAGCTGAGGTGTGAGTTAATTCTGGTCTCCTGGTGGGACTGAGGAGATAAGAAATCTTAGATAAACTTAAGAATAAACCCTTTTGATAAGCCAGGTTTAAACAATTTCATAGAAACTGTTGTTTCTCTTACACCTCTGAACAAACTTAGACACTTCAGTATAATAATTTGGGTTTTTAAGATGATAGTAAGCTTCTGTGCATGACTCCTTATTGTAAAGTCAGCCAGCTTTTGTCACTAGATTCCAGTGTGAACTGCAATAGGGCAGTCTTTCACTAATTGTCGCTTGGCTGTAACCACTTGGAGCTTTTTGTCCTTGGGTACTGTGTAATCTTGAAAGCAGCGTGCAATGGATTAGCTCAGTCATAGTTATATCACCCTCTGTACTCAGGCTGTTTGAATCAGTACTGGGTATTTTGGTAATACCAGATGGGCTTGGTTAGCTTTTGCTGTAAAATGAAAATTAGTGGTGGTAGACAGACAGGAGCTTTCTGGCCTATCTGTGCCATTTCTCCCACAACTCAGTTTATGGGGCAAATGAGTTCCCTGCTGTTCTCAGGTATGCATTACCTTTCCTGCTCAGCCTGCTCTGTATCTCTGGGTGCTTCTAATTGGAGCTGGCCATGTTCTGTAGAAGACTTGGGGTATGGGTAGCATATATGGGTAGCAGTAAAGAAGCACTACACTGCAGTTTTAGGCTTTCTGATTTCCAAAGCTGCAGCTGAATTGGCTGCTGAAGAAGAAAGTAATTTCTGAGGCTGATGCTTTCTTACAGCTAAAGGATATCCTGTTACAGGACTCTGGAGAAATATGTGTAATGCACTGACTTCTGGATAACAATAGCCCACAGTGATTTTGAGTTTGGCTATTTTATACCTTAATCTTTGGCAAGCAGCCATGTAGTTTCTCATGTAGTCAGAACAAAGGCTGAGGCTGTGTGTGCATCTAGAATCACATCTAATTTGGCTTTTAGTGTGCCTTTAGTCTTGAGCTAAACCTTTTCCATAAGGTGTCCAGATGATTGTCTATGGAAAAGGAATTCCCTTCTTTCTGGTTCACAGCAAACTGAAAAACCTGTTTCGAAACAAATCTCTCTCATTTGCTAATTCAATTTATTTGTCTTGAGCTGCACAAGCATTTACATAATAATGTGCTCCTTATTTCTGGGGAGGGAATGTAGAATGCTGTATTTTTGAAGAAATCTGCACTAAGACTACTGGCTATGAAAGTGCAAGTAGACTGGCTGGTCGTTTTCCCTGTAGTCTGGAGAGAATAAGTTCTGGGTGGAATATTTAGATAGCACATATTTCTTTAATTTGTTTCTGAAGAGGTTTTTTTTAGCTTAAAAAACCCCTTAAATGTTAGGAAATTTGAAATTATAGTTCAAATGGTTTTTGCAATTTTTAAATACTTCTTTCTTGAATTTCATATTCAGCTTTGGGAATTCTTGAAATGTCAAGCATAAAACTACTCTCTAAACAAGTGATCCTATGTTTCTAAATCTTCTAATTACAATACTGATGAGTTTATCGTTATTTCCCTTTCTTCTCATTCCACTCTTTTTGAAGGAAGAGCCTGAGGATAAGGAAGGAATGGCAACTGAAGCAGCAGCAAGAGAGAATGGGTTAATGTTGTCCTTTTTTTGTGGGGAGGGGGAATGGAGATTGGGGTTTTGTGGAAGTTTTGTTTGTTTATTAGGGCAGTGCAATATAGTTTAATAACTTTTTAGAGAGGATGACATTAAAAACAGGACAAATAACACCAAATAAAAAAACAACTTGTCTCTCCCTCCTCCCCCTACCCCCTACCAAAAAAGTGGTTTTTCCCTTTAGAAAACATCCTGGGTAACATCTTTGTCTCTTTGAGTGTGAAATTGAGTGTGAGGGAAGAGTGCTCAGTTTTTTTGTGATTCATGGTGTGTGTGTGCACATGGGAGATCTCTGGATTCCAGATGAGAAGACTCGTATAAATGCCCATCTGCAGTGAAGATGATTTTTTTTAACCAGTTAGCTTATCAGAACTGTAGCTGATGAAGAACCTAATCTTTAAAGTTATGTCTATTTTACATATCTACTGGTAGGCTTCAGGTCAGCACCTATAATGTGAAGTTCTTGAGCCCTTAGGTTGATGAAGATGCCACCATGATCACAGCCAGCTTGTATTTCATCTCCCAGATATCGTGTTATATCCTTCTATCCATCCCTGCAGTAGCTTAATAGCTGCCAACATACCTCTTTTCTCTAAATAGGTCACAATCTTCAAGGAAGTTTTTCTCAGGGATGTCTGATGACTGTTGAGGCAGTGATCCTTTAAATTATAAAATAACTGAAAACATGATACTCCCTGCATTTTACCATGTTTTCTGTATTAAACAAGTGGTTTGTGCATAATCTGTTCTTTATTTTTGACAGAAACAAGTTGAAAGTTGACCTGTTTTTATGCTTGTACATACAACAATAGTAGTATGATTTCTCTCAGTAAATGGCAAACTTAATAATAAAACTGTATCGTCATATCTGATTAACTTTGGCGTTGTGTTGTTGCCAGAACTAAAATTAGTACCAGAACTTGGCACTTCTAATTCAGTTTCTGTTCATGGCAAAAGCTAAACTGCAGGTGAGCTGTTTGTACCTACAGCTAGTTGGGAGTGCTCCTCCTGCTGCATGGGGATGTGGGGATGGGTTCCTCTCTGCATGATGGGCATGAGCCTGCATACCCAACTGTGGCCACATTTCTGTGCTCCTTCATCTGTCTGATTTGAGAGCCATGTTCACCAAAAGTTTAAAGTGCTGGAGTGAGACATTTTCATTTTACTGTGTTATATAAATGTGTAAGTTATTGTGCTTCATATTTGTTTTTCACTTCAAACTTCAGGTGGCTGTTACTAGGTTAAATTTGCTGATGTGTTGATGTACTGTGTGAATACCCCTATGCTACACTGTTTTCTATATTCTCTGATATTTCCACTGCATTGTGAATTGGTCATCTGTTCTTTTGAAACCGTTTGCGTATCTCTTTTGGTCAGTGATTTTGCTAACTGTGCTGTTTCTCTTTCCCATCAAAAAGTAAGCTGGTACAAGTCCAGCTGAAGTGTAATTGTAAAGGGTATATGCTACTCTCAGTCACTATCAGAGTAGGCTCAAATATACTTGGAAATATTAGACAAAAATCACTTAGTTGTTTCCTTTATTCCAGGTTAGTGCATAAAAATGTGTGGTCTGTTTATTTCTTGATCTCCTGTATTTTGCCAAGTCATATGCTGTAAATCACTTTGTCCAGACAGTTGGATTAAATGTCCTTTGACGTGAGGTCTTCTGAGGTCTTCTAAGGCTGTGAAACTCACTCTGGTTTCACAGCCTTAGACCTAAGGAAATGCTTGAAAGGATCTGCTTCATCCCTTGTGTGAAGTTTGTAGAGCAAGCTGGGCTGGAGAGAAAAGTCACCAGAAAAGTACTGAGGCTACCTCTGCCTGCTTAGCTCGACCCAGTGTACAGGCTTGTGTGAACACTGCTACTTATATAGATACAATAGGAAGGTGAGTGGACCCCAAAATGCTGTCCTTATGTCAGCTTTGTCAAATGCTTAATCTTTTGCTTTAGCTGTTAATTGCAGATTATAAAGGCATCACTAAGATCATTCATGCAGCATAATTCTTGAAGCTGACTGTAGTCATCTCCCTCTGTACACAGATGGGCTTGGGCCATGAGGAAGGATTTGGTGCCCCCTGCTTAAAATGCAAGGAAAAGTGTGCAGGATTTGAGCTTCACTACTGGAGGTAAGTGACACCAAATGTATCCTAAGCTGTGACTCAGCACTGCAGATCTTGACATATATATATGCAAATATCTTAGTAGCCATTTTTGTTCTCTCTCTCAGTTAAACTATTAAGATGTTTTTAAAAATGGTTCAGAGCCAGAACTTCTCAGCTGCATTACAGTGGAGTATCTAATCACTTGTGAGCATACATTTCATCTGCCCTGAAGTGAATGGTAGCACTTCTACTGCAGCATTTGCTTTAGCTGACGAAACAACTGAAGTAAATTTGTAAAAATATGTCTAGCCTTACAGTAAGAGGCATGACAGGGAAGAAGTGTGTTTTATCTCTCTAATAAAATGCTTTTTCAACTCTCGACCAAATATGTAATCTTTGATTGGAGATGCTAGGTAAAATTATTTTGAAAATATTTGAAACTTTGTATACACCTACAACATAGAGGGGGAAGAGGTGTCAATTGTGTGTGTCACACAAATTCAAGTTAGATAATACTGAGCCTTGGATGGTGTACTGTTCCTAAATCAGTGAGTTGATGATAGCACTAAATAGTCTGTCATTACTTGTGCAGAAACTTTGTATTTCATTAAGACCTTTCATCTTTTACTGAAACAAAGTGTATATATGTATATTAATGCATTTATGTATTATTGGCCCAGTTCACTCATAATACTGGATGTAGCTTAGTAATTCTGATTTTTTTAAAAAAAGGTCCCTCTCCAAGGGAAAAGCCTGAAAAGAACAGAAAAATAGTTGTTAGTAGCACTAGCACATGCTGTCAATGAAAATTACTGTGTTTAACCAATGCTATCTAGCTACAGTGAAAATTGCATTTGCAGTAGAATTATTTTTTTTATAAGATAGCCTTTGTATCCCAACCATAGCAGCATCAGGTGCTGATAAGGCCAAGGAGATTTTATATCTTTGCCCAAATATTTGACTGCAGATGAGACTGTTCAGAAAATAATCAGGCAAACAAAAACAAAACACAGCAAAAACTTGTTATAAGTTGATACATAATCAAGCACTGTATTCTTATCTGCAATATGTAGCTATTGAAACAACTTACAATGCAATAAAAGAGAATTTTGAAAAGCACGAGTCAATAGTGTTTAGCCATGGTTAGATGAGAAATTGTATTACTTTCTACTTGAAAGCTCTTTTGTTCATAGTCACAGTGCCAGATGGGGAAATTACAAGTGGGGGAGGAAAAAGTCCAGTTAACATTCTCTTCTTATTTCTTTAAACTTTTTCTTAGTTGCCAATGTTATACGTTGTAATTGCTAGATTATTCTTTAACATGAAATAATTTGGAATAAAAAGAAATAAAATGGCTAAAGTGGTTTACTCACATGATAGTATGATTGCAAAGTTAAAACGTGTCTGCTTCTTAAAAGGTGTGGCTATTTGGGGTGTTTTGCCTGTGTTTTTCTTTATCCATATTCCATTATCCTCGTGTGGTTAGGGCTCGTTGTGCCAGGTCCTGAATACATAACTCATCAGTACACTGTCTCTTCTAGAAAGTAAGAATTTGTAGACAGCAGTGGATTAAAGATATTTCAAGTAATGAAAAAGAAGTAAAAACAGTGACTATTTAGGTAAGATTTAATTTGGAAATTGAGTCCATGTAGGATAGAACAGATAAATAAGGTGGCTGGAAGTAGTCTGAGAAGCTTCATCTAAGTGTCAGACAAATGTGGTACATACCTCTGAAACAGTCAAAAGGTTAGCAATTGAGAGAATTCAAGAATGGGTTGGAAAACAGCTGTTTCTCCAGCAGAGCTGCTACTGGGGACAATAAGTGTGAATCTGAAGTCTTAATTCAGTTTTGTGTAAATAGCTTTCAAAGGAAAAATATACTAATATGCTTGCATAATATATATTTTGCATAATGCATATATTTCTGCTTAAATGGGAAGTTATGCATCCCAAATATGTTTACTTAATTGTTAGCCTTTAAATCTGAAGCTATTTTAAGTAGGAACAAACTGTAGCACAGGTGGACAGAATATTATCTTTATAACATGAATAATCAAAAATCAGTTCAAGTTTACACACTTATTTCATTGCTACTCATCTCTGAAAGACAAGTGTTGAAATAAGAATTGCATTTAGAGAAATACACTGGGAGAATAACTGGGGGTAGGGATTGACCCCAGTCAACAGCCCACCACAGAGCTGCTCACTCTGTGTCCCAGACATCAGGGTGGGAGACAAAAAAGGAGAAACAAAAGTGAGGCAACTCCTGGATTGAAATAGTCAGGTTGAAGTGGTGGGTGAGCAAGTGATGCAAAGGGAATCACTGGCCATCTCCACCAGCACACTGATGCCCAGCCAGTCTCCATCCAAGCAGTCATTACTTACGAAGCCAGAAACCCTGACTTCCTGGTGCTCTTTCTCCGTTTTATTGCTTATCATGATGTTACATACCATTTACGCCCCACTGACCAATTAGAGCCAGCTGAGCCCCTTCCCAACTTCTGTACTTGCCGAGGCCAGGGCAGAATTCAAAAACGGGGAAGCCTTGACTTTGTGCCAGAAGAGCTCAGTAACAGCAAGTCCTATCAAGGCTGTTTTAGCCACAAACCCAAAGCACACCTCCCTAAGGGCATTTTGAAGACAGTGCTCTCCAGACGAGCCAGATGCAGCCCAGCAAGTGCCGCAGTAGCAGCCGCGTGTGCCGTGCCGGGTGTGGTTCTGCTGCGAGCTGTGCCAGGCTGACACTGCCCTCTCCTGGGGACAGCCGAGCAGCTTCAGCGCATCACACAGCTCTTGGTCTGATATATGAAAATGTTCCTCAAAGTGACAGCATGCAATTTCTTTTTGTATTCCCATACAAAAGACCCTCAGTTCTTCCTCTGGGGAATCAGATTTTAAAGTGCACAAAATACCCAAGTGTACCTATCTAGTAGCAGGGCTTTACAAGGAGTTGCTACACCCTTCTCTATACTGGTACTAGTTGGACTATAGCTCTTCTAGGGTGGCACGTACTGTTTTAAGACATCTGTGCTGTAAATCTTGACACACTGTGTAAGCATGTTTTAGAGGTGCAGAACTGTAAATTGAGGCTAGTATAGAAATGATGGTAAACCAAGCCTTTAGTAAAATTTATTCCTAGATTTTGAAGTTCTGCTAGGCCTAGTGTTGCAAGCTGAACACAAAATTAATAAAATGAGAGATGTGGTCTGCAATGGTAATTGAATGGTTAATAACTACCTGGTTTGGCTTAGTGTGCTAATAGCTTTTGCTTTTAAATTTTTCCTCAGAATCATGCTTCTGTCCAAGTGTAACAGCAGCAGAAGGTCTTTTTAATTTAGGTGTTGGATTTCTTTCAGGCTGCAAAACAGCCCCCACACGTGTCCAGTGGGTCAGGCTGGATGTAAGAGATTGCTACTCAGTTAGTTACATATTGCCCTTTGGGAATGTATTTCCCACTAGAGGGAACTATGGGACAGGAGTGAGAAGTTGCTAAAAACAGAAGGGAAGGTTCTGATTTGCATTGGTTGCATATATATAGAAAGTGCTAACTGTCCCTGATGTGACTTGCTGAGATGTTAAAAAAAACTTCTGAAAACAGAGTCTTAAGCTTGGGAATGATCTTTTTCAGCATGTGGCTTCTGTGCACAGGTACAGTACTGGAAGGCAGGAAGAGCCTTAAGTTGGTTTTAAGATTTTCTGATTCTACAGCTGACAGGGAAGCATTGAGATGCAGTTCAAAGCAGTTGCAATTACTTATAGCTGCATTAATAGCAAGAAAACAACAGAAGGAATCACAAAATCATAGACTTGGATGAACAGGCAACATGTCTTCTCAATAATTTCACTAATGCAAAGCTGGGAGGAGTGGCTGATACACCAGAGTGCTGTGCAGCCCTTCAGAAGGATTTTGACACGTTGGAGAGATGGGCAGATGTGACCCATCTGAAATTCAACAAAGGCAAATGCAGGGTCCTGCACCTGGGGAAGAATAACCCCCTCCACCAGCACAGGCTGGAGGCTGACCTGCTGACCAGCAGCTCTGTGAAGAAGGACCTGGGGATCCTGTGGACCACAAGCTGTCCCTGAGCCAGCAGTGTGCCCTGAGGGCCAGGAAGGCCAATGGTGTTCTGAGGTATATTCTGGATGTGGAGTGTTGTTTCCTATTCTGTGCTCAGTACAAGACATGGAGCTCCTAGAATGGGTTCAGTAGAGGGCAGCAAAGATGATTAAGGAGCTGGAGCATCTCTCTTAAGAGGAAGGCTGAGTGACCTGGGCCTGTTCGGCCTCAAAACGTGATGACTGAGAGGGGACCTCACCAATGTCTATCAGTATCTGAAGGGAGGGTGTCAAGACGCTGGAGCCAGGCTCTGTTCAGTGGTGCTGAGCAATAGGACAAAGGGCAAGGGGCAGAAACTGATGCACAGGAAGTTCCACCTGAATATGAGGAAGATCTTCTTTACTGTGCAGGTGACTGAGCACTGGAACGGGTTGCCCAGAGAGGCTCCCTCACTGGAGATATTCAGGAATCATCTGGATTTCTGTGATTCTCTAAGGTTAGTCATTCTAAGAGGTTAGTCATTCTACATGCACAAGCCTCAGGACTTGCCAGGTCTTTGTTGAGGATTTCTCTATGCTTGCAGCTGCTGCCTCCTGTCACTAAGAACCAGCATAGGAGGATCAGCCTGGAGAAAAGGAGACTCAGAGGTGATCTTATCACTCTCTACAGCTTCCTGAAGGGTGGTTGCAGTCAGCTGGGGGTTGGTCTCTCTCCAGGCAGCAACAGACAGAACGAGAGGACACAGTCTCAAGCTACATCAAGGGAAGTACAGGTTGGATATTAGGAAAAGGTTTTTCACAGAAAGAGTGATAAAGTACTGGAATGGCCTGCCCAGGGAGGTGGTAGAGTCACCATCCCTGGATGTGTTTAAAAAAAGACTGGAGGTGGCACTTGGTGCCATGGTCTAGTTGAGGTGTTAAAGCATGGTTGGACTTATGATCTTGAAGGTCTCTTCCAACCTTGTGATTCTGTGATCATAATCCATCTTATTTTTCGTTTCCATACAACAAAACATAGACAATCAGGCGGGTGGTTAACGCTTGATTTTGGAGAAGGAACTGAAAGTCTTTGATCCTTCCTGTCAGTAGACATTTAGGACACAGGAATTCATCACTTAAGAGGATGGAATCTCTATACCTTTCTTCCTTGTTCTTTCTAACTACTCAAGACCTGCTAGCAAAGTATTATCTAATAGACCTGTCTTTAGAGTGATTCCACAGATTTTAAAGTTTCTTCCCTATCTTCCAAGTTTTGAGTGGGAAAAGCTTTTCAAATTGCTGAGATGTGTGTGGAGGAACATTGCTCTGCTTTGATGAGGTCCTGAGAGCTGTGAAGACATAAGCAGGAGTCCCTAACACTTCCTTCAACAAGGATCTTGCTGAATGTCCTCAAGTGAAGAGAAAATGTTTTCAACAATGCAGAGGGAGAGAAAAAGAAATTCTCACTGCCTGTCATCTTGACAGTTAAAGGAGATAAAATTGTCTAAGCATATATGTTTTTATGTATTTATATGTCTGTAGGTGTATATAACAGCAAGTGTTTACTCTTGCAGGTGAGGTGTTCACTTTAACATCTAAGGTAAAAAAAATAAAGCTTCAATTATCAGACAGACTTGTGAAATATAAAATTGAGGTAATGGAATGAGGTCACTTCAGTCAGATAGCTGTATTAAAGTCAAAAAAATGACCAGCCAGTCTATTCTAAAGAGAAGTAACTGGCTATATACCTTCTGCAGAGGGGACAGTGAGTGACTAATGAGCAGGATTGCGCTGTGGCAACCAGTGAAAGAAGTTAGGACTAAATCGGAAACAGTACCATTCAGGAATAGTTACGTGTGTAAATGTCAATTGGATATCTTTTAGAACTGGAAATTACTCAAGAGAAGAGATTATAAATCAGGACAGGATACTTTTTTGGCTGTTAGCAGCTGCATGGACATCTTTATATGGCTGAGATCCAGGGGGAGCGTTGAGGAGCATGGGAAATGGCAACAGCCATGGGGATTTTCCTTCAATTTACCGAGATATGCTGACATCAGTTGTGACTCAGCATTCTCCACATTCTTTCTGTATTGTTCCGTCCTGTATTCAGAGGCATAATGGTACACAAGTTCTAATGCCAAGGCCACTCTTCCACTTGTATCGTAGCCCCTGTAACAGCTTCTTGAAAACTGTTGGCAAAGAATTATTCACTTCACTTTGAAAGAGCAAGGAGATTAGACTAAAATGTACACAGTCAAATTCTTAATTTCAGTGTGTGCAGGGGTGGGGAAGATTAGTGAGTACCTCATTATTTTCAGTGCACGTATAAAGCTCAGTAGTTCTATGTCAGTTTTCCAGGAAGGACCAAAGGAAAAATTGCATGCTTTCACTTCTTTGCTACTACCTATTTATGAGGAAAGCAAAAAAAATTCTCTCACAGATACAGCAGTCAGTGAAACATATTAAGCCTTCAAGGTGGGACCAAGAATAATGACAGCAGCTGAGTCAGGGTATTCATCCAATTGAAAGCAGAAACAGGATCTCTAAGCTATTCTGAAAGAGTACTATTAGGAGAAAGATATGCAATTTCATGATGTAACATAAGCAAAAATAAGGTGCTCTTCTGGCTCTTCCAGCACATGTGAAAGTCTTAGTATTAATTCCACACAGTTTGTGGAGGGTGCTCTGGTCTGTGACTGCTGTCAATGCTGCTTTACTGCAGTTTGGAAGCTGTAGAGTGGGGAGAGTGCATAGCCTGTCACACGGCAGTTGTGACCACACAGGCAATACAGCAATATGAACTGTTCTTACTGAGGTCTGTCTAGCAAGCAGAGCAGTTCTGGACAGCCTGATCATACTTCAATTGTGTAAGTCTGTGCAGGGAGCCCATCTGGTCTTCACCAATGTTACTAAGTCACATTCTGTCAAGATGTGAGGCTAAAACTGGGGGTTACTATTACTAAAGATTTAAGTTGTAAGAGTAAATAAAGTGTTTGGTGTCATTGTTTGGATGGACAAATTGCTTCAATTCCAGTAGCATGTGTGCTGTGAGGCATAAAGCTGCATGGTGATCAAGATGTAAGTCACTAAATCTGCAAAATGCAAGGTCTGATTCTGTCACCTGGTATTAGATCTCAAAAAAGATATGACTTAGAACTGATAATAAAGTATAATCACATGCATGCCATAAAAGATGAGCAAGGTGAATATGAATTTAATTAGTATATTAAATAGTCTCTAAGTATTAGCTATGTAAAGGGCTTGTGTGGACAGATGCTGAAGATCTTGCAAAATTTTATGTTTCAAGTGCATGAGATGCGTAGTAAAGCTTTTTGGGCTTAATGGGCAATGGTAGTTCATCCTTGAATATTTTGGCAAACTGGGAGATTGCAAAGTGATTAGTGTTTAGTAGCTATCCAGGTAAGTATCAGCTTTGAAATTGTGCACATCTTTCCTGTTGTAGAAATGAGTTGGAAGCAGTCAGACAGTCTACTCCTCAGTTAGTGATCTCTCTAGATATTTGTGTTGCAAAGTGAAGTCACTTCTGTTTAACATTCTTACTTTGCATGAGTGGCTCATTTTTATTGCAGTTAGATATATTTATTTGGAATGGGTTTTATAACTTAAGTTACCACAAGGTGTGGTTTCTGTATAACCAGATGGCCAGGGCAGCATCCACAATACACTGAAATGTTAGTATCCCTCATCCTAAACTGGTGTACATGTAGAGAGCATATGTTTGTGCCTGGCTATATATCACTTCAGGTGGCCAGTTAAAGGTCCTCCTTCCTTTCCCTTTACCTCAGGGGCTTGCTGTAGTCATGGCATGTTCTTGTTGTGTTCCTGTTACGTACCTTATCCTAAGGCACCTAACTTGCCTTCAGGACTATGCAAAGCAAGATGCAGAACAATGTTAGAGTTTGATGAGTTTCGGCGAGCAGGGTTCAGAAGCATTTTATAGCTAATAGGTTATGCTGTTTTCTGTATGAAGAATGTATAGTGGGGTAAAACACAGCTCGTTCCTCTTCAAACTCTAGAAATCCAGAAGGTTGGTATGTTTTCTTACTCTATAATAAAAACATTTAGTTAACATATAGTTTCACTTATTTCTGTATGCTGTGGCTGACTGCTTTGAACTGAAGTTCTAGAGATGCCATTAATAAATCATGAACTAGCTTGTCTAATCCAAAGTTCTGTTCATTATATGTGAATTGTTTAATTATGCTTAAGGTAACAAATTGCTTTCTAATATTTGTTAGCCAAAGCAGTTGAAGTGTTTTGTATATGAAAGAATGTAATTTATATCTAAGTAAGTAGATACATTTCTACCTTTTAAGGCTGTTTTCTGTGAAGATTTCTCTCTACAGCATGTGCCAGAGTACCTCTGACTTGGTTCAGAGCTGTTTTGAAAGGCTTTGTCCATATAAGCCTTTAACTTTTCTTTCATCTTCTTTTTAAATGCTGTGCTTTGAGCAGAACTTAGACTCTTTGTATGTCTGTATGCATTTTCTTCCTTTTTAGGAAATATTTGTTTCCACATGATTGCAACCTGGTGATAAACAAATACTATGCATCCAGTGAAATACATATGAAGAAAATAGTATAGTGTGTGTAACTTTGAATGTATGAAGAGCAACTGAAAAACTTGAAGCCCGAGCAAATGATTGCTGGGAGAATCATATTGATGCATTAAGTTATAATAGATCTAGTAGGTGACTGATAACGGATATATATGTGTTTGATCAGTACTGAGATGTAACTGAAGAAATTAGCTTCATGTTAAAAATGCATTTGTGTAGTCAACTGATATCTATCTGATAACAATATCTGTAAATAATACAACAGGACACGTAAGGAGCTGTTGGACATCTTGCAGAAAAACATGTATATTTGCTAAAGAAAGCACTGAGAGCAAGGGTTTGGGTTCCTGGTGACTACACACCCAGATGATGGGAGATAGTAATTTTGTTGCTGTTGCTGTGAATTTCAGGAAAATATGCCGCAACTGCAAATGTGGCCAGGAGGAACATGATATCCCTTCAAGCAATGAGGAAGATCGGAAAGTGGGGAAACTCTTTGAAGATACGAAATACACAACCCTCATTGCAAAGCTGAAGAGTGATGACAATCCTATGTATAAACGCAATGTAATGATACTGACCAGCCCGGTGCCAGCCAAGAACATATGCATTGATACTGTGACTTATGAGTGGGCTCCTCCTGTTCAGAATCAGACTCTTGTAAGTCCAACTCACATTTTTTCATGTTCAAGGCAGTAGTTGGTGGGAGATAAAGTAGTAGAGCTTACTGGAAGGATAACTTTACCTCTTGTAGTTTTCCTTTCTTCCTCCTCAAAACTGAAAATATGGTGCCTTTTTAATGAATCTTGCATCTGTCATCTTGTTTTATGGATATTTGTATGTAGAAATTCTTTAAAACCTGGGGAGATGAAGTAGTTTTTAATACATAGGATTAAGAGTTATCTACTAAGTCCCTGGAGACCAGTTTCTGTAATCTGCCCCTTTTTTTCTTTTTTTCTTTTTCTTTTTCTTAATAAACTTGAAAAAATTGCATGGCTTGTGGGCTTAAAGGAAAAAAACCCAAACCCAACACCACATCAATTTATATCATTGTTTAAACTTAAGGGAACACTTAGTCTTGGTAATATCTTTTACTGTGTATGGTAAGAACAAGGTCAGTGCTGGCACCTAAAAGAGCAGCTCCCTTCTGGTATATTTTCAGCTGAAGTAGAGGAGATGGTAGATAGTCTCCTGAGGATCTTGCTTCACTTTTCAAACTTTGATAACTAATTTATTGTACCAAAATGTGCAATACATGCCACAATGACATTATCTCAAATTATTCATTTTCAGTGAATTAATCAAACCTTGTGCATCTAAGACTTACTTAACATTCAGTTACCAATTTGATTTTTATCCTTGTCATTGCTTTATTAAAACTAGGACTGTTTTGTTTTGGGTTTTTTTTTCCCATGATTTAGCTAGAGCTATTTCTTCAACAGGCTGTATGCCCCAAGCAGATTATTTCAGATTCTACTTTTCTAAGATTATATAGTCATGATCAGTATTTATAGATAGAGACAAGGTGCTGTGTAAATGTTATTTACTCAGAGAAGTAATAACTCTTTTCTGTATGTTGTAAAAGGCTTAAAAAGGAGCCTGTCTCTACTCTGGGAAGAAGCCAATTAATGCATCTGCTGTATTTTATCTCCATTACTGTCTCAGGAGCTTAATGTTTATGGAAAGAACCTTGTTTTTGACAAATTTGACTGTCGCTAAAAACAGCAGAGATTATTTTAGTTGTGTTTGCTTAAGAGAATGGGTCTGTAGTTGAAGTGCCATCTGATATGTAATTCCTCCCGATTCAGGCTAGACAGTACATGCAGATGTTACCAAGGGAGAAGCAGCCTGTTGCTGGCTCGGAAGGCGCGCAGTACAGGAAGAAGCAGTTGGCAAAGCAGCTGCCTGCTCACGATCAGGATCCTTCAAAATGCCACGAGCTCTCCCCCAATGAAGTTAGGCATATGGAGCTCTTTGTGAAGAAGTACAAAAAAGAGGCACTTGGTGTAGGAGATGTCAAGCTTCCTGGTGAGGTGGAAGTGAGAGCTTCTGATGAGAGTAACTTGAAAAATGGTGGTGGCAGAGGTACCTCATCTGCTGTTGGAACAATGGAGAAGTCCCCAAATCAGAAAGCATCTCAATATGTAAGTATAAGAATGGAAAGATAAAGCAAGAAGTTATATTATCATCTGAGTGCTCTATTTGGTCATTTTTGCCCAATTAAATTGTTTGTTAATATGGAATAACAAAAAACTGGGGAGGGAAAGAAAGAAGGGGAACTGGAAATTTTTGTGCAAGTCTGCACAGAACCCTGATTTCTCACAGTGTTTAATGTATTGCAGCAAATAACTTCCCAGGCGACACTTTCGTCCTCAGTGCAAAAATATGTTAGCTTGGAGATAGTATATTAGGGTAGCTTTTACAGAAGAATAATCAAAAAGCTTGTGTCATCTTATGGACTAATTGTTACATTCTCCTCTTGAAGAGTTAGTTAAATTTTAGAAGCTTGTTTTCTCCTCGTTCTTGGAAGAGCGCTGAAACTACCCACTTGACAAATTGTGTTTAAAATGAAATGAAATAAAGGAATAATGAAGGAATACATCTCCATCCTATGTCCAACCAGTTGAGCCATACAATGGCTCTTTTGACTAGCCATCTTTTCATATTCAGCTCCATTTTCTTATCTATTTTTTTCCTTTGGCATCTGATTTGCCCTTGTAATAGCTCAACGAAAAACAAGGTATATAAAACTGTCCAATTTTCATTGATATTTCAAAAATTATAGCCTTAATTAGTATTTCTGACATAACTACTCCTGTGCATGTCTCGACTACCAATTACAAATAGAAAACAGGTAGGATTACTGAAGAAACATTAAATCAGTTTAGTGGAGATAGACATTACTTAGGAGTGTCAAAACCTCTAAGTTGATTTCTAGAAATGCTGCTATTTTATTATATATGTATGAATCCTTAAAATTTTCTGCAGGTTGCTTACAGAAAATTAATATAAAATTTTTTGATGTAGAAAAAGGTTTGCTTAACATTGATTGTAGAATGTGGCTTTTGATGTTAATGGGGGGTGTGGTGTGCTTCTTTGTTGCTTGTTTCTGAACTGACAGTATATATGACTACTGGTATGAAATATAAAATCAACACTTAGGTTTTAGCTTTGGGCATGTCCACTTACCCTGAAAACTTTCAAGCTGTTCCATTTGGTTACCTAGATATTTGCGCTTTCTTTTTTTTTTTTTTTTTTTTTTTTTTTTTTTTTTTTTTTTTTTTGTCACTGGCTTGTTATAGAGAATCTAAGAAACTAAACAATTATTTTACCATGGCTTGATCAAGTTACTATAATTTAGTCTTCAATCAGCCTTTCCTGCTGGTTTACTTTAGTTTCACAATAGCAACTCTTAACTTACCTCCTCAAGGAAGACCTATAGAAATGCACATTTTGCATTGTACCCTGCTGACCAACTGCCTTGGACTATAGTAAGTCAATAGCAGGAGGCACTCTGTCCTCTTGAGTAAGTGTATGAGAAGATGCTTTGTTTCTACATACACCTTTCTACATTGCATTTTACATGTTTATCACTTCCCAACTTTCCTTACTCCAGCACCTGAGTATTCTTCCTGCAATTTAAGCCAAGCATGTATTATCACTGTGGGCTGGGATTTAGAAAGAGGATTGTAGGTGCTTAATAGCATAAGTGAACATTTAGGTTTCTTATCAGTTCTTAGGTACTGAATTTACACTGGGTTAAACAATCAGGACTTAGATAAGGTTTTTTAAAATATTTTGGGGGAGTCTGATTTCTGCAATGAGTTTGTTTTGGCTATATGATTTAGCATTGTCTCAACTGCTTTCTAACAGTTCAACATGAATTGATACAAAGAAGAGCTCTTAAATACTTAGCAAAAGAAATGCCATCCTTGTCTACACTTTTTTTTAATTGGTTCTGCATTTTTGCTCATCCAATTCTCTTGTACATTGTCTTTCAGACTGAGTTTGAAAGCTGTACTCCTGTAGGTGTGGTAAAAAGAATCTCTTGAAAAATTAATTTTCATTATAGGAATAGACTGCACTTTTTTGAAACCTAATGCAAAAATTAAAAAAGCAAACCCGAGAACACTAGCAACCAGGTCTCCACCTATAATAATTGTCTCTGTGTTTACAAACATAAAGGTTTTTCATCATGACTGAAAGCTGAATTAAAGAAAAATAGGTACTCAGCATTTTTTTTTTTGTATTGTAAAGAAGGTATTGTAAAGAAGGGAGTTTTTATGTAGCTTTTAACCACCAAAGCTGGAAATTATGTTAATGGTAGGCAAGTGAATCACATTACCTAGATCTGAGTCTAGGCAGCTACTTAACCTTCCAGTAGACTTCTTTTGGAGTATGAGGTTTAAAGTAGAAAGGTCAGAAACCTTGATATACATGTATATTTGAACTTTTCCTACCATTTATTTCCCTACGTTCTGCATTCTGTTTCTGTTGCAAGTTGTTCTTTCTCTTTTGATGTCTTTCTGTATATCTTTGAATATCTATGAAATTGTCTGACATCTGGGATCTGATCAATATGCCTTACAGCTGAGGCACTTTATATGTTTTTTATTTTTATATGCACACACGAAGCCATTTGTGGCTGATGTGAGTCATAAAGGGAAACCTTCCCAGGATGTTCAGCCCAGTCTACAGACCAGCTGGAGTCCAGGAAATGCCAGACTGGTGATTAAACTGTAGATAAAAAAATTTTGGTTCAGTAACATAAATCATCTGGGGTTTTGTTTTGTTTTGTTTTTTGTTTTTTTTTACGTGATGGCAAAACCTTCTCTGTAAGCAGGTACAGGGCAAAAGACTGACGGTGAACTCTCTGGAGATGTAGATGTGTATGTACCTTTTGTAGTTTATCCAAAGTCATTCTCCCTGTCCTAAAATCATTAATCATAGACTGTTGGACAGCAGCCATGAGTGACTAGCATCCCTAGAACACAGCTTTAAACAGAATCAGTTTGAAATACTTATGTTTTTTTTTCCCCACCAGTGATGCAGAAATGGCTTGGTCTCCTCATGACCCATAAGTACAGCCATTTCCTTGTCATGCGTTCTAGTCATAGTTGGTTAGCTTGGATGGAGGCTCATTATTCTCTCCTTGTTCCTAAGCATGTAAGGTTTACAGAGCATAACATGGATTTTAATTGCCTGTTGTTTTCTTTAAACACTGGACTGCAATTGCAGAACATGAATACAGCGAAGTACAGCAATCCTTTTAAGGAGCACTAATGCTATGACAGATGTGCATCATCTTGAATTGCTTCGTTAAACCTCAGCTATGGTACAGGTATATCCTGAACCACTACTGTCTACTCATGGGATTAAACTAATGCTTTAATTTCAGTCTGAAAAAATGGGATTTATTAAATATAGCAATAGTATGTAATTTTTATAAATATAGCTCTCAAAGACTTAATTAACTTGGTAATAACCTCTTTCCAGTCCTGCTATCACTGCAAACTGAACATGAATGAAGGTGACCCAGCTGTCTATGCAGAACGTGCTGGATATGACAAATTGTGGCATCCAGGTTGTTTCGTTTGCTGCACCTGCGGTGAACTTCTAGTAGACATGATCTATTTCTGGAAGAATGGTAACCTGTATTGTGGAAGACATTATTGTGATAGTGAAAGACCCCGCTGTGCTGGATGTGATGAGGTAGGAAATATCCTAGTCCTTTCTTCTAGCACGTAAGTTTGTACCCCTTAGAAATGATTAGGAGCTTTAGTAGAACATTTCTGTGCAGGAAGATGATATGCCTTCACTAGGTTAGCTGATATTTCAGTTGCAAAGAACTGAAACCGATATGGACACTGCATGTTCAGGAAGATCTGTCGTTTGGTTTGGATATGGTGGTGATTTTGCACAATCTCTTCAGACATAGGATGCGATATGTGAGGGCAAATTCTTCCAACAAGTCCCACTTATGCAGTGATCTCATTATCAGAGGCACTAGGGGCCAAACTGACTCTGGGCAGCACCAGGGAACAGCCCTCCTGGGGCTTCTGGCATCTTGCAGGCTCTTGGGAGCAGCAAGAAGGCTTTTGGGAAACAGTTAAACAATGGTGGAACCTTTGGGCGTTCTTGCAAATCACAAAACATCCAGAGGCTATGTTTATTAACAGGTATACTGTTCAAATGAATGTTCTTGTTTACTTGTATACTTGTTTATATCTTCCTCATAGCTCATATTCAGCAATGAATACACTCTGGCGGAAGGGCAAAACTGGCATCTGAAGCACTTCTGCTGTTTTGATTGTGATTGTGTTTTGGCTGGGATAACCTATTTAACAGTGAATGACAAGCCAGTCTGCAGATCCTGCTACATGAAGAACCATGCTGTGGTAAGGTCTTTACGGATGTCTTGGTATTGTAAAGGAAGGGAACATAAGTTTATGGAGCTTCAAACTTGTACTTTTTCTCAGTCTGGGAGTATCTGAAGAGTATAAATTGAATGTGCATTTAGGCTTGAGTCAGTCATCTTCTTCCCCTTCAGGAAAAAAAAAACTACAAAACTCACCACTTTAGGCAGGCAAGTGTTTTGTCCCTTCATAAACTTGAACAAAAGCCACTGCCAGGGTGGGGGGATGTGGGGTGAGCCTGTTGCAAAAACACCTTGAACATAGCCAGTGGTGAAGCAGGACTTGGTAACAGAAGGAGTAAAGTAGGTGAAGATGAGTGATGCTGCTAAACGTTTAGTTCTTGTCAGTTGTAGTTCATCGTGCCTGGTGGAAATCAACTGCAGCTGATCTGGTAAAAGGCTGTAATGATAACTGCAATCTAGGTATTTTTGTTCCGTTTAATTCTAACCACACGTTAAAAAGGGGAGTGATTGACAGGATGCAGAAAGATGTTTGGCAAAGAATGGTGATTCTTGATTCGTGGTTATGCTGGAAACTAATCTGGGATGCTGGTGCATTCATACCTGTAAATTAGCTAGCTACTAGTTGGGGGCTCAGTCTAATGTGCACCTAAATGGTTTATAATAGTGAATGGAGAAAAAAAAATGGTCCCCTCTAGTTGGCAGTTAATAATACTCTTAGGTAGGTGTGAGGAATTGGGGTTTTTTTGAGGCTTTTTTTTTCTCTGAAAACATTAACTTTCTCTATCTAAATTATAGTTTGTGAACAACCAGATTTTAAGATGAATTGCATTCAAAACTTTCTAATAACCTTTAATTACTTGGCATTGCCACAGAGCTGTCAATGCACTGGAGGATTTGTAGCTAATCTCTTAACTTATTTAGGTTAATGTATGAAGAGCTATGCTGTTTGACATAAAAAAAAAAATTATGATTATTTGGGTATTGGGAAATCCTAACCATCATAACTGTCTAAGCTTAGTCCCAGCAGCAAGTAACTTGTGTGTCCATTTTATTATTGTGCCCTCAGCTGAATTCTATTCAAAACACTTTAAAAATAAAGAAAAATCAAAAGCTGAAGACTTTTTTTAAAAGCCTTCTCTTAACGCCTGTCTCTCTCCTCCAAAAACATTTAAGAGTTCCAGGTTTTATTGCACTTGAAGAGAGCATGTCTGTGCTTAATTTCAGTGTTGTTTTATTTCTAAACAGATTTGTCAAGGCTGTCATAATGCCATAGATCCCGAGGTTCAGCGTGTAACATACAACAACTTCAACTGGCATACTCTGCGGGAATGCTTCTTGTGCTCCTGTTGCAGCAAGTGTCTAATTGGCCAGAAGTTCATACCTGTGGAAGGGATGCTCTTCTGCTCAGTGGAATGTAAGGAAAAGATGATGTCATAAAAGAAGACGTGCACAGAACTAAACAAGTATTGCTGTGTTCCAAAGGCTCTTGCATTTCTACTGTAAAATACATAGTGTCAGGGCATTTAAAATTATTGAAAGTATTCAATAGCATTTCCCAAAGATTTTTTTTTAATGTCTAAAGCTTCCTATGTAATCTTCATTTCTTGGCCGTAGTAATACTTTATTTTTTGGAATACTGTTTCAAATTACTTCATATCACATAAATGTAAAAGAAAAATGTGTTACAAACGCTATACGTTCTAAGGGAGCTCTTCACTGTGAAGGATCTTTTTGCTGTATCTTGTCTAATGAAACAAGAGAATGTGAAAATGCTCCAATTTATCTCACTTTGTATGATAAATAACTCACCTCTGGTTTCACTAATTTATCACTTTTATAGTTTTTCTGCTTTCATCAAGCACTTTAGACAGAATGATCAGTTTTACTGCCATGTACAGCGTTGTGTTCCTGACTTCAAGTATGCAGGAAGAATGACACTTAAAAAAATTGCCTTTAATAATTCCTTTGGTTTTGTCACATGGGTTCTTGGGGGATAGTGACTACTACTCTTAGGTCTAGTTTTGAAAGTAACTCCACCAGTTACTGAAAAATGTTGGCTCCTGTTTCTTTCTTGCAACTGTTAATGCCTGGAAAAGCTTAAATTTTACAAGTAATGAAGTTATGTTATAGATTGGGGGTGGGGAGTGTCGGTGTTAGAAAATAAGAGCAGGTCTTGCTTAGATTTAAAAAAAAATCCATCAGAAGTAGTGAGTGTCACTGTTAGCCTTTCAGAGCTGGCTTCTGTTCTATATCATGAATGTTCCTTTCATAAGTTGTGCCTTCTATCAAGAGGATGTGGCACACAGTACTGTATGCATTTCCAAGAATGTATTTTTGCAAATGGATCCTGCATTTGATTTCTGTGTTCTGAACCAAAGCATGAAGAAGTCTTTCCCAGAAAACTTTCCCAGAAAAAGTATTTGAGTGAAAAAATTCACAGCTGTGTATTAGCTTTGCTTACTAGATAAACCAAATGTGTGGCTCTTTCTTTTTTTAAATAATTATAGACCTACAGTGAAGCTTCTTAGATGTCTTTGTGCCAAACACTGAATGGGGAGTCCTTGGCCTGAAAAAAACAATAATTATTTTTTAAAGAAAAATCTATGCAAGTCCTATGTTCAGTTCTTTTTAAGTTTTATGGTGATTGTATAGTAACATCTATAAATAAAATCAATGGTTTTCACTTAAGTTGTCTATTAATTCTGTTCCTGTTCAATCCCATTCAGGGGAGCCAAGGAGGAAGGGAAATGTTCCCATACTTGACTTTAGCTTGGACATTATTTCCTAAAACCTTAAAGCCTGTATTACTGTGCAGTGATTACTGTCTTGTGTAACATTGTTAATGTGCTTATAGTTGCAAAACAGTGATTCTTGTTCCAATAAAGGCACAACTTCAGAACTTAGTGTTATTTTTTGTTCACATAAACTATTTTAAGACATTGAATGGAAAGTTTTGGTTTCATACTAGTGAGGTAATGTGTTGAGAAAATAAAGTGCATTGTGATCCTTTGAGTGCTGCAAAAATAAGACCCACTGAGATACACTGGGATTTTTATATGTTGTCCGAGTTGTAAACTTTACATCCGTGTTCTTGAAGCCTGTATAGCTTTTCTGAGAGATCCTCAGGAAGTACAAAAATGTGTATGCATTTCAACTCATACCAATAAACTGTATCCTTGCCAGATTCGCAGGTTTAAACCAAGGAACACCAGAATATCTCAGTGAGAGAAGGCTTTTCCATGTAAGTGCTACTTAACCTGTAGCAGGTTATGTACTTTAAGCTGTTGTCTTGGTTTGCAAAGACAGGTGTCTGCCAAGGAAAGCTGGAGTTTCCCTTAGAATGGAGAATGTAAACCCCTCACCCCCTCCAAAAATGTAATTTTTCAATTAAGGGCTTTCAGGCAAAGATTTGGGAATAGGAATAACAGTTCTTTACTTGGAATATTAACAATAAAAATGTAGTAGAAAACAAAACCACCCAACCGAACAAACAACAATCCTAGAAAACCGTGACAGAGTCAGAGCTACAACCTGACACCCTGTTGGTCAGGGTGTTGGAAGCAGTCCAAAAGTGAGTCCCCCTGGAGTGGCAGATGTGATTCTGTTGGACCAGAGATGATCCTGTAGAAAAGGATCCAGTGATGGTGAGAAGGGTCCAGTCTTCCTCTGGGAATCGGATGAAGCCGGATACCTTGTGTTCCTACATCTCAGTTTTATCCAGGTAGGAATGGTTGGTTCCCCCCACTGGGTGGAGCATCTCACAATGGGATGTATGCTTTGGGGATGTCTGCTTTGGAGATCTGTTAATGGCCCGTTAGCAGAAAATAGGACGGGTGGTGAAAGAGATAAGAAACACTGCCCCAGCTGGTTTTAACAGTTGGCCCATTATCAGAAGGCATCCACGCCCCCTCATCCCAGAGTTACAAGAGATAAAGAAACAAAACATCTCCCAACTGCTTTTAACAAATGAAATAGAATACACATTTTTGGTTCCATAACCCAAGACACCTGTACAGGACATGCTGTGAGAATGCAGTTTGGGGGTGGCATAAGGTCTTGTTTAAAGATTATCCATTAGGATGGCTTAATAGTGACTGGGTTTCATGCATCTTGAGTACATCTGTCCTCACCCGCTCACGTCTCTTCTGGAAGATGCAGCTGACATTTATAAAAAACTGCAAAAAGGTCTTTGCACCTTTCCCTGCTCTTCCCTTGCCACGCTGTGTAACAGCTTTCTCATTAACGTGATTACTTGGACTGATGGCAGTTGTATTTTTCACTTTAAATTTTGTTTTGAACAGGTTTTTTTCTTAAACTTTATTATTGTATAACCTTCATTTACAAGGCTGAGCAGGAGATACCTCAGGGCCTATTTATTCCATCAAGACAGAATTTCTAAGGAAGTATATGTCAAACCAAACAATTTCAATAGTCCATGAACTAGGACTGACTTTCCACGCCTCTTCTGAAGCATGTTTGCTTTAGCTGGCATTCTTTTTGAGTACCTTCCCTTGCCTGCTTAATCCCTCTGGCTCTCCTCCATGGAATCTGATACCTCTAGGTGTTTCTTTTATGGGGTATCCAAAGTTTAATTTCTGTTCTTGCAGTAATTGGAAAGGATTATGTCTTAAGAACATCAAGTGTAATGTATAGGTGATACAGAGAGAAGACAAAGATAGTGCTGTGTAACTTCACAATAGGTCAGAGATTATTAGGAGTGATGAACTGTTCTTGTAATGAGCTAGGAAGGAATTTATGTTCCTGCAGATAATGCATTGTGTTAGCTGAAAGATATGTTGTCCTGGGTTGACGGAGCCTTATATCCCATATCTGGACTGGGTTGTTATGTCTAACAGCCAATGCTTTGCTGGCTGTGGCTTCTACTGCGCTTGCTGCTTTTGGCTTTGCTGCTGGCTGCTTGCTTGCTTGCTTGCTCCTGCTTGCTAATTTAGCCGCTTTTGCTTTCTGCTGCTTGTTTTTGTGCTGTTTCTGGTTTTTTTTTCTTTTCTCCCTTTTCTCTCTCTCCCCCCCCCCCCCCCCGAAGATTTGGACCGGCTCCGGACCTGAGGACCTGACCTGAGGATCTTCAAGGATCTCCGAGCCTGCGGAAGAAGCTCTGTGCCCTCCCCCCACAGTAACTTGAGCCTTTTCCTTTTCTCTTGTGGGGGGAAGAGTTCTTGTTAATAAATCGGTTTTTTCCACTTGTCTCCTCCAAAGAATTTCCTTCCCAAACCCAGGGCTGGGGGCGGGGAGGGGTGGTGGAGGTTTGTCTTAGGGGACTTCCTCTCGGAGGGTCTTCTAATTTGCCCAAACCAATACACTCTTTGGTGCGTTGGCCGGGAAACAGGAACCAAAGCAAGTGGAAAAAACCTTAATAATAATAATATTGGTGATTCTAATTGTTTGTGGGTGCATTGGGATGGTTTTTTCTAGACTCATAATGTCATTTGGGGTGAAAGCCTGCCAATATTTTTGGTCCCTAGGGTCTTTTGAGACTCTATTATTTCTGTGGTACCTAGGGCTATTTCCTTACCCGGAGATAGCTCTGGTATTGCTCCTCATACGTAGTTCGTGTAGCCGTGGGGCACTAATCAAAATATTCATTGGGCTGGGCTTGTTTGTGATGATTTACAGAAAGGCTGTAAATATGTTTGATGGTTCGTTATTATGGTTGAGCACTCAGTTTGTTAGGGGAGAAGCGGGGGAGGAGTTTTTTCAGCCTCTGCTTTCCCTCTTCTCCTATGAATTGTTTATATCCCTGTTAGAAAATGTTCAGTTTCCCCTGAGTGTTAAAGAGTCCATCTTTCTGGTATTTAATTTAGTGAGTGTCCTCTATACTGTCTGCAGCTTACATAAGATGAAAGCTGTGATTTCCAAGGGGGCTAATGAGACTTCTGATTCAGGGGCAAAACCAAGTAGGAGAAATCTTGAATGGAGTGGGAAATGGGAAGATATAGGCCAAATTCTAAAGGAATTTTCTGATCCTATAATCTGGGACCTCCCGTCTGAACAGATTCAGAACCCAGTTAAGGTGGCAAGGTACTTGAAGGAGAAGTGCCATGGTAATACTAAGGAGGAAAGGATTATTGCAGTGAGCTGGGCCTTGGCATATGTTTATCGTACTCTGCTAGATACTGAAGGACAGCAGATAGAAGACAGGGAACAGGGAGATAAACTAGTTACCATCCCAGTCACTCAGGCTGCAGCTAATATTCCAGGCTCCAGACCAGTAGTTAAATCAGACAGCAGGCCTCAACTAAGGACTGTTGCTGCTAATACAAAAGGTGGAAAGTGTACAAGGAAGACCGATCGCAAGGTGGAGGATGATGATGATGATAATCCAGGAGAAGGACCTTCACCAAAATCAGAAACCACATCGAGGGGTGTAGATTCTGGAGCCAATATTGATTCCTTTTCTCTAAAGGACCTTAGGGGCCTAAGAAAGGATTACAGGCGACAACCCAATGAATCTATAATTAGTTGGTTAGTTCGCCTCTGGGATGCTGCAGGGGAGGCTACAGTCCTGGATGGCACTGAGGCGAGGCATTTGGGATCACTGTCACTTGATCCTGTTATCGACCAGGGCATGATGAGGGAAGCCAATGCTCACAGCCTCTGGGAACGGATTCTGTATGGTGTAGCACAAAGATATCTGTGTGCAGATGACCTCTATCTGCAGCAGACGCAGTGGAGGACCATAGAACAGGGGATCCAACGTCTGAGAGAGATGGCAGTAGCAGAACTCATTTTTTCAGATGATGTAACAACTAGAAATCCAGACCTGGTACCATGTACACCTGTAATGTGGAGAAAACTTGTGCGACTTGGGCCAGCTGAATACGCTTCTGCTCTGGCAATAATGAAGCGAGAGGAGACACATGAGACTGTGCTCGATATGGCAAAAAAGCTTCGAGCATATGCTGATGCTGTACATGGCCCAACTCATGCCAGAATTGCAGCTGTGGAAACACGACTGCAGAAATTAGAAGACAAACTAGAGGAGAATCACAAGAAGCTCAGGGAAGAGATTAAGGAGGACTTCCTCCAAATCTCGGCTGTGCAAGTTAGAGGTCCTGGTGTCCAACGCAGGCGTCCCTTTGATGGGGAGAGAAAGTACACCCCACGAGCTGAGTTGTGGTTCTTCCTGCGTGAGTCTGGAGAAAATATGAGGAAATGGGATGGGAAACCTACTGCTGCTCTGGCACAACGGGTGCGCAATTTGAAGGAAGGCAGGATTTACAGAGGAAGTCTCACCAAACAGAGAGCAGCTCCAGTTGTTCGCAGCCAGGATGTCAAGTATGATGTCAATGGTGACTTGTCCGATCCCCTTGAGGGAACCTCTAAGACATATACCCGAGGAAAGAAGGATAATCAGGCTTAGAGGGGCCCTGCCTCTAGCCAGGTAGAGGTTAGGGAAAATCGTGTTTTTTGGACAGTGTGGGTTCGTTGGCCTGGCACATTGAAGCCACAAAACTATAAGGCTTTGGTTGACACTGGCTCGCAGTGTACATTGGTCCCATCGAGATATGTAGGGGCAGAAGCGGTTTCCATCGCTGGTGTGACTGGGGGATCCCAAGACTATACGTTGGTAGAGGCAGATGTGAGCCTGACAGGAAATGAATGGAAGAAACACCCCATTGTGACCGGCCCAGAGGCCCCATGTATTTTGGGCATAGATTACCTCCAAAGGGGGTATTTCAAAGACCCGAAGGGACTCAGGTGGGCATTTGGTGTGGCAACTGTGGTGACAGAGGGCGTCCAACAATTGAGTACCGTGCCTGGACTGTCCGAGGATCCACTGACAGTAGGACTCCTGAAGGGGGAAGAACAACAGGTACCAATTGCCACTTCGGTAGTGCATCGCCGGCAGTATAGAACAACTCGAGATGCCGTGATCCCCATCCATAGGATGATCCGGGAGCTGGAGAGCCAAGGGGTGGTTAGCAAAACCCACTCACCCTTCAACAGTCCCATTTGGCCTGTGCGTAAATCTGAAGGAGAATGGAGATTAACTGTGGACTATCGTGCATTGAATGAAGTGACACCACCACTGAGCGCTGCCGTGCCAGACATGTTGGAGCTCCAGTACGAGCTGGAGTCCAAGGCAGCGAGGTGGTATGCCACTATTGATATTGCCAATGCATTTTTCTCCATTCCTTTGGCAGCGGAATGCAGACCCCAGTTTGCTTTCACCTGGAGGGGAGTGCAGTACACCTGGAATCGACTGCCCCAGGGGTGGAAGCACAGTCCCACCATCTGCCATGGACTGATCCAGGATGCACTGGAAAAGGGTGAGGCTCCGGACCATCTACAGTACATCGATGACATCATTGTGTGGGGGAACACGGCAGCGGAAGTCTTTGAGAAGGGAGAGAAGATCATTCAGATCCTCCTGGAAGCCGGTTTTGCCATCAAGAAGAGTAAGGTCAAAGGACCTGCCCGGGAGATCCAGTTCCTGGGAGTGAAGTGGCAAGATGGACGGCGTCAGATTCCCCTTGAGGTCATCAATAAGATCACCGCCATGTCCCCACCAACCAACAAGAAGGAAACACAAGCTTTCCTAGGGGCCATTGGCTTTTGGAGGATGCACATCCCCGAATACAGTCAAATTGTGAGCCCTCTGTACTTGGTTACCCGCAAGAAGAATGATTTCCACTGGGGCCCTGAACAGCAGCAAGCCTTTGCCCAGATCAAGCAGGAGATCGCTCATGCAGTAGCCCTTGGCCCAGTCAGGACAGGACCAGAGGTGAAGAATGTCCTCTACTCTGCAGCCGGGAACAATGGCCTGTCCTGGAGCCTTTGGCAGAAGGTGCCTGGTGAGACTCGAGGCCGGCCACTGGGATTCTGGAGTCGAAGCTACAGAGGGTCCGAGGACAACTACACTCCCACAGAGAAGGAGATCTTGGCCGCCTACGAAGGAGTTCAAGCTGCCTCGGAAGTGATTGGCACTGAAGCACAACTCCTCCTGGCACCCCGACTACCGGTGCTGGGATGGATGTTTAAAGGAAAGGTTCCCTCCACCCACCATGCCACCGATGCTACCTGGAGTAAGTGGATTGGTGTCATTACACAACGCGCCCGAGTTGGGAGACTGAATCGCCCTGGAATTTTAGAGGTAATTACAAACTGGCCCGAGGGTGAAAGTTTCAGTGTGGCAGATGAAGAACAAGAACCGGTGACCCGGGTGGAGGAAGCTCCGCCATACAACCAGCTGCCAGCAGAGGAAGCCCGTTACGCTTTATTCACCGACGGTTCCTGCCGTGTCATAGGGATGAGTCGGAGGTGGAAAGCAGCTGTATGGAGCCCCACACGACAGGTCGCAGAGGCCACTGAAGGAGAGGGTGGATCTAGTCAATATGCTGAACTCAAGGCCATTCAACTGGCCCTAGATATTGCAGAGAGGGAAAAGTGGCCAAGGCTCTATTTGTATACTGATTCGTGGATGATAGCCAATGCTCTGTGGGGATGGCTGAAGAAGTGGAAAGAGGCGAACTGGCAGCGTAGAGGCAAACCAATTTGGGCTGCTGAAGAATGGAAAGATATTGCTGCCCGGTTAGAGAACCTACTTGTGAAGATTCGCCATGTAGATGCCCATGTCCCCAGAAGCAGAGCTAATGAGGAGCAGCAAAACAATCAGCAGGTAGATCAAGCTGCAAAGATAGGGGATTTGAAAATAGATCTTGACTGGGAGCACAAGGGAGAGTTGTTCCTAGCACGATGGGCCCATGATGCCTCAGGTCACCAAGGTAGAGATGCCACCTATAAGTGGGCACGAGACCGAGGGGTGGATCTAACCATGGACAGCATTTCTCAAGTTATCCATGACTGTGAGACGTGTGCTGCCATCAAGCAAGCCAAGCGGATGAAGCCCCTCTGGTACGGTGGACGGTGGTCTAAGTATAAGTATGGGGAGGCCTGGCAGATTGATTACATCACACTGCCTCAGACCCGCCAAGGCAAGCGCCATGTGCTGACCATGGTAGAAGCCACCACGGGATGGTTGGAAACCTACCCTGTATCCCATGCTACAGCCCGTAACACCATCCTGGGCCTTGAGAAGCAGGTCCTTTGGAGACACGGTACGCCCGAGAGAATTGAGTCAGACAATGGGACTCATTTTAAAAATAGTCTTATTAAAAACTGGGCTAGGGAACATGGTATTGAGTGGGTGTACCATATCCCCTACCATGCACCAGCTGCAGGTAAGATAGAGAGGTACAATGGGTTGTTAAAAACCACCCTGAAAGCATTGGGTGGGGGGTCCTTAAAAAATTGGGAGCAGCATTTAGCAAAGGCCACCTGGTTGGTTAACACCCGAGGTTCTACCAACCGAGGGGGTCCTGCTCAGTCTCAGCTCCTTAATGTAGTAGATGGAGATAAAGCCCCAGTGGCCCGTGTTAAAAGTTTGTTGGGAAAGACAGTATGGATCAACCCTACCTCGAGTACAGGCAAACCCATCCGTGGAATTGTCTCTGCTCAAGGACCGGGTTGTACATGGTGGATAATGCAGAAAGATGGAACAGTACGATGTGTACCTCAGGGGGATCTGAATGTGGGGTAGGATGCATATGTGAAGTGTCAAAGGTTCGAGCAAGTAAGACAGATGGAAACGTGTAAGTGTCGAAGGTCTGAGTAAGTGAGATGGAAGTTCTTATTGTGTGTCCACGATATGGGATAAGGGGTGGAATGTCCTGGGTTGACGGAGCCTTATATCCCATATCTGGACTGGGTTGTTATGTCTAACAGCCAATGCTTTGCTGGCTGTGGCTTCTACTGCGCTTGCTGCTTTTGGCTTTGCTGCTGGCTGCTTGCTTGCTTGCTTGCTCCTGCTTGCTAATTTAGCCGCTTTTGCTTTCTGCTGCTTGTTTTTGTGCTGTTTCTGTTTTTTTTTTCTTTTCTCCCTTTTCTCTCTCTCCCCCCCCCCCCCCCCCGAAGATTTGGACCGGCTCCGGACCTGAGGACCTGACCTGAGGATCTTCAAGGATCTCCGAGCCTGCGGAAGAAGCTCTGTGCCCTCCCCCCACAGTAACTTGAGCCTTTTCCTTTTCTCTTGTGGGGGGAAGAGTTCTTGTTAATAAATCGGTTTTTTCCACTTGTCTCCTCCAAAGAATTTCCTTCCCAAACCCAGGGCTGGGGGCGGGGAGGGGTGGTGGAGGTTTGTCTTAGGGGACTTCCTCTCGGAGGGTCTTCTAATTTGCCCAAACCAATACATATGTCAACATACTGGAGCTCGACAACAAGCATTAAAGGAGATTTCATTCTGTCACTGTCATAATAAAAATATTGGCAGTAAAGTGTCGGGGTTTTTTCTCTTGCATTTTTTGGCTATTTTATGAGAAGTCCCTTTGGACCTATTTATCTTAATAAGCTAAGAATAGAAGCTGGAAGCTTTTGCATACTTCAGTAATAAAAATATATGCTTTCCAGATGAAATTTTAACCTCTCTTGAATGTTGAAGTTCTTTGCTTAAGAGTAGAACTTAAGAACAGAGTATAACTTAGTAGCTAAATCTTTTGAGGAAGAGCTATCCTGTAGGTCTGTAAGAGGCTGGTAGAAGCTTTGCAAAAACTTTGAAAGAACAAATCTAAGAAAAAGCATCTCTGAATTAGTAACATATTATACATGGTAGGAATAATCTGTAACTTTTACTGAGATTTGGATTACATTTCAAACTTAGTATGGTTACTTACACACATGCTAGAAATAAAAGAAAAACGTATTTTAATCAGGTCTTTTATGTATTTTTACCTCTGGAGATATAAAGTTTATGTATTAAAAGACATGCTAAAGAGCAATCAACACAGCAACTTCCCACTTGCTTCCAGAATCATAGGTTTTAAGTCTTAGGGAACACAGTTAATGGTGTGAAGCAAAATTATCTGACTTTGTTGTGTAATGACCATTAGCATTAACAGAAGTATTTACTTGCAGAACTAGAAGTACTTGCACACTCTGGACCCTCTGTTCCCAGAGGAACTGGTGAGGTAGGGGTGGCCAAATGGTAACATTTTGCACAATAGCCTCTGCTCAATTTAGCATGGGTTTGAGATGCTAGAGCTAGGAATGGGTGGCAAGAAGGAGGCTGGCAGTCCAGGGGAGAGTCAGCAGTTCACCTCGCAGCAAGCTCTCCAAGGGACCAGGGACACAACAGCTGTACTAAGAGAGCAGGATGGAGGGAGCTAGTGTGTGTAGCAGTTCAAGGGCAGAAATTCAGACTTAGGTAGGGTGTCTTCAGGGCCTGGGCATGCTCTCCCGCCACAGCAGCATCTCATACCTTGCTGGATCTCAGCAAAAAGCCATCTTAAAAATCACCTCCACAGGAGCAGTCCTCTGGGTCACAAGTAATTTTCCTTTCTCAGACCAAGCAAAACACTGACAGAGAAGATTCCAGTCTGTTTCACATCAATATATGTGAATGCTTTTGTGTGGTGAAAAAAAGGGTAGGAAAGGCCAGTAGAAAATCTTTTGCTAGGCCTCCACACCTCTTCATGGGTCAGGACTGTGGAGTGCCCTGTTCTATCCTAGAACTGACAGGAATTCACTCCAACTGCTCCTCACATACCCATCAGCCTCCATCGTGTGCAAATGTTATTTTCTTTATAGTTTTCAGTGTGAAACACAGGGAAGGTTTGTTCACCTTCTTTTGTGTCTCTGAATGAGCAAAGTGTTTGCTTCCAGAAGTGGGAACTTTGGATTCAAGGCTGTCCTCAAGCGTTTTAGCTCCGAATTCTCCCTCTCACCTTCTGGGATAATGTCCCAGCCATCAAGCTGTGGTGTTAGCTCCAAGTAGGCACCCTTCTTATCATCTGTTGTAGGTAGACCAAAGCAGCTAAGAATTTCACAGCCAACCTAAACTACACATAATACAGCTAATGATTTTTAATGTTAACTGCAATACACCACTGAAGGTGTATTGCTGTGTTCTTAGCACTCAGCAGCGAGTAGGATCACACACAAGTAGATTTGGTGATTTTTGTCTTCCAATGGTGTGATATGCAATTGTTAATGATATAAAGTTGGAGCCCTTCTGCACTCATTGCATTACTCCCTTATTGCTTCAAAGTGCTGAGGCTGAGGAAGTCTGTGGGCCAGGGCCTTCTATCTCTGCCTTTACTCAATCCTCCTTCAGTAAAAAATGTAGAGTGAGTTTGTTAATTAGGCATAAGGCCAAAGAATGGTACTTCATAAAGTTAAGCGTGCTGCCAAAGAGGTCCTAGAAGTAAGTGCTAAATGGAGAACATATCATCTAATTATCATCAAGTACTGAAAATAAAGTGTTCCTTTTTTCCATGTCCTTATTAACAAAATGATGGGTAAAAGAGCTTTAGGGAGCTGAAGTCCAAAATCATCTGAGCCAGGGCTAGGCTTAGATTGTAGACTGCCACCCTGTGTTCATTGCCTAACTCACAAAAAGTGAGCCAGATAAGGCTTTACCTCTGGCAAGCACCGAGGCAATACCTGCTTCAGCGTGCCACCACCAGAGCAGCAATATCAGGTTCGGTGGTTGCTGTGAACAATCAAAAAAAAGTGTTACAGATCAGTTTCCCCCTTTGCCTCCCCGCTAAACAAGTGAGAAAAAAACCAAATAAGAGGATGTTTCTGTTACAAATTAAGCCTAGCATTGTGCAGATTTGGATTCATGCCCGGCATTGTCACAGAAAAGTTTTGCACCCAGTTTATGAGAAACTAGTCAAGCTTCATATATTTGCTAAGTTTTCGTTTGTTAAAAAAAAAAAAAAATCAGTGTCACAATAAAACATCGAGGCTATTAGTGCTTGCCCTGAATGAGTTGTTTACATGAGTCAAGACTTGATTTTTATGTTGGCAGTAAGTGAATTCTTGGAAGAGCCGCCTGAAGTTCCTCAGTTCCCCAGCAGATGCCGTCTGTGCTGCGCTCAGCGCACGGGCTCCTGCATCCACAGGGCAGGGCTCTGGAAGCAGCAGGGAAATAAGTTTTCAGCTGAAAGAGATGTTCTGAAGGCTTTAAGAAAGAGTAAGTTGAGGACAGGGCTCTAAGTCCAGGAGGCAGTGCAGAACTGGAAAACAGCATGACCAGGAATTGGGATAGGAGAAAGAGGCACAAGGAAGATGTTTTAGAATGAACATGAGTAGAATAGGAAAATAGAGGGAAAATGTGTAATAAGCCAGGGCATAATGTTGAATCATGGAAGCACTGTAAAATATTTTTGACTTACTATTAAAATGTAAAAAACATGAAGTACTGAAGTTCAATCGCTCTAGAAAAAGAAAATTGATGGTGCTGTTTAATTGCTTATGGGTAGAAATCAGGCCTCGAGGGTAAGAAACAAGCTGCAATAACCTAGGTTGTGAGATAAGAAGAAGACTTCAAGATGACAGGTGGTGAGAAGAGGTTTTTCAGCCTTGATGAGGCATGTCTGGAATGCTGTGTCCAGTGTTGGGCTCCTCAGTACGAGACAGACCTGGAGCTTCTGGAGTGGGCTCAGGAGGGGATATCAAAGCTGACTGAGGGACTGGAGCATCTCTTACGAGGAAAATCTGAGGGAGCTGGGCCTGTTCAGCCTTGAGAAGAGACAACTGAAACTCATCAATGTCTATCTGTGTCTGAAAGGCGGGTGCCAAGGGGATGGGAGCCAGACTCTGCTCAGTGGTGCCGAGCAATAGGACAAAAACAACAGACACAAAGTGATGCGCAGGAAGTGCATCCTATATTCACCTGCATATAAGAAAGAACTTTACTGAGCAGGTGTCTGACCACTGGAATACTTTGCCCAGGGAGGTTGTAGAGTTTGCCTCACTGGAGATATTCAAGAACCAGCTGAGCACAATGCTGTGCCATGTGATCTGAGACGACCCTGCTTGAGCAGCGAAGTTGGACCAGATGACCCACTGGGGTCCGTTCCAGTCTTACCCATTCAGCCATTCTGTGATTCAGTAGTAATCTGTGTTCCTAATGTTGCACACTTATAGCTAAAAAGTTATCTGTTACACCCATATGGTGATTAATAGGTGTGCCTCATTTCAATAAAGTAAAAGTGTTTTTTGTGCTAATGGTTTGATGCACTCTGCTGCAGTGTGCTGCCTGAGGTTAGCTTTATGACTCTTCCTAGCCAAGGAGATCTGATTCTGAGGAATTTCATGTCTCATTCTGAGGAATTAGAGCAGAAGGGAAACACAGGAATAACATTTGGAAGGCATTTGGAAAACTTTGGTGATCCTTATGTTCCTAAACGAGCAAGACACTGATGTTCATTCAAATTTTCCAAAAGCTAAGGGTGTCCAGGCCAGATGTTCATGTACTAGTAACAGCTATGAAACATAAAAGTAAAATCATCTAGCCATCTTCTAACTGTGTTATCTGTTCGTGGACTCATCAGATCTCAGAAAGATTTAAACTGAAGAGACCTCTAGGAGTCATCCAGTTCAATCCCTGCTGAAAGTGGTGTAAAATTTGTGGGTACATTGTTACTCAGGGCCTTGTCCAGCCAAGGACAAGGTCCTGCTAATTCCAATTACAGTTGTAATTTAGGTTTTTTTATCTCCTGGCCTGCTCTGGTTTTCACTGTCACACATCACTGAAAAGGTAGCTACCAGCTGCCATTTCTCCCTCTACCTAAGATCATGGCTCCACAGCGTCTTCCTCACGAAAGTCAAAGCATTTCCAAGTACCTGAACCAAAGCAGCTTAGCTCCCAGAGGTTTTGTGATTGACAACCTAATTGCATTATATTAATTTGCAGCAAGAGTTCCTCCTTTAGGGACTTCATAGAATCTAATTGGGAAACCGTACTTATAAATGTATTTATGACTTTTATCATCTACATTTACTACGTAGCAGAAACTCCATACAGGCAAGAACTCTGAGGTTTTCTGCTGCTCAATAAGTAACCTCTGACTAATGCATTTCCCATGATCAGGGAATTCATTAGGTCTTATTTGCCCTTGTGAAATTTCTGTTGTCTTTTAAGAGGCTGAAGCTCAGCAGAGGTTCGGCATTAACAAACAAAACTTGTTTTGCAAGCTTTTTCAAACTTTTAGGAACTTAATATATGTCTATCCCTCTGCCAAGTTTGGCTAAGGTTACAGGAGAGGAGGCTCCTCTGTCTCACACACAGACCGCCTACATGGAAAACACATCCACACATGACTCAGTCTGAAGAGTTTTTCCGAAAGTACCTTAACTAGCACTTCAGTGTGGTCTGCACCCATTTCTATCTGACACTAGCAAGCTTCAGGACAGGCAGAAAAACCCATCTTCAGCATTTGCAGCATTTCCTACTGGTGTATTTTGGTGAGGTGATCCTCTGTTCAGCATTTTGGCTCTAACCTTTGCTGCATTTCAAGTTCTGGACCCAAAAATGGAACATTCTGACAGACAAGTTTTAGGTACTGGCAACTTTTAGTTAGATTGTGTAGGAATTTTACTTGGTGGAAGCTATTGAGGCTTATCTTGTCTCAGTCGGGCACATATTCATCAAAGAAAATATGGAGAAAAGTCAACAACATAGCATAAAGTTACAGCTGAAACAAGCTGGGAGGTATTTTTAATTAGTAAGTTTGGTGTGTGTTCAGGAGACAAATCAAGAATAACAAGTAAAAACAAAATCAGTAAATAGTTCATCAGTTCTTAGAAAACATTTTAATGACCTTCCAGAATAGAGAGCCAGAACATTGTGGGCAGAATACAAACAGCATCTCTCTCATTCCAGGAATTCAATGCACTTTTTTTTTTTTTTTCTTCAAAAACTCTCAATATGATAGGCATTCCAAAGTTCTTCAGGCCATTTTTGCAGAATTGCACCTATTTCATTTTTTTTTATTTCATTTTGGTTTTTTAATGTGTTAGAGAAGTTATTTCTAAAACTGAATATTCCTCTACAAGTTTATTAATTACAGCAAACAAACAGGTTCTTAGCCCACTCTAATTTAATTGTAATGCATGGAAAGTGTCGATATACACTGTTTGGAATCCTTTGTACGTAATACTTCTTTCTTGTCTAAAAGCATAAGGAATCAGCATCATTTAGTAGACTGCAGATTACACCTGCAAAGCAGAAACATCCAACATCTAATTCCAGTTGTTGGCTGAATGCAAGAGGACATTGTCTGAATTCCTTGGGCATTCTGTTCCTCGGTTTCCATCCTATGTGGGATGGGTGTAATAGCAACTCCATGGTGATATTTTGAGGTCTGGTTCACTCTAACCAGAAAAGTTTATTGAATCTGTAAACTGTATAACTGCAGTGCAGTTCTACAAATGGTCTTAACAGTCTTCTCTGAAATACCGTTTTTCTTCATTTTGAAATTCCCATACAAAACTGCCAGACAGAATCTGGGCTTTATATTTAGGAAGCTTGTAATCATTCCATGAAGTTTAAGAATTCTGGCAGTGATCTGGAAAACTTAGGAGGTAATGAAAGGTTACCAGGAGGAATGCAGAACTGCCTTGTATGGTAGTGGAGAATAGAACCAGCACATATTTTAATAATACAGCACAGCTCTTGTCTTTGGGGTGGGCCTTGGTTGTATAGATCTGCCTGCATCTGAAAAGCATGGCAGTGTAAACATCACACAGAGATTCTCTTAAACATTTGTAAATAGCTCAGCAGTTTTGAGAAACGGGGTGGAGCCTGCAGATGGCTAAAGAAAGAAGCATTATTCTCATGCTTGCTGAACTCACTGTCCCAAGCCCAGTTCTGATCCTAATGTAAACCACTGCCACTTGCCTTCAGGCACAGTTGTACAACGTGTGTCTGACCAGACTTGGAAGGCACACACTGTTCCAGAGAGGAACATCCAAACCTGCTGCATCCAAACCTGCCCCAAATGTGACACCCCAAACTGAGGATTTCTTTCTACTTAGCAAGAAAAGGTGCAGTATTGGGTATATTGTGGGTGGCTTAGAGGAGATGCAAATATTTTAACTGAAAACTAGTTCTGAAAACCAGAAATTGTGAGGTATAATCTTGAGGCTGGGTTTTCTTTCTCTCAGTGCTAACCTCTTAGAGAACGCCATTACCTTTTCTAGTTCTGTGCTTAGTTTTTTAAATTAGGATGGCAGTGCCAATGTTTCTGGAACTTTCTAGAGTCAATTAATAATTTTAAAATAACTTGAAGATGAAAGGTGGTAGATGTTTACTCCAGGTGACTGTTCTCAGCATTCCAGTTTCACTGAACTCAATATAGAAATTTTCTTGGCCAGCAATACCTGGCTATTACACATAGGCCTTGAGGCTCTAGTTATATGCTGCCACTCATCTCCCCTGCTCTGAATCTTGGCTCAAGGTATGCTACCTTCTATTTCAGAAATATCCTGATGCTGTTACTGCAGGTAAATTTTACTTCTTAGTTCAGCCAATTGAACTTGTATACTGAGTTAATTGCAACTATTTATTTACTTAACAGAAGACAACATTTAAATAAAGAACCAAATAAAATCAGATTAAAAGCAACCCAACATCCTTTAATCCCAGATTGTCTCATAAGGATTGCATGATTAGAAGTATGGTTTGCTATAGCAGCACTATACTAATCTGCACCAATAATCATTCAGATAATATCTACGGGCTGGGAGATCTCATTAGTGCAGGAAAACGTGGTATCAGCAAATGCTTCATCTTTCAAATTGATAAGAACAAGTCCCTATTGACAGAAGTCTGTGGAAAGGGAATAGGATGTGGAAATTTAGACTCCCATCTCAGAGGAGCCTGCCAGCATTCTTCATACGTGGTGGTACACAGGTCTCAGTCCCATTAGCAGAGGTAATAGGAAGACAGAGCTCTTTGGGAGGGGCTCCCTAGGGACTCCAGTAACAGGACAGGAATTAGAAGACTCTGAGGAATGTCAGAGTCCCACCCATTAGCCAACCCATATCCTTTACATTCACAGTGATAGGGCTGACATCCACATGTGAGGCAACACTGAGTCATCAGAGTCATCTAATCCAGCAAATTACATTCACAGGACTCCCTACATCTCATAAAGTGGACAAGAATTGTGGAGGTATAATTTTTTAGTCAAGCATGGTTCTTTCACCCCAAGCCAGTGACACTGCCTCTTCTATTGCTAACAGTGACCCCCTACAAGAAACCTGACAGAGGGAAGGTACAGAAACCAGACCTGGCCAGCAGCCTGCTCATACCAATTTGCAGCCAATTCAGCTGACTGATAGAATCATAGAATGATCACAGTTGGAAGAGATCTTGAAGATTTTCCAGTCTAACCATCCACTCAGCACTACCACTGTAACCACTAAACCACATCACCCAGTGCCAGATGCAGATGCCTCTTAAACATCTCCAGGTATGGTGAGTCAAGCACCTCCCTGGGCAACTTATTCCAATGCCTGACCACTCCAACAGTGTTTTATTTTTCTAATATCAAATCTGAATCTTCCCTGTGTTAGCTTAAGGCAATTTCCTCTGGTCCTCTCACTACAGGCACAGTAGAAGAGGCCAGCCTCCACCTCATGGCAGCTTCCTTTCAGGGAGTTGTGGTGAGTGATGAGCTCCTCCCTGGCTGTCCTCCCCTTGAGACTAAACAAACCCAGTTCCCTCAGCCACTCCTCATAAAACATGTTTGCTAGACCTTTCACCTCATTGCCCTTCACTGGACACGCTCCAGTGTCTCTGTGACCTTTTTAAAGTGAGGGGCCCAAAACTGAACTGTATTAAAGATGTGGCATCACCAATGCTGAGTACAGGAGGGAAGTTCTCAGGTTTAGGAAGGGCTCTTTTCTTTTGGGTCATTGTGCTTTTACCCCAGCCAACAACCAAGCCCCACACAGCTGCTCGCTCACTCACTGGCCCACCACTGGGATGAGGGGAAAATCATCTGGAAAACTCGTGGATTGAGATAGAGACAGTTTAATAGGGAAAACAAAAGCCGTGCACACAAGCAAAGCAAAACACTGCACTAATTCACTGCTTCCTGTTCAGCCATCTCCAGGAGAGCAGAGCCCCATCACATGTAATGGTGACTTGGGAAGTCAAACACCATCAGTCCAAACCTCCCCACTTTCCCCTTCATCCCCTCACTTTGCACACTGACCATGATGTTCTATGGCAATACACGGAATATCCCTTTGGCCAGTTTGAATCACCTGCCCCGGCTGTGTCTCCTCCCAACTTGCCGTGCATCCCCAGTCTTCTCACCAGCACTGCTCAGCAATCACAAAAACATCTCCACATTATCAGGACTGTTTTCCGCACAAATCCAAAGCACAGCCCCTCAGTCCACCATACCTCGGTTCAAACCAGCACACGGGCTTGAGTCAGAAAATGTCCTGGGGGAAGAATTTGCTTTAATGAGGGCAAAAGGCAAAAAAGGCCATTGCCCAGAGCATCTGCATGCAGCTGACACTTTCTCTAGTGTTAAAAGAAAAAAAGCTTTACAGATGCTCACATTATCAGGACTATGCAATAGCTTACTTAGAGCATAACATCAAGGCTGCATGCACTCTATGCCTAGAAAAGTAGCATGGGACAATTTATAGTTAAGCAATGATGTAAAGTCTGGAAAATAATAATAGAAAACTGTATTGGAAAGAAGACAAAAGTTACTTCCTTTGGAAAATGTTGCTTTTGGGTCTCCAAATTGTCTCTTAGTCTACCAGACTCTGCTTTGTGTTTGTCTTAGAAGGAGCTTAGAATATCCACATTTTAACTTAGTAAACGTGTAAAAATAAGGTAACTTCTTTAGACTAATGAACAATGCTTCACATCAACAAATAGATCAAGGGAGTAATTTCTCTTCCTCTTTATGTAAAAAGTTTGTTCAGCCTTCACAAAATTTTCTTTTTTCTGGAGCACTTCTCTAGCACTCTGACCAGTCAACATCTGCCAACTTAAGCAGATATTTCACTTCCCACCATGGATAGAAGAGTGAGGATTTAGGCCACCATCTTAGACAAGACTTCTCTCAGAGTGAAGGTATTTCCAGTAGAGCCTCACAAAATATGTGAGTCCATCTTGAATGAGCAGCAATGATAAATATGGCAACTAGAGTCAGAGAAGAAAATGCAAAGTCCTGTTTTATATTAGCTGCAAATAAGCCAGTATGTAATAATCTTCAAAATATGAGATGTTTTCTTTCCTTTGTTTTGACTAGATTTGTAATAAGTCAATACAATAAAAGTCAGAGCAGAGCTGCTAAAGCCAATCCTCTCTTTGGCCTAAAACAACAGTAATGCAGGCAAGAGAAACATTTTACTCTTTCAGTCATTTTGG
Organism: Phylloscopus trochilus trochilus; assembly: GCA_016584745.2. NCBI lineage: Eukaryota > Metazoa > Chordata > Aves > Passeriformes > Phylloscopidae > Phylloscopus > Phylloscopus trochilus. Next base: position 25,832,207 of record WQNJ02000016.1, on the reverse strand, counting down.
AAACTAAACTGGATGGCTAATTGAGTCAAAGTTTAATTTCCTGAATATCCGTCAAAAATTCAGCATGTTTGTTTTGCTGGATGATAATGTGCTATACTCACCATGTTCAAAGTCAAGGCACAACATTGTTTAGCAGCTTCTGTTTTATCTTTGTGGTATGTACACAAATGGAGTTTAGCCTCTCATAGTCAAACTGCAACAACATTTATGCAAGCCACTTATCAATAATGCTGTAAAATATGGTAAATACCACGTGGAAAACATTTTTGTGTTGCTTAGACACAAGACTTCAGTGAAGGCAGGTTTTGCTTGCCAACTTGCAGGGGAGTTAAACAGGCTCAAAAAGGTGCTCTCTGTTCTTGCAATATCTAATTTTTCCATGTGTACTTTATACCTTGCCAGGAAACAACCAGGCAATAATGTTGCAATTAAATAGCAAAATAAGTAACATTGGAGGTTATGGGCAGCTAATGCTAATGTTCCCACTGTCCCTTTCAGTGTCTCTTCCCGTTGACTGTAAAGGGAATCTGGATTCCTAAACTTGCATTTCCTTAATTGCACCGAAGGTAGATGCTTAAAGTGAGAATAGTATATCACTAAGTAAAGAAAATAATGGTATGCTAAATCTATTCCCATTTCTGTGTCTCTGCTTTTCCCTTTGCCTGCTTTTTTAAGATAACAAAAGAAACTAACTTTCAGATGCTTAGTATTCAGCCAAATGTGAGATGTGCAAGCTCTTTGTCCTACACCACCACTTCCCTCTGGAAAAGGCAGATTAGACAATGGTAAACAAATCCTTTCAAATCTGGTCCTCACATTTTAAAGCTGTATCTGCAAATTAGAGCAATGGTGTTGATAGAAATTTCAAGTGCCAAACACCATTAGAGATACAGTATTTAATCCTGCAAACTGCTGAGCACTCTTGACCTGATATAGCAAATCTTTTAACTCCACTTTAAAAGATTTATGGGAATCTTTTTTACATAAGATTCCTATTAAATGCTTTGCTGCATTGGGTGAAAATATATAATGGCAGGATAAGGTTCATGTCCCCTAATTTTAGCCATTTAACAGTAGTATGTCAATCTGAAGCTCCAGAGGGTGATTCTGTTTTAGACATTTATTTAGAATGACTGAATTTTTCCCACTTGATGGTAGCCCTTTGGCTTAGACTACACATGAGACTTTCTGAGAGTCAAAGTTGATCAGTTTATTGCATTTCTGCAAAATTTGTAGTGATTTCATTTGATCTATGTGTCAGCTTAAAATATTGATATAATTTGAAAGCAAAGATAAGGTTTGTGTCCCTCTGTTGTTACATGTAAGCAGGAAGAGAAAATAAATGCTACCAGCCTCTTGAACTCTTTTTTTTTTTTTTTTAATATTACACAAGAGTGAAATCGCTTGGCCACAAATTGTCAAAGAGAAATAATTTATTCTCTTCTTGTCTATTACTGAATCTGCAGATTGCTGTCACACCCACAGTGATAAATTTATACCTTGCTCTCTGATGGAAAGAATTCAGGAAGTGAGAAGGAACTGCCTGTTAGGAGTGGAGCTCTTATCTAGATGTGGAGTCTCAGCTAAAAAGGAATTAATAACTTGTTGAGAAAAAAAAAAAAAGCACAGCACTTCAGTTCTTACATATTAAAAAGTTTTTTCAACAAGTGGATCACAACTAAAGCTAAAGATCATCAGAAGGCAGCCACACAGCATTGTGGAAAACTTTGTAGTTGAGGTTTGCCAAAGACCTCCTTGTGTGGTCTTGAGATCCCCTGAAGGCTGATAAAAACCATTAAAAAACTGTGATAATATCTAATGTCTTTCTCTCTGGAAATGCACTTAGTACTGAAAGGAAGAAATGGAAATATTGATCATAAAAATAGAGTAAAATCTGGATAAAAAATACAAGCTTTTGCACAGCTGACTTTATTTTAATTTCCATGTAGTATCAATAAAATAAAACTTTTATCTCAAGCTTGACACAACATTTTTTCGAGTGCAGTGAAGGCATTTAAATGGTATATTCTCACAAGCTCAAGTTAACACAGCTTAATTGTCTGTCAGTCAAATGGCAGTGGCTGGATGTGCTTGTGGTCCCAGCCCATTGCAAACAGGCAGCTTAACCAATCTTCATGGGTGACTGCTTTTAAAACCCAGTTTCTTTTGCATTTGCAGCAGGCCAGGAACACGCTTGGAGCAGTCAAGCACTACCAGATCACTCAAAGCCAGTAGTATCTTGCAATCAAGATAGCAAATGGAATTAGAAATAGGAGCCTGAAGAGCTACTGATTCTTTCACCAGTAGATTTTGGAGGAAAAGGTAAGATTTTCCCATTTACTACATTTTTCTTTTTTTAGATGGCAAATGATTATATTACAGTGTAAGTCTGAGCCACAGTTTTATTAAATTGTTGTGATTTTCTCTCACAAATTTGGGCTATAGTTCTACAAAGCACTGAAATTCACACATACTTCTTCTTAATAAATGATTACAGTGGGGCTGAATTACAAATTATTCCAAACTATTTATCAACTCCAGGTCTTTTGTTCAATCACACAGAAGTGCATTTTTTGAAATAAACCTATTGAAGTGCCTTTGTTTTCAAGACCTGTACTTCTCATCTGATAGCTTATATATCTGATTTGGCCTTACATGGATACTTGACACTTTTTCATTTAAATTACCTTTGTACATTTTAATGTATTCATTGATGCCAATTTAAATGTAATTTTCTTGTTGAGAGAAGTGTCAAAATTGAAGTACACCCATTGAAAACCATACAGTACTAATTCTAAAAGGTAATGCACTGCCCTGCAGTCTGGTTAGCCCATATGGACCCAGAGAGGTCACTGGGGTTCCTTGGGAATGCAGGAGTCAGTGTGGGATGCAGGGCTGGGGCAGAAGGATCTGCTTGCTTTACCTGGAAAATGGATTTGAAATATTCCTGGGAGGGCTTTCAGGATCTGCCCAGATGAATGTGTTCCATCTTGAAGATGGATGATACTGATAACACACAGATGTTGTTTATTTGTAGAAACCCATTACTTAGATTTTAGAAATGTCAGGGGTATACTGAGGAAAATAAATTTTCCAGTGTGGTGCAGCCTACCCTTGGTAACAAGGCATTTTATCCCTTCCATGAGCTGCAGTCCCAACAATTGACTCACAGAGAGTCTAAAGCATACAGAACCATGCAGAATTGCTTTATTTACATGGCCAAGAGATTCTAGGAAAAGGCATCTCTGGAAACTACTTAATAGCCACCAAGCCCACATAGCATCTAAGAAACCTTCCAACAGCTCATGGGTTAGATCTTCAGCTGCTGTCAGAACATGTTCCCCATAACATTACAGCCTTGGGACAGTGGTAGTAAGTCACAACAAAACCCCATTTACACCAACATCCTGTCTCCAGCAGCGACCACAAATCAGTGTCTGAGGAAGAGTGTGGGAACAAGGAAAACAGAAGATCCATCACTGAAATGCATTCTCACCCTTGATTTTCAAATAAAAGAAAACCCTAAGAACAATATGGGTATGTTGTAGGCTTCAGTTTGGTTTTGTTGGGTGTTTTTTAATTTGGTGCTGTTTACTAATTTCTTACCCATGGGCTTGTCCAGTCTCCTTTTAATGCTCTGTAAACTTCTAGCATTCATAGCACCCTGTGGCAAGCAGTTCCCAAACTGAACTATTTAATGAAAAACAGTAGTGGTGTTCTTTGTTTCTCATTTGTGTCCCTTAACTTAGAGACAAAAACATGGACCATTGTGACAGTCCACTGAGATTTTTCACACTCATTAAGAGAGTACTAAGTTCTGCAGCTGTTTTATCACTGTTGGGCCCGGGGTGGGGGGTGGTTTGTTTGTTTTTACTGATGCCACCTGTGTCCCCTCCCAAGGAGTAGCTGGGGGCAGTTTCCAGCTCTCCCACAGGCTGCCTCTGTGCCCTCTTGGGCTGTGACCTTATCTGTATAACCAAGTGTTGAAAGTACTGGCAGTTTAATCCCTTAAGCTTAATTTCCACATTCTTAACAATAGTTTGCTTCCCCCACCCTTTGCTTATCTTGTATATATACACAGAATGGTTTGCTGGAAGTGAGTCTGTTGTTTTTTGGTTTTTTGTTTTTTGGTTTTTTTTATTATTATACAGAGACCCCAAATCCAGAGGAAGGACAAATAAACTTTTAAGTTGACTTTGAAATTGTAATACTTAAATGAGAAATAAAAACAATCTGTCTTCTTCTTTCTATTCTGCATCTGGTTATGAACTCTTAAGGTCTTTCTTCATGTTATGTGGATTGGAATCTTATCAAGCAATAGTAGAGCCTCTCACATGGCACAAGAAAAAGGGGGGGAAAGGAGGCTTGAAGAACACTAAAAATCTTGAAAGCCGTAATCAAATCATGAATATCACTAACTTCAATCACTGTATCTTTACACAAATACTCTATATTATTTTTACTGTTTTATTTTTGACAGTTGCTGGTCTCAGGAGCATTATGCTTCTGAGGAAAAGAAACTGGAAGAATAAAGTACACTTGTGTGTCTGCAAATAATTTTCTCCTTGGTCTAGTTGTATTCATGATCATTTTACTGCAAGATAGCTCACACTCTGAAATTCAAGAGCATTTGCTTTGGGAGTATTTCAGGTGAAGCCACACTAAAATTGTGGTCACAGTGGTGTGTTAAGGTATTATCAGGGTCAGGGTAGAGAATCTCAGAATATGCCATAAGTATATTCTTCAAGATAAGCACTTCTTCATGTCTTCTCTTAAGTCAATAACACTTCAGCTTTGAGAGTGAATTGGAGTCTATTCAGAGATGCATTGACTTCTGACAGAAATGGAATCAATCCTTTTTTATGTCAAATTATGCATCTCTGAATTCAGACCAAGAAGCATGGTTTCCATTATTTTACCTTTCCCTTAACAGATAAAAACGGAGTGGTGAGAGAGCTCTCAAGATATCACAGACTCACCTTGCACTGAAACTGTTCCCCAGGGGTGATTGTTTATCCTGCCTGCAGATCCCAGTGAGGAAGAACCTGCAGTATCCCTTGGTCATCTGATGTCACTCATTGACCATACACTGCTAAGCAAAGCATGCTGTTTGCTGAAAAGCACTCTCAGTTTGGTAATTCGGTGAGATCTAATTGAGGAAGAAGATCTTTCTTAATAAATTCATGGAAGCTCTTACTGTAATGCCTCCAACCCAGCTAAATTGATTGGGCAGTCATGCTTTATTTATAACTAATGCAGATTTTTTCCTATCTCAAGCTTGAAGATGTTTAACACCCTAGAAAGTGCTGATTTAAAAGAAGCACGGGTTACTTTGCAGTGTACCTTTTCATGTGCTTGAGGAAAACAAGTATTTTTCTAACTTTTCTTCCTAGCATACCCTTACTTACCCAAGGACAGCTAGCACATTTATAACCCTCACAGTGTGGCGGCAGAGAAATGCAGTGAGGACAAGAAGCTCTCTCCTCACGGGTGCAATGTTCAGAGCCCCACCAACAGCAGGGAGGCCAGTGCCCTCCTGCTGCCACCCACCCTGCAGGGCCCCATTGCAGCTTCCCCTGGCACCAGGGGTTTGCAGGGCATGTGAAACCTTTTGCTGGCTGAATGCAGAAGGGAAAAACGTTTAGAAATAGCCAGCTTAGAAAAGTATGTAACGAATGCAGCTCTAGTGAGGAATAATGCCTGTTGGCATTCCCTGAACATGTTGCAGATCATTTACAGGTCTCAGCAAAATTCCTACAGAGTGCCAGGCCCAGGGAGTGAATTAGTGTGCTTCATGCTGGTGAAGCCGTTCTCTTTAAACAAAATACAAAGTTTAGGAACTGCATGAGCTTTCCAAAGGGCATTTTCTCCCTAGCAGGAGCAGTAACCAATAAATAATAAATAAATGAGTAAATAAATTCTGGTTAGTTACGCTTAGCTTTTTCTGATTTCTTTCAGCTCCAATGTCATTGAGCAATTTCTAAATGTATTTTAGGTCTGTTACCCAAATTGCTGTCCTTGAATTGCTTACCAGAGTCCCTGACTGCCATCCGAATTTTTTTTCTTGTAATTTGCATGAGATATGTCTGCAATCTGGCAGGAGGTAACTCTATCCAATAGCCAGGCGTGTTGCAAAACCTCTTGTTATTTTTGTCCAGCTTAGCAATGTTATTCGAGGAACTTTCAGTGCCTCAGTGTTAAATGGTTATCTAGGTATCTGCTAAAAAGGAACAGTGTTTCCTGACTGATTCTGAAGTGTATGGATTCAGCTTTATTTGTCATAAATAGCTTATTTCTGCTCATGTAAAAGAGTTCCTTAGATCAACTGGAATAATAATAAGGCGTGCAGCTACAGTCCAAGCAGCCAGCCAACCAGAGCATGATTCTTTATCATAGTTTTGCATTGTTCTGCTAACTGCATGATGCCAAAAAATAATAATAATAAAGAGAAATCCTTTGTTCCCTTTCACTAACCTAGAAGGTCACAAAACAGACAGTTCCTTCTTGATTACACTAAATAAATAAAAGTCTGATTCATAGAGGGGAAACAATCATCTGCCAACTGCCAAACCCTATAAAGGGTAAATCTGTTTTTACTTTGTGAGCCAGATTGATGAGTCACCGAGGCTATGACTACTACCAGCAGGAATTAAAATGTACCCAAAAATACAGCCTCCCTTTGTGCTACACAAGGGCACCTCAACAGCAGACTCTGCTCCGGAGCAGGGACCATCCCAGCGTTTGCTCTCCACAACCAGGGGCCCTCCCTGTCACAGCCACTGACATGCATTTGCTTTATTCACAGGCATAAACTCACCAAGGGAGATGAAAAATTAGATTCATCCTTTGGGAAATCAGCCACTGTGGAAATAAACTCCCACCTCTCCTCCCTCCTCCCTGCCCTGGGCGAGCTGCCTTCAGAACATGCCGTAACCAGAGGTTCCTCCTGGAGCCCAGTGACGTGCACTTGGGTGCAGACAGGAGCTTCCTCAATAGGGAAACCCCAGCAGGCTGGTCCAGAGAAAGGCAGAGATAAAGATTGGGGCTGGTTTGTTGGTTTTTTTTTTTTTTGGATCTTCTTGCAAAAGTGTACTCTCCAAGAGGCTCGAGAAAACAGCATGAAATGAACTGGTCACTTAGCATTTTGAAAATTACGTAAGAAAAATCTTAAAACAGTGGCAACAAGAACAAAAAGGATTTGTTCATTCATTTCATTTTTTTAAATGGATGGATTTGCAAGTCCATCAGTCACTGACAAAATTCCTACTGATGGTAACTGTGCCAGAATTTCACCAACTGCATTTATTCCCTAAATGCATGTTTTAGTAACTCATCAAAACTAATGCTGTAAGACTTTTGTTTTTGAGTACAGCTCTTTCCACTGAGACACATCACAACCCAACAGAAACTGTCTTCAAAGAGATAAGGTAGATCTTTGTCGTTCCCTTATTCAGCTATGTTTCATTCCAAAAATTAACTCCTGCATCCTCAGCCATGCATGCTCAGGGTCCACAGATAATCCTTAGAAATTACATAAGAGTCACTTGAAGTGAACTAAAATGAAATGAGAAAAAAAAAAAACCTCTCACCTATGGATGAAAGTAATTGTCATTTCTCAGGGAAACATCTCTACTGTCAGCCTGGCATTTGGGACCCTTTGCAGCAAGACCCATCATGGATCTGAGCCCCTAAATTTGGGTGTTGCTTATTAAAAATAAAAATTAGAATATCACCATATATTAACTCCCCAGTTACCTGTTTAGAAATCATTTTGGGAAAGATGTCCCAATGAGAAAAATAGAAAGAATGACACTGTACTCAAACACTGAATCATTAACAGGGAATAATGCAATTACCTGCACACTTCTTTTAGGCCTTACATGAATCTAAACAGCAGAATCGCTTCAACCTCTCCCAGACTGGCAGAGCTGCAATTGATACTCAAAGCTGTTTAGAGCTGGTACTTTTATGTTCTCTACTGCACTGTAATTAAATGCTGCAACCTTTGGGGAGCAAGGTTAGCAGAGCTGAACTGGAAAAGAGCTGAACTGGAAAAGAGCTGAACTATTTTTATTGAATTTTATTTGGTTTTATTTAAAATGCCATAAATCATTCATTTTTCTAATCCAACAAAGCGTTTACTTTTATTTAAATATTTTAAATTAATTTTATTTTTATTGCCATTTAAAGCATGAGCCTCTTAACAATAGTGGGGTTTTATGATTAAATTTTGTAATTCAGCCTTTAAAAAACTTATATGCACAGCTCCATACATTTGGTAGATTTGTTTTGAGACATTTTCCTAGAAAACCCAGAAATTTAATATTAAAGCTACTTCATATTTTTTTAGTGCTTTGGTCTTTAGACTGATGGGAATGGAGTTAAAAATAGATAATTCCATGTTTTTTCTACAATTTCAATCTTTCACAGTTATTGTAACAATGACAATTGGATATGTAATGAACTATAAAGAAATACGCAAAAAAACCACAAAAATGTATTTGGCCTATGCAGTCACAAAAAGGTAGGGGAAGTCCAGATACCAAACCCACCTGTCTTGCCAGCATCCATTTAGATATAAATATCTACTTTTTTTTCCTGGTGGTTCCATCAGAATAAATTAGCATATATCCCTTGGGAGAGCAGGGTTATAAACTGCAGTCATATTCCTGTCTATGAAACCTCTGAATAATACATGTAATTTGTGACTCATATGCCAAGAATCCCAATTCAGTGTATCTATCAGCAGAACTAAGTGTTCTAATTTTTTCTTAATAAATGAATGAAATGCTATTAGTCAGTCATTTAACAGTTATAAGGTTCTCAAAAGCACAGATTTCATACATATATTTTGATATATATGTATGTATGTATATATGTATATGTATAAATAAACCTGTAAAAATGGAGGTGGAAAGTCAGTGAGCTGGGGTGGAGTCTGAAAATCCTTCCCCTTCCCTAACCTTGTGCATGTGGCTAATTTTTCTGCACCTCAGTTTTCCAGGCACAATAAGCTCATAATCATTCTCTGCCTTGGAGAAGTGTTGTGATGACAAACCATGTTTATTTGAGAGGTTTACATGTACAATGATGAAGGCAGCCATAAAAATAAGTAGGCAGATAAAAGTGATTCACTGGCTGAAGTAAAATGATGCTTGCTAAATTAATTTCAAATTTCATCTTCTTGTCTGTGTACAGAGACCTATGGTATGGGAAATAAACCATGGGTTTACTGCTGAGGGGTTAGAAATAGTTGACATCTTTTTCTGGTTTCCATTATTCTGTTTATCTTTCATGATCTCAATCACTTGACTTTATTTTTCCATGTCTTTTTGGGAATTTCAAAATTGTTTCCACCCCATCCTCTCCTCCCAAACGAAATGTCTGGACAGAAGTGTGGGCATGGGCTGCTCAGAGAGCTGGGTGACAGAGCAGGATGGAGCATGACAAGGCTGTGAGCCTTTAAAGGAGCAGGGCTGCACCCCAAACTCAGAGTGTTTGCAGAGGAGAGATCACAGATACATGGAGGAATCTGACCAGAGCTTAAAAAAGACCTAGGAGTGGGGAGAGATAAAACCCAAAATGCCAGAACAGAAAAGGTTGTGTGCAGTCTTACAGCTTTGTGTGAATGGTGACATACTTCTGTGTTACTTACAGTGGGGAATAAAGTATAGGGTTTAGAACTTTTCTGGCTACTATTTGTGTCAGATATGAGAAGCCTCTAAAGAGCTGCACTGTAAATTCAGATAATGCACAAGGCTGGAGGGCTTCAAGCTTTATGCTGAACTTGGCCCCTGAATAACACCAAGTTTCTGTGGCTGAGAAGCCCCCAGCTTCCACCAAGAAGAAGCAGACAGAAAAAATACAAAACAAAACAAAACACCACCAAAAAACAAACAAACAAAAAAACCAAACACAGCCACCAGAAACCCCCCCAAAAACACAACAATGAAATCCCACACTGAAATCATGCAAAACAAAAATTTAGCTAGAATAATCTTCTGTCTGCAGAACTAAATTGCACCTCTGTGTGTGTGACACAGCAAGGCCCCAGAAACCTTCATAAAACCCAATAATCAGAGAGGAGAGATTGGAATAACATTCACTAGTGGTAACAGTGTAAAATGTACAGCTAGCACTGAACTTACTGACTGCTTGATGGCACATGGTTTTGTCCAAGCCAAGAGAAATAGTAAGGGTGCCAATCGTTTATGTCCTTCAAGCTTTATGCAGGGGTGGTGTAGAGACTTTGAGAACTGCCTCCAAGACAGAGAGAGGGCAAGGTGCAGGGAGGCAGCACCAGTACTGCTACTGTGCATATAACAGCCAAAGCAGATGAGGAAAGGGCTTTCTCAGCATTCTGTGAATATCTCCCACAAAGTTACCACCTCTCCCTACAGTCTGGTCTCACTTAGGAAATGGATAAAACCAGCATAAAACTTTGAAGTTTCTTTCTCTTGGTGCTTTTATGTCTCCCTTGCCTTTGAACAGTATGTTGAGACAAGGGGATTCTTTTGGGATGCTTAGAAAATTAAATAGGGACAGAAAGGGAAAAACACAGTGTGGCATATCATTTTCCTGGCTTAAGCAAATGAAATGGAAATAGAGACATTAGCTTTCTGAATTGTTCTGTATCATGAAGTTGTGAAATTGCAATGGAAATGAAAAGAAGGGTAATAAAATGAAGAGTTGCCACACCTTAGTTGAAGGGTCTAGCAGGAGAGAAAAGCCATGTGTCCTTAATGTGTTCTTCAAAAAATTAAATGCGAAGACTCTTTTATGAGAAGAGCAGGTTCCTACAAATGCAGTGAAGAACACAGAGATCAGTATGATGCCAAACTGAATCAAACTACTTCTATAAGCAGCCATAATATGTGATTCATTCTTTTTGTACCACAACAGCAGTGGGCTGAAAGTTAAAGAACATTAAGAGTAAGAATAGAGCTGTAGCTGTAGGTGAAGATAATGGAAAAGGATGTGGATTATTCAAATCAGGGTCTACATGTGAGAAAACATGAGAACTGGAAACATATTGCAAGGGCTCGTTTGAAGGGACACCAGCAGAGACTGAAATGCTAAAAACAAAAAGGAGACAACTGACCACACCAAGGGAAAAGGAGAAAATAAAAAGAGCAGAGGTTTCTGAGCTGAAATTTCCATGCCCAATACTGTTTTATTGTATGGCAGGAAAAGGTACTGATTAATAAGGTTCAGATTAGGGCCTGGCACAAGGAGAGGGCAGTGGCAAGGAAAGAAAAAGGAAATTAAAAAGCAAACAGAAGGAGCTGCAACAACAGTGTTGGAGTACTAACAATTTGCCTTGAGCAATAGTCAAGAGAAGAAAAGAAAATACAATTAATTAAAGTCAACTAAAGTCAATATGATGACAAGGCCAATTACTAATAGAATAAAATAAGCCTACATACTACAGTTTTTATTGCTACTTTTAATTGGGCTGACTCCTAACAAGTATATTTTCCTACTTGATATTGGATTTTTGCAGATTTGATCCCTAATATAATTTTCAAGTCCAGATTACAGTGGCAGGAGAAGAGGAGCAGAAGGGAGATAATATCTGAGCATATTTCTGCTTTTCACTCCAACAAGCACTTTTAAGAAACCAAGCACTGAACAAGGGGAAGCTACTGCTGGGGGAAGAAGCTGGGTGACAGGCTTCTGCAGGGGAACCACTGGTATTGATTTCTGGAGCCATGTGTGCTCAAAAACCATGACAAAAACCATGTCTGTACAGCAGAAATAGCCAGGATGAGAGAGGTGAGCAAACAATTGGAGTGTGACATAGGGGGAAAGGCCAGAAGAGGCTTCTTTTAGAGAAGTTCTCTTCAAAGAGAGAAAACTGGCCCTTCTTTTTCCTCACTGATTTCAGGATAACAGGATTTTTATGCATTCTTTGCTACCAAACCAGATTTCCATTTGTAGGTACCTAACTCGCCAAAGGTAATAACCTAGACAAGTCTCTAAATATGTAAAATCTGGAGCAATGTAATTTATTGGCCCAAATTCTGCATGTAATGCTGCAAAACATTGTGTAAACAAGTGAGAAGAGCATCTACATGGAATTTATTCTTGCAAGGAACATCTTTCAGCTATGTGTGTTTTACAGATTTAACAATATCATGCCAGTTTTGAAGATTTATGCACAGTTTATAAATTCAATTGTGAGTGTCAGCCTCTGCCCACTATAAACCATGGATCTATAACAAAATCAGGGAAATAATCTGGAATTCCTGATTGATGTCTTGATATTTTTTTCATTTGTGTAAGCCACTGATACATGTGTGTATAACTGCTCCTAAATAACAGAGAATGTGATCCTGGCAAAATTATTAACTTGCCAGCTCTTCAGTTTAAGGAATAAAGATTTCTGTCTTTAGTTGAAAAAGACATGGGCTTATTTGCTGACGTTAGCCAAGGTAAGATTCATACAGCCCTGTCTGAAATCTTGTGTTCTCTTTGCAAAGGAGAACGACAGATCACTGGAGATGGATTATACATGAAAAGCCAGAGCCTTCACCCCATTATGAAAAATGTTCTGAGGAATGAGCCTTGTCACAAGCACTTCACAGAAACCTCACCCAGCTGAAAAATGACACTGACAGCCTTTTGCCACTCTTTGAAGAACTTTGTTCTTTATGTGCTTTATTTCAATAACCTCTAAATGTGAATAAAGACACAGACAGTCAGTCTGAGGCATATACTGGCCCACATATTGTGTGGAGAAGAGCAAAATTAGGTGCTGATCAAAAAAAAAGGCAACATGGAGAGTGGGAATGAATATTCTGCAAAGGGAGGACACTGCAGTGTGGTAATCCCAGTTTTTATTCTTTGCCTTCATCTTCAAGTTATCATTTGACTTTTGTTGGAGGAAATTTTCCCCCAGTCTCACCATGTGTTTTCTGTTCTGTTTCAGATCAAGAGAGATTCAAACCTTGGCGAAGAGGGACAAGAAAAGAAAGAACTTAGACAACAATGAAAACTTTTATTCTAGGACAAGAAATAAAACAGGCTCAACTGCTTTGGTATTTGTTGTAAAAATCTGGCCTAAGAATTTTTCCTATTAGTCCATCTGGCAGCCTTCAGTAACTGTTCCTACACCTTGACTCAGCCAGCAAGGGTGAGTCAGAGACCCACAGAGCAGGAACACAAACGCACAGCTGAGCCTGGACCAAGGGCTCTTGTAGCCAGAACTGAACTGAAACCAGGCAGAGAAGAAAAGCTGCTCACCTAACATGGTCTTCTCATTTCAGCTAATTTAAGCATCCCTGCAGGAAAAGCTCTACCTGTGAGTCAGCAAAACGCCTTAAGCACAGTTCACTGGAGAAGCCCTATTTAAGTAACAACAGAAAAATACCCACAGGTATTAGAAAGTAATATATATATATAAAATATATATATGAGTGGTGGTGGAAATTCTGTGGTTAGGGACCACAAGATGAGCTGGAGAAGAATGGTTCTGTTCTCCTGATTTATGGATTATAAGCCAGCAGCCAGCAAAGCAACCCTTGGGATCAGTGAGGGCCCAGGCTGCCAGTGGTGGGACTAAATCCTGAGCTGTCTCCTCTGGTCTCTGGCCACTGGTGGGACAGTCATAAAGAAAACTTCTTTCAGCTCTATCTCAGCTGTCAGAAAGTGAGCTCAGCTGGCAACCTGCATCCCTGCACTTGTCTCTGACCATGGTTATTTGATAAATTGTGTTAGTCAGACCCATGGCCTCCACGAGAACCAGCTGTTGCAGCTTCATTGCTGCCACTTGCACCAGTTTGGGATGCAGCACCCATTTACAAGGTACCACTGTATCCAGAATTTTCAATAATCACTCTAGAAGGAGTGTCAATACAAATATAAAAATTCCATGAGAAGATGAAAATTAATCTCAAGAGCCAGGTGTTGATATATATTTCTTATGGAGAGATGCATTGTTTCTTGCCAGGTGCCACAGTACTAGATTAGCCTCTAGATTGCAACATATATGTTCAAATAATAGTGTAATTCATGGCAGAGAAATGAAAACAAAAGGGACAAGTAGTAACAGAGGCAGCTGAATTAATAAAGCCCTAATTAGAGGTATCAGAAATATTTTTTAAGGGAAGAAATATTCTAGCAGTCCCTGAGGCCCCTCTCTTCCTCAGGATATGGCTTACAGGGCTCTGGGCAACACCTCAGGTGTTCTTCAGCCCCTCCAGCTCATCATGATCAGGACAAAGGACCTGAGCACCTACTGACTGAGCCTTCCCTGAACACAGGGCAGTGCCTTCCTGGCTGGGAATTTGTGTGAGCAAAGCACTTGTGTTCTACTCCCAAAGGGCGGTGCTGGTGCACCTCCCACCCAAACCCCACCTCAAGGACACTGGATGGAGATGGAGAGGATAAAAGAGACAGCCAGTGCCCTAAGCACATCTATCAATCCTGGTTGCACCAGAGAAGAGAGAACATTTCTACTTTATCACCAAAGGGACTTGGTTTTTTGAGATATAAAAATCTTTTAAAGCTCCGAAAGGGCAAACCCTGCAACATTTTAATTTTCCTGTTTTTCATTAAATCTCCACTTTCTGATCACATTCCAAATGATCAGAAACAAGAAGATATTAGTAAACAATATCTTTACCAAAATGCAATTTCCTCTCATGTCAAAATGAAAGATAATCTGTGTAACTTTGGGGATTTAGAGGCCTTTCTATCAGAAAACGTCTTTTCCTCGCATTAGCTAATTCAAGAGAACCCTCTAAATAGTCCTCCAGAGACAGCAGTTCCCTTTTATTACATTCATTTGTCTTTTATGGCTTTGCTCTCATGAAAGATTAGTAGCTGCAAAGGTCAAGGGCCAGTGTGAACATTTAGTCTGACCTGCATAGCATAGGCTATCAAATTTTACCCAGTAATTCCTATGCCGAATCCCATTAATTGGAGATAAAGTATCATATATCTTTTAGTAAGAAATGTTGTCTTGATTTAAAGGCTGAAAATTATGAGAAGCCTGCTCCATAAATTTGTTCCATGGTTTATTTACCCTGACCTGCAAATTTTCACTAGAGCTTAAGTTTTTTTCAATGAAATATTTTACACTGGAGAAATTTGGGTATTATAAAAAGAGTGTAGTCCTTGAGCTTTATCTCACTATTTTAATTCCACAAAAGAAAAAAAAAGAAAAAAAAAAAAAAAAAAAAGAAAAAAAAAAAAAGGAAAAAAGAAAAAAGAAAAAAAAAACCCCAAACCCAAACAGAAACTGCCATATTCCTCAACACATTAGACTCTGTTCCGATTTGTTTTCTGGACAACTGTGGAACCAGGCTACTCATGTGACCTGTGCTAGGCAGTGGCAATACCTCTTGTAATGTCTCAGCCAGACCAGAGGTTCTCAGACACACTGAGCTGGCAACCCCATCCTCATCATGTGCATTTTCCCAAATACCAGCAAAACCCTACAACTTCCATCAGGCCTGTGATGCTAATTAAAAGTGCCATAAATCCCATTTGTGCCTCCTGTGTTTGGAGTATGGCTCTGGCCTCAGGAAACTCATCCATTGCTTTCAAATAAACCACACCAAGTAGATTAATCTGGCAGAAGGTTATAGGCTGGTTGGGGCAATCCGTTAACTTTCTGGAGAAGGGTTTGGTCTCCGCCTGTTGACAGATGGATGGCAAGCCTGACAGCCTCTGGTGATATACAGCCTGAGCTACACAGATCAGTTTGACCTGCAAAACAGTGTGACATACAGACACCAAAGTGATGATAGCACAGTCATAGGTTTGGATTACTTTACATTCTTTCCCAACAGATTCCCTTTCCCATGGACTAAAATACAGTAAGAGGAATTTATCAGAGTGGCTCTGACATGGTTTTCTAACTAATTTCTTCCCTCTCTGTAAAATAAACCATAGGCTTCTAGATATAAGAAGCTGAAAATCTTGAAGGAAACTTTTTTCCAACAGATAATTTAGTTTCTATAAGCTGAAGTTTAAAATAAAAAAGATAAATTTTGCATCAAATAGTTTTCAATAAAATTAGCATAATTTCATCTTTCAAAATAGTATAATTAATTCGTGTATTTTTAAGACTTTTGATTTTTTAAATATTTTTTACATAGTCAATAATACAAAATACTTTTTCAAAGAAATATATCCATCAGCTTTGTACTAAAACATTTTATTGAAAACTTTTAAAATTTCTAATTTATAGAGCAATGTCAAAGTTCCAAATACTACAATCACAATTTCTGGCCTCACAATGACTATATTTATGTACTAGTAGCAGAAATCTGGACATAAATCTCACAAACTATATCACTGTGGCAGAGGATAATGGAGGCCATTTCCTCAGATTTTTGCTCACAGACTTTTTGGACAGACATGAGAACTCCAGCACACTCTTCCTAATCTTATCACCTCTGCTCATTGGCTACCAGAGGGAGAATGAGTCCAGGTCCAAGTGCCCATGGCAACGCAGGATGCAACAGCAGAATGAGACACAGAACCTGTGAGTTCAGGAATACAGGCACAAAATTAGAAAATTCATATTTAAAAATACCAACTCATATCAATTTTAAGCAATGCTTCATTTCAGCACTTTATGCAATATTTCTTTTTCTTGTTTCTCTGGTAAATAAAACATTAAGAAACCAAACATTTTGTGAAGTGCTGTGAAAACATGATAGATGAAAATATCATGCCAGAAGTGTTCACAGCTCAATCCCACAGAGCAAAAGCAGACTACAAATGATGACAGCAAAACCACAAGAGTGAGGTTTGGTGAGCCAGTAAACACACTTTGATTACAGCCACAAACACACCAGGCTTGTTTGGCCTTTCAGTTACGTTGGCTGCTCAGGTGACTTTGAATGGGAATATTCCTTCATGACATAGGTGTCAATAACAAGAATACTACGTTCACTGTTTTGTATATTGGAAGATAGGAGATGATCCTTGCAGATATCAAGCCATGGTGACCAAATGGTAAGCAAAACTAAGCACTGAAATTAATTCTCTGACATGCTAAAAATTGCTGGGATAGACCTCCCATTCAGCAGCAGATTTTCCTTTCTGTATTTGATATTCCTAACAGCTATTATACTGGGCACATTCTCACAGTCTATTGTTAAATTTGAATAGTAGTCACAAATACAAGCATTTTCAAGAACTTCCTGTTTTTTGGCAATTCATTTTTTTTTTCCTTTTGTAAATGAGTTCCGTGATTATTTTTACGGTGCTTATTGTCTCAACTTTTTAGCATCCTATTTGAAAACAGTAACTGGTTAGACTTTATGTCCCATTCTAAAAACTTGTCATTCATGTATGTGTGCTGTGAGATCTGGAATTCATAATATCCACTTGGAAGAGCAAAAGCCTATGTAGCTGCCATCAATTTATTGAGAAGGCAGTGTTTGGCTGAACCAGAAAAATGCTCCTTTTGATTCTCAAAGTACCAGATGGAAGGCTGCTTCACTCCAGAAACACAACTTCGAATTACAGTGCCTTGGCACAGGTGTTGGAGGTGGTTCAATAATGGGCTTCACATGGCAATAAGACTCCAGAACCTTCTCTGAATATTTCACCTTACTGACACATGGTGTTTTGCACAAATAATATCGGGGTAGCCCTGCCACAGACCTGCTGGGCACAGCTAGAACAGGGATGTTATAGCAAAGCCCACCACTGCCAGTGCTTTCATTTATTCAGTTTTATTTTGGGAACTTTTTACATCATTTCCTACAAACCTGGCTTTCTGATGTAATCCAAGAACTTGAAGCTGGGAGGTGAGGGTACTGTTGAAACATATCATTTATCCATGGAAATCACTGCTTTAGTCATGAAGATGACAATTACAAATCAAAAATAACCGTTTGACTTACATATTTTACCAGATTATCACAATTATTTAGTAGATAATTGTTTCTCTTTTTTTCTCTAATGCCCAGATCAGTATTACACTTGTCTTGAGTCAGATACCATTTTTGTAAGTGCAGTGGCAACAGCCTGTAGTCAAAACACCATTTTCTTAGTCCTTCTTTTATGATATTTAGACTTAAGCCATCCATAAGATTTTTACTTCTACTGCAGTTTGCAGCACTAAATAGCAGATCTGGCTCAAAGCTTGATGATGCTCGTCCATGCTGTGCTGGCACAGACTGTTTCTATTTAAGGCTACATTACACCCTCATTGCAATTGCTTGTACAAAGAAATACTACTCAAAAATTGTTTCACTTATTTCAGCTGACTTTTAACATGGTTTTAGATCTGCAGATGTACTTGGCACCGAATTATTAAACATATACAAAACAACGAGGCTCCATGCAACATTCAATTTGAGAACATTGGTTGAACCACAGAAATAGTATAAAAAACCTGTCTACTTAAAAACAATTGTTTTGTTTGTTTGTTTGTTTGTTCATCCTAGAGAAGAGGAGACTGAGAGAAGGCCTCATTACAATCTTCAACACCTGCACAAGGGGAAGCAGAGGGGCAGGTACCAATCCCTTCACTCTCATGACCAGTGGCACGACTCAAGGAAAAGACATGAACTTGAGTCAGGAGAGGTTTAAACTGGGTATCCAAAAACAGTTTTCACACAGAGGGTGGTTGAGTATTGGAACAGGGTCCCCAGGGCAGTGGTCACAGCACCAGCCTGACAGAACTTGAGAAGTGTTAGGACAATGCTCTTGGGCACATGGTGTGACTCTTTGGGTTGTTC
The DNA here is from genome assembly GCA_016584745.2 of Phylloscopus trochilus trochilus. Taxonomy (NCBI): domain Eukaryota; kingdom Metazoa; phylum Chordata; class Aves; order Passeriformes; family Phylloscopidae; genus Phylloscopus; species Phylloscopus trochilus. Next base: position 25,813,500 of record WQNJ02000016.1, on the reverse strand, counting down.
TGTGCAGAGCCAGGAGTTCAAATTTAATGATTCTTGTGGGTCCACTCCAACTCAGCATACTCTGTGATTCTATGACATCTGACAATCAGGCAGTTTGGTCAACTGATCTCTGTATCTTGAAGAGGGCATTTAATCTGTTTTAATGAAGACACAGGTGCTGAACAGCCACTGACTAAATAATAATCATATACATCTTCTGTGTTGGTTTAGGGTTTAGATCTTCTAGAGCTGAAAGTGGCAGGAGGATGATTATTCATACATGACACAGAAGGCTCCTCACAACAGGTTAGTTCAATTCAATGCGAAACTACTTCTTTTCTATTTTTTTCCCCCCAAGAAAAATACTAGCCTCGAAAAAACAGCATGTTTTTGCCACACATGGGCATAAACATCTTACTGAAAGACATTCCGGGTATTAAGAGGCCAAACACAACAAGAGGCAACAGAAGAAGGTCAGACAAGTCAAAAGAAAAATGTAGCTTTTGAAAAAAAATACTTTAAAATCAGGACACATAATTATTTAAAGAAGTCATCACATCAAGTGATGGATTATCTGTCTGTTCACATCTGTAATCAAGACTGTATCCCTTTCAGCATATGCTTCAACCAAAGACAAGCTGTAGGATCAGTTGCAAAACAATGAGACAAAACACTTCAGCCTTTGTTAATGAGGTTTTCCAGTGCTTTTCTCTGTCCCAAAATACTCATCATTCCCTAAATATCTGCTCAGTCTCTTATTTTCATATTTTGTAATTTTAAACTGAAAGGTGCTTGTTCAAAACTTTGGGTAACAGCCATCACTCATAAAAAATATTGCACAATAAATAAAATGCCCAACTTAAATGGACATGGAGATGGACAGTGGGATTGAGTGCATGTTCAGTAAATTTGTTGATGACACCAAGCTCTGTGGTGCCATCCACACACTGGAAGGAAAGGATGGCATGCAGGGAGACCTGGATAAGCTTGAGAGATAGTCCCACATGAAGCTCTTGAAGATCAACAAGGCCAAGTGTGAGGTGCTGCACCTGGGTCGGTGCAGCCCCAAGCACAAGTACAGGCTGAGCCAGGAGGGAATTGAGAGTAGTCCTGAGGAGAGGGACTTGGAACTTCTTGGGACAAGAAGCTCAGCATGACTCAGCAATGTGCAGCAGTTCAGAATGTCAACCATATCCTGGTCTGTGTCAGAAGCAGTGTGGTCAGCAGGCTGAGGATTCCGGGATTCTGTCCCACTGCTCCACTCTGGTGAGACCCAACCTGGAGTGCTGGGGCCACCAACTTAAAAAGGATGTGTACCTGCCAGAGCAAGTCCAGAGGAAGCCACAAAGATGATCAGAGGGCTGAAACATCTCTCCTGTGAAGAGAGGGCAAGAGAATAGGAACTGTTTAGCCTGAGGAAGAGAAGGCCCAGAGAGAACTTGGAGCACTTTCCAGTACAGAAAGACAGCCCTCAGGAGAGATGGAGAGGAACTTTTTACAAGGGCATGTCATGATTGGACAGGGGGAATGGCTTTAAACTGAAAGAGGAGAGGTTTAGATTCCGTATTAGGAAGAAGTTCTTTACCATGAGAGTGATGAGGCATTGGAACAGGTTTCCAAGAGAAGTTGTGAATTCCCTATCCCTGGAAGAGTTCAAGGCCAGGCTGGATGAGACCTTGAGCAACCTCACCTAGTGAGTGGTATCCCTGCCCATGGCAGGTAGGTTGGAACTCAATGGTGCTAAAGGTCCCTTCCAAGTCAAACCATTCCATAATTCTATGATAATTTTTTTTTCTATTTTCTGAACTTTCATAGGGCTTCGTCTTTATTGGCTGACTTTTGCTTGTTGTAGTAAATGGCAATTAACTTCTCCTGCTTGATTTCTGCACGTGGCAGCTTCATATAGAAAGGATTCTATGTTCCCTTGCCAAGGGACTGGCGGTATGCAAATTGTATTTGTTCTCCATCATAGCTTGCAGCTGGGAAAGTCAATCCAAACTGAATCCTAACAAACTGAAAATGGGTGATTGCTCCTGACATCAGTGAGTCAATGTCAGCTCTTTTTTTTTTTTTTTTTTTTTTTTTTTTTTTTTTTTTTTTAATTTTTTTTAAATTCTTTTTTTTATATATCTGGGGAGTTCTAGCTTCCAGAATGACACAGTTTGTCCCTAAGACACTGAATTCACTATTAAGGGAATATTGAAGACCAGAGAGGTCTGACAACTTGACCTAAAGCCTGAAAATGCCAGATGAAAAAAAAAAAAAAAAAAAAAAGACAGCATTTCTTCAGTTTTAAGCCAGTCTAATGCTTTTTGCTGCATAACTCACATTTTTCTAACTCCAAGTAGGAACAATACCTTACATTGTGCTTTCTCATGTTCTGGTTAAGAACAATGTCTGATTTTTTATAGGGCTCTTCTCCTCAGTGTCTTTTTGACTGCAGACTACTCAAGTGCTTTTTGAGTGTGAAAAACATAGCAGTCCTGCTCTCTGTGGGCAGAAGGCAGATTGAAGCAATGATGAGCATAGGGTAGATTCTCGTCTTTATATATCCAGGTCATTTATGGAGAAGCAAATAGAAATGCTGAGGCATATGGCAGGAACCAAGGCTGTCCTGGATGGGAGGAGTGCTGCAAAGAGCATACATTGCTTCCTCTGTGGAGGTGGCTGCACCGTGGGGGCTGGAACAGTCCACGTCACCCTTCCAGGAAAAATCCTCCAGAAGCAGGCAGCAGTAAACATATTGTCCCTGCTCCCGTTGTGCACCTCCCCACTGGACACTAGCAGAGCAGGGCAGCCACAGAATCAGCCTCCAAGTCGTGGTTCCTAAGAGGTGATCTCTGGGCAGCGGCAGGGACGTGTTTGCCCAACTGACCATTGTCTTCACAGAGACAATGTGATTTAAAAAACAAGGTGTATATCTGTTAGACTGTTCATGGCAGTGAGACATTTCCTATTTCTTTTCTATTTGCTCCCCTGAACATAGATTTTTTTTAAAATCTTTTACTAATTGGATAGCAATACAGTAAATAAATATGAGCTTGCTCAAGCTCTACTAGCCCTCTGCAACAGGAAATACAAGCCCTGAGCACTGTAGTGTCTATCACTCCTCCAACAGTCAGGACAGCCTCTTAGTCACAGTAACTAATGGTATTTTTGACCATAGCACTGCTTTTTATAAATGCATCTGTGCTGTTTATTCCAGGCTAATCCCACCCTGGATCCGATGAGTGCTACAGTCCAGCTACATGCTGCTAATCCTCAAGGGAAAGTGTCCCTACAAGTGTTTAAGATGACTCCTCTCACTAGATTCTAGCACTAGTGAGTGAGATGCTTTCAGGGAACTTTACAATGCTGTATCCCCCGGGGATATGGCAGGGACAGCCTGTGCAGGATGAATCAGTGCCATACGTCAAGTACTGTTTGTATATGTTTCAGAGTAACCAGGCAAAGTCTTTTAACTTTCCATCCTAGAGCCCGAGCAGTACTTTCCTGAATGTCAGCCAGGAAAATTTTGTAGATTTGGCAGTAGGACTGTGGGAAGCCTGGTTGAAGACCAGCCCAGAGTGCTGGAGCAGAGGCTTTATATAAAGAGAGAGAATCCAAACACCTTCCTTTGTTTCGTGCTACAAACGAATACAAATGGAGCCCTGAGATTGCAATCAGGCTCCATTGTATAAGCACAGGCCTTTCCATTACTCCATTACAGCTTTTTGGCATGTAGAGCTTCATTATTTTTCAGCTGGAAAACTAATTAAAATGAATTCTTTTTTATTTATCAGAGTGTTAATGCTTCAGTTCTCAAGTCTCTGCTGGCTTCCAGCCATTTAATTTTGGTCCCTAGAGCAAAGCCTGACAAATTAAGATAAAGCCATTACTTAATGTTCCCCTCCTGAGAGAAAACAAGAAGTATTTCCTGCTCTTATTAATTGCACAAAGTCAATTTCCATGGTAAAATTTCAGCGTGATCAGAGCTTTTGCACCCAGCATCTCTCTCCTCCCGTGCTCCCCACTCAGCTGCAGTGGCTGAGGCAGGGAGCATTGCCAGGCTTCAGCTGGGCTTTCCTCAACACCCTGAAAACCACAAGGTGAACAAAGGCTTGCCCTTTGCCATTTGGAACCACCCTCTCCAGTACCTCTAAGGTGCTTTTGCTTCAAGAGTGCTGTGCTTTACCTCCAAGGAGAACCCAGCCCCGGGGATCCTGGCCGTGCCAAAAGGGTTACTCAGAGCTGTGGTATGGGCACTGCCCAGTTCAAGTGCATTCAAAGCAGCCAAAATCCGCTGCCTTCCCTTTTTTTTTTTTTTTTTTCCTTCCCCCAGTGTGTATACCACGAAAGTTCACGCACTTTTCCAGCAGTGTGTTGACTTAACCGGGCCCTGTCCTGGTGCAGTAGGTAACAAACAGCCCCTGCCCATGGCAACGCAGGGCAATGCCTGTGCACCGGGCCACGGGGAGCGCTCCAGACAGCAAGCGAGGTGCTGAGCCTCAGCTCGGGAAAGCTGCCAGGATGATGCAAAAAGTTTAGAGGGGAAGCAGAAAAACAAACAGAAAGGAAACATGGCAAAATATCGGCACTTGTGAGGGGACAGACAGAGAGCAGCACCGCTGCATTTCTCTCCTTGTCAGTGTCTCTGGTACAAACTTCACACGCCTTGGCCACCAGAGCTCTGACCAGCACTGCTCTTCAATGCTCTCTTTATAAAATTCTTACATTTAAACAAAGCTGGCACCATTGAAGCCCAACTCCATAGCAGAAGTTCACCCAAATATTTTCGTAAAGCCAGTTTGAGTAGGGAAAGTCTTGGCCAGACAAGGACACAGCTTGTGAGTGCTGTTGAATTGCATTATCTAAGATGTGTTGCCATGTTTGGGACTGAGAGCAGATATTGCAAAATGTCTCTTGACTCCCTGGTCACACTGGGCCAGGCTGTGCCAGTGCCTAGGAGGGGTGAATTTGTTCTGTGACCTCCCTGCAGGGTTGGGACACCTTGCTTCACAGGCTGGTGCAAGCCCTCACAAGGAGCCAGCAGCATCTCATGCAAGTGCCAGCACACCTCTGCTGTGCTGTGCTGACATGTGCCAGGGCCAGCACCTTCATCCCATGCAGGGACAGGCTCTGCCATACAGCCTTCTCCTGTCTGAGTCCAAGTGGGATCCTGCTGCCTCGCCGGGGCTGCCCAGAGGGGGCAGGAAAACACAGCCCTGAGATGCTCCCAGCCAGGGCCACCACTGAGACACTCAGGTCTCCCAGCGCTGAGAGCAGGAGGGGAAGGCAGGGAGGAGATGGCTGTTCCACAACAGCTTGGATTCGGGCGGGGACAGAGCTGGAAGCTCCGTGCTCCCGTGTTTCTGGGACAGGCACAAACAAAAACATCCTCGAGGGCAGATGTTTGGAAAGGAAGCAAAGCACGCAGCTCCACTTCTGCTAGCTTACGCCAGACCAGGAAAGCAGCTGAGTGAGGCATGCAAAGAACAAAACCTATTCACCAAAGACCTTCACAGTGCCCGAGTGAACTGCAATATACTCCCTGTTCACCCTACCCTCTCCTATTCTTTGTGGATTTTTTAAGTGTTGCTAATTTAAAATACGCATAGGATTTGAAGACATCCTTTTAGCTACTTATTTTAAACTTCAGCATTTTCAGATGAATTATTATTGTCCATTTACAGTTTTGTACAGAAAATCATTGCACAATCCCAGTTTTTCTAATCTCAGCACTAATCTCGGATGGGTCATTTTGTTCTACCGCCTATACCTGAATTCCATACAGCTGAACTGTACTGGGGAGGAACATATGCTGGCAAAGCAGCAGGCAAAGTTATGAAGATGGCAAAAAATGCATCCTGATTTCATGTGAGATGATTCAATGGATTGAAACTCAGAAGTTAGCAATAGGGAGAGTCTGGAACACATTTTGTGCTAAAGTGCTTCAGATAGGTTGCTACACACACCGTTACAGAAAAACTCGTAACAGCCAGTGCTATGTGCCAAACTCTTCTTAGATCAACATGATTCAAGCAGTCATTTTCAGCAACCATACTTAGAATTATGTTAAAAAGTGTTATCATTTTGAAATGTTTTTGAGCAAGATATGAGAGGCCAGTTTTGCCAATAGCTTAAGCAGATGCAGTTATTCTGCACTTTTAAGTCAACAGGGAATTTGATCTCTTTTTAATTTTCCACATGCAAGCTTTAAAACCCCAATGGTGGCTGTTGTCCAGGATAAGGTCAAGGGAAAATACATGTTCTTTCTAGGTTAAATAATTTTTAAGGTGTTTGTATGGAGAAATTTTTCTGGTTGCTTAGTAGGAAGGAGGGACTTGAATTTAGTGGGAAGGTAAGAGGTAGAATGTACTTTTTGAAGTCCCTTAGAAAATCACTAGTACACTATGTTACAAACCCCTGACAAATTCTATTTCCCATGGACAATGGAGTTTTATTGTGACTTACTCTGTAGTTTCTCAAGGTGCTCTGTGCAACTGTACCAAAAAGAACTACTCTCCTAGGTCTGGATGTGAAAGCTGTGTACATGCTAAGATCCCACTGCTCAAATCCTTGGGATCTGAAGGCAGGATAGAAGCAGTGACCTGATGATAGAGAGCTGATAATGAAAGTGCAGTAATAAAGAATTTTATGAGAAGGAGAGTTGTAGCACAGCAGGCAGAAGCAGAGGCGGGCATGGGAAAAGAAAGGAGGAAAGAGGGAAATGAGCTGTCAGCAAGATGACTCATCTAGAGTGCAGGAAACAGGGAAAACCTCATTTCTGGTCCTTATGGCTTTTCACACACTTTGCACAGATTCTTAATTCTTCCTCACCTCCACCCCTCTGTGCAGTAACTCAGTTTAAAGAAGAAAGGTAAAATGCACTCCTGCTTTCTCCCATCTCACATAACACGAGGATTGGCTGTAGAGATGGCCCCTGGGACTGCTCAGTAGAGCGATACCATTAGGTATTTCTCTATACATAATTTCTGATTGCTCAGTCCTGAGACAGATGCCAAGATGTTTTGCATTTGCACAGAAAGCCCCTGGGGAACTTTGGAGTAAAAAAAATCAGCATTCAGTGGTGTTTGGGTATCCAGAGTTTAGGCAGAGTTTAGGCAGGAGAATTTAAAATCTGCTTTTCGGCTTCCACATCTAGGGTTCATGTTAGAATTTACCTGAAACTGCTCCAAATTTCCAAATGTTTCAGTTTGCACTGTTAGCTGGTGGTGTTTATATAACACTAATAGGAAACCATGTCAAGCTGAGTTTAATAAAGATAGGTATTATTAACCTGGCATTATTTTGCTTCTATTTACTGTTTTGATAAGAGAAGAAGCAAGGCCTGCTGGACTGCTAAGAAGGCAAAAGCTTTTCTACCATCAAAGTGCCACTTACAGCCACTATCAAATATATCATCCTTAGTTTTTTTGCTCTACAGGAAAATGAGCAAAACAAAGGGTTGGGAATTCTGATGAGTACATCCAAAGTCACAAGGGAACTGGAGAAGAGACAGCACCTCTGTTTTGCAGTCTTGGGAAACCTTATAGCCTCAAGGGACACAATCTTCAATAGGATCCAAGACTTCATCACAGGCTCAGTTGAGACATAATAAAACATATAATAAATATATCTACATTGGAGGAATAATGGTAACACGTGTAAACTGGATCCAGTTTTCACAGGCAGCCACAGCGGGAAAGACATAGTCTTGGATGATGGAAAATTGTTTAAGTTAACACCTACACAGCCTTTGATTTTCTGCTGTGGTTAACTGCATTTGATTTTTATATGGAAAGACAGCTAAAAGCTTTCACCACAGGCCTCTATTTCCTCAGTTTGAGGGAAAGGTAAGCTCCTAACATGGACAGATGTGATGTTAAAAGTGTACAACCACACTGTAAATTGCACTACAGATAAAAAAAAAAACAAACAAACAACAACAACAACAAAAAGCAACAAAAAACACCACCACCAACAAAATAAAACATATAGGTAGGCCCAAAATGCAGTATTTTTGAAAGAGGTTAACTTACAGGAAAAGACATCTAAGGTCACAATGTGTGATTTATTGCTGAATAGTTTGTGGTCAACAGAAAAATGCACAGATGAAAACATAAAGACATAAAATATGACACTGTCAAGTTCACTTTCGTGATTCATTTTGTTCTAGTATTTATTTTCCACAGAGAAGTTAGAAGTGCGTGGTTTTGTGGGTGGTTTAGAAAATTTAAAAATTATCTGACCACACAAACTCAGGTTTCAAATAATTTTCTCAAAGACACAGTGTTTTCCCTCATGATGCTTCTTTCTTTATATGAGGGATGCTTCTTTTTTCTTTTCTTTTTTTTTTAATTGTAGTGTGAAGCTTAACATGGAGCAGGATCTTCAGCAATGACCCTGACATATAAGGGCACTGTTAGAAGAAGGTAGATTAAACACCTTTCTGGACCTGCCAGATTGCTCCATGAGCAGCAGAGGGTGTCCCCTCTGTGCAGAGCACCGGGTACTCAGGTCATCAAAGTGCTCTGCGTGTCCCTGGTATAAAACCTTACAGTGCTCACTTCTTGAATAGTGTGGACATTTCTCACTTCCCAATCTTAAAAAGGTATAGGAGAACTGGAAAACAAGCAAAGAAATGCTACCTAAATGATCCAAGCCATAGGGAATATCTCCTGTATCAGGAATAAAGACAGTTAAACAGACAAGCACAATTCAGTTTGAGAACAGAGAATATTGGTGGAGATGTGATAATTGTCCTACAGTCACCAGTGATGGAGAGGATGAACAGGGAAATGCCTTCCTGAGCTGTGAAAATGCTGCTGCAGCTACAAGCTTACAGGGGTTTAGAAGGGAACTGGACAGATCACTGGAAGAGTTCCAAAAGAAAAGGCCACCCATCTCAAAGCCCAGTCTGTCCCCACAGCTGTTTTGTGCATTTTAAGCACTCCAGAAAATCCTTTTTCTATATAATATATTCTTATTATTTCAACATGCAAGACAAAACTTTTCCTACTGTTTGTATCTTCCAAAGCAAGCCCAGCATAAGAGTGTCAAGATTATGTTCTTTTCCTTTGCTAAATTGCAAGAAGGGCAATGTGTTAACTGTAGGAGCTGCAGCAGCCATCCAAAGCATTTCAGAGGGCAGGAATTGACAAAAGCTGGAAGCATCTGGGCTCTCTCCAGCTTCTAAACCCAAAGCTGTTCCTGCAGTTTCAGGATCCAAATGCTTCAGTGGTGAACACCTCCCTCTGGAAAATCCCATTACATAAATGGAAAGTGGTACGTAGGTACACACAGTGGTACATACCAGGAGAGGAATGATGAGTTACTCATAAATGTATTTGAAAATCTTTCTCCTTACATTTTTTCTGGATACACAGAACAATCATTTCCCTCAGAATAAACCATTTGACAGCTTCACTGTACATTGCAGTGGTGTGCATGCAGCTGTTGTCTTTGAACGCTGGGTGTTTCCTCAAGAGTCACATTTTCTGTCTTGTTCTTAGCAAATATCTCTGCTTATAAAGAATCCTGGAAAAATCACATGAGAAAGTGAGTAGGTCTTATTTGTGTGTGTGCTCTACAATACATTTTCATGCATTTAAGCTAAATCAGGCCAGCTGATAAAATCATAGAGCGCTGATGAGAAGGATAACAGGATATTATTTTAATATTATGGATAAAATTAATGACTGTAGAAAATGAAGGCATTTAAAAGTGTTCTTATACCTTAACTGAAATCCCAGGAAGCAGCAGAGAATAGCTGTAGTAATTGTTCCTCTAATCCTGGTGCTGTTTTCTGAATGGTTGATTTAGATATCTACATAGGAAAACAGGGCTCTATGATGATTTAATTAGGAATAAGCACACCCAGCAAGATTTCATCACCCCCCAAAATGACAAATTGGAGTGCTTTTTTAAAATACTGGGTATTTAAAAATAATGGGTCCTTTGTCAAGCTTTTAATTAATGAGCTCTATTCATGGATCACTCAGGTGCTATGAAATTGCTCAAAGCTTGCCTGTTTGTCAAGCATAAACCCATGATGTTCTGGCACAAGACATTTTCTCTCCAAACCAGCCCAGTATTTGCTTGAAAATCCCTACCAATGAGAAGCCCTTCTCCCTCAGGGCTCCCTGAAGAGCTCTGTGCAGGAACAGGACACTGAACTTCTAGGGAAAGCTCCAGCTGGATGCTTTCTGCAAAACTAAGGCAGCTTTAAAAGGAAACTGGGAGGTTCCTGGAAGGGTGATTCCCACCAGCAGCTCCTCTGAGCACACAAGCACAGCTTCCACAAAATTCAGGCACTGCTCTCACCCCTCCACCAGCACTGGCAGTCCTGCCATGAGCTCCACCATCCTGCAGCAGAAACTCAAGCAGCAAAATATAATTCCAAATGATCATGTGCATTTTAAGGGGAGCAAAAATATGAAATATAAGAAAAAGCACCTTGAAGACAAATGTTTTGCAGTGATGGGAAAAAATGATTGCAATGTATGAAGCCCATGAATCATTTTGAGATCTTCAGTCAGATAGATAAAATATTGTTATTATTATTATTATTTCATGTAAGTCATGATTACATTGCATTTGAAAAGGCTTTGTAATTTCCTGTCTAATGCTACCCTTAGATCTCTCCTATATTGCTGCTTTTCAATTATCTTTTCTTTTTCTTCTTGAATATATATGTTTTGAATTATTTTTTCATCTGAGGTATCAGAGCACTCTTCTTCAGATTGAATCTTATTTTTATATTTCCTGCCCACATTTCTACAGTTAGGTGTTTATTGCTTTGTAAAGCTGAAAAAAAAAAGCACGAAATAAATAACAAAAATAAAATAATGTTCATGTCATGTGTTTGTAATTATATCTGAAAACATATAGTCCTTGCTACAAGGACCTGCCACATCCATAAGATGTTTTAAAAACATATGTTTTTAAAACATCTTATGGACATGCCCCAATTCAGTATTGTGTGCATATCTGTGCATTCAGATCGGAAAGAAAGCCAAACATACCCAGACTTCAAAATCATATATTGCTATCTAAAACCCTTTGAATTGCAAGGTATATTCATACCAAGGAGGTGGGTAAAATCCAGCTCTGCCAGGTTAAGAGATGGAGAATTTCAAGGTCAGTGTTGCTCCTGGAAAATTCTCCAGCACTGATGTTTACTCATTGCAAACTTAAATCACAATTGCAGAGCACAACCATAAAGTTTAGAGAGATGAACCCGAACAAAAACCAGCAGGCAAAGCAAGAAACCCCTCAAGAGGAAGGTCAGACCTCAGACCAGAATCCAGGCACGGAACAGGCAAGTGTCCCAAGAAGCACCAGCTACCCAGGGGACCAAGGGAGCTCCATGGCCACCACCTCTCTGCATCACCTCAAGCAAAACTGACCCTGAGTGACCACACAGCTTGACTGCTCTAAACCTGCAGGTTCAGCACACTGGAGATTGCACCTATTGAGCTTCCCTTAGCTGCAGGACACATGACAATTACTGCATGGAAAAATCAGGAACTTCCTTACTTCTACATGCAGCGCCTTCATTTAGACTTCAATGAGGTTGTACACAACCAAACCTGATTACAAATCTTACAGGGACTTCTCCACTGCTTGGCACATTTGGCATTATCACCATATTATCATCAGGCTCATGGTGTGACTCTTGGGACTGTCCTGTGCAAGGTCAAGAACTGGACTCAATGATCCTTGTGGATCTCTCTCAACTCAAAATATTCTGTGATCCTGAGATCCTGTGGTCCATCCCTTTGGTCACTGTGCAGACTGAGTTACACTGCTCATCTCAGCAAAAATTTCAATTAATTTTTTAGAAAATATTTAACTGTTAGTGACTGAGGGTACCGTTCTAACTTGCATTGTTTTAATATTTCTACTAGTGAAAAAGACAAACAAAAAAGAAAATTCTAAAGTCCTTAGGAATATTTCTTTTTCTGTTTTCTCTGCAAGGTTTATTTTCATCTGGCTTTTTTTAAAAAAATTAAAACTAAAAATATGTATTGAAATATTTACATGGCTTTAAAAATCTATAATTAACTTTTCTAAAATGCATGCCATTGCAAGCAGATGGTAAATAGCATTTAAAAGCAGAAATTCTATTAAAAAATTTCAGAGGCTATTAAACTGACTGTCAGACTCTCCTGTCTGTGCAAGAATGATGAGCTATAGAATGAATTGCCTTCCTGCCTGCTTCTCAGTCATTTTAAGTGGACTGAGGCTGGGATGGGCTATTTGCCTTCCTCGGGTCTATTTTTGCTTTGTTTTCATCAATCCAACAATTTCTGTGTATTCTTTCATTTTCAAAGCCACAGGTTCCCTTAAGTGCTGTGTAAAGTGAATTTAGTAGCACCAGAAAGAAGTTTTAAAAATCCAACTGGCTATCCTGGGAATCACTGCAGCAGTTTAATAAGCCTCAGTTTTCTCTTACTAATCTAAAATAAGACTTGGCACGTGATAGTTGCCAGCTGTTGTACATTTACTGCCTTAAATACATTTTTATTGTCAATGAAGCACTATGAAGAACCCACTCTTAGCCTTATTTGGATTAAACTTTATACCATGCCATATCAGCTCTCTTTTTTATTTGCATGTCTATTTGCTTTGTTCATTTACTTTATTGGGCCCAGATATGAGCAGTGTTCTTTAATTAGTACAAATCATTATATGCCTGGAAAAATCAGATTTTGTTCTTCTGTGGTGTGAAAATATTTTAAAATATTTGCAAGTCAAAATGTTGACACAAGACTGTCTCTCCACCCCAAAAGAATTGCAAATCCTGTTTGTAAGTAATTTCCATATCTCACAGGCTCTAAAGCCTGTCACACACTGCAGCTCCAGGATTTCTGAGGTGGACATTATTTAGCTTTGCATGGAAAAGTTGCAGCTGCACATCAGTCACATTTTAGCCATAAACAATTCAACTGCTCAGCTTTATATCAGGCTAAATCCCCACCCCTTTCAGTGCACTTCTTTAACAAGATTCTGCACTCTTTCCCTGAAGTCTCTCACTGAAGAGCAGGTCTTCCATCAATCTGCAGCAGATGCAGCAGCACAGGGAGAAGCTTCCTCCTTGCTCAAGGACTGGGCACCTGCCCACTTCTGGGCTGCCCTGTCCTGTTCTGCACCCTCAGCTGATGCCAATATCATGCTTCTGCCAGGAGAAGCAAGTCTTCAGGCCTTGATTGTGTCACTTGCCCTGATATTCATCTCCAATAATCCACAGGAGGGGCTCAGGTGTCTCTGCCCCTCCTGTGTCCCCTGGGAAAGGCTCTTTCCCCACCCAGCTGGAGCTGCCTGGCCCCCCCTAGCACGGTACAAGGGGAGCCCAGCAGCTGTTTGCCCCAGTTCTGCCAGTGCCTCAGAGGCACAGCTGCTGTATCCATGTCCTTCATCATGTTTGTTAGAAATGTCTGTGACAGCAGACAGTAACTGGGGAGATACTGGGAGCATACACTGTACAGTAGTACTTACAAACTCTAAGTACTGTACTTACAAATATAACAGTCCCATAGGTCTGAACAGAAGTACCAATGCCAACCAAAACTGCAGGTTTTGAGATTCCAGATCAAGCATTCTAAATGAGTTTCTCACCATCAGTGAAGACATGAGAAGAAAAATAAATGTGTTCTTTTAGCTGGGTTCAGATCCCAAACCATCATACCTGCTCAGGCCTCAAGAGAAGTACAGAATTCAGAGAACATGCTACAATGTATCTGTGTCCACAAAAACAACATTCAATCAAAACAAAGAAGAAAGCAACTGAAAAGGTGCTTGGCAAACTTCACTGTACCATATTCTTCATTTTCAATCTAGGGGCTCATAGTTCCATAGACAAGACTGTTTCGTGTGAATGCAACTGCAAATAGGTGGGTGAAAGTAGTTACCCTCTCCAAGTCCCTGATGATTCTCATTCACAGTGAAAGATCTGTAAGAACATCGTGCCTTTTTCAGAAGGGCTGCATCAGTCAAGGTAAGTGTAGCACGCTGTTAATGAGAGTCAGACAAGTCCTGCTATCTTGTGGTTGTTAGAGAAACTGGACTATGGACTAACCATATTTATTCCATAAAGTTACTGTTGCTCTCAGAGCACAGCAGGAAGAATATCTGCGAGCTGCTGTAGCAGCGTGGCCTGAAAACAAAGCCAAGATAACCAGGAAAAAGACAGGGTCCTTCTCATTCCCTTGACCAAAAGCCTAAGCTGGCTTGTCATTGGCCTTGAGGTGACAGTCACAGGGGAAATTCTCAGTTGCCAGCCATCTGAGGGCATCACGATGTAAAAAAGTTACTTTTCACAAAAGATCATTTCTGGTCCACTCTTCCAGATCTTCCCAAGATACAAATGGTATCTCTTGAGAATAAGGAATCATAAATTCTCATCTCTGTCACTAAGCAGAGAATTGTTAGCAGCCCTGCTCAGCCCCACAGCAGCTGTTTTAGTGATCCCCCTGCCATCAGATCCCATGACATCTGAAAAGGCTGATGAGAAAGTGGGTGGGAAGTCTATTTGCCAGACCACCAGCCTGTTGTTACTATTAGTGCCAAATCTTATCTCCTTGAAGTTTCCTCTGAAAGTTCAAATGGGAGGCTGCAGAATCTAAAAAATTTCAAAATTACAATTTTCTGAATCAAGGCCTGGAAAAGCACTGACCTTTAGCATTGCTGGTTCTTGGATGTGCCTTCCTCCTCCTTTTGTGAGCAGTCTATTTGGGATTGTGGGAGACCCATGGGAGATACATATGCAAAGACAAGCCTCTAGAGGCAAGCTGTGAGAGCATGGGATACAGCTGATGAAGTGTCCTGTGTGAAAACCAAGTGGTTCTTTAAAATTGGCTCTTTCTAACACCAGCTATGAACTAAATGTAAAATATGTAGAACAGAATCTTTATCTTGCTGTTGAAGGCTGTCTGAGAGCTAGGATTTTAAAAGTTCAGCAGTATCTTCTTCTCAAAATGTTCCAGACTGGGATGCAAGCCTAATGGCTCCATCTGATCCAGTTTGGTGACCTGCACTGTGTAAACACTTCAATTTGATTGAAACTGAGGAACACTAATCTAGGACAGTTTAGGCAGCCCATAAACTACTTGTCAGATGGTTCACCCTTTATAAGCTAGTAAAATGTTCTCTGACATAGTCTTTGCTTTATTCTCTTTCCCCTTAAGTAGCAGTGACAGAATTCCAACAGTGATTCATAGTTACAGAATCAAAGAATTATCTGGGTTGGAAAAGACCTTTAAGATCTGTAAAGAGGACTGTGGAGACTGGTGCTGAACAGTGTGGGGCAATAGAGGGGTGGCATGTGTCTGCCCATGTCAGCTGTGCCTGGCAGCATGGCCACATCAGTGCCCCAGCTCAGGTGGAACTGGACACTCACCAGGCTATGCTAAAAACATGGGGGTTTAGCCCACAAGTTCCTTTTTCCTGTTTAAGAGGAAAGAAGTATTGAGTAAAAGGAGGGCTGTTGGAGAGGATGAAGTAGCTAGGCCCTGCAGAGATGATTTATTAGTAAAAGATTCTAAGAGTATGAAACCTACGAGAGGAATAGAATTGAAGGCAAAATTTGAACTGTAAGATGCTAGGCAGGAAGAGGGTGATTAAGTTAGCTGAAAAGACTTGGCTGGGTGAGTCAGTGACACCCTTGCCAGGACAAAAGGATGAATAAAGGGTTGGACCTGGTATCAGGGATAAGGTGGTTTTTCAGGATTTTGGTATGTAGAGTAGTATTGTAATGTTGTAGTTCCCATAGGCTATATTTAGATTCTGTAGGTTTTGTATCTTAAGGTGATTGGTTGATGCTCATTAGAATATTTTCAATAGAAAGGGTTAAAATGGAATGTAACAGGTAAAGCGCTCTTTTGCTCTCTTGCTTGCTCCTGGATCCCTGTCCCTTTAGCCCTATGGACTCTTCCCCAGTTAGGCTGCCTTCCCACGGCCAATAAAGCACGTGTCCCAAAGAGTATCCTGGTCTTCAGATCATCTCTCTTGTCGGACAACCAGCGTGCTTTCTAATAGAGGGCAAAACAGCAAATTACAAATTAGAAGAATTTCCTTAATTTAGTAAACACTTTTGTCTGTAAGCCACAATTTGGGTGACTAGATGAAAAATATAATACAGCATTCAAGAGCATCTGCTGTATGTTCTGCCTCTCTTTGTGATATTTTTTTCATATATGCTGGTTTAAAGGTAGACAACTTAAAATACATAATAGCATTCCCTTGGCTGCTTAGTTGTGCTTGATGCATGCAGTCTGCTGTATGTAAACACACACAAAACCAACACATAAGTCTCCCAGCCTACATCTGTAATCTGGCTCTAATTTTGTTCATGCTTCCTTGGTACTGAGAAGGAAACTGGAAAATCTTTTATCTGCCCCATCTTTTTGCTCCATAGGGTGACACATGCTGATCTTTGTAGAGCAGATTAGTAGAACTGGCTCCAATGATCGAGTGATTTTTGTTATAAAAACTAAGATAAGGCCTTCTAATTTCTATTTTATCTTCCAGTTCATTAATAAAAGGCTTCTTGTGATTGTGTCAAGGAAATGAAGCACAATGAAACCTTCCATTTACCTGCAATTCATTTTGCACATTCTTGAAGCCCCAGACTGACATGAAGATTGGATGGCAAAGGAAGGCTTTTTATTCATTCACATGGAATTCACAGTCCTAAGGATTACTCATGATTTGTAGAGCACCCCAAAGAAATGAGGGCTTCAGTTGGAGCAGTACCTTCCTTCACTTACTGCTATCACTAAACCAGTGCCGTATTTTTGCCCATGCTGATAAAGGGAGTTAAAGCAAAACCTGAATTTGCCTTCAGTCCCTAGCTGCCCCTGTAGCACCCTGGAAAGTGCCTGGGCAAGCAGCTTGGAGAGGCAGCCTGCTGCCAGAGCTCAGCTGTCTTGGGAAGGCTTCCTCCAAACCCTCCCAGTCTGCTTATCCCAAGTGCATCTTTCCTGTGCCATGACCACTCTCAGCCAACCAGCTAGCTCAGGACAGTCTCAGGAGAAGCATTTCAGAATTATTAAAAGTGTAAGGAAACCAAAACAATGCAGGAAACTTTCTTTGAGCTTTAAATGCAAAAATATATGTTAGACCTGGTCTGGTGCTACAGATACTTTACCTGCAATACTGCATCCAGCTCTGGGGCCCTCAGCACAAGAAGGACATGGACCTGTTGGAACAAGCTCAGAGGAGGAACAAAAAGATGATCAAAAGTGTCTAGAATAGGAACTCCTCTCCTATGAAGACAGGCTGAGAGAGTTGGAGCTATTCATCCTTGAGCAGAGAAGGCTTCAGTGAGACCTCAGAGTAGACTGTCAGTCCCTAAACAGATCCTGCAAGAGAGTTGGAGAGGGACTTTCTGCAAGGTCATGTAGGGATAGGATAGGGGAGAATGGCTTAAAGCTGAAAGAGGGAGGGTTTAGATTAGATATTGAAAATAAATTCTTATTTAGAGGGTAGTGAGACACTGGAATGATTTGCTCAGAGAAGTTGTGGATGAACCATACCTGCAATATTCAAGGCCAGGATAGATGGGGCTCTGAGCAACCTCGTCTAGTGGAAAGTGCCCATGGCAGAGGGGAATTAGATGATCTGCAAGGTCCCTTTCAACCCAAGCCATTCTATGATCCTATGATTCCATATGTGTATGATTCTATGATTCTCTGAGCAAGGAATGTAATCCCCTGTGCTTTGAGATAGACAGATGTTGCTATTTCTGATAATATTCCTTGGAATCTTTGATAACTCTACTTTTTTATATATAAATAACTAAAACAAAGTGAGTAATTCTGAGCTCTTTAAGGGAAAATAAATCATCAAATCCCTCTGTGTTGCCATTGGAATGTTTACAAGCAAGTGGTTAAAGTGAAGTGTGGTGCCCAGGAACACTGCTCCTACAGATGGAGCCTCCAGACAACTACTAATGGCGGGGATTGTGTTGCAAGCAAGTGCACACACACGTAGCAAAAGCAAAACATTACCCTTGAGTAATACTGTACTTTGAAAAGAAATGTGTCACAGGCATCGCTAATTTTAAAGCAGGAAGGAATTCCATGTATTTCTCAAAATTGCAACAGAGGATCTGTGTTCATGGATACACATAGACACAGATACACACATAAGTTATGAAATGCAGTTAATTCTGCCCTTACTCATTACTGGGCTAAATAAAACTGATATACTTGATCCACATTTAGAAAATTCTCATCCATTATCTTAACTTTTTAAAGTTCACTTATTCAACTTAAATGTAAATGCAGCATCTCCTCCTCCTCATTTGGCAGACATTTTGGATGAGCTGGTAGAGAGCAAACAGCCATATATAATAGGGCTTTTTAATTTCTTTTGTGAGAAAATTGTAGTTTTACAGCAATTCAATGCTAAAAATGGCAATAAGTCAAAATACTAAGATGTAATGTGTGACCAGCACTCAGTACATTAACACTCTCCATAGAGTTTGTGTTTTACTTTAGTCTGCTTTACAGTAATGTTAACCACTAGCATTCTGCTATTGAATCTGGGACACTGACTCCACCAGAAAAACTTCTGATTTACACTGCTTTACACTGTATAATGAAATCATATTATCTATATTTTCAGCAGTTACTAGGCATGATTGTATAACTCTTTCTGATAAAGGTTTACTCCTTCTGGAAGCTTGTTGTGAAATCTGGCAGCTAACAGCCATTCTTCAGCCGAGAAATTTCTCCCTTCTCTGATCCAAATCATTTGTCTGATACTATTTCTGCTGATTCCTTTAAAATTTATGTTCACTTATGGCAAAAATACCTGAAAGGACCTTTCCAAGATTCTGGTCAAGAGAAAACCCAAAAATCTGCTGTGGTACACAGAGAGCAGCAGCTGGAGATGTGCAGCAGCCTTGTGTTCTGCACAGGCTCTGCAGAGGCACTGGAAGGGTGAGCTGCTTTTGCCATTTCTGCAGTGGAATTTTCTGAAGTCTCCTTTTTAAATGGTTTTGCCAGTCAGTGATGCTAAGAAAGTTGAAAGCCAGAACTTAACACACAGCATCTCTCTACCAGAAGAGAGATATTAAAGCTATGGACTAAACAGAGAGCCTCTCATCTGGAAAGTAATATCTTACTGGAACAAACACTTGTAACAGCTTATTTATTCTACTTTGATAAGGCAAATTTATTAATTTCAAAAAATCCCAAAGAGTTTAGGGAATATTTTACTATTACATTTTACTGTGAAGTGGGAAGGAAGTTAATTCAGCAACAGAATCTCTGGGCAATATTCTCAAACAAGTACTTTGAAGCAAAAAGCACATGACTCACCTCCTGCTGAAAGACTTGTCCTTCCCTCCTGGGACACCACCACTGATGTTGCTACAGCTGCTTCCGTATGGCATTTTCTGGACCATTGCTTTACTCCTGCTAGAATAGTTCTGTTGCATTTGTGGTCAGGCTGAAATGCATGCAATTTAAAATGTGAGAGCAATGGAGAGAGGAGTCCTTGCAAACTGTGTCACCCAGCCTGGGGCATCAGGAGGAATCCAGCCAGAGAACTTGGAAAGGCCTCATTCATGTGTCTGGGCTGGCAGGGCAAGTGTAGGAAGACTTCTCTCCAGGAGGAGGCTCCTAGCTCTTTTTGTCCTAACACAAATTTTACCTACACACTAATTTTCTAGCAATCTTACCAGGCTCAGCAGAATTTGTAGCAGCACCTCATGGAGAGATGTTTAAACTATGACATTTACTGCAGATAGAGAGGAAAAGCAGAAATATTTGGAGCTGTGTTGGAAGGCTGGGAATCAGCAAACCCTCTTGACTTAAACAACAGAAGGGAAGAAAGAAATTCACCTTTATGAGACATGAAATGTGAGTGGAAAATGAAAATTGGTGGATATATTGACAAATTTTGGCAACAACATAAATTGATTTTTTAGATCTTTTTTCACTTTTTTTCTTAGGGACATTAGCTGAAAGATGGATTTCCTGAAATTAAAAAGAATTAGCAGAAGTAGGAATCATGGAATTATAGAACGGTTTGGGTTGAGAAGGGCATTAAAGATAACTGGGTTCCAAATAATCTGGCATGGGCAGGGATGCCATTTACTAGATTACATAGATCAGGGTCCCATCCAAACTGGCCTTGAACAATTCCAGGGATGGGGCATCCACAACTCCTCTGGTCAACCTGTTTCTGTCTCACCACCCTCTGAGTAAAGAATTTATTCTTTACATCTAACCAAAACCTGCCCTTTTTCAGTTTAAAACCACTCTCCCTTCTCCTGTCACCATCTGCCCACATAAAAAGTCTCTTTCCCTCCTTTTAAACCCCCTTCACTGGAAGGCCACGTGAGGTTTCCCTGAAGCCTTCTCTTTTCCAGGCTGAGCAACCCCAGCTCTTTTGCTCTATTTTCACAGAGAGGGGAGGTGCTCCAGCCCTCAGATCATTTTTGTGTCCCTCCTTGGTTTTCTGAAGTGATTAGTGCGTGTCATCTTTCCACCTCTGAAGCTACAGGCCCTCAAGTAGGACAAATGATCAGGCATTTCAGTTGGATTGGGATCCAGGTAACCTGTCATACAGCATGAGAAAAAGCTGCATGCAGTAGATGTCCTGTCTTATACATAACTGCATTGATTGATACATTTGACAAGACAGTAGATCTAATTAAAATTTTCTGTCCTGTGAGAAAATTGTCATTGCAAAAGAAATGACAGTCTGAAGACAGGGAAGATTTCTTCATTCTCACACATTTCTGTGCAGGTGATCTGGCCGATGACACTGAGTGCTCGCTCTGCAGATCTGGAGAAGACCCACGAGTGACCACCTACACCTTCCTTCTGTTTGGGGCAGAGCTACTGCCCAGCCACAGAATGAGTGACAAAATGTCATTTTGGATTTCTTACTGAGAATACCAAACCCCATGATGATCAAACAAAGGATTTAGGAGCAGTCTGAACATAGTCCAAATACCCAGGTAAGAACATTTAACAAATAGAACATCGAGCAAACTGTAGTTACTTGAGACCCTAAAGTAATCTTTAATCTCAGAGAAAAGAAAAGGAAAGGAAGGGAAAAGGAAAAGGAAAAGGAAAAGGAAAAGGAAAAGGAAAAGGAAAAGGAAAAGGAAAAGGAAAAGGAAAAGGAAAAGGAAAAGGAAAAAAGAAAAGAGAAAAAATATTTTAATTATTAGCAGGCATGAGCAGCATACTAAGCAAGAAGTCAGTATTACATCAAAATTGTCAACTGCCAGAAGCTTACTTGGTTCCTGAAACAACTCTACTGACATCACCACAGGCCAACAACTACTCCAAGGACCTAAACTTCATTCCATGGCTTCTTTGAACATTTGAAAGTAGTAGAAGTCCCAAATATTTTACAGGATTGCATCTAAACTGGACTTCTGAAAAATAAATGGAGATGAGACTAACAATACTGCTGTTCAAGAAGGAGAAGTGCAAAGAGGAACGTTTCCAACAAGAGTACAAGAATTTCAAAGCACATCTCTGGGTTTTGCCAGGGCATGTTAATTGTCACCACGAGGCTGGATTCCTCACCTTTGGGGTTTGCTGGCCACTTCAGATTAAAATAAATTTTGGCTGAAGTCCTGAGTTTTCCTCCTCTTACGGCTGTGATTCAGATGGAAAGTAGATAAAATCTGATAGATTTATCTAGTCTTTGTTCATTAAGATTCTTAACAACAGTTACTAATGTTTTTAAAGATATGCTTTCTGTGAAATGTTGCCAAAACAAATGTATACAGCACACAAAAGCAGGTAAATAACTCCACATTTTATCCTGCTGATAACCAAATTAGGAAATATGTTTAAACAGTAAGTGCACCTAGAACAAATTTAAATGACAGTGGCAGTAACACATAGGGAACTTTTGATAGATTTACAGTTTTTTATTTGACCCCTGATTTTCCTCAGCCAGAGGGATACTGCTTCAGGTTATCTGTTGGTTAAGCTATTATAAACCAAGTAAATGATGAGATGAATGATCTATAATTACTATGAAAAAAAAAAAAAAGAATTATATATTTGAGAATTTTGTTTGGTTTTGATACTGCTTCCAAGTGCTGATTACTTACACAAATTTATGGAACTCAGGTGACATTGACTGAATGACTGGAAAGGTGTTACACCCCTCCTGCATAACATGCAAAGTCCCCTGCAGGGAACTGGAATATATATACATTTATAGAAACCACCTATTCATTATAAAGATGGTAAGATTTTTCCTGGTTACATATTATATTAAACAAAACTTGACAATTTTATATAATATCAAAGGTGAATAAGGAGCAACAATCCAAAAAAAAAAAAAAAAAGGCAGAAGGAAATTATTACAAATTTAGGAAACAGGTGCATAATACCTAATGAGCACTAAAATCCCAGGCAGAGGTTTGGTCCTTTTACTTCATGTTCTATCACTCAGTTAATGGCACTTCATGCTCTGTCACTTAGTGGGGAAGGAGTTGCTGCTGTTGCAGATTGCTGCCACGAGCCACACAGCCTCATGGAGCCTGCTGCTTATTTCCTTGAAGATGAGAATTCCCCTGCTATTTTTTAGTTTGGGTTTTAAGTTGAATTTCCAGTCTTTTCTGCAGTCTGTGCATTGCTCAAGGTCAGGCCACACTCTGCTAAAATAACAAAAAATGTGTAATGGCTATATTTCACTACAGATGAAATGCTGTCCCCTAACCCCTTGTGTATGGAAAAGCTTCCAGGCCAATGAGACAAACAAACAAACTCAAGTAAAATAAACCCAGTAAACAGAAACCTGTGGGAGGAGACATATGGAACAAAAGAAAGGGAGGTAGGATGTTAAAACCACAGTTGCTGCTGTCCTTGCAGGGGAACACCACAACGGCCAGACCTTCTCAGTAGCCACACAAAAAAGTAGGAAAAAAAAATTTAAAAAAGGAAAATATAATGATAAATAGAGGTGAGAAACCCAGGAGAAGAGTAGCTTGAGACTGTAAATAGAATTACCTATGGAGACAGCTCAGAAGTGTAAATAGTTAAAAGGCAGTGAGAACTGCAGTTGGGCTTTTTTGTGTAAGAGTTGGCATCTTAATAAAGCTATAAACTTCAGCTCTGTACTGCTCCTGTTTTTCTTATCACCTTCATTCTGCAATGTTTGCTCACGGCAGTGATCCTCTGAGTGTGCAGCACATGAAAGCTTCA
The DNA here is from genome assembly GCA_016584745.2 of Phylloscopus trochilus trochilus. Taxonomy (NCBI): domain Eukaryota; kingdom Metazoa; phylum Chordata; class Aves; order Passeriformes; family Phylloscopidae; genus Phylloscopus; species Phylloscopus trochilus. Next base: position 25,790,347 of record WQNJ02000016.1, on the reverse strand, counting down.
CTCATCTCTGCTCTGCCATTAAACTTCAAAGACTTGGCTCTGGGTACAATTTAAAATCACTTTCTGTAGTAAAGCACTGTTATTACTTCAAGCAAAGAGAATGAAAATCCAGAAAAAAAAAGACAAAAAATAAAAGAAACCACTCCATAATATGGGCTTGGAATCAGCAGGTTAATTTTCTCTTGCATGGATTTTTTTTTTCCCAAAAAGTATTTTAGGGATGTTGATGTTTTTACTAAGCTTTTCATTCAGAATGACTCATAGCTGTGGCTTCCTAAAACAGAAGGGATTCCTATTTGGCCTCCCTACAAGCCGCCACCTTTCCATTTACATATAAATCAGATGCAGGAAGAGATTAGCAGCTTCATTCCAGTAAGTGGGAACAAACCAGGTCCTCTGACATTCACATTTAGCAGGTTTGTGAGGAATTATGATCTGTATGAAAGACTTGGAGAGGAGAAAAGCAGTTTGTTTACCCTTTCCAGAAAAAAAAAAAAAAAAAGAACTGTTTCTTGAGCCAGGGGTTATGACAGAGAAACTCAGTGGAAATCCCAGAAATAAAAGCAACCTGTATTGACTTGAAATGTAACTGTGCTAGAAGTAACAGGTGTTTCTGATTTTTCTTCTTTGGATATAAAGGAAAAAATGAAGTCAATCTGCCAGCCTTCAATAGGAGTGGGCAGCCCTATAAGAGGACTGATTTAAACCTAATAAAAGCCACTGAACCTCATGGACCAGGGTCATGCTGCTAACAATCTGGACTAGAAGGTAAACAGAACATTAATTCAGCCTGCAGTAGAATGAGAGTGCTGTGAGAACGGGCAAATAACCTACAGGGACCAAGAGAGAGAAAAGGATGGGAAATAACATTGATTTTGGAGTAACGTGAACTATTATGCACAGGTTAAAATACTAGAGATGTTTGAAAAGCAGCCGTGGCGAGCTCCCTTAGACTGGCTGCAATGGATTCGGCTCAAAGGCAGAAAACTTGTTTAATTCTTTCCAGTCCGGGCCCGGCAGGGGCAGCTGCCCCCGAGAAGGGCAGCCAGGAGTCAGTGGGAGCCCTGGGAGTGCAGATCCTGGGGGTTGATGGGGATTGATGGGGATTGATGGGGATTGATGGGGTGCACCGGGGGCAGAGCAGCCGCAGGAGCGGGGACAGCCCCTGAGCTCCCGTCGAGCCCAGCCTCAGCCGGGCCGGCAGCAGGGAGTGCGCTGCCACACGGGATAGACACACAGCGCTGCAGCGGCAGGGATACAGGGATATAGGGATATAGGGATACAGGGATACAGGATACAGGGTACAGGGATACAGGGTACAGGGATACAGGGTACAGGGATACAGAGTACAGGATACAGGGTACAGGGATACAGGATACAGGATACAGGGATATAGGGATATAGGGATATAGGGATATAGGGATATAGGGATATAGGGATACAGGGATACAGGGTACAGGGTACAGGATACAGGGTACAGGGTACAGGGATACAGGGTACAGGATACAGGGATACAGGGATACAGGGTACAGGGTAGAGGGATACAGGGATACAGGGATACAGGGTACAGGGATACAGGGTACAGGGTACAGGGTAGAGGGATACAGGGATACAGGGTACAGGATACAGGGATACAGGGATACAGGGTACAGGGATACAGGGTACAGGGTACAGGATATAGGATCTCTCGGCATGAATCGTGTATCCTGCACAAACACAGGCAGACTATTATATGAATGCCTTATTAAACAGACACACTACTGCATACTACACCATGATCACTTTTTTCTCCCTATTTCAACTCCCTGGGAACTGGCTGTGTGTCCTCTTCCGTTGTTGCCCATCTGCAGCCAGCAGTCACACCAGTGCAAAGCTGGTGTAATTTTGCACTAGAACAAAGCTGTCATAAACTGTTCCCACTGAAATATGCATTTATATCTGACCACATAGTTTTGCTGCAAGTCCTGCTCAGAAAACTAGGGAAGCAAAAAACTCCTCCAAAACAATTTCCTTTGACTATCCTCCAAGTTATACACTCCAGCACTATAAACAAAGTTCACTTATGAAAGCGTATTTAAGTGTCTTTCCAGGACAACATTTAATACAGGTGAATTTGCAATTCAAACTTTACTTTACAGATTTTTGTCAGTATAAACATTTATAAGGCAGTTATTAAGACATTTTGATCTGTTTAGGAGCTGAACCTGAAAGAATGTGATTTTCAATCTGCAAACTTACTTACAGGCTCTTAGCCACAGAGACATTTGCCACAGAGTTTTCCAAATACCCTGATGTAACCAAAATCTGCCAGAGACTTTGCCTATATAAGGGTTGCTTTTCCCCAGATCATTTTCTCAGAAGGTGGGAGGAGAGATGAAGGGACACAAAATCTAGCTGGTGTATATAGATGTCCGTCTGATTCCACACAGTGCTTTACACTTCTTGTAGGGCTCCCAAATGCCACCTCTGTGCCTGCAGTTCCCTTCTTTGGAATTAGGGTGCTACTACTCCTCACTTACCAGGTAAGGGCCCTAGTGAAGGGCATTTTTCCCAAGCAGCAATAGTACTTTGCCTGCAGGAGCTTCAGGAGCAGAGCAGAAGCAAAGGAGACGCTGCAAAGGAGGGGGAAGGGGAAAGAAGTAAGCATAGTGGGGGGAAAGGGCAAAAGAATCACAGGACAGGTGAGTAAAAAAGCTGCTGGCCTGCTGCTGGTAAAAAGAGAGTGGAGAATTTCAAAAATCCCATTTTATTTTTTTTTTTTAAATCTTCTTTCTTTTAAAAACTAAGTTGAACAGCATTGTTATGAAATGCATAATCATTCAATCTTAGTTCTGACAATGCACTTTCTCTTTACTTTGTCAAAGCAAAGCCACATATTAAATCGCTCTATGTGGATGATGCTACTATCTAATAATATAATAGTTTTACAGAATTTAGTTATCTCTGGTTTTGGACCTGTAAAATAATACAAAGACTGATGTAGGTTTTTGGCATTTCTTGGTATGATAACAAGTCCTCATACCAACAGTTCTCCAGAAAAGATTATGAAAAATCTTACAGCTGCAGTTTAAAAGTATTTATATGCAAATAATTCATTTGCAGAGGGCAGATGTTAAAAGAAGAGGGAACTGAAGGCTCGGGCATAATTTACTTCTCTGTTCTGGCTGTTGTTTTCAGGGCATTTCAAATAAAAAATAATTATATAGGTTATTAATAATTAAAATGTCAATAATCAATGGCAAACTATTGGGAAAAAATAGAAAACTAAATAAAGATAAAAATACCGAGTTACCAAAATATGATATACTACCCTACTGGTAAAAACCCAGATAAGGTTTTTGTTTAGTTTCCTGCCACAAACCAGGAAAGTAGAAAATGGCATAATGTTCAGCCATGGACAAGGAATTTTTTTTTGTAAATGATATCCCATAGCACTTAATGAATGAATACCAGAAAGCAAAGCACATCTTTTTAGGTGAACCATGGACATGCAGTCTGCATATTTTTTGCTTTTATAATATGAAAAGGAAATGGTAACAAATATCCAAGCTAATACCTTTCCTGTAGACAAACTATGCCTCTTCAGGAACTATGCAATAGGATACAATACATCATCATTCATCATTTAAGGTATTCAATACAACTTCACTCATATCACAAGGTCATTTCTTCCAATGGTCATTAAAAAAAACAAACAAACAAAAAAAACCTTTGTATTAAAAAAAAAAAAAAAAGCTGGTTTCAGAAAAAAAAGTGTCTTATTGCAAGAGTCCTGAGGATGTGGTATCCTGGGGATGCTCAAGTTCCTGCATTTCTTGCTGCTGTCCCACATGAATGTAAGGACTTCACAGAGAATCTTCAGAGAGTTATATTTACGGTTTCTTCTTCCTCTTCATCAAGGTCAAAGAGATTTAAAGGTGCTCAGGAACTCACAAAAGCAGGATCCTTATTTATAATCTTCTCAGTGCCAGAGCAAGTGTCAGCTGGTCTTTGATCCTGTAAACAGAGAGATCTCCCCATGCACTCATTAATAAGGGCTGGGAACTGCTGTTTTCCTGGCCCTGTGCCTCTCTGAGTCAGAAAGAGCCCCAGGCTCAGCACCTACCACTGTGGTCCCTGGAGATAGAAGCTCAAAGATGACAGATAGGCCAGACTGACATTACAAAACAGCACCGAATTTCAGAGTTAAGTTTTTATTATTTATTATCCGTAGTTCTAAAGTTACAGACTTTTCCCCCAACACATTTTGAGGTTCCATCCAATTTTAAGAAGTACTCCGGTTTTTCAAGATAAACAGTTGGCTGTGGGTGATGGACAGGTCATATGCAATGGATGCAGGACCAGATGGTCTGCTCTCTTTGCCTGCATGGGGGCAGAGGGAAGTAAAGACTGTGCTTGTAGAGACAAGCCCTAAAAGCTAAAGCTCACAGTCCCCAGAGGAGAAAAGTAGGAAGCAATTCTCATTTGGGTGGGACACCACATTTTGAAAGTGATTGCATCAGGAACAGAAGAGCATTTGTGTGCAGAAAAAAATATTTCTTACCCTCCTCAAGAACAAAAGGAGGAAATATCATCACTCCTTCCTTTGGAGGTGTTTTGTCAGCATCAGATGGAATATTGTACAAGTGCATGGATATACTCACAGGCACACATGCATAAACACAAACAGGCATCTAAGATTGAAGTTGCTTCATATTCTGGACTTATCACAGTATCATACCACCTCCTGCTCCATTCCATGAGGAAGATGGAGCAGAAGGGAAGAAGAGCAAGGATGAAGAAAATAAAAGGGATCCCAGAAATAAATTGTCTCCAAAAATTACATCCTTTAGATACTTTATTTCTCTCTTCTTCAAGATGAGTTTCCCTCATCTCATTGACTTAGGAGAAGTTTTCAGCACCCTCTGTTCTGCAATAAACATCAAAGTGTTTTCTTTTTCACTTGCCTTAACACTGCCCTTTACTGGCACACCAGAGGATTATTACGTTTCTTATATCAGAAAAATGTTTAATGCCTTTTGACATCCTTGCCAAAAAAAATTTCAACTGATTAGTCATCTCATGTTTTTGTATCATGGCCATTAGTCAATGCTAATTTGCTAAATGGCCAAAATAGGTACACATATTCATCCCACTGATAACAATGATGTGTTCAGAGGAGTGCACCCTGCAGATGCCACACTGAATCATTCATATCAACCAAAACACAGGTGGTAGCATTGCCCAGAAAACACATTACTCATTTAGAGGCAACTTAGACTCCAATACCTACTTCCCAAGCTGTTTACATGTTTAAATATTCTCACCTAATCAGAGGTTTCCCAAGCTGTTTACATGTTCCCTCCTAAGAGAGGAGTAAAGTCTCCCTACAGCTCACACGTTACAAGTCACGTGGGAGTCCTCTTGCTTGCCTTTTCTTGGGGTTCATGCTTGCTTCATCTGGACTATCAGTAGTCTTTCTGCAATAGGAAGGATGGAGTGTGACCCCATACCTGTCTAGGGAAAAGACTGGGAAATGGGAGAGGTCTGTCACTTCCTCAGGATGTGGAGGAAACTGAATCAGATCTTCCACTTCCCAGGGAAGTGCTTTCCCCCAGCTCTTCAGAACAACATGGCCACTGCCTTTCCCTGTTCCCTTGCAGACTTGAGAGTGCTCAAACTACTTCTAACAAGTCAAGCCCTTACAGATAAAAGCCCTGAACTGATTCATTTAACCACAAACTGAGGCCCTATCATCTGTTGTAATACCACTAAAGGTATCCAAATAACTTTTGGGTCTAAAATAAGTGTTGGAGCACTTACACAGCCCAGGCATGCTTTACATTAACTGTCTAGAGAAGTCTAGTTCCTTAAACTGGGTTTATAAAGAAACAATAGTTCCTGAATTGTGAGTCTGCCATTAATTTCTCTGACTTCATCCAAGGTGCTGTGCAAAAGTATGAGCCTGAGCATATACTAGAATCCAGACCCAGAAATGGCTTTAAGGTAACACTTGGGGAATGCTAGAAGAGAAGGTTCAAAATCACGAGCAAAATGCATCTGCACATACGACCTTATTTCTCATGGATCACAGCTAGGATGAGAACCTTGGTGTGCCAGCCTTGCTGTGGGAGTCAGTGAAGAGGCAGTGTCTCCACTAATGCTAATAGCTGGTTCACTTCCACAGAAAGCTAAAAGTAGCCACAACATCAACTATCCTGTGATAATTTTCTAGAATGTCTGTAATTTAGCACTTGCCTCAGATTAAATGCTAATACAGATTTCTGTGCCTGTATCCCTTCCTAATTTCTAAAGGCACATTATAACAGTTTCTCTAACAAAATATTTGTATCAAGAAGCTGCACAGTTACACCAGTTTCTAGGTAGTATAATGTAATTGCACTGATACCAAATCTGAGGTAAAGAAGTTAAGACTACAGAGCTTTAGTTACTGATGCTAACAATCCCTTCTTAGCTCCTTCCAAAGCTTAAACTGAGATTAAAAGCCAAGATTGGATGGAGGTTCAGAATGTCCTAGCTCTCCTCAATCTGGGTCTTCTTAACATTCTGAATTCGCAAATATTTTCATGTGGGATCTTCACTTCCCTTTCTGTAAAATAAAAATTAACTCCCTAAGGCTAAATAAAAAATAACCCCTTTTTCTTCTCTGCATTATATTAAATTATGGGAGGCAACTTTTCTCTTGACAGGAAAGTTGTTTGGTTTGTTTGATTTCGGGGTGGGGGGGGGTGTTTGTTTGTTTGTGGTTTTGGTTGGGTTTTTGGGGGTTTTTTTGTTTGGTTTTTTGTTGTTGTTGTTTTTCTTTGGGTTTTTTTAATTGCAGCTCAATAGAGTTGCTGAAGAGGTAGTGAATAGTATAAAGTGAATGGGGTAACAAGAAGGATAAAAATCTGGAAGCCACTCTAGCTTCCATTAGCAGTTTTAAATGAAAAAAATCTTCTTAAATATTTCTCAATTTCATTAGATCACATTTTATCTTGGAAATTATTCTTCAGATCATTTCAGTCCATTCCTAATCAGAACAAAATAGTTAGTGAGTAATTTTCCAATTGTTCTTTAAAAAGATCTGGAAACCTAACAGAAAATAAATTCAGAATCCCATTAAAAATTAAATAGTTTTTTTGTTTTTTGACTTTAGCAAACACTCTACTAGGGATCTTTCTCATTTTTTAATGACTCAGTGCTTGCAGAATATTATATTTCATAAGAAGAAAATTCAGTGTAGAGAAGGCTGACTCATGGTGTTTTATCCTCTTCTACACAGTAATAAAACATGCCTTAATGTCTAAGACATGGAGACTTCCAAGATAATGTGCTAAAAGCAAAGGATTTTGCCTGTGTGTCCTTGAGGTCATGAGGTCAAAATAGATACACATATTCATCTGAATTCACTTAAAGGACTGGAAAAAGAATGAGAATATTAAAATATAATTCTGTGAAGACCATCTATTTAGAGGTCATTTAATTTCCATCAAGTCTTTTCTTTCTTATGTCCTTGCCATGTAAAGTTCTGTTTAGGCCAACCACCAGTAGAAATCTAGTTAAGAGGTGTGAACTATGTTCTTTCTGTAGAATTTTTAATGTCTAAACCAGAATGAACTGTTCTCAAAGAGCAGTAAAAATGTCTACATCTTAAGGGCATTTTAATATTTGCATTTGGAAAGTATTCCTCTCTTCACAGCTGTTATCCAGCCAAAAAAACAATGCACAAGCACAGCCAGCAGCTTGGAGTGGAAAGGAGCTATTCATTTCCTTGCTATAGTCCAAGGTGTTTTCAGGATTGTGGAATACATTTTCCTGGTTTTGGACTGTTTTTTAAAAGTGGACCATTGGGGAAACAGCTTATTCCAAAAGTTGTACTAACATCAGAGTGATCTTGTTGATTTCCCTAAATTAGGCCTGGTTTACATCACCATGGCCCAGTTTCTTTTATATTTTATGAAACAACACAAAGTAACTCAATGCATGTTGGATGGATGCAGCCATACTGCTGATATGCAATGCTGGGAACAATTTTGGCTTTGTGAAGTCTTTGGAGTGATCAGTGCCACTGCAGGTGGCACCTGAGACAGCAGCAGGTGTCCAAACACGTTTCTTCATCTTTTGTATTGTCCTGTGTCACACCAAGAAAGCAGCATTTCTTGACAGTGCCTTATTGCAGCACAACTTTCAGTAGAGTATTGGCAAGCTCTTGGAAGCCAAGAAATTTCTGATACACCCTTCATTGATAGCCTTTTAATGTATTGATAGTCTTTTAGGTGCTTACATGTAGCAGCTTTCTGAAAATACATCTCAGTAAACTGAAGGATTTCTGAAAACTTACAATGCACAGGTTCCTTTGAAATTAACTCGAAAAATTCGAAAGTGTTGCCTTATTGTAATTTTATTGCAATTTTTTTTTCTACAGGCAAGTATACAGTTTAAAGAATCCTATCTCATTAAGTGATATTTATCTTCATAGTCTGATTTTTTCAAATGTAACAGAGAGTTATTACAGCCCTTTCCACACTGTTTACATGAGCATTTTGTTACTCTATATTATAGAAGTACCCTGGGCTGAGGTTTCCTGCTGGTGGAGAAAAATAAAATTTTGTTTCTGTACTAAAACAGCCCACACATTCACAGGACTGCACATTTCAGATTCTTTTCAGGTACTATGCAATTTAGGGCTGAGTATAGCTCCAGATGGGAGTTAGTAAGCCTATTCTTGATGTTTTTCCACCCAGTTGCTTTATTTGTGGTATCACACAGCTGCTGGCACTCTTGCAGGATGACATCCTTGCAGGCTCAGCACTACAGCTGGGCTATAGCCCATCTTTCTTTGTGTAACTTGTTCCTGAACTAGATTTTGAATTCTTATGACTTCAGTACTACCCAAAACTCACATAACTTCAATGGTAGCATGTCTAATCATTAATAATGATACTTACAGTGAACAAAATCTAAGCATAATCCAATAGATTTAATTATGCAAATTGTCTTGAATAATGACCAGGTTTAAATTTCACTAGACTCTGCTCTGTAAGATTTTCTGGTGAATTAATTTGTTTGATTCCTGCCTTTGAGACAGTCTCTCATGTCTTTATCTAGAAACCATTCACAGAAACATGTTTATTCACTAGGTCAACATTTATTTGGAATGTATTTTAAGACCAAATAGGGACTAATAGTAGGATCTGGTATTTTTGAAAATATAATCCAATGAAAGATGTACTTGAAAGATCTTGGCTTGCCTCTTCTACTCTTCAGGATGTGTGAATTCATTTATAATTCAAGTTTCACCTCTCCTGAAGGATTTTTTAACATTTAAGGAATTATTAAATTTACCAGATGGCGAAAAACTGCAGAGCAAAAACTCACCAAATGACAGTGTTTTCAACTATTTTTCACACTGTGTTGCTTCATTCTGTTAATACTCAGTATCCCATGGACATCTAGAGTCAGTGCTGTCCTTGCAGAGATTCACTTGTCCTGCTTTCTCTACTAACTTGTGCAAGCTTAGCATGCTTTTTTCTCCCTGAGGAACAAAGGTTGTCTTTCTATTGACAGATGCAGAATCAGAGGGCAGAATGGGACCCTAAAAAGGATGATCAAAACATGGCGTTCAGAATTTCTCACTTTTTAACTTTTCTCAAGAAAAGTTAATTCTTTCTTTGAGAAAAATACATAAAGTTTGCATGCATAAACATAGAAATATCTATTGGTAGGAAAAGAGTTTACTGTAGCCATGTCTGTATTTAAGAAAAGTGCACGACACTGAAGAGTTCAGTGTGTTGGACAAGAAAAACTTCATAAATTCATCATTTAAATGAATCAATGAGGAGATTACTGCTTGAACAGCTGCTCTGCTTTAGATGCCATCAGAAAAAACAATTCTACAGTTACCTATATAAATTTGAATTAGATTCTTGTCTGCTTTCAGGCACATATTTTCTAATTGCACAAATTGATTAAGAACTCTGTCTAATCAGTGACACCACACAAGATTTTACAGTAAGTGTTGTGGAAAATACATTTCCATATATGTACTAATAATCATCACTAATACTCAACCCAGATTTCAATTTTTTTAATAATACTGTTTATCATTATTATTACTGTTGTTGTTGTTGTTGCTAACAGTGTAAATATGTTCTGAAAATGCCATCCTAATGGTTTTTCATCCAACTTGCAGTAAAAATGGGTTTCTACTTCTGGACTGATTCTTAAAATGAAAAAGCAATTATGTTACTAAGCAAAAAGTATATATATAAAAAAAGATGGAGTCATGAATAATGCTAATACCATAACACAATTTTATAAGAAAATTAATCTTGTTTTTCCTTCTTATTTTATCAATCTGTAGTTTTATAATAATAGTCTACACATCGCATATTCTGAGGAAATGATAGAACTTCCTGTTCTTTCACATCTGGAACATTAGTAAGCTCAATCTCCAAAAAAATAGACTTAAATAATTTACCACCCTGTTTATTTCAAAGACCTCTTTCCAGAATTAAAGGAAATCTATTTGCATGTTTCTAAAGGCATTGTTCCTTCAGTCTGTGATGTTCATCAGTCAAGTTTGCTGCTTTTGTTTTTGTAATCTAAATAAATATAGTTCAATGGTTTGGAACTCCATGGTTATCCCAGTGGATTCCTCTATATCTATTGTGTAAGGCAAAACTAGGGGAAGCAAACGATGACTAATTTTATGAACACAAGAAGATAGAAACAAGTGGAAGCCTCTACATTCTGCTACAATCTGCCACTTTTTAAGACTTCTGTAAAGCCTAATGATCCAATAGCTCCTGAATCTCTTACAAATAAGTTTGTATTTTCCATTTTCACTGATCTAAAATTTTCTAAAATTCTAAAATTTTCTTTCACTAATTAATTTATTAGGTATTGGTAGAAATTTGATAAAACACTTTTACTTCTGGTTGGTATTTGCACACAGGCATCCACCTAAAAATAACTCCTGAGTGTAAGCTGACACCTAGCTTGCAATAATTAGTTCACAAAATCATGGTCTAAATAAGAAACAAATGTTGAGGTAAGGGAGAAACAAGCACTGAGAAACACAGGCTGAAAAGTGAAAGCCAATGGAAATGTAACACAATACGCTGACAGAAGGTGTTATAATTCAAATGGATTACATCTTTTTTCTGATATACTCTAAGTTTTAAAAATATTTGCAAAATTGGAAAACTTCTGCAAAGCAACTACAGCTTAACTAAAGTAACCTGTACCAATTTCTGCATAGTCTTTACTTGTAAATGGTTTTCACAATAATGCAAATATTTAAGAAGGTTAGTGCCTTGAGCAGGGCTTTACAGGAATGAGGTTTACAATTTGGTGAAAAATCATATAAAATGTGTTTAAAAGTGTAAACACACAACTTCAAAGTTTCCTGTTATTTCCCATTAATCAGTATATTCCTGCATATCCTAATAAAATACAATTAAATTTCCTTTATACTTGCTGTAAGCAAAATATAAGGAAAAAAAAAAAAAAAGGTAATTTGGTTGATGCAACCTGGATTGTGACCCAACCCCCTACCTGCTCAGGCATTGGAATCACACCATGCACACTGCAGAACTGAGCCTGAGGCTGTGCAGGCAAAACCATGAAAGACAACACCAAACTGAAACCAGCCATGCAACAGCTGGGTTTTATTCTGAGTCTGTCCCTTACACTGTCTACAGTAAGGAGAGATAAATTGGCTCCTAAGGGTATTATAACTTAACTATAAAACACACATCTAAAATAACTAGCCAAATCTCCTTCTGAAGAGCCTCTCTTTCTGCTAACTGTAGAAGTACTAGCTTAGGTAAAATGTCTAGATTATAGAATTTCCACTTTTACAATAGGTAAATTTGGAAGAGATAAATATGGAACTACTGTGTTTTTTTATTGAATTGGAGATTACCTCAATTTTACCAAATCTTTTTGTTTGCAGTGCCTGTGTATATTTAAATATGTAGCTGCTGCCCCCAAGAGAATCTCAGAATTTCACAATACCACTGAAAACTAAATTTTTTAGGGATTTCCAGATGATATCTGGAGTTCATTGCCATCCTGAAAACCACACGTAGAAGACAATGTTCACACACCCCTTGGAAACTCCTTGTCATAATGATGCCTAATGCAATATTTGTAGTTCATGGGAACTTTTTATTTAGAATTAATATATGAAATGTGGTAGCATAGAGCCCCTTTGATCACCATGCACTAAAAGTCACCACTGGAGTAGACAGAGACAAGAGTGTTTCAGCTTATAGAGGAAAGGTTTGAAAGAGAAAGGGCAAAGTCTGAAATGTCCTTAAATTTGTGTAGAGCACCAGTGTACAGTGAATGAGAAGGGCGGAACCATTTCCTTGAGTAAATTCATGATTAAGCCCCTGAACTTTGGACACTTAAGAGCACAAAAGTGGCAGCAGAAATAGTTAAGATGGGAAGTGATTAAGTCATGAACAATGAGAGTTTGGAAAATACTGCAACAGGCCATTGGGAAATAATGATTACAGTGTCAGCACTAAATTGCCAGATGTGTTTTCTACTGACTGAAGTGGGACCCAGGATTTCTTCGTTGCGATGCAAGACATTGATAAAAATGTAATATTTGTCTCAATCATGGAACAAAATCAAAAAGTGGTGTTGCCATCCCCCTTCCTGGTGGAGACATTTGCACTATAGGTGTTTATGGAAAGCAGCTCATTGGTGCTGGATCAATCAGCAGCCCATGTGCCTCAGAGTAATTTTCCTTATGCACAGTGAAGTGTTGTCCAAATGGTGAAAACAAAACAGGATAGTGTGCCTTAGCAACATGTTTCAAGAAGAAGAAACGTACCAAAACTTCCCTGTTAAATCGGCACAGTATTAGTAGAAAAAAGGGATTCACTCAAGGGAACCTTTCTCAAGACTGAGGCTTGTGCAATCTAAAACTTGGAAAGAGATTTTGACTGAGCAATCTGCTGACCTTTCTGAGACATGCTCTTGGTAAATTCTTGTGTGCCAAAGGTACCAGAGCTGATTTACTGTGAAGCAAGGCAATGTCTGCTCAAGAGACACCCAAATTTCATGAAAAATATTAATTTGCTATTTTTACAGGACCCTAGGAAAGTTACACAGGCATCTCACATTGTACAACCTCAAGGTTGTTTCCTAGAGAACAATTAAAATGTCCCATAAATACAAATTAGCATTACAGATGCTATAACGTTACCAGTGTCCAATCAGTGAACATGTTCTAGGAACACTGTTAAATTAAACATAAACTTGTGGGGAATGTTAGGTCTGGAGAGGTATCCATGTCATAGTTCTCCAGATGCTCCAAAATTCATTTAATGGAAACAGACTCTACAATAAAGGCATTGGATAAAGCTTTCTCTTTTTTTCCTGTAAATGGAATTTATCTTTAATTTTCTCACTAGAAGACAATTTTTAAGCGGCTGTTCATACTCTAGGGTTCACCAGTTCAATATTTTACTTTAATGTTGTCACCTCAATAAAAACATTCTCAGATGTGACAACATGCATTCTTAGGGAATACCATGTATACCACCACTTGAAAATGCTTTCCTATTATTCAGGTGTCTCTAAATAAAAACTTTGCCTGATAAAAGCAGGTTATTTAGAATAGATAGCACCACTTAAGCACAGCCATGGCTCTTATGGTAAATCCAGATAGTTCCGTCACAGGACATTTCACAAAGCCATGCACTTCTTCTTCTGAATTTTAACACAAGCATATTACATTAACAGGGAATAGTCCCTGCCTTCATTTCAATGCAAGACCTGTAGTTCAAACTATTCCTCTTGCTGCCTTCTCTATGGGATGGAAACATCTTCACTGTCTGCATCAGCACTGCCTCCCACACAGAGTCCTCTTGTGTCCAGCTCAGGAGGGTTATGTCCCATCCATGGGAGCAAGAAGAGCTTCTAAGCTGCAGGATCCACACGCCCAGCCTCCAGTCAGGAGGATGCAGTGGCTGCCCTGTCCCTCCCATCACAATGCTGCTCCCACAGGAAGGCAGCCTACCTAAGCTGGCTAGACAGGGGTTGCAGCACATTCCTGAGAGATCCAAGATATAAAACACATAAACAGAACATCAGGGCAGTAAAGCCCTTATTCTATTCTCAGTTACCCAGATATTAAACAACACCCAGACTTCTATTGTCTAGGGCTTGTATCTTGATGGGTAGAAGAACAAAGAAATGTGTCAAAACATGCAGGAATACTTCTCCTGACATGTTCACCTTTTTCCAAGTGTTAATTAGATAAGCTCAGGTGGCTTTCACTGATTGTTTACCCTTGAGGTTTCCACTGGCTTAATATTCCATAAACCCAACTACACATCTATTCATTCACAGATTTTTTTAAAATGGGTGTGCTTTGTTTCAAGGTACAGATGTTAGTATAATAAAATACTAACAGATCTCTCAGTATGAATAAACAGGAATCAGTGTTTATCCATGATACAGAGAATAGTGTAGGGAATTCTCTTCATTAAAATGGTAAACTAAGCCAAATTTAATTACAGCTTGAATGCCAAAGGGAAGTATGTTACTATCTTATCCTGCAGGACACAAGGTAATTTAAAAAAAACACTGGCATGCCAGTGATAAAGTAAATAGAAATACAAAATCAGACTAGGCACTAGTATTTGGCATGCTTCATACCCCTAGAAATCCATTTCCATTTCCAGTTATGATTAGCTGGCTTGGCTACTTAAAAAAATATAGGTCACTTTTAAAAAGCAGTCCTAAAACACACTTCACGTTTCTCCACTTTATAAACCTGGAAAACAAAATGAAACACATATAATATATTTTGCTGTGAGATAACAAAGTTCTAGATTGATATTGTGCAATGAAACAGAGGGAAAGTCCTTGTGAAGACGTTTTCTTCCTTCTAACAAGGAATTAGGATCAATAAGCTTTCTCTTTTTCCTTGCATGGTGACAGAAAACAAGATGCTAAGAAATTGGCCAAGAGGAAATCTTGGCATCCAGGTGTAAAAGCCATAGTACTGACAACTCTGCTGATACTGTGAAAGGCAGCATTTTGAACACACATTTGGTTTTTTACATTTCCTTTTTTACATTAGCATTTTTTCTAAAGATGTTTCAAGTAGGAGCTGAGCATGGTTTGTCACCCTTGTTCTTCAGCAGGAAGAAAAATTCCCAGTCTAAGCACATCTTCCTGCTAAATTTTTAATCAAAAAAAAAGTACAGTAAGCTGCCTCTGTAAGTTAAAATAATGCACTATATTATTAGAATAATAATAGAACTTTTGGTATCTAGCTTCTTCTATTCATTTATCCTCACCCAAAAATACTATTATCTGTTTTAGCTGAGCTGGTATATATCCAGCTAAAATATCCATAATTTGCAAAGTCGAGATCCTTGCAGTCAGTATATATTAATAGCTGCAAGAACTAGAACAGTCTGCAGTGCTGCCTACCTTTGTACAATGCCACTGTGGTTAGCAGAACCACTTTATAAATAAGCTGTGGGTTCTGTGTTCTTGGCTTTTTCAGCCTCAGGCTGGAAATTAAAGCCTGAAAATCACAGGGAAATACACTAACCAGCCAACACAGGGGAAGAAGCAGGATATTGTGGTTTTTACTGGCACACAACACAAATAATTTTGTTGTTACCACCTTGCTGAAAATTTTAAAAAGACCTAGCTTTATCAAAAATATACAAGATGATGATTTTTCACCCAAAATGGCTCAGCCAAATAAAAGCAACTGGACTTAACAAGAAATAAATATCCAAGAAGCCTGTAAGTAAAATCTATCAAACCCCACATAAAACAAACTTTAGGTGTGAATGGTGTCACACAACCGCATGAAAAAAATAACAAACATTCTTACATTCCACAAAATGACATTTTAACACCACCAGTAAAAATAAGGGATCCCTTAAATCAGTGCAGAGGAAGCAAAAACCCCAACAGCCACCCCTGAATCTGCCACTCTGATTTCCTGGCAGTGGCTGAACATTTCTGTTATGTCCTTGGAGTTAACCTAATTAACAACCGCGCTGCAGGTCAGCACTTGGCCAGCTCCCCTCAAATAATATTTAAATCTCTCTTATCTGGTCATAAATTACCATTATTTATCTATTGGCATACCCAAAGCAATTGCCTGCCTGTCACAAAAGTGTGCAGTGCATTGTTAGAGTCATAAAAGGGCTTCTGTTACAGTTGCAAAGTTGAGCTGGTAGATGGAGTCTGTAACAGAGGGACTGCCTTTCTTGAATGAATAGACTGAGTTCTCAATCTTGAATTCTGACCTGTGAATGGAATTGAAATGCTTAACCAACCACCCAGACAGATCTTAGCATAATTGTTATCTAACCTGAGCTCTACAGCCAGAGCTCTTTAAAAACCACCAGGATCCCTTAGCAGTGAGAATGGTTAGTAGCAAGGGAACTGGGCTTTGATAATCACTAATCCCAAAGTCCATCTACCAGACTATTAACCTAGATAGGAACACTTAGGCACACTTTGATGGAAAAAGTGCTAAATGCTTTTTTCCTTTTCCCTACTGCCCACAGCCAGCATTCAGTGATAGGTGTTTCTCATGTAATGCAGGACTTCACTGCTGCCCTGTGCCCAGCAACCACCTGGGCTCGAGTCTCTGCTTCAGTTACCATAGATGTCTCCCTGGTTCTTCTCCATTGAAACTGTAAGGAGGTGCTGCACAGGAAGGTATTCAGCAGCTGTAGTTGCTGTGCTGGCAGAACTGACACCCTGCTTTGATAGTCAGTGTGAATGTAAGGAACTTTAAACAATGATTTTAGCAGCTTACTTTCACTACCAAACTCTTTGACCATTAACAGAGGAAGAAATATTGTTTCAGTGGTTAACCTCAATTACTGCATTATACAACTAATAAACCACAAACAACTTCTTTCACAAAAAGCCTTTACCATATGGATCCCTACTCCAGTATCTTTAAAATCTTCCTCACAGAGAAATCAGACCAATAAGTCTGTCTCACATAGCAAAGAATAGGGATAGGTGCTAGCAGCCTTTCAACCTATCCATTCCTCAGGTTTTCAAAAGAATGAGCCACCCTGAATTCCACCTGCAAAAGGTCAGCTGCAGAATGCAAACAATTTCTTTGTGCTGAATGTCTCTCTTTTCTTTCCCTGAACTTGAGTTGACATGAAGTATTTGGCTTAGCTATGTGCAGAGTCCAAAGGCCAAGACCCCCTCTCTCTGCCAAGCATGCTGAGATAAAAACTCAGATAAGATTCATAGTTCCTGTAACTTTTGTATCAGGGAAACATAAAACTTGGGCAGCACTCCACTTCTTTTGGACATTGTGTATAAGAGCCACTGGAGACAGAGTACACAAGCAGCAGAGCTCCTCTCCATCAAGACTGTGTTCTGTAAATTCCTGCTGTAGAGATTTTTAGTGGAGATTTGTACAATGTTCAAAGGGAAAAAACAACACTGCTTTGATATGAGGCTTTCCCCCTTTCCTGTCTTTCATTCTTACCCATTCTCTACCACTCCAGCTTGAGCTGTGCTGCTCACCCTCTTTTGCTGTACTGTCAGCTTTCTTGCTGCCATCAAGACAGATGCCCAGAGCACAGGTGCTGCCAGGGCTGATAAGAGAGAGTGAGTCTGTCGGTGGGAAGAATGGCATAGCCAGCACTGTACTCTTCTAATTCTTTATTTGTTAGTCATAGTTTGCAAATGTTACAGGGGCAGTAACTTTGCAACATCTTCAAACACTGCACACAGAGAAGGCATCTGGCACTTCTCTGCAAACCAGGAATGTTTGGGCACTGTTACCCACTGCCCAACTGGCTTGTACAGAGCACTTACTAAGCAGCAAATTATTTTGGCTATTAAGGGCATACTTATTACAAAAACATGCTTTTGTTAATCATGTCAGGCTTCAGCTCTGTTCCTGAATTTTCTTTAGTTTTTTGCCCACCACCCACTCCTTGGTGAGTTCTGGGTAAATGCTCTCATTGTCTATTGTTAATCATTCTTGCCTACATGATGACAGCTGGTTTTTGATCAGTGTCTGAACAAAACCACCTTTTCTGGATGGGTCATGAAATGGGATGGAATTTATGAGGCATCTTTCTCCATATTACATTGCCCTCAGCTATGTTCTGTCTGAGGCACTCTGTACTACTGTGTAAACACATTCTCTTTCATGTCACAGTGATCTGGAAATAATGTCTATGAGTGGAACAAAATGGAAAGAAAAGACATCTTCTCACAGGCCTGTCTCAAAGTGGTATTTTTAAAAATATCAGAATAATCCTCTGTACAACAGGCAAAAGTGAATTTCTTTTCCTTCTGACACCTATCAGAGAGACAGACTGAACACCCCTTGTTCTGCAACTGCATTCTTATTTATTTTTTAAAGATCCCTCCTTGTCAGCCTATCACAAGAGGTCTTCTGATGCAGACTGAGCATTTTCAATGAAATACATCCCAATCAATCTGCAGAATTCCTGGCTCTAAGGGTTGCCCTGCTATTTCTACTTGTAACAGTTCTCAGCAGGTTTGTGCTTTATCCTTACACCCATTGTGGATAGTAATGGACTCTTCCATGTCCCTTTACACATCAACTTTCCTTTCAGCATTAACAATCATCATGGGAAACAGGTTGAAAGCTAGGAAAAGAGTGATGGATTTTTTGACACTACCCATATCACTGACCTGATCAACTGCAAATCAAGGACTGGGCAAAATATATCTCTGCTGGAACAAGAGAAGAAGCAGTACACATCCTGGTATTCTGCTTTTCAGGAGACTTCATGGTGATCCCAAAGCTGAGTGTGTACTGTATTTTTAAACTCTCTGTGAAAATGCAAGTTGCATCCACTTCATCACATGCAACAGGCAGATTCTATTTACAACAGCTTTCACACTTCTCATAGCTTTTCCTACCAAATATGCTGAACAGTGCTTTTATTATTACACATTAGTTCAAGAAGTAAAGGGTATACGAATGAAGCAAACTATGTGGCTGAAAAGATTTAATTTACTGTTCCTGAGAATTTGGATACTCATACAATGTCACCAGGATGTGGACTATAAAATTATTTTGATAGAAAAAGAGAGTCTATCAGAAAGTTTTGAATTTTCATGATACAGCTGAAAGTGATGTATACAGTATTGTGCAGCACATGCTAACCAGATTTTTAATGGTACACTGGGCACTTATAAAGGCAAATGAGTTCCCTGATATGCTTCACAGGATTAATAAATATGAGCTTGACAAAACTGCATTTCATTCCCACACAAAAACAAATGGTAATGAGTTAGAGAGATAAAGACAATATAGCACAAAAAGCCAAGTTGTCTTGCCAGAAATTATATAGAAAGAAAAACGATGCTGGTCTACCAGGTCTCAGTGTTCAGACAACCGTAGTGATACTTTAGTATTTATGTCAGAAGGTCCTCAAGAGATATGTTCTCTAGTCTGTTAGTTCTCTTTTAGTAAAACATTTGAAGTAAACTAGAAAGTTTATAACTAAAAGAGTCAAACAAATATAAAATCTTTGGTTAAGGCACCAAAATAAACCTGGAGCTGCTGAAATGGAAAACAGAATGAGTCACAATCCAAGAAATGCCTCAGGCTTGCTATTCTCTCAGTATATGCCAATATTCTCTAATAAACCTGATATTCAAACATTCACAGTGCCCAGCATATGCTTTAGACAGTTACCAACACAAAAACAAAGCCTAGATACATATGCACCTTTGCTGTCCTTGTGCTTTGCTGGGACATTTGTTGTCCGTGCTTCCTTAGAAGGGCCCCAGGAACATTCTCAGAGCATTTCTTGGCCCAGTATGTGCAGGATTTTCTAGGAACCAGAGCTCAGGTCGAGGGAACACTACTTCAAAGGGCAAGAGTGGGCTGTGTCTCAGGGGTTGCCTAGAATTCAGAGTATTGCCTGGGTTGTTTTACCATATATAGCCAGGAATCAGTCTTTAAATACTTGGGCATTCAAGTCCCTGATTTTGCCCTTATTCCCAATGGTTCCATTGGAAAAGTTGGAGCTCTGACTTATTTCAGCTGCATTATCTACAGGTTTCTATCTGAAGGTCTTTACATGGAATTCTTTCCCAAAAAGAAAAAGAAGAGAATCATAAAAAGGGTCATAGAAAAATTATAAATAGAATCAATCAATGAACATGAACACACAGGCACACACAAAATAGCAAAAACAGCTATAAATTGAAGCAGACTACAGAAAATAAAAGGGGCAGACCTTCAGCTGGTATAAACCAAAGCACTGATTGATCTTAAAGCTATAATGAATGAGAGAGCACTCACTAATAAAATAAATGCATCGCTTGCAGTACAAATAAAAGAGTTTTGAGCTGTTTTCACAAACACAACAAGAAAAAAAAAGGAAGGTTAAAATCTATCTGTAGACTGCTTTATTCCCTCTGTGCCTGCCAAGAATTTTACATGCAGTTATAGCTGCCTAACTATCAAAAAGAGAGTGAGAAAATGGAACGAGTCCAGAGAGTCCAGAAAACAGCAAAAATGATCAGAGAGACAGATACGTAGTGAGTAACTAAAATAGAACTAAATTTTTAAGACATTGGCTGTATGACAATTAAAGAGATACAGCAATCTACAGTCTGAAAGGCATGAACACGAAAAGAGAGGGACTTTTATGGGAAAATAGAAAGGGAAACTGAATAAGAAAAAAAATGCATTCTGGATTTCCAAAGTGGACTGAACTAGTCTTCCAAGTGTGGAATGTATAAAAGATCTGCAAGTCTAGGACTAACAACGTTCTCTTTTCCCAGACCTGTCTATGGTAGGCCTCGTAAAAATTTCTTATTCCCATTCTCGTTAATTCATCTGCATCGTTCAGCGTTCTTTACTACTAAGGCTGCTTAGTAGTAGTAGTTGGCATTTTATTCGAGGATCATCTAGCTCTGGTCAAAAGTTTTTGAGAACAAGCCAATCCTTAACCTAGTCCCTGTTCTCTGCTCTATGTCTCCTACCACTGCTACTGCTCACACAAACACTGAAGGAAATTTTAAGATGCAAGCATTGCATACATATACTTGCTTTCAGCACATGTTGAACTCACTGGCTGCTGCTAACTCTTTAAAGAGTTTCCCTATTCCCCCTGGATTTAATAAAAAGACAGAAAGAGGAAGAGCACATTGCCTTGGGAGGGAGTGGTCTGGAGGGAAAAACCCCAGAAGTAGCCAATTGAAGGTTAATCACAATTTGCTAGACTTTGACTATTGATAATGTATCTCCTCTCTAGAAAGTAATTTTGCATCCCATCTGCTCCAGTCTCCTTTCTTTGGATAACCTGGACAGAGCAAACACTGTAATAGACATACATATAATGAACACATATATTATATATACATATATATATATACATGTTGTAATACATGGACCAGTTGCACTGACATCCCAGGGGCAGGCCAACTCATACTACAGAAGTCTTACAGAGAGAAGGAATGTAATCCAAGTGCACCTCCAAGAATGGTACGTTCTTCAATTACACTTCTTTGGCTCAAAATAATTAGAAAAAATGTCAGTTGCTCACAAGGGCATTTGTGTTCTGTTGTCATCTCTTCTTGGTAGAGTTTTCAAAGTAGGAATTTTTTAAATTGTATGCCCTTGGAAAAAGCATTCTGCAAATTCTACTTTTCTCAAAAGAGCATTCTTTTCCATAAAGGAAGGGTTTTACATTAGAAACTACTTTATATACCCAAAGTCAAGATTTAACCAAACTACCAGACTATAAAAAATAATAAAGTTAAAAGAAAAAAATCCAATGATCCAATGAATGGTGTATGTGAAGCGCTCCTTGGGCAAGTAAAAATCAGACCCTTGCAAGCCCCAAGTGCAGGAATGGCCAAAGTCTTGGAGAAGAAAAACTCATCATTCTGTGTACAGCTGACTTATACATATTTCTGGCTTTCCAATAAGCCATTTGAAGCCAACGATATGATGAATAAGAATGGAAAATATCTTTTCTATATTTTAGGAATAAGAAATAAAAAGTTTTGTTGTCTAAGACTGAATTACTTTATGGATGAGAATTTACTAAACACCTCAGAGATTTTCTGAGTCATTAACATACTGCAAACAGACCAAAAATGCATTCTTAGCAAAAGCAGTTTATCAGACCCTAAGTATTTTTGTAAAGGAACTACAGAAAAGAATGACATAATTCAAGCATAACAGTATTCCTCTTCAGCACACAGAGCATGAAAAGAGCAGAAACTGGTGACAAGATCAAAGAGATTTTCACATAGAGAGTTGTTAAATAGCAAGTTGCAGAAAAGATCTGGAAAACTTAGTGGCAGCAAACCCCTGAAGTGTAGTTTAGAAATCCAAACAATTCTAGTCTCAATTTAGTGGCTGTCACATTTTTACACATGGATAGCTTTTAAGGACAGACCTGAGAAGTATTTGATCCAGCTGAATGGATAGAAATCTGCATCTTCAGAAAAAAAAATAAAAATCAGGTTTTGAGGTTTTTCAACATCCCAAGCACCTAAGCTTGTAGTAACTATTGAAGAGTTCAAGAGTTTGATTTTTATCTTTATAAAAGCCATCAGTCAAGGACAGCACACTGCTTCACACCCTCAGTCATCACCTACTTCCCACCAGCCGAGCTTCCTGCAAAGCAACACTTCACCAATAGATGAAAGAACAAAACAACCATTAGCAGAGTCCTAATTAGAACATTCAGCAATCTCAAAAAAATATGGTGTGATCCAAGGTAAAGGATCTCCATCACTGACAACTAATGACAGAATGTTTGCAACAAAAACCACCCAAGAAGAGTTACTGCTTTAATAATGATTTTTCATCAGAATCTAGTTTAATTTGGATGCTCAGAGAGAAATCACCTGCTCCTTCCCGCAAATCCCATGAGCACCCAAGCTGTTTCCGTACTTCCTCCAGAATATCCTTTTTCCTTTTTCATTTCAGCGGGCAAAGAGACCAAGCTCTGAAGCTCCGATGAACTTTCAGGTTCTGGTTTCATACAACACTGGTTTAGTGCCTTTCTTTCCTCTGCTTATATAAGTAAACAGCCATAAACACTGGAGTTACACTTTTTAACAAGCTACCACCAGTCAGCTGAACAGTAGGAGCTGTTGGACACTGTGCTGCAAGGCTAAAGCAGACAGCTCTGCTCCCCAGCTCTGGCAGGGCTGGGGCATGAACAGGCTCAGGAGCTGCCATTCAGTGCCAAGTAGCTTTCCATACCCTACATCCCTTTCTCAAACTTTTATTAGACACAGCTGGCCCACTGAGCAGGAACACCATTAGGGTGTCTTATAACCTTTAACATGCTCAAACACACAGGAATCATTGATTGTATCAGCCCCTGTCCTGCTGTAAACATTGAAGTGGCCAGCAGGACTGGGGAAGCGATTGTCCTGTACTCGGCACTGACTTGGCCACACCCCAAGTTCTGTGTCCAGTTCTGGGCCCCTCATTACAAGAAGGACATTGAGGTGCTGGAAGATGTCCAGAGAAGGAAAACAAAGCTGGTGAGAGGTCTGGAGAGTAAGTCCCATGAGGAGCAGCTGAGGGATTTGGGTGGCTTAGCCTTACTGTCTGCAGCCATCAAAAAGGAGGCTGTGGCCAGATGGGAGTCAGCCTCTTCTCCCAGGCAACCAGAGACAGAACAAGAGGAAATGGCCAAGGGAAGTTCATATTGGACATCAGGAAGAATTTCTTCCCTGAAAATGCGGTCCAGCACTGGAACAGGCTACCCAGGGAGGTGGTGGAATTATCATCCCCAGAAGTGTTCAAGAAATGACTGGATGTGGCACTAAGTGCTACAGTGTAGTTAACACGGTGGTGCTCTGTCAAAGGCCAGACTTGATCTTGGGGGTCTTTTCCAACCTTAATGATTCTATGATTCTATGATTTAATACATATCATACACACAGACAGCCTCTGAATCCCAGCCTGGGAACTTTTCACTTGTTTCAGCATTCAAATCTGAGTCTCAGTGAATCATTGCAAGCTTTATCCTGTAATATATACTGACATATTAATAACAGCTCTGATGATACATCCTGGTAGAAACAAAATTTTTAAAAATTGAAAGCTCACAAGAATTAATTATGAACAACACTAAAAACAGTCCCAAACTTATATTGGTAGGAGAAAAGTAAAAAGAAGTATCTAAAAATGTCTGAGCCCAGCCCCT
The DNA here is from genome assembly GCA_016584745.2 of Phylloscopus trochilus trochilus. NCBI lineage: Eukaryota > Metazoa > Chordata > Aves > Passeriformes > Phylloscopidae > Phylloscopus > Phylloscopus trochilus. The sequence goes on along the minus strand of WQNJ02000016.1, from coordinate 25,766,162 downwards.
TTGCTCTTCCCCGTGCTCTCCATCTGCTCACAAGGAACCATATTCCCACTGTTGGTATTAAACAGCAAATTCTCTCATCCCTCAGTGGAGACTATTTGAGCACTATTAAGTCATCAAAGCAGCAACTCAGGAGACCTCATGGGAGTACTTGCTTTCTTCCTTTCTCATATTAGAAATCAGAGGCTATGCTGAAAGTTACTATAAACATCTCTATTACTACTAACTTAGCTTGGCTAAAAGAGATCAGAAAATCCTAAAATCATTTCCACAAACACTTTTTGGCCTGAACATCTGTCCGGCCATGCTAGCAGAAAGCTGAGCGTGGTGTTCCTGAACACGGAAACTGGAAAAATCCCCCTTACTGAACATTGTATATACCTCCTTTTATTCTGTGCATTATTCAGGGATTATAACTTGATGCTGTTCTAGCTCTACTCTGACCTCACTTGATAAGTCATATACAAATAGTTTCCAAAATAACTACCAAAGTTATTGAAAACAGCATGATTTAAGGGATTTTTAATAACCAACATCCTCAGTCATGTGCAGACTTGAGCTTTTATTGCTTTTAAACAGGCTTTCCATGAAAAATATTATTCTTTCAGGAGCAATTGCATCACCACTTTATTTCAAATCCTCAGAGATTACAAAGGTAAACTCTTTGCTATTCCATGGTGCTTTCTCCATGTTCATCAATTAATACAATTACAGATTTCAAAAAGTATATGGACACGAACAAGAAAATGCTATCTGCTTTTTATAAATGCAAGCCTAGTCACCATTGGCAGACTGTGATTTGGGAGTTATTTCAAGAAGAACCACTCCCTCGCTTTTAGCAAAGCTGAACCTGAGCAATAAAGCAACAGACTTGCTGCTCCAGCTGGTTGGGTTGAGTGAGATGCAGCAGGAGTGGTTGGGAAATGGGCAGAGCTGCCCAAAAGCAGGTCCCAGGTTGTGCACATGCACCTGATCCATGCCTCTAGTGAGGGGAGAAGTAGGAAGTAGTTGGTACAAACCAGTATGGTTTGACTTCTGTAACAGAAGTCTGTAAGGGCCCCCTCTGTAAGGGGCTAGTTTGGGAGCTTGTGTTGGTGGCTCCTACCTTGCTTTTCGGCAGCACCAAATCCAAATTTTTGTGCCTAGTCCAAGGAGCTACCAGAAACTTGATGGATGCCTTTGGGCTGCACTCAGGTCCCCGAATCAATAGGCTAAAAAAAGAAGAGTTGCTGGACAGAAGCACCCTGAAGGGTAGGACTGAACCTTGACTCTAATCGTTTTTTCATTCTTCTCACTCATGGAGCAAAGAGTAATGGAGGAAGGCAGGAGGGGTGAGGGGAAGCAGGGTAAAAACGCAGATCATAAATACGGCTGGAGTCATCATGCTGCTTCTTTGCCTCCCTTTAAAACTATTTTAAACTCATATTTGCAGACTTTTTAGACCTAGTCCGAAACATTTATGTGAGATAAGTAATATGGCAGAAAAAAACACATCAATATGTTACACATAGATGCAAAGCTTTTCAGCAGAAGTTCCAACAAGAACAACGCAGTATGAACCAGAGCATTGTAGTAGGTAATTTCCTACCCAAATTTTGCATAGTTGTTTTTATATCACTTTCTTGTGAGCTTTTTAAGGATTAAAGCTCTCCTTAATGTAGTGGTGAAAATTAAAGGAAGTTAAAATTAGCGACTTCCTCTTTAACAGGCCTGGATGATTGATTAGTAATATCACTTCAAGACTGACAGGTGACTGTGGTTATTGAATATAGCAAGAATTAACTCCTGGCAGCTTATGAGATCACTCAGGTACTTTTAGCAGACATTATAATAATTTAGTGACTTTATACAGATCACTCAGGTTTAAAACATGTTCTCAAATAAAACAGAGGAAATAATTTGTATGGACGGAAGCTAAAACACAAAGAAGGCATGAAAATATTTGTAATGGCAGATGCACTATTTAATTGCAGCAAAAGTTAGGCGGTTTAAGCAGCACGAGTCAAGTGAATGTGTGACAGGTCAGTGGGGCCGAAGAGGGGACCCTCGGTGGGCAGTGGCGACTCACCTCTCCTCCCCCCTTCTTTCCCTGTTTCCCCTGCAGCTGCAAAGGGGCCACAGACACGGCCCACCACGGCCCAGAGAACAAGCCCCTCTGCTTTTTGTTTCTGCTGCCTGTTGTTGCGATGCCACAAACGCTGACAAAGGCCAGGCGGGCACTGCAGATGAACGGGGAAGCCGAGCGCGGCGGGGGCGGCCCGCGGGCGGCCTGAGCGCCCCCCGAGCGGCTGCCAAGGCCAGGGCCGAGGGCCGAGGGCCGAGGGGCTGCGGGGCGCACCCGGGCCCGGCCCGCGCCTCCCTGGGGCTCGCCGGGGCTCCCGCCGCCGGCCCCGGATCGGCCCGCGGGGCGTGTCCCGGGCAGCCCCGCTCCGCCCCGGCCCGGCCCGGCCCGGCGGGGCAGCGGCGGCGGACGGGGCAGGGCCGGGCCGGAGCCGCGCAGCGGCGGCAGCGCCATGGGGCTGGAGACGGAGAAGGTGGACACCCGCATCTTTATGGACGACGACGACAACTTCCCGCGGAGCGGCGGCCCCGCGCTGTCGGAGGCGGAGAAGTGCGCGGAGGACGAGCTGGACCGCGACCCCCACGGGCTGAACTCCCACCTGCAGGTGCGGGCCGGGCCGGGCCGGGCCGGGGGCGGGCGGGGCCGGGGCTCGGGTCCTCGGCCAGGGGGCTCCCCGGCGGGCTCCCCGTGACGGTAGAGCCTCCTCTTTTTCCAGCTGGGGTTCGAGGACGTGATCGCGGAGCCCGAGCTCACCCACTCCTTCGACAAGGTCTGGATCTGCAGCCACGCTCTGTTTGAGCTCAGCAAGTACGTGATCTACAAGGTCCTGACTCTGGTCCTCGCCATACCGCTGGCCCTGGTTGTGGGGATCGTCTTCGCGACGCTCAGCTGCCTCCACATCTGGTAAGCGCGTACTGTGTCCGGCGGTGCCGGGGCGCTGCTGACAGCCCCGCAGGAGTGCTCTCCTCCAGCTCTCATTGCTGCCCAGCCACCCATCACCAACTTTACATCGGGAGTAGTCAGATCAGCTAATGTTAACTGCTGTATTTCAGAAAGGGGAACAATGCTTTCTCTGTGGTTCAGTTCCCTGCCTTGGTTTTACCTGCAGTCTGTCATGACTGTATAAGCTCCTTGGGGCAGAGAGCCTGTATTCCCGCTTGGATGGCACCTACAGAAATGCATTCCAGCCTTGGCTGGCTTCTGGAGTGATTATAGTGACTGAATTTGTTTTTTAAACTGAAGTGCAGAATTTGTTGAAATGTGTATTTTAAATGAATTATCTAAGCAGAAGTATTACTAATGCCTGAATTTATTACTAACTTCTTAGTACCTTTACCTCTTTCATTTTTTACCTCACAGACTGAAGAAAGCTTTTGAGGGCCTAGCTGGCTCTATGTTACTGCCATAAAATGTAGTGCCAGTGCCTTGCATCTGGTACATAACTATCTCTAAATGCAGCTCCAAAGCCCTTCCACCTAAGCAAAAAAACCCAAAACCCTGCTGAGCTCAGGAAAGCTGCTTCTGGCCATTGCATAAGTTCAGAGGCAAATACACTGGCCATCCAAGTCATACCAAACCTGTGTACTTCAAGAAAAATATCAGGATGAGTACTTTGAGACCAGAAAGGAAGGTGATGGTGGAGAAGGAAGAAAGGCAGGGTGAAGAATGAGGCTGAGGAAAGAACTGACAGGAAGGGATGAATTCAGATTATTGACATTATTTCTGCAAACCAGGATTTTCCGTATATATGAGATTTGGGCAAAGTCAAATTTGACTTGGGTGACACTGGAATCCTTTTCCTTTTATTAAGGAAAACAGAATACAGGAACTGGAAGTGATTATCTGAACCTGTGGTGGCAATCTCATGGGTGCAGATTTCAGTGTTTGAAAGTACAATGGAAGCTTGTGTTGATGACATTGTCAAGCCACTTTGAAAACTGATTAACATGAATTTTGGAGCATAGTGTTTTCATCATATCTAAAGAAGTGGCAGTGCAGTTCAGAGATGCCCACTTGCTACATCTCTTGTTCCCAAATTGTTACAAACAGTGCATAAATGTAGTGTTGCCCAGATTTTTAGATGTCAGCTGTCACTGTGCCATAGTGTGCAGTGTGACTGCAAAACGGTATGGGGAGCATTTATACATTTCCAGTAGGGAAATATCTGTGGAAAAATTCGTCAAGGTCAGATTTATTAAAACTGTAGTACTTTTTTTGTGCTTCAGAAGGATCTTGTATCTGGATTTCACAGACTGGATACAAAGTTTCACTGATCCAGGACTCAGAGGTCACTTACTATTTATGCTTGTAGTCCCTGGTGACTATCTCAGGAACTGTGGGTTCTCAGTACATGTGAAATAGGACTGCCTGAATGTTGCACTTCATTTGAAAAGTTTCTCTTGACTTTCTGTGAGCACACTTGCTTCCCCAACAAATCATTTTCTTTGCCCAGGGTCATTGTCAACATAGAATTGATCTCTCATTTTGATCTTCTTTGCACCTGGGATGGCTGTGAAAGAATCACGTAACTCAGTATTGCTATCTGCATCCCCTTGGACTCCATCCAGTGCTACCATCCAAAGGCAGTACTGCCTCATATTCCTGCAAACTCAAGCTGGATTTGTTCCAACACAGAGGTGGAACACACTGAGACTAAGTTGGCATCTCTGCACCTCTTTGTGTTCCAGATACCATGTGAGTGAGCTTTTGCATTTGAGAGAGTAGTGCAAAAGCAGTGCACATTTAGAGGCCCTAAACATAGGATACTAGTTCCCTTGTAGGCCCATTGGGTCTGAAAAAAACCCAAACTAACTCCTTGTTTTGTACATGAAAGAAAGGGAATTCCATTATAACTCCATCTTCAGCTATTTAAATGTCATGGGAAGACTCTGGGGCAGACCTCCCAGACCTCCCAGAAGTCTGCCACTAAAAGTCTCTGTGCTGCACTTTTATCATCCAAACCAGTGAGGTGATGTTGATATGTCGTAAGGGAGCCTTTTCTGGGGCTAAATTCAAAAGTGTTTCAACTGCTTTTGGAGGAGCTCAAGCAGAAAGCTCTGTTGATGTCACACATGTTGTTGCAGTTTCATCAGCGTGTTAAAAATCCACAAAAGTCTAACAGCGTTTCTCACACTCAAGGGCGACTTGTGAATTGCCCCCATCACACCTGGTAGTAAATGTTGTCTTTCACCTGCAAAAAGAAAGCTAAGTAAGAAATATATAGCAGTACACTTAATTTTCAATTTTAACCATGAAGATGGAGCATATCGTGTTCCCAAACTGGCTGCTTGAGCCAGAATCTGGTTTCACGCTACCTGGTAAAAGATACTGATGGACTGAAACAGGGCCAGCTAGTAGGCTGGTGATCTACATACAAGCCAGTTCAAGGAAGTCAACTTCACATTTTTTCTTTACTGATGACTGTCATTCTAACCACAGAATACACAGACCACACTGAGTTGCAACATCTTTCTGTAAAATTAGCAAGCTTTTAAATACGCCCTCATATTGTAGCTCTTAAGGTTATTGATTTTTGAATATGAACAGAACACTTCTGGTTTTTCAGGTGGTTCATGCAAAATCGTTATACTTCTTGTAGATCAGCAACTGATTCTTGTTCCAAGCCACATGTTTGCCACCTCTTGGAAATTAACACTTGGATTTTGTATCTGCATTTTTGTAGTCTTATCAGAAAAGTGTTCTGGCACGTTGCATATTTACACTAAGAATCAGTGACCCATAAATTCGGTCTTGGATCTGAGGTGGGCTCACTCAGCTCTGTAGTCACCACTGGCTAAAGCAGTAGGTATTCACAGCACTTCTCCACTTGAGCTTCTATTCACAGTGCTAAGATAGAGCCAGGGACTTACATGAAAAGCAGATCTGGACATGCATATTATTTCTTACCTTTTAGTATTCTACAACTTCATTTACATAACTGCTGCTATCATACTCAACCCTAAAACCATGTCCCTACTGACTGCTTGAAATCAAAATAAATTACACTACAGCTAGGAAGGCCTACCTTATAATCTGGTGGTGCTGCCTTGATGCCTCTTCTTTGATGTCCAGTACATATCCCTTGGTTTAGGAAAAGGAAGTACGTGGATGTTGTATTGCTTCTTTTATTGTAGTTTTATCTTTTCCAGTCTAGCCAGGTCTTGGAATACATGTTTTTTGATTTTAATGCACTTCAAACAGTGTGTATGAGTCGTGAAAGGCTTTGGTGGTTATCCATTGCCTTGCTTGCCCCAGTGGTTAATGGCATAAAACTAGAAGCTGTACAACTGCTATGCAATTTTTAGCCATCTTTTCACAATGCTTGCTTGTATTGCAGAGCTGTACAAGACTTTTAATTCACAATCATGATGTAGTACATGGAATGAGATTATTAAAGCACAGAAACATAGAGCATTTGAAAAAATAGTATTAAGACATGTCTGAGATTACATTTTGAAAAACATTACAGGAGAAGGTGTGATTTTTCACTTTGAACCTGGAATCTGAATTAATGGTGTATGACTACTCCAACATTGTTGCTCAAGTCTGTGAAAAGTTGGCTCTCATTATCAGTGGGAATTAATCTGTGCTCTGCCACTTTAAAAAGGTGTTTGGTTCTTGACAGTGTTTGTTTAGGGCTTAGCAAGAAGAAAAAGTAACATGAGCAAAAGTGAGAAACTTTGAGGGGTATAAATTTGCAGTTGTCATGCCTTGAACAAAATAAAGAGAAAATAGGATAGGAGGCAAAAAATGAGGTAATTTGTGCTTTTCAGTTCAACAGTTCCCAAAGGTCACGATTCATCCCACTTGCTCAAAGAAAGTGTATTTTATAACATATAAACATAGCAAGATTCAATGAGAGGTCATATAGGTAGCTGTCTTCAGCTTAGATGACAAATTCAACAGACCTTTTGTTTTCTTCCCAATGGTGTACTACATGGTAATACCACTAGTACCAATATGGCATCAGAGTTATCCTAGGGTTATGCTACTTTAATGTTACTGTTAAGACATTACTCAAGCAGGTAGTTACCTTGTCTGTCCAGACCATAATATATCCACAGAAAGGATGGGTATGTTATGTTTTTCAGGTCACAAAAACAAATACATGGCTTCTAATGGCATTTCATTATTTAAGTGTGACTGGTCACTCCCTGGAAAGCACATTGCACCCTCTGATAACCTGGAAATAACACACTGATATCCCGTGCAGAACAGGATGCAGACTTGTACACATGTATATTCACACACTCACATAATTTAAAACTTAAAATACACCTTTTATGACTCTCCTTGGTGTAAAGGATTTTCTTCTCTGAGGCAAGATGTTCAAGTAATTGTTCTATAAGTAGATGGGCTTTTATTTTAAAATTGGAAGTTATTTACATTAATTAGCTTTGGTTGCTATCATGTCTCATGTATCCTCCTATGGATTTATCCTACATTGGGTTTTACCATGCATTTACCATGAATAAAAAATTGCATAACAAGTGCTTAAAGATTCCAAAACATTACCAAAACATTTTAATGTTTATTTTGCTTAAGATTATCAAAATAGGTTGAGTTCCAGTACTGTGTGAATGACCTCTACAGCAATTTCAAGTACTATGATCACTGCTTCTCAAGCCTTCTACACCTTTCTGTGACTCCTCTGCATACTGTGGTATTTGTTTAGTTTGTATTTTGTGTGATCCTGTCAACAGAGGGTCCAAAAGAAATGTTGTCTTTTCTATTTCTCTCCAGTTCAGTTAGATTTTAAAAAAATCAGGCCAAATTAATTATAGATGGTAGTAAAGGAGCAATGACGTAGTCCTTATAAACGATCTGAAATGGAAAAGAGGTGAAGTCAGCACAAACAGAATAGCCATTTCTGGGGCTTTCCCAGTGTTGCTTGGAAAAATAGCTTTTTTTTTTTTCCCCTTTGCATTATTGATGTTTATCAGATGCATTCTAACACGTTAAGGCCTAATTTTTTACTCTATAAAGCATCTATTCTATATGCAGTGATAGATTATATGTGGTTATAAACACATAGTTTACAGGGTTCAGTTTAAAATTAGAGGCACATTATTCCAGTAATGCTCACAGTCCTATATGGGGTTTTTCAGCAGAGACAAAAGAGAAGGTTTTAGAAAAACTATTCTTGTTTAAATCCATCTGGGCTAGCTTTGAGTAGAGCATTGACGTACTAGTATATGGCTTGCATTGTATGACAAAAGCTGTTAGATAAACACTGAAAGTAATTAATTTTGATTCTGTACATTTCTAACCTTCAACTTTTTTAAAACATGGTAGGTTTTTTGTTAATCTGAGGAGTATGCATTGTAAATACACAGCACCTTTTTTTCAGACTTATGATGGAATATTAAATTATGTATTTTCTGTCATTCCAATCAAAGTCACAGGAAGTTCTGCAGTGGAATTATGCAAATGCAAGATTGGGAACTTAAATTTTGAATGCAACAGTAAAGTAGAACAGAGTTTATTATCTTTGTCAAAAGAATCTATAGCTTCTTTTTTACCTAATTTAAGAAGCAAACATTCAGTATGGCAGAGATTTTTTTAAAACCTTGCACTAGTAGAACTTCAGTATTATTTATGTATACATGTAGTTTGACTGCACCCAAGTAAGAACAGTTTAGTGAAATGACCAGAGGTTTGGGGCAGTAAATGATTAAGGAAGGAGAATAACTTAAAATAGTGTGGTCAGTTATCACGTATGCACTGGCCCTCCTGAACTGCCCAAATGTGCACTTCTTGCTCTCCTCCACTGTTAGCATGCTTGGCTCAAGCCACCAGTAATGACATTGCTTTGGAATTGGTACACATGGAGAGCAATCCCCAGATGCTTACCAATGCTCAGGAGATGAAAGCACAACACTTTCTACTATGCACTCTGAGTGAATAAAAAGATCTTTTCCCCTGATGAGTTCTGACCATTTTCTAATGTTAATTTCTCATCCACAAATGAAGAACTTTACAGGATCAGCCCATTTTTCTGAGACGTGACATGTACCTGTATCGTAATAATCTGATATACCTGGACATTGCTTTCCTGTTTCTCTTTTACTGTAGCATCTTGTATCAGAGATGGGTGGAAATGAGACACCAGTGGTGTGATGTGCACGTGTGCCTGTGCACTTGCGAGACTGCGAGACTGACAGATAAAAGAAACACCAGAGGAGGCAGCAGAGCAAGAACAGATTGTAAAGGGTGCTGTTTCCAGTAAATCAAACTGGGGAATAGGGTGCTTCTCTCTACCCCTAAAGACCCACATTCAGATGTGACCACAGCACAAGTCCTTAGGAGATGACTGCTCTTCAGCCACAGTGGGTGGCAGCAGGGCTGTGGCAGCAAAAGTTCATCATTCTAAATGGCATGTAAAGAAATTGCCAGTTAGTAAACAGAGACACAATGAGAAGAAAGCTGGTGTCTACACTCTCATGTTGCATACAAATGTTTCTGGCCAGAGGACCAAATGCATATGCAGGTGTGAGACCTTGAGCAAACAAAGTTGGTGGAGAATGACTGCAAGAGAGTAGAGTCAACTTGTTTAAATATTTATATTTATATTATAAAGTTTAAAAAGTTGAAACCACTTCCCTTCCACAAGACATCACACTTGTGTTTCATTATCCTGATTTTCCCATGCTGTAGCAGCACCAATCTTCAAATCTTTCACTTTCTGTTTTACAGGGTTGTGGTGCCTTTTGTAAAAACCTGTCTCATGGTCCTGCCTTCGGTGCAAACTGTGTGGAAGAGCCTGACAGATGTTTTCGTTGTACCATTCTTTCAGAGCCTCGGCCGGTGCTTTGCCATGGTTAATATACGTCTGGACCAAGAGTAAACATCAGAGATGTGACACTGCTGTAGTTGTAGCTGCTGTTATACTTCTTTGCTAACCTAACAGACAAGTACTTACCATTCATTCCAAACCGTTCAATTACAATGGCTGGTTTAAGTGGGGACATGCTGTTTCATTAAAACTCTTTTATTATCAGGGAGATCTATTTAAGAATTAGTAGGCAGTTTTCATAGCTCACTATTTTAACAGCATAGTGATCGTGGAGTATATTGGCAACACTTTATTTTAATGGTAGGCTGATTGGTAGATTACAGGAGAATTCTCATGGGGGATTAAAAGCCACCACAGTGATAATGATTGGTGTTATTACTATAAATAAATTAATGAATAGGCTGTGAGACCTTATACAAAACTGATCTCTAGGGTTTCACATTGACTTTACTGCAGTTCCACCAGGGATCGTTTCTGGCCTCACTACACACAATGATAAACCCAGTCCTCTCTTATCAGCAGTTAAAGTGAACGTGGTATATTGCATGAACATACAGGGAAAGGAACTGTTGTGTAATTCTCCTATATGGGGGGGGCAGGAAAGCTCCCTAGAAGTTTATCCCTTAAAATAAGGTGTTAGCTAGTGATCTGTAACATTAGCTAATCTGTATATTTTATTTAATGAGAGATTAACTTTGCTGTATATTTTGTACCTTTGTAAATGACAATTGGTCAGGTTTTTATGAAGCATAGTTTCTCTAGTATTTGAATTCTAACCAACTTATTAAGCAGCAAGAGTAAGACACTGCAAAAATTATTTTAGATAACTAAAATTGCCTTTTCTAAATTAAATACATTTTGAGTGTTGCTGTGCAATTCTAATATATTAATTATACATGATTGTGTGTAAAAGCAAAGATTATAAGTATTTTCATACACAATTATGCAAAAGACTTGGAAATATCTGTTTATGAGAAATTGTTTTTATTAAAAGTTGGATGTAATAAATGCTACCCTACCTATTTCTGTATATTATTGGTGTGAACATTGTGATATTTAAAGCTATAGACACTATGCTAGCACTTTAGCTATGTAACAAGCTGTTATAGAAGGCAAGTGAGTGTACTTGGTATCTTTGTCTAATTCTCCTAACCTATTGACTTGACTCCCCTCTGTTGCATCTTTGCTATTTCAAAGTCTAACCCCTGAAAAAGACCCTTCTTTCTTCTGCACCTAATATGAATTTTTAAACCAGAATAACAGAACGTGTGCAGAGATACATTAAAATTACATTAGCCTTCTGGTGGGCTTATGCTGCTGTTCTATTTAAATACAGATGGTAAGTTGCAATTGTAAAATGTTTGTATGATTTAGAATGTTATTTTCTAAAGTGATGTCTCAAATTTCTTATCAAACAATAGGTATCTAATAAAATAATAAAATGTCAGCTGCTTCCCATTTTCAATTTCATTTCTTTTCAGATTTGTCAACTTTTAAACAAACTCTTAAAATGCCAAAGACCATAGAATACTCTGCAGTTCTTCCAAAATATATGAGAGATAAAGAAATGTATTAGGACCAATACAATTCCACTATTATCAACTGCATTTAATGTATTTATAGCAGAAAATTACATATCTCTATCATCTCTGCAATTAAGCCCTTACACAATGATTGCTTTCTCTGAAGAAGGTTTCTCTGCAGAATTTTGGCAACATTCAAAATAATGCTTAATTCTTTTTACAGGTGCATGCTTTCTTTACAGATGAGCTGCACAAATGAGCTTCATTTTCCTTTTCTTGTCTGTTGGCCTATTAAAGCTACCTGACACTGTATATGTTTTTGTATATTAAAAACATCTTTAGATATTAAAAGTATTTATAGCATTTGTGCCATTTAGAGAGGGATTCATATGGCTTTACAAAATTAAATTTTAATGATTCGTGTCCAAGGAAACTTCTCTTGTTCTTTTTTATTCTGCAAGAAGTTAGCTTGTTTTTCAGATGTGTTCTTCAAAATACCTTTCTTGTGTTAAAAACGGAAATAACTCTTTTGAAAATAAAAATTGGCCAGGCTAGGCTTGAACTCTTTTGAGAGTTATTTTCTTTCACAGTGTCCAAGGACTTTTACAAAGATATTTTCCACTGAAAAATATCCCCTTGATGAATTCATTTAAAAGAGAAAAAGAAAATAAAACAATCAGTACTAGTTCTTGTGTCTAAAAAGAGCCCTATGAAAGCCTAAGCTTTGAAGAAACCCAAGTCTGGATTTTAAGTTTTGAGAATGAGGCCATTCCCCAGAGAAAGATGTATCATTTTATGGCATGCATTCCTGGATATATGCACTCTTAAATAGCTCACTGAAGTCAACTGGCTCTAGCTACCACAGACGATTAAGTAGAATGGTTTGGTTTGTTCTTATTTTGATTTAGGCTTGTCATTGATTAGTCCTTTTCACTATTTCTCTAGCTGCTACAAGACTCAAGCAAGCTTTTAATTAAAGCTCTTAGTTTCTTAGATATTTATAGCAATATTTTTCTGTGGAACAAGTGTGCCTTCAGTGTAAGAAAATATAAAGTGCACTCTTAGACTTCGGGTAAAATATTAGATGCTTGGCAAATACTCTTACTTTGTCCATAAAAGGAGTGGAAGGAAGTATAAATATTTACAGGCTCTCCAGTACTCAGGTGTGAATCTGCCCCAGGCAAGTCTGGCTGGCAAGTATTCTCAGGATTTTATGGTTCTGACATACATCCTGAAGGTCTGGCCCAGCATATGCTGTGAATACCTCACAGCACTGCTGGACAACAGGAACTGAATGGGAACTGGCACTGAACTCTGCTCTTCAATGTAGGAGCAGGTCTGTCTCCAATTTGTTTGAAATGTGGACAAATTGTCCCAGCTGATCCCTTAAAAGCAACTTACAAATGAGAATTTAGGGAGTCCAGAGGAAGGGAGTCCAGAAACTGAGTCTCATTTACTGCAACAAATGTAGGGAAAATTTACACCAAATTCCGATTATTTTGATGCATCTTTGTGTCTGTGGAATGGGGCAAATGTTATTGTTCATAACAAGACTAGACTTTCCATCGTCATGGTAGAGCATTACAAATAATAAGTGTGAGATGTTCTGATTCTAGCCTGTCTCTTGTTACTGCAGACCTTAGCTCTACAGCCATGAGCTGGAAACTCAGTTCTGACTTGCAAAATATTTCAGCATCTTGTTTTTCATGAAGATCACAACTAACATACAGAACTCACCCTGGATTTGTGTTTATGGACTTTTTAATTTTAATTCACAGAGAATTTTAACCTGCCTCCTCATGAGAGCTGTTTCCTAAAATGCTCCTAATCTGATTCTGGAACTTTGTATCTTATGTTTCATCACCCTAGTAGTTCACCATTTAAATTGAAATAAATTCTTAACAGAAGCTTTGATGTATTTGTAAATGAAGAGCCTGTTCCCACCTCTCAGAAAAGTTCACTTAAGCATTCACTGACTAAAAAGTTCAGAACATCCCTGCAGCTCTGGGACCTCAGACCACACACTCGTATGAAGTGGAAGCCAAAGAATGGTAAGTCCTTTATTTTTACAGGGTGTGATCATTCCCCCACCTGCAGAGATAAAACTATTGCTGTTATTAACTCTTTTTAAAAAACTTGGAAAAATACATCTGCTTGAGTTTTTTAAAATAAAAATGCAAATTGAACAAGGTCAAACACCAGACACTTTACCAGAGTTGTCTGTTGTCTATGCTCATGAAAATTAGAGTTGAAGGCCTCCAGAGACACTGAACCAGCAGTTAGGCATTAAAATTGGAGGTTCTTTCTTCATGCAGGGATTTACAAATTAGGCTAATTAATAGAAGCTAATTGTAGCTTGGTGACACTAATCTTCCTAAGCTTATTGCAACAAAAGGAAAATGTCTTCTGAGAGGCAATTCAGAAGAGCTAAGATAGGTTCCTGCTTTGAATCATCCTCCAGAGAGAAGTCTGCACTGATTAATACAAAATATTGGGCTGGGCTTGGCTTCTTTGCTCTGCTACATAAAAAATTGTATTTGCTGCAGAAATTGGGAAGGCTGATGGAAGCAACTAGAGTTTCATAAAAGTAGTGAGGCAGGTTCTCTACACACTTCTCTCACAACTTGATGCCAGTGTTAGATGTTCAGTTTTGACTGTTGTATAGCTTCCCCTTCCAACTCAAGTGGGACAAAGAAGGACCCCTTCACATAGCACTGAATCAGATCCTAAATAAGACACTCAGATGGAATAAAACATAGAGATTCACTATTATTTCAAACGTTGAGGAGAGCTTGTCTGTTTTTCCAACTGCCTCAGCTCAGTAAGAGCTGCCTTTTCATCCCATGTACCCGATCTTGCTTTTTTTATTTTCCACGATTAGATCTATCACAATAATACAACTATCAGCTAGGGTTTACCAGGCAATGCTTAGGTAGAGAATGCCTAGGTTGACATAGACCACTGTTCATGGTCCAGCTCAGTAGTTTTCAAGGTATTTGATACTGCAAAGGGTTGAGAAAAGAGGGACTTGGTTTGCACAAGGTCTTGCAAAATTAAAGCTTTCAATCTATTTGCCTCTCCAGTCAAGGCAGGTACAAGCTATCTTGCTAAAGACCTACAGGGGCTAGCTCTAATAAAAGATGTACACACCTACTACAGGACTGAGATGAGAAAGTGTCATGCATTTTGATCCAAAACTGTAATCCCTGCCCAGCTGCCACCCAACCAGGAACATGTCTGAACTCAGAAGGCACCTCCCTTTCCCGTAACACCCCACAATACCTACAGTTTTACTTTTGTCATGCCCAGAACTGCCCTTATTTGAGCAACTTGGCATCTTACTCACATCCAAGCCCAGTCAGAACCCCAAAAGAAAGTGGGGCCTTAGACTCCTTAAAATACACTTAACTGCACATCAGCAGAATAAGGTACTTCCCAAAATACACTTTCCCAGGAGTGAGTCCAAATGCAGTGGCACACCTCAGGCAAAAATTGATTTCAGGTTTCTCAGGTATTGATTTGAGTGTTCTAGCCCTTAGGCTATTGTGAAATGTTTTATGGCAGCGTCACTTTCACATAAAATGAAATCACTCCTGTCTAGAAGTTGTGAGAAGGAAGGAATGTGAGAAGAGCTATCCATCTCTCTGACATAACTAATCCTTGGATTCAAGGCACAAACAGGCCAAATACCAAATGCATACCTGAACCTGCAGCCCTGTGTACTGGGGGCGACGGGAACCCATCTCTATGGAAAAGTTCTGATCCAGTGACTTACATTTTAAAATACAGAAACCCTCCAGAGAGTGGGGACAGGATGACCACCATGAATCCTCAAAGATATGAGTCTTTTAAAGACTACAAGTCTTTAAATAATGGAATGAGGAAAACATTGGCTTGCATGTTAAACATATGCTAATGCTTATTATCATGCAACAGAGTGAGAACAGTAACATGACTGCTAAAAGTTCAATACCAACAGTTCTGGAAGCTAAGGCTTTCATCCAGCAAAACATACAAAATTGCACATAAAATGATGTGGTTAAGCAGTTGATCTGAAGACACACAAAAAAGCAATGATCTTTGCTGCTCATGGACAGCCTCTGTTACCTGACAGCCCTGTTGCTGTTGAAACTATGCATAAAGAAAACAGTTTGCCAGGACTGATTTTGATCTTGCTGACATTGGAATATATCAAAAGTATTGCTAATTCCATAACTGGAGTAACTATACAACCTTAAAACAAAAAGGGGGCTGAGGAGTGGAGGAAGAACGAGTATTTAGTATCAGACAAAGACACTCAGTGAGCAGTCACCCACATTCAGTTCAGTTTCATGACTCATTTTCTGACAGTTTTTGAGGGATTTTGTCCAATCCTTCCCCCTCCGCCCCGTGCCCCGGTTTCTGGGAATCCTACCCATAACAAAACTTCCTCCCATCAAAATGGAAAAACTAAATCATAAATTGCACATGCTTTACTCCAGGCTCAGAGCAAGTTTTCAACTAAGGTAATCCCAAGGTTTGAAATTTCAGTTAAAACAAGATTTTGGAGCAATAAAAACTGTTTAAAATCAGGTATGAAATGCCTAAGGCTGGTGTGATGAAAAAAGGCAGTGAGGTGGTCAACCAAGGTGGCATGTAGTCCTGTTTAGCAACTGACCTCTAATACTAAAGACACAGCAGAGCTCCATGAGAAGACTTGCTGGCATTTCCAGGGCCAGTTTGAGTGTCTACAATTTTTGGTAATTTCTGGCCACCTCTGTATAATCCATTCATAGTAACTGAGAAAAGGAATGGAGCCTTTACATTTTCAGAAGATTTCTGCAGGCCTTTACCCAGCCCTTTCCCATTGAGCTATTACTCTTCCTCTAACAAGAGATCCGTGCAGAACTCCTGTGTGCATCCACGCCAGGTCTCTGGCTGTTGAGCTTGTGTGCATTTCTCATACAGCAGAGCTAGAGCCAATGGGCCATGGCTGCACCCCTTCCCATCTCTGCAGGTGTAACTTGGTCACTCTTACTGCTTGGTAGTACCCATGCCTTTTTCTGAGTAGGTTGTCTTCCTGGTATTCCAGCTCAAGAAAGCATTGCTAAAACTGTAGAGAGGCCAGGGACCTGTCACCAAAGTTCTTATACCTCGACCTTGGAGGGGCTGAAGTAAGCAAAGAAAAATACTCCCCTAGATCAGGGCAAGAAAAGCCTTTCTCCCACTGACCTTCCTAGCAACATGTTAGTATCTTTTGGGTTCTGTTATTCTACAGGCTTGTCAGTTTATATCACCCTTGTTCAGTCCCCATTTGCCATTTAAGTGCCTTCCCTAGAGTGTTCTTCCTTCCCTTAATCCCCATTGGCCCTGTTTTCCTGCATTACTCCCCCTGTTATCCTGTTGGTTCTCCCAGCTCACAACCACGCCTCTGCTCCACTTTATCTTGTCCCTACTGCACCTTGTCCCCCAGACCCACCCCCTCTGCCCTGTACTTAATCCTGTGCCCTCAGCTGAATGGGTTTCCTGGTCCCTGGGTTCTTTCAGGGCTGTGCCCTGTTCCTGTTCTATAATAAACAGTTGGTGGCTATCCACAGGAGACCTGTTCCTTCACCCAAATTGTCGGTCATTTTTCAGCAGTGTGCTCCGGGCTCGCTGACGCAGGCCGCTCTCCAGGCCTTGCTGTTGCATGCCCTACATAATGTGATGGTTCATTTCGCTTTGTAGCCAGTGTATTCTGGAATTCATCTCATAAAACTTATAAATTCCACTGGTTTATGTTATCCTTCTAGCTGCAGCAGTGTTGTGTGATTCAGAAATATTTTTTAAAGGAGACTGTGGTTCTGCAAAAACTATTCCAGGATCAATTCCACATTTCAAGTTAACAAGTATCTCTCTTTTTTCTCTTTTTTTTCAGTCATCTGTGAGATACACAGTAATACTAAATGGATCAAAATGTTCTGATTCATGTGCAGGACAGTGACTAATTGAAAAATTTTCCTAGATATGAAAACAAAGAACTGTCTTGCAGGTTTTTTTCAGATAGATAGAAAAAATGCAGAGTCTATGACCTTCAATACACTCATTTGACTCCATATTCACACTCAAAAGTTTGGACAGACAAAAATATTCTAATGATGGCAAAAGTGAATTATTGCATCAATAAAAAAGTTCCTTTTAAAAATTACAACTAACTTGGAAAGTTGGAAAATTTCCATCTAAGGCATTTGTTCTAAAGTTTACGAGCAATATAAACTGAAGAAAGTTGACTTCTAACTGATGTATCAGCACATGTCCACGTGGACTGCATTTTCAACAGGTGCAGTTATTTACATCTGTGGTGCCCACATCCATTTTAGCCAGGGGCTTCTTCGAGGTCATTTATCTACTGAAGTGCCAAAGCCAAATATATTGTAATTGTGAATTTTCTGCTTCTGTTGCTGCAATTCTGTGCTAAATGGCAAAACACTAAGGTCACAATTTTTCAGTTAATATTATAAATCTTTCACCATAGTCTGATTTCCTAACACAAAAACTAATGGCTGCAAACACGCGCACACAAAAGTGAAATGTAATTATTTTTTTAGATGTATAGTGATACTGTAACTCTAACCTGAGCCTTCTTGAATACAGTAATGAATGTTTATATTTATAGCATTTACACCTACATATGCCCCTGAGCTTACAAAAACCCTTGAGAACAGAGCATGGCAAGACAGTGTCACAGCAGTCCCCTTTAATAGTTAATCCCAGTGGTTAATTTAATCCCAGTGGTTAATATGCATGGCAGACATGCATGGATCAATCTCCTGTTGGGAAAAATATAGCAGTGTTTAAGTGCAGAACTGTTAAATATTTGCATAGTTTTGAAATGAACCAGTTGAGAAAAATCTTTTTCTTCATCCCAAGGATATCCAAGTTTCCACAATTGTTCCTGGAGCAGCGATGCTTCTGTGTAAACTATTGTCAATGCCGAGAGGGGGGGAGCCCGGCAAACGCCTCGCTCGCTCTGGACGCTGAACACCACTAGAGTTTTCCATCTCCTCACTGCTTCCCAATCCCCACCCCACCCCCCACATCTTGCCCAGGTGGCCCTGCCGCAGGCAGCCACTGTCGCCTCGGCACCCAGCGGCGGGGACCCACTTTCGGGGGTCGTGGGCGGCCGGGGCAGGGCAGACGAGGCGGAGGGGACCCTGTCCCTTTCCCTGTCCCTTTCCCTGTCGAGCCCCTGTCTCCGCACGGCGCAGCCCAAGCGTCGGAGACCGGGTCCGCCCGCTCCCAGGTTGCCGGGGCAGGGCTTTTTTCCCCTCCCACCCCCGGCGGCTCCGGGCCGCCCTGCCATGTGCGGGGCCGTGCCGCCGCTGTCACCCACCCCAGGCGGAGGCAGGGAGCCGCCCTGGCCGGCGGCCAGCCCTCTCCTCGCAGCTACCTCCCCCGGCCGGCCGCTCCGCACAGCGGAATCTTCCTGCCTCCGGTCCTGCAAGTCATAGGGCAGAGTAGCTCGCAGCAGAGCCGTCAGCACCCCGCGGCAGCATGTCTGGCACCAAATACGTAGACTCGGAGGTAGGACCACCCGGGCATGGGGCGGGGATGCTGCCCCGCGGCCGAGTACCTGCAGCGGCTCGGGGCCCCGAGCTCCCTGACCCGTCGGAGGAGCGGGGCCCGGGGGCAGCTCGGCGGCAGGAAGGGCGGACAGCCGGGCACCTGCGGGCAGGGACGGCGGGCCAGGGGGAGCCGGGGCGCACGTCCCCGGCGGGACGCGGCCAGGGGGGGCTGCTGGCGGCCTTGCGGGAGGAGCGGTATATGGAGAGCGCTAAAGCGAGGGCACCGGGATGGAGAGGGTACGGTGATGGCCCTGCATGAGGGGCAGTATAGGGGCCAGTAGAGAGAAGACAGTGCGCTGAGGACGCCGTGCTCAGGTCAGCGCAGCGGGGGCGGTAGGGCGAGGGCAGCGTGGGGAGGGCGCTGCGCGGGGAGCCCCGGACCGTGCCCGCGGGACCCCGCCAGCGCCCACCCCGCCGAGGGGCCGCTCGCTCCGCCCTGGGGCAATGCCGCGGGGCCGGGGCCGCCTGGCGGCGGGAGCGGGAGCCGGCGCCTGGCACGGCGGGGGTGTGGTGTGCGCCCCGCGGCCGCGGTTAAATAGCCGGGCGAGGAACGCTCCGCAGCCTGGATCCCGCTGCCCGCGGGACCCGGGGCCACCTCCCCCAGCCCGCCCTCCTGTGCGGCGCGGACCGGCCCTGCCCTGCCCTCCCTCCTCATCTGGGCTCTCCCCTCCCGCCCGCGCTCCCTCTGCTCCCCGCAGGGCTTTCTGTACACGGCGCCCGTCCGGGAGCAAGGCAACATCTACAAGCCCAACAACAAGATGATGGCAGATGAGCTGAGCGAAAAGGCGGTGCACGACGTGCACACCAAAGAGATCGACCTGGTCAACCGAGACCCCAAGCACCTCAACGACGACGTGGTTAAGGTGAGGGGCCGAGGCGGGACGTCGCGGGGGCGATACCAAGTCCTGCAGGATACGCGGGCACTGTCAGAGCGACTGAAGCCCGCCAGCCTCATCCCTCCACCTGCTGCTACAGGAGGGAACGGGCTGGGGGCTGAGCAGTTTGGGGTTTTTTTTAAAGAAAAGCGGAGTGAGCAGGAGAGAGGCGGGCAGCGGCCAGGGCAGCCCTGCGGAGCTCCGTGCTCCGGTGCGGAGCGGGGCTGGCCCTGTCTCGGGCGGGCCGCGCTGTCCCGCGGGGCGCACCGGGCTGGGCTGGCCGCAGCCGGCCGGGGGCCGCGGGGTCCCGCCGCGCTGTGTGCCGGCAGCCAGCCCTGCAGCCAGCCCTGCAGCCAGCCCTGCAGCCAGCTCTGCAGCCAGCCCTGCAGCCAGCCCTGCAGCCAGCCCTACAGCCAGCCCTGCAGCCAGCTCTGCAGCCAGCCCTGCAGCCAGCCCTGCAGCCAGCTCTGCAGCCAGCCCTGCAGCCAGCCCTGCAGCCAGCTCTGCAGCCAGCCCTGCAGCCAGCTCTGCAGCCGGGACGTCCCGCCCGCTGCCGGCGGAGCGGGGAGATGAGTTGCCTGACCTTGTGTAACACCGTCGGAAGGATTTTCCTTCCCCGAGGCACGCACAGAGGCAGGGCGGGGAGATGTCAGAGATCGCCCTCCCCAAGCCTGGTGGGTGCAAAACCAGAGATTCTGATGGCGGTTGGATTTACGTCCTTGTTCTATTTTGTTCTCTTTGGGGTTTTTCCTTTCTTCAAGAGATGATAAGCAAGCTAAGCAAAATCTAACTGTGCCCTTGCCTAGATTTTTTTGTTTGGGGTTGTAGACCAGTTTGACTGTTTTGACAAGTTAGGGTCGATGGAGATTTTTGCTTGAAGTCACTTTGGTGACTTCGGTCAGAAATACCACATAGATAGGTTTTCTTGTAGAAAAAAAAATTGTACAGACAAATTTTTACAATCCATGTGTGTTACAAATGAGAGTGTTTGAGATCACTTAAAAAATCATCGGCAAGAGTATGAGCAAAAGTCCGATTTAATATTAAGCAGCAAAGCACAAGTTCATTGGCAAGATTCACTCTACTACTTACAGGACACAACAAGGGAGAGCAAGCAACAACAAAACTGAACAAAATCCAGGCAATCAAAGCAGAAATGAACTGAGAACTATGGGGGGGGGGGGTGTGCTTAGGTGTGTGTGTGACAAAAGACAGTGCAGGCAAGGATAAAAAGGAACAGGGCCTAAAAGCTTAACAGCACTCCAACTTAACAATGCTTAACCTACACCTTAAGCCTAACAATTCAACATGGGAAAAACTTAATTTAAACCTAACTTATAGCTTAAACCTTATTTATAACATAACCTTAACAATTTACAGAGAATAACACTGAAGAACGTTTAATCTAACTTACAGCTTTGAAGTTATACTTAGCAACTCAGCAGAAGTACAACACTTAGTTTATTACTTATGTTTAACACCTTAGCAAAAGAGCTATACTTAACAGCATTTAAGTAAGTTTATAGATTGACCGTACTCACAAGCCTAACTTACTTTTAGATATCCAAGGTACTTGAACGTCTAAGAAAGCAGTATTTCTCTCAGATTTGCTGTAGCATATGGTCAGGGACATACACACAGACAGGAATCATCAGTGCAAGCAAGGTACCTGTGAAAAATTCCCTCCAGAGGTCAGTGAAATACTCACTTTGGATGCTTTTGCCCCTCCAGATGGGCAAAGGATTGGGCTTTGAGGAGTGTGTGTATTGGCCCAGGGTACTGCTTGTTTGGTGCTCCCCCGTACATGAGGCACTGAGAGCCATCCCACGCACAGGGAGGTTGCTGGCTGTAGCTTGCTGCTGTCCAGGAGAGCTCAAAGGGCCCTGTTTTGGACTGCTCTTTGTAGGGCTGCAAGAGAGTGGGCTTTTAGTCATAACAGTGTTTCATCCTGGCCACTGTTTGGGGTCTCTGAAAGTGTGAGAACAGGAATGTTACGCCGTTAAGGCAAGAGGTGTATTTTTCAAGACTGGTCATCAGGACAACAGCAGCTTGATAGCAGTTCCTGAGAGCAGACAGTGTTTCTGATAAGCTCGAAAAGAGCTGAGCTCAGGTGGTGTTTTCAAAGCCAAGGCCTAAACAAGAATTTTTCAGATCATACTGCAACCTGGAAAGAAGGAGAGGGGAATACACCATCACAGTGTGAAAATTGAGGATGCTGTCATCTGGGTTGTCAGACCCTAGGAAAAATGGGAGCTGCCCAGTCACAGTGGGTGACTAAGCCATTAAGTCACCCACTCTGGTGCTGGCCTGCTTAGTGGCCAGCAGTGTCAGAGTGTGTGTAATTCACCACGTTTGTTGGAGTGAAGATGCGTTAATGAAAATGGGAAAGAAAAATATTGTTTCCAGAGAATCAAGAGGGTGAACTCTGGTTCCTGAATGTGTATCTGTAAAATGATTCATGCTATGTGCAGACAGTTTAACAAGGTCGTGAGTAAATTCAAATTCCAGACTTCAACACGATTTGAAGGTGCTGAATATGGCAAGCCATGGTCATGGATCCATGCTAAGGATTATCCCTCACAGCAGCCTGTATGTTTAAGGAGCCATATAAAAATGAAAAGGCATTAAATTGTTATTTGTTTTAAAAAAAATCATCTGTGTACCTAATGATACAAAACTGCCTTTCAAACAGATGATTTTAAGAAGGAGAGAGCAATTCATTTTTCTTCTACCCATGGAGGAGCAACTGAGTAGGCAGGGAATGCCAGAGCTCATGAATAGCACTGCATCACAGTTTATTGCATATGTCAACAGGAGAAGTCCCCAGAGCAACCAAACCTTCCGAGGATGAGTCATAGCCCCCAAGCAAGGCAGAATCCTGCTGTCCACAAACCTAACCTAATGAAAGAAAGACCCTGATGGGAAAACAGTGAGACCACTGACAGAAAAAAACTGTAATGGACTTAAAAGAAAAACATAAAGCTTATCCTGCCCTCTCTGCCTCCCACAGAGGCAAGGATTAAGGAAGTTTGTAACATTCCGTCTTCTAAAATAAACCTGGAGAATAATAAGTATAGGAGTGGAAAAAATGAGCTTTTCAGTTTGTCCTTTTGAAATAATTGTGGACCAACACATTCACTGAAAACAGCAAACAGCCAGAATACCAGTACTGCCTCTATGTCAGCAAGTGAGCTCCTGGTAGTGAACAAAGTCACATCAAGGCATAGGAATATACCAAAATGAAATTGATGTTAACCAGAGAGGATCCATTTTCCATCATAAAAACATCAGTATTTGTACAAAATGGCATTGTAAATTAGCATTTTCTGTTTTGTTACCAGGATAAATAAGAATAAGTTTTAATTTAAGAATTTCATAGATAGTCCAACCTGCAGAGTTGGGAGAGGAATTTTGCCACAATTTGCATTTATATGGACCCCGTGTTCAGATTCGATCTATTAGATGTAGCAATAAAATTCCCACCCAGTACCTAGGGGACAGGCTTGGATTGGGGTGAAAATACACAGATTCAGTTCCTGCCTTAGCCATCAGTGTGTCATCATGTCCTCTTCTGACATGCATCTGCCATTCTTCCTTTGGCTGTAAAACATCCAGGCAGTGTAAAACTGACTGAAGGAGACCCCAGTCTTAGGTACTGAAAGTCAGAGGAAAAAAAAAACCAACTAGTAGGACTGCTGTAATGCCAGATGTATGGCTCAGGCTGAGCTCAGTTTTGTTTAGAACCATTGCATTTTTCTAGTTTCAGAACTTTCTGCTTTTTAAAATGCTATTTTATGCATTTCTTGCCACTATGAGGCACATGGAAACTGGGGACAAATCAGTCAGCCATGAAATAGAAATGATTAGACAGAGAATGAGGAATCTGCTCTGTAAGCAGCTCTCTAAAAGGCCTCAGTGTTGTCTGTATTCAAATACTTCCCATAGCACATTTTAAAAATAACCTTCTCTTGTGAGAAGCAAGAGACATGTTCCCTTCATTTGCAACACAGAGCATCTGCCCAGCTTGCCCTGCAGCAGATGTGTGGTGCAGGCAGCATTAGGGTTGGGATCCAGGCAAGGGGCAGAAACCCGGTCAAGGTCCTTTTATGAAAACTCGACACATGGAGCACCTTTGCATCAAAGCTGTTGGTGACTTTGCTTGTGGTTTTCCTTTGAATTAACTACCAAGTGGAAGCTTAGTGCTGGGAGGATTCCAGAAAAATGGTGCAAGTCACAGGATTTCTGTTGAGAGAGGGATGTGAACCCAAGGCCTTACGGAACCTGAGGTATGCAGACATGGAAGTGAAAGCTCTGAACTGGGGAAAGCACAATCTAGTAAAAATCACCAGAATTTCCTTTTTTTTTTTTCTTTTTTTTTTTTTTTTCTAACTTTTTCAGTGGAGACCAGAAAGGAAGGATTTTCTTCCTCACACAGCTGTCCTCATACATACCTAGACTACAGGAGAATGTGGCTAGTGGTTCCACTGTTTCAGGCACTGGCTTCTGAAGATGGCTAGTCAGGCAGGAGGTGAGGAGGGAATTTAGCAAAGGAGAAACAGCCTCTGTGCATATTGGAACTCTCAAGGAATCATGCTGGTGATTATACAGGTGGTTTGCCATGGTTTTATCTGTTTCATATGTCCTTCACCAGACAGTTCTGCTCTTAGGCTTGTGTTCCCCAGGTTTTATTTGTGATGAGACACAACAAACAGGGTGAAAAGCTTACTGCTTTTTTTTCTCATTTGTTCCTCAATGACCCAGGATTCTCATGAAGTTCACTTGAAGTTCAGGCTTTGCTCTTCTTGTTTCCCAACTCAGTATTTGTGTTTTTCAGAGTATGGCTAAATTGCAGCCTTCGAGTTCTAGAATTCAAACTTTCTCATCATATCTGTGGTCAGGTCTTCACAGAGTTTACTGAATTTGGAAAACACAGAGGAGGGAGCCAGTTCTACAGATTGCTATTCTCACTAACTTCCTTGCTCCTTGGTGACAATGGGGACAGACCTTGCAGCCAACCCTGCAAAGTTGTAATCCTTTCAGACTAGTGAGGACCAACTCTGCAGTCACACCTGCAGCCAGCTTATAGTTTTTTCCTACAGTGATGTGCCAGGAAGAAAGGCCTGTGCCTGGTCTACCATCCAGAACATAATTATTATTTTGTTTTAAACAAGTGGTGTCTGTGTGCTGTTTGCTGTACAGGAGTCCATTTTGCGCTGGAAAAAAAAAATCCAGTACTTGGCTAAAGATGTGAGGATGCAGAGCTTTTGTACCAAGTTTCAAAAAGTTACACGTTCATGCCTTCCACTTAAAACTAAGGCAGTTGAGGGCAATTCAGCTTACTGCAAGGAAAAGTCTGGAATTTTTAGTCAGATGTTGACAAATACTGTAATACTCTTCTGTACTCATTAGGGAGGAAAGTATTTCTCAGGCATGTTTTTAAAGCTATTAACAATTTCTGCCTCGTAATAAAAAGAGAGGGTTTCTCAAAAGCAGTTCACATGTTATGTAATTTTTCATGATTAAGGTCCCTCCCTGTTGTACTGAGCACAGTGTAAGATGCACGGAAAGATGACTGGTCAGAGTACTTCTCTTCCTCACACCTGAGAACCTCTTGGAAGGAAAGCAGGTGTCACCCCATGTGCTCTTTGAATGGGAGACCTAAGGTGGGCTGTCACTCAATTGTGACAGCAAGTGTCAGCTGGAGAGGAATGCAGTTCTGTTCTTCAACATAGTAAAATGAGAGAAAAGCAGAGCTCAATCAGGTGCTGTTTCTGAAATAAGGAATTAAGTGGAATTTAATGCAGACATTTTGTTTTTAGAAATGGTTAAAAGTCATGGGAACATAGATAAATGTTTGAGTTTAAAAACATCCATATAAATATATAGATACACAAATATATGTGTGTGTATGTGTTCTAATCCAAGCTTGTCACCTGGGCTCCTGCTGTTGGCAGTGACCAAAGTGAGATGCCTCTGGGGGCAGATTCACATCACAGTGTTTCACCCTAACCACAGGACAGGAGAAGCAGTGCTCTCTGAGGGCCTGTTTGTCTCAGTTGCTGATACTTTCAGCCTAGGCATGACACCTTACTTGTGCACAACAACTAATTAAATGAAGTGGTTCTGTAATGCTGTGTCCTATTAACAAGCTATGGGGTTTAAATTTAAAATGTAAAAAAATTCAAATGTTTGACTCTGGCTATTCACGTGATCCAGTTCTGTTTCAGATATTTCTTCCAAGGCTAAACTAGCAATATGAGATTAAAAACCCGAGTCATTATAAATGCCAGTTTATACAAGGTCTGAGCGAGGTTTTAAGAATTCTGAGAAACAGTTTTCTTGCACATTAATTAAGAGTCCTCAGATACGGGATTTCTGAATGTCCATAAGATTCCAGCTAATAATGGCATCTGTTCTAATGACAGCTTCTTTCTCAAAAAAATGTGTTTGCATTTAAACTCATGGTATTATTAAAGCCTTATGCACAGCCTTCTTGCTTGGCATGATGACCATGACTCATATCTCCACAGGAAAATGTTCCTTTGATGGCCATGGGGACAGAGCAAATGATTCAGCATGGCTGGGGGTTTTTTGGGGTTTTTGGGGGGTTTTTTGGGTTGTTTTTGGTTTTGTTTTTAATTTTTTGTTTGTTTGTTTGTTTTGGGGTTTTTTTGTTATAATTTATTGGACACAATCTCAGATTCAAAAAAGGCAAATACTTTTCAGAAGAGGAAAATATTTTTCAATTCTAATAACTTGGACAGAAGTTCGATCATATGTTGGAAAATATTAAGAACAATTTTAATAGATTGTAGAATTTTTAGATTGTGTAGATAGAAACACTGTCTTCTGTTGCATGGAGTATGGATATCTCAAACAAACAAACAAAAAATATTGAAATGCAAAACTCTCAGGGGGAAAAAGGGATGATTGTGTACAGTAGAATGGTCTGCCAGTCAGGTCCCCAGTGAGAAAATTTGATCTTGGTTGTATTTTAGGCAACAGAAAGAAGAAAATACAAATGAACTTCGGTGATTCTGCTTGTGATCTCTAGAAAACCGAAGACATACAGTTCAAAACTAAGATAAGCTTGTATTTCCCACAGCTGTCAAATACCCTTCTCATAGACAGCAGGATTAAGTCTACATCAGTAATTGATTTTCTGAGCTTTTTGATCCAGAACTACCATATTTCTTTTCTAGACAAATTACAGTAATAAAACTCATCTTGAACTTTAAAAGGGTTGGTTATTTTGAATGTGAAAGAGAAATTATGCCATTTAATTTCATTTGATTTATTGGGGAGGCAGGTTTTACCCCTTTGGTCTCTTCATATTTTCTTGACAGATATCTTAGGAAAATGTCTTTTGATAGTTTAAAAAAAATTGAACTTTATGCAATATCACTCTTGTCAGAAACCATTATCAGATTAGCAGTCAAAAGAAAAAACAATTTCAGTGCCACTGTCCCCATTTTAATGAGCTCATGAGTTGATAAAATACAATTTTATTCAATATCTAGGAGCTGTGCTCTAGATGTTAGTGGGGCTGTAAAAGCGGGGAGCTTGTTTGAAGTTAAATAAATAGGAACTGATAAATTCAACTTCATAGATAAGACGTGAGAAGACATTCTCACAGCTGAAGGTGAAAGCATCACATTCTCTGTCCAAACTCCTGCTGTGCTGAATTTATATTCTGAGTTCCAAAAAACCTAAGGGAGTCTCATAGATGGATTGCAACATTTCCTCTTTCAACTTTGAAATCCCTTCTTGGAAATCAGATAGATGCTACAAAAAATAATCAGTTTTCCCTCAAGATCAGGGATCTATCTCCTGTAGAGCTCAGCCATAAAATCATCAACTGTTTTATGAAGTCCAAGTTCATGTATCATAGAAAGGTTTGGGTTGGAAGGGACCTTAAAGATCATCCAGTTCCAGCACCCTGCCATGGACTGGGGATGCCACCCACTAAGTCAGGTTGCTCAAAGGCCCCTCACCCTGGCCTTGAACTCTTCCAGGGATGGGGCATCCGCAGCTTCTCTGGGAAACCCATTCTAGTGCCTCTCTTAGGAATTTCTTCCCAATGTCTAATCTAAACCTACTCTCTTGCAGTTTAAAGCCATTCCTCCTTGTCCTGTCACTACGTGCCCTTGTAAAAAGTCCCTCTATAGCCCACTTTATTTACTGCTCTAAGAGCCTTCTCTTCTCCAGACTGAGCAACCTCAAGTCTCTCAGCCTGTCTTCACAGAGGGTGTGCTCCAGCCCTCTAATCATCTTTTTGGCTCTCCTCTGGACTTGCTCCAACAGGCCCACATTCTTTTCTTGGAGGCCCCAGAGCTGGACACAGTACTCTGGGTGGGGTCTGATGAGAGCAGAGTGGGAGAATCACCTTCCTCAGCCTGTTTCTTTTGATGCAGCCCAGGGTGCTGTCAGCTTTCTGGGCTGCAAGCCAGATGGTGTTGAGCTGCTCAGCAGCTAACATCCCCAAGTCCTTCTCTGCAGGGCTGCTCTCAATCCAGTTACCAGCAAGCCTGTATTTGTGCTTGGGACTGCCCTGACCCAGGTGTAGGACCCTTCATTTGGCCTTGTTGAACTTCATGAGGTTGACAGGTGCCCAGCTCTCAAGCCTGTCAAGGCATCCCTTTTCTCCAGCATATCAGCCTCACCACACACCTTGGTATCATCAGCAAACTTGCACTCAATCCCATTGCTGTTCTCATGCAGTTTATGACAACAGCAGAACTATAAAATATCTTGATTTTTACGAAATACTAAAGAAATACCTTATATTTAAAGATCAATAATTAACCTCTCTCATAAGAAAGACAGCCTTCTAACAGTACTAATGTAGGGGCAAGTTTTTATTTGAGGAAAGGAGAGGCAGCTGGGCATCACTGCACATTCACTGTCAACAAAAAGAAGTGAGGGGCAAAGATGAAAACAAGTTATACAGATTTGCAAAAAAGAATTGCAGCAGCTAACAGGAGTGTGTTTATGGATAGTATACATAATCAAGAGTATCCTCTCCTTAGACTTCCTTTACAAACTATAAAGTGAAAAAAGTAGTTTCCAGGTCTAAAACAACCTCCAAAGGTCCCTGTCTCCCTATGCATTATAATCTGAGGTCACTGCATTTACACTTCCCATTAGTGCCTAATTTTAGGAGTCATAAAGCTAGACCAATTTCTAAAAAGTTATACTTAATAGCAGTTTATTACCTTAATAGTGTATAAGCATACAACAGTAAATATAAATCTGTCATATTTATATTTATTAAATATAATTTAAAATATAAAATCAGTTTACATTATGTCTTTACTTTTATTAAGGTTTTTGGATTCAGCTTGACTCCAGGCACCACTGAAATAAAAGAAAAAGTTCCTGTGATGTTTAGTGTAGTAAAACTTCACGCTGGTGTTCATGTTCATAAATATACCTCTTTAAACATACAGATGGACAGGCATACGTGGATATACATAGATGTATTAGGTTCTTTGCTAAAATAGCTGTATCAAACAAAGAACTGTGGAACATGACCCAACTAATAAAAACAAAGAAAACTTCTTAAGGGTTTCTCTTAGGGAAAGTTGCAATAACCTCCCAGCAGCCCAGTTTCCAGGGAGGAAAACAGTAATTTTATTTTCTAACTGCTTACTCCAACAACATCAAGACATTTGTCAAGGAACTAGCTGACATGGTATCCCCACCTGCACAGGAAGTTTTGCTGTGTTGCAGAGTGCAGATCTTTCCTTGAAACTGCTTGTCTTTCCTTCTGCCAGCCTGTATTGGAACAGGACGGGCAAGTGCTTCAGGAAGAGATCTCTGGAGACAGCTGGTTGCTGCAGTGCTGACCCATTGGCATCAGTCGTGTTTTTCTCACAAGTACTTCCACAGATTTTGGTGAGCCTGCCCATCTGATGAAACAAAGACCATCAGCAGGGCTTTTCTGGTATGTAATCAGCACAGGCAGGGAGCAGGAGGATTTCTCCCAGCAATTAGAAGCAATTTTTTTTCTTTTTTCTATGATTTTCAGTTTGTGAAACAGTGATCTGCAATCACCCCCTTTTCTAAGTCATGGCACCACTTACACATTTTCATAATGCATTTGAGTATTTGTAGTAGGAGTCATTCCTGACCAGACTGGTTTTCTTCCCTGGGTAGAAGAGCGCAGTCCTTCAATTCTACTTTCCAACATGAACATCCTTGTTTGTTAAAGCATTGTTTGCTTTTCTGGCATAGTCTGTAGCACTCAGGAAAGATTCACTGTTTCCATTAAGAGCTCTGCCAGCAGAACACTTTCCTTGCCATATTGTGGAGAGCAGGCACAGGGAGACAGGAAAGGTAAAGCAAATTCATTGGCCAGTTTGTGCCAGTAACTGGGGTGAAACAGTTCTATTTGCTTGTTTAGGCTTACACTCACTTTGAAAATACTTGTTTATAGTTCTTCTGCACTCAACAAACCTTACACAACAGCTCTGGTCCTAGCCATCTGTAGTCATGGCATCCTTTTTTGTTGTTGTTGTTTTTGTGGATTTTTGTTTGTTTGGTTTGGTTTTGTTTTTTGGGGGGGTTGTTTGTTTTTGTTTTTGGGGAGTTTTTTTACAAAGGAGCAACTGTTGTGCCTTGTGATCTGGCCAGTCCCCAGAAGAGGAGTGTGCTCTGAAGACAGGGTTCGAGGTTGACAGGCTGCAATCATGCTGCAGCCCAGCCTGGAGGGACTCTTGGGGTTCCCCTGATAGATGCTTGCCACCAATACTAAGATTCTATGGGATTTCTTGTCTTGTGAGGGATCACCCATGCTTTAGCTCGAAGTTTGTATAAATGCTGTGGAACAGAATGAGGTTTTGCTTTAGTAAACACCTGAGATTACTTAATGTTTGCTGTTGAAACCTGATTAGTGAGGAAGTAGGCCATCTAGGAATCATGATGCACTATGTGTTCAGGAACAAAATACCAGCTTTCATACATAACTGCAGGGAAACATTTGCCAGATGGAGATAACACAGTGCTCTTAAAAGGGTAAATGAGTCTTTGGGAGGGAAGAGAGAACAGCAAGTTTTCTCCTGTAAGTCCCAACAACTCCCCATCGTCTTTCCTGCAGATTCAGTAGAATGAGTATAAACGTTTTCATCATTTTCCATTAAACTGTGGCAGCAGTCAGGACAAGTGTCAGCATATGTGGTAATGTGGTATTCCAAAGGATCATTGAAATACATAAATGCTTAACTGGCATCAGTGATTTAACAGAAAGGTTGTGAGTTCATTGTTTTTTTTTTCAGCTGCTGTGATGCCTTTCTTCTCCAGGCACTATTACTGGGAATTTTTAAATTCCAAATAGTATGTGGAAGTGCTAAGGTAATAATAATCTCATATGCACACATGTTCTTATTTTTAATAATACATACCACAGCCTTCTCCAACATAAGAAGAGTGTTGCATCTGTCCTTGACATCACCTCCCAAACGTGACCCATGCCATAGAAAGGCTTGTCATTTTGTGATATTCTATAAATTTTATGTTAAATGCTTCTTTAAAGGACATTGAATATATTTGGGAATTTTACAAATTACATTTATTACAACAAAAAAAAAATACCATATCTGCCTCATGTCTTGCAAGGACATAATTTAATGCAGCAGAACAATATTATACTATTATACTTACTGTTTTGGAATCCGGGAAAAGCTGTTTAAAAACAGCCAGGGTAAGCATTAAAAACAGTTTCCACCCTCTGGGCATAAAAATATAGAGAAAACTAGCTTATGACTCTTTCTATATACATTCAGCCTAGACTTTAGCCCTGGTCTGGCAGAGCATGTAAGCATTTTGACATCAGTGGAACAGTTCACATTTTTCGTGTTGTGTGCATATTTAAGTGTTCTGCCTGACTGGACATATTAGTGATCAATTAATAGAGATACAGTAAGGATCTAAGCCTCTTTTTACTGACTAACCAGGAGATACTGAAAGCACACAAAAATGTAGGCATTCTCAGCACTGTTTGGGTTCCTCTGGAGTGGAGTAGGGGTGGTGCCTGTCTGTGAACTGTATGCTGTGAGCACAGTGCAGCTACCACACACAAAGATATGAATCGTGATAATGTTGAATCACAGAAATGTAAGTCAAAGCCTAATGCTGGGGGTCTTCATTGTTTAATTTTTTTCTGACAGACCAAGGATAGTAATTTTTTCTATGTAATGAATATTAGAAACCTCAAAGAGCAAACTTTTGAGAAGCACGAGTGGTAAGTAGGTGATTAGAGTTTGGCATTTAATACACCTTTCCAGCCAGCCAGCTTCTGAAACATAGGGACTTGAAGTGACAAGGTCAGCAGGTCAACTGATTTCATAGATGTGGCATATATTATTGAGTCAGATGGTAACTTCACACTGTTGAGCTTTTTTAATTAATAGTTCTGATCTTTAAATAGACATTTTCTCTCTCTTGTAAATAAATCCCATACCATTTCCCTTTCTTGTAAATAAATCTATTTTAGAATCAAAGAAGGTTCCTCGGTTTCCTGATAGAAGTTTAATAAACATGTGCAGAGCAAAAGAACCTGCATTAATTCTCATAGCAGAGTCAAACAAAGGCTTCAAGCGATGTAGAAACTGCCTTTACCAAACTGAATAGTAGGAAACAAAGAATAGCTGAAGTCAGGAAGTGCATTGTAGGCATGGAACAGGAGTTGATAGTGTTTAATAGTTTAGTCTGAAACAGAAGGCCTAGAGCAAGGTATTAGCATCCTTTAGAGGGTCAAACCAAATTTCCTGTACTTCTCTCCTGTCACTAATGAACATGCATGTATTTTCACTAGCTTGGGAACTGCCTCACTGTGATTTCACAGCACATACTGACAGCTCTGGAGGAACAAGCCACACGAGGAACATGCAATCTAGTAAATGAGACCTGTGCACAACCTAAGAAAGCCTTTATGTAGATAAAGTGAGAGTTCACAGATCTACATGCCCATGATGCTTTGACAAAAGTGACCTTGAGAACAATACCCTAAAAATGTTGTCTTGTACTTGCAAGGCAGTTAGATTCATTACCAGAAATGAAAGCATCTTTCTTTATAGGCTCATATTTCTGGACACTTCTCTTTCTCCTGTCAGTTCTATTTTTACTTAACTTATTTCAGTTGGACACCTTTTATCAGTCTGATATCACTCACTGTCACTGAGTGCTACTGAACTAAAAACCAGAGGAGAGCAGTAGGAGGGACTGAGGAGGGAGTGATGTAAATGCAATCCATAGCAAGGCAAAATGCATCCAGTCACCTGTTCCTCCTGCAGCCTGTGGAGAACTGTTCCCTACAAGTTAAAATTGGGATCCTTCATGGGAGTGGCTTAGTGCAGGAAGGATCTGAGTGATATCTCAGTTCCTGCAGCATAAGGACTTAGCTGCACTGCTTGAAGAGTGAAATAAATAGTGTTTCCCAGGCAGTGGTCTGTTAGCACATGAGTAGAAGAGCCCAGATTACCTCAACTCCTTGCCTGTTGTTATTTAGACACTGCTTACAGGTAGGTGAGTCTGGTTTTGGACAGCACCACAGAGGTTCACATGCCAGGCGTAGCTGGATTTGCTTGGCATGTACATAATGTTCTTACATTTTGTAATGTTCTTACAGCTTTTGGGAAGGTAACTTCATTTTAACACTACATTCAGCTAAAAGTTTAAGTTGTCAGGCTATTTTTCTGTCTTCTCACTCACAAATTCCCTTATTCAAACTGGAGTAATGTGAAATGGAATTTGAAGAATAATGGAACAGGCCAAGACACAGTAGTGTGACATCAGCTATCATTCCTACAGGCCATCTCTTCTACTTCTGTGCATTGGTAGAAACATTCTGAGAGCTGTTGAAATTGCTCCAAGAAACTAACCTCTTGATAATTACTGGTGTCATGAATACATGGCTGTTATCTCACAGACAGAGTTATTCCTGAGTACTTTTAGGACAACGGTGTATGACTTGAGCTGGGAAATCCTGACCAAAGATATATCATAAAGGTTCTAATATTAGCATCATCTCCTGGAATGAGGACAGGGCTGTCCATCTGGAAATGTTGTATGGTATGATTCTTCTGTCAGCTCCCAGCTCTCCATGGACATTTTATTGAACAAAACAGGCTAAAAATATTAGTTACTGATAATCACAATTACAGAAAGTTCACTGTTTGATTTGAAAACCAGTGAGTTTATTGGCTTCCATTTTCCATTTCATTACAATGAATTATTTTGAAAATAATCAAATTATGGGCTGATCCTACTATATATTTTAAAAGTTCTAGAAAATTCACATTAAACTATGTCTTCATTTTGCATGCCAGAAAAAATGTATTTCTGATAAAAATAGGTCTCACTTGGCTAAAATAAAGATGCAACCATGAAAAGGCTGATGGAGCTCAGTGCAAACTTGTTTTCCTTATGAGATCTAATATTTCCCTTATCAGTCAGTTGAAATAATACAAGATGGACCCCACTACAACTGTTCTGAATAAAAAGACTTTAGATATAACACTGACTCACACTCGATGCTTTGAACCTCTGTTACCTTTTCCAAGGATTACAGCATCAGCTAGTGGGAAGCATGCAATAAATTGACAAAAGCTTTAGAATAAGAAGGCTATGCTGAACCATGTGGTCCTTATGTAGTACTATTTTTTAAGCAGAAGCTTTCTTTTGCTGTCATCATCCTGGGGTTTGCCATCATACTGATATTTTTATTATCTGATTTCAAGGAAAATGTTGATAATAAGCCAAGAACACCCGTTCACTTTGAAAATGAGCTAACATGAGATGTGGCTACAGTGAAAAGTTTGCATTTGAATAGCTGCAGAAACAGATTGTATAAGTATGCTTGCTTATGTATTCTAAAAAGAAAATCTACTCTGCAAATGCAGAGTCTGCAGTAGGTTTCTGTGGAGATCAAGTTTCAACTCAAATGCTATCTTTAAGTGTGATGATGATGATGATGAATATTCATCCCAAAGAATGACTTTCAGATCACTCGAACCTAGTTCAGAGTAGCATAAAAAGAGGAGGTTTATAATTTGCATGACAGGATTTCTAGAGAGAAGCACTGGCAGAGAGAGTAATCTGAATATGTTCAATTAAGCCAGCCTCCTGTTAGGCATTCAAGGTGTTGGATATCACAGATAATTCAGAAATTTCTTCTCAAGGACTTTCCAGCCATTTACATAGATTGCACCTAAACTGTACACTTTTGCTTGTAATCATCTTTTTTGTTTAAGAAGCTGGAATGTCCAGTGTTTTATATCTTTCCCTTTGTTAGTAATTTATGTCTGGAGGTGATAAGTTTTAGCAGGAGAGAAGAATGAGTGCTTTTCAATTTTTATGTCTATTTTACATTAAAAGAAGTGATTGTGATCCTTTTCTTACAGTATAAGCAGTATTTACACTGAGTATTTGTATACACCTTCTTCCAGCATGCTACGGTACAATTGCCTGAGTCTCTGAGGCTGCTGGCCCATGTCATACTTACCTTGCTCCTGTAACTCTTCACTTTTGGCAGCATTATTATCTCACTTCGGGATCCAGTCCCAGGAATGCAATTTTTTTTTCTTTCATCTGACTTAAACAGCCATTTATTTCCTTGCAGAGGAATAGTCTTGTTATGTTCTCTTTCCTGTTGTTTGCAGTACCTATACAATTGGTAGTGCTGACTAAATTAAATATCCTGTATTGTGGGTTATATCAAACCTGTCTGTGTGACATGGAGCTGAACCATCATTGCAATTCTGTTAATTTTCTTATAGAAATGTTATGACAATTAAGCTTCCTGAACAGCTTTGTATTTCAACAGAGAGTGCTAAAATATGCCTGTTGGAATGCACTGCTTCCTTAGGTGACTTTTTGAATGATTTATGAATAGTCAAAACCATGAAATATGATTTTATTCACCTGTTTTGTACCATAAGTAGACCATAAGGGCACTGCATAGCTTAGGGCTGTAGGAGATGAGGAGGATATATTCAGTTTTGTGGAGAACTCCATCTAGAAGTTAGATGTCTAAATTTGAGCTAATCATTGAGGCTCCCTGGTAGTTAGTGGCTAAAGGTTACTGAAGATTCATGACTTAAGTCATGGGTTATAATTGGGTGACTCCTGTGGGGATGTAGGAAGTACGTGCTTCGTGTTTTCTTGCAGGGGAGCATGGCTCTCCAGGAAAGGTGTTGGTGGAATACACCCTTGATGCGAATGTCTGACTGACCTGACTTTGTGTTCTTTGCTGCAGATTGATTTTGAAGATGTGATTGCTGAGCCAGAGGGAACACACAGCTTTGATGGGATTTGGAAGGCCAGTTTTACCACCTTCACTGTAACGAAATACTGGTTTTATCGTTTACTGTCAGCAATCTTTGGTATTCCTATGGCTCTCATCTGGGGCATCTACTTTGCCATTCTGTCATTCCTGCACATCTGGGCGGTGGTGCCGTGCATAAGGAGCTACCTGATTGAGATCCAGTGCATTAGCCGTGTCTATTCCATCTGCATCCACACCTTCTGCGACCCGCTCTTTGAGGCCATGGGCAAAGTGCTCAGCAGCATCCGAGCCACAGTACGGAAAGAGATCTGAGGGACAATTCAAGGAGAGCCGTCAGCCTAAGAAGGGGTGAAGGTTTTGTGTTTTTTGGAGTGTTTTGGTGCCAGTTTTGTGTTTCCCAAAGCAACATACAGCAACTGGTGGTGGACTGGCCCAAAACAAAGAATCACTTGCTCAGTTTCTTTTTCTACTGTTCATTCTTACTGGACTACTTGCCTTTTTTTTTTTTTTTCTTTTTTTTTTTTTTCTCTTTCTTTTGCCTTTTTCCACCCCTGCCTTGCCTTGGTCTGCATTTTAAACTAACCTTAAAGGGCTGTTCTTCCATGCCAGCTGCATATTATTTTGCTGGCTGTTGAATTCAGAGATTGAAGTGTTGTTGGATGCCTTTTTATCTTACCCTTCATTCCTTGTGAGATAAATCTACAGTGATACTGAAGAATGACAAAAATGCTTTCCAACACTACAAAGCCATTCATTTTATTGTGGCTAAAGAGCGCAGAGCTATCACAGCAGAATGAACGTGACCAGCTGGCAGGTTTTAGCAGAATGTTCTTTTTCAATTGGATTGTCAGTTGACTGCAGCTATTTACAGTCATGGTCAGATACTGTGCAGTATGAATAAATTAGTTAAGTAAACATATTACTGAACTAGCATATGTCCTGAAAATTTAAAATTTTGTCAGGCTGGAGACATTGACGTGTAAAAGCTTTGGTCGGTGCCTTTCTGTCTCATTCTGTCTTGGAAGTTTGCATCCAGTCATTTCTCAACCTTTGCTAGGATTGCAGAAACAAACTGCAGTTGAGAGCTAAAACTGGTCATTACAGAAATGTTTTCCTGACTGTGACCTATGACACGTCCCTTAGCAAGAATTCAGGTGCTTATCTCATTGGCATCTGGGGTATTTTTGCAAAATATTAATATAAATGTACATCACAGGTATGCCAGAGATAATCCTGAGTTAAAAGGAAAAGGAGGGAGTGCCAAACAAGCCACAGGAGGCCAGGGAGGAGCTGCCCCTGCAAGAAACTTTTCTACAGCTTTCAAAACTTCCCTATCAGCAGAGGTCAGCCTGCCACTAGCACACAGATTGTTTTCAGGATGCTTTGCTGAGTCTAAATGTACCCATCACAAGAGATGCTTTAGAATCTTCACATTTGTGTGTTGCTTTGTTCGTTTTTAGCTGAGCTGCCACGTCAGGAAGTCTTAAACAGAGGGTGTTGTGTGAAACTACCGTGTTGCAAAGTGGAAGGCCTCAGCAGTGGCCTTTGCAACATGTTCTAATGCTGTGACCTGCAAGAGCTTTTTGCCCTCATGATAGTACTGTGTTCAGAGATGCTCTCTGCATCCTCATTGCTTTGTGTGAAGCGTTTGTAAAAATAGTTGCAAGCCTAATCAGCTTTATTGTAAACCAGGCTGGGGTCTGAGCCTGCTCCAGCTGGAATCTCTAGCAAACCAGTTCTTGACCTGCAGGAGCGCGAAATTTGTCCCTTGGGAAGAACATGGAGCTGTCTGGTACACCTACAGCTTTTTTGTTTAGTGCTGGTATTTCACATATTGCTTTACCTAACTTGGAAGTGCCTTCCATTCTGTTTCTGCCAAAGCATTGAAAACTTTAGGGAATGCTGCATTTTTCAATGGGGGTGAGGGAGGGAGAAGGGGAAAGGGTGCACAAAAATTTACAAAGCTATTAACTACTATTTGCATTTAAAACAGACACTGGTATGGATATAGTTTTATGTTTTTCTATGTACATAATGAAGAGTGTACTATTATAGATTTTTTCAGTATTAAAAACAACCAAGATTGTAAACAAGAAATATTTTATCTTTTTATGAGGAAAATCACTGAAGAAAACCTTTTTGATTTACCATATAAACTGTATATCCTGAAAGATGTCTGTTCACTTAGAGTTCTTAGTCCCTAATCCAAATACATTGCTGATCCAAACATTTACATTATTGTTATAAGCTTACAGATATAACTGACACTTTTTTTAAAAAAATTCTGCATGTACATTAAAGACTACAATAAAAAGATGCTTAATGGTAGATCCTGTCTGACTTCTTTTTCCTTGAAAGTCATGTGTAAAAAATACACAAAAATTTGTGTAAAGCTTTCTTTGTCAGTCCAGTAGAAACAGGATTTTTCCTAATAAAAGCTTGTTAGCCTTAGCATTTAATGTATGGAAATAGGGGAATGACAGCTTTTATTTACCCGTGTATAGATGTAACTTGTGACAGGACAGTTCATTTCTGTGGGTTTGTTGCACAGTATCTGTGACACTGTTACACAAAGGCCCAACAAAACATGCTATTATGAATGGTCTACAAATCCGTTAACTGTATTTTAATGTTCAAATAGCAGATACCAAATAAATGTAGTCCATCATGTATTTTCCAATAGCAGAATGGTGTATTTAGCAGCACTTAATAGGCCAGTGGTAGCAGATAGTATATTGAGTTGGACTATCTGAGGAAATGCAAAATATTTTAAAAGTAAAAGGGAGGTTGTAACCTGAAAGAAAAACAAATACACCCTTCAGTATCCAAAAATACCTTGCTTTAGCAAAGAGCCTGAACGATTCAGGCTTAACTATTTATAATATCATGACTCCAAGACTCTTCATGTGCAGATTCACAGTATGATTGCACTGTTCCTGGCACTTGGCTGATCCGTGGTCACGGGGCCATGCTGTGGCTGGATCTCATATCCATGCTCCTGCCATAACACTTGGGACCATAGCCAAGATACACCCCATAGCAAGATCCAGGTTTGTCAAGCAGAGGATTACACATTGGGTGTTGGACAGTGGCACCAGGCAATTTCTTGGCTTTGCTGTAAATGTGGTGTAGACAGCCTTACTCTGCTAGATAGAAGTCCGTGTCATAAACTCAAGACCTTTGCATTCAGGTGGGCTCAATATGGTTTTTCCTCTTACCAGAAAACTTTGGTGCTGTCATTGGTCACTCTTCTCATCCACTGAGTCACTAGTTCTTAGGTTTTGCCATGTAGTTTCTGAGACAAAGTATGGGAGAGCTGGGCACTTCAATCAAGGTGGAGTACCCAAGTACTGAGAGCATGTGAACTGTCTGGCTGTTTGCTTCATCCGTCTGAGTTTGACTGAGAACTAAATACAGAATATGTTTTCTAAATATACTTATTGAAATGAAGTTGCAAGAAAATATAAAGACAAACCTTAGGCTTTTAATAATGATGGAAAATTTCCATATCCACCCAAGCTACCTTTTAACCCTCACTCAGTTCTAACTGGAGCTGTTCTACGTTCACTTGTTTGCTTTCATTGCCCTATGCCTGCTGCATCCTTTTGTTTCCTCATGTCCTGAGGAGGAGGAAAAAAGCACAGAATGAAAGTCTTTGCTAAGATAGAACACCTTTGTTATCCTCATTTATGTCTTACAAACCCTGACTTTTTCATTTCATGTCACGTCTGACACTGGGACACCGTGTGACACAGGTTTTTTATTTCTATCTTGCTCCCTTCTGTAGAACTTTTAATTACAATTTCAATCATATAGTACAACTAGCACATCCTGTCTCCAAGATGCTTTTCTCTATTACGGGCTTCTGAAGGCACAGTGCTAAAATGTACATTTGATAACTGTGAAAATATAAATGCACACTATTCTCACTAAATTTGTAACTGCTGTCTAAGCATGGCCAGCAGGACTAAGGAAGTGATTGTCCCTCTGAACTCAACACTGGTGAGGCCACACCTTGAGTGCTCTGCCCAATTCTGGGTCCCTCATTGCATGAAAGACATGGAGGTGCTGGAGCGTATCCAGAGAAAGGCAGTGAACTGATGAAGCACCTAGGGAGAGTCCTATGAGGAACAGCTGAGGGACCTGGGTTTGTTTATCCTGGAGAAAAGGAGGCTCAGGAGAGACCTTAACTCTCTCTGAAACTGCCATCAGAGAGGAGGTTGTGGCCAGGTGGGTTCAGCCTCTTCTCCCAGACAGCCAGAGACAGAAGAGGAAATGGTCTCAAGCTGCACTACAGGACATTCAGGTTCGACATCAAGAAGAATTTCTCCACTGAAAGGGTGGTCAAGCACTGGAACAGGCTGCCCAAGTAGATGGTAGAGTCACCATCCTTGGAAGAGTTCAGGAAATGACAACATGGCATTTAGTGCTATGGTTTGGTTGATGTGGTGGTGTTTGGTCATTGGTTGGACTCAATGATTCTTGAGGTCTTTTCCAGCTTTAATGATTCTGTGATTCTAAGGGCAGCACAAGTGGGAAGACAGTAATTAGACTCATTACAAGACTGTGCCTTCTCTCATAGTCAAAGCACATTTTAGTGTTGATTCAAGACACAATCCACAGTGCCTAGGCTCTGTTCTAGTAGGTGGTTTGCTTTGTTCTGAGAACCTGAATTTCCTTGGCCCATTATTGTCATTAACACTCACTGAAAGGGTGTTCAGATTACACAATCATACTGCAGGGAGGTATTAATGAGATGTTACTCATCTGACCTTCTCCTGTAGGAGCTGGAGATGATAAATGCTCTCAGGGATCCCTAACAAGTGCTGGGAAATGATGTGTCCCTGAGCCTTGTAGTCTAACATCTCACTCCTTGAGATAGGAGATTTAAACTCCTCTCACTGCACTCCCAGGTGTAAACTTCAGCTGCTCACCACTCAGTTTGCTGACTACTATGAATCCAATTTCCGTAGGACCGATGGTGTGCTCTGCAGGAACTAACCATAGACAGCAGATGTGGCATGATGGCATCCAACAGGAGCCAGGTCACTCGCAGTAAAGGCACTGCCTGAGCTGTGGGACACCATTGTTGATCTCAAGTCTTCAGATTTTCCCTTCTGTCAAGTGGTTATCAGTGGTTATCAGATGGGAATAAAGGCATTATGATCTCCAGCTCTAGCACTGCCAGAGATAATGCTGTTTTCCAGCTTGAAACGCTAGCAGTCTAGGCTGAAGGCTGTTCTGCAGACTGACAGAAGCCCTCAAGAGTTTTGTTGGCACACAGGGAGTAACCTAGCTATAAGCCTGTCATAACGGTGATCTCCTTGGTTGATCATATCCTGAACCTTTATCCAGGATATGGAGAAACCCTGCAGTGCATCTGGGCACTGACAGCATTTTCCTGGCTATTCATTCTGAACTAGAAAATACACCAGAGGATTCACTCAGAGTAACCTTAAAGGATGAAGGGCTCTAGAGTTGTGTAACTTTTTGGCAACTATCAGAATATAGGCATTCGTCTGTGACTATTAGTCATCAAAACAGTCCAGCAACCAAAGCTCCAGATGTAGCTTGCCCAGATGTACATGTTGCCAGAAACCCTACTGGCAGAAAATCCCAAGTGAAAAAACTGACACAGGAATGAACTAGTTGGTGCAATGAAAAAAAAATCTCATCGAAAGGAGCAGGTGTATTCTATACAAAGAACAAGTGGATGAGAGATCTCAGATCTGTTTTTCATATTCAAGGAATGACACAAAGCTGTGCACAGCAGGTACACTTCCATCTGAAGGGGATGGATGGAGAATTCTGAAAGGAAAAAAGAGAAATTGGATGACTTTTCATACCTTTTTTCAGTTCCTATCTCTAACTTTTTCCTGATAAATTCTAAACCAAAATAGAACCATACAGAAGAGCAAATGTGAACAGTGCAGTAGCAGGCACCAAGAAGCAGCAATAACCACAGCATTTATGTATTATTAGGATGTGAAAACTCCCACTTAAGTGTAAGTTGCCTTGAGAGGGAATCATGATAGATGTGGCCAGGTAAATTTATGTTTAATGCACTGATATGTAAGATCAGAACTTACCTTGCATGCAGTATGTATGATCAGATTCCCACAACAGGAGCCTGGCTGAGCAGACAACAGGCCTGGTGGCTGCTTTCCATCCTTGAGAAGGCATCAACTGGGAAGCATGCTAGGGACTCTGAGCTGTCAGCAGCAGCCAGACTCATATATGAAAACCCTCTTCATGCAATCTCAAATCCAATCCAAATGTGTTGATGGGCGATGCTACTGTGTGTTTCCTGTGATAAGCACGTGCTGCCTTTGCAGACTACTCACTGAGACAGAAATTTTGTGTTGTAACCTAGATACTACTCAGGATGGTAAATATCCCTAAGTTAGGAACTGGAAACTGAATAGAGCATATCTTGAAGGTTTAGGCAAGTGCCTTTGACATATGTTCATACTTCCCCAACTCCTGACTTTTAATATTCTGGCTTGTACAGTATTTATCTCCTTATTTCATGATTTGTATACTCCCATTCAAATG
The DNA here is from genome assembly GCA_016584745.2 of Phylloscopus trochilus trochilus. Taxonomy (NCBI): domain Eukaryota; kingdom Metazoa; phylum Chordata; class Aves; order Passeriformes; family Phylloscopidae; genus Phylloscopus; species Phylloscopus trochilus. The sequence continues at coordinate 25,723,487 of WQNJ02000016.1, read as the reverse complement.
GTACAGACATTTGTCAATTCAGCTGTCTTAACAAAAGCAGGTGTTCTTACTCTCTGCTAGACAATGATTAATGATTCAACTAGATTTGGAAGCAGCTAGAATTCTGCCAGTTTCATCTCATTTGTTCTGAAACAGTCCAAAGAAACCCATGAAATAAAGATGCTTAGAGACGAAGAACTGTAACAGTTTTTGTCATATTTTAGCAGGATTTTGGTCTGAACCTGAGTGTCTTTAGAGCATCATCTCTATAGTTACAAAAAATCCTTTGTATGTGTCTAACAAATATCCTTTGAAGGAGGCCACTGAAGATTTTTTTACTCCTCTAGGTTGCAGGGTTGTCTTAGCAAATACCAATATTCAGCAGAGAGAGCTTAAAGCCAGCACTGCCCAACTACTCAGTATAGTGAAGAAAACCTTTCTGTTGCAGAGTTCTCAAAAAATCTTGGACTTCTCCATGTATCAGTTTACTCCTTCCTGGCTGAGAAACTAAAAAAATTACAGTTGAAACTATGCTGGTGGATACTCATCTGAAATTAATTTTAAAAAAACCAAAACCACCAAACTTCACTGTCAATGACCTGTTGCACTATGGATTATTGAGAATTGAAACTCAAAGAAACCCTGTTGCTGATGGCAACAAGAACTAGGCTGAAATGTAGAGGAATTCCTCTTAGGAAAGCCTTCAGTCTGAAACCTCCACTTGAATTGTAGGGATGCTGACCCCTGACTCTCTTGATAAGTAAAATTTCTCATTTGGAACACTAAGCCTGTGTAAGACACAAGGAACAGTAAAACAAACTTGGGAAGAATTAACAAAGACAAATTAATCATATATTTCTATCAACAACAATTAAAGTCTCTACCTTTATCCCTTTGCACTAAACATTTTACTTAGTTTCACAGCCATCACAAGTATTTCCTTCAGCTATTGCCATTTTGTGGTCACTACTGTCATTCCAGCTAGCCTTTCTTCCTATTTCACCATCAGTGTTACACCACCCCAACATCTGGGAATTCCTTCATTCACACAGACGTGTAACTGGCTGATAGGAATGCTCAGCCTTACCCCACTTGGTTCATGACACTTACAGAGAATTCACAGAGCCATGCTGCTCTGTTCAGCAGCTTCAGCTCAAGGTATTTCTTTCCCTCCAAAGTCACCTCCATATTTGCTCATCACAATCTTGAAGGAGGTCTACAATTTGCAGGAGTCTTAAAAAAGTCCTTGCTCCATTTCTGTTCTATCTCTGTTCTAGTCTGCCTCCATTTCAGCATGAGCTTCCAGTAGTTATGTAGGTAATTCTAGTTAGAAAGCTCATGCAAATAGAATCATAGAATCAATTAGGCTGGAAATTACCTCAAGGATAACCAAATCCAACATTTGACCACACATCACCATATCATCCAAACCATAGCACTAAGTGCCATATTCAGTCATTTCTTGAACTCTTCTAGGGAGGATGAATCCACCTCCTTGGGCAGCCTGCTCCAGTGCTTGATCACCCTTTTAGGGAATAAAGTCCTCCTGACGTCAAACCTTCATCTCCCCTGTCCCAGCTTGAGGCCATTTTCTCTTATTCCTTCTCTGGTTGCCTGGGAGAAGAGACTGATCCCAGCTGGCTAAAGTCTCCTTTCAGGTGATTGTAGGGAACAATAAGGTCTTTCCTGAGCCTTCTCTTCTCCAGGCTAAAGAACCCCAGCTCCTCCAGCCATTCCTCATATGACTCACTCTCTAGACCCTTCAGCAGCTCTGTTGCCCTTCCTTTCCAGCACCTCAATATTGTTCTTGTGAGAGGCCCAGAGCTGAAGGCTCACTTGAGGTGCTGCCTCACCAGCACTCTGTTCTTCTCCCTGTTCAATACTTCATAAGCTTCTTATAGGTGGAGCTTGCATTCATTTTTGTCTCCATTTACAAACACCATCTAGAAGCAAAAAGCCTTCATTTCTTTAGGAAACCAGATAAAACGTGACTAAAAAAGTAACAGATAACCATTCCATTGTTCTGTATCAAGTTCTGGGACTATTTTTCTAAATTCCAATCAGGTAATGACTATGTGATCAGATAAAGATGTATGAGATCCAGTTTATTCAGTATATGGTACTACTTGCCATGGCTCCAAGAGTCACATCCAATGCAAATTTTAAATTGTTTCTCTAAGCTGTCCTTCTGGGTTAACAAACACTGCTATTTATGAAAATGTGTTTAAAAAAATAACACTTTTATCTTATATGAATATAGAAACACCAGTTTATCTGTCAACCAAGGATAGGTGGTAGTTGAGAAGCAGGTGAGCAGTCATGCTGACTGATTTTCATGGCACACACTATCAAATTTCATATGTATAAATGCCAAATGATTTTCTGAGGCAGAACATAAGTCCCTTAGGACCTTTACAGTGAGTGACTTAATTCTGCATAAAGAATGTAACAGGTGCAAATACTTGGCATAAGGCATGTCTGAATATTTCTAAAGCCAGTTCAATAACCTTGGAAAGGGGCATGAAATGGAATAGTTCTCACAAAAGAAGTTGTCTGTTTCCAGAACAAATATTGGTACACACAACAGAAGTAGAAACACTTTCATATTGCCCTGCAGCATTGTCTAGCCTGTGTCTCTTCAAAGGGCTGTTTCTCATGGTAAAGAAATAAGATGCAGGAATTTTTTTTGCATAGCCAGATGTGAAATTAAACTTTGTGGTTCTCTAGTGTGTGGCATTTCTTGTGGAAATGAGCTCTATTTATCTAATTAAAGTTAGAATAATTTAGTTTATTCATTTCTTTTACTAGTGACTCTTTTGTAGTTAAACACAACAAAATGCAGAAAAGCGTTAAGTGTAATTTAAAATATTTGGCTGAAAAAACGTTGTATAAGATACTGCTAGATCCACGTAGTCACCACAGCTATTGTAAAGCATTATTGGGTATCGTTTCTACCAGGAAAATTGCAGCAAGGCATGAAGTCCCACCGAGGTTATACCAGGGTAAATGTAATTCACCAGGTAACAAAATATCTCCTGACCAAATGGTAATCCAGCCTGACCATAATTCTGTCTTAATCAAGTCTGGTCTCATATAATTTCCTGGGAAAATTTATAAATTTGACACTATGTAAAAGCTTTGCTGAAAACAGGCCTAATTCATAGAAATCTTTGGTCATGGTGCTGTTACTATTCTGTACTGAATTCTAAATCAGTGTTGAAGGTGAAAGTGGGACCCACACAGACATCAGCTCTCCACTGTGGGTGCATTGCAGTTGGTGTCTCCAGGCAGCACAGAATAGCTTAGAGGATGAGAGGAGAACACAGAGCTCTTAAGGAAGTCAAAGCTGAGCCCAGAGTCTAAGATCAAACCCCTTGCTACTCCCACATGAATCTATAAAGCACCTGGGGGATGGGTATGAGGACCCCTGGGAGAGCTGATGGGAAGGGAGCCAGTGCTTTGCTGAGAGCTCTGTCTCCAGGTCAGAGCAGTGCAGAGCTGAGAGAGCCCAGTAACTTTTGTTCACTGTGCCTCTGCGTCCCAAGCAGGGGCTGAACAGCCTTACTGGAACCTAAAAATGGCATTGTCACGCTGATTAACCTCCATCATGAAATGTGGTATAATTTAGGATGTATTTTTCTGACTTCCATGACATCAGAACCCTTCTGATGTTGTATATAATTAGAAAAATGTCTCTCTGACTTCTTGTTGCTGAAAATACATGGGCTGTTTTGTTTTCAAAAGACCGTGTTCTTTCCCTCTTGTTTGTCTATTTTTGGCAGGTTCTGCCATGAAAACTGTGGTGATTATTGCAGCTGAAAGCTCAAGTAAGATTTAAGATTACACCCTCTAGCCTGAAGTTTTATAAAGGTATTGAGCTTTCAGCTTTCCTCCCAGGATTACTACAGGTTCTCTTTATGTAGTGCTCCAAGCAGATGAAATAAGCTACTTATTTGTAAGTGGTGCTGTCTAAGATCTTACTAGCAATATCCACAGCGTAAACTACCAGTGCAGAGGGAAATATACAGCGGCAGAAAGGGAGTAGGCACTGAAATACACCATGCAGAAGCCTGAGTAATGGGCAAAAAATGGGAGTGTAACCCTATGACCATATTTAGTTTCCACATGTGAATCTTGGCTGGCTGAATCCTACCCTGAATGCCAGTGAGGCCTGAAAAGCTGGAAATCTTTTGCTCTGTGCATACAAGCAGAGTCATGACTCATGCAGAAGAGAAACAGTTTTCTTTTGTGAGAGGAACATTTTTCCTTATTGACCAGGGAGACACCCGAAAATAGCTTTGCTTTCTGCACGATTTTATCAATTCACAGCAGCACTGTGGGGGTATGAAAATCAAAAGTATTTACAGCTCCAGGAATTTGTTAATAAGAAGTGGAAATCTCTGCTTAAAGACAAACCAAAATCACTATATAAGTCAACTCATTGAAGACAGTGAATTAAATTGAGTGTAACTTGGACTGTTCAATAAATTTCAAATGTCAGACAAAAAAATGAAATTAAGGACCAAATAATAATAATGCAAGATATTTAACATGGTGTGCAATTTAATCTGAGTAGGGAGCTCAGTGTATAATTGCATTTGCACTGGGCATTATTTCCGATGCGGTACATTTTCAGCATTAAAAGATGCATTAAGGTTCTGCAAATGATAGAGCTCTATCACAGAAGGATTATGTTTCTTGGAAAGGAAGGACACTTCAGAGAGTCACAGATTATGGGAATTTGTTTCCACCAAAGCTGTTGGAATTTTCCGAGTTACTTCAATGGAAAGTGAAGTAAGCCAATGAAAATCCACCCCACAGTGAGAGAGAACACCATTAAAAGGTGTTAGCAATCAGAGAGCAAAGCAAGCAGGACTGACTTTAATGCTCGCTCTTTTTCTCTCCTGATTTGCCCCAGTGACCATCTTCTTCTTACATTTACGAGCGGCACTGACCTACACCAGGTGAAAATGAGCCCCTCACCGCCCCAGGCCTGCAGCCTTTCCCACCGCGGTGCCCCCGCTGCCATCCCACTGTCCTCACGGCCCCGCAGGAACCGCCCGGGCAGCAAGGCCAAGCCTTGCCCCGACAATACCCCTTCGTTTTTCCTCTAAATCCATGGCAACGCAGTGTTTTATTTTTGTGTCTAAGGAGGGGGAATTTCCACTCCAGCCGGGACTCCCGGAGCCGAGGCGGCTGTGCCGAGGCGAGGCTGCCACCTCCCGGCTCCGCGGGCCGCAGCAGGGCCGAGAGCGCCTGGGCAGCTCCACACCGGCTCACCCCGCCCGGCTGGGCCCGCCCTTGGTTTACCCTGACACCCCGGGGACATCATCCAGCAGCACTGCTCTACTGGGCTCTCTCGAATTTATCAGGTGGTAAGGAAGCATTTGAAATGATCCATCACTATATGGTTTGTCTGGGATAAAAACATTTCAGTGGCTCCAGGAAAAAATCCTAATGTCAGAAATCAATTCTGAATATGAGAAATCAAAATAAACGGACTATAACATATCAGCTTAAGGAGACAGCTTGGTAAAAGCACATTAAGTTAAGTTATTTGCATTTATATTTCATCTGATAAAATAGTTTGTCAACCACTTTGTGGGTAGAAACATACTTTCTACTTTCATTTTAATAGGACTGTTTCAAAAAGTCATCTGTTTCTGCAAGTGTAGAGGGGAAAATATTTGAAAAGAAAAACCCAACATAAGAAACACATGGACCTTTTGATGCAAGTCCTGAGGAGTGCCATGAAGATACTCAGAGGGCTGCAGCACCTCTCCTATGAAGATAGGCCCAGAGACTCATAGATGTTCTGCCCTGAGAAGAGCAGCTCCATAGAGACCTTAGGGCACCCTTCCTGTACGAGAAGGGGGCCTACAAGAGAGCTGGAGAGGGACTTTTTACAAGGTCATGTAGTGACAGGACAAGGGGCAATGCTTTAAAGTGAAAGAGAGGAGGTTTAGATTAGATATTAGGAAGAAAATCTTTACCATGAGGGTGGTGAGACACTGAAACAGGTTGTCCAGAGAGGCTGTGGACGTCCCATCCCTGGCATTGCTCATTGGATGAGGCTTTGAGCAACCTTGTCTAATGGAAGTTGTCCCTACCCATGGCAGGGGAGTTGGAACTATATTATCTCTAAAGATCTCTTCTGACTCAAGACATTCTGTGATTCTATGATTCTATGGAAAGACTCCCTTGAGGACAGCAAAAATGAATCAAGCAGTGTGAACCATGGATTGACTGAAATCAGTACCCGGCCTTACACACTGGGAAAGTGCAGCCAAAAACAAAATAGGGAAGGCAAACTTTAGACAAGCACGCCTCTCACCTGTTCACCTGTTAAACATTCACAGCAGAGAGATAAAGCTAAACCATGACTGAAAAAAGCTGCTGCTTTTTTTTTTTTTTTTTTTTTTTTTTTTTTTTTTTTTTTTTTCCCCTGCCTCTGTTTCCTTTTTGGGATTGAACTGAGCTAGAGGCTCCAGAGATGCCAGGTAGTGCAGATAATGCATCAGGTGAGCCCTTTAATAATGTGCTGTGCTTCTGCATCTATAGGGGGTTGACCCTGGCTGGATGCCAGATACCCACCAAAGCCTCTCTACACTCCCCTCCTCTGCTACACCAGAGAGAGAAAATACAACAAAAGACTCATGGGTCAGGATAAGGACAGGGAGAGATCACCCATCACTGTCATGGGCAAACAAACTCAGCTTGGGGAAATTACCTGAATTTCTTACCAGTCAGATCAGAGCAGGAATATAAGAAATAAAACTAAATTTTAAAGCCCATTCCTCCCACCCCTTTCACGTTCTTGGGCACAACTTAATTCCTGAATTCTCTACCTCCAATCCCCAAGCAGCACAGGCAAACAGGGAATGAGAGCTGTGGTCAGGTCATCATATGTTGTCCCTGCAACTCCTTCCTCCTCTGCTGAGAGGACTCCTCACACTCTTCCCCTTCTCCAGCATGGGCTCCTCTCTCCACAGGGCCACAGGTCCTGCCAGGAGCCTGCTACAGCACAGCGTTCCCATGGGATCCTGTGGAGTAGATAAAGCACATTTCCCAGGGGAGATGATAATTTTACCTGTAACTGCTACTTTTTGCAAGCATTTGAGATCCTTTAAGGAAACAACAGTGTTCTGAGAAGCCTGGTCCTCTGCATCAGCAGCAATGGTGCTGCTGGTGCATCACCTTAGGCACTCCCATGTTTGCTCTAGTTTTAGAGGAATAACAGGCAGGAATACACTAAGCTTGAGTAGTTGCTGGTTAACATCTGGCTGTTTCGTTCTCCTTCCAATATCACAAAACAGCCCTAGGCCTCAACTCACCGCCTGGGTTCAGTCAAGCAAGCAGATCCTCTGCTTTTAAAGCCACATTAGGCACCAGGAGCAGATTGGTGGCTCTGGCACAATATCTATTAATAAATAAAAGCATCAGGCTTTGCATTTAAATAGGCCCTTTTCTTTGGCAGATCTCAAAGTAATTTCTAAAGAAGGGCAAGCATTATTATCTCCATTATGGGGCTATGTTATATGACAAGCTCTCAGTTGGGGACTGGGCAAGAACTTGGCTCTCCAGCAAGGAACAGCTGCTCCCCTTGGTTAAATGCCACACACCAGCAGTCCTGAAAGCTTTCAGGTTCTGGCCAAGCACACAGAGTGCCAAAGCCAGATGGGCAAGAGCAACTGCTGGAAGGCTGGTCCCATTACCCAGTCAATACTTGAGGAAACTAAAACTTCACAGAAGACTTGTCCAGAATCCCAGACAAGCAGTGCTAGTTTTTAACGTGACTCACCTATTCAGGGTTTTTGCTCCCTATAATCAGTTTTGAAATAGTCCCCACTTTTCCTTAGGCAGTGACCCAAACTGACCTGCTGCACAGAAGACACACACTTTTTATTCAAAAATGTTCTGCTAGGGAAATTTTTAAACCTGTTCCCATTTTGTGGGTTTGTAACAGGCTTTAGAGTGTTTCTACAATGCTTGAAAACATGGTATCCTTGCAGAAAGATTACCCTGCAGGTAACCTGCTTCCGTTGCATGTTCCCTATGTAAACACCATCTATACACATCATAGCTGATGTTTTAGCCATTGAGTCATATTTTATGTTAAACCAAGGATTTATCACCATCCTTTTTGATTCTTAGTTAAGATGTCAAGTTGCCTTCTCTTCCAGATCCCTTTGCAAAATATAAATAATGTGTATTTCCAGTGTATTTGCTCCCTATAATCAGTTTTGAAATAGTCCCCACTTTTCCTTAGGCAGTGACCCAAACTGACCTGCTGCACAGAAGACACACACTTTTTATTCAAAAAATTAATAATTCATTAAATTACTTTGAGACTTACACATTAACTTGGTCTTTTAGCTAGTGTGCCAGAGCTATGCAAACTGTGATTTGCAGACCACAGCACAGGGTTATATGAACCTTTACATGAGCATCCATTATCAAAGAGAAGAGCTGCTTCCCAGCACAGCGGCGGTTCAGAAGTTACACACACACACGACAGAAACAGGCTCCTGCTGTCGGATACTGGCACTCGTTGTCTCTGACAGCTGCTCTGAACCAGATGGGAAACAGCCATTCCAGTTCTGCTGTAAGCCACATCCCAACACCAGCAGCACTGCAGACTCCCAGGCTGGCATCTCAACTGAAAGGCAGCACAGCAAGTGAGCAAAGAAGCCAAATCCCCCCCTCCCCAGTGCCAGTGTCATCTCTCCAGGAAAAAAACTGAGGCATATTTGGTGTGGAGAGGAAAAAAGCAGAGAGAAGAAGGCTTTCAGATGCTGTACTTGGAAAGATATGACCACATTTGTTCTGAACACAGGGGATGTCTGGGTCCAGTGTTGACAATCTGGCAGTGACTGAATGCTGTCGAGTTCACTCAGACATGATAAACAGAAGAAAAAAAAATGTAACAAGTCATCACCAGAAGCAGTAGTGTCCAACCCGTGAGTCAAGCCCTCTTAGTGAGGCATGACAGCATTAAAGATAAGATATAGAAGAGAGAGCAGAGATACTGCTGACACTGAAGAACAGAAGAGAGAGAATTGTTAGGTTATGTTTCTTCACTTCGTCTTACACTCTCAGATCCAAATCTAAGAGCAAAAGAACATGCTGCTTGGTAGGAAGGAAATATAGTGCTATAGATCTCTGAGGACAGGGACACTGAGGAATCATGGGTCATGGGATGTTGGAGGAGGGGAAGAACAAAGAACATAATAGAAAGCTACAGCTATAAGGCATGCCTAACACCAATCAACCATTACCGCCCTGGAAAAAAGTAATAATCTGAATCATTTCTACATTTATGATAGTAAACCCAGTGAAATCCAATAGTCTTATTAAAACAGCTGGATTCAGCTCCACCAAAGTCCAGTGACATTCTAAAAAAAAAAAAAATTAATAAATTCTCAGTCCCTTAAATTAGGTGTTGGCAGTTATTTTTCCTCAAATTGTATCATTCTGGGACCCTGCACAGAGAAAAGCTGTAAGTGGATCCCACATTTAAAAACCCACTTAAAAGGAGAGGTTTGGAACATTGAAGCCCACTTCTGTAAATTTTTATGTATACCAGCAACCTGATACTCATAAAAAACCTTTCTGTTCTATGAATAAATGTGCTTCTCTAGATCCATCAAATTACTGATTGCCTCAAGAGTATCAAAGCCAAAAAAGAGGAAGCTCATATCTTTCCTTTTTGTTCAAATTTGAGTGTGTTATTAGACTTCTGAGACCCTTTTGATGTTCCAGTTCCACTGTGTAGGAGACATCTCGCAGTTTTGTTAAGTTCAAATCTGTGTTTGTTTTATGTTCTAATAGCCACAAAATGCAACAAGTTTCAGCTTGGATTTTTCTTCTTTCCCCAGTCTTCTGGGAGAAGTCAGCCAAAATTGGGTATTAATTGATCATTGCCTGGATCATACTGTTTTTACTCAGCATCTCCAAGCTTTTTTGGCGATAGCAACTGTAGATTCCATGTCAGGCTCACCAGTGCTGTAGTACTGATGACCTGTCCGACCAGCAGTTACAGTGCAATACAAACATTAGCTGTTGGTCTTGCCCTTCACTAAAATTCAGATGATTTCTACACGTTCAAGATAATCATCATTCACCTGTGGGATCATACTCAGGCTCATAAATTCAAGGGGTTTGGTTTTCATTGGTTTTGGGGTTAGTCTTGCATCCACAGTTCCTCTACTGAAACTTCCCTCCAGGATCTATGCTATTAAATGCCTTTGCTGTTTATAGGTTACATATTCTAGTCCACTCCCTTTAATGCCTTTCATCCAGTGTTGGTCATGACTAGACTTGAAAAACCTGCTTGCAAGAAAAACTGTGGTCATGAATCGTGTAAAGAGAAAGACTGACACATTCAGTTCAGCTAGTTTTGCTTTTCTGGAATCCCAGGATTCACCTCATGAGATAAAGATGCAAGTAAAGCTCTCCTCCTACATAAGCAATGCAAACTCCAGCAAGTTTCTATGGGCTACTACAAACCCCTGTCCCTAGGCAGTGGTCCTCTCACTCCTTGAGACATTTGTCATAGGATGGGTAGTCTACAGAGGGAGTCTATACATCTCTGTGTTTTTTTCACTGACTACAGGAGGAGCCATAATGATGAGCTTGGCAAGAAAAACGTCTCCCCAACTGCTTTCAACAGATGAAATAGAATATACATTCTTGGCTCCATAACACAAGACAACAGGTGAGGTGGATCCACCCCCACTGGATCCAGAGATGTTCTTTAGTACAGCAGGAGCATAATATGAGCTCCCAATATGAGTAAATAGCTTAGTCAAGTGGACGACTTTTTTTTCCTTTCATAATGGTGGAGCATCATCCTGAAATAATTTCTGAAGATGGAAATCTAAAGTAAATATTCTCCACTGGGAAGCAGTGCTGACTTCTTTAGCTAATATATGATTAAATCATCAGGGTGCAGAGAAATATTAACATGCAGACAGAGATGTGCTGTGTGCAGAGGAACTAGCCACAACATTGGCTCATCTTTGTGTAACACAGACAGGAACACGCTGCACATACATGAAGAGGTGAATATGGTAAGCTGCCTGCATGCACACAGACCCACACACTGTGCTTGTACAGGGATGAATGACACCACCCTCAATATGCAAACCAATACACACAAAGCTAACATGCAGCCCAGATGGGAATGAACAAATAATAAAAATGGCAACTGCATGCTCACACACACCAAAGACACATACATAAATAATAAGCTGTAGTAATCTTAAATGCTAATAAGTAAAACCCCCCAACTGTACACAGGCACAGAAAATAACCAGTGAAATTTTCTGTGCCCTGGTGACTGATGTGGTGACACTTTCGGTCCCAGCAGGTGGAATTATAGAGAAGGAATCAACAAATGGCATAGGAAAATGCACTTGTCAAAGGTATCACTTTGATGTGTATTAGACAAAATGAAATATGACAGCCATGCACTGACCGAAAACCTTGGGAGGCTTCTTCTGCCTCAGAAGCCATAAGAGCAAAAAGGGTGCTGGACTAGCAGCCCTGGCAGGGCAGAGGCACAGAGCAACCTTCCCCAGGCTGCAGCTGGGTCATGGGTCTTGTGACAGGTAGGAAAATTAATGCTTACACTGCTGGAACTGTCAGATACAGGGACTAGAAACATCATACAGGAAAAAAAAAATCAAAAAATCATTAGGCATGATATTACACCCAAGCTTCTGGGGTGGGTGCAGGTGTTGGGCTCCCCACTGCTGGGGGAGTGTGGCTCCTGTTGCACCAGGAGAGGAGGGGCAGGGGGCAATAAAAACAGGGGTGATAAAATCAGAAAGCAAAGCTGTGCTCAACAAGCTATGCTGACAATTTACTTCCCTCTGGAAAATACACACTGGGAGGAGCAGGCTGCAGACCTGCTGTGCTCTCAAGAAGGATGCTCGCCCTGGGGTAGTGCTGCTGCAGTGAGTGCAATGGGGTCCCTGGCAAGGGCTCCCCAAAGCTCTAGGTAAAGGCCACTTTGTTCTGAGAAGGTGAGTGATCACAGTAAGCTGTGTTTGTGCAAAATTATTCTACAAAGCTGAGGTGTGGAGAAAGTGCTGTGAACCAGTGTTAATTAAACCATTTGAAGTTCAATTAACACTGGCACAGGTCTCCCAGAGAGGTAATAGGTGTCCCATCCTGGGAAACATTCAAGGTCAGGTTGAACCTGGAGATGTCCCTGCCCAGGGTTAGACCAGATGACCTTGGACAGTCCCTTTCAAACCAAAGTATGCTATGATTTATATGGAAAAACAACTGCAACCCACAAAATAACCATGGACGGGATTTCCAGGCCCAGAACAAAGAAGACTTAAGGAGATTTGTCAGAGAAAAGTGACAGATGTTTGTGGACAAAAAGCAATGGAGAAGTAATATTTTCCACATCAATAATAAAGGACTTTTACTCAATGCTTTTACCTGAGCCGATCAATGAAGGTCACAAATGTTATGGATAAAGCAATATATTCACTGTTCAAAATGCCAAGAGTTTAGGCAGAGAGCCAGGTTTAATAAAAATGAAATAGACGCCGTGGTTTGACTAAATCATTCTTTTGGATTTCTAGACAACATTATAAAGTGTTAGTGGCTGCGGTAAAGAGCACTTTGAGGGCATGATTCATGGCTGTTTTACTCCAGTTGTACACTGGCTGAACACCCCTGGACTCAATAAGCACCCTAGTGAATCAGATATGAAAGCTGTCAAGAGAAAGGAAATACCGAACGCAATGATCTTTATCACTAATCTGGTTATTATCGTGGTACACTGATCCCAAAGTTGCAAGAAGGGTCTTTGTGTCAGGCACATTGCTACCAGCCTAGAGCTCTGATTGTGACTTTCGTTCTCCTTGTTGCTCTTCCTTAAGCTCCCAGGTGCTCAAGTCATATGATTAAATAAAAACTGTTGGCTTTGTGTTGTTATTTTTTAAAAGGGGCTTCCTGGCCCTCACAAGGCTGCTGGAAGGACCCGAATAATAAAGTTCAGAAGTTCAAGACACAAATAAAAAGAAACTATGTTTTTACTGTCACTGTTTTCATTTACTTCTGATCTTAAACCACTGTAATCCTGGAAGGTCTTGCATCATTTTATAGAGCCTGAAGCACTCATTTGGCATATGCGTGCTCCAGATTTAATACTTCAGAATTAGATATCACTTGTTAGACTCTGAAACAGTTAAAAGTTAAGGGAGAATGACCTAAATAAAGGTAGCAGAGGTCAACATAGAAAATAACAAGACAAACCAGTAGCACAGATCTACCTTGAAGTTTTAAAATCTCACTTTGCAGGATTTATTGTTGAAGCCATTAACTGCTGTGCCCAACTACAAAAACTAACGAGACCATTAAGGGGAAAATTAACGTAAGGCAGAGACAATTTCTTTTGTAACTAACTGCTTGTAACTAGATTGTTAAATTGTTAGCATTGCTATTTAGTACACATTTACTGGATTTAGGTAACCACATTGTCAGGAATTTGGAGGCATTAATGCAAGGTAATGGAGAGATCTGCTAGTTAACACAGCAGAGAACTCAGCCGGCTAGAGAGAAATAAGAGCCTGATTCCTTTGATAAGACCTGCACTAAAGGCCATGATTCCCATGTTGAAAGAAATCATAGGAAAAATCTAACTAAATAAATTCAGATCAGTGAACACGAACAGACAGTTTGGGATGTTATGTTGTTTGTTGTTAGGTGTAAAACACATTTGACAAATAGTTGTCATCAGCACTGAGTCATGATGCAGCCTGCAGCTTGTGTGACCAGCCCTTTTGCTCATGGTGTCCTCACCTTCCCAAGGTATAAGGTGTTCTGCAATATCAGAACTGAAACAGTTCAATGCAAATTGTAGTTTTCAGGATGGGTTTATGCTTAGAGGCTTTTCAATGATGTTGTCTATAAGAGGTCTGCTTGAAACACCAGCAGTTTGGGGCCCTGAAGACTGCAGGTGCTTTAAGAGCCTGGTGATTCTAAAAATATATTTTTTTTATGGCAATATGGCAATATGGGTGCCACAGAGAGAAAACACTTTCTGTTTTATTCATTTAATTCAGTTATACAGCCAGGGATGTGTTCAGTGCAAACACTGTACACTCAGCCCACACTTGTCTAGGTGTGTGTAATCAGCATCAGTATTCTCACATGAGGCTAGATATCAGTTTTAATGTCTTATATAATTTTCTCAGATTAATTTTAAAGCCAGTCTTAAGTCCAAAGCTATGTCTGTAAGCTTCAGATAAGACTCATCTTGGACTTGCTGGCAGCAAAAAGTGGCCTAGTAAGTAGCTCTGTGCTGGGTTTGTCCTTTGTTAATTAGGAGTGGGATTTGGAAATGTTACAGTGAAGCTTCCAAACCATCAGGTGCATAATGACTCTTTTCAACTAAGCAAAAACGAGGGCTTAGGGTAACAGGATATAATCATCTCAGAAGAACTTAACACAGTATGTGGATGTTGAAGAGGGAAGGAGTGGGCATAGAACTGGGGCAAACTTCCTCTAGCACATCCAGGTGTGCCTGCAGTTCAGGTGGCTGCTCACCAGTGCAGCCAGCAGTGTAACAATAGCTGTGAGCGATGCTGGAAGCTGCACAATCCCATGTTCCCACACACAGCTAAATCCATTGGTGCTAGTCTGGCACAATGAGAGTACAATGTGTCGAGTAAAACCAAGATCTTGCCTGTCTGGCTCCAATTTTTTTGAAGAACTGAGTTCCAAATTCTTGTTTCAATGATACAAAGGCATTATTAGTATCCTCTATAGTGTATTGGTAGAACAGAAATGAAATGGCCAGGCTCTGTCAAACACTCAGAGGACATCCTCTCTAGATCTTCTCTCCAATGAGCTTTTTACTTTTGGTCCTTGACTGCAAAGATGAGATGTGACAGGAGTGGCTGTCACTTTTGGTTGACAGTGCTTTGCCAGGTCAGCAGCTTCCAGCTCACTGGGGAGCTCAGGCTCTGTGGGTGCCGTGGGCAATGTCAAGGCCCTTCACTGTCTCATCCCATCTCTTCATTAGAGCAGGGTTCAATTGCTCTGGTGGATATTTTCCTGCATCTGGATCAACGTCTGCATACTCTTAAGGGTACTTCCATTTCCTGGTGTCAGTGGGAACTGTGGACCTCCTGGAGCCAAAGGAAATATGTCTC
Source organism: Phylloscopus trochilus trochilus (assembly GCA_016584745.2). Lineage (NCBI taxonomy): Eukaryota > Metazoa > Chordata > Aves > Passeriformes > Phylloscopidae > Phylloscopus > Phylloscopus trochilus. The sequence goes on along the minus strand of WQNJ02000016.1, from coordinate 25,708,329 downwards.
ATTGCAATTGTGCCATGGCTGTGTTACAAAGATCAACAATGTGATCATAGGTTCTGGGACGGGCACATCGTATTTTTAACTTCTGTTAAACACAATCCAATGTTGTTTTGTTGTTGATACAACTGGCAGACCTTCAAAACATGTTGGGCAAAATGGAAAATTTGCAAGAAATGCTTCTTTCCATGAGACTAGCAAAGGAACATTTTGCTTCTGTGTTTCATTAAAAGATAAGCATTCCAAAAGTCATCCATGTAGATGAGGAAAAACCGTATGTACTTTAGAGAAAGAGAAGGAGAAGTTTTTAAAGGAAGGCCCACTCTGTAAGTTACTTATCACCTGTATCACCATGGCTGATTAGGAAGAAGTGGGTTATTTGATCTTTAATATTCCACAGTTTGTAAGTCTGTAGATGTTCCTTATGTTCAGTTACTTTCTTCTGGTCATCATACTAGAAATTCACAGCCTTCAACCTCTCCAAAAAAAAAAAAAAAAAAAGGTCAGCAGCAAAGCACGTAGACCCTTAGGAACTAAATAATTTTCATGAAGCAGCAAAATCCATGTTACTGATTATCTTCAGAACCCTCAAAAGCAATTTCAGGTTAACAGGTAACAGATTTGTAAATCAAGATGGATAAACCATATAGCTTTTTAACAGTGCTTCACATATGGATTGATTCCTGGCGAATAAAATTTTCATTCTGGACTTTATCTGCTTGCTTCCAGTGCACATCAAGCATCTACAATTAAAACTTATTTTTTGTCTTTCAAGTGTTTATACCCTGTGGCTACATGGTAGCCGAGTAAATCCTGTTTACCTTTGTAAACACAAGATTTTTTAATGTTTTTAAGCAATTAATGAAGGAAACATTACTGGGTAATCACAACCTGCTACTTTGACTTATCATCTCCTTCCTCTTGCAAAAACTGATTATGTGAAGTTGAGAAAACTCCATAGTGAAGTGTTTCATTTACATGTAAAGAGGAACCTTACAGCCTCTAAATGGGCTGCTTGCATTTCCAGGCTGTCTTTCCTAGGCACCATGCAGAAGGGCTCAACTGGAGGGCAGTGATATGCATCCAGGCTGAACTGTCCTTTTGTTATGTTGCGTGTATTACCCAAAAAAGCCTCCTTGAAAAAGGTATTTTTAAGAGTGGTTCAAAATCAAATAGCCTCAAAAATCAACAGCAGGATTCAGTATTTCAATTGCTATTGAATTTTTCCAATTGGAAGCAGAGTTTCTGATAAATCAAAATATTCAGCAGCAACTTATTAATTTCATTGCAATTGTAAATTAAAAATCTTGTTGAGAACAAGTTTCTACAGTGTTGAAACAATTCCCTGTTATCATTTCAGCTTTTCTGTCCCATGTAACATGCATTCTCAAATGCTTCACTAGGATCAGTCAACTAAGAATATATGAATTCCCACAGAGCGGGGCTTCCCTTTTCTAGCCTGCCTTAGAGCTGGGGTTAAATATGTGTGGAATAGAAAAGAAATCTTTGCACATATCCCCGTGTTTGGGGAATCTTGTGTAAACAACACTAACTTCTATTAGGCAGTCCTAGGACTGCAAACAAACAAAGAAACCCTGAAAAACAGTATATAATATTTTGTAAATATATATATAAATAAATATAATGTATTTATGAAGTTCTAGTTGCCATAATTCCACCAACTTTGACCAGAGCAGCCTTAAACTTTATCTGAGCATATTCAGCCTGCACCTCATGCCCAGATTTGGAGCACTGAGCATTTCTCCACAAGGCACTAAGCACTACCTTAGGGATCATTTTCAAGAAAAGCTGAGAGTATCCTACAAAAAATATTTTGAATCTGTCTGGAAGAGACCTGACCTTTGAATATGCAGATAGGTCTTTGGAAGACTTATGTAATGTAGCAAATTTTTAAAATCTCCACAACTCTGAAGTGGACAAACTCCGGGTCCTGTGTGTGTCTGTGCTAGTAACTCTAGTGGCTTTCCCCTGCCTGGTGAGGGAGGTACCGTGTAGCTCAGCACCTGCCCTGCTGCTCCTGCCCTTCCACCTTTACCAGAGGCACAGGCTCCTGCCCAGCCTGGGACACGCTCCTGGAGAGGCCACAGCACATGGAAATAAGGTCTGATGTTAAATACTCCCGGCCAACACCTCCTCAGTTGAGGCTGAGGAGAGAAGAAAATGGCTGGTCACTCAGGAATCATCAAGTCATTGTGGGAAGCCACTGGCAGCCCAGTGCATGGAGATGGATAAAAATCAAACTCAAAGCTGCGTTGTAAAGAATTGAATTACCGAATCTCTATCAGAGTCAGAATTTTGATTGGCTTGTCAATGGAAAAAATAATGTTACTGCTATAGAATTAATGTGGTTTTAATTAGAAATAATGCTTAAATTAAAAATTATGATAAATTTCTTATTGTAAAGATGCCATGATGGTTATACTCTGTCAAAATATTTGTGTTTGTAAGTGAATAAATAGTATTAGGATAATACTTGTTTTTTACCTTTCATTACTAGATCTCATTAGTGTGACCCACTATGAATAGGATGATCTTAGACAAGTATTTGAAAGTGTTTATGAAACATTAATGAGTTCTGTCCACAACCCTTGGGGAGGAATATGTGCTCTTATAACAATTTAACAGTTGGATAAACTAAGGCAGGTGGTTTATGCAAATTATTAGAGGTCAACACAGAAAAATAGCACCTCTTGCATCCTGAATGCTCTTATCCTCCATTAACAGTTTCTGCACTTCATCTGTTTCTATTTATTTTATTTAATTATAATTTAAAAGACTCCTCTAAAAGGCTGCTGCCATAGCTGCAGGCAAGGTAGTATCTGGAAAAATACACAATGCCCTGATTAAATATAAATACATTCAAACAGGAAAAATATGTGGCAGTCATCAAGACGCTGTAAGTCCATATTCAGAGCCACTGTAGATTGTACATCGGTTTCAAAAGGTGAATTAGCCAGTGACAAAAAAGAAAATTCAGTTCCATGTCCACCTCCTTGTTTCTTCCCATATTCCATCTTCTGTTGTTTGTAGAAAAAAAAAAAAAAAATCAATGTATTAATGGAAAAGAATAGTCACCTGAACTTAAATGGGAGTGGGTGAGTGGTAATCTACTGCCCAGCCTATTGCATCTGGAATCTGAGCATACATCAGAGCCACAGGGCAGTTATACCATTTTACTGTTGTACAACAATACCGACAGGAAAGGCTTTTCAGTTTGGTTTTTTTTAATAAATAGGAAGAGGCAGAGTGTGTGGATGCCTATGTATTTCCCCCACTGAAAGAAGCCCTCTCTGAGGAGGAGCTCAGTAGAGTACTGTCACTCATGGCAGGGGCATGGAAGGGCTGCAGAGGGGAAATTGCATGGGATCCACTGCTCCTCCTCGTTTTTCTGAGAGCATCCCTGTGTCTCACAGCTTGTTTAATGGTTTGTAAAATCACCCTGACAGAAATTTAAAGTCTCTTCTGCTCTGTAAATGAAGTCATACTTTGAAGTCACTATTTAAGCTGACATAGCAAGCCATGTTGCTATCAGCTGGTTTGTAAACGTGCTGAAGAGTCATTTGACAAGCAGGAGTGATGACATTTCTGAAAGATTGTCACAACATTAGTATTTTAATACTGTACTGAAGTCAAAGACCCTTGCCTGTGTGGGGGAAAGTTTCTGTCACAGATCCAGCATACCAAACACTGAGCATTGGCTAGATTACTAGCAGTTGAAAGTAAGAACTAACATATGTCTTGAGCACTGAAGTAGTAATCTAGAAAGAAAATCTTGCTGATATTTTGTTGAATATTCAGTTGTAGATGCTAAGCCTTGAACATAACCAACAAGTGATTAAAGAAATAAATACTGTTCAATTATAATCTCAGTAGTTATGTTTTCTGGTTATTTTTAAATTTACTTTAGGAGTAAAGTGATATGTTGTGATTTTGAAACACAGTTCAATTAAATCTAAATTGATTAATTTTAATGTTCATGAAGCTTTAGCTAGTTGTTTGGAAAAAATTAAATAAACATGTAAAATATCTAAAGATTTGCAATCACTGCAGTCCTCTTTTCTGGGAAGCAAAAATCAACATTCATATCTATGTTGGACAGAACAAGCTAATAAATGAAAACAATCTGAAGGGTTCATTTGCTCTCCAAACTGTGATTGCACAGCAACCAGGGCTTTTTATGCAGAAGGTGCTGTGGTCCTTCAGTAGATGGATACCTGCTTGTTTCCTAGTCACTGTATGCTTTTACTGCTCTTTACTCCATGTGGTTCTGCAGAACCATTATAGGCACCTCCAGGAACATCCAGCTGCCACAGCACTGTCAGACAGGTTACACAGGCACAATCCACACAGCTGATAGGAGTCAGGGAGAAGCAAACTTGACTTGCCCATGCAGATAAAACACTTCTAGGCCCTTAAAAACGGCATCTCTGAATCTGAGATTTAGCCACATCCCAAAGGGTTTGTCAACATGGGAACTAATGCTGCAGTTCAGGTGCTGACATTTTGGAGTAAAACTGCCAGTTTGGTTACTTCCTCTCAGCCAATTCAAGCTCTTTGAATGAAAGGTAGATCTTACATGATACAGTCACATTCAAAAAAGGAAGCAAGCTGACTGCATGATAGGTAAACATGTTTGCCTATCAGATTATCAATCAAAATTAATATTGTAGAAGAGCAGCCTCCAGAAATATCCTGAAGACATTGTTTTTCCTAGGCACAATATAATTACAGAATACCATTATGAGAAAGACTGTTGTTGTATTAAAATTATCTTGGTAGCTGTAGATTCGCTGCAGTAGCTTTATTAAAGCAATCAGAAAATAATACACCAAGTAATCTTGAAAGCTCATAGCCTATTTGACTGTGACTTTCATCCCATTGACATCAAAGGAGTCAGTCAATGAATCATGTCTGCTCCATCAGGCTCACAGGAGCAGGAGAGAGAGAAAAGACATAAGGCATCTTGGTAGACACAGTAGTTTGTTTTTAGGATAATAATCAACTAATGTGCCTAAATAACACCAATTTTCTGTGAATCCACTTTTCTTCAGTGCTTGGTACTTTTGAAAGAACACAAAAAGTCTTTAATTGTCCTGGAAGAGTAAATTTTTTTCCTTGACTCCCAGTACCCAAAGAACACTTGTTTAGCTGCTGTGTGGTTAAAAAGGTGTCAGGAGAATGGATATAGAAAGAATTGAACACAGGGAAGCTAGAAAATGAGAACATCAAACCAAGCAGTTCACTGACATGAAAAACACAAGTTTAATACAGATAATAAACACTGAAAGCATTTGAGACAAAGCCAGAAGGACCAGCAAATAATTCTATTGTAGGTGGAAAATCATCAGTTCTCACAAAGAAAGCAAACTTGACACTGAGTATACCATAAACTAGTGGACTTATATCCATGTTTTGGATAGAAGGAGACTGCTCCCCAACTTCATTTAGTGCTGCAAAACCTGTCTGAGGCACCCCATTGCAATAAAAAGAGAAAGAAAACCTTTCTCAGTACAGAGATGTACTCCAGCAACTCAGAGACCCATGACAAAGAGCACGAAAGCACGGGAAAGGCCCAGTTGTGCAAACAGCAGTGTGAGGGAACTGAGGAGATGGCTGAAACAGGGAGAGGAGAGTGTCTGAAAACATAGCAACAAGACCTGCTGCTGCCATAGGACAGCCAAAACAAAAAGCCAGGTTCTGGCTTAAAAATACAATATATTTACTTTACAAAAGATCTAAGACCATATAGTAAAAATGAGAACACAGACAGGATATTCAAGAGGCAGTCATGCCAAACCTTAACAACCCAGTACCCAAGAAATTTAAAAAACCTCCCATGTAAGACATTCTGGTCCAAATACCTTGATAATCAGCCTGCAATAATTTGAAAGCAGTTGTAGGTAATGTGTAATGCTCAGTATTTTTAGGTGCTACAGGTTTGTTATGCAGTTTGTTATGACCCTCAAGCACAGATGGTCAGCTATGTTTCCTGGTTTCCCTTGTCTTCAGTGCTTTCTGATAGAATATCTCAAGTGCAGCCATTTGCCATTTCATCAGACATATGTCTTATAAACCTTCCTCTGGTGCAGCACAGATCTGCTCTCTGGCAGAAACAGCATTATTCTTTAAAAGGGGAAAACAATTAATGATTTTCAAATACTTTTTATCACACTGTTTTCTGATAAGTTTTCAGCTAAATTAAATTCTTGGTGAGAAGTAGCCATTTACCAGAAGTTTCATCTTTTTCAAAAAGCAGGTGTATTAGGTTTGCATGACCAGGTTTTGATAGCCAGGGGCTACAGGAGTGGCTTCTTTGAGAAGTTGCCAGAAGCTTCCCCTACATCTGATAAAGCCAACACTAGCCAGCCCCAAGATGGACCCCCCACTGGTCAAGGTGTGGCAGAACCTCCAGGATCATGTATTTAAGAAGGAGAAAAAGAAATTGAGGAGCCATAGAGAGGAGTGAGAATATGTGAGAGCACCAGCTCTGCAGACATGAGGTGCTCTAGGCCCTGGGTCAGAGATCCACCTGCAGCCCATGGAGGACCTCACCCCAGGGCAGGTGGATGTCTGTAGGAAGCTGTGACCCTGTGGGAAGCCCACTTAGGAGCAGACTCCTGGCAGGACCTATGGCCATGTGCAGAGAGGAGACCACACCGGAGCAGGGTCCTGGCAGGACTCATGACTCCATGAGGGACCCACGCTGGAGCAGCCTGTTCCTGAAGGACTGAACCCCATGGAAGAGACCCACACTGGAGCAGTTCATAAAGAGCTACAGCCTGTGGGGAAGGATCACACTGGCAAAGTTCATGGAGCATTGTTTCCCATGGGAGGGACACAAACAGGAGCAGGGGAAGTGCATGAGGAGCTCTCCTCCTGAGGAGGAAGGAGCAACAGAGATGTGGGATGAACTGACCACATCCCCTTTCCCTGTCCCCCTGCACCACTGGGGTGGGGAGGGAGAAGAAAGCAGGAATGAATTTGAGTCCAGGAAGAGAGGGGTGGGGGAAGGTTTTTTATAAGATTTGGATTTATTTCTCATTACCCTGCTCTGACTTGCTTGGTGAAAAATTCAATTAATTTCCCAAAGTCAAGTCTGTTTTGCCCGTGACAGTAATTGTTGAGTGATCTCTCCCTGTCCTTGCCTCAACCCATGAGCTTTTCATTGTATTTTCTCTCCCTTTGTCCAGCTGAGGAGGGGAGTGATAAAGAGGCTTTAGTGAAAACCTGGCATCCAGCCAAGGCCAAACCTTCACAAGAGATTGCCAGAAATGAGAAATAATCTCATTTTTTTTTCTGGCTTTTTGTTTGGTTTTTTGTTGTTGTCGTCATTATTGACTTTTTTTTTCTTTAAAAACCCCAAACATTTTATTATTGTCCCTGTGGTAGCTCATGAAAGCTGCAGCTGTCTCCATTCAGCTCTGTTGCCCAGGTTTTCTAGCTGGATTAGATTTCTTATGACAAGTCCTACAGCCGGGAACTCACAGGGCCGGTCAAGGGAGGAGCAGTTTGTTTAAGAAGCCCCCACAGCTGAAGGCTTTGGAATATGAAGCATGCAGACTACTGCTCCCATGAGACGCTTGAGGTATCAAAACAAAACCATTTTCAGCTTCATTTTTCATCATAAAGCATAATTTTCATTAAGAAAAATAATTTCTGAGCAGCTCCAAAAACAACAGTCCGGTGGCATACACAGTTCAATGGCTTATTAAAGCCAAAGTGGGGAATTTGCATGTTATAAAATTGAGGCACAGCCAGGATATTCTTGGAAAAAAAAAAGAAGCAGGAGACCTTTGCAAATTATTAACAGTCACAGATGCCAGTAAAAACACATTATCCAAAACCTGTTACCTCCAAAGTCCTGCACCTCCCTAAGACTCTGCGAAGGAAGTAATCAGGAAGGATTAGGGAAAATTTAGCAACTAATAAATGCCTACTTTTGCCAAAGTTGAGTAAAACTCCTTTCTTTTGCCAACAAGTGAATGATTCAACATGTGTACCTCTTTCTCCATCTGTATTAAAATCGAATGGTCTTTCCTGTATTTGATTGCTGATATAATCAGAAATACCAAATGTAAAGACAGGATGCATATTACCACAAAAAGCCTCTGGCATTTCAGCACAAACTGATGGAAATCCCCCAAGGGCATGTTCAATAACCCAAGTGTGGCACAGAAAGTCCAGGTTCTTTCAGATTACCAAATAGCTCTTGTTCTCTCAATGTCAGGCATTTACCCACAGTTTACCACTGTGGGATTTATTGGCAGCTGTGAACTTGTAAAGGCTCTCAGAAAGTGGGCACTACCTTAGGGTCATACTGCAACATCTTAAGAAGTTTCCCCAGCAAAATATTTTCTGCCCAATGGCTCTAACAGACAGTGATTTTTTGGTGCTCTCAGAAACTATGTGAGAGGCAGGATGAAAGCAATGGCAGAGCTGTGAAGAGCATCACCAGAAGGTGTGTGACTCAGCAGCGAGCTCCAGCCCTGTGGGTAGGGGTGAAGGACAGGCAACCACGATGGACAGGCAGCCACAAGGCAGCTGCAGGGTTCATCCATAAGTCCTACAACTGTCCTAGTGCTTCAGCAGCCCTGGGATGAAGGAAGGCTGGTCGAGGTAGATTAAGGAAAGGTTGGACAATAAAGACAGTGGCTTGCCAAGAATAAAAGAGCCCAATCTGAAAAGGAAAGCCTACAATAGCTAGTCAAATCTATATAATAGGTCAAAAATCTGCAGGGAAAATCCCCCATTAAGATTGCAGTGGAAGAGCTGCCTAAAAAAGGGGAATATTTGAGCCTTCCTACATTGTTCTTTGCCATAAACTTCATGTTACTTTTTCTAGGCTCATATTAACTCTCAAGACTGCATATTTTGGGGTTGTTTTTTGGGGTTTTGTTCTGTACTTACAAAAAAGAAAAAGGAAAAGATCAAATGAGAAAAGGTGCAAAAAAAACCCATTAGAATGATCAATTACAAGCTGTCTAGTGTTTCCTGACTAGCATTTTTAAGTAGAATTTAGAAAAAGATTAATATATTTATAGTTTATAGTGCTTAGCCCTGTCTTTCTATATTCATTCTGCCTTGGACTGTAAAATGTCTGTTGGAGTCAGACTCCTTTCCTAAAAACTTTAATCTTCACTGGCTTACATTTCCAGTGTTTCTTCAAATAAAAGCAAGTCCTGAAATACAACAGTTTATCTCCCAAAAGCTACATTTGAAAGTATACCTGCACACTGTTCCCTAAATCTGTTTTGTAAATTTTTAGTCCTTTAATTTCGTTATTGGCCAATGGATAGGGAAATCATCAGACCGCACGCTATGTATGAATTCATGAAATGGTTTTTGGCCCCTGCTTATGCTGTGAGATTAAGACAGGCTTGTAGACAAGCACAAGGGCATTAAACATCCTGTCATGCTCTCCATCCTTGGAAAGAGCTTTCCATACACATCCCTGCCTAACAGTTTCACTCAAAGCACTTGAGCTTAGGGCAACACATAAACAAGCTCTGGCCAGAGCCCAACCTCCCCCACCACGCTCATCTATTCAAGTAATACCATAGAGAGCAGGTGCCATGACAGTGACCAGACCCAGACTTTCCTCCCCAGGCGCACACCAAGTACCTGTCTCAGCCCAGGTATACATACCAGCTCATAAACAGCTTGGAAGCTGGGCTTGAGTGAAGACTTGACATTAAAACACCAGGTTAGACATGTCAACAGTACTTCCACACATGGCTGCAGAAGTGTATTGCATGCCACTCATCCATGCCTACAATTAGAGGAGCAGAACTCTGTAAAATTCTCTTTATTTGTAAATGTATATGAAAAAGGTCAGTCAGGCACGGTAGAGAAAGGTATTACTTAGATGCAAACTGTTGCTTATATCTGCTGATGACAACAATAAAAAATACAACTCTTAGGTGAAATTGTCAGCTCTCTAGTCTTTTGTTTTTAAAATATATTATTGATGTTGGTGTTAGATCTTGCCTGATTTACTTTCATTTGATCCAGGCCTCTACAGAAATCTGTTGCCTAGGTAACAAATGCTGTGCACTATAATAAGGCAAATTGCTGTTGAAATAAATAGTAATTATGGCCCTGGTTTCAAAAGCATTATCTTTCTCTTTGTTTTAAAGTATCCTTGGGTACAGCTGTGATCACTGGCTTTGTTCACTTGCATTGTCTCCTTGCACAGAGAGAGTGCCCACTAATCTCTGAGCAGCACTAAATGTGTTTGTATGGATATTTTCAAATGCTATTTAATTCCTATGAGGTGCATCAATACAAAGTGCAAAATTCCCGTCAGGAAGAGCAGCATTTGATGTTACTGTTGTTCAACATCTCCTACAAGGACTGCTTACATGTGAGTGCCATCTCAGTCTATTCCACACGCCCTGCAGAGTCCTGCCCTGACCTGGGGCCTTGCACGCCCATTCATATCAATCAGGTGCTGGATTTGTTCAGCACACAACTCTCTTTAGCTAATAGTTTGGTGATTCAGAAACAAGTATGAGCTTGAAGGAATCAATAACATTGTCATGCCTAACATTCCTGAATTTGTACTCATAAAGTATTTGCGCTGGAAAAACAAATGTGGAAGGGAATAGTGATGGCTGCTTTCACTTCTTCCCTTATTCATCAGTTTTTGGTAGAGTATGGTGGTCTCAGCTCTCATGTGTAACAACCACCTGTAGGGAAGGTCATGAACCCACAGGTCATGAGAGAGCCTCAGCTGTGGGGAGTACTCATTCACCTGTGGCTGGGGGTTCCAGTCACAGTCAACTGCAGCACACAGCTGAGACAAAGTTCCACACTTCACCTTCTTGCAGAGTAATCATGTCCCAGAGCAAGGAAAGCTATTGCTAAGCAGATATGTGAGGAACAAAATGCAATGAAACCAATTGAGAGACAGTAACCCCATTGCACATGGGAGCCATCAGCCAACACCTCTGCAGTAAAGGAGCACACAACCTCCCTGCATGGTCCTACCACCCATGCAGCTCAGGTTATCACTCCACATGACAGCTCCTCTGGGTGCACCCCATGTTTCCCTCTGCAGGAAGGGGGATGCAGAAGACAAATTTATTCGGATGTAGAAGACATCTGTCTGTAAAGAGTGACTGCAATTCCATCCCTAGATATACTTTCCATTGACACCAGATTTACTGCCTTGTAATGAACTAAAAAAGCTAAGTGATGGTCCCCCTGACCAGCAGACCTCTGGAGTGATGACACTCATTCTTCATCTTAATGATTTTCTTGTGATTTCCCTGGTGTTTCTACCTCTGTAATACCTTTGCTTACCAGAGCCTTCAGGCATTCTACCTGATAAACTATCATAGATCTCAATTCAATAACATCGATGTGACAGCAGCTAGGGACGTGAGAGGATATGAATAACAGAAATGTTCAAAATACCACTTTACACAGGAAAATTATTTCTTTCCATTAGGAGAAGGCTGGGGGTGAAGGTGGGCTTGGTTTTGGACAGAAGGAGTAAGGCTGGTGCTTCTCTTGGCTTCACTTCACTTGTCAGAAGGAGCTGCAGCTCATGGGGACACATCTGTATAATCACATCATCACATCAGGTTTTTGCATGGCTCAATTTGGTCAAGGTTCCTTTTAAATGGAGTCAGGATCACATTGTGGGTATCCTTATACACCTGTTTCTGGTAAGGTTTATATACTTTTTTTTGAAATGCAATGGGAGCTGAAGCATCAGCAGCCATTGTGGTGTAAGCTCTGGGAAACTGCCCTGGCAATGGAGGTTTAGGCAGGCTTTAAAAGCTCCATGCTGAGCATAAAATGATCGGTGCTGGGAAGTGAATTTTCACCTATTTTGGCTACTTTTTGAGACTTCAAAAATGTGCAGAATATGGATTCGTTGCCTCCACTGAGAAAGAATAAGGGTATGGGAAAGAATATGGGCCTGGCTTCTTTAAAAGCCCTGAAAACACTTAAAAAGTGTGTGAGTGTGTGCGTGTGTGAGTGTGTGAGTGTGTGTGTGTATACACATGTATTGGGGGGCAAGGAGGCAGAGGGAGTCAAAGATATTTATTAACATAACCTGTTCTTTACAGAGTTTGATTCACACAATCTTATCTAATCATTAAGAATATTTAACATCACCTAACTCCAGATAAAAATCTTTCCTCCTGCCCTGCCCCCTCTTTGCTGAAACTTAATACACGGAGACTAATACGGCAGAAAACTGTCTCACTGAGCTTTAAAATGTAAGACGACAATTCATGACCTTTGCCACTGATTGCCAGCCAAGTTACATACGGCTCAGGGGCTCCATGGGCCACCATTTGTCACCACACTGACAGTGAAATACTGCTCAGCCTATTGTTCTGCAGAAGCACCCTCCACCCGGGGAAGTTTGCAGGACGTTGCCCTGTGTTCCCTGGGAGACCCTGCATCGTTCCCTGGATAAGCCAAGGGGTTTGGGACAAGTCACAGCCATCAGGGCAGTGAGAGAGCTATTCCTTGGAACACCTTTGGAAACCAGGGGTTACAGCATTGCCAGCCTGGAAAGGGTGAATAAGCATCCTGCTTTGGGAAAGATCATTATATCTTGGATGAAAAAAGAAGAAAAATCGTCTTCCTCAACAACCCAAGTGCATTTCTAGAGTAAGCTGCTGTTTGTGAATGCTGTGCTCTGCAAACTGGGGGTTGCTGTTCCCTCTATGCATGTTTAATCTAGGCAAAGGAGAGGAACTGAATTAGACTGTTTACTTGGGTGTAGCTACTCTCCCACCATGCTGGCCAAATTTGCCTTGTAGGCTTAAGAAAACAGCTAAGGGCCAAGCAGGCTGTCAGACAGCTAATCTTTACAATTTGATGCCCACAACTGCACGGGAACAATTGTGAGGCATTTTGCATTGTGTGAAATACACACACGATCCTAGTAACTGAGCACTCAATATGTGTGAAGAATCTCTGTGCCTCCAATCACCACCTTCACAACAGGAGCTAAGTTTTCCAGCTGACTTCTGAAGTCCCAAATTAGCATCCTTTAGACTTCAATTTAACACCAGAGATAGACACAAAAAAAACCTTCCTGCTTTCTAAGTTTCTGCATATGGGTATCCCAGAACCATCTGCATCTTGGCAGCACTGAACTGTTTGAGCACACATCTTTCATTTAAATCTTAGTAGTACTGCTCCATACCTAGCACCACAATAATGTGGTCTTTGCCCATCTTTTGAGAGCTAGCCTGGCAATCAAAATGCATTTAATCCTAAAAACCATGCTGTGATGAAGATGTTGCTATTCTAATTAGTGTTCTAATTAAGTACCTATTTTGTACCTATTTGGGATGGCAGGGGTGCTTTCCTGTCAACAGAAGTAAAACTGCAAGAAATCCATATGCAGCCAGATCAGTGGTCCAGCTCCATCTGTATTCTCCCCAGCAGCAGCAGCCTCTGACCCTCCAGCTTTATCAGCTGGACTGCTGGGTCATCTACATAAAGGCCCTCTCAGTTCTTCCCATCTGAGGATGCTTCTGATCACATGCATAAATCATTCAGAGAAGGGAGAGACTGCCTCTCCTACAGCCTACAGGAAAGCTCAAAACGCTAAAATGCTGCTCCTGTGGTGATAAACATCTATTTGATGCCAAACAGAAGCAAAAGCACAAGAAATTGGGCAGAAACACTTTGGAAATGGGAGATCTTAATTCCATCTCACCAGGCAAGTGGAAGGATCTAAATGTTGACCCACTTCCTCAGATGACCCCCTCAAATGCTAAGATGCCCAAAAAAAAAAAAAAAAAAAAAGGGAAATCTCCAGATTGGTGACAAGAAATGAGATGTTGGGACCCCAACATGGCATAGCCAAGGGTTCCTGACTGCCAGCCCACAGGGTTGGAGGCATCCTGGACGTGGTATCTTCCTATCTTCTAGCATCCCGTGCTACCACGTTGATCTCATATGTGATTCTATATTTTAAAATGTAGCAGCATATAAGCTTTGGTAAAAGAATACAATGCTTTAATTCTAAGAGCAAATATTTTAACTTCTGCTTCTAAGCACTATGGTATTTGACATTGTTCAAATTAAAGCTCCAAATGTTAATCTGGGGCTCTAGTTGGAGCACAATGAATACAAGCCTTCTTCTTTGCTTGCCCAGTGACCTTAACCATTCTCTCTAGAAAAAAAATTCTTCCATAGGATGCCTCCATGATTTCTGGCTCATCATGTAAGTATTGCTGGGATAAATCCAGTAGGAACTTGCTTGCCATGTGTAAAAAGACTGACCATTTCCCTTTCTTGTGTTTAGCTAGACGTCATTTCAGAGTAAGGAGGGAGGGAGTTTGGTGGGGTTTTTTTTTATTCTGGCACTGATCTTTTACTGTGAAAAAAACCATAATTGTTAATTATGCTGGGTTTTGTTATTCATGCTGGTATTTTCAAACTCTAAAAGTCAGCTTAATTAGATTAGGCTTCCTAAGGGAGGATTCAAATAATTTAACAACAGAGTTGCAATCGCAAGAATACAGTAAAGGCATGTCAGAGAGATATGTCCTCTCAGCCCAGTACTATATCTGATACCAAGCTAACTTCAGAGGCCTGTGGAAGGATGTTGGAACAGGGTCAGCACCTAGTAATACCCCTTCAGCCTCCAACATTTTGCAGACACTGAGCTTCAGTTTGCATATAATAAATAAACCTTGGCAGGTCTTTTTCCTTGGGCTTTTTAGAAGAGAAAAGTCTTGCAAAGACTGGAAAATACACTGAGGAAATGAGATAAATATCAGAGCTCTGCTAAAGTCAATAGATTTACATTTGAATAAAGCTGGTAGTAGAGAAAAAAAAAATAAAGGTACATTTTAAAGGAGGCTACGGATAAGCAGAGGAAATCATCTTGACTGGAAACAACAGAAATATGCCCTGGTATTGTTTTATCCATCTTCAGGTTGACTCCTAGCTAGAGAATGTAAACTCCAAGTACTCTATAATTTTTCTTCACACTGTTGAACATCTGTACTTTTCCTTCATTTCAGCACATGTGGCATTGTTATTAATCACATAAATAGTAAGATCCACAGCAGTACAATTTGCAGCTATATTCAGTTTGAAATCAAACAACTTCCTCTTGGATATGATGCACATCCTACTAAAAAATACCACCATTTATATATATTTATATTTATTGCAGGTAGAAATTATAGTAGAAAAAGGCAAAACATCTCAGTGTATGTAACCAACTGACTCTTTGCCTCCCCTCTACACAGGGATGCACCAGCAGTGTGCAACACCCCTAGCAAAGTGTCCTGGCCACTTCTGAAAAGGGAGTGTGATGGTCCTGCCATGTCCACACTCCATTCCCTACTCCCAGAAAGCAGGGAAGCAGTGAGTGTGCATGGTTTGTAACTCAGTCTTGGGTGCACTGTAGAAGTTCAGAGGAGAAAGCAAGATGCCTGGCAGGCAGGGACTGGACAATCTGCAAAGTGTCCTCAGAGTACTGGCTAGGTCTTTGTCAAATACTGTCTGGAGTATTCTCTGCAGTCTGTTTCCTCTTGATAATACAATTGATTATTTTCTTACCCTTTTTCTTGAGAATTATATAAAGCAGAGCTATAACCAGAAAAAATAAAGGATCCATAATTATGGATATGATCCCAGGAAAGTGATGTGACTTAGTGGTGTACTTGGTACTGCTGGGTTAATGGTTGGACTCAATGATCTTGAAGGTCTTTTCCAACATAAATGATTCTGTGATGCTCTGGCACAGAAAAGAATGTTTTAACTGTCACAATACGGGACCAAATTTTATTGTCCTCCTAAAACTCTTTGTATATGCATTTGATCAAGCTAAAAAAATCCTGAGAAAGAAGAATATTTGAATTCCGAATGACTTTGGAATGCTGTAATCCTAGTACTTGCCTCCACTATATTCACTGTGAGTGTTTCCAGTCCTGAGAGGTATTTCCAAGCTAGATTTAGCTTAGTTATGCTGAGTACTGACAACAGAGCTAAGGAGGCATGGACTATAACAGGTCAAAATACTTAATGTTCCCGGCAATCTTAAATTCATAATGAAGTTTATTACAAGAAGTGCAGTTCCTTATTGCCAAGAACACTGATAATTAACTTATTTGGTGGAAAACATGAAGATGTTCAGTACTGGAACAATTCATCAACTGCTGTCTTCTGAAACCATTTCAAGAGTCTTAGCCCAGTTTCCATTGAACATGTTCAGACCACAGAAACACTGTCACACCTTGTACCTTCTCATATCTCCCTTGGCCAGTCCCAAAAGGGTCATCCTTTTGCTAAGAGAAATTTCTCTCTCAGAGCACCTCAGTTTATTGGTGCAACAGTGTTAGGGAGAATGTAATTCTTCATTAAGATAAGTTCATACTTAGAGTGACATTGCTTCAGGGAGAAAAATTTAAAACAACCACTCCCTGAATGAAGATTATAAATAACTAAAATTTCTAAACTTCCTATGCTATGACTGTCTGAAATAATTCATGTTTCACATCCCATCTTTCTTGAAGTAGAAAGAAAAATGCTTTTTTAAAAAGCAAGACAGAATAGGGAATCAGAAAAAGTCTTATCCATGAACTTAAATATATTGTTATAGATGGAAATTTAATCAGAATTTTAGCTGTACAAAAAGCCAAGAAATAATAATGGCAGGGGTAGATTATGTACCTATATAACATAAGAGGTTCTCTAGTCTTCATGTTCAAAGCCAGGCTACTTAAGCAGTCATCTAGCAAAATCCCTTCCCTTCATCAGGGAAAAATGGTGTATGTATATATGTGTATGTGGCTGTTTGGAGAACTAAGCATCAAGGTAATTTCAAATAACAAAATACTGTCTTGTTGATGTGCTGATGGCAATCCCCATGTCCCATGCTGTAGTTTATAACATTCTCTGTGGAATGAAGTATTGTGGTAGTTTCTACAGTTTATTTCAGCATTGCATAACCAGTGTTATTTCTATTTTTCAGTGCTGGGAGCAGCCAGCCTTGACATGCAGAGCCACAAGAGAAGCCAGCCCCACACAGACCATTTCCCATGTTGTGACACCTTGCCTCACAGCACAGCCACGCAGCCTCAAAGCTGCTCCTTGAGAGGTAAGGTGTGCTCCTGGGGGAAGGTAATGAAAATGGTGGGAGCTTCTGAGGGTTCTGTTATCGGCACCTCACTTCCTCCTGCCTGTGAAGTCAGCCACACCAGAGCACAGGTCCATGGGGAGCGCACCCACGGGGCTGCTGGGAGGAAAATACATGCCAGTTCTGAAAAATGCCAGGGGAAAGCTGAAGCTGCAAGACAACAGTGATAGGAGCAATGTTTGGTATCTGCTCTTAGAGGATTACTGCTGACTTGATCTCATCAATTAACACCTTTGTGGGAGGTACCTTTTCTTAGGAGTTTGAGTAATGACCATCCTTCCACTCCTAGACTTTGTGCCTTGAGCAAGAAGTGCAGCCACAAACTGATTCCAGCTGCCTTGAGGAAAATAATGGGACCAGTCAGCTTATCTGGCAGGTTTTCCCTTGGGTTCCTTATTTGCTGTTCCTTTTATATGCAAGTTTGTTTTCCATTTGAGTATCAGTCCATGTGGCTCTTGGGATGGGATTCACCTAGCAGGAATGCTAAATTTCTGCTGAGAACATGCTAAAAAGTGGAGTCTGAAGAAGGCAGAATGGTTGCTCTCCAAAAGGCCCCATCTGTCTTCATTGACTACAGAGAGGATTTGGCTAGTTTATATTACACACCAGGCTTTTGCACTCTCACAATTAGGTGAGATAAATTTCATTTTCATCAATTACAGGAGCTTGAGCTATATGTTTTGAATTCTGAGGTGATGAGCTCTATGAAAAGCAGCTTATCAATAAAATTTGGGGGCTTATGTCAGCTTAAACCTCTGGTGGATATCCATAGGAGGCAGATCCAAGTCCTTAGTTTCTTCTGAGCCCCCTGTTCTATTCAGAGGTGTTAACCAGCAGCTTCTGTCATTATTTCAGGTTTTAATCTAAGCGTGTACTGGGCAATCTTCTCACTAATAACTATTTCAACAAATACTAAGCACATAAAGGGTAATAATAGCAGAATTTTCAGAAGGTTAGTAAAAATGTTTACCAGAATATCCTGTGAAACCACAGTGGTTTAAACCAAAGCTCTTATTCAAATTTTAACCCTCAAGTCCACCTACACAAACCAACGAAAAAATTACCCTCCTTTGGAAGTACCTTGAGACCAAGTAAATTATCCAACTGAAGACTGCAGTTAGACCTGTTTTGTTTTTCTTAACCTGGTATTTTGCAGTGAGGATGCTGACTAACTCAGTCAAAATCTGATAGTCTGCTACTATTTTCCCATAATTTCCCTTGAGGGATAAACAGATTTTTTTTTTCCCAAATTGACTGGGAAAGCACAAGAGTTAGGAACTTCACAGTCAAATACATGCAATAAATTTTAAAAACAATGAAGAAACCACTGTGCACATGTGGGTGTGCAGTTCACAACCAGCTTGAATTAATTTGGCTTCTGAGACCTGAGTGACCAGCTTCTCTAAGTGACTAGCTTCGAACGAAAACAAACTCCAAAAGAAAATTGAACATTCTCAAAATCTGAAACATTATATTAGTTTTAAGAGCAATTAATTAGTTTTGAAAAGATTTGTTTTTCTCGGCTTCTGGGACTGATATTAAGTAAGACATGGTAGAACTACACAAATGTTTTGAATACACTAACAAGGATCATCTTCAAAAAAAGAGACTAAATTGATTAGGATTTGGCAGCTTGAAAAGGTGACAACCAGGGGAAAATGCAAGGCTTACAAAGAAATAAAAGTATTACAGAGAAAAAATGTAAGGAAAAGAATATTTCTTAAAATACAGGAGAGGAGAACAAATTAAATGACAAGGCAGAGAGGTTAAAATGTACAGGAGGAAGTGTTGAAGGGTTTTTTCCACACAGATTTTAGTTAAATAGTGGAACTCATTGGCAGAGGACACTGGGGGCTGTATGTACATGCAAGGCCAACAGACAACAGGAAAAGCAGATGGAAGAAATGTCCATCATGAGCAATGAAACGAAACTCTGAGGAATCAGGAGCTGGCTCAGGAAGACTTCTGGGTGCAGACTGTTGGAAATTGATTAGGAAAACGGGGGGAAATGTCTTTGTATGTTTGCCTTGTTCTTGTGCTTTTCTCCAAACATATGTTGTGGGTGACTCAGAAGTTAGATGGGTTTCTTGGACTTCTCTTCTGGTCCAGTGTAGCAATTTTCATACACTTAATGTACTCGGTGTCTCTCCCTGGATCTCCTTCATTCCTATGACTAAAATTTCCCAGTGAAACCATAGCTTCCAAATGCATTTTGTCAAAGCTGGTGAATTTTATATGTCCCAGGTCTGATGTTCTCAAGTTATCTATCAGGTCTTTGTCTCCACAAATTCTCCAACTTGGTCACATTGAGAACTGATCTATATTTCTTGATTTGGATATAAGGAGACTTTCCCTTCATGTGTGTTTTCTCTTAAACAAAACAAAACAAAACAAAAAATCTTTTATAACAAATAAAGAAAATGTATCTAGTGACATTCTTCCAATATCAAACAATCAAACTGCAGTAATGAGCATGCATTTTGTGAATAACAAGTACAGTGAAAGCAATTATTAAAATTAAACAGAAAACTCCTTTTAGCAATTTAAAAGCCATATTTGATGGAATGCATTTTTTAAGTATCCAGAAGTGTGAGAATGAGAAAGATGCAAGAGCTATAGCCAGAACAATAAGTCAGTGTTCAGATTTACAGGTGGAAGAAGTATGAGCAACTTAAAAAGAAACTGAGAACTGCTAAATTGAGAAAATAATAAATGCAAATAAATCACAGCTGCAGAGGGAATTACAGAAAGTTAAATGTTTGATGATGTGAAATCTAAGTAGTTTAATTCTAAGTGTTAATTATTTCAAGTGCCTTTTGCAGCATGCTGAGTTTAGTGAAACAGTATGAATCACTGTCTAGCCTTAAATATGAACCTAATGGAGTTTATTTCAGTGATGGTGTCTGTTTTCTGATTTTTCTACTACAGCAGTCCGTAGGCATTGTTTATTTGGGGGGTTTAAGGCCCTTTCCCTAGCTGTACAGCACAATGACTCGAATTTCACAAATGTGTCCATACCTGAGTTTAAGTAGGCAGAAGTGCTATTTTTCATTCCCATAAGGGGAAGAGCTGCCTTGGTACGAATATTTATATCACTGTTTATTACAGCTGCCAACAGTTTGGTCTCAAAATGGATCCGTGCTGCACATCAAACTGCAGCAGTGTTTTACTGGAGTTCTGCTTCAAATATTAGTTCCCACATGTATGGGATTTGGGATCCTGGTGCTGTTCTTGGTAACTCAAAAAGCAAAGACATTTCTGAAGTTGCCATAATGTGTTTGTTTTTTGTTTTTTGTTTTTTTTCTCATGCCTTGACTCATCAGGGAGTCACTGATGATGTGCTGAAGGAATGATTCAGATCCTTCAGGAAAAAAAGAGAGTCTTTGGCTGTTTTCACTTTTCCTTGATTCATTGGGTCCAGAAGAACAGAGCACTTCAGAGCCCACATTCAGAAGAGCACAAGTTGAAAGAGTCCCCTGATGCACATACCCAGACTTTCTCAGAGGTGAAGGATGAAATTCAGTTTCTATCACAATGAACAATTAGGTATGGAGAAGTTTTTCACTCCATGTAATAGCAGCCTTCAACAATTTAAGAAGAACTAAATTGCAGGCATAATTTGCAAGTATCACTGCATCTCAATTCAGCATTAGCTTTTGTGGATGCTAGAGAGGGACGAATTGTCAAGTTCAGACTACTATACTGCTTATGAGAGAATGTCTCCTAAGTTTCAAACGGAAAGGAAGTCTTAGGAACTTATAGAGTTGCTTATATAAATCATAGTAACATCATGTCTATATCAGTAGAAATTTAAATGTTAACAAAAATTCTGTGGTAAGAAATGAGCTTTTTTTGGCCATGACGTGCAACTCACATTTATGCCACTATGTAAATAAGGATGATAAAATATGATCTAGATATTATCTCAGAATCCACGAGGTGGCAGTGTCATAGTTTCCTTAGTATTGCATGCTAAAACATTAATAATCTTTTTAAAATATATATTTTATGATATCACATATCATTATAATATTTATCACTTCAGGTTGAAAAATATGGGAAAGTATTTACACGTCTCCTTTGTTTCTAAAACCTGTCAAGGAAAATTATTTTCCTAAGAAAAGGCAGAAACTTTTGTATAAAGATATGGAGCTGGCTTCCTGTGAGGCATCTGTTATGGTCTTGGGTGTTCAGTGCTGGGGTGAAGGGTTCTGAACTCAGGTGTGATTATATCCTGCAACCAGAACATCACATCCAAAAGACAGCCAGTCTTCCAAATCAACTTTCATCTACAGGAGTATAAGTAAAGTTAAAAAAAAAAAAAAAAGGCACGTTCTCCATATTTCATTTTTATTTAGAAAACATTGACCTTGTTATTTAGCAAAAATATTATATGTTAGGCCCATTTCTGCTCATATCAGATCTCTTTAACAAAAAGCTCCTTATCTGAAAAATACAAAATATGTCCCTATGTACATGTAAATATATCTGCATTATGGTTTTTTTTTTAATAAATAAGACTGCAGAACTACTAAGAATATCTAAAGGGAGAAATACCCTTGTTCTATTCTACTCTTCCCCAAGAAACATCACATCCCTACTGTAAATGAAGGAAAAGGTCACGAAGAATTTAGCAAGTGGTTTCCTTTGAATTCCCTGGCTGCCAGTGCCTTTGCAGCCGCTGTGAGGCTGTAGCAGGCTGGTTTGCCCAGTGCCAAGGGCTGGGGCTGTGGCCATCTCCAGCTGCTGGCTCTGGGCCGAGTGGAGCCGGGTGGGCTCGCCCTCACTTTGAGAAGATTAATGTGATTGGGCAGATCACATCCGTCAGGATCCCCCAGATTCCCAGGAGGATGATTAATTAGTGTAATCTTATTTCAACTCAGGATGTCAACTTCAATCTTTTCTACGTCCAGTATGAGCTTTCCTCCCTTATTCTAGTGAGCCCTTCAATAAACACCAGGCCGTGTGGGGCCGTGAATACACAGAGCTGTTATCAGCAGAGCTGGTGCTCCAGCTGGGATTTCCTAGCTGCTGGGATTTCCTGGCTGCCTCTCAGAGCACGAGCTCCACAGTTGGCTAACTCAACCTATCACCACCTTCCAAAACAACTGGTTAGGCTCTGTGGCAGCTGTTGTGCTCTTCTAAAAAATTGATGTCTGTGACTGTACCTCTTTCTTCCCTCCTGACCACTCCTCCATGTGATCTTCACCTCTCCTTCTACAACTCTTCACATGGCTCTGACTCTTACTCCCTTTCCCTGTTCTCTCTCCTGGGATAATCTTGCCCACACGTAACATCTCAGCTATGACCCCAGGTCTTTTGCCATTCCACACCAAGTTGTATGATGAAGACAACCACCTGGAGGTGCCTGCTTACAGGTGTCCACATGTGAGCTGCCTACTCAGGTCACACTGTGTGGAGGTGTAATTTATACCAGCAGCCAGGTCAGGAAACAGGCAGGTATCTATAGTGAGTCCCAGCATACACAAGACACACTTTACCCTTCTACCTGAGTCGGTCTCCCATCTTCTCTGAACATCTTCCATCTCCAGCAGCTCAGGCCAAACCTGGTCAAAAGAGAGCTTTCAGCCTTCCTCAAAGCTTTGTCACCTGTGTCCTGCTGCAAGCCCAAGTCACGCTGCCACCTCAGACCCACCTGCAGATGCCCACACCTGGCCAGCCTCTAAACCACAGGTTCTGTCTGAGGGAGATCTCTGCAGCCTCTCAAACCCTTCTGTAGCCATTCAGAGCAGCGACACCCAGCTCTAATACTGGGCAGGGGAATCAGGCAGAACAAGTTCTGAATCCCTTCAAAGGACATGGAGGCAGCTTCCCATCCAGGACAGAGGCATGCAAGGTTTACACTCAAGCTGGTGAAAAATACATCAAGGTTTGATTAGAAAGTCCCTTACTGGAAATTTTCAGATTTAAATAGCACCCTGCTCCACACAAAGTAAAAGTTTATAGGCTATTGGAATTACCAGGATATGAACCATAGAAGAGAAACAGAGTGTTCAATGATCCAAAATGTCTGCAATCCCTTTGTGTCTATTTAAGAACTATCTTCAAAACTACTGTGACAGAAGTAGATCAGGAGGTCAGCTAGATCCGGTATCTCACTAGCCATATATCAAATAAAATTTTAATAAAACTGTAATTATCACAACTAGTGAAGTTTTTCCTGTATATTTTGATGGACTTTTAAACTTAACAAAAAGACAGAATTCTACAGTGTGGTCTAATGCTACCTTTCATAACAAGGAAAAAACCCCAAGGTCTAGAGTCAAGAAATTTAGGATAAATTTCGGAGCTGTGTAAGTGTTGGGGTTTATGTTTTTATCTGTGGATTTTGTTTGCTTTCTTCCTCAAAAGCAAAGTGGCAAATCTCTTGGACAACACTGAAGGTAACTCAGTAGGGATATTTCCATTGAGAGTTGATCTAAATTAATTGGTTTTGAAAATTCCATCTTTTGCATTTTCCTAGGTACTTCCCTCATAGCACCTCAGGCAAAAAAAAAGCTGGGTTCCTCTTGTCTGACTATCTGTCTAAAACTGAGACACGATAGGAAGATGTCCTGCCTTTTGAATCAAGTGTATGAAGAAAAAGAAAGTGATTCCTATTTCAAATGCATTGATTTAATTTCCCAGAGGTTTTTCTCTCTGTTGCTGTTTACTATAAAAGGAGACCAGACTCAGATCCCTGGGCATCTCACAAGGCACTTGAAGTGATCTAGGTCTTGCCTGGGTGAGAGGATGGCTGAGAGCCCACCTCTGACACAGGGGCCACCCCACAGTGGGGTGATGGGGCTGGAGATCTTCCTTTCCTTCCTAGAAAGCAGCAGCCTTTCCTTTTTATCTCCAGTCACACCTCCACCCCAGCCACTCCCTTGACATGTTTGGGTTAAGATTAAGCTTGTCTCCTGATTAATGCCAATAGGATGTGTGCAATGAGACACATCGCAGCCTTCTAAGATAATGTTAACAGTTATTACATCATAATTGTCATTAAAGAGCACTAACACATACCAGCAAAACATTTGCAATACATTTTAGCTCTCACAAAAGCATTAAAAGCTACTTTAAGATGTAAAAGGTCTGTCTAGCTTGCACATTGGGAGGAAATTGGAAACCCTCAATAAATGGCCATTCCCGCACTGCCCTCAGTGCAACTTCTGAGAGTTTCTCAGCCCTGTTCCTCTGTTTCTCTGGGGACTGAGAGGACAGGCTGAAGTGACCTGCATGCTTTGAAGCAACCAGCTGACCTCACAAGATAGCTCGACCAAGGTGACCCAGGTGACCTTCACATGGTGACCAGGATGCTCAAGGCAGATGACCTTTCCTGTTTCTCATGAAATGGTTGCAGACAAAAATCACTGGGTTTCACAAATGAGCAGATATGTTCACAGCCAGATAAATAAGTTACTAATGTATAGATTAACAACACATTGGCAAAAGGAATATTTTCAGAATTAGCATCACAGCTCAGAGTCCCAATTCCAAAGCTGTGATTTTAATTTTATTTTCACATGAGTCTTACTTCTCTGACCTATTTAGGCATCAAAAAACCCCATTTCCTTTAGGATTTTTGGACATTCAGAAAGATAATTCTACATTAGACCTACTTTCATCCCTCAGCTTCTCTAGAGGTTTCTTTCCTGTCTTTACTTAGTCAAGGCAGTGGTTTTCTCTGTTCCTCAGCCCCCCATCAGTAAAATGAAGCTAATAGTACTTCCCGATAGTGACTTTTGGGGAAGACTAAGACAGCAGGACTTTGAGATGTTCTTCAGTATGTTAGCATGGGAGACAGCAGTAAGAGGGAAGAGCCTATGTAAAAATGAAGAAAAGAAGGGTAAAAATCTTTCTAGTTTCTTAGTTCAGAGTCAAAGTTTGGGAGCAAACGTGGGAGTCAATCAGAGCTGGATTTGTCCTGATGGTAATTGCAGCTTTTATACGATCATTTAAATTGTCTGTCAAATGAAAATATTTCTGTATAATGAGCATGCTATTAAAAACACCCCTGCCAAAGTGAGGGCAGACACTGTCACCATGTCTATGAGGGACTGGCACAGATTCACAGCTACCACTGGGCCCGGTGAACACCAGAGCACTACGCCTGAGCCTTCCACAGCCCTCCACAGCAGGCTGGGCAGGTATTCAGAGTGAGTACCATTATTTAATTTGAAAAAAGGCATCAACTTCCAGTCTCTCACTTCTGATGTACTCATTATACAGCTAAATCTCCTGAACCAGATAGGTTTTGTCCTACTGGTCCCCTCTTTCCTGCTGCCCACTTCTTGGTGGGGTGCTTTTGTTCTTTCTTAGAGATAAAATTAAATCTATGAAAGTGACCGAAATCAGTAAGGTGTTCTTACAAAACCCACATTTTAACTTTGAATTTTGCCTTTGTTAAAAATCTCTCAGCAGACAGAGGGAAGTGAAACATAAAATTACCAAGCTGAAGTAATCCCTTTTGGTTTGGCTCAGTATTTCCTCTAAATTCTTTGTTTCATTTGATTTGAAAATGTTCCCAAACTCAAAGTTAAACTTTAAGCTCACCTGAGTACTTGCTGGTATGTTTAAACACGCTTTCTCTCTGTATGTTACACAACAGTGCTATTAGCTCCCAAAGGAGTACAAACAATAAAATTGTAATAATTGTATAAGGACACTGAATTTTTTCCTTTTTTTTTTTTTTTTTTTTTTTTTTTTTTTTTTTTTTTTTTTTTTTTTTTGTGAAGAAATGTACTGCTATCAGTATAGATGTTGTTAAGGACACAAATATTTCACAAATATTTCCTGGCTACATACTGTGGGTGTGATCCTGTCTAATGTAAAATTATGGGATTTTAACGTTGACTTCATTCTCCATAGTATTACATTCATAATCAGCACATGTGTCTAATTAAATAATGAAAGCTATTGAGAGGAATAATGTCCTATCAAGATCCTCATGAGTTCGGCTGTATCCTAAACCAGCCTTATGAAATAGAGCTTTTGGCAAATAGTATATGCTTACATCATTAGAGAATTGACTATGTTATTCTAAAGTTAACTCTAAAATGCAGATTCTTTAATGATAATGAACCAAATCCAAGCCTGACTTACAATAATTCGGCTTAGTAATAGAATACATTTCTTTGTCTTTAAAAATATATCAGAAAAGGTAGTGTACATAAAATGCAACACAATCTAGACTACATCTGAGAAATAGTTCATATTTAATAACATTAAGTAGAAAGACACGATGAGATTTTAAAACTGTGCTCTAATTCTTCAAGGAGATGTAGAAGATAAATTTTACACACTTAAGGTAAAGTGACCGGGTTTTGCAAACTGACAAATATTTCTGTGTATAAGACCCTAGATGTGGGGAAAACATGATGATGACATCTAGACACAGCTCTTCAAGACTAAGCATGTCAGGCAAATTGCCACTATAAACGACATCAGTCTGAGGTTTTGCCAAAGACCTCCACTTTGGTAGTTACAGAGAGCTAGGACACAAGTTCCCAAGTCTGCAAGCACTTGTGTTTGCAATTGATTTCATTACCAAACCATTTTGAAATGCCTCTCCTTTCTTTACTCTTGACACATGGTTAATGTTACGTCAAGAAAATATAGATTGATACGAGGTTTCATTTTTTTCTGTATTCTCTGGCATTTTATGGAAGTTTTAAGAAGATGGTGTTAAAGTGCTTTCTTCTCTCACACATGTTGAACAAAATTATTGAGGAAAAAATCTTTTTAATTTAATTTGAATAAAATTAATTTGAAAACAGACAAAGTGCTATAAATGCAAGAAGTAAGTAAGCAGAAAATAAAAGGGCTTTTTCTCCTCAAAACCTCTGTTCCACTCCTTGGAGGTAGTCCTTACAATAGCCTTACCTTAAGCAGTAGCATTCTGAGATGCTTTCAGAGAAAGGAGAAATCTGAAGGTGATGGTTTTCTTTCAGTGCACAAGAGTTCACCAACAGTATTACTTGTGCAAATGGCAACTGCAGAGCTGTGTCATGACCTGCAAGGATAAGCACAACTGCAAAAGCCAGCCTGCAAATGCCCCTGGCACTCAGCATCAGCTAACTTAGTCAATTGCTTAATTTTAGGCATCTGATTATCTCTGGTGAAGCTTATGTCCTCCAAAAGTTGGCTGAATCAAGAACTGTGTTTGCTCATGCATGCTCACACGCGTGTTAGCATAGTCACACCCTTCCCCTGCTCACCAGGTGCACACATAGCTGGAGGCAGGATTTGTTCCTGTGCTTCTAAATAGGCAGGTTTTCTACTTTCAATGGTCTGGATGCTATGCCCTTTATAAATACAAACAGCAAACTGAGGGGGTGA
Source organism: Phylloscopus trochilus trochilus (assembly GCA_016584745.2). Classification (NCBI taxonomy): domain Eukaryota; kingdom Metazoa; phylum Chordata; class Aves; order Passeriformes; family Phylloscopidae; genus Phylloscopus; species Phylloscopus trochilus. Next base: position 25,680,842 of record WQNJ02000016.1, on the reverse strand, counting down.
AAAAAAAAGGTTGCACCTGCATTACAGGAATCAGACTTAAAAGAGACTTTAGGAAACTTTGTAGCAGCTGGTCCAAAAATAATCCTGGAAATATAAAAAAACTGAGTGATTTCACTACTAAACAAAAGCAACATGTCTTCAGTTGAAATAAAGGGGTAGTGGGGTTGGAATTCATTTAAAATGTACTAAAAACAATGTCCAGAAGCAGTTATGCATTTTAACTAAGCGTGCAATAGGAGTGAACATATGAATATTATACATAGTGATTTCTTCACTTTGTAAATATTTTGAGGATCATCAGGTTTGTTTCCAGTTATATAAACAAATCTACTGCTCCAAAGTGGCACATATATGGAACTGGTTTGGATATTGTCACTGTGCTTTTGCTGGAAGTAGTTCATGCTTAGCTATGCTAGAAAAGTTCTCTACAGCATGTGCTGGAAAGCCTTTGCTGCTGCAGTGTGAGCTCAGTGAATGCACCAAGGACTACTGCACTTCTGTCATTTTCAGGGATGTGAACACAAAGACTGTTCAGCTTTCCATCCCTGAAATGATTTCTTGGGTTTGTATGTTCAGAGGTACTCACTCAGGGATTTAATATATTTCAACACCACTAGGAAAGGAGGCAAGGTTCAGGTGGGGAGCAGTGAGATCCATACCATCTCCTCCCCTGCCTTCTGGAGGGTGAGGTGCCCCCTCCAGTTAAGCTGATGTAAATCTTGGCTGCTATAAGCCCACCCTCCTCCATGGTTTCTGACCTCGTCCTTTTGCAGTACTAGCACAAACATTACTGCATAGCAGATGGATTTGAAGAGCTAATCTATCTGTAAACTAATCTTTGTTCTTTTGAGTGATTAATTTTTGCTGGATTCCTGAACTTCATGTACCAGTTTCCCACGTGATCACCAAGGCTCTGGGACTGGCACAAAAAGGACACAGAGCCATGGCAATCCAGGCTTCAGATGCACTAACCCCATAAACATTTTCCTCCATTTTCAAAACTCACACTTGATGCATTCACCATTTGGATTTTAGAATGGCCCAGTTGTGGTGTTCATTTACAAGCAGAAAGACAAACAAGGAGGAAAACGTCATCAAGTTAAACAAAAGACTTCCTTTTGCTCAAAAATCACCTATCACAAACAGTGCAATAGGTGGAAACACCTTTGGTTGTGATCTCTGTTTCCATACAAATGGAGAACTGCCCAGGGTAGCTTAGTGGGTAGAGATTAGGTCTTCTAACTGCAGACTTCTGTTCCTGGCTTTGCAGGGGACTTTTGCAACCACCAGTCATAGGCTGAAATTTCTTCCATTGACATTGTTGAACTTACAAACAAACAGCAAGTACTTATTCAGTTTTCAGAATCTATGGGCTTAGTTAATAAATGGCTAGATAATAAAATGCAGTGATGATCAAATCTTTGGAATATAGAGATCTAAGTAGCAATTCTGATATTTAGCCTGGTTTCCAGAGAGGCAAACCACACTATGGTCATTTTTTCCTCAAAAGCCTAATCCCCAGTCAACACTGTCTCGCTGCCCACTGCGTGCTTTTTGAGCCCAGGAAAGGCAGGGAAATACAGAAGTGACTTGAAGGGCCAAAGTAGTAACAGGAAAATGTGCCTCAGGCACAACCCCTTCCCTGAGCTGCCCCTGGCATTTACAGCCAGTGAATAATGATCTGCAGGAAATACAGCTACACATTACCCCAACAGGCTGTTGAACTATCATTTTCCCCTTGGATCACTGGTTTGTGAGGCAGTTGGGTGGGTTCACCTAAGGCTCTTATTTTATCAGTCTCCAGGGAGAATCAGACTCAGCTGTTCTGAGTCCCCATTGTTCTGTGACAGGAGGGTACCTGATACCCACCACTACAAAGCTCAGCTCTACAGATCTTTGTCTTGTGTGTTCTTAAGCATTAAATTAATTTCTTTCCGCTGTCTTGCTCCTTCTGAAATCATTTACTCATGAGTAAGCTCCGCTAAGTCAGGAGTCTCTGGAGTCTCACAATGATATCTGCATTTTATATCTGCTCCCAAAGGTGTGAATGACTGCAGAAGAGGACAAAGAGTAAATCCTCTGATGGTACCATATAGCTGTGGTGCCCTATAGTAAAGTGTGGTTCTGCAGAAAGGCACAGTAGATTCATGTTTGATTCTGCACTTTTAGAAAATGTGGTTAGATCCAGATTTTCAGAGGTATTTAAACATATATTTTTCTAATTGAAATTAAGTATAAATTGGATACATAAGTCTACAGACTTCATTTGGCCACCTGTAGTTATGATAAATAACTTCTTAGGTTTTGAACAGAAGTCACAATGAAACCTATAAAACTGAAGTGGACACCTTAGTGTGTTGAGATGCACTACTGCCAACACACAGAAATATAAATCATCCTGTGTTTTCATTCCTCATCTTTACACTTGAAAGTTTAACTTCAACATACCCTTGCAATTCATTTTTCTAACTCTCTGTTTGTATTCTTGGAAATGTGATAGGGTTTTCTCATCAGCTTCCTATCTCAAAACACGTCAGGGCTGGAAAGCATGTGCCAATACACTCCCTGGTGCGTTCCAGTTCTCTTACTGAACAGATCACCCTCACAGACTCTCCTTCACCCTTTTGAATTGTTTTTTCCAGTGCCGTCAGCCTTCTAAAATGTGTCACTCCATCTTATGCCAGACTGAAGAGGACCAGCTCCTTTTGGACTGAGGAGAGAGAAGTTAGGAAAACCTATAAAGAAACCAGAATGATGAACAAGAAGGTCATAGTTTCTTTTACACCCATAACTGCACCTTAAAGGTGCTTCAAGCCTCTGAGAAGCTGTTCATGGTGCACACATATCATTGCAAGCATGGTGAAAGGAGTATCAGACAATTATCAAACTCTCAGTGCAGCGTCACTGTCTCATAAAACTGACCTAAAATAACATGGCATCAGAATGGTCAAAATGGAAAGGAAACATCTGTTTCTCCTTTTTATGTTAGTGACAATCCATTTGTTAGCTTTAGAATAGCACAGGCTGTCTCACTGATAACAGCCTGGGCGCTGGCTGTACAGCCCAGGCAGGTGCACAGTGAACTCAGGAGTGGACCAAGAACAGATAACATGAGGGGCTGTCCTTAGGATGAACTCTGGATTTAAATATTTTTCTTTATCACTTTCTTTCAAAACCCTTAAGGCAGATTCTTCCAAATCTGGTGTGGCTGTACGGGTGCACAATGACTGATCACTAACTGAAGCCCAGTGAGCAGTACAGTCTAACTGTAACCATGCTTATCCTTGGTGGGGGGGCTGGCACTGTGTCTTTCTTTTCTAACTATTGCTGAGTATTAATTGAAATAAAGGAGTAAATGGACAGACTTCCAGAGACTTCAAACAAATGAGATCACATCAGTCATGAAGTTTAACAGAGGCAAGTGCTGAATTCTGCACCTAGGATGGGACAACACTGGATGTATGGACAGACTGGACAACAAGAAGTTGGAGACCAGCACTGGGGAAACAGACCTGGGGGTCCTGGTCAATGGCAACCTGAATCTGAGTCAGCAGGGCCCTGGCAGCCAGGAGGGCCACCTGTGTCCTGGGGTGCATCAGACACAGCATGGACAGCTGGGCAAGGGAGGGGATTGTCCTGCTCTGCTCTGCTCTGCTCTGGGGCAGCCTCACCTCAAGTGCTGGGGGCAGTTTTGGGTGCCATAATGTAAGGAAAATATAAAGCTGCTCGAGAGCATCCAAAGGAGGACAATGAAGATGGTGAAGGGCCTTGAGGAGAAGCTGTATGAGGAGTGGCTGAGGTCACTTGGCCTGTTCCGCTTGGAAAAGAGGAGACTGAGGGGAGACCTCATTGCTGTTACAACTTCCTCATGAGGGGAAGCCAGGGGGCAGGCTGCCCTCAGTCACACATCTGTTTTTGCACAGAATCAGCTTATACCTAGGTTGGATGTCTTTATCACTAGTGCCGGCAAGTCCATAGGAAAGAGGAGACAGATAAATTGTGAAAGTGCTGAAGACTAGCAGAAGGCTGGCTAACTGCTTTTTTAAAAACATTTTGTTCTGATGTACAGCTTTGTCTTTGTACACATCATGGTGTACATCCAAGGCCTAAAATAAATACACACAATATTGAATTTTCCTTACAGAATGTTTTGATGTAAGGTCGGACATTCTTCCCATGGTTAATCATGAAACTAGGCAGTGTTTCTTACAGTTCCTTGTACTTCACTCATGAAAAACATTCATTGGTTTAAATGGTATGATTAAGGGGAGCAGAGTTGGGGCCAAAAAAGGAAGCAAGCAAAGGGAAAATAGATGTCTCCAGTAACTTCTATTGGAATATGGAGTCTTTCACTTAAAATCTGGTTTAAATCAGTAGCTGCTGAAACTTGTTACCAGAAAAAAAGATGGATCCTTTGCTGCATACCCCAGTGTTGAGACTTGCAGTCTCTCAGCAGCTCCACAAGTGTACACTGCACAGGCAGTATTGCTGAGTGACTCAGTTTCTCAGCACCTCTGAAAGATGAGGTCATCATCTGCTTTGCAAACCTTGTGAGGGAGAAACCCCAACCTGTGCAGTTTAGTACCCTGTAGGAAGCACATATGGGGGGAGAGAGCTACTTGACAGTCTATACAAACTGAGGAAATTTACTTGAATTACATGTGGATAGACACATAAAGCACTGACACCATGATAGTGCAATACAAGCTAAATTTGTTCACTTCTTCACAGCCTGGGGGGTCTTGGAACAAGCCTAGGGGTGCCCTATGTTGACCTCTCAGGGTCAGGCTTTAGCATCAGTCAGGCACTGACACCTGATGGTGGGTACCCAGCTGTTGGGACTGAGGAGGGAGCTGTGCCTGCACACTGCTGGTGTAACTTGGCCTCAAAACGGCGTGTGCAGGATAAGGTCCGCCAAGGGTCCCCCTCCTGGCCTTCCCCATATGGAGAGTGACAGCCATCCCTTCTGCCCCCGGGCTGGGGGCGCCCGGCCGGGAGGGACGAAGGGAAGAAAGGAGGGGAGGAAGAGCGAGAGAAGGAGGGTCCCCCCTCCCTCCTTCCCCCCACCGCGCACCCGGGCTCCTGCGATGTGGTGAGTCACAGGCAGGTCAGGACCGCGCCGGAGGGGCGGAGGGAGCGCGGGGACCGTCTGATTTACCGCTGGGAGCCGCCACCAGCGCGGCGGAGGCGCCTGAGGGAAGGGCGCGGAGAGCCGCCCCGCAGCCCAGGTGCCGTGCGGGAGGGTGGGACGCCCCTGCCCGCCGGGGCGCGCAGCCCCCGCCGCCCCCAGGTAGGGACAGCAGCGCGGGGCCGGGGCCGGGGCCGGGGGCAGGAGCCCGAGCCCGCGGGGCGGGCGGCAGCGGCGGAGCGGCGCGGGGCCGCGGAGGTGCGTCGGGCTGCGCCCCGCTCCGCCCCGCCCGCCCGGGCTGGGCCGGCTGCCGGGCCGGGACCGCCGAGCCAGCCCAGCCCGCCGGGGTGCAGCGCTCGCCCCTCCGGCGGTGGTGCCGGCGCGCAGCCCGCTCCGCTCCGGTAAGGATCGGCCCCCGCGGGGGGACGCGGGGAGCGAGATGAGCCGGGAGCGGGGGAGGACGGGCAGCGGCTCGGGGCTGCGCCGTGCCCCGCCCGGGAACTTCGCGGGAGCGCGGCAGCGCCCGCCGCCGCTGCTCTGCCGGGCGGGCCGGGCTGGGAGCCGCGGGGCAGGTGATAGCGGTGCGGGGCAGGTGATAGCGGTGCGGGGCAGGTGATAGCGGTGCGGGGCAGGTGACAGCGGTGCGGGGCTGCCGGCTCGCCCCTGCCCCGGCCGGGCTCGGCAGGGCGCTGGGACCCGGTACGGCCGCGACGCCGCTGCCGCGGGCGGGGTAGCGCAGGGCGCTCCGCGGGCAGGGCGGGCAGCGCTTCCCGGGATGCTGCCCGCGGCGGCCCCTTGGCCGCAGCCTGAGCCGCTGCCCCTCCCGCCCCTTCCCGCTCTGCGGGCGCGGCAGGAGCGCGCCGCGGGGCAGTGTCCGGCAGTGCCGCCTGCAAGTTCCAGCTCGGAGACCGTGGCTCCGCGTTTGTGGTGGCCGGTCCGACCGCCCTCCGTGCGGCGCAGGGTGAGCCTGCGGGATTCCCCAAGTTGGGGATGTGTACTTTATGGTTGCGCGGCGTTCACAGTTTTCCTTGCGGTATGGCTTGTTGTTGTTGTTGTTGGGGTTTGGGTTTTGGGGTTTTTTTCCATTTTTAAAAGCAGAATTTGCTTCGAAGGGTAAACAAATCGCAAAGGGCTCATATAATGGCATTCCACCACTGTTTCCATGTCAGCATTAAATTATGTCGTCTTGGGCTTTATAAATACTGAATGCACTCCTTAGAAATTGGAAGTTTTGCACATACATCAGTAGGGATTAATAATCAAATACCAGTGTTGTTTAACAAACTGTGCGTTTGTAACCTGTAGGAGGTTTATTCAAGCTGCAGTGCATGCTTTTCCCGAAGAACCTATGCCCTGTGTGGTAGTTCATTTGCTTTCATCCCACAGGTGCTTTTTTTCATTGTCCAGCTGCAAAAAGAGGACGGTGCTTCTTTTTTGTTGTCTTTTTTATTTTAGATCTGAGAGGTTTGGATTCATAATCAGGCAAGATAAAGTGTCTCACGTATTTCTCAGAGAGCTGGTTAAATGTTTACAGATCATACACCGGGAGAGCAAAAAGCTAGCCTTTGGCAGGGGCTGCATGTTGAAAACAAAGTAACTTGGAGAATGACTGTATCGCTTGTTCTTTGTGTCCTAATCTTTCTTCAGCACTGTATGATTCTTTTTCTGCCTTCTAATACAAACTGAATCATTTGGAAACTGGGATATTTTGTAAAACACTCATCTAGCTATTTACAGAAGAGAGAGTCAACTTCTGTGGCTTTTTGGTGGGGAGGGAATAAATTGTCTTTATTATTCTATAAGGATTTTCTCTTTTTCACCCCCTTTTTTTCTTTATTTTTCCTCTTTTTTTCCTTTTTTTTTCCTCCCCCCCACCCTTTTTTTTTCCTTTTTTTTTTTTTTTTTTTTTTTTTCTCTCTCTTCAGAGGTTAACCACTGCATAGCAGTTCTTTATTGGTAAGCTAAAGTGCACATGCTGTGGCTGGAGAGGGATTCACAGATGTGTTATTTGCTCAAGTGTCGATGACAGTGCAGCTATAGATGGATGGGAGCTCATGAGTCAGGGCAAGCTGGCCAGAAAGCCAAAATTCAGCAGAGGTTCAATGAAAAGCTCATGAATGCAAAACTAAGTAGCAAGTGTTGTCTTCCCAGGACTGCCTTTCCCATCCTGATTCTCCTGCATTTATGCTTTTTGGTACCTTAGCTGATGACCTGTAACCTCTTCTTGCTTGTCCAATGCAATCAAAGGGGGCGACCCACCTGCTCTTATTCTTCTATGAACTGCAAATGCCTGCTCTGTATTTTTCAGCTCAGATGAGAAATTCAAGGCCTGCTGCCTCCCAAATCTGGCTTCCAGAACTCCAGAGCCTAACTGGCACAGCTGGCTGCAGTGCAAGAGCAGCAGTCTTGCCTTCGCAGCCACAAAGGGAACCTGATGCCGGCAGCACGCTGGGCTGGGGTAGCCGGAGAGCCAGAGCTGCAGCAGTGGGAGTCACAGAGCACTGGGTGATCTGCTTTGTGCCACAATTGCTTTGTGGTGGGGATCTGTCTAGACTTCATTTGCTTCAGGCAGAAAGCAAGGAGAGGTCCCTCATCCCCATCTGTGTTTGTGAAATATCTAGTGTAAGGGAAATCCTGCTTGGGCTCCCTTAGCACTACACGTCATTTCTTGGACAAGAAAGGGATAGCATAGCTGAACAGCATCCTCTGAAACTACAGAAACACAAATTCAGTCGGGGGTTACAAGGATCTGTTTGGTGCAAAGCGGAAGGAATGCGTGCAGTGTGTGAGACTTCAAACACACCTTCCTAAGATTTGGGGTGGCAACACCACCTTTGGGGTGGGTTCCTGTGAAACCCTTATGTCCAGGCTTTCCACCTCCCTGTTGCTACCTTGCTGTCTGTCCTTTGAGCTGGTGGCACAACTTCATGTTTCATTAGGCTGTTACCCTCAGATGAGCCATCAACCTGTGCATCTTGTCTGCTTTGGCCACAGTTGGTGATTTTGCTTTCTATGCAAAGGTTATATTTGGTAATTAAACCTGTGCCACACACCACTGCTGGTCACGCCACATTGCCCCAAGCAGCATGCCATCACCAAGGAGGCAGGGCAACAGCGCCATGCAGGACTCTGAGGATGGCATCTTTTTGCTACAGCCAAGACAAGAAGGTTTCTGTTGTTCTCTTACAAAAATGTTGTTTTTCTCAGCAGTGGCTTTAAAAATCTGTCTCATACATAGGGACTGATGCAAACATGTTAGCAGAAGCCATTTTTAAATCAGTTTCCTTACCCAGGGGAAATGTAGTATAGACAGGGCCTTCAGGAAACGAATAATTAGGTGACCTTTTTCCCCCCAGAATATCAGGTCTGTTTTATGTAGAGCTGTTTGAAGTCACACAAATTCTCATTACTCTCCAAATCTCTAACCTTGCCTTGTTTAAGATACCTTTTAGGAAATCAAATCAGTGTTTCAATCTAATTTCCAAAGGCATTCAAACACATGGTATGTGTGCTAACTTGTTTCCTCTAGCATTAACAAATCTAGCAAATTGCCAAGCTATTTGCCTTGAGGAAAACTATGATGTTGTACAAGAAGATAAAGTATTTTTTCCTCCAATTTTAAACATTAGAAAAAGAAAAGCAAGGTAAAGTTATCAGGCCACATTAGTCCAGGATATAACTCCTTTGAAGCAAACAGTGTTCCCAAGTAGATTGCCATGGTTTTTGATCTGTTCTGGGACTTTTTAGTCACGCTGTGATCTTTTTCAGTCACTTGATGTGGCTGGATGGTGACTGACTCCCCTTGGCTCAGATGGACTTTCATTAAATCAGTTGCAATTGAGTATACCAAATATGAGAGTGGAAAATAGAAGTGGAGATAAATAATTTGAGGGGCTTGTAACCCTCAAATTCTAAGAATTTTATAATGCTTGTATTTTAAGGAGAGGCTGTGTACATAAGCCAGGCACAAGGGTGCATGTGGTGCAACAGAAGCAGTGAATGGTCTGAAACCTCTCCTCTGCCTCTCCTCCCAGCACACCAGTCTCCAGGGACACAAGTGTTCTAGAACATTTAATTTTTCAAGCAGTTGTCAATAACAAGAGTTTTTGCAATGCTGACAAGTTTAATAAGCTCAAAATTCTTAAACAAAATGCCTTTTTTTGTTGTTTTTTATGCATCCTACAGCTCTTAAAGTTTCTTCTGCTTGTCCCAAGAAAATGAACATGGAGTTGTCCTTTTGTATGGAAGGCAGCAAAAGGTTCTTAATTGAATTCATTATAAATTTGGTTGCAAATGCACGTGGAAGGAAAATTGCCAAATGCTTTCAGGAGATTTTCATTTTGCTCAAGTGTTCACACCATGGCTATCACCGTGGTATTTGACAGCTATCTGCTTTGTTGTGTACATTGCAGCTTTAGCCTCGCATTGAAGGGTCACACTGACATATCTTTTTTTCCTGTATTCATAAAGAAATAAGAATTTTTTTTTATGTAAGTTGCTTTCCTTTACTACTGTTCCTTCATTTTGATGTTTATCCACCTAAACAGTATCAGAATCTTTTCAACATGTATGGTTATCATTTCTGTGAAGGATAAGTGACCTAGCTTGATAAATTTAAAAGTTCAGCCATAAACCTAAATATGTGACATTTATTGAAATTCATTCTTTGCCATGGAGCTACTTCTTTCAAAAACATTGAGAATAGTAAGAGATTGCATCCACAATTTGATTAAATCTACAGTTGTTACCATTGCCTTCTGAAAATTGATTCCCTCCCCTCCCTGTCCCCCAGCTTGACATGCTTATTGATTAAAAATTCTGCACTGGCCTAAGCCAGCATATATTTGTTAGTGTTTGTGTGCTTCCCTTGCAAGTTCTGACAGGCTTTCAGCTGTGGAAGCCAACTCTATTCCTAAGCTATTGGAAATGGTAAGGTTCCTTAGTAATTGTTTTAAACTATATGATGACACATCTTTGAACCCCATTGTACGAAGAAAAAATACCTTCTGACTGGAGAGAGGTTTCCTGTTTATGTGTGTGTTTGCTGGAATTAAGCCTTCCCCTGTGTGTTGGCTGAGTATTTTTTTGTAATCCAAAATGGCAACATGGAAAGTCACCTCCAGGTTTTATTTTTTGGACAGGATATAGGTCTTTTATTTTCAAAATAGCATGGCTCTGGAATGATGATGAAGCACAGGGGCCTCTCAGTTACACTACTACAAGCAGACTCAGTTAATTGAGGAGGCACACTTATAAAGACAGATAGATTTAAGCAATAGGTAATTAATTTTTATTGACAATTTTATACAGTGTAAGTTGTTCACTTCCCACACAGGAAGTTTTTTGCTTCAGCCAATTTTTCTTTCAGCATAACAAAATGAAATTTGCCAACTGTGTAATTTATTTTATAAAATGGCTGGAATCATAGCTCTGGTTGTGGCTGAAGAGTCATGTAAAATTTTCTGTTTCTCTTTAGAAAGAGCAGGCCAGCAGGTGGCCTCCAGGTTGTAGCCCTACTGCAGGAGGATGGCATGTAATACCTGAAGGGTTTTCAGCTGTTCAGATATGGGCAGGTGACCAAAAAATAGAGCATATATCATACTCTTGCCTCTTGGTATCTGGGGTGTGTAGGTTTGTGACCTTGTGGCGTGCCCTTGCACCCTACCTGCCATAGCTGAACCTCCTTCAGAGGGGAGAGGTGATGAGACTCAGAAAGGCATTTTGCCTACAATAGTAACAAGGCTGGACCACCATGAATTTAGGCAGTAAAGTTACAGTTATTTGTGAAATCCAATGTTAAGGTTTCTGGTTTGCTTCAAATAATGCTCATTTTAAACAACTGTCTGGGACTGGGAGAAACCTGGACTAATGGACTGATTACACCAAGCATTTGTTAGGGCTGAGAGCCACATGGCCCTGGTGTGGATGTCCACAGCCAGCCCCAGCTTTGCTGGCTGCTACCCCTGCCCACTTCTGGCAGAACATGCCCTCAGCTGAGTTCCAGTCCCTTTGTCACCCACCTCAAACACTCAGGCCTACAACAGCACATGTGGATCTTAGGAAACTGGCTTTTTTACCTGTTTTTAGGATTGTGCTACTTTTCTGGTAAGAACCCTGAGCAAGACTGTGGCCTCATAGTTGCCCTGGGACCTTTGGCACTGACTCTCCATGGTCACTGGATTTAGCTCTGCTTTTGTGTGTGTCTGCACCGTATTTGAAAAATGGGTTTCCTCTTCTTTGACTTTAATAGAAGGTTGATGTATCTTTTTTGACATTTTTTTTTCTCATTAATAGTTGTACAAATTGTTAAGTCCTACAGGAACTATCTATTTTCATCTAAATTTTGTGAAAACAAATCCTTTCTGAGCAGGTTTAATGAGTTAGATGAAGACAATTATCATCTACAATTAGAATTCCAAACTTACTTATTTAATGTTTCTTAACTTAATGTTTCTTTTGTTTCTTTGTTTATTTTGGGGTTGTTTGAGCTGGATGCTGAACCTCACCTTTCTTTTACTTTGTTTTGAAATTAATGTAGCTAGTGAGATTTCAAGCTTGATAGAGGTCTATTGTGCCATGTGAATGGCTAGAGACATACATGACTTTTTATTGTTTTGTCTTTGGCTCTATAAATAAGAGTGCATTTTGGGTTGGTTGACCCAAACTAAATCACCAGAAATTTAGGACCATCAGAGATATTTATTAAAATGTTCTCCCCCACCACACACCCGCATTGTGGATGATCCTGTGAGGATAAGAGTAGCAAGTTTCCAAGTAAGCCCAGCATTCCAAGTAGGCCCAGAGTAAAGTCTCAAATCTGTGGATTGTCCCAAAGCATGACTAGAAAAGAACAAACTGAAATAACTCCACAAGCTTCATTTGTCTTAGATATGTTACGGGAATTACAAATCCTTTTATCTGTTGCTATTAGATATCCCAGTATTAGTTATGGCTGTTATTATATCAGTATTATTATATACACTTTCATATCTTCTCATCCAAATGTATCAGATTCTGTTAGGTCTGAGAAAGCAGGATAAAAGAGAGCAAGGCAGCTTTACTGAAAACAATGAAAGGTGTTAGTAGTTGAATTAATGTTAAAAGTTGATTAATTACCCTCTCCTGATGTAATTGAAAATGTTGAATTAATTACTTTAGTTATATTCAGTTTTCCCATCTACTTCTAGAGAGGGGGTAATAATTTTACATGTTATATATTACAGTCCTGTAAAACCTTTCCTTAAACTCTTTAGGTTTATTGCTTTTGCTCTTTGGATTAAAAGCCAATATTTTTACTGAGGGAAAATGTTTCTTGTTAATACTCAGTAAGTATTTGATGCCATTCTTACAAATTCCCAAAGCTGAAGTAAAAAAAAATACAATTGCAATATCAATAATCTTTTAAAAAGTAGGTAGAATGCAAACAGTAATGGGCTCCAGTAAGCAGTGAGCCCATGTGGAACACTCTCTGTGATAAAGCACTTCTGCATCAGAGAAAATAATCCAAATTTCACCCTAAAAATGTATTTACCATCCATTTAGATGAGTGGGAAATGTTGTTCGTGTTTGAAGATGCAATTTAGCTTGCTGCAGATGATTGAAAACTACCTTAACTGTTGTTTAACTCTTCTGATGAAGGAAAAGAAAACTTTGATGAAGGAAAACTTTGAACACTTTGCTTTTGCCTTCCTATGCATGCTCAAGGATGGAGTGTTGCGTGATAATGAGTTTTATCACTGTGCGTGTTTGCAGCACTTCCAAATAATGAAGGGGGTGCTTCCCCAGCTAAGATGTAGGTGCCTTTAGTTAAACTCAGGGTGTAAATTCTATCACCTTCAGTGGAAACTATGCAAGAGGTGAAAACAGAGGACCCAGATGTGAACTGTATCTTTATGCTTTACTTTGATTTCTTCATTTCCTAGTATTTAGGGTTTATTAAGCCTATGGTAGTCAGAATGTGAAATTCCCAAATGTCTGTTTTTCCTGGTATTGCAAACACTGGCCTTACAAACAAATTACTGGAGTGCATGACACGATGGCAACATTCCACTGTGTCCTTTTCCCTTCTCCGAGGATTAAATAGCTCCTTTTCTGGGAATGTCCTCCCCTGTGACATTATCAAGATCTTGTCAGCTCTCCACCATAAATTTCCACAATGGGAAAATCCTATTGAATTTGGCATGGGAACCTTACTATAAGTTTCTGAATTACCCTATGAAATTTATTATTCAATCTGTTTGTGCTTTAGAACTGTGTGTTAAAATCTCATTACATTTTACCTTCCATTAAATCCCATAGAATTTAGTTATTACTTCTATCACATTCCATTTGATTTTTGTCCTTTTTTTCCTGACCTTGTGTATACATAAGAGAGGGATTGCAAGGCATGTCCATTTGTGAGATAGGGATGATTCTCTCCTTCTCCTCGTTATATTCAAAAAGACCTAACCAACAACAGTGACCTTTTTTTTTTCCTGGTTGACTATGGAAGGCTACATGAGAGGAGGTGTTCTGAATGCAGAGCATGCTAGTAGAAGTTGAGAGAGGTGAGAGCCAGCCAGAAGGTAAGTAAAGTCAGCAAAGCATATATGAAATCACAAAAATCATTAATGACCTTCTAATTGCAAAACTGAAGCTCATGATTTTTATGCAAGGAAAAAGGAAAACACCTTGTGTGGTCACTTCCAGTTAGAAGGCCTCTTTTCCAGTTCTGTGGAGTTTTCTTTCCTTCCTTCTGAAAACACGTTTACAAAAATAAGTATGTATTTGTTCTTCTTCAGATGTAAGCTGCCATGATAAAATCAGCTGGGGTAGAGCTCAGAGACAAATTTGCTGCTTCCTGAAGATGGCTGAGTTGCGGTTTTGTATGTTTATTTTCAAATTGACAAATTTTCATATAACATGCTTGGAAAGAACTTCTTTTTTTTGCAAATAATGCCACAATTCTCTTGTAAGTGAAACACAGGCTGGGTCAACCTTTGTCTGCAGGTAAGCAGGAATGGCTTAAAAGTTCCCCTGACTGCAGTGGGAGAGGTCTCTGCTTACCTGAGCAGACTACGTGCACCTAAAATCTCCTGGAGGGCAGAAAAATAAGGTAACAACCAGTGAATTGTTTTCACAGTACAAAAAGCCTTTCAGCAAGCAGCAAGGAGCAGTAAGAGGTGGCTTAAAAATAAGAAAGTACCCTTTCCCCAGCTGCAAGAGAGAAATCTAAAGTTATGTTATTTACCGAGACCACCATCATGTGCCATTAACAGGGGTAAAAGCCCATCAGTCAAATATTTGACTACTCATGGTTTATAGGGATTTCAAAGACTTATGGAAAGATAATGCCTGTGTCCATTAGCTAGTTACTTAGAAATGCAGCATTCGTTAATTCAGCCTTTCTGTAAAGAGTAATTATTATCTTCATTAACAATATATAAGATTTTAAAGATTTACTCTTCTGCACCTACCATTCCTGTTACGTCTTCTGCATCTCAGTATTTACCCTGTATCATCTATTGCTCATTTTAAATGAGGTAGTATTGAGATCCTGTCATTGCCACAGATCTTCTGTCTTTCAGCCTGTTTTAAGCACCCTGTTCCCTTGTCCTTAGTCAGCTCAACTATCACAGGAATCAATGAGAGTAATGTTTGCATGGAGACTGTGGAGTCAAGTCTTGGAAAAGATGATGGCTTCACAGTGAAGGAAGGTAGCTTATCCTGACCTAGCTTAGGTCCAAAACCAGGCCTTCGTGTGAAAGCCAGGTGTGTAAGAGTTCTGTCCATCCTCACCCCAAACATCTGTATCTTGCTCAAATTTAAAATGCTTGAGTAATTCTTAATCACAAGTAGTCCATATTTTTTGTCTGAACACAACACGCATGGTGTTAATAATACAATATAATTTGGATATTTGTAGTAGAAGTAAGAATGTAAAAGAAAATGTTCCTTCTAAATGACAGTGACCTTTGTTCAGTGCCCAAAATACTGAATTAAATATCAACTGTTTAGTAAAACATCATGCTCAGGAGCAATTGTTTCACTATAAAGTCCTAAATTAGAAACGTACGGTAACCAACCAATTTCCAATTTTACCACTGCCATTTTATTTTCCTTTTGAATAACAGAACAAGCTTAATATTATGAGGAAGATCAAGAGAGGCTGCTTTGGCATCTAAAATGGGGTTTAGAGTGAGTTCAGGGCACAAGTCCAACAAAGGGATCTAAAAAGCTAACACTCACTGGCCACAAAGCTCTCAGGTGCTTAGATTAACCACTGTCTGCACTTTGTGCTGAATATTCCCTGGATCTCACCTGAGCTGGAGTTCTGGACAAGAAGACAGAACAGTAAGAGACTCTCAGTCCTGGCTGGGTTACAGCTCCCAGCCAAGCTCCTTTGCAGTGCTCAGACAGGATGGAGCCAGGCACGGGTCCTGCTGCTGACAGGCAGCCTCCAGCACCACACACCATCCCCTCTCTTCCTCCCAGCTGGCTTGGCTCCAAAGCATCAGGACAGCTTTGCCTAGGAGGACTCATATTCCACTGTCTGTCTTCCCACCAGGACAGGAAGAGGAGGAGGAGAGTGAGGAATGGCCATGGGGTGGTGGATTGCTGGATCTCGTGGCAGAAGGGCAGGAGCGTGCAGGCAGGGGCTGCAGATAGAGGGCAGGGGGCAAAAGCAGTAGAGCCAAGCCCTAGTCCCAGATTTAGACCTTTGGCCAGCCTGTTCATGCAGGGATGAGGACCATGGTTTTAAATCAGCCTCTTTATAGCAGGCAACATCCTACAGCTCAGCCTTTCTGAGCTATGCCTGTAGTAAACACCAGCACTAAGCCTTTTGTATTTTGGAGGTGTTTTGTAAGAATGGATTCATTATCCTCATTTCACCCCTATGAGAAAGGTAAATACCCTCTCAAGTTTGGAAACAGCCTCTTTGCTTATCTCACAGACTCCTTGAATCTGGCTCCAGATTTCCAAAGGAAGCATTCCAAGGTCTGAACAAGTCCAAAACCTCCTTCTGGGCCGGGTATAAATGAGGACCTCTAAAGAGCAACAGTTGCACATTTAAGCTTCCCAGATCTCTCCAAATGAGGGGAGAGGACAGGCTCAAAGAAAGTAAATGAACCAGCTGAAAAAATCCTTTCAGAAACAAACACACAAAAAGAGATCCCATTAGCATGAAAAAACTCAGACTGCTCAGTCATCCCTGAACTCCTTCTTCAAACTATTGAGCTTTTCAGCATCTTCTGAAGGTCAACACAATATTTCAAAATAAAAACTGTGGCTGACGGACCCTTGCTGAGGGACATCTGCCAAAAAAAAAAAGGGAGCTGAGGCTGCTACAGATCAGCCACTCTCCTGATTGCAGCTGTGACACTGTTGCCTCTGGTGAGAGCCAGGATGTCAGATAGGCTGGTCCCAGGCCATTTTGGGATTTATGGACGCCAAGCCGTGAAGTCCTTGGGAGGCGATCATGAATCACAGGTTCACAGCGAGGCAGCAGTCACGCCAATGAGCCGTCATTAACTCTGCTTCTCAACTGAGTGCAACTAGGGCATCAGTTAAAGTGCACTGCAATAACATAAACTTACAGTGACAAAAGCGAGGTCAGCATTAAAAAGAAAGGGTCATAACCTCCTAACCAAACACAGATGGGAAATGATCACTATCCTTGACATTGTTCCTGTTTGATTATCAAAAAGCTGCTAGGAAGCTAAATAGACCATCAGGTTATTAACTTTGGTATCAGATAATGTATGAAGCTGGGGCATAAAAAAAGACCCCGTTGCTTTCACTAGCAAATTTACACATAGCAAATTCAGTTTTGTTTGTAGCTGTTTTGAGTGTTTGCACCACATTTTTACTTGGGGCAAAGACCACCAAAGCTTTGCATAGAGGTGGTTTGTGTTTGGCAGGGCTGATTATCTCAAACACGGCATTACACAATCATGGTTATACATTGTGGAGCCAGCTCGAGCATGGGAGGAGTGCAGTCTGTTTTCCAGCACTAAGTATACATGCAGACAAAGCACCGTATGAGCCGGACACAGTATCAGCCCAATGGACTGTGCCAGGCCAGAGTAGTTCAGCAGCCCCACAAAAGTTCCTAGATGCAAGGAGATGACTTGGAGTCCTCTGTACAGTGCTGACACAGGTCCACAAGCAGAGCTTTTTCTTGGTTTTTTCTTTCCCTGGATAAGCCACCCCCTGCAGGCTGAATAAAGGAGAACTGGGGGTCTCATTCCAGCCTTTGGGCCAGTTCTCCAAATCTGTGAGTCCAGTTCATTCCTACAGATGTGCTGATCTTGCTGGGACCCTGCACAGTTTACCATGACATCTCAGCTTGACAAGCTGTGTATCAGCAAGGCATCAGCAACCTTTTGGAAATCCTTGACCTTAAGTTTTGTCTAATTTGCCTTGTGGCTCTTGGAGACACATTAACTAAGAAGGATGAAGTCATGGCACACAGTGGCATGCTTTATGTGTGCCCACCCAGCAGAAAGCTGCTGCCCAACACCATCCTGCCAGCTCTTTCAGAGGAAAGAACGGAGCCAGCACAATTTCTTTGGCTTAGTATCCTAGATATTTGTAGCACACCTTGGAAGAATTCAGGGACTTCTTGGGTTTTAGTTGCTGATAATATTATGTTTACTGTGACATTAAAAGGAAACTTGGTACTTTGGTGGGCTTGTAGATCCACTGGTACCAATCTAATAAAATATACCTTACCATCACTATTTTGGTACAGCTGTCATATATCATACAATATACTTTACCACCTGTATCTGTTGACATATAGAACTTTTTTTTTTTTTTAAGAGATTAATGTTTGGCTGTGAAGAGTTATTATCTCAGGGACTCCTAAGAACCATTAGCGGCAAATGACAATTAAACTGCAGGAAATGTCCTGCATCAAGATCATTCATAATTGCTGTTAGAACATTTAGATCAAATCTGTATGCTGTCTTGGTTACTCATGACTATCTGCCTTTTAATCTTTTTCATTTTTATGACCCATGCCATTCCTTTAATTATCACAGTATGGAGGCTGTTAGCTTTACAAGACAAGAAAGGCTTCCAAAATATGCTCTGCATTTCAATACAAGAATTCAGGTAGATAGATGTTATAACCATAAAGTAGCAAATCTAAGTGCTGAAACTAGTTGAGGGAATTCAGCTAAAACTGTGCTTGCAGCCGGGTTTGCCAACTTGGCTCTTTAGGAAAGGAGGAACTACATTCCAAGGAAATTCATTCAGTATTCAGAATGTCCCCATTCAGTACAGACAACCACAAAATGCTCAGACTCATACAGAAAAGTTGATCAACAGGATCAACTCAGAAATGCAAGCAAGTTGCTTTCTCCTACTATAAGGTGTTTTTATCACACCAGAAACAAAGGCTTAGGTCTTTACCCAAGCTTGTGTGGTTTCCTCAGTCCACCAGAGCATGTCTGCATTTATCTCAACTCACTAGAAGTTGATAAAGGCCTTTGATTTGCATATATGGTGAAAATAGATGAGATGAATTAGTCTTTTCAAACATGAAAAATTTGAAGTGACCCCCAAACATCTCCATATGCACTAACCTGAACCAGAGGACCAACATTGCCTTGTATTATTAGTCATGACATGTACTATATCAAGCATAGCATGTTACTTCACTCACACACACATAGCTCTTTTTCTACTTGTACTGAACCTTTGGACTAAATAAATGTCCATATGTCAGTTGTGGGGGTGAATTATTTGCTGCAGATACCGAGCTTAAGTCTGTGCTAGAACTGGGTTTATTTTACTTCAGTTGTAGTGGTAAAGAGCCACAATAACATCATTATTTTCTTGACTGAAGTTCCACAAAGGCTGACTTGCATTTCAGATGAACAGGATGGAACAACTGTGTTGTTCAACGTTTGCTTTCTATTTTCTATTATTACTAACAATACAATAGTTTTTTTAAAAAAATCCTTCCATCTTTATCATCTAGATATGGAAAGCTTTCCTCTTGTATTTAAGGATCCAAATCCATCTGCAAATATAAGCATGAAGGAACAGTGACGGTTCTACCTTATTTGGGGTATTTCCTCCCTGGTTTTCAGTTATTCTATGTATATTTTGAACTCTAGTCCATGTTCTTTGTGGAATTGATTTCTCAGCCCTTAAAATGAGTACTGCTTCCTCACTTGAGAAATTTCTCTCAATTGCAAGAAGTGCTGTATTCCATCTATTAAATTAATCTTTTTGAGCAATACATAGCTCTTGATCTGTTCCACTCATTTGTAGTATATCAGTGAGTGTTTGCTGAGATTCATTACAAAAGAACCAGCAGTGTCATTGTAGCCCATCACAACAAAAAATGATTAAATAAATCCAGTTGTGCTAAAGACCCATGACATGAGTTGGCTTTAGGATGTTAAGTTCTGAAGCAAGTTTGAAATAAAATACTGCACTGCAGGACCTCCAGAAAAAATGCCAAATGAGTGTAAGAATAGCATTTTCTCCACTGCAAAGGCTAGATTAGTGTTCTTGTGGTTTAAAGCCTGTTAAAAATAAATGTGTTAGACAACAAAAATGCTTCTTTTGATAGCTGCTGTGAATTATAATGGTATATTGGACCCAGTAATGGACTGTGTATATTAATGAGTGTGTTTTACGCAGGGATAATTTTAATTCTTTTTTTTTTATGTGTTTGAATATTGTAAGGAAGGGCTTACAGATCAGTTGAACCTGCTAATGAAAGCAATTTCTTCTGACACACATGACTGCACTGTGTATGTAGTGGATTTAGTTAATGGTAGATCCTCCAGCAATTGCCTAGACTGTGCCTTGCCCAGCAGTTCTTCCCCATCAGCCATCTACATGCACACACACCTCTTGGAATAGCACAGAAACCTCCCAGCTCTGCTATGAATGAATTTATGACCTAAATCACTGCTAATAAGTTCTTTGACTCTAAACACTAGAAAACTGCATTGTGCTAGGAATGCATACCATGCTGTAGGAAAAAATAGGTTGCCACCCTAGCCAGGATGAGTGATCTAACCTAGAGCTGAAATAGTGCTGAAGACAAGGGAACATGAATTTTAACTTATTATTTAACTTATTTTAACTTTAATTTAACAGATTAGCCTTTTGAATTCAACTCAAGGATACTTTGTATGATTGCTGCTGACTTACTCAATTTCCTTGTTCTTTCTGTTAAGGTAACTAAGTTCAGATTTAAAACCTTTTTTTTGACCTCTGAACTTAGAAAACATGTTACCCTCACTAAGTGTTTTACATATAATCAACCTTGTGTGCAGATGCAATTGTTTAATTGAAAAGTCGGATGAAGGCACATCCATTGTGAGCTGAATTTGTTGAAGCTGATGCCAGTGCTGTGACAGATTTGCAACAACCGATTAAAGTTGCATGGATGGAGCTGTTATCATCACCCCCTCTCATTTTCCCTGTCCTCTTGAATGATGATGCTCTCTCCATGGCACAGCCTTTGAGCCACAGGGAATCAGGTCCTGCACTGGCACAGGTTTTAGTCCAAAATAGCAAAGCAAACTGAAGTCTCAGGAGGAGTAGTCACTAGAGTTACTCCATATAGATTTGCCACCTCAACTCCGTCAGAGACCAAAGTAACAAGATGTACTGTCCCATTGGAAAAAGTATAAAACCATACTATCAGCCTTAAAGAGGGGAAAAGGCTACCATTTGCTGACAATACTGTTCTAGAAACATGAATTAACATGGCTCTGCTGTTACCTAACCTGAAATGACCTATCTGAGGACTAAATATGTTCTTGTACAAACATGCTCTCTGTGGGATAGAGCACCCTGTCATTTCCTTTTCTGTAATAAAGCAGGGAAAAATGAGATGCACCCAACAACCTACAAAACGCTTTCATGTCAGCATGTTGTCTGAGCTTGTGCATATCCATGGAGTGAGTGCTTGTGATTAGAGCTGAATGAGACCCAAGTATCTGAGATGAGGGAAAGGAAAAAAAGTATGGCAGTGTTTTCCTTGCGTATGCCAGCTTGAACATTATTCCACAATAAGGCCAGGCCTGACTTGCCAGTACAGTTGCAAATAGTGCGAAGGAGAGATATGATGTTCAGTATTTACAAATTGTCATCCAAATCATAATTAGAGGGTATGAAACTTGTAGAAAGAAGATTGCCATTGGGAAACTGTTAATGGTACAAAAACACTCAAAGCACCAGCCATAGCACTTGAGGTTGCCAATCACATTAATATGACACATCATTACCAACCATTCGCAATGGTTAACCAAAATCTATTTTCTCATCAGTTTTACTGACTACTATCTGATGAGGGATGGAAAAATGAGCACATCATGACACTGGCTTTGAAAATATCTCTTACTAAAGGAATAATCCACACAGCTATTGCTCACTGATAGCTATCACAGGCCAAAGCTTACATGTCATCTGTAGACACACGAAGGATACACACACGTGTCACAGGAGGGTCAAAAAAGATTGAACAGCATCCATCATTCAAACCAAGTAGAGAATCAAAAGGTTTCCCTATTTTCCTTCTGTAACTGGTAAACAGCAGCTAGTTCTTTGACCTGTGTCATCTATAGCACAAGTATTTTGGTTCTAACTCATCAAAACTTTTTAAGTTCAACAAATTACATTTGAGTGTATGCTAAGGAGAGCTGTTGGACCCTTGAAGAGAGGAAAGACTGAATTTTTAATTCACCAAAATTTCTCTGCTTCTTCAGGATGTAATCAGGTGAAGTGTATTTGCATTGACCTGGTCTGGAGGTTACAGAAGAGCAGCTCTGTGCTGGAGGTTGCAGTGTCAGAATAGAAGAACCTGGATCAGATATGGATGAAAAGAGGCATCAAATGTCATGAGACTAATGAGTAAGAAGCAGCAGAGTTTATATGATGTGAGGACTGTGAAGTACATAGTATTCTTCACATGATTCCTATGTTCTCCCTAAGCTATAAATGTCTCACTGTAGGGCATGTTCCTTCTGATACCAGGCACCTTGAGAGAAGATTCACAGTATGCTGGAGACAGGGACTGTGGAGAACCATCTTCCCTAGAGAGCTGCCTGTAAATCTGAGCTGGAGCTTCCCATAGGTTGGAATCAACAGATTTCTGTCTGGGAGGATGCTTGAAACATCTGAAAAGTATACAAAGAAAAGCACTATGAGGAGACTCAAATAGAAGAGAAAAGATGACTTGGTTTTCATTTATTGCTCATAATTTCCTTCCTGTAGTGGTAAAATAAAGTACCTATTATTCCTGGCATCCTTTACATCACACTAGATCCCACCTTTGTTCTTACCGTTAAATTTTCCACTCCAGCCTCACTTGCTAAAGGAGTCAAAGGTGGAATTTCTGGTCTCCAAGAGCACAGATTGAAATCTGTGATATTTGACTAAGTGTAGGCAGAGCAGAGTACCTGAGGATACTGGCCTCACAACCCAAAATATGGTTGGAGTGAAAGAATATGTCAAATAGTAGCTATGGCTTTAAATAACCCTGCAGCACACTGGTACTGGTTGTTGGACAACCAGGGATCCTCTTTATCTGACACTGGAAGAATAGGGAGGTTTGTAAACTGAAGACTCAGGGATGTATTGGGTGGAAAATCTATTTGGGAACATTAAAACAGGAACATAGCACAGAGTATACTCCAACAAATAAGGTGCCTGTCAAGTAACCTTCCCTCCATCTTTTTATCCTCTGTTGGTGGTTAATCAGCCTCATCCTCACACAACTCTTGTCTCACCCATGGCTTTCTCTCTCCACTGCAGGGCCACCTCTGTTAAGTGGGTTTAAACTTACTGCAGTAAACAATATACCTACCTCTGCCTGGTGTCAGAAATAGAGTACTTTTGGAATTTTCTGCTTAATCTCTTATTTGTCAGAACATGTTGACTCATCAGAAGTGAATCTGCAGGAATGCATCAATTTCAGCAGTTTCTTGGGTGGAAGTGCTGGTTGAAAAGAGGCAGAGAGTCAGACCAGGCTTCCACTTCTCCCAGTGCTGGGACCCTTCACTTGACACTGGCCAGGCAGGATGTGAACACAATTGTTCTTGGATCATGTGTGACTTCTGGGTGTTTTACACAAACTTTGAAAGCTCTTGATTTCATCCCAGCACAGAGCACAAAAAATTTCACAATAGCAAGGTGTTACAGGGGATGGGAAGGGAGTTTCCTGCCCTATGTAATATGGAGGTCAGCAGTGTGTGTGCTGGGACTATTTTCTAATTATAGCAATATGCTTGCTCTTATTTCTTTTTCTTTCAAATGTAAATCTAGGCTAGATTTGTTTCCAGGATTCTGTTATCACTAATTAATATCAGAAAAAATGTTACTGGTTTGAAGGAAGATCTTTATGTCTCAGTACTAGAAGTGTGACTTGATTTTACCAGCTAATATTTGCAAATAGCCTGTGTTTCTGATTTTTATCCCAAACTCCTGATTGTGATTCTTGTCAGATAACAAGGAGGAAGAACAACTAGTTTCCAAAACCTATTATTTTGTGTAATTAAAGAGGTAAACCACAGAAGGAATTCAGTGGATGCTAAAATAAAGCACCACAAGAATTATTGATGGATTGTTTTTACCAATCTAGTGAAAACACTAGATTTATACACAGCTGAAACAGCTCTGGTCTATAGTAATATTTTCATTTTGCATAAAGTCCTAATGAAATAAAAAGTTGGTACAGATTCTTATTATTCAATTTGTCATTTTCTAGGTCATCTATTTTAAGTTCTCTCAGTGGTCACAAGCATTTCTTGATTAGCAACAATTGCCTAACTATAGTCAAACTAGAGGGATTTTCCCAAAGTATGTGATCATATTGCTGTTAGAATGCATAATTGTTTTCACCATGAAGAAGCTAAATTTGGCTTAGCAACTGTGTCATGATGTTGATAGAAAAGATCTGGTGTGACAGGGCATAGTGTGGATACAGCACTGAAATGCTCATAACCACAGTTCGTTTCATTGATCTTTCAAGGGGGTGAAATATCACACAAGTCATCTGCCTTTGGTTTTTCAAGCCACATCAAACAACTGTGTGGAGATGTAAAAAAAAGAGAGAAGTGCTAGGTGGTTTGATTTCATCAGTTAATGGCTGCAGGTCACTTGATAGCCCTTTGTTTACAATACAGTGATATGCCTGTGTCTTGTAAGGCGCACCAGAGTGACTTACTGCTGTGGTACAGGGCCTAAAATAAAGCTTACACATGCCAAGCACCACATGATGCATAAAATATTCTAATAATACATTACAAAGCCTTGTCAACACTAGGGAGAATGACTATTCCAAGAAGTAGGGCTGGCTGAAAAAAGACTTTCTTTTTTCCAAACTTGGCCTTTATGAAAGACAGTCATTTGGGGAGCTGGAGGGAGAGAGAGACAGAGAGGGGGTTCTTTGATCTGGTGGAGAAGTGTCTCTACCTTAGTTAATCAAAGATATCAACAGAATAGAAGTCCACCCTAGTTCAAATCTTCATATTATTTCATGTGTTTTCTATTTCTTAGTTTTGATCAGCTGTGCTAGGAACCTGTTCAGCCCCTTGAGAACTTGACAAATATCTTATATCCACACATTGAAGTGCTCCACCTGCTTTGTGTGCCGTTGTGCCCTAAGTGTCATGGGCAGTTTTGCTTTCAGCTATGTGTACAGCGTCCTGTTCTAAACCATATCAGTCAGCTGGTTTAATGCCATTGTGGATGTAGTCCTCTCTCTTCTGCTGCTCTACAACATGCTGAGGCGTCTTGGGAAATTCATCATTAGAAAATTCTTCTGTGAATTGTTCTAAAGGCAGTGAAATGGGTACCTACAAAGAATGGGGATTGTAGCCATTTCTAGCACAACTATTATGACACTAAGCAAGATTGCAACACTTCTTAAAGTGAAATAGTTCAGCTATTACATGCAGCCTAGAAACAGATTTCTGTTGTCTGATAAACTGTTGGTTTAGTATATGAAATATAACCAGTTTTTCCATTAAATATATTTTGACAGATTAGATCTCTGACAATGAAGCCTTTTACTGCATATCCTTCTGGGTTTATCGTACTCCTGTTTGCCTTGCTGCAGAAGAGCCATGGACAATGCAAAGAAGCAGCTAAAAAATCAGAGATGAATCTTAGTGTAAAATATGATCTTCCTAACTTCATTGCAGACACACCAATTCAGAATGTGGTTTTATACAAGCATCATGTTTATATTGGAGCAGTCAATAAGATTTACGTACTAAATGAAACTCTCCAGAACATTTCTGTGTACAAGACTGGGCCTGTTTTGGAGAACCCTGACTGTGCGCCATGTGAAGACTGCCGAGATAAAGCCAATTTATCTAACAGCGTATGGAAGGATAACGTCAACATGGCACTGCTTTTAGAAACTTATTATGATGATCAGCTCATTAGCTGTGGTAGTGTGTCCGGAGGCATCTGCCACCGTCACATCATTCACCCTGACAACCCTGCTGACATTGAAAGCGAGGTGCACTGCATGTACTCACCTCGGGTGGATGGAGAAGCAGATAACTGTCCTGACTGTGTTGTTAGCACTTTAGGAACCAAAGTTTTGGTGACCGAAAAGGACAGGTTTGTCAACTTCTTTGTTGGAAATACTGTGACATCTACATTTCAGCCTCCCCATGTGCTGCATTCAATATCAGTTAGAAGATTAAAAGAAACACAGGATGGTTTTGAGTTTCTCACAGATCAATCTTATATAGATATCCTCCCTCAGTTCCGTGACTCGTATCCCATTAGGTATGTCCATGCCTTTGAAAATGATCACTTTGTCTATTTTTTGACTGTACAGAGAGAAACTCTTGACTCACAATCTTTTCACACTAGAATAATCCGCTTCTGCACTTTAGACTCAGAGATGCGTTCCTACATGGAAATGCCTCTTGAGTGCATTTTTACTGAAAAGCGAAGGAAGAGGTCCATCCGAAAGGAGGTGTTCAACATTTTGCAAGCTGCCTACGTAAGCAAGCCTGGGGCAGCTCTAGCACATGAAATGGGCCTTGGGCTCAACGATGATATCCTCTATGGTGTTTTTGCACAAAGCAAACCAGACTCTTCTGAACCAACCAACCGATCTGCTGTCTGCGCCGTCTCTGTGCGAACCATCAACGAGTTCTTCAACAAGATTGTTGATAAGCAGAACATGAAATGTCTCCAACACTTTTACGGGAAAGAGAGCAAATACTGCTTGAACAGGGTAAGTGATAATTGATTTGTTACACCTTGGGACTTTTGTTCTCTCTTTGCCTGTTCCATTGCCAGGTATCCATCCCTTCAGTTTCAGTTACAAAATGTAAGTCCCTGATCATTGTAAATTGCTTAGCGTTGCTGTTGATTATCTCTAAAAGGATTAGTTCCTGTAAATTAAGTATAAAAATGCTGAGGTCTTTATGGGACTAAGAAATGTAGGGGTTTTTTGCTTGAGAAACTGTGATGCAGATAAATGGAACATTTCTGCAGTTATTTTTTTTAATATTTAAAAAAATTATTCATAAACATCCATATTCTTGTGCACTGAAGAGTCCCTGGAAAACATCACGTACTTAAAAGTATATTAATGCTGAATCACTGCCCTTCTTAGAAAAAAAATGAAAGAGCTGGTTTAGAATATGCCATGAAGAGCCAGATTGTAATGTAGTTACTCATGCTTGGTACAGAAACAGTCCAACTGACATTAGTTTTCTGCATGAAAGAAGTGTCAGTGAAATCCTTATCTGAATGAGGGTTCAGGTGGTCTCGGGTGGGAGTCTTGCATTTCTGTACACCATGTCTTCAGGAGGTTGCTCCTCTCCATATGAAATACTGTGAGCAGAGGAAGCACAGAAATTTTCCCTTCTGGCCAGTGTCTGGGCTGGTTTCAGGTCCTGTAAAAGAATACAGAATCTGGGAATCAGGTACTTAGGACATGAACTTTGGAATATGAAACATTAGAACTTTCAATCACCTGCTTATGAAGCAGGTCCTTAAATATCCTACCTGGGGAGCTTTTTTTTCTGCAATACAAGAAATTTGGAGCTCAGAGGTGGCATGCTGACCTCTACCAGAGGGCCAGAGCCTCTGTGGCGAGGCTCTGCTCAGCCAGTATGAGGCCTGTGTCAGGACAGATCAGCAGCTCACCCTGTGTTTAGAGGTGGATGCTGTCACATCCCATTGTTGGGACAGCTCAAAGTGAGAGTGGGAGCCACAGGCCTTCTTCACCCCAAGTATCACCAGTGTCCTCTTCAGCACAGCTGCTCAGCCCAGGGCATTGTGTTAGGATGTTGACACAACGCCCTGGTTGAAGGTGGGAGTCTATATTATCAGAGAGAAGGGCTGCTCCCTCCTGCCAGAGGTGAGCCAGGGCAGTCTGGGGAGAAGAACCCATTATGGAGACCCTCTGGCTTCTCCCTGGTAGCAGGAATGTGCTCAGAGGGAGCCTGAAGTGGTCTGAGCTTAACCACAGCAGCCTTGGCATTTTGGGGGATGACTGCTTAAAGCAGGCTCCAGGTGTTCAACACAGATGTAGGCATTGCCAGTGGATGCTGATACAGCAGCCCCAACAGACATAGCATTTCATTCCCTTTTTTGTGGGAGGGGGACAGGCAATTTTCAGGAACTAACAACAAGTTAGCAGACGTTCAACACAGTAGCTTATCTCTCTTCACTGTGTTATTGCTGTCCTAATTTTTCATTTCAGGTAGTAATATCCTCCTTCTTTTTTTTTTTTTTCATTTTTCAGTTCATTTTTAACAAGAACCATTGTCCTTCTCTGAAAGTACTTTTATTCTATATTCCTGGGGTATATGATTTGTGAATGACTGTCTTTAAAGCTCATGGCCTTTAACTTATCTCATTCTGCACTAGCCTATACACCCATTTCATAAGGTGATCTCTTCAAAGCAAAGTATACCATTAAAATATTGACAGAATAATTTGCTGCTTTTCACATGCTGGGAAGTACTTTTGTGTTTCAAAAGCTTTTCCAGAGTCTGCTGCTGCTTTGCATATCAGAATGAATGTCTTGCACTGCCGACATGTTTATTATAGTTGCCTATTTTCAAGAAATGTCATTAGAGCTCTGATTTCTGCTACATTAAATTGATAAAGGGAAAAATGTTTCTATGATTTCTTGTGGTTCTTTTAAATGGCATAAAGGCGGTCAGAAATTTTTGTCCTGATTGTTTGCTTAACACTGAAATATCAAGACTGTCAAGCTTTGCCATTCCATTTCCTTTGCCTTATTCCAGAGGACTCATTAAAGCTCCAGCAAAAAGTGTCCCTTGAGGCTTTTCAGGTTTCAACTAGCCAAAAAAATCGGCAAGAATTTGCCAGCCATCGTTTCTACACCTGTTCTTCTCTGGCATGTAAAGTAGACCTGAAGGGTTGGCGTGAAGGAAGGGAAGGAGCAGGCAGAGGAAGGAAAGCACATTATTTCTTTTGCTTGTCCCAAAAATGTCAAATTTGGTCTTTCCTGATTTTTCTGGAGATGAAATAACAATTAATAAAAAAAGAGTCTCAAACCTCTCAACTTTTCTTAGGCTCTTCTTTGTACATTGTAAAAGTGTACATGAGGGCATAAACCATTCTTCCCCTTTTTGTAAGTCACCATCAACATAAAAGAAAGCTTTTATAAAATCTGAGAGTTTGCCACAGTTTATTTTTGCAAAGTTCAAAACTTGTTTTTGTAATGTAGCCAAGATGATCTTTCTGTTTGATGTTGAGAGAATAAAACCACAGACCACTCATGCAAGTGAAAGGCACTGACCATTGCAAAATTAAGTCATCGGACAGTGAGAACACTCCAGCAGTGAATATGCTATACCACTAACTTCAGCATTAAAAAGAAAAATGGGCCTCTGGCACTCTTTCCTTTGCAAGGAAACGTTCTCTGATAATTTATAGTTAGAGTCTGATTGATGAAAACCATTTCATGTTATGAAAAAAGTCCAGTAAGACTGGACTGTATGTAATTTTGTTGGACTTGGGGTAGTCCATCTTTTTAAGTGGCTGTCCCTCAGAGCTGTTTAATCTGAGGCTTCTAAAGGTAGAATTGGACCAAAATAAACCTGAATGATACATCCAAAACACTTCCTAAACTTGTTCTTCTCATATTTAAAACAAAAATAAGAAAAACTTCCACTCATCTTTATGTGATTGCCAACATTCGTTTTGTTTTGGCTTTGTTTTCTAAAGGAATAAAGTTTACATGGCCGTGCTATTTGTGGTCTTTCTGTTAGCTATCCTTACAGCCTCAGCAATAAGAAATCTTAAAGATGTGAGTTCAAGTGTGAATCCAGAGGCTCAGGCTGTGGAAACTGATGAAATTTTAGGAGTACCTTTCTAAACGTGAGAAGGACTCACCAGGACTGAAGAAGGTATTGCTCACCCATGGGAAAAGTCTCCATTAGAGCTTAAGCTGAAGAGCAAAGTCAACCAACCACAAGATATAAATCCAGACACAACTGTGCTTCACTTACTCCAGTGCTCATGGAAAACTTCATAAAATCAAAATAAAACATTTCCAGTTGTGTTTAAGTGTAATACATATTAAGCCAAAACCTGGGCTCACTGAAGTTAGGAAAAGTGAATCTGATGGAGCATCTGATTGATGTCAGATGCACTTCAGCAGAGCTGTGACCAGTTAGTACTGCATAATAATTTACTTCAGTGAAGAGCTGGCTGACACTTAAATGACAGCAAGATGGAAACAGAACTGGCTTTGAATTAAAAGAAAAATTGGGAGTAATAATAAGGAGATTTTATTGCTTGAGTCAGGAGAAAGATATCTGAGAGGTGGCTGCTGTGGGGGTTTTGAATCACTGTTCAGGAATCTCCCAAAACAAGGAGAGAACTGGATGTAGTCTTTAAGCAGAGTTTATTTGGTCAGTTAATCATTTATCAGCCCCAGTGTGGTATCCTCAAAGCAGAGGTGTGCTTAGATGAGAAGTGCTGCTTACTTCATTTGCAGATATAGTCTGGTAGTGTGCATCTTTGCCATGGATTAATGGGATTTTTGAAGTGAGGAAGATGAGTTGATTTTAGCCTTGACAATCTCAAGTGTACATTTCGGTTGTCATTAGATAGATCAAGATCTTGCAGGCTTTTTTTGTCCTTTCTGTATCTCTTACGTGCTAAACAGTTGTAAGCCAAATTACCTGACTTCAATCATTATGGACTTACATGATAAAACACCTCTAAAAATGAAATCTAAATTCAGATCTGTAAAGATTTTATGTCTTTGTTTTTTTCTGCAGGTAAGTTCAGGTGAAGGCCTAAAATACTTTGACCTTACAGGAAAAGAGAAACCTCAGACAGGCTTTTGCCACCATGCTCTCAGGAAGTGTCATAAAGCAAGACAAACTGGTCACAATTCCTGTTAAATGAAGGGCATAAACAGTTGGAAAACATGAAAGGAAAACAGAAGATCACCAAAACAAGGAATAAAGTGAGAGTAAAATAAACACATGGTGATGCTTCCTTATTACCATTACGTACATGATTGATGAGTAAAATTATGTTATGCTTATATTGTAATGGAAGGAAATAATTGCTGCCTTCTATCAGGAAACCGCAAAGGCACTTATTGATCTGTCATCTTAAGGCTGTGTCTAAGAATATTTAATAAAATAAACAGAGACAAATAACTCTTTTGAGGCCCTGTAACTGTAATATCCCACATCATTTGGCATAAAATTTTGGCAGGTTTAAAAATAACACCACATATCTCTGATTAAAATGGGTTGTTGTAAATTACTGAGATAATCTCACCGCATGGAGATGTTTTTATGTTGTGAGTAGAATGTGACTGAATATTCTCCCTAAAAGTCAGGTACCAGAATCCATTAGATTAGTTCTAGTCATTTATTCCTCTGGAAATGCTATATCAGATGGCATACAGTGCTCTGCCTGGGCATGAAATCTGTTCCCATTCATATGCAAGCTTCTCTCTGGGGTTCTGACGTCTCAGAACAATAAATGAGGAGGGCAGAATGATGGACAGAGCACACTGGCACCCTTTAAGACATGCTTAAACCCTAATAATAAGGGGATGGGCTGCATCCATGTTCCTGTTCTGCCCTCACTGCCTCTCTGCGCTGAGTCCTGGCAGCACCGAGGCTCTCTGCTGTGCCTGTAGCAGTGGAGTGCAAGGCAGGGTGTGCTCACCAGCCAGCTCCCCTCCACCATTAGGTACACGGCCACCTACCTGACTGGGAACAGCCTGACATAAGGGACTGCAGGGAGAGTCTGGTCTCCAGTTAAACTGCCTGGGAGGGACAGAGGTGTGAGTGTGTAGGGGTGAGGTATGAGCATGGGTGTGGGTCTGGGTAAGGTTATCTCAGGCTGAACCACATGAAGCAAACACTTGGCTACAGAGGTAAGGGCTGTTCCGTATCTGGGACTGGCCACATGGACACCCTCATGAGGGAGTTCCTGAGAAAAAGACAAGGAAAAAGGCTGGTTAGGGAGTTTTTTTTTTGGAAAGCACCACACAACCCCTAGTGGTCGCTATCTTTGCAGACACTTCTGAGCCCCAGAAGCTGTGCAGTTTGGGGCTATCCTCTTAGACACCGATGGCTGCAAAAACTGCAGTTTTCCTTCTCTTGGTGTCCAGCTGGGGACCTGTCTTTCCTTGCTTCCCAGTGCTGCTGCTTGGCATTTATCATCTTCTTGATGAAAGCTGGATTTCTCAGTGAAAAAGTAGTATCCATTAAACTACCCTTTTCTGCAAAGGGCACAGCTTTATCAGCCAGAGTTACTAATAATGTTCCATTTCCAGACTTTTTAATCAAATTCTTCCACTGAAGGCAGGGTTCCCTATTGGTTATTACTGTGGAAAAGTGACTCTGCTGCTTTTCTCTAGAATTGCACAGAAATCATTTCAGGCAGAAAGTAATTTTTATTTTGTTAAAACGGATATCTATTTGTGTGGTTTTCATGTCTCAGTTTCTGAAGGCCCTTAAATAAATCTAAAGACTAGAACCGGACAAAGTATAATTTTTTTATCCTATGTAGCCTTGCAAATTAGAAAAATTTTACAGTCCCACAAAAAGAGATGTTCAAAATGTATACTAGTAGTTATATAATACTAAGGACACTCCCTGAAGATGTAGAATATTCGGATATGAGCCTCTTTTTCGGGGTTCAGACCAAATTCCAAGACTCTTTAATCCCAGATTAAATTCACATTAAGTCTGCTGATGACTATTCTACAATGGTACCATCTCAGCACCTTCTGAAAGATCTGCTTGGATTTCTTTAAGCACAATTCCAAGTTCCAGATAAAGAGAAGCTGATTATGCAGTGCACTGTGTGCAGATCTAAGTCCTGGATTTATCCCACCTGGCCTTGGTAGGTGGTTGACACATCTAAGGAAGCCATGAATTTTCCTCCTGTTCTGCTGCCAAACAATGGAGAGACACTTAAGTCCTGACAAAGCAGACATCTGCCTTTCAGCTCACTCAGCACCCACCTTACCTCAGCAGTTTTCTACTTACTCTACTTATTCTGACTCAGGACCACATCTGGCCATCATTATTGCTTACTAAAGCAACAGTAGGTAATTATTATCCTGGAGAGAGCTGTGTTACTCAAACTTTCTAGGTGGCATGTGGGTTTCTGATCTCAGACAGCTTTTGCATCAGAGTGGAATTACTCCTCATTTCCAAACATACAAGTAAAACCAGAATCAAATCCCAGAGTAAATTAAAAAAGAATAATAATGCTGAGGAAGAAGATCCATGGCATAAATTGTTCAGAAAGCAAGTGTAAGCCATATGAAATTATTACTTGCACTGTCTACAGGGTGTGTGAAAACAAAGAAATGCTAGAGAGGTGATCTTGCAGGAAGTGATAATGGCAGCTCAATTTTCTTAAGGCAGATGTCACCTGTTTTTATTCAAAGCCTGTGGAAATTAGGGCAGATTGCATTATTTTCTTCTAGTTTCTTGCCTTCTGTCTGTCCCACATGTCTTGCACCACTGTTTTGGCTCGACATGCAGTTGTGCAATGTTTTGTTGGAATAAGGGTCTCAACGCTCAGCATTATCTTTGGATATATGGTCTAGATGGAATTCCCAGCTTTTCTACTTTACCACAGCTTCCATGTTAATAAGGACTTCCATGAAAAATGCACCTAATAGACACTACAAATCTAGAGCAAAACTGCTTTCATCAGCACAATATCTCCAATGCATTACTTTATTTCTTAAAAATGTGTAGTTAGTCAACACCTCTTCTTTGATAATCTGTATACTGAGTTAAATGCTAAATTAATATAAAGGAAATCAGCAAAATACAAAGATTACTTAGGTCCATTTTGTCTGCTGAATCAATAGGATTTACTTAGTGGTAATGCACTAACCAGATTATGAGAACTAATGCAATACTGTTCAATGACAAAAGCAAATAACTCTTTGAATGATCTTGACAAAAGAACACGAAATCATCTTAATTTGTATTAACTAATTACATTTAACATGGATGTTTTTCTACCTATTACTTTAAGTGGAGCATCAGTACAGTGACTTTCTTGCCCCATCTCATTTTAGGAGTAGATCAAAGCAACAAGTATTAAGAGTTACTGAAATGATACTGTGTAAAATTTTATACCGATGGAGTTCTTTTAAAATTTTTATTCTCAGAAAGGGACATGATTTCTCTGTACTCTATATAAAAATCTTTGACTTGCTTTCAAATACATGAGGAGTATTGGGAGGAGGAGGAAGAAAGAAGAGGGTAACAATTTTTTGTTTGAAACAAAAGGAGTAAGAAACTCTTCTGCCTTTTAGAGTGAAGCTTCATTGCCTCAGCAGAATTTCTTAGAAACAGAGAACCCAGAACCCAGACATGTTCTGTCCTGCATGAACACTGGACTGAGTTCACAGCACCCACACACCCTCAAGGTGTTGTTCACCAGTCAAGAAAAAACCAGAAGCACTGTGGCTCTGCTTCTATGGGAACTGTTTAGGACATGAATTGGCTTCCACTGGCAAAATTGAGCCCTTCGATATGATTCATTTTTCCCTTCCTTAGGGTTACAAGAATCATCATTACCATGACGATGATCAAGTCATTCTCATCCTCAGATGACTACCTGGCTTCACTAAATTATTTTTCCCAGAATTACATTCTTGTATTTTCAGTGAAGAGGAGCAGTGATCAAATGCCCTTCTTACCTAAAGAGAAATAATGCAGACTACCTGTAAAATTAAGGTGTATCAAGAGCAGCACAGCTATACTGGCTGAAAATACATGGAAATATTTAGAGAGGGAAATATTATAAGCTTCTGTGTTCCTCCTGGTTACTCTTCCTGCTCAGAGTCTGCTGTATATGTAAATTCTTCACCATTATGTGTTTGATTCCAATAGGACCCACTCTGAAAACTTTAGTTTGATTATTCATCTAAATTCACTGACTTCCACAAGAGAAGAGATAAGGAACTTATACACTCTTTTAGGTTTTAATGGTCTTGGTAACCAATCTGATTCATTCAGAAACTCTACAGTAATTTCTTAGGAAAAAGATTTTTGCTATTTGCTGACATCTGGATCCAGGTCATTTAACAATAACATATTTCTCCCTATTCCATGTTGTGCCATCTTAAGACTGTTTTCCAACCTAAGGGATTCTTTGATTCTGTGAAAGGAGAAATGGTGTTGGCTCTTATAGGTGACCACTTCTCTTGAGAGAGAATCCCAGAATTCATAACAGAAAAAAAAAAAAAGGTTGATGCTTAGAATTTTGATTCTTGAAAGCCAACAAGTTAAAAGTCATATAAACAAACCAGCAGGAAAAAAACCCTCATGCATATTCCTACTTTTGTTTGAGCTTTACATCATAACTGCAGTATTTTGTGATTGACGCTAGGAAATACCACCTAGTTACTTTCAGACCATTTCTCCAATTTGTCAAATTAAATTTTAATTTTAATGATGTCCTTCAAATGGCTCACAAGACATGAAATGCTCTGTAGTGATTAAGTCATTGATTTCCAGTTTATTCAAGACATTAAACATAATATCAAGAAATTATACGTAATGTCACTTTCTATATGAGCACTGCACTTAACTAAGAGCAGGTTTTGACCAGCTCTAGCAGAACAAGCCTGGAGGAGTGTTTCTCCAATTTGCAGTCACTGCAAATTAGAGAAAAGCTCACAAAAATATATTTGGATTTTTATTTTCTTCCTGGGTATAGTATTCAGACTAGAGACTAGACTTTTGGATCATTTTTCTGACACCAACATAACTGGGTCTTTTTCTGAGATTTTCATTAGTTTCTGTAAGAATTCCTTCCCTGCTTTGCACTTTTGGCTTCAAATGTTCTTCAAACTCTGTCTGAAATGTTTTATTTTTATGCTCACTGAATATGACATATAAAGCATCAGTTAGCTGCAAAACAGTGACAGCTCCTGATAGCTCAGCTCAGCAATGTCCAGAAGCTTTTTTGGCATGTTGTCTTCTGTGGACCAAATCAAGGGTAAATTCCAAAACACCACAACTTCCCATATGAACAAATAAGATAACATTAATTATCATCTAGCCTTCTGGACACAGCTGTAAGGCAGGGCTTGCTCACACCTCACTGCATTCCAGCACCACACCTGTGCCAGCTTAAGAGTAACAAAGCCCTCTCTGTGAATCACACGCACAATTGGCACCTCTCCTCCTACAAGAGAAGCAATATAGCTGAACCCAAGCACTTACCCATGCTCTAATCATCCATTTCAATAGTTGTGTGATTTCTCAGTGGAACTTGGCACAATATCCAGAGTGCATCATCTGACATCGGTTATTTTTCCACATTGACAGCCAAATGGATAGTTATGTGTATACTGGGAGGGAGGGAGAGAGAGAGAACCAGGCTTGAAAGTGTTGATTTAAAGCAGCATCTTTGACAAAGTTTTCCCTGTTATCAATCTTCCTTTAGTTTTCTAAGTAGCCTTTTAATGTCTGCATTTCTGCTCAGAGATCAAAGCCTTCCTATTTCTTGAACAGCCAACCCTACATTATGGTTAATCCATGAAGCGCCAGGTTTTGTAAGAACCATATGTGTAACAATCTGCAGGTTCTTCAGCAGATAGAGAAAAATATGGCATCTCTGAGGAGGGCTGAGCTGACTTTGTGGATGAGCTGCCTTTGGAGACGCTAAGAAAGGTGTCAGGGCAAGCAGGAAAATCTAGCCACTTTTTCCAAAGAGCTTTCATGAGGCAGCATGTTAGGATGTTTGAATTGTGCTGAAATGACTATGTAGGAGGAAGTACTTTAAGCTTAGCACAGAAACATCTCTCTCCAGTCTTTGCTTATGAAAAAAGCAGTTACAGAAAAGAGCAACGTGCTCCTGTTGGGGGAGGGTAAAATCACAAATCTGCCCTATTTCAAAAAGCATGAAAACTGTACATCTTTCTGCACTTGAACTTTTCATACTCATTGTATGAGTAATCTGCACAGATGTTTCAGAAATACTTTTAGACTGGGTAGGATATGAGTGCAAAATAACAGCTTTTAGTTTGTTTGGTGACCAAAACCCATTGATGATTTAACCTACTCAAACACTTGGTTAAAAAAAACTTGAAGTGTGTTTAAAGTATTAGTTCAGTTCCTGCTGAAGAAAATGCACTGTATATTAACAGTTAATAAGAAAACTAATGCAGTAAAACCTTTACTATGTGGATAACCAAACTGTTAAGTCACTGCTGTACCAGATCTAATCTAGAAGTCCTTTTCCTGTATCATTAAGACACTGCACAGAGATTTCAACAGCTCATTTGGTCTGATGTAGGCTTTCACCTAAATAATAGAGTGAATTGACAGGGCACCTTCAGAAAAGCTGGCACCAGTGCTGACTGCAACTCCGAGGGACCACAGAAAACCTCATCTGCCAAAACCTTTGCTGGGCTGAGCTCAGAAACATCACAGTTCAACAGCAAAGGGCTGAGCTACTAGGCTGAACATTTCTGGTGATAATATTTTCAATGCCTTGGGTTTCAGTCCAGAAATCGCCAGTTAAGCCAACAAGAAATTCTTCATTCATTGCCTTCTTTTTCATACTTTGAGGAAAGACATCTGAATCTAGAAAAGAAGACAATAAAATTTTAGTCCTTTAATGGTATGATGCAGACATATTTGACTTAATAAAAGGTTTCATTTGAGATTTTTAAAAGATTTTTTAAAACATATTTGTGACAAAAAACAAATCGATAAAAATAAATAGGAGAAATTAAGCTCACTGTTAATTTCAACAGAGGGAACCACCATAAGATCCTTTATAGTCTTCTTAAATGTGTATTCATAAAGTATGTCACAGTGGGAACATGCTACATGTCTTCCAAATTTAAACTGGGTAAAGATCCTTTAAGAGATTCCTGGTTGTTATCTTTATATAATGTCCCCAAACCAGATGATGTAATATCAATAATAATGAAATTATCAGCTAATGTATGACTGTTGAATTGTTAGGAGGTTTTCTTCTTCAGAGATAACTTAAAGTGTGTTTTTCAGGACTTTTTCCAATGAAAATTAAAAACATTCAATCTCTATTCCCAAAATGAAAGAGAAAATCCTGAAAATGCTGCTATTATTTT
The DNA here is from genome assembly GCA_016584745.2 of Phylloscopus trochilus trochilus. Taxonomy (NCBI): domain Eukaryota; kingdom Metazoa; phylum Chordata; class Aves; order Passeriformes; family Phylloscopidae; genus Phylloscopus; species Phylloscopus trochilus. Next base: position 25,643,136 of record WQNJ02000016.1, on the reverse strand, counting down.
TAGTATATTCAAGACATACAGAGATCAGATGAAATAGTGCATGAATCATAGATGATCAATACAATAATCTGAGTAATTAAAAATCTGTCTTCCCCATAGTTTTGTTTAAACATACAATCAGAAACCTGGTTTTCCTAACTTACTTTCCTTTTCTTTCTCTGGTTTCTTCTCCACTTTAGCATCTTATCTCTGAAAAAGGTGGTGAAAATGGAGGCAGAAGAATATTGGAAATTTTTATTTTAATGTAAAAAATCACATTGCAGTGAGAGAATCTTTTTCTAGGAAACTGTTTTATAGGTAGGTGTGTCACTGGGCAGGCTCTGCGGTACAAGAATTCTCAGACTCTTGGAGAAGCAGCGTTAAGGAAGTCACTATGAGGAAGTTGATATATGTGCTTATACACCTATCATCTAGTTAAATAAAGACCCTATGTCTTATTCCTGCAGACGGGATTCTAAAAGTTAATGGAAACATTCCCATAACATTAAAAAGTTTTTTGCCTTCCTCGTGGAACATCATAACTGATGAAGCAATTAAGTTTGAAACATCTTAAAATACTTTTGGTTGAATGTATTTGTGCTAAATGACTTCATTCTGACAAAGATCTATTGCTACTCATAAAGAAAGTACTCATCTGTACTTCATTTTCAAACAGGCTTTTTCAAGAAATGCTTCATACTGCAGAGCACAAGATGATGAATATCGCTTAGAAGTTACGACTCCTCTGCAGAGGGTTGACTTGTTCATGGGCCAGTTCAACAGTGTCCTGTTAACTTCAATATCTGTCTTCACCAAAGGGAACCTTACCATTGCTAATCTGGGAACGTCAGAGGGCCGCTTCATGCAGGTAAATATTACCATTTTACTACAAGAACTTCACAATAAAAAAACATGCTAGAGTTTAGCAGGATGATGAAAATGAGGGGCATTTTTACCCCAGTTTAAAAGGGCATTCATTAGAAAATTGAAATTACCAAATAAAATGCAGCTTCTGGAATATAAATAAAGTGTCTAATAGAGCATTCAGTATTTTAAGTGTTTACCTGGAGTCTGTGGTTTGGAACAGTGATTGGGGAGCAAATTCTATTATGATCTCCAGCTGTCTTAGTTCACAGAACAATTTTGGTCCATACAAACAAGAGTTCTTTCAAAGAAGACTAAACTGGAAGCACTGTCTTGGTTAGACTTCAAGTATGCCTCAACCCCAGATGGGGCAGAAAGATCTAAAACAGTGACTGATTTTTCAAACAGCTTCAAAAATACACTTTGTATGGTTATTTACTCTAGAGGATCAGATTAAATCTATTCAATGTAAAATGCCAAGACAATTTATAATGTAGAAGCAGGAGCTTTAGCATTAGTTGTTTCTATATACTGATCCACTGCTCTGGCACCAAATTCCTTGCTAGTGTACCCATAGCCTATGACTCACAGCTGTAGAATTGAGATTAGCTCCTTCCCCACCTACTTTCAAGTTTCTCTAAATGTGTATTAGATTTTAAGGCTCTTGCTCACTCCTATCTCACTCTGTTCTTTTGGATTACAGTTCTTCCTGTCCTAAAACAAGTTTTTCATAAAAAAGTGATAAATCACCCTCCTGAGTAGTCTCTCTCCCTCCACTAAGTACGTAAGTAATCTAGACAGGTAGATTATACTACATGACTTCTTTGTAGGTGACTAATGAAATTAATATAACACATACAAGCAGCAGTCTTTTAAAATCTTGGCAGTCAAAATTAAACACCAAAAGACAAAGACAAAATACTTTGTGTTCACCCATCTTATTTCAAACACTGTCATCCTGTAGTAACTTCCTTGGAGAGCTTGGCTTCTCCAGCTGCCACAGAGTCCAGCCTGGATGTGCATTTCAGCATGGATCCTTCTTGCACCCAAGAACCTGTGATATTTCAATTTGCCAATACTATTTATCTTCTAGAAAACTTCCTGAAGTATTGATAGTCTTCTGACCTTCTTGTTCTGTAGGCCATAGAGAGTCATCAGAGTTAATGAGAAGACCATCAATTGCTGTGGAAAAACCCCAGTTTTCCCATTTCCCATAACCTTCCATTAGAAAATACTTGGGCACATGTAGCCTTTAATGGAACTAAGCCTTTCCTTTCTTCTCTGCCTTCCCCTCATTTTCTTGCCACATGCAGTGCATAGGGTTATATATTGTCCTCAGTATATTCACCCTGTCTGGATAAAGGGAATCCTATACCTCCAGTCTTCTGCACAGACTGGGCACAGAGCATAATGCAAATTCTTTAAGGCTTCTACAGGCAAGGAGTTGAAAGTGATTTGCCACACAGGACAGATGAAAAAGTAGGGAAAATCATGTTTCTCTTTTTCCCCTCCCCCAAAAAATTTAACAAAACTTTCAATGACAACCCTGCCAGTTTTATCTTAACTTCCCATGATGACCTTGGTAAATTCAAGCTGCAGTTTGTCTTCTGTGCAGGAAAGGCAAATGCTAAGAGCTACACACTGAGCATGGGCCCAAACTGCTCTCTGTTCTTGGAAGCAGATACTGATTCACACAGCGAAATGAGCAATTTGTTTAACCTTTCTGAAGTAATTTCCTTATCTACAAAATACAATTAATAACAACTACTCTCTTACTCCCAGCATTACTTCTGGGCTGTCACAAAGCTTTTAGCAAGGTTTGGTCTAAAGCACAAGGGAGCATTATTTTTATTTATAATGTTCTTTAAATTATTCATTCAAATCCCGCAGCACACACTTCATTCAGATGTTTGCCCAACTCAAGGAACAATTAAATATTTCCAGGATACATTTCCCATTCCAGGTTCAGTTACAGATCAAAAGAAAAGGCTATTGTGTAAACTGCACATGGCCATTAGCAGAAATATTCTCATCATTGAATCAGACTGGCTTCAGCTACAGGGGGAAGTCAGCATTGGGCTCACATTGTACTAAATAGGAGCTCTTTCTTTGAGGGTTGGGTGCAACTAGCAGGAGAATAAGCATACTGACTACCTTTAATGATAATACCTCCAAATAAAAGGTTAGTATTTGTTTTGTCTTTAAATGATTTTGGAAGGGATACCAGATCTGTAGGATACAGCAGACACAGATTTTTTCAGAATTTAGTGTTCTCTTACCTTTTTTTTGTCTCTAATAGTAATCTAGGAAGTGCTTTCAAATGTGTTCATTAGGAAATGCCCAACTAAAGCAGATTTGTAGTGTTTCTATGGAAATATAGCTATTAACTGCAATGAGATTTAGATCATTAAAAATTAAGCTATTATATGATCATTACTGAAGTAACATGGGTAAAAAAATCAGGATAATCTAACAATTCATCAAAAAGATATCCCCAAAGACTTCCACACATTTTTAGCAAAGAAATGTATTGGGGTTTTTTTTGTTTCATTCACAAATCTGTTGGAACATATCACAAAGAATCTTCAGCTCTTCACTTATTATGCATCTCACTTTTGCACAGTCATTTGCACTGACATTTTTAGGCCTTTGTACAAGCAAATATTGAATTTTGCTGTGCAATCTCCTTGTAACTTGTAGCTATTCAAAGCTGACTTCAGACACAGGCATGCTTTCAGAGAAAATTAGTTACAAAATTCCAGCTATCAGGGAACCTGATTTAAAACTGGTTGCATTGTGTTAATATTTTGAGAATATATTATCATGCCAACCATTTAAAAGCAAAAGAAAAAATATTCATGTATAGCTTTCTATATTTAGAAAATCAGCTCAGCCCTTCAAATACACCTAGTTCATCTTGTATTTTCTTTGAAATACCAAACCTTATTATATTTAGGCAATTTAGTTTCTGACATAAATTTCAGTTCTAGCAGCCATCCATGACATTAAAAGAAGTAGTAATACAGTATCTGTCTTTGACAACAGCACCCTGAAGTGTCCAGATACGCAGCAGTTTGGTGAAAGCAATGAACATTTGAATCACATTTTTGCTGTAGTAATTTAGGGTTTCCTTTAGTTGTTATGAAACATTGAGGGGGGGGAGGGCAGGGTGAACCTCTTTAAAACTTAGTGATCTTGTCATCTGAATTGAGTTGAAGCTCCAAGCCTGCACTGTGGAAGGCAGTAGGTGCAGCAGCAAGCTATTGAACCCGAGAGAAATTTATTTGAAAATGTTTTTCATATACCCCCATTATACTTGCTTATACTTGATCAGCAGCCAACCACTTGATTCTGTCTTTTTTTCTTTCCTCTTTCTTGTCATCTTTCCGTCTCCTTTTGCTTTTCTTCTGCTCATCACATCCCACCTTCCTACATTTCTCTTGTCTCCAACTCTATCTCCATTTTTCTCTCTGTATCTCATGGCTATAGCACAGCACTGCTGCAAAATTCGACAGATTGAACATGTGCATTTTTCCTTCTGTAGGTGATGGCTGCCCGATTCTGGGGTTTTGATATATCTAGGGATGTATCACAATGAATAGTTCCTAACTATACAAGTGATTCCCCTGAAGCTTATAGCATTACCCATCAGAATTATTTATGACCCAACTCAGAACATAGCCCACATTTTACTTATTAAAAAAAACAAACAAACAAAAAAAACCCACAAAAAAACCAAAAAAACAAACAAACAAAAAAACCCCCCCACTTTCTAAAGAACCAGCAATAATCAGAATTCAAAAGCAGGTAGGTTTTATCCAACCAAGAAATACCTGTTGTTTTCTCCTTTTAGTTTGATAAAATAGAATTACTCACTTGAACAGCTTTGGAAAGCACTAATACTGGAAAGTAAATATAGCCTCCTTCACTAAATGTTTAATTTTTTTCAGCCAAAATCTGGAACTAAAATAAAATCAATCTGGATGGTCCAAATACAGAAGATGCATGTGTTCTTCTAAGGAGGATAATTAGGGCCATGAGGTGAATTCCAGATCTCTCCTGAAAAGTACTGCAGCCCATTCACATACTGAGCATGTTTTGGCTGCCTCAGAAATGTCAAATCTGTATTTGGCCATGAATAGATTGGAGTTTGTAGTTTACTAAATATTGTGGAGTTTCTGTTACAAAACAGACCAGTAATAATTTTTCTAAGACAGCTGACATGCATGAGACAGAAAAGAAAAATGGTTTTACTTCCTTCCTAAGCTAGAGCCTGACAACAAACTTTTTCTTCCCCTTCTCTTTTTTTTTCTGCTGAGAAGTTGCAGCTGTTTCAGCCTTTCTTATTGTGCTTGTTTGCAGACTGTGAGTGGGAACAGAGACTGTAACTACAGCTGTTGGGTGCAAAGTGAATCAGGTATTTCACAGTGGTTACTTGATTAGAAAACAGCACCCAGTCACACTGCTATAGCTAAGAAATCAGATTTTCAGCTGGTGTAAAACAGCCTTATTCTGCTCAAACCAAGCTATGCTGAGACTACAACTCACAACTGGAAAGGCACTTATATTACCAGCCACCATTTTGGGAAACTACAGTTTGTCAAAAAAAACCCACTCCATGATATATTGAGATAAAATCTCTCTCTCTCTCTCTCTCTCTCTCTCTCTTTGGTGTCAAGTTGTTTTTGGTTTATTTTGCCTGAAGTTGGCATTATTTCATAGAGCGTTTTTAAAGTGATGATGAAATGAGTTCTTTAGGAAGGGAAAATCTTTGTGGTAGCTCTGGGAAGTGTGGGATATGGGAACATCTAACAAGATTTATTCTTAAAAGCTCACCTTTGGTCTGGTCTGGCCATAACAGTGAACAAGAGATCAATGCCCTTGACATAGCAGAGGCTGGATTTCAGCCTAAGGTTCTGTTTGGAAGCAGAATAGTGCATGTGCCCCCTACACTTGAAGCTGGCCTTAGTGACAACATCCCAGCAAAAGCACCACAACTGCTTTTTGAGGAAGAGGAACTAGAGAAGTTTTCACTGTATGTTTTACAGCTACAATGGGCAACCACTCTCTATAGATGCAATTTTGGCAGCAGGGCCACCTCATCCTTCTGACTGTTCCAGTGAAACTCAGTGCACAGCAGGGCAGCAGTGGTGCACAATGAGGGACCCCACCATGGGCCCTCTCATCTTCATGGTTCACTGGGACATCCATCCTGCTGCTTCTGGAGGTGAGGAAAGGGTCTTCCCATGGGCATACATAGACTCTGAGGTGACATCAGCCACATGCTGGCTGCAGTCCAGCCCCTCTGGCTGAACATGAGCCAGCTCTAGTTGAAAAGCCAAGCATTAGCAGAACATGGTAATGCACTGTCATATCTGAACAGATTCTGGACAGAGAATGGCTTTGGGCACAAAAACCAAAGTGTGATGGTACAGATAGGCTTTGCTGGAGTACTGCACATCAGGCAACAGGCTCCTTATTCTCCCAGGGGGCTCTCTGCACTTGTTAGACATGCAGCAGTACAGATTCATGTAAGCCTTATTCTAGAGAACCATTGTATCCCAGTATTTTTAACAGATTTTTTGCTAAGAAAGGTTGTATGGGATTATAGTAAAGGTTCAAGGAGCAGAGTTCTGGCAGAGGCTAAGATGGTTAAGGGAGAGGTATGAGGTAAGTAAAAATACACAGTCATACCTTTCACAGTATCCTTCAGCTTCTGGCACTTTGTGACCCAGGGATACTCTGAGCTATACATTGCACCCATATTTGGCACTTAATAGTCATTTATGGACTCCTTTCTCTTCAGTTTTGCTTGCTGTTTTTTAAATTTAGTTTTGTTTTCTCCTCTGTGCTGTGACAATGTCTTTCATAATTTCATTCTGCTTTGAATGATAAAAAGCTTTTTGGGGTTTCCTTAACCTGCTGCCTTATCATTTCTTTTGTTGCCATTCTGTCTGATCAGGAATAGAAATGGGGCACTCACAAATCAATGGTTTGGGAAATTCTCACACACTGAGCACAAATCTGTTGTCTTTCACATCCAAGTAGTGAGAATACTTGATAATCACACTCATTTCCCAGGAATACTTACGATTGAAAACAAACACCACAACTAAACTTTAACACACATCTTATTTCCCCAAAAAGAGAGAACTTAGCACGTGTTGTAGCTGCTTTCATAGACTACATGCCAGGGAACATAATGCATGCTACAGAAATCAGTGAAAAAAACCCATCACATCTGCTTTTTATTTGTAACTGCATTCAATGATTGGGAAAATTTGTCCGAGAATTCAGCAAGAGAGCCAAGTCTTCAACATTGCTCTTCTCTTGCAAACAGCAAAGCAAGACCTCACCACTCCAGGAATCAAGACTCAGAGCCATGGTGCCTGTCAGCAAAATGAGTTGACACAGAGCAAAGAAATACAGAGCTTTGCATCTTTCACTGTGCTCAGTCACATCCAGTTTATACCATAGTGAACTAGAAGCCGTATGCACCTTTGAATTTATCAAACCTCTCTTGATCCAGTTCCTGTCCCTCTAGACAAATGTAGTTGAGATAAAACCCACCCATGCAAGTGGCAAGCCATATTTGAGGCAAGTGCAAGAAGGTCAAGAAATATATGAGCATGGACTTAAAACCCTACAGAGCCTGGAGAAGGAAAGAGTGATGGGATGCCCATGGAGTCATTGCAAAGGTTGTCCTCAGTGCCCACTGCTGTCCTGTCTCAGTGGCCCAGCAATTTGTCTGGCTTTTCAATATTGGCAGTCTGACCTATGTAAAGCTAAGTGCAAACTGTGCACACAAGCATTTGTAGAAATATGAATAGCTGCAATCCTTCCATCTTTTATTTTTAAGCCAACAGAAAACTGTGGCAAACTCTTGATAAGTAGCATTTTCATATTGGTAGCTCAACTTTTGACATTTATGATAGCAGTTCTTTCCATGGTAAAGAATGTATCTTGATTCCCCCAGGGGGAAAAAAAAGGTATCAAACACTGCATAATGCAAAATCCATATAGCCAAATTAAAATTAACACCTGGTGCTGAATAACTGGTTTGAGAGCACATATGTTTTAATATTCAGTTTGAGTAGAAAAGCTTACACTCTTCAGAAGAGATCCATTATATTCTTCATGGATTAGAATGATATACAGCATTTAGAGAGCTACATATGTGCCCTTTGCAAGGCTATGCTGCATATCCTAGGGCATTTGAGGCATTGCACAATAAAGTTAACCCTGAGCCTATCTCTGCTGGATAATGGCATACACCTGCCAGACATCTAGGGAAAAAATAACAACGTGATACTTAGATTGGATTCCTTTAAGAAAGCCTCTCATTTTTGCAGATGATATTTCAACATGTAGACAGTAACATTTGTAATTCAATCCTGCTCACTAGCAGAACTGAGCATCAGAATAATTTTTAAAATAAGCTGTTGCATGCTGGTTTTCAACTCAAGTTATTAGAGTCTTAATTTGCCATATTACACACAGACAAACCTAGACTCAAATCTTCCTATTTAATATTAATACTAGCTGATGGCTAGTATTAATATTAATATATTAATACTAACATTAATAAATAATATTTAAAATAATTATTTTAGTGTTCGTGGACGTAAGTGATCGTTGACTTCCAATATAAAAAATACATTAATATATTCATTAATTAATTAACTGTTGTCTGTTGTCTCCATGGACATGCTTCATGAAAGTAGTCTGAGCTATGCTGGAATTGTTCGTTTTTCTTGAAATAGAGAGACATAAATATTGTCTTTGTCATAATTACTGATACTGAACATGATTCTCAAAAGATATCAGAAGAGCCACATGGATTTGAAGGAAGTTCAAATTCAAAGCACTAGTTCAGTGCTCTGTCTCCAGTGGTATTGACAAGTAGATGCCTGGTGACCCAGACACACATAGCTTCTACCTTCTGCTTCAAGTCTATTTTCCTTTCTGGGGATTTCCTGAGCTATTGAATTTTGCCTGTTTAGCTCTTTCCATGTACCTGTGGAGTTTCCCTTTGAATGTGCATTTCTCTTGCATTCACATCCTTTGTCAGGAGTACCATAGGTCATCTCATATTGCTAGGATGTCATATTCTTTTGTTTGCCTTGAACCCAAGTCTTGTTTTTGTCTTTTGGTGGTGTTTAGAATTTTTATTAGAATTAAATCATGGAGCAATAGAATCATTTAGGACTGAAAACACAGTCCTATCATTGAGCCCAACCATTAACCTAACACTGCCAAGTCCAGGACTGAACAATGCCCTTAAGTGCCATTTCTACATGTCTTTTAGATACTTCCAGGGATGCTGACTCAACCACTTCCCTGGGCAGCCTGTTCCACTGCTTGACAGCCCTTTTGGTGAAGAAGTGTTCCCTAAAATATAATTTAAACCTCCCCTTGTGCAACTAGAGACCATTTCTTCTTTATCTCTCACTTGTTACTTGGAAGAAGAGACCAACCCCAAGATGTCTACAACCCCCTTTTGGGTAGTTGTAGAAGAGAGTATGTGGTTGGTCTCTACCCACTCATGATTCTCTATTCATTTTTCACAGAGATTCCACATGTACCATACTCAATTGTTCATTACAGCTTTTTGATCATCTTTGTTATCCTTCTCTGAGCTTTTCCCCTTTTTACCATGCTCTTTTTGCCAGGAGGCAAGTAGAATTACACTGAGATTTTAAGTTTCAGGCAACCCATGAATTTAGATGATATCAGGGTGTTTTCTGGTTTGTTCTCTAATCCTTTTCTAATAATTTCCAAGTTTTTAGTAGGTTGGTTTTGGCTGCTGCTAAGCAGTTAGATGACCATCTATCATACACTGCTTTAAATTAATTTTCTTTGTTGTAGTTCACCTGCCATATTATTTCCTTGATAGACTGTCTTGTAAAGTTCTTCTGCCATCCTTCATAGTCTTTCTTCATCCTAACCATCTTGAATACCTTCAGATCATCACAAAACTTTATCACTGGACTGCCCAACCACTTTTCTAACTGTGTGGAACAGTATGGACCCCAGCACATATGGCTTGTAGAACACCTCTGGTGACTTCTTACTATTGCACCCACTGACCATTTATTACTAATGTCTGTTTGTTCTCCTTTGGTTAATTATCTGTGCTAGACCTCCCCTTGTTCCTAAATGCTTGAGTGCAGGCGTGGAAATAAGCTTTCATTTCTCTTATGTTCCAGAGAAGTGTTTGGTTAATAAATTAATTACTAAAATGTACATTAAAAAAAAAAATACAACACTCACTCTCCCCCTGCCAAAAATGACACCCTCAACCCCCCCAGGATTTTATAGTCTTTGCAGAGGGAAATCCTCCTGTAGTACTGAACTATTTTCATGGTAGTTAGTGGTGCCTGTATGTTGGTGTGTCCATGGCAGATGAAATTTATGCTGCACACATACCAGCTCAGTCCCAAGCCATAAAAATCAGAACTTTATGAGAACAACACTGGAGTCCTAAGTAGCCTCTTCCTCCTGCTGTAGAAGCTGTCTTCAAAATGCTTTTTTTTTTCAGGATTATGTCGGATAAGGGTAAGATAGAATTTCAAGGACTGGGCTGATGTGTGCAAAAACCACACAGTTCTATAGAACAAAAAGAACATTTTTGCATCTAGAATCTGTTACAGCAGCGCTGTAGGCTGGTAGATTAGTTCTAAGCAAAATCCAAAGTTTTATTCCATGAGCTAGGAAGTGTAATCCAAGCTCCCTGTATGTCATGAGGTCAAAGTCTAGTCACTTGGGCTTTGAGCAGGTGATTTGACTATCAACCTCAGTAAAATAAAGGTCAGTCAGTGTTTAAAGTACCGAGTAATTTTTCCAAGATTGTAGAGATGGAATCCAAATTTTCACGTATTGCTCTGAGGCTGGAATGCAGATGTGCTTAAAGAGTTAACACTGTGGCTCAATCAGAAAGAATGCTTGGCAATAAGAGGAAGCCTGGATTAATGATGGAAAAGAATTCTTAGCATTTTATAGCAGTGGGTATTCGAGATGAGACATGGCTAATGATCAACTAAAAAGGTATTTGCAGCTGTGGTGCTACCTCTCCCCATAATGCCAACATTAATCAAGCTTTTTCATGCAGCTTTCCAGTCCATTCTATTTTTCATTGTCCTGAATAGAAAAACAGAGCCGTGCCCTATTACACTGAGTCAGAGACCATACTTCTGTGTCACCAAAAACGATCATACCTTATTGATTTCTAAAATCTGTACTTTCTGTGCTGTGAAATAAATCCATAGCAAAGTCTAACAAAGCCAGTTTCATTCTTAAAGAAAAAAAAGCCTCATGCAACCCCAAACTAGAAGTACCTCTGGGATGTGAAGCAGTTATCGGCATGAATTAACTGCTCATATATTTTATTTAAGTCTTGAATTACATCAAAACATCAACTATAATTACAGCATCTCTAAGTCTAGTTTTGGAGTCAGCCATCTTGTTGAAAGACCTTGGCAGTGTGAAAAGCCAGTGAAATCATGTAAGTCAATGTCCTGGCTGTTCTGATTCTGCCTTCGGAGTCAGAAGAAAAGCTTCATTATAGTAAAAAATGAAATGTTTGACATACAAGTTATTTCCAGAATGGCTTCAATCTTTTTAAATAATGAACCCCATTGAATCCTAACTCCTCAGCAAATGTTGATTATCTAAATTCCTTAAGTAAACTACACGTGATACAGCTTTTGAGACATGAACATGATCTTCCCTCATGTAAACAATCCTCTGCCTTTGTTGCCTGATGCTATCACACTTGGGCGCACATCCTTCTGGGTTGCAGGCCCAAGCCTATAAAATCTTGCTATCAAATATCCCCCCGATCTGCAGATGCTTTATGCCTCTGCTTAACAGCCATGACTCATCCCGTTAAAGTCAACAAAGTTACAGTAGTAAAGTTAGGCGTGTGTTTGCAGGGGTAGGCCCAGATTCTCAGAAGGATTTAGGTAACTCAAGATGCAGAAAGATGAGTAGTGGGGGAATTTCATAGTGTGTGACTAATCTCCCTAAGATCTCCTAAAATCAAGAGAAAGAGAGAGGGAAGGTTTTTGCAAAGGGGCTTCAGGACGACTAAATTAGGCTCCTGTTTTGGAGCATCTCCTAAAGGAGCCTCCACCATTCCCTGTAATTTAAGAAGTGCTTTGGATGCTCAGTCCTAGCCAGCCGGCTCACACAGGAATCAACAGGAGCCAGAGCTCAGGGTGCCCAGCCAAATCTTGCAGGGAGCTTGTCAGAGCCATGGCCATCTCAGCAGCTCTGGATGTTGAGCTCAGTGTCCCTGTGGCTCTCAGGGTGCCCACAGCAGCCACCTGCAGTGCCTGACATAGCTTTGCAATCTAATTGCTCCACGTGCAGCAAGACCAGAGACTGTTGACACAGGGTAAAGTTTGCTTTTCAAACTGAAGGACCACAGTGAAAATAAAAGGAAATGTTTTTGACTTCTGAAGACATGGAGTTTTAAGATTCTTTTAAATAGACATTGTAGATAAAATTCTTCATTCTTAAATGGACTGACTAAATGACCTTTCTTCATTTTTTATGGTGATTTATAAATACCTGAAATTGAAGGACTAGGAAACATGCAGTGACGCCTGCATATTTTAATAAATATGGTGTGTTTTGAGGATCCTCCGACAGCCATGATTTTGCTGTATTAAATAAAGTAGATTTTATAGCACTTTAATCAGATTATGATGGAACATTATGCAAAATATTATGCAATGTAATGCAAAGTAATTAATGCAAGCAGAGAACATGAGACAGCTGAGCAGCATGCATTTGTGTTACATACTGCCTGCTGATTTTCAAAATTTCTTTCTTTCTTAGATAGTGGTTTCCCGTTCAGAGCCCACAGCTCCACATGTCAGCTTTCTGCTAGACTCCCACCCCATCTCTCCCCAGGTTGTTGTCAAGAATTCATTAGCAGATGATGGCTATACCCTGGTGATAACTGGGAAAAAGGTGAGTGGTTCATAATCTAATCCTCCTGTGCACTGTGTAAACTTGCCTTCGGAACAGCAGCTATCAGTGAGAGCAGCTGTTCACACTGCTGCTTTATGCACTGCATCCTCATAGCCCTGCCATTCCCCCACAACACTGGAGGGTGAAAGTTTCCTCCAAGATACATTTTTTCCCCCTACTAAACAAACTGGCAGCCTAATATTGAGAAATGTTTAAATAATGTAAGAGCTGGTGATACAAACCAACAAAAGCCAGGAAATGCAAATTTTTAAGACTGAAACCCTGTCCCTGGTTCAAGTGCTTGCAAAGACAAAACATACAATGGTTCAAGAAAAGAATGGTGCTCAGTTTCCTGGCTTTTGTTGGTTTGTGTCATAGCATTGTAACTTTTTAAGGAGGGTTGTGTGTGCAAGAATTACATGGGTGTCTTTAAAACTGTACGTCAGTAAGGCCTGAAAATTATTTTAGCATGTAGTCTGCAAAGAGTTAATAAAAGATGAAGAGCTATCATAAATATGCTATTGTCATAAGTAGATATGCATTGAAGAATAGGTTTAAAACATCAGCAGATAATATTACAGATAATCCTCAACCATAATCGTAAGCAATAATTTGACCCCTTGAGTTCTGTAAGGACTTACAGAAATACATCAGCCATAAAGATGGTTATTAATCATTTACTAGAAATGTATGAGATATTTATAAGAGTGTTCTTCTGAAAATGTACAAAATAAATTTAAGGGAGGTCCTGAAGTGAAAAGAAATATATATATAAGTATATATTACTTATATAGTAATGTAATTATACGTTGATTTTAATATTTTGACCAAAAATAGTTCTTACATGTTTAGAGTGACTATTTCATAACTATCCTGATATTTTAAGTAATATAAATTTTAACTTGTATTTTAGGTAAAGTATAGGGGTTTTTTATGATAGGTGTTGAAAAACAAGTACATGGGCAGTCACATGCTCTAAGTGTGCCACAGATATTAATGCAGCCTCACCAAAGTTGAAATAGCCATCATGCCTGTTTTTACAAATGTGTAAACTAAGGCATACTGAGATACAGAACTGGGAGGAGCACACTGCTGTTTTCTTTCTCCATCAGCAAAAAATGCTATCTTGCTGTAAACACCAGATGCTGGTAGTAGCTGTATATAACATTAAGATGCCTTTAGGGTTTCTCCCAAGCGAATTTAAAATCATGTCAGTTAAATTACTTATAAGATCCTATAATTACTGAGCTAAAGAGAAGTCGAACTGTGGCTTGCACATCTGAAATCTGAGTAGCACCATCATGCTATGCATAAATAGAGATTCTCCTTGCCACTTAGTGCATGCATTAAAAGGATGTGTGCATCATGTCTCTCCATCGACAGATAACAAAGATCCCTCTGAAGGGGCCAGGCTGCCATCACTTCAGGTCCTGCAGCCAGTGCCTGCTGGCACCAGCCTTCATGCAGTGTGGCTGGTGCAGCCAGCAGTGCCTCAGGTCTTCTGAGTGCCCCAGCAACACCTGGACCCAGGACACCTGCCTGCCTAGGGTTTATGAGGTAAAGTGGTGGGTTTCTCACATTTATCTCTTGAGGGAAGCACAGTCTGCACTCTGTAGACATTTTCTGTTCATGTCATTGTGATAAATTGTCAGCTTTCCTGAACTTCCCCTCAGCCCTGATGTCCATATGTCCTCTGGCTGGATGCACATGATCTTCCTGAGTACTGTGGGCTGAGGTGCTCATGGGTGGACAGGTTTGTCTGATCATCCTTACCAGCCTTGGGAGATCCCTGGCCCTAAAAAGCACTTCTGATGGGGAAACAAGATGAGTCTGAGCCAGCCTGGCAGAGGTCTGACAGGAGAGCCAGTCACAGAAAGGAGCATCCCTCCTCTTAGACCTCTCTCAAAGACAAAAGTGGAGGAAATCACTTCCTGCCCAGGGTCACCACAGCCTGACCCAGCACAGGAGGTCTCTGGTTCCCACTCTTTACCCATCCCTTTGCAGGTTCCAGTATTGGAGGAAAGCCTGCTGTTTCTTTGTGAGAAAAATCCCCTCTTTCCCCTAGCTCCTGGGGAAGTTGTTTTTCCATAATGTCCCTCCCTGGCTTCTTGTTCTCGTGGGTCTACTTGGCACCAGTGAGGAACAAGCCTGGAGCTGCACCCCTGGGTCAGGGGCAGTCAGAGGCTGCTGCCAGCCAGCCAAAACTCATCAAGGGCGTGTGAGAACAGAAGGGCACAGATGAGCAGAGAGCTGCACTGGTCCAGCTTTAATTTAGCTATGGTTGATGCAGGATTTGTACTGTACATAGGACCAAATCTTCCCGTGTCAAGTGTGACATAACTGTGGAGGCAGAGGTTTGTAGGGCAGTTGATGGACTGGAAATCTAAGGGAAGGACAAGTGTAAAACTTTCTGGTAGCATTTATACCCATTCACTCGTGTTAGTGCATTTAAACTACATTGTGTAATTAAAAATGCATTTTCCTTTATTAGAATACAACTTATAAACAGAGATGGAAGTTTGATATGCTAAACTCTTAGAAAGTAAGGGAGAAAAAAAGTGGGTTTTAAATAAATAATGTATTTCTTTCATTCAGGCATACAATTTCATGTACAACAATATTTTTAAGTTTTGAAGTTTAGGCAAAACTGCAATTAACCTAGAAAGGAGTATAGAAACACATGTTTACGGGGTTGGTTTCTTCCATGTTCACCTTTCAGACACAAAATTTGGGATTAACACAGGCAAAATTCAGTGAAAAACAATGAAGAGTTATAGGAGTCAAATCCAAAATGGATGGAAAATGAAAGGGAGAGGGGCGGTTTGCATCGCCTTCTGTGGACGTTTACTTAGGGCAAAGGAGATGCACAAAAATTGCTAATGAAGAATAGTGCACTTTTCCTCTATACAAAAAACACATTTATTTCAAAAGGTTTATATTAGACAATGAAACAATCCTTTCCAGCCTTAGTCTGTATGAAGCCGAATCACCAATTCAAAGCTATACAGTGAGAATTAGCTCTTTCACATTTCTCTGCAGGCCCAAGGTACTCACCTATCCTGCACAGTTTGTTTCATCTTCTCTAGAGCTCAAGCACCCTTCATTTTTTTAATTTGCAAACTTTCCAGCAGTGGCTGTATATTTCCATAAGACGAAAAATATTTCTCAGGCTCTGAACTGCTCAGTTTCTGATTTTCAGAGAGGCTGAACTCATGTAGCTCTCTTTAATTTCTATTTTGAATGTGTTCACTCAGCAGTTTTAAGAACCAAGAGCCTGGAGCCCATGAACAGGCCCTTACACCAGGAGGTGTATCCCCCACAGCCACTCTGCAGTCCCTGTGAAGTTGCTGGGAGGGGAGCACACCTTGGATGTGGGGCAGTGGGAAGAGGTGTGAGGCTGGCTAGGTGCTCCCCTTCCCCATGTGGCTCAGCCCAGCCTGCTCAGAACAAGCCCAGTCTACCCCTGCAATGAATATGGATCTGTGACACTGGTGGATCGTAAAGTGAATCTTGAATTACTGCATGCCAGTGTTGGTAGAAGTTGCTTCCAGAAGGTTTGTAAGGAAAAAAATGCAGCTGGGTACTTAAATCCATTGGATTGCTAGCTGTTAGGACGAATTTCATGCTCTACTGGACCATGACATTTAACATGATTACTGAAAAAAATATAAAACAGATTATTCATCATCTTCTGATCTGTCTTTAAAATCACAAGCATAGAATGTAAGGAACAAGCTAGTTTTGTTCCTAACAAACAGAGGATGACCTGCTTTGCATAGTATCTGAAATTCAGTCCGAACCTCTCCCTGATATTTTGCAGCTCTCAGAGGGGCAGATTGCTTGAGATCTGTCATATGATCGCTGTAACCCGAGGGAACAGACTGCTCTCTGCGGGTCTGGTCCTGCTGATGTTAGCTAGCTAAGTCTTCTATGACGTTCTCCCAGGCTATTACACAGAGTGCTGTACAATGGGGAAAAAAAAAATATTTTTTCCTCTCAGGAGGAGAGGAACTTGCCCAGTGTTTTCCTATGGAGTCCTGGAGATCCTTTGTCTCTTCTCCCCGCTTTAAGCACTTTCCCTTGGAGCTGTGGGTTGGAGAGGAGCAGTCAGGTCTGCCAAAATATAGACAGCATAGTAGGGCAGACACTTGGGGGGAGACATCCCCTCCACAGCCCAGCTCCCAGCTTGCTCCCATCCACTGCCTCTGCCAACAATGAGGAGTTTTTCGTCAGCCTGCACGAGCAGTTCCAGAGGGAAGCCAGGGAGGGAGTCTCCTCGGAGATCACTTGGTGCTGGAACAAATTGCAGGCATCTGCGCGTGGCGTTCAGGTCACGCTAAAAGGTGAAGGGTGTAAAAAAAGAAATACATTGGTCTCCCCCCTGATTCTTTGCTGTGGTTGAAAATCTGACATGGTTTTGTTGTTGTTTTTAGAGTGAGTCATTTTAGCTGGCTTTTGTATCAGACGTATCAAGAACATCAGGCCTTCTGCTGCTTGTTTAGGTTGGAGGCTTTGCTGGAAATTTCACATGTGGTTGTGCATGTTCTTGTATTTGAATTAAAATGAATGGGCTAATGAAACTTTGATAAATCGGTATTTTCTTCCAAAAATGTATTAAGTATATAAGTGGATATTAGCTGTCAACATAAATAAAAGGAAAACACAATGCTTTGAATTTTTCCAAAAAGTTAACTTTCTCCCTAAACCAAAAGTTCAGAGAGCAGCAGAATGACAGGCCATGCAGTGGACTTGCTCCATGTTATCAGTGGAGATAATAAAATTTTTTTTTGAATCGTGCATTTTATAGCATTTATAACTGGTTTGCATTTTGATTGTTTTCTCTTACTACCAGTGCAATGTAAGTACACAAAAGAGGCCTACATATACCTCAGTTCAAAGACCAGGAGGTTCACTATCCATTCTTGTCAATTCTCCCAAGAAAAAGTCTGGAAAATCATGTTTGATTTTCAGACATTTCATCATACAGAACAAATGGAACAAAAATAAATCTTGAATAAAAATGAGGGAGTTCTGCAGAACTTAAAACCAAAACTTTAAGGTTTTGGGGTTTGTTTTTTTTTTTTTTTTTTTGCTATCTACTTAGAGGTCTTGCCTCCTAAATTTGTTGATAGAATGTAGTAAATACTTGCTATCCCTCAATTAAAGCACACAAGTTGATCTTACTAGTCTCTTTTGCCATGTAAGAACATTAAAACATGTTCAGTACCTTCAGTTTTTATTCTGTATGGCTTTGTGAAGCCCTTATTTTGCTAATTTGTGGATTACATTTCAAATTCTTCAAATGCCACATGTCAATGTATTGTACAGAACATCAGGGCGTCCTGTACCCCCACAGAGCAATTTCAGTTTCTGCTAGGGTTTTGTTATTTCAAAAACAGATAATGTTCTGAGATAGTGAGCAGAGTGGAAAACTAGAATCTGAAGTCAAATCCGGATTTTGAAGAGGAAATCTCCAAAGAAATAAGGAGAAGTTAGACTTGGGAACAGCACAGATTTTGTGGGCACAGTATGGCTCCAAGCTCACAGCTGTAGTTGTGTGTCAGGAGCTGTGTGAGTATCTCTCCTTTTTTATGGATTTGTACAAAAGTGCTGTTCCTGCATAGGTTCCCTCTTTGCTCATTGAGAGCTGATTCAAAGCTCTTTAAAACAGGAGAGGTTCCTCCTGTCTTCAATGCATTTTAAATCAGACTCTTTGTCTGGTTTCTAATGAGGGCAGTAAATTTCCCCATATATAATATATGGTATAATTCTTTTGAAGTATTCTTCAGCTGCCTTTCTATCTACAATAGTTCATTTGTGAGAGTCTTGAAGTATAGCTACAAGAGAGTTGAAAAGAAATGTGCTGTCTTACTGGATTTCCAGATGAAATAATAGCCAAGTATCACTCAAACACTTTCCTTTCAGCTTGAAAATTAAGCCGAATCCTTTGAAGGACACAGCTGTATTGCATTTTAGGGGCAAAATTATTATCACTAAAGAATTAAGTTTAAGATACTTAGGCACTACAATCACAAGTATAAATTCAGTCTCTCATTCCTTTCATTCTTTTTTGTTTGTCTAGTGGTACTGGTATGTTTGCAAAATTGTGCAGTATTGTTGAAAGTCCTCATAATTCCTGAACTAATGTCTTTTTTTTTTGGTTGGTTTTTTGGTGGGCTTTGGGGTTTTTTTTACTGACAGTACTAACCAGTACTTTTACTGAGCTTTGTAAGGCTTCTATAGTGTTCCTACGTTTTTCCCACCATTGTTATATTTTACAGGACAATTTACAATATACACATGCACACAAAAAAAAGCATTTCCTCTGTAGATTGTCTCTGTGTTTCTGAGGGGCAGTTTATTTTTAACTTGGAATTAGAGGTGACCAAATGTAAAATGTTTAAGGAAAGAATAGCAGAAGTCGTGTTAACTTTATCACAGTCAACGCGATATTGCATTATGGTGTCTTTGAAGCTACTTCACTCTGAACCCAACTTTCATCAAGCTGACAAAAAACGGTCATTTGGGGGCTCTTTTGTGCTCAGCATTCAGCTTCTAACAAAATAAGTATATTGTATGTTTAACACGCCAGAAATAAGATGTGAAAGACAAGAACGGCAGGATTTAAAAGCCTATCACAATGCACAGCTTGTTCAGTGCCCCTAAACACTATCTTTCAAAGCTTTCTAGTATAGGTTTTGTTATTTATTGCTACTGTCATAGAAAGCTCATGATGTGACAAATGAAAGGTGAAGAACAATTAAGATGAATGCTAGGACATAGTCTACCAAAAGAAATGCTTTTCTAAAATTATTCCTTTGCCCATTCTTCAGCTCCAAGCGAAGTTCAAGAAAACCTGATTCAACTAACACAGTATTTTTTTAACAGATTACGCCGAGCAGTGCTCCCATAGAAGGTGGGACAAAATTAACACTGTGTGGATGGGACTTTGGATTCAGCAAAAATAATAGATTTGAATTAAAAAATACAGTAGTCCATATTGGAGGACAAATTTGTCCTCTGGAAGCAAAATCTAGCAACAAAAATAGGTAAGAAACCTAAAATATTAATTTCCATTTATACAGATGTTCTTTATATTTTTTTTTCCAAATACTAATATTCAGCCTATAAGAATCATCTCTGATTCTGAAATTTCAAATTTGAAAAAATCCCACGGTTTAATAAACTTCCCCCCCCTCCCCCCACTCCCCCCAAAAAAAAGCTCAAAATAGAGATGAAATAAATCTAGTTTATGACTCCTGCAGCAATTTTTCTGATTTGTCTGTGAAATGCTGTTCAACATCTGTGGAAGCTGGCAAGAATGAATCTATTCAAAGGTTTGAAAAGGGGGCAGGTTCCTTTAGCCAGGATCCTGCTGGGCTAAGTTATGTCACCCCTTCCTGATCTGTAGAGCTGCTGGAGACAAGTGTGAGAAGATGCAGGTATTTCATCATCCAGAAGCTTATGGCCCTCAGCTGCACCTCACCTCCTCCTCAGAAATAAGTATTTGAGACACTGGGATAATGGCTTAAGTTTATGACAGAGGTTACTGTGGTTGTTATCTCGCAGAAATGCAAGCTCTGTGAATATCCTCTCTCTACCACCAAAGCAATGTGCAAATCGTGGCACAGCTTTCCTATTCACATACATTGCAGTGAGAATACTCCAGGCAAGTGCTCCAGAAGTGTTGATCACTCTCCTAACTGCTGTTCTGAACAGTCTTAATGGGAACAAGATGATTTAGGGAGACTAGATTATATATGAGACTATGTGAATGTAACAGAATGCATTGACACATGTTGCTGCAGAAGTTCAAGTTTGATTTTTGGTAATATTTAATTTTTTACAACAAACTTGTGTATATGATTCATTTTTTCTAATGCTATTGTCTGCCAAAATTTGATACTAAAGGAAAATTCAAAAAAATCCATCAGCCATTAAGTTAGAGGTATTTGGGTTTTCTATCATGCTTTTTTTTTTTTTTCTGAAATGTATATGATATACTAAAATTATTTTCTGTGGCCAAGTATTATGAAGACCACAGTGTTTGTATTTATTATTAAGGATGAGGACCACAGTTCTTTTAGCTGTTATTTCTGAGATGTCCGTGATGTGCATAGATTGCTGATCTGTTTAGTATGGATTCCCCATTATTATGAGCTTGAAGTGGTTCTATTCTAATACAAAAAGAAATCACTCAGAAAAAAATATAATTCCATTTTTTTCCTTGTTTTCTGAAGGCTGGAATGCACAGTTCCTGCTGCAAAAAGTCCAGGTTTTAATATATCCAGTAGTGTTTCTGTTGGACATGGCAAAACACTGTTCAATACATTTTCATACGTGGTAAGCACTATGATTAAATCTTTATAGTCAAAATTAGCTTCAATATTAACTGATAGGGACTTCTCATGAGTCCAATCCAGCATGGTAAATTCTGTATTCATGTTGGTTTTATTGTTACTTCATAGAAATGTTAATAAATGTTTTAAGTCTTCCTCTTTATATCTTGAAAATAATTTTATAAGCCACTGGTTTTATTTTTACCTCCCCTCAGAATCCTGTAATAACAAGTATATCTCCCACCTATGGCCCCAAATCTGGAGGAACATTGCTGACTGTAGTTGGAAAATACCTAGACAGTGGGAAATCCATGAGGATTTTTGTTGGTGAGCAACCATGCACTTTGAAAAGGTAATGTACTAACTAAAACAAAATGCCTTTAATACTGAAATGTCTTGATTAAAAGCCCTGGAGTTAAAAAAACAAACCCAAACATTTGCTCTTCTCTCCTTGTGTCACTTATTGGGGAATTTATACAATAAGCAGTATCTATCCTGAGTTTAGGATACCTGAAAGATTTCTAGAAGGGATTACAGTTCCTTGGAAGTCTTGTTTCTTCTGTAATGTCTTCATTAACCTCATTAAAAGGTTGCATAGAGAAGTGTCAGATGAGCTTCTAATGGACAAGAATGTGCTTATTTCCCATCGTTTTTGTCACCCTGATTCCCACATACTCAGCCCTCTCTCTTGTATTAGCAAGAGCTCCTGTTCATGCAGAAGCTCCAGTGAGCAGCCAGTGGGCCCAAGTTACCATTTCCTGCTGCCTTGTTGGGTGGAAACCTGACCAGTGTGACAATGTCTATCCCATGCAGAGGAACACTATTTCTGCACTGCTATCAGTGAACAGCCTACAAAACAGAGGCAGCATCAGGCTGGGACTTTTCCTGGTATTTAGAAAACTGGTTTGGAGGTTTAAGCCAGAATTTCTTGTGACTCTGTAGTGGATCCAGTAGGAGCTCAGTCATGAATCTTTGATGTATTCTGTGTGGAAATACCTTCAACCACAGCTGTATATAAATGTTAAATAGCAAGCACAGATTCTCCACTATGGGCAGACAAGAGTTCTGAATTTGGTAGCCATTCTACCATGGCACAAATCCTACTTGGTCCTTTGCTTATGTGCAGCAGGGTGATTCCAGAGTTGTCACCTCTTTGAACAAGGGCAAAATCTGACCCACTGTGTTCCAGAAACAGGATATCCAGCAATTCCTTTGAAATTTGAGCATCACCTAATGATTATGGAAAGTCATAGTGGCAAGCAGTAGCCTATTAGTTAACACAAGACTCAGAGTCAGGAGAGATGAAATTTATTGTATGCCCTTGAACAAATCAGCCAAGTCTGACTAAATCAAGAAAAAGGATTTAGAGATTCAAGTCTGATCACTAAAAAGATCTTCATAATTTCTGTTCCTTAATGGTTAGGGTTGCATTCTTGGTGTCTTTGTCTCAACTGATTAACTAATGGAGAAATATATAAATCTTTTGGGAATGATTCACTTGAGACATCTGCTATGGGGATGGGACAGCAGCCAACTCAGATGCAGATGTCGGTCAGGTGGACCTCTAGGTATTGAACAATAGCTGAGACTTATCCAGTAAGCATCTCCAGCACCCCTCTTTCTCACTAGCCAAGTTGCCTGGAGACTTCTATGCAGGTCTTAACCAATTTCTCAAGGCAAGGGTTCCTCTAGATAAACAGGCAGCTTTCCCCAGTTCTGGAGGTGGCTAGAGCAAGGGTTTTCTTTTCCTTTAAGAGATGTTAAAAAGCTTCCAGATACAGATGAATGAATCAATATCCCTTATGATGAACCCCACCTACCTGGAAAGCTTCATAAGTTGTAGGAAATGTCCCTTTTGTATAATTTGGAGACCATCTCTTACATTCTATGAGAACAACATCACTTGGATGGCCCATGGATGTGCTTGGGCCCAAATCACTGAAACCAGCTGGTAGAGTTACATTTGCTTCTCCAGTCAGCTGCCACTCTTGTCTCTGATGTGCCCTGCTCCCTGTGGCCACATTTCATGTGCTTCAAACGTCAGGATCCTCCTGCTGCCCACACACCCACTGAGCTCAGTGTATGAGGAAGAGGACATCCATAGCCAAGTATGATTGTAAGGGAAGGATGAACATCCCAGAGACTCTGCTGATGTGTTGAATTCAGCCAGCTCTTCTTGAATTTTCTCTGTCTTCTTTCTCCTGCCCTCTGCCTGCCCCTCAGCATCTGGTACATCCCACAAGAGCACCTTTACTTGAGGCTTTTAACACAAAGTCCTGTGGATTTGAAAGAGGCACTTTCCTTTGGTTATAGCAGATCGAGTCATTCTCCTTAAACCTGGAGTGTGCTCTTGTTTTCCAGGCTGGAAGCTGCCTTTGCAGGGTTCAGGGGCTCATGGGGCTGTCACCCATATTGGGGCAACACCTTCCATCAGGCAAGATGCAAGTCAGCTGAACTAAGATGAATCTTAAGCCTAAGCCGCGCTGTTGCAATTTCTACCTTATGTCATGCTTACTTGTTGCAATTTGATTATCCAGCGGGAAAATCAATGGCATTTTTTTACAAAAAGATCCTTAGGCAATGTTGGGGCTCAGTAAAGGGCAGTGTTTTAAGCCAAGTGATGTATAATGATGACAGGCAATCTGTTTTCAGCCCTCCCAGCATATCAGCGAGCACTGTGGAGTGCTACACTCCAGCACAGCAAATTCCCCAGGAATATCGTGTGAGGATGGAAATCGATGAAGCTGTTCGAGACACAAGCAGACATTTCACATACAGAGAAGACCCAGTTGTTTTAAAAATTCATCCAGCCAAATCTTTTCTCAGGTGAGTAAAATTTTCTTATAGAAATAAGAAAAGCAACAAATGAACAAAGAATGGCTACGCTAGTCAGCAATCTATCAAAAGAAATTGCATTTTTATCTCTGTCTTCCATGCCAATTGTTTCTATTATGGTGCAGTTGCAGGGGGCAAGTCATTTCCTTTCAGAGGTGAAGGAGAAGGGGGAAGGGTGCCTCTTTTCTCTTTGTGATTTCACTCCTAGCTGCTGCTGAGCCTACCTGTGATGTCCTGCTGAGATACCCACTGCACAGCTAAGTGTGTCTCCTATACTGTGTCTGGACATTGCACTGATTGCCGAGGAAAATCATTTAATGTGACAAGTCAGCGCACTCAGGAGAGCAAATGGATTTTAAAATAGTCTAAATCCAGTGCTATATAAATATTATGAATATATATGTATGGTAGTATGTGTGTGTTTTCAAGTGACGTATTCATGGTTTCAGTAGCTCTGATCCAAGACATCTGCCTTTGCCAAAAAAATGTCAGCAGTAAAACAGACACCTTTTTTCACACCACTGAAAGCAATAGGTGAAGTAAGTTAGTCAGCAAATGCTAAGTACAAAAAAGGCGGCCTCTTTTGAAATGTACACATTTGTTTTATACCCTGGCTTGTCACATTTTAAAAAATTATTTTTCTTTCCTTTTTTATTAGTTGTTGTAGTAAATGTAAAATCTGTTTCCCAGAAAAATGATCCCACTGCTCAAAGCTATGTATTTACATTTACCCAATATATCTCTAATTCTGGTTTTATGTTTTCATTTACTCTAAAATATAATTTGTAATTAACATTACTTTATCACAGCAGTTATTTGTCCTACTTATCTTCTCTTTTTCTTTTCCTTCCTTTTTTTTTTTTTTTTTTTTTTCTCTTCTTTTGGTAAATTTTCCTAGTGGTGGAAGTACAATCACAGCTCAGGGAATCAACTTGAACTCAGTGTGCTTTCCTCAGATGGTGATTACTGTACCTAAACTAGGAATGAACTTCTCTGTGGTGAGTCAGTCTTAGAGAAGACAATCTGTTATCTTTTCATCTTGATGTGGTGAATGGTTGTGAATTTTCAGTCAAAATACTTTGATTTTTGCCTTGAAACTTAGGCAAATATTTTGATGTTTTCTGCAAAGACTGTTTTCACTGTATAGGCAAATTTCAAAAAAAAAAAATTGAAATTAAGCTGAGGATGAAACAACTGTTTCCAAGAAACCTTTTCCAAAGAAATAAGGCTAGTACAGTATCTGATAAGAATATTTTTGTATTTCAATTTAACTATACAAATTTGGTGACTAAACACAGAGCTATGCAATATAGAAATGTCAGATTATGTGACAAGCTCAAGCACTACTGTGATAGTCAAGTGGTGAATGTGGATATGTATCAAAGGAAGAGGAAGAGTAAATATATAAAATCAAAACAAAGTATTATTTTTAACAATTTCTGATTGCCAAAATCCCTGTTGGGGAAATCTGTCCTAACTTTGGTAAGTTCAACAACTACGTTTTAAGATGGATTTGGGCTCTTGCAATTGGGTACCTCTGCTTAAAGAGCAGGTCAGTCAGAGATGTATCTTCTTTTTTTCCTTTTGTTCCTAAGTTGACACTACACAATATCCAAATCTAAACACAGATAAGACCATGTGATCTACTTTAATTCTTATCAGGCAAAAATGGCATTTGTCATCTAGTTTTACTGAAACTGCCTTCTGTATGCTTTTGTCTACACATTTGTCTTGTACCTCCAACATTTTCTTATCCTGTAAGGTTTGTTAGTCTGAAGCTAAATTGACCTACACTCTTTATGACATGCTACTTACTGTTCATATTCTCTGCTTATTTCTAATGATCATCATACACTGTTTCCTGAATTGAATTCTAACTATTAGACCTAGGTTTGCTCAATGCATTTTAAATGGTATGTCTGCAGATTTGCAGTCTTTTATAGCTTCAAGGTCATCATATTCTTCATGATCCTAATTTGTATAATATTATGAGTGTCAGGACCTGAATTTCCACAGCATGTAGTCGTGGCTTGTAATTTAATGGGTTCAGATTTTAATCTAAAAATCAGTTCCTTTCCAATGAAACAGTGTTAAGCGTTATCAAAAAGTCACTTCACCCATCAGTCAGAAAATAAAACCTTTCGGTGAAATCTACTAAACTCAAAATTTATTAGATTTTGAATAATGTGAGCAAAATTATTTCTAAGCACAAATAATTTTGAAGGAAAAGATCATTGTTGAAATCAGGTCTTGAGATTTTGCTTTGTGTAAAGATCATTCATTTGCTTTTTCTGTTCCCCTCTGGAAATATGCAATATTGCTTCTCTTCCATCCCTGATATTGTGTACCTTGTCAAATATTTAGGATTTCTTAGAATCTGAACAGATTTGAAAGATCTGGAGTTCTAAAGAAAATCCACTGTCCAAAAGTGATTGGCTGCTCCAGGCAATAAGCACCACAGAATTTACTCTCCCCCCAATATTGGGGAGCAACCTTGCCTTTGAGCAGCATTTTGCTTTCATCCTGCCTCTAACCTGCTGTTGAAAAAGGACTTAGTCAGAATTATCTCTTTTATTCCTTTTCTTTTCATACCTTGCAGTGTGTTTGACATTTGCCAACAAACAAATCTCCTGCCACTGCTGATCTCTAAGAAATTACCCCAGTGTATGAGGAGCTGTACACAAGTTCATTCTCCCTGCACAAAAGGTGGAATATAACCTCAAATGGGTTATAATCCAGAGTGTATTATACTTTGACATTGCCCAAGCAATATATTTTTGCTCTATTGAAATTAAAGGCTTCTGGAACTCAGTCACATTCCCTGCCTCTGTGGCAGCCATTTGTTCTGCCACTATTCTCTACCTCAAGCATGTTTCTAAGGGAAGAGTATTAATTCTCAGGTAGAAAGGGAAAATTTACAAGTGGCAAAATAAGACTGTACTGAGTAACTGAGGAAATTTCTGGTGGAGGATGCCTATGGCTGTAGTCTTATCCATCCTGCACTGGAAGTTCTGGGCTCTCTGCATGAGGGATATACCAAAAAACCCAACATTTCATTCAGTCATTACAAAAATAAACAACAATCTCTTCCAGCAGAGATCCAGATCAATTTCTCCCACTATAAAGGAGAAGACAGGTTGTTGTCTTGAACAGACCAAATAAGTGCTCAGGAAGTGCTAGAGCTGAGGTTATGTCTTTTTGCTTCCTTAGTTTGAGGCAGGATAGCTAAATAAGCAATTTTTTAAATTGTTATTTAAGCCTTTTTTCTTTTCAGTTTTCTCTCACTAGCCTCCTCCAAGAAGCTGCTTTTGTCAGCATTCAGATACTCTGGCTCTTGGGAAAACCAAAGCCAGCACTGAAACACATCCCAAAGCATCAAAGGAAAGTACAGCTGGGAGGGACCATGAAGGCCTGGCATGGCCCACTTCCCTGTGCCAGGAGCAAATACACCCAGACCACTGCCTAACAGATACTTGTTTAGGCTGTTATTAAAGTTCCTGGTGAAAGAAATTTCACAATCTTGCTTAAACAAGCTTTAGAGAGAGAGCTGCTCTACCTGCTTACCTAGTGGTTTGGAAAGACTTCTTTCTAATAATTAACCCAAATCCTGTGGCTAATTACCTATCTTCTTGTTTAACCCTCTGTGGATACAAGCAACAGATTATCAGTCTCTCCTGCTAATTTTACATATTTGCACTAAATTATGATTCAACCTTTCTCTTTTCCAATTAAAACAACAAAACCACTCCATATTCTCCTGATAAATATTGTTTCCTAGAGCTCTTCTCATTCTTTCCCCCACCTCCCAGACCCTTTTCCATTTGCCTAAAACTGGCAGTGCCCCATTTAAAACAGGTCTCACCTTCTCCTGTCATCTCTCTGCCCTCAGGTTTAATTGTGGCCTGCAGTCCTGATGGAGTCACAATGTAAGTGGAGGGTCATTTCTGTAAACAGCAGGAGCTGTTGGGGATGCTCTGCATCCCAGAGTCTCAGGGAGCAGAGCCAGCAGACACACCCTGGGGCAGTTGCTTTTCTCTGCCTCTTTCCACCCTGATGGTAGAGATGAGTGGTACAAATGATATAAAAGTTTTTCTGGAAGAGCTTCCCATAAGAAGTGCAGTTTCACTGAGACTGAAAAGTTTGGGGTGCAATATGCCAGCTCCCTGTAGAAGAAACATTTTAGTTGAGCTTTTCAGCTTTCATGTTTGTAGTCTAGTGTCTCTGAAAATTTTTCTTCTATAGAGCAAAGAATGCCTAGTTTCTATTTTACAGTACTCTTTTCATGTTTATTTAAATTTCCTTAAAATTGTTCAGTACTATATTCACACTAGTTGTGTTTATATTACATTCTATGTTAACTGTCAAAATAATACATTTTGCCTTCTTTGAATTTATTTCAATGAGTGAAAAAATGTATTGAACCATATGGTTCAATAATTGCAATGTGTTTCTTTTAAATCTTTATTTCATGAGTTCTTTTTATCATCTGACTAGGGAAAAAGAGTAGGAATTTAGGCAATGCTGCATAAATTCCCAAGAGCTCTAGAGAATGCATAAGCATACAGAAACCTTCTCACTTCTGTTCACATATCCAGTTCCTGGGTGAGGTACACAAGCAGCTCGTTCCCTCCTTTCATTGTGCCCATAAAAAAAACCCTAGGCACAGTTTGGAATGGTGTTTGATCAGGAACCTGTGCTGTAAGTCATGCTAGATAATTCCTCTGCTTCTGAAGCACTTGGGAATAAAGTTTTTTTTCTTTGAAAGCCTGTAGTTTGCATTGATTCCCCCAATGTGTGATCATTTGGGGATCCTTTCTTCTAGCATTTTTAATATTTGCTCTACTAACTAATTTGGATATATATTCCCACTGCCTATTCTCTTCTAACAATGAATGTCCCAAAATATGCAAGGCTGGAAAACTAAAGACAAGCATTTTTTAATACATGGCCTTCAACGACTGACCCTGTAGCTATGCAAGATTATCTCTTTCCCCAGACTTAATTATCTCTTCAGTAAGTAGTCTTTTGAATGTTCTTCAGCAGTTCATAATTTCTCCCTGCCAGGTGCCATTTCCTGCTGGTTTACAGCAGAATTTTAGAATACTCTAAACTTTGTTCTATTTACAAGTCTGTAAGCAATCCGTACTCATATTCATCAAGATGCCTAGAATTCAGCAGTGAGTGTCTACCTTAGATGTAGACACTTTAAGTTAAACAAATTAAACTTTAATTTGTTTAACTTTAAAACAAATGCCCTGTGAGGTGAGTGTGTGATTATTGAAGATATTCATGATTCCCTCTCTGAAGACAGCTAGGCTTGGATCCTCTATTTGTCTTGACTCCATGGCACAAAGCTGCCAGAGAAGCCCAGTGAGGAGTTCCCCCACAAAGGGGAAAATTTGTCTTTCTTTCTGTGCCAGATCTGTATCTCACACACATCTCCTGCCAAGGAAAGGGTACAGCAGGGGATGGCAGGGAAAAGCCACTGTGTGAAATCACCAGGGTGCTGGGGATGCAGTGCCACAAGGTACATTGACCATCCCAAGTCCAGGGAGGAATTTGGACTCCCAGTCAGTGGTGATCATGTTGTGCAAAGGGCTGGCTCTCAGACCCAAGAGCAAGAGAGGTTTTACTGTACCTTCTGGTCTGATGATCTGATAGACTAGAAGTATCATCTCCCATGCCTTCATCCAAGAAGAAAACTAAAATAAAAAGGCTACCAATCCACCAGGATCATTCATTGTACCACCTGAAATGGCAGTAAAAGGCAATGAATTCTCTGAAAAACCCTCAGGATATGCTGCTTGAGTGTCATTGCTTTACACAGAAAAGTCTTCAGAATGGGCTTCTCTTCATGTTGGACCTGAATTTTCTTCTCTTTCTATTAAGAAATCATCCTTTGGCATAGATAGTTGGAGAGTCTCCAGGTTCATCTTTAGCTTCATTCATCTTTCATTCTTCACTGAAAGTCCAAAAGTTTACTTTTTATGAAAGAACAAATTGGCCCTTTTCTCCTTTCTGACAGCTGCAGGTCCAGTAATGCACATCCAACTGCCCCTCTCTAATCCGTGTCGGCTGCTGGGAGACCTCTGGAACTCAGAGATCCTCCCTCATACTTTTCCTGTTGTTCTATCAGATGAAAAAAAATTGAATTGGGCACTGAAGTTCAGGTTCTGTAGGTCAGGTTTGAATTAATTGCCTCAAGGGTCATATTTTACAAATGGAATAAGAATACATACCTTAAGTGATGAGTCATATGCATTGTGCAATGGATTATTATTCCCTTTGGGGTATAGCATTTACTTATGCTTGTGAAATGCTCCATAATTTTTATATTTTTTCTTGCTCTTTGTCTTCAGATGTAGATTATAGTCACAAGAAAAATGTAGGCTTAGCTTTTAAAGTTTAATTAAATAAAAGTTAAAGGTGCTGGGTGATAGGCAGGATCTTAATTGAGAAGGCAATAGATTGAATTAGGGGGGTTTTCTTGGAGATCCTCAATCCAATATTTCTTGAAAACTAAACCATCATATTCTTCAATTGCTAAAACCAATTTCAAGGTAAAAATGTCATGTCAAGTCATGTACCAATAAGGGCATTGCAAATAAGATTTTTCTTGACCTTACCAATCAGTCACATTGCATCCCCTCCAAAGAGTATTATTAGATTTTTATCATTTTCTGAAAGCTTCTGCTTCAGAGACCAGCCTGATAAAGTAAAGTATCTGATTCTAATAGATAGCCACAAACAAAGTTATGATTACCACTGCTATTCATTTAATGGACATCACTACTCTACAGTAGATAAAGAGTCTAATGAATTTACATTAATCAAATAAATATAATGATTGCTTGGGACATACTTGGGTTTATAATTATATCTATTTTAGTAACCCTTTTTAAGAATTGACACAATATGATAGATATCTTAATGAATAGTCATATCATGGAAAAGTATGGCTTGATCATCCATTATACTAATGATGTGTCTTATTATTTCCATACTGATTCAAATTAATTTCTAGATCTATGTGATAGAACAAAGCCTGAGATATGGTCAGTGGTGTATAACAAGGTATTCCAAAGAACAGTCTGATACTGTAAGAAAGTGGAGCAAAAATCTGCCTTGTGTGCCAGTTTACCTTGTTGACATGAGGGTTTACAAAAATATTTCTGAATTTCTGTTAGATACACAGGTGCAAGTCCCATTAGCATCACAGAGAGCTCCACCAAGTTATTTAGCTGAGTGCAGAACTCACAGCTCACAGACACTTAGGAGCACTAAAACTGTAATGCTTAGAATGTTGAAAATGTTTCCCTTGGCAGATTCAAGATTTCACAATATTATTCACAGAAACATGAATTGCTGTGGTGATAACAAAAAGCCCTGATTTGCAGATAGCTAATTTAATCCCACTTTTCAAGCTAATGTGGGTATTTAGCTGATACAGCCTGAGTGGTTATGTCACTGATATGAAACAGTAAAATTACATTGCATTGATTTAAACTAATTTCAAAGCTCCTTCAAGCAGCATTTGATAATAAGACCAAATTTATTTTGAAAAACAAAACAGAAAAATATATATTTTGGCCTTCTCTGGATCCACAAAGATACTCAGGAGAGTTTTTGATCTTCCAAGGAAATCTCTTGTAGAACAAATGTAAGATTTATGATGATGAGGAGCTTAGCCCCATTCTTTCTGGGACACATGTCAGATATGCTCTTTTATATTTTTTTAGAAAAGAAAAGGTTTGGTCTGCTCTCAGGGCACAGTGCATTAGAAGGTTTGTAGAGTTGGAAGAGAAATAGTTCTGTGGAGCTGAAGCAACTCTGTTTGTGCCAGAAGTCCTTCAGCCGTATCCTTGGTGGGCAGGATGAAAGGCAGGCAGAGGAAGGGAGTACACGGCACAGTGACAAACAGCCCCTCTGCAGCTTGCCTGCTGCAGTCCAGCACGCACCGCACCTCCCACCACTGTTTGTAGATGTGCTCTTGGCATTACAGGAAAAGTACTCCTGCAGAAACCTTCACAGTCCAGACAAAACTGAGTCTTGTAGAGCACCGTTTCTCTAATTAAAGATTAGATTGTTGTCATTGTTGTCATCACTCTAGATGAGCTGTTGCCCCTCTGTCAGCTGCAAAGGTAGTTCAGATGAGTCCTGCATTTTGTACTGGATCACATCGCCATGGCACAGAGCATCCTCTGGAAGGTCTTCTAATCATGGGGTGCATCAGCAGCTTCCTCCCAGTGCAGGCCATCATGAGGAGTAGTGGCAGAGTGAGGGGCAAGTGTGGGTTCATGCCTGTTGTCAGGCAGCTCTTTCACTGCAGTGAGGGGCAAACATCTTATCCCTGCTGGTCTGAGATAGAGTGCAAAGCGTGTCCCACCGTCAACACTCTCAGCAGGAGCTTGCATGACTGCGTACCTAGGCACCACGCATCTGGGGCCTTAAATATACATTTTTAGAAAGAACATACACTTTACTGAGCTTTTGTGGCCCAGAATTCACAGTGGCTTTGGCTTTAAAGCCCTTTCTCACAGCATCCACAGTGCCTTTCTGGAAACATAGTAACTTAGCTACACTGTGGGTAAACAGTGCTTTACTTCTGTTTTCCACTGTTCCAGTTTGCATTGTTGGCTTTTACCTTGTCCTCTGATCCCTTACTATTGCTTTGGTAGTGAAAAAGAAAGAGAAATCCATGTTGCAGTCACTGTGATAGGCTGGGTAAGCTGAAGTATGGCTCTGTACACCAGGCTAGCCTCCTGATGGTCCTTGGCTTTGGAAATCATTTTCCATTAATTATCTGCAAAATATTTACTTTAAAAGTGCTGTGAACAATCAGGCCAGGAAGCTTGTTTACTTGAACATTTCCTCAACAAGAGTACAAACACCATTGACATGAAGTTTTTATACTTTTCTCCCAGCTCTACATAAACACTGTGTAGCACTGCTCAGGATTTTGCTTTGGTTAAAGAACGAGACCTTTGGTGTTTATTTTTTCAATATATGTGTATTTTTAAAGAAAGTTGCATTAATCAGTGACTTCCTATGCGTGTACATACTGCAATTATCTCTTTTTTTTTCTTACAGGCGTGTAGCCACCGCTCTAGCTCAGAGATAATCTGCTGCACAACACCTTCACTGAAAGCTTTCAACCTCCAACCACCCTTTGTAACCAAAGTGTTCTTTATTTTTGATGGTGTCAGCTCCCTGTACTTTGATTTTGATTACGTAAATAATCCTGTATTTAAGCATTTTGAAAAGACAGTGTTCATCTCAAGAGGCAACCAAAATGTTCTGGAAATTAAGGTAAGAAATGCTGAAATAAGTTTTTCAATTATTCGCAAGTGCACATCAGCAGCACAGGGTGGAACAGACATTTTGATGAAATAAAGGAAGCCCCAAGGAAGCAAGGGCAGAGAGAGCACTGCGTTCAGTACTGCATTCACAATTTAAAAGAGGCAGAGCTGAAAACAAAGATATCTGTACCAGGGTGGTTGTTGCCATCAGGTGAAGTGGGAGAGGGACTTTCCTTGTCCTCGTGGGAGGACCACGCTGCATCAGCTGGTTGCAATAAGCTGTGCCACCAGTTCAGGATTAAGGCCAGCAGCCCAGAACCTGACGTATGTGGTCAGCACACAATCCCTGGCTCTTACTGTCATATGGTTATATGTCCTTCCTCACAAAAGATGTTGTCTGGCTTCTCTGGTTCTCTTGAGCTGAGGGAAACTCTGGCCTGTGCACAAAGTCACTCATGAGGATCAGTCACTGCTGTAGCCTAAATATTTATGGATCCATGAAAAATGCAAAGTTGATGCTGAATGCCTCCTCAAAGTGCACTGAGAATAGCCTACATAGCACTGAGAAGCATCTCTTAGGAATTTGGGGCCCTCAATAGCACAGGTCACTCTCTAGTACATTGCTGTGAGAAAGTTAATCCATTTTGCGAGAGTCCAATTTCTAGTTTTTCCTGAGTATTAAATAGAAAAGGTTAAATATGGGTATTTCTACTTTATGAATGTTCATGAAAATTTATTGGAATTTAGATGTTATTTACATAGATATCTATAATTTATATAAAATATAATTGATAAAAATGTTCTGTGGAAGACAGTCTTAATGCTCGGGTCATCTCTTTGTGTCACTCCTGCATCGCTCTCTAAGCCAAAACATCTCCCCCATCACAGTGAAGAAATCTTGAAGCCCAAAGGTCTTTGACTCCAGTAGATGGTCCAGTGGGCCAACCTCTGGGCTGCAAGACATCAGAAGGCTGCAAGACTTCAGAGTTCCTATCAGCCATGCTGAGTTCCAGTCAAACTCTGAATATTAATTCATCTCTGCAAAGTGTTTTGGGCAAATACCAATTAATCTGATTTTTACTTTTTACATCATTTTTTCTACTTGGAGCTCTTAGCTATACAATCACTTCTTCGTCAATGCAGAGCAAATCTCTTGTTCAGTTATGGAGAAACACTAGAAAGAGTTCTGCTGTGCGGGTCAACAGAGATCTGGGAATATATAGCTGCTGCATGGCTCAGTGCCTCTGTGCAAAGACAGCAGTGTTTTCCAGTATTTTCCAGGTCATGCATATCAACCAGTTGGAAAGAGGACTAATTTGGGAAAAATTTCAGAATAATGTAGATTGGAAGGAACCTCTGGAGGTCTTCATAGTCTAACCTCATTGCTCAAAACAGGGCTAAATTAAAAATTAGGTCAGGCTGCCTATGGCTTTGTGTAAATGA
Source organism: Phylloscopus trochilus trochilus (assembly GCA_016584745.2). Classification (NCBI taxonomy): domain Eukaryota; kingdom Metazoa; phylum Chordata; class Aves; order Passeriformes; family Phylloscopidae; genus Phylloscopus; species Phylloscopus trochilus. The sequence continues at coordinate 25,608,398 of WQNJ02000016.1, read as the reverse complement.
GTTTTGAAAATTTCCAGGAATGGAGATTCTAGCTTTAAAACTCTCAGCTCTGCTAGTCTTGCATTGTGTGTCTTATGCTTGAACTTCCCGTCTAGCCCAGTGACTCTCTTCTGTACTTCATCCAGTTTGTCAGTACCTCTCTTTTTCTGTGGGGTTCAAAACTTGACACAGTTCTCAAGGTATGGCTCCACAGGTGCTGACCAGAGCACAACAATCACCTTCAATCTACTGGCTTTGCTGCTGCTAAAATGTGTGCTGAGCCTTCATCACTAAAGTGGCATACTGCTGCCTAATTTCACATTATGGTCCAGTATATCAGTCATTTTCCTAAGTCTGATATCAAAGACAGTGCATCCTATCCCTTTGTCCAAGTTGTCAAAAAAAGATTTTAAGCAGTATTGGTCCCAGTATCAGCCACTGACAAATGAAGATTTGATCTCTGTCCAATCTGTTTTTCACTCATTTTTATAACATCCATCCAGTCCATACCATCCTAAGTTTTTTTCACTGCTAGGAGTGATTGTGTTGCAAAAATTGCTAAAACCAAGGTCCACTTGTCCAATGCTCTCCTTTTATCTAAAGAGCCAGTCCTGTCCGCATAGAAGGTTGGTCAAGCAAAATACACTCTTGGGAAGCCTCTGCTGACTGTTCCCAATATGTTCTTGTCCTTCCTCTGCCTGGAAGTGCATCCATGAGGACTTGCTCTATAACCTTCAGAGACACTGAGGGTCAAAAATTAGTTTGTTTTTTATTTTTTTTAAACTGCCTACTGTCTACAATACTCTTTTATTGTCCCTGAAGAACTCTCTGGTGCTGTTTATTGCTGGGAAAAAAAAAAAAAAACCAAAAACATTTAGATAAGAAAGGCTGACTGAGGATTGTCATAATGGCAAGTGACCAAAGTCACAATTTTGTAGTATTGACCTGTAGTGATGGCACCCAAGACAGATGTCCCTAAGCCTAATGTCCTGGTTATTTCCTGACTACCAGCTGGAGAACAGCATTAGTGAAAGCTGGTCTCCTAGAACAAAGCATGAACGGGCACCAGTTTAACATCTTCCTCTAAATGGAATTAGTCATAGTGGGGTGCTTCTATCAAAACAGTGAGACAACTTTCATAAATTATAGTCAGGAGCCAAAAGAGCATTAGAAGCCATATTGGCAACACTTTTCCCTCGCCCCGTACCCACATTCAAAAACACACACACACAAGTTTACATGCCTCATGATCATATTTTGTGCAGTAATTAAGCAAGCTCAGCATGAAATTAAATGGCAGCTTGCTTCAGTGAACAATCTGTTCTACCAAACCAAAGTTCTTTTATCTCTTTCTTAATTAGTTTCAGAGGGGCGGAGGGAGCTTTTATCACAAGTTTTTCAATCTAACTAATCTAGTGTGACATATTTGGCTTTCATCAAATGACAGTGGGTACCGATTGAAATGTTCTGTTTGGTTTCCCCTGATGACCACAAGATGTTTCTGTAAGAAAATGTTATACACAAGAAAACATTAGGTTTTCTATTTAAAACACAGTCAGGACACTGTGTGCCACAAATGCCAGTCCCCCTTGTCTTCAGTGCCAGCCTCTCAACATCCCACATCACCACTGTCTTCCTCTGACAAGTACGTGGCTCTTTCAAGCCTCTTGGTGCCCACAATGCCCGAGTCAGAGGGGTCATGATACAGTGGTACCAGACAACTCTCTGCTTCAACACCATGGAGACACTACTTCAGAAGTGCTCCCATCTCCTGCCAACATGGAAAGCTGTCAGGGCAGGAGAAATTCTGGTGTTTCACTGCTGAGTATGCTAAAAAGAACAGAGTCCACTTGCTGCCTCCCCCAGAAGCCACTGATCCAGATCTGCAAGCTGGGCTGCTGACAGCCCAGAGCATTTAGCTGTAAAAAAACCCCAAAAACAAAAACTAAGCAACAAATAAATAAAAATGGAATATTTCTTTAGTTATCCTAGAGGCCTGTTCTTTTCTGGGGTTGTGACTGTGCACTAAGCTGGTGCAGGGAGTCTCTGCATTATTCCAGAGGAGGCCTAGGCATGGGACACCAGAAACTAAAGTATATTTAAAAATATAAATCTTCCTGTAGAGAAATACATAGCACAGTTTTAATACAATGTGTAACAATTGGCATGTTATGCAGCACATCTGAGATCTTGGCTGTGCTCTGACACTTCTGTCTTAAAACTCAGAGTAGGACAAGATTTACTAAATTGACTACTCTATTCTTAAGCTAGTGCATCACATTCTTTATGAGACTATCTTAAGGAAATCTTCTTGCCTGTTTAGAGGTCACTCTATTGTCAATCTTCTTTCACATTGCATAGGAAATTGTTACTCTCAAAACCTGGTCCAAAAGAGAGCAATGTGGAAACTGTGGTATTTTTGAGCAAGCTGAAGAGGAACCTCTGCAGCTGCAGTAATTCCTCATTCTTCCCAAGTCAACCTGCTCACTCTGCTTAGGAGCCTCAAAAATGCTTCTGACACCAATCTCAGAATTTCCACACCTTAGAGTTTACTGTTCTTCTGCTGCTTTTAAACTTTTACCCAAGTTATTCCCATCTCTCTAAAGCTGTGAGGTGGTTGTGCTATCAGATTGGGCTGCAACAGCTACCCAGTACAGCTTGAAGATTAATTTCTCCAGCTTGCATTCAAGGGCATTGTTCAGCAAGAGGGGGGTAATACACATTTGAAAAGAGGAAATTTTTTCCCAGTTCTCACAGGAACCAGTTTCCTCCTTTCCTTAAAATTTTAGGTAAATTCTCTTGTCCTGAGAAGAGCAAAACCGCTGCTGAAAGCATTTTGAAACTCTTAATGTATTTAGATACCGTAGTGGATATATTTGAAACTATAATATATTAATTGTAACATAATGGTCATAGTAGTAAGTAAACTCTACCACCTTTATAACTGGCTAAAGACCACCTTAGGAAATACCAGTATGATTTTTTTTTCCATCAGTTTTGGTGGAGAAGAAATTCTAGGCTTTGGTGTAGAAGAAGGGACCACCCAACCACGCTGTCCAGGATAATATATTTATCCCGAAGATGGAAAAACTAAATTCAAGTCTTTTGAGGTACATCATTCTGAGGAAATATTTGAACATGAATGGCTCACAATCTGCCACAAGTCTCCATACTAATAAGCAGTAAGCATTCATATGCTCCCTGGCCCAGGAATATCTTCTTACTTAACACCAAACAGAATGACTTTGACTAGACAGAAGATAAAGTGCAAAATGGACTTTTATGGTCAGCAATTAAAAAGCATTTACCTGGGGTGTGTCTTTGCCATCAAAATAGGACATTAAATTGGCTCTCCTATATGTTTATTACAATTTTCCCAGGGTTCAGTCTCATTCTGAAGCAGATCTAAAACATATGCCAAAGTAAGATGATATTTTGCCCCTCAGAATGGGATTCTTGTTTCCTTTCCAATATACAAGTCTTCACAGTGGTGTCAGCTGTGTTGCCTTCCTCCCTTCTCATGGAAAACTCCCAGATCCAGCCCATATAAACAGCCTGTATTAGTCCCATACTCCCTTCTCCTCTTCTACTCCCACTTAATATGCCTCTTCTTTCATCTTGAGCTGGGCAGTACATGGGCTAGGGTAGCTTCTTAAACAGAGATGCAGGCCTGAGCACAAAAGATGCTAAACTTGGCCTTTGGATTCTACTGTCACAATATCAGAAGGAATAATTTTTCATCCAAGTCTGGGATGTGAGAGCAGGTTTTCTGGGTAAGAAGTGTACTTTTCCTGCCTCATCTTTCCCAAGGTTTTTTTCATTTTTGGTCTGTGGAACTTGATTTTAACAGACTTGTGTGTTATTATAATTAATTACTTCTTTTTGAAAGCCTCATTCTGCTACCATAACCACTTGCAAAACAAAATGTTTGAGATGCCTTTAGCTTGTGGATAATATAATGCCAGTTTTGTGTAAACAACAGCGTTACATAATGTGTCCTTTCTTGCACAAATTATGCAAAAATCTAAACAGGACCAACAGGATTAATCCCTCAGACATTTACAATTTCAGAAGTCTGTATGAGCTGTATGAGTGTTAGTGACAGCAGATTTTATCTGTACCTTTACCATTCTACACTGGCTTGTCTGTCAAAGTTGCATTTATATGAAATAAGCTTATACATGCATATTGACAGGACAGTGTAAATTCTCATTAGTCTTTTATTTCGCAACTTATTTTTCATTAAAAATATTTTCCAAGCTTGTAACTGCTTAACTTTTATGAGATGGTTATGTAATATGAAATTGATTTTTTTTTTCCAAGGGAAATTATATTGATTCAGAAGCTGTTAAAGGCGAGGTGCTAAAAGTTGGAAATAAAAGCTGCGAAAACCTTCTCCTGCAGTCAGAATCAATTCTGTGTACGGTTCCCAGCGATCTCCTGAAATCCAACAGTGAGCTAAATATAGAGGTGAGGCAACTACACCACACATGAGATATTAATGCCATTTTTATTATTATTCACAGTGCCACTATTGAACCAATAAACTTTAAGCCTAAATAAAATTTAAGCCTAGCCTGTGCTGACAGAGATATCTCTATCCTTGTTTGTTTGGGATGGAAATTCAAATAATATCTGCTATTTAAAAATAAATATGATCATCATTGTTGTTATTACCTTTTTGTACAGAGAATTTCTGGAACCTTAGGCACAAAGTAGGACCTGAACTAAGCACCAAAATAAAATTACAGTTAGTAATCCAAACACTAGAGGAAACGTGGGGAAGAATGAGAAGCTATAATGGAGTAGTTTGAGTTTGGAACTCACAAGCCCTTTTTTCAACAAAATTTTCTGCTGCAGTCATGAGGATCAAATCTTTCCTGAAAGATTTTTTTTTGTCTGCATTTTCTAATTTCATTTCATTTTTTTTTGTAAGAATAAGACACTTAGGACAAATGATTGAGTCATTGCTTTAAAGGTGGTCTCATTAGAGTCATTCAGTGTGCTACTGCAAATTTAAATTGTAGACTGATTTATAGAATAAGACATAAATCTTTCAATACATTTGTATTTTTAAAAATATATTAAAAAAGGACATTGGCATGGGATTACCTTTAAACTATGAAATTGCACTCTGATTCACTGAAAACAGTGGAGACTTTGCTGGTCATGTAAGTGTGGTTAGGATCAAAGTCTATGTAAACTCTTCGAAGCAGAGAAATCTATTCTTTCTGTCTTTATGGCATTCATCTCACAGGATCCTGGGCTGTGAATGATATTCCTATGTGCTACTGCAATCTAAGTAAATAGTAATAACTGATATGATTTATTAATATGGTAACTAGTAATTTATTTTAATATTAATTTCTTTTTTAAAGTAAATATTCATTTTCTTGGGTGCATGAGACAAACAATAAAATTAGATGCAACTCTCCTTTTGGTGTAGGTCTCCCAGACTTCTAAGTGCCTAGTTTCATATAATACTTGTGCACAGCTTGCAGTCAGTTAATATGTTGTATTTTTACATATGCAACCAGGATTGACATTGCATTCAATTAGTTCTACTATGTGACATCTTCTTAACCTCTAAGAAACAGGTATGTGTAACATGTTTCATGCACAGAAAAGAACAAAACATGAAGGGGTTAAATAAGGTTTCTACTTGTTTACTGGCAAGGAGACTCAGAAATTGTAGTCTGCCCAGCGAAGAAGAAAATTTGCTCTTTTGACGGGCAAATCCATCATTACAGTACCCAGAGGGATGAATTCCACAAGAGGAAAGGATGGCCAAATGCATTCCAACTGACTGAGCTAGTGCTGTGTGACCTAAAACAGTTTTTCCCTGTTAGTTGGCTTGGTGTTTGTTTGGTTGTTGGTTTTTGGGGTTGGTTTTTTTGTTTTATTTTGTTTCTTTAAACTGTCAGCAAGCTGGAAGCTGGCAAGGGACAGGCTCACGTGACCTTGGGAACTAAAATGCAAGCACGCTGTCAACAAGAGAGTGAGTTTGATGTTACAGCATATTTATGCCAGAAGGACACACATTAGAGACAGTTGGGCTATTTTTTTTTTAATGTACATCTCAGCCTATATAGCCGTAGGCCCATTCTGTGCACCATATTGAGTTAAAACTATGAATTCCACATTTTGAATTAGCATCTGGTAACAGTGGAACCCTGTTATCCAGAGTCCATGTGAGTGCATGCTGTGTCTGCAGTGTATCAAATACAGAGCTGTGTCACCACCAGAGCTCTTGAAGGTGAGCAATGAGCCATTAAAATGTAGATCTGTTTTCATGTACAGCAATATAACAATTTCTCCACTCACAGTGTCTTATCACAGTACAGCAATAAGATTTAATACATATGGGACATATCACTTCATACTTTAGTACTAATAATCTAGTTCTTACTTGTCTTTGGAAATCATTACACTATTTTTTTTCTTTGTTATTTCAGTGGAAGCAAGAAGTTTTGTCAACAGTTATCGGAAAAGTGCTGATCCGGCAAGATCAGAATTTCACGGGACTAATTGCTGGAATTCTTTCAACATCAATCTTAATTTTTATCTTTTTGGTGGTTTTCTTCTGGAGAAGGAAGAAGAAACAAATTAAAGGTTCATCATAGTCAATGCCATCAAATAATTCCATTATTATCTTAGATTTTTAAAACTGACATAATTTTATGCTTTGCTTATCTGCCATGCATTGCCCTGTTGTAACCTGTCAGCAGAGGTTTCACAATCAAGTCCCAATGTTTAGTTGCATTTCAGTGCTTGGCAAGAGGCTGAGCTGGGTGAAGGGCCACATTATGCCTTAAGCAGAAGGATTTCTGAGGAACTCTGAGCTATTAGGAAAACTTAGTAACTTCTTTTCCCTAATCAGCTTTGGAAGAGGGGATAAGTGGCATGCATGGAATCACGAGTACCTCAGCTTCATCCAGTTGCCTTGCATTCCTCCAGGCTTGAGTTGTGCAAGACACAGAGTGCTGCAGTCTCCTGGTCGCTTTTCACCCCAAATCAGGAGCTTGGTCAGACTCTGGTTCTTCTCTGGCCCCTGTGTCTGGGTTTCCTTCGGGTGGGAGCTGCCACACTATGGAAGATGGGAGGAGGAGGGGAGCTACTGTGTAACCAAGTCTTGTCCTGATGCACTGTCAGATTGAGATCATGAGGCTGGCCCAGAGTCTTTAAAGCTGTCTTTGATGTTCCAGTATAGCTAAGAGTGGGTCTTCAACACAAGATTTTTTTTTAAGAAAATCTTGCAGTGTCAATCTAGCTCAAGTCCTGCACATCTGCCACAGCAACAACCTGACCCTCTTCCCAGCAGAGCAGCACAACTAAATTTAAATAAATAGATAAAGCAATATTGGCATACTGAAAACATGAGGGTTTTCTAACATTGCTTTCTTCTCCCCCTTCAGATCTGGGAAGCGACCTAGTTCGTTATGATGGCAGAGTGCACACTCCTCACCTGGACAGGCTGGTGAGTGCAAGGAGTGTAAGTCCAACAACAGAAATGGTTTCAAGCGAATCTGTGGACTACAGATCAACTTTTCTAGAAGGTACGCCTCCATAAGGAGTCAGTATGGGGGATTTTTACACATCTTGATTTTCATATGTCTTCAGATGATAGGTTTTTTGATCAGTATCTTAATTTCAGTTTCTCATCTGATTTGTCTGTGTCTGCATTTTTGGGACTCTCACGTGTTCACAGCCTTGCTATTTTAACTGAGCTTCTCAGGTGCTTCCCAAGATTAAGGTGCAAAGGATTTTTACTTTTACTCAGGTTGAAGGAATGAATAAAATACCATTAGTAAAAAAACTCTCTGTAAGTATGCTCCACAAGTTATTAGGAGCTAGTGTATATAGTGATTGTGTAAGATCCATCACACCATGTGCAAATCCACCCTGAAAATACTGATTTTAATGATAACATCAAATGGCCATAGGTTTAGTGTCTCTCAGTGACTTCCTCCAGTCAGAATAAAGTAGTTCTGTTGGACCAACATGGGACACGGAGTTTTGTAAACCCATATTCTTTTGTCTGTTAATGCCCCTCCTGTCAAATGGGACATTGTATAACACAGAAATGTTCATTTTAAACATTAAGCTAAAAGGATATGAAAACTGACAAATTGAATGGAGGTCCATGTGCACTGTTATGCTAGTCTCAGGGAAGAACAATCCTATGCAGAATACATTTTTGTGCTGTATAATTTGATTTTAAAGTGGGTATTCTTCAGAGGAGCAGTCTACTACACTTACCATACCATGCTAGGCTCCTTTAACACATGCAGAGACCACGTTCTGTGATTACCATTAAAAAGCCTTTATCTATTAGAAGTTACTACATTGTGGTGTGTGAGATATCACAGATATTTGTTAGTCTTGGTATAGACATAGTCTTGTACTATTTCAGGTGCTGCTGTATACAACACAATAGAAAGAACTCCAATTCTTTATTCCACCTTTGCAAGCCCAAATCAGAGCTATCTGAGACACAGGCCTCTTCTCAGCTTCCCTTATTATTCTTTAATTGCTGCCACCAGCTTGTACAGGAAGCTTCTTGATTGAAAAATTTCCAAAGGGAAAGGAAAGTCCGTGCCACTGGTTAGAAGGGAAAGTGGTACATGGGACAAAACTCTGCAAAGATCTTTGGTGGAAGGTCAATCCACAGTGATCCTGCAGCCACTGTGTACTGGCAAAGCACAGTGGAGAGTGCATCCAAGAAGGGCCTGTGTTCGTCTCATGTTCCTGTAGCAATGTCAATGTCAATATTACCAAAGAATAAAATAAAAGAAACATTAGAAAATATGCAGGTTTACATTTAGCAGCTGCAAAAAACTATTTTGCAGCCATGGCTAGATTATTTTACTGGTTTTATTAAATAGATATTTTCCCTTAGTTACAAATAAACTCATTTGTAAATTGTAGGAGTTGGTATTTTTGATCATAGGTAAAATAATGGAGTATTTCTCAGCACCCAAAGTGATAAAAGCACTTTATAAAAATTTCAAAAGTTTTATGCAGAAATAAATAAAGCATGTCTGTACAATGTTTTTTACTTTTTGTAATAAGATACCTGATAATTTCTGTTGGTAAATTTACTCCCCTTTTTTTGGTTTTGACCCTGGACTAAATGAAGTCATTCCATACTAAAACTGGTATACACTAAACATTTCATTCAGTCACACAAAATGCTAGGAAAAGGTTTTAAACAAAAACAATTTAAAATACCGGAACAACTTGCTGTTGAAAAAAAAAAAAAAAACAACCCAAAAACAACAACAAAAAAACCACCTCAAATAGATACTCCTGGATTTACTGAAATATTTTAGTTTCTGCTATATCAGATGGCTCATGTTATTTTCATGAGTAGCACCAACTGCATTATCTTCAGCAGTTACAGGAAATGAATCACCTCTAGGCATTTCCCTGGTTGAATATTTACCATTGGACAAATATACCTAGTCACCAGCACTTTGGAAACCTTCGTGAAGTGTAAAGTTCCCTACCAAATTAGAACATGATAATAATAAAAACTTCATGTTTTTAATTGTTCACTACCTCCTCCTCTGATATTGCTGTAACATTTCTGGTTTAGTCTTGTTACTCGCAATTGTTAGAAATGCTATAACCTCTATTTGGCAAGAAGTGACAAGGCTTCATTCCATCCCCTCAGAAAAGTGGAAGTTTTGCCATTTACTTCATAAAAGTAGAGCTGAAACAAGCATAAGTTTCTAGTGACATGGCTTTCTGAAGGTTGGCTGATTACCAATGCATATTTTCATTTTCCCTTTGTGACCAAAACTTCCGTAAAGCCAAGCCACTTCCAAACTGATAAAATCAAACCTTTCTTACCAATGCAATAAAACTCTTCATTTTTCAAGGAGAAGTTTGAAAGGATTATAACAGTTTCTGTTCATTTTGCAGATCAGTTTCCAAGCATGTCTCAGAATGGATCATGCAGACCTGCCCAGTATCCTCACTCTGACCTGTCCCCGATTCTGTCTAGTGGAGACTCAGATTTAGCCAGTCCACTTCTCCAAACTAATGTCCACATTGACATCAGTGCCTTAAATCCTGACCTGGTCAAAGAAGTGCAGCATGTGGTTATTGGTGCTGACAGTCTGATTGTGCACTTCAGTGAAGTAATAGGAAGAGGTAGGTACTGCAACTCTTATATTGCAAACTGCTCCTCTTTTTGCACACCAATTCATTATAAACCATTCTGAATAAGGTGTCTATACAGAGGGGGGTTTTCAGGCTTTTTAGCTCTTGTAGCATTGCATACCATGCTCTGAATCAAGGGGGAAATGAAGGGGCTTTCCTTTGAAGTCAGTGCATTTGATCAGTTGGAGAAGACACCATCAGGAGGGAGTCTGCCAAAGAACGAGGCTCTTTGGAACTCATGGACTTGCTGGTCCCCCTCCAGCTGCCTCACTCTTACCCTTTTCCAGGCTACAGACAGCTCAGCCAGGGCTTCTGATCCATGAGGCTGTCGTATGGGAGCAAATCCATCACAGGGTATTATGGGAAACCTAAGGCACACACCTAAACAGCAGGGGATGCTGAGGCAGGAACACAAGTGACCTTAAACTTGGGGCCTATTATCTGTCAGCTATATGACACAGCAGACTCCTGTAGCCATTAGTGTATACAGTAGAAGTCCCCATGGCCCAGGTGAAATGCCCAAACCCCTTTTCCCTCCTCAAGTTTCCACCAGCTCTGAGGAATTTGCTGCTTGTTTCCTCCCAGCAAATGCTCTTCATATCACCTCATTCCTCTCATGCCAGCTGCAGAAATATGTAGCTCCTGATTCACTTCCCCTTAGTTTTTCCTTGCTTTAGCAAGTCTCCTATTTTTCTAAATTCTCTCATCACTCCTATTCTTCTACATCTTCATAAGCAAGTTCCCTTCACCTTTCATAGCCCAAGCCAGTATTTCTGTATGATTGAGTACCTATTAGTAACCAGAGTACAAACTGGATTTTCAGTATTTCTACAGATAATGCATGAGAGGCCTCTTGTTGAGTATCAGAATACTGATAAAAATTGGCTATAAATTATATTCTTAATGCCTCCTCTGCAGGACAAGAGCCACAAATCAAACAGTCAAGTGTGTTTCATTTCTATGTATTTTACTTCATCATCCCCAAAGCAAGGGTGGGCCTTTTTCTTTTCTTTTTCTTTTTTTTTTTTTTGTTTTGGAAAACTCCAAGTAATTTCCCATTTTTTAAATGTTGAAAAAAGTCTGGAATGACACCAAGATAATTAACCGTTTTAAATTTTCTCCTTTCTAACCAGAAATGGGCCAAACCCCAAAATATTTTAGACACACCCAATCCAAGCTTTAGGATTTGTGCCCAGGCTCCAAGCAATCTGTGGTCTGATGGGATTTTAGTTGCTTTTATAAAACAAACTTTGGATTAATTTTACCTCAAGCCAAAAGCAAAGCCAACTGAGCTCTGACCAGAGCTTATGACTGGAACATAGTAAAATTAATCAGATGGTCTTGTTCTCTGTAGAACTTACACTTAAGGAAAAAAAAAAAAGCTTTCTAACTGCAAATATTAGTATTTTAAGTGTCCAGTAAATAGTTCATCTATGAAAGAAAGCCACAACTGTATGTACATAATTTAAGTTGGAGAAATTAATGCGTGAGCCTGGAGCTCAAATTTCACTGTTTCCCAAACTGGTAAACTTGACTTTTCATAGTAAGTTTTGGTAGACAACATCATTTGCTTGGCAGGAAAGCAGAGGATTTCTGTGGCCCTGGCAGTTCATTTCACTGCTTAGACCATGAGAAAGAAGGCAAATTTTGTTCATCATCTTTTAGTGATATTTTATACTTGGAACTAGGCCATAGAAAAAGCTGCCAAGTGGTGTCATCAGTCTGTGATCAGTAGAGCAACTCCCAAACCATCCATGGCCAACACATCACTTTTAACATTCAACATTTTCCATGGAATAGCAAGGCCTGAGCAACTGTAATCCCAGAGTGGCTGTCCTTTCCATCAGATGCATCAAGTTTTACACTCCAGTGGACCACTTAGCATGGGCTTGCAGATCACTGGGAACCACCAATCCAGTGGTCATGTCAGCTCCTAACTGCTCCCTGTGCCTTCCAGGTGTTGTCCTTTGCCACCTGTGTCACAGGAGAAGATGATGGAAATGGGCTGACAAGGGTTTTGTGTGCACAGTCATTACAAGAACATGAAATATTTGTGGCGCCAGCCTTGTCATTATTTATACTCTCCATTTCAGCCAAGAAACACCAATTATGCTGCAAATAGAGTTTTCATTTTATGTAATGGTGGTTTTATATAATGGTGATTTTATGAATAGTGGTTTTCTGTAATGGTCCTATTCCATTTATTTTACCATGTTAGTTAGGAAGTATATATTACAAATGTTGGGAATTGAACAGAAATGGAGTGTGATCACTTTCTTACAGTATAATTGCTACCCAGTTATGGAAAATACCAGAAAGCTAATTTTACTTCTTAAAGCTAATATTGCTCATTTTTTTACACAGGACATTTTGGCTGTGTGTACCATGGGACATTGCTGGATAACGATAGCAGGAAAATTCACTGTGCTGTGAAGTCACTGAATAGTGAGTTATATGTTTAATAGTGAGACATTACTACTAATTCCAAAGATAACTGGGGTGAACCTATAAAGTCCTGTGAAGTATACATTCACAAAGATTCTTAGTTGCAGCTGAATCGGATTTATTTTTGGAGCAATTCCAATTACTTCAGATTACCACAACTCATTGGCATATATTTTTACATCAAATGATCCATATATTTCCTCTGCAAAGAATACTGAAAAATAAGGGAAAGTTAGTGTCATTTTTTTATTCTACTGAGTATTGAAGATTTGGGTTTGGAAGTTAAACTGCTGAAGAGAGGGCAAAGCTGCTGGAAAAACAGGAAGATACTATAACTACATTTATTAAGGACTTTACCCGAGTGTTGTTATTCAATTTTGAATCATTCAAAATAAGAAATGGAGAAACAGAATTAAAATCACCAACAGCCTGTATTTGGTTATTGAAGGAAAACCAGTGTACATTACCTGGTTGTAATGTGGGAGGTGGAGAGCATGTCTATAGTCTCTCATTATCACTTTGTTATGCAATGACATGCTATAGAGAAACGAATCCTAGTTTGTTTCTGTTTTTTTAATTAACTCCTTTTATTACTGGATTTCTCAGGGATTACAGACCTGGAAGAAGTAGCTCAGTTTCTGAAAGAAGGGATTATCATGAAAGATTTCACTCATCCCAATGTTCTGTCGCTCCTGGGAATCTGTTTGCCCAATGAAGGATCCCCATTAGTCGTTCTTCCATACATGAAACACGGAGATCTTCGAAATTTCATTAGGAACGAGACTCACGTAAGTACCTGGGGAGGTATAAATGGTAATGCAAGTCTGGCCACGCCCTGCTCCAACACCACACCTTACCAGCTCTCATAATTACATTATGTCTGCAACTTACTGCTGTTACACCTTAACCTTTAGCACTTGCTTAGTCTGGCATCGAGCCCAGCCACAGCACTGCCACTCCTTCCCCTCCCCTCAAATTCCTCTCTAGAATGTTTCCCAGAAATTATCAGCAATAAGTATTTCTCATTTCCCATCCATAAGCCTCTTTATAAACAAATATGTTTATGAGATTGATGTCCAGGAGCCCAATCATCTGCTGGTTAAACTGGCACATCTGTTGACTTTAGCACGGCTGTGCCAGTCATCAACATCTTCTCTTCCAACTCCTAGGTAAGGGAACTCCATCTCCAGCTAGTGTCACAGTCCGTTTATTTATCAATATTTTTTCTTTTTAAGAAAGAAAACCAGGAACTGTTATAAAAACTATGAGTATTCTCTTACCACCAATCTCCCTCATTTCTATTGAAAGACTGTAGATTCCTCAAATGTGCCTCACTGCTTTCTCTCAAATAGGAGACCACAGATCTTACCTCAGGCAATGTAAGCCCACTTTACACTGTAGTGTACACCTATTTCACAGTGTTAGAACCAATAGGATTTTGTCCTTACTTTTATGGCAACCAGCAACAGCCAGTACAATTTTAAAAAGTGCCTTTTGACAAATTTTTGGAGGAGTTAAGCTTTCTGAACTTCTTTCATTCTGCAAGCACCAGGGCCCTTGTCTATAAATAGTGCCACAGTCCTTCCTGAAATAAATAGAATAATGACCACAGTTGAATCACATTGTTCCACAGAAGAAAATTATAAGGAGCAATATCAAAACCACAGAAATCTGTAGGATCCTTACTACTACATAACAAGTCGTATGATTGCCCATAAAAGATTTACATGTTTGTTTATACTTATTTTGGTATTTCACATTTTGAGTATCATCTCACCATGTAGGCAAGTAGAAGGAGTTAACAATCATTGCCAAATATCTTCCTCTGGTAACTGCTAAGGTCTCATTTGCCTTTTTCATGACATCATACTGATGCACCTATTTTGTCCCAAATATGACTTCCTCTTTTCTTGGTCATCTCCAGCTGATGAGCTCCAAGCTCATAGTTAGTACCTCCTCCTGAGTTACATGCTATCACTCTTAAATCCACATAAGTGGATTTTGTGTATCATCTGTGATGCTGAGGTTTGAGCATACTGTTCCACTTCCCAGGCCAGGTTATGCTCCTTATGCTGCAAACTCTGCTCTCCTGGAGACTGTCAGCTCTTTTGTTGTCCTATAGTGTGTTTTCTCACTGGGGATAAGAAGCTGACCTAAGCTTAAACCAGTTTCACTACAAGCACCAACCTTTCCTGACCATTCTGGTGGCAGGAGAGGGGTGTAAAACCTAAAGAGTCACAGCATAAAGCAGTCTGATGCTTGCTTTATGAAAGCTTCTGCATTCATTTTATCATAAATGTTTGTATTTTACAGAATCCAACAGTAAAAGATTTAATTGGATTTGGCCTTCAGGTCGCAAAAGGAATGAAATACCTTGCAAGTAAAAAGTTTGTCCATAGAGATTTGGCAGCAAGAAACTGTATGTAAGTACAAACATCTACTTTCAGCCACATTACCACACTCTTCTGTGTGTAACAGTGAGGTGGGATAAACTGAATTGTCCAGGATTCTGCTATTTTTTAGTCAAAAGATGGTGGTTTTTTCATTACTCTGCAATTATACTGATGTTTGTCTTGCATACTGATGAGCTAGTCATCTTGCTAAGGGCTCATTTCTTACACATAAACTTTTTTTGAGTGTGAGAAATAAGAAAGCTGAGGTGAAAGTGTAGCCTCTCAAAATCATTGGTTAGAGTTTAAAAGGCATCTCCTAAGGGAAGTTAAACTGCTGCTGCCTCAACATGCTGTGCTTCCACCCAGCCTCTTCAGAAGCAGCACGTCTCAGCTGCCACACCTAACCAGGAGGGAGGGGAACACAGGAGAACTTTGTGAGAAAAACAGGAACACAAAGAAACACCAGTGAGACCTCTTGACAGTAGTCTTTCATTACATGAGTATGAGCTTACTTTGGCTCAACTAGGCACACAAATTAACATTCAAAGAATCTTATTGGTGTCTGGGAAGCCAGACAGTTCAATTCCCACAAAGACGAACTGATACAGGAGTTACCAATATGATTATGCTGATTTATTACTGATGTTGTGAATTAATGAGGCACAGCCTTAAACATAAAAGTTTATTTTTAGCACATCGTAATCTGGAACTCTGGCTGCAAAAAAGGTCATTAACCCGTGACATCAGATGTCTTATTCCTTTTTCAAGGGTGCACACCTGTGCAGCTGAACAGGCTCTGAAAAAGAACATTTTCTTACAGGTATTGGCTTTTTTAAGGAAAGAAAAAAGCCACAAGCAGATTTGCAGAGTTCCTAAGAAGAAATGCATTGGGTTACTGAATGAAAGACCTAGTTCATCTAATCAAAGTCCAAATAGTGGCAACAGGACATTCCCCTTGGCCTATTGTCTCTTCCTTGGGTGAGGAAGGAACAGCTCTAAGGGTGTCTCACATCATCACTGAATGACTGCTTTTGTACTTCTGTAGGGATCAGCACTTCAGAGCCTGGAGAGCTTCTGCCACAACACCCACTTTCCCCAGTGGCCATGTGCAATCCAACCCTCAGTACAGGCCCTGCTACAGTGGTGATGTCTATCAGAAAGGAAGCCAGCATGCAAATGTAGTTCTCAGGGACTCGTAACTCTATTCCACTATCCTGGAAGAGGTGTAAGAACCTGCTGTGGCATAAACTGTTTCCTGTTGACCCATCAAACTTCCCTCCTACTCCCTTCATCAGATTAAGTTACAACATCAGTAAATACAGGAGATAGTTCTGTCCCATGCACTGGGACTTCAACAGACCAGAGTTGTCCAGACAAAAACCTCATAAATTCAAGGGAAATGCCATGTGTAGACGCTGAGAGAGACAGGATCATTTAGCCTAGAGAAAGTTCAAGGGGACCTTATCCATATGTATAAATACCTGATATGGTGGATTAAAGAGGAAGCCAGATTGTTCTAAGTGGTGCCCAAGGACAGGCTAAGAGGCAATGGGCACTCTGAAATAGAGAAAATTGCATTTAAACATAGTAATGTTTTTTATTGTACAGATGACTGGACACTGGCCCAGTTATCCTTCAGATACTCAAAACCCACCTGGTCATGGTTCTGAGCAACCTGCATAGCGGACCCTGCTTTGAGCAGGGGAGATATTGGTGAACTAAATAACCTTCAGGGGCCCCTTCCAGCCACACCCATTCTGTGACTCTGATGCTGTAAAGAAGCCCAAAACAAAGTGCTTGCTGTAACTAGCTCTGCACATGTAAAGAAGGATAAGCTTGAAAATGACAACACCCACACTCTCTCTGTTCATGTCAATTGTACCACTTACCAGGACAAATACCAAGCTTAGGAGAAGCAAAGCTAAGGAGGTCTTCTGGTATGGCTGAGCTGTAACCCCAACAGAACTTTTGTTATGCCATCACTTTCCCCCACATAGACACATCCTTAGTTACAGGACTACATTATTACATAAAGGCAGTCACTGAGATAATGATGCATCCCTCCTTATCAAAACTGAGAGTAAGTAGGAAAGGTGATGCACTGACTTGGAAATAAAAATGAGCAGGTTTTAAGGATACAGAAGAAAAAACAGCTGTGGAAGAAATGACATAGAACTCAATCAGGATACACAGGCTATTAGCAAAAATCTTTTTATACATAGCAATTGTTTTAAAATAATTAATTCAAATTGTCTTATCAAAACAGTATCAGTCATTTCCTGAGTTCATTCACTGTGTTAAATGGGTGTCAAATATACTTTGCTGCACTTTTGTTTCAGTGTGACATTAGTTCATAGATCCCAAATAAAGTACTGCTATCCAAAGTCAGTCTCAAAAATGCAAGTCAGTCATTATAATTCACCAACAAGGTAAATCTTGCCTGCTCAGATGCAAATAATACCTTTTGTCATTTCTCTAGGTTGGACGAAAAATTCACTGTCAAGGTTGCTGATTTTGGTCTTGCTAGAGATGTCTATGATAAAGAATATTACAGTGTGCACAATAAAACAGGAGCTAAACTGCCAGTGAAATGGATGGCTTTAGAAAGTTTACAAACTCAGAAGTTCACAACAAAGTCAGACGTGGTAATGTACAAACATATTTGTATCACCTATTTATTTCTTTCATATTGCCTGAGGCATCTTTCTAATATTTAATTTATGGAACAACTCCAAATCAAAACTTGCATTTAAATCTAGCTTTTCTTCATGTAAGAATAAAAGAGTTTACATCCAGAAAGTGTATATGTCCCAATCACAAAGCAAGAAGTTGTTGACCTGATTATATCTTACTGCTCAGGAAAGAATTAGGAGTTTAACCCTGTTCCAAGGGAAACTAAGGACATTCCAAGAAGCCAGGTTGGAGCTGAACCCTGCTGTAGGAGGGGCTCTGTGAAGCTTGACAGAACAGGTTAACTTGGAGACTTGTAAAAGTTCTCCAAAATACTTCATTTGCTTTATAAATACTTACTGGCTGCCTACAGCAATCTCAAGTATTACCTGGCAATTTATGAAGAAAAAATTGTTACAATGAAGTCAGTTGGCTGGATTGCTTTGTATTTTAGCTCTCCATTCAATCCAGATTCAGACTGACCTGTGATGCATAGAATTTTCACCATGTATATTGTCTTCAGCACATATTTACACAGAGTTAGTCAGATCATCAGTTCATGTAAACTGGCAGAACTCCATTAACCTCAAAAGAGGTCTGCCAATTTATACCAGCAAAGTAGCAGGCTTATAGGCTTTTATTTTCTTTCATTTACTTAGATGAGATTTTCTGGCTCTTATTTAAGTGGCTCCTCAAGTCCCTACAGCATTTATTAGCCCACTTAAAAGAAAGCTGAATGCAGTAAAACATTCAAAGGGAAAATCCATGCAGTTGAATGCTTAAATCTGTCAAACCATCTTCTAAAACAGGAATGTAAAGCCCTCCAACCCTTTAACTTTTTATTTATGTATTTGTTTTCTTAGTGGTCCTTTGGTGTATTGTTATGGGAACTTATGACACGAGGGGCACCACCTTATCCTGATGTAAATTCTTTTGATATAACTGTTTACTTACTACAAGGAAGAAGGCTGCTGCAACCTGAATACTGCCCTGATCCACTGTAAGTAAATAGTTTGCAAAGGCTGCTGCAAATGCAGCTGATTCTGGCACTACAGTAATTGAGACTGTGGGGGGAAAGAGAAAGTTGGGGTTTTTTTCTTTTTATGTGATTTCATAATTGAACATTTCTTTTATTTGAATGGCAGGTATGAAGTAATGCTGAAGTGCTGGCATCCAAAACCTGAGATGCGTCCAGCATTTTCTGAACTTGTTTCAAAAATATCAACAATCTTCTCCACTTTTATTGGGGAACACTATGTTCATGTCAATGCTACTTATGTCAATGTGAAGTGCATTGCTCCCTATCCTTCTCTTCTATCATCACAAGACAACACAGACATGGATGTTGACACATGACGGGTATGTCTGAAATTAAGGAAAATCCATTCTTAGTTGTATGAACAAAAAGCAAAACATTTTGTCCACTAGTTTTTACTGCCCGGTCTTTGTGAGAACACTGTTGCACATGTTTATGTTGTTGCCCAAGTTGCACTAGTAAAAGGACACAATATTGTATTGTTTAAGGATACAGGATTCCATAAACCATCACAGTAATTTCCAAGTATTTGGAGAACGCCATCAATTTACCAAATGGAAATATGGTGTGCTACCATCCAGAGCTAGTTCAAACTGTCATTAATGTGTGCTCAGATCCAAGAACAAAGACTCATCATTAATGCCATGAAAAGTAGAATATCAATCAGTATGGATGGAAGGACTGTACTGTGCATGTACTTTAGGTTAATGAGCAGTGCAGAAATGGTTTTCACACAAAAGGCAAAGAAATGCAATGAGAATTACAAGAGTTTAAAATGTATTTTCATTCCACATGGGGAAAACTTTGGATTTTTGAACTACATCAACAAGGTTTCTAAGAACCTAGGCAGCCAAGGTAGCCAGCCTCATGGTGTCTTAACAGAAATCGAAATCAAGAAATGGCGTGCAGTAAAATAAGTATAGAAAAGTATGATTGAGTAAGAAGTGGGTGAGGAAGGCCAAGACAAAACTGGAACAGAACCTGGCAGGAGAGGCAAAGAATAACAGAAAGGGCTTCTACTGGTACATTAATCAGAAAAGTAAGGCCAAAGAAGGTGTTCGCCCTCTGTTAAACAATGCTGATGGACAAGGAGAAGTCTGAGGTGCTTAACTTTCTTTCCTCAGTCTTCAATGGCAACATTCCCACACCTCTTGAATGGATGGACAACAGGATGAGGACTGGGAGAGCAAAGCCCCTCCCACTGTAAGCAAAGACCAGGTTCACGACCACCTAGAGAACCTGAGAGTGCCCAAGTCTATGGGACCTGATGAAATGTAGTTCTGAAGGAATTGGTTGATGCAGTTGCCAAACTACTCTCCATGATATTCAAAAAGTCATGGCAGTCAGGGAAAGTCCCAGGTGACTGGAAAAAGGGGAACAGTGTACCTGTCTTTAAGAAGAGAACAAAGAACAACCCTGGAAACCTGTCAGCCTCAGCTCTGTGCCTGGGAAGGTCATGGAACAGATCCTCCTAGAAGGCACATGAAGGTCAGGGCAGTCCTTCACCAGAATTCAAGACACCAGCACAGCTTCTCCAAGGGCAAGTCCTGCCTGACCAGCCTAGTGGCCTTCTATGAAGGAGTGACTATACCAGTGGAAAAGGGGAGGTGTGCAGAGGTCATTTATCTGGGCTTCTCTAAAGCTTTTGCCATGGTCCCCCACAACATCCTCTGTAAACTGGAGATGGATTTGATGGGTGGAGTGTTAGATGGATGAGAAGTCTTTTGGACAGTCGCATCCAGAGGATAGTGGTCAATGTCTCAGAGTCCCAATGGCCATCAGTGACAAGTGGTGTCCCTCAGGGGTCAGCATTGGGACCAGTGTTATTTAATACCTTCATTAATGACATAGACAAAGGGTGCAAGTGCACCCATGGCAAATTTGCAGGTGACACCAAGCTGAGCAGTGCAGCTGACACACCTGAAGGGCGGATGCCATCCAGAGGGACCTGGACAAGCTCAAGAAGTGGGTCCATGGGAATGCCATGAGTTTAAACAGGACCAAGTGCAAGCTGCTGCAGCTGGGTCAGGGCAACCCCTGTAACAGAAGGTTGGGGGAGGGACAGATCCAGAGCAGCCCTGCCAAGGACTTGGGGTGCATGAGAGGCTGGACATGAGCAGGCAAAGTGCCCTCCCAGCCCAGAAAGCCAATTGTATCCTGGGCTGCATCAAGAGCAGTGTGGCCAGCTGCTCAAGGGAGGGGATTCTGCCCCACTGCTTCACTCTGGTGAGAGTGCACCTGGAGTGCTGCATCCAGCCCTGGGGCCCCATCACAGGAAGGACATCAATCATCAGCCATGATGATTAGAGAGCTGGAGCACTTCTCCAGTGGGGAAAGGCTGGGAGAATTGGGATTGTTCAGCCTGGAAGAGAGAAGGCTTTGGGATTACCTAATTGTGGCCTTCCAGTACCTGAAGGGAGCCTGCAGGAATGATGGAACAAGACTATTTATAAAGGCACGAAGTGACAGAACAAGGGGGAATGAATTTAAACTGAAAGACAGCAGGTTTTAAATTAGATATTGGGGAAAAATTCTTTAGGGTGGTGACACTGGAACAGGCTGTCCAGGGAAATTGTGAATGCCCCATCCCTGGAATTTTTAACATTCATCAATGTACCCACAGCAGAGGGGCTGGAACTATATGATCTTCAAGGTCCCTTCCAACCTTGAATTCTATAGAATTCTGTAGAATTCTATGATTCTATGTCTTACTAGTTCTCTGTTATTGTCAGACGGTACAAAAACCAAAGGGAAAGTCATCTAGCTTAAAGCATTCCTAGTGTCAACATTATTTCAACATGCAACCATTTCTTTGAGTCAAACAGTCTGTAGCAACAGATCTCTTGCTGAAAAACAAAAAGCCTCCATTTCTTTCAATAAGCAATGAATCACTCTGAGAATTAAAACTTGAAGGCTGCTGTCTGGTGAGTCACTTGGAGCAGCTGAAGCTCTGCCACCTACCCTTGGATGGAGCTACTGATGTGAGTAAGGAGCAGAGGTGTTGCAGGCAGCCCTGACCTAAAAAGACACCACCATAGCAGGCATATCAGTAACTTTTTCATACCAGCCCTGAAGAGCAAAGAAGACTGATCAAAAAAGAAATGGCTTTAGGCCCTCTTTACTCTCTTCTTGGATCACACAACCCAGTGAATTATCTACTTTTAATGCTAAGTTATGACCAGAGAAACAATTTTGAAAAGAGATAGTAAATAAAACTTCTATTCATTAGGGAAGAGTACTATAACTTTAGGGCAAACATCACATGTCATTTCTGTTCCTGTGGAATTCTGTGCATACTACTGTATAGTTTGTTTAGAATAGGATAGAACTGGGTTTGCTGGTGTAAACACATAAAGTATTCTATTTTTATATTAAAAAAAGTTTATTTTTAATGACATTTACAAAGTTTGGTTAGGCCACAAAATACTGCACTGTGAACATTTCAGAAAATGTATGTCAATGTACATGATTCATAAACTGTAGCAACCTTAAGAAATACTGTGTAAATATTCCAAAGGAAAAGAACTGACTGTAAACACACTCCACCATAAGTATAATATCTCCATTGCTGCAGGCAAGCCATTTTAAGATCTTCAAAGAGAGGTAATGCAGATAAAGAACTGATATAAGGGAGATATATTGTACATGGGAGACTGTGTTATAACTGAAAGATTTATAATGAGGGCAGAGTGTGTAGGCAAGCTATGAGCAGATAATATTGTATTGTGTTTCATCACCACTTTCATTTCAGAAATGAACTTTCATGTCTGCTGAGAGTGATACTAATTGTAGATTGCTCAAGGACAAAAGGCTTTGCTGCAGGCAAAAAAAATCATCTCTATGGTTGTTAAAACAGCTAAGGAAGTTTATGACACATAGATTTGGAGAAGTTACTCCAAACTTGTACGTACATGCTTGAGGAACGCTGCAATGTGAAACAGAGGACATTTTTTACTATTTATGAAGTTTGCTTAATAAAGTTAATGTTGTGTCTGGGACACCTGTAAGAATATGTGATTCTGGTAAAGATTTGATGCTAGTAAGTTCATATATCTGCAAAGAACTGAATGGTACTTATGTTTATAGTTGTTGTTATGACCGAATAAACATGTCATTAAAATGAATTATTGCAATACTTTAAGCTCCTAGTGCTGTAATTACTGTTCACATTGACTGTTAAACTGACAAGTCTGACCATATGCTTTTTCTGGGTAACATGGGAAGAGCAACCTCTGGAACTGTGGGAGAGAAGGGAAAAAACTCAGAAACCTAAAGATACAGAGTGCACCAATAAATCAAACACACAGTTCATCAGCCATTAATATGTAAGAGAAAGATGGTGAATATTTCTCATCAACAACTGTGGCATTGTTTGTTTGAATTGGAAACGTCTTGCCTAACCACAGGCTGTACCCATACAGAGCCTTAAAATTCTTGATGCACTTAGAGTTGGAGTGGCATTTGAAGCTTGGAATTTAACTATCATAAGGAGTACCTGCATGGCCCAACAAAGATGCCAGCACTGTGTTTGGTGTCCAAGTCCCTAATCAGTCATAATCCACAAGAAATTTCAAGTACCTGAATCTGTGTCCCTCAGGGTCATCCATCCTGCATTTAATGTGTGCAAGGTGCTTTTTATCTGTGACACCTGAAGAGAAAAACCCACAGGCCTCTTGGTTCTTCTAGAGCAAGATGAGGCAGCCCCACCCTTCTTCCACACATTTCCTCCCAGTCACATGAGATGTCTCCCACTGAATTCACAGGTTTCCTTTCGTGAAGAGTATTTTTAGTGGGTACCCCACAAACACTGCAATACACACTGTCCTGTGTCACTCGAAGTCGGACCCTACAAGCTTATTTCTCCAGTGTCTTATCTCATTTTGTACTTACTTCACATGATGAATGTACATCATCTCATTGACAGCAGACAGAACATGAGCCAGCAGTGTGCCCAGGTGGCCAAGAAGGCCAGCGGCATCCTGCATTGGATCAGGAATGGTGTGTCCAGCAGGAGCAGGGAAGTGATTCCTTTCCTGCACTCAGCACTGGTGAGGCCACACCTTGAGTGCTGTGTCCAGCTCTGAGCCCCCCAGTTTAGGAGGGATGTTGAGATGCTGCAGCACGTTCAGAGAGGGGCAATAAGGCTGGGGAAGGGTCTGGAACATAAGTCTTGTGAGGAGCAGCTGAGGGAGCTGGGGTTGTTTAGCCTGGAGAAAAGAAGGCTCAGGGGAGACCTTATTGCTCTCTAAAGTTACCTGAAAGGAGGCTTTAGCCAGGGGATCAGCCTCTTCTCCCAGGGAACCAGCAACAAGACAAGAGGACACAGTCTTAAGCTGGGCCACGGCAGGTTTCGTTGGAAGAAGTTCTTCACAGAAAGAGTGACTGAGCATTGGGATGGGCTGCCCAGGAAGGGGGTGGAGTCACTGTCCCTTGAGGTATTTTAGAAAAGACTGGATGTGGCACTCAGTGCCATGGTCTAGTTGACAAAGTGGTGTTAAGTCCTAGGTTAGACTTGATGATCTCAAAGATCTCCAACTTAGTGAATTCTGCGATCTCAACTGATTAAAATCAGCATTTATATGCTCTTGCCATTTCGTAATATCAGGAAAACCCAACATCAAAACACATCTTCTCCAGACACATTTACTTCTTAACAAAAAATATATATGCTCAGTTTCACCTCAAAGTATATTTCAGGGAGAAGTCTAGACTTAATGATCTCCGGAGGTCCCTTCCAACCCTAAATATTCTTCTATTATGTGAAAAAGGCATTGAAAATAGTAGCCAAGAACGAAAATATTCTGCTAGCTCACAAGACCGATCAATTTTTGTATTCTAATTATTTATATTTAACTTAATTCCCAATAAATTTTCAGGATTTCCTTCAAAAGTCAGTAAAAAATCTCCAAGGTTTTTACACGATCTGCTATTAATACCATAATCTTCAATCTCAACCAGTGTAACACACAGTCAAATGATGATCTGAACTTAAATACCAGATTTGTAACACATTCCTCTGATTACTTCTCATGATTTCTCAGGGATGCTATATATTGCATTTTTGAAAGGGTCAACAGAATCACAAGCTTCCCATGGTCAGTTTTTCATCCTAGTCATTTTTATTATACCAGGTACACACTGCAGCAGATCTGCAGCTGACTTACACCAGAAGGCTTCCCACCACAGGAATATTAACAGTGGATGGGGCCCATGGTCAAAACATTGCATTAACAGATACCCTACACAAAAGCCAAGAGACTGAAAAATAGAGGGGGGGGGGAGGGATATCCTCACCCCACAGAAGTATTCCTGTTGATTTAACACCAACTTTTTGAGTGCACTATTAATTCAGCCATTGAGAGTCATCTGCCTCTATTTAGGAAGAATTTTAATCCATTGAGAGTAACTTGCCTCTATTAAGGAAGATTTTTAATATATCCAACAATATTAAAGGTTTCCAAAACAAAGGAAACTGGTACACAGTACCACTGGGTTGCTAAGGCTTAGCATATTGCTAATCTTCTGTCTCTGGTGTTAAAATCAGTCATGAAGAAGAGACCTACATGCTTTATGTAAATAAATTATGAGGTTGCAGTGGCAAAAACAGCACAGGTGAGAAACTGCAAAAGGGCCTCAAAATAATTTTATATCTAAAGATGAAACTCTCCCTTCAGAAATTCCATTTCTGGGATTCAGCCATAGTACTATATCAGAGGAAAAGGTCAGAGCAGATAAATGAAATGGAAATCATAATAGGTTTTTTACTCACTAAGCAAAACATCTATTCCTGAAAATTCCAATTTCCATTCTTTTTAACAAACAGGTCATGAACTGAGTATTCCGAGCATGAAAGACAGACTCAGGAAATCTTAGGATTGTGCCAAACTGATTAGTAAAAACATTTACAAGAAATTGTGATCTCACAGACAGCAGGGAGAACTCAGAACAACTTTATTGGCTCAACAGACACCAGCCCAGTGGAAATCAGTCTCTCACCCCAAAACTGTGCTCTGACACTAAACCTGAATTTTCCTTTTGCAATCCCCATCCACCTGCTAACAATACAGGTGCATTTACTTCCCGTGAGGATACCAAAAGGGTCTTTCTGATTAAGGTTAAGCACTTGTAGCTACTCCATGACTTCCTGGGGGACAGAAGAGAAAAGATTTCTGTTTTGTAAGAAAATCTGCTTCCCTGGCTGCTGCTACTATTAATTTTGGTGCTTTCCTTTCAAGAGCCAGCAGCCTCCTCCCTACACTCAATGCCTGGGGAGAAGCCCTCAGCAGAAGGTAAATCCTTGCCATAATCAGCCCAGGGAGACCCTCTGGTTTCCGTGTGCTTTTCTGTTTCAGTAATGAGTACTTCGATACAGCCCAGTGCTGTTTGGAGGTTCATCACTATCTGCCAAATGTTTTCTTACATTCATTAAAATTTAACAGGGAAGTCATCCTTGCTCGGGCCTCTGAGGCTCTGTGCATTTCTACAAACACCATGCATTAACACTTGCCAGGTTCTAATTATCAAGCACACATTGAGACCCTCTCTGGCACAAATGAGTTGAATATCCTCCTTTAGGATGTGAAAAATGTTATTGCCAAAAACTTTAGGGTGCATGACCAAACATGGACACCTCAGCTGCCAGGAGGCTGCAGCTCACTGGGGCTCTTGGCATGCTTTGCAAGTGTGACAAAACTGAACACAAATGCTAAAAATAGAGTTTGAAATTAATTAGGAAGGAAAAAAAGCCTCCAGACAACAGTGGTATATTCTCTATCTTGTGTGACTCAATATAAAATAAAGGCAATTTAAGAAAGACAGTGGGGCTGCAGCCTGTTGGAGCTCATGGCAGGGAATTGATGGCAAACACGTGGGAACATGTGACAATACATACAGCCTCATCAGCAAGTGGAACATAACAAGGAGTGAGTCACATCCAACTCCAATTGCATGTTATCAGTTTCTTTAAGCACACCTTAGAAGAAAAGACTGCTACAGGAATGACAAACATCATCAGAAGTTAAAAACTCTTTCACCATGTGACTTCTGCGTTTTGTAGAGAAATGTAATTAAATGAATAGCTTCTCATTTATTGTCATTTATTGGAAATGTATCAATTGAAACTACCTGGGCTATTAAATCATTAGCCATGCCCCTGTGATATATCTGCCACCTGGCCACGAGAATTGCTACAGCATTGAAACATTTCCCTCAAAGGTCAATAGCTCCATAATTGTGAAAATGCTCCAGCACTGCTGTGTCCTCCACATACTTTTGAGCACCGAATTGTTGCTGCCATACTCAGAATTTTTGAACAGTAGCTCTGAATCAAATGGGAAGAGGGTAAAAAATTGTCAGGCCCATGCAGTTCCCATGAATCATGTCACTGAAGTGATGAAAAAAAACTCACCTAATTGAAAGGTGTAATCTGGGTTGCTGTATGAAAGGCAGGTACACAAAGGCCATCTATGTATGAACTATTTCTACTTCTTTTTATGAAGATTAAGTTTACTCAAAAATATCCTGAAAAAAATACCTCTACATCTGCAATAACAGTGATAAAATACATTTACTAGGAATACTATTATTAATTTGTATTAGCAGGGGTTTTTTATAACCATCACAAAAATACAAAGTAAATTACTTTAGAATATGATTAAATTAAATCTATGTCATATATCTAGGAGCTTCAAAATGTACCTGCCAATTCATTTAGGAAAATGAAAAGAATTTGTTTCTATTAGCCATTCTGGGCACCTTGAAATAGGTTTTGTGTCTTCTGAAACCTGAGTTTGATTCAAGGGAAACCGATTTTGGGTTATTTGGCAGAAACTACATTTCTCTGCAGTATTTGAGGGTTCATCTGTCTGCCAAAACTGATTTACCAAATACTTTGTTCTGGTTCCTGCCTCTAGTATCTTCACACTAGCAAGAAGGCATCATTACATGGAGGTTCTGTGTACAAATACCTACCCAATATTATTCTCTGTAGATAATTCTAAATAGGAAGATAAGGTCTGGATGGTAAAGAACAATATGTTTATATTATTACTACTGTGATGTCAATCATTATTGACACAGCACTTCTCCCAAGACTCCCTTTCCAAAGTCCGTATAATACTTACATAAAATTTATGTAGTTATATATATATATTTTACTGTATAAAATAGTGAATGGTGTTAAAATAGCAACTTCATTGCAGGGAAAGTATCATCCATGAAGGTTAATGGCCCATACTGAAAAGCCAATAACAAACGTCTTTGCTTAATGAAATGCTTGGTTTAGATCATATTTTTTCATATTGTGCTCCTGCACTAGTCTGCCAAGCAGATAGTATAAAACAGACTCATGAGTCATTCATAAAGTGCAACATACAGGATCAACACTGGTATTTGCAACCTGAATTCAAATCAACAAGGTTTCATTTCAGTGAAAAAAAAACCAACAAAAACCAACCCAACAAACTTCCTTTATCACCTGAAGGAGAATATAGAAGTTTTGTCCATCATTCCTACATTAAGCCACAATCAGGGAATTAGAGACTGCAAGAAGATCAAAGGGTTTTACAGCTCAAGGTACCCAAGACTATTTTCTACAAGTTTAATGCCACTCCTTCCCACCACTCTTACTAATACCCCTAAACAGCTAGGTCAAATTTTATGAGGAGTAATTTTAAAAGCTGGAAGAGCTCTCTCTGGAAAAAAGCCATCTGTTTGAAGTGTTCAACTGCAAGATCTGAAACACTTCCCAGCATTTTTTCACTTCCCAGATGTACTGCAAGTTCCAAATATCTGAGCATAAAGTGACAGATTTGCACAGTTGTAAGGGAACTTCTGTTCAGTAGTAAAGCAGAACTGAGCAGTAAGCTGTCAGATACGGGGCATCTGAACAAGGAGGGCTGCTGCTTTGGCTTATCTATGTTTTGCAATGCCAGTGCTGTGTTTTTCATGTATGTGAAAGGTATCCACAAACACAGACACTTATGTTGTGCAGTGGGTTTTTGTTAGGTACAGATTGCATATATATCACATCTTCCCACAGAGCCAAGCTACGCTTAGACAATATGAGAGATGTTCCTCAGCCTACAATAATTTTTAACTCAAGACAAGGGAAAACTGATAAAAAACTGTTGAAAAAGCATCAAATCCATCCTACCTCTGTGATCAGCTAACATCAGTACACTGTTCAACATGAAGGTGTTAACCAGGAACGCAGACCATGGCATACAGCTCAAAAATCAATCACTCTTAGGAAGACCTAAGGAAATTATTAGCAAAATTATTTGTGATTAAGAAATACTGAAGAATGTAGAAATGTCATCATAAAAGCCTCCTTGTTTCCATTCATGATGCTTCTAATCAAACACTCTTCTGATTAAATAGCTAATGAAAATTTCAGCCTACTATGGTAATGCCTAGTGCCAAGGCCTGAGGAGGAAAGCTGGCCAGAGAATTAACAGAAAGAACCAACTTTGGAGATATAAGTTTTCCTTTTTTATAATGAATACTACTACCTAGTTTGGAGAGAGTGCTTTTCATAAATATATTTCAAAGCACATGCACAGAAATACAGGGCTGGAAGACATGTCAGGAGATTATTTGGTCCAACTCATGTCACTAAGATAGGGTGAACACAAGCTGCCTCAGCAAACATTTGTCTAAATTTTTTTTTTAAACCCACTTTTACAAGCTACAAGGATTTCAAGGTTTCATCTTTTTGTATCGTGCAGAAAGTTCTCCTGGATTTCTTTTCTACATCTTTCTCACTCACCACAAGACCCATGTCTTTGTTTTTGCCCCAAACACTGGCTACATAGCCAACAAACAACTGTCAGGTCATCTATAGAAAAAAATTAAGCAAAAATGCCTCCTTTAATCTCTTTTCTTCTCAGATTAAAAAGTTCTTTTCATCCCTTAGTCATAGCTTTTATTTTCTTAACATATTAAGTTTCTTCTTGCTAGTTCTTCCCAATCTATCTTTATTTCTTTACTTCTAAATTGTGGTGCCAAAGATAAACTTGGTTTACTCTTGAAATGTACCACTTAATAGAGTGACTAGGTCAGTGGTTGTGTTGCTCATGGCTAAATTCAGTCACCAATAATATAATCCAAGTTTCCTGAACAAACAACCTACTACAGCACATTACGTGCTTAGAGGTTTTTTCCACAAACAGATTGAGAAATGTGGCTCTAGGTGTGAACAAGGCAAATAAATAGCTTGCTTGAAGATCTTTCTGATGATACAAGTTAGACGGGTCTGCAATACACTGAGTCCTCTTTTTAATAAGTCTGTATCCTACTTCTGTCTTGAGATGATGTCCCTCCCCTAACTCATTCTTTTGTGATTACCTTAGTTGAACCACTGCAATCAGAAAAGCTGCCTCAAGAGGAAACTTTTAACCAAGGAGCTACAGCAAAGCCAGGAGCAGGACCTCAGGTTAGTTGGAACCCTAATCCTTCATCCCTTAGCCTTCATTAAAAGAATATTACATTCATTTTTACATAACACATATTTTTTCATGCATATGTATTTAGTGGTTTCACACTTCCTTTGTCTCTATTTTAACTAACTTTGATCCATTAACTTTGAATAACTTCTATAATTCAGCCAGGCAATATCAAAGAATGAGAGATCTCTGGCTTCTAGAAACAGAGCTGTACAAAAAGGAATTTCTTGAGCACTTATTCATGGATAGGTCAGGCAGAAAACAGGCCAGACTGAGGAAGCAGAGCAAAGCTAAGAGCACAATAAAGACATTGTTCATGGTGTAATAGGAAGTTATGATATTTGGAGAGATGGAAACGTTAGACTTGGGTAGGTAAGGGAGGAGATGCACTGAGGCTCCACATTTGCTGTTATACCAACACTCCTGCCACTCTCTCCCTCACGTCAAACCTGATGCATGGAAAAAATGCCCAAGGGCCTGGGAGGTGTCTCCTTCTAACAAGTGCTCTCTGAGGCCACTGATCCTGACAGGGAGCTCTCGAGACTGCAGCCAGTGGGCAAGGGATGAAGTTCTCTCAAAGTACTGAGAGAAGTTGTTTCTTCGGCAGTGCTTACTAGTAATAGCATATTCTGTACAAAGACTGGCACAGCAGTTAAAACTCAGAGGCACACGCATTGAACATCAGCTCCCTCTGCTGTAAACACATTGGGATATGTTCTTCTGCCACCCCACCACCCCCCCAAATGGTCAGACTTGACAAAAGTCCTACTCTGAAGCACGGTGACTAAGATCACTGGAAAAACAGATCCTGTAGAACCGGCAGACAGGAAGACAGCACAGATTTTTCTTTTCAGTTCTTGTGGTTATGATAATTAAGTTTTCAGTCTTCTTGTATGCTGCATATATCCATCTCTAGTATGTCTCAAAACTGGAATAAATTTCACGATCTTAATCTAATATCTTACAAACAACTGTAGGCTATAGTCTACAGAACAGTCTGCTGCAGTAACTGCAGTCCTGCCTTTATTAGTCACAATATTAATTTCTGACAGAAAATGTAATGGCATGGACCCTAACCCCTGCTAATCATTTTCCTAATTATGATGTTTTGTCTTCCTGAAAAGGTTAAAATTCTGACAAGTCTCAATATCTGATGGCTGTGTCCATCTATACTGAGGGGTATTCTTGGTTCCAGCAGAAATCAGAGACATTTGCAGCACAGCTCAGTAACATAGTTTCATTAATAGATAAGATTTACTCAGAAGTATTACTTGAAAGGACAGAAATATTTGCTCAGGCCAGACTGAATTAAATTAATAGTTTAAGCATAAAAATACAAGAGGTTGGCTTTTTAAAGAGAAACAGAAATATTTTTTGTTTTGAAATTGACCTTATTTTTTTAATGTTAGACTAAACAAAAGTTTAATTTCAGATTAAACCAGTGCCCATGGTTTTACTCAGCATGAAATCCAATTAAAAGATCAAAGTATCAAAAGTCAGCCAAGAGATCAAGAAAGATGAGGACAGCAGAGAGGCTCTGAGACTTGCCCAAGAGTGGATAGTCAGAGCCTGTAGTGAAATTTATATGTAATGGAAAGGAAAGACACAAGATCAGAAAGAATCCAAACAGCCAGAGAAGTGATCAATAGCCTATCCATGAAAATGGCTCATTTATTGATTACAAAAAGGAGAAGGAAGGTGTTAAAGTTGTAAGACAGGGATAGAGAGCTGAGCGCTGAGATTCCAGTTTGTTTGAATGTTGAAGAACAGAGACAAGAAGATGAAAGAGTGAACAGATGAAAATATGATCAAGGAAGGTTAGCTCAGAGGACAAGGATGCATCAAGGGGATGGGCTGAAAGCACTGAAGGAGCATTGACAGCTAGCAAGTATCTCCAAGTAAGGAACCTGAGAGACAGACAGAGCTGCCCCAGACAATAGGAGAGAGGGACAGGAGACAAGGACACCAGCATGTCTGACCAGCATGGGTTGGAGAGATTTCAAAAAATACCCCAGCTTCTCATGCCATCCTTCCTCTATGCTGTAGTACAGATGGTCAGATCTCATCCTTAGCCATGGGCCTCTAGAGTCCCCAAAGACAGATAATGAGAGAACAGGGATAAAAAGCAGAAAGTCAGTTTGATCAACTTAATGCTTACTTTGTACCATTCCTTTGATAGGAACAGAATAGTCAAAGCAAATAAAGCTGCTCTGAAATAGAAATTGACAGGACAAAATGTAGCAAGTACATGAGTGGAACTTTATCAGAATTATGCCACAACTCATTAATCTGTATCACAGTAGTGGTGTTACTTTAAAGTTAACACCAGCATTTTCAAAGCAAAAGGTCTTCTGGATCTCTAGCAACTCACTGCAAACCCTTTGCAGCTAATCAGTATCATTGCTTCAAAGGAAATTAAACTGTCTACACCCAGTAACTCTAGTGGCATTTGATCTACAATTGGCTTGAAGTTAAAAATTAATTACCCTTCCAACATATTGATTACATGACTATAAATATAAAAGCAGCAGCCCAGAACAATGTACACTGACCCTCTGTTGAAGCAGCATGTTTGTTTTCAAAAGGAGCTAATTAAGACAAGTTCCCGAGAAGAGGCAGCAGTAAAACTAAAACCAACATTGCCATCTAGTGCATTGCTGTGGTCAGAGCATCACACAGAATCACATAATGCTTTATTTCACTACCCAATGCTAATGGAAAAGGACTGATAAATTAATACCACACTCTACATGCCTGAGGTCCCGAGGCTTACCCGGGGGAAATAGACAACTTTCGGGCAAAGACAGTCTTACATCATATTTACATTTCTATTATTAATAAAACCTCACAGTTAAGTCTACTTAGTAGGTTTAACTACTGACTCTGAATTAACTGAAATAAATAAAGCTATACATTAACATTAATTCTCAGGTTCTAAATAATTTTGTTTCAAAACAGCTACACTGAAACCTTTCTGGTTTTTTTAGATGTTGTCTAGGCTGAGAGAGGAGTTGTCCAGCCTGCAGAAGACTCCAGAGAGCTTACAGCATCCTTCCTATATCTGAATGGGCCTACAAGAAAGGTGGAAAGGGACATTTTACAAGGGTATGGAGTGACAGGAAAAGAGAGAATGGCTCTAAACTGAAAAAGGGTAGGTTTAGGTTAGATATCAGGAAGAAATTCTTTACTGTGAGAGCAGTGAGACAATGGAACTGGTTACCCAGAGAAGCTGTGGGTGCCCCATCCCTATAAGTGCCGAAGGCCAGGCTGGATGGCACTCTGAACAACCTGCTCTAGTGGAAAGTATCCCTGACCACTGCAGGGGCAGGCAAAGCAGGGGGCGGGGGGGGGGGCGGGGTTGTGCAACTAGGTGATCTTTAAGGTCTTTTCCAATCCAAGTTATAATCTTTATAATATGCACTAAAATAGATAAAAAATTCTGTATATGTTTCAAATCTTTTTATTAGAATCACAGAATATGCTGAGTTGGAAGGGACTCACAAGGATCATCAAAGTCAAACTCCTGGCCTTGCACAGGACAAACCCATGATCCACACCATGCACCTGAGAGCGCTGTCCAAATGCTTCTGGAACTCTGTCAGGCTGGTGCTGTGGCCACTTCCCTGGGGAGCCTGTCCCAGTGCTCAGCCACCTTCTGGGTGAAAAATCTTTTCCTATTATACAATCTAAACCTCCCCTGACACAGCTGCATGCTCTTTCCTCAAGTCCTGTCACTGGTCACAAGAGAGATCAGTGCCTGCCCCTCCATTTCCCCTCATTAGTAACTGCAGTGAGGTCTCCCCTCAGTCTCCTCTTCTCCAGGCTGAACAGACCAAATGACCTCAGCCACTCCTCACACAGCTTCCCCTCAAGGCCCTTCACCATCTTCATTGCCCTCCTTTGGACACTCTCTCACAGCTTTGTATCTTTCTCATATTGTGACACCCAAAACTGCCCAGAATATTTAAGGTGAGACTACATCAGTGTAGAGCAGAGTGGGACAATCCCCATCCCAGCTGGTGATGCTGGGCCCCCCAGGACACAGGTGGCCCTCCTGACTGCCAGGGCACTGCTGACTCAAATTCAACTTGCCATGGACCAGGACACCCAGGTTCCTTTCTGCAGCGCTGCTTTCCAGTATCTCATTCCCCAGTCTGTACCTACATCCAGGACTCCCTTTCAGGTAAACAGAATACAGATTCAGCTCCCTTTTCCCAAAATCCTATACAGCTCTCTCACTGTATCTAGCATCATACTTTGCCCTCAACACTAGATTAAAGTACATTCATTGTCAGCTTCTTATATAGATTGCCTTAAACTACAAAAGAGACCCTAAAATTGAGGCTGTGTATCCTGCAGCAGGAAAAGATTACAATCTCTATGCCAATTGCCTCAGATTCCCTTCTCTACCCTAAGGACTCATATTTCACTGGGGTTTTTTTGTACCTATAGTCTGGTATCACTAATCTTTAATCCAGAAAATATAGTGTCAGGCACGTCTCAGTTGACATTGGGCACACAGATGTGTGTAGCATGTATAGAAGTCAAGCATACATCCTTCAGATTTTGCAGCTTTATTCACCAGCTTCTCCCTGATATCAGGGGAACCAGTCCATTGACATCCACTGAAAACACTTCACTATTTGTTTTGGTTTCCCTTTTGTTTGGTTCAGTTGGCCAAGAGAAATTCCTGTAAATGTTAAAACATAAAACCCTTGGTATGACATAGACCTGGCCCATTTTAGTGCAGGGCTGGTCACCAGCATGTGACCCCACCAGGCTCCAGTCCATCATACACACAACTAAACCCCAATTTTGCCAGATTTAGAGTGCTGCAACAGACTATCATGATTCAATCAGGGTTTATTAACAGACCATTTGAAAAACCCTTCCCTGGAATACAGCCCACAACAAGAGACAGGCTATATTGCATGGAAACTGTGAAGGGCCATGTGCTGTAAGGAAAAAAAATGTCATGAGATCTTCTTCCCTTTTCTCCCCACCTTCCCATTTCCCCACTCCTTTCCTACATCTTCTCTTTCTTCTCTGGATCCCAGGAGAATTTCCAGCAGACAAGGCAGCCAGCAATGGAGAATCAGTAGTCTGATGTGGCTCATAACAAAGACTGTGACTAAAAGGAATGTAAAGCCAAATCCAGAATCAAGTGGCAACGAAGAGCTAAAACTACCAGAAATTAACACATACAGGTCCAACCATGATGTGCTACACAAGGGGATGGCCAGAAAACAATGTGTGATGACACAGCTTCTGTGAGGAGCTGGACTCAGGTACAGCAGTTCTGTAAGTAAGCTCAACCAGGTTTAGAAACAGCTCTTCATGTCATCCTGTCAGCAAGCAGCACAGGAAGGCAGTGGTCCACCTGTGTCTTACCATGTCCACTATCTTTCCTTCTAGGTCTTTCATAGGTTATCAAACCCTCATCTTCTGCTACCATTAAATTCCAAAAAAACCTCTCTCTTGTCCTGTGTTGCACCTGAAACATCTATAATGGCACCTTGCTGAAAAATCTATAAAGGCAACTTGCTGCTCTTCTTTCCCCCTTTCCCTAAAAATCACTTTTGAGAGCCACAAAAATTTAAAGAACAAATAATAGGGAGACTAGAGAATCCTCTTCATCACTCTAGATGGTGTTACTTTACATATCTAGATATCCCACTTCTGCTTGTAGCTCCTCGTCCCTTCATCCTACACATCACAACAGAGACACAACAGAGACACTTCTTTTTTTGCTGCATATCCTGATCTGACATGAGAGACTAAAACCAGAACTTCAAAATCTTACTGTGAGGAAGGAAGTGGAGCACAGTATTTGCACTAACTTTCCACAGATTGCAAAAGCCTGAGCTTACCATTTGGAAAGAATGTACACGAGGCTTTCTCTCAGACTAATACTGATCCATGTCAGTCAGGGATATCATTATAGCACAGCAACAGGAGTTAAAACAGGCACAGGTATGTAGCAAATGCAATTCTATAAAAATTGGAAAACTGGTAAAGCACACGTGGAATAAAACTTTGTTCCCTTTCAGGGTCAAAAGCATTTTCTTTGGTTCAAAATAGTTCATCTAGATATTGAAAATTTTTAGTGAGTTATTAATTACAACCAAAATACAGTTAAAATTCTAAGGTTTTCCATTCCCAGTTAGTCCATACAAAATGCTTTCTAAAGTGCCACAAAGAGGAAAATGACAGCACTTTTTTGGAGTAAGTATAATGATTTACTCCTCTGTGCATTTCTTGAGCTTGGAGAAATGAAACTAGTAAAAACAGACCTTTAATCTTTGTGTTACTTTTTTTCTGAATTGCTCTTCTGAACCAAAAAAATGACTTCTTGGGGGGTTGTTGAGGACATTATGGTGGGATGTACTTTCTCTGGGTTTGCATTAGACGTTTGTCAATTGTCTTCATGACAGTTGAGGGAGAACAATCCCTATAACCCAATTTACTGCAACAAGAATGTACCTTTTTACAAACTTCTCAGGAATAAGC
Source organism: Phylloscopus trochilus trochilus (assembly GCA_016584745.2). Taxonomy (NCBI): domain Eukaryota; kingdom Metazoa; phylum Chordata; class Aves; order Passeriformes; family Phylloscopidae; genus Phylloscopus; species Phylloscopus trochilus. The sequence continues at coordinate 25,571,754 of WQNJ02000016.1, read as the reverse complement.
AGAATTGTTAATCTAATAAAAAACTCATTGCCATCAAGATAATCAACAATGGAAATACTTGGGGGAGGGGGTGCAAATTCTTTTTTTTAAACAATTTTATAAGGGCTTGTCAATATGAAGCCTATGAAGTTGGTCATAACTGAGTTCAAAACAAGCATTTATTGATTAATATTGCTTTGAATTGCTTTAGTAAGTTTTGAGCTTACTAAATTAATAATACAATGCATAAATCTTGCACTAACTTTGCTACGCCTCGGATATTAATCTTGCTTCTTGCAACAGACCTCTGTATCATTATAAACCCAATTAAGTGTAAAATTGAGGCCTCAGAATAAGAAAATGTAGGGGGTTTAAGTCAAACAAGTTGAATGCGATCTTGGGGCAATGTATAGTCATATAAAACTTAGCATTTCCTCAGACACACTGCCCATTAATCTGTAACCTCCTTGATTCCTGCTCATTTAATTTACCTGATCTGATCCACAGTCATCATCAACTTCAGAATTCAGTGGGTAAAATCTTGTCTCTCTTGTAGTCTCAAATTTCTATGACAACAGAAAATTGAGATCTATGCAATTACTACAGTCATATATAGGACTACTTTTGCTGAACTCAAATGGCAAGATAAATCCTCCAGTTTCTTCTACATCTAATGGGGTTTCGCTGTGTTTCAGTGCAGTGTTGAGAAATGACAGATCTCCCAAGGAAGCAGATCTTGGGCTCTAAGGCCACAAGTGAGTCCTGACTGCTACAGGCAATTTGCACCACTGTCTTAACCAGCCTTTGATTAAACAGAGCACTGCAGAACAACAACAACAAAAAAAAGAAAAACAAAACAACAAAAACAAACAAATAAAAACCAAAGCCCAAAAACCAAACCAAAACAAACATGTTTTAATAGATCAGTGTGATTTTATCAATGCACACCATGGCAACTGTTTCAAAAGTAGGTAAAAGAAGTAATCTTCCTACATGAATATTTGGACACTGTCCTAATTTTCACAAGTATTTAGCATTCAGGACTTTTATTGCAGTCAGAAGCAAGTGTGCTCAAGTGCTTATGCTGCGTATCATTCAGAGGCACAATATTCAAAAATAAAATTACATTATTTTACTTCAAAATCCAAGCTTCTCTTCCTACTATTTCTTCCAATATGTGCACAAGATCAAAAATTAAGGCCCCACACCACTCTTTAGCAGCATGAATACCACTGACTCTGTGAGGCATTTTTTTCTACACTAGCCCAGAAATTCTCAGCTCTTTGCTCACATCTGCTTGAATGGTTTATCTTTATTGAGATTTTATCTACATAAGACATTCAGTTCTACAGAGAGTAAAACAAAAAAGGATTTTGGACTCCTACGGTGAATCTCAACTTCATTAAACAAATCAGCACATTTACCATTTCCTGTTGAAAAATTAAATTGCCAAACAATGTCTCCTTTAGAACGAAAGTAAATAAATCCCGCTAGAAGACTACACCTCCTTTTTTTTTTTTTTTTTAGAAAGGAATAACTAAAAATATTAGCAAGAACCAGGCTCAGTGAGAAGGAAGGAAAGGAATTTTTATGTTTTCTCATGGAGCTTTTCAAAATCAGGTGGCTGCTCAAATCCTGTGAGCTACTGTTCTATTTCTTTAACAATTTGATGACTGGGGCAAGCAGTGCTCCAGCTCCTTTGCTCTCCCAGTTTTGCTTTCTCCTGCCTTCTCAATCTATCCCAATACAGAGCAAAGGCACATAGGTACACCAAAAGAGAACGAGACTGATTCAGGCATGAGAAATTTTGGATTTGTTGTAAAGGCACACCATTATCTTAAGGGCCCTCTTTAGCCTTTATGGGGTGCAGAACCCTTACACTTTGATTCCGATCTGTTTCCTAATCCCCAGCCTGTCCTCTTCCTTTGTTAATCTTAATGCTGTTCTATCTCCATATGATCAATAGCTATCGATACAGCATTCCTGATGTCTGAGTAGGAGCTGCAATAAAGGCAGTACAGAAGTACAGCCCTCTTGGAATGAAGTCCTTTGTGCATAAATATGTGATTTACCTCTTTGAGTACAGCTTCCCTAGGGAGCACAGAGCAGTGCTCAGCTACAAGTGTAGTCCTCTCTCCTTTCCTTTAGCTTTTTGATTCAGCTGTCCCTTGTGTTCTTCCCTTAGCTCTAGTGCATCTTCACTGGTCCATCACCTTCTTTCCTTTTGATCTTCTAACAGTGAAAGGGGATTTGGCTGTCATAATTCAGGTACCTAGTATTTAGACAGCTGAGAACATATAGACAATAATCTTGTCCTAAGACAGGTGTTCTAACTAGGTCAGATGAATCTCACCTTTGGAGTGCTTATTTCTCCCTTTTGATGGAAGCTGAGGGTCATGAGCTGAGACTCAGGTATTTATCAGCTAAGTATTAAAAATACTCCCCAAAAATCCAATATTAAATACTCAGCTAAACCTTTTTACAGATGATTCATTTGACCATGGTATTCCCCATTTCATTAATACCCACTCTATCCTTAGTAATATCTCTGGTACATTTTTTTCCTCCTTTTTGTATTCCATTCTCGCTGGATTCAGTTCATTACATTCAAACTATCCTCTCTCTAATTCATCTCTTCCATGGAGCCACTTCCATTCTTTAGTTTCTCTTCTTCAGGTGCTGAAAAGGAAAAGGGCTCAGAGAAACATGCTATATAGTGTCAGGAAGGATTGCTTCAGTATATTACTTGCTACCTTCTCCTGCAACACAGGCCACAAGACTTCTTAAGTCCTTGCTGAATTGGAGAAGGTATCTTCTAGAAAAATGGTCAGTCTTTACTCTAAAATTACTAGTGCCAGTGTTGCCTTGGTTAAATCACTCTAGTAGTTAACTGCTCTGACAATCAATCTTAAGTTTTATTTTAGCCTGAATTTGTCCTGTTTTAACTACTAGCCATTAAACCTATATTTTAATACACCAAAACATCCTATTAACAACTTTCTGATATCTGAGAAAGTACATACAAACACTTAAGATTTTTTTTTGTTAATAAAACTAATCAGAGATTGGATTGCCTGCCTTTTCCAGTCCCTGATTATTCTTTGAACTCTTTGCAATGCATAAATGTTCTCCTTGAAAGCCTCTAGCTGTATCTGTCTATAACAAATATATTTATCTTTTAAAAACAGGCTATAAAATAGACATGCTAATACACTCCTTTCCAAAGCACTACCACAGCACATGGATATGACATCATTTATTAATAAAATATTTAGCACTTTAAAATATTTAGCACTAAAGTGCTAAATATTTTATTAATAAATTCCAGTAGTTAACTGCTCTGACAATCAGAGTTAACTGCTCTGATTTTCAGAGCAGCTAACTACTGGAATGATTTAACCAAGGCAACACTGGCACTAAATCTTGGATTTAAGATTAAGTTAGCAACTTCTCCATAGACACTGTAAACAATCTTACAGAAAACTTCTCTAGTTGTCCTATTTTTCCTGCAAACTCTGGTGTTTTTATTTAAGTCCCTAAAATTGCTCAGTTCTAGCAATTCATCATGCACTGCTAACTTCAAGAACATTTAAAATACACTTTTGTTATTCAGTTGTTTATCACATTGCATCAGAATTGAGACAAGATTTTCTGTAATGAAAGATGTTTTATAAGAAGTCGCTAATCTTTGCTTGACAGTACTTCCTTTTACATTTCAGCAGGAAATTAGGATCCTTTCTTCAGAGAACTTTGAAAAGCCCTTTTGCAAGTCTGACAATTTTATCAAACAATACATTCAAGGAGTCAAAGGACAGGTAAAGAAAAGAAGTTGGCCACTATAGACAACATTTTAATGGCTAACACTATGGCTTTTAAAAAGCTAACATACTAAGACAGCAAAGATAATGAACACATTTGGAGAAAGTACAATGAGATCTCTTATGTCTGAAGAATACAGGCTACATAATCAGTAGAATGTGAAAATATGTAAGTATTGCTCACTTAGAAAGCTAGTTTGAGACTGACTAGAATCAAAAGTAGATGATTCAGCATGCAGCTTGAGACTGACTAGAATCAAAAGTAGATGGTTCAGCATGCAGCACTTCACCCTTATCTTCTTGCTGACCTCAACTCCTTGCAGATGTTGCTGCACTATTGACCACTGGCCTCATACTTCCCCGTCTCTGCTGGAACTGGAGGAGCAGCCAATAAGACTTAGGAGTATCTCCTTTCTTTGGTTATCCTTCTCTAAAATGCTCAACACTTGCTCTTTTTCACCCTCCTTTTGTATGTTCCCATCACTGAATAAAAATTTTGTATCACAAATAAATAATTCCACTGCTTCAAAGCATCTCAGTTTATGGGAGAACTAAATCTTGTTGTAACCACTAAAGTAAACTAGTGGCCTGCATTTCAAGATAAATCTAAGTAACAACATTGGTATTTACTTCCTAAAACATGGGTACATGTCAAAAGAAAGGCAAATACTAGAATTTGAATTTGAATTATGTAAGGCAAGCTATATAACTGACTATTCATGTAGGGGATGGGGTGGATAAAGAAGCTGAGAAAATTTCCAATAATAGAAACAGAATAGGAAGTCACAAAGCATGCATGGATAAGATCTGAATGCAATCCTGTGAGGAACTTAAAAAGAGCTTTTAAGGTAAATGTGTTAGTGAAGACCCCTCTAACTGATAAAAGCAGTACACTCTAACTATCCAGTTTGTCATTGCATCCAGTCTCCATGAAAAACATAAAATGCAGTGCAAATTTTTTCAAAAAATTTTGAAAGTGTTATGGTTGTAAAGCATAAAGAATAGTGTAACAATTTTTAAAATGCCACAGTAAGCAGGACCATGAACTTGATGAGCCAAAATCCAAATGACAGTAAATTCTAAGGTATCAACAAAAATCTTGCTATAGAATGACATTTTTTACAGTGAGAACAAACATTAACTGCAACAACCTCCAATATGGGGCATTTGGAAAGTCCAGTTGGAAAGTGCACTAGACAAACCCATTTATGCTCTCTTTCCCACAAAAGGTTGGACCAGTTGATCTTTCAAGGTCCTTTCCAAGCTGGGCTGTTCCATGATTCTAAGCAGCACCTCCACAGTGGATGAAGGGCTACTGAGTCATTGCCTTGAATATCCATTAGGGCCTAAAATATCCTAAGTGCTATCTAAGAAGGAGGCTCACTCTCAGGCTTGCTCTACAGTTATACTTGTTAATATTTTTCTTCCAGTCACAGCTTTCTTTCCAACCCTATTGTAAGGATTTATCATCCAAACTCTTTAGAAGGAATCTGTTTGCTTTCACTACTAAGGATCTCTAAGGTACAAATAGCAAATTGAGAGGTTTGCAAATACTAAGTCCCCAAACATACAGACACAATTTGGTAGACTATTCCCAAGGCCCTAAGATCTGATACATACTTGGGAACCTCAGGAACTGGAGTACAACTCCTACCAACTCACATCAGGAACATCAGGATTTATTCCAACAGGTATCAGGATGCAAGATGGACCTTCCCATGGAAAGAAGCAGGCATCAGGTACTAATAAGAAGATTCACATCAGTTTCTATGATGACTACACGTCCTCCTCTGAATCATTCACTTCATTATGTTAGTTTCAGCAAACTTCCAAGAAAAATCTGGTGTAAATACAGTACATCCAACAGACAGATACATTAACTTATAAGAGAACTGTTCACATTTATCTGAGAAGATGTACCTTTTTGAACTATCTTCCTGATATATATTAAATAATGGCAATATCCCCCAGCTGGCAAATCCCGAAGTGCATTAAAAATTAACAGAAGCATTTCACAGACCTCAGGTAGTTACTCTTAAGATTCCTGGTGGAAGTTGTACTGTTGCATGACACTGAATGCTGCACAATGCTGTTCCCTGCTACAAACCATTACCTTTTATTATTGAGTACAAATAATACATGTAAAATGTTCAAAACCCAAATACCCCTTGGATGCACATTTTTTGTTCTATACTTCACTCTAAATCTAGCAATGGTCTTATCAAACATTAGCTTTGGTTGTCATTTATCTTGTTCCTGACATAAATACACTACTGTCCATTATCTTTATCCTCCATGGCTTCAGGAATTTTAAATCTTTCTTCAACTGTCCTGAACCAGCCATGTTGTCCAACCTATACATTCATTATTTTTACTTCTTTTCGCTTACGTGTTTTCATAATATACATTTTTTGTGCCATTAAACTACCCACATTTGGCTTAAACAACTTTTTGTCCAATTTCACTTTCCTTCATTTTCATGTGACAGTCCTCTTACAGCATCTAGAGCAACAGCCCTGAAAAATTCTACAGATATAGGCATATCTTGCTCTACTGCACATTGGCAGCATTTGTGCCATGCAAGAACTATTCATGAAAGGAAGACAGATGTGGATGAACTCCATAGTATAACAAGATCCTTTGGCTTGAAGCTGGCTACATTCACAGCACTGACCATGACTGATGTGAGTGTACCTCAACAGCTGTGATTTTCCCATCAACGATCAGCTTTTCCTTGTTCATCATAACTAAGGTGAAGTACACTGTGTTGGACATTAAGAAACTGTACTTTTAAGTGTTACCAAAGAGTAACCACTAGTCCAGAAGCAATCCCTGCACATCATCATTCCCAATCCCTGTGTATACCTGCAATGTCACATTGTTTGATTACATTCTTCACAATTTCTCACTCTGGAGGCAAAAACCTTCCAATCTATTTATTTTTCTCCCACTGGCCCCATTCGATGTCCAATCCTCTACAGCACAAATCACTTCACATTTCTCTGTCACTGGGATTAGACTGAGCTTCCCACAACCTCCCTCAGCAGCTGTGGGGTGCCTGGGCCCCAGCACCGGCACACCCTGACACGCACTGAGCACCACCAGGGGCATTCTGAAAGCTGGGCATTCTCCTCCCGCATGAAAGCAGGCTGGAGCCAGCTGGGGGTCGCTCTCTTCTCCCAGGCAACCAGAGACAGAAGAGGACACAGCCCTAAGCCGTGCAAGGCAAGGTTTATTTTGGATGTCAGGAGGAATTTCTTCACTGAGAGGGCAATTAGATACGGAAATGGGCTGCCCAGGGAAGCTGTGGGGTTACTGTTTAAGAAGAAACTGGATGGTACATGCTGCCATGGTCCAGTTGAACAGGTGGTGTTCCTCATAGGTGGGACTCCACGATCTCAGATATCTTTCCTAATCTGATTTTGTGAGTTTTACTTCTGGCTGCCACAGCTCCAGTTGATGTTCAAACACTTTCAGGATGCCCCATTTTCCATTCCCCACACGCCCCTCGGCCCCGGGATCCCCCATTTTCCATTCCCCACACGCCCCTCAGCTCCGGGATCCCCCATTTTCCATTCCCCACACGCCCCTCGGCCCCGGGATCCCCCATTTTCCATTCCCCACACGCCTCTCAGCTCCGGGATCCCCCATTTTCCATTGCCCACACGCCCCTCGGCCCCGGGATCCCCCATTTTCCATTGCCCACACGCCCCTCGGCTCCGGGATCCCCCATTTTCCATTCCCCACACGCCCCTCGGCTCCGGGATCCCCGCCCGCCGCGTGCGCGCACCCGGCACCGCCTCCGCAGGGGGCGCGCGCGGGTCCCGCCCTTCCTGCCGGGAAGGAGGGGCGGGAGGGGGCGGGCGCAGCCGGACGGGAAGATGGCGGACCTGGAGGAGCAGCTGTCGGACGAGGAGAAGGTAGGGATGGGTGGATGCTCTGTGCCGAGCCGTGCCGCTCTCTTGTCCCCCATCCCTTCGAGCTGGCGGGGCTCCTGTTTCCAGCGCGGCCGCGCAGCCGGGCCCGGCCGCAGGAGGGGCGGGCGGAGGGCCGGGGGGAGGCCGGGGCAGGGCCGGCCCGGCCCGGCCGCATCTCCCGCCGCGCCTTGTACGGTGCGGGCCCGGCGGGGGCGGTGCCCGGGGCTCGGGGGGGCGGCGGCCGCTCTGCCGGTCCCCGCGGCCGCCCCCGCCCGGCGTGCGGGGTGCGGGGCTGGCGGGGAGAGGCAGAAGAGACGCGGAAGGGCTTTCCCTCCCCCACCTCCACTTCCCGTCCCCGAGGCACCGTGCCCGTGCCAGCCGGCTGCTCTGAAGCACCCGGCCTGCCGTCCCCAGGCACCCCCGCAGGCTCCGGGAGGAGATGGGATACATGTGATTTACGAGGGGAAGGAGCTGTGGGGATGAGGAAGGCTGTTTTACTTCCTGTTAGGAGGCAGTAATTGGGGAAGTGTGAGGTCAAGGAGCAGAGGGACTGTTTTAGCGAGATGTACCGTGTACTCTTTTTGTGGCAATTGGAAACTCAAATTTAAGGCAGATTTTTCCAGAAGAGTCTCAAAAGGAGCAGGATGTTTCGTGAGGCCTCAGTTATCACTGCTCCTTGTCATCTTCTGTGGGATCCAGCTTCACGGCAGCTGCCTGTTTCCAGGCTAGGGTGTGGTGTTTTGTGTACATGGTGCTGGTGCACTGCTCCTGCCTTTATGTAATGCTCTTGCTCACTTCCCACTTTAAAAATGAATATATTCATGTCTGTGGAAGTTGTAAGATGACTCAAATGTGGAAGGCATCAATAAATGCTGTTTCAAACTTACTTGAAGTTAGAAGGATGAATAAAATATATAAGTGGTTACAGTAAGGCAGATTTGCTGTTCGACCGTATTTTATAAGTAGAGACACACTGATGTGCCTCGGGGTGCATAGCACAGAGATCTTGCTATCCTGTTCCCAAGAAGTTTGAAGATTCTGCCTTCCTCTACTTAATTCACATTACAATGCCACCTCTCTGTTGATACAAGCAGTAATGTGATTCAGAGGTATAAGTGGTAATTGCGTTTTTTCTAGCCCCTTATAGAAGGTACAAGTAACACTAATCAAGTACGTTGTTCCAGAAGGTATGCTGAAAGTACTTTGACTACAAGTTATCTTGCCATCACTGTATGGTTAAGATTGGAAGGGTTCCTTGGACATAATTTTGTAGTCATCTAGAGCAGGCTGCCCAGTACTAGGTGCAGATGGCTTTTGAAAATCTCTGGGGATGCAGACTCCACAGCCTCTTTGGACAACCTGTGGCAGTGCTCGGTCACTTGCAGTGAGTAAGTGTTTCCTTGTGCTCAGATGGCACCTTCTGTGTTTCATTTTGTGCCCATTGCTTCTTGTCCTGTCAAATAATACATGACAGAATGACAGTTTTGTCTCTGTATGATCTTGGAAGCGCTGCCTGTGCTTTTGTGGCTGATGGAGTTAAGTTCTGAACTTTCTTCCACTCACTAATTTCATTTTTTCTTTTCTCTGAAAATGAGATTCAGAGACTCTTCCTTCCTTGATGTAAGTGAATAGAATGAGCACTCATCCATTGTAAATTTAAATTGATTTCTCTATCAGTCCCATACAAAATTGATTGTCCTATATGAGTGGAATTTTCCAAGCCTGATAGTATATTTTATTGGCTAAGAAACCAAAGACGGGCAACAGTGCAAACTCATGGAAAATATACATGTGGCAATATATGTGTGATGCCTTCAGATTTTATATCTCATGCATTAAGTTGTGCTGTCATTGTACAATAAAAATGTTATTTCAAGTATTGAGTTTTATGGAGCTTAAAAAATAATCAGCAGGATGGCATTTGACAAACACACCCTTCTCACTCATCCAGTTGGGACTATAAATAAATGCAGAGTGAAGAGGCTAACATTGATTTTCATGAGAAATAACTCACATTGCTCCTTTATATACTTTCCTCCAATGATACAGAACTGATGGTATTGAAGGCTGATGCAGATGATGGTGGTGATGTAGTTTTCTAGATAATTTCGGCAGAAACTTACCTAGAACCCTGGAACTCCAAGGAATGTGAACCAAATAACAGAACTTTTTTGTCTCAGACTTTTAATAATGATGTATGAGCACAAATAAGTAGGAGATGGAGTGATGTAATGATAGGACAAGTTCAGAAAGGTCTTTGATTCATATCTTATTTCTTGTTTAATCAAAAGATTTAAGTGTTGCAAAGGCAGTAAGAAGTTCCATATGCCTTTACTATTGCTAGATTTAAGATGACTGTGTTTAGCTCTAGCATAATTCCAGTTTAAAACTTGCAGTGTTCAGCATAATTGAGAATATAGAAAGGGGCATAATTGGAATAATGGCAAACCAGGTTGTTACAGTTCAGGTAAAGAATCTTTAAAGCCAAGGAAGGAGAAGAACCAGAAAGAGCATTTCAATATTCAAGGTTGCATAAATGGTTTTGAACTCCATCTTTTCCTTAGAGTCACATTTTTGAAGAGATTTTTGAAGCCTTGTTTTTCTTTCAGTGATGCAATGAGTGTGACAAAAAATTTGAAAAAGCTGTGAAAAACAACACCAGGACTATTTGTAGCAAATAAGGTGTGTAAGATTTGTGTAGATCCAAAGATCTGAAGTTGGACCATTGCCAGTGGAAGTTACTGGTTTTAGCATCCAAGAGCGGTGATTTTTCAGTGCTAGAGACAGCTTTTGTGATCCACAGTGTTTTGCAGTTGCATTATTCACATAGGTCACTGAAAGTTCAGAAGCTTTTAGGTACCTTGAATAACATACCTAAACATCAAACATTGTTTGTTTTTTATTCAGTTTGTTTATTTAAAAATGGGATGTGAGGTGGAAATCTTGAAGTCCTGAACTCCCAAACAACAAAGTCATCACTTCTGTACCCTTCCTATAGATAATACATCATCACTTTACAAGTTTTGAATGCAAAACCTATTTATGTACGTAGAATATTTGAAGTAGTTTTGTTGAAGTCTAGTAACCATTTTTTTGTTTCAATTTTATTCCAGTTTATCTAGAATTTGTTTTCTTACCTGCAGCTACAACAAACTAATAAACATATATTAAAATATTTTAATAAGCATATTAATGGTAATATTAAAGGCACAATTTAACTACATGAATATAGGGCATAACTGATGAAAGGTACTGATTTTACTGTAAAAGTTGTAAAATGTAAATACTCATTTACAAACAATGGCACAAATGAAAAGCAGCACAAAAACTATTTAAATTGTAAAACTAGTGTTCTCTAGTCCATTTTTGGTGACTTGAAGGGATGTGGTTTCTGTAGGTTTGCTTGGTTTTTTGTTTTTTTTTTTGTTTTTAATGTGAATCCACAAAGCACAGGAATTAAATTGTTGTGTATGACTTGAGATAAAGCCTCAGAAAATCAGGATGCCTTCAGGGAGGAAAGGATAACACATGAAGTCTTTAAATACTAAATTAGCTCTTGCATTCCTTAAAATGCATAATAAATATGGGAATTGTCAAACTTTTTTTTTTTTTAAAGGAACTGCACCTCTTTCAGTAAGCTTATATCTCAATAGTTTCACTTTCTCAGAAAGATAGGGTTTAACAGTGTGATTAGAAGAAAACTTCTCTTATAATGAGGAAGTAGTCCCATTTGTGAAAGTGAGCCTGAATGGTTTCCGGGTATTTCCTGGTGCATTGGGTAACTTTGTAACAACTTAGACTGGTAGATTTTTTACACCTAATTTACCTAATAAAGTTAAACTAAACTCTGCAGTGTAGTTTTGTCAGATTAAGGAAAAACCCATTTCTTATGTCAGTGCTTTGTAATGGAAAGTCTAGGCCAATAAAATGAATCTCTCACCTGTAATGTTGTTTATGAAGTGTAATACATTGGGAACAGATCACACTTATATGTAAAATATATATATATACCAATGTGGTAGCCTCAGCTACTTTTCTCAATGCAAACCTTTTTCCTAAAACTGCTTTGAAAGCCTTAGGAGAATTTTTGATAGAAAAAAATGTTACTTTTCTAATTTATATGTGTTAAAGCAATTCCTGTGCTCTACATCATTCATTTTGAAAGGATTTAAAATTCTGACTTTCAGAATTGTGTCAAATGAGTCTTGGAGACTGTAGATGAGTAGGAGCTGCATTTTCTGGGTATAATTGCACTGTAATCTATAAAGTAAACTTAAAGTCTTGCATGTGTTTTTGATAACATTTTGGTGAAATTCTTTAGTAAGAATGAGGAAGTTAGGAGTGCTTCAGACTGACATGTAATTTTGAATATTGGAGGACTTCCAAAATTTAAGATTTTCATGTCCCTTTCAGAATATACATGAAAATGTGTGTAAAGATAGTGTGTTGTCTTGAGTTAGGGGTTTTTGGGGTTTTTTTTTTTGGGGGGGGGGGGGGGGGGGTGTGAGGGTTTTTTGTTGTTTTTTACTAAAAATGCATCAGTACCATTGGGATTGAAGGATATATTTGAATCATTTTCTTGGGAAAATGCTAAACACTGTCTTTACAAGCAATCATATGCTGTATGTGTAACTGCAAATAATAACTTGGTTTATTTCTACAGTTATACTGGCTGGAAGAAATCTCTGAAGGTAACTCAAATGCTGCTTAGTCAAAATGGGCCAGCTTAGTTAAGATTGCTTAGGGACTTGCCCTTTGGGTTTTGAGTATCTCCAGGGACAGAGACTGTACTGGCTCTCTGGGTGAGGTGTTGCAATGTTTGCCTAAGCCCACAGTCAGAAACTTTTCCTAATTTATAGTTGTTGCAACTTGTGCACAGTGTTGCTTGTCTTTCACTGTGTACCTCCATAGTAAGTTACTGTGCAAAGCAAAATTGTTTGCCTTTTTGACAAGTTAAAAGTAATTACTTGAAGCTTGAAGATGAATACAAATGAAACCTGTTATTATAAATAAAAGATCAGTGGTTTCTAGAACTTCAGATCATATAATCTTTCCTTAGTACTAGTTTGAAGAAATCAGGTATCTTTTGGGGATTATGACTTCTGCCGTGTTAGGGAGTACTCAATGCAGTGGCACCTCAGGACCATCAAAAGCCCCCTTTTTGCTGTCTTTGTACTCTCAAAACTTCTTGCAGAAGCTTGCTACCTAGGAAACCTCATTGTTCAAGCAGATAAGAGAAACAAATGGAAGCAAAAATAGAGTAATAGAGCAAGTTCTTGGCAAAAACAGTGATGAAACTGGAGACATTAATTTATGATATAACAGATATAGTTCTATTGTCTACCAATACAGTCCTCAACCTACAGTTCTGATGTGAAATTGTATTTTCAGTTGGTTTCAATTTTGGCAGTCAAAAAAGAATAGGAAAAGGGTTTTAGCTGCATTATTTAGCAAACCCATGTATTTTTTTGCAGGCAGCTCTGTATTCATTTTCAGGTTCTGCAAGTGGGATGTAAAGGAGTTTAAAATGCTCTTTGAGAAATGAAAGTAGGTTTTTGAGCATGTGGCAATTACTTTTTTTAATCCTTGAGTAAAAAAAAAAGCTTCTGAAATGTAAAATACTTGAAATACTTTCTTTGCTTGGCAGAAGCCATTAAAACCTTAAATAGGTAACTTTGAGAGAGAATTGTAAGACACTGGTATTGAGAGGGGGAGACATAACAGTTAGGGTGGTACCTTAGTCTGTCAATTTTCTTAGAGCAAGCTCTGTTATGTTCCTTTTCTCTCCCCACTGCAATTGAATCCGGGCTTAATGTCCTTGAGGTATCTCATTATAACAAATGATCTTGGGGTAGGAGGAAGAATCACTTTAAAAACTTGGGCTTTGTAGTAGAAGAAGACTTTGCAAATATGAACCAAGTGCTTTTCAGATTACAGTGGATACCACATAATTAAGACTGCTGAGAAAGAGAGGCCTCGATGCTGCAACTGAGGATCATGTGTATTGATGTCCTTGTAACAGGGTGTCTTGGGTTTTTCTGTGGGAGATGACACTGTTGGTTTCTTTCTTTGTGAAGTCTTATTTAGCAATTCCTTATACCATTTACTTCTCAAACAAAAGTTAATGTTTTTGCTTTTCATTAAATGTAAAATCTCACTACTTTTTCAGTTTTCATTTCAATGAATGACTTTTGCAAGGAAATGATTTTCTTATGCTGCTTATCTGTTGTCTATTTCATAAGCTCATTGTGATCCATAAGCTAACTATGCAGTTTCTCAGCTGCTATTGTATATATCTATATATAATTATAAAGAGTTGTATATAAATAGATACATTATACACATAAATAGCTGTATATAAATATATATAATAAAAGGTTTCCAATTTTATATACTCAGGAGTAAAAAATGTAACTGCAGAGTAACATGGGGGAATTTATCTTCTGTAATTTTTTATGGTTAGTCTTGTGTATTATCCAAGTAATATCCATTGCTTTCATATTCCTTTTTGCTATTTGTGCCTGATACAATGACTTTCAGGAGTCCTATTTTGAGATTCAGTTTTTTTAATCCTTTATATGATGTTGTATGTAAAGTGATTTTAAGATGGAGACTTTTATGATATTTAGATACTCTTCTGCTGAAAGGCTCTACAGTGAAACATCTGCCACCTTTCAAAGTGGTTATTTTTGTGAAAATAAATCTTAGTATTCAAGTCAGGTCATCAGGTAGAAGGAATGCAGCTAAATTACCATACATTGTGTGAGATTTTCTTTTTGCATCACTGCTAAGTGCTGGTACTGTTACATACTCTTAAATACTTGTGTATTAAAAATAATTGAGGAAAGCACATGTTCTCCAGATGCATGCAGCTTTAGGCATTACAGTTAAGGAAATGTCTGTTCAGTCAAAGCCATAGGTATGGAATGTGCCCCTCCTTTCCTGTGCCACAGAACCACATTTTTACAGGGTTTGTTTCCTTAGCTCTTCTAGAAGCAGAAATGAAGTGAATTTTCGGTTGAGCTTGGTAGGAAGGCTGTTGCAACACTACCTTTAAATTCGTTCCCTCTACCAGAGTCACTGCCTTTGCTCCATGTTTGTGTGAGATGATGCATGTTTTGGGATGCTGTTTTGCTGTTACACCATGGGTATAACTTTGAGTGAGGTCTTGTGAAATGCTGTGAAGGCAGTTCGCCTTCACTATGGGTAATAGCTCTTTTTTAGCTAAATTGGTTGCTGTCTTCTTGCCACATTCTAAAGCTATTCTTTAGGTAGATCAATTTGCTTATTTGAATTCTCACAGAAATAGATGAGCACTGATGATACACAGGAGTTTGTAAAACTACTGGAGTAACATCTTGGGAAGTATCTAACCTAAAGATTTAATCATCAAGCATTGTATCTTGCAAGTATGTGAACCTTAGACTGTGTAGCTTGATGTGCTATATATGTCAGTGCAAAATTAATTTTGAGTGGTAGATGTCAGAGCCATTTTGCTGTATAAGGAACAACAGAGCTGCATATTAAAAATAATGGTATGGCTCAAGCTGAGCTCAAATCACAGATTGAATCAAACTCAGAACTAAATAAAACTAGGTAAGTGTTATGTCCAGTATCACTCTAGTGAGCATAAGAAGTATACTTATTTTGAGTGTCTTACAGATCTTGAGAGAATTCAAACTGGCCTTATTTACATCAGTCTGTGTTAATATGTATGTGACTATGAGCTAATTGTGAGAAAACCCCGTAGCTACCTGTAAATAGAGTTAAGTGGGTCAAGACCAACCCATTCGTTTAGTTGCCTGCAGGCAGGTTTTCAACAAGAACTCCACAGAACGCACGACTGAGAGCAGAGCTCTCTAGACTCTCCTGTCCCTGGGGTTCCTTTCTGGATGTGGTATCTCACAATTTTCTTTTTGCCAAACACGGGTTTCTATGAGTAGGAGATTTATTGTGTGTTGTAAGATAGCAAGGGTACCCTCAGGAATCCAGAATGTAAATGCATGATGATAAAAGTGATAAAAGTAACTTTGGGAAGCTCTTTTTTCCCCCTGTGATTAGCAAAAAAGTTGTCTTGGAATGGAAATTAGTGTGGGAATCTTTTGGGTGCCTTCCCTCTCCCTCCTTTCCCCCCACCTCTCCCAAATTTTCATGCAATTTCTTAGGTAAAAAGGGCTTCTAGGATCTACTTCATTATTTCATTTTTATTGCTGTGGAGCATTGAACTTTGACCTGTATGAGTGTAGGGGAAGGGGTGGGTCTCCCTGCTGCAGAGTTCACAGCTGAATTTCTGAGTTTGAAGTCAGGGATGTGTAGGAAAGAGTAAGGGTGAGTATGTGGGATCTTTCACTGCATCCTGCCCATCAACATGGGTTTTTCTGTGCAGCATGGATGCTGATTGAAGGAGTGAGCTGTCAGGGTGCCTAGCAAATAAAACTGTGAAACAACTGTGTTTCAGTCAAGTTAAAAGAGGGAAAAGAAAAATGAAAGAGGGAGATTTTGAATGTCTGTGTTACTTTTAGATGCACCTTAGCAGAGTCCGAGGAGGAGGTGCCGTAGCGGAGCTGACAGTGGCACTGCGGAGCCCTGCAGTGCCAGCAGTGCTCCCTGACCATATATAGGCACAGACAGCACACAAGGTCGGGCTTCTCCAACCAGTGTCACTTCTCATGTGCCGGGAACAGGAAGAGTGATCTCGGGGCATTTGAAGATGCTATGTGTAACTTCTTAAAAATAAAATAAACTTCAGAATGTCTTAAGCTGGAAAAGATAGAGAGGTAGGATTTCTCCATGTATGTGATGAGTATCATGCAATAAAAAAAATAAAATTGTGAAATAAAGGCAGAACTATGGAAAAAATACAGATTTAGCACAAATCTATTTTATGCTACCATTCTGTACATTACTACATTCCTTTTTGCTTGTGTAGACTGAAAACTTCAAATATTGGTGGCACTGAGTGTAGGCATTTGTTGATAGACCAACTGTTTTAATCTCCAGCAGATTAAAGAATTAGGCATAATACATAATAATTGTGTTCATCACATGCAACAATCCTTTTCTCTTTTGCTAGGCTTCTCTGTATGAATTTTTACCTTAATTGAAATAGTTTACTTTATAAAATCAATAAGCTTGTAGGTTTGATAAAGTTTTAACTGATGTGATGGGTAGCATTTGACTTCACGTGAATTGTGAAAGTAAATCTTGCTAGCTCTTACCTACTGAGAACAGACTTCAATTTAAGCAAGACTGAGAGTGGTGTAAATGTGAAAATTGGATAAAAAGTGGCTGCAGTAGGGAATGCTTCCCTTCTCAGTGTTCCAGAATCATTTTTATACTTTTTTTTTAAACTTGCTCTCAGCTTCTGTATGATTTGTCCAAATTAATGCTCAAACCTGCACAAAGACACGATTCATAAAAACATACATAGACCAGGGTTTTTTACCTTCAAGAAATTTAATATAGTAAATGTGTGGTTCCTTACATAGGTTTGTGGTAAAAGCTGTTTTTTTGTAAACCACTGGTGATCAGATGTTCTGGATTAGTGAAGTCTGAAGTTTATAGTTTCTTGCCACTCTGAAGACTTGACCTGAAAACTACATCAATAAAACACTGTCTTAAATTTCAGGTAATGTTTTGGAAGTAACTACAGTAATAAGTGGAGAAACTTATTTTATGAATTTGAGTTTTCTAAAAGAAGACTCAGCTGTAGCAATTTTTTGTTTCTTGCTGATACACATACTTTTCTTGTACTGTGTGTAAAGGTGCAGTTCTCTTAGGAAAGATTCTGTCATTTGGATTCATAAGATACTGTGATGTTTCTGTTTTGGCTTGCTCAGATCAATTTTCAGAAACCTCAGTGCATTGAATAATCAGTGTTGGTTGCAGCTGTAGTGCACCTGATTGGTTTTCTTAAAACTGTTTTCAACAGACACAATTTCCTAATCTCAGTTTGACTAAAGAGCAGTTTAGCTTTTTGCCTGTAACTTTGTATTACAAGTTATGTGCATTTTAAATTTATCTTTTTTACTTGCCCATGAGCATCATATTTTATATGGACTATCCCATTGTTTTAATTGTGCTTCCTCAAGTGATAGCTGAGCCAGAGGCTTTTTGCTGCCAAAAGGGGGAGATACTAATCTTGTAGATGCTTATGGAAGTGCATTCATTTATTCTTCAGTATCAGTCTGGGTTTGAAAAACAGAAGCCCCCTTTAGAGCATCTATTTCTGGAAAAAATTCAGTGGCAATAAATCTGTAACTGATTTTCAGCTCTAATGTGTTAAGTGAGACTACTGGATTTAATTCTTTTATATGGGCTTCCTGTATGTATGAATTGGGGAAATAATGGCTTTATCCGATACTCATCACAGAGAAGTTAATTCAGTTTAACAGCTGAAGGAAAGTGGATTACTTCTAAATTGGCTTCACAAAGGCAGGTTAGCAAAATACAGTGTTTTAGCTGACACACTCTGACAAACTTCTGAAAACACTTTAGATTTTTTGCTTTTGTAAACATGAATATACTGTATACTTGATGAGGTATTCATTGCAAATTTGCATGATTGTGTTTATCTGTTCTATAAAAAGTGTCATCTACGATGAATTTTTACACTGAAAAAAACTATCGGTGAGAAATTGAATTTACTTGTAAAATGGTTGTAAAAAGTAATGTCTATGTTGGTCTGTCCTGAGGACATCTGTTACTATTGAGTGCTTTTGAATGAATATTACTTATAGTGTAGCTAATCTGACTGATAAGAATAGTTTTTACTGATAGTGAAAAAGGTAAGCAAAACCAGATTTATATTACCAAAACTGCTGAAAACGAGGTAGTGATCCAGTTTTAGTATAGACCTAATGTATCACCTTACCGATGTTACCAGGTTAAAGCATGTGATCATTCAGGGTGCAGTTTGGGCACCCATGTTTTGCTTAATTTTGCTTCTGTAGCTGCTGCCTGCCCAAAACTGATGGACCTGTTACTTCACAACTCCAAATGTCTCTAAGTCTTGTTTCTCTGCTTGCCCAGAACTAACCTGGCCTTGGCAGGAGTCAACAGTCCAGTTCACCGAAGTCAAGGAATCAAGAAATGGTGTTCCTTCATCTTGAGCTAGGAGTCAGCCCAGTGACAGTCATGCTGAAATCACACAACTAAATACTTGCTTTTCAGAGCTGATCCCTGATGTTGTTTATTGTGTCATGGTGTCATGGTCTAACCCCAGGCAGCTGCCAAGCCCCAGACAGCCACTCAGTCACTGCCCCACCAGTGGGATTGGGGAGAGAATCGGAAGGGTAAAAGTGGGAAAACTCATGAGTTGAGATAAAGACAATTTAATAAGGAAAGCAAAAGGTGTGCATGCAAGCAAATCTAAACAAGGAATTAATTCACTGCTTCCCATGGGCAGGCAGCTGTTCAGCCATCTCCAGGAGAGCAGAGCCCCATCACATGTAATGGTGACTTGGGAAGTCAAATGCCATCACTCCAAAATCGCCAGCCCTTCCTCCTTCTTCCCCTCACTTTATATAGATTTGATATGGTGTGGAATATTCCTTGGTCAGTTGGGGTCACCTGTCCTGGCTGTCTCCTCCCAGGCACCCCCAATGTCCTTGTCAGCGTGTCAGTAGGAAAAGCAGAGAAGGCCTTGGCTGTGTAAGCCCTGCTCAGCAACAACAAAAACAGCTGTTATCAACACAACACTGTGTTCAGCACAAATCCAAAACACAGTCTCCTACCAGCAACTGTTAAGAAAATTAGTTCTGCCCCAGCCAAAACCAGCACAATTGGTCATTTGATAAAATGTGCTGGTGATAGAACCTTGGAGGCTGCCTTGCCCTTCTCCTTCATAAGTTCTTTACGAATACTGGAGGTTAGCTTTATTTCATATTCTTTATATTACTGTGGCTTGAGCATTGAGCTGAGTACAGTGCCTTGACCTCAGCAAGAGGTAGAGGAGTGTGTGGATTGGTTTGGATAATGTTGGTAACACAGATAAGTTTACATTCTTTTAATTCAAAGGAGACAATCCAAGTTGCTTTAATAAGCAGCCATAGAAGAAGATGCTCTTGCCTGTGTCCCTTTTGAGAAGAGTGAACTTTGTGGCCTTTATCTCAGTATAATCCAAATTCATGTTAACATGGAAAGACAGTTCTGATGGTAGGTTCTTAGAGTCACAGACAAAGGCCATCTGCAATCCAAAATGCAGCATTCAGGTTAGAAAGTTGGGAACTGACAACTTTTCTATTTCCATTATCCAGCTCTGAATGATCATGTGCTGTTAGTGATCTGAAAGCTGCCTGGGCTGGTCACAAGGGATCTCATGAGGGCTGAACACTGCTAATGAGGCAGTGAAGGGCTCTCCCAGGACACTTCATCTTGAACCATCTCTCCTGGAGACCCTTGTCTGAAATTTGGGCCCTGTCAAGAAGCAGGGGCCCAAACACTGGCTGTATTGCTGCTCTCAGTTGTAAAAGCTGTTTTCTTATCAATTCAAGAGCTCTAGCATGCTCAGACAGTTCTTTTGTGGTTTCAAATACAAAGAAAAGTGTAGATGTAATCCGTTCTTTGGTTATTTTTAGATATTGTTAATGAAATGGGTGCTTCTCAAACACCTTAACTTCAAACAGTGCTCCCAGACACTGAATTTTCCAGCTCTTGATTCCATAGATACATGATAGAACGTGTTGGAAAGGGAAGCTCTGGTTCAGGTAGTATCCTGTATTTGAATAACAACACCATATGGAGGATACAAGAGAGCTTTAAGTGTCTGGTGAGCTTGGATAACTGTAAAGGATAGGAACTTTTGCCAGGTTAAATTAGGGAACCAGTATTTAGTTACTTAGTTTTTATAATGGGTGCCTTTAACAGTGCAAGGGGGAAAAAGAATGAGTGAAAGCATGTCTGCAAAGTGACATTCTGCAAGTAAGGTAATAGTTGAGAAGTTTAAAAGTTGTTTCACATTTAGAAAGTATTTTTATGGATTTTTTGCAAGCACATGTGTCTGTAGCTGTGTAGTGAACCAACTCAGGGACCTGGTCTGAAAAAAAAAGAGCAATAATTTCCTGATTTTGCTCACTGTGCTGTTGTACAAGGGCTTGTGCAAGCGGAAGGAGAGAGAAAGCCAGGGCAGGTGTGCATACTTTTAGTGGAAACACTGCCTTGTGCTGTGTTTTCTCTGCAAGAAGTTGTGGCTGAAGGCCGTTCATTGCTAATCTCAAGGTCTCAAGGTTTTTGTAAGCTTTATCTCTTGGTACTGTGGTACTAAGAGGTCTTAAGTAGATACAGGTGAAATTACAAGCTTTAGTGTCTATGCAGTGTTTTTAAGCTTAGTCTGTCAGTGGACCTTTTAGAAAGTATAAAACCAAGTTATATGTAGTAAAATTGGAAGAGAAGCATTAAGGATCAGGTGCATCTTCATCAAGATTTTTGGCTCTCTTGGGTTGCGTATTGATTCCCTGCCATCCATGGACTGAAAGCTGACGTAGATTGTGAATGTGTGATTGATCTTATTTGTTATATTCATCTTTTCCTGTTTGCCAGTAATAGAAAAACATGAATGAATCAATGTCACTATCTGTTTCATCACAAATAATCTCTATTCTGTTTGAAGAGGTGGAACTTTATAGTAGTTTTTTGGTTTGTTTGTTTTTTTTTAATAAAGACCAAATAGTTGAAATAATGTGAACAAATATGTGAAACAGTGGGAGTTGTACAATTTCATGTCTAGCTGTTAAAACTACATAGTGTGTAACTGCTTTGAATAGGAATGAATGCAAGTATATACAACCACGATTGTTTTTGTATTTAAGGTGCGTATAGCAGCGAAATTCATAATTCATGCTCCTCCGGGGGAGTTCAATGAGGTGTTCAATGGTGAGTATCTGTCTGCTTTGTACTTGCATTTAAGGCATCTATATCCAAAATTGCATTGCTGATAATTCTCCTGAATTCCATGTGGCTCATATTGTAGCAGCTCCCTTGCTATAAGGGCTGATTTTGTAACTGGGCATGATAAGCTTTGCAGTCACAAGACAATTTGAAGTTTAAATGCAAAACAAGGGAAGTACTACTTTTCTTTGTGATCTGAGAACAAGCTTTGTCTCTGTTTTCAATGAGTCATGAATTAGCAGTTACAAGGGTTTCTGTTTAGAAGACACATACTCTTGTTTTTCATCTTTGATAGACAATTCTATTTTTCAACAAAAATTAAAGTAGCTGAAATTAAAATAATCCTTTTTTTTTTAAAGAAGGAGTATCCTTAGAAATACTTTTAACTTGAATACACAAAAGACTAATGCCTAATGCCAGTTGTGGAAAGAATATTAATCTTCTCCAAACATTTCTAACCTTTAAATTCTGGGCACACTCCATTTTACTTAGTGTATTGGTAAATTGAAAGGAAACTTAAAATAAGCTTCTTTCAACTATTATTGTCTGAACTTTACCTAAGATGTTATTTTTTTAAAAAAATGTTGCTTGTCATTAAGGTATTTGGGCATACATTAGTATAAAAAGGCAGGCTTTGTAGTTGTGGCTTATGAATATTTCTGAAGCTACTTAAGTAAAAAAGTAAATTGACTATACTAAGCCTGTAGTCAGTGTCAGACTGGAGGGAGCTTAAGTTTACTAGAGAATGCAATGTAACAAAGTACCTTGTTCCTAGTTAAACTGTGGCCAGCTGCTTATTATTTAAAATTAGCTAGTACTTAATTTTTGAAGTGAGCAGCTTAGTAACTGAGCTTTTGGAAGATTGTTAAAATTTCTTAGGGTAGTACAGCTTATAAACTTTATTGTTATGCTAATTCATAGTTGCAACTACCTGCTCAATAGCAGAGTACAATGTGTTTGAAAACACATAATGAACATTTGACCACAAATGCCTGACCAGTGTTCAATGAGATTCAGGCTGCCTTCTTAAAACAAGAGAGAAAGCTTTTCATTCCAATTCTGTAAATTGTGGGGTTGGTTGTTTTCGTGTGGGTTTTTTTGAGTATGTGAGGTGGTTTTTTTTCCTTTGAGGTATTTGGTGTTTTGGTTTGGGTGGGGGAGTTTGATTTATTTCAGGAGGGTTTACTTGTTTGTTTTTTAAAGGAAAAAAACATATAAAATATATTCCAGATTTTCTTTTCCCTTGAATGATACCTTGGAAATATTTAGAAGAAGTTTAATATGTTCTGGCGAGACTAATGATTGGTTAGTTAATGAGCAGTGATTTAAGTTGTTACTAAAACAGTGCCTAGTAAAGTCAAGTACATAAATGAGAAATTTCTGCACAATAAATATTAAGTGATTTTGAGGAGAGTGTTGACTTTATATTCATATGTTTCTTGTATCATGGTAGAAAAAATGCTATTGTGGTGTATAATCCTCTGCCTTCTAAGTGTCATTTAGGAATGAGATTAAAATTCGTAAGGTTTAAAAACCAGTAAGTTCAATGCATACCATATCAGTGTCATCAGAACACAGTAACAATAATATTGTGTGAGGGAGTTGGTAATATACATTTTAAAGGAAACTTGATAGACTTCTGTGCTGTTCTCATTCACAATTTCTCTAAAAACTAGATTGACAGATTACTAGAGCCTGTAGAATACAGCTTCTATCTATTTGCCAGATTGTCTTGGAGGAGATCCATTTCTATACTGTTATTTTCATTTTATTCAGACAGAATTATAAAATACAAAGCAATTAATTTCCTACCTAGTCACCTCTGTGGGTATGGAGTAGTTTAGTTTGTTTTGTGCAGTCTTTTGACATTTGTTATGTGACTGAAACAAGTTTCTGTGTTAACTGTACTTATATGTTGTAAATACCTCCTTTCAGATGTTCGGTTGCTGCTTAATAATGACAATCTTCTCAGGGAAGGAGCAGCCCAGTAAGTACCAGCTGTCACATACTCAGTTGCATAAAAGCAGGATGGTTTTTCAGTAGGACTTGCATAATCAGTAAGCAGTTTGTTTAAAGATGTGTGCTTGGCAAGTAAAACCCTATTGTGTGTGTTGGGCATCTTTGATCAAGATTAAATTCTTGGCGGAGAAGAGATCTGTATTGTATCCTAATGATTAGAGCAACTTTATTTTTGTTTCATGGTAGATGTTACTTGAACATCTGTAAGATCCTTAGACCCTACTTCTATATCAGAACATTATGCCTTCTGTACTTTCATGTCAAAATCAGTTTCATTGTAAGAGTGGAGGTATGTGGCTTAGTAGGCTGGATCCTTGTGGAATTTAAACTCTTATCTGTTCCTCCAGTTTCTATGGGTTACTGTAAAGCTTAGGTGTTTGTCTATATCAGGTTAATTCTGAATGTAAATTTTTGTGTAATGGTGGTTGGAATCTGTAATACAAGCACTGAGTGAACCAAAGTGATTCCAAGGATTTTGGCCTGCTAGGTAAAAGCATTGATATAATTTTTTAATGCATCATTGCCCAGATTATTAGCTATTATTTCGATCCCTTAACTGCTACTAAGGAAAAAGACTGTGCTTGATGCAGGCTTTTGTTGGTTTTTTCTCTTGTAGTGCATTTGCACAGTACAACTTGGACCAGTTTACTCCTGTAAAAATTGACGGTTACGATGAACAGGTATGAATACAGTGCAATACTTTCAATCTTCCTTAAACTGTTAAAGATGTTCTGGTATTGGAACAGTTCTTTGCAAGAAAATCAAAAGAAATGCATTTTCCCTACCAAAACATAGAGCTTGTGCCCCTTCGGTAGTACCAGTGCCGTAAGTTAATCACTCTGGGGTATCTAAAGAGCTTGAAATTTTAGTCTGTGATGTCGACTGCATTCAATGTTTTGTAGCTATAAAAACAATTTGCTCAATCTTTAGTAGCAGAAGACATGAATTTCTGTCTTGCGTTGTTTATTGCAGTAAGAGAGTAAGATGCAAGATTTTTTTTCCTGAGGCAGTTTATCATATTCACCTTCTCCTCTCTTCCTGTATGCATATGTTGTTTAAAATGTAAGTCTTTGGGTGTGATTAAGCTCCCATTAAATGGAGGATATAATAAGTTTTGGCATGGCATTTTTTTTCCTGAATAGCAAAAGTTATTAACTAAATTGTATATAATATAAATATATTAAAATTAAATAAATTTTAACTTAAATTTTATTATACAGGTTTTGATAACAGAACATGGTGATTTGGGAAATGGAAAATTTCTGGATCCCAAGAACAAGATTTCTTTTAAATTTGATCACTTAAGAAAGGAGGCTACTGATCCTAGACCCCATGAAGTTGAAAATGCCATAGAGTCCTGGAGAAATTCAGTTGAAATAGCAATGAAAGCATATGTGAAGGAACACTATCCAAATGGTGTCTGCACAGTAAGTGCTAAATTGCATAACCACTGTACCACTATTGATCGATACAAATTTTAAAAGGGAGCTATTTGTAAACCAGAAAGGCAGTTTTGACAATAAAGAATTTATGCCTCTTGGGAGTTCCTGAGAAATGCAGGGAAGCTTCAGAAATTTAATGTTTTAGCTGTTGGATTATTGGTTACTGCAGGTCATAGTGAAGATTACCTCTGTATGTAAGCATTTTTATTTAAATTTCTTAATGCGTTTAGACATCTTGTGGACTACTGCAGGTTGATCCTGCTGATCCTGGCTATCTGGCTGGTCCCTTAGAAGGGGAGAAAAATTCCATAAGATAGAAATTTCTGCCTTGGCTTGGTTTACTGACAAAACTGTGTTAGCAAATTGGTTTTACTCCATCATATCTCCTATATATTCAAGTTCTTATTCTTATCACCAGAATTGGTGGTTGTGATAGCTTCTTAAAATAAAACCTCTTAGTCTGGACTAAAATAGCATTTGCTTGCTGTTACAAGCCCTATGACTATTTAAATCTCAGCAAACTGATCTATTGATAGCTGTTCTGTGATTTATGTTGATGTGGCAGAAAAATGAACTAGCGGGGGGAAGGGAAGTAAATCAGCTACTGAGTTAACAAGTTGGATTGGATTCCCAAGCAGTCAGATGAGTTCCAGTTCCTGTAACGGAAACCAGATTGCATGTTTGCTAAGATAATTTTTAGTAGTATTTTATTTGGGGGGATAAAGCAGAACAGAGGACCAAACCCACCCTTTTTGCTATTCTGTACAGGTTTCAATTGTCATATAGTTGGTAGAATAACTGGTGTTTGAAACCCAGCTGGTAATAAATATATATTGTCTCAGTAGTCACGGTTACAGGCTTAAAATTCCTGTAGTGGTAGAAAAAGGAGTTCACAATATATAAAATTTAGGTAAGATGATTGACCTTCAGGTTTTTTAATCTTAGATTTTTTTTCTGCATTGTAATAAATACTTTATTGTTTCATGTACGGAATATGATGTATAACAATTATGGTTATAAAATGAAATTTTACCGTTTGTGTAACTATCATAGAACCAGATATCTAAGCAGTTTGAGCAAGGTCTACTCAAACGTTGACTCTGTTCTTTTTTTTGCTTCTTTTTTTTTTTTTTTTTTCTAATTAAGGTGTATGGTAAAACAATTGATGGACAGCAAACCATTATTGCATGCATAGAGAGCCATCAGTTTCAAGCAAAAAATTTTTGGTAAGTTTCTGAATGGATCCACAGACAGTAAAACACAGCAAACTGAGTAAGTGTCATTACGCTGATAATCCTTAGTTCAGAGAAGAAGGTTGGATGTGTATCTTGTATGGGACCCTTCTTCTCCCTCCACTCTACTCCCAAGTTTTTCTGCCAAAACTGTAGAAATTTCTTCCTTTGTGATAAGTAAATGGCTGACTCTGTATCTGCATCTCCTTTACAGAACTTTGCGAAATTCCATATCACACGTATGACATACGTGATTAATTTTCCTGTTTATCACACTGACACCAATACTCATGGCTGTCTTCCCTAATACAGTTGCTTTGGCTTGTTTTGCTTCCTTTGTGACTGACAGAATAAAACCAGCTCCTTCTAGTTTGAATTTCTCAGAGAAAGAAGGTGACCAAAAAACACTTTACGGTGGGACTTATGTGATCAGTTTTGGGTTTAGACAGATAAAGGTGATTTTCGACGAAATAAACTCTTACAAAACTGCAACTTTCTTATTTTTTTTTTCCTTGACTTGGTTGAATGATGTTTTCCACAGTCTGGAGTGAACTTTGGATAGCTCCATACAGGAAACTGGCCAGAGTTGACATAAAATATCACTGTATCAGAAATAGGTTAAGGAAGTTATATCCTAAAGATAGCTTATGCAGTTGTCAGAAGAAAGGTATTTCATTTTTTGGTTTGCTATTTTGCATCTGCTTGCAATTTATAATCAAAATCCCACAGGTAATGAATGGAAGTACAGAAATCTTTGGGTTTTGATTCTGAAGGTGGATATTACATATCCATAGTAACTGTAGCATGTGTATGTATCAGTTAAATTATTTGCCCATTACACTGATTTTTATTGAATTTGCATAGCCAATATTTTTTCTTATTGACTTAAACTTGACTAGTTAAGTCTGCATGTTTTACGTTAATATTAGAAGTAACTTGAAATAATACTTGTTTTCTTTTTAGTTTGGAAGTATGAATGAATTTTGATATTCCAAATAATTAATTTTGTAGTCTTTAAAGAAGAGGAACAAATATGCAGCAGCCTTTTATAGCTGGAGAAAATCTTTCTTGAAAGTTTTCTTTATTAAAGTTATGATTGGGCACCTATGGGTAAATATTGATCATATTTTTAAGAGTTTTTCAGGGGTAGTCAGACTCTAGTTCTTGTTCTTAGCAAGTTGTAATAAATGCATATTGGTTTGGGAGACTTAGAGATGGAGGAATGGATTCCAAGTTAACCAGATTGCTCAGTTATCCAGCTGTATGGCTGGTTATGCAGCACAAGCCACAGCCAGTACTTATTCTCAAGGTATTCCAGCTTTTTAGGCATTTGGAAGTCTGTCAGGCTACTGTGATAGTAAGTTTGTTGGGTGATAGAAAACCAATAAATAGTAAAGAGAAATACTTTGTGATTATTTGAAATACTATCAACATAGTAGGATAGAAGGCTTATTAAAGAAAGAAAAGTTAATCTCTTAGAAAACATTCTATTGTCAGCCAAACTAAATAAAGAAATGGTGTTGTTTTTACCTTAGAGCATTTCCTGCAGAAAAATCCTTCTGAATTTTTTTTTTTTGTAATAGCAACTTAAGGACAAAAAAGATATCCCAGAGTGGAAACACTGTGGTCATCTTTACTTCAAGGGACCACAGAGTGGCTGAGAAGCAAACAAATCTGTTAGCTAGCCATTGAATCCCTGGCATTCACAAAGTAGAATTGTACCTGAGGTATAAAACAGCACGTAAGCTTTCTCATAATCAGTGGGTCAGTCTATAAGGCAACTAGTAGTATTAGTGTCACTAAGTTGGGCAACCCTTACAGTTTTCTTAGCAAAGCCAACAAGCTTCTGAATTGTCTTAGTCTGTATTTTCAGTGATAATTTGAATATTGTCTGAAATAATAACCAGTGGCTTTATAGTTGAGTTACTATTGTTGCCATCTAAGATGTATCATTATATAGATTCATTAGTAGCTCTTAATTTTAATGTTTTATGTTTTTCTCTTCCCTTGTTGAATGTACTGGAATCTACACCTAACATTAGCAGGATTGGAACACATAGTATCAACTTTCTTTCCTACTTTTAAGTGCAAACACAAGACAAATCATGGACTGCTGCAGTGCATTTTTTATTCAGCTCTATAGTACTAACCTAATTCACGAACCCCATAGCTAAGTAAGAAAATGTCTAGCTTACAGGAAAGAAATCAGGTGAAACTACACCTGATGCTCTCCCCATACTGTTTTCCAGGTGTTTGAAACAGCCTTTAACATTTTGGCAAGGATTCTGAATTTGTGGAAGGAAATAGTTGTCCTGGAAAGGAAATGCTAGAAGAGCTGAAAGGCCTAGTTACTGTTAAACACAGCAGAAAGTCTTGCTACTTTAATGTTCCTTCTATTCAAGTTTTTCATAGCCAGAGGTGAAGTGTGACTTTGGCTGATCTAGTAATCCAGATCCTAGAAACAAAATGTTGACTCTGTGTGCCTAACTAATACTACAAGAGAGAAAGAACATTGGAGGCTTTAAGTATTTTCAGAAGTTAAGTTCTCCTGCTAAAAGGTCCTTAATAACAAATCTCCTTGGTCCACATTGGATACTGAAGTTAAATATTTTGAGAAGTTGTTCTTTTCTTGACTGATCATGAGGCTGAATCTTTAGGGGAAGACTTTCTGCATGTGTAGTTGCATTGCAAATTTCATTCTCTGGTTTCCTTTGACTATCATTTGTATGTTGGGATTTTTTTCAAAACCAGTGGGGTGACATCCAATTTCTGTTTTACTGTTTCTTTTTAAGGAATGGCCGTTGGAGGTCAGAATGGAAGTTTACAATTACCCCTTCAACCACTCAAGTGGCTGGCATCTTGAAAATTCAGGTATGCTTATCTCAAACTGTGTCCTAAGCCATAAAGTCTCCAGTCATTATCGAGGGAGACTCAGGCCAGTGTATCAAATATGTTAAGGGAAAATGGGGACACAATAAGCAGGGCAGCAGTGCTCATTGACTTAAGTGTTAGTGACATAATTTGCATATTTATCTAATCCTTTTTTAAAAAGTGTGTTTAATGTATGATTCAGAGGACTTGAGAAGGTGTATTCACCTCAGCTAGGCTCTTGATTTCCTATTGAATTCAGAGTGAGGCAAGCCTTTCCTGAGGGTAGGCCTGTTCTGAAGTAGAATTTTTTTTTTCATTTTAACTGATAATGGGTTTTTTTTTAATGTTTTCATACTGTTCACCAACTCCACCATCAGAAATTTTTGAATCTGTGTCTTCTTCATTCAGAATTTGGCTTTCCTGTTGGCTTTAGGGCATTTAGAAAGCAGTTCCAAGCAGGCAGAAGTCTTGAGACCAAAGGAATTCTGACTGTCTTGTGGTAGGCAGGGAGACTCGATTTCCTGGATTAGTTCCCTGGCATGTGTACATATACATTGCAGCAGTTTACTGAAACAGTTCTGGGCTCAGGGACTAGAAACTTAGTGCAGTCTGGCTTTCTGTGCACCTTGTTTGTTTGTTTGTTTGTTTGTTTTTACAAGACAGAGTCAAATTTCTTTTTCTTGCTGTTGTGCCCCCATGAGTTTTGCTTGTCCTTACTGCTCAGTGATGACTGCAGAAGGAAGATGCAAAGGAATGTTTTTCTAGCCTGAGGCTAGGATGTTATTTTAGGATGTGGTAGCTTGGGTCTCCCAAGCAAGGGGACCCTGAATCTACTTTCCCATGCTGGTGCCAACATTTGGAATGATAGTCAAAATGTGAACAGCCATTATTATGTTGTCAGATCACAACAGTCACAGTAAGCAGCACCTTAAGTAACTTCTAGGCTTTTCAAGACTTTGTCACTTAAATCCAACTTGCAGCAAAGCAGGCATTTTCTCCACAACATGCACTTTTGGTTAAATGTCTTAAGAGGTTTTCCAGAACAAGGAAGCAGGTGTCCACCGAATTCTTGGAAAGGTTAGGGCAGCAGCCAAAAAATAGTCTGAACGAGGAATTCATTCAGATTCTAATCAGCTTTTCCATTTGCGCATCAGATGATTTTGTCTTTTAGTACTATTTCACATAATTAATCAAGTCATTATTTATATTCATTAAAGTGTGTGTTCTGGAGAGTGATGAAATGTTCTATTTTTTGCTTGTGTAGAAACTACTTGTTTCACCAAGGCATTTTGAACTCAGTTTTAAATTTTTAGAAATTGTTCACAATTTCTTCAGTGTTTGTGGGAGTGCTCCCTCTTCAGCTCACAAAACAAACAAACAAAAAAGTGCTTTATTTTTTTTTAATTAAATATTTTTCTAGAAAGTGAAATGAATTCTCTACAGCATTAGTATAATTTTACAGTACTGAAGTTTCAGTGTTGTTTGCAAAATCTTTGACAGCAATACACTATTGCTCTGCTTCTCATAAGACCTTTTATTATTAAGTTGGGGGAAATTGCAGCATCACATGCTATCTTCAGGTGTCTTCAGTATTTTTAAGATTATTTGCACAATTTCTTCCTTTTTTCTTAAATTCTATTAATTCTGATGTAGGAGATTTTCAATTGTCACAATCTCTTCTGTTTAATTTTCTTTAATTATGTGTAAAGGGAAAAGCAACAGCAGAGCCTTTTACTAAAACTTAAGTCCCTGTGGCATTTAACATGCTCCAACTGTGCATGGGAAACAATTATAAATGTACTGGTTACTAATTTTGTCTCTTAGATAATTTGTTATTCTCATCCCTCCTTAGTTAACCTTTCCAAGAGGTTCTGTTCATAGACATCCTCCTTCTTGTAGTCTTCTGAACCCAGACCTAGCATTCTAGAAGGATGTCAGCAGTGAGGTATAGTACAGAACAGTTACTTCTCATATTTTGTTCAAGATATAACACATCCCAGAATTAGATTTGACTATCCATCTCTGCTAAGCTTTTAGGTCTGGGTGTTTGCCAAGAATGTGACTCAGTTACACAGATAAGATGTTTGTGCTGGTATTGGCCTCAGAGCACAGGGGAGGTTTGGGCTCTCTGCAGTGAATCGTGATGGACAAGGGGGAGCACTTACATTTCTTTGGGTTCTGCTGCTTCATTGGGAGTTCTTAGAATTGTGCACTGGGTAAACACTTCTCATCTTTTAGGAAATGAATTCCAAAACAAGTATTTGGCAATAAGCAAAATAGTCATTTAAGATGAATCATAGGAAATAATGTTTTACTCATCTAGGAAACCTTTCCTTTGTGTGGTATTACAGCTGTCTTACTGTGCATCATGTTTTTTTCTGCTATTTATGAAGTTGATTCTTTTGAATATACTATCATAATGCAAAGGGAATTATACCATTTTGCGTTAATCTCAATATTATATTGTCTAATAGGGTGAGACATGTTTCATTTTCTCATAACATCAACTACATTGACTGTCTTGACTTTATCAAACTTGTAAAGAATCTTCCAAGATGCTTATTTAAATGTCAATGACCTGCATAGTTTCTTTATCAGTTATTGTTAATGATCACATTTAGTTTTATATATGCTTCCTGATTTTTAAGTTTCCCAAGAGTTTTATTAGGAACTAAATGTTTTCCTATCTGTCCCAACTGTATTTAGAAGTACTAAAGTTAGCTTGGGTAGAGTTTTAGTGTTCTCCTGCAAAATAATCAAGGAAGCTGTTCTGTAGATACAGCATTTCAAGATAAATAATTTCATTCTGCTTTGCTATCTAACCTTGAGAGCTGCTTTGATTAGATAAATACCTGCTTTTGTTATGAGACATATCTAATACAGGAAAATATCAAAGCCAGACTGAGCTAGAAAGGGAAGCTTAACGTTGCACTGTCCCTAGAAAACAGGGACAACTTGGGGAAGCAGAAAAACTTCACAGTATCCTGAAACCTTCCCAAAACTATTCTAATTTCAAATATATCTTCACCATTTAAAATGGTCTAGTCTATTCATTTCAAAAGTTTCTAGTAAGGTCACATAAGTAAGGTGTTGTCATCTTCATGATGTTAGCCAAAACCTAAACTTTTTTGCTTGAAATACTACTTAAGGCACATCAACACAAATTATGTTTCCAGACTAGCCTCTTCAGTATTCCCCCTCAAAAATAGTAAATTCTACATTATATTGGTTTTCCTGTTTGCTTTTGTATTTTCCTATTTTGCTTTCTGTATGTGGTTTTGACTGATTTGTATAGGTTTCTTACTATGATTAATAACACAACACTTTGATTTTCCTGCATGTTGTTGATCTGTAAAATTTAATATGAGGTTCTTTGTTTAATTTTCTGTAGGTTCACTATTATGAAGATGGTAATGTTCAGCTGGTGAGCCATAAAGACATACAAGATTCTCTAACTGTGTCTGTAAGTGACCTTTAAAGACCTTAGTGGGTATATTGAAGTGACTCTTTAATTTAAAAATAGAAGCAAGCTTAGAAAAAGCTCAGAAGTTTTTGGAAGTTTGTTCTTTTACATGTATGGGAGTTAAGGTTCAAATTTGCAGATATTTTAAATGTAATATTTACTGCTTCTAACTAACATGTAGCTAGTTAAAAAAAAAAAAAGTAAAAACCAAAATTAATGTATGCTTGCATCTGGCTTATATAAGCAACATTAACTTTGATTTTAAAGCTTTAATTAGCTTGTTGTCAGTCTTCTTGCACTTCTGTTGTATTTAAACTTCGGTCTGCAGAATGACCTCTAGAATTAATTTTTGAATTTGAAGAAGGTTTGAGTTAAAACAACTGACTTCAGTAGTACAATCTCTAGGAGATTGCCTCCTTTGCTCACTGGAAGACGACCAATATACTAAAACAGTAAACAAATGGTGCCAATTGAGAAGCAGCAGTGGGTATTGTCCCTTCATTTTCTCTGTCTGTAACTGGTGCTGTCAGTGTCTTGTTCTGTACAAAAAGCCCTTTCAGAGATGGTTCAAGTTGAGAATCATAACACACTTCTTATTTAAGTCATCATTTTCTTCAATTTCTTGCGAAATGGATTATTATAGTAATGAGGAGCAAACAATAGAAATAAAAATTGTTAGGAAATAGGACCAGATGTATCTTTTAAAGATTGATAATGTTCCACCAGGAACAGCTACTGCTTCTGAAATGTCTGTAATGGCGTTTGTAAACGGCAAGATTTTCTGTTGGAGTGTTTTTTAATAAAATTTAAGACAGTAAGGTTAGGCTGGCAAAGAGAAATTGTAAAAGTGAACAGTAGAAGTATTTTAATGATAATGACTAGCAGTGGCCAGTTTGGCTCAATAGCTCAATTCATCAATAAAGAACATTGTTTGTTAATACAAAGTGAGACTTGTTGGCTTTTTAGTTGCAATAGCACCATTAAAAATGGGGGAATGTGGTGCCAACTGATAACACCTCTGGAGCTGTAGATATAAAATTACTTCTGACTCTCCGGAGCAAAGGGATCTATTTAGTCTTTCATGCAAATAAGAGTTGCTTCAGGGAAGGTTATGTGGATGCAGTTCTCCTGTCAATAGGTTTTGCTTCGCTTACTGTTGGGAAGAAACTTAATCCTGTTTTGCAATTCAGTAAAGCAGCAGCAGACTGATGAGTAGGAAAACATCTTTTACATAACTTAGCTAAAACAAAAGCAAGTATGCTGCTGGTTACCAATTTTTAACCTTGGCTGTGAGCTTCATAGAGGGCAGAGGCTGTACCAGTTCTTATTTCGCACTGAAGAAATGGTAGGTAGATTAAAAGGAGCCTCAATGACTCCTCTTTTTTGTTGTTTGTCAGAGAACCCATTTTAAAACCATTAACAGGTGCAGCAGAAATAAATGACTGAAGAGTTCTCTTGTTGCTAGAGCTGTGAATAATTTTGCTGAAGGTTATTTTCTTATCCCTTGTTTTCCTCTGAACAAGTAAGACCTCGTATCTCTGAATTTTTCCTTTCATCAGCCGAGCCTTTGAAAGCATTTCCACAGTTCACTGAAAAGTCAAAACCTTTTCATTTGTTCATTTGTTCATCTGCTTGCTCTCTGCCTCCTCCTTCATGTCTCCTGCACTGTCCAAGAGCACTTTGACAGCTGTTAGGTGCAGTTCCACTGAAACTTCGAACCAGTTATGGTTGAAGCTGTCAGAGTTTTCTCCAAGTCCTTGCCTTTGCAGGAATGAGGGATTGCATGGGATGAGAACACTCCTGACTTCCAGCAGCTTCTGCAAAAGCACTATTAGGAATGTCTCCAATGCTAACTGGAAGTTTGGAAATTCATGAACCCTCACTTCTTGCTGGAGACTTCTTTTAAGCACTTCAGCAAATATATCTCCAGATTGACTGATGGAGCGTATTTTATTTTAAAAAACCACACACACTTGCATCCTTAAACAGTTTCTTTTCTGACCTCATCAGTCATGATGAAATTTGCACCATCATTTTTGCAAGATGTATTTAGGGATAATTTTGGAATACCAGGTCTAGTGTTTTCCTTAGCTTAGTCTCCAGATTCAGAATGTTTAGTGGCAAACAAATCTGTTTTGGTTTCTTGGTTATATTCTACTTCTGGGTTAGCTGATGTTCTTGAAGTTTTCTTGAATTTGTACTGGGAATGTAGCATTGATAATGTTGTTATCCGTACTCTGCACATTTTTAGAAACTTGGGTGGGCACTGTCATTTTTCCAAATGCTGATCTGTTATCATACCATAGAATTCTTAATCAAAATATGTTAATGAACTTCATGGCACTCTTTATGCTTGTTACAGTTTGATTTTATTTTTCTAACATCATCATCATCATATGGCATATGCCTTTTGGATGAATGTTCAGTTTTGGTTTATCCACTGAATGGTCAAGTGTTCTCATCTCTCAAGAGTCTACCTGACATCACTCATAACTATAGGAAAAACGTAATCTGACTGCTCCTAGAATTATGCTGTATGGCAGACCTAATTCAACTGCTTTCTTCCTAGAATGAAGCCCAGACAGCGAAGGAATTTATAAAAATTGTAGAGGCTGCAGAAAATGAGTATCAGGTACGTTGAAATAAATACTGTATTCTTACTCATATTTGTAGCATTACTATATACTTAACCAAAGCTAGTATTCTATAACCAGCAAGATAATGCAGCTCCATATAAATAGATTATGTGCTGCTAACTGTGTCTTGCCTTTTCATACCTTCTGGTGATTGTGCTCACCTGCCTAACATTACAACATAAGTAATTTTTTGAGAGCGAGAAAAGTTCCTTGCTTGATTAAGTATCAAACAAAGCATTAGTGCATTCCCTAAGTGGAATTTTTGTACAGATTGTGCTCAGAGGCTATTCTGTTAGCTAAATATGACTATAGGCATTACCTCTTCCAATTAGTCATTTCAAAGTTAGAAAAATGTAGCTGTTCTAGATTGCCCTCTGCACCGCAGAACCTTGAACATAAGGTAAGTTTCAGACACTGTGTTCTGTCAGCTTGGAAGAAATACTCTTCAATAAAAAATTTTGAAGTATCTATAGTATGGATTATATTCAAGTTCAAATGATGTTGTGGACTGACTTCAGCATCCCCACAGGAAAAACAGTGAAAGAATTTTCTGTCTGGAATTAGTGATGTATGAGCTAACTCTGATCAGCATTTTATTCGTGCTGCTGAAACATGATCAACATTTTATTCACACTGTGGTTCTCACTCATTTTCTTCACATAGCATCAATCTATATCTAGCAACTTTCCTGCAGTAAATATTGTTTCAATTCAGCATGTTTTCATTAAGCTTGTTTAGGAAGTAGCAGGCCACTGAGCCATTGAGTGTTTATGTGGCATCCTAGCTCTGTTGCTGACGTGTCTGTGTTTTGTATGGCTGTGTTTGACAGACTGCTATCAGTGAGAACTATCAGACTATGTCGGACACTACCTTCAAGGCCTTACGTCGCCAGTTGCCAGTTACCCGCACCAAGATTGACTGGAACAAGATCCTTAGCTATAAGATTGGAAAGGAGATGCAGAATGCTTAAAGTGAACATTGCATGACTGGATCATTTTAGTGTCCTTGTATGCAAATAAAAATTATTACAAAAAATATTTGGAACTGTCAAATCACCCAGTCAGCATGGGCTTTTGCCATTAAAAATCACTGTAAGTAGTTTGGTTAGAGCACAAAGCTTAGCTAATTGACTTTTTTTTCTTTTTCCTTCCTTTCAGAGGGTTGCAACTTCACTATAGCTGAATATTTTCCTTTAGAGTTTCCGTTGTACCTTTATTTTTTTATAATGAAGAGACCATGCCTTTAGTTTTCAATTATACATTAAGAACAGTTGAAAAAAAATATTTTTGCATATGATAACCCTTCCTCTTGCTTTCATGTGAAATGGACAACTTGCAAAATTTGCTGGATTCCTTGTGGAGATCAGTAACATGCATTTCTAAGTCAAGGTCAACATGGAGTTAGCCATAGGTGCTGTTTTGGAAATCATCTGTCCTTTCATTGTACGTAAAATTGGGAAAAGAATTTTCTGTACCATTTAAACCTAGAAGACATACTTGCTAGCCCCATGGTACCTAATTATTTTTTTGAAAGAAAAGGCCAAGGTCTGCTGCTGTTTTAGTTTTGAAATTAAATAAAAGTACTTACTCCAGAAATGCATTTAATGCTTTGTTCTGACAGTTATGATCTCAAACTCCATCTGCCCTCCAGGTTTTTTTTTATCGTAAAGCTGAAAATGTATTATAACAAGGCATATTGTAATATATGTAATCCTGTACTCATTACTATGTCTGATTATTTTTTCTTGGATTGAAATGTACTAAAATTCATTGTAACATTAAAACACAAATTTTCTATTTATTTGAGTATCAGATTGCTTCCTGATATAGCCTATTTTTGGTGTTTCTAAATGTTTTTAAAATTCTGCTTAAAACAGACACAAACTTGTGTATTTAGGGATTGTAATATCATTATCGTTTTCATCTGCATTTAAAAAACATCGGCATATGGAATCTACTTAAACCAGGTGTATTTTAGCTTCATGTTGGCTACAGAGGATAGAAGAAATTCCAAGACCAAAAATTAATACATTTGTCTGGAGAATTCTTTCCCTGTCTGATATATCTCATTTTGAAAATGGATGTCAAGTTTCTAAAAACACAGACTTCATTACAAATGCTGTATAACACTTCCATGAAATGCATATATTTCATTTTTAATTGGATAAACACTTGTTTTACAATATGTGACCTACCTATATGCTTATGATGAAAAATGAAACAGCTTTTTTATTTTTTAGAAGGCATGTGTTTATACACACTCCTAAACCAGTAAAGCTTACACAAATGTTTTATGTCCTTGTTTACAGCATTATCTAATTACCTTAAACTTCCAAGTTACATCATAGCAAGAGTCTAGACTTGTACTGAGTATAAAAATGTACATATGAATTAGTTTGATGTTTGAATTTTAATAGCAATACCCCAATATTCTGTTCTTCAGTGCTCTCTTATACAGAGGTATAGAAGTTCTTAAAACTGCTGCTACTTTACAGTATTAAACTGTATAGTAGAAGAGTGGGATTTGTTCTACCACAGTCTTCCTGCATAGTTGCCCTTTCAATTCTTTGTAGTTCAGCTCCTGAACCGTGTTGTTCTTTTCAGATTAGCTCATAAAAGCTGCATGTGAGCTAATAACAAATGCTGAGTCACTGTCAAGTCAGTCTGTCTTAACCAAGATCTAAATACAAACCCTACTGAAGACTTTCTTCCAGCATATTTAAGAATAAGGTAAAAAAGGCAGTGAATGGACAGTTAGGGGAATTGTTAATGGGCAACAACGGTGCAAATAACTTTTCTAGCTGTTTAGAATGTTGCAGATGACCAGAATCAGCACTGACAAAAAGTCAGAATGCTATTTTTCTTACCTGAAATAAAGACCTAGTTTTAGATATATTCCTAATAAAGAGGTATTTTACTGTGAAGTACTCTATTACTGTATTTCCTTCTGTTTATTCAGTCCTGTGATAGTCTTAATTCCTTATCTTGAAAGAATTGTTTCCTTCAGATTCAATTCTACCAGTTGGATAACATAAGTAGATCTGTATTACTTATGTTTTTTCTTGTTGTGTTAATTTTTAGTCCGTGAGACTTTACACCTTGAATATCAAATTTATTAAGTTATAGCTTCAATAAAGCCATTTGTAAGTAAATCAACTATTCTGTTACTTTTTCAAAATGGTGTGCTGTATCATATTTAGGGGTAATGACTCCCCATATGAAGCTGACCTGACTATCAGCTGAGGTACATGGCACATTTGGAGTTCTTGATTTCTAGCAAAGTTTTGGACGTCACTTGCACTTTTTTTTTTGTTGTTGTTTCTATCCCTACCAGTTCTAAATTGGAGAATTTTTCAGCTTGCTTGGTAGGCTTTAGGGTATTTCCTGTAGGTAAAGCACTTTCTCTGAGAAATTTTGCTGTGGCAATTGTCTTAATGTGAACTACTATTTGTTTATATTCTATTTTTTAAATATAAAAAACGAGCTTTGTATTGTTGAATCTTGATGTAATAGACATTATGGCTTGTAAAATGGACTTGTAAAATGCCTGTGTTTTTGAAGTGTATTACATCTTATGTATCTTAGTGCCCCTTTATAAGAAGGAAATTTTATCTTCTGCAAGTACGCAGCCGTTCTTTGTAAACAGCTGCAACAGGAGTGGCAGTTCTGCTTTCAGGTTCTCCTGAGCAGCCCCTTTTTGTATGTCTGTCTTAAAATTCATACTGTGGGTAGAATGAAACTTAAAAATCATTGTAACTTTGCTTACATCGCTACTGCTGCTGACCGCTCTACATGCTGATAATAACTCTGCCATCTGGTTCCTCTGGGAACACTGCAATGCAGTTCACTAGGAAATGGTGATTCAGCCAGGGTTAAAAGCGTTGTGTGAGGCTGAACATCCTGAGAGATATGTTCTCTTTAGGGGATGTCTCCAGCCACATCTGTGGCAGCAATGTAGTTTGTGCAGTTTGGGAATCCCTCTCTCATCCCCACGTCCCACAGACTGGTTTGGCTGTCAAAGCCGTTTTGGTGCTCTTGAGTTCACTTTGTTTTGGGGAACTCAGAACTGGGACCTGGGCTCTGGGTGTGCACCAGGTGCCCTCCAGCTCTGAATGGTGACCTGAGTCCAGAGCAGTTTCTTTCAGGCAGCTTGAAACCATCTACCTATGTGTTGAGGATGTCTGGAGCTTCAGACAAAACTGGGCCTTTACATTTTCAGACTGTAAATACTGTAGGTATAGAAGTTTCATCAACTGTTAGATTCTGTGGATTCACTCCTGTTGTACTGAATTACTTGCTGACACACACATAGCTTCTGCTGCATTTGTTGACTGGAAAGACTGAAACTGTTCTTCATCTGCTGCAGTTGTAAACTAGGTTTAGATTAAACTTAGTTTGTTCATAACCTTGAAGTGTCAATTTTTGTGTGACAGTGTCAACTTTGAACTCTTTATTTTAAGGGGAAAAAATGCATCAGATTTTAACCAAAAAGGTCAATGTTTTTCTTTTACAGCTAAAAGAAAGGAACTGTGAATATGCACTTTATTCCTTCTGTGAAAATGAATGTTTAATACTTGGTAGGTTCTTTTATTAGGAATATTTTCTTCTGCTACTGTGACTTGTTTACGTATAACAGGTATTGCTCAGCATGATGTTAGCCATGTGCTCATGAGAAAAAAGGGTCAGAGTGATAATCTCTGTCTTAAAGGATACATTTAGACTTTAGTGTGCATCTTTTCTTTGCAAGTTAGTGAAGTTCTGCAGGGGCAAATCTGTCAGGTTTGTTCCTCTTCAGTCAAGAGGAGCATGTAGAGACGTTTTTACTTGACTAGCTGCAGTTTGAAATAACAGATCAGAAACAACTTCCAGCTTATGGGTTGTAAATATACCTGCTAAAGTAGGTATACTGTAGTTGATTGGATGGTTTTGGAGGATATTACCATATGGCTATAATGATTTGTAGTAATTTCAGTTTTGATTTTAAATAAGCTTAATAATTTTCAATTTCAAGTGTACACTACGTACAGCTGTTTTAGACATCAGTGAAATAAATGAGAGAGCTTCCTTTATTAAGTAGCTTCCCAGTGTGCATCTCAGTTTGAGTTACCCTTTGAGATTATTTCAGAATTTACTTAAAAATAATAATGAAGAAGGCTGATCTGCAGCTTTGCCACACCACTGTGAATACAAGACAAGCAGCATTGTGAAGAGGGATTCAGAAAAACATGCTCACTGTCTCTTTTTTAGGAAGTAAAAATGCCCCCCCAGAGGCCTTGTCAGTTAGAGTGCAGCAGTGTGCTTGGGGTGTATCTGGAACCCAAGGTTCTTTCTTCAGAGAGAATTGAGTTTTAGTCCCCTGAGGTAAAGAAGGAACTCGCCTTCCCCAGAGCCAATGTTCTTATAACTGGCTAAAAGAAAACAAGGCTGTATCCTCCTTTGCAGATAAAGTGTTTATGAACCTAATTGAAAATTGCAGCCAGAAGCTCTTCAAGCACGAAAAACACTTACCTTTCATTCTCTTGGGCTGCTGTGGATGGAAAGTGTTTCTTTGTGCCTGCTCCAGCAGCCTTCCTGCCAGGTGTGCCAGCTTTCTTGGGTGGTGATGTTGCATCTGTTGCACAGCCTGGGTACTAAAAGTTAGATGCCCAAAAGCAAAAACATTCAAATTGTTGCTGTGCTGTGAAGGTGCCAGAAGATCAAACTGTGCAGCAAAGGGCCCACAGATTAGCCCTGGGATTTGGAATGCTGTCATGGAATGCTGTCATGCTGCTTTTTCCCCGGTGAGGCAGCACATCCAGTTTTAACACAAAATGTAAGATGATAAAAAGTACAAGACTGTGATCAGTTACAATTTTCTTTAAGGAAGAAAGGTGCCATGTGTTTGCATTCAACCACAGTTCCTGCTCAGCCTGTGACAGGGAGCCTGATGCTGCAGCTCTGAGGAAATGGTCAGTTCAATTAAAGCTGTGCTCTGGGAGCACAGGTTTGATGGAGGCTGGCACAGCACTCACAGCCAAAGTCAGCACTGAACAGTGCCTGTGGGCTGCAGCCTCTGCTGCCCACCTGTCTGGGCACACGTGCTGCAAGTGTTGATGGAGCTGTTCTCCCTGTGCTGGCACAGTGTCTTAGCCCAGGCACAACTAAGGCTGCTGCCCCAAACCCCCTGGTGGCCCTTCTGTTAATGGCCTGCTGTTTGAACAGGGCCCTGGGCTCTAACCGTGCAGTAGTAACTTCCACATAATTTGGAAATTAGGGAAACAGACTTGGAAAAGAACTAAGGTAATTACTAAATAAATCAATATTCAAAATAGGAACAGATTTTAAAAATATATATATTTTCAACTTTGCTGTGACACTTAAGGTTAACATCTGCATGCACACTGGAGTAGAAATCGGAGGCTTTAGGAGCCATTAGTTCTAAACTAAGTAGCAGTTCTTAGAGAATTCTTAGAGTTCTTAGATTTTTTTAAGAAAAATCTGCTTAATTCTTTCCTTTTACATGACACGTGATTGTCAAACCAGCTTTCAGATGCTGTAAAACTGGTAAGCTTTGCAAACTTCACTGGAACAATAGGTAACAAAAATGATTAGCCAAAAAGCAGTTTTGATTACAGATTCAAAGCTGAATATTCAGTTGGAAGGTTTCTGAAAAATAGTGGTGTTAGAAATCCTTGAATGAAATGCAAAAGCTTATCTTGGTTTTTTTTCCAGACTGTGACGCCATCAGATGCATCTCAATTGTATGTCTGCTCTGAAATAAACTGCTAAAGATTATCCTTCCTCTCCAAGTTCTTGTAGGTTTTGGTATAACTAGTATTAAGTAGTAATTAAGTAGTAATAGTAATACTAGTATTACTAGTATTACTAGTATTAAGGTAGATAGTAGGAAAAGATGAATGTACCATCTGCCAGATCTTGACCTTTTTTATCCCAGCTGGGGGCAAAAAGAAAGGCTTTTTCCCATTCTCTTTGCAACATATTTTATGTATTTGAAGAGCGTCTCCAGACTGTAGCTGCTCAATTAAAGATTGAATACTGCAACTCCAATTTCTACATGAAATCCAATACTCTTAAGTAATTTCCTTACATCCTGCTTTTTGGTTTCTGCCCATTTTGCTTGTTTTTCTCTGTGTATTGTTCATCTCAGCCCTGATGATACTGCAGGCTATCATGATGTTAAGCTGGCACTTGGATTTCCTTTTGCTGGAGTGTGATCTTGATTGCAGTAATATTCTCTAATCTTATTTTTGTCAGTTATTGGGAATTTTAAAGCCCATGCTAAACTAAGGAGATAAAAGCAACCAACCAGCCACTGCTACGTATGTGTGCCTGATGTTATCCTTCTCTACTGACAAAGCAGGTACTGGGAGTGTATAAAAATGAGACCAGATGTATCTTGATAATGTGGACCAGCACATGGTTTCTGAACTGAGAGCATCTTGGCATGAAAAGATGGGCTTCTGTGAACTTTTCCAGGGCAATGAACTGAATCCATGTTATCTAGAATATTGTGCCAACAACAGGCAATTTGTTTTCCAGTAGGTACTGATGTCAGTTAAAACTGAGGAACTGAAATGCACCACCCTGATTTGTGCTAGGAAGCACTTAATATGCTGCTTTCCTACCTTTTTTTTCCTATGGAAAGGAGAGGGAATCAATGATCAGTCAGCTGACAAGCTCTGAGCATCTCATCTGGTGAAAACTGGATGGTAGCTGGTGTAACACCCATGCAAGCACCTTCATATGTCTCAATGTCTGTAGGGGCAGATCTTCACCAAGCTAGCTAGAATTACTTCTAGAGTATCAGAAAAGTGTGTAATTTCATTCAAACAAGAACCTGTTTAAAGTTCCTGTAGG
The DNA here is from genome assembly GCA_016584745.2 of Phylloscopus trochilus trochilus. Taxonomy (NCBI): domain Eukaryota; kingdom Metazoa; phylum Chordata; class Aves; order Passeriformes; family Phylloscopidae; genus Phylloscopus; species Phylloscopus trochilus. The sequence goes on along the minus strand of WQNJ02000016.1, from coordinate 25,528,634 downwards.
CATGTACTGAGTATGAAAGGTTCTTTAGCTGTCCTTGGTGCCAGGAGCTGGCTCAATTAAAAAAGGCTAGACCTGAGAGATGCTGCTAAGAAAATAAATACCATACCATATGCTCATGAAGATTTGACATGCTGTTCCTGTTCCAAGGCTTTGCTGCAAGGAAAAGGTTTCTGCATGACTGATTATCTGGGTGCAACAGAATTTGTTAATCAGTAATTAGTAAGTGTCTTTTCCCAGTTCATTACTAAACCTAGTGAGCCATCATCTTCCTTTTAAGAACTTGTCTACCTCTCCTTAGCTCTTTCAGCTGGAAGCAGTGTGCCTTGCAGTCCTACCAGCCGTTGACGTGGCCAGAGTTACTCCACCTGAATGTAAATTAAGAAGTGGGGGGAGTGTGCCAGTATATAATTTCCCAATAAATAATAAAATAATAAATAAATAATAAATTCAGCTACCTGATACTTGATCCTCCTGGTAAGGTCCTTTTGGACATAGTAAAGTTGTTACCCAGGTTGTAGCTGCTGACAGAGTGGTAACCCAGTGCCTTGTGTCAAAACACCGGGGATGACAACATCGAGAAACAGAGCAGCAGCAGATGCAATCTGGGCAATCTCACAGTCAAGGAGTATTATTTTAGGAAACATGAAAGTTACCAACAAAGCAACATGCCCCATAGAAGTTCCAAGGTTATTTTTAGCAGTGGGGTTTCAATGCAGCTGATGGGTTTGCTACAATCATGTGGCAGTCCTGTGGTGAAGATCACCATTAGAAGGTGAGCAGCAACCATTACTATATAATTTTCTCAGAATCTCAGTTTTTTGATGTAAGGGGAAGTCCCTTCAATACAGCTATTTGTGCCTTGCCAGCAGGGTTAGGAAATGCTGAGTGGAACAGAACCAAAGTGTATGGGTGAAGCTCCCTGCTTGCCCACCAGGGTTTTCATCTTGTTCCTTGTCCCTGCTGCCATGCAGAGCAACTGATGCAGTCAGCAGCATGAAGACAAACTGGTTTCTTTAACTACACTAATTGTGTCTAAACAGAAAGTGAAGTGAGCCAAGACTGGAGTCAATGTAAATTAGCATCCATCAGCTGTGTGTGTTTGTCAGGAACCGAGACAGGAACAGAAAAATTTCTGTTGGAACAACCAGGAGGAAGGCACGCTATTAAAACCAGTTAGCCAGAGCAGACTTGGCATAGCCTGTAGGAGAGGCATTCCTAAGGATTTTCAATTTCAAGTGCAGAAGGTAAAAGTGTAAAATAGAAAAGATAAAGACTTGGGGAATAGTCTGTACCTCATAATAGAAAAGGCCTAACAGCTAATTTTCTGGGGGGTTAGAGGGCAAGAAAAATATACAAATATCTCTAGTAAAAGCAATGGAGGAAGCCAAATAAAGTATTTTCTTCCTTTCTGAAAATAGTTAAATAGCAGAAGCAGGAAAGAAAATAAGTCTTGTTTCTAAGGGATGATGTCTGGGAAGGGCAGGATATATTGAGAAGGGAAGGAGTAGAAGGCCACTCTGAGAACTACTACCTGTATGCAAGCTCAGAGAAGCCCAGATTTATAGAAGCACTTGCTCTTTCAGCCTGATGTGAGACTAGTTCAATATGATGTTATGAGTATCCAGTAAGATCCCATATTAGTGACCATATTTAGTGTTCTTTCTTCTCTATTGCAGCTTTCTGTTTGCAAAAAATATGGACAAAGTCCATACACAGTCCATGGTACTGTGGCAAGTGTCATGAAAGCAACCATCAGGGAATGAGTAATACTATATTACAGCAGATCTCAGTAATGGGTAGTAAATGGGGCCAGGGATACATGCTGAATAATGGGACTGCAGGTGCTTGGAGTACCTTGTTCTCATCAAGTGGGTGGCATATCTGAGAAATGCCAGTGTTTCCTGGGCTGCAGGCACCCACCTCACTCCTACATCTGTGACAGTCTTGGCTAAGGCTGGCCAATCACACTCAGCTGTGAGGTGAAGTCAGAGCTGCATGGCAAGAGATAATAAGTAGGCTACCAGCCAGCAGTAATTTATAATGGAGAAAGTCATTTTATATCGTGCTTAGCAACAGTAGCAGGTGTGAGAAGGAAGAAAATCATCTTAACCAGATGCCTTCATCTCCTTATCCTTCTGTGTTCTTGACAATCAGAAGGAGGCTGAACTACAAAATTTTTATATAAAAGCATAGATATAATGTAGAATTCACCTAGGCCTGAGTTTGGCCAAAGAGCACACATTTTATTTGAAAAATGTAGAAGGAAAGAGATACAAACTATTGAGATTAAGAGGGGAAGGAAGGGAAATCAATAAAATTAGTGATTAGATTAGATATTAGATATTAGGAAGAAGTTCTTTACTGTGAGGGTGGTGAGGCACTAGAAGATGTTGCCCAGAGAAGTTATGGATGACCCATTTCCTGGCAGTGTTCAAGGCCAAGCTGAAGAGGGCTTTTAGCATCCTGATCTAGTGGAAGGTAGGACAGTGGGTTGGAACTAGATTATGTTTAAGGACCCTTCCAACCCAAATTCTATGATATGATGTTCCATGAATTTTTTTCTGGAAATTATTTCAGGTAACAAATATGAGCATCTCACTTCAGTGCAAGATATGCCACTGGCAACAACAATTAACACTAAGCTTTATCTTAGGTTGTTGGACAGCCCTGGGCTCTGTACAAGTGCCAAACTTCATTCTCTCTTTCCTGGACCCATCACCTGCCCACACAGGGCCTGAGACAAGCTGCAGGCTCTGTCAGATCCTTCTAACTGGACAAAAGTATTTTAAAGACAAGGGCTTGCTCTGAAACGTCACTTTTGCAGCCAGGAGATTCTTACTTGAGAAATGGCCATCGTGATTTTTCCTTTCCAGAACTCCCTTTCTCCTTAACAGACTACATCAGGGTCATTGACAAAGCTTCCTTAAATGTAATGGGGTACAGTGATTGCATCACTACTAAAAGTGGAGGCAGGATGGACTGAACTAAAGGATATGAGAAAGGTATTTGATCTGAAGAATGACTGCTGAGTGCAGAAGAAAGAAGGCTGTGACCCAGCAAGAACAGATCAAGCAAAAGGAGGGAAGAAAGTATATGATGAAAGGATATGATGAAAGGATATGATGAAGCCAACATATAAGCCAGACAACTGCTCTGTAGCCTAAATTTAAAGACAAGCTCATAGGGACCTTCATCTGTGGAGAGGGTAAGAAGAGGAGGCTCTATGAGGATGGTTTCCTCAGCAATGGTATACTGGATGGGGTGGAGATGGAAGACAAGCAAGCAAAGGAGAAAAGAATTGCATCAGACAAGGCAAAAGGATATTTTGGTTCTTGATTTTGCAAAGGTTTAACAAGATTTGGCTTGGGAGCCAAATCTAGTTGATATGAGTAAATGACATGCCATTTAGATGCTACTTACTTCCATGGCTTGCTCAATCCCTTCCTGCCTACAGGCAGAGCTGATCTCGTCCTCTGTAGTCACTGCCAGCCTCAAGCAGGAATAATTACCTGTACATGATCCAGCACTTCGACTGCTCCGTTTCCTTCTGAATTTCTGGAGTTAAGTAAAATGTAACTGCCAGTGGATTTTTGTGCTTCTACCAATACTCAGCATGTAAAGATGCCGTGTTGCAAATGCTAGAGAAAAAATAAGCTACATTCTTCTAATTGCAGATTTCAGATGGGAGGAGTTGAGACCTTTTTCTCCCTTTAAAATGGCTTTTCATTAAATATAATATCAACACTCACTAAACTGAAGATCACGCTGAACATATTTTTCCTTAAAAAGGAAAAGGTCAAGATACCAATCAGTGAAAAAAGGCCATATCTTCTACGTGTTTCACAAATGCACTTCCTTAAAAAAAAAAAAAAAAAAAAAGTACTGTTTGGCTTCAGTCCAAGGCATGGATGTAGGGAGCAGAGCTTTTGTCCTTTTCCTCGACCTCAGTAGGGGAGGGAGAAATCAGTGTTGTTCCCTCCGGGCTTTTGGCCATCTGTCTCTGCCTCCCTGTTTCTCCCACAGCCTCCTGTGACGTACAGAAGATGTGTGGATGCAGATGCCAGACTCTGACTGATGGAGAGCTCTCTTTTGACCAGGGGCCAACCTCGCAGCTCGCATGATTCCTTTGTGAATCCTGAGCACGTACCATCTTGTACGAATGCTGACGTGTCTTGCTCCACCACCTTTCACAAAGAAGCTTAATAAAATGCCTCCACGAATGTGTGTTGTCTGCAACAAAGCAGAAGTGCTCCTGGGGGGTATTTCTATGGATTTAGAATAACCCCAAACAATTTGCTCTATCAAATGTGTGTGCCTGGGGTGGGGCACTTCCCCACCTTGATGCCTAAGTATGATGACAGTCAGGGTGAAATTCCCATCTCATTTTTAGGGGAAAAAAGTAATTAGGCAAAAAAGCAGCAGAAGAAAACAGGTTTGGATTTTGTTGTTGTTTTGGTTTGGGGGGGGGCGTTGTTCTTTTCAGAATTTGGTTGGGGTTTTCTTTCTGGTTATGAATTATTTTGAACACTACCCAAAAATACTGAAGCTCTGCTCTGAGTTGCACTAGCTATTTACCAACACCTTCCTTTGCCCTCTCTTTGCACTGACATCTGATTCTTAACTGAGCCAGTTCTAACCTGGGTTTTGTTACCTGTCTTTACTTTTTTATCAGTAAAGATCTTAAAACAACTTTCAGGCAAGCTTTCCTCCTTCCCATGCAACTACCCTGACACATTATACAGGACCCTATTTTCTGGAAGAGCACCCATAGCCATGGACAACAATTTGTTAATAAGGGAGACAGTTTTTATAAGCTTTTTAACTAGTGGTGCTTAAGGCATATTTGACTTTTCCTCATTAGTACTGGTGGCATGTTTTTAAATATCAGTGTCTTTAAGATGAAGATTATTCCTGCAATACTGTAATATCCCACTTTTAGAATGGGGAACAGGAACTTCAGCCTTGGCACACTGTTCAGAAGTCTGTAGTTGCATACTTTTGCAACATCTTTGTTTTAATAAAAATACATTGATTAAATTGTAAATTAAGCACCATTTTTTATTTCAATGTTTCTTAGCATATTTTCAACTCTTTGGATTGTGACTAAGGATTGTGTGTACTTTAGTTGAAAACAAATTTTTGGTATGTGATTAAGGCATTTTATGCAGACTTTGGTATGTCTGGGAAGTGCTGTGTACGGGATCCCATGAACTCTCCTCCAGTGCTTTCACTCACATTGGCACACTGCTTCTGAACCATGGCTGACTCCAGCTTATACTGCCATCTCCAGTTCAACCCTGAGACTGTTTAATATGCACCTGATAGGCTTAATAGGTGCACTATATGCACATGTATTTATATGGATGAAAATTCACATCTGGACATAGACATGCATAGGTAATAGGTACACTGTTGTTTAACATGTATTTAGATTAAAATGTGTGGGGCATGATGCTGCTTAATGGGATTCAGTTGCTAATGAGACATCAGACGAAGGTCAGGGGGATGTCTGGCTCCTTTGAACCAAGCTGACAATGTTTCCCAGTGCTCACATATATATGTGGAGCTCATGTAGGTCTCATTTCTGCCCTTGCTGAATGTCCTTGACTAGTGTGCCTGGCCATCTTCTGGCTGCCAAGACCCCAATGCAATCTTATTTTATAGCCAGGTTCCAAGAAGGTTGCACATTACGGGCCTCTCATTCTGATCTCTGAAATTATCAGACAGAAGATATTTTAAGATTTACTAAAACACTCAATCATTAAAAACCCGACTTTGAATCTTGGACTACTTCAGACCCATACAAAAGTTGGTGGGCAAAATTTTCAAACTGGACTTTTGCTGCACAGTGGTCCTATCTATTCTTTCTTATTTGCCAGGGCCCAAGCTCAAAATATTCATTTCTCCTGAAAAGAAACAAAACTTCACTGTACCTCATGTTTAGTAACTGTCATCACTTCTGCTTCCTGATTGCATTTAGCAAAGTCAGCAACAGTCATACGAGAAATTAGAAACTCTGAACTGGGTTTATGGCAGACAAATTAGTAGTGTTTCCACTTACAGGTATTATTTTGAGATAGGAATTGAGGCCTTGTGTGAGAAAACTCTAAACATGTGAGATACTTGAGTGGAAAAATCTTAGCAGAAAGGTAAAACATATTTTCAAGATTATTTTTGTCCAATGATTCACTTCAGCTGTATTCTGTCACATCTTGACTTAGCAAATGAGTGCCTGAAGCCAGATGACACTCCAAATGGTGTCTTTTCATAGTACTGAACAGTTTGCTTCTGACTTGTGAAATGCATATTTCAAGGCTTTGTATTTACTTGGAATTTGATTCAAACAGAACTGAGAGACAAGAGATAATTTGTGTTAAATAGAGCCTGAACAGTGAACTTGCCTTGAGTGTCAGCTTAGGTGCTTCTTTAACACGAACAGCAGAAATGTCATTTGTCATATGAATGCACAAAGCCAGTCATGAGTCAAGATACCCAGCGTGTAATTGCTCATCACCTCACACAAACATTTGGATTTGGACACATGCTTTTTATTTCCTGAGTTTTTGGGGGGTTTTATTTGAGTTTTCTGTTGGGTTGGTTTGGGGGGGTTTTGGGGGGTTGGTCTTTGTTTTGTTTGATTGTTTTTCTGGCTTGGTTTGTGCCACTGATTTTTGCTATTGTGTTTGTTTGCTTGTTTGGTTTTTTTGTTGTTTTTTTTTTTCTTTGTATAGTACCCAATGAGAAATCCTTATTTTTTTAAAATACTTTATGCTCACTGTAAAAACACTGGAGATCTGGAAGTGAAATGCATAACATTACTGCAAAGTATTAATAACTTCTGTAATTTCAGGGGAAGAAGTAGCAGTAGTGCTTAGAGGAAGGAAGGAATAAAATTAATAACTGAGCTTTAAGTGGGCACAGTTCATAGTATTTTGATCTTCTAGTAATGCAAGAGATATAAAGAGAGCAGAGCTGGAAGACCCAACACAATTCACTCCTGTCTTTCAATAGAATACAATAGAATGAAAAGTTTTTTATCATAAGAAACTTTGGAAAAGCCCTATACACCATCTCTATCTTTCATACACAAAAGAAATTGGTCATAGTCAGTTTTTTAAGATAAGCACTAATATACTGAAAATGAAAATATGTCAAGGAAAACTTATAGAAGTGAAAAATTGCCTACTGCCTCGGTCTTTTTGCTAATACATGAGAAAATACGAGAGGAATATTTTGATTTATAAATAACTGCATGACTGAATAAGGTTGAGGTTTTTCAGATGTGACCTGATGTATTAAGAATTTCTTCCCTTTATAACTGGAAGGGGAAGCTGAAAATTTTGAAATGTGATTTGCTTTGGTATGTAATTAAACTATAAATGACCTTTTATGTAGTTAATCTGTATATTCTAACTTTAAGTTTTGTGATTTATTAGCAAAAAAAACCCGTCAGTCCTGCACAAATATTCTTATATGGAGACTGTGGTCCCTTAATCAGAAGATCCTGTCCTATCAAAGGCAGAAGACACAGCCATTGTTTCCCCACTCAGCTTCAAGTCCCACAGCAGTCTGGAAGAACAAATTTCGTGCCTTTGCTACTGTGAGTAGGTATCAATTTGTAGAGCTACAGATTTATTTTGGATTAATGTCTTTGGGTATTGTGAACATTCTAGGAAAGCTACTATGCTTTTCTCTGTGATGACTATTTCTTTGGCAGACTAGAAAATCTCAGGCTGGAGTGGTTACTACCAGTTGGAGGAATTTTCAAGGATTTTTTGTTTTTTTGGTAATACTTTATATAGTACCTGTTTCTTAAGATGCTGGAGAATGTTATCCCACTGGGTACAGACTGTGGAAACACGGGAGAGCGATCCAAACAAATTGCAGTATGTGGTGCATATTTACTTAGATGTTTGTAAGCTATGTGACACCAAAAAAAGCAGGGATCAGCCGTGTTTACCGATCTGAATTTTTATCACAGTCTGCTGTCAAATCTTGTTTCATGAGTAATACCTCATTCATGGAAGAAGCAAAATGTTTTTCTCAAAAGTACAATTTAATGACTTGAAGTTTGTGCTTTACTGACACTATTTGAATGAGACACACATCTAGTGGGTGCCTCCCCTGCCCTTGGCAGGAGGGGTGGAACTAGATACGGTTCCCTTCTCACGCATTTATCGCACCAGTTATCTTCCGAGGAGGAGACTTATGCAGTTCATTACTGCTGGGCACTGTGCACACCAACACGTGCGCTCAGGGACTCCAACGCCTGTTTCATTATCCCAGCAAGAAGCTCAGACGAGTCAACAGCAAAAAAAAAAAAATAATAATATTCCTACACGAGCCGTTTTTAGACTCAAAGTCCTGTTGCGCGGTGAAAATGCCGCCAGAAATCATTGTTCAAGATCATGGAGATGTGGGGGGGAGGAAGTTGCAGGGCCTTTCTGCCCGCGGTGCCGCGGTTCCGCTGTGCCCCGCGGTTCCGCTGTGCCCCGCGGTTCCCCTGTGCCCCGCCGTTCCCCTGTGCCCCGCCGTTCCGCCGTGCCCCGCAGCCCGGGCCGTTCCGCCGTGCCCCGCAGCCCGGGCCGTTCCGCGGCGGGGCGGGCGCGGGCCGGGCCGGGGCGCCGAGCGCAGGGGCCGAGCCGCGGGGCGCGGCCGACCGCGGCTGGGGGCAGGTCCGGCGCTGCCACCGCAGCACGTCCCCACCCGCTCGGCCGGAGGGGAGCTCGCAGGAGTCCATTTTAGCGGGCCAGCCCTCGGCGAGGATCGGCGGGCTCGGCGGCGAGCGGGGGCAGAGGCGGCAGCGCCCCGGGGGCACCCGCAGCGCCCGGCGGGCGGTGCGTGCGGCGGGCGGGCGGGGGAGAGGCGGCCCGGCCGGCGAGAGGGGGTGAGCCATCCCACAGACACACGCTGAGAGCTCGTGGCAGCAGAGAGCAGCCTTTGGGTTGGTTTCCCTGCACACTCCGCCGTCCGTCCGTCCGTCCCCCCCCCCCCTCTTTTTTTTTTTTTTTTTTTCCTTTGCTCTCCAAAAAACATGGCTGAAGCTGGGACGGGCTTTTTGGAGCAGCTCAAGTCTTGCATCGTCTGGTCCTGGACTTACCTCTGGACGCTGTGGTTCTTCATCATGCTCTTCCTCGTCTACATCTTGAGGGTGCCGCTGAAGATCAATGACAATTTAACCACAGGTAGGCTGGGATCATCTGCCCCCTCGCCCTGCCCGGGGGCGGCTCGGCCGGGGCTGCCCGGGGGGAGCGCCCAGCGCCGCCCCCTCGGCTGTTCCAGTGCTGTCTGGAGCTATTCGTACCGTTCGTATTGTTCTCAGGCATTTTTATTAACCAGGATGAAAGCTTTAATTATGTTTCTGATAAAAATTAGATCTCAGCTACTTTTTCTAAGTGATAACAAATAATAAGAGGGCAAGTTCGCTGGAAGGTTATCACTGTTGCAATGGACTTTGCTTTGGGTGCTCCGACTCGCTCAGGTAGTGTGCCACTGCTGTACTGAATCAGTAGTAACTCATGTACTGTTAGCCGGTCTGCATTGGGCAGTTATGTCTTTATCTTGAAATTGCTTATTTTTCCTACCCATCTACTTTGATAGGTTAATTTCTGCCCCCTCCTCCCCCCGCCCCATGCTGGAGAAGACAAATTAGTTTTGGAGCAGATGAGATGTAACCCATGTAGCATCCCTGCTGCTGGGAAGTCAAACGTTATCTGAGCATTTTTCACCCATCCCTCTGGCCTGTTCGCATTTGATAAGCCTCTGGCAATACCAGCATCAAAGAAGAATTAGAAAAAAAAAAAAAAAAGAAGAAGATTCAGCATATGGCAGCTTTCACTGTAAGCATAAATAAAATTATAAACTGAGTTTATAAATTATAAACTTTAAATGCAGTTTTGGTCAAATTTCCACGATATGTCTTTGGACAATATCCTGTTTCTTTTGACATTGCTGCACACTGATTAGAACAGGAAGTAATTCTTGCTGCTTGATTCTTAATAATTTATGTAATGTGTACGTCCCAGGTAAACATTGCAGGCCATGCTTGTCAAGCAGAAATGTCAGAGTGCTTTATATTATAATTTTCACTATTGCGAAAAATCACGGGCATCCGTCTTGAGAGCTAATCAACCCCATCTGATTTCTTCCTGAGTTTGAACAAACTAATTCTTGATGCACTTTCTCATTTGAAATGTTTCTCCAGCTGAGTCATCTTGGGGTTTACTGAAATGTCACAAATGCAAGTAAAATGACAGTATGAAATCTCTGAGGAGTTTAAAAAGGCTGAAGAAAGTCCCAAAATGCCTGATGAAAATTAATTTCCGAGGAGAACAATAGGCACAGTATGGTCTTTATGCATCATCTGTTCCTAAATTGAATTTATTTAAAAAATTGGTGTCAGTAATAGCATGATCATTTTTTGTTTTGTTAATTTTTCAACATTTTTCTGAATGAATTAAAACATTTAATTTATTGTGGGTTGTCTTCCCCTCCCTAGCCTCCCCAGGTGATTACAGCTGGATTCTACTGCCATTAGTTGATCATGAAGTAGCACAGCAACTAATGATGTGATACCAATCACATTTATTTCGGTGGTTTGAAAATAAATGTGTTAATGTTGCTACTCAAACTTCAATGTGACATAAAGAAATAGTAGGGTGATTAAAAACAATGACTGGGTATTTTCCCAGAACAAGCTGTTGCTGAGATGAGGTCAAACAAACTGGTTTTCAGGACCAACAGAGCCAGGCTTAGGCAGCCAGTTAAAAAACTGCAGTTCCACAGGTATGATTTGTTCTTCATGAAATAGTGATTTAGAAAGGTTTTAGAGATAAAGATCAAACACCTTAAATATTAGAGTCCACGGTGGGCTGCTGTGATACTAAGGACTAGTGTGGCACACATGGGAGGGCACCTGCCACAAGGACCTGGTGCTTGCTCTTGCTGTATGATTTTGTTTTTCCATGCCTAGTGTCAGTATTTTTAAAAGGAAGTGGAAAGGCTGCAGAAGAGAGTGGAAAAATTATTCCAGGGCTGGAGAGAAGCATCAGAATAAGATTGCAGTAAGGTGGTACGGTCATGGAGAGTGAGAAAGAAGTGGCCTTTTAATAATGTAAAGAATTATAAGAATAGGTGACTGGAAGGAGAGGGCAAACTCGATTTTGTCGTAATCAGACATTAATTTTTAGCAAACTTGGAACAGCTGATAAAGGAACCTTTGGCATTTGCATATCTGAAAGTCTTCAAATCGGATGGTGAAATAGGAATCACTAGTGTTCATGCAGCCTTAAATTGCTTTTTGGCAAGGACAGGGCAGCAAGCTGTGCACCACTGGCAGTCAGAGTCATTGCAGATGGTTTCACCAAATAGACAGGTGGTTGATCACTTGTATCTGAAAGACTAAGAAGAAGTGTGGGGTCTTTTTTCCCTCTTTCAGTGTTGTACAGGTGTGCACACTCGAGCATTAGTGCATGTTGGTCATCCCATGTGTTTCAGTGAGCTCCCAGGCTTGAAGGTCCTCAGTCTGGCCAAACATAATTTCAGTGTCCTCAGTGGAGTACATTACTGTGATATACCCAAAGGGAAATCTAGTCTGTCATATGAAAATATTAAGTCTGATTGTGATGTTTCAGGGTTTTGTTGTTTTTTGGTTTTGTTGGGTTTTTTTTGCCACTTTTTAAAGTTTGATGTCCAGATCAAATAATAAAATTATGAATAGGAGAGTTTGAGCTCTTGTACTATACCATTAGCAGGGAAGCAAGAGAGAACACTTAATATGCCAGGCTAGAATATTAAATACCAAATAAGCAGTTGAGGAAGTGGATGTTATAATCTTATTCCAAAATAATTAAACATACCTATTTTATATAACATGCTGTATTTTCTTCCCATGTTGGCACTTGCACAGCTTCTGAATGCCACACTAATCTGAAGTAAGACACACCTCTTCTAAAAATGTGCTTGTTTTTCCTGACATGATAATTTGGATTTCTAGTCAAATCCTAAGAAGGAAAGAGGCACTGAAGTTAAACAGTTTCTGATTATTTTATTTATCATTTCAAGTGCAACAGAAAGATGAATTTAATGATCAGAGCATTAGGTGCAACTGGCTTGTGACAAGGCAGACAGGAGGAAACCTCTCACTTGCCGAGGATAGAGAAATCAGATAAACTGATTTCCTAAAAGTGTGAAAAATAAATGCATGGGTATGAGCTCTGGACTGAGTCTGGCTCTGTTGGTGTCTGTGGAGCATTATTATCCAGCTGTGCTGGAGGAATCCCTGTGGTGTTACCAGCTGAGCTAAAGAGGGCAGCGTTAGAAGCCTGCAGAATGGAAGAAAACAAAGTTGTCCTGCAGGCCCCTGAGGTCAGGAGGCCCAGGGTAACCATGGTTGGAAGAGCAAGACTACATCACCTTTGTGGTGCCTAGGACAGAGTTGTTACCTGAGGAACATGGTATGTTTCTTCATTATGAATTTTTCGAAACTATTATTATGCCATTCCTACTGAAATGAATAAAATTGTAATTATGTGGGTTTTGTAATCAGCCAATAGACTTCTTAAAGCCCAGTACCTGAAACACTGTGCATGGTGCTGGCCATTTGGAGAGGGAAGAGGCTGGTGTGGAGCAGGACTGGCAGCGCTGGCCATCACCAGGTCCCCACTCACCCCTGTGGTTTGTGTGGCCAGGGGGTAAAGAGAACGTGTTCAAAGTCCTGTAAATTTAGCATAACAACACTTTCTCTTTGTCCAAGAATCTCTCAGAAAACACATAATGGAGAGGATTTTTTAGTCAGCCTGGCCCACCTCAGATGTGTTCACCAGTGTGTGCTTTGCACTGACTTCAAGAAGCAAAGCACTTGGAAAAGACCCATCTTATGAAACTTTCTTGGTTAAACAAGGCAAGAAAGCTGAGAGTGATTTCATTAGCAGAAATACTGTGGGAGATGGAGAGATGGAGCCTGTCTTAGGGTAGTGGCTGCTGTCAGGGAAGCTCATCTCATCTTTCTGATCTTCCCTGTCTGGGCTTCCTGACTCTGCAGATCTATGCTGTGCTTTGGTGCATCGTGCCCCAAGAAGCTGCAGTGTGAGAAAAAAGTAACTTTTCATTCCCATGGTCTCAAATTCAAGTAGCAGCAGAAAACATTTGCCTGTTATTAAAATTTAACTAATATCACTTTTTTTGTTGGTGCTGCTGATTTGGCCACGTGGAGCTGCATGTGCGCAAGCTGCGGTAATAAACCACCCTTAGGACGGAAGGGTTTTTTGGGGACTGGACACCTGGGATATGTCTTCCCTGGGCTGGGGTTGCTGCCAGTGCCTGCTGGGCCTCTGGGCATTGAGGTGTGTTTGCTGTGATAGCATCTTGACAGCCGGTCAGGAGGTATTGTTCCCCTTCATAAATTTAAGCTAGTGCAGTTAATCATGAGGGTTGGAAAACATTAACCTGGCAAAGACCAGGGAGTTTCAAATAGTTTGAAAAACAGAGAACAGATTTTTCCTTTTGAGAAGAACTGAAGGACAGTTAGTTTTAGTTTTGCAGACTTGCTAGTAATTGTTAGGACTTTCTACAAATCAATCTGCTGTCCTTGTGATGGGTTTCCCTGTAAGCATCTGCTGTGTGAGCTACAGAAGAGTGAGTGTGCTGGTGGGAGAGTCAACAGCAAACCTGGAGCCTCATGCCGCCAAAGGAGTGGAAGAATTCTTAACTCCCTGCAAGTGCCATGTAGATTTGTTGGGATATTTTTAAGAACTTGACTGTTGAAGGTAAAATTTCAAATCCATGACCACTTCTGTCAAGGTCAGCATAAATCCTGCATATGAAATTCACAGAATATTTGTTTGCTCACTGACCCCAAATCACTTGCATTAATTTTTGCATTTCTTAGAATGTAAATTAAATATTTACTAAATACTGGTCTTATTTTCTACTTGGTGGAATTAAACAGTATTTTCTTAACTGTTAACCCCTCTCTTCAGTTGTATCACTTACAGCACCACAAAGCATTTGTAGTTGCTGCTGAGCCTCCAGACAGGGTTTGGATGTTAGAGGTTTTTTTGGTCTGCCTTTTTGGGTTTTGCAAAAATAAGTTTTTATTGCTGTAGGCTAATATTCAGGAGGTTATTATAAAACAGGTTTCAAATGTTTTAAGCATGTGTGTTTTCGTCATGGTACACTTGGAAACTCTCCCTTTATTTTTTATGGAAGAGATTATGATGTGCATGAAAGTATGTCTACTTTTGTCAAAAGTATGTTACTTTTGACAAAAAGTAGACAGATCTTCGTAGATAAAACTGGGATTCCTGGGGGAAAAGCCATATCAAAACTTGCTGGATCAATGCCCAGTGGATGCAGTATACAATGATATTTGTTTTCTATGAATTTTGACATTTCTTTTGTTTGACTTTTTGGTTGAGCTAAATTCCACATGCTGGAAATAGAGTGAAGTTTGTAGGAAATGCAAGGTTTTTAGAAAATACTGTTTTAAGAAATTGACTTTCTTACTTTCTAGAGCAAAAGCTCTAGAAGATTTGCACTCGGTGTTTCAGGGGAAATGTGTAAGCCAGAGCCTTCAAAATAATACTTGATAACATCTTGAGTGAGCGTACTGTAACATTGACTGATACACAACCATGGAGCTGTACTGCCAGCTTCTAAATTATGTCTGATGTCCTCTGTGTGCTGATGAAAATCTGTGGAAATGCTCCTAAAACTGTGTATGTGTACTGCGATTTCCCAAAGCATTCACTGAGCGCCTGGACAAATTTAGCCCAAAAGAACATAAGCCCCCCGTTGTTCACAGGGGTCATAGGTCCTAATTGTCTGAGCAGCTGCAAAAATACCACCGTTCTGAATTAAAGAAAGAACTTTAAATAGATATTTGTTGTGGTTATTTTGCAAAGCAAACACAAAAATCCAGATCATAAATTTGCATTTGTGAAAGACAAAAGAAGTGCTAGCTGGTGTCAGTGCCTCAAGGACTGAGAAAAGAGAGGAAAGTATGTAATCCTGTGCCAAGGCTGTACATTAAATGAAAAATAGAAGGTCATGATGCCTGCCTGAGAGCAGCACCTGGCAGGAATTAGGAAGATGATGTTTGATAAAACAGGGATTTTGAAGGGAATGACCTGCCTGTGTTTTAAAATGGGTTCTCTGAGAGGAGCTATGGAGAGTCTAGCAAAACCACACTCAGCCTACGGAAGCTCAAGCTGTATATCTAATCACAGAGAAGCTACTTGACAGTAGCTAAGGAGGTGTAAGAGCTTTAATCTAGCTGACAAACATGTAGTGAGCTTCCTAGTATTTCAAGGTGTAAGTCATGTTAACTTGTCAGAACTGGGGTTCAAATCATCAGTGGTCTGAAGAAGCAGCCTGGCTGTGAGACATGCTGCGTGCACTGCCCTCGCTTTAGTAGAGAAGTGTTGCTTATGCTGTAGACTCTGTGGTGGGAAGAAAGTAGTAAGTACTAAAGTAGCTTTTAATATAGGGAACACAGATCTTAAAAAAGGGGTGGCTGCAAACTGAACAGAGGAATGCACATGCTAGGTATTTTTTGTAAGAGGCTTTTGAAGATGTGTTTTTGGACCCAGCTGATATGGCAAGGATTAGTATGCCTCTTCATCTTCGACTCTCGTAGTATTAAGACTCTCAGTGTAATGAGGGTTGCCAGGCTCTTCAGTGAGAAAACTGGGAGTGAAATCTAATGGACCATATTAAACAGGAGAGCTGACTAGTTCAAACACTGTCATGCTGAGGTTTAAAAACCCCCACACCCAAGTGTTTAAAAACACTTGCTGATGGTGTGCAGGTATGTTGTGCACAGAGGCTCTGATAGTCCCAGATGTGCCAGGACATCTGTGCACATGCCAGTGAATAGTCCCCACTGAGTCCAAGGTTTCTGTGCATTGTTCAGTCAGCTGTCAAGCCCTGTGTTTTAAGGGAGAGTTGTTTGTCTTGCTGGCAAATGGTAAAGCAAATAAAATCACTTAAGTGGTGGCTTAGGTTGGAGGGCCAAAGCAGTTTCTTCTGGATTGAAGGAATGAACATTGCTGTCAGAAGTTAATGAAGTCTTTTGTGTGCCTGTCACAAGTCAGGATTCACCTTTTTTTATCCAAGATCAGTTATTTAAGAAGGTATTTTATATTTAGCAAAATCAGGCCCTGCTCTAGATACCTGTCAGAATGTTGAATACAACTGAGAGTTCTCTTGAACTGTACAGGGAGAACTAAGGCAAAGGGAAATGAGACCTCAATCCTGCAAACCTTCAGTGGTTTAGTTTGTTCTGCAAGCATAGGCCCAGGGCATTACTGCACAGGTAATTAAAATGCATGAATTCTGTAAGACTTGCAGAGAGGGAGGGAGCCTGTAGCAGTATGGGGAATAGGGTCCCAGTCATTTCTGCCTAAAGGTAGTTTTTCCTCTTGTGGTTTGATGATCACACCTAAGTTTTGCCTTTTTTAACTGGAGCTGTTTCAGGAACATTCTTAAGCCATGTGTCATAGAATTAAGGATAACGCCTATCCTGGTCCTGTGGACAGACTATGATGTGCTTGTGGGGATGTTATTCCTCTGTTGGCTATTAAAGGGGGTGGCTGAAGGCTCCTTCCACCTGTTTTTGAATTAGCTCTTTGTGGCTCTGAAGGCATCTATTGAAAGATTGTATTATAAACTCCAGCTTGTCATCGTGTCTGTGAAGTGTCATGTGGATCAGTGATGCTGTGTAAATACAAATGAGTTAAAAGTTGCATTGTGAAACCCCAGCACAGGCTAATTGGAATTTTTCTGTGTGTGTCTTAGTCGGGCACTGCAGAAGGGCAACCAATTTAACACCAAGAACACTAAGCTTAAGCAACGATAATGCATTTAAAGACAAGAGTTAATGTCACGCTTTCAGCAGACAGAACAAACAAGTTGTAACTGTTAAGCCTGAGGAAAGGGCCTAAATTCAAAGTCCAAATCAAACCTCGCCAGCTGCTGAGAGAAGACAAAGATTTATTATTGTGGAGTCTAAACTGGAGATTTGACACTGTAGTAGACTCATTGCTTAAGCAATATACCAGTTAGAAGGATGAAAGCTATAGGGTAAAAATGAAATGCAGTCATCTTTAAGATTCCTATTCTGTGTAGTGTGCCAGCTGCAACCATGAGAACTAATTTCCAGCTCAATTTCTGCAAATAAACTTAGCTTATTAAATGTCAGGGCTGTTAGGTTGAAATGCAGTCTTGTGCGTAGTGGCAAGACACTCAGAGATCAAATTTAAAGCACAAGAAATGTTGTTATCATCATCTTATTTTGTAAGGCAGCCATTTATTTCTCAAGAAAATATGCTTGTAACCTGAGAGTGTCATAGATGTTGAACTTCACATAACTAAATGTTTTCATGACATGTCTTGTATGTTTATGCTGAGGGCTGAAAATTGTTTACAGCGTGGCTTGGTCTGAAGCAAGGTTATATGATCCACTAATGCACTTAATCTTCCATGTGAAATTTCTTTTGCTATTTTTAATACCGAAGTTAACTTGATAGCAGTGTACCCATCTGGTATGTTTTACACAAATCTCAGCTTAGAGTCCCAGGCTGGTGATTTCCTCAGTTTTCAGAGAGAAGGTTAAACCAGAGCCTGTCAGAGAAGGCTTGTGGCTGGCCTTCTGCACCCTGTGCAGGGGGGACAAGGGGACACAGAGTCCTGGGCTGAGGCTCAAGATTACTTCTTGAGCAGAAGCCAACCTTGTGCAGCAGCAGGATGCTGCAGCTTAGCTGCTGAGCCCTCCCTATGAGGAGAAGGACCTGAAGAGGTCTTGTGCAGGGCTGCACTGATGCACAATTACCAATCTTAGAAGCCAGAAATGCCTTCTCTATGGTGCTTGACTTGATGGATTTATCTGCTCAGAGTAGGCTGTGTTGTGGTGCACTGCTATAAAAGTGCCTTCTGGTCCCCATGTCTGACTGCCCTGCTCATTGGGTCAGGACAAAGGAGGATTGATACAAGCACAAGTGAATCGCTTCAGCAGTTAATATTGTCCTACAGGTTCCCAGAGATTCTTGTCAAGAGTTTAGGGGTTAAAAGTGCTGATGACAGCTGTGTTAGCAGTCACCCTAAAAGCCACATAGTCTTGTAGGGAACACAAGTCCCAAGGAGGTCTGATTAGGATTCCTGAAGATATCCGAGCCGCAGGATTTCCTCAGACCTGCCCAGGAGGGTTTGGCCTGTGTTACAGCTGAGAATGTTTTGTCAGTGGCTCAGCAGAAGGCCAGGTTTCCACCCTTGATGTCATCCTGTGAGGAGTACCTAGGGGCTGTGCTCTGTGGCACTGGAGAGGTCTACAGGCTCTCTGGGTACTCAACTCCAACATTCAGTCATATTTTACATTACCTTCCCATCAACTGTTGCACTGAAAGATTTTTTTCCAGAACTTGGTAATTCCCATGGATAGAAGCTTTGCTCTGGCGCTGACTTTGATACATTTGTGGCTGGCTTGCACATGTTTGTGCTCCTGACAGCTCTCTCCTTTACCTGCAGAAGCAGCAGCACCACTGTGCAGACTGGTTCCCAGTGCACTCAGGGGGGTTTTTTCCTGTGTGTCCATCCCTTATAAGATTGAGTCAATTGGATTGTCCTTGTGTGTTGTCCTAAACCTGCTGGATGTCCTTGATTCTGCTGGTAGTACTTTATTCTTTCAGTTTTCTGCCCATTTCATAACTGGGTTTGTACACTCATCCATATACCAAAGTAAGGCTTCACTATCTGCCTTATATAGTGTAATTACTCCTTCTCACCTTCCAGTGAAAATAGTTTTCCTTGCTGGTTCCTTGCCTTTTGCCCCATTAACTTTGATATGGTGTCTCTGGCCACTCATGCCAGCTGCTTTCTGCACCTCCTGGTTTTGGTAATGAGAATACTCTGTCAGGCTCAGTTGGCAGCTCCATGTCCTCTCCACACTGTCCAGCGCTCCCAGGCTGGCTGCAGGTTTCTCCATCTCCTGTTTTAACTAGCTTTCTACAGCATTGTCAGTACTTTACTGAAATCCAGACAGTTTAAAGCTGCACATTTCTCTTGGTGAGAGAACTGAGTATTTTTGTAAAGGGGCACAAGTGATTGGTCTGGCATGACTTATTTATTTTGTGTTTTATCCTATTTTTTTCATGTTCCTCCATTGTCTAATTTATTCTTATCCTAAAAATTCTCAGTAGCTTAGGTCTGCATTTTAAAAACAGAAATATGAGGTACTCTAGCTTAATTTGGAGGGTTTGGACTGTTTATTAAAACTGTCTCAACATGCGGCTGGCTTTTAAAAATGTAATTTCCTTCAGCAAGTTGCTCTCTGTACATTCTCTTAATCCTACATTTAACAGTGTCTTGAACATGTTAAGTCCTTTGAATTATATCTCGCTTTCTCCTGTCACAGTGTCTCTTTTCTTGCCCGTTAATTATTCTTTTCCTCCACATTCTGCAGTTTTGTTCCCATTCAAAAATGTAATAAGTATTCACTTTGGAGACTACCACATCCTGCTTTTTACCTTGCTGTGTCCTTAATTATTTTGTTGAAATAGTCTTGGTTTGTTGGATTTGTTGTGATATATTTTAACTGTTTTTATACAGATCTTAAGTTATAACTTATTCTGACTTTTTCAGATACAGTTTTATTTTTCTGCCCTTTGTCCTCACCAAAGCAGAGGGAAATCTTTGAACATCCCAGGTCTTGCAGGTGTTACTTGTACAGGGCTGATATTGCTTTATTTGAAGCCCTTAGCTGATAGACTGGTATCATGAGGTAGAAATTGAAATTAACTTTCCATTATTATTTTGAGAAAGTCTGTGTTGCAATTCTGGTCTCCTTAAAGCAGTTGGTAAAGCTCCTACTGAGTTAGGAAAATGATAATGTAGCCCCAAGATTTTTTTGGAGATTAGTCTTGATAGAAGAGGATATGTAGCGTGAATGACTCTCATACAGCTCCCAGCAATCTGAAATAAGTTTGTACATCTGCTGCCTTCCTGGATTTGAAACGTGACAGGTATCAAGATGCTGAGAACTGATGGCAGTACAGGTTAAATAAAGGCATTTAGCAGGAAAAGAAGTTGATCTGTCTAAACCTAATCTGCAAAGTTTCTTAGCTGCTTTTATGTTTAAAACTTTTTAATCAGTACTCTTACCACACGTTTTTATAACTCTTGAAGTTGCAATATAAATTTTCAGTTTTACAAGGTATCTTAGGCTTTCTGATGGTGTGATGAATTTTGCATGACATAAACCAAACCCAGTAATTAGTAAATCACTCAGTGAAAACTTTGGGTGCTGCAAGTACTATTCTACTCTTCTGTAAGTCAGGCAGATCTAAAAATCCCAATTTTCTTCAGCCCACATTCAAACTGGCAATGACTGATTATGGAACAATACTGTTATTGGTCAGTTGTTTTTTATTTTTGTTCCTGAGCAATATATACAATAATATATAAAATATGTTGTATGATATATACAAAATATATTGATATATATTACATTATATATAATATTTACGTTAGTAATGTATATGTAATAAAATACAGTGCTGTCCCCCTGGTGTTTGAGGCTACACCTTTATCATTTGGGGTGCAGATTCAGTGATGTGCAGGACTAATTGGCGTTGTTTGCTACTTTCCTTAGGTGAGCTAGTAATACAGGCTTGAAATAAATATCCTACAATATCTTCCCTTACAAATTTGTTCTTCCCTAGGTGCAGTGGAGTTCCTGCTGCCAGCTGGCAGCCGTGTGTGGGTCTGGGTGCTGCCATGCTCTTTGCTGTGCTGCGGGGCTGTGGTGCCCCGTGGTGCCTGTTGGTGTGAGTGAGAGCAGCTCGGTTGTTGTAAAGTGGCCCTGGGGCTGTGAATGCCAGCCCAGCTTGGTTCCCTGGGAGGGCAATTGCCACCCAAGATCTCAGCTTTTCCACTCTGGGTTATGACCCCTTTGCATCTTGGCAGTGGACCCTTAGAGCTGGAGTTTGTGGTTTATTCCAGGTTGAACACTGGAGACTTTCTTAGTCTAAAATAAACAACCAACAATCCAAAAACCAGCCACAGAGAGCCCACAGACAGCTGCTCTGGCCACGAGCTCCCTGGCATACACAGCCCTCTGTACATTACATCGTCCTCTTTCCAGTGCACACGTGATCCTTCTGCACGGGCACAAAAATCAATAATAAACAGTAAATGAATAACGAGAAGCCTGCCAACCAAAATCTCTCTTGTTTGCCCTAGTGTTTGTTTTCCTTTTCTAATCTAATGTGACAGAGAAGCATTTAAGGGAAAAGGATGCTGGGAATGATGAAATTTTATAAAGCCTTTTCTCACAAATGCCTTTGTTTTAGCAGCGAGGCTACAGCCATGGGCTCCTGGGCTTAGTCCCTCAGAAACTCTGTCCTTGTGTAAGCATCAAAAACTCACAGCATTTATGCAGTAGGTTGGGACACTTCTGGTTCAGGGTGGGCTCTGCAGTTCTCAGGATGTGTTTTATTTATATACAGAAGGCAGGTTTTATCTGCCTTTGGTCTTTAAAGTGAAGATAAATTCTCATTAAAAATATCTTTTCTGTTCCAGTTTGCAACATTAGTTTATTTGGGATATGTACTTTAAACACAGAGACTGGAATGATATCCACAAGGCAATGTTTTCAGAAGCACCTGGGGTATTTAGTTACCTCTGCCTTAGTCAGCCATTAGTTTACTTATTAACATGTACTCTTTATACTAAGCATAGTAATAAACCAAACAATGATTTGCTAACTGAAAGAAAAGCATTTAATATCTGATACACAACGTATTAGGTGCATCTGTAATGGCACAGTATTCTTTTACTCAAATGAAAGTGTAATTCTGTGTATCATAGACATTGCCTTTGCAGGAATTTAAGCTGTCAGTTTGGAATAAAAGTTAATATTAATGAGAGATGTGAGAATACTGTAAAATAACAATAAACCTAAAATATGCGCCAGTTCAAACAAATCTGGTTATGGTGTTTGCTTTCTGTGAATGCTGTAGTTCAGCAAGAACAACATCGACTGACTCGGGTCCTCGGGGTTCTTAAAATACAGGTCCCTCTGGTGTGATGATCGCCAAGCACTGCATGGCTGTAGAGGGGAAATGTCTGAGCTTTGAATACTGTTCTTAATTTATAGTGAACAAAGTAAATGGCATATTTACCTACAGAGACAGTTAACATTACTGTTTGGCATATTGCAGTTTTAAGTTTAGTAGAAATTATTAACTGAATTTGAAATTGTAGCTTTAATATGCAAGGTGTTTAT
This sequence comes from Phylloscopus trochilus trochilus, assembly GCA_016584745.2. Taxonomy (NCBI): domain Eukaryota; kingdom Metazoa; phylum Chordata; class Aves; order Passeriformes; family Phylloscopidae; genus Phylloscopus; species Phylloscopus trochilus. The sequence continues at coordinate 25,506,355 of WQNJ02000016.1, read as the reverse complement.
CCTGCAGAAACTAACTAGAAGCCAGTGCACTCGCGTTTGAGTCATTTCCATTTCTTAGTGGTTGCTATTCAGCTGGGAACAGTGAGATCAGGTTTTTGTTTTGTGCTGTTGGTTTGTACAAGTTTTTTTTCCCTTGTCTTTGGTGGTTGCCTTCCAGTCCTTTCCTGAGTGCTTGAGCCAGCCCTCCACCGTGTCTTACCTCTGCTGCTGTAAGTAGATTTTGCATTTGATACTCAGTGATGTGCAGAAGTAGAAAAGGCCTTGGGCAGGTCCCGCACTAGAGGGCATCCTTCTAAAGACACGGAGAGGCAGCTATGGCCTGTGGGAAATGAAGTCTGACACAAACCTGGGTCTGCCTGCGTGTCAGAGACCTGCCCAAGGGTCTCCACTTTCCACAAGCAGGCACATGCACAGGGGGATACAGCATTAAACGGGGATGGGGGAGCCACTCCACCTCAGCGGGGCCCTACACTGTCCCTGCATTGCAGCATTCCCCACAGAGGGAAAGTACTGCCCTGGCCACCGTCACACGATGGGGAACAAATAAAGTTGTAGGGCCGTCCTACAACTGATGTAGTTGTATGGCAAAGTTAAGTCCCACCCCTGAGCTTCGTGAGTCTGCTTGGGAGTGGGGCCTGATGGCTTTTACAAGGTCAGATGAAAGATGAGGTTCATCACCTGTAGATCACAGGCTACAGAATGCTGAAGGAACTGTGATGACTATAATAAAGCTGGATTATTTTAGGTAGGACAAAAAAATGGAAAATACAGGATTGGTTTTGGACTGAAGGTGTCTCTTATTCGTTTTCGTGAAGTGACTACCACAAAATAAGCTAAATAGCGAGTTTAAACCAGTTGTGGTGATAGGTGCTGCGTTTGTGTGCCCATGCTCCTGCAGACTGCAGGCTTTAAGACAGTGAGAACAGTTCACATGGATGAGGAGGTGACTAGTACCAGCCTGCCTGCCTTTACCCCACCCACTGCCTCAACTGTTAAGGCCAAAAAGTGTTTTTACAGACATAAAGTAGTTTCTAAGAGTGGAAAATTTGTGCTAATTGTTGTGGTTTAACGTGTGTCTGACTCTGGCTGACTTACTCTGTACAAACAGCAAAATTATCTTTATTTCCTGAAGGTTTCTCTCCTCCCCAGCTGTTAGTAGACAGATCTCATGTCTAATCTGTTAGAGCATTTGTGCATACATGCAGACATGGCTTTGTTGTTGGTTTTGTATATGTAGAAATAAATTGAAGGTGTTTGTTGTTTTGGGGGGCATATCCCTTGCCCCCCAGTGCAGCTGATCTATTCATGTTTGTCACCATGGACACTGATACAAGTTTTAAAAAATATCCTCTTTGTTTCAATGTAAGTCTTATAAAAAAGAATATGTGTATTGCTTATTTTAGCATTTGGTGTCTTTTGTCATGGATTTTTCAGGAAAGAAGTCACTGCCTTCCTTTGATGCTTATGTCTGCCTTGCTAAAAAAATTGTATACCAGGTTGTTCTTTTAGAAATCAAATCAATCGAGTTCTAGTTCTGCTCATTCAGTTTATTCTCAAGCTGCTTTATATTCTTTCTCTGGACTGCCATTGATACTTTGTGTGTACACAACAGCATTATTAAAAAATGTAGGTGTTGTAAGATGATCAGACAGTTCAAACAGACTCTTCAGCATCAGGGGCCTCTGGAACAGTGCATGTCTACTTCATTGGGATTTTGTCCATGAGCTTTTTTGGGAAGTTTCAGCTAGGTTGGTGCTCAACTGCCTGGTCTTTACATGGCTGTGTGTTAAATGCTAGCTCCCACCTTTATGTCATACATCCGGACAGTCCAAAGATAAATTTTAAGTGATAAAAGATGAAGAACATGATTGGAGGTAGGGTTTAGAGTAGGTTGCCAAGTTCTGAACAGCTCTCAAGGGCTTGTAATGCCAGCTCCCCACCTGTTCTGCACTTACTGGACTGATTTTTTGTGTGTGTGGTTTGTTGTAAATGAACCATCAGGTAAAGAAACTTCTAATGAGGCATGCTAGGTAGAAGGAATTTAAGTACTTAAAATTTTTCTCAGTAAAGTGTTCTAGTGAGAGTAGTCTCAGCTGTGACATGCATTTAGGACAGATATTCATAAATGGAACGAAACATTTGCTAGTGTCTATCAAGGCAGCAGCTTAACTTTAGAGAGATTTGAAAGACAGAATACAAGAAAACAAATTTGTATGATTACCAGCAACTCACATTGAATTTCAAGGGCATAGGCGTAGGTTTTCTGTTCTGGTGAGTCATCTCCTATGTCTCTTTTCATAGTACATCTTCTAGCCTTGTCCCCTCTTTCACTTAATGTGGTATAAATATTTAGGAGGCAGTGACTTTTCAAGAATAGCTGCCTTGGTAGACAAGCCCTTGGCCCTTCCTTAGCTTACTACATCTTCTAATGCTGAACAACAATGGCTAGGTCAGAAGAATTAAAAGAAGTTTGAATGTGAAGTTGTTTGCTGTGGAAATACTTTTAAGAGCTAAATTCGCCCAATTGTATTGTAACAACTGCAGCTGAAAACAAGTAAGTGAATATGAAATATGAGTGGGGCTTACTGTGTATTTTTTAATTAAAAGTAATTCTTATGACAGGAAAAGGCAAATGCCTGGTTTATTGATGAATTTCTCAAGTATTTCTCTGTATGTATCAGGTTTGCACAGCCAGGTTTTGGTAGCAGGAGGGCTACAGGGGTGGCTTATTTGAGAAGCTGCCAGAAGATTCTGGTATGTCTGGCAGCCAATGCCAGCCAGTTCCAGGGTGGACCCACCACTGGCCAAAGCCAAGACAATCAGAAATGTTACCCCTTCTGTGGTAACAGATTTAAGAAGAGAAAAAAAAAAAAAAAAGTCACTGCACAGAAGTAATTGTGGCCAGAGAACAGTGGGGCAATAATATGTGAGAGGAACCACTCCGCAGACACCAAGGCCAGTGGAGAAGGAGGGGGAGGAGCTGCCCCAGGTGCTGGAGCTGAGGTTTCTCTGCAGACCATGGTGGAGACCATGGTGAAGCAGCTGTGCCCCTGCAGCCCATGGAGATCCCAGGGATATTAAGATCCACCTGCAGCCCATTGAGGAAACCCACACTGGAGCAGGCTGTGCCTGTAGGATTGCACTCTGGGAAAGAGTGAACCACAGTGGAGCAGTTGGGGAGGACTGTTCCCCTTGGGAGGGCCCCACGTTGGAGCAGGGGAAGGACTCCTCCATGAGTGGTGGCAGAAACAACAGGTGACCATAACCCCCATTCCCTGTCTGCCTGTGCCTCTGGGGAGGAGGGAGGGGCGGGGGGAAGGTGTTTGTAAGATTTATTTTACTTCTTATAATCCTGCTCTGATTTTGGTAGTAATAAATTCAGTTAATGTCCCCAAGTTGGGTCTGTTTTGTCTGTGATGGTGTTTGGTAAGTGATCTCTCCGAGTCCTTAACTCCTCAACCGTTTGTTTTATTTTCTCTGTCCTGTGGAGGGGAGTGATAAAGCAGCCTTGGTGGGTGCCTGACATCCAGCCAGGGTCAAACCACCACACTGTAAACCAAGAGTTTTTATGTGTTCTTGATATTTCTGAGCAGTGTAGAGAGTTTTGTGAGTGCAACCAGACTGTGCTCGGGAAACTACACAGAACATATAAACCTCTGTGGTGAAGTCACAGTAAAGTGTTGCTTTAGGAGAGTTGTGGGCAGATTTCTATTTTTTGGAGGAGTTGTGTATTTTTCTCTTGAGAATAGGTGATACCAGGTGCAGATTCAGGAAACAATGGAAAATAACTTTCAATGAGCAGGTGACAATTGTGATCTGCCCCTCCTTCATTTCTAGTTAACTTTCTCATATGAGTTTGCTACTTGGCTTGCCTTTTTCCAATTCCAATTTTGAGTTTTCATAGTTCTTGACTTCAGCAGCCTCTTACCATGCTGACTGCTGCAAGTAAATGATGTGTTTAGTGAATGCCTGTCCTCTTCAACAATTCTCAGTTTGTCCCTTATCTTATTGAATGGCTGCTTTTTTGCAGTTCTGCTTTATTCTACAGACACTTGCAGTATCCTTTCCCTTTTACATGGCATAGGCAATACTGACCTTATCATTTGTATTAACATGGCTATTCCATGTTAACATCTTCCTCTACAGTCATGTTGTTTAAGGTATAAGTGAACTACAATGCACAAAATAGATTACTTATTTAATATTCTTTGCCATTCCTAATATCACATTTTGGCTGGTTAGTTAGAAACCTAGAGAGGTTTCTTTTTCTGTCTCTACTACAGCTGTTCATGGAGGGAGAGAATTCTGTTGAACTGTGTACAGATTAGATTTTTGTGCTCAGTCTGTTACTCTGTATGGGGAGAGAAGAAAATGGAGTTGTTGTGTTTTAAATTTAGTAACTTCTAGTAATTTTGATGACTACTAAGATGCCTGTTCCGATTATAAATAAACCACATTGTTTAAAATATTTTTGACTAGACTGAATTATGCCCCAAAATTGGAACAGGCTGAGGAGAGTTTGGGAAAGAAATTACCATCAAGTTTTTGCATTCTTAACCGTAAATGGAAACAGAAGGGCTTTGACTGACCAGAAGCTTTAATTCTATAGCTCCTCTAGCTAATGTAAAACATTATATACTAAAAATCCTGTCAGATTTAGTTAGTCATGCTTTGGAGGTTCTCTTGGAGGTCTTTAGGTAGTGGAAAGTGGCAAGCCCTGCTGTCTGAAGTTCATTCAGCAACCTGGGGAGCACTAAAAGCTGGATATGAGTAGGTATTCGTGTCCTCTAGGACAAGCAAAAGAGGTAACCTGCATCACTTTCACTGGGAGACCAAGGCCAAGCTGGCAGACACTTGAGGATAACCATGGGCTGTTGGAAAGACAATTTGAGGAGTTCAGGAACTGGACTTCAATGATCCTTGGGTATCTCTTGGGCAACCGAAGATATTCTATGACTCAGTGATTTCAAATAGTTGAAAGAAAAGTCTGAGGAATTCAATGTCTTCTTTGCTCATACTCCTAGGCAAAAGCTGCAGAGTTTGATGAGTAGCTAGGTGGTTATTTGAATGAAGAAGGTTTTCCAGGTAAAAAACCTAAATCTGGCCATTGCTTTTGTATCTGTCAGAATATATTTACTTCCATGGACTCAAGTATCTGTACAGGTTACTTAAATTCCTTGAGAATCTTGCTTCTTTTTATGTAGTTTTGTTAAGATTTGTGAAATTAGGAGATAGCATGTGGTAGACAGGAAAGTCATTGAGCTGAAGTTACTGATGTAGTTGAATAGGAGCAATGTTCTGGGGTGTTTCTCACCTGTCCTGTGAGAAAAGACTGAAAAGGCTGGGGTTGTTCAACATGGAGAAATCTCCAGGGGAGCCTCATGAAGGGGGCTTATAAGAAAGATGGGGATGGACTTTTTACCAGGGCCTGTAGTGACTGGAGAAGGGGCTGTGGTTTTAAATTGAAATATGGTAAGTTTAGATTGAATAGAAGGATGACATTTTTACTGTGAGTGTGGGAGGTACTGGAACAAGGCTGCCCAGAGAAGCAGTGGATTCCCCCTCCCTGTAAGTGTTCAAGGCCATGTTGGATGGGCTTTTGAGCAACATGGTTTAGTGGAAGGGGGCCCAGCCCATGGCAAGGTGGTGAACTCCTTGAAGAATCTTCAGAAACAAGGTACCAAAGTGTTTTACAGTTTGGGAAATGACAAATAATGTGAATATTTAAAGTATAGTGTTGTAAAGTCATACACAGGAATGTTTCATCCATAACAATATCTTGACTGTGTGTTGTGGTTTGACTAATTTGTATGATGTAGACATTTGATGAATTTTTCCTTTACACATTTTCTCTAAAGCCATAAAAGAAGTATGCAGTACTTGCTACTTCTTTTATGGACTCAGAAGAGTTCATACTTTTGGAAGAGATTCAAACAGTAGGTGTGTTTGAAAAATCCTGCTTCTCTATCTCAAGCTAATACATAGGGCTTTATTTTACGTTAACAGGGTTTTACCAGATATTTGTTTTCTTTATTCTTTCTGTGCTTGGTCTTACAGTTTTTAATCTTCAGCATGAAACAGAAGCAGAAACCTAAGGAACCACTGTAACTTTTTTGTTATTTGCAAATAAATACGTGAGGATCTCAGGAGCTTGTGATGTGTGATAAATCCCCCTATGAAGTTATGAATTCCATCTGCTGTATGAAAACCATTGATAGTTGTGTTCTGGTTCACAACATTTCTGTCTCAGGGCAGATGTGATGCTTTGTAGACAGCCAGAGCCAGAGATTTTTTTTGGCACAGCAAGCCAGCAGTTTTGTGCCAGCGAGACCCGTGACTTTAGAATGTCTCCTTGTGCAGTTAGGTGGAAACCAGCCATGCTTATGAGCCAAGCTGGATTTCTGCTATGAATTGTATGAACCATAAGAGAAACAGATCCCATACTGATTAGGTCTTTCATCTTAACAGACAAAAATGACAACAGGCAAGAGGACTGCTGGTATCTGGGGTTTTGGGTAAACCCAAGGCTCTAGGATGGGATGGGGTCCACTTGTAGAGTGTGTTGGATTTGTGTTGTTTTTCAAGGTAAGGCATTTGTGACTAGAAACATTGTTCTTTTTAGCCAGTTCCTTTGGATAGATTGTCCCATGTAAGTACAGGTAGATTGTTGTCACATCCGTACTCCTTCTCTGGGAGACATCTGCCCTAAATACACAGGGCTGCAGGAAACTCGTTTTTTAGCTCTGGGTCTGCAACCGCTGGACTCCGGCAGGAATATGAGATGGGAGCTTGTTCATCAGTTTTCTGAATGAATGTAATTGCTAAAGTAACTGTGGAGGTAGAATTGTTTTTCTTATTTAATGTCTATTTAATAATGCCATGGAATGTAGGTATCCTTGGGAGCCCTGTGGCCATGGAGATGAATGTCTTTCTTTCAGCAGGTGCTCAAACAGGTTCTGGTCTGTGGATGGATAAGGTCTGTCCAAAGGCATGGATCCTCTTTATTGCAAATACTGTCACGTGTGCTGTATTTTCTAATCCTGTTCTTTCCACTCAGCAAACCGCAGCGTTAGCAGGACAACAACAGCTGTAGCGTTTGAACATCAGACTGTCTTAGTTCTAGCCAAGAACAGGATTAATTTTTTGCAGCAGTTGGGATGGGGCATGGCCAGGTCCAAATCTTATTGAGCACCACCTCATGAGACTGCCAGGGGCAGGAGAAAGAGACTCTGTTGCTCTTTAGGAGACAAGGGGTTACTTTCTATCCAGAAAAGGTATGGAGGTGTAAATTGTTTTTTTGTCTTATACCCTTTGTTACTAATATTGTTGCGGTTACTGTTGTTTACTTATCTCATTGCTGTTTCCAGTATTTTATTTTTTTTTATCTCAAACCATGATCTATGCCTTTAGTTCTTCCAATAGGAGGTGAGGGGAGTGGGAGGCAGCTTGGTTTCAGCTAGAATACTAAACTGGAGAATACCATTTCTACAGACATGCTCCGTGATTCTGCCCATGTTGCCTCTGTTAAGCAAATTTTAGAAAACAATGTGCTTATAACTGCCTTTATCCTCTTAACGGAGTTGAGAGAAAATGCTTAATATGGGTCAGATCATTTTATGTTTTGACTGTCAGTTAGTTTTTGAATTCCATGGGGCATTATCCTGTTACATTTTTGTCTTAATGGTCTGACCCGCTCACAGTGATGTCAACAGCAACTTGAATTAAAAATATGTGTTGGTGTTTGGTCATGAATTTGTGGTTTCTGCCTAAGTTGTGTGTGTTTTGGAATAATTTTGTAGGAAAAATAGCAACATTATACATGCAGCCTATTCCTACTTTGTTTAGTAGGAAGAACTTATACAAAAAGCCATGACAGTAAGCAAAGTCAAAGTAATAATTCAACTAAAGGAACAAATAAATGCAGCAATTAAATGAAACTTTATTTGAAATTTATTTTTTCCCTAGCTGTGCCCAGTAAGATACATTTAGTCAATACAGTATCTCATTTCCTACAAAATCCCTAAGGGTAATGAAGATTTTCATCTGCTTTTATATTACATGGCTGGAGCACTTTTGTACCAAATTGTAATGCAATAGTCAGGGAACCAGGGAATATTGACTGTTGATGACCAAAATTGCCTGCCCAGATTCATAGTGTCGGTCCATAGCCATTTATAAAAACTTAACTTGCAAAACCTTACAATTTGAACCTGATACTTCAGAGCTGACATATATTCTCCCTTCCTACTGATACAAAATACATCTTTATTTACAGTGGTATGTGGAAAAAAAAGAACTAGAAGCACCAGTCATTTAACCTTGTAGTCACTGTTTCCCATGTTTGCATTTTTCTTAAACTCCTTCCCAGGGATTTGAGACTGTAAACAAGGTCACTCTATGTAAACTATCTTGTTTTTCACTTTTCCCTCTTCTGAGGAGGGACTTTGCTTGTTGACCCTTGGTGTGGCCAATGAGTCCAAAGATCCCACCTCTTAGGTGGGCACATTGTAAAAAGGTATAAAAATAGGTTCTGAGAATAAACCAGCCCCTTTTTGGAGCACCAGCCTTCTGAATCGTGAGTCCGTGTCTCATTCATTGTGTCCCACAGCGACATCACCTAATTTTCTCTGTATGTTTGATGTGCTTTTAAGAACAGGAAATGATGGTACAGGAGATCTTACCAGTCCTCGTCTGAGATAAAAAGCCTTCTTTACGATGCAGGCCAGTTGCCATGAATGACAATTTGTTTCAGGAAGGCAATTTAGTTTTAGACATATATTACCTCCTAATAAATATTAAACTTCACTTATTTGAAGACCTAGGTCTGTCATGCTTGTAACTTGAACAACGTGATTTAAGTATTCATTGCAGTAGTTATCAACTATGTCACACTGAAATAGGGTGTACCTTCCAGACAGATCTCCAGCTGTTGACCAGTGCTAATGCAAAGAATCAGTCTTTATCTAAGTTTTTATTACAGCAGTTTTTTACTATTGTTGAGATTTGAAAGACCTTGCTACCTTGAAATTAGGACACTTGCTAATAGAAACCCATTGGCTTTTATTCTGTTGGTATTGTGAATAGTATTTCCTGTGAAAGTCTTGAAATATTATGGAAATGATCACTAAGAACATTTGTTTTAAAATATGTTATGCTGCATTCTTATCCATGGATTTTAAAATAAATTGTCTACTGAGGAAAAAATGTTGGGCATGTTCCAATTTCACAACAAAAACCGGGGGTGGAGTTAGATACTCTCTGCTTGTGCTGAAAAGGAAAAGAGCAGAGATATTTGGTACAGGCATTTCATGGAGACCAAAGGAGTCCAGCAGCACGTCTTGAATAAGGGAAAAGCTTAAAAGACTTTCTTTGTATTTCTGAAAGTTGATGCAACTCTCAATATAATAAGAAAAGGCGAGTCAACAGATGGAGTGGCAAGAACTCCATCACCAGATCAATTCTCGTTTTCATTTAACTTTTTAATGTAGCTCGTTTAAGTCTTATTTATTTTATGTACTCATGTTGTGATACAGACAATTGAGTTTGTCTAAGGTTATAAGGCCATAATTGGTATGTTCCATGTCAAGTGTAACATGGAAAGAAACTCTTGTGAGTGTTGCAGGAGATGCTTTAGTACTTAAAGCTTCTAGCTTTTAGATATCATCCTTCAGCCCCTGGTTTTAATCCCAGACTTTCATGGTATTGTGTGATTTAAACAGGCATGAACACAAGACCTCTCTGTTCTCTGCAGCTGATACTCTCTTGAATATCAGCAATAAAAGACACTGGTAACAAACGATGTGCATGTGGGTCAGTGTTAGACTGCTTAATGTCCCAAAATGAAGATGTTCTCAATTTCCTTCTATATCATCATGTATCTAAATCCTATTTTCAGAAGCAATGTAACTTTCAAGAAAAGCCAATGGTACTTAAATAAAGAAGTTCCTAAATAAATTGAAAAATGTGCTTGAGTTTCTAAGCATTTCAATGACACAGCTGAACCTATATTCAAATAAATACGTATAGGTAAGACATGAAATGTTTTTTGAAACAGTAATAGCAGGGCAGTTAACAATCATGAAAGGATGACTGAAAGCAAAATATATATACTACATGCAGAGCACATGGCATAGCTAGTTTTGATACCATTGGATACTGCTTCTTTCCAGGCTGTAATTTCTGTCTGTCTGCAATACATTTTTTTTCCTCAAAAAACCCCCTAGTGGCAGTAGATAGAGTGAAACAAAGATATGTCTAAAGGTCCTTCTGAAATGAAAAGATCTTCAAGTGGTGCTTTGGATTTTCTGAACACTCAAACAAAACAGCATGAAACAATGCAAGAAAGCACAAGGTGCCTTTGGGAAGTGAGTTAGGCTGGGCTGCTTTGTGAGTGCTGCTGGCTGCATCCTGGGCATGGACGCCTGCTTCACATCCATCATCTCTGCCTTGCCTGGCTCCTGGTCAGCTGAACTGGAGACAGCAGTGTCTTGTAGGGGAAGAAGCTTTGGTCAAGGGCTGACCTGCAGTCATCTGAGCTAAAAAAAGGTGGATTGAATGCACCTGATCATGAGATAGGGTCTAGTCTCTGGTCTGTCTTAGCCCAGGCTAATGCCCTGCCAGGGGCTCTAAGGGGTCCTCCTCATGCCCTCCTGGTTTGCAAGCCTGTGTGGGCTTCCTTGGCAAAGTGTTGTGCTGAAGTTCATGCACTTTCATGAAATATGTTGATGCAGTTGAAAATGCTGCCAGCAGAAAAATCCCTCCTTGCTCTTCTAGGGAGACAGTGAATAGGAGACTACTGAGAAGTATTTATTAGAATTAGTCTTATAAACCTGTCATAGTGTAATTTATGCTTTCCTCTCTGTGCAGGCTACAGCTTTCCTGCTGTAAAGATTGTGAGAAGACAGAGAGTGGTCCCAGACTGAAAAAAACCAAGAGTGTCTGTGAAATCTTACATGAATGCTGAGAAAGATGACTTGAAAAATACATAGAAAGAAAAATAACAGTGACTATCACACATAAAAAAAATAGTCTGGTTCTTAAGAGGACATAAGCTCTGCCACATGTTAGGGAAACTTAGCAAAAAAAGGAAGGACCCTGAAAAAGTATTTGAAAATGTTTATTTTTTTTAAGCAGTGATGTTTGCAGTGTTGTGTGCATGGCCATCACCATATTCCCTTCCCACAGACAGATCTGTGAGATTGTAAAGAAAGTGCTTCAAATTCTTCCTTAGTGTTTATTTTTTTTCTCCTTTTTTCTTACTTCTTTATTTATTTTCTCTTTTTTAAATTTTGTTGTGGTCATATACATCCATAAGGTTCAGGTACTTGTTTTTATCTAACGCTTGGGGGTTTCTGTCCTTTGTCAGGTTTATTAAGGTTTCGTCTCCATTCTTCCTTTGAGCTCATGTCACTGTGCTGGTTGTGTGGTTAACACATATAAAACCTGCCGTGCTGTAGTGCAGCCAAAGGAGCATTGCTCCTCACCATTTTAGCTGCTTCTCAGAGTTTGTTTGTGGTTGAGGTTGAATGTATTCTTCCATCTGCTGGAATCCCAGGGATGTTATAATGCAGTATTGTTCCTGACACAGAGCAATGAATGTGATCTTTATTGTGGGCAAACTCCTCTGACGGCGGTGCTGGTTCAGAGGAGGTTTGTTGTTGGTGCTCTCCTCAGTCGCAGGATGTGTCTCAGGCAGAGGGGTGGCGGATGCTCCCTGCCATGTTACTCTGTTAACCTTCTGCCACCTCTTGACATTCTTCTGTACTCACACCTCAGGCTGCCCTAACTCTGTCTGTCTCTTCCCTGCAGTGCACTTTGATTGCCAGGTCTCTGGCTTTTCAGCAGAGCCTGTTGGCTGAAGCTCTCCACTACAGTCTCATGAAGATTTTAGATAAAATGGTGTTGCAAATTCAAGTATATCTCCATAGCAGGGAAAACCTTTGCTGACCTGGGAAATTAACCCAGTGTGCTGTGTGGCTTGTTGCCACACAGCAGTACGGCAGTGTTTAATTTGGTAATTCAGTATTTGCTGGAAAGGGCTCTGTATTGCACTGCTGCAATGGTACTAGACAGTCTCTTGCATAGTACTTTCATTAGTCTGTTATTTCTCAGGCAAGACCTTTGCTGTCCATTGGGTTGTGTGAAGACCCCCTGGGTTTTGATAAGAACAATGTATGGATTCTTGGTTTAGCTCTCTGTGAAAGCAAAATCAGGGGTTTGAAAAAACTGGGATAGGGAAGGTGAGCTCCAAGGCATGCAAGGAGGCTCACGATATGAGCATTTTTGGGGAGTAGAGTGAGTGATGGTGACTGACAAGGATCTCTGGACCCCAGCTGGGTGGACACTTGTCCCCCCATTCTCAAGTGCTCACTATTTCCTTGTCTTAGAAGGAGACTGTGTCTGGACTAAAAGTGAGGAATAGGAGCACAGAGAGGAAGAGACTTGTGTAAGGCTTTGATCATGGTTGTGTAAAAGTTAGGGGCATGCCACAAAGGAGAGCTAACATTTACTACTGCAGAAACACATCTGAGTACTGTGTAGAGAGCACAGATTTGAAATTTGACAACCCAGCTCCTTGTGGCAGAGTCTAAAGCTTTTAAATAGAAACTGTGCTGGAACTCTTGGGAAGCTGTTCCCTAGGGGAAGGGTCTGGAGGTGGGAGATGTACTGGGAAGCTCACTGCTGCCAGCACTTCCTGATCAGTTATGCAAGTTACAGAAAGGCAGCTTGAGAGTTGTGGGATGCAAGTGGAAAGAGAAATGATTTAAGTGTAGGAGGAAGTAGTGAGACTTGAAAAGGGCAGAAGCCTTCTTAAGGTCCTGCTGGCATCTTGAAGACAATAAACTCTATGAAACAAGCAAGCAAATAAAAGAACAAAATAGAATGTGTGAAAGATGCCTGTTGAGCTCTCTGTCAGCAGTGGGAGTTCAGAGGCTGCACCAGATCCACCTTTGTGGGACTGTGCTTCATTTCCCTGAACTACCTTTGTGCCTTGAGACTAGCAGCTGTCATTTAAGATGCAGCACTCAGTTTTACATTTAACCAGCACCTTTAAATCAAGTTAATTTTTTTTCAGGCTTCATTCAGAAATTACTTTAACCATCATTGAAATAAAAAAGGATGGTTTATATTTCCCATAAGAACTGAAAAAACAGCTTATACATACACTTTGTTGGTGTCTAAATACTGTTTTATCCAAAGGCTGGATTCTTCCTGTTAGGAGAACAGTATGTTATTTCTGTTAGTTCCAACATAATGGTGTGGTATGTAGGAGTACATAGGTGACCCAAGGCTGTATTTGCTCATGACCACAACATCTGTTGCAGTAAGAACATCCCAGGTAGTGGGAACCCTCTGACCCCGCAGATGGGTAAAGGTGGCAGAGATGGCTGAGGGTCAGTAGTGACTTGAGCAGTTTGCTCTGTGGGGGCAGCCTGTCTTGCTGTGCACTCTTCCCCATATTCTGCTCAGCCAAGTCCATTCCAAGGCCTCATTGCCCTCAAGCTGCTCAGGAAAGCGAGTGCCAAAAGGTGCCTTTGAGGAGCATGGGCTCACGTGGCTGCACTGAGGAGCACATGGCAGCTGAAGGCAGGATAGCAGTGCATGCAACTGAGGGGGATCATAAAACAGCTCTGTAGAGCTTCTAAGGGCATGGTATAGTGAAATTTTGATGGTGAGAGATATAAAAATACATTTTGTTGCTGCAGAAGCAACAAAATGATGTCACAGTATTGTCAGAAGTCTGTATCTCTCTGATTGTGAAAGAAAATTAAAACAGGTGAGTTTTTAATATTCACCCTGAGCTAAAAGGCTGTATCTTAGGAGGAATGTAAGTTTTGTTCATTGCCAACAGCATATTAATATATCTGTCAATTGGAAGAAAAAAAAGAGTGTGATTAAGATCATATTTTCTCTGAGATCAGTGGTGCCTTAAATCAAGGAAATTCAGAAACTCTGTTGTTTCACAACAAAGGTAAATAACTAATTTAAACAGTTGTCTGATTATTTTCAAGAAACAATAAAAAGTACTGTAATTTTTTAAAAAATATATAAACCATTATCTATCCCATTTGCAATACCCCAAAGTACATTATGGAAAAGTCTTTGGTTTGGAAAATCAAAGGTTCTTATTATCTTCCTTTTTCTTCCGAAACCTCAGAACTCCCTGACACAATCTGTTTCATTGGGCTTGATGACATGGAAATATTTAGTCAGGACATCACTGCCTGGGTTTTTTTTTCCTTAGACTGCAGTTGAAAAGTGTTACTTCTGTACTACTAGGTCTGCAAAACTGTCCTGTTACTACTGCAATTTATTTTTTTTAAAGATGCTAAAAGGGGGAAAGCAAAGACACTTCCTATGGCTTATAGCTAGTATTTATTCATGTATTAAAATCTATTTATTATGCACTCTTAAAACTAGTTCAGTCTTAAGCATTATTTCAGTCTTCATCTGGCAAGTCAATAATTGTTGGTTAAAGTTTTTACTACAGAATGTTCCTCACAGAGATGCGTATTTTTACTTCAGTAGTTCTGCATTAGGAGAAAGCACAATGTTGTGCTTTTAGATCAAGGCTTCCTGCTCCTTTATTATATATAATATACATATATTATAATATATATATAATACAGAGAGTACATATTCTATTTACTTTTTTTTTGTTATTAGTAGTATTATTATATAATCTTGCTGACTGTATTATAGATCCTTTTGCCTCAAATGCAGTGATGGACAGAATACTTTCCTAATGTGAATACTCTTAGACAAATTATAGAAGCCTGAACAATACTCAGCTTTTAAGGCTGAGTTTCAGTTTGAGGTTAATTCCAGAGATGTGCAGAAAACCTGATATTCAGATTTTAGGAAAAAGGAAGACAAAAAGAATCCAGTTATATATCCATTTGCTTTAAGTACCATTATTAAAATAAATTACACACATTTACTACTCTAGAAACACATCTGAGTACTGTGTAGAGAGCACAGATTTGAAGATTGCACAGATAGATTGCACAGAAGATTGCACTTTGTAGAGAGCACAGATTGTTGGTTGTATCCTTGTTTTCATCGAAAGATACAACAATGTGCATAATTTATTTCAATAAGGGATCCGAGGGATCTCTGGTTGAGACAGGAGGATGTTTTGATGGAGAGATCAAAAGGAATGGTGTATTCTGGGCCAGGAGGGGCTGCAGTCTTTGAGATGGATGTGAATACACAGATTGGATTCTCAGTGGGGCCCAGTGGTAGAACAAGAGGCAACAGGCAGATGCTCAAACAACAAGAAATTTTGTCTGAACATGAGAAAGCGTTTCTTTGCTCTGAGGGTGTTCAGGCCCCAGAGCAGGTTGCCCAGAGAGGCTGTGGAGTCTCTGTCTTTGGAGATATACAAAACCCAGGTGGATGTGACCATGCATAACCCACCCCAGCTGGTCCTGATGGGACAGGGACTTGGACACCATTGCAATCTGTGCTGCTGGAGGGCGACTTCGGAGAGGCTCAACACAGGATATGGAGCAAGGCAGATGAGAGGGGAGATTTTTCTGTGGGCTTGAGGAGGGAATTGGCTGCATGTTGGGAAAGGCTGAGTGCTCTGAAAGGGCAGGCGTGGATGCTGGTGCCTCAGAGCGCTGGATCAGGAAGCATGGGGCAAGTGAGGGGCAGGTCTGGGTAGAGGGCTGGGATCTGGGCTTGTCTGTGGCCAGGTACATAGAACAAGTAGCCACCTTGCTATACCCATTTCATCCAGCTTGGATTTTAGCTTGAATAAAGTTCTATGAATGTGACTGTATTGCTTTGTTTGAACCATTCTCAGAGGATCGCTTCACCTTGGCTTCTTGCAAGGGGGCTGTCCACACTGTCACCTGACCCTGTAAACTTTTGCTTGATCTGGCTTTGCTTCATGTTTACTGCTGAAAACATAGTAGTCCTTGTCTGTTATAAACTATGAAGCACTCTGGTTTAAATTTTAATAGCAATAAAACTCAAGAAAAATTTAAAATATTTTAAGGAAAAAAAGTGCTTTAACTGTAGCTTGCTAGCTTGCTAGCCAGAAATTACCCCTTTAGAAAGCTCCTGCCCTGGAGACATCTGGCTCTGTAACAGTACACGTAATTCTGGTGCACTTTTCAGCAGAGCTGAGCCGTGACTGGCTATTGCCATAAGACATTCCAGTTCCTTTCTGGCTTCCACAGTGAACATGCAGCATTGTGTCTGCCCACTGCCTGAGCCAGGATGGGCCTTGCCAAAAGACACGTAAGGGATGTTTCAGCAAGGAGGCTTTTAAAATATGCAATGTTACGTCACAGGAAAATAAAAGTTTTTGGCATTTCTTTGAGTGATGGCTGTCTAACTAACAGTGTTTAAATTGATGTTAATTCAAGATAGTAAATGACATGAAAAGTCCGCAAAGGATCAGTCTCCTGGTGAAATACAAATTCACAAATGTGTTGCTTTCAGTTCCATCTGTAGTGCAGGGGTAAAGTAGAACCAAGTGAACAATTTTTTTCATAGACTATATTGCGTAAAAATAATTGCTCTGATAAGAAGCAGGTATTTCACACAAAAAAACCCCAGCGTTCCAGAAGAGTCTTAATTCTCTCTGCACAGACATGAGGAAGATAGTTGGAATAAGGGACATGTTAAACATGTTATTAAAACACAGTGGTACTTCCCACTGAGGTCTTTTCGTGGGAACTGATTCTGCATGCCAGGGGAATCTGTATGTGTCTGGCTGGACACTTGATAATACATAGCCTTTTCTTATTCAAGTAACTAAGCCTTTGCTTTTCCCTGTCTGTAGTGTGTTGTATCAGTTTCAGTTAAACACGTTGTTAGCAACAAAAGTAATGAAGCTTGTGAGTCCTGTTTGTACCAGTTTATAAGGAGATATGCAAGGTCAGAGAAGGTGCCATACTGGGCTGCATTCATCCAATGTACAGTTTGCAGTGTGATGTTTGGTGTGAGGTAAATGCACAATAATCTGTGTTTTATTTTGGAATACATTTTCTTGAGAATTTTTGTTTAAAAAGATTTTCACAAGATGTGATTATCACGCTGTTTGACTGAAGTTTAAGGGATCCACAAGCCTCTGCCCTTGGGGTGCCCACAGGGGCACCTTAACCCATTGAATACACAGATGAATCGGTCCTTGTGCTTGAGTTTGTGCTTTGGCCAATCACCAAACCATCTTCTGCAAAGGATGAGTGGTATCAACCAGTAGTTGATAGTGTAAGCAGAGCCAGAGGCTCAGGTGGGTAAATAACACTGACAACAAACAGCACTAAGCAGAGCTGGTGGCCATCTAAAGGCTGATGGGTTTCAGGAAGCATCGAGGATGGGTGTTTGGAGGCAATCTCCCTGCCCTCCAGGCTGAGCAGAGCCGTATGTTCCTACTTTGCTGCAAGGTGAAGCTCTTCAGTTTGATAACTGATTAAGTGGCACTAAGTAAACAAATCAGGTATGTAAGTGTCTTGGTTTGGAAAGACAGGTTTCTGCCAGGGAAAGCTGGAGTTTCCCTTAGAATGGAGAATGTAAACCTCTCACCTTATTATAATTTTGCAATTAAGGGCTTTCAGGCAAAGATTTGGGAATAGGAAAAACAGTTTTTTACTTGGAATACTAACAATACAAATGTAGTAGAAAAACAAAACCACCTAACCAAACCAGCAAACAAACAACAATTCTGGAAAACCCTGACAGAGTCAGAGCTACAACCTGACATCCTGTTGGTCAGGGTGTTGAAAGCAGTCCAAAAGTGAGTCCTCCTGGAGTGGCAGATGTCATTCTGGTGGAGTAGAGATGACCCTGTAGAACAAGGATCCAGGTAATGGTGAGAAGGGTCCAGTCTTCCTCCAGGAATTGGGTGAAGCTGGATACTTTCTGTGTTCCTGTGTCTCAGTTTTATCCAGGTAGGAATGGTTGGCTCCCCCCACTGGGTGGAGCATCTCACAATGGGATGATGTAATGTGGATAGTCTAATTTGGGGATGTGTTAATGGTCCATTAGCAGAAAATATCCCCCTGGAGGGAGGACAGAGGTGAAAGAGATAAGAAACACTGCCCTACCGAGTTTTGACAGTTGGCCCATTATCAGAAGGCACCTGCCCTCTTCCTCCCAGAGTAAAGAAGAACAATTCTCCAACTGCTTTCAGCAGATGAAATAGAATACACATTTTTGGTTCCATAACCCAAGACAGTAGGAAGGGCCACAAAGACTTCTACTTGAAGAAAAGAATTTCTTAAGAATGCTTACATTTGTTAGGAGGTAGCATGTCTTGGCAGGGAAGACACTGGTGAAGTGATGCCTGCTGATTTCATCAACTTCTTGTATCTGCAAACTGTGCTCAGCATGACCTTCCTGCCTGGGCTGATGAAGTTGATAAACTCAGTGTGTCACCTGGTACTGGACACAAGCCGTTGAATCTTTCATGGCATTGAAGGAAAAGAAGTGTCATAGGGTTTTGAAGTATCAGGAGATTTCTGTAATGGAGATCTCTGCAGCTGCAGGGGGCAAAAGGGTGTCTCTCTCAGCTGAACAGCTGTTCTTCAGATGACCTGATCAATCTGGGACCTGTTCAGGGGGAACACCCACAGAAGAGGCCACAGTTTAAGGCAGGTTTGGAGTGCAGGGATCTATATTTTCTTCCTTGAATTATGAGACCCCTGACATTAATTAGCACAGCCATCTCCTTTTCTAATGGCTCCCCTAAAACTCACAGACATGCAGGAGGCACTTCTGTATAGATGTCTGTACCTGAGCTGCTTAAACCTTACTCTTTGTGTGCTCTCTCTGGAGTCAGTAGGGAGAAATAAGCACTGGTGAAGTTGCCAACTGCTGAACTGAGAAAAAAACTAATTTAGAAAATCAGTGCTCTCTAATGGTGCTGACCAGGACTTTATTGGGATGAATGTTGTGGAGACTGGGAGCTGTAACCTCCATGTCTCCCCTCTCCTGTTGTGCCCTGAGATAACAGCAGCTCTGAGGGTTCCACCACTCCAGGGGAGAGGCCAGAAAGGGGGATACCAGCGCCCTGGCAGCATGGTCTGCTCAGAGGGGGGCCCACTACTAGTGCCAGAGTTCTGAGAAAACTGAATATTGTAATGTCTGATCATGTAGTTGTCATTAAATTGCCAGTGCCACTTTACCATCTTGCCTGTCTTGAGTCATGATTCTATATGGTGTTCATTCACTGACCGCCTCCAGGCAGAGGGAATAAGCTGTGGTTACTGGTGCTGCATTGTGCTTTGGCAGCACTGTGATGTGCTGTGAGAGGAGCCCTGTGAGCCAGTTAGTGCCATGAGCTCCTAGTAAAGGTCTGCTCTGTGTCCTAAGATGAGTTTCCACTTGGAGTTAGACTTGGGAGTCTGTGCATTTTTCCTTTGTGCTTGGTGCCAGGTGAGGAGGATGCTGGTACAGTTCACTGTAATGAGGAGAGGAGATGCCACTACCCTTTCCAATCCTATTTTCCTCTAATTGTCTACATAAGGTTTCCATTACCATGACTAAAAGCCCAACAGTTTCTCTAGTGCTTTGATCAGGAGAGCTTTCCCAGGTGTCTGTCAAGTCTAAGAGCCTTCTTCTCCTAAAAGCCCAGTGATACAATGCTTAAGTGCATTGCTGGGGCTTCTTCTTCACCATACATTTGTTCCTCAGGCTTGTCCACATAATTCCAGGCATATCCACTTATCCACATAATTCTTTTTTGTAGCTTGCAGAACGTTGCTTTTACAGGAGGGAGTTTTATTCTTCTGGTGTTGAGTGTTCAGCAATGAGGGTGCTGTGAGCAGGCTTTGTGGCTGGAGGCTGCAGTCAGAGCCTGAAGGATGGATGTCAGTGTTGCTGCAACCCAACACCGATCACGGTGCAGGATCCAGAGGGCCTCCTGCTTTGGTTGTTTCGCTGACTCACAGAAGCAATTCTTTGTTGAGAAAACCTATGAGAATCAAGCTGTCCAAGCATTTACTAGTTTTGTGGTTAATCTTTTTTATTCTGAGAAAAGAGTTTTAGATCTGCAGTCTGGAGCTGGCACTGAATGGGAGTGGAACCCCTGGAGAATGGGACTGGGACACCACCAAAATGCTGTGTCTTGGGAAAACTGAAATCCTTAAATGTGCAGTGTGTCTAGTCACACAGCTTCCTGTGAACTTGGTTTCCCCGTTGACTCTGCAACTGTGTTACATTTATAGCTGCTGTATCGGCTCATTCAAGTTATGCACAGGAGTATCCAAATAGGAAAACAGAAATAAAAGTCACAACTGATTTTTTTCCCTCTGGCTATATGATGGATTCCTGTATATGTGCTAGGGAGTATGCTTAACACAGCACTCACCCATCTAACAAGAACGTGATTACCTTGTTTTGTGGGTGTTCCCTTATAGGCTTAGAAGTCCTTCATTTTTCCTGTATTCATGGTGAAATTGTGGCTATGTAATGTCGGATTGAACATTTACACTGTGTTTACTCAGGCTGAGAAGTAATCTAAATTCGATCTTCCTCTCTCAACAATCAAACTTTCTGCTAATCATGAAGATTTGATATTAGATCAGATATTATTAGTGCAGATTTTAATGCAATGTTGGCAATAGTTGCTATTCCTCTTTGTCTGACTCATTTTTATGCATATAAATTGGATATTTGTGTTTATATGGGGCACACATGTTCCCTCTGATGCCAGTTTGCAAGTGGTTTATTATGTGTTGGCCTTAATCCTAATTTGTGATCCCTCAGAGTCACACAAAAATCATGACAGTTTGTTTATAATCCCTTTTTAAATTTGTTATCCACCTCTGTTCGCTCTGACATTAGAAACTTTCACGTCAACCTTATGTGCAGGCCTGTGGCATAGATCCTTGGAAATGACCAGAAATTAGGATACAAATAAAAAACCAAAAACCCAAAACATTTCAAGTATTTCCCTCAGTGTAGAAAATAAACACCTTGTTTTTCTTCTATTTTTTTTTCTTTTATTTTATTCTTTAAAAAACTATCTAAATAGCTGGTGATTTAAAATAATTTAACAAATAACACTGAAGATTTATTTGCATCCTTTGTTTCTAAGATCTCTTTGGATCATACTGAAAGGTAGTGCGTTCTGCTGGAATGTTTTTCAGATACAGTAGTGGCCCCATTTCATCACACAGTTGTATGCATTTGGGACAAAAAACTGCTTCTGGAATTTAACAAGATATTACACATGCTCTGATTAGCCATGGAGTTTGATGTTATTGAAGAAATGACGTATTTTATTTGGGTTTGATATGTCATTTGCACACTGGGAGTAGATTGTCACATTGTGTTGGTAACTGTCTTAGATACTTGTCAATAGAGAGTTCTATGTTTAAAAGGAAACCAACCAAACTGAAACAAAAAAGCGGTGAATCACCATCCTAATCTTTTGACAATATTATACAAAAGGTGAGCTGTACTCTGCCCCTTACAAAATAATTTTTGCCTTTTTTACCAGTCTCACCCTGAATGAGGTAAGGGAACTTGTTAAAATTTGACAGTGTGTTCTGTGTCCTCTGCTGTAGGGAATGGGAATACCATTCTGTTCTGTTACTGCCTGATACTAGGTGCCAGATATACAAAAAAAAATCTAGCTAGACACCTGCCCATGATCCACAATCTCATTTGTTCTCTAAAATTAGGTGCTTAAACTGGGGTAATGTATTTTCTTTTTTTCTTTCTTATATGTATGTGTGTATATATGAATATTCTTATATCCTTTACATACAGTCTTCTATGTGTAATACTCTATCATTTCATAACTGCTGGAACCTCATGTCCATTAGATGTACCTCAGATGTCTGGCTGGCCTGGGAGAGAAAACACACAGAACTTCCTCTCTTAATGGCTGAGCATGTGCTGGGAGCTGCCTCTTGCTGCCCCTGGTGAATGGCTTCCAGTAATCACATACAGAGCTATGGCGAAGCTAAGATCTTTGCTAAAAGACATGTTGAAAGGCATGACAGTAATGTAATAATAGATTATTATAGTTTATTGTATCTCCTTTTTAAAAAGTATTCTGTATTTTGAACTTCGTCTCTCAGGTAAGGGCCAATGCAGACATAAATATTTTTTTTGGTGACAAAAAGTACTTGTTCTTCAGTCTACCTTGTTATTTGTGTGTGTATTCGTGTATATGTTTACTCACAAAGCTTAATTTTTCTAGGCATTAATTGCCTAAAAATGGTAAAGGAAAAGAATTTTTACATGAAATGGGGTTGCATAAATGCAATGTGGACTGCGCAGCAATATTATAAAAATCAGCACAAGAACATATAATGAAAAGAAAAAACCATCCCGGCAGTCTATGAATCAGTCTGGTGTAAAATCCTTTGTCTATGTTGAACAGGACAAAACTCCTAACTTCTTTTCTGCCAGCAGTCTCCTTCCTTTCTGTGCCAACATAACAAGGGAACAGTATGTTGCAAAGAGAGAATGGGGGTGGAAAACCTCAAACAAAATGTGATAAGACCAGGCTATGAGGAGAACACTGAGGACTTGGGACAGCTCAGATGTTCAAAGATATTTTGCACTGTCTGGCTAGCCAGTCCCTTTATCTCCGTGTCTCAGCTGCCTGGTGTGGCCTTGTGTCAGCCTTCCTACTCTCTGAGCTGCACCTGGTTGTCCAGTGCAGTTCCACGTGGAAACTTGCTGGCATTTGCACAAATGTAGCACTTGAAATATTTCATTCCAGTGGGACATACCTTTCTTAGCTTGACTTGGCTCTGAATGCTCTCTAGTCCAAGCTGGCAGACCCCTCTGGACCTGTGCCCTGCTGCCAATTTTCCTGCTGTGAAGGGCTTGTCAGGGCTGTCTTCCATCCCAGCTGGCCATGGTCCCTCTCTCTGTTGCCACGGCTCCAAAGTTGCCATTTCTGGGACAGTGGCTTAATTTAGTGATGGAGGTATTGGAAAACACCTCTGCCCTGGGGCTCCATGGTACAATATCAGTGCAGGGTATTTGTTTTGGTTACTTGGGAGGGGTGTTTGTATCTTAAATACATGCCCCTGTGAGATGAGAAGCTGAAGTTGTTGCACCACGCTGGATTACATTGGTGTAATCATAATGTCAACTGTTTCCCCAAAAATGTTTGTTAAAGATAATTAGAGTCAGCATAAAGCCAAAGAGCTTCAGTTCTGTAATACATGCTGCTATTTGATTTAATTTTTTTTCTGGAGCATAAAAAACTACCTTTTTTTTTTGTGTGGGTACCATGTTAATGAATTGGTGTGGCAGCTGTTGCCAGAACTGACAATACCTACAGAAGCTGGAGACAGTCACAGTGTGGGTTGCTGGGGCTCTCACTGCATTCTCATGAGGGAGCAAACATTACTACAGGCAAAATAAATTCCTTTTGGAGGTCGCTGAATGGTGTGGACTCATTGCAGACTCACTCAGAAGTTTCCAATAGCACATTAAATGGATTAAGTTTTTCAATGTCTTAAAAAATATCAGTTTTCAGGCATTAAAAAGCTTACAGGACAATGGACCTTGGTAGGGAAAGGCAAGTTTAAGTAAGGTAATAAAGATTCTTACTTGCCTTTGAGGCTTATTGAGATTATCCTGTACTTCCCCTCTAGAGACATGAAGGTGTGGGACCCGTTCCCTTGCCCTGGGGAGGACACAGGTGAGAATTCCCTTGTCGAGGTGAGTTGCTCAGGGCAGTAGGACAGGAGAACTTCACAGGTGGGCTGGACTGATTTCCTGCTTTCAGAGTTTCTCCTGTGAAAAAGGAGGTTAAATGCAAAATGAAATGTTTTTCTAGTGGCAAGAGAGAAAAAAGATTTATGTTTTAATGGATCTGCATAAGGCACGTGTACAAAGTTGCCTTTGTTGGTAGCTCAGATTTCTTGCTTGCACTGTTTTTATAGAAAGAAATTACTCCAAAGCAGAAATTTACATCTATATAAAAAATTTAACATTTCATTATCCGGCTTTATTATTAAAACTCAAACTATGCTTTAGGGCTTAGACACATGTGTCCTTACAAAACAAAGTAAAATATGAGTATTATTTTTCTGCAGTGATAAAGTAAGGAATAAAGAATATCTGCTCCAAGAGTAGCAGTGGTGGAGAAGCACATCCCTTTCTCTGGAAAATGTGAATGTACAGGAGACAGCTTTGCACAGCATATATTGCTGCTGATTTAAATATTTCGTGTTGGTTTGTGGCAGAATGTATGGAAGTACATTGTATATTAATCTAATATTTGAACATTGTCGTGTGCACATTGTAAGCAAATCACAGCAATGCTGGCTGGAGACTTCCTTTGACATTTTCTGTACACTAATTACATTATCTTCACTGCTGCATAAGAGAGAAAAACCATTTGTTGACCCTTCTTTGTAGAATGAACCAATAGCAGCATATTCAGCATTGGAAACAGAAGTCTAATTCTGCTAGCGAACTGAAAGGTTATGGTCTTAAAAGAGCAGTAGGTCAGACACAGATTTTAACACTTTCTCAAAGTCATTTGACAAAATGTTTTAGGTAAATTTGAAATAATTTCAGAGAAAGTCCTTCAGTGGCCTGTAGTGGGTCACCTTTCCCACAAGGCAATGTACTGACTTTCCAAGCCTAAGACTAATGAAATAGATTATTATGAAATCCTTCCAGAGATACTGCATGGGTTGTTTGGGCTTTTCATCTACCTGTATGCCTCAGTGTAATGAGAACTTGGCAGAGGGCCTGGGCTCTGACACTTTCAAGGATGTCGTTGGAAAAGCCCTGAGGTTTTGTCTCTTCCTTGGAAACAATGCTGTGGGAAGGTCAGATCTGCTCATCAGAGCAGAACTTATTCTTCAGCTATTGCATGACTGCACTTGAGATTTTGTTCCAGAGACCTGTGTTTAAAGATGCTTGGAGGCTTACAGATACATAATAGACACATTTCTTTTGTGAACTTGCCTCGGTTGATGGAAAGTCCACTTGCTGGAAAATCCAGCCAATACTTGGTTTATTTGATGCACCGAAGCTTCTTATCAACCTGTTTTGACTGAGGGAGGTGCTAACTGCTCCAAATAGTCAAAATAATGAATTCAGTTCTGGGAACAGCAAAGCTACAGTCCTTGTCAGAGAATTTGTGCCACTGTCATCGACAAAACCAATTTAGACGTGGCTTCTTGGTGCTGTGCATACATGCATGTGATTGCAAAAATCATGACAATTGAACAGCCAGGCTGTTAATTCAGGTGCTTAAGTACAGGTTTGAAGACATCTGGTGAGTTTAAGACATCTGTGGGTTGATTTGAGTCACTATGATTATGAGCACTGATGTCCTGTCTGCTGACAGAGACTAAAACCTGCCTGTTACAAAGTGTGTTGTGAGATGTCTCACCACAGGATATGGCCTCTCTCATGACTTTCTTCCAGCAGTGAAATACAGGTAAATGTTGCCATGAGCTTGGTGGCCCTAACTATTCTTACCACATGTGCAGAACACAAAGTGTTCGATGTTTGCAATGGAAAGCAGGGAAACAGCTGAAGAGCATTTTGTGCCAACAGATTTTACCAGGAGAGTAGCTTGGTGTGCCTTGTAGGCGCCCCCCACTGCTGTGAGAAGCACAAAATCAGGCTCCATACAGCCTCTTGGGCTCTTTCCTGTCTCCCAGCACAGGGCTGTTGAGGGCCCATAAAGATGTTTGTAGGTGTACACACTCTGTGAGCTGGGGACCATGTTCCCCATCCCCAGGACCAGAGGGACTGGCCTGGCAGAGATCTGCTGTGGCTCTGAACCCCATATGTTGCTTTCTAGTCTGTCCTTCAGGCTGCCGTGATCCCAGCTCTCCAGTTCCCTAATGATTTCAGCATGCTGAGCTCCTCGGGTGGCAGGAGCTGCCAGCCTTCAGCAGTACTTGTTTCTCCAGCCTGCTGCTCGTGGTGGCATTGGGTATTCTGCAAACAGCACAAACCCCCCGGCATGCTGACCAGCAGGAGTGTTTGGGAATGGTTAACCCACAAAAACTGAGAAATGGGAGAAGGAATGGTTGCTTGCCTTTAAGTGCTTCCCTTAATGGACCTGCATCTATCTCCTTTCTCTTCATCCACCAGCAGCACTTCTCAGTGTCTGACATCTTGGGAGCTGCATGTAGGTGTTCAGAGAGACTTTGCAGAAGGGTTCTTGGTTTTGCCCGCTCTTGACAGCCATTCTGTGGATACCCCCAATGTCTGGTAGCTTCCAGCCATTGGCTTCCTGCTTGGCTGCTCTCGCCCGCACAAGGCAAGCAATTCCTTTTGTCTGTGAGAGGATTGAAGGAGCAAGCTTAGGGCTTTGTTTCTATGTTTGAACATTTTGCAATTACTAAAGGACGGGAAAAAAATAAGCTCAGTGCTCTAAAAAGTGCACTTGCAGATGCACACTAGATCTAGTTGGTTTTGAAGAGTAAAGGGAAAGTAAGGACAATATTTCTTTGGTTGCTAGGATGCCTTTTTATCATTGAATTCAGTGTGCTTTGGGGTTTTTATTTTTGTTTAGATATGTGACTCATTTATTGTGGTTAGAGCATTGTTACGGTGTATTCTGACAATAAATTTAAGTAAATAAGACAGCTGGCTAACACTTTGATGTGAAGATTAGGTCTGGAGTGTAAGCTGGCCCAGGAGTTTAGTATTTCTTTGAGGGAAAAATAATAAAGAGAGTTAGTGATGGAAATTCGAGGCTGTTCTTTGCTGAAAATGCTGTAAGTGGCATTTACTAGGACATTTGTCCCTGAAATTTATTCTGTTTGCACAGAGACGCTTTGCATCTTGTGCAGCTGAGAAAAGGAGCATGAATTCAAGGCAGATACTTCCCTCCTAGCATCACAGTCCCGGGTGGGAGCTTTAGCATCACAGAGGGAAATACATGTCTGGCTCTTTGTCCTCTGCTTTTTGTGACAAAGGAATTCCCATCTGAATGGCTGTGCTGTGTCCAAGCCCCCTGCGAGCCTCTGGGTGAGCAGCAGTCAGTCTGTGCGGTGTCCTGACGTCATCCCGTGTGTGCATAAGCTCCGCTATTGTCTTACGGCGAGCGGGGCTGGGGATTGCAGTATCTGCTGCCTCTACCTCCTGCTGCCTGCCCCCAGCACAGAAAGGACGCCGGCCTGCCCTTAGCACTCGGATTTAAAACAGAAGCTCCTGCTTTTTGCTTCCTGAAGAAGGACCTTCGCTGCGGCTGCAAGGAGAAGCTGTCTGCGGTGTTGAGCAGAGGAGAGGAGGGGAGAGGAGAATCTGGCAGCTTGGATAGCCTGGACTGCATTGTCTGGCTTCATGACCCCTGCTGTGTAGCAGTCTCATCCCTTCTCTCATACACTCCCTCTGTCTTCCACTCTTTTTTCTTCTTTCCTTTTTAAAATAGCAGCATCTGGGGCGAGCCATGTTTGGCACTGAATCGTCATGTAAGTAAATGCATCCCATTTACATCCTTTTTCTGTTGACAAGAGGGCTTCTTTTATCCTTGCTGTACCCGCCGCACTTGCATTCTCTTTGCCGTAGGTCGTGTGCTAAAAGCTGTGGTCCTTGCCTGTTTACGAAGGGATGAAAGATGCTGGAGGGGAAGCATCTACCTCCTGACTGTGGGTGCATCCTCGATGCAAGCAGCAAGGCAGCGTAGGGCTGTCAGCGCTGCTGAATTCAGGCCACTGGAAGATTGGGGGGGAAAGGCAGCTTTGCTTGAATGTGTCACTTGATAAGATCGCATCTGTCAGTGATCAGGAGCTGCAAACACTCTAAATGAAGGCACTACTCAGATGGTGCATTTGGGGACTGAGAACGCTGCAGTATTAGATGGGCGAGAGCTGGGAGAAAGTGATTTAACCAGCAGGAAAAGACTGCTATGTCATGTCTATCTCATTTACTTCATTTTTGTTGCTGGGGAAAAGGAGGCTTCTCTGCAATCCCCCCCTCCCCCGTGACTGCAGAATCCACAATTAAATTAGGTGGAATTCTAAATATGAGGTGAAAAATGCAAAATAACAGGATTATTTATTTTTTTTTCTTCCTCATCTTTGTGCTGAAAAATCTTAACTGAGGCAGTCTGCTGTATAATAGCAGTGCAGATGCATGTCATTGAAAGCACGCCAGTTTTGCTTCAATGGGAACAACAATTACCTACCTGGCAAATCTTGGCTGCGGAGGAAGGCTGGGAGGTTTATGTATAAATAATGTTGCTGGTGACAGTGTGGCTGTGTGGAGACCAGTCTGATCCAGTGATTATCGGGTGACCAAAAAATAGAAAACAGTTCACGCTGTATTTTGTGCACAAAACAATACTTTGTGTTGAAAACATGTCTCATCTGGATATGAAGCCATGTCTTTTGTAGAGCGTGGTGTAATGTCTCCACACTTCTAGGCTGGGACCTGTTCTGCAGCTCATCTCTTCCTAGGAAGTGGTAAGAGCATTGGGGTACCTCATGGTGTGCCTTCCTGTCTGTCAAACCCCTTGCTCCCAAAGGGTTAATTGGTCCAGTGGCCAGGCTCTGGCAGCTCCCCCCTCCTCTGCCACACAACACCCAGTCAAGGTCAGGCAGCATAAAACAAAATTTGCCTTTAGATTTCTTTTGTTTAGGGACACATTTTTCATGCCCAGTTGTAAACATGTCTGGGTCATCAGAGCATGAACAGAGATGCCAAATGTTGTAGCTGCATCTATTTTGCCCTGACAGATCTGTGAGCCCCAGCGTCTGTGTCCATGGGCTCTGCTTCTGCAAAATGCACATGAACAGGTTTTGAGATAGAATCTGTGCCCTACCTGCTCTCTTGCAGGAAGCCATAGCACACAGATCGTTCAGTCTTGTTCATTTTTGTGGTCCTTTCTTGGTTTACGAGGTGCATTGGCTAAAGTCACAGGGGTTGTGCACCAGCAGCTGTGGCTGCATTTGTTTCCATGGTTCCCACAATTTAGAAAAGGGCAATGGGAGCTTCCATAACAGCCACTACCTGTTTCCCAGAAGGGTCTAGAAACATTTCTTGCGTTTAAAAATGGGATTAAACCAAATGTGGCTCATTGCCATCGATTTGAGCAGAGGCTGTGGTCAGTCTCTGCCTGAACTCTCTGGCCACATGAAGGCAGTGTGGTGGCCAACTGCACTATGCCTCTGCTGGGGACTGAACCTCCCACCCAGGAGTTCCTGTTCAGGCTGGACAGGCTGTTCCATTGCCTACTGCTGCCAGGTGCTGGCAGGTGGGAGGAGGGCGGGGTCACTGGTGCTGCCCTGCTCACCTGCCTGTGCAGGTCAGTGCTCGGGTAACCAGCCCTGCCCACACCACTGCTGGAGGAACAGTGGCTTTGCTTTCAAAGAAAGAAGGCAGTATCAAAATTACTTCAAGCAAAATGCTAAGAGGCTTTTCATCTTCCCTCTCCTCCTGTCTCCTTCATATTTCCAGGCTGTCAAATGATAATAGTGCTACTAATTGTTAATGTTTCTGTCTGGCTAGAATGTCAAATAAAACAAAATAAAAAAGAGTCAGCATTATTTGGACATTGGAAATATGACAGAAGCCATTGCTGCTGCTGCTGTTGCTGCTGTTGCTGCTGCTGCTGTCCAAAAAGCATGAAATGAGCAGATTACAGTTTTTTTAATCCTGCTGTTTACACTTAGTATTTAGGATTTTATTTCTCTCTGCTCTGATTAAAAAGCCAAGAAAAATGCTTAGAAGCAGATACTGGTTCAGAACCGTTAGTCTCACTCAGTATCAAAATATTTTAAATGTCAAAACAACTATCCTTTGGCAATCCTTTTTGTTTTGTTTTGTTGTGGGTTTTTTGTTTGGTTGGTTTTTTTGTTGTTTTTTGGTTTTGGGGTTGTTTTTTTTTTTGCTTTTTGCTTTTAGCAGCAGTTAGAGAAGCAGTAAAAGATAGTCTGAGAGTCTTTGTAGGAACTGGCATCTGCTTATCACCTCCTGGAAGCATGGAAAGACAAACAGGCAGTGACAATAGCCCATAAAGGGGATAAGGCAGCAGGCGATGCACAAACAGCTGCTGACACAACAAGTGCATGATGAGCAAGGACAGAGTGTGCAAAACAAAAACCAAGAAGTGTCTGTGCAAGGGCACTGTGGGAGGGTAGGGTAGTTGCCATAGGGTCATGGTCACTACTTTCCATTGGTCCTTTCCATGTCCTTTCTATAATCCCCACAGGAAGCATATGTGCCAGAGACACTTAATTTTTAGTGTTTTTATGCTGATCCACTGTCAGATGCACTGCCAGAGCAGTGTGTGGGGCTGTGTGCATGGGGGGCAGCTTTCCATCCCATGCCACCACTGCTGCTGACCTGACAAATTTGTCTGCTCGCCATAGTCGTTTCACATTTTGTAGGAGGTAATCTGGTTTGATAAAAATTGAGAATTAAGTGATTTTTAAGGTGAAAGGGTGTTGTAGGGCTGCATCAAAGCAGAAAAGTGGTGGACCTCTGAACAAGTGATGAGGTGGTCCTCACAAATAGAACACCCTCATCTCAGGGAGAGGAGCCTAGCAGAAATAGCCAGCAAGCATCCCTTGTCTAACTAGGAATAGTGCAGTTGCAGGCCTCCAGGAGAGACAAGAGAGACAGAAATTAAGTTGAACTGTGAGAGCAGCCACAGTCAGTGGGGCTTACCAGTGCTGGGAGAGGTCAGGGAAATGCAGCTCCATCACATCTGACCGTGTATTGGTGAGGAATGGGACAGGGTGCAGTTTAGAGCCTGTAAAGCAGCCATTTCATGCATGTCTGAGAATATGCACTGTGCGTGCTTCAGCTACCCAGAGAAATTCAGTAGGAAGCTGCGAGGAAGGGAATCACACACGGATGTCCGTGGTGCTTGCCCCAGTGCTGTTACAAGGCCCCAGACGCGTGCAGTCCAAGTCCCAGGTGATGTTCTCAGTACTGCTGCATTTCTTCACGCCAGGGCTTTTTAACCTAGCAGCAGTACTAAACTGTGAGGGTTATGGGGGGGTTGTCTGGGAAGTGCTCTTCCAGCCTGGGCTCTTCGGGAGACACTCATGGTGGTCCCTGTCTGGTAGATCAGCAGCTGCACTCTGGAAGGCAGAAGCAATCTGAAACAAAGGAGAGCTGACCAAAGGGCCAGAGAACTACAAAACCAAAGGGCAAGTGGAGCTTTCCTCTGCTGCAGGGTTAATGCTAGAAGGCTACACAGGCTCTCTGTGCGGAGGCTGAGGACTGCAGTGGGAATTGGGAAACCTTGATCACTTAAGTGTGCTGGGAAAAGCTTCTGTGCTTGTGCCAGGCTCGCTGTACTGTCTGTTCAGGAAATGCTTTTGTTCCTAAGCACTTTTTTCCCCAAACTTTCTTTCAGCCAAAATGCAACAAAGGGGAAAGGTTACACCAAGATAAGTGATTTTATGGCATCAGAGAATAAGTACTATTATACACCTGTGCAAAACAGCAGCAGCCAGCAGTAGAAAAGTGGGAGATCTTGGCATCAGACATGGAGATGAAGGACAGTCTGATTGGCATGGACACTGCCGTCCTGGGTGATGTGCCTCTGTTTCCAGCACTGGTACTCATCACAGTTGTGGAGGAACCAGCCAAAACCTTACCAATCCCACAGGTAGTTGGTTTTGAGCATATTGGCTCTCCAGGCTTGTTCATGGAGTGGTTAGATAACAGCAGCACAAGGAAGGGTGGGACGTGACTGTTGAAATTTGGGTGAGTTAGCTGGGTTAGCAGCCTTGGTGAGACTGGGCTCCACTGAACCAGCAGATGACCAAAATGCTTCTTTTTCAAGCATAAAGAGCGCACTGCCATCCTAAAAGGCCAAGAGCAGTTAAGTACAGCCCCAGTTCCTCAGTGATGTTACACTGGTTTCTCAGGCAACCATGCCAAAGAGAGGTTACAGAAAGTACCAGAAGTTGTAACTATAAACCAATATATGGATGTATGTAGCTGCTGAGGTTTCTGTTGTTCCCCATAGAGTCAGGACCATTGAAAATATTGCAGAACCACGTCAAAGAGAGGCTTAGCTACACCATTGTCAAATACCAAAATAAACCTGGGTTATGAAAGGTGTTGAGGTTACAGGAGCTGTAATAACTTGACAGATTCATCAGTGAAACTTCAAGATACTTGGAGAGAAAATGTAGTCTCACATCCCACTTACAGTAGATTTTGAGGATTGACTGAATGTTACTTTCTAAATGAATGTATTTTTTAAAAATACAAACCTGAGATAAGAGCGGGTTCTCTAAACTCCTTTGGGTGTAACACTCTGTTAGCCTGAGATACAATCTCCAAAGGCTTGACTGCATGCTCAGCAGGACAGGGGCTTGAACCCTGCCCTTCTACTCAGGCGGCACCAGTGGCAATTTGAACTTGCTGTGTTGAGCTGTTCACAAGCAGGTGGCTGTCGTGAGGGTTTAAGTGCACCTTGTCCTTTCTTTCTCCAAAACCAAAAAGTGAACAGAGACATCTCACAGGCTGGATATGACTCGTGAATTTGACAGTCTTTGGTGGTTTGTGTCTTGCAGCCCTGGAACACCTTTCCTATCTCATTGGTTTAGAAGTTGCAAGGATGGGATGTAAAGTTACTGAATGCAGTGATAGTCTCCCGGGTGGCTGTGTCCACACAGCTTCTGGAATGGGGAAGAAATCTGATGGTACATGAAGAGAATTTGACAAGATTTTCTTCAGTTTGTCAATTTTTTTGTTCCTTGCCATTAGGTAAAAGCATGAGCTACAATGAGTGGAGGAGTCTGTAAATGATCAAAGATGATAAAAGGTCTTTCAGATGTAAAACAAAAATCATAGACTAGTTTAGATTTGAAGGGACCAACACCTCCCTCAAAGGAGGACCAATCTCCAAGTTCAAGCCAGTGATAGATACAAGCTCAATCAATCTGTATGTTTGCAAAATGGTCTGAGATCAAAACAAGCTTCAACTTTGACCAGTGTAATTTACAGAACCAGAAATAGGAAAAGATCTTTATGACCAAGGACGCCTGAAAGATTATTAGCGTCCCTCTGGGCTGTGTGACCCAGATAGGAGGAGCAGTACATGCAGTGAAGACTCTGTCATATTATTTGAGCTGAGGTACAAACAGTAGTATTTCATGTAATTTGGGGATAATTAATGGGTATGTCTAGCAAAAATAATTGTTCACGGAAGAATCTAAGCCATCTCTTTCCATCTTGTCTAAAATGCCCTGCTTGATCCCTGAAGCACCAGGAAAAAGTCTGTGAAGTGCTATGAGAAAAGCATGTACAATACAGAGAGACAGAGTATTCCAGATTCTCTAGATTAATGAATTTCTTTCCCTTTTGGTGAAAATCACTTTGATGTGACATCACTGTTTATATCCCTTCATATGAAGGTCACTGTGTAAGATACAAAAATAAAGGATCTTTAATCTTTAAAAATGACTATGTGTTCCCTTTTGAAAAGGATAAGATGTGATATTAAGCTGGACAACTATAGAGAGAAACACTTGCTACCCACAATCTGGTGGAGGTTGGTGAAAAATTGGCTGACTTTGGTGTGTTTGGTCACAGTGAAACTTAAACTGCAAGATGAATTTAAGATGCCTAGAAACTGGAGAACCTATATTCTGCCTAGACCAAGAAATGTGCTGTTGCCTCCCAGAATTAGATGGAAAGTATTGTAGAACTTCTTGGGGGTCTCAAAAATTTGATTTGGAAGTGATATCTTGAGGTGTTTTGATCAGTACAGAAGGGAAATTCTTGTGAAACTACAGGGCAGTGATACAAAATGAAAGTATGATATTTCTGACTCCTTTGAGAAATAGAGTGGCTGGGAAGGTCTTCTGTGCATGCTTTGAGAGATGCTGAGCAGACCCTTAAAACATGCTAGATCATGTTTCAACCTAGAGCAGGAGCCTAAGGTGAAAATGACACAAAGTCCGTGAGCTTGTCAGAGAAAATATATAGGTATACTGGGTTTTTTCACATTTATATAGCCCTTAGATAGCTCTTTTAAAGGTTTGACTGAGCAGGGAAAAAGGAAGAGAGAGGGCAAGAATGAGCTCTAGAAGAAAGTGCCTTGTACTTAAAAGGTCTGTAGCCTAAAAATCCATGAGGAGGTTCTGAGGATGGTCAGTGGAAAGATTATCCATCTCCCTTAACCTCTCCTGTTTGTGCCACTGTGCCACTCCTTAGCCCAGTGATTTTGCAATTTGCAGTGATGATATGTCATCACTCCAGCAAATGCCAGCTTTCATGTTACCACTAGGAACTAGTCTTGGAAAGCTGTTGTGTATTTGGATTTCCTGCTGCACTCTCTTGAGTGTGGAAATACCCACATGAAGAAGTTTTAAGGGCATATAGTCTTGATGTTGATGAGTTGGTGTTGTGCAAGTGCAGCAAAAGGAAAAGGTACTCAATTACATATTTTAGAAGTTTCTGGATGGGAGTAGAAAAAGGAGACCAGATATTTTTTAACTTCATGTGGTAGCTGCATTTTTTTACAATGAAGTAAGGGATTCTATGCTGAGAACACCACTAGAAAGCAAGTTCTGAGAGGAAGGGCATCTGTTACAGCTCCAGGGAGGTCAGAAAATGGCAGTAGACTCCACTTGTAAAACCTCTGCTACAAGAGAAGGAGAAGCTGCTGTAAGAAGGTACCATCCCAGGCAGACCCTCAATTGCATAAATCACTAGCTTACAGATACCTAGCAAGAGTCACACTGATTCTGAACTGACTTAGCACAATGAAAATAGTACTGGTCACAAAAGAAAAGAAGAGCATCCTGATTAGGAATACTAAAAGATGCTAAAAAGATACATTTAACATTTACTAAAAGAGCTGAATGTGGAAAATATTGGCATCACTAACCTTTTTTCCTGTCAGCTGCATTCATTACTGTCATTAGTAAGGTATCTAGGACTGTTGCAGTGGCAACAGTAAATTGTGCTGCTGTATTTTCATCGGGGTAGGTAATCATGAGTCATTCAAACCATCTGCTAATAAAATACTCTCAGACTGTTCAGGTTATCAAAGAGAATACAGTAGCTGAGAAATGTCAAATTAGCTGGCAAAGAAACATGGCAAATTTTGTGTGAAGATCCCATGTGCTTTGTCATCCACAAGGACATGAGGCCGGGCAGTCCATCTGTTTCATAGGCTGTGGGTGGAGGCAAAGGTCTGCTGAGGGTTAAATGAACTGGAGAAAGCATTCCACTGACTCTGGATCATGTATCAGCCTGGCTGCTATATCTCTGCGTCCTCTGCTGCTTGCATGGTCTGCAGTGAAAACTCCAGATAAGCTGTACAGAGCAAAGAGGGTCATGATCAGGCTGCCTGTGTGATTGGATGGAGAAAAGATCCAAATGATGGAAGTGAGCAGCAGCCAGATAAAAAGCAGCAAGATCTGAACTGTAAGCATCACAAAGAGTGGAAGTTCCTCTAGGAATCCACACAAGTGTGAGAGGCCTGATGCACAAATATCGCACAGGAGGATACGGTGTCCTTGGTCACAGGACAGAAGAGCAGTTCCATGCCAGTGGAACAGGAGCAGATTCCTCTACAGCTGCTGACCTGCTAGAGATATTTTTCTGAGACTTTGGAATGTTCTGACAGCACAAGGAGATAGCAGTGGGATGAAGGCTTTCCCAAGTGTGCTAAATAAGACATACTACATCATCTTTAGCATCATTTGCAGTTACCACATCCTAGTGGGACTAGGAGGTGTTGCCCTAGTCCCACTATAGGGATACAACAGCTAGGATAACAAAGAGATTAAGTTGCCTGCTCAGGATAAGGCACTAGTGGTCTGTCACAGCAGGGGAGGTCCCACAGAGAATGGGCATTTAAAGGCTTTGACAAAGGACCCTTTCTAAACTTTATAGGTTTCACAGCTGGGGTTCTTGCTGTGTTAGGCTACACCTCCACACCAGGGAGGTGGCACTGCTGTGGGCATTGCTCATCACAGAGGCCGTCTGGATGCAGGGAGACATTCGTTTGGTTGCTCTGGGGCATTGGATGTATGCTAATGACTTAGAGTCTCTGTGGGGCTTGGCTGCCTGTCAGAGAGGAATGAAGCTGTAGATTTAATGAAGCTGTAGATTTCAAACCAGTGCTCTGTGCTGCAGCAGTTTGGTGAACTACGTGCCTGGCATTTAGTTAGGTTATGTCTTGTTTGTGCGTCTGTAGTGACATTAAATTAATTCTTCCATAAAATACAGATAAATATTCACACAGAATTATACAAAAAGACAAAAAAAAAAGGGCTCATGTTTGGACTTGCCATCCTTAATAGTATCCCCTTAAACAGAGAGGCTCCCCTGAGGGAACAAAGCAATATGACTCTCTAATGTGGAACGTCAGTGCAGCCGCCGTCGCTGTCGAATGAGGCGCTGCAGGCAGCAGCTGCTGTCTGCAGGCTGGCAGCAAATATGGGTGTCTGCATTTCCAGTTATTCTCCCCTAGCCTTTGTATCTACTCCTGACTTGGTTTGGTTCACAAAAAAAGAAAGAAGTGTCTTTATGTCATTGAACAATATAACTATTGACAAAGGAGTAAAAAAAAAATCTGCCAGTTTTTGTTTATGTATGTAATATGTGTGTGTATTTATTTATCTATTTATTTATTTATTTTACTTTGACAGCTGTTGTTAGTTAAAACTACAACTGCCTTGTTTTTAACAGACTAGTTTAGTGAAATTAAAGCATTTTTTCCCAGTGAAGGAAAGCCTGAAGCTGTCTCACTATGTAGCATGCTGATGAGAAGCTGTGGTCTTCCTGCTTCTTGCCAGGGAGTTCAGTACCCTGGCAGGCAGGGTGTATAGGTATGCCAAAAGTTTACATAAATACAAAACTGGACTATCCTTTCATCTCCAGAAGCCTTTCAGATATACTGACACAGCAGGAGTGGAGTTGTATCAGAGACACTGATACATTGTGCATTGCAGCTGACTAGGTGCTTGCTGCCTTATGTACAGGTCAGGGACGATCATACTGCCAAGTTGGTTTTCAGAAACTGGAATTTAATCTCTGAAAATCATCTGCTGGATGTAGCCAATTGCTTTCTAGGGATTTTTGGTTGGTCGATTGGTTGGGTTTGTTTTTGTTGTTGTTTTTTTAATTGGCTAAAATCTGACCATCAGTCCTGTCTTTATTTCTGAAGTTCAGTCTGAAAATACTTTGCAAATGAAAAGATGCACAGCATCAAAGGTTAAATTCTAAAACCAAATCACTGGCTGTCCTTTTGCTTTCTAGCATCCAAACTCATGGAGTTGGTCTGATTAAATTATTTTGCAGAAGAAAATGAGAACAGCCAGTCAAATAATAGCTAAATTATTAGTGGTTATAGCCAGAATGAAATCTAATCAAAATAAACTTTTAAACAGTAATCTAAGACTAATATTAATCTATAAAAGATTGATGAATGAAATAATCATGATAGGACAAGAACATGAGAGGTGCACTCTTCGTCCCTCTGTTCTCACCACTTGGTGAGGCTGCACCCTGTGTCCTCTGTCCAGTTCTGATCCACTCCAAAAAAGACATTGAGGTGCTGGAGCTTGTCCAGGTGGACATGAAACTGGTGAAAAGTTGAGAGCGAAGGTCCTATAAGGAACAACTGAGGGAGCTGGAGTTGTTTGGCCTGGAGAAAAGGAGGTTCAGGGGAGACATTACTGCTCTCTACAACACCCTGAAAGGGAGGTGTAGCCAGATGGGGGTTGGCTTCTTCTCCCAGGCACCCAGAGACAGGGTAAGAGGAAATGATCTCAAGCTGGGCCAGGGGAGGTTCAAATTGGACATCAGGGAGAATTTCTTCATGGAAAGCACTGGAATGGGCTGCCCATTGAGATGGTGGAGTCACCATACCTGGAGGGGTTCAAGAAATGGCTGGACATGGTACTTAGTGCCACGGCTTAGTTGACAAGGTGGAGATTGGTCAAAGGTTGGACTCGATGATCTTGGAGGTCTTTTCCAACCTAAATGATTCTGTGATTCTGTGGAGAAGTATTTTAGACATTATAAAAATCACCGTATTTCCCAACATTTCATTTGCTTTCATTCTTTGCAAGAAGAATAGAGAGCTGGCTGTGAGCAAAAGTAGAGGTAACTTCCTTTGGTTTTCATAAAGTTGCTTTTTCCAGGGCCTTATCAATGACTCCAAGGTAAAAAGCAGCCTTCATGGACTTCAAGTTTTATCTTTGCAAATGATTTCACACCAGCTAGTAGGATGTTAATGTGCAAAAAAAGTCAAGAACAGCAGTTGTTGCACTGCAGTTCAGTTTTGCATGTTGGTCATTTGCAGCTGGTCACCTTTTCTTTGGGGACAGCATATCAAGGTGGGTTTGTGCAGTGAGAAAACTGGACTAAATAGGTTTTGAAAATCTTTGTGCTGGGTTCTTAAGAGCTTAGGCTGGTTAATGAGATCCATCTTTTCTGTGATTGTTATTCTCAGAAATAGTATATTACCTCTTAAAAGGTTTGTCCGGATGTGTTCTTACTTAGGTTTAAATAAAAGTGTGACTTTTATTTAGAAGTTTAATTAAGATGTATAAAAACCCTACAGATTCTCAATTAAGACCAAACTGAGTTAACAGAGTGTGGGTTTAAGGTTAATTGAAGTAAACTTTCTTAACTAAAATAAGAATGCACATGAACTGGTGTATAGGAATATACATACTGCATCAAAACATGCGTGCAGCTAGGTCAATTTACTTGTAGTAATATTAGAGTAAAAACATCAATGTGTTTTACTGGTTTTGTTTATAATGCCTTTCATGAGACTCCTTGTAGTTTTCAGAAATTCAAGATGAAATATCGCCTTGTTTCCTATGCTCTCAGGTTTCTTGACAAGCAGGAATGACCTCTGATACAGGGTTTGAGGTTCACATCTGTCAAAAATGAACTGCAGTTTTTAAGCAGAACAAATACCTTTGTTTTCTTCCATCTTGCTGCTGTGCAGTCAGCCCTTAGGTGACATTTTTGCAAAGCTAATCATACATATTTGGAGGATGCCAAGAAAACAGGTACTAGGAAGTGTTAATTGCCCATCCCATGGATAGGGCCATCCTTCCTTTGGATGCTTGCTGGTGGGAAGGCCTAGAGATGTCTCTCTTGATCCACAGTGGCAGAGCATCAACA
The DNA here is from genome assembly GCA_016584745.2 of Phylloscopus trochilus trochilus. Taxonomy (NCBI): domain Eukaryota; kingdom Metazoa; phylum Chordata; class Aves; order Passeriformes; family Phylloscopidae; genus Phylloscopus; species Phylloscopus trochilus. The sequence continues at coordinate 25,467,325 of WQNJ02000016.1, read as the reverse complement.
ATTCTGAGAACGTGAGATGAGAAGGGCCGCCTTGAGTTTTTGAGGATGTCATCTGTAAAGCACTTCGGCCGTTGTCCAAGGTAGTATAAAAGTTACTCTTTATACAGAACAACCTACTGTTTCTGTACTCTTCAGAAGCTAAAACTAAACTTGAGCTGGCTTCAAAACTTACAAAATTCTGACAGAAAACAGGAACTGAACACAAAATATATCTTGCAAGCTGTTGCAAAATCAATCACAGGTGGCCAATCTGGGGAGACTGAAATAAACTGAAGAGAGTGATTGGAAACCTGAAGGAAGAGGTCAGACCATCAATTTTCTTGAATAACAAGAAAATTGAGGTGTGATGAGCTAGAAGAGAGAAGGAAGTCTGCAACATGAAGATCCTGGAATAATAAATTCTCGAATTGTGGATGATTTGGCAAGTGCAAGAGCTAAAATCACATATGCCAAATAGATACATGTACTGTATATGTGTAACAGAGTGGGGAGGATGGGGGAAAGGCGGGGTGAGGGGGGCAGATATGAACAGGTTTGATGGTGGATTTCTTTATCCTGCCCACCCTTGTTTAAAGAGTGCTGCCATTCCCATGAAGAAACCAAGAGACATCCTTAAAATGTAAAATAGAAATGGTTGAAAGTGCTGGAAATTCTATTTATGTAATTTTAGTAAATCTGGCCATTTTAGAAATTAAAAACAAGACATCAGTCTCCCTTTATTCCAATATCTAGATGAGAAGGTGGGTGGCAGATGATCTGTCTTACTAAATGATATCACACTGTTCTTGACTTACAAACAAGAATTCCACAGAGCCCTGCCCCTGCTTGGGATGGGAAGATGGGGCAGGGTCCCTAGGACTGGAGTGGTGCTAGAAGCTGCAGTGACTGAGATGGTCCTGGGTTGGAGGGGTTGACACAGCTCCTATTTTTTTTTTTCAAATCTTTCAGAGTTTGGAGTGGAAGCAGGCTCTGTTTTCCTTCCCTGATGATGGCTGATGGCTTATTCTGTGATTTTCTCTAGGTCTGTCAATGCAGACTGTGGTCTGTTTTACTGAAAGTACCAATTAAGTGGCTGAGCATTTGCTCTTCTTCCCAGATGGTTCCCTCTTCAATACGGGAAGCAATCTGTGCTATAGGAAAACAGGCAGGAGCCCAGGCTGTGATCTTGCTCCCATGTCACTCAGCCTGCTCTTTGAGGCTCCCTCAGTAGTGGGATATGCATTAACAGTGCAACGAGCAGGAAAGAGCAGAGCTGGGGCCAGGTGGGAGCTGGGAACAAGAGAAACCACCTGATGCTGTTTTGTGTGAGCCTGGCTTGTTCCTAATCCTGCTGGCTGTTCAGCCTTGATGGTAGCAATAAGCCCGAGTACCAGCTGTGCTTTCCCATGGGATGCCATGCTACTTCCAGTTGCTGTGAAAATGAGGTATTTCCAATTTTTCCTTTCTCTAATGAACAAATGAGATGGATTTATGCCCTACACAGTGATACCTCCCCCCCTTTTAGCTCCATCTATGGTAAGATCCCTTTCAATCCATTGCTTCCTTTAGGTCTAGCACCTTGTAGTTCAGGGAAAATAACTGGAAGTCTCTGGTTATTGACAAGATCTCCTGCAGCTTCCAGCTGCAGCACTGGAATTTTTATTCAGAACTTGGATTTCTGAGCATAGGCTTATTCACCCATTCAGCATCACTAGTATAGCCCCACAGAGATTTTCCTACTGCGTAGAAAAAATTTACTCTGCAAAATCTCTTATTTTCAGAATGTGTATTACGAACTTGCTGAAGAGCTGCCTCAATTTTCCTCACTATTTTTCAGAACTCTAAAGATGACAGTGGAAAGAATGGCCAAGCATGCCAAGCTGTATGAGCACTTCCAACATTTGGTATTTCAGGTTCTTCCTGGGCATTTAGCCTTTATGGTCCTCAGCTGTACAAAACACAGTGCTCCTTTCTATTATAGCCCATATAGTATGCCTGAGGTTGCCTGAGCATAAAAGGGTGCACTGAATTAATTCAGTAAATCTATAAAAATATATTTATCAGTTTCTGGTGGACAGATCTGTTTTAAAGAGCATAATATGCTACAGAGAGGGCTCAGCTAGGTGTCTGGCATGAATGAGTCAAAGTGTCTGAACCTATAGGTAGCCAGAAGATAGTATGTATTTTCAATTAACAGACAGGCATTGAGAATTTTGAAAGTAGATAAAAATCTCCTCTGAAGCTAAAAGGCTTAAATCTTTTTTGATACAGTCCCTGAAATGGTAAGAAAGATGAGTAAGACCAAAACAAGCCTACCCTCTCAATAATGGGAAGCAAACAGACATGTCCAGAAAATAGTTACTGTTATCTATGACATGGCCTTCGGTTATTTGGCGTGGAGCAGTCTATCATATTTTTGTCCCATACCTGTCACTTACTTATTTGTTGCTCATGACTGACTCCCAGCACTGTATGTGATCTGGCTGATCAGGCTCAATCTGATGCACAGTGTATCTTAGACACCAGAGTTACTCATTTTGTCTGCTACAAACACAGCTGAGTGGTCTTCAAGCTCCATGCTATGGCCAGTCTGGTTTGTGCACTTAGCGTTCGTGACATTTTCTAGGAAACTGGTGAGTTATTTTGTTAAGCACCTCATTTTGACTTTTCATCAAGTCCTGTTAAGTAGTTAAGTTTTCTGCCAAGTGGGATTTTCTGATCTCTGTGTGGACTGACAACAGCCATCTTTAATGGGTAAGGAAGAGAATTTGGTTCTTCAGCTACAGCTTCACAGCTGGAAGCACTTTCACCCCAGTAATTCTCTGCACAGCACAAAGTTGCTTCCAATTCAGTCACTAATTTCATCTGCTTCAAACAAGATTTGAAAGTTGCTTAGCAGCAAGTGCCTGTGGTGAGTAGAAGGTATCTGCCATGCCTGCAAAGCAGCACTTGCTTAAAGCAATGGCAGAATTTTATGCTGTAGTTATTTATACCCCTAGTTTTGTGTTCTCTGCTTGTTACTGTGGTAACAAGCCACTGGATAAAAGAATAGGAGCACATGTGTATGCTAATAGTGTATGTTACATTTTACACATGCATACAATGGGATATTTGATAGCTAGTATGTAATAAGCTTTTACATTATATCCTCTTTCAGGAAAAAGGCTTGTTCTGTTGTGGGTTTGTGGGTTTCTATTGTCAGTTTTCGTTGTTGGTATATAAAGAGAGGAACTGAGTCAAGGCTGTGAAACATAAATTTGGAACTGAAAACAGTGACTTTAAATGCAATAATTTCCTAAGTAACGACATTTTAGTCATATTCCAGTCAAATTTAGTTCTGATCAGCCAGTGGATGTTTTAATTGCTGAATCCTACTTTGATTCTTAGTATCATTTCAGATTGCAGGAAAATGGTGATTTTGTCAGTAATTTGATCCTATTATTTGAAGTAAAACAGTGAATTACAAAAAGAATCAAAATTGGCTGATTGTTTTAAATCATTACTTTTTAGCAATTCTTTTTCATTCATCAGATTTTAGCTGGGCATTAATGTAATTTTGGTCACCATTAGGCAGGTCTTGGATGACAGAGAGCTGAGTCAGGGAAGAAGATGTTACCTTCTGAATAAAGGTACTCAGGGGCTTCTTGAGAAGCCACCAATCAGATAATCATTCAGGTAATTGCTTTCTGTGGGCTGGGAGTGCTGAGTTTAACCAACTATATTTATGCTTGAAATAATGTTGCAGATGTTAGTCACCCAGGCTGGGGTCATTTTGTCCCACATACATGGATGATGTAGGCTTGTTCTCTTCCTGCACTGTCCCTCTCCAGCAGCAGGATGCCCTGGGACAGGGACTGGACTACCTGGATCTTGAAGTGTTATCCTTTTGAGTCATCTGTCATTGGTCCTAGTCACATCTTTATTCAGACTTGAGCACTGTGTTTACAAGATGATTCCTTTGGGTGAGTGGCTGCAGTATGTGTGTGTCAGAAGGAATACTACATTTTTAGTCTTTGCAAATGATTCCACATGTGCTCCCAAATGTACATACTTTGTGTATTTGCACTTTTATACAGGTGCTTTTAAATAGCAATGCCAACTCATTTTTATTTGTGGCTGGTGACACAGTTGAAGAATGCAAGATATAAAAGGGTTATTTGGGGCTCAGATCAGTTGCCTAAATGAGGCAACTAGAGCCATTTTAGATGCCCTGGAATATAGTTCACCTGGCCACCAGCTCTCAGTCCCTGGGATATTCTGTGTGTGCATTGTGTCAGTGTATCAGCTGCCCTGTGCATCTCAAACAGCTTTGGATGCACCTGCTTAGACAACCAAATTGAGCTCTTTTTGTCATCAAGAGTTGTCATTTTTGTGTTCTCAAGAGATCACGTTAAGTAACGTATCTCAGATTCCTGAGTAACTGCAGGTTTCTTGGGGGTCACTTGTTTGTGTTTAGTTTTGAACAGCAGAGTGAAAGTCCCAGTGATGGTGACAAACTTGGACTCTGGCAAGGCGTGTGTGTCAACTGCTGCCGTGATTAACAGCGGCTGCTCAGCAGCACAGGCTCAGGGCTGGTGGAACATGCTGTACTCAAATTATCTGGCTTAGAAATGCCCTCCACTTGCCATTTGCAAGCAGGGACAGACAGAAGACAAACATTTCTTCCCCTAAATATGGAGCTTGTTACAGCTTAGTTGCTTGGCAATCCACTTGACTGTAAAATAAGCAGACTATTAAGCAATGCTACTGGTTTCCTTCCTTCTATGGCTTTGCAGGATATTCTGTGATCTTTGTGTCGTTACAGCCTTTGCAGCCATCTGTTTAACTGCAGTGGGGATAACGTGCTGCTGCCATGGGTCTGGCTTTGGGCAGAGAAGCTCACTGCATTTTCAGGGGTTTCTCTGTTGTCTTTTTCTGTATATGACATTGCATTTCTATTCTCACCACTTTCCTTTCTTCTTCTAAGCTTATTGCCAGCATATTGCTGCTGTCTATAATTACACTTTGCACTGGGAGAAGGGGAGACACTGAGTGAAGCAACAGCCTGTGCCCTCCCTGTAGATTTTCATGTATTAATGATTGCCATGTATTAATTTAATGTTACATCTAGATACCTTCATCTTTTATTTCCCTTGGACCAGAAAAAAAATTACTCTTTCTCAACCCTGTATTGACTAAATAGTAATTCTAGGTCCTTTCTTGGTGGGGAAAAATTGAACTAGCTGCTGTCAAAAAATACAACTATTTCCATATCAGATTATATTTTTATAGCATGAATTTAAATTTATTTCTCTCCAAAGGTTCTTAGCTTTTAATTTTGTTATGTCTCCAAGGTGCTAGTGCAAAACAAGGTGTTCTTGTTAGAAATTCTTTTCTTGAAAATAATATTAAACAATTTCAAGAAGGTGGCATAATGTGTGAGAAAGGGTAATATATTATTCTAAAGTTAAGAAAATGCTAGAAGCTATACAGCTGTAAAAATCAACAAATATATATAAAAAGCTAAAAATCTTCAGGCATCAGAGTGACTGGCTTATTCCCGGCATCTGCACTGTGAGAGAGATCCAGAAAAGGCAGAAATACAGAGAACAGTAGTTAGTCAGGTAAATTATTACTGTTTAACAACTCTTCCATTAGTAAAGATTCTTGTGAAGTATATTAACACCAAATGAACTGAGCAGATGTGCAAAGTAAAGAAATTGGCTCTGAAACAGATGGGTTTTGTCTATCAGGTCTCTCTTTGCCAGGAAATAGGGCCTAGATGATGCACTGCTAACTGTAGCCAATGTGCAAGGGAAAAGGTATCCAGGAACTGCTCCTTCTGCTGCAAATGCTTTATGATCCCCCTGCAGAGCTTACCACTATGATGGTGCCCACCTCCCAGGGGCAAAATTAGCAACATTGCTTTACCTGGATGTGAGTTTTTTGGAATTGTTAACCCTACCAGGGAAATGGCAGAGGCAGCACATTGCTGGGGTGAAACCCTAGTCCTGTTAGCATCACTTGCAAAACTTCCCTGGCTTCAAGATGAGCAGGTGGGTTTCCCCTGTGATTCCTGTCTGAGATTAAACACAGAGTCAGTGTTCATCAGTGATTCTCTCTCTGTAAGTTTCTCTATATTCTCTCTTTATAAGTTTTCCCTTCAAGAATATGAATTTTCTGCTCGCTGTTTAGCAATGGGTTTTGAGATCTACAGTAGAAAGGATGCTGAAGTGTTAAGCAAGATTGATTAGACGAGGTAATCTCAGATCACTTGTTACAGCTGGAAAAACAACAAATATGTTCCCAACCTGCAAGCCTTTCTGAAAGAGATGTCATGTCACTGGCTTCTGTTTCCTCTGAGTCACAGAGCCTTCCTTTCAGACATCAGGTTTTGGTCTGTTTCATGGTGTGGCTGCAGAGTTTTTATGATTGTGATGGCCTGAAGACAGAAATGAGATTGAGAAAGAGATTACAGTCACTTCACTAATTCTTTACCAGATGTCATTTCATCTGTTCAGATACTGGGATTTGTTAAGATTTTCCTGGATCTGTACTTTTTACTTGGGTAAAATAACATACCAAATACTGAAATACAATGGCAAATTGCAAAGGTTTGTAAACATACTTAGAATGGGCAAAATTAGTATTTAGGCAAAGACTGGGTGATTTTGGTTGGCAAGAGCTGCTGAGTTCTATTAATTTCTTTGTATACATGCTTTTAGTCCTGTCTCACGATAGCTAAGCACCAGTCCAGGTACTGCAGATATAGGCAACATGCTCTGCATGCTGTCTTTTCACCAGTATTTCGTGTTCTATGGTAATGTGACTGAAAAAGAAACCAGAACCAACAAATCAGCAGCTGGGATGTTCTGGCCATTCTCTGGAGTCACAGTTCTCCTTGCAATGTGCATATATGACATCATTAATAAAGCCTCCTTTATTAGATATCCAGAAGTTACTCTTCTATTAGTTTTATATTAGAAAGCATCATTATTATGCTGCGGTCTAGCAGCTGCACTTAATCTCACTTTAGAAAGTGGCTTCAGACCAGACTAGAAATCTGAAAGTAGAGCATCAGGATGAGCATAAAGAAAAGGAGAAACAGAGTTTAGGGTGCACTTTTGTCCCTTTCATTCTGACTGTGTCAGAATGAAAACTGACGTGATATTAGGCTATTTGTGCAGGATTAGAAAGAGTTTCAATTTCTGTTAGGTGCTATGAGCATTGAGGCAAAAGAGACAAGTGCAGAAGATGGTGTTTATTAACTTTTCATAAAATCCTCATCAAAATTATGACTATCCTGATTTGTTACAGGCTTTTACAATGCTGTAACTTATAAATTAAGATTAATATCTGTATCAAAATAGATAATACAGATCTAGTTAGTTGGAAGATTTTTTCATTTATTGTTGTATGAAAGGCCAAAATACAGCAAGTACATTACTGAAAACTTTCCTCCAGAAGAGATAACAGACAAACAGATTGGGAAATAAAATCCCATCAGTAAGATAGGTTATCTTTTCCATTTAATATGAGGATATCTCAACACAGTCTTTATTTCTTCACTGGGAAGAAAAGCATGCCTGTTAGGGCCTTATTTTAGGCTGACAACATCCTTTTACTGTGAAACAAGCCAGTAAATTATCCCATTTTTGTGGTTCAGAAAAAAGAGATGTGAAAATGCTCCTCAAGGCCATGAACCTAAAAAACCACTGAGTTGACTGCATTCAATAACTTGTATGTGTTACTGGGTACAGAGCTGTCCTGAAGCTTTTGCTGTTGGAGCAAACAGCTTCGGAGCAGTTCTTGACTTAAACAACCGAAATGAAACCCCTGAGTTTCAATAATAGTACAGGCAGATGCTTGGTGCTTACACACAAAGGTTTAGCTGCTGAGCTGCTGGTACTCTTAGAGATGGAAAGCTAAAACCCTGGGCTGGAAATCTGCTCCTTGGAGTCCATCTTAAGCATAGATTATTTGGGAAACTGCCTCGAGAATCTGTGGCTTAACATCACATGAAAATGGAGGAGGAAGGAAAGCTGAAGAAAGAAAAAGAAAAATACAAGAATTGATTTTTGGCTTTTCTAAGATTTGTTTTTTAACAAGTATTCTTTTGGCATTAGAAGGTGGGTAAATCCTACTGTGTCACTCTGAATTGTGAGTCAGAAATGAAGTTACATAAGGTGCAGCACATGTGATTGATGAGATGAACTCTCGCTGTGCAGTTGTGTTTGCCCTGAGTGGTGGATACTGACACCTGCAGCTGCATCTCTGGTCCAGGCAGCCCTCCCAAGAAAGGTGCTGTGCCCAGGCAACTATCTATCACACCATCTGTGACAGAGGAGCAGAGTCAGACCTCAAGTCCTTTGGCAATGAACTGGTTTTAACCTGTTGCTAAGTTCTTTCTAAAGGAAGGAGTCATGTGGCTCTCTGATTCCCTGGCAGTGCAGCTGAGTGGCTGGGATGGTGTAGGAGATGGCAGTACCTGAAGGATTTTAACACAAAATCTAGGAATGGTAGGCAAAAATAAGGTATGTGGATTTTCAAACAGATAGACAGAAGTGAGGGCAAACAGAAGGCCCTCCAGGAATCCCACTGCCTTCACCCCACCAGGCAATACAAAAATTGATGACAGAGTTTATTCTTGCAATAGAGCCTTGGCAGTGGTGGTTTCCTTTTCTTTAAAGGGTTATTTTCCTTCAAGGCTAAAGGAACTTTTTATTCTTCCTTTAAATAAAATAAACATCTGTATTTCCTGATTATATCCCTTTGTCCTTCAATTCTGTTCATCAACCACTTCTTTGTAGTTTCTTCCCAGCCTTTTTAGCTGAACTGCAGGGATATCTGATTTCAGGGAAAGCATTGCAAAATAATTTACTTGGAAATTGTTCTGTGTCAGTGGGAACTTTGATTAGAGTTTTACCAATCAGCATTCATTATACGTTTGGCCCATCATTGTTACCGTATGATTTGATTTTAGAAGTGGCAACTGCTGCTGAATTTTCAGAAATGTTATTCTTGTCAGAAAAGACACAAATAGAAGTTTTGCACTCTGGCTCCTTCTCCTTTTGATATGTCTCCAATGCATTGGGATGGGAGGGGAAAGAGGAGAGGATAAATCTACTGTGCTGTGTTTGAATGACACTGCAAATTGAAACTCAATTGAGCTAGCAGACAGAATGAATAATTTACAAGTCAGAGAGGAGGGAACTGCAGTGGAGGTAAGGAAGTGGATGCGTGTCACAGGAAGTGGAGGCAAGAAGAGCCTTTTAAGCCACTGCAGCATGGAAGAAAGTAAAAATGGCCTTGTGAACTGGACGCTGGTGTGCTGGGGAAATTAACTTACGAACAGCAGGTATGCCCTGAAGAGATGGAGGAACAAATAACTCTGACCTTTTAACCCATGTGACTTCTTCAGATAATCTGATGTACATACAGCACTTTGGTTCTGGCCCCAAGCAAAAGATCATAATGGGCCCATCTGCTAGCAGAGGCTCTGCTTGCCCTGGCAGCTCTGTGCAGGGCTGTGGTGATAAACAATTCTAAAGAAAGGGAGTATAAATGTGGTGAAAAAAATTCTGTCTGCTCAGAGCAAAACAAACAGTAATGGTCTACTCAGAAATAAAATTATACATTTCAAGACTGTTAGTAGAGAATCCAGATGTTTCATTTTATTTGTCAATTTTGCTTTCCTTTTTTCTACTTATTCAATCTTACCAGTGAGGGTTTGGCAGAAATTGCTTGGCTCCATATGAAATAAGTGTGAAACTGCAGGATAAAAACTCTGTTTTCACTTTGCAGCAGAGCTCAAGGCAAGCTGTGCTGCTTGGTACCAGTGCAGTCTGCATGGAAAGAGGTTCTCCTGAGTCCTTGTCCACTTCAGTGAAGAGATCTTTTGTAACCACTCCTCAGGAGCTTGTTTTCAGACACCCAGGCAGCAGGCTGTAACCCAGGAGGATTTGCTTTAATTATTCATTTGAATATCTGTGATACATATTTACTTGTGATTTTGCTTCAGTGATGCTCAGTTTGCCTAATTTCCCAAAACTCCAGTATGGGAAAAATGTCAGTGGCCTTCTGTGGCACTTCAGTTCTCATCATACATATCCATGTAGTCAGCATTTTCTCATAGCCAGGCAGCACTGATGGCAGTGCAACTGGCAGATGGGGCAAAAAAAGAGAGCTTTACTTTTATAAACAGTGTTTTCTTGCTTTCTTGCCTTTTTTTTTTTTTTTTGCTCTACCTCAGAAAAACCAGTAAGAGCAATATACTTAATATTGCAGCAAAAACAGATGCAAGTTGTCTGCCCAGCTCTAGTTTGAGACTAACTAATCTCTGAAGGATTTACTTATTTGGCGGTATTAATTTAACTTGGGAAAGCTGGAAATATTAAATTAAATTGTGAAAAGTCCTACAGGAAAAAAAAAAAAAACAGCTTTAGGGAAAAGATAATGATTCTGTGCTATTTAGTTAATTATCAAAGAAATTGAGTGTATTTCATGAGCAACAAACCTGGAGTAGTTTCCTCAGGACTTTTACTTTACAGAAAAAGGCAACCACCATTTTGGAGACATCTAGAAGCCTATTATAATATTTCCATTTCAAGAAGTGCATTTTTCCCCACAAAGTCCTGTTCATAACTCATAAGGTAAAAAAGACTGGGCTTATTTATTTAATCTAAAAATTAAGTGTCCTCAAGGCAAAGAACTTGCTAACAGAAAAAAAAAAAGTTTTGAAAAACAGTTAAGTATTTTTTTAGTGTTAAGCTTCGCTGAGAAAATTGTGAATGTTTTTGGGAAAGGGTAAATTTCTTTCTTGAAGTATTCATGCAACAATAAACAAATCTTGCCCCACTGTATGTCAGACAAGTACATTTTTTAATTTTACAACTACAAGATGGTAACATCTCTTGATACCATTTCAAGCTCACAGACCTATGGTTATTTCCTGCCTTTGGCTTCTGCTACCAGTATGGACTCTGAGCTTGGCTTTGCTGGCAAGCTGTGGTGTGCTGTTTCCGTCAGGCAGCAAAGCCTTAACAAGCCCAGATGGTTTTCCTAATTCCCCTAAATGATGATGTTTCCTTCTTTGAAAGTTTGGGATCTTCTTGCTCAGTGGCAGCTCTTCACCATGGGAAGGATTAATTGCATAATATGAAAAAGAGCTCTTTCAAGGGACCCATTCTTTAATAGTGCCAATGATGTTGGAGCTCAGAGAAACCTCCTTCGGGGAGCTGTTTTTCTTTTCATAAAGTAACAAAGAAAAGAGGGAGATCATAGCCAAATACAGGGAGACCCAAACCCAACACAGTAGGCTGTATGTAGTCTTCAGTTTTTCTGCTAAAAATGAGTTTTTTTAGTCTGCAAGGCTATATTAGTTTTTTGTTCTTTTTACATACCCTCTCATGCTCTATCTCCCAACCCCTTTATACATAGCAAAGAGCAAGGAAGTCTGCTTCACAGACCACCATGGTGTAAGCTGCTGTGCTGTCCTGGGATCCTGCACCTAGATCAGGTCGGCTGGAAATTCAGGATGTGATGCCTTCCTTTGGATACAGTCAGCTATTTCAGAGGGTGACACTACCAGAATCAGTCCTTGGAAAAGGCCTGAGCAGTTTGCTTTGCTGGGGTTTAGGAAGGTGCTACATGCAAGTGAAGAGTCCAGTAGAGGAGCCAGAAATTAGTGCAAAGATCTCTGCTGCTTTTGCACACAAAAGGTTACTCAGGTCTCTTCCCAAAGCACAGTCAGGGATCCAAAGACCCAAAGCACTTCATTGATAGACTGCAGGCAAGCCAGCCATGCAGCTGGGAGCAGAAGCCAAAATCTATTGCAAATTCCAGGTTGCTCCAGTATTATATATCCCTAAGCACATCTCTCTAATGGGCACTTTTAGCCAGAAAGTCAGCTGCCCTCTCGGTGGTATTTCGTGCTTTGAATAATGAGCTATGGGGTTTTGTTGGTCATTTAAATGCCACAGTTCCAAGTGTTAAACACACTTAGCAGGTTCTGAATCTCTGTTTCTGAGCCAAGTGGCATTTTGAAAAGCATTAAGTTAAGTAGCCTCCTACAATAATTTTGCATTCCCTCTTTGAGTTTTCTGTACCAGAGCCCACTTTGAATGTATTGCTGTATTGATTTTGGTATTCTGCCACTCTCAAAGTTTTGGTTTGGATTTTTCTGTTGAAGCAGTTGCTCATTCAGATGTATGCTCAGAGGGGAATTGGCTCCACGTGCCACACACTTGGAGGTCACTTTCCTCCCACTCTCCCTCAAAGGCCAGATAGAAAGTTAGTTCTTGACCACAAGAGTAGGGACAATTGGGAGTGGATGGGAGGTCCCCCAGCTGTTGAATCCTTCTGCACTGGCATTCCCCTACCCAAAAAAAAAAAAAAAAACCAACCCTAAAAACTTTGGTATTTCATTTGGAGAAAACATGGCAAGTTTTAGCTTTATAGACAATTTTTCCAGGGTGATCTAAATAGGTCAAATTAATGGACAGCAGCAAGAATACTAATGCAGTGATTATCATAATTAACCACCAGCATCTGAGAATTAGCACAGCCATGGTCACTAGTCCTAGATACACTAAGGTGACCAGAAAAGGAACAAGCAGATGCAAGAAAACCACAGAATTTTGATGGGTTGTTTTTGCAGGATGGCCTTCTCTGGTCACCGTGTGCAGTGATGAAGTAGCACTCAGCGATGTTTGGAAATCAATAGAAGCAATGGCCACCACATGTGCTCAGGTCTTATCAGCTCTAGACAATGGAAAGCTGAGCTCCTGAAGTTTGTCTCACCTCGGTGACATTACCTGCCTGACCAGACTTTGAAAACCACTTCCTAATTGTAGATGTTTGATTTGAGCCATCTTGGCCTGATTTTTGAGGAACTTGCTCCAGTCAGTGTCAAGGGGGGAACTTGCAAAGAGGACCTTACCTGCCTGTTTTGAGACCCAGGTGTGTATGATGCAATGGAAAGGAAGGGCAGAGTTGCTGACAAGCTGTGCTTCTGGCACACCCCTCCTTTAGCTCAGCAACTTTCTGACAAGCCAGTGTGCAAAAAACTGTGTAAAACCCAAGGCATAGACATAATCACAGAGAGAAATACTTTTGGGGTTGTTTTTTTTTCAGTTGCTTTCTGTATCATCATTTCTAGAATCCAGCTCCAGTTTGATACGGTATGACATGCAGAGTATTTCCCTAGAGTTACTGAAATGTGGGGGTGTGCTCCTTCATGTCTGCCTGGAGAATTCAGACAGGTAACCGAGTGTTTACTTTCACACATTCCAGCTGTATCTAAATGTGGGAGCTTCCAAATACAGCTCTGAATTTTCAAGTTAGAGATGATACAGATGAGTGGGGCAAGAACAGGGATGAGAACACAGTTTACATTAAGTATTGTGCAGGTGTTGCTTCTCATGCAAGTTTCACATCTACCAAATTTGGGTCATTTAGTCCTGCATTTTTCACCTGTCCCTCCATGATGGTTGGCTTTAGAGGAAAAGAAACCTGACAGTAGCTGGCAGGTAACTCACAGTGCTGGGGTTAATGTGTGATGGGGGTGGGGATGGTGCAGGGAGAGTACAGTTTGAGAGTCCTGACTGCAAGTCCTGCCCCACCCCTCCTGTGCTCTCTCCTACCTGCATGAGGAGAATCACCTCTGAAAAGATCCAGCAATTTTAAACAGAAGAAAGGAAAATTAAGGAGGAGACTTTTGGACAGAATGCTACTTCTGTTATTTTCAGCCAAGTCAGCTGCAGTCATGTTTGGAATTAAAACCATCAAATATTCAATAAGAAAAATAGTGGGTGTCTTGCACTGCCTTTTCTCATGGGATTTCATCAAAGGCTAAACCAAATAATATCATTATTCTTAATGTTAATGAGGTAGACTAAGTGGCATTAGTTTGTCTTCTCATGAAACAAAGCAAACTTTAAAACTATGGACAGTCTGGTTTTGTCTAGTGAACACAGGACCTTTAAAGGAAATGGCACTAGAGACTCACTGCCTGTGGGGAACAGGAGGACTACCCCATTCTCAAGATGACAATTCTTTAAAAGTCTAACTTCATCATATATTTCCATAAGTCTGTGTGAGAGGGGTGCTCCCTCAAACTCCACTTCGTCATTTGCTTTGCATTTGGTTGGAAATTCTTTCTCTGGAGCTCATTCTACTGGAAATCTTTATAATGCAAAATTCTCCCCTGACGTTTGTCTCCTCATCAGTCAGGTCCTGAATGCAGATTGCAGTTCTGTCTGCAGATTACTGTAGAGCCTTTTCCATTTTAATAAGTGTTGGGTATCCCAAGAGACTGGTAGACAATGGAGATTATACAGTACTTGTCAAACCTGCTGCTGTGCTTTCTTTGAAATACCCCAAAATGGAGGCAAAGAGGTAAAAGTTTTCTACTTGCCTTGTCTTCTTTTTCTTTTGGTACAATTACTGTGTGAGTCACACAGTGTTAAGAATATTTTGAAGGGGAAAGCTGATTATTAGATACATAGCAATAATGAATCACACTTGATGGAAAAATCATTTTCCCCTTATTTTTGTGCCACATTATCCAGGCCATCAATTACTGGAAAAAAAAAAAGTCCCTGCCTCATATAGAAATTTATCATAGGTTGAAATTTCTTAGGGAAATTCTTTTCTTAGGAGAAAAACAGCACAAACACCTTACTGATTTTGTAAGTAGATGAGTTTTCATTGACAGGATAATGATATCAGCTATTGTAGGTCTCTAGGGAGTTTTCATTACATTACTGGCTCCAATTATGAAAGTGTTTTCTAGTCACCTCTATTCCAAGAAGCACCTTGCAATTTCTTGTATGCAAAGGGATCAGCATCTTAGAGACTTTCAAAGTAGATTTACTGTATAGAGTCAGGCTGCCAAGGTTAGTATAGAAATGTCTGGAATACAATATTTCTCCAGAATTTTAAAAAACCAAAAATTTTTTTTAAAAAAGGTTTAGCCAATATGCAAATTTCAGCGAGTTTTCTGATTTTTTTTTCATTGCTGAGACAATTTCATTTGTTGCACAAATCATGGTGCCCCTGTCTTTGTGTGCCTAGGAATGCAACGCACCAGCAAGGATGGAAAGTGTAGCACTGCTCTTATCTGTTGGTTTAGTGCTCATATCAAATCCCGCCTGGAACAAAAGGAGTCACAAAAGGAGGCTGCAGGGCAGCTGAAGGTGCTTTGTTCATGTGTCTCTTTTGTTTTAGCATGGAAATAGCTCTTCTGAGAGAGTTTCCTGGATAATGGGGGAACCCATGGGATATTGTCTCTTTTGTGGAATGCTGGTGAAAACTCTTTGCATGATTTGTCTCTCTTGAGTAGATTAGCCTTTGTTATCTGTGGTATTGGAATTAATCACTGTGGCAAACTTTTAGTTTAGGGTATTCTTTACACAGCTAATGAACCAACATCAAAAAGATTTAATAGTGCAGTTACCTCCCTGAGTGTTGCATGAAAGAAAGCATTCCATACCCATTCCATTGAGAGAGCTGTACTGATCTGGTACTTGGAACAAAAGCCCTTAATTTTCTTAAATGACTCTAGATAATTAGGTTTAGTAATTGGCTTTTGTTTTAATACAGCTTTGAAAGGCTAAACCAGATAAATCTGTGTAATGCCTCAGAATAATCAGCAGTTAAGGTACAGGTGTTTTTAACTCAGCAAGGAGTGCCTGTCCAAACTGGATAAAGATCTGTTAGTTCAGTTGCATGAATGGTTAGTTGATGTTAAGAATAATCTTGAAACAGGGATTTATTTGAACACTTTGGGTTGCAGAGTGGAAAATAACATATTTTTTTGCAGTGTTTAAGTACATTTTTGCAATGAAATACATTACTGTTGATTTTCAGTAGAGCCTAATTGCTGTGCACCCTAAATTGAAGCCCTAAAAGCCTTCAAAACATCTGCCTGATAAGCTGTGCAACAGCCATACTCCTGCTTTCTCTTACAAGTGTGGATCCAAGAGAGGGCAGAGGATGTCTCTGCATGGTGATACTCTGCAGTTGCCTGAGACACCTCTGGGGAATCCATCCTCACTTGGTTGTTGTATCTCATCAGGGTTTCCTCTGCTTTTGTGCTGGGGAATTTGGTGGTACACATGCTGGTATGTGTGTGATTAGTAAAGGAAACCACAACCTAACTGTGAAGGTGCACCCACCAGTATCTGGACTAGTTCTGCTTACAAACACATCCATCACAAACCTGAGAGAGCACTTTATCATGCAGAGCCAAGCTGAAGTAAAAATCAAGACAAGGACTCGTGATTCTTGGAACTAAATCTGCAGGGGAGATGTGTATAATGACAGTGCTTCAAATCAATTTGCAAGCAACCTGATTTTAGAAGAATTAAAGCTGAAAGTGTTGCAAGAGAATTTGACTGACAAGCAACAACTTGGCTTTACGCATCCACATCTCTAAAAATCCAAGTATTAATATCTCTACTCAACAGGTCCTTGCTCATCCTTGATGCCTCATTTCTTATGTCTTTCCACTTGTACATTTTTAATATCACTAGTCTGCTTTTAGCATTAGGACACGGTGATGGTCATACAGAAATGCACACTAGCTCAATCCCTGATAGCTAAGGGCTGCAATGGAAGCGATTTCTCCCTTTTCTTTAAATGGAAATGCTGTGGGGGTTTTATTGGTTGGGAGGAGGGGACGGGTGAGTTTTTTTAGAAGGGTTTCTGCTGCCAACTATTAGGAAATCTTGGTGTTCATGCAGCATGCTCTGCAATTAACAGAAGCTGTGTAATTAACTCATGTCACCACTGCATTGTGAAAGCAAGAGCAAATGTCCCTGTCCCTTGGCAGGGGCAACTATGAGACAGAAAATTGGCATTATAATAGTGGCTCGCATTTGGGAAAGTTAATCTTCTTTTCTTCATATTTTTACTCTCCCCAAATCCACAAGGTAGGGAGTTCATGATCTCAGATAAATGGAATAGCAAAATACTGTGTTTAGGTCTAAGTTGGCTTTAATATTTAAACTCCCAAGACAATGTTTTCCTTGGGATGAGTATAGTTAGAGTGGATCTTCTGCCTGTATGTCTGACCTCTCTGCTCCTAAGGCACAGTGTAGCTGTTGACCATAACAGGACATTATGGGAAAATATAGCTGGGAATGGGAACCCTTTTGTTAAGGGTTTAATAGTTTGTGAGAAAAGGCTTTGGGGTATATTTGATAGCAAAGAATAACTTCTGGACACCATCTTTTCCCAAATGACCAAAGTTGTTATTTTTGGCAGTCTTATTTCTCCCAGTGACAAGGTACTTCTGACATGCAAAGCATCTCTTGCTGAAGTAAAAATAGCCTTGGTTTACATTTGTGTTGCCTGCCTCATTTCTTGTGTCTTTTTTTTTTACTTTTGCTCGTCTTGCCTCTGTCATCTTCTTTCTAATAATCTTTATTGCCATTCCATTTTTTATTTTTCTTTTAACTCATCTCTGTATTTTGCTACTCTACTTCTAACCTGGTTTTCTTTTCTTTTTCCTTTCCCAAGTCACAATAGGCTCTTAAGTGCTTTTTTTGTCTCACAGATCTGGTTTCCTTGATGCACCTGTATGTCCTGCTGCCCTCAGCTCTGTGTTGGTTCTTTTCTCTTATCAGTTACATATCCCTGTATACTATTCACACTGGGGATGAGCAAACTTACTGTAACAGGCTGAATAGCTAATGCACTCTGAAGGATGCAGTATGTTTGTCTTAAGTCCCAAAAGCTCCACAGCCAGCACAGACTAATTCCTGATAGGAGTGAGACATGAGTTTTGATCCATCCAACAACTTTTGGACATCATAATATGAATATAGACTTAGTGTTGAAAAGCAAGCCAGCACAGATCATTGTGTCACTTTGGCCTGCAGATATTTAACACATTAGCATGTTGGGAAAAATGATTAAATAGAATTTGCTTGTAATCTTCAGGCAGCATTTTTTTTGGAAAAGATGGACTGAATTTAGTAAGATTTGTTTCAGTTTTCTGTGCTGGATATAATTTGCTCAGTGGGCAATTGGGTCACAAAGTGGAAAGAATGTTAGTTACCATTTTCAAAACTCTTTATTTTTCAGTTATAAGTAAATGAACCTGAAAGTTTTTGACATGTAACTGGTCCTGTGTTTACTAACATCCTCTCTTTCTTCTCTTTGGGCTGTGCATTGTAGCCAAAAGCCTCTCCCATCATACCCAATTTTTCTCCAGAAGACTGTCCCTACTCACTTCTCCTTTATGTGTTATCCTATTGAAAGAGAAAACCTGTATTTAAGATGTGGAACCATGGAAGAGAGAGTGTGGTGATCTTCAGTCCAGAAAGTTTTATTTCACCAATTTGAACTATCTGTGTGAGCAGAACTTTGATTATGCACAACAATGTAGTTAATTAGAGTTGAAGTAACAGGAGGCTTCTGGTACCATCACCATCTTCGGTCATCTAACCTCTTAGCACAGGCTCTATCCAGGCTTCTGAATGTGATTCTCATTCAGCCTCATGCCTTAGGATGGGACTGGGTGGTTGAACAAAGTGAGTGGGCATCTGGATTTCCTTGTGCATGGATAAGACACCAGCTGTTTCTGCCTGGAACGGCCACATGTTTGTTTATGGGTGAGAAATTTTTTCAAGCTTTGAAAACAGACCTAGACAAAAGGCCTTACAGAAGGAAGCTGCACAGCATCACCAGCAAGTAAATGGAAAATCTCTCTGCAGTATTCTGCAGAGAGATTTCTGAAACTTCTGAAGGCTTACTTCTTCTTTGGTAATTTCTTTAAGAAGTTTGAAGAAGTTAAAAAAATCTTGGTAGCTTTCCAGAGAAAATCCTGGTAATCAGTAAAAGTGGTTTTGTTTTTCTGAGACTATACTCTGTGCTGGCTTTAAATCTGATGAAGTTTGTACTTTGCATTTTTATATTTAGTTGGGGACCATCATAGTATATAATGCGTAATTCAGCCTGACTCTAGTGTGTTTTCCCAGAAGTATATTACAGGCAACATTGTTGTGAGGAAGGGATGAGAGTTCAGAAAGTTTGTGTACAAACAGTTCAGTTAAAGTCAAGAGTATGCAGCATTTCATACTCAGAGAGGGAAAGTTTATACATTAGGTAAAAGAAGTTTATTGAACTTAATTTTGCCCTCTTCACTGACACTTTGGTAGAAGAGTTCTTCGTTGCTGCTAAAACTTTGAATTGGGGAGCTTTATTAACCCAAGCAGAAGTGCCTGTGAAACAAGCCAGTCACTGCCCTATATTCTGTATATTCTGTACCATGTTGGGACAGCAGCCTGAATGGATGGTTGCAGTGAAAAGAAATTAAATTGCTGTGTCAGAGGTCTCCATCAATAGGT
This sequence comes from Phylloscopus trochilus trochilus, assembly GCA_016584745.2. Lineage (NCBI taxonomy): Eukaryota > Metazoa > Chordata > Aves > Passeriformes > Phylloscopidae > Phylloscopus > Phylloscopus trochilus. Next base: position 25,448,012 of record WQNJ02000016.1, on the reverse strand, counting down.
TTCTTAGCTTGTCACCTGTCTAAGGGATTTGGGGCTCTTGGCACTGGTGTTAAAAAGAGTTTGCATCAGTCTGCATACCTAGCAAATACTATGGAGGACAGAGGCAAGAAAGTGCAGCAGAATTTCTTAGAGACACAAATATTATAGCCATGATGACTTAAGGACTGGTAATACACCAGAAGGGCTCTGTGACTATAAATTTTTATATGTTTTCTGGCAATTTGCTCTTATAAAATTAACCACTGTACCTAGTTATATTTTTATTTATTTAATTAATTTATATATTATTTATTTATGCATAATATATTTTTATTTAACAAGGTTAATAAGATATGTATCATTTCACTTGTATTTTGAGATAACAGAGAAATGCAATAAATGATGCCTTCCTATTTTTGCTTGATCTCTTTGTGTATATGATTTATGTGACATTGCTGTTAAGTTATTTGCACCTTACTGTACACTTCTACCACCTCACATTCAGAATCAGATAATGGGGCTGTCATTTTAGTAGATCTGCATGTGGGAATAGCTGGTAGTTTGCAGTGCTCCCTCCCCTAGTGACCTTCTAATGTAATTAACTGATGCAGTAGTTAATATGATACTTTGAGCAGTTCAGACCCAGTATATTTTACTGTGGTTCCTCACATGCTTGAATTCTGAATGCCTTGAGACCTTGAAGAAATTTATAAAGCAACAGTGATTTTTATCATCTTGAATGAAACATTTTGCATGTTTCAGTGATTTTGTCACTTGAAAAATACCTGGATTTTCCTCTTGTGTTTATTCCCAGGCTCAGAATGAATCACAAATATTGGAAATGAATAATATATATAACAGGAATGAAATGGCATCTGCTTTCAAAATCATTTCAATAACTTCTTTCCATTAGTCTCAACTGGGAATGTTAGATATGACTTCTGTAACTTGTATGCTCTGAATTGAATAGGATGTAAATTCATCTCTGTGAGCATGCAGAGTTAACAATGAAATAACAGTCCTTCCCTAGATAGCATAAGAAGGATAAAATTACTTACCATTGTAACTTAGGCACTGCAGAAAATGTAAATATGCCTTATTCTGGATGTCTCAAGTATTATTAAAATGAAAGCAATAAAGAGAAGGGAAGAAAGAGGTAATGGATATTTGTAAGGCCAGGAGTCTCTCATAAGTAGACATGTTTGGCTCTTTTTAGACAGAATTTATAGGTCATGCTGGTTTTCCTTAAAAAGTACAAAACAAGCTGTACTAACACACCTAAAATAGATCATTCATTGTCAAAAGCCTGTGCAAATAACTGGGATTTGACAGTAACATCAAACAGGTTGTAGGAACTTCAGGCAAGTTTTTTTTGTCCAGGTACTCATTAGTTGCCCTTTTAAAGTCCTACCAAGTTACAGACAAGAGATGATATTCTGAGCTGAATAGCTGCAGTATCTTTGTGAACAGAGATAATTAGGGATACACGGGAATTGAGAAGAAATTACGTACAGTACTACCTTTTGTTGGTGAGTCTACCTGGCTTCTTTATTCTGCAGTCATCTGCTATTGTCTGCAGCTCATATTTCTCATCATTCTCTCTCTGCTCCTCAATCCTGCTACATCATCAAATGGAAATACAGAAGAAAGATTCTGCTATCTAAATTTAGGCAGATGGACAGGTAGCATTATCTAATGGCTCTAGTTTACTGCAACAGATTCAGGAACCCTAATTCCACTGGTGGATATAATAGTGATTTCTTCAGTGTCAGATTGCTGACTGTAAAGAAATGCTCCCTTTTGGATAATGATATCACAATGCAAAAGTAGATTGATTTTTACTCTTGAGGTTAAGTATTATGAGAACTAGGCCTTGATGTAGTTTCCACTGAAATAATGATTGAATTCTCATTGACTTGAGAATAAAAATAGTCAGACCACACATGCTTAGTTTTACTGGTTTGGAGATATGTTTCTTATTAGAAAGTATTTCCTTTTGTTAATAATATTTATGGAGACAAAGGAACTGGGAGAGTAGCTAATAATTGAATAAACATGATATTTTCATAATGAAGTAGAAAATTCTTATATTTAATGAGCAGGAAAAAGAATAGCCAGAGGATTAGAGAGATACAGTCCAGATACACAGCTCTGGTTGTTAAGTGCATGTGTATCAAATCTACTGAGTTATTTCAGTTATCTGTGAGTCTGGCCCATAAAATCTAAAAGCATCCAGCATTGTATCTGTTCACCTTGCAAGTTCCTGTGACTAAGATGTAAAAGTGAAGAATTGCAGCAGCCTATAGTAAGGAAGATAAAGGAGCACCAGGATATGTGCAGGCAAAGAAGAAAGCAGTAACACTTGTGGAAATTATAGATAAATAAAATCCAATCTCCATTCACATCTTAGAGTTTCTCCATAAACCAGTATACATTGCTTGTAAAAGAGTGGTGACAGAGGAAGGCTAATAGCATTTCCTATGAGCTCCATAGAGCTAATTTGCTGAGGGCTCTTCCAAGTGGGGACATATTTCCCAAAACAATTTTTATGCATGGAAGTCAGTAATAATATTTGAAGCAAATGGACTATATCCTTATTCAATGGATATGCTTATGCAGAATCTTCACAGCAGACTTAGATGGTTCACAGCTTCAGAAATCAAATCACCTCCAGAATAATGGGAAATTTTAATTGAAAAAATTTCAGTATTCCATAAGCTGTGAAGCTGTGGTGGGAGAGTGGAAGAGAAAGCTCCTCTGTTAGGTCTCTTGCTGCCTGGCATTTCATGTTAATGTTGGCACTGCAGTAGCACTATGTTACAAGGGGAACACAGGCATCTATATCCCATCGTAGCATATTCTCTCTCAGGCATATCCTGACCTGAGCAAAGGAGGTATTTTCACTGGCAGGTGACATACTTTGAGTATGTCTCTGGCTTACATTTGCATTCCAAAATGAGGAATGTTTCTTCTAAAAGACTCGAGGTAGTTGGTGAAGCCAAAGCTATTTCAGTCTCTCCCTTCCTCTTCCTACTTAGTAGGTGCTGTGGGACAGGGGAGGGGAGGGGAGGGGAGAAGGAGGAGAAAGGAAAAAGGAAAAAGGATTGAGACGGTGTAGCTGTCTCGCACACAGATGTGATGCTGATTTTTGCTAGCTGAGAATCTGGCATCCAAGGCATTTGGATGTAAAAAATGTACAATGGCATCAAAACCCACCAGATTTATTCTTTACTATGTCGGCTTGGTGCTTAATGCCACTTCAGTGGACTAGGAAAGAACAGTTCCATTTTAACACTTCATGGCTTCTTCATGAAAAAAAATGACATAGAAAATAAGCAGCCAAAACCCAAACAAAGGCACTGAATTGCAGGGTTTTAATCTCTTTTAGTGATGCATTTCTGGAAAACTATTTTTTTTTACTGGTCATGGAAAGTGAATCATATATTTGACGGTTTGTATTCTGCTGTTGTTGTCTCCTCTTCATTTTTTGACTTCATATTATTTAATTTCTGCTAGGTGTTATTTCTAAAGAGAACAGAATGAGCTGAGGGCCTCACACCTACATATCCAGGTCTTTTATCAATGTTTTTAAATGACTAGTACTCTACTACAAGCCTTTTAAATTTACCTGCTAAACTATTGTCAGTTCCCTTCCCAGTCCTGGGTACATATACAAATATATGTATGTGTGTATATCCATAAATGTATATATAGATGAGAAATTCTTTGGGACTGGTTGAGACCAGTAGGTTTGTTTACAGAGGGTATTCTAAACCTTTATGTGGTTTAATAGGGAATGTTTTCATTTGTGGAAGATGGAAGTGTTGGAAAGTTGCATTTTCTTTAATCATCTAGAATTTAGTAGAACTCCGGTTCTCTCTGGTAGCTTCTGTAGAGTCATTGAAAACCTAGAATATTTTATTCTTTTAAGGCCAGCCATAGGGATTTTCTGTGGGGGATGAGCATGACTACCTGGTGATTTTCTCAGCAGCTTTCAAGATATGACTGGAAAAGCCCTTTGGATTTCCAAAAGCCCATACAGATGGAATTGCTCATCTGACTTGATTTTTGCCCTAGATTTCAGATAATCTGGACAACTATCATGATTTTCACCCTTTACTAACAAAAAGCTAGTTAGGTCTTTTTCTAATCACTTATTCCCTGTTATCATATACTGAATGGTCCACCAACTTTGGAGCAGTAGAATGAACAGAATGAATTAGGAAAATGCCATTATCTTCTACTTTGTAGGTGAGGATCCAAGGTAGTAAGAAGTAAAAAGCTTAAAAAAACTTAATTAAGATCTACAGGATGTTGGGACAATTTTGAATGCAGGACATTGAGATAGACTTCCAAGATTCCTAACCTCAATGGAGTAGCAAAGGCTTATAATAAAATGCTTTCCATATATCATGGGGAATCATAAACTCTATGTCAGTGGAGCACTGACTGAAATAGGAAAAGTCCCAGACGTGTATGCAACTGTTTTCCAACGCCTTGTGATTGACTTTGTTGTGAAAACAAAATTCTGCATGTGGCAGTCTAATGCTCTACTTTATTGCATGTTAGGCAGATGAAATAGGATGTTATTTTAACTGCCTTTTTTATCAAAGCTAAGGTAATAATTTACCTGCAGTTGGGAGGAGGAAGGAACACGTGGAGAACATGTCCTGCTCTTGTACTCATGGTGTCCTCTCTTTTCTTTTTCAGTGAGTATGTTTTTGAACACATTAACCCCCAAGTTCTATGTTGCCCTGACAGGCACATCCTCATTAATCTCGGGACTTATTTTGGTAAGTACTACATCTATTAATGTCACTTTAGAATTTGATTTTGATATCTAGAATTGTATTTCAGGCTTCGTGCAGATTAATAGGGATCTTTTTTCTTCTGTAAACTTATAGTTCTGCAGCACATAAAATTTGTCTTTATTTGTATGTTTCTTTCTGTGGGAATCAAAAAGAAAAAGAAAAAAATAAAAAGATGTTTCAGTATTGTATCTTAGAAGAAAAAAAGTCTTGAAGAACAGCATCTTACAGCAATTCTTAGCGAGTATTTGCACATCAAGTGCTTTCCTTGACAAGTACTACAGAAATGAAAAAGGCCAATAAAAGGAAGAGGAGGAAAGGTAGCAACTATCTCAGCTTAGCGTGGTCCTTTCAGAAAGATACAGCAGGCCTTACTAGAGAAGCACCAGTTCTGGTGCCAAGATTCCAAGGGATAATTTTTTCAGATCTTCACTTCTAGAATCTTTCCCAGTATATATCTGCCTATTTGCTTAAATGTCCGTATTTTTAAACTATTTAAAAACCCTCCTCCCATATGTAATTCTTAAGGGCTTCTTTATGCAAATTGATGCAGTGGAGTGAATCGTAGTACTATCACAATGCATGAGTCCAAAGCAGAGTATTTGCTCTGAATTTTATTAAATATCTTCTTCATAGAAACAAGTGGAGATTAAAAATATAAGGATTAACAGGGTGTACATACATATTATTATATGTGGTCTGTTTCCTCACTGCTGAGAGTTGGCTTACTGCTTACACAAATGAATAGTGTAGCATAATACAGAACAGAACAGAATGATCATCTTGTCCAGCTGCCCAATGACTTCAGGGCTGACCAAAAGTTAAAACATGTTAATTGAGGGCATTCTGCAAATGCCTCTTAAGCAGTGACAGGCTTGGGGCATCCACCACCTCTTAAGGATTCCTGTTCCAGTGTTTGACCACTTTCTCATTAACGATGTTCTTCCTAAAGTCCAGTCTGATCCTCCCCTGTCACACCTTTGAACCATTCCCATGTGACCTCTCTAGACAGCCAGAAGAAGAGATCAGCCCCTCCCTCTCCACTTCCCCTCCTCAGGGAATGGTTGCCTTTGTTTTGGTCTTGTTCATTCAAGTTGTACTCTTCTAAAATCTGCTGGATACAAGCTGTAGACCTCCCTCACCACACCAAACTAAGCATGTAACTGGGATGAGACCAAGTGTAAGCTATTGTAGTGATAAGTGGAAAGAGGAGAGGGAGAAAAACATGGCTTGAGGCCGGTTCACATCACCTCAGATCTACTAATCTCAGAGAAACCTGAAAGCAACTAGGATCCTAACTGAACACTCTCAGTTTGGTTTGGGAAATCCGCATCTCTCACTTCCACATTGCCTGTATTCATGTCAATAAACAAATGGCATCCTTGACTACCTAATTCCTGTGAGAGTCTCATCACTTAGATGATTTCAAGTATAAAGCAGCAGGTGCCTTGCTTTGAGTTTCCTTGTAGCAGAAGGCAATTAACTAATGTCTGCACCTTGGGCTTTCATCAGTCTTGTATGGATTGAGCCCCAAAGCACAGGAGAGAGCTCCAGAGAAATCAACAGAACTTTGAGAATATGAGCAGGAGCCAGACCTGTAAGTCTTGGGCTCAGTTCAGCAGAACTCACTCAAATGCTCGGGAGGAAAATAATGTTACATTCAGCACTGTCACTCAGAAAGAAGAAAATGCTGGGCCCCACCACCAAGATGAGAAGGATTGAGAGAAATAGCATGGGTTTCACAGACACAGTTCTGTGTTTGTTGCTAGAGGGCAAAGACAGCAGGGAGAGGTGGCAAGACAAAGCCAGTTTATTTTTTGCCTTATTGAATTACATTACAGAATCAAACAGGAATAAAAACTTTGAAGAGTGACTAATTTATGTGGAACTAAATTCATCACTGGGAATGTAGGTACATTTTATATTGTAGTCACGGAGGCAATTTCTGACGAATGAGCTCAGCAGGCGACTTGTAAACAAGAAATTTCTAAATGCTGTACTTTGATGGTAAGTACAAGAAAGAAGTGGCAAGAAGTACTCAAGACTATGATATGGAGAGGGGGCAAAAGGCCACCAATAGAAACCTCTAATGAAGAAATCAGATTGAACCTTAATCAAAAGAAATCTCTTAGTATTGCATGAGAAAGTCCATTATGAACAAGTTGAAGAAACAGGTGATGGAGGTGTAGACTAAGAAATGAGACTGAAAGCCTTTTTTTTTTTTTTTTGAATCTTCACTACTGCTAACAGTTGTTTGCTGTTCATGTGGCACCTTCCTAAATGTGAAAAAGGTATATAGGCCAGACAGGTTACAGCCAGGAGCCCTAGATTGTAGGGACCAGTGTCTGTGCTGAGAGGAAAATGTTTTCTGTAAATTTGATAATAGAAAAAGAACTAAGCAGATGTGGTCATGGAAAGAAAAAAGTGCAGGTTGAACAGATCATGCATGAGAAAAGACAGCTGATTACTTCTAGTGAGGTAGTGCTAGCCTGTCATTGGCCCACATGTGCTTCAGATTAATTATTTCTTAATCTTGCTGTTTACTAGTGGCCCAGTTTTACATGCTGTTTACCATGACCAGTAACATGATGAATTGCCTGCACTGCCAAGACTACACAGCATCATCAGTTCTAAAGGATTCTTAGTTCTCTTAATGGTATAAAGTGAAGTTCTTTTATAAAATAAACATTCTCTTGACTAATCTACATCACTAGGGTACTTTTTAGACTAGATGTACTATTACTGCTTGAAATTTTCCACCATATGGGGTGGCAGATTTCTTTCCATTATCAGTTGGCCACAGTTCTTAATCAGAAGGAGAAATCACAGCACCACAGGTTATGAAATAATGGAAAATTCCATCATTTCGTAAGTGTGGTAATTGATGGGAAAGTGATTGCTTTTCCTAACTCACGTTTGGGTCATGAAGCAATGACTGCAAATGACCAGCTTTGGTCAGTTGAATACTACATTACTCCTTTGCAAAACACTAGACTCCTGTCTTACTTTGTTTAAATTCTTTAGGTAAAATTCTGGCCTTGTTGTAGGCAATGTGACTTAATTGAAACAAGTATTTCAGACTTCTTTTCTTATAGGTCAGAACTGTACAGAGAATACTTTTCTATCCCAAGTATTTTCCTTAACAATTACTTGACTAAAGCGCATAGTTAAAAATTAACAGTTTAGCATGTATTCACTTGATCCATGCACTGTTGTAGCCATCAAAAACAAGATCAAGATTTAGTCCACAGTTGCATTAGAAATACTGTATTGGAAACTTGGTTCCACCACAGTTACTTTTAATCCAGTAAAATACAGTGTGCTGTCTCGCAGAATACAATGAGCTGCATTGTATTCCATGTCTGGGAGGCTGAGGTTTTCCACAGGTAGAGTAATAACACTGTCACAAAACACACCTGACATCCAGTAAATGAACTAGAACTATGTAAATGCCACTGAGATTTCTAAATAAAGCCACATATTTAACATACAGTTATCACCAAAGTTGCTCAGCAAGCATGTGAGGCACTTGCCCTGCAAACTGATAGTCTTAGTTCTAACAAAGCACAGGTAGAAATGAACCTCAGACTTAAATCTCCACCAAGAATTCCTTGTTATTCTACTTCCGAGCTTGGGACATTAGTAAATGTCTTCTGCTACACAATGAAAAGCGTTCTTCAATGAACAAATACCAGGCCTTTCAGATGTAAGAATTAGAAAGCCAGCCCTGAGAGGCAGAGCATGAGTTTACACACTGCCTAGCATTGAGCAGCTAGGCTGTTTGCATACCCAGGCATGTCGCATACTGTCAGAGTAACAGCCAATGGTACCAGTACAGAAAGTCTGAGAGAGGACCTGAGTAACACAGAAGAACTTGTCTTATTTTCTGTAGATACTAATTGATCCTCTGCTTGTTTCACTACCTTTGTGCAGTCTGCTGTGGAGGGGCAGAAGGGTGACTGAGTTCTGAGTGCTGCCACAGATTCTGTGAAAGTCTGACAGTTGTGCAGAGACAGTCTTCCAGGGCTGAAAAGCAATACATGGTAACCATTCTAAGTTTCTGCTCTTGTTCAGAGAAGGCTCACAGGTCAGGAAGGGCAGAATCATTGTAGGGAGTTCTGAGAAACTGGAAACCCTTGCCAAGGAGCAGATGAGAGAGGAAGGATCCATTGGAAGGCAGGCTGTAACCCAGTCCACAGACAAAAAAAATGGTATTTTAACTAGGTGGGGTCTACACAGTGTTGAGAGAAGTAATACACTTAATCCAGGCAATATATTATTTTCTTTTGCATTTCTGTATTTCCAGAGGTGGGTGAAGTAAATAGCTTTTTATTTTGAATATGCTGCCCACTAGCACTGCATGTAAGTTCTCCTCCTGACTCTTTGAGATAAGACAAATGGGGGTTTAGTAACCAGGAGCAGAGTCTAAGAGGATGCTGAGTGGGTGTATTTAATCCAGAAGGAATGGGGGTGCTTACCCTTCAAGGCTGAGGTGTCAAGGTGTCATTAAGGACACTCAGCATAGTCAGAGGCATGCTGTTTTCTAGATCCAGAATGGGCAGGACTGGAGCATCTCCTGGAGTCACTTGCTACCCCTAACAGCTAAATAAAACAGACCAGCAGATGGCTTTGTTGGAAGGCAAGTAGCATTGTATAGTCACACTCATATGGATAAATGCTCCTGCCTCCCAAAACGTGGATGACCTTTTCCATACTGTCTCCTGGAAACAGCCCCTGGGTTTTTTTGAACATTTGCAGTCATTGCCTGGGAGAGTTGATACAGGCCAGGTAGTGTGCTAGCAAACAAACAGCATGGATTACTTGAGCCAAACCTGTGCTGTGGTCCCTTTTATAAATAAAGTAGGCTTAAGCATGGAATCAAATCTTGCTATCATTATGCTGTTCCTCCAGAGAGTAAGTTTCCTTTAAATCCATTAGACTGAAGAGTACTCCGAATCTACCCCTCTGAGACCTGAAAATCTCATTATAAGACTGAAAGAGAAATCTGAGCTGTGGAAGTTGCTGGCAGATGAAATCCTTTAGTGCTTCTGTTGAAGACTCCATACACGTACACTAGGAGGGAATGGCAGTGTTTGCTCTAATACGGGATGCCTGTCTCACATATGAGAAACAGAAAAGCACAATTCAGATCACTGCTAGATATTGCTCCTTGGTCCAGTAAGAACCACTGCCAAAACCATCCCTTGTGAATTGATGCATATATAATGGAATATCTGTTCTAAAAAACTGCAGGAAGATCAGATCTGATAGCCAAGTGATGCAGAATAGATTCGTTGCTACAGAGATAAATAAAATTATCTGAGATTGTTTGTATGTGAGAGCAAAGATAAGGATGACTATAACATTTTCATTGCACAGGGGAAGTGTATTAAGAAGACAGTATTTCCAAAACCAAATTCTCTTACATTAAGCAATACCTATACCAGATTAAAAAATAAAAAATCTGATTTGCATTTCTTAACACACAAAGCTGGAAATGTTCAGTACAGGATTTTAACTCTGCCCTTGTGAACATTATGGTCCCAGAAATCCCATGAGGATTTGGAGATACTTGACCCTGTTTCAGTTTGAAAGCACCAACAGGCGCCAACTAGAAAAACTCCCCAAGTTTGCCACTGCTGTGAAGGGCAGACCTCTGGAAATGAGCTCGCCTCCCACTGAGGAGAGAAGGGAGATGGCTTTCTCTTTCAGAAGTAGTGCAGAAATTACCTTTCTGATTAATTTCCTCTCTACTTCAGATCTCTGACAATGGGTAATTAATCTTTATAGTAATTTATTCTATCAGACGATCTCTCATCTGCTGAACTGTCAAAGGATTGTTGACTTCACATGGCTTTCAAACTGGATGATGCAGTTAGAAGTCAAATTTGATTTATAGAAATCAGGTTTCAAACCAGATGACACTGTCTGAGAAAGATGCAAAAATTCTCTAAAGAGAATTTATTGGTTTGACTTAAACACCAATTTACAGATTACCTCCTTATACATGCTGAACAAATCACTCCAAGCAAAGGCTCATGATGATGATGATTTATGGCTTTAATTTCTAAGAGACTGTATGGATTGAGATCTGGCTGATTTTTCCTGGCGTCGGATTCATTCAACATAGCAAATATTTTTCAAAGCTGCCTTAAACAATTTATGAGCTTTAATGCCATTTTTAAAAATAATTAATGTATTTTTAAGTCTAAGGAGGCACACGTACAGCTGTGTCATGTCTGAGCAAGGTTCTGTCACTCAGCTGAACTGTAGCAGAAACTAAATTTATATATATATGTACATTCTTGGTAATTGTCCCCTCAGTTTCATTGAAATTCAGTGTGACAGCTTTCCAGCTGGTATACATTTGTGCAGGACAAGTGGGCTCAAGTGTGCTTTTGTGCTGCTCACTCTCTCTCTTGAGTTTTACTGACCTCATCTAAAAGCTGATCATGATTGAAATAATGAGCAGGAATTTATTAGCACATTTTGCAAAACCTTTTTTTTTTTTTTTCCTCTCTTAGAGAAAGTACAAAGCTTGTTAGATACAGTCTGAGTTTTGCACGGCCAGTCTGGCAGCTGTACTTGAGTCCCTGACTTACACTATAGTGAAATTCTTACTGAGTGTCCCTTGCCTCAGTGCAAGACTATAATCTTTCATTCCTAACACCCTCTCCCTCTGAGACTTCAGACAGGTAGAACTGTGGCTTTTGTGCCTTGATTTGTTGCAAAGACAGAACAGAAACAGATGTTCACAGCAGATCTATGACTGTATCTTAGGGCATAGCCTTTCTCTTATGGTCAGCCACATCCTCATGGTGCTCTCTTAAATCGTAAGATATAAACTTTAACCCCTTTAAAAAGTGTGGTGTGCCTAAGAGCATGAGAACAGCTAGAACCAAAGCTGACACACCTGTGCCAGCTCCCTGTCCACCATCTCCAGCATTCAGAGGCAGTGATGCATGCCAGGGGAAGCCTGTGTGGAACAAGTGTTCACTGACACTGCATCAGCATTTGTCCTTGGCTCTTGGCATTCCCACCTGGTGCTTCTGCAGGCACATGCCAGTGGAACCAGAACAGTGGCAAGTGCACCTCAGAGTCTGTGTAAGGAGGAACTGTTCAGGTTGTGTGGGTTTTTGGTGACTTGGGTGGGAAAGAGTTCATAAAGATCTGAATATGTTAGTGCTCTGGTTTCTCTGTGACCATCTGTTTATCTTCCCAAATGCTATTCACATACTCCTTCTGTCTTCTCCCCAGCAGACTGCTCCATTCTTTCTTCTTGATGTCTCTCAGAAAGGCCATTAGATTGTTTTGGGGAGTCATCTCCAGAGCTGCCACACAATCTTGTGTGAACTTGTCTCAAATAGCTACCAGCCTCATTCCCTTTCACTCCTATGCAGATAGAGTCCTTCCACATGAATCCTCTGGATGTTTTAACAACACATTTTAATTTTAGATGTTTTAACAACACATTTTAATCTAGGGGAAGCCCCAGTGCAGAATGCATTGGGAGCATCTTTTAGAGAGGAACATTTTCCTTCTATGTCTGAAAATTTATTTCCCCCTCCTTTAAATGGGGTAGGGTAAAAAGCATGTCTTGTCTACAGACAATTCAATCTCATGGAGACACAGGTCAAGAGAACTTAAAAAATAAAAAAATACTAAAGGAGGAAGTGTGTGAAGCCTGACCTGAGCTTTTCTGGAGCAGGCAGATGCTGAAGAGGCCTTCCAGAGCCTGCTGTCTATTGCCTGACCCACCAAAACCTGCCCAACAGCACGCTGTTCGTGACAAAGATGTGAACACAGTCCTTTCCCTTATTGTTGATTGTGCCTAGTAGGAAGAGATTTTATCAAAGCTTTCAGCACTGGTGTAACACATGGAGACACCAAGGAAAAAGGGAAGGGCAGAGACTGTTCTTTCCCAATTTTTAGTGTAATCAGTATTACAAAGTCCTGACATTTTTCAAGACTCCTTAGATGTAGATGTTTGGGTGACGATTCAAGTGCAACTTATCTATTCATTATAAGCATGCGTTTCCTTACAATTTTTACAGTCTAAACCTTTTCCATATTTATATGAAAGTCTTCATTTCCAGGTTTATGTGGTTTCCTGAAATATGTGTATTCTTACTGGGTAATACAGTTTTTGGTGAAAATACCACAGATACATGTTGATGTGTGTAATTTCAATTTCAAGGTTTTCTCTTAGGCTGTGAAATTCTCTGGCTAGCTGAACCAAATGCCTGAAAATAAAACTAATTCAGTCAGCCCAAGTCAGCCAAACAAAACACAGTTCAGCTAGGGGGAAAAATTCCTAAAAGGAACAGCATTCAGCTTCCTGGAGTTTGTTTAGCATTTTTAACGTGGTTGGGGTTTTTTTTTGTGTTTGTTTTTTTTGTTGTTTTTTGTTTGTTTGGTTGGTTGGTTGGTTGGTTTTTTGGGTTTTTTTTTTGGGGTGTTTTGGTTTTGTTTTGGTGTTTTTTTTTTTTTTTTTTTTTTTGGTTTTTTTTTGGTTTTTGGTTTTTTTAATTAAACTGGTTGAATTTCTTTGGAAGCATTTACTGGGGAAACAAGCAAATCTGCTTTTCCTCACATTCCCTGGACTGCAGAGGGAGCTGAGGCAAGGCGGGCGGATTCACCCCTGAGTGCAGCGTCCTGTCGGCCTGGTTGATACCGGCCGAAGGGGGGACTGCGGCGGGGGGTGTTCTAGAAGCAATTTAAAGAAAAAGGCCTGACTGCTGAAATAATTTAAGGTTTTTGAGGTTATTTGGGTTTCTAAACAAATTAAAAATAATTGCGTTGACAGGATTTCGCATTTTCCACCTAAATTTGGGGCACATTTACAGCTCCGTGTGCTCGGGCTGGGGTGACGCGGACAGGTGTCCCCCCCCCGGGGTGCGCGGGGAGGAGGCCGCTCCGGCCGCCTCGCTTGTGGGGCTGCGGCGCGGCGTAGACAGGCGGGGGCGGGCGGAGCAGCGGGCTGGAGCGGGGCGGAGGAGCGGGCTGGAGCCGGGGCGGGGCGGAGCGGCGGGCGGAGGCCGGCGGCCCTGACGGCGTGTGTGCCTTGCAGATCTTCGAGTGGTGGTACTTCCGCAAGTACGGCACCTCCTTCATCGAGCAGGTCTCGGTGAGCCACCTGCGCCCCCTGCTGGGCGGGGTGGACAACAGCGCGCCCAGCGCCGCCAGCGCCGCCGGCGGGGACGCGGACTCGAACCGCCAGAGCGTCTCAGGTGAGCCCGCGCTGCCCTCGGGAGCCCGCTCCGCTCGGGGAACAGGCAGAGCTGCTTCATTAATCGCTAATTGCATCCTTCCGAATTCACGCGGGGTGTTTGGCTTAGGCTGCGGAATTATTTCATGCTGGGCCTGTTCAGCCTCGAGAAGAGACAACTGAGAGGGGGCCTCATCAATGTCTATGTGAAGAGAGGGCGTCAGAGGGATGGAGCTCGGTGATGCCGAGCAATAGGACAAAAAGCAGTGGGCAGAAATTGATACACGGGAATATTCCTCATATTCCACCTGAATATGATGAAGAATTTCTTTACTGGGCAGGTGACCATGCACTGGAATAGATTGCCCAGAGAGGCTGTGGAGTCTCCCCCCCTGGAGATACTCCAGCACCGTCTGAATGCAATCCTGTGCCATGTGCTCTGGGATGACCCTGTTTGAGCAAGGAGGTTGGATTGAGGTGACCCACTGTGGTCTCTTCCAACTCAGCCAATTGTCTGATTCTGGGATTCTGAAGGCATGTAGTATTTTACTGAAATGATTTTAAGTAATAACTAAGTTGTTAAAAAATCAGACAGAGAAGTCAGAAATGTTCATCTGGTTTTGCATCACTTTTTTTTAGGTAATGTAAGTAGTATGTAAACAGCATTTGGATTTCACCTTAAGTGGAAGCATGGTGACTTTTAATAGCTTAGGGGCTTGTTATGTTCGTGACTCTGCTACGGATTTGATCTGTGGCTTTGGGCAAGTCCTAACATAGTCAGGCTTTTTTAAAAGGCCTCCAGTTTAGGAAGCATGATTTCAGGCGTTTGTGGCCTGGTTTTTAAAAGCTTCGAGGCATTCACAGCTCCTACAAGTGTCAGTGCAAGGAGTGAAGTGTCTGACCCGAGTCATCCAAGCCCGAGGCACTCTGAGTCAGGTGCCTGGTTGCCTGGGCGAGGGTTCCTCCGAGAGACAGCCAGCCTGCCCAAAATGAATCGGCCCCCCAGTACTGAAATTTGTGGACTGAAGGAGCCACAGGGAACTTGTCTCCCTGCTTGGGTGACTTAGCTGCCTGGGGAGAATGAATTGACAGCTTAGCCCATGAGTGATGAAAATGCTGATGTGCTATTTCTTCTGGCTTGAGTGGGAGATACTCACTGTTAAAGTCAGGGCAGGAGCATCTGGATTTGTCTTCCTCATCTGTAAAAAGCAGCTTATCTGTCTCTGTCTTATCTTGGCTTACAGGCCATAATCTTAATATTGGACATTAATTAGGGATGTGCCTCTAGAATTAACTACAATTTTATTAAATTTATTTCATCTGCAGGCTTTTAGAATATACCAGAATTTACAAGTGAAGAAAAGTGAATGAAAAGAAAAAAAAAGCTCTGCTTACGGAGAAAGCACTGTTCCACAGCTGAGCTGCTTATGTCTGCACCTGGCAAATTTTTATCTCTGCTCGTCAGTGTGCATGAAAACAAGCAAGCAAAAATCAGCTCTGAACTTACATATTAAATAATATAGGTGGCCTCACAAAACCTTTTTATTTACTAAGTAAGTCTACTTAAGGAAGCCTCCATATAGCACAGCAAATTCAGCTGTTGTCATTCTCTGAAGAGAGGCTGTGAATAGCAGCGCTGCATGGTCTGGGATATTAGATTTGGGTGAACTGGCAGAAAGCTTGGGTCACATTAACCCAAGTGTGGAAACACCTGTGTGCACTCATCAGTGTGCTCAGTCACACTTCAGCAGCTGTCAAATAACTCCTGTCATTTTAAAACAGAAGGCACAATATTTTAACTGTTGAGGTTCACACAAGCATCTTGACTTTTCGGATTTAAAGAAGCAGTCAAGGAGTGTGTTTGCTTTCAGTGCATTGACACTGAGCTGGGACCCTCAGTGTCTCTGGACAGTGTCTGTATGGATAGCCTGTTATTTGTGCCTTCAGAAAGGTATCAGTGCTCCAAAAGTGATCGTTGAAGAAGTCTCTGAAAGGTTAAAATAAGGACATAGTTATTGTTTTGTCGTGTAACAGAAAAGGTAACCTTTTTGGTTTACCATGCATTTACACTGGGATAATTCTTTTGCTACCCAACAAAATGGAGATGGCTTTTTCTCTTGGCTCACTATGTGCTCCTATGTAGATGTTTGGCTAGGGTAGAATGTTGCAGTAGATACCTTGGTCTTTGGAAAGGTAAGAAAAATGATGTTGTACTGAGACCATGGTGTTAGCAGATACCAAGACAAAAGGAACAAGAGAACACCATGTTTAGCTAGCCACACAGATGCCAAAACATCCCCAGGACATGAAGGTGGTAATAAAAGGCCTTCTTTACCTCCCCTCTTTGTTCCCCAGTTCAACCTTTCTCTGCTACAGTGCTAGAATTTTTCATACTTTGGATAAAGCATAACCATTTAAATTCAAATAAGATGAACAAAAAGTGTCACTGCTATCACATAGTTGTTACCTAATTTCACTGGTTGCAAACAGTAAGTCAACACATTGAATTACACCTCTGAAACTGAGGAGTCTGATGTTGATTTAATATTTACAACTGCTTGGAAATCATATTATATAAAAACTGTCAAATTGAGGCTTGTCAAACAGCCATACCTTATGGCTGCAAAACAGAGCACAGCTGAATGTCAATCAAGCACTTGTGCTGAGTAAACCAGTGGAACTTTCTAATATTAGCTGCCTGCTGAAGTGGGTACTTGAAAGATATGCTCTTCCCTAAGGTCTGCCTGTTCCTGTGTCTGTTCCATGCACCTGCTGGGGGAAGACAGCAAACTGAGGGCCCACCTCCTATTCTACTTGATTAGTTGCTGAGGGTGTCCTTCTGTTACTGCAAATAATTTATGTAAAATACTTTCTGTCAGTGCTACTGTAGCACCATACTCAGATGTGGAGCGATGTCCATGAGAAAAGAGGAGGGCTTGACTTGCTGTTCAGTACTTCTTTTTCTAACTGAACAGGCATAAAGGGAACAGGCATATTGTTACATAAAGATACCCTTCTGACTCAATATTCTACCAGAAAACTGTTGGTTTGATCACTTTAGAAATGATGTCACAGAAATTCATAGGGAGAAATGTGCTGGTTAACATTTTTAGTGGAAAGCACCCTGTGAAATGCTGGAGGGCCAGTGCTACTGATGAGTTTTTGCAGAGCATCGTGTCATCCAGTAGCAGATCTGAGATGGAGTGACATGCTGCCTCTCAGTGATTCTTTGTGCAAGTAGTGAGGTTTGTTCTGGTCTCACCTTCACTGGAGTAAATTGTCTTTGTTGAAATTAAGAGAATAAATCTGGTGTTAAATTAAAGGAAGAACCAGAATCAAGACCTCACTGTTTCAAAGGCTGTACAATTTGATTATTTTTTTTTAATTTTGCTTTAAATTACATTGTTGATTTCCACATTCCTTACTTCTTATAGTGTGAAAAATTCACAATTTTTCCCCCAAGAGGAATTTATAAAATGTTTTTAATATTCTGAAACTTATGCAACACAATCAACTTTTCTCTGCCAATCAGTTTCAGCATCTGCTTCTATCTCAAGTAAGATCAGCAGATGTTTCCATGGATTTTACTTCACAAACTAAGGAGGAATTAAATTTGGCAACTGTAGCTGAGATTCACAGTGATTTACAGCATTAACTGGACAGTGATGTTTTTCTGAAGAAATAACAAGTCCACAGGGACCAAATTAATTGCTGTTTTTCAGTGCAATAACCCAGTGTGATCCCTCTGCAGTTCTGCATTATGGTAAATGTGAGTCCTGGAACTAATCAGTATTATCTTTTCATGTGGCATTTGGGGCTTTGTTAGTGGTTATTTGTCTGGAATGATTGCATTTGTTGACACTAATTCATAATTAAATTATTATTTAAGAAGGAAAGAACAATCTGATTATTTTCATCTCGGTGCTCTTGATGGGTTTTTGCATTTGCAGCTATGAAAAATAAGCCATTTGGTAAGGCTCATTGTATGGTAACTGATGTTTTTTATAAATTTTAATTTGGGAGAGATACCTTATGTCTGTATCTGCTTCTTACAGAATGCAAAGTCTGGCGAAATCCTTTAAATCTGTTCCGAGGAGCTGAATATAATCGGTAGGTGCTACAAAATTACAGTTTTCAGGCATAGTACTGGCTTAAGGAGCTTAACTGTACTTTTCCATTAATCTAACTTAAGAGATGAAAAAAAAAACCAAAATCAACTGTGGATACATGCGCTCATGTCAGGTTTTTCTGTAATTCATAAAATGTTTCTGAATTAATAGGCATTTAAATTCATGCTGATGCACTTTCTTATTTCTCTAATATTTGTTATTTCTCCAGGTTTTGGCAACCTTGTAAAAAAAGATGGAGTAACCCAAGTGTCTTGTACCTGGTGTTAATGCAGCAATTTTGTTCAAATTCATTATAGCAAAAAACCTAATGCATTCCATATAAGTTTCATGGAGTCCTAATGTTTGAATATGTGTGTTACCAAGTTCCAGTGTGTACTTCTCAACACCCACACTGGCTTAGGCTCAGCTGCCATTGCTCCATCACAGTGCAGTGAAATGCAATGTGTGTTGGTTAGAAGGTGGGCCAGGTGAACTTAACTTGGCTATGCCCATCTGATAGGTCTAGGATTCTTTTCTGGATTCGTTTTGCCAAGTGTGACCTCATTAACCAAAATGTCTCCTTGTTGGCCTGCTTGCAGGTATACATGGGTAACAGGAAGAGAACCTCTGACTTACTACGATATGAATCTTTCAGCACAGGACCATCAGACATTCTTCACGTGTGACACAGATCATTTACGGCCTGCAGATGCTAGTAAGAGACCTTGTGAACAAATGCTTTTGCTAATAGAATAATGGCTGATTTAAACTGATGCAAGAAAAAAATGCAGTGAGGCATCAGGTTTTTTGCACAGATAAGAGAAGGCAAAAGTTTGATCATGCTGAGAAACCATTGTTGTTGCATTTGCAGAGTTCTAGGTCTGAACAAGTGTCTATATATGTAAACAACCTAATTTATGTTGCCGTGTTGTTCTGCTGTGTTGCTGGAGTCACTCAAGGTACCATTTAGAAGTGTAAAGGCTTGTTCCTTTCCTCCTCTTTCTTGCAGTGGCTTCAAACATATATACCTTAATTTGCCTCCAGCTGCAGTGTAGTAGCAGTAGCAGGTTGAGTTACATTATCCAGCTTCTGTTTAGTCTATACTGACAGAAGAGAGAGAGCTGATGTAAAATTTGAGACCTGTGTTTCATTCACTGATGTAGTTAGAAGGTCTGTGAAAAATGGGAACAGCACATTTAAAACTGAATTTGTGTAAGCAGCTTCATCTGTTTTAAGCCTGTACTGTGAAGTCCACATGCAGACTTCGATTCTACTAAAAATGTACAACAGTTATTTCAGTCATTAGAATTTGCCTCTGAAAAGATAAATCTTTGTCTCTTAGGAAGGGAGACATACTATGAGTTGGGTGCTCCATTCTGAAGGTATAGTTACGTTGGAGAGCATGTTATGGTTTTTTTAACACATGATAAATATGAATCCTATTTTCTAAACTCAGTGATGTAATTATGAGGTGGTAATATTAGCCTGGAAGTTGTTCCCATTTAGCATTCACACAAAGCAACAGCACAGTAAGGAGCTAGAATAGGAGTCCCAACTGTCCCTTTATTGTTTTGTTCCCTGTGGAATCTGCTACACCAAGAGGAAGTAGCTGCTTGTCACCTCTGTACTTGGCAGTGCAAGACAGTGTGATCTCTCTACCAGACTTTCTCCTGGAAGAAAGTTTAATTAAATGAAAGAAGAAAAAACACTGAGTATTTGGGACAAATGCTCCTGTTTGTTATGCATCCTTTTGAATGATCACTGAGCTATGTGAAATGCTCTGTAGTGAGTTAGGCTGAGATCAATAAATGCTGTTGTAGTGCAGTAGATCTCCTTGTTAATCCTGTAATAACTGATATTTCTCTCTTCTCCTTTGTTTATTGAATAGTAATGCAGAAAGCCTGGAGAGAGAGAAACCCTCAAGCCCGAATTTCAGCAGCACATGAAGCTTTGGAATTAAATGAGTGAGTGACAACAACATTGACATTTATTTCCTGTCTTTTAAAAGTGTGTTTGATTATATTTTAAGGCCATGGGTTTGTTATAGTAATTTTTAGCCACGATTACAGGCCTGTCAAAGGAAAGCCTACAACAGAAGGAAAGCGGCACAGCTGCATGTTGTGCTAGCTGCCCAGATCCTTGGGGTAGTGATGACAATGGGAGTCTTCCCATTGATGTCAGCAGGCTTTGGAACAGCATGGAAAAATGGTAATTAAGTTACCTCCTGATGAGCATATGAAATATGCATTTACAGGATGGAGAGTTCCCTTTTGGATTTCTCAGTTGTCAAGAACAGAAGCAAGAAAGAAGATACTCATAAACACATTCTGAAATGCTCATTTCATACTATGAGAGGATATAATGTAATTTGCTGTGACTTTTAGTCCTTGAGTGTTACTTATTTTTTTCAATGAGAAGTGTAGTATTTTGAGATCCCACAATAAACTCAGTGCTGTTATGATTTACCGGTGTAAAAAACTGTATAAATGTTGCTAACATGCATAAAGGGAATCCTTTAGGTTGCTGAACTGAGATTGCTACATTCTAGAATTCCAAAAATTGGTGCTGTACAGATTGTCCTTCATGTACTTCATCAGAAGAAGAGAAAGAATTGTTTCTTCTTGTATACTGATTTAACATGCAGCATGAAAGGGAAAAGTGAGCTATAAGCCTGTCCTACTAACATTTCACAGAATTACAGAATGGTTGAGGTTAGCAGGGATCTCTGGAGGTCACTATCCAACCCCTCCCTTCAAATAGGGTTACCTGTAATGCATTGCACAGGACCATGTCTTTTGAATGTCTCCTCCTTGGACAGATTGTACCAGTGGTCTGTCACCCTTACAGTAAAAAAAGCTTTTCCGGGGTTCAGGGGCAACCTCCTGTGTCTCATTTTGTCCATTGTCTCGGGTCCTGTCACTGGGAACCACTAAAAAGAATCTGGCACTTTCCTCTTTGCCCCCTCCCTGCAGGTGTTCACAAACTTTGACAAATTCCCCCCCCCTTTGACAAATTCTGGAGAAGAAAAGCCTTGTCTTCTCCAGACTGAGCAGTCCTAACTCTCTGAGCCTTTTCTCACCTGTGAGATGCCCCAGTCCCTAATCCCCCTCTATCACCCTTGATTGCCCTCTCTGCAGTATGCCCATGTCCCACTTGTACTGGGGAGCCCAGAAGTGGACGCAGCAAACCCACACGTGGCCTCATCAGGGCTGACCAGTGGGGAAGGATCACCTCCCTCAATCTGCTGGAAACACTTCTTGTGCAGCTCTGCTGCAAGGGGACATTACCCTTTTGGTTTTTGCTCGGTGTGGGTTGGGCTTTCTTTGTTGTTGTTGTTTTGTCTTTACAACTACATTTATAATCCATTCTTTTTTTATATGGCCACTGTTACAGCTCTGTTGATTCTTTTCATATCATTACAGTAAGGGATACGGTTTATATTAAAACAATAGTGCATAAAACTAGTCTTGATTTCCAGAGGGAGTGAGACAATGCTTTACTTTCTGGGACAGTTGTCAGTAGGTGTACTCAAGGGCTGAGTGATACAGTACCTAAAAATGAGAGTCATGGTGTGGTTGACAGAATATTTATTCATCAGAAAGGCACATGGACATAATTTTCTTGCCTCTGTATTTAGTACATCCTTACCAGTCTGTGTGTCTTCATATAGTTTTTTACTTCACATACCTTTCTCATGGTTTTTCCTCTGATATTTTTTCAGGTGTGCTACTGCTTATATTCTCTTAGCTGAAGAGGAAGCTACAACAATTGTAGAAGCAGAGAAGCTGTTCAAACAGGCTCTGAAAGCTGGAGAGGGCTGTTACAGGCGCAGTCAGCAGCTACAGCACCATGGTGCCCAATATGAAGCCCAACACAGTAAGTTTTTTAGGAGGGAGAGAACTTCCAAAGAGTTCTTTGGATTTGGGGTTTTGGGTTTTTTTTTTGTTTTCCCCCTAAGGACTCAGTGTTTGACATTGGTTGGAATATGGCCCTAGAGCCAGACTAGTCTGTTTTAGTTTTTTTGCTTGATTCTGTTGCTGAGCTGTCAATGCTCAGATTAAAGATGTGCCTTTATTTTGTCATGGCAGAAAATACCTAAGCATTTACTTAACAGAAAAGAAAAGGTATCAGAGCTAAAGAAATAGGACATTCAGAAAAAGCGGAACACCCTTTAAGGAAGTTGCCTTTAGCCATTTTGCAAACCTGGGCTGATGTTGTGAAAATGCAGTATAGAGTGGAGACAGGAGTGAAGTGAAGTGATGCTTTGCCAGCTTTTTTCCATCAGCTCCAGGGATAATTGCTTACAGTGTTGTTCTGTGTAAAAGTTAATGAGACCATTAACCGGTGGGACATTTGAAGTTAGTTGCATTTATTAAGAAAGGTCACAGAAACATAAAATTTAACAACTGGAATAATAAAGTGCTTTAATTGAAACGCTAGATTTTTATTACTTTTTAAAAAATTTTGAATAAGCAGATTTATCTGCTGTGCTATTTATTAGATACTCCTTAAATCTAAGAAAATGCATTCACTGACAGTAAATTATGAAGAGGATAATAAAGCAAACAGTCAAGGTTATTTCTAGGCTACAGTGGATACTTTAGGCAAAAATAACACAAATTAATTACATAAATACAAGCACTAGCGTACTTTTGGGCATCTTCAAGTTTCTCAAGACGTGATTTCGAAGCCTCTGGCTATTTTACATAGTTTGAAGATTACTGATAAAAACTGTATGTAGTAAAATTGTTTGTGATCCCTGGTTTCAAAAGTATATGCAAGTCTGTACCTGAAAACCTGAGGTTTCATAAAGCTTGGGGGTAGTATTTTAAACATTTGTTCATTTTAAAATCATATTTAGGATGATTTGTTCATTTTTGGTGAAAGTAAAAATATAGAGCAGCTGAGCCCGTGAAGCAATTTTTGGGCTCTAGCAGGCTATGGTTGTCTGTGAAACTTTAAATTGTGCACTCAATGCATCCTGAGTGCAGCAATGCTATGAAAAGTACACAGTAAGCAATGTCACGATGTTTTTGTCCAAGGCAGCCTGGGAAGGTTTGTGCAGGCAATACAAGTATGGTATTTCTGTAACCTGTGTGTGCTAGGTGGCTACTGTCATCAGATTGCACACTCTGAACCTTCAGTACTGCAGCAGGGGAAGTAGCCCATGGAATCACAAAACTAAGTGCAGAGGGCCTGAAAAGTGACTGCCAGCTCTGACCTTGTCATCAGGAGACGCTAGATATCCCACTGTTCTGTACCACGGGGTCTCCCCTTGAAAATGTCAGTGTGCAGCCACAAAATTAGAGAATCTCCAGCCTCAGATGTTGCCTTGGACACAGGGGCTTCACGTAGAATTCTTCTGATTATGTGCTGGGCTTCTGCAGTTTGCAAAGGTGGAGAGCAGGGACATGTGCTGCAGTTACATGGTTCTGAGAAGTCTTGCATCCCATTTCTGATGTTCAGAGTTCATTCTGGGAAGAAGAGTGAGCATTTCATCTTTTAAAAGTGAAATACACTGTAATCTCTTGCACAACAACATATAGTTCTATGGTTCTGTTTATTCATGTGTTCTACCTCCTTCATACAATATTTTGTTAGACCATAGAGAGTAAATAATGACTTTGAGTACCCAACTTGCCCTCTTTCAGAAGGTGATAGTTTACAGAAAGCAAGGCAATTTTATTTTTAAGGTTGCTCATGTTAGGCATCCCAAGTCGTTAGTAACCTCAGAGAATTTTGGCCTGAAAAATTATCTTGATTTTGTAGTAAGTAGATGCCTTTTGAGCATTCCTGCTCAAAATCCTGAAAAGAAGCTTAAACTGAAATGTATACCTCATAGCACACTACATAAACATGTTGAAACAGATAGAACTAATGAACTGTGTATTAAATATATAGGAATCAATAAAGAGATAAGGAATTAGATAATACAGAGTGCAGCTAAACAAATTCTTCTCTCCTTATTTATTTTTCCTATAAAATAAGTCCTTTTGACCTGCTGCTTAATTTATTTGAAAATTTTAATCACAGCTTTAAAACCATTTGTAGGTACTTGGAATGTTTTCAGCACACGTTGTTCTTATTATGAAAGGCTTGAAAATGTTAGGAATAGGCTAAAAATCTTTACAGACCACATGCTATACACAGAGATAATGTGTAGCAGGTGTCCTACATTTTCATGATTCAGTAATTTTATAGATGATTATCTGTCCACTCATTTCCTGTTGGTCCAGAAGTATTTTAAGAGTTGACATTCGAAGCAAGTGAGAAGTGAAAGGAGTAAGAATTCTCCAAGAGAATAATTATAACTGCTGGTTAATTTCTGTCATCTTTGCTGTTGGGGAATCTTCCAGCACACAGGACTATCATATCTGAAATACGTTGATTTGCCATCTGTAATTAGTGTGGGAGGAATTTGAAGATGATAATTGGGTAATGAGTAAAGGCTGTAAGCAGAAAGTTCAGTATTTTTCTTCTAATCATTAAGAAAGAGATTGTTAGGAGGATGAGGATTTGCTTTAATACTTCTTGTTGATAAGCACGTACATAACTGTACATAAGATCTCCTTATATTTCATCAGTGCAAGGTCAACCCAGGAGTACCTACTTATACCACTGTATGTTTGATTATTTCCACTGATTTCAGTGCTGTTATGCCACATCTAAATCTTCAGAATTTGTTAATGTATTATTAAAGTTCTTGTGAAAGCATTGATGTTAACGAGTAAGAAAAAAATTGAAAGTAAACTGTTTCCTTTTGTGTTGGAATACTAAATGAACCTTTGTTTTATTTTCTTTTTCCTAATATTGTTTATTTTTCCTCTTATACAGGAAGGGACACCAATGTATTAGTATATATTAAAAGAAGGCTGGCAATGTGTGCAAGGAAGCTGGGAAGGACCAGGGAAGCAGTGAAAATGATGAGAGATGTGAGTTTGGATTTCTTTCGCATGTGATGTTTAGATAATAGTAGTTATCTATGATAACTAGATACATTTTCTTGCAAGTTAGCAGCCATTCCTGCATCATTCAGCACTGCCTAAAGTTCTTTTATATGTGTAATGTATATAAAGATCACTAACTTAAGTGATCATTTACTTATAAGGTTATGAAAGCGACATCAACTACCAGATGGATGGTTACCCATGCAGACTGAATTCTCCATCCTGGTACATGTGCAATGAAGTGCAGTCTTTAATTATTTGATCATGAAGTTAATAATATTTTTTTTTTCTGAGCCATGTAGTGAATGCTGCTAACTTTGTAAGCGGGTCTTAAGTGTTCTGTTTTCTCCTTCAAAGCTGCAGTTTGGCTCTGTGCATTGTTTGCATCACACTGTGCAGCTCTGAGGACAGTGTTATTTATTCATGCAAAACCTATCACTGAAAAGTGAATCCCCAGGTAATGAATCTGTAATTAGCTGAACTCCCACTGAGATGGGGGCTGACTGTATTCTGTCTTTGTAGGCAGGGGAGCTGCCAGTGGTAGTTACAAGTCAGAAAGCTACAAAGCTACAGACTTGAAACACTGAAGAGTAGCTGTTTTGGAGATGGCAGAAGGGGCAGCTGTTTCCATTAGGCAATGTACATGTTTCAAATATTTAAAATGCTAAAGTTTAGATGTAGCAGTGAATGCCCAGCATTTCTTCCAGTGATATTCCCAGGATGCAGATTAGGAACACAGTTCTTAATCTGCATGAGGTGACATATCACCTGAGGTAACAAGTCTGTGACAGGAGGAACAGAGCCCTACAGCTCTGGGCAGGTGATGGTAAAACTACCTCCCAGTTCCCTTTGCTTCTTACACTTTGTATTCCAGCTCCCACAAAAAAAAAAAAAAAAAAAAAAAAGAAGAGACAAATCCAGCAAGATACATATTTATGCAAATTAAGGATGCAGGTGATACATTTCAAATGCACAAAATGGAATCCCAGATTGGAATGAAGCACCTGTAGAGTGTGCTTTAGGCAGCTCAGATGAATGGTCCAGGAACTTGCCTAGTGAAAAGGGAAATTCTTGTTACATGTCAGTGGGAATTTTAATGTAAAAAGGAAAGTGACTCTCTGGAGCTGAGGCACTTGCATCAGGGGCAGTAGGGCAAGTGTTTGCCAGCTTGGAATCCAGGACTCAAATCCATCTTCTCCTGGAACTGGAGCATTTATGAGTATTTTTTGAAAACATTTTGAAAACCGAGCAGAGTTCACCATTATAATGCAGGTTCTCATCCTAAATATCTACAGATGGCAAGTGGTGAGTAACTTTGTTGTCTGACTTTTGCTGAGGCTCTTCAGGCACACAACTCTCAGTCTCCAGAATCACTAGAATCCCAGACAGAGGTGTTGAAAAAGAGCTTGTCAAAAGAACAGCCATTGTACAGCTAGGAGTGTGAGAAAGGGGGGTGAGGATGAAGGACCTGCTTTAGCAGTCTTCTGGTCAGCTGGGAGAATGTTGATTTCAAAAACATTGTTTTCAGTCCAGCCAGCTCCGCTGATTCTTCATGAATTTCATTACACAAGCACTGTGGGACAAATACTGAAATGTTTTTGGGACAGACATTGGAATTCTATGTTCTGGCATTAATACACAAGGAAGATAAAATTTTGAATTTCCCATTCAAATATCACACATCGTAATTATGGCAAATTCTGGGGCTTACTATGGGCTGCTGAATGTGTTTTGTGATTTGTAGATAGGGCTGTGGGGAGCAGATACTCTGTGAAGCATTCTTCTGCTGATGTCAATATGTATGGATAGTTGTGTATGCAGAACACTTCATTTGGGGCCTTGGGTGGTCTGTCTAGTCCTGGATTTCTTATCCAAAGTGAGAAATAGAGCTTTGATTAATGAATTACTTACTTTTTTACTAGAGACAAAATTGTCTGAAATTTATAAGCAAAATAGATAATTGTTGAAATTAAATACAACGTGCATCTCGAGAGGCAGCAGTAACAGGGAGACCCAAAGTCATCAGTTATTAGACACTTGAAGAACAGAAAACATTCTTCAACAGGAATGTTTTGTTAAAATGAAAGGACTGGATGCAAGACAAAGGAAGGAGATATAAAGATGGAATTTGATCTTAGAGAGTTTCAACTCAGATCAATGCATTCTGTGTTTTTCCACACACAGACACTGAGCCAAATCCTCAGAACTGAATTTAGATGCCTCTAGAGCTCTTCATTTTAAGCAAGCAGAGCTGAGAATTAGCAAGTCTCTAGATGAAATATTAAAGCAGCAGTAACTCCAGGTCACAGCTCCAGTACACTGGGAGCAAGATGAGGGTCAAGTCAGCTTTGCAGCTGCTTCTCTTAGACTGGCTTGGAGCTACTTCTTTCTGATGAATGCACATCCTCCATTTTTTCATAGAAGACATAAATGGTACATTTATGGAGAGGTTTGAAGAACATGAATCTGTCATTGAAGTTTCTTTGTGATTGATGAGGAAGGGGATGAATTTATTCATCCCAAAAAGAATACAAAGAACATGTTGGCTAGGGGCTGCTGAATCTAACATCAGGGAACAGAGGGCGGAGGCCCTGTTTGTGTTTGAAAGATTGAAAACAGGTTTCTCAAGACATGGAACATGATGGAAATGAAGTGTTAAGAGGTTCATGACACCATCTGGGAAATATGATTGGGATGTAGTGAGTCTTTGCCACTTCGAAAAAATAAAATATTTGAGAGTGTTTAATTTATTGCATATATGAGGCCATCTTGAGGACATTACTGATGGATTAGATTGTCTTGCTTGTATTTTGTGTAAGAAAAGACTGAGAATCTACTTAAAGCACCTTAATGGAAGGAAAATAAGCTATTGGTGACTTAAATAAGAGTTTAATTTTATGGTTTTATACACTGCTGATAGGAAAATCATATTTCTTAATATTGTATCAAAGGTATTTAAAACCAGGGGCTTTTTTAAAAACTGATTTTAAAAACTGTTTGAAATCAAGGGTGCTTTAATTTTAAAAAAAATGGGTAGGAATTTCTGTTGCTTCTGTGGTTGATTTTGAGACGGTATTTTTTTGCTGCCTTTGCTGCTTGAACTACAAACCTGTAGTCTCCATGGAAGCATGTAATGCAGTCATACATAGGTGTTGCTTTTGCTTGTATTTCTGATGATAATTATTTACTATATTTTGCTATAGAAACCAGCAGCTGTCACTGTTTGTATATATTGAGTTAACTTGTGATCTCATTTTGATTAGTGTATTGTTGGAATAACTCCAATGTAGTCAACAGAATTATTCCAGTTTTATTATTGTTTATACAGAGCATGATATGGTCTGTGAGGGAACTAGATTGCTTTTACGGTCCCTGAGGAGAAAGTCTACAGTGCTCGTTGTTTTATTTGTTCTGCTGATTATGTTAGGAGGATTTTAAGTAGTTTGTTCTAAATTATGTTGGAGGGTTTAGTATGTGCAGAGGTGAAAGGCCATGATGGTGTCTGTGAGTAATCTTTAGAACCCCTTCACGCCGAATCTTCCTTGTGGACAGCGCTGCAAGCCAGTAGTGGTGATGAGCAAGGGTAGCCTTTGTGCCACCTGCTTTCCATCTGCTCTTTTCAGATTCCCTCACCATTACAATGGAAGAAAACAGGAATGTGCTAGGTTTGCATTTCAATCATTTTTCATTGATTGAAAACAGAGAGGATGTGGAGGGTATGCAGAGGCACTTCCCTCTCTGCTTTGTGGGCAGCTGGGTCAGTGACTGCACCGCTGAATTCAGAAGCAGGCCAACACAGTCATTTTTCCTAACTGGGTCACTGGAGTATCCAGATGAAAATGTACCGTGCAAGAAAAAGAATTGTCAAATTAATTGGAGCTTCTTGGGATTGTTCTGGAGAACATTTAGTGGAACAAGCTTTAATTGAAGGGTGATGTGTGTTTATGAAAGAGAAGAGTGGCAGGCAAAAGGTATGCTAGTGGAAGGTCTTAATTGCTTCTTCCTTCAGAGAGAAGATGAAAGAAACTCATTCTAGAGTGTATTTATCTCCTGCCCCATGGGCATGCACTCCCTCAAAGATTGCTTTGTGTTCTTATTAAGTATATAATTCTGAGACACAGTGGAATTGTAACTTGCTCTATGCTCAGCGGCTTCATTTAGAGTTGAGTGAGGTTGAGTGGGAGAGAAGAGGGTCTCCAGGTCTTAAGTGTGGAGAAGGATAGAAAGAAAAACACGTTTTCAGAGTCAGAAAAGTGTATTTTCTCGTATCAGTCGTATCTGCTGAGAAATTAACTCTTCAGATCACAATAAAGGACCTAGAAGTCTACTTCTACATATTTAACTCTGAGAACCTTGCTGAGGATATTCAGTTGACTGTGTTTGTGTGTTGGTCTTGGTGCTCAGCTGCAGTCACTAAATGCATATTTTATGCCACAGAGTTCACCTAAGCAGCTTATATTGTCAGGAGTGCTGCATGCTTGTCCATTGGCTGCATGAAAAGTTCTGTAAACAGCTGGGCTGCTCTAAGCATCTGAAATAGTTTAAGGGGTTATGTCACTTGGAGGGCAACTTCACCCCTTTGAAAGGGTACTCAACCACACTAAATCAATTTTAATGATATGGGTAGGTTGGGTTTTTATCTTCTGATCAGTTGCTGGTATGATAGTTCTGCTAATACTTTCTTGGCAACTTCTTTTGTTAGCTTTGAATAAGGATTTCTATTCAATATTCTATTGAATTCTGTATTCTTGTGTGCATTGCTGATTACTTCTTGAGTAAGACAGATAGGTAGCCAGAGCAGTGTTCTGCACCTCAAATTAACAAGTTGTGTGAAACAAAGAGAGTGCTTACTCCTAATAAATATGTTATGGTCCCCAGCAACTTAGCAATGCAATTTCTACTTGCATTGACAGCTACTGTCTGTCTCCCAAATGCTTCTGTGCTTGAGGCAAGGATTAGTGAGTCAGACTCTTTGGCTTGTGTTTTTCTTGTCAGGTTAGGCAGGCTGCTCTGCCTTGAACTGGGATTCTAGTTTTATTAACATCTGTAGCAGTTGTTTAAAGTACCATTTTTTAAAATTTGAAGGGGAAGTACTTAGTTCAATGAGACCAAGTGTTATCTCATAGATTTTACTGTTCTTTACTACAATACTTTTACATATGTTTGCTACTCTTGTGAATGGTGACATTTGCTGTCTCCACTACAAAGTGATCTTCAGTTAATTGTTTTTCTGATGCACAAGTACTGCAATAATGGCAAGTGATAAAGGCTGATTTTAACATTTTCATATCTCTGTATATTCAGTTACAGTTTGTTTGGTCACAGATCCACATGGTATGGTACATGGGTAGAGCAATTTGGAATACCCCTCATTTCAGTGGTCTCTTAAAAGAGAGGCTTCTGTGATTCCCTAAATTATGTTTATCCCTTCCTTTACCTTCACATTACTCAGACCACTCACTTTTAGTCATGATTGTGATTCTGCCCAGAACTCTCAAAAGCTAGAAAATTGGTGACTACTATCTAAACTGACAGTGATATTTCTTGTATAAATTACAGGTTTTCATCATTGCCATTCTGTTAAGAGAGAATTTAGTCAGTCACATAGTCTTGGTGGGAGCTCTGGTAATTGGACTCCTTTTTATCCACCATCTTGTATCACTCCAGAGACTTGTATAGTACTTTAATTATGGTCTTCCATCTCCCTGGAATCTCCTAGCTCATTTTTGAGCTCCTAAATAATTTCCTCACTTTATTTCACTGAAAAATCCACTTGTAAAAATACAGCAGTTTCTGAAAAAAGTACTTTGGGATGTTCTTTCAAGCATTAATTCTGCTTCTGTCTACTGCTGTTGCCACCTCTTAGTAGCCACTTTTACTTTCAGGGAGAATTAGATGTATTCAATATGAATTTTCATGAGCAGGTTGTTTCTAGTAGAAGGTATCCCTGCTCTCAGCAGGGACAGAACAAGATGATCTGTAAGGTCCTTTCTAACCCACAACATTCTGTGAATCTG
Source organism: Phylloscopus trochilus trochilus (assembly GCA_016584745.2). NCBI lineage: Eukaryota > Metazoa > Chordata > Aves > Passeriformes > Phylloscopidae > Phylloscopus > Phylloscopus trochilus. The sequence continues at coordinate 25,416,944 of WQNJ02000016.1, read as the reverse complement.
TGATGCAAATAAAGGGGTTTTTTTTGAGCAGGACTATGAGTAATGACTTTTTTTCATCTTTATAAAGGTACTAATATTTGATGTAACAAACATTATCATAATTTAGCTCTGTTACTAGTTTTATATAACATGATGGTTTAGTAGTAAGTATAAAACCTGGAACAACTTGTGCTCTTCTGGGTTCGTGCCACATCTGTCTTTAAAATTCCCTTCATTCCTGAAATACATGGATTTTTACAGTCCAAATAACATCATTTTCATAATTGTATTCCTTAAAGAACTTGTCATACTCTAAAGACTTTAATTCTCCACTTAAGAGAGAACAAAAAGTTTGCATGTTCTAACATATTTCCTTGGAATTTGCATATTTATTAAGATATTTTCCACTTCATTTACTCATTGTTAATCCTACATTGAAGAGAAACCATATTATCTTTGAATATTATGCAGCACTTTGTCTAAATTCAAATTTAAAATGTCATGTTGGCAAATTATAAACCCATGCCATCCCAGAGTTAGTGTAAACTGGATCTGGGTCTCTTTCCTGACACTCTGAAGTTGTCAAATTTCCTGAATTCCACTTGTGAGGAAAATATAGAGATCCTACTTGTAATAATTTCCAAGCTTCAAAGCAACAGGATCTGACAGATTTGGTTTCTTACCTGCTATCCTCTCTGAGCTGTTAAAGTGTAACTGTAGAGCTGCTTCCAAACAAAACAAAAATTATTTCCCAAAAGGAATGCAGCACTTAAAGGAAATAATGAATTGACACAATCCTACTTCTGCTATAATTAAGCAGAACTTTAATTCAGGTAGGTCTAGTGTATTTTAGATAATTTGCCAACTCCAAGAGCTATGATGTGTTTACATCACATGAATCCCACTCACAATGAGACAGGGGTGAAATGAGTTGCACTTTTGGGACCAGGACTTAGACTAATTTTTAAGCATCTGACCTTGTTAAGAGAGCCTTTTTGTGTGCTAACTTTAGTCAGCTGACAGTGTTTCTGCCCTTCTGTCCTTGCCAGGTGGGCTGGCCAGGAGAACAACTTAAGAATTAGTGTATCTAACTAGACATCAGAAGGTCAACGTGGAGTGACATGTTGCAAATGCCTCAAGCCCAGGGTAAGCTTCAGTCAGAGTTCAGACATCTGAAAGGTCATCTGCAGGCAATGAAGCCCATAGAAATGGAGGCTTCTGTTCTACCCAGAAATGGCTTGGAGTTTTACCTTCTCTACCTTGTTCAGTGAACAGATTACAGGTCATATACCATAAAGCAGTTTATGCAAAGCACTTGTGAATACACCAGTGCTATCCATACTGTGTGCCTGGTCCTTCAGTTTTGGTGGACACTTGCACCTGAAAGGTGGCAGCCTCAGTCATTCTTTTTTTAGGAGAGAGTTTTCCATTTCAGATAGCCACTACAGGAACATATGCATTAGGAATTAAGGTTGTAATAGTTTCCCTGTTTGCACTGAATTTCCCTTGTTTTCTTGTTGTTTCTTTATTTTGAGATAAATTCACACTTCCTTTTCATGCATGCACTCAGTTGAATACATTGATCTGACAGATGTTACTGTTTGTTTGTGGAGAAGGTAGGAGTACAAGCAGCAAAGAACAATTGCATGCCCTGCCAATAACATTTGTGACCATACATACAACCATAATGCAAATGGAGTATAAATGTGTCAACAGCAGGTTATATATGACATTATTCATTTGTCCACATTTATATTCCCTTTAGTCCTGGGGTCTAGTTGTAGGCATAAGCTGCAGGTTATAGTGGGTTTCTATACAAGTAATGGTTCTTGGTTAATTGATTCATGATATTAATGTTGTCACAGGGAGAATAATGGATGCAGACATTAAGACTACATTCACTGCAAATGTTTTAAAAATTAGATCAGAATGAAAATGCCAATAACTGAAACGCTGTCAGTTAGGGAATCTTCTTCAGTAAATGTCCTTTGGGAGATAAAACTTGTTCCTTGTCCAACAAATCAGATGTGGATTTTTTTTGTACTAGAAGGCATTTTTTCCAAACATTTTTCACATCAATCACAAAATCAGTGAACCTACACCTTGTAATGTGAATTGAAGTGAGTCTGGGAATAGGGTGCTGCTGGGATTACTGTTAAGATATGTTCAGATTGTGTCAGATTTACTTCCAGAATTTTTTTGCAAATTTATATTCCCAAAATATTATTTATCTAAAAAATTAAAACCGAATTATCTGCAAAAGCAACCTTTTCTGTATATTTGCTCTATACCTAATGACTCTTTCAAAGAAAGGCAACTCCACTTTCTATACCTGTACCTATGTTCCCCCAAACGTGCAGAGGGTTGGAACAGATTATGTACTAACCCAGCTCCAGGTCTGACTTTGATAGCTAGGGAGTATTTTGACCAATACAAGTTCAAAGTAAAATCTGTGTAAACATAGATTTGGCATGAGATGTTCAACAGCCATTTGAATATCATCAGGTTGTAAGGAGGGAATGAATACATTTGTAGCCATGTGGTGTTTGTTTCCACACGGCTTGAAAATGAGTTTAGCTGAAGAGAACACTTCTCTTTAATGCCAGCCAAGAAGCCAACTAACTGGAATTTTACAATGGCATTTTTAGTCCTAAGTAGTGTATATGTGAAATGCTGTAGTAGCTCTGTAGCTCAGGAAATCTTGAGTACTGAATTTGATGGCTGTCTCTTGAGGTCTGAGGGTGTGGAGAAAGATGATAGCAGAGCCTTTATCTTGTCTTCAAGTGCAGTGCTTGCCACTCAAAAGTATTTCTCAGGTTACAGTAAAGAAATAAAAATAATTAAAATTTATAAGCCGAACGATTTGGCAAATACTGGTCTGTAACTTTGCAGAAAATAAATCTTTGTGTGCAAAGGGATGCCTGTGCCTCGTGAACTGGAGGCCACATTAGAGCTCAAGGATGTGTAGATCTGGGGAACTCCAGGCTGTGTTTTTCATCATGTGTTCAGGAATAATATGCCCATCTTTACATCTCTGTGTGGAGTATGAGCCAGCTCCCCTCTATCTGCTAGGGACAGGAGCAAGCTCAGTCTGCTCCCCACTGCTCCTCAGTATGACCCAGTATGTGGCCTGCCCTGACCAGTCACCAGACCTGTGTGGCAGTTTTTTTTCTTCCCCGGTGTTTTCTTTCACTGTGAGACCTGAAAGATGACCTGTCATAATATTCTTCTATCCAAGTTGCTTTACTTTCTGGCAAATTTCTCAGTAAACAAATTTTTACTGTGACTGGAAATTATTTGCAGTGAGAACTAGAAACTCTACATCCAGATATGACAGAAAAATGAGTTCATGTCTTGTTTTTCTTTTTGTTTTAATAGCAAACTTGCTGTCATTTATGCACAGTCAGTGTTCAAATATCTGAGTGGTCACTTAGAGGTGTTTTATTTCTGAGGCTGCAGTATTAACTGAGTTCAATATTACTGGGTTGGACTTAATGCTTGACCTTTCCCAGATGAAACCTTTATTAACACTTTTCAGTTTGGAGGCCTGGCAGTCCAGACAGTGACCTTTATTCCTCTGCTGTCTGAGACAGGCTTTATCACTCTGACAGAACCTAATTAAAATAGCAAAAAAAAAAAAAAAAAAATCAGTGAGTGATGTCAGTGAGAGGCAGAGGACCAGAGTAAGAGCTTTTACTGGCCAGAGTACATCTATAACTAGCTGCAGCTCTTCCCTTTTCTTCACTGATGGAGGAGGGAATGTTATTTTGCCAGCCGTTATTCATTCTCAATGAGCAGGGATAATCTTTCTTAATCCCTTAGAGGGGTTTCTTTGCAAGATGTTCATTCTGAACTTTAAATCACATTTATGTAGAGCCAGATTCTGTCATGCTCTTTCCTGCCAAATAGTAGCTTCCTCTCTTAAAAATCCAATAGTGAGTAAGGACAAGAATGGAGAGAAGTAAACTTAGCAATGGATCTTTAACTAATGAATCCAACTATGTGAATTTTCACCTGCATTACTTCTTTTCACAAACAATGACTTAAAGTTTTATTTATACTCAAACTCTTCTTAACCGACATGAGCATCAAGATCTCAAGCTCTGTGGTTTTTTGTTGTGTTTGTTTGTTTGTTTTTAATGGGGGAGAAAAGCCTGCAAACTATGCAGTTTTGTTTCTTTTTTTCAGAGGTTTAGCTCCTACCAATGAAGCTGGGAGGTTTTGGCCATCCCTGTGCCATTAACATACCTCTTTCAGCTGCTCTCTCAGTGATCATGACTCTCACCAGAAATTTATATAATCAGTTAAAAAAACCACTACCATTCTTGCTTTCATCTTCTAAGAATATTCAAACTGCAGCAAAGTCTGTTCCAGACAGACAAATTTAGAGTCTTAAGGTCAGAATTTAGATTTTTAAGGTCAGAATAGTTCTTCCATTAGCCTATACCAGACCATTTCACCAGAAAGAAATTCTCTGTGCTTTTTTTCTCTGTTTATCTATTAAGATCTTTTTCTTAACAGAGTGAAGAAGCTCCAGTGGATTACCTGTTTCTCATTTTTTGAAGTCCTTGGTGAATATCCATCCCTCTTGTTTCAATCCTTTTTATTTTTATTTTATCTGTTTGTGAGATTAATATTTGCTAGTTCCCATCAGTTTTGCTGTTTACATCTTGAAAGGCAGACATATTAAGTGTCAGATCTGGCTTATTATTTTCAAGTAGAGCAAGGCTGACCTTGAATCATGTTCTTTACTTGGCATGTTACGGTATTTCTGTTCTCATAAACCCTGTCAGAGAGATTGTAAAATTCAGTATTTCTCTGCAAGTTCCTGAGAAGCAGTGGTAATATCAGCTACTCCAGTTCTTCACTGCCAGGGACCTTTTTTGTGCTGAATCTACATCATGAAGGCAATTAAACAATCATGAAGGGGACACAAGGAAGCAAGGATCTCTTAACTCATCAGTTCTTTGGAGAGTGACTATGGCAATAAAAATATTGTTTAATCAATTCTGCAGTAAAAAACATGTATGCTTCTTGTAAGTGTGACTTCAAAAAAGAGGTGCAATTGAGTATCAGCTTCAGCCATTTGAATCTGTGTAGATATTGAAACCAAGGATATCTAAATACAAATTTCTGGTATCTCTCAATGGCTTAGTTCATCAAGTAAAGGCACTTACGTGTCAGAAGGTTAGATTATTTTAACTCTATATTTCATTCAGTTTGTGAATTGTTCATTTCATTCATGCAAGATGTGTTCCTTAGTTATGGTGTCTGATTTGCATATAGACTTTACCTTTCCTATTGTTTCCCTTCCCTTCCCTTCCCTTCCCTTCCCTTCCCTTCCCTTCCCTTCCCTTCCCTTCCCTTCCCTTCCCTTCCCTTCCCTTCCCTTCCCTTCCCTTCCCTTCCCTTCCCTTCCCTTCTTTTCTTTTTTCTCCTTGTCTTTATGTTGGCATAATTTCAATTGTGTTCTGTAGTATTTACAATTATAAATCCTGGTATCACACACTTGATAATGTGGTTGCATATATGTAGGCTTCTCTAATTTTATGCTATTGTGGTTTTTCAGTGTATTTTCAGGTTTTTTCCACTAATACACCAGGGAGGTGCTGGGTTATGTACTACTGATACACTGGAGCTACACTGGTGAATATTCTTTCCCAGAACAATAACTCTTCTTCACTTTGAAAAAGCCTGTTCATTGAAGGAAAGTTATGTGTTCAGCTGGGTTGTTGGATTTGACTAATTACATCCTCTACAAGCATGTCTTGACAAGAACCTACCTAGTGTCTGTTATGAGCTCAGAAATTTCTGAGATAATAGTGAACTCTGGGAAAGAACTAAGAGCAAGGGGAGCTGAGGAGTTTTAACTTGGTGTTGTCTATTTTAGTGCATTTTGAACAAGAAACCCTTCTCCATTTTAATAATCTAACCCTTTCATATGTTATTAATTGTAGTTGATGAAGGAGTTTCCCCTGCTCAGCATGTTCAACATCCATGAAAACCTGCTAGAGGCTTTGTTGGAACTGCAAGCATATGCAGATGTCCAGGCAGTCTTAGCAAAGTATGATGGTAAGTTCTATTATGTATTTGTATTTTCTCTAGGTGATACACACAAAAGAAATATATTTAAGTAGCACTCCTTGAATATGGGAAACACTGTAATTAAATTGATTGGCATGATCTTCATGCATGCCCTTACACAATCCTTTATCCAAAGATTAAATATTGTGCATTTTTTCTGCCTGTGCTGAAATCATTGTACAGGGTGATGGCACTCACTGGCAGCTCCCCTGTGCTTTCTTTGTTTTCTGTTGATGTTTAAAGAATGACTATTTAGGTTCTGCAGGATTTTTATTGCATGCTATTCAAAAGTTTTTTAAGGAAAAGATAATCAGTTCCCCTGTGGACTTACCTGTGAGTGTTGACTTAGTAGCATGGAAGAAAACACTGTTTTAACTTTGTAGCAGTCTAGTGAGTAGCAGACTTCATGTCTTACAGGGAAACCTTGGAAAGCTCAGACGACTAGGTGGATATTTTGTATTTTTTTGTTTTCCTGTGTTTCAGTAAACTTTGGTTTACACGGCATTGCAGCTCTTCATGTTCGAATCACAGCTGCTGGAGCTCCAGCTCTTTAAACTTGAAGACACTAGGGTTTCAGAGATAGAAGCACCAACTGGCGTACTCTCTTTAGTTCAAATTAACTGGGTTTTCCTTGTATTGCATCAAAACTTGGTGACAAAGCAGGAATACAATCCAGTTCTCTAGAGCAGCATTCATCAGCCAGCGCAGTGCCACTCTTCTTCCTCTTACTGCAGAACTTTCCAAGTTCTCCATCAAGTGAATCAGGGAACCTACAGCTGTCAGTTTTCCTATTGTGTTACTACACAGTCCTCATTCATCCTCAGAAAAAGTGTGATTCCAGGCACTGGGTTATGGGAGTTTATGAAAGGAATATTACATAATGATATAACTAGAAATGAGATCATAACCTGCATGGATCAAATAGCTGACTTAAGAGAAACCTATGTAGCCTTAATTTTGATGTTCCTTAACTCTTTTGCCAGGTTGATCTTGTAGCCTTTAAAATGTTCTCAGTTGCTAGCTCTTATTATCTCTGATGTTCTTTGAACAAACATTTTAAGGCTTGAAACATCCACAGTTTTGGAAAAGATAGATGGACATTATTTGAGCTACTGTTGTATGAATGCCTACCAGTATGGACACGGGAGCCTGTATCCACAGTGCTCATTTCTCTTTCTCATGGATTCTTTTAAGGAATTGGCTCATCTTCTGTCCCATTTGCTTACTGAGCTGTCTTCTCTTCTGCATGCTCAGTTTTAGCTTTTAGCTGCTCCCACTTCCTCCCAGAGGCTCCTTGTTCAGCCAGTATGGCTCATTCTCAGTTCCATTCTTCTGCTTTTCCCAACCACCTATCCATGTCTTCTCTTCAGGACACGGATGGTCAAGATACATTGCCATCCACTTTACAACTTCTGTCTTACCATCTTTTCCATCTACCCTTTTCTCTGTGGCTTCTGCCCCCTCTTTGTCATTCTCTGTTGCATTGCCTGGGTGCCAAAAAGCAGAACAGTAAGAGCTCAAGCAGACAGAGGCTTCTCCCTGTCAGCCCCAGTGCTTGGGCCCATATCATCACACAGAACCATGGCAAAGGGATGGTGCATGTTCACTGGAGTACTGAGACCTGTATTTGTTGAGCAATGAATCTTTGGATGGTATAGCCAAAAAATGCAGAAGTTCCCACTGCTTTCTTCTGAAGTCTTATAACTTAGGAAGTTAAGACAAATTCAGATGAGGCTCATAATAGACCATTGGCTTGGTACTAACATGATCATCCTGCCAGATTTCGGACTCCTGCAGTAGACTGTGCCAGAGGTGAGGCTATTTAAAAAAAAAAAACCAAACCAAACCAAAACAAAACAAAAAGGTAAATAAGCAGCTGGTTACAAGCAACATTAGTGATAATCACTCCTACCAGTCCAGTTCAGAATGTTTTCAGCTCTTTTTGGAATCAAATCGTTCTAAGCAGAGATCAAAATGTCACCCAGGCCCTTGAGTACTGCTGTTGAGGAGCAGTAATGACTCTGGGAGAGATCCTGGTTGTACTTAGTCTGATTGAAGAAATTGGCAGTTTAAGTGATAACATCAGAGTCTTTCTAGTAGCTCCTTATATTTCAGGAATTCCTGTGACAGTGGGAGAGATTCCTGTGTTCTTTATTTTGCCGTGTTAAAAAGCAAGTAAGTAGAAATGCTGGTTTTTATTCCCCAGGCATCACAGTATGTTGGCACCTTCTAGTCTTCAATCTAGTTATGAGGTAATAGTCCTGGGAAATAGCAGAACTGTGACAGAACAGGGTATTAAGGCTGTGTTCCTGAATCTCAAGACTGAACTCCAGTGTGAGCTCTACTTTGGCACACTAAAAGCGCTGATCCCTGATTTTAAACAATACCATGGTAGCACTTTATGTCACGGATGTTGATAAAACTTGAAAGTGTGTTTCATTTTCTCAAAAGCATCTGACAGAATCAGAACAAATGAGACTTTTAAAAATCTTTCTTACTTAAAAATCTCTCTTACTTTGGCTGTTTGAACACAGGCAGTTTCAACTCACACTTTGGTATGGTGTGTGTATGCACTAGGTTTGCAAAAGGACTCAGCAAACACAGGCTTAGCCAGTATAACCCTTACAGTTCATGAGTCTCAGAAGGCCTGTCTCAGGGAGTCTCAGCTCATTTTAGAACTCATCAGCTTCATGTGTTGTAAGATTTATTGGAATATAAAACACTGAACTCATTTATACTTTCCTATCTGCAGTTTCTGTTAGTCCCACTCCACTGCTTTTTTTTTGACTAAGACCAAACCTGATTTATTGTATTTTGATAACATATGAACAAATTATTTCCTTGAGCAGTCTGCTCCCACCCTGGGCTAAAATGTTGGACCACATCATGTGAAACCTCAGCCTCTGCAAGCAGATGCACTGCTTTACCAAAAGCCATGTGTTAACTTGTGTTTATATTATGTACCTGGCAACAGAGCTGATGTCCATACTCATTATTCATGGAAAAAGGGTCTCATTAGTGGAACAGTATGCACTGTTGCTGAGCTACATCATTATGGTTTCAGAGTTCAGTGTCTGTCAATAGAGTGAGGATGACCTAAATACTGTTGAATTCTGAAAATATTTTTGGCTCTGACTTAACACATATCCATGTTATTTACAGCAGAAATAGTTATGGCTGGGGGAGTTGGTCTGCTTGTAATGATGCTTAGAGCAACTGGTTTATTGATTTCCCTGGGCAGCCAGTTGCTTTGATAGATATTACATGATAACCTGGGCACTGGGTGAAAACTCAGACTTTTCTTGCAAAGTAAAGTCTAGTTTAGAAAGAATGGATGCCTCTGTATTTAATCTTAGTGATGCAATGGTTCCTCTCTGAACCTGTCCTTGCTTTCATTTTTTAAAAGTACAGTGTTTTCCAGTGAGACTCTAAGCCTTCTGGTTTGCAGGATGAACACCTCATACAGATTCTTCTCTCACATATCCCTTTGCAGAGAAGGAGAAAGACCATGTTACCATGCCAGAGTCCCAAATGCAGAGTTCACTGGAGACCATATTTCAGAGCAAAGGGCACATAGAAAGGAAATGGGGTTTAAATACAAAAAATCTCATTCTGCTCTATGCTTTGACACTTTCTTATTTGGTATCAGCTTACTGAAGCAGAATCCTACTTTAAATTAGTGTTATATCAAAATGCAGGCCTTTGAAGAAACACTTTAGAAACAGAGACTTCTTTTTCTTGGAATACTTTTAACTTAGTGAAATCGAAGCAGTTAACACAGGGAAGTGACTTTTCTCAAATGTAGCCTATTCAGGGCTACTCTCTTTTCTGTGCCCCCTTCTGTCCAATTTCTTCTTGTCCTTACAGATTATGCATGTAAATTCTTTTTATATTGAAGGCAGTCCTTTTGAGGGGAGTTGCAGATTGATGAAGCAATTGCATGCAGCCTTCACTTACATTAGCTATGGTGTCCAGGGGTGTTGTAGATGATTTCATTACTTGCCATGTTTATATTTAACATTTTGGAGACGTTCTGCCTGGTTGAGCTAACTGGGTAAGTGTTCTAAGTGCAGTGAAGGGTTTTCTTCAGAGTTGAAGATGTAGCAAGTGTGGAAGCAGCCATTCTCTCATACATGGTATTTTATAACCCTTTTGATTCTTTGAAAGAAATATCTAAAGAGAAAGTTCCTTTTACTTACGGTTATACCGGCACCTAATCTACCTTCTCCAAGAGATGCAAATCAAGACCTCCAGTCTGTGTAACAGTAATACCGAGAGAATGGTTTGTTCTTTGTTCCTGTCACATCTTTTCCAGCTTCTGCTTGCAAGAACTGATTTTTTTCCTCTGTATCAAAATCACTTGTCACTTCAGCTAGGTTTCAGCATCAGTTCTGTGTCCATTCGTACCATCTGGTTTCTGGGTTTTGCCCTATGATTCTGGAGCATTTTTTGTTTTTTCCTATTTGTGCCAAAGCACAAGAAATCTAAAGTAATTGTATTAGTCTTGCTCTCTTTAACTTTCTTTAGCAGAAATTATTCCTTCCCCTCTAGATGCATTTAGGATTGAACTCAGTCAAGTGGCTGACAGTTGCTTGGTCACCGATATGCATGTCAGCAAGAGTGGCATATGAAATGTTTAAAATCAGCAGTACTGAATCTTTCCATATGTGAACAGCATAAGTTTTAGTTGGGGTCATGGCAAAGTAAGGACTTCTTGTATGTGCTCAGATGGTTTTCCCATTCTAACATAGTGGCTAACATGTTTGATTGGGGTGTTTCCCACTGCTGAGAAAGAATGCCAGAAGTGCAGAGAATCGGAACTGGTTTCTGTAAGCACCAAGTTCATAGTTGTGCTCCCTCCAGCATGTTTTCTACTACATTTTTTGGGAAAATGTGATCATTGTTCTAATGGGTTATTAAATCTTTTTGATAGTGTTTTTCCCCTGATGTTCAGCTCATACTTTCCTTTAATAATTTCCATCTTATTACTCTTGTTTTGAACCATTTGTATCAGCTTAATTCACTTTCTTTCTTAATGTTTGTGTCTTTATAGATGACTGCATCTCTTCTGTCATCACTGATCCAGCCTGCACATATTTATTTGCTAGAGTGCTTTTAAGTCTATAAGCAATTCTTTTTGCACACTACCTGTGCAAAATAGGGAATAATTTGTAATCAGTGACTTACGTTTTTGCATTTATTAATGACTGCAGCAGTTGCAACATGCCTGTCTCTTCATGTTTAGAGCCTTTTGCTGACTTGGTAGGGAATGTTGCATCATTCCATATCCAGATTCATAATTTTTTTGGTTTAGTTGCTGTTGATAAGAACAGTAGATCCCATGACCATTTGAGATGATACGTGGTGCTCGCTGCATATCCATAGCATCCTTCCATGAGTTCAGTCTCATAAACAACTGCTTCAGAAGCAAATCACTTTCCCCATACATGACTGGGGCTTATTGATAGAAAATGCTTATAAATTAAAGTCCAGATTTTTGTATTCTGTTTAACAATACAAGCAATAAGAAAGAAGGAGAGCCTTTTCTAGATTGACACATCAGTTTCTATTAGGCAAAAATGTCCTGATGGATTTGACAACAGAATAGCAGTCACATCTTTCAGCACATTGTGGGAGCTCCACAAGTAATCACAGGAGGGTGGGAAACAGTGTATGTGAAGATATTTTGCCAGATGGCTCACAGAGCTGGACACAGTCATTTATTAAAACTTCACTTTGGTTCCTGACAGAGTACATATCTCCTAGGGCTAGTTTGGACATGATTCCCTTGCTAAATTCAAGTTGTTACCAGACATAATTGTTTATGCCTCTCTCCAAAGTATGAGGGTGCAGTTTTGGAGTTGAAGCCAAAATTATATGAGGATTTTAAAGTATTGTAGTCATAGACCAGCAGACAGCAGGACCAAATACTTACGGTCTAATATGTAGCAAACAAAAAGAAAAACACTTTTGAAAGCAAGCAGGCATGGACCTGTTAGGGCTGTCTCAGTTGGACTAGATGATGTCCAGAGATCACTTCCAACTCCAACCACTCCATGATTCTGGGATAAGGAGGAACATCTGTATCTATTTCTTCCATTGCTAGGGGTCTATAGGTATTATCCTCAAACAAGTGCTGCGTGCTCTCTAGGAGCGTAGCACTGGAAGAGACCTCCTGGCTGAATCAGGGGCCCTGCTGTTGCATTCCCTTCATGATACTGCCTCTTCCATGAGCTAAGCAAGCTCCATCCTAGAGTTAGTTGGTTTTTTTGCCCCGCTGTTCTACCTGGAAATCTCCCTCAAGTGTTCATTTCACAGAAACTTTCTTTTAATCTGCAGCCTAAATTTAATTTTGATCTCTTTATTGTTGTGCCAATGTTGTCTTTTACCTAAAATCCCTTCTTCTCCCCTGGTGTTCCATGTGGGTTCACATGGGAAGCAGTTGGATCTTCTCTCAGTCCATATTCATTTGGTTTGATAGAAAAACAATCCAGTCCTTCTGTTTGCTTTTTTTGTTTTTGACCATGGGTGATCAGATTTGAACACAACATTCTTTGAGAAATCCCATTTCTTCTGCAGAAATGACTCACATGGTGTAATTGAGCCTTAGCTCATCACCACATTTCTCCTCCTTGCAGATGCCAGCTGTTGGTTGTGAATCATCTTGCAATCTATGTGCACAGATGTTTCCAGCTCAAGAACACTTACTGCCTCCTAGAAGATAGTGTTTTGTGATACTGTGTTTTAATATATTTAAAAGGCATTTCTGTTTACTGGAAATAATTTTTGACTCCTGATGTTAAGGAAAACTTGGTGTAAAGGGGGTTATTGGATACGTTCAGAAAGATTTTCTCTTCCTGTCATTGAAGATCTGCTCATGCCTGTGTCTGTAGCTGTCTTCTGTCAGTGGACTAATTAACATATCTGTCATCCAAACTGCTCTGCATGCTGTTGATTTTAATTGCTTTAGTCACTACAATTACATACTCCAGTGAAATTATAGTTGCAATATATTGTAGGGAAGCCTGAAGCAGGATCTGTATATTTCATACTTGAAGTGCAAGTGCATAAAAAGATAATAGGATTTAACAGGTAGCCTTTTCAAAGTGCTCCAGTCATTCTAGCAATATTTTCTGTCTCACAGAATAACACTGTGCCTGGTTGCTTGATTATTAATAAGTAAAGGATGGTGACTGGTGAGATATGACTTGCTTTTCCTATTTAACTCCCTTCTGGAGCCCTATCTTGCACGGCATATGAGTTCAGTGAATAACAAGTGTCTGTTAATCCTAAAGTTAACCAAGTTATCATGGTAATTTTGTCTTTCTAATCAAGTTTAATGACAAACTAAGGGGCAGATAGTTTCTTAGAGCAACAGTCAAATCAGCTGCTACTCACTTCTACAGTGGACCTACTTTGGTGCCTTGTGTTTGCTGTGCTGTGTTTTCTGTTTGCTGTGGGAAGTTATCAGTGTGTACAGAAGGGTTTGCAGAATCCAGCCTTTAATGGGTTTGGTTTGTTGTGGTTTGGGGTTTTTTTGTAACCTTTAAATTTTTAATGCTGGAATGTATCAGTCTCAATATGTGACTGCTGGGTAGATTACAGAGTCTCAGAATAAGCTGAGTTGGAAGGAACCCACAAGGATCATTGAGTCCAGCTCCTAGCCCTGCACAGGACATCTCCAGGGGTCATGCCATGAGATTAGAAATGGGGAAGTCAATTCTCTGTTACAGTGAACCAATATATCACTCAAGTCTGTTAAGCAGCATTTCTCTTTTTTGAATGCATTTTGCCAATTTGCTGGTAGAAAACACGTGTAAATTAAGTTAACTAATGGGTTAAGTCAGGTTTATGGTTCCTGTGTGTCTCTGGAACAGGATAAAATGGCCAGAGAGTGTCTAGTGAATGTGTGTTTTGGTCCAATATTTATTTAAGATGCAAAACATCTTATTTTACTGTTGATCTTTAACTTCAATCAATCTACTGGTTGGTTGCTTGCAAGTCAAATCCATTATTATTTGAGTAGCTGTTTTAACTTGTATAGCTGCCACATACTCACACCAGACATCTGCTTTTCAGTGAAAACATGAAGAGTGAGTAAGATAGCCCTCAGCTATTTACTTTATTTTGTGAACTATGGAAAAATTCAGATATTCCAAGTTATTTGTACATGTATGTATGGAGTAATGAATTCTTTCATTATGTCTCTATCATGCCATTCTTTGAATTAGTTCTCTGATGAAACCAGTTGCTGTTTAAATATCAGTTCCAGAGGTCATTAACACACATTTTAAAGCCTGCATATCAGGTGGAAATTTAAAAATCCATGTGATGTGGTGGCATAAGTCTCAAGACAAGAAAGTATTCTGAGTTCACATACTAAATTTTTGTATATCATGTTTACTCTTAAGTCTCAATCAGACACTTTTCTTTCTGCACACTTTTAAGTTTTCAAATGTTTACTTTTTTCCTTTCTTTTCAACAGATATAAGTTTACCAAAATCAGCAACAATATGTTACACAGCTGCATTGCTCAAAGCCAGAGCTGTCTCTGACAAGTAAGTGCTTAAGAACCACTGTCCAGCAAAATTCCTGATTTAATGTAAGGTTTTTCTTAGCTGAGCCCACACCCTAACAATGTGCTGTTTTAGCAGGAAAATTTAAGACCTGCGGTAAATTGATAAAATTACTTTATATGTAATAAAATTGTAGTGATAAAACATTGCACTTGAGATGCTAAGCAAGAAGAAAAGAAGAGAAATAGCATAAATTCAGTTCTTGTTTGGTTTTATATATACTGTCTGGGTGAGCTTTGGCTTCCTAGATAGTATAGTGAAGATGCAATGGAGAGGGTTGTGTGGCTGAACCTTTTGAACTTTGTGTAAACCTGACCACAAAAAGGTAATAACTAAATGTGGATGCACTGGTAACAATGTCATTTTACAAGTGCTGTCAGCAGACTGCCCATCTGATTAAATAGCAGCAGGTGGATTTAGCATTGTTATGTCAGGGATTCTCAGAGGTAGATGACGTTCATGTTTTTAGACACACAAATATCTGTTCATTCCTTTTATGTTTTTCTTTTGGGTCTCAACCTTCCAAGGTGCTGAGCACATCTATTTGGTGCCTGTGGACTCGAGAGCACTGGCTCATTCTGAAGGGGTGCTCAGCTCCTTGTGAGATGGAGCTCAAAAATCCCCATTCTGCTCTCAGATGCCTTCACACAAATCTCAGGCAGAGTTGTGTCTGTGCATCTGAGGGTCGAATGCCCCCTGAAGTTGAAAAGCAAGTGGAGTGGAAAGCCATTTTCTTGACTGACATCCTGACAGTTTTTGCTTTTAAAGTGTATGTACACCTCAAGATTTAAGTAATTTTCTTTCATTCTTTTTATCCTGTAGATCGCCAGTACCTACTGCAACATCTTTCCTCCCTACACAGCGACTCCAGCTTGGGAGGGCAGGGCTAAGGTTGTCACAGCTTTCCCTGTGGTGTCTGCCTGCCAAGTACAGCTCTGGAGTTAGCCGTGGGGTGTGAGGTGAGAAAGAGATTGCATGGTCTGGTTTTTTATTCATTGGGGCAGATGATTTGCCCACAGTTTGGGCATGCTACCCTCAATGGTGCTGCAGCCAGTAGACCACCTGCTACTGCTGCTGCATTGTGCTGCCATCTCAACCTGATCCAGGGGCATTGGGTTGGGAACCTTCCCAAAACTTCCCCAAACCTGTTTTTAATAGAAACCCTCCAACAATAATTTGGCACTGGTTGTTTGGGGGTTTTTTTGGTCTTCTTATTTTTTTCTTTTATTTTCTTTTTTTTTCTGCAATTTCAGCCTTGAATATGCCCCTAGCAAGGTACCTAGAGCAAATTTAGATTAGTGACAGAGAAGGGACTGTTTGAGCTGACAATCTGCCATGATTAGATACAAACGTGCTTTCCGCTTCTGCTGGGATTTTTATTGGCCTTGATGTAATAGATCACTCAGAGTTTCCACTTGCTATGGAAGTTTGGAGAGCATAGGAAAATTACTCAGTTTGGTTACATGGGCCCATGTTCTAGATTCCTCTTCTGACTTTTTTCTTACTAGCATTTCTGACCTAATGTGTTTGTTTCTTTGCTTTTGTAGGTTTTCTCCAGAGGCTGCCTCAAGGCGAGGTCTGAGTACTGCAGAGATGAATGCAGTAGAAGCTATTCACAGAGCAGTAGAATTTAATCCACATGTGCCAAAAGTGAGTACTGAGAAAACATTGTTGTAGCTCTAACACTGCTGAGGATGTAACTCCTGATTTTTGTGTTAGAGTAATGAGTGCTGTTATGGAAAAGAGAGCAAACAGTGGAAAGGGAGAAAAGCTGATAGTATGCACAGTTTTTCCGTTTGCGATGTCGCGTTCAGGACTGTGCAGCTTGGAATTTTAGCTGGATTTCCCCAAATGCTGTGCTGCAGGCAGATCATGCATAAAGATAGATTATTATTTGCAAAATAGTTATATATGATCTTCTAGATCAAGGTAGCATATTTTATTTGTTTTGATAATTATATGTAAGAAAATGTTTTTGGCACGCTGTACTAAAGAACCTATCTTTGGAGTTCATGGTGTGCTTCATATAAGTTGCATTAGTAATTCCTTATGCAGCAACCTGTCACTAAGTTCTGAGAATGCAAAGCTCAAAGACAAAGAATTGCTGAGAGCTGCAAAGTTAAAAAAAAGCATTTGTGTTCTAATTCCCTTACCTGCTCTCTGGGGTTTGTATCTCAGCAGTAAGAATGTTGCCAAGAGGTTGCTGAAGGCTAAAGGCAGATTTTTTTTTTTGGCAACTGGACCTTTTTGGCCTCTGAACTTCACCCTACAAAGCTTTGGGCTAGTACTGCCCTTTGAATGTAAGCAGCAGCAAACTGGGATGTGTAGGGAGCCTATTCATTAGGTACAGTTGGAAACCAAGTCTGGTCAAGATAAACCCAAACCCTCTTTCCTATGTATGCATGGATTGCAGAAAGTTAATTCTCATGCACTGCAGGAATGAAATGTTTTCTCTGTGAGCTTTCTCTGTTATGCCAACCACTAAATAGCATGGTGTAGCTGTCTGAAAGTTAGACTGTTTGCTTAATAAAATCATCTAGATTTCCTCTACAGGCAGTGGAAAGAATGAATTGTCTTAGACATCTTTAGACAGACTTTTCCTCCTCAGTGTTTCTATACTGACTATTAAAGGAGCAACTCCTCTCCAATAAAAGCCTGATTTTTAGACAACAAAGTTTAGGTGAGAGTGAGTCCTTATGTAATATTAGCCAAGCTTCTATTTTTGTGCCATTCTGTAGAGGGAGAGCATTAAATAGCTTGACTCCAGGCCTTCTCTGTTTACTTTCTTCCATCCCAATGGTTCTTGCAACAACAGAACCATTGGTATTTTTCTTCTGCCCAGTTGACAGTTTAACTCTCTAGCACAGTCCTGTTCTGGACAAACCTTTCTAAGTGTTTTACTGAAGCCCAGTTAGAGATCTTGCCAAGGAAAAATACCAAGTTAGCCTGTCATGAGCAATCCTTGAGAGCCTGTTCCGTTTTCCTCACTTATCTCCATGCTATTGATAAATGTTTCCATCACAGTCTCTTGTAACAGTTTGCATACTAACATTCCCATATAAACACAGTGTTTCTATCCTCTCTAAATGAATGGCTTTGTGTTTATGTCTCTCATCAGTTACTCTTGAGTGGGGATCTTTTTGTTTTAGGTCAGTTTTTCTAGTCTGGCTGTTTCTGGGACTGGTTTATTCACTGTTCAGGGACAGAGATAGTTGGTGCACTGGCCTCCCCTTCTGTGCATGCTCCTAATGTCCATCCTGCTATTGTCTCCAGGCTCTGTACTGCCATGAAACTGAGGCCAAGTCTTCATTTAATACCTTTGTGCTTTTTCTGTTTCTCCTTAAGACCTTGATGTTCTTTGGTATGACCTCCTTTTCAAAATCTACTTTACTGTAAGTTGTGGCATTTGCACCATAACATCTGCCCTTCCAGATCTCCAAGATCATGCTTTTCTTGTAGATCAGAACTTTCATTCATCCTTTTTGACCTCCTCCTTTCTAGGCAGCTTCTGGTTAGGTGGCTGTTCAATAAGAGGCTGAATTTCCTCTCTCACAAATATGTGTGAAATACAGATTCTATATTATTTTCTCTACTTTTGATATAAAGAAATTCCAATCCTCTTCCTCCTTAAGTTCATGTTGTTAATTGATTCCTTCTGTTTTTCAAAGTCTGACACTCTTAAATTGAAAACCTTTGTGAAACATAAATTACCAGGATGATAATGTAGTAATAGGAGCAGACTCCAGAGGTTCTTTTAGTTCATATTTTAACATTAAAACAGAATATCCTAATACAAATTAATATACAGCAGCGCTGATTTCAGACTCATTCCTGCTGCTATTAGCTAAAGGACATTAAGGTGTGAAAGTTCATTTTTGGTTATAATTTTACACACTGTGTGGATGTTACACCTCATAATAATTAATTACTCAGTTGTAACTGAAGTCATATCCCATTTGTTTTTAATGAAACAGGGATAAGTTTTAGCAAGCAGCATCACAAGAAATCTAACAGGGCCACAAAACTAATGTGTGTTCAGGGCTTCTCTAGGATTTGAACGTTAATGAGTCTTTTGTTCAGAGTGAGGAAGAAATAAACTACTAATGTGACAAATTATTTAACACACTACACAAAAATTTAAGTTTAACAGACAGGGTTGTATTGCCACTGAAGCTATAGTTCCAGAAGGGTTTGTATGTACATACTATATCATGAAGAGTACATAATTTGTGGAGTGGTTGGGGAGAAAGGTATATAAAAAACACAGACACACAATTTCAGCAATATTATTTATGTATGTTCGGGGCTTCCCTACTTGTATGGAACAGGACTAAAAAGCTAATACTGATAAGCTACCACAGCTGTCTCTTGGACATTTCTCAGTGGAACACCCTTCCTGAATAGATTTGCAGAGCTCTTTCACTTCATTCAAACTCCTCCTGAAAAGCACCCCCATCCTTTCTGTGATGTATGAGACTAGAGGTCTCATTACAGAGAAAACAGATCATGGTCCACGTATCTGATTGTTAAAAGTGAGTCAAAAGTATGTCCTGCACACAGTTGTATGGGTTTGTATGTAAGCCAGGAGCTGATTTGAAGAGAGTCTTCACTGAAGTATGCTGCATTTCAATCAGGCAACTTAAATATTGATGTTACTTTAAGAAATGCCAAATTTGTCTATAAACAGTCTCTTAAAATGATGTAACAAACCATTGACTTAAACACTTTTAAAGATTCATCTGTTATCTGTTGCATCCCTTCTCATTTTTTTTCTTATTTATTTTGATTTTCTTAGTAAGAACTGTGTCTGTCCGTATGCTTGTGTGGTTTCTAGTAAGTTTTAGTTGCTAATAGAAACAAATAATGCAAACAAATTCATAGACCAGATGGGAAATTAATCTGTTCCACACACCCCATGATATTACAGAGAAACTATTTGAGATATGTTTGAGAGAGTTTTTAACTCTTCAGTGAGACAGTGATTTGTTGTATTTCCAGCAGAAAGGCCAAACTTCTTAATTACCCCCAATTCAATGAGAATTTGAAAGGTGACCTGGGTATATAGAAACCAGTATGTTGGAACTTTCTTAAGCTTATGCTGTTCATCCCATGGGGAGGAGGAGAGTTCCTGTTCAAGCAATGTTAAATTCTCGTATTCTGGCCTGGAAGGATGCTGTCACAGGTGCAGGAGTGACTGTTGCCTGTTTGAGACCTGAGCTGTAATTTCAGAGTCAAATTGCACAATTGAGGAAAAGAAGGAAACCTGCCTGAGTTAGGTTGATTTATTTTATAAAAGGTCACTGAAATAATGTGGAATGCTAAAAGCACTCCCAGCAGGAGAGCATTAGGAGCCAGAGAGCTGTCAATATTGTGAAATAGATAATGTATACTCAATCGATTTAAACAAGAGAAGTATAAATTCCACCCTGTTGCACTTCATGTATGCGAGGTCCATTGTCATTCTGCAGATGCTCATTAAACACGTGCCTGTAGGTGTACAGAATGGCTGTAGCTCAGCTCTGTCTATCACAGTGTTGTGTAACTGGCCCAGAAGCCCTCTGTAAAAGTACATGAAAAACTATAGTTACACTTGTAATTCCTAAACATAGGTCTTTGACAAAAAAAAGGTTAGATTAGAGGGCGAGGAAAGAGAGATCAGAAAAAGCAAAGACAACCCAAAAAAACAAAACCCCAAGCCAGAACAATGCAGTGGCAAAGGGCTAATTGAGCTATCTCACGATGGCAGAAATCATTGTGCAACTCCAATATTTGCTTCTAACTTCATTGAGACCGGGCCATAGAATCATCAAATCAAAGAAAATCCCAGGATGGAAGGGACCCACAAGGATCATCAAGTCCAACTCCCAGCCCTGCACAGCACCATCCTCAGGAGTCACACGCTGTGCCCAAGAACATTGTCCAAAGGCTTATTCTGTCAGGCTTGGTGCTGTGACCACTGCCCTGGGGGAGCCTGTTCCAGTGTTCAACAAGTCCTGTCACTTGCCACAAGAGTGAAGAGATCTTTCTGGCTGAAATTTTCTAGGCTGGTTCATTTTTTGAAGGAACATAATAAGGCCAGATGGTGATGGCATTTTATTTCTTGTTCTGATTAAACTTCTTCATTTGTTCCTGAAAAACAAATGCAGTTGGAGATGTGTTGGTCTTACCATCTGGATTTCCTCCATGAATGCCTAGCTCTTAGCTAGATTTCTCATTTAGCCTGTTGTTTGATTCTCCCTCTGAAGTGGAACCATGCTTGGGTTCAGGGTTCTGTCAGGATGACAGAGGGCTCCCCTCTTCTCTGTGTGTTCAAAGGATTTACAAGGAATTGAAGTTTCATTACTTATATTACTTAAATTACCACGTTGTGGTTCAGTCTGGGTGGATGCCAGTGTATCAGGAGTTAGAGTTAATAGGGAGTCTGTCAAGAGATTTAGGTATGAATTTTAGTGGTATGATTGGATTTTGTGTCCCTGTTAGTCCTGTGAGAACAAGGGCTGTATTCTGGAATAAGGCCTTTGGAAATTTTGAGATATGAACAGTCAGACTCCCACCCTGAAGTCTTTGGTGGCTCTGGAGAAGACTGCACCTGTCTAGTATAGTACCTTTGATGAAGTGCAGTAGCAGGCTCTTGGAAACTACAGTCAGATATCTTTGGGCTGATTTTTTTCCAAGTTGGTGCATGCAGTAGTTCCTCAGGGTTGTAGTTCACACATTATATGGACAGCACGGGGACTGCAGCTCATTGGATGGTTTTTAAAGAAAGATTTTAGATTTTTTTATTATTTAGTTCATTTGACTGAAATTTGTCTACTTGTCCAATACAAAACGTTTCAGGGTGACTGTGTTGGTTTCACAGACAACCTGCTGGAAACGCAGCAGATTGCTGGGGCTCAGTCCTGCCTCTGAAAGATGCAGGAGCAGTAGCCTACAGTTCCCAAAAAGGGGGCTGCCCTCAGCTGTCTCCAGGTGGACCCTTAGCCCTGCCAGCAAAACCTCCAAGAACCCAAATGCCCTCTGGGCTCTTGAACTCTCCTTGAAAATACAGCAGTGCACCAATGGATATGATATTATAGGACATCAAGACCATCCTAATTTTTATGGACAGACATATCTCTCCTTCCATAATAATCAAGCCCTACTTACAGCTAGAGGCAGCTTTTTGGTAGCCTTTACTAATGCTCAGAGAACTTAAGTAGATGGAGGCCTTCAGGTGCCATCTCCCAAAACCATTTCTTTGTGTACTTGAGAAATTTGATCTTTTTTGTTCTGGGAAGTGCCTGACGAGAACTGTACTAATTGTTCCAGACAGGGTCTCTCTGGGGCTGTGTACAGTCAGTGTTCCTGCTGGAAGTGCCTCCAGAATAAATTAATTGACAGTTTGTATGCCCAGGAGGTGTGGCTGACATTTATGCATAAAATAAAAACATTTAGGAGTCACAAATGAGTCTTGAGCCACCTATCAACTTTGTGTGTGGGTCTTGTGAGTGTCACCAGACCAGGTAATGGACCTTTTATTCAGGAAGGTGGTGGTGATACCGTAGCGAGGGAAGAGGGTTTCACGTTTTGATTGGAGGCACTTCTAAAAATAACAAGTAATAAATAAGAATCAAAATAACACATTGTCTTTTAACACTCCTAGAAATATAACATTCCTTCCTGGTTTTTCTTTCCCTACTAATAGTGACATGTCATTGGGTTTATTTGTTTTTTTCCTTTGGTTGAAACATCTGAATTTTGAGAACTTATTTTCTCAATTGATTTTGCAGAAAATATGGAAATAAGAGTTAATGTTCTAAATTAATAAAACAGGTAGAAACCTGCAGCTCTTGCAGCTGTATTCCATTCTGCTCAAGAGATATAATGTGTGTTTTTAAAAGGGTGAGGCATTCGTTAGGGCAGTGAATGTTTGCTGTATCTGTGTAAGCCTGGCAGCTCCCTCCCTCTTGTCAACTCTTTATTCTGTTCTCTCTATCACCCTTAATCCCCTGGACTGCCTACTAAATTGCAGTTTCTTCCATTAATCTATCTGGCCTGCAGCTCTCTTAGATTTTTCTGAAAGGCTTTAGGGAAAATCCAGGTATCACACTCAACTACTCCCACTGCTAATTCAGTTTCTCTTCCTTGAATAGAAGGGTGAACGTGTGATTTCTCTTTAAGGTATTTATTTATTCCCCAGGATTGACAGTGCTCTGTTTTGATCATGAGCTCTCCAAATCTTTTACCTGCTTGGCAGCTCCTTCAGACACAGGGGTGACATGCTCTAGGACATGCTCCACGAAATCATGCTGTTGGTGCTTATTTCCCTCTGCCCTTTTCTTTGCCTTTCCACAAGGCTGACTTCGAATCCTCATTCCTTTCTTTTGCCTTCTTTTCTGCACCAGCACATCCTGTTCACAAAAGTCAGCATTTATCAGGGTTGTGCAAGGTTGACACCACCCATGCCTCCCTTTTGCCTTCAGTGCCAGGTTGCCTCCTCATGGGTGCCTGCCCTGGGAAGCTGTCAGTCCCTAGGTCCTGCAGTTCTCCTCCTTCCGCCCAGGCTGTAGCACGGGGTGAAATGGAGGGGCTGCACACTCCCTTCTGCATTGCCAGTGACCAGCCATACCTTTCCTTTCCCAGCCTCGAGCTGGGGCCTGACTCACCTGCTGCCTTTTGTGTGAACTTGAACAGTCTGGTGGGGAGAAGGTTGGATCTTGGGCATCCTGGAAGAGAGTGACAGTTCTCTGTGCTGTGGAAGAGCAGTCAGCACACAGCTGGGCAATGTTAGGCTCCTCAGGAGAACTGACTAACAGGAGCTGATTCAGCAGCTTGTTTTCTGCCTGTCTTTTCCTGTAAAGGATGGCAGCAAGGGGTGTATCTTTAGGCTCTGCTATTTCTTTCCCCTCCACTAACTGAAATGTAGTAACACCCGTGATGCCTGCTGAGCTGGTGTTAGTTGCCTCTGAGGTTAACTGTTAGTCCATGGATGGAGGAGGGAGGAAAAATCACCTGCTTGAATAATGTCTGAGACCTCTACCTTTTCCTATGTCATGAAGCCTCTGTGTGTTTCATCTGCTTCTGCTGGGTGGGGGGAGCCAGTTATGGGGAAATTTTCTGTGAAGATTGCTTTGGGCTTAGCCAGTGGTACTTTTAATGGCACATTCAACAACTATTTCAAGTAGCGAGCTTAAAGGTCCTATACTTTTACCCCCACCCGGGGCAATCAGGCTCTTGTTACATTTTTTAACATTTTTACTTTTTAACTTGTTCTTAGCTACTTAGGTGGCTGTGAGCTTGTGTGTTCACAGACCTCACAACCAGTTAATGACAATGCAACTCTGAGTGCTGTATGTTTCCTTATAGAAAGACTTTGTCCATCAAAATGCTTAAAGTCGTTTTCATTTTATTGTAAACATTTTTAATTAAAAAGCTCTCGTAATTAAATTCCATTTTCTGCTTTGAGCCCCTTTTTAATCTCCTTCTATAAGAGAGATGTTCCATTTTGAATTTCTCTCTAGTCCCCATACTACTGCTGTAGAGCAGAACCGTCTGACAGCATATCTTAGTCTTTGGGAATAATTCAATAGTTGTCTTCAAGTGCAGTTGGTGATGTTACATATTTGATGGAACCTTATGAGAAAAAAGTGCTTTAGGGAAGTAGACCTTTCAGTGTGCATTATAGAATTGCAGTCAGCTTTCTGTGTTTTGTATTACCTCTGCAATAATTGTGCTCTGCTTTTTTATTTCAGTATCTACTAGAAATGAAAAGCCTAATTCTGCCCCCTGAACATATTCTGAAGAGAGGGGACAGTGAAGCAATAGCATATGCTTTCTTTCATCTTCAACACTGGAAAAGAGTAGAGGGGGCATTGAACCTCTTACACTGTACATGGGAAGGCAGTAAGTAATCCTCTTTCTTACAAAGGAGATGATCAAATATTTTTATTGAATGCAATAAAAAAGTAATAGTTTTTGTCAAGTATAGTATGTAAGAATTTTGGACACCAGTTACATCCACGCCAGCATATTTGAAATATTTGAAATTTGAACGGAAAACACAAACTTAATTTAATGAGTAAAAGGAGTTTGAAGTCTTGAATTGTGTTTGCTGTGTAATACTGAACAAAATTTCCCAACCTCTTTAAGACATATTTTCTTGCTCATGGATAAGTAGATAATAATTTAACATACTTAATTCCAGGGTTGTAGGGATCTGTTTGTCATTACTTGAATAAATAGTTTCAAACTGAGAGAATGTTCAGATTAGACATAAACAAAAGATGTTTTGCAGTAAGGGTGGTGAGGCACTGGGACAGGTTGCCCAGAGAAGTTGTGGATGCACCATCCCTCCAAGTGTTCAAGACCAGGTTGGTTGAGGCTTCCAGCAACTTGGTCTAGTGAAAGGTGTCCCTGTTCATGGCATGGAGTTGGAACTAGATTATCTTTAAAGGTCTCTCCGAACTCACAGCATTTTGTGATTCTGTGAATGCTTTGATATTTGGAAATTATGAGTATGCCTTATAGACAGATATATATATTAATGTGTAATATAAAGCAAGACTGTATTTTGTGGCTTTTTTTAAACTGACAAACTGGAGTGAATTTAGTGAAGGATTAGTGGGATGCACAAGGGACTGGAATATATGATATAGGATAAAATGCTGAGGAAGCTGGTTTTGTTCAAGTTGGAGAAGTGTTACTGTGGGTGAAGAGATGATCCAGTTGCTGTCTTTCACCACCCAACAAAGAGATGATATGGAAGAGAGAGTCACAGTCTTCACAGAATGGCCCAGCATAAAGACAAGAATACACACAAGTTCAAACCGTATAAATTTAATCCAGACCTAAGAAATATATTCACAGTGAGAGGGATCTGTTGGATCTCCAGCCCCAGAGATGCTCAGAGCTCTGCTTGACATAGTTCTGGGCAATCCAACCTAACTCCAGAGAAAAGGAGACTCAGAGGTGATCTTACCACTCTCTACAGCTTCCTGAAGGGTGGTTGCAGTCAGCTGGGGGTTGGTCTCTCTCCAGGCAGCAACAGACAGAAGGAGAGGACACAGTCTCAAGCTACATCAAGGGAAGTACAGGTTGAATATTAGGAAAAGGTTTTTCACAGAAAGAGTGATAAAGTATTGGAATGGCCTGCCCAGGGAAGTGGTAGAATCACTATCCCTGGATGTGTTTAAAAAAAGACTGGAGGTGGCACTTGGTGCCGTGGTCTAGTGTTAGAGGTGTTAAAGTATGGTTGGACTTGATGATCTTGAAGGTCTCTTCCAACCTAGAAATTCTGTGATTCTGTGATTCTCTGAACTCAGAAATGACCCTGCTTTGAGTGGGAGGTTGGAGTATATGACTTCCAAAGGTCATATACTAACCTCCTAATGTATCTTATCATGTCTTTGAGATGTGTTTCTTACCAGGTTTCAGAGAATTTAAAAGTACAACTTACAATCAGCCTTCGTTGGCCTTTCTTCTGATGCAGTTTTTTCCTTTATGTAATCTAGTTCCCTGTTTCTGGTCTGCTTTATTCTTCTCTTTTTCATCCTCTCCATATGTTATTATATCAACTTCTGCATGTGTGTGTTTCACCATTTTTTCTCCTCATTTAGCTTTGATAGAAAAGATAAAAATTTTGTTACCATGATAATTCCTATAGAAATTTACTTAGTACTGCCAGTGTAAAAGGTGATTTACAATCTCAGTAAATTTACAGTATGAAATGACCTGTACTTGCCTCATTTGCAATGTAGGCTCCCTGAGGATGCACTGGTTTTATTTCTAGGTTATAGAACACCTTGCTCAGAAATCCATACCAGTGCTGCCTGGGGTTTGCTTTGCTGCATTCTTCTCTGTCATATCTGCTAGCTCTTCTCCCATTATTTCTCTCAGTCTATTATTTTCTCTGTCATAGCTTCTTTCCCAATGGCTTATTTCCAGTGATTTCCTTTTACGCCGTGTTCCTTCTCTTCTGGGTCCTTTAGCCCAGGGTTCATTGTTCCGTCAGTAAAAGCAGGATTTTGTAGGGAAGAGCCTGAACAGATCTTCTTTTGCTTTGTCAGGCTGGGGAGCCCCTAAAGGGCTTTGTACCAGGACCTGGTTTTGGCACCAGTCTGGCTGCCCTGCAGTCCTCCTGCCACATAGGAAATGAGTCATTTGTGCCTGAAGGCAACACAGGGAATTCTCATCTAACTACATTCCCCTTCTTATTATCTCCACATTCAGCAATCTGAACACATCATTTATTAGCTAATAGCTGTATAATAGCCTGTAAATATGTAAATTAGTATCATTGCATAACTTCTGCAGAAAAATCCATAATTCATTTTGTACAGTGATTTCAGAAAAACATAAACAGTGCACGAGTCCTCAGAATTTTTGTTCAAATTTTGCTCTCACATGAAGACAACCAAGGGTTTTAATGCTTTCACAGTGTCCTGTCCAATAACCATAACATTTGGTCCATATCTTGGCATTTCTGCATAACTAAGTGAAAACCAGTGAAGACATGACAAGAGAAGTTAAATGTAATTAAATACTGGTTTTAACCAACAGTCTACATATAATACATGGTCAGTTGCCCTCACCTTCTTTCTATATGTTTGTAGGCATTTTATTTGCAGTACAACTATAAAAGCCCAAGTTTGGGCCAGGTTCTCTGTACAGGTCTGCAGTTTTAAAGTGTAACCAAGTTCCAAAAGTGTCTAGAGTGATGGTTTGTCACTATTGGTTTCTAAACTTGTGTCAAAATCCCTACTGTTTGCATGAAGAAGAGAAACCCAGGGGTTCCCAAACGCTTCAGTGGCTCTTGCAGCAAGTACAATGGGTCAGTGGCAAACTGCCACTGTGCTACCTGAGTCAATGAATGTAAAATAGGATCAGATAATACCCTAGGAGTAAGGCAGAGCAGTACCTACATAAACATAAATGGATCCAGATGAACCAGAGCACTTCCTTCCATGGCTAATAACATTGCTAAATAAAGCTGTTTTGCTGTAAATATCCCATGGTCTCACGTCAACCATGACTGCTTAAATTGAGTAAAATCTATCCAAACATTTTTTCATTTGCTTTATAAAAATAACATGTTTCCCTCACATTTTATTTTCATTAAAATCTTAATACTGCTGGGATTTAGGGTAAGGTAAAGGAGGCTTAATTGTCTGTTTCAATATTAAGCCAAATTGGAAGGAAAAACTTGTGTTACGGATTTAGAAGAAATGAGCATTGAACATCATCCCACATAATGTTTTTGTACAGACATTCAAGTTTGTTGTGTGTTAAGATCATACACAGCTTGGATTATTGTACTTGGAGTTTGCTTTTTGGGTTGCTATGGAGAGGGGTGGTTAATGCTAGAGGAGCATTACAGCCCAGGTTGGTTTGCAGTCTTTCAGGATCTCTGCCTTCTTTACTGTTGCTTTAAATGCAGCAATCAAGAAAAAATACAATAATATAATTTCACAAAAAATACAGCTAACATAATTTCAAATGCAATTACAGCTGAAAATATTGGAGGAGCATGTATTTCAACAAATTCTTAAGTTGCCCTCTGAGTGAGAGATAATGGAGTGTTAGTGTGTGGTTGTGGGCTGTACCTTACAACTAAAGTGTACATACAGTGCTTCTAGGACATCTGTTGGGGAAAATATTGCTTCAATGATTGATGTTCATAGGAATAGTGAGAATAACATGTTGATGACATTTTAACAGTGAAAATAATATATAGGATAACAGAAAAGGATGTCTTGATTGCAAAGCTGTATTTCAGTCAAGTATTCTGATATTTCCATAAACCACTCAGATGGCCTATGACATCAGCATCATGGAGATTTAGTAATCCATTTCCCTCCCTCTCTGTTACGATTTTCAATTTTAAAAATTCATAAGATTAAGTATTATTTAATCCATGACCTGAAGATTTATATTGGAAACCTGACTTGATCCACTGCATTTAGAAAGAATGCGTGACAGGAACCTGGGTTTGATAATTTAGTATTGATCTTTGATGGCCAAATAGAAAATGAAAACGTGACTGTATTGGAAAACTGGTCCTCAGAGCTTGTGTCATCCGTGTTACCTGGCTTGTTGGAGTGTGATGGAAAAAAGAGTAGTGTATTTTTTCCATGAAAAACTTTCATTATTCTTGATGCACAGGGACTGTGATATTGCTCTGAATTTACAGGCTTGGCTGGTCATTTTTGTAGGCTATACCTGTTATATCAGATACACTTCTGAAATTTAAAAATTGGGCAGCCTTAAAGCCTAAGACGAAATGTGTAAATTTGGCTATGGAATTGGAAGTATAATGGGCTTTGATTATGCAAACATTTTTGTATGTCCTTGTAATGTGGTCTCACCTGACATTCATGAACAGTGTCTCAAGAATAAAAACAAAATAGGAGTTTCTGTGGTTAAAAGCTCAATAGATTTCTATTTTGGCATTTCATTAAGCAATTTATATGCTGTTTGCCACCAAATATGAATGTTTTGTCTATGTTTGATTTTCAGAGTTGCAAGTATTTTTTAATATGACTGCCACATTGAGTAATTTATGCACTGTGTTTTCTTTTCAGCTTTCAGAATGATCCCCTATCCACTGGAAAAAGGACATCTTTTCTACCCTTACCCTATTTGTACAGAAACTGCAGATAGAGAACTACTACCGTGTATGTTCAATGTTTTTCTCATGACTGACACTGAAGAATTGTTTACCTGAGTCTTGCAGCACCGGTCTCCTTTGATGCCTTTTAAACTGAGTACACTGGATTGGATCAAGCAGATTGACAGTGAGCCTCTGGAGCTCCTGTGATGGTTCAAGAGGCAGCTCCTCAGCACAGTTCATGACAATTAGCTGTATTTATTATTTTTGACAGCTTACAGACAGAGAGGGAGATTACCAAAGAGATCCAAATCAGTTAGATCTTGCTATTTTCTCTTGCCAAGACACTGATCTTTCATCTAGGTTAACATCCCATCAGACTAAAAGCACAGTGTCACAGCCTTGTTAATCTTTGGTAGACACACCAGCTACTTAAATTCCAAAGCAGGATCCAGCTTGCTTGAGGACAGCTGGATCATTACTGCAGCTGGTACTCATGACAGGCTGTGCTTATGTTTTCCAAAAAAGCAGTCTTAAAGAGCAAGAAAGGGTTTTCTTCATGTTCTGGTGTGTGCACTATTATGAAGAGATTGATGTGAAGTCATCTCCATCAATTTTATGTGGGTTTATGGTGTGTATTAGGGAAGTGCCAGCAGTGTTCCCAGATATGGATATAAGGAGAGGTCCAGCCCTCCAGAAGCGTTACAGTCCAAGCTAATGAGAGTCACTGCAGTGCATGCAGTGAAGGACAGGAATGCAGAGGAAGAGCCAAAGCAGCCAATCTTGCAGTTACACTTCATTCCCACATGTGTTCTCTCTGTGGGACTTTGTGTGAGCACAAGTGGAACACACACAAGTTTGCAGGGTCAGGGCAGAGGAGGCAAATAAAAGTTGATCCAAGGAAGAGGATTATTCTCTCACCTTCCTCCCAAAGAAGGAATAAAGAAAAAAATGTTTTGGAACAAGTGAAATGAAGCCTGCTTCTGCTGGGAAGGCTGGTTTTGAGGGCATTTGCACCCTTTGTAGTCTTTCATTCAGAACCTCCCTGGTTTGGGCTGAAAAAGGTGCTGCCTCTTTTTATAAGCCTACATGAGTAAACATTAGGTGAGAATAATACAGCGAAAATCCACTCATTGCAAGTCTCTCCTTCCCAGCACATTCTTGCTGATATTACGCAGAAATCCTTGGCAACTGACAGTATCTCCCCACCCCATTATAATCATCCTAATTATAACAACACCTCTGAGTGCGCTGCTTGCTTTACTCAGAGGGATGCTGAGCTGGGGAGGGTGGAGTGTCAGGAGATTTCGGAATGACAGAGCCATGCAGAATAGCTCAGCCTTCTCTTTTTAGATGCAAAACTCATCGTTGTTGTCAAATGTTACAAGCTAACAGCGGGACTCCAGCAGCCTGTGCAGGCAGTGTGTTCTGCTCATGCAGTGATGGGAAATGCCTCTCAGGGCAGAATCTCCTGGGTTAGAGGAGGGAAGGGTTTAGCAGGTGGGTTAGAGGGGTTTCACATACCTGTCCACACCCTTTAATTGTGCATGTCAGCTGGAATTATATCAGAACACAAAAATCTGATAGGCTCTCCAAATTAAAAATATCAGTTACAAAACTTATGCCCTGACTGGATAACAGACTGAAACAGCAGGTTTGAGTCTGTGTGAAAAGGCAGTGCAAGAAAAGCGCAAGAGATCCTGGATATCAAGTCCATGTTCTGGTACTTCTGATCTCTACATTTATTTTAAATCAAAAAGAAGTTGTAATCTATCCATGCTTTTGGTTTTTTAACCAATCAAACTAGGAGACTTAAGAGTCAGGCATATTTTTAGTTTTTAATATTTTAATTTAAATTCTTAAGAATTCTTGCTTTTGATTTTGAGAACCACTCCACTCTGGATGAATGCAGTCATGAATGTTATCCTGCCAGGTTGCTGGATTACCCTGTGTTTATGTTGTCTGTAAGTGCAAAGAGATGAGAGCTGACCACTGAAGCAAAGAAAGTAGGCAAAACAGAAGAGTAGTGTTTCACATATATGAATAGCTGTAGGATTTGAGTATATGGGAAGCCTTGAGGTTGGTCCTATATGAGAAAAAGATGTTTCAATGTTTGCATTTATCTTGACTGTAGCTCTAAAGTATAGACTGAAGGAGTGAAACAGACAGATAAAAGAGTCCACCCGACCTTTTGCCAACCCAGGAGAATTTTCACCTTGAATCTGAGTTGCCATAAAAATTCAAGGGATATATCCTTCTGGTAAAATATTCATTATCCTCTTTTAACCTTTTTAGTCATCCCAGTGCTGCTTTTTCCAAAGTCCAGTGAAGGATTTTTTTATACCAGGTTCAAGAAAATTCCTGTGTTCCTGCCAGTGTATATTAACAAACATCTTAAAAATTCACTGTTGATTTAATTTCCAGGTTTTAAAATACATACTTAAATGTCATGCTTTTATCTTGCTCTGCAGATAAAACACTCAGAATTTGCAGTTACAAAGGCTGTAAGTTTTTACAGCCTGCTTTAACTGGTCTGCAGCAATGTTCCATATTGTTGGGCTCACTGCTGCTCCCGGGCACATGTTTCTGCACTCTGTGTGTCAGCTTAAGCAAACATGTAGCCATGGGGTTAGTTAATGATGTACATTAAAAAAATTGATGTTCTATATCTAAATCTGTTTTCTGGGATTAGCTGTGTTGCAGTGCTGCATTATAGTTATGCTGACACAAGGTAGACAAAAGTAATGCCAGAGTAAACCAGAAATAAGATCTTCAGAGAGAAATACTTGGCAGAGAAGGTGGACACAACAATAATGTCCTTAGATGTATCAGACCTTCCATCCTCTTCTTCTTTCAAATGCATCTTTGTGTGTCTCTGGTGGTTTAAATTATTTAAGAACGTTGGTTTGGTTTCGGGCTGGTGTTGTGTTTTGATTTTTTTTTTTCACTGTATAATGCCTTCCCCTTCTTTTATCTTTTTCTACAGCATTTCATGAGGTTTCAGTTTATCCTAAGAAAGAGCTTCCCTTCTTCATCCTCTTCACTGCTGGACTCTGTTCTTTCACAGCCATGCTCGCCCTCCTGACACATCAGTTCCCAGAGCTTATGGGGGTCTTTGCAAAAGCCGTGAGTATTCTCTGCTGCTGCTCCCTTCTGCTAAATAAAGACACCAGTGCAGGAAAAGCTGAGCTAAGTACTGCCAGGTATTAAATAGCTGCATATTCAGAAGCATCAGGCCATGTCTGAGCAGGGGGACGTCTGCACAGCTGTCTGGGTTGCTAATCAGTAACAAAACACATTTGTCTTCTCTGGTTTATATGGCTCTCTTGTTAGGTTTGATGTCTTGTGGTTTTGTCCAAAAAAAAGGGCTTGGTGGGAAGAAGTGAATATCTGTATTTTCCTACATCATCCACTAAAATAAACTAACAACAGTTTGCAGAACCCCCTCTATTTTGTGTAGAGTCATAATGGCTGCTGTGATTTCCAATGCAGTAGAAACTCTCAATATGAGCAGAAATAGAATGTACTGTTAACCAGGACAAATTTCTGGGTTTTTTCCCTAAACTGCCAAGGAGGAAGTAGTCTCAATATTTCCCTCATAACTTTTCTGAACTACATCCAGAGAAGTCTCTCCTAATTCTGCTTTTTTAATCCACCAAGGATTAATAAATTTTGGAGGATGAGGGGGAAGAGCCATGAATTATTCTAAACTAAACTTTTTTCTTTGCAAAACCAAGAACATCACTGCTCCAGAATGCTAGGAGATGAAAAATCCACTAACAGAAAAGCTCTAGGATAGTAAATAATTCCTTTTCCAGTAAATACTGAATATCTTCTTTTATAATATATTTTCTCAAATATATTTATCTCTGTTCTAGGTCTCAGGTTTCCAAACTGGCCTCCTGGCTTTGTTTTTAATGTCTTTGGTACTTTTGATTTGGGGGTACAGGGAGTGGGGTGGAGGAGGCCAGGCTGAAAGGTTTTGGCAAATTCCAGATTGTCAGTACTCTTTCAAACCCCTTTGCAAAGGGCAAGAGGCTCCCTTTGCAGGTGAGCCAGGTCTTCTGTTAACCCAGGCCTGTGAGTGATAGAGGTCTGGTACAGCAACAGTTCATGCAACAAGAATTTTCTTTCATTACCTCTAGAAGACAGAAAATAAGATCAGTTGTAGCAGAAGATCTCTTCTCTCAGCAAAAGGTGCGGAAATGTACCTGAAATATTATTACTCATTCTTGTTTCTTGAGTGTGTACCTAGGTGTTAGGGAGACAATAAGTGTTTAACTTGGGCATGTGATCACAAACTTCTCTGGAAAGCTTTTCTTGTATTCTGGTTGGGGTTTTTTCTGTTCCTTAGTTACTGAAGTTACTGAAATGCAGGACCCTTGTTTGGCTCTTTGAATCAAATCTTTAGTTTTCTGATACTACCACAGCTGCAGATCCCAAATCTGTCCTTGTTAGCCTTGTTCCTGTGTTTATCAGCCTTGTATCCTGAACAAAGACCATGTGCTGGCAGCATAATGAGATTCTGTACTTACTTCTGCCACAGGCAGAATTGGAGAGAATTGGTAGACTGTTTTCATGGGCTCAAGTCACCTGGCTTTGGTTGCTGGCTGGATTGCAGAGAGAGAGGGAGAATGGAAGTTACACTGGTGGCATGTTGGTAATTGTTTCTCGATGGTGTGGAGCTTTCAGGTTCTAAAACCATTTGGTGAGTAGAATCAGACCAGAAGGATCTATTTCCCTGGTGTGTAAGTGCAGCTGCCACTGGTGTTAATATTAAGGTAGATACCCCAAGGCTCTCTATGGGGTTATTCAGTTCTGCATATCAGAGCAAGTAAAGCTTCTAGTTAGTAAGCACAGACAAGTAGAATTGAAGTGTGAGCTACATTATGTGCATAAAGATGGCAAAATTACTCAAGATATTCCAACCTTTATGGATGAAGTTACTATGTCTGTTAAGATGTATCATGGCTTTGTTCAGCTATATCTTGATCTTCATAAACCATGAGCAATTGCGAGGTTTTTTTCATGGGAAGGACAGAATTTAAGGGCCTGTGACATGGATTTAGTAGCTCATAGAAAGGCTTCAATTCAGAAGGCCTTTTTGTTGTCTTCTCTGGGAAAAGTGTCCCAGGTGCTTGCATGAAACTGAAGAAAGTCATGGCAGACACCTCTTTGAAATGCAGCTGTAGCAGGACAGAATAGAAGAGGTTGGGCCAGCCCTGATTCCTCCCTTTCAGTTTTAGGGAAGATCATTTCATAAGTAACAAATTCCCTAAATAGCTCAAAGATGAATGTGCTGTTTCTGTGGCTATGTTCATGGAACTCAATATTCCTGTCTGCTTGCTAGTCATAGTGATGGTGCTATGTTACACTGTGAAACTGCATCTATGCACATTATGTTGGACCTGGAAGTAAATTTGACTCTTCCATAACGAGACTGAAATAATCCAGTTCTGCCTTGATATTTTGTCAGACTAAGTAACCTTAAATGAACAGTAGATGTTAGCATTTTCTCTTGGCTAGGAAGAAGCATTTTCATAGCTGGTGCTTTTAGTTTCTGCTGGTCTTTCTAACAAAAGGCTTATGGAAGTCAATTAAGAAATAAATATAGGCAGAATGAATTTCTGATTCCATGGCTTGGATAAAATTGCCAGGCCACTGTGGCTAGTATCAAATTTCTTTCTATAGCATGCAGAAATTCCTGGGGAATCATTGAAAATATGTAAGTGCAGGGTCTTCTGTAACATGGTAACAATAACTGTATATCCTAAATAAAATTGAGAGATGTATTAACACAGAGGTCACTATATAATTGAAGTCAACAGACGTATCAAAAAGTGTACTGCCTAGTTAAATTTTTAAAATGAGGCAAACTTCAGAAAGATTTATTTTGTTTGCCTGAGGTCACTCACATGATGTGTCTCAGTATTTCCTGTGTGGTGGATGGGACCTCAGTTCAGCAGGTGAGTTTGCCCTGGGAGGTATTTCATCTGCTTGAACCTGAGCTAGGGAACAGATGCTGAGCTAGGGAACACATGCATCTGATCACCAGGACTTAGCACTGAATAGTCCATTTCTCCATGAAAACACCGATCACACTGTGGAAAACCTTGAAAAGAGACTTCTGGATCTATATTTAAATCAAATGGCACTATTCAGAAGGTGCTACCAGAAAGCTGCCCTCTGCCAGCTTTGAAATAGCCAGGTTGATGTTTTCTTCTCAAGCCCAACATAAGGTTTCCTATCACCTCTTCTGCCACCCTGAAGTCTTACTCTACTGCTAGTGCTGGTTTTTTTTATCTCTGTGGAAAAAGACAAAGTCAAAAGGAAATGCAAAGCAGTTTAAAAAATCCCAGAACCAAACCCTAAGAAGAAAGCTCAGTGTGTATCGTGCTGACTAAGCTGTCTTGGGTGCTGCCAACAAGCTGGATGGGCATCTGCTGAGGAAAGGAGCACCAGGAGCATTCCAAGGGCCAGACAGCCCTAGCACAGATACTGTTTACATCACCTTGAACAAAAGAGTAGGCAGCATCTTCAACTTCTTGTCAGCAAAGGTTTTGCTTGGACTTTATGGAAGTCAGGTTTTTGTATCCATGAGTTTAAATGTATTTTGTAGACCAATTGATTTTCCAGGTGGAGAAAAACTTGGCTTTAAGCTGCAGATAATTTGCTGAGTTTTTATAGAATGTTGTCAACTACTTGAGCAAAAAAATTCCTATGAATTGCAACAAAAGTCACTGTCAGGTAAATTATTCTTATTTCATTGATTTAGCAAGTATGTAATTTGCATTAGTTACAAAGCTGAGTTTTTTTCAAGCAGATGTGATGGTACAAGCTTACCACATAAATCAAGTGCTGCTCAAATAGCAGAAGATATCCTCTGAAGAGCCTTTTGCATTTTCCAGAATTAAAGGAACATATTTATTTAAGCACTTCAGAGCTTAACCAGAGGGAATGCTTCTCTTTGGGCTAAGGCATTTGAAACAGAAAGAGCAGTCTCTAAGATTAGGTAAGTCAGTGTTTCATTGATTCAGCTGTGGCTCATGTTATACAGCTTGACCTTTAGCACCAGAACTGAAATATCTGTTCTGCTTCAGTGAGTTTTCCCTTTGCCCTGTGCTTATGACAGAACAACATTACCAGTGGTGGTGTTACCTGGTTTGCCCATGATGCACAAGCTGTCCATGACATGGTGTCTGCATTGTATGCAAACACATCCAAGAGGAAAAAAAAGTGTTAGAGTGCTTACTGCTGCCTTTAAAATGCAGAAGCATTGTAAATGCTGTACTCATACACGTGTAGGGCCCCAGCATAGGTGGATGTAATGTGTAGAGCTGAATTGCAGGCAATGTAAATCACAGTATGTATTTATCAAATGTATTAATAATTAATTAAAATTAATATGTATTTCAGGAGTGCTTTGAATACCTGAGTTCTGACACATGTAGCTGCCAGTGGTTTTTCCTGTGACAAAATGTTCTCCATCTTGATTTTTTTCATATGTCTGTCTGAACACTAACATATTGAAGCCTCTTTGAATGTTGTGTTCCGTGATAGAGAGAGGATGTTAAGATAAATTGTAGTCAGTGATGCAGAGTATGTTAGGATAAATTACAGTTAGTGATGCCTCAGTGCAGATCTGTAGATAACCCTGAACCATTTTAAACCTGAATTTCAAGACACACTTTTTGTCTCTGTGAGGTGCTCTGGCAGACCCCTGTTGGGAAAAAGCCTCTCTTTGTCTTCAGTAGGCTTGGGGTTGAGCTTTTAGTGGCTTCAGTGTGAGCTTCAATCTAGGATGTGAGATGTGTGAAAACTTCTGTAGTTCATCACTTTGATCTTTGTAAAAATGGGGCTCTTGCCTTCTTTACTGCAAAATCCAGAAATCTCTGTGTATATGCGAGGTTCAAGAATTTGAAAGTCTTTCTGTGTGAATTATGTCGTTTCTATCAGAGGAGCACAGCAAGAATATCGTATCTATTGGACAGCTTGCTCTTGAGATGTGTTGTCTCCTGGATTTTGATCTGATGTGTATCTGATTTCTTTGCAGTTTCTCAGCACCCTCTTTGCCCCTTTAAATTTTGTGATGGAAAAAGTAGAAAGTATCCTGCCCTCCAGCCTGTGGCACCAGCTGACAAGGATCTGAGGGAGCATGCCTGCTGACTGACTGCCATGACATCTTCTGTGCCAACTTTTTGTTGACCACAAGAAAGCATGATAAAAAAGGGAAGCAGTTATAAGACTTAAAAACTCTTCATGGATTGTCTGTTCTCATATAAAAACTGTTTTGTTGTACAAAATACATTGATGTTAGGTTCTATTATATTTTGCCTTCAGAAAAGAAAAAAATAAACTTTTGTGTATTGTAGCATTGCTGTCTTTTGAGTTTTTCAGAGCACAGATTCTACATTTTGTTTTTTAAATCTGTGGTATCTGTTTCACCATAGCTGGGTGTAGCTACACATTCAGGTAATCAAACATACTAATAGTGGTACAATTAAGCAACATTGTCACTGCCTTCTCTTACAGAGTTCATTTAGGGTGAGGCCCTCACTTCTGCAGTCTAGATGAGGCTTCTAGGCAGTTAAAGCTGCTACTTAAAGCATCTGTAGGCTCTCCAGGCAGTTTGGATGGCACACTGGGCTTCTGATTCCCTTCTCTGCACAGAGGTCACTGTATCCTCCTTTGAATTTTCAAGAAGCCCACATACTTGACAGATTTTCTTCACACCTCTGGTGTTTCAGCTACCTTCTGAAGGCTCATTAGCAAAATGGGTGTTAGTTCATGCACAATTAATAGAGAGAGGATGGTGTTTCACTATTAGTGCTCACCTCAGGAAATCTTATCCTTGTGCTGTGACTGTTAGACTAATTCATTTATGACTGAGCCACTGTCGATGGAAACTTCCAAGGCCGGCTCTAAAATGAAGATTTTGATCTGCAAGTTGAAGCAAGTAGTCCTCTCTGTCAAGAATTAAAAGTGCATCCTTACAGATACCTCAAGGATATTTTTCCCAGCTCACCTTCCAGATAAGGAAGGATAAGCCTAATGCAGTGGATCAAAAATGCCACTTTACCATTTCAAATTCACTGTTGCTCTTAAAATGCTGAGCAGATTAAGGGACTGTGATCACTAGCAGATAAATTTGTTTCTCAGTGAGGAAAAGAGTAAGCAGACAAAACTCCCAGTACTAGAACTGGCATGAAAGGAAAGTGTTTCTTAACAATAGAAGATGCATTACATTATTTTTTGTTCACTTGATCACAGACACTTTAGTCTAGTAGAAGACAGATGTTTGCTCAAGTGAGCAAAAGGACCATGTAAACACTGCTGTTCTGTGAGCTTTAAAAAAGGCAGCCCCACGTCAGGAGAAATCAGCTGTAAGAGTGAGACCTGGGGAAGCCCCAAGGTCTGGAAGACCAGAGAGCCCCACAGCCAAATGTTAGATGTGGTGAGGCTGTTGGGGTTTCCATACAGGTTTATCATCTCTGGCTATTATTCCTGCAAAACAGTTCACTGTGATGTTGAAATTAGTCTGGCTTGCAGTTAATGTAGGATGTGGCATAAGATTAGAGGTAATGGATTGCTGGTGGAAAAGCACGTGGATTGGACCAGTATTTGAGTTCTCCTGTGTTCATCTGAATTGCCAAAGCAGCCACAGAAAACACTCTT
Source organism: Phylloscopus trochilus trochilus (assembly GCA_016584745.2). Taxonomy (NCBI): domain Eukaryota; kingdom Metazoa; phylum Chordata; class Aves; order Passeriformes; family Phylloscopidae; genus Phylloscopus; species Phylloscopus trochilus. Next base: position 25,378,046 of record WQNJ02000016.1, on the reverse strand, counting down.
ACAGCAGGTGCTGCTGTGTATCTCCAGCTAAAAAACTAGGGATAATCATATTGGTTTGCCTCAAAACAGCACTGTCAGAATTATTTAAGGCTGTTGAAAATCAGAAGGACCAGGCATAGTCAGCTCTTGTCCTGTGCTGCTTTGTATCAGTTATTCCCAGCCACCAATACCCTACATTTCAAAAGAATAAATTGCTGTGATTCACAGTCCTAAATGTAAATGCATTTGCACATCAGTGTATATCTAGCTATATACAAATCTCCATGTTTGTCAGCAGCTGAGGTAGTGGTTTGGCCTTCTGTTTGAAGATACTATGATCTGTGTGGGAATTACTATCTGTAATACTCTGATAAAAAGGAATGCTTAACTCCTGGAAGAATCACATCCTTTCCTTGAACTATGGAGAATATTTAGGAATTTAAAAATACCTTTATGCAATTTTATTTCTACTATTTCTAGTATCTTTCTCCCTAAGAGGCCATGGATATTTTGTCTATAAAATCTCTAATTCTAGGCATCTGGAAGACTAGGGAAATCAGACAAAAGGATTTTCTTTTTCATTGGGCAGAGTTTATTGCCTTAGGCTTTGCTGCCTCTGACATGTTTCCTATGAAGTTCAGTATGGCTTAGATCAAAAAGCAAACACAGCCCATGATTATAATGATGGAAAGCCTCTGGCTTAGTGCAGAGATGAGCCTTGTGGAAATCTGGTTCAGATAATAACTCATCTTCAGATTTAGGGGTGGAGTAAGCTTTTTAACTCCAAATGTTAGCAGTTCCTGGTTTGTTTGTTTTTTCTTTAAAGACAACTTAATAGAATTTGTATGCACATTATCTCTTTGCACTATAATCTGCATAGAACAAAAAAGGACAGGACCCCCCAGGAGTGTCAAGTCAAGCTGGCCCCCTTCTGTCCCTTCCTCCCACTGGATAGATTTACAGCTGTTCCCTGGCAGGAACTGCACTCAGAGAGGTGAGTGCTACACCAAGGCTGCTGCTTTCTCTCTTTTGTCATTTGGTCTGTATGCTGAACATACAGACTGTTCTGTCAGAGCATGGAAGTCCTTACCCTAGCAGCAAGGAGGAAAATTATCCAACGTGGAGGAGTTTTGCCACGTTGAAGAAACCTGCAGAAGCTAAACATCCAAAGGAAGCTGCACCTTTTGCACAGCCACACGCATCCCCCTCACATCCAGTGTGTCTGTCACCCAGTGGTGGCCCTGAAAACCTCAGTGGCTCTGGTTACAGCAGACTGTAAAAGGCAGCCCCTGGCTCCACCCAGCTTCCAGCAGGGTTCCTTCGAAGCTCCCACAGAGGGAGCTGTCAGTTTGTTCATTCATATGCATGTGGTTCTTTCTCACATGAGATCTTAACTTTATGAAGTTGCATCCATTGCCCCAGGTAAATGAGCTGTTATACAAAAGAAACAACCCAAAATCACGTTTGTTGTTACAGCCCATGAGCTGCCTCTGTCTTTCTGATAATAAGTTCATTTCTATCATTTGAAGTGGCAGGTAAAGCCTGCAGGCTGTGACATGTGACCACAAAACCACTTCTGCCCTTGGAGGCAGCCACCACCTCCATGAAGCCCTTCCAAAGAGTGCAGGGCAAACACCATGGAAAAGAGTGAGCCTTTGTACACTTTGTGCTGCCACACTGGAGTAAGAGCTGTTTTTTCTTAGCAAAAGCACCCACCAGATCCAGACCTTCCCTAATCCCTGAATATTCCTTTCCCCCTCCCCAGCATCCACTGAGCCCCACAAGAAGCTGGACACGAGGCCTGCAGGCAGTGACCCACAGCTGTGGGTTGGGCAGGCAGGCTGGATGCCCCCAAGCTGCTGTGCAGCGCCGTACCAGAACTGCAGCACTTCATTCCTAGTTCACAGCTGCTGGGAAGTTAACACAGGGATGGGAGGCCAGGATGGGATGCACAAATTAGTTTTAGATACTTCTCCAGGAAAAGAAAAAGCAATCTCTTGAGCTTCAATGCCCACATGTCCTAATATACACCCCCATTCTTAAGTCTTTCGTCATTTTCCATGTGTTAAAACAAAATTAAACTTTTTTTACAAGATTTCACCTATAACAGTGCAACAGACTTTTTAGGGTAAAGTTTGTTGAAAATAGTGGGGAGGAAGCAATCCCAAAAAGCTTGGCAGGCTAACGGCGTTTCAGGGCGCTGCTAGATCCTGAGTTCATGCAGCAAATTAAAGGGAACTCCCTCAAGAAAATTGGACTGCGTATTTAAAAAAATAATCCTACAACCTTTAGCCTCAGCTAACATCATTCTGACACTAAAATGTGTACCTAGAGACAGCTGTTTCCTCTTCATGACTAAAGACATTAGTAAATTTATTCCATTGAACAAAACTACAGTATTATTTCATTTACCATGCCTATTTCTGTTTCTTCTTTTTTTGTTTCCTCTTTTTTCCCCTCTTATATTCTTTGTTGGATTTGCTGAAGATCATGGAGGGGCCTTTCCTAGCAGTATTTATGTCTCTGAGTGTCTTTTGCCACTAAGAAATAGCCAAAGTTTCTGGGAGTGCATTTCTTTGTGGAAGAGGCAGCAGAAATCTTACAACTGTAAGAAGTCTGCCTTGAGATGTGCCTTAGTGGAGGAGGACCAGGTTGGGGAATAAAAATAAATACATTTTTAATACAGTGACTCCAAAACACTTTATCTGGGAGTGTGGAGTTCAGGTGAGTTGATTTTCTGGAATATTAAACAAATAACAGACTTAAGAAGAGATCTGATTTCATTGCCCTTCATTCAACTACCTAGAACAAGTTCTCTTGTAGAATGAGCCTTTTTTCCTTTCTGCAGAACAGTGAAATATTTTCAGCTTTATTAAATAGGTAATCTTTCAGACTACTCAGGGTCTCTGAAACTTAAAAAAAAAAAAGGCTCTAAAAGCTTACAATTATCATACTGCTTTTGAATTCTTTAAGGCTTAAAGTGTGATATTGCTGAGGCTACAAACTACATGTGGATTTAATTTCGTAGTGAAATCCCAATAAAAATTCTCCTTGGAGCTCACCTTTAAATACAATTGGTATGAAATTTTCCTTATCCAGCCCAGAGCCAGAACTGGAGCAATGAAGAAGCCAGCAGCATAATCCCTGAGCTGCCTGTGGGCACATACATACACATTATACATACACTGCACGTGCACGGGCACATGGGCAGGGCTGTTCCACCAGCAGTTGGTTTATAGGCAGAATTGTGATTATTGTTATCTCTAGCCATGATCATTACCATGTACAGTAACTGAAACATTATCTTACTGTCCAAATAAAGAACTTTCTGGAGCCTCCTAATCTTTTAACACCAGCTGTACCTTCTGGAGATGAATTACCCATTTTAATGATACAAACTTTCTTGAAAGCCTTGCAGATGACTGCTCCCTCAAAACCACTTAATGCCAAACCCCCTTCTTTTTAAATAGTCCTTTAAGAAAGTTCTAAAAACAAAGCACCCAGAGTATTCACTTTATTGCCTTGGTTAGCTACTTGGATATTACTCTTTCCTGCACTGTTTGTACCTGGTAAGATTCTTCCAGTCTATTTCATTTTCATATGGAAATTTTACCTTTATCTACAATGTGTTCTATCACTCATTCAACCTCCTCTTCCCACATTATTTTTTCATTACCTTGTCTGTCTCTACTCTTCATGGGTGTCTTTTCAGAGACACACAGAACCCATTTTTCTCTTGGTTCACGTTGCTGATCTCTGCCCTGAGGATAGGCAGCTGGTCCCTCTCTGTGACCCAGTTCCTCTCCACCAAGGCTGCAATTTCTGGGTCTCATAAGCCTGCACATGTTTACAGCAACTTGTTGTTTTGTGCTGATCCCAGCCCAGCACATGGACCTGGCACAACCTGTAACTGCCTCCATCACAAGCTGATACACCCTGAATCATAGGCATGCAGTTTTGCAGAAAATATGCAGAAAAAAATGTAATTTGGATGTCTCCATCTGAGTGGAAGGCATCATTTTGAGCACATTTAATAGATTTATTAACGTTAAAAGAACATAGAAGCTGATAACTTCTTTAAAATCCATGTCATTACTGAGGTATGGTATTTCCTTCTCCATCACTGTTTGTAAACATTTTTCCACTATTGTGTGTGTGAAAAAGAAGAAATCTTATCCTTAGGTAGTTGAGTGTCCTGTACTCAGCTTTCACTAGGGTGAAAAACCATTCTCTTCAATCCTTTAGATCAGAAAAAAAAATCCTCAGCAGTTAATTATTTTTTTTAAAGCTTTTAAGGCAAGTTCTCACAAACATATAACTAGGACATTTACTTTGTCTCTAATAGTTCATCGAAGTGTTGTGGCTGAATACATCTCCTGCAATTTCCTTTGTTTTAGGCCATGGGCCAATTCCTGCCCCACAGGAAGCCACTGTGTGCTAATGGTGGCCAGGGTGGCCTCAGGTGGCCACCTTACTGGAAGCTCCAGTCCACCAGGGATGAACAAACACCCTTCCAGTAAAGTTTTTCACCAATCTGGCCACAAATCTTCTTTCATTGGGAAATCACCAACCAGTGCTCAAACTCCTGAGCCATTCGGTATCCAGGGCTCAACTGTGACCTGCCCAAGATCCTTCAGAAGATGCTTGAGCAAGCCCAGCCCATGCGGTTGGCGGTGGTGGTGATCTTGTAAAAGTGCCATTTTTTGTATCTTCCCCTGTTCCTGAGGGCAGGAATGAATTGCCACAAGGATTCTGGAGGAGAGTTACATGGTGGTTGGAAGAGTCTTGGCGTAACCACGTCCTCCCAGAGCTGCACCAGTTTATGCAGAGACAACTCCGCAGCAACAGTGTCATGCAGAAATGCAAAGTAAATGCTGCAGGGTCTATATCGATTTTTCAGCAGCTTCTGTGCAGTGAACAACAAAGGCAAAACAGGCATAAAAGTGAAAAAGACCTCTGAGGCATTCCCTGCATGGAGCAGGAAGGGCAAAGGCTGCGGTCCTCGGCGTCAGCAGCCTGTGCGTCATGTCCGGGCAATCCAGCCGGCGCTCTTGGGCGCTTTGCAGGTGTGAATGTCCACCACTTCCAGACAGTCCTGGCAGCGCACAGCACAGCACCAGTGGAATTTGCACTCGCATTTTGTCATCCTGCTGACACGGGAGGTGTCGTAGCCTCTCCCACAGCACATCACTTCGCAGCTGTCCATGCCGCGCGACGTTTGGTTGCACACCCGACCGGCTGTCCCGAGGGACCCTGCAAAGGGAAGGCAGCAAAGGTCAGGAGGCAGATTTTAAGGGAAGACAGCAAGCATATGGGGATAGGTATAGGAGGCATAATTTGCAATGTATTTGATCCTTCAACATCACATCACCCAGGATTCAGTATCAAGCCAGAAAAATGCCTATAAAGGTAAAATTACTCCCGTCTTTCCCCTAGGAATCAGGCCTGGGGACGAGGAGGAATAAAAGTGTCGAAATACTTCAAGGGTCTGCCTGATTCTGTTAGTATCATCACATTTTGCTTCATCCTTCCCTGGCACGCACTTCCCCTCCAGAGGGCAGAGACCCTTCCCAAGGCAGTCCTGCTCCCTGCACCCAGTCCCCCAGGACTGTCTGAAATGGGATGCCCAGGTGGAGCATCTTCCTGGTGCTCGGGATCTCATGGGCTTCACTGAGGAGCTCTGGGTGTGCAGGGGATCATTGGGAAAGAGAAGAACACAAAATCTGGTGTTTGCAAGGGACTCAATGGGTAAAGTAACTGTGCTGCCCAGTGATTAAAGTCTTGCAGAAGTAAGTGCAGAAGCACCTCAGGCAAATTTGGCATCCCTGCTGTGTCCACCCACAGGCCCCATTCCACCAGTTCAGGTGGCAGCCAAACAGTTGCTGCTCTCTGTGCTTCTCATCTCTGTGGAGTAACACCAAGAGTTCTTCTCCCCTTTCATGATGAGACCAGAAGAAACTAAATTATAGCCTGCTGTGGACAGAAAGAGGGAGAGGAACCACATCACACCTTGTCATGTTCTTGAAACACTCAGGAGGAGTGGCTGAAATGCCTGTGCCTATATTCATATGACACAAAATGGCTCTGTAAGGTATGCCTTAGTCTGAACAGTGACTGTACCACATAGGAGCCACCATTCATCTAACACAAACTGATTTTAGGGTACAGTTTAGGATTAATACCACAGCTGCTGACAGGTTACTACCACCAATCTGAAAATTTCATAAAAAATAATTGTCTCACCTAATTTCCTGTGTATTGCTATTATGAATCAAATGCAGATATATCCAAAAAATTAACATTCTTCTGACGTTTTCCATAGACCTGATTACAACTCCATTCTCTTCTTGGGCAAGGTGATATTCCCTAAGTAATGGCTGTGGTCAGTAAATGAACTGGAAATATTTTACAATGTGTATTTGCAGGTGCACATGACTGATTTACCTTCTTAGGGAAAACAAATACGCACAAATATTAATTAAAATTTGCATGAGCTAGGATAGCAAACCAATCTTAATTAATAAAACATGTAAATTGCAGTTAAATTGTAATTATTAATAATTTAAGCTGAATAAACTCCAATTTTCTTTTTTTTTTCCCTATGGTGAATTTATGGTTGTATGCACTGATGCTGCTGTATCAAAGCAGTTTATAACATACAAGCCATCACTGTCTCTCCATCCCTTGTGGCCCCTCCAATATCAGGAAGACTTCATATGGGGGCTGACCCCAAAGCACTAATGTAATGAGGGGTTTCAGGAACTGGACCAAAGTTGCTTTCTCAAACTGTGTTTTTTCATGGGAGTGACATGTGATCCAACCTCTCAGCCACGGGGGTGCAAATTTTCCTCTTTTTGCATCAAATTTAGGACAGTCTTCTACTGCTGTCCTGGAGAAGTGCTCCAGCCCCTAGAGCACATCTCAGCTTCCCTCCCCTGGCCTAGATTCCTGTATTTATTTAAATATTTAAATAGTCATTGGGTAGAGGTATAGACCTTCCCTGTGGAGTGGCTGGCTCATGTCTCTGCTGCAGGAGAGCAGAAGGGTGTTGGTGCCCACGGTCCCGGCTGCTGCCATCGGCTGAGCCCCTGGCCCCGCCTCAGGGCTCCTGAGCTGCAAGGCTGCTGCTGCACCGGCCAGGCAGAGGGACAGAGGGAGGGGAAAACACACTGAATGGAGCCAGAAACACACTCCTGCACCTGCAGCCTGATTAATCCCAAATCTCCTTGGGGTCTGAGCACGTTCACGCTGCTGCCTGTGAACCAACGCTCCATGTCACATCCTTGGGGAGATGGCTGAACAGCACTTTAAAGTAAACCTCTGATACTTGGGGGAGCATCTCAGCTGGCTGTAACCACCAGTGATGTGGTGCATCAGGCACACCCTGCCCCAGGAAACCAGCAGTAACTCCTGTTCCTGGCCTACTGTCCCTAGAGGCAGTGCCAGTACCTGGATCCCCTGCAGGAAGGCCCAGGGAGGAGAGGTACCCAGCAGTGACCCACACGGGCACACACCACTCCCAGCAAGCCCTCAGCCATGCAGTTCTCCCTGCAGCGCCAGCTGCACCGAGGCAGCTGGCATGACACGTATAGCAGTGATGCCAGGAGGCCTTTCCCAGATCTTTTCTTCAAGAATCACTCCATGATGGGGGAAGAGAGACTTCCAGTGGCTCCAGTGCCCCCAGTCCAGGCAAGGCTGAGGAATCAGGGGGATGCAGAACTCCATGTGATGCACCTGTGGTCCCACTGGAAGCCTATGGCAGAAAAAAAACCAGATCCTGCTTCCCAGCCATCACACTCTCCTCCATCCATGATGCTGAGCAAACAGCAGGGATACCTGAATGCAAGTTCTGCTGTTTGTGTCAGCCCACAGCAAAATGCTTCACATCCCTGCATGCACACACAGAGTGTGCAGAATACAACCAAATTCACAGAAGGGGTTATTAGACATTGGAAGGGATTGCCCAGGGAGGGGGTGGAGTCACTTTCCCTGGAGATGTTTAAGGAAAGACTTGGTGTAGCACTCCGTGCATGATCTAGTTGACATGGTGATGTTCACTCAAAGGTTGGATTTGATGATGTCAGAGGATTTTTTCCAACCTGATTGATTCTTTGAAGAACTTTTAAAGGCACTTATCCTGCTCTCTCTGTTCAGACAAAAAAAAATAGTATAAAGGCCAAGCATATGACCCACATGATTAACATTCTGTATCAGGAATTCACACCAGTGGAGGAAAAGCAAAGCTACCCTCCACCTCAGCACAAGTCCCAACCAGGAGCAGAGTGAGGCTGTGTCATTTGGCTCCTGGGGGTGAAGGAAAGCCCCATGTTCCTCCACATCCATCAGGAGCTGCCCAGAAAGGTTTGACCCCATTCTTCAGCTGAGGCACAAGTTAGTTTCCAAATCCAATGTCCTTATTTCCAGATGTAAGGGGAAATCACACAGCACTAAAGGACAACCTAAGCAGGATGCGCCCACTGCTTTCAACAGGAGTCTTGCCACAAGCTTCAGAAACAAAAATACTTCAGCCACTAACAGACAGTCAGAAACTGCTATCATCTGATGCTGGCCACAAAACATCAACATTACTACACAACTAGGACAGGGGACTTGATTATCCACAGATTGTGACAAAAGTGAAAACAAGCTCATATAAAGGCTTAGTTTTTGAGCAAAACCAACCTTTTTTAAAAATTCAAACAGCATCTTCAGAATCCCTGCAGCTTCTCTAGTGAGAAAGAAAATGAACAGTAACCAGCAGTGAGGAGCCAGACAAGTTACTGCACTCCTTGGCAGGCCCAAGTGATGAAAGCAGCAGAAGACACTGCACAAAATAAGGCAGAGTTTTCTGCCTGCTACCTGCAATGCACCTCCTCAGTGCTCACAAGGAAGGAGTAGATTCTAACTTGTAAAATGTTTTTGTCAACCTCTTTGTTTTCATTTCAAATGCTGGAATTGCCATGCCTACACACACTTTACCTGCCAAAACATCCACAGCTTTTCATACTGCCAAATTCACAGCCTGTACATCAAGTCCTTTCCTCTCAGTTTGCACATTTATTTTTGGAAGTCAACATGTGTTATGTTGAAAAATATTTTCTTTCCATTCTTAAAGCCCTAAAATGTATTTATTAGTATATAATGAGAGCTTTTTCCTTCTATTGACTAAACTCTGGTGTCAAGCAAAAACATCCACTATTAGACTTTCACACAGACACACAATCACAAACAAAAGCAAAAAAAAAGTGCAAAACCAGTGAAAACCCCAATGATAGTTTCCTCACAAGTGTTCTTGGAGAAGAAATAATTAAGGGAAACACTCACAGAAAAGTAGCTCTGAAGCTCCTGGATCTTATGGACAACACCCAGTACAGAAGGGCTGGAGAGAACAAGCAGTGCACATTGGAGGCAGATTTGTCTGGAGGGGCTGGAATTTCCCAGCCCAGCACTGAAGAGATGGCCACGTGTCGATAAAAACAACAGTTTTACCTAGGATGAGTTTTAAAAACTCTCTGGGATGTTCTATCTCAGTTTCTACCAAATTTTGAGTATGAAATTGTGAGCAAAAATTATTTCAGCAGAGTTATGTGTGCAGGGTTAAATGAATTCTGAACACTTCTGAAAAGTCTTCATTTGGTCTCTCGTGAAATCTTAAGGCAAGGAAAGAGGTGCTCAGGCTATTACATTAACTTGCTATTGAGTTACTATTAGTGATTTCCCATATTATACCCCTCCTGAAATCAATTACTCCTCTTTTCCTTTCTAGGGAGAAAAAACAAACAAACAAACAAACAAACACAAAACAAAAACCACCCACTAAACAAACCCCATTTTGGGGCGTTCCATGTATGTATGTCCAGCTGCCCCCTCAGAAGGAATATCAGACCCAGGGTGGAAGCTCCAGTGGGGGAAGAGAAGGTATCTTCTTTTTTCCTGGGTAGGCTGCTCATGGCAAATCCTTGAGCACTTTTAACTCACTGGTTCCTATGTGTTAGCACAATCGAGCCACAGAGGACACTGGCTTGGACATTTTACAGTTTGTGAAGTTGTCTCCTGGTCAAGTCACGATGCCTCATAAGGTTTGCTCTGTGAATCCTTCATTCAGCCCCAATACTAACCAACCTCCAGATATTTTTTTTTCCCTGAAGCATTAAATCACTTGAATTCCCTGAAGAATGAAAGGAAGAACTGTAGACAAGGACATAAATAGCTGCTGTTGGATGCTGTTACTGAGATGCTCCCCACCTATTTCCAAACTCAGACTTCCATAAGCTCATTTCATTTGCAGTCATTTAACAGGGCTTGCACTCTGCAATGCTCAAACTGAAAAATTTTAAAAAATGTTGTGCAGCTGCCAAAATCATCTCCCTCAAAGCCAGGCCACATTTTGGTTGTGTGGCTCTTTCTTCGCTCCATGCAAACAGCAGGGCATTCCACATCCCAGCAAAGGTTTACTGCAGTTCTCTAGAAATATGCTCTTCCAAACAGCCACATTCTCTGAATTTTGGGCAGCAAAGAAACACCACCTCAGCTGCAGCCTTATATTGAGCTGAGCCAAAGAACATGTCAGACTTTGCCATCTCTGGGCAGGCTTGTCAGTGTCTGGCAAATGCAGGTAATACACTGTGGTGAAAAATGCCCACTCTCCTCCACAACAGCAAGACTGACAGATGGAATTTGGCTTAGTACGAAGAGATTATTAGATGGCTTTTTAACATAGAATTGGGTAGTGTACAAGTTCTTCTTCCAGGAGAAAGGGAATCATGGTTTTTACAATGAAAGACACATCAAGAGATGTTTTGAAAAAATTCCTAGTCTGCAAAGTTAATCTCTGCATGATGCCACAATATGCCCATTTATTCACTTGGATTAGACTTTACAGTATCAGCCACTATTCAAGGAATGGTATGTGCTCATGCAGGTAATAAACATCACCTGCCAAAATAATAAAATGCATTTAAAATTACGTTGATGACTCAACTAACCAGAAACACTGTAAATGTAATTATACTGGATGAAATTCTGGGTTCATTGAAGTCAATAGTACATGACCAGGAATTCACATATTGTTCTTATTTAAGTACAGCTGTTTTGCAATGTTTATTCCAAGCAAACTTGGATTGTAAACATGCAGCAGTGCCAAAAGGAGTTGAGCTGCATTGCTGTCCAGATACTTACAGATTTGTCATATGGGGTGCAACCTGGTCCGTTATACAACCTATTAATTAGTTCCACAACTTCTCTCATACATTACTCAGACTGCCTCTCTTTTCCAGATTTCTGGTTTCCTAGTTGCCAGTTTTTAATTGCCACATCAGGAAATACTATACATGGGTCAAGAGCCATTAGCAATGCCTTGAATTCTCTAGCACTGCTAAGTATGTCTCTAACGAAGCAGGAAAATCCAGTGTTAGTAGCAGCACCAATACTTTATCTCTTCCCACGGGGGCTGGCACAACTCTTCAGAAAATGTGCTGGTTGTCATGGACAGAGCCACCACTGCCTCGTAAAGAGGAATGAGCAGCTGTGTCACTCAGCCGAGCGTGCCGTGTCCCATCAACCTCTACTCTTCCATCCACCTGCACGTCCCCAGCGGCCCCACCCCGCGTTACCCACAGCTGCCAGGACTGCTGCAGGCAGGGCTGGATTGTCACAAGCTCTACCTCCCACATCAGATGGGGACAGACATGTCTGAAACTGGGATCCAGTCACAGGGAGCTGTGGGAACGTGCAGATACAGGAGGGCACTGCAGTGGTAGCATAACAACTTGGAAAGGAAGCAATGCAACAGGGGGTGACATCACAGGGACATCACGACTTGGGGCAGCTCTGGAGGGAATTGTGGGGCACAGGAGTGTGGCTGTGCCCAGTATGGACCTGCCTCCAGAGCACAAATCCAACCTGTACTGAAAGCAGCTTTGCCTTACAGCACCTCCAGGGCTCCATAGCACCTGGCAGAAACTGCTGAATTATATTAGAACAAGTGGCTGTTGTACACCTAGAGACATCAAGGAACTATTGTTCGTGTACTGAGTCCTTCCAAAATATCTTCTTTCCTGTTTCCTGCTGGCTAAATGCATGGATTTTAATATTCATTTAAATTATAATTTTTGACCTTTGAAATACAAATGTCTTAGATAAAAGCATTCACATGTAATGATAGAGGCTTACCTACATCCCTGTCCCTGATACAGTAGTCTGGAGAGCTCTCAAAGTACACCAAGTCATTCTTAGTTGGCTTCTTAAATTTCTTATTAGCCACAGTGAAACCCGTGCCATCTTGATTCATGACCACCTGAATTGCTCCATTGTATTTCTTCCACAGATAATCTCCTGTTTTCCTGAAGTCTGCCATGGCCAGCCAGCAGGTCCTTAGAGTGCACGATCCACTCACACCGTGACATTTGCACTCCTGTTTCAAAAACCTCTTCACAGCCTGTTGGGAAATGCACAGGTAAATATAAATGTACACAGGTAAAACAAAGTGTAATTAATTGCTTCTCGGCCCTTTTCCGTCCATCCTGCAGTGCCAGGCCTGCAACTGGTCTCCAAATTACGGTCTGTAGTGACACCCACTGGTAGCATCAAGTCATCCCCATGTGGTTGGTCTGCTCTGGTTGCTTGACACACAATCCTCCAGCTGGTGGGCTTACCTTCCTGCTCCTGCCAGTCATCCCAAGCATCGATGTGGTCTATCTACAGTGCTAGGACATAGACTGGACAGGAGGAAACGATCAGAAATGGCCAGAATCATTCAGCCCCTTGGGAGGCAAAGGTGCTCCCTTTCCCCGCAGTTCCAGCTGCAGGATCGCCGTGCTGATCCTCTGACCCTCTCCAGCTCATCTTCATGAAGTCGCCCTTTACCCTGAACAGCATTTCAAACATTGCCCAGAAATTCATAGGCATTTCATATTTAAATTATTTTTAAAAGACTGTGTAAAGCTCTGTACCTGTGCTAGGCATCAGATCTATGCAGAATTTTAAAATACAGTATACTTAAAATGCTTATACAGCTTTTAACAAACATTGTAGAATAAGACCTTCATTAGTTTGCATTGGAGAGATCACCCTTATCATAAATTTAACATCTGGATAGCATTAAAGCCATTTCAGCTTAATCTCAGATATTTAAGCTATCTGTATGATGTTGGAGAACAACAGATGGGTTCATAGACAGTAAATAATTCATTCCTAATTATGTAGATATGGATATTTGATCTATAAATAATATGCCTTAAGGGTTGGTGAAATAAAAACTTTTTAGAGTTTGTACAAGAGGAATTTCATCATGGGAAGAAGGTAATAGAGAGAAAAACTCCATGATTAGAAGTGAGATTGATGCACAGTGGGGCGGCCTTTTTCAGTCAAGCCCTCAGTAATAAACTGAGAATGTATTATAAAACCAAAGGACATTTTAATTTTCTTTCCAACTTGTAAATGCTATATGACTGCTTCAAAGAAGTCACTGGCATTCCCACAGCCCCACTTCATTGACATATCACAAATCTGGGATTTAAGCAGATGCTTGGTTTTAATTATCTGAGCAGAAATCAATTTAACTACTTGTATGTTTAAAACAACTTCCTGGAATAGTGGAAGAAGCACATAGGAATGCAGGTTGTTTTTTTTGTTAGTGATGTTCCTATACCTATATACAGCATATTATATTCTATGATTCATATGGGACTATTATAAATATTTGTGCTATTTATTTTTTAATTAACACAGTTGGAATAGTCTAGTTTTAAAAGAAATCTATCAACATGCCTTCTGGAGGCAAGAAAAAAACAAGGGCACAGATGGTCTTACCCAAGCCAAAATGCCAGGCTTGTGGGCAGCTGGGGTGGTGAGACCCCTGCAAAGCTAAACTTACACTACTGCACTGTGCATACAAAACAGTGTCTCTGTCCATAAAGCAGGTCCTAGAGCATATGAGAACATATTTATTATTTTTAATTGAATATATGTATTAAAATTGCTTGATCTTTTTCTAAAATCTACCTTACTAGTACTACCTTAGTATTTGGCAGAAGTGTTTTTTAAAACTTAAAAATAATACGATTATCAAATACTACAGTAAGTACTTCCCATCATTTATCCCTAAAAGCTCTTAGTTTGTGTTGTAGACTTCAGCCTCTTTTGGACAGCAACAGAAACATGACCATAGTACTGCATGGGCCTATCACTGATCTGAATAGCCTCATCTGTCTACATTACATATTAATTACACCTGCTGGCAATAAACTGGTGAGGGGAAGATGCTGAAGAACAAAAATTTTTCAGGAAAACCATCTACTGGCTGTACAAAAAAAAATCAGAGTACAAACAACTTAATTCCTACTAAATATACATTAAGGAAAACCAAAGACACAAAAAGTCTCTACAAATAATTCCAGAAGTGCTTCGTCTGGCACAATTAAACATTTTTTTCCTGTATTATTATGGGAGCAGCTAATTTTAACATGTCTTAAATAATGAAACAGCATATTCCAGTTTCATGCACTATTCTTACTTTTTATTCTTATGTTCTTATTTCTATTCTTATAGCTACTGCCACAAAAGGTTAGAGCAGATATTCCTCAGCCCTTGCACCAGAGGTGGGCAATACACCTGGCAATACACCTACGATGTGAAAGCGAAGTCTCTTTGAGTTGAAATTCAGGAAGGGTATTTTCACAGAGTATTTACAAAAAGGGTTGCAGGTCATGCTCCAAGGCCATTGCCTTTTGGAGGAACATGTATTTTGGATTTATTTTCTTAAAAAGTTTACCTTTTATCTCTGCTCACTTTGTGATTAAGGTTACCATATACATACAGAAATGGACAGAATGCGGTTTTTTCTCTAGAGTTATTTTGAATTTGCTCTTTGTCAAGCCTGTTTCTCAGTGTGATCTTTGGCCTCTCTTAGGAATTATATTCTTATTAACCAAAAATAAAACTCCTGCTTAACTTCCCACACAAGTGACTCCAACAGGAACACTGTTAGGCAGTTGAATTCAGTCTGTTTGTAGATCTTTGTCACACTGAACCTCCAAGGGAGATAGAAACAGCAGCTCAGGCTCCTGCTCTTCCCATATTTCTTCATAACTACTGAGACCAGACAGCAAGGGCCAAGCATTAACTACCCTGGACACAAAAGAGTTGTCCAAGAACATCTCTAGGCATCTATTGGATAGACACCCACCTTCCTTCCAGCTCTGTTGTTGTGAAGGTTCATCAGCGCCCTGGCATCTTTTCCTTTCCGTTCTTTGGCATCCACAAAGGCTCTGGCAAATTTAATGCCATAGTCAATGTTATCACTGCAGCCACCCCAGTCAAAATGGCCCTTACTGTCCTTGGCAGAGCCTTTCTTCTTGGGATCACAGGAGCAGGATTTCAGCTCCCCTTGGCTACATGCCCTGGTGATGGCAAAAACAACTCCAGCAGAGGAGATGGCATGTACAAAAGCAGATTCTCGACTACCTGAAACAAAAAAAAAAGTTGCTTTAAATATCATTGAGTTAGCTACTTTGAGTGGCTGCCCTATATCCAGACAGTTAGCCTAGGCTTTTTTGCAGAGCAAAAGATAAACTAGGCTGAAATCACACAAATACACGTTCCCTGGAGGCAGAATTAGTCATGGCTTAAACTTGGACCCCTCCCTGGTAAAAGCCCATCAATATAGTGTTAGAGTTGGAAAACATTAAACATTTGCTTCTGATATTGATTAATATACTTTCATGGATCAGTTGTTTTGTACAGATATGTGAGTAGGACAGCTGGTATTCCTATCATATTTCACGAATTTAGAAGAATATATGAAGTGCTATTTGAGAGATAAGCTTAAGAAATTATTAAATAGGGACACTGAAACAGCATGTACATTACAAAATACTGCAAGTAACTTTTGAAACTACATTTTCCTCTCCTGAAGCTCTTGGAATAGACTTTCCTGCTTAAAACATGCTGGGGAGAAAACTTGGGTGTTATTTTCTGAAAAATAAGTTAATAGTAGGTTTTCTGCCTAGAATCTATCCTGTAACCATAATTCACACAAATAAGTTCCATTAAATCAATGGCACCGCTTGTGTCATGCTTGAGGCAGGACTTGGCCTGGCAGCTGTGACTTCTGCATGCCAACTGCTCAGGCAGCTTTCCCATCTCCTAACCAAGGTACTATACCAAAGATAATCTGAATTTCTAGACTATGCCTGCTCATAGGCGATTAGGTATATATTTCAATGTAATAATTGCTTTTCTTTTAAGATGTAGCAGTTTACAATACAGAGCTAAGTTACACTGTCACAGATCTATTTATAGTAATGGAATATTTTCATACTTTTAAAGTTTTTAGCATAGGAAGAATGACAAGTAGATGTTTGTGCAATATCTAAGACAACTTGCAGTGAGAGAGACCTCTCTGCAGGGCTTATAAGCCTTAAGTAGCACAGTAAAAGAGGAGTAAAAAAGGACCCCAAAGACAAATGTTAACTGTGATTTTTTTTTGTAGAGGCAGAATTACACCATAGAATTTATTATTTAGTATAAGTGGCACCACATTTTAGTGCAGTAGCACCACAAATGGGCCCTGAACTTCCACATGCTGTGAAAGCCTTTTGCAAATGGCAGCTAAAAGCTTATAAAAGGTCTGGGCAAACCACGCCTTCCCTACACTGCCCTCAAAATCAGACAGAAGTCACCACGCTCTTTTGAAGACTGATTTCTGAGAAAACTTTTACAGGAATATCAAAAATTTGTAAAGTTAATTAAAAAGAAACACTCAATATTGTTGGAATAGAAAAGGGCTTTTTGGGTTTACTGAACTAATCAATTTTATTAGAGCACTATCAAGCTACATTTCCATGGCAAGCACAGCCTGATCAGGCTCGGTGCAGAGCTCAGAAGCCTGATGTTGTCATTTTCTCACATGAGCCAACAGTGCAAACTTCACTTTTGGAAAAACTGCATTTTTACTTTTTTTTTATTAAATAGCCTCATCATTATGAGGCTATGTTCTGCCAGACATGTTTTCCTGAATATCAGACAAACCTCACTGAAAATGAGCCTATGGGTGACGTTGCTGGTTACTCACAAATAATTGCTAGGGGAACACGAAGCTGGTTACAGAACCAATGGCTTACCAGCAGCAGAGCCTAGCACGGAATGAGAATCCCCCTGCTTGGGTCAGTGTGCCCAGTGCCTGCCACCCTCCTCTCCACCCCCACCAGTGCGGCAATGCTCCCAGGGTACTTTCCTACTCCCCTCCTTGCAGGTGCCACGCTGCTGACAGCCGGGGACACTCCAGGGACACAAGTGCCAGGGCAGGGTCAGCCGCGCTGGCTGCGCACAGGGCAGGCCATGTGCACAGGGCGGGGCACTTGCTGAGCAGAGCTGCAGTTGCTAAGAATCTCAGCACGTTTATCCCTCGGGTAAGGACATTCTGACACAGCAACAAACCCCAGACATTTCTTAGAGTCAAAAAGGGCCACGTCTGATATTTGAAGACTCACCAGATGCCTTACTCCGACCTTCAGATGCCGACACCACCCTGCTTAGCCCTCAGGGCGGGAAGCACAATGTTGTCCTCAGTGGCTTGGGGTCTGCACAAGCCTGGCTCACCTTTATCAGATGTGTGTCCTGCCTCTCTCTCCCCCAGAGCCTGACCTGAAATGTCGCAGTGCCTGGAGGGCCGTGCTGCCCCGGCACGGGCGCAGAGCCCTCACCCCGCAGACAGCACAGCCCTGAGGGGCTGCACCTGCTGCTGCGCTTCCCGGCTCAATGCTGCAGGGGAATGGGCCTGCAGGAGGGGTTGCCTGTCGGCTGCCATCCCAGCGCACTGGGCAGGAGGGGTTGCCTGCCGGCTGCCATCCCAGAGCACTGGGCAGGAGGGGTTGCTTGTCGGCTGCCATCCCAGAGCACTGGGCAGGAGGGGTTGCCTGCCGGCTGCCATCCCAGAGCACTGGGCAGGAGGGGTTGCCTGCCGGCTGCCATCCCAGAGCACTGGGCAGGAGGGGTTGCCTGCCGGCTGCCATCCCAGAGCACTGGGCAGGAGGGGTTGCCTGCCGGCTGCCATCCCAGAGCACTGGGCTCCTCTTTGCACTTGAGCTGCCCCCTTCAGCAGGCCCCATCCCAAGTATTGGTATCCTGAGGCTGGGCTGTGATGGAAAGTCTTTTGTCCCGCTGCCACATTCTGATGCCTTAATTTCCCTGTAGGCCGCAATATGTGGGCTTGATATCCATTATGCACCAAAAAAAGGTCAAGTCGGGAACTGCAGAGCCAGCCCCTAATATGCCAAAATCCCACGTTGTCTCCCTGATTTGATACAGGTTTTTGAGCAATACAGACCTTCACGTTATCATATATGACGTTCTGCTGTCCGTGAGACCCTAAAATAACTTTGCATGTCCTCTTCCTTTCCTCCTGAAATGTAAAACCAAGCTTCACCCTTGCTAAGACCAAGGCTACAGGAGAACGGTCACCGCTTCTCATCGTTCCCGCTCACCGTCCAGGCGGTGCCAGCCCTAACACAGCCCCTTATGAGGAGCACTTGTACCCTTACACCGACTCTCCAAACCCCCTTTTGCCCTCGGCCCGTGGGTGCGGCGGCTGCAGGCCCCACCCAAGGCCGGGCAGCCCCTCCCTGCTCCGGCGCGGCCCGCGGGACTCACTGCGCAGGAGGACGCGGCCGAGGAGGCGCTGCCCCCGCTCCAGGGCGTTGCAGTCCCAGCGGTGCCGGCGGAACTGGTGCTGGCACTCGGCCGTCCAGGCGGCCACGCCGCGGCCGATGGAGAGCATGGCCTCGGGGTGCCGCCGGCACAGCTGCCGCTGCCGGCTCACCAGGCCCGGCACGTTGTCGCACATCACCCGCGAGGAGCCCACGGCGCCCATGTACCTGCGGGAGGGAAGGGGCAGGGCAGCGCCGGGGGCCCGCGCCGACTCCGAGGGAAGGAGGGTCCTCAGCGCCCCGGAGCCTACCTTGGCGCGTCCCGAGCTGCAGCTACTTCTGCCTTTTTGGGTGGGAATGCTTTATAGTTAGTCATCGACCCTATGCTTTTTTAATAACGTGAAGCATTCAGGAGAACCCCAAGCCCCGCTATTGCAGCTCCGTGCAGTACTTAAAAAAAAATAAACCTTGAAAAAATTAAATTACATCATCTGTATCCAGATGGTCTCTATTAGTCCTGAAATGTTTCGAAAGGTACCTTTCATAAAATCCAAACTTCTATAGGTGTCTTTTGAAGGGATCAAACAGAAGAAAATGTCCTTTTCTTGGATTTTCATTATTTTATACGATCATAAAATCGTTAAAGCCGTAACTTAGAAAAATATATATAGTTAAGTGGCATTTAGAAGACACCGTGACAAAAAGCCATCGCAATAAATAACATTTATATGACTAAGGACACAGATAGTAATTTTATTGAAACATGCTCAGTCTGATAAATTGGGCTTTGATCCCGCATCAGCCAGTCAAGGTTAAATGTGTTCCCCAGGATTACAAGAAGGGGTTTAACTCCTTTCCTACACCAAGACTTTCCAGCCTGGGCTTGGTTGGATCCCCAGTTTGAGGGGCAGGTTTATGTTTCCATTCTAAGGCGTTTTGCAGCGAGCGAGGCAGCCTGAGACGCCTCACACCGACATCAAGCATCACTTGAAGCCGGGCCCTGCGCTACCCGCCGGGCTCTCAGCCCTCTGCCCTGGCAGTTCGCAGTTCAGCGAGGAGAAACTGTGAAGGAGGGAGGGGCTGGGGAGGGCGAGGAAGAAGGAAAAAATAAATTAATAATAAAAAAAGTAGCGCCGCTGTAGCCAATTCCCAGCGCCGCCGGGGCGCGGAGGGGCGGCTGCCAGCAGCAGCGCTTCGCCCGCGCCCCTCGGGCGTATTCCCCTCCCGCCTCCCTGCCCTCCTCCCGCTCCCTCGGCGGCCCCGGGCAGCGCCGGCCGGGCGGTGCCCGCTGGGCAGGGTCCCCCCGCTCCGCTGCCGAAAGCCCCGGGCAGCCCCCGCAGTGGCGCTGCGCTTATGCGGAGGAGCAGGTCGCGGAGCGGGGACGGGGTGCGCAAGGAGCTGCCGGGACCGGCTAAATCCGCTCTCTTTAAGGCCGGACTTTCTGGACCGGAGCAGCGCGCAGCAGCGAGCTCCGTTTCTGCGAGACTGAGAGGGAGAGGCTTCCCCCACCTCCCCTAATTCACAATTATTCCGACCCCACCTTCCCCAAGAGCAAATAAAAATTTCTGGAATTGCACAGCTTACCACCATGAGGAGGTGACTGGTGGGGTCGCCCAGACCAAGACCAAGGGAAGAGACCACCAGATCCCAGGGAGAAAGTTCATGTTAGAAACGCTTCGGTCCACATCAGGTCAGTTGCGGGGAGCAGAAGAAATCCCATGGAGCAACAAGGACGAGCAGGGGCAAACGCGTCTTGAGAGCTACCTCTTTCCCGTGGGTCAAGCACCTTCACAGCCCCACGCGCGATAGCGGGGCTTACTGATCCCCTGCCGGGATGCGGGGGATGCCGGCTGGGGCATCGCTCTGGATTCCTCTCGGCTCGCCCTGCACCAAATCCCTCAGGACATGGAGTTCAGCCCCGCTCCCATCCTTCATCTTTGCCCCGATCCAGCTCTTCCCTGCAGTCACGGCAAAACTGAGGGGCTGGTGTGGGCTGCTCTCAGACTGGGTGGGTTCCGCTTTGGTTGGTGTTTTTTTTCCTCTGAAACTCTGATGGATGAAATGATGTCAAGAGACACTGGGGGAAGAGGAGGAGGTAACACCTCTGATTAGGCAAGGAATCCCGAGGAGCCAGTTGCTTTCCAAGAACCCTACAAGCAGACACGGAGTTCAAAGCCGCCCAGCAGATGCTACACGACCCGCTGCGGAGCAGGCGGCAGCCCCGGCAGTCTGGTAGAGACCGGCAGCACTTGGCACCTCTCGGGGTTTGGCACGACGGCAATTCATGGCTCGGTACGCGTACCCGCGAACACCGAGCACGGAGCGGTGCCAGAGGAGAAGCAGTCCCGGTATGGGGAGGACACCGCCCGGCCGCCTCCCCTCGCCCCGGGCCCCGCAAAGCCGGGCCGGCTTCTCCGCGGGCACCGGCGCGCCTCCGCCCCGGGCGTCCCTGCGCAGCCCAGCACCGCGGGGACGCTCGGCCCATGGGCTCCGACAGGGGAACGGGCTAGGCGCCCCATCGCGCTTGAACCCCGGGATGGGAGAATCCGCCGCCAGCGCAGCGCTCCCCGGCCCGAGGCGACTGGCGGCCCCCGCCCGAGAGAGGGGCGACGGGGCCGGGGCTGGAAGCAAAACTTAAGAATAAGGGATTTAGCAACTTTTTCACTTCGGGTCATCTCTGTAAAGTAAATGCAGTGTTAGCACATATATCAAACCGTTATTGCCAAGCTGGAAATCCCCCACTTCCGAGACAGCATTCGTTGGCTGAAAATGCCCAAGGTTGGCGAGTTAGGGACTACAAAGCTCTTGTGACTAAAAGAACCCTGCAGTTGTCAACTCCAGGTGAAAATCCTGGAAGAACAAGCAAGGAAGCACCCTTTAAGAGCTGTTCTTCAGGCTATGTATTACAGCCTTCTCCTGTTTCTCGGTACAACTTCTCAAGATCACAGACATAGAACTAGGTGTAAGCACCGTTTCAGAAAGAAAATGTAA
The DNA here is from genome assembly GCA_016584745.2 of Phylloscopus trochilus trochilus. Classification (NCBI taxonomy): domain Eukaryota; kingdom Metazoa; phylum Chordata; class Aves; order Passeriformes; family Phylloscopidae; genus Phylloscopus; species Phylloscopus trochilus. The sequence goes on along the minus strand of WQNJ02000016.1, from coordinate 25,356,432 downwards.
AATGTAGAATTATGTGAAGCTTTGAGGTGGTTACATTCATCCACTTACCAACTTAACTTGAAACACCCCAAACAACCCTCAGAAATCAACACCAAACACCCAGCCACAACTGCAATATCAAAATCTTGTGACCGCAGGCTTCTGAGTAAGAATAATTGAAGTTTGGGACATGTGAATGCTTCTACAACAGTACCACCTGCCCACAGGCAACTACAGCTCCTCTTACCAACTCCAACAGGTCTTAAAAGCAACAGATGAGCATTCAACATCTATTTGATAAAATGCAATCAGTGTAAAAACACTCCAATTCTTAGCTTCTGGCCAACTTATTTCTTACATTTACAGTACACTGTGGATCAACTACCAGGGCAGAGAAACACCAGTGAGAGGACAGCAAATTCCAGCAGTATTTTAGACCCATTTTAGACAAAGAGAGACTACAATCCTCCCTTGCTACCAGCTTTCTCAGGCTTGCAGGAAAAAGCTGACTTCTTAAAATTTCTCATACCCTTCTGTATTAAAGGAGCTCATTTACCTGTGGCTACTGCATGAGTGGCTTATCAATGATATCCTTTTCTTCTCTGTAAGTCATTTACCCATCTGCTTTCCAGCTTTATTGCTATTCAGATTTCTTCTCCAACCCCTCCACTTCGTGCTGGCCCAACAGAAGTTCACCTTGGATCCATTATTTCTACTAACATAACCACACTCATTATAGAGAATGACAGAACAGGCAAGTTTGGAAAGGAACCTGGGGGACCACGCCGGTTTTGCATGGCCAGGTTTGGGTAGTAGGGGGACCACAGGGGCAGTTTCTGTGAGAAGATGCCAGAAGTTTCCCACACGTCTGACAGAGCCAATGTCAGCCCGCTCCAAGACGAGCCTGCCCTTGGCTAAGGTCAAGCCCACCAGTGATGGTAGTTGCACCTATGGGACCTCTATTTGATAATGTAAGAAAACCCCTCAGCAACAGCAATTGCGCCAGAGAGTTAGACAATGTGAGAGGAACCGCTGTGGGGACATCCAGGCCAATGAAGAACAAGGAGGAGAAGGTGCTCCAGCTGCCAGGGCAGAGATTCCCAAGCAGACCATAGTGAGTCAGGCTGTCCTCCTGCAGCTAACAAGGAACAAGGTCCTGCAGTTTGTGGAGAACACCATGCTGGGTTGAAGGAGGCTGTGACCCTGTGGGAAGCCCATGCTAGAGAGCAGGGTCATAGCAGGAATTGTGCTCTACAGGGCACCCACAACAGAGCAGTCTGTTCCTGAAGGACTGGCCCCCATTGGGGAGAGCGGGGGGCGGGGAGCCACACTGGAGCAGTTCATGAAGAATTGCAGCCTGTGGAAAGAACTCACTCATGTTGAAGAAGTTCATGGAGGACTGTCTCTCATGAGAGGGATTGCTGGTTTCTGATGCAGCCTTGAGAGGCTGCTGGCCTCCCTTGCTGCAAGAACTGACTGAATCTAGAAATCTGTAGGTGTCTTCAACAAGTATTATGTGCACAGTTTCTCATACAGTTTAGAAATCATGCCACGTGCAATACAGATGACAGCAGAGTTAGCCAGAGCACTGAAGGTCCCATTTTCTGCATACCTTTGGAAATCAAGCTGAGGTTTTTCAATACAATAATGAAAATAATGTAGTTAAACCTGTATTTCTAAATTCAAGTGAAGACTGTTTTCAGGAAAGGTGAAGGCACAGAAGGCTCATCTGTTTGGTGCTTTTTTAAGAAAAACCCCACCAAACTCTTAAGTAGAACACATCTGCCCATATATATATAACAGCCAGTAGCACATCTCAAAAAACCTGAAAATCCTTCCCCAGAAGTATCTGTAAGTCCTGCTTCCAGGAACTATGGCTCTATATTATATGAAACGATACCATTTGGATCAGGATAAAAACTAGAAGTAATTTATCACCTATTCAAATGGTTGAGATCACATAACTCATTTCATGTCAGTAATACCCCTTTGTCATATCTCGTATCTCAATACAGTGCCATCACATGAAAATTCCTATTTCTGGAATAAGGAAATTTAAATTTTCAAATACACACTTCCCCCCCGCCTCCAGAACAAAGAAATGACAGCACACATCTTTAAAAGCAGAGATCTGCAGTTTTGATACCTATTAGACCTTCAAGGCTTTGTAGCCTTGCTATCTACTAACAGGTATCAGAACTGTAGTCTCTGTGCATAAAGATCCAAAGCAACATTTGTAGTACTTTACAGTGTGTATTACTACATTTGTAGTAACACAGGAGTTTTATTTGGGAAAGACAACCTGTAGCTTTTGCAGAACTAGTGAAACAGAGAAGGCAAATGCAAACAATCACCTACTACTCTACAAGGAAGTGATAGCTTTAGGAAACACCTGTAAGGGTTATAAAACAACAAAAGAAAGAATAATAAATTGCACATTTTAAGTCTCATCCTCAACAAGGCACTTGGATGAAATAAAAGAAGATAAACCAAACACATGCTGAGGTCAGTGGAGAATATAATAGGAAAAAAAAAGCTCACTCTTTTGCTCACTCACAGTTTAAGAACACACGTACCCCAAACTGCTCTTTATTACTTGTAATTGGCTAGCAGGAATAATTAAGGGTAATGCCTTATGAAAGGCCAGGTACTGCACAAGTCAAATTTAAAGATCAGGGCAAATCACACAGAAGAGACACAGGACGCACAAGCCATAGCCTATCTTAGATAGGAAAAGTTAAAAAAAACACTTGAAGCTCCTTCAGATCTCCACAGGATTGCCCAAGGCCCTCATTTCACATAACCGCCTCAAGATTCAGAAAAGGCCATGGTATGAATAGTCACCCCTATGAAGACAAGTTAGGTATCCAATGATGTTGCAAGTAGGAACCTCACTGCATCTTTAAGCAACCAGGTATCCCACAGGATTTGGCCCGAGGTCCAATTCAGTCAATCCTCAGCATCTCAATTTGCACTACTGTAGGAGGAGAACAACAGCTGAAGGGCTGCGCAGTTAACCTGCTTAATACATGCAAAGCTCTTCAGCATTCTCCTCCAATCCCCTCATGGATGTGCAAATCATTGTATTCTTACTGTTCTGGGATAATGACTGTAATTTGATGACTTGCAGAAGGAGGCCTCTCAGCGGGGACGTTTTCATATGAAGGCTCCTCAGGAGGTGCTGGTGGGGGTAAGAATTCTGACTCAAGGACCAGATGTTGAAGGAATCTTTTTCTTTGCTTCCTGCCCTATCACTACCATATTGTCACACCTTGTCAGAGAATTTGAAAGAGGCACTGCAACAATATGGAAGTGAATAAAGGATCTTGAAATGCACCAGGTTGGGAGCAGCAAAAAAAAACCAGAAAAAAAAATTATGTTATTTTTGCCTCTGGTCTCATCACTCACAGGTAGGATGTTCCTGGCATCGAAGGATGAAAGGAGGTAAAACAGTTGCAGTAATGAGGAAACACACTAGCATCCAATGTAATTTTCTACAAAAGGCAGAAAACAGCAGTGACAGCAACTGGAACAGCACCCAAGTTTTTATTTTCTCCTTACTAGTCTCTAGAGGGAATACCAAAGGCTGACTCCACACAACATTTCTGAAAACTCAGAGATCGAAAGTTTCACACACCCATTCAGGTTTATGGTTTTTTAGACTCTTTGTTTTGAAAGAAAAACGTTCCTTCCAAAATACCCAGCATTTTTACAGATGTTTACTGAAACCTGCAAAAACATAACTAATTTGAATTCACTTACAACAACTTCCTTTTTTTCCCAACAAAGCTGGCTTGGTAAGCAGATCAAAACCATTTACAAATGTTTCACTGTGGGATTACAAAAACCTTTTTAAGTGGAAAAAATATTAAGAAAAAATTAGTAGTGAAAGACCAGACCAAGAAAAACCAAGCTGCTATGCCTTTTAAGTTGTCTGCATTCTTAAAGCAAAAGACTACTATAATCCTTTTAATAGATGTGATGAAACTCCTAATAGAGGTAAGTATCCCTAAGGAAGCAGATTTCAGGCATAATTTAAGTAGGAGAGTTCAGTGGGAAATGACTTTTTAGACAATATGTAACAAGATCTCCACAGTTCTCTTAATGAAAAAGAAAAAAAGAAAAAAAAAACCCCACACATCTCTCTGCAAGAAGATCTTTATCAACATAAAATTGAAAGTGTTACTTAAAATACTTTAAACCCTCCCAACCCCCAAAATCCATCTGTATTATAATTTCAAATACAAACATGTGATATATAATCAGAATTTGCTTATATTCACCTCTGAACAGGTAAAAGTAAAAAACCAAAACTAGTAATTAGTAAGCAATAATCACAGTTTTATGCCAAAAAAAGAAAAGCAGCTTTGACAAGATTTTAGACCTACATTCTATACCAACAATTAATCTCAAAATAAAACCCTAAGATACTCTTAAGTAACAGTTTTAATTTTTAATAACTTTATTTTTAGATCAAAGTGCATATACTAGATACAAATACTAAAGAAATTACAAGAAACAGCTCTAAACTTAAATTCAAGTTCTCTTTGACACTAATTTGATTACAAACAAGAAAAAACCAAATCCAAGCAATGTTACCACTCCCATTTTTACTAATCTCTTTTCCAAGGTGGCTGCTTTTTCCGGAAGTTTCACTTGGTTAGGTTTATTCTTCTCTTCATACTGAGACAGATGTTAAATCCATGGAAAAAGAAAAAAAAAAAAAGTTAGTGTGAAAGCTTAAATAGACTATGAAGTACCCAGTCCTAAGAATCTGCATGCATCTAGGATTGATATTAGTTCTTTCTGTCCCTGTCCTACTTAATTTGAAATAAATGTGTGTAAATGTTCATCTTACCTGATGTTCAATCATTCTGTAACATATATTAGAAAAACAAACTGTTCATTTACAAACTTAAATACTCAGGAGTAAAACACTGCTATTATTAGATGCTACAAAAATCTAAAAACAACTGAACTCTGACTGTCAAATGTTTTAACTAGAACTTCTGCCATTTAATTACTAAAAAACCCTGTTTATTTAAAAAGGAAGTTAAATACATAACAGATTAGGTTTTCTTGAAATTAAAGGGAGAGTGGAAAGCAGCTTACAAGTCCCTTCTCAAACACTCGTTGAACCTGAGTGGAGCCTTGCCATAAAGGGCAGCAGGGTTAAGTTCAGATTTCCCACCTTAGTTCACAATGCTTGGAAGGCCATCTCATACTTTCAAAAATTATATGCTACAGACATGGCCTGCTGGCAAAGCCTTGTCATGACTAAGCTTAGCAAGCAGTACTGAAGACTTGAAGGAAATTTATACAAACATTTTATGTAAGAGGTTTAACTGGTTCACTTAGATTCACATGTTCATAATAAACACTTGGGTGCTCTACATTCAAAAGTGCTCCATCATAAATTAAGTATCATAAAATGTCTTGTATTAAGTATTCATAAGTGAAATTCATGAAACATAACAGGATTTTTAAAAGGAGGATTTGCATTTCTGAAGTAATTAGAGGGCTGTTTCACACAGGATACAAAGACACCATGCTTCGCCTTGACAGCTATAAAACCTTACGTTTTATAATTATAAATATAATAAACCTTACGTACAGATAAAGTCAAGTGGCACCGAACCTGGAACCCTCCCAGCCCTTACAACTGCTCTGCATATATAGGAAGAAAATATATACACAACTGATGACTGCATATGCAAATTCAGGAACAAATAGCTAATAAGTTCTTTGCCACAGTCTCTACCTCTTAATATATTTGGTGTTAAGTGATTTATTGGGAGAAGGCTGTTATATTACATTAAATTTACTTAAACTACAGGAAATTGCATTAGTAGCATTATACTCAAGGTCTGAGTTCCACATGGCTTCGTTCAGCAACAGATTCCTTTCTGACACTGATGCTCCATTTACCCTACCCCAGCAGCCGTTCATTTTACCAGCCTATTACTTAAAATGACCCCATCTGACAAGAGAGTGTCACTGTGTTGGTTTGAGAATGACTGATGTGGTGCTAACATCTAGCCTTGACCTCTCCCACCCTCTTCTTTTGTCACTCTGCAGAGTTATCTGGGATGCCTCCCATTCAATCCATAAAACCTTAGTGTCTTCCTTGTGAGTCAATAATTCCAAACAAAAGATTCCTTAATTAAAAAAGGTGTAAGTATTCAGCATGGTGTCTATGCCACAGTGGTTGTCCAAGAGCACACGGATACATTCGAATTAATTCTTTCGTGCAGTACAAAGAAAAAGGTAGATTGTTCTTTCTTTTGGAGATTCTCTACACTGCCATGGAATATTAAAGATAATTTCTCCTTCTCTCCACGAAAAGGTGGAAGGAGGAGAAATCGATGCAATGTCCAAGCTAAGGCTAAACAGCCTTTGGCAGACCAAGGCATGAAACATTTCCCTGACAGATGTCACATTTGAGGTTGCATCAGAAACTTGTACACAGTATTTAACAGCCTCACTCACACACACTCACCTCCACCACAAGGTCCTTCAGCTTGCCAACTTCTTCTCCCAGCTTTTTAACACTGCAAATCACATCCTTGCAGACTTCAATATAAGATTCAGTTGGTGCCCACTGCAATACCATCTGTTAATAATTGGTTATTTGCCATAATTACATAACTGTACATTGTAATTTAATATTCTAGTTAATGTACCACAAAAGATAGTGCCAAAAAAGGTTTATAACTGCATTTATGCTGGGTTTTAACTGTACGATTTATGCACAACAAGCTACTACTCCCTACCGCCTTTGTTGGAAGCCTTTGTTGGAAACTTCTGTCATCTTAACTCTATCAGTAAAAACATGAAGAAACAAATCTATCTCCTTTAGCTGTGTGCCCTAACACTTCAAAATAAATTATTTTTAAGACAAGTCCTTTAGAGAAAGAGCATTTGGACAACTTCATATAACTATATAATAGCCAAGATGGTTGATGAATATTCATAGTTTTTATTTTACAAAATGAAATAATGCACTCTAAATCAATCTTCTGTTTGGTTGAATACCTTGTGAGAATTTTTGAGGAAATGGCTATTCATGGTCTGCACAGGAATGATCAGCTTACAACACTCGTTATTCAACTTCTGAAGAAACTTGAGCAATTCATCTTCACTAAAAAATAAAATGGTATTTTGTTATTTGTCAAATGCTGTAGCTTTTTGTAAGCCAAGTATTACCTTTGGATTTCCAACACTGGATATAGAGTTAGACCTGCAGTTTCATAACATACAAAAAACCCAGTATCATCTTAAAAGTGAGTAGGTAAAGACATTTAACATCTTAGCAAGTTGTTCTTTGGTTTGTTGTTTTTTTTTTTTTTTTTTTTCCCCTTGTTTGTCCCATCTCCTCCCTCCCCTGCCTTATTTTGGAAGGACAATATTGCTGACCTGTAGCTTACATTTTTGAGGTCGATGTGAAGGAAAAAGTCTGATTGGTACTTTGGAGCTAGGACTGAAATGACTAGGTTTAGGGTCCTTTAGTCTCCAACAGAGTTGAAGAAAATATGAATTCAGTAATACTGGTGTGGTCCTTGGATCTGGAAACATATACCTCAGAGCCTTAAATATCTGATGTTACCTTTTGAAGAAAAATTTTACTTGATGCTCAAATACAAGCAGGAAGACAACTCTTAAAATTAGTTTGACCCATGTCTCCAAAAAATGGAGAGAAGGATAGAAAAATTTAACAGAATATTTTCAGCTTTAAGTTTCTAGAGCTTCCCCATGACACTGACTCAACTTTACTGGAATATCAGAGAACATAAGTCTAGAATATAGAATATCAGAATTAGAATATAAGTCATGGTGCTGGCCAGAAATTTGCTGCCACTCACCCAGACAAAGGAAAGAAGGCAAGGAAGAAGGTCATCCAATTGTTTTTATTGAGTGAGCTCTCAAACCCTGAAACTCCTGAGAAGCGTCTGTATCTCCAGTAGGAAAGTTTCTGCTCTTAGCTATTTAGGTGAATAACAGGCAGGGCCAAAACAAGAGACAATTACTAGTTCCTACTGCAAAACTTCCTGTTGTGCAGATCCACAGCATCTGAATAAACTAATTCAGACTCCAACATTCCTCCATTCCCTAGGCAATCTGCTATTAAACCCAAATGCGACACACTCACATCACTTGCTTCTTGCTTCTGAGGGCAAAAAGGTATCCATGAAATTTGTGAAACAGCTGAACTAAGGTACATGCCAATGCAGTGCAAGCACCTAAATGGAGATGGAATTTGGGCCATAGAGTGTCATAGAGTGCTTTCCTTCAACTTTGGGCACAGGACCATTAATGACTAAAATTTCTGCCACTGCTCAGGACATCTGTGATTTGCAATACTGCTGAACTGTTAGGACTAACATTCTGTGATTCTGTGACTTTAACATTTAAAACAGAAATATACAGAAGCATTAATAGGTATGCTGGAGGTTTAAAACCAATACTGCACATGGCTTTTATGAGGATGGGGAAGTACAAAAGCCTATTAGTTTGTTTTTATAAAATAAACTATTGCTTGTTTCAGAACAATGTAATTGAACTGAGTATTTCAGGTAAAGAACTCAAACACTAAACATCTGGAGATAGTCTGAAAGCTTCTCCAACATTACTATAGTCAAGCCATGATCACAAATATTTTCTTCTACTTAGGTAACTTTTTAGCTGGCTGGGATCAATTATGGCATCTTTTCTGTTTTATCACAAAGGAAATAATCTTTCGGAATTCTGGAAGGATTCCTGGCAAATATAAAGTATGCCATGGGCTTGAATTAGGGAGGGGAAAAAAGAAAAACATTTATTCTATCATACTACTTCACCACAGCACCACAGCTTTCTTAAAAAGCTCTCCATTTTCTTAGAATTTATACCTGTTGTAGTGACATGCTCTTATATTTAGAAATGGAAATAACATTTTCAAAAAATTATCCTTTAACAAAGAATTAATGGCTGTCAAAACATCAGTGGCTAAACTGTGCTAGACACTCGGTAAGTTTATAATCAATCAGTTCAAGATTTTCTACTATGTTAGTTTTTCTATGACTTAATGACTGATTCTCCTTCTCACAGAATGACTTTGAACAAGTGAGAAGTAAAATCTTTATAAAATAGTATGTAAACATAGCCTAAGATTTTAGTCTAAAGGTCAGATGCCTAGAATACATGTCAGGCAATTTCCTAGAAAACTATGTGGTGCTTGCCATAACTGAAGTGCTGTCATATTTTGTGTACATTGATCTTTAATCAATCAATTATTTTCTGGTTTTGAGAACTACATGTGATCTACACCCACACTGGAATAAGATATGTCACCAGTGTGTGAGACTGCACCAGATACCGTGTGCATATTTCATTGTATTTGGCCACACACAGTGAATGGGTTATTTTTGGTATTTCTCTACATACTCCTTCTGTTCAAATTTTTAGGCTGCCTTGCTTGAATGTATGTACTAAACACTACTGTGGAATAATCTGAAAACAGCATATATTTTAACATAAAAACACATAAAGCCTAAACGGGGCAAAGTCTCCTTAAACTGTAGCTAAGTTTTGCTTGCTGAAGAGTCAACATCTATTTCCAAAGGCACTTAACAGATTCCTGGTCTATGACCTCAGCTCAGCAGCAAAGTTTCTATTTCAACACAAAGGGCTCAGATGCCGGGAAAGTATTTATGGTGTATCCATATCACACTGGTTTGTATCCTCTTGCATGCTGGAAGTTTAGTTCTTCAGTACTGCAGCACATGTGCACGTTTGCAGGATTCTCTCTGAAAGTACATAGCTGTTTTGATGGAGAATTACAGAATCATAGAATAGTCTGGGTTGGAAGGGACCTTAAAGGTAATTTAATTCCCTCTGCCTTGAACACTTCTAGGAATGGGATATCCATACCTTTTCTGGGCAACTTATCCTAATATCTCACCACTTTCACAGTAGAGAATTTCTTTCTTACACCTCATCTAAACCTGCCCTCCATCAATTTGAAGCCATTGCCCCTTGTCCTATCACTATATGCCCTTGTAAAAAGTCTCTCTCCAACTCTCTGGTAGGCCCCTTTTAGGTCTCTCTACGGTCTCCCCACAGCCCTCTCTTCTCCAGGCTGAACACCCCCACATCTCTCAATCTTTCTTCATAGGACTGGTGCTCCTGTCCTCCTGGTGATCTTTGTGGCCCTCCTCTGAACTCCCTCCCTCTTATGCTGGGGTCTTGGAGCCAGTTGCCATAGTCCAGATGGAGTGTCATGAGAGCAGAGCAGACAGGGAGAATTCCCTCTCAACCTGCTGGACACTCCTCTTTTGATGCAGCCCAAGATACGACTGGCCTTCTGAGCTGCAAGTGCACATTTGTTGGGTCATGTTGAGCTTCTTCCAGGAGTTGAATTTGATGATCCTTGTGGGTCCCTTTCAATTCAGGATATTTTGTGTTTCTATGATTCTCATCAACCCACACCCCCAAGTCCACCTCCTCAGGTCTGCTCTCAATCCCTTCTCTGTCCAGCCTGTACCTGGGGCTTGCCCTGACCTAGCACACTGCACTTTGGCCTTGCCAAATTTCATGCATCCACCACTCAAGCCCATCAAGGCATCAAGGTCTGCCTGGATGGTATCCCTTCCCTCCAACACACCACACAGCTCGGTGTCATTGGTACACATACTGAGGGTGTACTCAATCCCAGTCTCTATGTCTCCAGCAGAAATGTTAAACAGCACCAGTCCCAACACCAAACCCCTGAGGAGTGTCACTTGTTACTAGTCTTCATTTGAAATTGAGTCATTGCCCTCAACTCTTGCCTGGTGTGAATATCCAGCCAATTCTTTATCTCTGAGTGATCACTGAATGAAGTCTCCTCACAGACCAGAAGAAACATCAAAGTCCTCTATCAGAACATGAACTCTCCACTCTTCCGGCCCATCTCAGTCTTTCAAGAGCTTCCTCAAATGCCTTGCACATCCTCCCAAGTCTGACAGCTCAAACTTTGCATTGTGCTGCAAAAACATTCCTCAAGTAGGCCACAAAGTCTCTTTTTCATGAACACAGTAATGGATAAAGATACCAGCACAGCACCAGCACTGAGAGCAATCAGGGTATGAATGACTAGTTGGGAGTGGAATACATACTGGACAGTCTCACGAAACTGGGACTCTAAATTAGACAACACTATGGCAGGATCACATCATGACATGACTGCTAATGCACTGTGTCACTGCAATCCAGTTGCCTCCAAAGCATGCAGCCAAGTACAGACTGAATTTGAATCCAAGCGTATTCTTTGGGCCAATGAACAGCATAACTAACAGGGATGCAGCCTTCCAGCATTCCAACAGTACAGACAGCTCTCCCCAGTATTTTGGAGAGGGAAGGGATATATAGCTATGAGAGTACCAGCACAGCTGTCAGATCACTAGTCAAGGGGGAGATACACACACTTCAGAGGAACTGAACCCTTACCATCCAATCAATTTTTAGTAGCTATACTTCTATAAGTTTGGGAACTAAGAAGAGGAAAGATATAAGCATGGAATTTAAATTGAGGTCTGGGTGTGTCTTCCAGAAAAAAAAAATAAAATTACTGACATATAAAGGATAAGAGATTTCAGAATCTTAAAGCTCCTTTATATTTACTATATCCTTCATTTTTCATTTTGTGCTGGATGTAGAGTGCTCTAGCAGTGCTTGGGGAACTTATTAAGTTTAACAAAGTTACTGAGGAATGTACATCTTAGCTTAGGCCTGGCTTCCATGGTATTGCATAAGACTAAAAGTATGAGAGGTGTTGCAGAGCTGATGCCTTAACACTGTAACAGGAAAAAATATCAAGTTGGAATAAGAGTCTGAAGGACTTAAATTTCTTAAAAAATTTCCTTATAAACCTACTGATACATATAATCTATGATAAGGAAAATAGCTTCTAAACTTTTTAATTGGTAAGATAAAAAGATGAGATATTTTAGAGGCCAGTTAAAATTGCTTCAAGTAGAAGAGAAAAACAATGAAAAATCTGGAATCTAAACAGAAATAGCATGTATGATTTAAGATACACATGTATAAGGTATTATTTTACAAGTTGAAAATTAACGGCCTGTGCAGAAGTTATATGCATCTCTCCCTCCCGCATGTTTTTAAATTGCATCGTACAGCCAGACAGATTTGACTGGAAGACTAACAGAGACTACCTTCTCTATGCTCCCAAATTTCTTTGTGCAAAACACATCCACCATCAGCTCTCATAATCCACTAACTTGCATATTCTCGTGAATGTTATGCATGAAGGGATAAGGTGTGAGACGATTTTACCTCTGAGCACAGAAAATAACACGGTCACCTTTAAATAGTTAATATTTTACTTCCATTTCCTTACATATACTGTTAATACCTCAATTCCAGCTTCATAATTTCAGAGACGTCTTCAAATTTTTTTTCTTCCACTTGCAGATCATTAATAGCATCTAGGAGTTTCTGTTGATCTCCAGGACTCGTAATGCCAATCTAAATTTAAGGAATAATTCCAAATATGATTTGCTTTTGAACTTACTAGACATAACAGTACAGTAACACATTTCACTAGCTTCTAAATATTAAGATTTAAAGGAAGTTCTTTTTAAGTTATTGCAACCAGCTACAAAGTATGTAAGTGACAAAGGAAAAATACACAGAAAATACCACAGAAAGTGATGCAGAAAAAAATGACAAGCAATGAGGAACTGCCAAAATGAAACTGCACAGGATACGCAGAAAATCTCTTTAGAGTTTATTAAAAAAAAAAAAAAAAAAAAAAAAAAAGGCAGTTTGCCTAAAGCACCCCATCTTGTTAGGATGTTAGGCTTTCCATTTCAGAATGATCTGATTAATCTCTGGAGGCAAGATAACGAATCATCATGATGGTGATAGAGCATTAACTAAGAAAGGAACAGTAGAAATTATCAAATCAGCATCAAATGGAGAATTTTACAGGAAGACATCTTTTTTAACTGAAGGAAAACACAAAAGAGATATATTATGTAAGAGATTCTCCGAGTGATGCCTGGAACAGAAAATATAGGCAGCTGTGCTATTCATCAAACATCTCAGATTAAATTTTAAGACATATTTAAATCCTAGACTCAGAGTTTTCTTGCAGAACACTTAAAGAAAAGGAATAGCTCATTTGTTAAAAGGGAAATGCTTCTGTCTGTTGCACATTCAGTATTTCCCTTGTTCATCTGACAGGCTGCTCTGCAACACAGGACTTCTGGTGTTAGCAGCCCTAAGATGCTCCTCCACACAAGTGAAAAACCTCTTGACTTTGCTCTTAAGGCACCAACTGAGTACCTGACTCAACAGCAGCAGACCACTCTGGCTGCAAGGATCTAAGTGTCTCCAAACCTAGACTATGGGACCCTTCCCTCACTGATATTCTGAAGAGCTGAAGTTACCTGCTGCACCCTCAGAAATGTGGAAGATGTTAGTGTTTGCAGTCTCGCTGACTTCTGTCAGAAAGAATTTTGAATGAACAGCTGATAATCCACATCAGATCACATTCAAGGGAAGAGACTGTGCCTAGGGGAACGCTTGCTTTTTTCTGAGACCCAATGTTCTGACACCCATTGTTCACTGTGATTGCATAAAACTGTCCTCCAGGTTCTCCACCAATCAGAGATAACAACCATGGGTTCACAAGTGTACCTTTAAACATTTCAAAACCATGTTAAGTTTATAGACAAGTAAGTTCTTCAGTAATGAAAAAGCCGAACAAGATTAATTGGAAATTTAACTACAGATGCCAAGAACTTTTGAGATTTTAATAGGTTTCCATGGGTCCCTGAATTAATTGTACTGAGGTATTTTTAGCAAATATCAGTAGCAACCTTAAGACAGAAAGATCTGGGTTTCCTATAAATAATCTGCTTCACTTGTGTTGAGCTGTCAGTTTGCTCAATTCATTAGTTCTCAGGTTTGCCTCGTGGAGCCCTAGCTGGTTATAAACTACTATCTTCCTAAGGCTTACAAAGCATTGCAGCAGTCATTTTATCATTAATAAGTAAGCATATTTCTACAATAGCAGTTATTCTTGAGGAATTAAAACTATTTTGCTTAAAGTAGGAACTATTGTGAAGACTGCCTTTGCTTTTGACTCCACCTTCTCATTCCTTAAACCAACAACTCAGGATGCAGCTTACTGACCAGTGTATCAGGAAGATGTACTTTGCTCCCCTAGAGATAAAATATCATTTTGTTCTTCTACAAATGGATCACTGAGCACCACCACATCTCGAAAACATGTGTCAGGAAGTAAAGAATGTGATAAATGTCACTACAGATAAAGCCTTGTACCACTTCAGTGGTAAAAGGTGCAGCACGTAGAGATGGAAGGTTGATACATCAGTCCAAACTACTTACCAATTTCTAGACCATCTCTGCAAGAACATGAAGTGATCCAAAACCTGACTGTTCATACAATAATGAAAGCATGGAACAACCACAGTGCAATAAGCCCTTCTTGATGGGTAAGTGAATTTTTAAGTTGGTGTCTGTTCGCTTGTGCTCTGCAGTCCAAATTATGCAAGTATTATTGTGAAGTGGCCATATTTAAGAATGTGCAAATGCTGTACAATGATATGCCTGTATCTGTAAAACAGACTATAAGCACTCTCAATTTTAGCCAGATCAACTCTAGGAACACCTATTTTATTCTTTACTTAGATACATACAAAGCAGCCCCTCAAAATCCAAGCCCCAAGTTCAGTCCAGCATGAACGTGACAAGAGGTGAGTAAGATTGCCTCAACACATGAAAGACGATATCCTGTACAGATAAAACTAGTGAAGCTATGCATAAACTCTTACATCAGTGCCACTTTGCCCAAGGAACCACTAATTTTAATAACCTGACACATTTCTGTCAAATATTAAATGCTTTTTTCAGGGAGTAGGGGCAGAGGAATGAGCCCTGGAACTATGATACAGAAATAGACACACCAGATAATTATCAAATTATGCAGGTAAAGTCCTGGATTATATTTTGAATTTTGATGTGTCAACTTTTCATTATACATTCTCAAATCCAAAACAAGATGCCAATTCCTCTTACTCTAAACAAAACAAAATGTAAGAAAGAAATCTTTTTAGTCCTAAACGCATCCAGAAGCAAAATTGCTTCTGCTGCTATCTTATGAGAAAAATGCTTGAAACAAAATAAAAAATATGAGTGCCCTAAGTAGTGCAGACAAAAACCTCCAAATGTTGAATAGACATGTCTCAGTATTGAACACATTTTTCCCAGAATAGAAGAGTTTATAAGCTTAAATGCAAGGAATGCAAGGATTTCAGCTTGAAAGACTCATTGTTTAGGCTCTGTTGTAGAATACAGATAAAGATATTTACAGAGAAAATATCTTCCTATATTGTTTGATGGAGGAAAGCATATCATGCTAATGACAGGATTTCTCTCCAGTTCTCTAGATACAATGCAGCTTGCTTCAGAGGCATCCATCAGAGGTCATCATTAATCTTTGTAGTAATTAGATCCAGGCTCTTTAAAACAGCTGGCTGTTAGCTCAAAGTCTGCCACCACAGTAAAAACTTTCAACTCTGAAGTTACAAGGAAACAGATTAGATTTGTTCTATCAGCAGCGTGGGGAGAAACTGTTAGCAGAGCTCTAAAACTAGACTGCATGAAGAATTTAGGATAACTTATGAAGTGCTAATAAGCCAGGAGTGTTATGCCATTTTTTGACTTCTCAACTGAAGACTAATTAATTTATGTCCATGCACAAAGCATGACTTATTTTTCAGGAACTGTTTCCTGCTGTTGCATTGTTAACAGACAAAGCAATTAAATTCTTACAGATATTATCTTCCTATGTAGAAGCAGCTGATCCTTGTAGTTATTTCAGTTTGTTCAAAGCTTTGTTTGCTTCTATAACAGTGAGCCTCAAACAATTTAGAACACTAAAACAGAAGCTATGATTTTGAGTAAAATTACACCTCTTTGGAGAGGGAACCATAAAGCTTAGCCATTCACTGAAGTCCACAATTTCTCTCCTCTTCCCCCAGTGTTTCCTGGACAAAAACAAGCAATAACTACAACACCAAAGCAAGTGATCAATATGATCATACACTCAGACAAATTTACAGTTTAATGCAATCATGCCAAATACAGCAGCTCACACAGTAATGAGAAGAAACCCACAAGAATCTCCTTAAAGGACAAAACTACTATCAATAGGTGCTTTAGAGTTCTAAAAATCCCAGGACACTAGAATACTGTCCAATGAAACTGAGGCTTCAGAAAAGCAGTAACATCAAAATACATTGACATATCTAATTTATAGTATCTTGCCCTAGATGAACTTTTAAAAATCTCTTCATTGACAAAGCTCCCTATATGAACACTGCCTGAGAATACAGAATTACTTGTGAATTGTGTCAGAAAAAATAACTACTCAGTTACAAGAAAAAACATTAAGCAAAACAATCCTTGTTGACATTCACTCTAAACAAATATAACCTTGGATCCAGCTGCCAGAACACACACCTCCTTGATACCAGGACTAGGAGAAACAAAGCTGACACTAAAGACATGGCTAGCTCCAGTAGCAGGGAGCAGTCTTGAAGCAGCTGTTTTTATGAGGTGTCTTTGGAATCCTAGACCAGAGATTCCAAAGCTCCCCAGTACAGGGTGCTCAGAAGAATCCTGCTGCCTGAAGTACGTATTTTGTTCCAATGAGACTCCTATAATTGGATTTTATTATAGCATCCTCCTGTAGGCACAGAAAGTCCTTTCACTTCCCACAGGAAAAATTCCAGCAAACAATTAGAAAAGAAAAGCAACCACCACATCTCAAGTGAGAACTGAAGCCTTGTAATAATGCATCATTTAGTCAAAATGCCAACCTTTGCAAACAGCAAAAGACCAACCTTCCCAGCAGCAGTAAACTGTAAGAAACAAAATCTTCTCTTTTCTCCCTTTTTTGAGGGGGGATAAGGTTTTACAAACCTGCATGGGATACGAGACTCTACAATTTAAGCAATTTTTTATGTAAGAGAACTCTCCTTTCTCCAACAAAAATTACCTCACAAAGGTGGACCACATCTAAAGTAGTTGTTTAGTCTTATCTACTGCTAATCCTAGCATGGACTTCCCTTCAGAGAAATCACAATTGAAAACTAAAAATGGTAACAACTAAAATTTAAACTAGAACTGTTCCCTGATCCCTCATTCATCTCTGAAATTACATACTTCAGAAAAAGCCTGTCTATATTCAATAAAATTCAAGCAGTTGCAGAAGATGCTGAAAGAATTCTTGCAAGGTTAGACATTTATAACGAGAAGTTAAGACACTAAAAACATTTAAAAAGAGGACAAAATTAAATTAAATTCTAAAGTAGTAAACTGACCTGTATTAAGTCATCTTTTTGCATGGCCAGAAGTTGTCTTAAAGATATATCTTGTTCCTGTATAAAACAAAGGGGTTTCTGCCATCAAAAAGAATTTCAGAATGAAATAGTTTTGATTTTCTTCCCTTTTTCACTTCAGTTTTCAGGAACAAAACCAGCTACAAAACATCATTATTGAAGCCATGAAAGATCTGTCTAGTTTAGAAACATCAAATGTTGTGACTAATGCACATAATCAAGAACTCCACTTTAGTCCATTGCAGTTTAACTTCCCATTGGATTAATAAATTTCTGCTTAAGGAATTTATTTGAATTTATATGTTAATGGTAATATAACTTTTTTATTATGCAGTAGGTGCATTTTGCTTTCACGGATCACTTCACAGGTAGCAAATATATCACAAAATTACCTCAAATAATCCTCTAATGTGTTCTAGACCAAGACCATGTAAAAACACTTCCATGTCATGATAAGTTGAATAGGAACTGTAAAAATAATTAATGAGATTGGAATTAGAAACAGTGGAAATAAAAAAAAGAAAAAAATAAAACCACAAAAATGTCCATTACAAAATGTTGAAAAGCTCCCCAGACATAGCACTTGGGAGGAACCTGAAGTTGCACACACCTGCTGATGACAGAAGTACCTTATAAGAATACAACTTAATCTGTCAAAAATTTATAGATGTCTTTTCTGTCTAATAAGTTGAACTGAACCCAAAGGAGATGACTTTCACACATAAAGGTCATTTTAAGTCACAAAACATTCCAAATGAACCTTAAAGTTAGGTTGCAAAAGCCTGAAAAATGTGGAAGTGGGGTTAAGGAAGATTACTATGTATTCTTATCAGATAACATTCATATTAATTGGATTCAGTCCACAACTGGTACCCTTCTGGTTCCAGTTAAGCCAAAAAAGGTTATCAAGAAAACAGGGACTGTCTGTAGTTAGAGATAGTGGAAATTACTCCATCAAGAAGCTTGTCAGAAGATTACTGTTCAGAAGGTAGACTGAGGAAGTAGTTAACACTGAACTGTAGGTTCAGAGTTTAACATTTATAAACAAATAAAAAATACAATTTTGATTCCCCACTCTACCAAGGGATATAAAAGTACAAGAGGAAAAATAATTAAACAGCTTTCAACAATCAGATGAACAGTAATGAAAAGAATTAAACAGAAGAGCAAATT
This sequence comes from Phylloscopus trochilus trochilus, assembly GCA_016584745.2. Lineage (NCBI taxonomy): Eukaryota > Metazoa > Chordata > Aves > Passeriformes > Phylloscopidae > Phylloscopus > Phylloscopus trochilus. Next base: position 25,337,869 of record WQNJ02000016.1, on the reverse strand, counting down.
CTACAAAATCCTGAAGGGACTACTGCATCTGCTACAACAAACCTTTAGCCAAAATCCTGAATTATGACATACTTTGCTCTGTCTTGTTGTAGGCCCTGAAATGAAGGTCTGCCTCCTCGCCCCCTCAAAGACTGAAGGAGCAACTTGAGTGCCATCACATGGCATGTACAGGGAAGCCAGGGAATCGGGCTGAGCCAGCACGGGTTTAGCAAAGATGGGTCCTGCTATACCAACATGACCTCCTTTTAAGGCAAGATGACCCACCTAGCAGATGAGGGAAAGGTTGTGGATGTCTATCTGGACTTCAGCAAAGCCTTCCATACTGTCTTCCACAGCATTCTCCTGGAGAAGCTGGCAGCCCACTGGGTTAAAAACTGACTGCATGCTCAGGCCCAGAGCGGTGGTGAATGGACTCACCTCCAGCTGGCAGCAGGGCTCCGTGTTGGGGCCAGTCCTGTTTAATAGTTTATCAATGATCCAGATGAGGGAATCAAGGGTACCCTGAATAAGTTCACACATGACACCAAACAGGGTGAAAATGCTGATCTGCTGGAGGGTTAAATGGCGCTGCAGAGGGATCTGAACAGGCTGGATCAATGGACTGAGGCCAACTGCATCAGGTTCAATAAAGCAAAGTGTTCGGTGCTGCCCTTTGGTCATAACAACCCCATGCAGTGCTACAGGCTGGGGGAAGAGTGTCTGGAAGGTGGTCCACAGCAGAAAAGGACCTTGGGGTGCTCACTGACAGCTGAATTTATATTCAGTATGTGCCTAGGTGGCCAAGAATGCCAATAGCATCCTGGCTTGGATCAGAAATTGTGTGGCCAGCATGACTAGGGAAGAGATTGTCCCCCTGCACTCTGCACTGCTGAGGCCACACCTCAAGTTCTGTATCCAGTTCTGGGCCCCTCACTACAAGAAAGACATTGAAGGGCTGGAGCGTGTCCAGAGAAGGGCAGCAGAGGTGGGGAAAGGTCTAAAGACTGAGTTGTATGAGGAGCAGCTGAAGGAGCTGGGATTCTTCAGCATGGGGAAAAGGAGGCTCAGAGGAGACTTCATCACTGTACAACTGTCTGAAAGGAGACTGTGGCCTGGTGGGGGTTGGCCTCTCCTCCCAGGCAACTAACATCACGATGCAAGAGCTGACACAAGGGAGGTTCAGGCAGGATATCAGGAGGACTTTCTTCACTGAAAGGGTCAAGCATTGGAACATGCTGCCCAGGGAGGTTGTTGAGTCACCATCCCTAGGAGAGTTCAAGAAATGACTGGACGTGGTGCTTAGTACGTGGTGCTTTAGTTGACATGGTAGTCTTTGGTCAAGGGTTGGATTCGATAGAGGTGTTTTTAAACCTAAATGATTCTAGGATTCTAAAAACAGAATCTGGTGAGGCTTTGCCTGAAGTACTCTGTCTGAGCCTACCTCATTGTGAACTGCTAACCCTGTGAACGGCCAACAGAGCCATCAGCCTAATGCTAGAGCATTCCAAATTCCACAGGACTGGCTGAGCAGGGGCAATCTGACCCATCAGAACAGACTATGGGCACTGCAAGGCTGTCTTTTTAAGACCATGCAGCTCAAGCTGAAGGATGCAGATGGTTTGTTGAGGACTTCTTAGCCAAGTTCTTGTTCAAAATTGTATCAGGAATCTCTGAAGTTGCTGAAGCAGGTGCTGCCTTTCAGACATAGGGCACCTTCAAGCCTCAGGGTCTGGGGCACACTCTGCCAAAATTTCCAGAGTTTAACTGGTGTTCATACTTAATTCTGACTCTTCAACTGATTCAGGAAAAAAGAAAAGGGCGTAGCTCTTCTTGGTGGCAATGAAGCTGAAGGCATTCAGTGAAAGCATCAAAAATTTAACATCAAATGAAAACAAGCACAGAACAAGAAGCATGCAATAGGGGAGCATACAAATTTAACAGAGCTGAAATGAACTGAAGTGACATTGGACCCTAGCTCTCCTATACTTTACACTAAATGAGAGGAAAGAAAAATCTAGGGCATGCTTTTTGTTTATATTGCCAATGAACTTTGCAATCTTGAGAAGTTGATAGTACATTGATATGCTTACTGTGGACTCTTGGTAACACTCCAAACAAGACATATTATGTATCAGAACAACTTAATCATTGATATGAACAAATACAATCTCTTAGGAACGTTTATAAGTTAAAATTACACTACAACTGTATTTACCCAACACTGTGGTCAGAGACAGCTGTCAGAAATTTGCAGATAGCCTCTTGCTCAACTGTTTTATGGTATCTCCCTTGCAAATGATTTGCAGCCAAAGACAGCAAACTAAATATCTGGAAGAGCCAAAATGAATTAATTATTATTAAAACTCAGAATGTATAAAAAATACATGGGAGTAAGATTACAATCAATTACTACTTACATGGAACATGAAACATCTGCCACTTCTCTAAAGCACACATCTATAACAAGAAGTTAAGACTAAGAGTTTACCAAGAGCATTTCTGAATTAACCTAATTCCAGCACAATGATGAACACAGAGCACAGTGGTGCTTTATCACATGGTCTAAAAAAATCCATCTGCCACTACAGAAAAAGCCTAACACCAACACAGTAATATTTGCTGCTTGTAGACAAGAATTCTACATACTCAATGCAGTAAGTTCTCTACAGAACACAAGGCATGTGACTCTTCAAAATCTCCATTTCCAGTGCATATATAAACATAACTTTTATCAATTTACAGCGGACAATCTAAGTGAACTCTATCTGACAGACAGGGATTCTTCCAACTGCTTAAAGAAGAAGTCTGCTAGGCATCACTATGCAGTAGTGATGGACTGCAGACATTGACTGTGTGAGTTTTGAGATAATTACAAGAAAATTCAGCAAAAGAGGTAGAACCTCAATAAAGCTAAATGAATGGTGAAACCACTTGCCTGGAACTAGTTAGTTTTATATACATACACACATACAGAAGTATGTGGGTTGATCCTGGCTGGCAAATAAGCCCCTACTGAGGCCAGCAGGATGGGAGAGAATGAAAAGGGCAAAAGTGAGAAAAGTTCTCATAGACTGAGCAATTTGCTCCATGAAGGGGGAAAAAAACCCAACCCAAAAGTGATGCAAAAGCAGGCACTTACCACCTCCCACCAGCAAACCAATGCCCAGCCACACTCCAATTTTATTGCTATGCATGATGTTATAGGGCATGGAATACCTCTTGTGTCAGTTTGAGTGAGCAGCCCAGGGCTGTGCCCCCTCCCAGCCTCCTGCTCTCCCTCAGCCTACTTGCTAGAGATGGGGAGCAGAGTGAGAAACAAAGATGGCCTTGATTCTGCACAAACACTGCACAGCAATAGCTAAAACACTGGTGTGTTATCAACACTCTTTTGGTCACAATGCTAAAACACAGCACCATACAGGCTGTTTGGAAGAAAAATAACTCCCAGTCAAATCAAGAATAATACAAAAGAAAAGTATTTTCCCCCCAAGAAACAGGTTCTGCAGGCATCATCTGCATGACAGCTCCCTGAGTTGCCTGAAAGCAGATCCTGAAGCTGGAAGAAGCTCATGACTATTAAATACCTCAATACAATCTGCAAGACTTTGAACCAATTGTGTGAAAGTTAGCACTTCAGGTCAAGAGGCAAGAGCCATCTCTCAAGTGTGACAAGCCTGTATTCCCTCCATGTCAGAGAAAGTCATGTTATAAGATTATATGGCTGCAACCTGCTGAAGTTGTTTATCAAAGGCAGAAAGCATTTATAACCCTTTTCAGTAACCTGAGCTAGCAGATGACTAAGCCTCAGACACAGATCTTGCTAGCTTCCACTGACAGCTCTATGCATAGTTATAGCCTAGTCCTTGAGTCTGGCAAGGGAGAAAAAAAACACAGAGGCAAGAAAAAGAAGCTGTAAATTACAATTTGTAGGAGTGAATCACACATTTTTGTAGAACCAGTGTAAAAAGTCACATCACTGGTAAGAGCAACTCAAAACAAAATACACAGGAATATGGTCTGATGGATCCACCACAGATCATCTAGTAACAGCAGTAAGCATACTTATTTTAGAAGAATACATGTTGTCTTCAGTAGTTCTCTAAATTGGTAATTAGCGGCTGCTCTTTCCATGATCTGATGGTCAATTTACATTATTTTACACCTTCCTCTGGAGGATAGATTTTGAAAATGGCCAGTACCAACTCCTCTTTTTTTTTGGCTTTAGCCTTTTCACTTCCAAATTCAAAGAGAAAATATACTCTACAAATCAGTTTGATATCTGCATTCTCTCACATACTTTGGCAGATAGGTAAAAAACAATACTTTTTTCTGCTTCTCATATCAACACTGCAAACGTGAATAATCCCTTGTTTTGTATTCTCCATCTAAAGTCAATGATTCTGAAAGAATAAAGAAAAAACGTTTCCAAAACACTACAATATAGCCTTTACAGCACTGTGAAAAGCTGTGATATAACACAAAAGCCTGCTATAAACATAAACGTAACAGCACTAGTATTCAACTAGCTGCTATAATGTAGTTGTTAAAGTAATACTTCTACAGAAAACTATAAAATTAATGAACAGATTTTTGACACAAAACACAGAATTTGCATTTCTAATAGAAATTAAATACCTCTAAATGTTTATTAATTTTTGCTATCTCTGCTGCTGTTTTTTCATCCTTGGTCTGCAGATTTTTGTCAGCTCCTAGCTCAAGCAACTTCAAAATTACACTTTTATGTCCATGCTGTGCTGCCCATATTAATGCCTGCAAAGAACAACTTTGTTTTAGCAATTTTACATATGAGGCAAAACCCAACAGTTTCAATCAATAAAGCAAAGTTCAATATGCAGACAAAGACAATTAATGCAAGAGGATCTCAAGGCAGTGTTAAAGCAGAAAATTCTGAGGAATGCTCCTCAGAAAGCTGTGCTTTGAAACAAGCTAGTGGGTAGTCACTTTTTGATTTTTTTTTATCATTAAATACAACAGACAAAATAAATCACTTACTGTATATCCATTTTCATCTTGGGCATTTATGTGTGATCCATGAGCAACAAGAAAAGCAACAACCCGAGGATAGCCTTTTCTAGCTGCATACATCAGTGCAGTCATTTGTTTCCTGAAAGAAAAGGTGCCAGCTGAAATAAAGCATATCAAAATGCAAAAAGGAAAAAAAGGTGGCACACTTCTATTTTCATTTAAAAAAATATTTTTAGAAGACACAGCCTAAATGATGCATTCTACGTGCAGAATAATTTGAATCCAAAGTTCAGAAAAACTACGCAGTTTCATTGAGGGCAAGATGTAAATCACAACTGAATACTTAAGAGAAAGAATACTAAAAACAACAACTACGTTCATAAATGCAAAACCCTCTCTGGTAGAATCACTGCAAGCAAAAGAATCACAGATCATACAGCTCTCCCTGCTGTGCAGAGGCATGATGCAATAGCAGGGGCTGCACACCTATTGCTAACAGTCAGGAATACCCCCACCCCAAGTATGCCCAAGAGGATTACATATACAGATAATACTGAAGATCTTAAATTTTCAAATACTAAAACTAAACATCATCATAATATTTTTGCCCTTTTATCCCATTTTTGTCTTCTGCTCACGGAAGTTGCACCAGACATGGTTCAGATTAGATATTAATTTTTTTTGTTGTCCTCACTGAACGAGTGGTTAGGCATTGGAAGAGATGCCCAGGGAGGTGGTAGTTAGTCTCAGGAAGTGCTCAAAAGGGATATGGATGTGGCACTTTGGCACACATCATACACATGGTTTAGGGGTGGTTATGGTGGTGCCATGTTGATGGTCAGACTAACATGATCTTGAATGTCTCTTCCAGTCTTGCTGATTTATGGAGTGTGTCTGTTGATACCTTCTTTCCTACACAGCTTCCTGCTTCCTACAGCTGCTGAAGGGGCAGTTAGACAACACCACCCTTCCCACTACTCTGGTTTTTTACATCCCAAAACCATGAGGACAACAGTCCACTGATCTGTCTTAGGCTGAATCGTAATGACATCATATCCCATAATCATCTGTGCCCTGAAATCACTGCAGTATCTTTAAGGCCCTGCCGCAGGGTACCGTGCGTGGGTGGAGGTTGCTGTTATGTAGGAGTTTTTAAAATCTCTCCAGCAAGGTCTCTTGGGATTCTTCCCAGCATGGTATTTGCACTGCTGCCTGCTTTATCTTTGCTCAGGTAATGGTTTTTCTTTCTGTTTTGTTGGGTGTTTTCCCCCTTGGCTCAGAGAAGCTGCAGGAATAATTTCTGAGCTACCTTGAGGGTGAATTATGCAGCTGCCTGCCTGAAAAACCAGGTGGGCACTGTGCTGGCAGAAGTGGAGCAGAGCCACCCTGCTCCAGCCCAAGATGCTGTTAGTCAACTGCATCAAGCTGGGGAGAGCATGCACTGGCTGGCTGTGGCTCCAGCCCAGCAGTTTCACCTGTTGGGCCCACTCTGCTGGGCCTTGCCATGGGAAGCTCCTTCTTTGCTGCCAGAACAGCTCTATGAGGCTCCTGTCTTCCAGAGAGGACTCTCACACCATCCTGTCACTCTGTTCTATAAAGCCTGAAGTTCTCCTGCCGGGCTCATTTTGGGAACAGGTAGTTTCCAGCATTTCAGGTCTCTTTGTTGCAGTGGGGTATGAGGTCTAGCAGTTATTTACTTTTTTCCCCATGCCTTTCGACATTGTTTGTTAATAAATCACCATTTTTTCTCATTTATCTATTATTATTCATCTCTTATTGGTGGAAAGGGATTGTTGAAATACTTAAAGGAGATGACTCACTCAAAAGTGTTCTCCCTTGAATTGTATCAAACCAAGACATGACCTTATGCTTTTAGAGATGTTTACAAGATGAAGCCATTGTGAAATATTGCTCAAAAGCTTCTGTTTGCAAAGCATTTTTCCAGATGCCTGAGATTCTTTGGTGGAATAAGATTGCAAAATAATTAATTGCTAAAACATTTTACTACTGTTGTTTAATTAAAATCCATCGTATTTTGAAAAGGAACAGTTTTTCATGAAAAATACTATGTATTGCTTCTAATGTATAGCTCCATGTCAAAAACTTGCTTTCTAAAGATTATTCTACTTTGCTAGAATATACACAAAGGGAGGACTGTTCTTCCCAATACTGGGTTTCTTAACACTAGGTTCACAACCACTAGAGGGATCCCCAAATTCATGTCTTAAAGCAACTCCCTTAAAATTTTTGCCTCCTTCCAGAGAGTATTGGTAGAACTAAGGCTTTGCACATCTTTCTTTGGTTTGGTATGGTCATTCATACTAGGATAACGTTTTGTCTTATGCAAACATAGTTAAAAGTGTACTGAATGAAATCCAGTAACATTACAAATTTGAAACAGCCTTATGCTAGGGGAAAAAGGTCAATCACACAGAGATATGCAAAATGGAAGGTAACCAGACCTTCAAGACATACAGTCAACAACATACAGGAATTTAGTAAAGAAGCAAAAAGATTAAATTTTGCTTCAAAAAAGATTCTAGACTGCAAGTCTAGAACTAACTTGGTTCATAAACATTACAAAAGCAGAAGTTCTGATTGTACGTGAGGAGACATGACACCATGGAGCACAGCCAGTCAGTGGAACTGGCTGCTCTGAGAATTTTTTTAGTCTCCATATTTAATGGATTTCAGGACCAGATGGCAACCTAGCCCAGCTTTACCGCAGACATAGCTTTGGACTTTGAAGAAGTTGGACTAGAAACCTGAAATTCCTTCTGACCTGGACTGCCCCGTGAACTTACGAAGATTACTATAAAAACAGAGAAGGACTATAATCTCCAAGTTAATAACTGATGTCTATACATCTCACTATCTCCATAGGTCTCTCAGGGATATCTATACAGAGACATATACAGATATCTATATTTTAAAGAAAGAGCAGAAGTTGATTATAACCTAATAATTTGTAGCAACAAAATTCAAACTTGTTTGCCCAACATGCTCACACTCCCACACTTACTTCTTTTTAGTGGTAGGTGGCCTTTGACAAGCTTCCCATGCCACCACCTTTGAAGTATTTACTATTTACATCTGACTGCAAAACTACTCCAATCACACCTGATTTAGTTTTCATTTCTCCCGCTCTCAACCTTTTTAAAAAAATTTTTGATACTACTTCTTGATACTACTACTACCTTCTGCTTTTTCAAAGGAAAAATACTAAACAAAAGCCCTGAGGCTACAGAATAGTCTTTTTTCCAAAGAATATAGTTACAGCTGTATAATACTTCAGGCATGATATCTGAAACCAAGCCAATAATGACACAAAAGCCACTTAAAGAACTGCTCCATTTGCAAGTAAAACTCAATAAATACAACATTTAAAAGGTCCATCAACATGATCGTGCAATTAGTACTGCAAGCATTTCATTTTAATGCTTGAATTTTAATTTCAAAGGCTACAAGCTGTTTCAGGATAGAAACACATGCATTGCTGTACAAATTCGCACCTCTACATGCAAGGGGGTGCCCTGAGCCACCCCATGAGAGCAGCGGCCATTCACATGTATGGCCACAGGAGGGAGACAAGAGCATTGGGGAAAACAAACCTTGTTTTCCTAACCCTGCAATGAACCCCAACAACCACAACATCAAGCTTTTAACATGGCAAAACCACAGTTTCTTGCTTAAGCTGAAGAGAAACCATACTTTTTGTTACATCTTAGTGCAATCTAAAAATGTTCACAGAGAGTGTAGTGATAATCATGCAGACAGATCTTAAGAATCCTTTCATCATTTTGAGTAATTGCTGTGTTTCTGCAGCCTGGCTTGCAGATGACTTTCTTGTCCAAACACCCATTAAGTCCTTTTGTATGGTACAATTTGCCACATGATATTTTTCCATACTGAATACGATACTCAAGTCATAGTCAGTAAATAAATAAAATCTTAAAAGGCATATAAGCAATTAATTAAACATCTAACTATGTTTGCTTTCAGTTTTGCAGCACTTATATAAAAAGCAGGGTCTCATGTAAATGAAGAGATTTTTGTTTATTTGTTTTTACCTTTAGAGCCACAGAAAATTCTGAGTTGGAAGGGACCCACAACGATTATAGAATCCAACTCCTGGCCCTGAACATGACAAGACAAAGAATCACAACACATGGTTTGAGAGCATTTTCCAAATGCTTTTTGAGCTCTGTCAAACTTGGTGCTATGATCATTTTCCTGGGGAGCCTGTTCCCATGCCCAACTACCCTCTGGCAGAAGAACCTCTTCCTTAGATCCAGCGTAAACGTCCTCTAACACAGCTTCACCCTCTAGGTCTCCCTGCTTTTATATTAAGACAGAAGAAAAAGACAAAAACAGAAGTTTTTTCAGTTTTTAGGGCCATCCAAGACTTTGTATGTGATGTGTACACAGTGATACAACCAGCAGTTCTGACAGGCTCACTTCACCTTGTAGAAAAAATGGGGCAAAATTTACATCACAGGACAACAAGCTGAGTACAACAGACCTACTACCCTGAAGTCTCCTATCCTGGATAATCAGGAGTCATCACAGAACTCGTGATGAAGTTTCATCTCCTAGATGGCAAGCATCTGACAAAAATGTATTGAACAGTTGTCACTAAACTGAATCTGTGGTGCAGATTTCACCGCACTTGACACATAAACATGCTTGTGTTTGGGATCATGATCTCAAGCAAGACAAACTTCATCCTCCTGGAAAATTTTCAAAAGAGGAAGGAGAGGAGAGGTCTCCTATTTACACACAGGTTTCTTTCCACTGGGGAGACATCTATAGAAAATTCAGTATTTCAAGTTGGTGGTCTTGATACGTTGTCTCATAACTGGATATGCGTTTATTAACCAGACCAGTGCATCAATAATAACAGATAAAAAATACATCAGGTAGGAATTTAAACCAGAGTTCAGTCTCAATCTTTTCTTACTGAGATCCCAAAGCAAGGAAATGATGCTGCAAGACTCTTCAGAAACTTCTCGAGCCAGTTTCCCCACTCTACTGCTGCACATTAAGCCTGGAACTGAGACATTAAGTGGCAACAGTGTGTTCACAGCAACAGAAGATAATCTATTTGCTCATTTTCTGGCTTAGTGGGATTCAGTGATGAAGTAGGAAACCCTATATAACAAGAAATATTGGAAGAACATACTTTAGTATAACTTTAGGAAAGCACTGCAGGTTAAAAAAGGTTTTTAAAAAACAAAACTTAAACATCTCCTTGTAAGGCCTGGAAAAGTATATAATTTACATTTTGGAGCAAGAGGAAAGTGAATGACATGAGATAAGTGAAACAAATTTCTCAAGGTAGCACTCACCTCAATGAAGCATTCAGGCTACAGTAGCTCTACAATGGCTATTCAGAGCAGGTCTTACAATGCCTTGTTTTACCTAGCCATTACTCTGCTTGTTTGACTTTTAAAACCCTTTAACTAGATTTATGCTTTGATACACTACATTCTCACCAACAAAACTGTTTCTACAGCCACCAGTACTCAGTTTCCAATTTTGATTTGGCAAAAATATCCTGTTATGCTACTGAATACTTCCTTCTCAAAACCATATCCCTCTACAAAGAAACCATCTACCTACTCATTCCTAAACTCACCTTCTTTCTCTGTATTTCAAAAATCAGTTGCATTCCCACTAGTCCTTCCCCATTCCATATACACTTTCTAAATTAGACCCACTCCCACCAAGTTTCTGTCTATCACTTCCAGATGACATGAAATAAAAGAGCCTACTGGGTTGCCCTGATGGTGCAACAGAGAAAGGATAAACATTAAACCCTGCCTTACATGAAGGTTAAGTATTCTGCTTTGCATTCACACACATTCCAGTGGCTAGTGACAAAAGAAAAGCTTCCTAGAATCATTCTGGTTCTTACACGCTGAGAAAGCCAAATAATGAGAATCTTAGCTCTTCACCTGCGGTAAGCTGATCACACAGGAACTACTTTCACAACCCTCTCAACTCACTGATAGCTCTGATCACTCCCATAGAACATCCTGCTTGCTTAATGAAACAGGTGAAAATGGGACAGAGTGGGGCTGCTGGATCCCTTAAGGTCTGGATTTTTCAAGCCTCTGCTTTTATTTAGCACAGATATGACATTTCTGATTGTCACGTAATTTATCTTCTCATTAGAGAAAGACTACTACTGCAAAAGTGAAAAAGCCACAACCATATCTTCTGGATGCACGAATAACTCACGTCTGCACAAGGTCTAAGGACATAAAAAGATAGTAAATAAATATTTGTATATAAGGATCAACCACACAAAACATAGTCTAAGTTTATAAATAAAATTTAAAAACTAGAACTCCTACCTCTTGTGTCAGCATTCACACCGTTTGCCCCCAAAGTTTAGCCAAAGGCCTATCCAAATGCAAATTTGCAGCTCTGCACTCTCACATTTCCGACACCCAAGACAAAGTTAATAACGCAACAATTTCCCCTATTTTTTAAAACAGGATGTTTATTCTAACCCCCAGCTGTCTGACAAAAACAATATGTAATTATTTCAGCTTATGTAGCTTTCTCTTCTCTCTTGAACAATTTCTAGTCTCTCTGATAAGAACAAAAGAATGGCATTTAAATTTCGTACCAGACATCAGCTGCACTGCAGCAGAACTCTGTTTCCTTTTTGTGTATCAGTACTATGCTCACAGTGAGGTTCAGGGACTTGAGTAACTGATTTCTACTAAGGAAAACCAAAGCCCTACAATTCAATTGTTTTTAGAGAGCTACACAGTCTATATATCCCAGGAAATGTGATGAAAGAGGTAAGGTATAAAAAAAAATCTGTTAGATGAAAAACCAGTTGACCTAAACAGTATATGTAGTGTAACTACAGACATCTCACAATGCACTGCTTCAAATTGCTGAGACACAAAGTTGTAATTGAAGGACGCTATTACTTGTTTCTAAAAGGATCTTAATCTCTTTAATCCAAATTATTCCAGATTGCAGTGGAATAAATGTATTTTATTTACAGAATTTTCTTTTCCTCAGGAAGCACTCTGTGAAAAGAATATAGCCAGATAACCACAAAAAGTTTGAAAGTAGGATATGAATTTAAATAAAGAATGAATTGATTTAACTTCCATCCATACGCAGAAGAGGCAATATGATTTAGGAAAGGCAGAGGACATATTTCTTGTCCCTATACTTCAGTCAAGTGAATAATTAATTTTTATTTTGTTCAGCTGAAGAATATACTTACAATTTGATAAAGCTGATCACAGTCTTATTTACTCAGATTATCAATTGTACTAATAGGTATAAGTATCTGGGTACTAATCTTTTCTTATACCAACAGCAGTGAAATCACAAGAAGTACATACACTTCATCTTAACCACCACCAACAGCTATGTCTATAAACACATCTCTGTATAACAACATTAAATTTTGTACTGTATTCACAGATGTGGGGTTGCCAATACCTGCAAGTGAGGTTAGGGTCAGCATTCCGTGATAGAAGCAGTTCAACAGTGTTCAAGATGTTCTCCTCTGAAGCTTGTGCAGTACATGCTGCCATCAACACAGTGTACTTATCTGTTTGAAAATTCGCAGTTAGAGAATTAAATATGTAAGTGTAGATACCATCCAAATACAGAAGTTCCTTTTAAAGTCTTTATATCTGCTGGATTTGCTACTGAGATTTTGATACTCTACCATGTTCGGAAAAGGCTAACAACCTTGTTTTCCTGTCTGTGAAAATCAGTAGAATCATCAGGTAAACAAAGGCACCTCAGGAGATACTCAGAAAGATCAGAGTGAATCACAGTAGCAAAGCACCTATTCCTACTGAAATTTAGAATAGCTTTAAAGCTACAACAGGAGCTTAACTATAGATGCATATTTCTCAAAACACATTCCACACTAGTAGAGTCACTCCCTGTTCCTCCCCTCCAGTAAATAGAAGTAACAGCTGCAATGGATAGAAAAAGGTACTTGAAACGTACTATGAACACATAGTGATATCAATTTGGGGGAAAACAGAGGCACATACAAAAGACACTTGAAGCAAAAGGGCCTCATGATACGTCTTAAGGAGGAAGAATTTCATTATTAACTTACTATGGGTCCAGTAATGGCAGGAGAAGTATTAAAAATATTGGTTTAGATGTGGATTTAAAGAGCATCTACACAGTCCATAGGAATATCAGTATATTTATTTACTTCTCCAGCTCTGACACCAGCTGGGTGTTACATACCACCTTGGCTCACAAATCAAAACTGTACAACTGCTGTTTGCCCACAGAACACAGGAGACCTTCTTCCCCATGATTACCACGGTTTCCATATGGGAAACATAACACCTCAAAGACCTCAGTTAGTTGCCCCCAATGTCATTTAGTAGACAGCCATTTGACTAACTGCCCATTTTGTTTATTGACAAACTCGTTCACAAGTTCCAACATGCCTTCATCCATTCAAGAAGTACAATACCAGCTGCACCTACTTCGTATCCTGTCAAGTGTTGTTACAATGTATTTTCTAGTAGAAATTTTAAGACTGTATAATTAACACCTTCATTCTTCAGTGAGGTCAGATTTCATTATTAAACATGAAAAGTTTGTTATGTACGTTACCCCCACTGCTCTCACCGCTTCTCACCGTCCTGCACCTCTACAACTTAGTTCTACATTTAAATTAATTTGGTTTTTTAATATATCATCTTTTAATATTCCAATTGCCTCATGTAGAAATTACTTGATATACTGACAAATTTTTACTCAAAATCTTTAACGTGATTATCAATTAGAACATGAATGGAAAGATGGCAGGACTTTAAATAAAGCACTGTCAATCTGGGAATGGTATTTGGGAAGAACCTGCAGTTGTATTCATGATCTCAAGCAGTGAGAAGAGTGGGAAATTAATTTTCTGTTAGCCTACCTATAGCTCATGCATGTGAGCAAGAGACAAAAGGGAAGAAACACCTTGGAATTCTTAGATTTCTCTTTTACAGCGAATAATTGCTGAAAGACTGCAAAAAAAGATACATTTATGTTCAGACTAGACAAACTCGTAGTAGTTCTGCTGAAATTATTCCTCAATGATTCAACATTTTGAACCCATCACACAGTGAATGATACATTAGTTTTTGTAGACTACCAAAAAGGGTAAAAATTAAGTAATTAGTGATAAAGAATGACTGAAGAGTGACTCAAGGTAATTACTAGGATTAAACTGTTTATTAACCTTATAAGCATTAAAGGGTAATTATTATAGGATCACTTGTATGATTGCCTGCTGACGTAAAAAATAGCAGGAGGGCTGGTGAGATTTACTACCCCCTTAGGACAGCACAGCTTTACTGAATACACGTGGCCTGACCCAAATCAATGACTTACAAGACTGCTCCTGGCTGGACAGTACTCTGCAGCCCATATGCCCTAGTTACAGTTTCCCTATACAGTCTAACAGGGAAACAAGCCAAGAAACCTGATCCTAGAGAGGTGCCACTTTGGGCAAAGACAGTTATCACACAAACGAAAAAACGCCATGTATTTGGTTACCTGGTCAGCCTAAACTATTGCCCACAGTATTTTCTGCCCCACTGATAACTTTCTACAGCCATGAACAAGGAACAGCTATGAGCTGTAGGCAGACACATAGAAGTTCTCTGTAACTGGCTACAAGAACAGTGATTAGAAGGCATGATTGCTATTAGTGTGGGAATCTACTCTAATCTCATACTCCCATCAACTGCTAAGACGTCTGAGAAAATTTTCAGAGCCGGACTTGTACCATCTGCATTTCAGTCTACTACTACTGCCAATACTGTCAACTTACTGGAAAATATGATACTGCTCTTACAGATCTGGCAGTAGTGTGGGATAAATATTCCAGTGCAATGAAAGAGATTGAAAATAACCACAATTAAAGTAGAAAAAGAGTTATTATTAAGCTAACAAAATTGACAGAGGAACTGATACTACTCAGAAGCTACACTGAACTCTTGCAGAAAAAGGTGCTCTAGCAACACACACTGAAGAATAGTTTTCTTAATAGAAAATAAAAAAATTGCACTCCAGTTTTAGGGAAGTCCACATTAATTTCCCATGAATTGGAAAGCTGTTCTGGTTGTTTGAGATGTTACCTGGTTTCTGCACATACATAGTTCATAACAGGATCAAACACCGTAAGCTTTACCTGTACAACTTTATACTACAATTTTTTAGCAAGTATTTCCAAACATTTTTTTACAAATTACTTGAGATTTGAGAGTTGTGGGGGAAAGTGGAACTGAGAGAGAAAGAACATCCCAACTGATTCCAGATCAATTCCAAGAACACAATTTTTACTTTAAAACTACTACTTTTTCCTTCAAAACTGAGTAAGGTAGAGTGGGTCTCAGTTCCACTGTGAACTTTTGATTTCTTCCCTATACATCTAAACAAGAGAATAAGGATAGGGACAATATCTGGCAGTGAGAATTCCCAGCCAGTATTTTTCATTCCCATCTTACCTATTTCAAAGCATGCATTAGCACCTCTGTCCAGAAGAAGACGTACTACTGCAAAGTTAGCCACGCTGGCTGCACACATCAGGGGAGTCCATCCAAACTGAAAGCTAGTTTCTATGCTGATACCTGTCAAAATTCAAGAAAATAAAATCATCAAACTGCATCACAACAAACATGAAAACTTACTCTCAAAATGTATCATTACAAAGGTTACACCCTGTTTGCATTAAGTACATGGGAGAGAAATCTCTTATGGCATTTTCCTTTTTTTAATACATCTTTATTTAGAACAACAGAAAACAACTTTTAGAACTGACATCAATGTTCTCAATCCAAGAAGTACCACAGAAAGACTACATGAAAAACCTCAAACATTGAGCTGCAAAAGTAATTTCATACAAGCACATAGAATCTCTATTCCCTACTTCTGTGCAATAATTTTCCTCAATCAAAATGAAAAAATTTGACTCTTGCCAAGCCAAGAAGACTGCTGTGGAAGCAAACTGCCTGTCAGGCAATTAGGATCACAGCATCCAGGGTTTCCTGCTTCACAGCTCCTTGTATTCTCTGTCCTGCAAGACAGTTAGCTAGCACATTTGTGTTTGATACCAACAAAATATTATCTCAATAAAAAGAAGAAATAGGAGAAGAAATGCAAGGTTAAAACACAATCACCAAAACTGTTTGTTAGTCTTCATAACAGCCAGAATGGCTAAAAGCATGGCTGACAGACAGCCCAGCCTTCCCAAATGCACCAAGTACCAGACTGAGACACTCATCTGACAACTTTCTAATAAAAACCCGTATGCCTTTTTCAATCCTTCAACAAATATTACTTCCTCTAGAAAAGTTTCCATCACTTGGTTCCATATTAGTCCTACAGTGACCACAGATAATCAAAAATACTTCTTTAGGAAAAAATACTCCAAAAAAACCCCCAAAACTATCCTAAGAAATTTGTGACAGTTAAGCTACATGCATACTTTTTCATGCAAAGTGAGTGCTTTCTCTATCTTGGTACTATGTCAAAGACGTGTTCAGTGTAGCAATATAAAGACATTAAAGCTGCGGGACTAACAGGTCACTCACTGCTCTTGGATTCATTCTTTAATTTCTTAAGATCACTGGAATTGTAGAATTAATAAAGAGGTAGCAATTCAATGAAAGCCATGTGTTAAAGCATTCTAATACCTGCAAGCCACAGAATTTACAATCAAATCTCCTTAGCAATGTACACATACTAGCTGCAGTTAATGTCACAGCACACTGGCCTATCTGCAGTGTACAAAACATTTCATTGAAGCCCACAGCTTTACAAGGGGAGCAAGAAAATGCCCTCTAGCAGTCAGAACTCCCTTGTAAGTCACTTCAAGAATTTAGCAAGTCTGATATTCGACAGCCCACTAGTAATACTAGTATAAGAAAAAAATTCCCAGAAACTGTCACCCTGTTAGCCTTTAAAAAGTCTCTTTTCCTCGGGAGAAGAAAAGCAGTCCATGTAGCTAAAGCTTTTTACCTTAAAACATACCAGAACAACAATGACAAATGAACTGTTTGGCAGTTATATATAGACTTAGTAAAACACTTGAGAAGGCATTTTCCTCAACACTTTCTTTACATGTATAGCAGCCAGTATCTGCCATGATGCTGTTGCTTTTTCCAAGCTCCAGAAGTAGTAGAATGCTCTATTTGGCATTATGTTGTTTGTCCTGCAGTCTCCTACCATCTTGGTACCGACTGCTTCAAAGTACCACTAAGTGTGAAAGTCCCAGTGCAAACAAGCTGTAATCCCAAATGAAGACAGAGAAAGGACATCTGAAACAGAAACAGTCATGTGGCTTCTTGGCTGCTTGGTTATAGGAGTTGTTGACTGAACCAGAAATGTCTCACCTTGATGACTACTCAAATAGGTTATTACTCTCATTACATGAGCTGTTATTGAAGTAAGCAGTGTTAGTCCAGCATTTAAAATGACTGACCCTTGAGAAATCCTTGAGGTTTTCTCCTTGAGAAAACAGTGATGCCCAGAAAAAAACTATTTAGAGAAAAATCAGACCAGATCCAATAGCCAGAGAAAAGTGAGGCTGCTGCACTCCAGAACCACAGATCCAACCCCTATCAATGCTGAGCACCTATTCCCAGCAGGCAGGTGCACACACAGCCCCACCGCTGACCACAGTGATCAACACAGACAAACAGAGCACTCTCATGAGGGCAGCAGCACTAGCATCATCCTGTCACCCATCCCCTCCAGCTGCTGCCATCACAGACATGTGGGCCTCCAACCTCTGGTCCCACTCCTGTGACTGGCACAGCTTTCACTCACTCCTGTCTCTACAGTTGCTTGGCCCCAGGCACAAGGACCTTTTGTTGCAGTGTAGAGTCCCTTGCTCTGAGTCTGTAATTTGCCTGCACACGGTCTCTGCTTCTCTAAGACTGCAGAGGTAGGTCAAGGCCATTGGCTTCCACGATGGGCCTGAGAGGAGCTGGACCAGGGCATTATCTGTGGGCTTCCCCACCTGCCATTATCTGTGTTCTTCTGTAGGAATGAGCAGAGGAGCTTTTCAGTTGCATGGCCCCACAAATTGCAGCTAGGAGACAAACCAACATTCTTCTTTACAATCTGAATTACAGATAAATATCTTCCTGTTTAAGCAGCAAAGGAGAGAAAAATATTCGGGCCACAGACAGACTACAGCAGAAACCACATGAAGAATATGAACAATAGTGAAGCAAAAGAACAGCAAAGTAAGAACTGCATTCTTTTTGTGAATATTACTGTTTCTCCCATATCCTTTTCAGATACTTTCTTGACTGTGGCTAATAATAGCTATAGTAGTGTGTAGGTGTTTTTATAGAGAAAAACGTAAGTCTGCTAATTAATTCCATGTTTGACACCAAAAATATGAGGTCTTGACTTTCATCCAGTTAAAGAACAGCTCTTAGTGTTGGAATCCATTCACATTCAGACACCATTTACCTGAGGGGAAATTCTAAAATGCTTGATTCTCTAGGACTGTTCTCTAGTAGAAGTATTGATTAAAGTCTGTCTGCAGTTAGGTCTGTTCCCACACGACCTTAATGCTGAGTCATACTAGAGCTGCTGTCCTCTCCCTCTGCTGGGCCAGCTACGGTGGTCACCTGACTTAGGGTTCAAGAGTCCTACACTGGCTGAAAAACTTTTCTCACATGCTAGGCACCCTCCCATTCCTGTTGTTTACTACTACTTATAATCCCTTGAGCTGGCTCACAAAAGAGGAGATGAGCTCCAGCACCCATTCAAAGATATAAGCAGAACAAACTACTGAAGGAAAATGGAGGATTTGACCGTAGTTATGTCTTTAATCAGCCGAAACTGTCATGAGGTCGTAACTTATAATTTCATTTTAGGAAATGGAACACATGAATTCCATGGTGTTAAGTATTTTATCCTAAAGCAAACCAAAATGTCCATCTTTGAAGGTGCTACTTGCTTGTATTACTTTTTGTGACAAGTACTTCAGAAACTTTTTCCTAAGTTGCCATTTAATAGAAGTGGTAAGGAAAAACACTATGCTTGCCCATGTCCTAAAGAAGCTCTATAAAACTGCTTCAGCATCAAAAATACTAAAGCAACATCTAACCAAGCCAGGTAACAACACAGTATCATACTACCTGAAGGAATAGCCCCAGCTGTTCCTAGGAAATCCACTTCCAACACAAACCCTAAGTTTGGCTGACTGCTGGTAGTGAGCCTCCTACAAGCTCTACCAAACACATACTTGAGGTATTTCTGGAGGCAAAGATTTTTAACCTGAGCATAGATTCCCTGAAGAACAATGCTACCCTTCTTCAGAAAGACCTCCACTGTCTTCTACTGCTTTGCAGAACAGTACTGGATGGGTCAGAATTTACTGTTGATCCCATTTTACGGAAATTACATGTTCTTTTATAATACTGCCTTATTCGTTTCAGGGCCAGGAAATTCTACAAGGACCCTTGATCTGAACCTATGCACTTACAGAAACCTACTATCTTCCAACAGCACAGAACTGTCCACTGTGTAGCATTAGCACAGAAAGTGAACTACTGCTGTTTGACTGCAATCCAACACTTTAAAATGGATGGCGGAGCAAAACAATGAAGCAATCTGATGCACAGACATCACTAAAACTCCACCCAGAAATAAGGATATTTTTTTTTCAAAGCAAGACATATATTTCATGCTTGTATTGCACTTCTTGTGTTTCAGTCTGTGCAGTAGTTTTGCTTAATTAAAAAAAAAACCATTACCCCATTGTGGGGACAAACAGTTGGCTTCTAAAAGGGCAAATAATGTCATTGTTTCAAAACTCAGAAAAGCCCATTGCTAACCAATAAACTACTTTCTTCCCTAAGACAGATTTTTCCTCAGAGAATAAGCTCTTGGTTACTATATTCTCCTTGCTTGCTGAAGCAGAACTTCCTGACAATTATCACTAGGCAGGTCAACTCAGCTATGCAGTTTCTGATTGCCCTGGATGCTTCAATAAGTGATCCAATCTTCCTAACACTGATTAACAAACACATTAAAGACAAATACTGAGTAACAGAACAGGGAAAAAGGCTTTCAGTGTTAAAAAAGACTACTTTTTAGAGACAAATGCCACAAAAAGGCTGTTAGACCTTTCAGATTCACAAAATCTTTGTTCAGCTGATGTTGCCAGGACAGCAGGATTACATAGGGCACATACCAGACACTTAACAGTGCTGTGAAGGGAAAAAAAAAAAAGAAAAAAAAAGGAAAAGGAATTTCCAACCTGGGGGAACATTAAAATAAAAAAGGCTAGCCTCCCCTTCCTACCCCATGCTGCACAACCTTCAACACCAAAGACCACCCACTGAATTCTGCCCTTCAATTTAAACCACCTCTAATTCAGTGTTTGTAATTGCTATTGGAATGTTAAGGACGCATCTGAAAACAAAGAAACACCTTATTTCATAGTTTTCTCAATTTTCAGGAAAAGAAACAAATCAGAAGGAATGTGCTAGAATACCAAATCTGAGTCACTGAAAAAGTAGTTTAATCTTTCAAAATAACGTGTTGAAAGCATGTAGGAACATGTGAATGTTTCCAGTAAAGGATATAAAGTCTTGTTTTAAACAAGAAAGTTTAGTATTCTTGCCGAGTTCACTAAAAAAAATTCAACTTTGTAACTGACTTTCCTCACCCGAGTTTAAGAGTTCTTCAATTAATGACACATCACCACGAAACAGAGCCTTCTTTAATGCCTCATTCTTGTCCGCCTGCAACAATTGATCCAACTGCTAGATAAGCAAAGAAAAATGAAGTCAAAATCTGGAGACCGTTTCAAGGCAAAAACAATATAGCTTGGTTTCAGTATAAAAGCACTAATAATCTCTGAAAGGACATAGAAAGAAGAAGAAGAAGAAGGGAAAAAGCAACATAAAACTTTTGTCCTTCCATCTCTGTAGATCTGTTCAGGGTCTACTACAAAGCCTAAGTTTTAAAATCAATTTTTCTGAGTGGTTCCATTCTCTGAAAATGGAAATATCCTCTTTCTCAACAGACCTGCTATCCTCTTACTCTGCTCTCAATTTTACTTACCATAACTTGATTTCAATTAAGATCCTTTTTCATCTTATGACACTAGAAGAACTTTGCAATGCATTTATGTACCTTTTTTTGGTCCATTTCACATATTGTGAAGTACAACGTTAAGAAATAAAACCATCAGATGTGAAAGTCTGAGCTTGAGTGAAGGGACCTCAGTGACTAGCTGTCTGGCTTAACAGCACAAGTCCACTGCTGTGAGGGGCTACAGTTCCTCTGTCATCCTAGCTCCGTGCTGACAGAGGCATTTGTAGAGCTGCATCATAAGCCTTCTGGCTGAAAAAAAGCACTGACCAAAAGACTAGTTTATGCATCAGTTGCTCAATTTAAGTTGTTTTCAAAAGCATCATAGACTTGTTCTCTATTAAAGCTCTGGACAGAGCTGAAGATTGCTGCTGGAGCTATATCAAGTGTACAAAACATTTACATATGCTGGTAAGCAGAGGACTGATTATTCACTAGTTTCCTTAGAAACAGGAGTGGGTGTAAAACAAAGCTGCTTTTAAGTTTTTAACTCCCAACATTATAACTAAACATACAATTTTTACAGCACATTGTAGCCCATCTTTCCAATAACTTCTGTAAAGACAGAACAAAGTGTCTAGAGAACCAAAGGTGAAAAACAATCAGTAGAAGAATTTAGCCCTATTTTATTCTATTCAGACAACAATTTTCAAACAATGCACATCTTTGGATAGAAACATCTACTTAAAGATCAAGGCCTCTTAAACACCAACTATAGCCTTTAGCCTAAGATTTCAAGAATTCAGTTATACTTCCATTTTACAATTCTGGTCATGAGACAAACTCACACTTAAAAACACTCACAGAAACTACCTCACACTGATGGATACTACACAGTGCTAGATGCAATACAACTACTGAAATCTTCCAAGTTAGCAAGAAACAAAGTCAAAAGATTTAAGATATTAAACAGCTTTACAGGCACCTGGCCACTTTCAAATTTACTCTCGTGCTTATATATAATTAGGACTACAGTCTGCTACTTAAGGGGAGAAAGAACTTTTAAATAAAGATTAAGGGGTTTTGTAATAAGACAAACCCCTATAATTCAGGTTTCATTTACTGGATTTGGGGCACTGCCAGCATTACCCTGGTAGGAAACAGCCTGCAAGGAATCACCAGCCGCACCCTCCCCTGGGACGCACCGCGCTCCGCTCCCCTCACGGCTCCAAGCCAAGGCCTCCCACCCCGAGACCACCCGGCCCCGGCTGGCGGGCACCGGGTGAAGGGAGGCTCAGCCCCACCTGCGGCTCCTTCCGCACGACGCCAATGTCCCAAGCGCCGTCGTCGCTGTCGCTGCCCTCGTCGCCGCCCGCCACGACGCGGGACGAACACACCACGGCGGCCATGGCGGCGCTTCCCGCGCGCGCGTCGCCTCAGCACGGCCGGATCACGAGGCCGAGGCGGCCGCTTTCCCGCGCTCCCGGCCAGGCCCCGCCCCCCGGGCCCCCCCGGGCAGTGCGGGCAGCGCCATGGGCGGGAGCTGCGCCTGGGGAGGGGAAGGGCAGCGCTGCTCCGCGCCGGGCGGGGCTGCTCCGTGCTGCTGGGCAGGGCTGCTCCGTGCTGGGCAGGGCGGCACGGCGCCTGGTACACGAATTGGTGACAGCGGTGCTGTAAGCACGTGGGGCTGTGACTCGCGGCTGCGCTGCTTTGTGGGTGCTGGGAGACGCAGCAGAGCCATGTGAGAAGCTGTGTCTTTAGATCGGTGGGTGGTCTGTATGTGTGGGTTCAAGGTAAAAGATACGAGTTCCTCTCTGTAAGTGCTGACGTCGTTTTCATGCTCTTTCCGCGCCTCCTCCCCTAGCGGTGCCGTCACGTAGGTGTCGTAGGCAGTGTCACAGGCCGGGCCTGCGGTGGGGACAGCGCGTGGGAACGCTGAGCAGCAGCCGCGCACGGTGAGCCGGGCTTCCACCTCCAGCCTGGCCACACAGGGCATTGCTTTACGTGTCAGAGTTGTGCTTAGAGCTCTTTCTAATGACCCGTAATGATGTCTCATCCTTCACAAGGCTCGTGTGAAACTCTTTGAAGAACAAATGAGGAATGGCGTTCTGTGTTTCACCCACTGGCCTCATTGTTCCTTGGGCTCATCTCAGGCCTTGCCCCAGGCTGAAATGAAATTGAGCATCCACTGACAGAAGTGGAGTTTGGTCGTGGAGAAGAGCACAAAATGATAAGTGTAGTCCTTGTGCCCATGACACTGTAAAAATGTAATTCTGGCAAGTTAGTTTTAAAAAAAATCACCCTCATCTTGATCAGAAGGTGGCTGTGAAAGTTTTCTTATTTATTTTATTTTTTGTTTAACTTTTGTTTCTTAATGTGATGCAATGTGGAAGGCAACTTTTTCTGTGTTGGGATTTGTGGGTTGGCTAGAGTTATGCTTAGAACATACTGAGTACTATAAAAATTGCACTTATTAAAAAAGAAACCTGCATGGTCTGCATATTTCAATTGTGCCCGCTTGACATTTTTAATAGCTGCATTTTCTGGATTTTATTTGCTTGTCTGTTAAATATGACAGCCTGTTTACATTAAGGTATAATGAAAGATTATTAACAGTGAGGAACTCAGGTGTAAGAACTAGGTGAACATTTTAAATGAAATTCTATGAGAGAAACTTCCAGTTCTAGAACTCGATAGAAATGCAAACCCCCTTCTTTTCACACAGCCTCCCTGGAGCAAAGGTTGTTAAAATTGGCTCAACTGTAATACATGCTTCTATGTAAAGGCTTAGCTTTATATGTTTATTTTGGATTTACCTGTATACACTAAATCTCCATTTAAAATATTTTGGTAATGAAGATATAATGTTTACCATGTGTAATCATTGAATGGTTTTGTAGCCATGTCAGTTCTTATAAAATTAACTTTTATTCTAAGTTTTCAGGTTTTTTTATTACTGAGCTGAATATTTCTTATTTTCTGCAGAGGAAAAGTAGTATTTATGCTTTTTTTTTTGTGTAACTTCTCTGTATCTATATTGAATCTACCAGTACTCAACTTTATAATGACCATAACCAGAATCAAGCTTCCATATTATTATTCATTTGGCTTAGCTGTGTTACAGAAGATGGACTTGCTAGTAGAACTTGTATCTCCAGTGGCTAAGCTCTGAAGGCAACTGAGTGAGATATTTTACAACTGACATCACATGTTCCAAGAAAGTTATTTCTAACTGCTGCTGGTATTATGAATAAAATCATTCATTTAATACAGTACTAATTGTTTAGTATTTGACAATTGTGATTTATTTGCACTGGTTTCAGATTTGGAGATGGTTGGTTGGTTTGTTTGTGATTTTTTTTCCTTTTCTCTGCATTATAACCCATCCAAATTGAAATGTCACAACAAACACCTGAAGTGCAACCTGCATACTGCTGCTTTCTCAAAGGGTACCACTCTAGGAAGGTCATTTTCACTTACAGGCCTGATAGTACCTAGTGTTAAAAGAAAAAATCCCAACTCCTTTCAAAAGCTGAAAGTGTAGAAGAACCTTGCAGCCAGTGTACCCAATAGCTGTTTCAAATGTGAACAAGATAATCATACAGAAGCTGTAGTAGGTGATCTTTCTTTTTGTGATTGCTTGGTACTGTAAATCAGACATTATTGTTGATGTAGACTTTCCTACTTCTTTTGCACATTTTCCTTTCTCCAAGCTTATTTGTGACCTTGAAGTCTGTCTTCATTTTTCAGCTAGGCAGACTTATTTTGGTTGACAGTATGGTAAGTCCTGGCTGTCATCCATATTTACCAAATATCAGTGTGTTTTTACTTATTCCTCTAGGAACACTTCCCAATATCTTTTCCTTGTTGCTTTGCAGTACTCATTTTATGTGCAGGAGGTGATTATAGAATGGCTCAAGCTGGGAAAATTTTAAGAAATCCTCATTCTCAGAGAAGCTTGGTAGCTCTGGGTCTACAGAATTAACAAATTACCAGTAAATGTTCAACTGGGAGATGATGAACTAACAACTGTACCAGATCCATGGTTAAGAGCAGTACATCCAGGAATTTGTGTAATTTAAAAAAATGTCCCATAAAGTAGCACAAATGATTGCAATTTAGTAGGTCACATTCATGAAACAAATGGGAGATAAAGTACTTTATATTGTCCTGGATGAATTTTCAGCTGACCTGTAAATAGCTCTACCATCTCTTATATTTAAGGTATTTCAAGTATAACGATGGATACTTATTCTCTAAAAAGTACTTAAGTGGTCTGTGTTCTTTCTGTGACCTGAAATCACCCTTACTGTTAAATCAGTTTTAGTTTTGCCATCCTGTTTTGTTATGAGATGCAGCACTGTAGCAAATTGAGTTGTTCGTAATTATTTCAGTCATTATTCAAATGGACTTAAAAAATGGTAAGCATTTCATTTTATCTGTTTTGCTTATAATTCATTTTTTACGCTGTGTTCCTCCTGTTCACTTTACCAAATCTCTCTGGATGGTACCTGATGTAAAACTTTCAATTTGCTGCCAAACACATGAGTATAAATTGCATACCAACTGGTTTTTTGTTTGTAAAATTTGTTTGCTGGTAGGAGCATTAAACCACTGTCAAAATTCCCCATACTTAGTAGGGAATTCATGGATATGATGTAAACCTGAATCCTGTTGTGAAAATATCTCCTATTATGACAGTAATGTATAAAAAAAACCTAGAACAAGAATTAAGGTGTTGAAGAGACTTCCTTTTATTTTAGTGTCACTCAGGCAGATTTTTGGCTTCTTTCCATATAACCTAGAAGCTTTAGTCTGTGTAGCAAGTCCGTGTCAGAACAATTCCTGATATTACTAGATGCAACCTCTCTATTAAAAATTCCTCATTCCTACATTATCTCTACTCTGTTCTATGCTGTTTCGTCCCCTTAATCTTACCTGGCAGTACTCCCACTTCGTTATCATGGTGAGTACCTTCTTGTTTCAGCCTGTTGACTCTCTGCTGGTACTCGGGCAACCACTTGTAATGGTATTGCCTGTCTCTTAGAAACTCAAATGTTTGAATTTTCTAAAGGCAGCTTATAATGATCAGGTGCTGCTTTGAGCGTTCTGCACCATTTATCTTTTATTCTGGTATCTCACTTTGTCTTACCACTTTTATCAAGATTGAAGGTTATCCATGTATTTCAGTATATTCAAATATGTAATATTTTTATTGGTTGCCACATTCTTATTTTGCTTTAACCAATTCAAAAGGAGTATGGCTTCTTGGAAAAGGGACTAGTTTTCAAATTAAAAGCTGGTTTTGCTTTATCATGTTGGTGGTTTGTATTTTTTTTTTCTTTCTTTTCTTTTGTTAGCAAAGCATTCAGTGTGATTGTCATGTCTTCATGACACTGAATGGCCTTGCTATTATAGGTTTACCACAGGATGTTAAGTCTTTGGTTATCTCTTACTATTACAGCTGCTGGGGCTGCTCACCAGTAATCTCTGGGCATTGTGAGAACTCCCACACATATATCGTCTTCTGACTTGTTTTGTTTGAGCTTGTTAAGTCACAGTGGTATTTTATATTATGATCTATAATTCTGGCTCTCCAATGTGATACTAGTAATTCAGAACTTCTAAAATCTCAGTTTCTCTTCTGAGAACTGTTCAGCCCCTCACTGAATTCCTAGGATGGAATTTGAAAACTGGACTTTGCTACCAATTCCTTTAATCTCATCCATCTCTTCCAGCAGAGTCAGCAGCATCTCCTTTACATCTGCTTTAAGGTCTTCTCTTCAGGAGTAATTGTGATACTGTCCACATCCCAGTGGTATAAACTAAAATTGTTACAAATGCCAAAAATTGAATCATGAGAACATACTGTGTGGGAAAACCATTCAAAGATGTTGGACTGTTTTCTAGCTGTCTTGTACTTGTATCTTTATTCTACTCTCTAAAGTGATGTGCACAAGTGTCTACCTGTGGAAGAGACCTTTATGATAATTTCAGCTATTCTGTCACAGCTGGTCCTAGTAAGAGGAAACCATAAGTCTTCCTTATTGGGCATGTGGGAGCAGGTATGCACTGGGGGTGCTCTGATTGTTTTTGGTTGACAGCAGACTGAACATGACCAAGTGTGTGCCCAGGTGGCCAGAAGGCCAGTGGCATCCTGGCTTGGATCAGAAATAATGTGGCCAGCAGGATCAGGGCAATGGTTATCCTTCTGTACTTGGCACAGGTAAGGCCACAAATCCTGTGTTTAGTTTTGGCCCCTCACTACAAGTAAGACATTGAGGGGCTGGAGCATATCCAGAGAAGGTCAATAGAACTAGTGAAGGATCTGGGGCAGAAGTCTTATAAGAAGTGACTGTGGGAACTGTGGTTTCTTAGCCTGGGAAAAAAAAAAAAAAACAACCACAAGAAAACCCCCAAAAACCAAACCAAAACAAAAAAAACCTGCCCCCCCCAAAAAAAAACCAAAAAACCCCAACAAAACAAACAAACAAACCCCCCCCAAAAAAAACCAAACAAAAAAAACCCCACACACACCCAGAAAAACCAGAGGCTCAGGGGAGACCTTATTGCTTTCTACAATTATTTGACAAGAGGTTGTAGTGGGGTGGGGTTCAATCTCTTCTCCCAGGTAACAAGTGAGGATATGAGGATGATAGGGAATGGCCTCAAGTTGCACCAGAGAAACTTTAGATTAGATATTAGGAAAAAATTCTTCATTGAAAAGGTGGTCAATCTTTGGAACAGGCTGCCCAGGGAAGTTATAGAAACACCATCTTGGCAGTGTTCAAAAGCATGTGGATGTGGTATTTGGGAACATGGTTTAGTGGTAAATGTGGTGGTGCTATGGTAATGGTTGGACTCGGTGATCTTTTCCAACTGTAACAATTCTGTGATTCTAAAGGGATGATTATTGAGCTTATAGTAAACGATTCTTCCCTCTAGTAATTCCCTAATATCTAAATGGCCACAGTCCAGCCTCCTGTGTGTCCATATAGAAAGAATCATAGGATCCTGTATATGTATCTGCAGCTTTTTCTCTCTTAAGTCTCTAACCACTGGCATAACTCCTTCATTCAAGTCGCTATTGCCATAGATACAACAGTTCTCTTGTTAAAAAAACTCCTTTCAGTGCATGAAATCAACAGGCACTTGTGTATTATAAAAGATACCTTCTGTCTAAATGGTGCAGTAAAATTCCTATCTACTTTGGTACTGTAAAATCTCCTGAGTCCTATTCATCCTATATACCAGAACTGTCCAGGTTATTGAAGATAGCTCCTTCTTTGTTAATGCAGCTGTAGAAGCTGCCAACAGCACTTTGATCTAGATTTCTTTCTCATAATGCTTTCCCACAAGGCTTACCTTGCACTAAAGTTTTGGAAACCCATTTGCCTATGAGGCTCTGCAATAAACAAATTTGCCTCTGTCCCATCTGGTTATTTTCTATGATCTTCCTTGAAATACCCATTTCTTTAACCAGATCATCCAAACTCATCATGGAATGTATTTGAAATCCAGATGTATATGGGGGGAAAATGGACCATATGGCTTGCTGTCGCTGTAGAACACAAAAGAAAGATGAGAGACTCCAAATATTTCAGAAGGCAGAGTGTAGAAAAAAAGGCTTTATTGTCTAATTCTTAACTACCTTTTGTAAGGTGTTCTGATACAGGCTTAGCATGATTGGTGAATAGGAACAACACCTCTGTAATCCCATTGGTTAAACTAGAGAAACAGCAAAAGACCGCCTGGAGAAAGATTGTTTTGAGAAAGGATAGTTGATTACCAAGATTGTTTTGAGAAGAAGCTTTCTTGAGAAATTTTTCTTTGGGAAAAGTTAGCAGCTGCTAGCAGGTTAAAGTCTCTCAGACCTAGAAATATCAGGCCCACAGCTTGCACTACAGAGCCATGATCATAGCTTTCCTTGTCCCCATCAGGCAGTTCCAATTAACCCTTTGGATAACTTTCTGCAAAATCTCCACATGCTCCTTTGGCAGCAAGCTCTGACTGACTGGTCATTTCAAGTAAGCAGGATTTTGTAATAGGCAAATATTCCCACCAACCTGCTTCGTAATTTGCTAGTATCTCTACTTAAATAATTCATGATGTAATAGAATTAACTTGAAGGAGTGACACTGATGGTATTCTTATTATTGTCAGCATCTAGAGGAACAGACAAAAGACAATGTGCTTTAAATAAATTTTTCCTGGTACATGGAAATTTCATCTGGGTGTCAGGATATTTAATCTCTGATTCTGAATTTAGGAGAGTCCTTGGGAAATTAATGGTTCTAGCTAGCATTTTTGTTTGTTTGTTCAGTTTGATTTTCTGTTTGTTAGGCTTACTTGGTTTCTGTCATCTGGAATGGGATGGACAGGTTTAGATGACGTGACAACACAATTATAGGCTGTATCACAATGCTGTGGAGAAAAAAAAAAGAGGAATTCACTGTGCTTGTTCTTTGAATTTTTTCTTTGCAATGTTCACGGATTTGCTACACAGGTTTTAGAAGCCTTTATATTTTAGTTCTTACTAGACTTTGAATTTTTCAAAGTCAAACACTGCATATGCAAACAGTAAAAATAAATCGAAAGACTTCAGCAGAGATGAAAATACACTGCTCTTTCACCTTTCTTTTACCTGGCCTGCTTTCCTGATTATTCCTACTTTTAACCATCCTTTTTCCATTCCAGCTCTGAAGAACAAGGCATACTATTCCGCTTCCTCCTTTGCAGGGGAGATCTTGCTGCCTCTGCAGTTGATCTTGCTTCGTTTTATGAGGAGCTTAAAGTATCACAGCAAGAAAAGCTGTGTTAATGATACAATACCAGTTAAGTTTGCAGGAAGATTTATCCAAAGGGGGAAACAGACAGGGTAGAGAAGGAAAGTAAGTTGCTCTTTGCACTCATTGCAGAGGTAGGTGAACGTTTGATTTCTACCAAACTGAGGGCAGAGAAAGTTCCCTTTGTCAGGAGGAGGCCAGCAGACAGGGAAAATGGTGCAGCTCAGTAGTGCTGGCTGTTTGGAAGACCTTTAAGACTTTCTCCATTTTTTAACAAGTCATTACTTTTTCCTTGAGCCCTCTTTTACATCAGTAACAAACAAAATACTGTTAAAAATGCAACACTCCTCTCTAGGCTTTGCTTTGGCTAAAATAAAATGAGATCAATACATTGAAAATTGAATTTTAATGTTTTACTAAGCTGTGTTTATACTGAACTGAGAAGGCCTTCGCACACTGAATCTTTTACAGGAACCATCACAAAACGAAGTACAATATTGAAAAAACATTAAAAATATTCAATAGATTGTAATGACAGGAATATTATGATAATGTGGAGAAGGAAATAGAGAATCAGTCTGTCACAGTAGACAATTATTTTCAATTTCAAATGCTTTTAGACCTTTAAATGTTTACAGAAAGCTGTTTGCATGGTGGTTAAATATAATGAAAAATGTTGTTTCTATCGTTCCACAACAGCTTTTGTAAGAAAATGTGTGTAGTTCTTCCTGAAATTATAGAATCATGTGCTTAGTACTGTTGTGGTCAAAGGCTTAAGCATTCTAATCTGGGGTGACTCAAAAGCATCAAGTCCCAGTTATTGATGCATATTGCTGTTAGGATTTATATACTCACCTAGAAACAGTATTTATTATTTAAATATTATTTAGACACAACACTGTGCTTGTGTGTACTTTACCTAATCTAGTAACATTTGCAAAGCACACTTGAGATCTTCAAATTAAAACAACTGTGGAATTCTAAGATGCTCAATTAAATGCACTGATTTTTTAAACAAGTAATAGCTAAGAATCTATTAAGTCACATAGATTTATCCTGAAGTGTATTGTACCAGGCTAGGAAATGACAACATATTTGCTTACTTATTAATAAGATAATTTGGTTTTAGGGCTGCTTGCCACTAATTTTAATGCATGAGGCTTATAGGATGTGTGATGTAGCTTTGTCTTGTACTACAACAGTATTTCATTATCCCCAACCACAAAAAATGCCACCATCTGAAGTCAGTGGAAATTTGGTTGTCAGCCATGGAGAAGGCAATAACTGGCACTCCAGTAATTAAGAACTTCAATTCTGAGATTTAGTTTCAATCTTTGTAATGTGATTTTACTGTTTTCTTTTCTTCAGTCATAGAAAACACTGCAGTATGTTACACTCATTTATCTAGAGCAGCTCATAATATTTCTGCTGCTTTTTTAACCTGCCAGATTAAAAAAAAAATAAACAAAATCAAACAAACAAACAAAACCCCACACACACATAAAAAGAAGACCAAACCCACCATGGAGCATCTTACATGCCTCAGTCTGTTCTTAGACACACATGTTCTTACATGGGTGTTCTTTTGAACAGTGATCTTAAAATCATCAATGTATAGAGAAATGGGAAGACATCTTGAGAAAGAAAATACATTATTGAACTTTTTATGTTCTTGGGCTAATTAATTTCTTTGTAGCAAAAATTAACTCGTGCTGAAAGTAACACTTGAAATTACACCTTGTGTATAGGTTTAGGTGGCCAGTATGGGAAAGTTCTGTTTTTCCATAAGTCTTGACTCTTTTCAGGACTCTTTTTGATCAGTTTAAGTTAGGATTTGTAAATTTTTGTATGTATATTTGATGTTTTATATAAAGAGTACATGATTGGGAAACAGGTTTTCACAGAAGTGTTAAATAGGAGAAACCTCATCTAAGTCTTATCTACATTACCTGAATAGCATAGCATGAGTATTTACAAATAAATCTGTAGACAGCAGTGTTTGTTGAAAGAAACTGCTCTTTTTAAGGAATTACTGTGACTTTTGAAGCATATTTTAGCTTGAAGAACATTGGCCTGGAAAAAAGGATTTCCTTATTACCTTTGGAAGCAAGGTTAAGGCTATCTATGTTTTCAAATAATTTAGAATAATTTTTTTTTTCTTCTGCTTGCACTGTTTCTACTTTTGGTACATAAATACAACTTTTGTTTAACATCTGCTTGTTATACTGGCCTCTTTATTTGTAAGCATTAGCAAAATAATCTTATTTTACCTGCCCATGACACCGCTGATCATTTTGCAACACGTTCTAATGTTACTCCTCTGAGGTTACAAAGCTGTGAGTCACTGTGTGGAAAGGAATATCACAGTCAATAGCAGAGAGTCACATCATGTCCTGCTGTGGCAATTAACTGGCAATTAACTGGCCAGAGCCCTGGACAATTCGGGGACCATAGTGCATACAAGTAGGTATTGAGAATGCATATTCCCACAGTAAGTCATTCCAGCTCCACTTCTTGCATGCCTCTTTAGATCTGTCAGAAGCACTTTCCTGAATTGGTACCAAGATGTTTTGCTTTCATCTGTTCTCCAATCTGTGATACAGAAGGTGGTGCAGTGAATGCAGTGTCACAGTAAGAGCAAAGCATTTATGGTTGACATGGAGTGCTTGAAGGGCAGGATCCCTCTGAGCTAAAAGTTCCTAGATGGTTGCTAGTGTGAATGCTTGGTTCTAATATCCATACAGTCTAACCTCAGACTTCTCATTTTTACTTGAGAAGAAGCAATAAACAATCTTTTTGGATGAAGGAAATTTTCTTGATTGTAGTTTTTGCCTACATAACTTAGTTTATTTGAATCCTGCCAACAGGAAGTCTTCTGCCTTGTCTTGCTCAAGTGAGTGGCCTTTTTCACGCAGAGGCACATAGCTTTAATTCCTACCCAAATTCTTTTTGTCTAGATGTCTCTGAAATTTAAAGTCATGGAGGAAAAAGTTCACAAGCTGGGAACCTGTCTAATATATTACCAGCAGATCCTGAGGAACAGTGTTAAATTTGAGCATGAGATGATAAATGCAGGTCTTGGTTTGGGGAGATTTTCTGCAGAGCCATGGTAGCATGTGATTCATTACACTGTATTTGGGAGGACTTCTGGGAAGGACTGCTTTTTATTACAGATGGATTCTTGTAACGATTGTGTTATGAACATCCAGTTGCTCTGTTGAACTGTTACTCTCATTGCTGTACTTGTTGCAATAGTTTTAGGAGACTGTTAAAAACTGCAACTACTCTTGAAATAGTGTTGAAAGTTTTGAACAGGTAATGACATAAAAAATAATTTTTTTTCCAGAAAAGCTGAGTAATCAGGAAGAATGTTATACTAAGGCTTCTAGAAGCAATGAGTAATTATTAAGCCACTTCTAGTGATACAGTTAATGATCAAAACAGCAATGACAGAAATATAATGAGAACACTGGATTAAGTATAAGGAAAGGCATTTGGTAATGTAGCGTTCAGTTAATGGCTTTGAAACTGCTGTTTGCAAGTAAATTTAATCATAAGCATAGCATGCGGGAGTAGTACATCTAATTAATCCAGAGATGATTAAAAGGCAAAAAAAAGAGATTTTTGATTGATCAGGCTGGGTTTGGATCACATGCTTCATCTGTTACTGAGTTGCAACAGAAACATGAGGAACATCCCACTTGGTTTGGTTGAGCTGTTTACCTTTTCTCTGCCCTCATTCTTTTAGCACTTTTATATGTATATATATATATATAATTGCAGGAAGTAAGATCTAAGGGCTCTTTTTAGATAAATGATATCTGAAGCATTCTGGGTTTTGCAAGCCTCTGATGGGTGTGGATCCTGGCTTGGGTTAGGCTGAATGATTAAAAAAAATAAAAACCAACCTCCTTGAAGAACACAAAGGAGATTTTTTAATAGAAACTCAGTACCTGAAAATCATGAATCAGGCAAGGAAATACCAGCAAGTAGTTTCTCTCTTGTTGAGGCAGCACTGATCCACACCGGTTTTAATTTCATTTCTCCTGAATACATTATGGGGGGGTTTGATTGGTCTCTATGTGTGTACCACTGATATATCTACACAGAAAATTTTAGCACCCCCTTCTCATGAGCTCTGTTGTATGGAGGATATTTCTTCACTGTTCTATAGATCATCTTTTATTCTGTTAACAAGGTTGTTGCTGGGGGTCAGCTATGTCGGGATAGGGGTAGGTTACTCTTTCTGTGTTCCCTTTTTAAAAGGCTGCCTTTCTGCAATGGAATCTGTTTGCTGCTCCTGTCTGCCCAAGCAGATTCTTTGTGACAAGCTACCCACTCAAGCTCATTGGATGTCAATAGACAATGTGCTAGACTGGGTGTAGGCACTTGGTGTTCTGGCCTCTGTTTGGAGAGGGAACTTTTCCCCAGGCATTTGTGGTAGAATAAGCATATTTGTAGTTAGACAAGAAGGTGCTGGAATGGTCTCATTGTTTAGGAAAGCTGCTTCCTCATATGCTCACTGTTCAGAATTCCTATGACATATCTCAAGACAAATATCTTGTCTGCCATTTTGGTGTTTGATATTCTTTTACTATTTATATTTTTTTTCATCAATATATACATAAAGGGAAGTGTGTCAGCCCTACCAGTGGTTATATCTGCATTATTCAGCATGGTGTCCATTTGAAAATTCTCTACTCATTTTTCTTTCCTGGCTTGATCTTTATTAATTATATAATATATAATTAATAATATATTAAAATAAAATATTATTATTTCTCTTACTCCCCTTCTTCTAGCCTTCAGCATTTCTACTCTCAGCTTAGCTTCTAGAATTCACGAAACACAACTTTCAGCTTTTTTTTTTTTTCTAGTTTTGGTCTTTTTGTTGGTGTTCTTAATCATCTCTTAAGGGAGGGAGTTAGAAATCTCACCACACCTCTGTTTAACTACTTCTCTCTAAAAATCATAAATGTCTACTTCTTCTGACTTCTCTCCACTTATGCATCCCTGCCCACCGTCTTCTCACCCAGGTATAACTGGGTGAACCTGCTCTTTCAAAAGTGTGTTTGTCTGCTTGACTGAGACAAGCAGAAAGGTAGCTGAGCTTGGGTAAAGGGTGAGCTTGAAGAGAAGCCTTTAATGTGCATGCTCCTGGATCTTCTTTTTACAGGTTCTCCCATAATCTAAAAGTTTGTCTCACTTATTTGTTGAATCTTACCTTCAAAATGAAAGTGGTTTGACTAAAGTGTGACTAAAATCCTGATTTAGCTCACCTCAGGTAGCACTGCAATAATAGGGAAAACAACATACAAGGTAATAAAATAAATAAATGGAAGATATCTCTTATTTCTGATTTCCAAGATGAAATTATTTTACAGCAAACAGGTGCATAAGTGTTCCCATTATTTCATTTCGTTGCTAGTACTCAGATGTTGTTCCTTGTTTTCCACCTCTAAAAGAAGCATCTGAAGCTGTATTATATTATATTTCTGTCAGAATGAAATTGTCTTTATTTGTGTCAATAAAAAATTCTTTAGTTTCCTGCTGCCAAATGTATATGACAGACCTATCTACTGTGGCTGGCAACTCTAGCCAGGATCCTGTCCAGGATATGACAGTGAAAAAAGTAAAGCTATGGTAGGAGATGTTTTGTGATAAACTGCATATACCAGATGTTGCCTCCTAAATTCACAGAAATAGAGATTGTCTTCATAAAAAGGTATTTCAGATTTTAACAAATCATTATTGTAAATGCATTAAATATTTCTCTTCCTATGTACATGTCTGTTTGTGTCCTGAGTCTTTATAAGCTTAACAAAGCTGTGGGTCATTGGCTTTCGTAGCTTAATTATGCATCAAATAAAAAAGCATTTCCCTTTACTTATGTATTGTGCAAAAATGTAAGCACAAGTCTTGATATTGTTTCTCTTTCCTGTATATTATTTTAAATAATTTTTTCATTGTTGTCTAACTTCTATGCTGTTGTTCTGAGAAAAAATAAATGAGACTGAAACAAATATTTGATGAGTAATAATTTCTGTACAATATAATGTAATATTTAAATTATTAGTTTCTGTCTCATAACTTGCACCTTCTGCTGTCCACTCTTTTTTCATTGTGCTGTCTACAATTAGACCACAGAAGGTTCTTTCCCTCAATGGTTATACTAATTTATAACCCACTAGTGTGCATGAATAGATAACATTTTTCCTTTCACACAGGCACAAGGAAGTGGAAATTTAGTTTTTGTTAGGGAGATGTCTATGTAAGGGTAGAGTATTAAACTCCTATTTTTAATTTCTGTGGTAAATGCAGTTAGAAATAAAACTGGAAATATTTTCCCTTTTTTAAGTAATAAAAGTTTGTTATAACAGATTTTGTGTATACCTGGCTTTTTAAACTCTGCTATTGTGCTGACATTGACCAACTAACTTAATAGTCCTGATTGGAGCTAGCTAGTTATAGAAACCCCTGGGTAGGAAAATAAAACTGAGCTTATTAGAGAGCCTTTTTAATTCTAGAATCTAATCTGAAAATGCTTTCTCTGGTAACTCTTCATAAATGCTTGAGTCTATCATTTCAGTGCTTAGTGTTGTTAAATTTGTCCATTTTTTCTTATTTCCTCTTGGAACCTGTTATTACCACATGTCTCTAAGACACCTGACAAGTGTGAATTTTTTGGCTTTATTGGTTGGTTTTGTTTGTTTGTTTTTCTTCTATCAAATACCACCTTCAGAAAAAAACTCCAGAGAAACAAAACCAAACTAAAAAAGATCACATTCTCCCTCATCTGCAAGATAGAGTTCAAATAAAGGATTGCAACTTGGGTTCCATAAAGCAGCTCATGACTGGGTGCTTGATTGTCTTCAAGTCAAATAGCTTTAGTAGAGTGAACTCAGAAAACTCATCTCAGAATGATCATCCAGGCAGGTCTCTTACCAGGCATGGGAGATGGTGGCATTAGTTCATGGGCAGAACTCAGTGGAACATGAACTTCATCACATCATTTTAAAAATGAACATAATTTTTAAGTCTTTGCAGAGTGCTTCAGCCTTTGGTTGACCAGCTTTTTATTCCTTTATATATGTTATTTTACCAGTATGTATCAGTATTTGGGTTTTTTAGTAAATAAGTAAAAAGTCAGGGAACTGAGTTGCTTTATATACCCATATATTTCTTGCTCCCTCATTTTTGCAGTGTTAACAGTGATAGCCAGTATTTTACAATAAGCCTTAATTTGCCTAGAGCCCTGGGAAGTAACTTTTCGTCTGTATCACCTAGGGGTTGTGTAGGATTGAATTGCTCTGCAGCTTTACTTTCAACAGTGGCAGGCTGGTCTTGATGATCAAACTTTATTTTCTGGCAGTTTAGCAATTTTTATTTAAAAGTGTCATCTTAAAAGATCACTTTTTACATCTCAGGAATTCCTTTTTAAGTGGAGGAATGTGTTTTTATCAACCAGTTCTGTGGCAGCTTCAAGACTGATGCCTGCTTTGTCACTGATGGCAGACACCACTGTGCTGTGATTGTCTAACACGATTCTTATCCTACCTAACATGATTCTTATCCTGTAATATGAGCTCTTTTCTTGCAGAAAAGTCATAGGGTATTTTTTAAATAAAGGGGGGGAAAAAGGCAGTAATATCCACAGCTGTATAATGGTGGGTTTCTCCTGCTGTCACTTTTGTAAATCACAGCTTGACATAAATCTACACAATTTCAAGAAGTCTTGCTTTTAGCCTCAAAAATCTTAAGTATTCAAAATACAGCTGTACCTGTTTGGCTTTGCACAAGTAACTTCAAGATCTCACGAAAAGAAACTTTTAATCTTATATAAATTTTTCATTGTGTCCACTGTGAAAGGTTTTTGATTAAACTCAGCAACTCATGATATTCTGCTGACGTCTGTCATTAAAAAAATAGAAAAGACATTTTTTCTCATTTTGGCTGGGAGAAAAGCCTTTGTGAAAATGTCAGTCAGTGACCAATCCTCATTCTTTTGGGCTTGAAAAGGTTATTGGTTTTCTGAAGCTTGACTAAATACAGGGCTTTAACCTACTAGCCTGGATCTCAGCATGGCCTCTGGAAATGGGATGGATGTGGGCTGAGAGAACTGCACAGAAAATGGGGGATTGTATGCTGCCCCACCCTTTGTCTTCATGTGGAGCCCTGTCTGCCCCTTTACCCACACAGTGAGCTCAAAATTCTTGGATATCTTTAGGGGGAGTGATTATCTCGCCTTTTGGAATTTTTTTTAATTTTATTTTTTATTCTGAATATTAAGGCAATTTCCTTACTGAAGTGGCAGTTACAGTGGCAATTTTAGAACTATTTCAAGACTAGAAAAAAAGACCAAACCTTACACTTCTTTTGTAACTGGAATAATGGTGGTTTGCTTCCAACTTTTTCTATTAAGTTCAGATAGTATTTGGACCCCTATATAGAGTTGTTTGAGGCAAGAGTAGCATACACCAAACTAAGCATACTTTCAAAAAGAAATGGGTTAAGGATCCATCGTGCTGCATGGATTCACATGGTAGAGTTTATACTGCACGATCTTTGCAGTAACATTCCAGTAAAGACAATTCCAGTCTCAGGGCTCGGACAGGAACTCAAGCTCTTTCTCTTTTAAGCAGTTGTAAATAATTAAGCACTTTTTGTTATGCTCTAGGTAGTTCAAAAATCTTTGTTGCTCAATTGTTCAAGATTGCTGGCGTGTGCCTCTTATTGAGTCACAGAAGGTATCAGTCTTGGATTTTTGCCCTTTTAACCTCAATAATACCATTGTTCTGGGATTATTACATGACAGTATGAAGAGGAAGAAGTTTAAGCTATCTTTGGAAACAAACCTTGCAGGCTTGTCTGACTTGGATTTGCAGACTCTTAACTCCTCTCACTGCTTCTAGACTGAAAGCAAACAAACCATGAAGTTTCCAGAGAACTATTCTCTATTGCAACTTTCAAAGGACCAAATATGTTTTATTAAGTGTAAAGTGAAAAAATATACCCTACATTTGGTACCTGTTGTTTTCTTCATTAGCTTCAATATTTGTCAAAAGCTGTCCCTCTTTTTTTTTTTTTTTTTTTTTTACCTTCTAAATGCAGGTACCCTATCTGCCAGGACAATTATTATTTCTGACTAAGCTGTGAACAAACTGTTAAAACCCATCACAGGTCTTGATATTATGAGGATTCCTAACAGAGGGCTTTCACCTTTTTAAGAGATCTTTTAGAAAAATGAGTAATATCATTTTCTTATGTATTCAAGGCCAAAGTCTGAACTTCCTCTGTTCAGATTCTAGATCCATTAGGACTTTATTTGATGTAAACTCAGCAAGATTTCAGTCATTACTTTGATAGATCATGTAGAAAGGCAGATCAAAATGACACTTCAGTAGATCTAAAAGTTTATACATTTTTTGATGCATTGGTATAAATAAAAATAGGTTGTCAAGAATCCTGTGCTTCTGAATGAAATAATATGTTTTCATTTCCCCTATTGTGTGCCACAGTTTCAAAAGGCTTAAAAAATACCTTCCAGTTTAAAAAGGTATTCTTGTACTAGTTATTAACTCCATAGACCAAATGACAGCATATGAACATATCTGACTTTTGTCTGAGGTTCCATGTAATGTGGTGTTACATTTTTTGTTGAAAATGGTGTGGAATTTGAAGTGCTTTGAGGATGTTCGCCTGTGGTGCCTGAAAAATCAACCTTTGCAAATTCAGTATGAGTTGCACCATACTGAACACCAACACACAGCTATTCTGCTTTTCCTTCACCAAGCCTGTGATATATTCTTCACTGTTTTCCCTCTTGTAATTTCCATGTAAGATCTTACCAAAATGGGATCTGCCCACTTTACCTGTCCAGAATGAAAGGTCTGATACTTTAATGGTACTTCACTGCCCAGCTGCATATGTTGTGCCACAGAAACACATGCCTCATAAAAGATCTGTTCAGTTTCTCTGGAATATTAAACAGTTTTCCATATTTTTGACACCATGGATTGAATTAACATAGATACTGGTGAAGCATGCATAACTCTGCTTGCCAAAAGTATCCAGTGTGCACAGATTGAGAATGTTAATCTGCAAATACTTGAAGTATTGGCTGAATCAGTTTTAGCAGTATTAAGACAATGTACTGGAATACAGTTTTTGCTTGCGGAAATGGATCCAACAGCTGTCAGTCTGGCATTTTCTGCATGTCCATCTGTATTCTTAAAGTATGAATGTGGTCTCAAAAACTATTTGTCTGGTAAATATCTGGGGATAGTTTACTTTTTAAGTGAATGCTGCTATAGCTTTTTGGTTGAGATTGAGTTTTCAATATATTTCTTGGGAATAGAGAAGCTCTTTGGAATTCATAGTAGTATAAGCAAAAACTGACGAACAGTATGAAAAGTAAGATGTTCCTAATTTGTCCATAACTAGAGAATTCTGTGAGGACTTCAGCAGATAGGAGTAGATATTTGTGAGTCATCAGGTAGAAGGCTTGTTCTGAATAATAAATTGTACATATATTTAAAACTGTAGTTGACAGAATTCTTTCATTGTTGCTGATTTACTGTTTTGAGTAGGTTTTTTTAATGTGTGTAAGCAGCTCTGAGACAGAGTAATCAATTTTTTGTAATTGACAATTGTAGGGTAGATGAAAACCCCACCCTATGGAAAATGGGCAGGCTGCTTTCCCTGCTTGTAAGAAGTATGAGGAGCTATACCCGACCCATATGTTGAGGCCATTCTTTTAAAAGGATTTGAAGTAAGGCTTCCCACCATTGCTGAAATTACTTGGAATGATGAAGGGAAGCCAGGTCCAACTGAGTGTACAGGGAAGCCTGAGAGAAAGACCAGTGTTGGATTTGTGGATAAAGTTCTCTGCTTTTATTAAAAAAAAATAAATATAGAAAATAAACCAGACTTCTTTGAGGTTAAATGAGATATTGCAAAACAAAATTATTAATAACAAAAGAAGTATTTTCCAGTTAATTAAAATATTCAGAAAAAATTGAGGGTTTAGTTAGAAATGTGATTGATACATCAGAGCAGCACTTTTTCTTCAGAAGATCAGAATTGAGAGACTGAACAAAGAACTTGTTCATTTTAAGCAACAACAGAAAAACAGTGACTTAATGTTCGTTCTGACAGCTCTTTAGCTTCCTTTTCTGAGGAGATTGTATTTAATATGATCACGCTTCCTCTTTTTACTAAAACTTTCAACCCCTTTGTCCAGTGACATTAATCAAAAATCAAAATACAATTAATTTTTTTAGAATCATAGAATCATTACAGTTTCAAAAGACTCCAAGATCATAAAGTCCAATCTTTGAACAATTACCACCAATGAAATAAACCATCTTCTTATCCTCTTCTTGAAAAGCAGCAGCTGGATTAAAAAACAAACAAACAAGCCCCAGATCCCTAATGTATCACTGTACCTAGGAAAAGGAATGCAAAAATCCTTTGGTGACTTCATGGCATCCAAAGCAAATCCATGCCCTGCTTTTCTCTGCCTTGCCCCTTGCCATAGATTTGTACCCTTACTTATTATGGCAGAGCACTCAGTGAGTTTTCTTCCTCCTAAGTTCAGATCCCAATGAAAATGCACCCCTCTGGTGGGGTTCTCAACTAGATCAGAAGCTTTAAACAGCTTTACGTGCAGCCTGGTGGCTTTAGAGCAGAATGGGAACATGTATGCAAAGACAGGAGAGAGGTCAAGGCACACCCCAGGGTAGAAATCACTTTTAAGTTGCCATGAACGTGGAGGCATCTAACCAGCCAGTCTGTTTCCATGTCTGTGACTTCAGACTGCCCATGGCTGTTGGCTCTTGCCTGGTTGAGTTACCCCTGCATGAGTGTGGGATCCAGA
This sequence comes from Phylloscopus trochilus trochilus, assembly GCA_016584745.2. Classification (NCBI taxonomy): domain Eukaryota; kingdom Metazoa; phylum Chordata; class Aves; order Passeriformes; family Phylloscopidae; genus Phylloscopus; species Phylloscopus trochilus. The sequence continues at coordinate 25,296,175 of WQNJ02000016.1, read as the reverse complement.
GCTGCCATGGTGATGGCACAGGGAACCAGCCTTTGCTCATCCTCCTGTTCTCGTGCCTGGCTGTCTAACTCAGCCTCACTGGGTTTTCTTCAGAGTAAAATCCCATAGATGGTGGATGTGGGTACATCTGAAGGATAAAGTAGCTGTTGTCTCAGCATATCAAGTCGCATTTCTGTAAAAGTGAAAGAAGTTCATGTAAATGAAATGCATAAATAATACTTACCTTGGAGGTATTTCACTCCCTAGAGAAGAACAGAAATATTGCAGTTTATTCCTACTCATAGTCATGCTAATGACAAGTTTTGCATTCATCTCAACTGAGTGCGTGCAAGATCCCTGGGAGGATTAGGACTCTGAAATAAGCCAGGAAGTGTACCAGTGGAAATTTTGTGGATACATGAGAGAAAAATGACAATAAATATGTAAATCAAAACCAAGAGTTTAGGAGCTTTTGACTGAAGGACGTGTATGTGAAGGCATTTGATTTATTTGTGAAACTATTGGATCACAGAGCAGGGAAGTCATCACTCCACGGGTTTTGGTGAACATAGCCATAGCTGGTACTTAAGGAAGTAGGCAAAGAAATATTCTAAGTTTAGAGAAGAAATGTTCAAAATCAGGGAAAGTTCGTGGAATTTTTCATGTAAGAAAAAATTACATAATCAACGATGATTGATGGGATGTCTTTGTTAGTCCCAAATTTGCTACAAGTGCGTGCAAATCAGCTCTTATGGTAATAGCCACATGGAGATACTGTTATGAAGAGTACTTCATTACCCATTGACATTTTAACTAGTTTGGACCTGATCCACTAATGGTTTCAAATGACTAACATACCTCACTTTCGAATGTAAATTACAAAAAAAAAAAAAAAAAAAAAAAAAAAAAAGGTCTAATCCCCTGCTCAGTTTCAGCTTTGTTCACTTGTACTAGAGATCCAAAGGCTAGGAAGGGGAAGAGCCTGTAGCAGGCTAGTGTGTACTGTTTAGAAGAATGGGTTTCCAGTCGGACTCGTTGATCTCAAAGGCCTTTTTCAACCTAGTTGATTCTCTGATTCTGTCTTTAAACTAAAGTTTCACCATTTTTTAATGAAGTGAAAAAATTCTGTAGATCTAGGTGATCTGCATGTCAGGGCCTACCCAAAGAACTTCTCTGGGAGACCGATGGAGCGTGTGGGATCTCAGCCTTGCCCCGGCTCCCGCAGAAGGGGGATCTGAATCCTGAACTCGCGTTCCTGCTTAAGCTTCCCTGACCTCCGGAGGGGCTGGAGGGCTGGCGGGCTGTCACTGCCGCATCAGGGAGCGGCGGGAGGTGCCTTCCAGGCACCCGGCACCAAACCCCCAGAGAAGCTGGTCCTGCCTTCTCCTGGCTGCCGGGGTGCGGTGCGGGGTGCACTGGGGTGCCAGTGCAGTGCGGGGTGCAGTGCAGTGCGCGGTGTGGTGCAGGGTGAAGTGCAGTGCAATGCAGTGCAGTGCGGGGTGCAGTGCAGTGCTGGGTACAGTGCAGTGCGCGGTGCGGTGCAGGGTGAAGTGCAGTGCAAGGTGAAGTGCAGTGCAATGCAGTGTGGTATGGGGTGCAGTGCAGTGCCGTGCGGTGCGCGGTGCGGTGCAGTGCAGTCCGGTGCAGTACGGATGCTGTGCAGAGCGTGGTGCGGTGCAGTACGGGGTCCAGTGCAGTACAGGGTGTGGGGTCCAGTGCAGTACAGGGTGCGGGGTCCGGTGCAGTACAGGGTGCGGGGTCCGGTGCAGTACGGGGTGAGGTGAAGTACGGGGTGCAGTGCAGTGCAGTGCGGTGCAGTACAAGGTCCGGTGCAGTACGGGGTGCGGTGCAGTATGGGGTGCGGGGTCCGGTGCAGTGCAGTGCGGTGCAGTACGGGGTGCGGGGTCTGGTGCAGTACGGGGTGCGGTGCAGTGCGGTGCAGTACGGGGTGCGGTGCAGTACGGGGTGCGGGGTCCGGTGCAGTACGGGGTCCGGTGCAGTACGGGGTCCGGTGCAGTACGGGGTGCAGTGCAGTGCGGTGCAGTACGGGGTGCGGGGTCCGGTGCAGTACGGGGTGCAGTGCAGTGCAGTGCAGTACGGGGTGCAGTGCAGTGCGGTGCAGTACGGGGTGCGGTGCAGTACGGGGTGCGGTGCAGTACGGGGTGCGGTGCAGTGCGCCGTGCGGGATGGGCTGGCGCCCCGGGCCCGGCCCCACTAGGTGGCAGGATGCCGAAGGGCTCCGCGCTGCTGTCCTGGAGCCCGGGCGGATTTAGCCCTGCCTCTACGTATTGTTTGAGGACATGATAAAATGCGGACAGTTTCCTGGAGTCCTGCCTGCCCCGCGTTTCTTACTGGTTTTGTCATTAATAAAGCAGGATCGGGAAGGATTCGAGGGAGGTCTAAGACACAAAGGAGCCCGGTGCGGTGACAGGGTAAGAGGGCACTTGGCTCGGCAATCTACGAGGAAGAATTGCCAAGGCAAAGAGAAATTCTTTATGAAAGCGCAGCACGGTGTAGAGAGAAACGTTGAAATAAAAAGTGTCTACAAAGTTTGCAAAGAGTAACAGCTGGTTAAACTGTAGCGCAAGATATAAGTCCGTAGGAAAGTACGCTCGCTTCTTTACAGAGCCAGTTTAGAGGGCAATGGCTGCATGATTAAGAAAGCATGGCCTTTTCCACCCGTATTTTTTACATTACAGAAATGAAAGGACACTGGAGTGTGTAAATATCAAAATAAAACAACAAATAAAATTAAATTCTGCACAGAACTAAATCACGTGCTTTTTTTTCCTTGTTTCTTGTCATCTTTGTCTCTTTCAAGTATGCTTGCTGCTATGCGCCATTAAAGCAGTGATTTTGTTTGTATGTCACACATAAAGCTTCAGAAACACCCTTAGTGTTAGATCTGGATGTTTGAGCTAAACTCATTAAAGATACGACTTCAGTTCCCATTCCCCTCGGTTCGGGTACGGCACTGACAGAGAGCTTGAAAAACTGCAGCCAGCGTATTTCCAAGCGGGTATGACCGCGCTTACCCCGCACCCTTCCCTGGGCTGACCGCCCGCCCTCTGCCTTCAGCCCGTGTGCCGCTGCGCTCGCCCGCGGCACCGCGCACAGGCGGGGGGCGGTGGAGGGGGCTCCGGGCCCCGGTACCCACCAGGGCCAAAGGCCGCTGAAGCTCGGCTCCCGCGGCTCTCGGTGGGCTGCAAGCAGGCGCCCCGTGTACTGGGACGGGCTCTGCGGTGAGGAGCTGCGCGCTCGGTGAAGGCGAGGGGGTGTCCACGCCCCGACGGAGCTGTCCTCGCTGCGCTGTCCCCGCTGCCCTGGACCGAGGGCAGGAGACCCATCAGGAGAGGTGGTTTCCCCACCTCGGCACTTTGTCGGAAGAGGGGTTTAGTGCTGAGGAGAGAGGCTGGGGACCCGGGGTGACTCGGGAAGCCGAGTCGGCAGGTGGAGGTAACGGGCTGGGCCAGCGCCGTCGGGGAGCCGGGGAGGAGAGGGTGCGGGGGGAGCGGCGGGGCGCGCCCGGTGCGCGGTGCCGGGCGCGGCGGGGAGGCGGGGGAGGAGCGGCGGCGGCGGCAGCGCACGGGCTGGGGCCCCAGCCCGCCCGCCTTTGAACCGGGGCAAAGCAGAGGCGGGGAGAGGGGCCGGGGCAGGAGGCGGACGGTGACATCAGAGCGGCCGGGCGGATAAGGTGGGAGAGCCTCAGGAGCGGAGTGGGCGAGCGAGGCGTCAGCGATTAGCGGCTGCCTCCGGTTCCCCGCTCACCGCATCTCACCTCACCTCACCATGCAGAGGTCTCCCCTGGAGAAGGCGAACATCTTCTCCAAACTTTTCTTCAGGTGGGAGCCGCGGTGCGGCGGGCGGGGGCGGTGGGCCGGGCTGGGCAGCGGCGGGCCCGGAGCTCAGCGGGGGCTCAGCGCCCCCCGCCCAGCCCGCCCCGCTTTCCCGGAGAAGGGAACCGAGCACTGGGCGCCGAGCAGCTCTGGGAAGGTCTGGGGAGAGCGGTGAGAGTCTCACTTGTTGATCAGATCGCTCTTTTCTGTTGTTGTTGCTGGGGTTTTAGCACCAGGAATGGGCTCTGTCAGGTGTCATAAAACTTTGCTGGACCCGGACAGATGAATTTATGACATAATTTGAGCAACCTTTGGTAATTGCTCAACTAGCTAATCTGTTATTTCATGGAAACTTTGAGAACGCAGTGGGATGGTAGGGAGCAGAGGGGAAATGCTCTCAGAACAAGGATTCCTTCTGTTTGGTCTTTGAGTGTTTAGCATTTGCTCAATGTATAAAATAATAGATGATCTTACTGGAAGCAGTCCCTTGTAAGCCTTGAAAATGTTCTCTTACAGGTAAACTTCCTAGTGCCTTATCTTTCTAAAAAAATTAGATAAAAAGAGAAGGAGCTAATATCAGTGCCTGGGCACAATGTACTTTGTAAGACAATATGGAAGCTGAGTACGTCTTAAGTGACATCGCTAGAAATGACACTGTGAACTGGAAAGAGCAAATAATCTTTTTGGCATTGGCCCACACAGCACTGGTTTTACCAGAGGACCGGTTCCCCCTTTTGTTACTTGGAGGGTCTTTTGCGTGGCAAGGAAGGGTGGGAGGAAACCTTAGGTAAGATGTAAACATGATGACTGAAATCGAGAGCACGTGGTGTAAAACTATAACATTGTCGCGATGTCTCTGCCTGAAAAACGGAGGGCTTTTAGCTCACTTTTAAATCCCTTCGGGATAGCTTTCAGCAGGTTGGTCTGTATGTTTTTTAAAGTTTCTTAATGGGAGGGAGTCTGTATGAGTCAGTGTTTACCGGTCTCCCCTCCCTTGGCTCATTTTAGCCAGATATGATAGAGGGGAATGATCCCAAATATAACCTGTTTCTAAAGTTTTACAAACATCCAGGTAAATGATCCTGTAGTTTTTCTCCAGTGGTGCTGCAGTGGGAAAAAAGTCATGCTTGCTGCCATGGTGTTAGAACCAGAGAGTATGCATGACAGGAGTGCAAGCAATTACAAATTCTCCATAAATGATGCCTCAATCAGTGCTCCTGTCAAGTATAAGACAGAAATCTGTAGGAAATAAGTCTATATTAATTTAATTGCTTGAGGGACCACTTGCTCTATTTAATTTTATCTATATATAAAGTCTATAAATTTATCATCCTAGAACCTAGGGTGTTCAAGGTGAGAATAAGAAAAACCCCAATAATATAAAGCAAATATATTTGTTTCCTACCATAGTGAAAGTTTCCATGTCTGAAACCAGATGCAGTTCCTGCCCACTAAGTACATAATTAACCATCCTGAGGCCTGAGCTCGTCTTTTAAATCACAGTCTTCAAGTCAATTGAATGGTGTTTGAATCATGTTTATCATGCATGATGCATGATACTGTACCAGCTATTGGCCAGGTGACTGTAACCAAAGTAATAATAATAAAGTATATGAAGTTAAGGAGAGGTTCGTGATGAATATTAACTAGAGAAAAGAAATGGAAAAAAGATGTGTGGAGAGAGATTGCTTCTTTTCAATGATAATGAAATAGTTGCTATCAAGTACAACACAGTACATGTTTCAGTGAAGTAACTTTTCTAAGAGTCTGCAAGGCATTTATATGTGAAGTACCAATCTGAATGTGGTGTGATAAGTTGAAGATCAGGTTAGCAGAAATTATGTTAAAGTATTAGCTATGATTATTCAGTAAATCTTGCTGATAAATATGTTAGTATTTAATATTGTACAAGCTGTTATCAGCTGTAGGTGTGCAAACCTATTGGCAGGGTTTTATTGCTTCATAATCTATCCTGTTTGAGCAGGAGTGATAGGTTTAATATGTGTTAAAATCAGAATGTATCTCTCTTCTTGTAACTGAATAATTTATAAATGTTTCAGTATTGTTTAGACATTTTTTTCTTAATTCTTTCTAAAAAAATGGGTGAGAAAATATCTTGTAATAGTATCTTATAGGAAGTATTATCTTTTTGTTGTATTAGTGATGGTGATACCACTGGGGCAAAGAAAAAGGTTTAATTACTATGAGTGGTCATGATAGAAAGAATTTAAAATTAGAAATTAACTTTCATCCTAAATGTTAAACAATTTTGGTTTAAAAACTGAGCTTTGGTGGTTAAGAAGCACAATGTGAAAACAAGTGGTTTGAGATCCTCCATTAGGGGGACACTTAGAAAACACTAGACACTGAGAGTTTGGGGTTTCAGAGATTGTTTTGTGTTTTCTTGTATTTTCCTTATTACATTTTCAGAGTTGATTTTTTTTTTGTTCCCAACCATATGCAAAACATTCTTTGTTCATTGGCAACTTTTTACCTTGCTTAAAGAAAACAGAGTTTTATGCAGAAGCAGTCAGATCATCATATGTTTAGCTTCATATTCATTGTGAAGCTTCACTTTTATGTTTATAACCATTACTTACTTTCTTTTGGAATTTTGGAGTTTTGAAGGGTCAAGGCCATACCTTTTATCACAAACAATATAAGGCTACTTTAAAATCACCTAGTTTTTATTGAAAATTAACTGAGATCAGGAAGTCTTATTAATTAATCAATTTTTATCTGAGAACTGGCACACAGAGTTATTGCTGGAGTCTGAGAAATGACTGCAACTATGGGACAATTCTGACTTTATTACTTTTCTTTTACATGCAACTTTAGATATTAAAGTACAAATTCTCAAAAAGTAATCCTTGTGCTTGTGTCTAACTCTTTAAGCATATACCTTTGTTTTGGTACCCATCAAATGTGACAACTCTTGGCAAGACCTAGTGCTTTAGTGCCTGCTTCATTATTAAATCCAAATGAGAAACACAAACTCACTCAGCATTTGTGTCAAGTCTTCTCATGGATTCAGTCAATCAGATCTGCCCTGGTTGCTTTTTGCTTTCCAAACTAGAGAAAAAGAAATCTATACATTTATGCAGCTGTCCTGTGGTTCCTAGAGCAATTTAGCCAGTACAGGATAAATGTTGGATTCATTCTCCTGCTGTGTGTGTTGTGAGGGCTGGGAAAAGGAATTCAATTCTATACCTCACCTCTTCTAGGAAGTAGGACCAAGTGTTATCAGTGTTTGGCAGTGAAGCTGCTTTAGTTCTCTATCTCTGGCTCAGCTACTTTTTAGAACATGAATCGAGAGTGACTGTACTCTTCTGAATAAAAAAAAATTTCTTTGCAAGTCCTAATTTCTGGTGTGAGACTTCTTTAGAAGTCTGCTAATAACCTTTAGGGTGGGTAAGAGAATTCAGGACTTAAGTTTTGAAAGTACTTAGCCCATATGCTACAGTAATGTTATTCTATCACTCTAGCTTAATTCAGTTATAATTTCAAGTTTAAGAGTGTATTGTACAAGATAGTTTCTGGTTTGAAAAGACATTTTCATGAGAATTAAATTGATTCCCTTCAGAGAAAGGAGCTAAAGCCAGACCTTCCCTGGGCAGCCCCTGCTCTATCCTTGAACTGCATATCTTAGAATTCAATGCCAACAAGTTACTTGGGATTTTCATACTTAAACTAAAATATCTTGTGTTTTCCTTGTGAAGTTTGGAATTTAATGTGTACATTTTTACTCAAATGTTCTCCTGAAACTGTCTTGAGTTCCTAAAAGTCCCAGATTTTGTATAGGAAGCTTAAAGGCTCAATTCATGTCTATAAATTTCACTCTGGAGGGCAGGTGTCTGGAAATTGTCATAACCAATATATATTTGGAGCCTCCCTTATAATACCTAGCTATAGCACTTTGGTCATCTTTCCTCTTTGAATAAGGAGCCTCTGTGTACAGTAGCAGGTGAATGGCACAGTGTTATGCCTCAGTTTCTGGGGCAGTCAGCTTAGACACTCAGACAAGTCAATTTTTCTGTAGTATATCCTTACAGCCTGTATGTATCTAGCCCTGCTGAGCTGACTTGCACTGATCTCAGGCAATTGTAAATCCTGGCTGTTAGTGATGACCAAGCTCAAATGCAGCTGCAGCACAGATCATGGCCCTGTGAGGCTGCCTGGTCATTTGCCTGTTGCCACCAGTGGTCCTTGGAGACCTGCTGGTCTGCCAGTCAGTCCTTCAGACCTGCCTAAAACAGCGAGGTGTCAGCTTCTGACAGTCAGATGGTTCAAAGATGTGCATGTAAGTTTTGAACTCCTTCCAAAAATTTGACTTCTATTGCTGTTTCCAAGGTAAAATATGAAACTTGAAGTGAACTGGAGAAAGGATTTAGAGTCTCCTACACTTCAAGTAATTTCAGTCAGAGGAATACCTTCTTTAACAATAAGGCTTAATTGTGTCTTTGGCTCAGTCTGATACTGCATCTTTGGTCTAATGACCAGAAGTGCAAACCTTGTGTAGCACAGAGACCTTCTCTGGCTGCTTTATAATCCTAAAGCACAGATGCCTAGATAAAGTTGCGTCTGACTCCTGAAATATATTTCAAGCCTGTTTTCTTCCTGCAGGCGGAAGACTTACTATCTTGATATTCAAAATAAATCATCAAGCATTTGAGATATTTGCAGACCTTTCTGTACCTTGTTATTTTCTAGGTGCTTGTTTGATTTTGGTGAGATAGAAAGTAATCCATCCAAATCCTTGATTTTTTTTTTTAATACTTTAGGCAATGACACAGTTAGTAGATTTACTATCTGTATAGTAGAGCTTTCTAAATGCACCGACAGAAACTTGAAGTCCTTTGTACTAAGCAAAATATTTGATAAGGAATTCTGTTTTGAAGATCTTGAAGTCTAAGCAGATAGCACAAAGGATGGGTTAAAAAGAAGTTTCCTTAGTAGTTCTTAGAGAAGAAAGTGGGAAATACAAGGATTGTTAATTGCCCTAGGGGCATATGGTGGAGTCAGTGCAATGACTGCCTGAGATCTCCTGTCCAGAACTTTGCACAAGTGTATTTCTGGTGTGACAAAGTTATTTCAAAATATTTCTGCAGTGAACAATTATCACCTCTTTCATACTGAAGAATCCAAGTCTCTGAAATTTAGCATATCCAAAGATGTAGATATTCAAAGTGGTGAGGATAGTGTCACTTGTTGCAAGAGGTTTCTACAGGTTGCTGTTATCTTGGTTTATATTTTTTCTCTCCACCCACCTCTCCAGCATTGCAGCATAGATGTGGAGGCAGCATGATTCCAACTTGACATCCAGGTAATAATGTGTCAGATTATGTCCACAGAAATAAGTAAGTTAAGGGTGAAAATTAACTAGTATGTGAGGAGACATATTGAAATACATTGCCATGTAGATGCAGTTCAACTGCCTTCCATGAGAGTGGGGATATGCCTGGGTGAGATAAGCAAAAGGATCTGCATGAGCTTTTTCTGTCAGCAAATAACTAACCAAGGCTGCATTGTCATGAAACTCCCCAAATTAGGAGAGAATAACTAAGCATTTAAGACATATTTCGAAACAGCATTATTTTTCAATTTAAACCAGAAGCTTCATGCCTGTCAGGTATGGGTGGGCATCCTTCTTTCAGGAGAGGATAGGTAGGAAGGGGGAGCTGATCCTGAAAGGCAGCACTTGGGGTAGGTTGTTGCAGTACAAATGTCTTGACTCCATGGGCAAGGTTGTGCCTTCGGAAAAAATCCTAAGTGACAGCTGGTAAAGGCACTTGGTTTTAGGTACATTCCCATATTTTAATGTTGGTATTTACCCTTTATTTTTCCCCCTAACTTTTAAAATAAAGGATGTGAACTTTTGCTGTACTGGAGTCGTTCTGATATCTCACTATAACTTTCACCTTAACTCATTTTAAAGTTAATCTTAAAGTTCTGGAATGCTTTTATTTCTCTATTGGTAATAAATACAAAGAAAACAAAACCACAAAGGTCCCCCCAATGTTGCTTTGCTCAAAGCCCAAGACTGTTTTGGATATCAAAAGATATGAGACATATTCTCATTAATTTGCAAGGATGATGCTAAAGAATAGCATCATCAAATACCAGGATACAGAGAAAATGGCAAAGAGCAAGTAGTAAGAGAAACAGCATCTAATTGAGGGTGATTCCATATTGCTGTAATGGTAACTTACATTTTTACACTTGGTACTAAAATTAAATAAAATGCGACTGTATTCACTTGCTGGTTCATACCTGACCACATATCAGTCATTAGTGTTGGAACAAATTATAGTTTTGGAAAGGGCCATTGCACCTGATGTGCAACTCTATGCTATTTTATAATGAAAAGTATCTTTAAAAATGCATGGATAACAGAGTGAAGTGCTAAATTGGGTGAAACGTGTTGCTATCACTTAGTGACACATCTGGAAGATTTTAAAATTCAATTAAATCATGAATAGCACTGCTCTGCAATACTTTTGCTGATGCAAATTTTCTGTAATGCTCCTTGTTCTTTCAAAGGACTAGAAGAAAAGGAATCTTGCTCTTATTTTTGCTGAGGGATATATAATTGAGAAAAAGAGTGAAGATGAGGGAACATCCACTCCTAGTCAGTCTGACTGTAGGTTTACACTGAAGCAGCCTTGAAAACCTTGTTCATAGCACACCATCACCACTGCTATTTTGTTAGCTTTGTTAAAGAAGTATTTAAGCCTGTCTTACACTTGACTTTGGTACCCAAACAATTGACAGATTGCAATGCAATGAATATATTCTGTCCTTCCATCTTGCACAAGCTATCCCCTTACGTGCTTTGTTTTCTTTCAAATATCTCTCAGTACTTCTGCAAACTGAAATATTTTGACTACCTTACTAATTGTAAGGAAAAAAAGTATTGAATTTCTGCTAAAAGAGTATTTAGAAATTAGATAGTAATTTGAACAAGTGTCATTTCACAAAAACTGGGCATAAAAGACAAGACTTTCCTAAGAGCTGCTGTGGCGTAATCCTAATTAAGATTTGCTACTGAAATCCTGGGGTTTCAGCAGAACATTGAGTATTGAGTATTCTTAAAATGGTGCTGCTCACAGCTAGTGGCAGAGTCAATAATATTGCAGCTAAATACTTTCCATGTCAAATAACACCTCATGGGGAAGATCTGTTTATTAGTGAAGAAATTAAAATCTTAATTTTTGTGATATGGGAGAAAAAAACAACAACAAAACAGAAATCAGTAGGATCTGCATTTACTTTTATTGTTGAAACCCTGCAATAATTATATTTAAATATTAAACTATATTGCATTTTTTTATTTATGAAGGGGGAAATGCTAAATTAATATAGTTTTCAGAATATATAACATGCTATTTCAGTAGGTTACTATTCAAAACAAGGTAGCTGCAACCCTACTCTGCTGAGGGTAGGGGCAGGAGTAAGGCTCAGAGAAGACAGCTGGTGGTGCAGACACTCCTCTGGAGAAGCAGTTTTGGGTGTACTAGAGCGACTTCCAGTATAAAGTAAGCAACAATTTACAGTTTGCTGCTGCTGGAGTGATGGGTGTCTTTTGGGTGAGGATGGAAATGCAGAGCCTCTGATGTAGTCTGGTCAGAGGGACTCTTTGGGAATGTCTGAGATCTACGTGGTACCTCAGCCTTTTCTTGCAGTCAGTAAGAATTCGTGGCTCTACAAGCATCTCGTAAGTCTTAGGCTCCAAATTATCATAATTACGGCTTGATTATGTTCCTTCCTCCCTGCCCTCCCCCCACCTCCCTCTTCATTGTTAGGAGGAAGGGTAAGTTAAAGCCAGAGGCACTGTTCTTGCTCTCTCCATTGAATTTTAGGTCCAGTACCTTAGGAGCTGCAGTCACTATGGTTAGCTGTATTGTGCACAGGTGTTAATGCTTTGCAGAAGGGAGTGAAATCATGGTCACCTCTGTGCTGCTCAGTTGATGTTGCTGTGTTGTGCACAGAGCACCTGTTGAGATGGTACTGGTCTGATCAGTGACCCTTGTAGGAAAGCTGCTCTGTTTTGCTGGTCTTGGGTAGCCCAGCACCACTGTTCTGTTACTGTCTCAGCAAACTGTGCTTCTGGATCTGAGGAGCCCGATGGAGCTAGAGTATTCCTGTGCTCAGGAAGAAGATCTGGGCAGCTGGCTTAGCAACACAGATGCTCCTTCTGTCTTCAGTGACATGCAAAGCAGCCTTAAGGGAGAGTCAAATCCTATTGACAAATTGTCTGTGTTAATACTCTCTGGAAAGCCAAAGACATCTGTCCTATTGATAAAATTTGCTTGAGTGGGATGAGTCTGAACATGGCGTAGAAAGCAAGAGCTATAATAAGAAATCTGTTACATACTGCTTAAGTAAATGACAAAGAAATGGTCATTAGAAATCTACCAAACAGTATGTTATATATATGATATTTACATATAAATTTCATAATCTATGTTTTACTACAGGCAGTTGGTAACATGTGGAATTCACCTTCTTTTCTTCTTTCCTACCGTACATCCTTGAAACTTGATCCCTGCTGGGTTTCATATGTGTGCACCTATAATAACATTCCTAGTTAGTGGCAAAACTCTCACAGCACTACAGGTTTCTCTCTGAAAGGGTTCATTAAATGCCAGCCAGTAATCCGATGGCATTTGCTAACATAATGCCCTAAAGCCAATCTGTTTCCCTTCCTTTTTGCTCTCTTCCTTTCAGAATAAAGTTCTCTTTCTCAACAACCTCAGGAAAAACCTCAGCCTTAATGCTGACAAATTGTTTCCAATAAGCCAAAAAAGTAGAAGAGCCATATTTATTGACAAACTCTGACTGAGATATGTCACCTAGTGTTATGGATACATAGATAACTAAAGACTATATTGCCAGTTAAAATAAATTCATAGTCATTTTACATTTCAAATCTTTGCAAAGAATCTAGATCATAATCGCTATAAGAATGCTATAAGAATCTGGCAAAAATTTAGTTTTGTGAGATATTTATGTGTTTTAGGTCTAGTATATTCCTTTTAATAAAGCACATACTGTCTCTGGCAGTTCTTGACAGCACAACTCAAGCAGCTGTTGAAAATCCACCTTGAGGCAAACATCACACGTCAGGCCAGCTCCTCCCACGGTTACCACTCCAACCTGAAGCCACTTGGCACAGCTCACAAATTGGCCAGATCTATTTAGGGTGGAACTTCCAAGCAGGGCCAGGGCAGCTGGGAATTGAACATCTCTGTGGAAGCCCTGCCAGCAGCTTGCAGTAGGGAATGGGCTGCAGGCTGGGAGGTCCCCAGGGGAAGGTGTCAGCACTGCTCCTTTAGCTGCCTGGAGGAGTTTATCAAGCACAGTTGCAACCCTGATGAGCAGTGAGATGAGGATGAGGACTGCAGAAGTCTGGATCAGACTCTGACTTGGGAAAGGAGGGTAGTTTAGGGGCCACATAATTTTCATGGCAATGATAAATGTGCCTGGTTATCACAGAGTTAAGCACAGAGTAAAATGAGAGATTTCTAGAATTACAGTAGGTCTGCTAAGCATGCTGCCTTGCCCAAATGATGATACAGCCACTCAGCTCTCTTTCTAAATGCAGTTACATTTTGTTACTGTGGCAAAACGCCAAGATAGGTGCTAACCAAAACTATAAATAAAATCAAATATGTGGAGGGAAACAGTGTAATAAAAAATGTTTTCTCAAAACATACAAAGTGAAACTGTAAAGCACTTATCTTTTGTCAGGTTGGGAATTGCTTATTGCAGTCTCAAAGCATTATTAAGGGGCTTAGGAAGGTTATTACTTGGCTACAGTGTTGTGAATTAAAGAAGTTGCCTATGAAGTACTGTTACTTCCTTGCATTAGTTGCTGTAGTGGTTTTGTGTCCCATAACTTGTATTGATTCTATCATTACTGAAATATCTACATATACAGGACATGGAAGAAGCTGAGAACAGGAACTCATGAGAGTTTCTGTTCCTGAATGAAAAGGATTAGCCAGTTCTCCACAAGATGTGGACAAAGCCAATAGCAATTAGTCCTTTCTGTCTTCAGGAGCTGGGAAAATAAAAATCAGTACCTGATATACCATCTGCAGTAGCCATGAAAGACTTTCACATAAGTGTTACATGAAATTCAAAGGTTTTCTTCTAATCTATTTTATCCCTGAAAAATATTGTCCCCTATTTCCATCTTTTTAATCCTCTTTGTGGCCTCCTCTGGGCTCGCTCCAACAGGTTTCTGTCCTTCCTGTGCTGAGAACCCCAGAGCTGGACACAGTACTCCAGGTGGAGTCTCCCCAGAGCAGAGCAGAGCAGAGCAGATAGGAATGAAACATACATGTCCACTTTACTATAGCTCTGATTTATTATTCATTTATATGGACATAGCATATTTGGAAATACAGTACAAAGCTTTCAATCCCCTGTTCATTTGTCTCCTGCTGACTCAGTAGGAAGTTTGGGGCATGATCCCACCCCAAAACTTATAAAATGCAAGAGTTTCACTATTATTCTTTTAATACTATACTTGTCAATATAGTTTTGTAAATATGATGCAGGGCTGCTTTATATCATGTCATAAATGTGTGTATATGTGAGTGCATGTGCACTTAGACATACTTGGATGCTGTGGATGAAATATTGAAGATGAGACGAAGCAACTCCAGAATGAATGCTTTTTTTTATTTCTAACTTTTTTTTTTTTTTTTTTTTTTTTTTTTTTTTTTTTTTTTTTTTAACATTTGCTTAGATGGACAAACCCAATTTTGAAAAAGGGTTACAGACGACGTTTGGAGCTGTCAGATATTTATCAAGTCCCTTCTGCAGACTCTGCTGATAATCTTTCTGAAAAACTGGAAAGGTATGAAAGGTTAATTAAATTTCATGGTTTCAGGAATCACATTGCAATTTTCATTACAAAGCTTTTGGATTAAATGTTTAAATAATGTTGGGTGCAAGCTGATTGCACACAGTTGTACTTTGGACATGACTGGGATCCCTGGTGCAGATGTACAACCTTGATGGTCTAAATTACTATATACTGGCAGGTATCACGTCACCTGTGATACCTGCCAGTGATCACAGAATCTGCTGAGTTAGAAGGTACTTAGAAGGATCATCAAGTCTAAATCCATGCCCTAAAGAGGATATTTCCAAGAATCACACCATGTGCCTGAGAGCAATGTCCAAATGCTTCTTGCACTCTGTCAGGCTTGGTTCTGTGAGCACTTCCTGGGGAGCCTGTTCCAGTGCCCAACCACCCTCTGGGTGAAGAACCTTTTCATAATATCCAACCTAAACTTCCTTGACTCAGCTTCACGCTGTTTCCTCAGGTCCTGTCACTGGTCATTGCAGAGAAGAGATCAGTGTCTGCTCTTCCTCTTCCCCTCACAAGGAAGTTGTAACTGCAGTGAGGTCTCCCCTCAGTCTCTTCTTCTCCAGGCTGAACAGACCAAGTGACCTCAGCCACTCCTCATACAGCTTCTCCTCAAGGCCCTGCACCATCTTGGTTGCCCTCATTTGGACACTCTCTCATAGCTTTATATCTTTCTTATATTGTAGCACCCAAAACACCTCACCCCAGCACCTGAGGTGAGGCTGCCCCAATGCAGAGCAGAGCAGGCCAATGCCCTCCCTTGCCCAGCTGGCAATGCACCCCTGATGCATCCCAGGACACAGGTGGCCCTCCTGGCTGCCAGGGCACTGCTGGCTCATGTTCAACTTGCCCAGCTCCCTTTCTCTGGTGCTGCTTTCCAGTATCTCATTCCCCGGTCTGTCTGTACATCCAGAGCTGCCCCATTCCTGGTGCAGAATCCGCACTTTCCCGTGTTGAGCTTCATATGGTTGGTGATTGCCCTGTTCTCTGTGTTGTCAGGGTCTCTCTGCAGGGCCTTCCTGTCCTCAAAACAGTCAACAGCTCCTCCCAACTTTTGTGTTGTCTGCAAACTCGCTCAGTATCCCTTCCTGTACTCCATCCAAGTCATTCATGAAGATGATGAAGAGCACAGGGCCAAGGATGGAGCCCCCACTAGTGACAGGTCACCAGGCTGATGTTACCCCATTTGCTGTAACCCTTTGTGCCCGACTCATGAGCCAGTTGCTCACCCATCACAGAAAGTCTTTGTCCAGCTGAGTGCTGGACACTTTGTCCAGAAGGATCCTGTGACAGACAGGATCAAAATCTTTAATGAAACCCAAAGGGATGACATCAACTGGCTTCTCTTGGTCAGCTGGGTGGGTTTCCTTGTCATCAAAGGAGATCAGGTTTCCACACATGAAGCCGTGGCTGTAATGAATGACTGCATTCTTTCAGGTGTTTTTCAAACCTCCCAGAATAATCTTCTCTGTAATTTTGCTGGGCACCGAAGTGAGACTGGCAGACCTGTATTTTCTGAGGTCCTCCTTGCCCTTCTTAAAAACTGGGACAGTGTTTTCCAGTCAGCTGGGACCTCTCCAGATTCCCAAGACTGCTCAAAAATCATCAAGAGAGGTTTTGTGATGATGGCAGCCAACTCTTTGAGGATTCTTGGATGAATCCCACTAGGCACCATAGATTTGTAGGGATGCAGCTGGAGCAGTAGATCCTGCACAATTTCAGGGCAGGGCTAGAGTTAGAGTTTCAATGTTGGTTCCCTGAAAAGGGAGACAGCAGAAATGCTGTTCTTTCTTCCCAAAATAACCTTGTAAAAAACCTTAGTTTATTTTTTTTTTCAATGAAATAACACTCCTTATTTCCTTTGATACCACTGTTGACAGACTAATTGTTTCTGCAGAAATCATACTCTGACTTTCCTCATTTAGGTTTCCACTCCTCTTTACCCAATTTCAGTGAGTCCTAATTTAGCAACTGTGCTGTACTTGTGGCTAACTCTTACAACAGAGGTGCCTAAACCCATTCCCTCTCCACCAACTGATGTTGTAGCTTTCACTGATGTTCCAGGGCAGCTTACATCTGCATGGTTGTGCCAATCTAGTCAATATTTATTGCAGTGTGGCATAAGTATCCCAAAACAGTGGAATTTACTGAGAACATTGGTATGCTTAATTTGTTTTGATAGTTTATGAATGAAATATTCGGTTATAAAATTGAGAGAATAACTATTCTCTCAGTTGAGGTTATTCTCAGGAGTGCTTTAAACTGTGAATTGAATTTTGCCAAAACATACGTTCTCTGTATACAGCATTGCTTCTGGTCTACAATTTATTATTGAAAAGAAAGTTATTGTCCCAGCAACAAGGTTTAAAATAGTGCTATGCAGTAGAAAAGTCACATTTTTGATGCTTTGTTGGTGCTTTTTTTTTTTTTTTTTTTTTTTTTTTTATCCCCAGACTGGAAGAGCTCCAAAACGTTTATTTGCCTATTATTGTACTGTGGTTTAAGTACAGCAGGTTTCTTTAAAACTTGCAATGTGACCTTTTCATGAAATAATTCCCTGCAGGGTGATGTATGACCGAGTATTTAAAACTACCAAATATGTGGCTGAACTATGTTTAAACTTTTATTGATCTATCATGTCCAAGAAGGCCAGATCCTTGGGGTCTCTGCAAAGCTTTCCTTCATTAGCCACCTTAGCTAAATCTCCTTGGATATACTTGGGTGAATTGAAGTATGTCACAGCCATAGACCCATGTATTTCCCATACAAGTTAATGGTTCTGATTTTGGTTTCTTTTCAGAGAATGGGACAGAGAGCTGGCAACTTCAGAGAAGAAACCCAAACTCATTAATGCTCTTCGACGGTGTTTTTTCTGGAAATTTATGTTCTATGGAATAATTTTATACTTAGGGGTAAGAATTGTTCTTCTCTTCAGTAAGCTTTTAGTGTTTTTTAAACAGATCCAAGTTTTAGGGACAGCTAGGTGCAGATTTTTCCTTTGTGCATTGCTTACAAAGGTGATAAATACAGAGGTATTTACAGAATCCAGGGGCTTTCATTAAAAAATATTTTCTGATAATATCTTAATATCTTTAATACATACATATTAATAGTTTTAAAGTGTTTCTAGTGCTGTTAGTGCTCCCAAGTGTGAGATCAGGAATTTGATGTGAAAGCCTGAACTGATTATGTTTATCACCTTTCCAACATGTTAGGTAGGATTACCTTGACTTACCAAATGCCACCTGTTTGTTTGACAATCCTCTCACTGGGGTTAAGAGCTGTGAAAATAATTTATTGCTAATGGTGTCTCACTAGGTGTGTGTAGCCACACTGTAAATCTGAAAATTGCTGTTAACCAATATGCACATTACATATCTGTGTTACTTGCAAATTTCTGTGATTTTGTAAAAAAGAGAGCATATCACCTATGTAAGGAGTGGCAGACAACCTCGGGACTAAAATGATGTTGCGAGGTTGTGTAGAGAGAAAATCAGAAGGGCTGAAGCCAAATTGTAACTAAATTTGACCACTGCAGTTTAAGACAGCAAAGAAAAGGTTTCTATGAATCCATTGGCAGCTAAAGGAAGGCTAAGGAGAGTTTTTGTTCTTTGCTGGATGCAGGGGGTAGCGTAGTGTCAGGAGGATGCCCTTTAGGTACTGGACACTAAATTGGCTTTGCCCAGGTGGGGCAGTTAGCTGTCTAGGACAGGGCCTCTTGCTATGTAAGGAGCTGCAAAATAACTGTTCTCTCTCTACTCCTTCATCATTTTTGTCAGTTCTTTGTATTTGCAGACCCCTACTCAACCATGTGCTCCTGTGATCTCATTACTGCCTTTCTATTTTAAACCTTTTGTTCAAGAAGCCAGCAACTCTTTATTCATGATAGGTTTTTATTTAAAAAAAACCCCACTGACAACAAACTGTTCTACAAATGTAGCTTACCATGCACTGTAATAGCTGTTCCTGCTGAGTCTGCCAGCCAGAACCTTTGCACTAATGCATTCCTGTTAAAAGTTAAGCTGTGTCTAAGGGCTTTTGCAGGCAGTCTTGAGGATAACGCTCTTTCCCAAAGTTTAGGTGACGTGCGTTGGCATGTATATGCAGGGTTGATTTCTCCCTGTGCATTTTTTTTAATGAAGTACAATTTTAGATGGGGCGAGGACAGAACAAGGCTGCAGGAATTTTGAGTCATAGTCTTTGGTTGTGTGTGTGGGTTTTTAAAAAAAAATTAAAAAAATTTAAATAACAGATGTGTGCCATTAAACACATAGAAAATGAATCTGCACCTTCCACAATCAACGTGGAAAGATTAAATCTTAGTTCAAATTCTTGATTCTATTATCATTAGTGTTCAGTTTATTTAAAGCTGCTTCGTTTTATTGAAAGAGGAATTGCAAAAAAAACCAAATTGCTCCTAAAGCTGTTGGTGTTCTTTGCAGGCCTTGCTCACGGAAATTAATGGGAGCTTTGCCATAAATTTGAAAGGGGACAGGATGTTGTGCCGTACTGGCATAGGTGTAACCAAGCTGTGTGTTCTTTTGAACTTCATTTTCCTTTCAGCTCTTTGCTTCTCCAATCTCTGAGCCATTTTCATGGCATCTTTCTTGGACTGTGGTTTAAACTCTGCTGACATCCCTGCTGTTTGTGTAGATGTCCTTTCAGCTGGCATCACAGCTTTGCTCTTATTAAGTCTAGCCTTTTTTCCATCTCTCCCTCATCCCTGGTGCGCTGTAGGTAATGATGTTGTTGCAGGGTGGACACTCGTGCTCTGGCTCCCTAGAGTACTACAACTCCCCCTCATAAATAGTGATATGTTAGGCACATTGAGTTCCTGCACTTAATGTATCTGCTCCCCTGCTGTTTGAGATGGTTTCCACTCTTCACCCTGTCAGAATATGACTCTTGCAATTTAAGGAAAAGGTGGTGTGGTGGTGAAACCAAAATCTTGCTTTTTAGCTTGATACCTGCCAGCCAACTAGGTACTTTGCTGAGAGGATCAATTTGATTCTGTTTGTATTTAGGTCTTATATTTATTGCCATGAAATTTGTATTTCCACTCAGGCGCAGCAGCTGCTAACATTAACTTAGAAGTGGTTTTAGTATCATATCCCAAAGGACCCTAATGAGGATTTCCTGAAGTTCTCGCATATGGGTCACGGGTGTGAGTGAGGAGGCAGGGAGGGAAGCACTTTTTGGCCATATGCCAAAGAAGAGATGTGCATTATTGTCTTCAAATACAGAGTGTTTGAGCATATGGGGGGATACACGTAACATAGAAGTTGTTGTTGCGTAAGAATAATCATACCAGGTCAGATTAGCACAATATGCTGTGTCATAATCTCATTTCTCTTCAGATCTTTACTCTTTTAATTAAGATTTCTGTGAGGGAGACACTTATGGGTTTCTCAGTGGCCTATGATGAAGGCAGAGGGAAGAATAAGGACAGGCAAAGGCAAAACATGACTCTTGAAAACCGAATTTTCTCTTAGGTATACAAATTCCATTCTTTTTTTTTTTTTAGGCAGGTTGTTCTAATCAGTTTATTCATATTTATATCAGTGGGTAATTTCGAGTTTACAAGAGGAGAAATGAAAACCAGGCAGTTCTGCTTTGATTTGTATGTAGACTAGATAATATCTTTGGTAAGCAAGCTGATAAATCTCCATTGTAAACCAGTGGACTTTTTGCCCCATGAGATAGTGTATGACTTGGCTTATTGCCAGCCACTCTTCTAGTCTGTAAATCTACTTTTTTTTTCCAGCAAGCTCAGAATGTATGCAATACACTTATAGTCACAACAAACACAGCAGCAGAGCATGTCATTTTCACTGGAATGAAATAAACACACAAAAATTGTTGCTATTTTAAGCCTATATAGAAAAGCTTATCTTGGAATCTCTAAGAATATGAAAACACCATATTGTCCTTGAGAGGTGAATGTTCTGTACTTTATGAGTTTTGGGGAGTCTTGGTTTGATGCTTTGGGATGCGTATGGTCTAAGCACAGCTGTCTTGGGTCATGTGTTTTTTAATAAACACTCCTCCCTTTGTCCACTAATAACACTGAAGTCTTTGTCAAAGCTGGTTCCAGATTTCCCAGCAGAGTGGTGTTTAATTTGGGTAGAATAGCACATAGTACAGGTATGCTCTTTGAGATGTAAAATTCTACCTCTTCTGTGGAAAAAGTGAATGATGAATATCAGCTCCACCAACAGTAACATTCAAAAGGGATTGCAGTACAGTTTAAAGAAGTATTTGCTATTGCTTTTATATAAGAGAACCCAAAGGAGAAGGAAGAAAAAAACAAACTAAAGGGGATTTTTCCAATCTATTTATCACAGTAGAATTTTAATTACAACTGAACCTCACCTGTTCCTTTCGTCTCTGTGGTGGTATATGTGGTTTTCATCTGGAAGGCAGTACTGGTAACTTTTGGCAGAGTTTGACACATCTCTGTACAAAAGAATTCAGTAATGTCTTGTTACTTTGCAATTATCACACATTTTCTGATGCAATGCAACAGAAAGGAAAATAAGGAGATACATGCAAATTCATAACGCTATCTTTTATCTTTAAACTGATCATAAGAGTGAAGCAAAGGAGCACATACATACTTCATGTCCTTCTGAAGCTCATGCAGAAGATGAAGCAAAATGTTAGACCACAGCACACAGGTGATTTTTGCAGTTCTTTGGGAAAGACTGGGTAAGGAAAGAGGAGGCAAGAGGCAGAGATAGAAAAAGATAAAGTTAGAGGAGTGAAAGTATGAGAATGATGGGGCAGGAAGGGATAAGGAAGAAAAGGTGAGGTAACACTGATGGGGTTTAATTATAATGGAAAACGAGGCTGAGGACAAATGTAATGGCAGACTAAAGTCAAGTCAGGGCCTTACCAAATCATTTGGATACCTTTTGGTTTAGTGGTTTGACCTTACCTCTTTCTCCTTTCCTACCCTGGTTCTTTGTCCCTGAGTGGGAAGTGCTGGGGCCTCCAATGTAGGAGAGACTGTTTTTGCTCTGGGACCTTTATTAAACTTGCTTCCCCCACTGTTTACTTCCTCTCCTCCTGCTTTTATTACAAAACTGGATACAGTGCCTAGAACTGTTGAGTAGGATGATCAAATTATATATACTTATAGTCTATTCCTATTTCAGTTTACTTTTTTTTTAGTTATATTCTCACTGTCTTGTGAGAATGGTAGTCTTTGTTTTGGGACTTCTGCTGCTGCCCTTTTCCTGCAAGTCCAGTGAGGTGCAGTGAGAACTGTTCCCTAGGAACCAAAACAGAGGTCCAGCCTGATAAACTAGATTCACTCATATGATATGGCTAATCCATTAAAACTCTGTAAATGTGGAAGCTAGTCTCAGTTGTCTACTTTTGTAGAAAATTATCAAACCAAATTTATGAGCCAGATTTGCTTTGGTGCAGCTGCATGAGCATCACAGACTTGGACAGCAGTGAGTTGTGTGTTCTCCTGTGCAATTACTGCAATTTTCTGTGGTTGGCACAGCAAACAGGCCTGACTTCCTCATTTAAGACAGAAGACTTTAAATCTCATTGGGTAGGACAATTCAATTTGAATTGAAATGTTAGCCATTTCGAAAAAAATTAACCAACTGCTGACCAAAATTATTTTCTTGTTTCTCTCTACAGGAAGTCACCAAATCTGTGCAACCCCTTCTGCTGGGGAGAATAATAGCTTCCTATGATCCAGACAACTCTGATGAGAGATCCATAGCCTACTACCTGGGCATTGGTTTGTGCCTTCTCTTTTTCGTGAGAGCACTGCTTATACATCCTGCTGTATTCGGTCTGCATCATATTGGAATGCAAATGAGGATAGCTATGTTTAGCTTGATTTATAAGAAGGTAATTGTTTCATTTACACTCTAAGCCAAGCCTCTGTCTGTAGTCTATGTAACTTTCAGGCTAGTTTGTTGAAAGATTGATAGTTTTGTTAAGGTACACAAAGTACACGGAAGAGGAATGTGACTAACAGTTTCTGACAGCCCTCAATTTCCCAGTCCAAAGAATTAAATCCCTCTGTACAGCTGGTTTGACTGAAATCAGCCTCTGTGATTTCAGGCTTGCTGCATATGTGGTGAGATGCCTTAATTGTTTTACCACTGTGCTCCTGTCAAAAATGTGTACCTCAAAGGAAGAATAACGTGCTGGTGGCCAAAGAATATATTCAAAAGAGAATTAGAGGTGAAGATTTAAACAATAAATGTAATATTGAAGGGATTGAGTTCAAATGATACTGTGTGATGTTAACTTATAGCATGAAGAGTCAACAGATGCTGAACCATCACACGTACAAAAATGCAAAGATTTAGAAAGTTACTGTTTTACAAGTACCCGAAGAAGATAATTTAAACAAACATGTTAGTTATTCTAGTATAAAGCTCGCTGTGAAAGCATCTTTCAAAAGTGTTTGTCAAGAGAGGCAACAGTAGGAGATTTTTGAGGATGCACAACCACACACAGCATGCATGCTTAATTAAAACTTGCATTTGCATATATATCTATATCCATAAAATATTCAACAGAAAGCAAGGACTAAGTCAATACATCAATATTTTTAAAGCAATGTAATGGCTATATTGAATTCAAGTGACATAAATAACAAGTTTAATGAGACTTTCTTTATAGCATAAACAGTTAAGTGGAATATTACTTGTCCTACTGCATCATTGCTTATCATTTTTATCTTTATTGTGTTTTATGAAGATAACTTAGATGACGATTTTTCTATGGTTTTGTTTTCTTTTACAGATATTAAGACTGTCAAGCAGAGTTCTAGATAAAATAAGTACTGGACAATTGGTCAGTCTTCTTTCCAACAATCTGAACAAATTTGATGAGGTGCGTCATCCCTTGTTTAATTCACTTGGTGATCCATCAAATACAAATGTCAAGCTGTTCATGACAGATATTAAGGAAGGAAGGAGCACAAATGAAGAACTGCACTTAGTGCTCATTGTAGACTAAATACTCATTCATTACCTTAAGAAAATATGTTGGCACATAGTTATAGAAATGCTCCTTCTGATACTTAAGAAATTCTTTATCTCCTATGCTGATTAGAAGAGGAAACCTAAAAAGCAGTTACATCATAAAAACATGTTTGTTCTTCAGTCCAGTGAGAACCTGCCAGGAAATCTCTGGGTTGAACAGTTGGTTTCATAGAAGTCAGAACTTGCTGGTTCAATCCTTTCATCCTACTTCCTGATGACTGCATCCTTTTACTAAGGTGATCCAGTCCATTTCTGTCATTGAACAAGCAATGAGGTTTAGCCTCCTGTTCCTATTATTACCTAGTCCACTAAAAAAGGATTGTTGATGTAAGACTGTTTTAGGAAGTCTTAGACATCCGCCTTACAAAATCTTAGAGAGTCTTCTGTAAAACTTCTCTTTTGTTAGAGGCTACAGTAAATCCCTGCTAATGCCTTTAGGAACTGGAAACTCTATGAACTTCTGTTCTTCATGTGTGTTTAATTGGCCCTTTGGTAGTATAAGATTTGCTTCCCATGGAAGACACAAGGTCAGAGAGACTGTAGACACAAGGCTGGAACTGCAGGGTGGATTTACTTTAAACACGTATGACTGTGTAGAGTAATGTCAGCTAGTGCTGCACGAGTTAGCACAAGTGGTCTGTCATTGCAGCAGGGAAGCTGCAGTAACACAGACCCCTTGTCCACCTGATCATGGGATTCACTCCAAAATCTCCTGAATGAGAACTGCATTGAACTAGTTGTACTCCTTGAACCATACAACAGTCATCTCTTCACCACAGTAATATTTGCCTTCTATATCAGATTAAAACTCTCTCAGAAGATTCTTATGTGTATTTTTCTCATCTTACAGTGGTTGAAAAAGCCAGCATTGATGCCAAATTTGGTTTACTTTTACAAAGCTGTAACTTCTCCTCATGCATATGTGTAACAAAGAGTTGCAGGCTGAACTTTGCCTTAGAAAAATCTAAGTTTAGGTGCAGAATGTATATGTCCTGCTGCACTGTCATCATAATTAACACCCAGAATGCTATGTGCTCAGAATCACAACTCCTCCTTTATAAACTTGTTTTTCAACTGGAAATACTTGTACCATTCTTCATTACATTTTTGAAAGTGTCACTTTAGTGACTACTTCCTTTTCAGGTAGTTTTCAGAGCACATCTCTAACTTTTATTATTTTTTTCTGCTGTGGCCTTCCATAGGGTCTTGCTCTGGCTCATTTTGTATGGATTGCACCATTACAAGTGGCACTGCTGATGGGATTGCTCTGGGATATGTTAGAAGCTTCTGCATTCTCTGGACTTGCTTTTCTAATAGTCATGGTCTTATTCCAAGCTTGGCTGGGACAAATGATGATGAAATACAGGTGACAAGAATGTTTTAAAATATTTCAATATAGTTTCCTGAAACACATTGGTTTTAAGAAGCTTATACCACCTGATCAAGTCTCTGGTTATGACATTACATAGGATGAGTCCAAGGAGTGTTTTCTGTGTAGGGAAAGTTACAGACAAAATTTCACTTATTTAGCAGCAGGTGTCTAAACTTAAAAAAAAATGAAAAGTCTAATATGGAGTAAATAGTGATAAAATTAGATGTAGCTTTAAATCTAGAATTTTTAGAATTAAAACTCCTTGTTAGTTACTCAATTAATTCTTTTTAGAATTTCTATTTTCTTCATTTAAAAACAATTATTGGATTTCTAATAATTTCTTCTCCATTCTTCATAATATTTCTGTTAAGGTAAGCATTTTCAGCAAAGGCATATATGGAAGATGTTTTCATAAAATATAATGCAATACAAGCTGACTATACAGGATGAAAAAGATGAAGATTGACCCACTGCCATTTTACTTTGTAGGAATAAGAGAGCAGGAAAGATCAATGAGAGACTTGTCATCACCTCAGAAATAATTGAAAATATACAGTCAGTTAAGGCCTATTGTTGGGAAGATGCAATGGAAAAAATGATTGAAAACATCCGTGAGTAAGTGTACTCATTTGTTACATAATTTTTTAATATGCTCAGAAAAAAAATTAGGTGGCTATGAACATCATCTGTGGTCATGTTAGTTAAGAAGTAAAGCAACAACTATTAATCCTTTAAACTAACCATGCATTCCCATACTGCAGCTTGGGGGTTTTTCCCAGGTTTTTTTTTTTTCAAGTTTACTATGGAGGTGAGAATTTTTTTATTTTTTTATTTACTTCCTCATTTGTTATAATGATGTTTCAGTGGTTAGTTTGCGCAGGTAAAACACTTGTGGGATCTGTGTTTGTTTCTGACCAACCCTGTCCTCATCTTAAAATAAAAAGCCCTTTTGTGGAGGTTACTTAAGGCTTAACAGACATCCCTCTTCTGTGGTGAAGGAAACAATACAAATGCTGTGCAGCCATTTTCTGAGAAATGTAATAAAGGTGGTTATAAAATTTGCATAAAATCTGTGAAAGGAGTAAAGTAGCGCAGATTCATGTCTTTATCCTGCATGTTTACATTAACATTTATTGTCTGTAGATGGCCTTGTAGAATGCTTATCTCCTGATTAATACAAGGGTTGAACTGTAACTACCAGACCTGAAAGAGAAGGGCAGTAAAAGTTAGCTGAGACCTGTGAGAAGGAAGTCTTTGTTACTGGCAAGGAGTTCTGGGGAAAGGGAGGAGAGGTGACATATTGATTGATGGGTGATGCTGCATTAAAGCTCTCCCATGTGTCCCCTGTGTTTGTTTAGTCCTTTACAGAGAAATAAAATTCTGTGCCAGGTGTGTGATTGGAAAAATAAATGAAATATAAGTGTCATATTATTATGTAAACAACAGACATAAAATTATATTGTTCCACAAACACCTTCTTGTTCAACTGCTTTCTGAAAGACTGTCCAGGGAAAATGAAGTGTTCTTTATCATTAGAATTTGTAGTTATTTACTATAAACAATATAAACTATAATCAGAGAAACTCAGTCTGAATGCAGGTCACGAGTGCTACCTCGAGGATGGAACTAGTTTAGGATTCCCCTGATGTCACTAGTCACATGTATTGCTTTTAGGAAATTTGAGGGCACATATGCTAGCAAATCTTCTAGAAATTAATTAAATAAATTGTAGTCCATAAACTAGCAACAGAAACCTGGAAATTGGACTGTTACCTTATTATCTGTATTTTCTGTAATAATTTATAGTAAATTTTATAATGCTGGAGTTAATTTTAATTGTATGATGCATGGATTTTTAAAAGAGAAGAATGCTAGCCGTATTACAAGATCAGAGAACTTCTATGAAGAAAGGCTGAGATAATTGAAATTATTCAGCCTGGAGAAGAGAAGGCACTGGGCAAACCATATTGTGGCCTTTCAGTACCTGAAGGGACTCTACAAGAAATCAGGAGAGGGATGTTTTGCAAGGGTACACAGTGATAGGACAAAGGCGAATGGCTTTGAACTGAAGGACAATAGATTCAGATTAGAGATGAGGAAGCAGTTCTTCCCTGTGAGGGTGTTGAGGTGCTGGCAGAGGTTGCCCAGAAAGCTGCGGATGCTCCATCCCTGGAAGTGTTCAAGGTCAGGCTGGATGGGGCATGGAGCAGCCTGGCCTGGCGGAAGATGTCCCTGCGTATGGCCGGAGGGTTGGAACTGGATGATCTTTAAGGTCCCTTCCAACCCAAACCATCCTATAATTCTATGATTCTTCTGTACTTTTTTTAAGTCATTCAGCAGGGTCACTCAGTGAAGTCAATACCAGAGCAAGCCAACCCAGGAATATCAGTTTCAATTGAATTTGGCTTGTGGAATGAGCTCTGCAGGACCTCCTAGTCATTTGGCTTGTAAAGCTGCTAGGAAACAAGACATGCTTGAAGCCATGTCTGTGTTTTAACCAGTGTATTATAACTCAGTCATCACAAGATCATTTTTGCATGCTGGCATTTTCTGATACAAGTCAGTTTAACCAGCTGCAGAGACACCAGTGTGGGCTGTCTGCTCTGTGCCCTCTTAAGTCTGCACTGAAAATAACTGTTCAAGACAGATGCCTGAATAAACATACCTGCACTCCTATGGGCTATACAATGTATTTGGAGAAGTAAAAAAAAAAACACCCCACCAAACTGTTCCTCTGAACCACAGCATAGCACTGGAGAAGGTGAAGGTTGGAAGAGTCTGTACTTTGCCCGCAGAGACACATTTTTTTATAAAGTGAAGGATCTCAACCTTATGTATTAGTACTGGTTCCTGAGCACCACTCCAAAACCAGGCATACACTGGTCTACACTCTGTATGTGTACAAGGCTTGTAGGGTCCCTTACATCTCTCTCCAAGTACTCATATTGCATCAGCAAGACCTGTCCCAAGTGAGTGTGTAATCTACAGAGATTTCAAGTCTGTGTCACAAACACCTCTGGGAAGCTGTTGCTTGTGGCTGCATTAGTCTGTAGCTGGTACTTGGGAACATACTGAAAAAGGTATTAGTGCAGCTGGGAGTAATTACTGATTGCATTCCTGACTGCACAGGAGTCAATAAGCTTCTCTGTAGACTGAGCTTCTATGGAGAAAGGAGGGTGGAGAGCAGCCTCCATGCCTTTCACCTCTTCAAACTGAGGTTGTGGCATCTTAATTCATGGGTGAAGCCATTAGTAGGTTGCCATGCAAAAGAAATGATCTAATCAGATTGTCTATTGTTAAGGTTTTTCTATGGTAACATATAGCAAATCTGGCATTTCAAAGTATCTTTTTTCTAGAGGACTCATGCATCTAAATGAGTCTGGGATGATACTTCAGGGAGTACATCACATACCACGGTGTTAGATGCTTGAGGTTGGTTGTGCCAGGAATTGTAGAGGCTTGTGGCTTATTGGGTATGTAAATCGTGACAGATTATTGTTACTTTGTCTGACATCTACGAACATTGATGTCAAAGTTTGACCCTAATGATTTTTTAGGCCCAAAACCAGTTTGGAGTCTTAATTTTTAGCTGCAATTCTAGAAAATAAGAAGGTTGGGTATGCCAACAGCTCCATCCAAAATATTTGTAATTTGTAAACTGTGAAATCCTACACAATTTTTATTTATTTTTTTTTTTTTACAGAACTGAACTGAAGCTTACGCGAAAAGCTGCTTACATGAGATATTTCAACAGCTCAGCCTTCTTCTTCTCAGGCTTTTTTGTGGTGTTCTTAGCTGTGCTTCCGTATGCTGTGATTAAAGGAATTATTCTCCGAAAAATATTCACCACCATTTCCTTCTGCATTGTTCTTCGAATGACAGTGACCAGGCAGTTTCCCGGCTCTGTACAGACCTGGTATGACTCTATTGGAGCAATAAACAAAATACAGGTAGGGTACAGAGACTGAAGTCTTCCCAAGTACGTAAGCTAATTCTTTATATCGTGTTATCTTGTCAGCTGATCAGCAAAAGCACACAGCATTTATGCAGACTTTTTGAATATATGTTGCTTTGACTAAACACCATGAAGTGTCATTATGAGTCTTGCTCTTGTTCCCCAGGCAGCATAACCGCACATAACCACGCTACCTGCTTGCTGAGTTTTTTTCTGAAACAGTGATGTTTAGTTAGTCACTCTCATTGCAGAACAAGAAACTAATTAAAAACATCACTTGTGGTGCTTAAGAGAAGTTTTTCCTTCAGAAGAGGAAGTTCAAAATTAGTATGTGTTTTATATAGCATGGCTTCCAGGAGCTTCAGTCACAGATCTGTTTTTCTGGATATTAGTGGCAACAACAGCAGGAGATGCATTTTATGCAAATGTGCATTTCATTCATTATGTAGCTAACATAATTAAGGTACCAGTCAAATAATTATTACCCACCATACCTACTGAGATCACTTGCTCATGTACCAGCATGAGAGGCTTATCTGCAGAGTAAAATCAGGGTGGATTCTCATTAACTTTGTCTTTTTTATCTGCTGCTCTGAAATTGCTCCCTAGGAAGAGAATTCTTACACTATTTTGGGGTGAAATCTTAGACCTTTTTCATTGCATATTTATAGATGTGGGGTTTTTTTTGTAGAACATAGATTTTATTATTTTTAGTGTGATAAAAATAACTAATACAGAACCTAAAGATCTTAATCAGATGTCTGAACCTCAGTCTAGAATAAGAAGTAGGTGTAGGATTTTGATGACTTTCAACTGGGCAGGAAATTCAAGAAATCTAGCCATAAACCTTTCTGTTTGACATTCAGAAGGTTGCCTTGTAAGGTCCCATGATGGGCTTTTCTTGTGCTCTCAGATTCCCTAGGTATTAGTGGAAGTATCCTGTCTCTCCTGTTTCCTGGCAGAGTGTGTCCAATGCCCTGGACACAGTCAGAACTGGCAAGCCCGGTTGTCACAACATTGCCCTCACTTCACTCAATGCTTGTCTTTGGAGATGTTGGCAAATGAGTGCTCCAGAATTCATAAATGATCATCTCTTTGTGGTAGGTTCAGCATAGTACCCGTAGACAGACAGGACAGAATCCCAGAACACCAAAGCCCTTTACTAGTCTTAAGAAACATAAATAAGAATAATAAATCACTCATACAACTCTCTGATTTAATTTCTACATCAATTTAGAGAGTTGACTGGGCTAGGTATATCCCCTGGGTTATTGTATTTTCACATGTTTTTTTAGACCATGATATTTCAGAATCAGTGTGCTCTTCTGACTATCACTGCTCCAGGAACTCCACTGGATGACCCCTTTGTTATGAAAGCGTAGCTATAATTTCCTTTTTTCTTTTTTCTTTTTTTTTTTTTTTTTTTTTTTTTTTTAATAAACCATATGTGTCTTGACTTCCAGTTTTTTGGTTCCTGCTCTTTTAATCAGCTGCTTAATTGTTATGCCAACAGAACCCTTTTTGTTCTACTTGGAAAATTTGCAAGTGTACTGTTGAGAACTGATTTCCCCATGGGTCTGCTTAGTTTTTCCATTGTATTGCCCATGTAGAACTATTTGCTTCCACACAGTTTAAAAAAGTAGAATTTGGAGGAGATGATATCTACAGACTATATAACCTTAATAAAATAATGGAATAGAGAGGCTGCCTTTCCTACATTAGCCTAGGCTTACTCTTATTTCCTAATGCTATCCTAGAAGGCAGCACAAGCACTGGGTTGCTGACTCGTGTCATTTGAAATTACACTACATCAGTGCTGCACTTGCCAGGATCATTATCTACCTTTTATATTTGTTGGTGGAGAGATCATTCCAACTCCTTTAAACTCTTGCTGTTTTGGAAAAGGGAGATACCAGCATGTAGCTGCTTTATTTCACTGTTTACCAGAGTGCAACCTTACACATCTTACTCCAAACCCAAAGCTTTATTTGAAAAGGGTTAAACTGAGAGGGGTGATCTTGCCAGATACAGGTCCTGAAAGCAAAACAAGTGCCAAGTTTTGATATTCTTTCTAAATCAGAACCAAATACATTTATGGCTGTGTTTTCACCAGCAATGAAAGAATTGGTAGTTTCAAAATCATTTCCTTCTGCATCCAAAAATGTTGCATGATTTGTATTTATGCCTCTGCTGAAAGCACTGTAATGCAAAAGTGCCACCAGAAGTGTTAGTGCTCCATGTAGGCAAATATGGACTGCTTTGTGCAATATGACCTTGTCCCTTACTGTTTCATCTGCTTTCATGGTGTTTCTAGGATTTCTTGCTGAAAAAAGAATATAAAGCTCTGGAGTATAATCTAACAACCACTGGGGTTGAGCTGGACAAAGTAACAGCTTTTTGGGATGAGGTTGGTACTTTTACCCAAACTATATTAAAACTCAGAGTGTATCTTTTTTTTTTTTTTTTTTTTTTTTTAAATATTTTCCATGATGCTCTCTAAAAAGAGCAGCCTACACTCTTTCATTTTAACTAGCTTCAGCTCTCAGCAGGTAAGGAATACTTAGCAAGTAATTAATGCATGATATCAAATTATCCACAGTTGAGAAACTTTGGAAGAAACCTTTTAGTAAGTTTAGTAAGTTAAGGCCTGTAATAAGTAGTTATTAATGACTTAGGCCAGCCTGAAAACAGGATCAGGCTATGGCATGTGTAAACATTGGAAAACAGTTCTATAATAAGCAAATTTTGTTTGTGTCCACAAATTTTGGTGCAAGTCCAATACATAAATTAAAAAAGTATATATAAGAATATAATGAGTATTTTATTGATAGGCAAAGGGACATGAGAGAATTAAGTTCATATGTTTTCATAAATCCATAGTATGATATGCATCTCTGCATATACATGTTTGTTTGTTTTTTTATGTACATCAAATATTTATCCATGTATGTTGCAGGGAATTGGAGAGCTGTTTGTAAAAGCAAACCAGGAAAACAACAACAGCAAAGCTCCTAGCACTGACAGCAATCTCTTCTTCAGCAATTTTCCCCTTCATGCCTCTCCTGTTCTTCAGGATATAAATTTCAAGATTGAGAAGGGACAGTTATTAGCTGTTTCTGGATCTACTGGAGCAGGCAAGGTATTTCTGTTTCTGCTGGTTCAACAAGAGTCCTAATAACTATGAGGAATAATATTGTGCTGTTACCTGTATTGTCACCTGTATTTTTACTGTATTCTTGCTATCCTGTGCTTGCTGCAGAAATGATGGCTGCAGGAAAAATTATGGATAATCTACAAGTTCCACTAAAATATTTACTTGAAATTTTATCCTATGGCCAATATGAGATAGAGTTTGCTGGATATTTTTTGTAATGGAAGGTTACAGAATTGTAAGGAAACAGCAATTTAATGACAAAATGTTTTCCCATTGGAAATAAAAGGAAATTTTATGGGAGTAATGCAGACTGAACCTAAAGTTAAGGCTCATGGTGAGGATCTCTCTGCTTTTAAAAAAATGAAGAACATAGACTAGATATTCTGATGGCTCAGTGTGCTGGAAAACATTTTTCCCCTGCCTTGCTAACATTTTAAGGAAGAAATTGAGCACAAGATGGTTTGTGACCAGCCAAGGCTGACAGGAATGTACTCAGGTCTGTGTGCCCTGGACATGTGGTGAACCTCATCACTTAGCCCTGGTTCCTATAATGCCTCACTTGGGCTTCCTGAGACCCATGTGAAAACCTGGGGAGATGCTGCTGAAACTGGTGGTTTCCTGTGAAAATTGTGGTTTAGATTATTCATCATTTTACTACTCCAAAATGTTATCAATATATTTAGTTTGCAGATGACACATCCAATTAACATCATTAATGTAAAATGAGTTGAGCTGTGATACTCTCTTTCACTTCGAACAGTAAGTAATTAGATGAGTCTTGATGAGTCTTTCATCTGCACTGGGATTTTTGAGGAGATGTGAAAGTTAAAACAAATGTTCATTATGCTTTTCCTGTTTAATAAATTATAGGTGAAAATATTATTTCTTTTACTTGCATGGGATAAAATCTTTGGTCTGTTGGAGTCAATGACAAAGGACCCATCAATTTCAGTATGATCAAGGCTTCTTATGTTTCACTAATGATCCCCACAAGAGAGAGCAAGGGACTCAGAACATGAGATTGTCCTCAAGACAATGTGTTGAGGTGCATTTTACTGTGATACTTCCGAATTAACAGAATAGTTTATCTATTGCTATTGCTGGCAATTGTAATATAGAAATGTGAACTAGAAAATGCTGAAGGATGTATGTATATCTCCTTTATTCTGCTACATAGGAAATTGAGGAATATTCACATACACTCACAGTCTATGTGAGTATATACATACAAACAAAACAAACAAACAAACAAACAAAAAAGCGCTTTCCAAGGCAATAAAAACAAAAGCCTTATAATATTAAAAAGCCAAAAAATAAGGTTTGCCTGCCACCCCCCACCCCCCAAAAAATACTGCCCTTCCTTTACACCTTCTTAATGTAAGGGTTCCTTCATGGTGCTAGAGGCTGTTATATTCCAGGAATTGTCAGGCCCATGAAACAGACTGCACAGTTTCTCTGTATTAACTATTTAATCCATAACAGGTATGAAGCCTGACATCAGCTCTTTAATATTGTTTCAGTATTAGATTAGATTTCTAATTTGTGTTATATGGCACAAGATGCAGTGGTTTAAAACTTTATGTACAAAACATACCAAATAGCTGTCCTTTGCAAGATTGGGACCTTCTTACTCTGCACTTTGGAAAAGTCAGATTCTGGTATAAGGGAAGGAATCTCGTGAGACTCCCCCAGTGGATTGTACAACTTGCAAAAGGATCTCTGGACTTGACAGCATGAAACTGTGACTTAGACAGATTTTTTAGATCTCTGTCTGTTACGTCCCAACTCTGGTGGCTGTTTATTAGTGTTAAGAACACCACTGCAATGGCTCTGTGACATATTTTTCCATGTATTTCTCAATTCTATTCTTTGATCTAGTAGCCAATGATGTGTGACAAGGTTACTACAAGTTACTGATTAACTTTGAAATTATAACATGTCAGTACTGAAATTGCAATCAATTCTTTTATGAAGGGAAATAGTAAATATACTTAGGTCATGCATTCACGTAAACGAGTTAACAGTTACAGAAGAAAATTCATATCATGCTGAACAATTGTATATACTTAAACAAAGAAATTACATTTTTCAAGGCAATACAGATAAAATACTATGAGCACTAGCAAAATTATAAACATGAATTATGTTGTACAAAGAACAAACAAAATAGTTACTGGTAATGGGGAAAACCAAATAGAATTTTCTATAAATACTAATACCTTATGTATGTGTTTCACATATAGATTTTTACCTCATGCAATTATTGATAGCTTCATTAAAGTGACATACTTTTGCAGCAGCATGTCTTTTTTACAAGACTTCTTACACAAATTTTATCATTTATTAAATTAAGTTTCTGTTATATTAGAGGCGTTTCAGAATCACACATATCATGAAAATCTCCACTAATTACAGTTTGCACTACATCAATACTTACAGGGATACTCTTGACGAGACAAATATGCCATTTAAGTGACTTAGCAG
Source organism: Phylloscopus trochilus trochilus (assembly GCA_016584745.2). Classification (NCBI taxonomy): domain Eukaryota; kingdom Metazoa; phylum Chordata; class Aves; order Passeriformes; family Phylloscopidae; genus Phylloscopus; species Phylloscopus trochilus. Next base: position 25,261,493 of record WQNJ02000016.1, on the reverse strand, counting down.
AGTGACTCTTTGTTCAACATTTCTTTTCGTTGTACAGGTCTCTGATATATTAATCAAGTGTTAATGTTTTTTCAGACTTCTCTTCTGATGTTGATAATGGGAGAATTGGAGCCTTCGCAGGGTAAAATTAAACACAGTGGAAGGATATCCTTTTCACCTCAAGTTTCCTGGATCATGCCTGGAACAATAAAAGAAAACATAATTTTTGGTGTATCCTATGATGAATACCGGTACAAGAGTGTCATCAAAGCCTGCCAACTAGAAGAGGTTAGTCATCTAGGACTTTTAAGACCTGTGACACAACCCAAGTGAAAAATCCCAAAGAAAAGGTATGGGAATGGGGCTTAAAGCAAGTGAGAATTTTCTGAGATTTAAGGAACTTAGCCTGACATGCCAATTTTGTGGAATTGCAAATCATCTTGTTGTCAGCTGCTTGGGACATACACTGACATTGACAGTTCTGATAGTTTACACAACAGAAGCTAAGTAAGCTGGCTCAGATATTATATGGTATCTGCCTTCTCAGCCTTCCTTGCTAGTTAAAAACCTGAGTAAACCTACTGATGTTGAAGAAATTATGTACAAATATATTATTCCTGAATTTTTTTGTCATATTTCTTCCACATAAAGAAGTTTTTCCTTACAGTTCTGGAAATAAACCCGTTATTCTCCTTTCTTTTGCTTTTCAAAAATGGCTCCAGGGATAACTGGAATTTGTGGCAGAAATCTGAATTATTTATCAGAAAATCTTGACTAAATTCAGGATTTTTTCTGTGTATACACTTAAAGTTCTTACACTGGAAATAATTGCAGGATTGATCCTTACGTGACATGCAGCCTACAATGAGTACAATCACATTAAAATGTCCTTGTATGTGTTTGATGTTGACAGAGGGTAGTATAGGGAAATATATTTTACACATAGCAAGATACAAAAGGAGCCAGCATTTGAGACCTTTGCAAAATTTGCTATGCCTTAGAATTTTGTCGGTAATATACAAATAAAAATAGCATATGTTTAACTGTTCTGAATAGGGTTTTTGTTTTGGCCACATAGTGAAACATATTTTTCCTTAGCACCAGTCAAGCAAGAAACCATAGCCAGTCTGTTTCAAAATAAGGTGACTACTGCATTTTATCTCAGATCAGAGTATAGTTAAGTGATGAAGTAATATTGACCTCTATGTTTCTGGCCATTTCAGCTTATGTTTGGATTTTTGATTTGGTTTGCTGGAAATCTCTTTGGAAGGTCCTGAAGACAGGAGCATCAACAACTTCTGTGTCAGGCTTTCTGTAGAGTTGTCCTTAACCTGGGTGTGAAAGTTATAGTTAATGCCAAAGCTCCAAGAAACAACTGGCTTCAACAGTTTTACTGCGCTTGCTCAAGGAGGCTTCCCAGTCCAGGCCCTTCCCAGAGCAGCAGGTGATTACTGGTGGCTCAGGCTCTCAGTGCTGGTGGGACAGCTTGGTGTCTCAGTGGTCGTGGGATGGCTCTGTCTCTCAGTAGGCTGCAGCTCCTTTGTTCTCCAAAGAGGCTCAGTCAAGCCAGCTTTGATCTGTGTTGGTGCAGCTCTGTGCAGAATGATATGCTTCACCTCCTAGCAGGGCTTATTATTTGAGATCAGGTTTGATACCTATATATTTTTTTTTCTCCTGGACTGAATAAATTGGGTTGGCCTGAAGAGAAAGCAGAATAGTCTGGAAGGAAGCCAAATGCATTACCTTATTGCTATTATTATGCTTTCTTGTCTTTTTAGCTTTCACGTGTTAGTTATCAAACAAGACTCAGTATGGCAGATTGAAGGATGGATTTCAAATATTCATTCCCTGTTTATTCCCCAGTGCGACCTTTCAGGGGTTTATTATATTAGTGCTTGGCACTGGAGTCTGTGTGTGTGTGTTTCTCATTCTTCAGAAAGGCCAAACCAGAGTGGTTTTGCCTGAGTTCACTCTGCCCCTTCTCTGCAACCTTCCTAGGTAGTTATATATTCCACCTGAAAACAGGCCTGCTGAGTCTAGTTCTTACATGGAGCCCTCAAGAAACCAAGGATTGCTGATATAAGAGTTTATTTCCTTACTGCCCATATACTCCAAGTCAGTTAATATAGAGCTCTTAACAATGGCTAAGTCAGATTTATTTCCAAGCTCCAAACTCATCAAAATGCTTTTGGAATACAAAGACATCTTCGACCCAGCAGGCAAATAGATGTGTTAGTATGGTAAAAAGTAATATACCTGTGAAGTCCCCCTTTTACTTTGCCATTCCACATCAACCTATAGAGGAAGCAAACTGAAGATCTAGTCCAACTCATAATTTTGGTATCTTTTTCCCTTCTTCTTTATTAGCACCAATAAAATGCTGCAGGTATTGCCCTCTGTGTGGGTCACATCATACTGTTTATGTGGGTTTGAGGCTTCCAGACAGACAGTGGGTAGCCTGTTCTTTTCTGCAGCAGAACAGGATGCTAAAGCCAGGTGATGTCATAAAAGATTCCCTGCACTCTGTTTTAGCTCTATAGAGATAGGGAAATGATATTACAGAAGTGCAACTTAAATAATCTGGTGTGCATGAGCATTTTTCACAAAAGTCAGTGCTACATTCTCCTGCCTGACTTTTTTGATTTGGTATGTAGTTAGTTTACTAAGGAGCTAATTTACTAATTAAGAGCCTCTTTAGAGTTGCTAAGTATGCAAAGCAAAATTATCTCTAAGTAACTACAAAAGATAGAAAGTGCAAGTAACTATGTCCCAGAGCTTTCCATATTTTTAGGTGTCCAAGAATAGAATTTTCCCTGTATGGGAAATCAGGTCTTTATTCAGAGGTTAGAATGTGACTTACATTAGATTTTGTAAAGTTGTAGAGATTGACAAATCTGGTTATGTTAGCCATTACCTAAACAATAGGATTGCTTTGGCAGGTTTTTCCTGAATGGAAGAAATTTTTATGTTGTTCAAAAGGATATTCTCTCTTTGCTGTGCAAAAACAAAACAAAACCAAAAGCTTTGCATTTTGTTCTATTTGTGTATGGACCCATCAAAAGGAAGGTTAAAAAGATGATTTCTTTTCCAGATAATTTTGATTAATCACAAAAAGTGTTACTGAAAAGCAGTGAAACTATGAGCAACAAAAGGATTCTCTTTTATTTCTTTCATGAGCTTACATAAGTTTATATGAATTTAGAGCACTGAAATGGGACATTTTTTAGTTCAAGTAGTTCAGACAGATTTGTACTTCCTTAGCTCTCATAAGAAATTTCTCCCTTTAGCTTCTTAATCTTCTTGCCTTGATGCAATTCACCTACCCTCCAGTGGTGCCATTATACTTGTTCATGATGTACTGTGAAACAGAAGATGAAGATTAAAAAGAAAATTGTTATGATATATTGGAAATCTGCATAGCTCATAAAAGGTCTGCCAAGAGAGTTTGACAAAGTGTGTTTGTGCAGGGCACAATGCACTAGGATGTAAGTCTGTGCCTGAGGTAACAAGCTTAATTAGTGTGTACATGTCTCTCAAGTATCCTTTTTGCTGGTGCACAGCGTGGCTGTTGTCTCACCCAACGCCCCTGAGAGGCGTGTGGGACTGGCGGGCGGTCAGACGCAGGGAATTGTCCTACAGAGGTACAGTTTTGTCAGTCCAGCTGTGGGGAACATGGCTTTTAAGGTGCTCCTTGGAGTGTAATCCCACTTGATGGCACACGTGACATCATTCGAGTGTCACAGGTTTCATTCATGGTCCCTGGTCCTCAAAGCTCCTCTCTGAAGCCTTCTCTGGCACACGGGGAGAGCAAGGGCAGGGGACACCACAGTGCAACCCAGACTAGGTGTACGAGCTCTGAGCTGTGGAAATGCTCCATAATGAAAGAGTCATGTTTTGGAGGCTCAGTTAGGGAAGTTTGCCAGATCTAAGTACCACTGCTTCTCATGATTTCAGGATGTCACTGTACAAGGTACATAATGCTGAAGAATCATGGGATGGGTTCTCAACTGTATCTTCGTACATCAGTGAAAGTAAGCCTAGGATACTTTTTAAACTTGTCTTTTTATGTGTATTTTTTATGGTACTATAACCTGTTTTATACACGTAAAATTATTCAGAACTTGACTACGATTACATTTCTTGATTATGTTTTTCCTTTGAGATTAAGTAGGGCATCAGAGGAGTTAAAATCATGTTTTACAATTTTGTTCTCCTTACTGCAGTTTGTAAATGGGAAGAGGTTAAGAGAAATGCAGTAAAAGGCAAAAGAACAAAAAAAAAAAAAGAAGAAAAGAAAAAAGAGAAAAAAGAGAGTGCTTTGGAGTTGAGATGAAGGCACTGTGGTTAAGAGTTTCATTAGTGTTCTTGATATCTTAAAGAAAGAGCCTTACTGGCAGAAATTCTTTCTGAAAGCCTGGCACACACTGAATATGACTGCAATGAGATGTAAGTTGTTTGTAGAATTACCCATATTTTTGTGTGATGCTGAACATCATTTAAATTACATGACCCATTCTGCAAAACATCACAGTAAAAAGTTTTCAAGATGTATAACAAAAGGGTTACCTGTTCCTTCTCCACTACCTTCTTGTTTTCTTTTCCCTTTCTTGAGAAAAAGTGATTATTTTAGCAAGCAAAAAAGCAGGATGAGTGCCCAATTTAATATGCCCTCCAAAACTAAGGCCTCATTAAGCAAATAAGAAAGTGAAGTGTTTAACCTCCTAGGTTAAACTATTCCAGCACAGATCAGTAGTCCTTACCATTTTTCCTTTATTTAGAAGCTTTTTTGAAATGAATTGTTTTATTAAGAGTATATTTGAGTTTGCAGGTATTACCTCAAATCTACCTCTGAAGTCTTATATTGTCACACCATAATAGAGAGCAGACAAGATGTAATTGGTGTGGATTCTGAGCACCTTTTCTAAAGGGAGTCCCCACAGGCAAGTGTAAAGATACTCAAAAAGTAAGATAAGATGAATTGCTGCCTCAACAGCACCTTTGACAAAGTGTACTTTTTATCAAGTACCTTTCATCACATTCATAATAAAAAATTGTAGCAAGACAGTCTGAACTTTTGCCTAACACGTCAAGTTAAGGAGCAAGGATGTTGTAAAAGCCACTGAGAGATGTAAAGTTCCTGAGTCTGTGGAAATTTGCCACCAAATTTGAAGTAATTCTACAAGTGTGACTTCCCTAAGGATTATATTAATTGGAGGTTGTATTAATGTAATGGCAGGGTTAACATGAATATTAATGGAAATTTGTAGGATTTGGTTTGTAGGTGGTATGTGGGTTTGCAAAATTCTTTTTACTCGTGTTATGAAAAGTAGGAAAGGAATGTATCTTGATTTTCAGATATTTAGGTTGAAAAATCAGTATTAATAGCCTGCTCTATGCAGGGTATCTGATTTTTGTTTGATTTTACCACTTGATAAGTTAAATGGGTAAAACCTCTGGACAGCTGAGACAGGAATTTTCATATTTAAATGCTGTTAACACTGAACAAACTCATCCTAAGAGAAGGGATTCCTCCAGTCAAGACTACAGAAGCAGGCCTGTTATGGTTATTTGTGTTTAAAAATAGACAAGGATCATACCACATTTGAGTGGGTCCAGTAGTTCATGAGTTTTGAAAACATACTTCCATAACTTCCAGTTTTATCTTTTTGTTATGTGAGATAGATATTTTTCCACCTAGTTAATTCATTTGATCCTTCAAGAGTTACCTAAGAGTCCATAAACACATAATGGCAAACTACCTTTGAGAGATTACCACTCTCTAAGCAAACACACGTTCTGATTTGAGAGACACCAGCTGCTCATGAATGTAATGTTTAACGTGGCATGCAAATAGAGGAAGTGTTTCCATGTGAAATTGCATTATATAACAGTGCTAAAGAAGTTTGTGGCCAGATTCTGTAGGGTTTTGAGCTGGGTTTACTGGGAGTGAAGGAGATTAATTTTTATCTAGTAACTAGATTATGGAGAGATTAGCTATAGAAAGAGACAGTCGAGCCAAGCCCAGGTTTGTGTTCCTGTGTGTTCAATGTCTCCTTGCAAAGGATGGTATCCACCCTGGGGGGAGAAGTTTACTGCAGTGTCAAGAATGCTCCAAAACAGAAACATAACCTTGCATCCCTTGTACTGCTCCAGCTCCTTTTATCTGTGCTGATTTTGGGTTGGTTTTTGTTTGGTTGGTTGGGGTTTGATTTGAGGCTTGGGGTTATCTGTTTGTTTGTTTGTTTGTTTGTTTTTATTTTTTTATTTGTTTTGTTTTGTTTTGTTTTTGTTTTTGGGGCACATGACTAATTCAGTAGGTGTTGAGAAGTTATTATGTCAGTGAGTGAAATACTTTGTGTTGTGATTTTGAGCCCCTTTTTCACAAGGGAAATGGGCGATTACAAAGTATGCAGACAAGAGGAGCAATAAAGCGTTCAAGTGTGGAACAGAGTGCTTTGTGGTATGTAGTTCTCTACAAGAGGGCATTAAATGGTCGCTTGGTTATCTAATCAGGTACATGTCTATGGTGTAAATTATGTGAGAGGAAGTGACTTAACCTGTCTTCACAGCTGGGGAGAGCCTCTGGCATGTCAAGGTGACATTTATCACACCCTAATATAAACAGCTAAAAGAGTATAAATGCCTCCTTCAGACCCAAAGTCCACGTAATATGTCACAGATTCACAGAATATCCTGAGTTGGAAGGGACCCACAATGATCATCAAGTCCAACTCTTAAGCCCATCCAGGGACTGAACCCACAACTTTGGAGTTGTAAGCAGCACGTCAAACCTCCCACCACCACCACTACATCTCAGACATGTGGACCCCAAAGCTGGCTACCTTTGTGTTTTTTTCCATCCCACACTGGTGTGATCCCCTGGCCTACACAGATTCCTCTAACTGAAATTCTTATCTCTGGCCCAAAATCTTTGGCAGATCAGCTGTGAAGCTGCAGACAGTGAGTTTCCTGGGTGAACTGGAAGTTAAGAGGCAAGCACAGCTTCTTTGTAGCAGAGGAACATCTCAATTAGAGACAAACTTCCAAATGCACTGACTTCAAGAGGTTTGTCAGTGATCACATAAATATGTATAACAGAATAATAGCCCCTCCCAATGCTCTCTGTTGATATCATTTAGTTAAAAAAACTGTTTCAGTCAAGAGAGCTCTCCCCATCCATTTCCCTGCCTTAGGTACAGGGCTCTGATTACCTTGGATCTTCTGTGTCTTTTCTGGAGCCATATTTAATTCTCTTACTCTGCATTTAACCTACCCAAATGCAGTGCACTGGCTACTTCACGTCTCAAAAATCTGTTCGACAGAAATATTTTGCCATAGAGAAAACAAGTTTTGCCAGCATTTGTGTGAGTTTTGGGTGAGCCTGACACTCTGTTCAAGGTCACAAACTGTTGCAAAAACAAAGCTTATGCTTTCGGATCATGAATCCTTCATAAAGGGTTCAGCTAAAGTCTAAAAAAAGCTTTGGCTTACAAAATCACCAGGGAGAGAGAAAAGAGTTACCTAAATAATTTAAAAAAAAAAAAAAATTTTGAAATACTTAGAAGAAATCTATTTTTTCTGGCTTAATTCTCAGGAAAACGAGGATTCAAGTTTTATCAGGCTGGTTACATAAAAGCCAAGATACAAGAAATTATTGAAAATTCTTCATCTTTTGAAAATTCATAGAAGTATTCTGTAGTAGGTATGAGTCTGAAACACAAGTCTAGATTTCAAAACTTTAAAAATTTAAAAGATGATGATGATGATGAAAAAGGGAGTACAGCAGTAGCAATGAGAGTGGGGGATTTTCTGGGAACCGTGAAAATAAGCATAGGAAATGTTAATGACAATGAAGAAAAGGAAGGGGATAGAGATGTCTGTAGAGGTGACTGTAATAGAAACAGAAGGTAAATAGAGAATTGAAATAGAATGAAGATGAAATGTAGAGAGTCAAGACTGCTGCTCTGTTGCATCAGTTTCATGACTGATGAGGGAAAATGTCTTTTATGAGGGAAGGCAGAAGGGAAACGATCAAACCCCACATAACCAAGGACAAAATTAAGGAAGAAAAAGCAGTCACTTAAATAAAATACTTAGGTTCTATTATTAGAACCACCTGAGTAGTTTGAGTAACCTTGGACATATTAAGCAACTCTTGGTTCTTATAGACTGTTTTCTGTCATGCTTTATTATCTTCCTTGTTGCTAATGATTATCAAATTATTCTGATAACAACTAATCTCTATAGAAAAGACTTGGAGTGTGAAGTCCATTCTGAGGTTTCTTTTTTAATAACAAGATCATATTTCCTGCTCACCCTGAAGCTATCCTGGCTGCATTCTACCTTACCAAGCCCAAAGGTATTATGAGGGCCATCCCTTTACTGCTGAGGTAGATGACTATGGTGTTTTCACTGCAAAAAAATGCAAATAACTATTAAAAAGAGTATAATGTATGATACTAAAAAGATTTTATGTATGAATAGTTACCAATGGGTTTCTAAATTTATGCATTTAGAAATAGGCATGTTAAAGAAAATCCAGTGTCTACTTCATACTTTATGCATGTGCTGAGTCTTTTTCTGCTCAGCATCATTACATTAGGTTTGTCCCTGGCTTGATTTCACTTCCTGCATAAAATGACAGCAAGGATGTATTTGGACCAGCCCTATGTACCTTATTACAATAGGTCATGTGTGTTCCAACAAATAACATTGTGTGTCTATTGGACTTCATTACTTTGCTTACACCTTTAAAAGAAATTACTAAACACTTTTTAATTATTGTAATTACGGCCTGAAAAGTTCTTTGTCTGTTCCATGCCATATATTATCTTGAGGTGAAGGGTAGAGGAGAGCAGAAGGGGAACTCATTAAAAGTCTGATTAAAAGTCCATGTTGACACACCTGCAAAGAAATACATCTGATGAAATCCCACAACCTTTAAAGCAATGACTTTCCATAGAGCTGGGATTTTACCCTGTTTGCAGGAGAAGGTATGCTGGACCCAGTTCTTCACCTGTTTTTTTTGGGAAGGAGTGGAATCAGGAAACAACAAGGGCACCAGCACCATTACAGGCTGCAGTGCTGATAGAAATGGGAAACAGATTGAATTAGCTTAGAGATCTGGATACTTAACCATGCAAACCCATTTGTTAATGCTGAAGTTACAGATGAGTAACATGACTCCTGCATACATAATGAGACCACAAGTGATCTGATCAGGTTGTCTCAAAGAAATGCCAAAAAACATTTTATGCCAGAATTTCACGTGTTCTCTCTAAATACTTCATGAGTTATAGGAAGGTGATTTTGTCACATATAAAAATTTTTCTTTTAAATTGTTGCTGGCACTGTTTCTCACATTTCTCTTTCTGCAAATACTTGAGCTGTTATGTTAATACCAGGGATTTGCTTGTGTGACTCCATTGACTAGAGGGAAATAACAAGTTAACGTGAGAATAATTTAAAAATCACCTGCAATAGATTTTCCATACATAAGAGCATCTTGATTTTAAGTTCAGAATCCTCTAAGTCAGGAAGTAAATGCTATTATCAAATTAAAGAGTTGTGAGAATCTCACGTTTCCTGACAGATCAGGCAGTCACTTTCTAGCCGTTGAGTGGCTGGACCCTTCATCTGTCACTGCTCCAAGCCTGAACAGCATTGTTCTCCCTGTTCCTGAGGTCAGGGCAATCTGTAGGGGAGGAAGAAGGAAACATTTTTAGGAAGGGTTTTTACTTATTTATTTATTTATTTATTTATTTATTCTGCAAAACCTCGGAGGCCTGAAATGCCAATAGCTGCCCAACAGAGAGTGATCAGTCATCAAAATCACAGTAGGGGCCATCAAAATTGGATTGTGTATGAATTTGTATGAAATATGAGCTTACAGAGAGCAGCTCAACTTGGAATCCCAGGTAGTATTGCCCTGAAAGTGCCTCGTGTGGCTTCCAGTCTGGAAGCCCTAGGGTTTCTGTGGGTACTGCAGAGAGCATGGGGACAGCTCCTGCCTGCCTCTTGGCTGCCTGCAGGACGAGAGCCCAAAGCAGGGCCCCAAACCCTTCCAGAGCACAGTCTAAACATCGCTCTCAGAAGCTCAGGTTCTGAGAGATAATGCATGCCACCTTTTTTCCCCCAGAAGCTTCATTGAAAGGAAAATATGTGTGGTGCATGAGAACACTGGAGGTGATTTTGTCTGGTGCTGAATGCCTCAGTCAGCTTCCTTGGCTGCAGGGGATCCCTGCCTTGGGAGCAGGAAGGTGTGCACAGGCAGTATGGTGCTGCTGAGCAGTGAGCACAGGCACTGGGAGCTCCTGGCATAGTCAGGGATTCTCACTCACTGCACAGCAAACCACATAGCAAACTTCCCTGGAATTGTATCCCCTGGAAGCCTGGGTGCCATGAGGAACAGGAAGCTCATCCAGCCTGTGTTTTTGAGAAAATCCGCTAAAACCACATCCACCACAGTGACAGTGGTGTCACTGTATTGGCTTGTGGATGTAAGTCAGGTAAGGCTTGAAGGCAGTATTAATATTTTTTGTTAGAGCAACTCTAAATGTAGAAAAAGTAGACAGCCCTCAGGCACACGAGCCATTCTCCTTGTGTCCACTCCCATGAATTTCGGTGGTTTACATGGATCATGAATTTCAGTGCTAAATACTCTCTCAAGAAAATTTCTGGCTACCCCTGCCAGTGGGACACAAGAGTATCCTTTTCTCCTTTCTGTGTCTCGTATGAGAGTGAAATGGTATTTTCTGCTTTTATTCCTGGCTAAAGGTTTGTTTTTAACATAGTCGTGAATTCTAAATAACTTACAGCCCAAGCAGAGGAACTTTCCCAAACCTTTTGCAAACCATGAGTGTTCCTGGCTAGGAATGCTTGTCAAGCCTTTTTTAATGAACCTGCCTGAGGTATATATTTCTCTGGGATTTGAAGAGCTCAGAAACAGTTTGCTCCTTGCTTTCCCTAACTTCAGCATCAAGTGCATTTACCTTTACTTGACAGAACACTTGAGCAGTTAATATCTTGGACTGACATTGTATGAAGGTACATTCCTCGCTTTTATGGAGAATAACTATTCAGACAAATATTTGTTCTTAAGATCTTGCAGCTCTTGATTGTTTTCTGCAGTAAAATGATACATTTTCTCTTATCACCATTTCTGATTCCATAAACAAATGAAATAAATAAATTTCTATGTGACTTTATTTTGCCCAGCTGCTGTCCAACCTGTCTGTAGACAATTGTATACTATGCTTCCATCAAGCCTGTAGCTTGAGTTTCTTGGATACTGAAAATACTGATTCTTTAAAAAAAATTGTTGACAGGATATTTCCAAGTTCCCAGACAAAGATTATACACTGCTGGGTGAGGGTGGAATCATTCTGAGTGGAGGTCAACGAGCACGAATCTCACTGGCAAGGTGAGTATTTTGCTCTTCAAGCAGTGTACTGTTTCACACATATAGAATACATTACAACTAAGCATTTAAATACACATGGACTATGTCCTGCTAAATAAATATTCTCCTGGTATATCAGGAACCTGATTCTACTGGCAGAAATCTGAGTTCTGCTATGCAATTTTGTTTATGATACACCTGTATATTAATTTACTGACATACTGAATTTAAAAGTTTGATGTCAGACAAATGTCATGGCTTAGTATAAGATGAATCTTTCCCTCCCTGATGCAAGGTGTTTTTGAGAATTCAGATCTTTAAGTGTAGCTTTTTATGTGCTGAAGGAACCTATAGAAAGATACAAATAAATATTCCAGGATCTTTCCCTGCTATGACATTTCTTCCAAGTGGTTGATATAGTGATCAATGACATACTGCCTGGCTGCAGGTAAATGGAGGGGAAAAAGAAAGCACCCATGTTCCAAAACATTTTGCGCTAACACTTTGGGCTTCTCTCTGTCATAAGAAAAAGAAAAAATAGTAAGTAGTGACTAGTCAATATGTATGAATAACTGCCTTTTCTGTTTGACCTTCCAGTGTTAGTAATCCTGAAGGTCTACAGAACAATAGCATAGGTGTTTGTCTTATAAATTAGCTCTGGGTTTCAGCAGAATCACTTAGCTGTTGTCAGAAATCCAGTAACGACAGCTCTAATGTGTAAATGGCCCCATTTATTTCTGTGCCAAGTGCAAATTTTGTTGATTCCCATGCCCAGAAACATTGCATAGAAGTAAAATCCTATTATAGTGATCTGCACTGGCATCCCATGAAAGATGTGCAAGTCTGTATGAGGCTAAAAGATGAGATCATTAAAACAGAGAATCTTTCATAGTGGGTTTGTGGGACTGAGGAGGCATATGGATGGTCCTGGCTTATGCAGTAAGAGGAAAGAGGAGGAGGAGATCAGGCAAAGCTTTCGAAGCATGTGGCCCCAAAACTACAAAACCCGCTTAGATTTTCATTTAAAATGCAACATTTACGCAGACTATTTCCTAGATGCTCTGGATAATCACGTCTGTCACTTTTCAGATGGTCATGGTTTCCTGGAGGGTCACAGAACTAATGTATTTATTGTCAACTGTAGAATAGTAATTTTTAGAACAATTACATGTCATAAAGACAATGACTGCCTTAGATTTTGTTCAGACCCCAGTTCAAGATCAGTGTGCTGCAAGGTGTGTGGATATTGAGGTGTGGGTTGTAGATGAAGCTCTGAAAAGTTAGAGGTGTAAATTTACGATTACAGCCCTGGGTTGTACCTAGGTAATAAACTGGTGATAAACTGGATATTGTATTCTTGGACTGGCTGCATAAACTTCCCTCGTGTAGTCTGTGCAAGGTCAAGTGAAATGAGAATCCCTGACAAAAGTGGTATCAACCAGCTGTCCTGAGAAGCAGGTGGAGATGGTGTGAGTCTGTCATTGCCTGCAGCTGCAACCAGGGGAAAGCAAGGACCGAGGGAAAAACACAGTGCATGTCCTGGACTTGAGTCATCTTGCTAGCCTGGTACCCTAAAGCCATTAGCTTTGTAGCTACTAAATGCAACACAGAAATTATAGCAATAAAACCCTGTGAACTTCCTGCTGATAAAAAGCACCCATAACAGTGTGAATTTTTGTTGTTGTGCAGCCACTGCATCATAATGTATCGGCAGTGAAATCCATCACATTAGAGGATTTTTCAATAAAGTTGCTAGATTTATTAACATAATGAGCTAATATTGAGGGCTTTTTCTCTTGGTGATTAAATATTTTCACACTGATTAGCATACTTTAAAAAATACAGAAATGCAGCTGTCTAGATTTTTTAACTAATTATATTCTGATTGATATTGCATAATGATTTTCATTCTCACAGAGGAAGGCAGAGGGTCTTTCTGAACTTCTATTCAAAATTTTTTTTAAACCCTCTTAGCCAGAGCTTTAGGCTTCAGTGAGCCATGTCCAGGTACATACAGCTTAAGGTCCTTTCTGATGTCTTCAACTTGAAATATTGTACGGTCACATTGCAAATAATGCTTGAAAGACCATGCCTCATTAATACACTTGGTTTTGCTCACCATTTTTTTTAAATACCTTTGAAATGAAGTGCTGAGACCTAAGTCTTTTCACATGTTTGTTTACATATATGCAATGTTCCCTCAGGCACCAGTAGATTTTACAGCAGACATTATATACCCATTGAAATGGTAACTGTACATTGATGGGGACTGTCAGATTCAGGATATAAACAGATCTCTTTTACACAGGGCAACCTGTGTAAAAGCTTTGTTTCATTGCACAGAAATTAATGGAAATCTGAGTTAGCTTGTAATGTGGTCTGCAGCAAGAGAAGGCTTTATTGAAAGATGTCCTATAAGCATTTTTCATGTTAAATTCCAGCTCCATGCTGATGCTGTAGAAAGTCAATCAATTACAAGATTTGAAGCATTCTTCTTAAATTATAATCATTTAAGTTTAAAAGGTATGCAAAAGTTAATATAATTTCCACTTTTTTCTGTTCAGGGCGGTGTACAAAGATGCTGATTTGTATCTCCTGGATTCTCCTTTTGGACACTTAGACATTTTTACAGAAAAAGAGATATTTGAAAGGTATTGTATGTTTTGATAGATTGTATTTAAGAATCTCACCAAGCAGCACAAAGTAAAATTAAGTGTTTTTAGTAACAGTACAAAAATACTGAAGTGATCAAAATTATACCTTTTGGGATGTTCATTTTTAGGGTTTCTTGTAGTATTATGTTGTAGTATTTTGAGTATTTTGTATACCACTGTTAAGACATAGTGGTAGGACACTGCACTGTGTGGGGAACAAGCTGAGGCCAGGTGTGAACATTACTGCTCCCTCTTCCATCTCAACATACAGAGCCTGCTGTAATCTCATACTCCCAGAGTGTGTGGCTTTATATCTGACATGTCTTTGTATCGGAGAGGCTTTCACTTTAAACAACTACCTGCTTTGCAAGTATATTTTTTTACAAAAAGCTATATTTTGACCCAGTTTTCTTATCACTGAACACTGAATCATGTGAAACTGCCTGCTGAAGATTGGCAGCAAGTTGGCCCAAGTCAGAGATTTTTTGCTTGTCCTTTTGATGAAAAAAGTAAGGACACACACTTGCATCCATGAGCTTTTCAGCCACTGTAATTTTTAAGTTTCGAAATTGGACTAATACTCTTAAGTCTCAGATCAGCACATCTGAGTAACCCTAAGCTGAAAAGAAATATTTCATGATGAGCTGTGCTTTTTGGATTGACCTGAAAATGACTGACCTTAAATTTTACCCCATTTTTTGGTTCCTGGAATAAAGTACTCACCCTTTAGACACCTCAGCTTTACCACCTCCTCAAGAATGCTCATACTGGGAGCCGGGCAGATAAAAGCAAAGTGAAAGTGATAAAATCATTGTTTAATCATGAGAACAAAAAAGTCTAAATGTTCACATTTCCATCTTTTACAGCTGTGTGTGCAAGTTGATGGCAAATAAAACTAGGATCTTGGTTACTTCAAAACTGGAACACTTAAAGATTGCTGACAAAATATTAATCTTACATGAAGGGAGCTGCTATTTCTATGGAACATTTTCTGAACTTCACAATCAACGGCCAGACTTCAGCTCAGAGCTGATGGGATTTGATTCTTTTGATCAGTTCAGCGCAGAGAGAAGAAATTCCATCCTCACTGAGACTCTCCGACGATTTTCCATTGAAGGAGAAGGCATGGGACCACGCAATGAAATAAAGAAACAATCTTTTAAACAAAAATCAGATTTTAATGACAGGAGGAAGAACTCGGTAATTATTAACCCCCTTAATGCAAACAGGAAGTTCTCAGTGGTGCAGAAGAACGGGGTGCAGGTCAATGGGATGGACGATGGCCACGCCGACCCAGCAGAGAGGAGGCTCTCGCTGGTACCTGACTTGGAGCAGGGGGACGTGGCTCTGCTGAGGACTGGCATGCTCAAGGCTGAGCATCTGCTGCAGGGCCGCAGGAGGCAGTCGGTGCTCAACCTGATGACCAGCACCCCTGTCAGCTACGGACCAAACTTCACTAAAAAGGGAAGTACGACCTTTCGGAAAATGTCCGTGGTGCCTCAGACGAGCCTGTCTTCTGAGATAGATATCTACACCAGGCGTGTGTCTCGGGACAGCGTCTTGGACATAACTGATGAAATCAATGAAGAGGATTTGAAGGTGTGTGTGGATTTGAATTCATCTTGGCTTTGGTTATGGTGATGGTTTGGTGTAATATACTCCTCATCTGTTTTTCTACTTGACTATTTCCTTCCTAATGCAGCATTTCTCTGTGGAATATGTTTTTTGAATACCTGTGAAAATTCTTAAACTCAAGTATCATCCTCAAAAATTTATTTTGCCTTTTTTTTTTTCTCGTCTTTGAGTGCTATCTGTGGAGAATTTCAATACAGAATTTACATCTCCTGCACTTTACCTTTCAGATTACTTAAGATAGAATAAAATTTGAAACCATAACTTGGAAAAACATTGTTTTAAAGCATTTATGTAAAACTCACCTCTGAAACATTAAGGCTCGTGGAAAAAATAAAATATATTTGGAGTACTAGTACAGTTTTTAAAACTGGAATTCGATCAAATTTGATAAATTTGCCAGACTGCTTAGTTCTTATGTCCTGATGCAGATAATGAATAGAGAAGTAGGATTGGTTTTACTCTGGTTTTATGGATGTGCAGAAAAAACCAGAAGGTTGAGTCTTATACCAAAAACTGGACAAAAATTTCTTTTTTTCTAATAGCTTTAATTGGTCACAAAGGACTATTTGCATTTTCAAAATTGACAGCTGATTTTCTCAGGATAGGAAAATTTTCAGGGGGAGTTTCCTAGGTAGAAACAGATGTCCAAAGAAAATAAAAAATTCATAATTTGCTGAAGCACTACCCATTTTTTTCTTTTGGGCTCAACAGAAAAAAAACGAAAAACAACAAACCTCCAAGTGCTTACAAATTTACTCTAAAATCACAATAATTCTGCATTGAAAGAAAATAGGTATTGATTAATAGTTTTTGATTCTCGTAGTGCTGGACAAATGTCAGTTTCTCTCCTTGTTATCTGAAAATTTCAAATAATCTCTTGGCTGTATTTTTATAGCAAAGATGACTCAATGAATCAGTACCTTCCTCTCTAGCCATTATCAGCCAATTTAATGCTTCAGCTCAACTATTAGCAGTGAGTTAGCAAAAAAAATGAGAGCATTCTTGTGTCAGAAATTCTCATACAGAGATATCATTAGCATTCTTACTATTATTTTACTGATTTTTTGACAGGAGTGCTTCAGTGATGATGCTGAAAGCATGGGTACTGTTACTACATGGAATACCTATTTCAGATATGTTACTATCCACAAAAACTTGATTTTTGTTCTGATCTTGTGTGTGACTGTCTTCTTGGTTGAGGTAAGAAAATCTGTGCTTGGTGTCATGTTGCAACAAATGATGTTTGTTCAAACTGATCTCTGTGAAAATGGATAAAGCAGCAAGACATAAGCTCTTGTATGTATCACTTATTGACAACAGCTGCTAAATTAAATTGCAGTGATTTTTTTACTGCTTAGAAGAGCATTCCTTCACTGAAGTTAGTGGTGAGTGCACAGCAGCAAAAGATCCATCTTCTCAAATTATCCACGTTATTTTCTGCCATGTGGTACCATAAATAAGAATTATTGCCCTATGCAAGTCTCTTGTTCACAGGTGAATACTCTTCCATTTTTCATTAAAAATTATCTTTGCAGAGCCTTAGGGAGTTAACAACAGTAATTGCCATAATATTTTTTGATGAGCACATACATAAATTCTGGAAAATTGCTTTGAAAAATGAGTTACTGGCTTTGGTCCTAATGAAAGAAGAGTGGTGAGTAAGGCGAAGTGCTGTATGCCTGTGGTGGCTGTTAAGTATGGAAGTGGTGTTCCTGCAGCATGCAGACAAGATTTTTTCCAAGGATGGTGTAAAACACCAGAGCAAGTACTGAAGAACCTCTGGCTGTTTGAGGACATTTGATGGTTTTTCACATATCAGAAATTGCCTGCTTTTTGTCTTGTCTCTCAGTTCAGGAAAGACTTATAGCATATAGCACATCTTAATGTTCTCTTCTATGGTAAACATCCTAAATCAAGTATTTTTTCAAAGGGAAGGAACATGTTTCATAGTGGGAAATCAATGAGACTGTATTCATATGTCTTATATGAAGCTTATAAAATATGGTGCCAGTTTCTTGTGGTGCTTTTCAATATGAACTGGATGAAGAGAAGAATCCACTAGGAATATAGGGCTAGTTTCTGGCTGACTGCCAGCAAAGGGCTTTTAGCAATTCTGTGGTAAGAGTCAAACTTCTAGCATCATCATAGCTGGAGAAAGATGTGACTAATGGTATTCTGAATTTACACAAATGTTATATTGCAGGTGATTTAAGTTAGTTCTCTTGGACCAGGAATAAATCCTGGAGGTTAGATCTAGTTTAACATCCTACATTTTTAAGCCAACTCCAGAAGCAAGACAGTATTTAAATGCATAGATCATCTTACCATGTGAGTTTTATTTTCATGGTAGCAGAAAATGACTATGTAAACAACAGCAAAGCTGAAAGTGAGTTTTAGAGACAAATGAAATTTTAATTTCATGGTATATCAGATTTATTCCTGTATATTCAACATATATTTCTAATGCTGATTGCACAGTCTTGCTTTTATTTTAGACTAAAGCTTTTTTACAGTTCAAAAGTCTCATCTTCTAATTGAAAAAAAAAATCTTATGATAAAGAATGTTTCCATACAATTTAAACTTTCCAGTGTGACTATTGTTGAAGTAAAAGCCTATTGGCAAATGAATGGGCTGGAAGATATCCAGCCACAGCCCAGTTTTGAGCAAACCTCTGTGTGTAAGCTGAAATACCACGCCAAGTGTTTGTGTCCTGTGCTCACAGTTTGTACCCTTCGAACCTGAGACAATGAAGAGAGGCTAGTGATGAATACCCAAGTAAATTGAAAGAGGTGTTCTCACACCCTTCAGATGTGGGTGGGACTACTGTGGGAATTCTAGAGATGCTGTTTTAGATTTTGAGTGGATTGCTTTGTATTGCAGGTTCCAAGGTGAGTCCACACAGGTCACCACAAATAGGACATCAACTGTACATATTTCCTGGGTTTGAGAGCTCACTTAAGCAGCTCAAAACTGTGTCTCATGGACGTAATATCCAGAGACTAGGGCTGCTTAGCTGCAAGAAGAGCAGTTTTGGAAGGAAACACAGAGAAAGGCTCTGTGAAACTATTCTGTGACAATATTACCTACCATCATCTTCATGGCTGAAAAAACTCCTCTGTTGTGAGGAGTCAAGATGACAACAGAATTCTGTTGGGAGATGTAAAAATATTATTGTGAAAGAAGCCTGATTCTTACAAATACTTAAATTCAGGACCATCATGGTCAATCTTGAGTTATTTACTGTAAGACCTGCAAAAGTTAGTAGCTCCCAAAGGGAAGACTTCAGTTATGTGTTGGGGTATTACCACAATGCATTTCTGTACCAGTGACATAAAAAAATATGGGAAGAAAATGTAAAAACTGTTCCAACCCTTAGAAAAATGATCATAGTCAGGAATAGAGCAAACTAAAATGTGATAGACCAGATGAAGATCTCCAGTATCTTGGTGGACAGACAAGAATATATTACAGACTAAATTCTTGTTGAATGCTCAATCATCTCACAGTAAAAAGAGTTTAATTCTACATTTTAAAAATATTACATTAGATTATGTGGAAAATTATGTGAAACTAAGCAGCAAAACAATATCAGTCAAATGAATATACCAAACATAGACATCAGCTAGCAAGAAGAACAACGCAAAAATAATAATATTAAAGGTTTGAAATTCATATTTGAATAGATGCCTTTGGAAATACTGAGAGACTAACTCTTCTAGGGTCATTAAAAATATTAATCTTTGGTAGAGGTCTGCAGTAAAATCAGCAGCCCATTTGAGGTTGGGAGATCAAGGCATCTAATCTTTAAAATTTGTTAAGGCACACAGTTATCAGTAGGAAGGCATTAGCAAGCCTTTGTTAATAATATGGTAAAAAAAAAAAAATACAAGAATATTTAGGCACTTGAGAGCCTGATTGTAATACAAGTCTAAATGTAGCTTTCCTGGTGGGATGCACTAAATTGTTTCTGTGGAGAGAAAAGCAGGTATTACAAGATTTTTGCATCAAGTAAGTTTGACTTCCATCCATTTGTCATGCTCCTTCTAAGAACAGGTATAAAGTCAATGAAAAAAGATAAGACAGAAAAAATACATAAAGGGATAAGACAAAATCTGACTCTGTTTTCTTTGGTCACAGGTAGCTGCTTCTCTTGCTGGGGTATGGTTTCTTCAAAAGTAAGTAGTGGTGATAATTTATTGAGAAACTAAGGAATCCCTTGTATTATTTTCTCTGTAAATAATTAATTAATTCTGCCAGAAATCTATATGGATAGTCACTATCTTCTGGTCAACAAAATGGTTCATAGATGGATGACCTAAACTCCTCGTGTAGGTGGTATCAGGTACTTCTGCAAATTCTAACAGTTGAATGGTTTATGCCTTGTTATTGAGTACACAACAGTGTATGCAAGATTCTCCTGGATCAGCTCACTCTAGGGATGCATGGACCTGATTATCTTCAATATGTCATGATTCAGAGGTGCTGGGGAAGTCTTGCTTGGGAACATTTTAAGAGAGCAGTTTCTGTAGCACCCCATTTGTAAAATTTCCTCTGCTCTTCTATGAAGAATTCCCAGAAGTTACAGGGTCAGCAGTTGAAGGTTAAATATACTGAGCAGTGGAAAAGCCAGTGGCTTTTCCTGGCTTAATGCTTTTAATCCCTGTTTTTGTCCTGCAGCAATAAGTCTGTGTGTTTGAGTATAGAAGCATATGGTGATGCAGGTCTGAATGGAGGTGGAGTGATTTATGTTGATTTCCAACTACATTAAGTCACTAAGGGCTTTGATTTTTACAGTACAGCTAAAGAATTTTAGTTCCATAGAAATTCAGTTTTTCAAGACTTAAACTAATTTTTCTGTTTAAAAGAAGTGGGTACGTTTTCCTGGATTAGGTTAGGTTTGTCAGTGATTAAATGGGTAGTAGATTTGCAAGAGACTACCAGAGCAATTAATAATTTATATTTCATACCTACATGACAATATTTTAAAAATGACTGGAAATATCTATGACTAAATACTAGCATAGTTTTAAAACAAATGGACACTGCAGTACTTTTTCATTTTTGTTTAGCAAATAAGAGAAGAAAAGCACAGAATTTCCAGTAATGCATTTATTTTTAATTTCCATCACACAGGACAGCTTTGAAGGCAAATTCAACACAGTCAGAAAACAGCACCTCTGACAAACCTCCTGTGATTGTCACTGACACTAGCAGCTACTACATCATTTACATCTATGTGGGTGTGGCAGATACCCTGCTTGCCATGGGAATCTTCAGAGGTTTGCCCCTTGTGCATACACTTATAACAGTGTCTAAAACTCTTCATCAAAAGATGGTGCATGCAGTTCTTCATGCACCTATGTCAACCTTCAACTCTTGGAAAGCAGGTAACTGGGATGGGAAATAATTGACTCATCTATGCATTTCATTTCAACTGAATGGTTTTCATTCTGTTGAAGGACAGTGTTGCCTTCCATTCACATTTTCAGTCAAGTGGAATGTTAGAAGTTTGCCACATAAATTAATTTGTGAATCTTTTAATGAAACTTGATTGCACTTAAGTGTGACATATTTCAGTTGTCAATTCTGGTTCTGAAATATCACCCTGTAAAAAGAAAATTGAAGAAAACAAACTGTTAACTGTTCTAGGCAATAAAAGTAGAATAACTTCTAAAGAATAGACTTTGTCAAAAACTGCAGTAGAAAAGATATTGTCAATTATGTCGTGAGTGACAAGGAATCAGATATGGATGATAAATAGTGCCTTTTTTATGAATAGTTCTACTAAAATGGCATAAAACATCAGTTAATGTGAATGATGGTATGCATATTCAAATTTGGGAGTTGATATAAAGCTCATTATATAACTGGTGCAACAAGTTCCATCTCCCATTGTACATGAAATTCCTATCTCCTATGCTTCTTACTGATAAGTACTAGATTACAGGAGATACTGCTAAATGATGATACAACAATGGGTTTCTCCTTAATTTTCCCTTATATTCTTAACTTTGTTGTTACATGATGTTTAAAGCAGTAATTCTACTCAGAGATTAAGAAACAGGTTACAAACCCATGCAAACGCTGATGTGGAAATTACCCATGTATCAGCAGGGCCTGCTGAATAAGGGGTACTGACCTTATGCTTTGTGCCTCTGTTTCTGCCCCTTTTAGTTGTTTCTTTTTTTAAAATTATATTTTCCTGGCTTTTTTTTTCCAAGAGCTGAAACAGAAGTTGTGTAGCTAAATTCCTCCAGGGTGACAGACATTATATCTCCACTAAGCTGTAATGGAATTGCTTGTACTTGAAAAAATCTTGTACTTAATGTTTTGTATTCCGAAAAACTTGTATCTTTTGTTAAAGGAATAAATGTGGGATTTGGGGGGTACTAAAACATTTGACTTTTTTTCTTAATCCATAGGTGGTATGCTTAACAGATTCTCAAAAGATACAGCAGTACTGGATGACTTACTTCCACTTACAGTATTTGACTTCATTCAGGTTTGTAGAATAAAAGTTGTAACTTTTGCTGTCTTATAGCAATGTGATATTTCAGCTGTATATCTTGCAAAAGAAATATGTTTTTTTCAATCTATGTATCTATGTAGCTGCTTATCCTGTAGGCCAGTTTTATTACTTATTTTTGAGTATTTGCCTCTATGTGTACTTACCTCCACTGTTTATGCAAACCACTCTTACTACTCAGGCTCAGAAACATTTTTGCCCTGCAGACCCTTACAGGGCAAGTATCCCTGCTGCTGCCCCTATTCAACTGTAAGTCATAATGGGCATTTCTTGGTTTCTTCCTGTTATCAAGGCTCAAGTTTACTGCTTTTTAATGCTATTGTTTGATTGCATTCAGCCACTTTCATAACATCCCCTCCTTAAGCTCTTCTGTTCCCGGTTTGCTAGCATCACCCTTAGTTTAATTCTCTTCTGTTGAATATATTCTTGACTTTTCTGTTCTTTTATCTTCTATAGAAATTCCAGTATTTCTGTAGATAGGATTGGTTTCCAGAACATTTTAAAAATAGAAGCAAAGCTTCCCTGGTGTTTCTGTTCCTCTTTATATTATTAAGGTGATCTAGGCCCAACTTAATCAGCCCAAACACTCTGCTGTACAGATTACCTATCTCCATGTGTGAATTTGCCTGCTTTATGGTCCCTACCAACATGATGATCTGATAAAGCAGAATTTCTTTCCCTCTATCTTTTTGAGCAATTGATAACTTCAGCTCATGACTTCAGAGGGGCCAGTGCAGCTCAACATGAAGAAGTTCAAGTACTTCACAACTTTACTTCATGTCCTGCTGATGTCAGGAGGACTTGCTGAATGAGTAAATATGGACATTGGGACTCTCTGAATCAACAGTATAATCTTCAGTGTGAACAGGAGTCACTACTGTCTTTTCTGATACTACCATTTTGTTTCAGATATTTTGGATCTACCATGGGGCTGTCATTCCAGAAGCGTGTTAATTAGTCTGTCTCTACATTTCAAACTTTATACAAGAAACTGGCTAGTTTTTCATGTTTTTGAGAATAATGAAAATCCCAGTATTTGGCTTTTCTATTCTGATGCCTTTCAGAGGTATACCCTATTTAGGTATTTAGCTATACCTATTGTCCCATAGATTCACCTCTCTCCTCAGTCTCTACTGCAAAGGCTTCTAGACATGCAGGGTAAGCTGCCCTGTCTTTCCAGGTTCTTCTGTTGAAGATCGTTGAACCTACCCACCGTCTTGAATAACTTTAACACTCATTCCTTCACAATCAATTTCTTCTGGTCCTCCCCAGATTTAGACTTCCATGGACTCTGCAAATGGACAAAGTCAGATTCCTCTGAAAGATACGGAGAAGTTATAGATAGGACTTTTTCCTTTTGATGATTGTTGAAGAATCACAGAATACGGAAGGGATCTGTGGATGTGGGACCTGGAACCCCTCCAGCCCCTCTGTTCAAAGCAGGTTCAGCTAGAGGAAGTTGCTCAAGACCAAGCTGTGTTTTGAATACCTCCAAGTTCTCTGAGTAACATGTTCCAGTGTTTGACCTTCCCCATGCTAGAAGTGCTTTTTCTTGTATTTAAATGGAATTTTGTGCATTTCAGCTTGTGCCTATTGCCTCTTATCTTCCCAGTATGCGCCATTGAAAAGAATGTGGCTCAAGCACATAAATACCTACTAGTATTTATATAAATAGAATATATTTTAATTATATAAATAAAAACAAACTGCAGTACAGAAACATTTATTATTTATATAATAAATACCAGTAGATAATTATACAAAGTGATGAGATTCCCTAAGCCTTCTCTTAAGGCTAAACCCAGTTCATTCAACCGGTCCTTGTTTCTTGGAGATCCTTCTTGTGAGATGCTGCTGGCACATACTCCTTGTCCCTAATGCTTAATATATCTCACTGAAAAGTTCATAGTGAACTCATTGAACATTTATGCTTGTGACCAGGACTGGTTTCCCTAAATGATAAACTCCTGTTGGTTAATCAAACTGGCTGTTGCAGTCATTGCCACCCTAAATGCTCGCTGAGTTGCTTTGTCTACTACCACCTGCCTTTTCCAAACTGGGAAACAGTAGAACATGTCTCATCATCTGCCCTCTGTCCCAGGGCTGAAAGCTCAGCATCTGGGGCACTGAACTGGTCTGCATGAGCCCTCTGGTGCCATTTCTCAACTAAATGCCAATATAGTTGGCTAGTGGTTTAGATTTTTGTTTCTGCCTTTTTAGAGAAAGTATCATCTTCTGTCTGACTTTAGGCTTATTTTGGGGTTTATGAAATAACACAGATTCTCATATTCAACTTTGTAGTGAAATAACTGTGGGACCAGCAGTTAGAACAATATGGCATCATGGTGACCTTTACAAAATTTGAGTAAATGACAGAAACGGGAGTTATAACAGTAACTGAGTGACTGTAATCTCAAGCAATGTGAGAACTGTAACTCGGCTCAATATCATTTGAATAGCTTGTTTGCTTTTTAACAATTAGAGAGAGATACTAGTGTTACTAATTTCTGCAGTTTGAAGTAATGAGTAAACACAAATCCATTCTTGCATTGCTGCAGACCAGTGCTAAACAGCCTGCACAAAGTGTAACCCACACATATCACCATTCCTTTAAGAGAAATGAGGAAAATAGTGAAAGAACTCATCGGATCATAACATTGTTTGGGCTGGAAGGGACATTAAAGATCATCCAATCCCCCTGCACAGGAAAGGACACTTTCCATGAGATCAAGTTTCTCAGAGCCCCTTTCAACCTGCTCTTGAGCACTTCCAGGAGTGGGGCATCCACAAGTTCTCTAGGGAGTCTGTTCCAATGCCTCACCATCCTCCATAGTCAAAAATTTCTTCCTAATATCTAATTTAAACCTGCTCTATTTCAGTTCAAAGCCATTCCTCCTTTACCTAGTTCAGCTGTAATGCAATTTTTTTCATATGATGTGATGCTGCTATTGCATTGCTCAGATTTCTGATGAAATAAAGTGGTAGGAAACTTAGAACATGCTTACCTGTTCATGAAAGACTTCTAACTTGGAATACTGAGAATTTAAATCCTTCCTTGAGTTCATGTGGATGTAGTAGCAAAAAAGCCCACTGCAGGTTTCTTCCTGAAATTAGTTTTGCTTTTAATCTGTTTTTTTGCTGACTGGTCATTTGCAGTGATATTTCAATGCAATGCTCATAATTTTGTCCAAATTGTCCATTTGCAGATGGTTTATGCTGGTAAGTTTGCAGTGTGAAGTAGTTGTTTAGTGTTAGAAGTAACATAAGCAGATATGATACAAAGCAGAACTTCTCTATTCTATGTACACTAGTATACTAGTATGTTTTAGATTTACACATGAGACAAAACCAGTCAACCTGCTTAAGTCTCTTCTAGAGCAAAGAACAAGACCAGATTTTGCTAAATCTGCCTGGAGCTACTGAGGATGAGGTCTTAAAATGGTAGTTGCCTCTAGTAGATTAAAATAGATTAACTCTGAAACAACTTTGTTCCTTTTGTCATCTGACACCTTTGAACACCTTTTTATTTCTCCTGAAACAGCTGATTTATCATAACACCATTTCTCATACAATTTATTTCCTGTCTTCTGATCAGGACGGGCAGGAATGTTAGTTTCACATATGAGTTACAGTCCCTTGAGCAAGCAAAGAAGTACAACTTCCCACTTTTTCTAATCCTCAGCAAGACTGCTTTGCCCAGAACCTGCAGGAGACTGTCACTCAGCTCCTGACAGTCTTGCACACCTAGTCCAGGCAACACAGGGACAGCAGCGGCAGGTTTGGTAGGTGTCTGCAGATATTTCAAAGTGTCATTCTTACAATTTTAAGTGAAGAGTGAGTGCCTAGCTGCTATTGTTTTTGTGTGGCTTCATATTTTAGAAGTCTGCAATACTGATTGTACTACAGAAAACACTTCTTCCTTCTGTTAAAAAAGATGGCAGCTTATTGCCACGGGTTATGGATCTGGTCCAAGTTATTCATTATCTTTTCATGGAGGTTTGTTCTCAGCTGCAAATCTTCTTAGGTTAGCACTTTATGTTTGTTGAAACAATACATAGTTGCCATACGAGGGAGATTCCTCACCAATCTCGAGTCTGTAAAATGACAAGTTTGCTATATCAATAGTATTTTTCTTTCATTCTACAGTTAATACTGATTGTGATTGGCGCTATAACAGTAGTCTCAATATTAGAACCCTACATCTTCCTGGCATCAGTGCCTGTGATAGCAGCCTTTATTCTGTTAAGGGCATACTTCCTCCACACTTCTCAGCAGCTGAAACAACTGGAATCTGAAGGTAGGAGCAGCAAAATTGGTAGACTTTTAAATCCACAACAAATCAATTGAGAAGTGATTTACCCTTTCTCCTGTTTTTTGCCTCTTCTCTTGCAAGATGACATTGTCTTTGGGGGCAGAACACACATCTCCTTAAAGCCAGGGCTGTTACTGATCCAGCCAATATTAAGTGCTCTGCTGCCAAAGAGCAATAAAAAAGGCCTTTTAAAAGATGGGCTTTATCACCACTGCAGCTGAAAACAAAGTCCTGATATACAGTTTTCTTGAGAGTAAATGTAACTTGCAAAATTGTGGTCAGACTTAGTACCTAACCTTTGAGATTTTTTCTTTGTAAGAAAAATTTTCAATTGATATATCTTGATCACAATGAGCTCTTTTTCCTGAATAAGTTATTTGATTAAATTTCCTTCCTCTCCCCATTAAGAGACTAAAATATTCCAAATAAAATTGAAAACCTCATTTGGAAGTGTGAATTTGCAGACCATGCACTATTGCCTGGCTTTGCAGCAAACTGGGAGATCCTCAGCAAATCAGTCCTGAATCCTCAGCAGTGGTGATCCTCTTCCCTTTTACTTAAGTGTAATTCTGGAGTTCCTCAGATCTAAATTTAAATTTCTTTGATGTTCACAGGGATCCAGCACTGGCTCACCACTTTTTATGTAATGCAAGTTCTGTCTAAAATTACCATGTCAGTGCAGTTGAATCCAGAGCATTAAAGTACTCTGCCTATGCTAAGAAAGCTTCATGTAATGGAGTTATCAAAATTGCAGGAATTAATTTTGGCTGGGGAGATCCTTTCTGTTGTGGCAACCTACGGAAGGTCAGGAGCTTCCCCAAGTAAATATGAGATGAATAGTTTTGTGCTAACTATAAAGAATGACTGTGATACCTTCCTGTCAATACACTGAATGCAATTTCAGCCCATTCTTTCAATGACTGCTGTTGTATATCCTTCGTTAGGATTACTTCAGTCATGTAGTTTGACTACACACGGGCAGTAGCAATGCTACTGAGGTAGAGCATGGGGGGTGTTTGCATTATGTTAAAGGTATTTGCTCATGCATGTTATGTTGTTCTAATTTAAACACTTTACAGCTCGGAGTCCAATTTTCACCCATCTTGTTACAAGCCTAAAAGGGCTGTGGACACTGAGAGCTTTTGGGCGGCAGCCGTATTTTGAGACCTTATTTCACAAAGCTCTGAACCTGCACACAGCAAACTGGTTCCTCTACCTGTCAACACTGCGCTGGTTCCAGATGAGGATAGAAATCATTTTTGTTGTCTTTTTTGTTGCTGTGGCATTTATCTCTATCGTAACTACAGGTATGGTAATTTCACCCCAAAATGGAACTGAAATGGAAGTCTGCTGCTTCTTTTTAACAGCTCAGCTTTATAAAATTCTGACAGAAATAAAAGGTTGTGGAATTTAGCATACATTGGAGTCATGGATTTAAGTGTGTCATAATAGTAAACACAATTTAATTAAAATAGAAATAACACCATTATTACCTGCAACCTGATATTGTAGAGGACTCACTTAAGGGATTAATCTGAAAATAAAATAACTGAAGCGACAAAACTTTCATTTTCTTGATAGTAATTGCTATAAAATTATCTCATGAGTTTGAAACCACATTACTGTTACGAGAATCTTGGATGTTGATCACACCTGTATAGCTCAAAGGTTTTAGTAAATAGAAGTTAATGTTCCTCTCACTTGCAAATGGCTAAGACATGAAAAGTTCTAATAATCTTTTAAAGCCCACACAATTAGGAGAAATTTTCATCCAGTTCTTTAATTCCCAACACATTTTTTAATGTGAAGTTTTGCAATTTCTATTCAAAATCCCCTGAAAAATAACTTACCACTGCTAGTAAACACAGTGTAAAAATGAGAATCACACTCTATCTTCCTTGTATTGGTGCCCGTGACTTGCCAGATGTAGCCAGCCTCAAACAAGCAAAAATTAGGAGTATGATGTCCCAAAAATGTTAAGAATTCATTTCTGTGGATAAATTCAGGTAGAGATTACTTTAAATACATTTTTTTATTCACTATGCTTTTGTTATGCTTGGACATGGTTCTACCTCTCTGAGTTTTATACTGAACTTTGCATGCAGGATCTGTATGCAGTTGCAGTACTATGGTCTCTAATGAATAACAGTTTGATGATTTTATGGAGGAGGTTTTAAAATCTAACAATATTCAAATTTCTTTCATCTGTACTTCAGTTTTGAAAAGGAGTTATATAAGAGCTTGCAATTTATCAAATATTTTACAGTTTATGAAATGCTATCCT
Organism: Phylloscopus trochilus trochilus; assembly: GCA_016584745.2. Taxonomy (NCBI): domain Eukaryota; kingdom Metazoa; phylum Chordata; class Aves; order Passeriformes; family Phylloscopidae; genus Phylloscopus; species Phylloscopus trochilus. The sequence continues at coordinate 25,232,701 of WQNJ02000016.1, read as the reverse complement.
CTGTTTCTTGTAGAAGGAGCTCTCACTCTCCTTACAAAAGGAGAGACCACACAAAAATAGGCACTTACAGTGCTTTTGTTACTTAGGAGACTCCTAGTTCCCCTACCATTCCATGTTCCCAGTTATCCTTCTCATTTCTCACTCTGTGTCCTTAGTAGTTTGGGGTTTTTAGGGAAATAATTTCTTGTATTAGTTGTCCTGGATGTTTTACTGGAGAAAAGGAGTTAGAAACACTTTTAAAAAATACTAAAATTTGTCATCTTGCCACCATTATAAGCTTTACTGTTATAAATAATAGGGCCTTGGAGCAACACTAAATTCCCTTTTTTATCTATCAGCTTTCACAAGGAATATTTTGCTTCTATTGCTTACTTTTATATTTACTTATATAATGAGATGTCTGTAAGAAAAACAGGAGGAAGCTTATTGAGGAAAACTATATAAGAAATAGAGAAATCATAGAAAGACATTTGGCTTAAATTCTCAATTCCATTTAACACATAGTGAGGTTAAAAAACCAGTGTGGTAGATTAAATACCTATATTGTATTGTATAAAGTCATAAAGGAAAATCCCTGGGAAATCCCATCCTTGTTACAGCCGACAATTACAGCTAAAAAATTTACATCTGCATCTTTTTGAAACACTAAGGAAACCATCCTCTATTTGTCAAAGAAATGAAAATGTAAGCCATTTTGAATTTTAAAGTTGTTAGCTGTGGGTGGTGTTTTAGTTAGATAAAAGAAATTTCACAGATTTCATGTGTATTGGAAAAAGGAAAGTCAAATCAAGATTGCAGAGACCTGATTCTGTTTACAGGTTAAGTACTGGTTAAGATTTAAGTTTTTCTTCTGCCAAGCAAGATTAGGGCTTCTAGTGAATTCAGTGCCAAAGCCAGGTGTTTAACTATTATTTTGTTCTTAGTCCTTTTTATGATTAACAAATCCATGTTTTCTCCACAAAATAAAAGAGGAGAGAGAATGAATATGCATTTTAAGATATACATGCTAATTTTCTGTTTTCTAATCATTTTTTATCTGCATAGAAATTGAATGTGTTTTTCTCTCCACAGGTGATGGACCAGGTACAGCTGGAATTATTCTTACTTTAGCTATGAACATCATGGGAACCTTGCAGTGGGCAGTAAACTCAAGCATAGATGTTGATAGTTTGGTAAGCAAAAAGTGCATGGTGCTGTGCTTTCTTTTGAGTAATTGTCTTATTTTGTTGATTATGGTTGTGTAGTGAATTATCTTTAGAGTTGAATATTATGCAGATGTGTCAGAAAAGTTTCCCTCATACCTTTGATAGCAAACTACTGGCTTTGGGATGGCACAAACAGTTTTTTCATGATCAGAAGTCTTTCTGCCCTGGAATAGGCAACAGCAAATGCTTGCATTTGAGGATTCAGATTGCAGATGTGGCAGAGATAGGAAAACTTTGAAAAGGTTTGGGGTTGTTTTGTTATGATTATATTTGCTGTATTTATATATATAATATACCTTCCTTAGTCTACTTAACAGCTTTTCATAGCAGATCACATTAGATGTTTTTGAGTCCCTTTCACCTATTATCAATAGTGATTTAAAAATCTGTCCTTGACTTCCCTGGCAGTCTTCTTCTGGTTTTATGTATCGGAAAACAAAAAAGTTTTCAGAGTCTCTTAAATCCTGATTGAAATTAATTGTCATATTAAAAATATATAATTGGGGCAGATGGCAACAGTGAAGAAATATTTGCAAGTCTAACATTAATTCTTTTTAAAGTAAGTTATTCAACTACATTTATCCAGAGGGAAATCATTAAGAGCCTCAGAACAAGGAATTAACAACTTACAGTATCTAATCTCTTGTTTGCACATGTGACTGCTGACAGTTGAGAAAACTGATGGCCACTCAGCAGTGTTTCCTATCCACCAAACATTTTAAGCTAGCTCCTTCTTTGCTTTGTTACGAACAGCCTATCCTGAAAGGCAACCACTTTGTGAAAGGGCTTCATTGCTATAACTGCAAGACCTGCTGAGTAGTAGTTACATGACTAAAAATGAAGTACGTGACATTGGTAAATCACAGAATTTTTAGGGTTGGGAGGGACCTCTGGAGATCCTCTTGTCCAACTCCCCTGACAAGGCAGGGTCACCTAGAGCAGGTGACATAGGAACTCTCCACAGGTTGCTTTTGAGAGACTCTATGACCTCCCTGGGCAGCCTGTTCCAGTGTTCTGTCATCCTCAATGTGGAAAAGTTCTTCCTTACATTGAGGTGAAACTTCTTGTGTTTTAATTTATAGCCCTTACTCCTCATTCTGTCACTGGGCACCACAGAGAAGAGCCTGGCACCATCCAGGTGACAGCCTCCTTTGAGATATTTATATGCATTAATGTGATCCCCTGTCAATGTTCTCTGGATTAAACAGGCCCAGCTGCTGCAGTCTCTCCTCATAAAAGAGCTGCTCCAGACCCCAAATGATCTTTGTGACCCTCCACTGGACCCTCTCCAGCAGCTCTTTGTCTCTCTTGTACTGAGGAGCCCAGAGCTCAACACAGCGCTCCAGATGTGGCCTCACTAGGGCGGAGTAGAGGGGCAGGACCGCGTCCCTTGACCTGCTGGCCACGCTCTTCCCGATGTACCCCAGGTTACCACTGGCCCTCCTGGCCTCAAGGGCAGACTGTCAGCTCATAGTCAATTTGTCATCCACCAAGACTCTCAGGTCCTTCTCTACTAAGCTGCTCTCTAGCAGGTCAGCCCCCTCAAAACCACAACAGCAATAACCATGTTCATTCTCTCATTTGTAAACTCCATCCCCTGTAAGGCAGAATGTGATCACTTTAAATATAAAAATTGGTATATAACTCATGTGTGCATATTACACGGCTTAATACAAACTGAAGGTGTCTCACAAGAGCAACAGGAAGTCTTACTGTAGGATTCAGAGGGTGCTGGACACAATAGTGTTTTAATAAAGAAGAACTTTGCCTTTTTAAAACTACAGTCGTTAAAATGTCACCTATTAGCAATAAGAAAGTTTGAGTTTTTGTTTCAAGTTGCTCTAGACATTTCTGAGTACTTTGCTCTGTATTAAGACAAAGGACTGTGCTGGAGCACCAGTTATGTTACGTGTTATATTATTGATAGCCTTCTATATTCTGTCAGGTTATCCTGTCAGGTGGATCCTCTGGACATCTTTTAGCAGTGGATAACTGCCCACGCTCATTACATCAATTTTTAGGCATTCCAGATGAGAAATTAATAGATACTGCTGGCAGGATCATTTTCTTGACATTCAAAAGCTGTTCCTGTGCACAGGCAGATAAAAATAGCTTAATGGTGTCAAGATAATAAAAATGCTTCATTGGGTGATAAAGATGTATTATTTCCTACTCTGTAGTCTCTGCATTTAGCACTTCCCTCTTCAAAGTATTTTACAATTATTTGGCTAAAGGTGTTTTGCAAAGGGTTGCCTGACTAAGTAGTCTGTTAAGTTATACTCTATTTTTCTCTCTAGAAGTAATTTGAAGCTCCCCACAGGACCAGATTGACTAGAATTGACACATCTCCACATGTCTCCAGTTACAGATATGCACACACTGCTCTAGCTGACATCACTCTTGCCCTTCCTTGAGCAGCTGTGATACCTGTGTTTACAAGCCTGCAGACAAGCATGCCTGAGTGAATAGCACATTTGTAGGTAGCTTTGTTTGTCAGATAAGCTGGAGTTTACTGCAAGTGGTTTAAAGCTATGCCCAAAGGGGTAGCTGGCCAAACAGATGGGTAGGTGGCAAATTTGACTTTATTCCACACAATCTCCTTCTTGAGCTTTCCATGACACTGACACACAGACTGAAGAAATCTGAGTTCCTAGGTTGTTTTTATTTCTACATACACAGATATTATCTTTGAAGCATTTTTTTTTTAAACAGGTTTGGCTTTAAATTAAAAATTAATTTAAAAATTGTCTCTTAATACCCCATAATGGTTTAATGATTTTGGCATTTCATTCTCTACAGCCCTGATACTTTGTCTGCTCTGCCTTTATTTAAAAACAAACAAAAAACCAAATAACCCCTCCAAACCCCCTTTCACCTCCTCCAAACACAGGTGGTCACTCTGACAGCTATCTGTTGTTTCACTTAGAGCTACAAATTAGGCTAGATTCATTGTTTCATTTTGAGCATTTCTGCTAAGATCCCTTTAGTTGGTTTCCAGTCTTTTTCTTATCCTTCTAGGCAGTCTTGTAGTGTCTTTTGAATTATTTTTTCCTTCATAAGGAAATAGAAAACGATTTTTTTTGTAAGTGCTGCTTTCACAGATAAGAATTAGCTAGTCCCAGTGGACCATTGTAATGCTTTCTAACCTCTTCTTTCACTGATGTATATCCTGCAGTAGCAGTGCTTTGACTGTGAAGGACAGGGGTTTTTTATCAGGGAAAGAGAAGATGCCATGCTTTTACTGTTGCCAAGATTACTTATATAAGGAGGTATAAAAAGAATCCTGCAAAGAGATATTAAAACCCAACTTGCTAAACATCACAGTGCCCCACCCTGTACATCAGGGATGCTTAAGAATTAAAGAAATACAGGGTAGAGAAAAGGACCAAATTTAAAAGTACAGCTGTGAAAAATAATGGTGTTTTTAGATGATTTTTTATGCTTTTATATTCCCATACTTCTGTTCAATTGACTTTTTTTTTTTTAATCTTGGACATGATCTTAATATGGTTTTTACTACTGTTGGCAGAACACCTGAGTACACTGTTAATTTCCTAAGTTTAAGTTTGAGCAGAGTAAATATTTGGCTGTAAAATCTGCATCAGAATGGCCACCCTCAAAGTGAGATGTTGGTCTTCTGGAAGGGAACTAAATGAAGAAAAAAAAAAATCTTTAGAGTGTTTTCTTTTATGCCTGCCTGTACAGCAGTGTGAAAAAGAGCAAAAAAAGAGTAAAACTTTTAAATGAACCAAGTATTTAATTTCTGCAGTTCAGAAGAGAAGTATACATCCTATAAGTGCACCCAATATGTAACAGCAGCTGATGTGGAACCTCAGTAGAACCATATGTTCTGCCTACAGAGCCAGTTTTGGCAGTGACTTAAGGCACAGGATTTTTTACAACATGAACCATTGGACCATTCTCCCACAGGATCTCCCAGTTGCACAGTTCACTTTCCAAGCAGTGTGTTTGTGAGGAGGTCTGGCAACACAGTCATTGAATACTGTGTGTGTCTGGTCTGAAGAGAGTGACTGCTCTCTTTTTAGTAGAAGATAACACAGAGCCTGATTAAATTAACTTTGTTAGCTTACTTGTAAAATAATTACTTCTTCCACCTTCTTGAAATATGAATTATATAATTATGTTATGAATTATCCTTCAAAGTTAAGGAGAATTTAAGTGATATTAATGAGAAAATAAAGGATTTGCAGTGCTATTAAAATCTCAATAAAATACAATTAGGCACAGCTAAAAATAATGTATATGCTATAGACATAGGGATGAAAATAGTAAATATACTCCTTTATTCAAAAGTACTAGTTAAAGAACATGAATATAGCTGGCACAGTACTGATGGGAATAATGGCTGAAAAGCTTGCTGTCACCTATCCTGTGCCTGTCATTATGAATGACAGAACATTTCTACCTGTGACAGGAAGAATGGATATTTTTGTAAAACTCCTGACATGCTACATTCTGCCCAGATTTAAATCATAGCTCAAGCTATAGAACAAGGAATTCAGAATTGATTTTAAAATTATTAAACTGTCTAAAATATCTGCATATATAACTGATAAGTCTGTCAGGGGAGCTAGGACATTGGGATGAAATTTTCTTTTGGATAGAAAGGCTCTTTGCCCAGCTGGCTTCACAGCAGACAGTGTGTGGTGGTATGACCTCTTGGGCAGTTATGGGGAATCTCTGCCTGTAAAAACATTCACAGCTCTTGATGAAGCCAAGAAAGACCTTCATTTCTAAAATGGTTATCTTTCTATAAAGCTAAGATTTCTGGAAACAAAGGTATCATAAAACACCAATTAAAATAACTATATGGTAGTCTTTGTGGGATTTACTATTGACAGTCAGAGGGGGAGAAGATTGTCAGCCTGATCCAAGGTCTTCCTGTTTGTATCACAAAAAAGAGCTGGTATATATACATGAACATGATGATGACTATGCTTTTCCATCTTGCACAGTGCTTTGGATGGAAATTAGAATTGATAGGCTTGTGTGTTAGCATGCTTTTTAGAACTTCTGTCACAACTGTGTTTCAAGATGCTGAGATATAAGCTATGATGCCAGTATTCCCTTGCATTTGCTTCCACATAGAAAATTTACCTAACAGTATTTTACTTGGGATTGAAGAGCAAAATGGAATTGTACCAATACATCAAGTAGAAGCACTTTTCAGAAAGAACATAAAAGCAGTTAAAAAGATGTACAAAGGGTTTTCCACTATACCACTAAACAGAAATATATTTCTGAGAATACAGATTAGAGAACAAATGTTGTTTACAATAACAATTCTTTCAAAACAAGGAATCTAAATAATTAATTAGTTGGACTGGAGCACTTAGGTACCTGAACGTAAAGTGAAGTCATGTCTTCTTCAAGGAGCTGAAAATTGTTTCCTGAATAGGAGTAAAACAGGATATATTGAAGACTCCAGGACTACCAGCATGAACAACATTCTCTGACAGTGTATTACGAATTACAGCTTCTACAGAATGGATTTTAATTTTAACCTAAACAAGCTATGTGTTGGAGGTCAAAAAGCAGAAAGAGAAGAGAAGAGAAGAGAAGAGAAGAGAAGAGAAGAGAAGAGAAGAGAAGAGAAGAGAAGAGAAGAGAAATGTGACAAAATCAGAGTTAAGCTTGCAAATGGCTCAAAAGCTGGATAAATACTTGATCTTAATTTTAACTAAAAAGGCAGTGTTTAATACATGGACTTAAAAGTGGAGCAGAAGGTAGAAATGGGATTTATAATATCTGAGGTGGGAATTACATGTAAACCAACTAGAATCCTGGTCTCCCCAAATTGTACAATCTGTGGGGGGACACACACCTGTGACCACCTGTGAGTCAGTCCATCTAAAATCAGGATCATCAGCTACGCTGATTTGTTTCTGCAGCTGGACATTTCACTTAAACATATGAAACAAGACTAGAACAATGCCTTCCATACCAGGTAGAGCAGACCTCACATCCAAGTGTTCAGGAAGGACTGGCTGAGAAAATGGAAATCTTATAATGGCAACTTCAAAGAAATAGAACAAGCTGGCAGTGGTGGTGGCACGTGATAAAATAACAACTGTCAATTTTTTGTTGAGAAGGAGAAATGAGAAGTCATGGATACCACCATCAGTCTGTTAGTGTGATAACAGCAGTCTTTAGAAACTATTTTTAAGAATTAATTAAAAATGTGATGCCATAGACTGGAGTCTTTCAGGTTTCTTGACATTAGTGTTACATTACACTACCCTCATAACTGTGTCTGATGATTTATTTTCCAGGCAAAAGTAATGTAACAAACCTCATTTGCCTTCAGAAAAGCATTGACTGTGGCTCTGTTTCAGGAATTATATAAATGAAGGATATCAGGATTGTTACAAGAACTGTAAACTAGTTAATGAGTTGATCAGAAAGGAAATGGCATTAAGCTGTAGGTATTAACCTGTGGGGAGGCTACTCAGCAAAGATTAGATTGCTGACTGAGCTCATTTAAATCTTTTTAAAATGCTCTCATCGAAATAAAAACGTGTGTTGACGAAATCTGACAATGGAACAAAGGTGAAAGGCAATGTTGGCATAAAGGATCCTGGGAGTTTAAATCTATTAGGTGACTTCAAATGGAAGATATTAAATAGATTTAAGTAACAAAAGTGCAAAGGCTTGGATTTAGGGACTGCTAAGAATAACCTCAGTTGTAAGTGAGAATCTTGGTTAGGAATGGCTAAAATGGAGGAAAGCTTGGCTGACCACCCCTCTGTCAAAGGCTGACTACAAGATGTGACTGTGAAGAAAAGACTGTATGATCCCAGGATATACTAATGCAGATATTCCTAATATAGATAGGGAAGTAACAATGCATTTGTATAATGTCCTGGTAAAACTTCCAAACTGCTGTGTACATTCTGGTCAGACAGTAAAGCTTGATTTGAACTGGGAAGTTTGGAAAAGGAGAATATATAATAAGAAGGAGGCTTAAACTTGGATTTTCTTTAGTCCTGGAGAACAAAGGGTGATCGTACCTAAATACAATAGATGAATGAATAAATAAATAAGGAAAGCAGCTAGTAAAAACAGCTCTTTAGAATTTAAAATCAATAAAGTTATAACAACCAAGTTGTCCATAAAATAAAAACTATGTTTTCTGACCACCTGAGCAGTGAAGTTGTAGTGAAGATTAATTATTTATTGACCCTTGATCCATTTAATAAAAATAAGATCAAGAAGATCCTTTCTAGTCCCATGTTCTTTTGAAAATGCACCAAGACTGCTACTAGCAGCTTCTGTCTGAAGTTCATGAAATACAAGATTTTATTATTTCTCCTAATATATATTATTACTAATACAAAATTCATTATAATGGAACTTCCTACTATTTTCTCATAGATACTCAAATGTTACTGTTAATTGATTGTTCCTTTTTTACTTAATGCTACTGCTCTGCATTTTTCAAATCCCATGCAGTATAATGATCTTTGGAGATCAGTCATTATTCAAAGGTCTTCGGGTTTTGGGCAACCCCATAACTCCCTGAAGGAAAGAGTTAAGGTGACTTATGTTGTTTTTATGATTATACTTTGTTTTCCTAGATACAAGTCACCACTTTTCAAAATACATTTTTTTAAGGCAGGAAGAGCTACCATGTCCATGTAAAAAGGAAGCAAGAGGAATCACTTGTTGGACCAATGTCATAGTACATGTGCAATGGAATCTAGAGTGCTAGATGAGAAGTAGCCTACCTTTGAAGATATCATAGTATAGGTGTCTTGATTTAAGGCAATTTTAAAAGGTGGACATTTTAAAGTGAGTTACCTTGGCTTAGTTCCAACCCATCTCTTTCCACCAATAAGGAATGAATAGGTGGATTTAAGTGAAAAATAACAGCTTACTAACAAGTGAAACAGTAACAGACAGAAAAAAACCCAGTAAATAATCACTAGATACAAAATTGCTAAATCTCAGGAACCACAGAGGAACAAGGAGACACCGGAAGTGGCAGGGTAGGTCCCCTCAAAAGGTGGCATCCCTGCTGCTGGCTGCCTGCAGGGAGACAAAGGAGGAATGGCACCAGCTCACTCCCCCAAGATGGCACCCCCCAGGTGACCAGGCAGTTCAGGAGACAAAGGGGAAAATGATGGACAAAAAATACCCCTCCTGGGAAGGCGAGAGCCATTCTAGTGGCAGATGAGAAGTGCCAGTGTGTGTGGGGTCAGCAGCACCACCGCCTACCCCCGCTGCCCACCAGACCCTGCCAGAGCTGGTGCTGATTTGCTCCGAACTGTGCATGTGTTGGGGGGAAAATCCGCTCTGTGGGTGCCATCGTGGGGTGACCTGGCACCCCAGGACCCGCTCAAGTTTCACTGCCAATAGGGTTTGCTGAGCTCACTCAGAAAAGAGTTTCTAATTGCGAAATGCAGTTTTTCCAAGTTGCTATAGTTGGAAGTGCAGAAACCCACCAGAAGTGGAGCCTCTGCCTTCAGAAATGCTGCCAGGAGCAAGAGGGACTTGGCTTGAGTGCCCCTACCTTTTCAAGGGACTGGCACTTCCCAACTGCTCCGTAATTCCAGTTCCAGCCACACTAGGTCTTAAAGAGACATTAAGAGTTTCTGGGTACAGATAGGTATGAAATACAATAATGTTCTGGGTTACTCATGACAGTAGCTTACACAGAAAAAAGACTCACTGTTCTGGCTAGGAATTAGGAACAATTTTATTTCATTTGTCTTGATAGTTTAATATGAATTACAATTAGAATACTGTTTGTTTTGATTTGTAGATGCGGTCTGTCGGACGAATATTTAAATTCATTGATATGCCAACAGAAGAGACAAGAAACATTAAGCCACAGAAGAATAATCAGTTTTCAGATGCCCTTGTAATTGCAAACAGACATGTGAAGGAAGAAAAGAATTGGCCATCTGGGGGCCAAATGACTGTGAAAGACCTTACAGCCAAATACAGCGAAGGAGGAGCTTCTGTACTAGAAAACATTTCCTTTTCAATAAGTTCAGGACAGAGGGTAAGACATTGTTTTCTTGTGGTTTTTTTCTGACTTCTATTAAGCTTAAGCATAGAATTGTCATAAGCCTGTTCAATGACTAAGAAGATTTTGTGTCCAGTAAGGTTTTCTAAATGAAATCGTTGCAAAACAAAATATCTTCTAAACTAACTGAAGAACAGAAATGACTTAGGATAAAATACATATGCAACATTTTTCCAAGCTGTATTCCTGTGCCTGAAATTCTGCTGCTGTGGGGAGGGAAGCTTGCTGGTGAGCACAGGTGCTGGGGACAGCCTGACCTGATGGGGCAGGGCACAGAAGAATGCTGGCTGCTGTGCCAAGGGTAATGCACCGCTGGCTCCGGCGGCCGGAGGGTGGAGGTGCCGTCTCACCCATTCCATGAGGGTTCCACACCACCCTGAATTATTGCAGTGCAGACCGTAAACAGCTCCATTCTTTAGAGGATTGACAAACCCCTGATTAATCTTCATGCGTGTTTGGGGGTGTGTTTAAGAAAGGGCTTTAGTTTCAGGACAGTATTTAGGTAGAAGTCTAACACTTCGCTTCAAGTTCGTGGTAAAGGCTTATCCATGCTGGAATGGGAAGAAAAGCTTGTGATTTCCTGAGCTGAAGCCATACAGAGGAAGAGAACATTTTAATTGTCCCACATGAATGAGAAAACAGGTTTGGTCACAGCTCCCTGTCCTTGACATGAGGCACATATTCACTCTTAATTTCGATAGCACCAGTCTCTGCCAGATTTGGTAGATTTGTCTTGGTTTACATGAACTGAATGTTTCATCTATGAACTTTGAGAGCACAAAAATTTTGAACCCGGAGTTCTGTCTTCCTGTTGCACCATCCTGAAACCACTCTGCTTTTGAAAGAGAGGAACCTGTGATTCCTGGAACGTGGAGATGCAAGTGCTGCTTCAGGCTGGTGGATTTACTTCCTACTAAGTCCCTTGTAGCGGTGGAGTTGGGAAAATGAAACACTTTTGTACTCTACAGAGAGGGGATAGAGCAGTAAAACCAAAAATCCTTTTCTCAAGACCTGTGATTCACGTTCAATGATAAACCCTGGGCTCAGATGCTCCTTAAATTGCAGAGAATTTGTCTCTACTGCATAGGTAGTACACTAAGAAGGAAACAGAGGAGTTCTCTGCTGAGAGATGGAATGGAATAATCATCTAGTCCCACTGCCTTACCACTTAGTGGCTGTCCAGAAGTTAAAGGGTATTATCAAGAGCCTCTTAAAGACTTAGAGGCCTCAGGCATCAATTGCCTCTCTAGGAAGCCTCTTCCAGTGTTTGACCACCATCTTAGTAAAGAAATGCTTCCTAATGTCCAGTCTGAACCTCCCCTGGTGCTGCTTTGAACCGTTTCCACATGTCCTCTCACTGGATCTCAGGGATAAGAGATCTGTTGCCCTTCAGACTGCTCCTCAAACTAGACAAGCCCAAGATCTTGTCCACCCCTCAAAGGGCAGGAGCCCCTTTCAACCCTTTCACCAGCAGCTTTGTTGCCCTTCTCTGGATGCATTCACTCACCTTCCCATCCTTCTAAAGCTTGGAGCCCAGAACTGCACACAGCTCTCCCACTGAGGCTGCTCCAAAGCTAAATAGAGTGGGATAATCCCCCTGTTTGCCCAGCTGGCGGTGGTGCTGCTGTGTTTGATCACCCCAGGATGGGCTTTGCCCCCTTGGCTGCCCAGGCACCCACAGCTGGCTCACGTTGATCCTGCTGTCAGCCAGCCCCTCAGATCCCTCTGACATTTGATGTGTTAAATTGCAATTAAACACTGCCCAATGTTCCAAACTGTCTAGATTTCTCTGCAAAGCCTTGTGTCCTCAAGGGAGTGAGTAGCATTTCTCAGTTTGATATCATCAGCAACCTTGCTAATGGTGCATTTGGCTCCTGCAATCCAGATCATTGATGAATGTGTGGAAGAGAACTGTCCCTAGGATTGAACCCTGACCAACACCAGCCAGATGTAGCCCCATCCACTACAAGCCTTCAGCCAGGTCTTCAGTATGGTCACGCTACAAAAGCAGCCCACACTCAGGCAGGACATTGTTAGCTGTGTAAACCCAGATGCTGGAAAAAGCAGCATCTTGGAGTCTGTTGGTGGCTACTGCAGGTATTTGCTTGTTCTTGCAATAGGTTGTGTCCCCTACAACGGAAACACAACTTTAAAAAACCCACCAAAGCTATATTATTTGTTTCTTCACACCTTAGAGATAAGGAAAATCAGCACCAAGTGGGCAGGTTGAGGGCTTACACAGGTTCTTAGGGGTGTCCAATGGCATGAAGCCTGCTGTAACCACTGCCTCTGCCTCAAGCTACCTCACTAATCAGAGTTAGGCCCTTTGTTTTCAATCACATGAAAATGGAGTAGCTTACTAGGGTGATCCAAATGCACTCCCTACTTTGTTTTTGGTTTCTGGATGTGATTTTGCTAATGAAGGCTTCATAGCAAAATGAAGGGAAGAGGCACAAAGAGCTGGACTTATCAGTGTAAGATAATAGACAAGCAAATTTCTGTCCTTCAGCTAAGGGTAGGCTATCAGATTTTTCATCTAGTTAATTCTAACAAAACAAAGAAGTGTTTGATTCAACCCTTGCTATAGGCTTTTATCATGTCCCCATGAATGACATTTGCTATCCCATTGAGATCCACCTGGACTGCTCTTCACTGCTGAGACCCCTAAGTTTTTTGTCTTAGTCTGTGATTAATGTGAAGAGTATTAAATGTTTGCTTGTATGATTTGCCTTGCAGGTGGGCCTTTTAGGAAGAACAGGTTCAGGAAAAAGCACTTTACTTTTTGCATTTTTAAGACTGCTGAATACAGAAGGGGATATCCAGATTGATGGAGTCTCCTGGAACACAGTCAGTGTGCAGCAATGGAGAAAAGCATTTGGAGTGATTCCTCAGGTAATGAGATTATTGAATAATTTTGTATTTTTATTTTCATTGGTTCTGTATCCCCGGCAGGGATGGGTGGAAAGATGCAATGATTCACAGAAAACTTTGCATTTTTAGGGTTTCTCTGCCACTCTCACATGAACTCATCTAGAAATGGGAAGATACAGCATGCCCAAACAGAAGTGTTTCTAGCCTGCTTACCCCAGCCTCTTTGAGACAGTTTGCATTTTAACTCAGGATAAGACAGTACCACCTGAAGAAAAAAATACAGTCAGTGTTCCCAGCTACTGTTTTCTGAGGCTCTAGATCACATATTATGGTTAACATGTGGATACTGCACATTGTGTGTTTTCCCTGGCAGAGTGATAGCAAACATGTAAACCTGGGGCTTCTGAGTCTCTTGCCAATGTTCCTGTGACTGGACAGTGCCTTATACCAGTTACAGCTGTGGATTATCTGCCTGAAAAATGAACATTATTGTCTGCATACAGTAACACTAAAAAGTGATTGCTCACTGTGAGGGTAGAAATGAAAACTGATGGAATGAAATGCAGAATTTTAACTCTTTTGTACTTTTGTTGTCTGTCCTTACCAACAACACTGATATGTGAGTAACAGAACACATATAGATCATCTCTTCTTTGACAGTTATACATCAGATAGTTCTTCAGTTTCAAAACATACACAGTCTCCTCCATAACAGTGTTCATTCCTTTGGAATCTTGTGACTGTGGCAGACTAATTCAAGCAACACTTGATGGCAATCTTACCAATGAGTCACTTGTAGTATCAGATGGCAGTGGGAGACGGATTGAAGATCAGCCTGCTGCACTGTGAGGAGCCATGCAGCCTGTCCTCCATCCTTGAGGGTGGCTACTAGCCCCAGAGACTGAAAAATATGGTTTGATCCTTGGTCACCCTGGATGACCTCCTCCTTGACACACTCACATGGGAGTGGGCCGACCAAGATGGCCAAACAACCCTTTTAAGTGTTAGCTGTCAAACCCTAACTGTGCTACTCCCCCCATCCTGTCCCCACAGTAAAGCTGTTTTCCATCTTGTCTCTATGAAGATTTGGGTTGTTCCCTGATAGTCTCCCATCTGAGAAAGGTGGTTACTCTCTTAGAAAGCTGCTGAGTGTATGCGTATAAAGCTGTTGTTGCAGTGACTACATGAGAAACTTTAAAATAGTTGGAGAGACTCTGGGACAGACAGTTTAACATAATTCTCCAAGTTTTACAGCCTGGATCACTGTTAAAAGACACTGAAATGTTCATGCTGGAAGAAAAATTTTGCCTTGATTTTGCAAACACCAGGAGGACTCAGAATTCAGTATTTCTACATGATGATCAGTTTTGAGCTGTGATACCTTCCCTTTTAAATATGTTACTCCATAGTAGCCCAAGGGCCATTTATTTAGAGTAGGCATGCAAAGCAGGTACATCTCTCCTTTCTCTGTGCATTTCATACTCTGGAATTTCCTAGAGGTAGCAATTTTTTAGCACTTTGACCTTGTCAGAACAGACTCTTTCTTCCCTGCCACATTGCACCCTTAACAAACCAAGCCTAACAGAGCAGTGTTGAGTCCACAGGTTGCATCCATTTCTTACCTGAGCTCTGCCAGTCACACATTGCCTGCAGAGCTGAGGCTTGCTTGGCAAGCTGCCATTTGATAACTGACCTCTTGTCACCACTTCTGTCCTCTCTTCAACATTTCCATATCTATCTATCCTTTAAACTTTTATTTCTTTATTACAGCTGATTCACTTCTGCAGAGTGATTGGAGCTTGTGAGTATGAAAAAAATGTACCCCATTCAGATCAAGGCAGCTGTGCAGTAAATTGCATGTGAAGCTGCTTTTACTTAGTTGGGAGGGCATGTATATTATACAGCTGTCTTCTGAAGCATGGCTGTATAGGATGAAGGATGCTTTTATCAGTAAGGTATGTCTGCACTGGAACATTTTCCTGTACAGCCAAGTATAAATTTCTGTATTAGAAGGGGCTTCCTTATCTCTCCCATAGCCATCCTTTTGCTCTCTGCCTTTTGCCCTTTGGAATGTGGTTGCCCACCAGAATTTTCATCTTCCATCTCCATCTATCCTTGGGAATGCATGGAATGACTGAGAAGAAATCTGAATGCTTGGTAACAAGTAGTCTCGTTGTCCCAGTGAAAGTAAGAGGAATAATTCTCATAGCTGAGCACTCGCTATAGAGTCACTAATGGTATAGAAAACATCATTCTGCAGCCATCAGCAAAATGCAAGAAACATTTATTACATGAGCAGTGTAACTTGACCTTCTGCTAGTGAGGTGCATTGTTAGTTCATTGTTAAAATTACACATTAAATTCGCATTTGGTAGTCCCTGATACACAGATCAATGCCAAATAATCTCAGCCTTCCCTTCTCTGGAAGGTCATGAAAGTTGACAGCCTATTTGCATCCTTCAGCTTGCTGCACTTGTCCCAAAGCCTTGGCAAAGAACTGCACATTATGCCTCAAAAGTTCCCACATTCAGAACAAAGTGAAGTTTTCAGCAGCACTTTCCCAGCAGGAAAGAGAAATTGCATATGCCACCCTGCCTTTCCCAGCAGAACAAAGGGAGCCTTTTGTTCTTTGCCATTCACCTACAGCTTCAGAATGGAAAAAATGTTGCCTTTCCTTTCTTGGGAGGCTCTCCTACAGCAACACCTGGATATTCACTGTCTCCAGGAGAGGCTTTGCCAACAAAAAGGGAATGGAGCTCTACCTGAGGCATGCTTCCTCCTGAAATCTTTCCAACACTCTCCTTCTCTTCCTTAACCCTACGTTTCCCAATTTAGTAGAAAAGAAGTGTTTTTCCACTGTGTGAGCCTCCCCAATGCACAACCACATAGCCCACACAGCTGTCAGCTAAAACACTGCTGTCAGCTCCATGCAGGCTGTGCTGGAACAACCTGCAGGGTGGTCAGGCATCACACTGAGAGGGAGCAAAGGTAAACACCTTGTTCCTTTCAGAATCTCCAATCTGGCTGTCAGTGCCTTGTAGTGGTGTGAAGGGTTAAATCATATAAAACATATTGCCTGAGGCACCCACAAGGAAATTCCCTGCTGTAGCTTCTCACACGCTGCTGTGCTGCTGAGGCACAGCCTGCGCAACACTGCTCCTACGGGCTGTTTGTCATTCTCCCACAAAACAATTGCTCCTCTGACATCAGGGTGCACCTTTGCACCCATTATCCCTTCCTCCTGGACAGGCCTTTCTGGTGATTCTTCTGCAGGTATTTGCCCACCACATTTCCAGAGTGAGGATTTCCAGCTGCATTTGGTTTCAACACTCTAAGGCTTTCTTGCATGGATCGTCATGCAGATTGCATCCTGAAGTATTTAATGGAGTCAGATTGAGAACATGCCTTCAGAAATTTGTCTTTGAATGGAGAACAGGAGACCTGCAGTTGATTTCCAGTTAAAACAAGTGATGAGAAGCCTGAGATCCATGAGGTGCTGCTAGCTCCAAGGGAGGGGATGACTTCTGATGTTTTCTTGAGTGTTATTCCATGCATCCTAGTGGATCTCACACTGTTTTCTACATGCAAATACTTCATATAGAGTTAAAATCCAGCTTAACATGGAGAACAAGTTTTCTACAGTTTGCAGGACTGACAGCTGAAAAAAAAAGAATTTGTTTTGCTCCTTTATTTTACTGAAGAAGTGAAATTTTGCAACTTTTATCTTTGTATTTCCAGTTTTTCAGCAGCTATCACATTCTGTTCATTTTATCTGTGTCTGTCTGCCTGTCACCAGCACTATTTCTCATACCCTTCAGGCCTGCTTACTTTTGGAGGTCATGGCTGCTTTGTGGTGTGCCAGCACACTCCTGCCCGGTGCAGCTGCCGAGCAGGGCCACTTCCCAAGGTGCTCCCACAGAGGCTCCTGCAGAGCCCGGTCTCCCGCAAGGCATTGGGATGAGTCAGCATCACCATCGCGGGGAGCATCCGCTGCATCAGAGGCGTGCACAGAGCAGCCGGGGACTTTAATTAACACCCCCCCTGCTCACGCTCATTTCGGGCACTATAGAGGTTGTTTTCTACATCGTGGGGTCAGTGTTGTCAGGAGCACAGCACTTATATTTACCAGTAAGCAATATGGGAGGCAGATGTTTTGGTGTCTTCAAAGGAGAATGTTACAGAACTGGTCCCAGAAACCTTTCAGGTTTTTATTATTTTTGTGCTCTTATTCTTAGGTCAATGTAAAGTTACTAAAGTTACATTTATGAAAGCAAATCCCCTAACTTTGCACCTAGAGCTAAAGCATTCACATAGTAACTTGATTTTATTTTATGTTGATATTGCTGCTGTAACACAGACAAAGCAGAGGAGGCTACATGGAGGTCATGCTGTTGTTACTCATAACCTCTCTGTGCATGGAGCTGCTGCCTGGTTCCAGCTGATGCTACATTTGTTCTCCAGCCCTGGGGCATGTGAGAAGAAGGGTCCATGGGTCTTGCACACAGGTTGCACCAGTAGCTACTCACAGCCAGGATACTCTCACTCCTTAGCAGCCTCTTGTCAGCTGTTCCTTAACTCTTCTGTATGCATTTCCTTAGGTGCTCTGGGGTTTTGATTCTCCACATAACACACAAATTGCTTAGGAAGCTTATTGCCACACACACCAATACACAGAGGCTGCAGCCACTAATGGGCTTCAGAAGGGTTGATTTGTAATATTTGGGGTGGTCAGAACATAAACACGACCATATTTGTGTTTCCGAATGTTTTACTTGTGGGTGGATGTCAGGCCTTAGAAATTATTTGTTGTATAATCACACCCACAATCATCCTGTGGGAATGTGAACAAGTGACTGAGAAGGAAATGATTCCAGATTTGCTGCCAGTCTACCCAGCCATCCATTCACCCTTCCAATGCTCTTATTTCTACTTCCTCCATATTTATGAACAATGTAAGTCCTTCATATTCACCTTTGGGTGTTTTTGTTTCACTTTAGACGTGTAGTTTTTAAGAATGTGGAGAATTTTTTTTCTGCTTATCTTCAAGTAGACTCTAAACTGCCCAGGTGACTCATATAGTATTTACTTAAGTGAACCCTATATGGCTTCTAATGACCTGGGAGGAAGGAGGTGTTGAAATGGAGAGAGAAGTACCAGAATTCAGGACAATGACATATTTACTTTTTGGGGATGAAAAACCAACCCTGATTTTTGGGAATAGTTTGCTTTTAGTGCCCTGCTTCTTGAAAGCACAGTTATTAGAAATAGCAGCAGTTTCAGAAGAAAGCTGTACCCTGTATTGCTCTGCAGGGTGCACTTCAGCAGGAATGTTTTTCAGCCCTATCTTTTTTAAAACTGGTTTGTTCAGTTAACTATTCTTTACCACCAAGAAGTGAAAACACGTATTCCATTAGTTAAATGTATGGGGCTCACAGTGTGAACAAGCCCACGTCTGACACTGTTTCCACAGCATTGTTGTTTCCACCACACCCACTACTTGGAAGAACCTAATCCTGCTGCAAATATGTCACCCCATTCATGCCACCTAACCAGTGCAGGGCATGGGAAAAAGACTGTGCTGTACTTCACTGAAGTACACTGCTACTAGCAGTAACAAAGGGAAAGAGTCTACTCTTTCCCCGTTGTCTCCACAAAAAGTACTTCAGTGATTAATTTTTAGCTGAGGGGGGTTCTGCAGCTCTGTCAGTGGGTTGTTTGCCATGTGTTGAAGGCATCGTTGCACTTAAATCCACCCCACTGAGTGCACAGCACCACAGTGCAGCTGCTTTCCTGCTCTGGTTTCTTGGATTAGTTATTTCCTTCTCTTTCACACCAAATAAATTGGCAATGGCATGCATATCTTAATCTAGCAAATCAATTAATGTAATTTATTTTACTCTGCAATGTTTGCACTTTTAATTAATCATAATTAAATGATTAATGTAAATGTGCATATAAATCACTTCGAAATCTGATGAAAGAATGCCAAGTTCCCAGGTTGGGTCAGATGGAAATTGTGGTAGACAGGCCAAACTCTGGGAGAGCACTTGCTAAGCGTATTCTCTCAGTTATTTTCTGCTGGTACAGCTAGTCCTTCACTGCTTTTGGTAGTGTTTGACTACCATGACTCCAGGAACTTACATGGCTGTGAATCACTGGCATTTCAACACGTTTTCTCTAAATAAATACTTAGTTTAGAAAGACAGAAGAAAATAATTGTCTCAGAGTTTTCCTGTTGGTATTTGGTGTGTACATACAAGGGAAGAGCAAGAAAATGGCAATTTTTCCCAACAAGGCACTTAAATTCTTTGAGAGCAAGTTCTCCCTGCTATAAACAGCAGGTGTACCTTACAGCATAGAAAAAACCCACGGTTTCTTAAGAACTGTTGTACAGCCTCAGTGTCCCTTGAAGAATCTAATTTCCATCAGAATCCACCCCACCTAAAAAGAGGTTAAACAAATATTT
This sequence comes from Phylloscopus trochilus trochilus, assembly GCA_016584745.2. Classification (NCBI taxonomy): domain Eukaryota; kingdom Metazoa; phylum Chordata; class Aves; order Passeriformes; family Phylloscopidae; genus Phylloscopus; species Phylloscopus trochilus. The sequence goes on along the minus strand of WQNJ02000016.1, from coordinate 25,213,107 downwards.
AATTTTGTCTGAGTCATGCTTCTTGAGCTACCAGCCATGTATCTAGCAGATGGACAGAGCAGGGAGCAAGCCCAGCCCGCAGTGTCCAGCAGGGAAAACTCTTGCAGAGAGAGTTGTTGCTGCTGCAGTCGTGCTCTGTCACAGTCCAGTCATGTGACAATGAGAGAGGGAAAGATCTTCTTTAGAGACAGGACTGGGCCATGGTGAAATTCCAGGGAACAGAATGATGCTGAGATGTGTGCTTAGCTACAATTTGTTAGAAAAAGAAATTCATTGATGAAAAACAACTTAGGACAATGTCCCTGACTTTTGACAAATAAGCAAGATATTTTTCTCTCTAAGCAAAATTGTGGAAACACACTTAGGTTTGGCAATTCTTTTGGTATGTTTGAATATGTTTAATTTAATCCAGAATCACAACTAGTTTTAAAACATTTATTTTAAAATAACAACACAGGAAATGTTTTATTCTGAAAACTGCTGAAATCTGGGGTTTGCTGGTCTTCAGACTAGTTTGGCTAAGATTTGATTATGATTATTGCCAAAATCTAAATAAGTGTTTTCAAAATCCCCTTTTTTAAAACAATATTAAAAAAAAAATAAACTGCAGTTAGCTCCATCTGGTAATTGCAGAAAGTTATTCTTTTGTCTGTGTGCTTCACCATTTCCAATACTTTATACAGTATTTCAGGTTATCTGTCTACCTGTGTCTGTATGTCTTTTATCTTACAGAAAGTGTTCATATTTTCTGGAACTTTCCGTATGAATTTGGATCCTTATGGGCAGTGGAATGATGAAGAAATATGGAAAGTTGCAGAGGAGGTAAAGCTGTTCAGTGTTATTTGTCTCCCTCTGGTGATGTGGTTACAGCAGGGTGCAGTGTAGGTCAGATGATTGTAATATTTTACATTTATGTAGAATCTTAGGAAAAAAGTGCAGGGAGAAGGTCAGGCTGTGCTACAAACCACATCTATTATGTTTTATATAAATAGTTATTTCAATACCCAGGCCAATGTGAAGCCAGTTGAAAGGATCTCTCTCTGACAAGGCATTCAGGCTTTTGTTCTATTTGTGTCATGGAGCTTCCTCTGCCATGGAAAATAAGAGTCATGGAATGTCAGAATCTTGAACCTGAAGATTGTCTTCTAGTATTTTGTTGAGGTTTCACCAACATTTCTTTTTCAATTCCTAAGCTCAGGGGCCAGATTCTGTTTCCATGTTTCACTGGTCACACTTATTGCAGTTGTCAGGTGCCACCTCCTGGCTCTGACAGTGCTTCATGGGTTGCAGAGGTGTCCCTATTGCCCAGGAAAAGTAAAGTGAGCATTACAGGAGGGAAAGGGCCGCAGCCTAGAAAGTGGATACCTTTTTCCAAGGAACAGATGACCTAATTAATACAGACCTAACCATAAATTGGTACCATTGTCCCTGTTCATTGCAAGTCTCGTGTATCAAAAAAATGCTTACAGGTGTGGGACTTAATTGATTGTGGATCAATATCCCCTTTCTTGAAGAAGATAAGCTCTCCTGCCTTGGAGGATTGTTTCCAGTGTGTGTTTGAATTGAGCTTGGGATTTTAAAGAGCTGAACTTCTTTTACAATGGCGTGAAAAAAATTATTTTGAAATGTTTATCATTAAGGAGTTTGGCAAATCTGTGTGTGATACTGAGGTTTTCATTGCACAGGCAAGAATGCAAAGCAAATAGAAAAAAGGAAGAGCTGTAATGGTTTTTACTAGGAGTGACTGGATTGTTTACCAAGTTCATGCTCTTGAAATCTGGCTTGGCAGTGACAGTGAGTCAGTGTAACTTTGGGAGCACGGCACAGAAATGAACTGTCAGCTTATTCCAGACCCATGTTGATTCTAAGGATTTAGAGGATCCTCCTGAGATCAGCATCAGATTTTCAGGCTCCTTGCAAACAATTGCAGAGAACAAGGCCTTGTCTCATGTTTCGTGTTTTATTGCCCCCATATTTCAGCACCCGAATCTGTCAGACTTGTGTCAACTTGTGAGCTTAAGTCTTACTCCTGCAGTCAGCTCTCTAAACCCTATGGGTACATGAAGAGACCTCGTGCAGTTTTAAGAAGACAGCACTTTTTCCATCCTTTGAATGTAAAATTTCATTAAGGACACAACGTGTGTTCAAAAGAGAATGAGGAACAAATTACTGGCCTTAATTTGCTTACAAATTAATTTGCTTACAAAGCACAAGCTCTTCAGAAACACAACACATATACCCATATACCACAGTTTAATATGGTTTCCATGCAAAGTGAAAACACTTTGTAGGAATTCCAAATTCTTGTTTTCCCTGGAATGCAAATTAGTTGCAGATCAGTAATATTTAAAAAATCCAAGGGAGGGGGCCTTCAGAAATTCCTGGGGTTTCATTACATTTTTATAGTGTTTTATAGAGCCATGCAACTCACATATATTTCCTAGTTTCCATATTTTGTAAAACTGTCTCCCTAAACTCCACTGACAAGGCCAAGGACCACAGTTAGTTTGGATCTGTAGAAGATGGAAAGCTTTGCTTTGAGGTGTAAATCTCCCAAGGAGAGTAAAGAGGAGAACTGGAAGGAACAATCAGAAAGTATCTCCTGGGCTGGACTCTGGTTTCTGGTCCAAAGGCAGCAGCTTCACTTGGCATGGGCACCCCTTTAAAGGCTTTGTCACCAGTGTCAGAGAGAAGCCCCTTGTGCCATCAGTATAACTGAAGTGCACAAGACCTTTGGGGCAGCAAAAGGAGCACCTGGAAACACTGTCAGAGCTGTAGAGACAGCAACCATGGTCACTGGGGTATTTTCTCTTTTGCTGTAATGTAGCATATGAATTTTGGTAATTTCTTTTTAAACTCCTAGTAACCAAAGAGGCCTGTTTTCTTTCAGAAATCACTTTCCGTAACATTTACAATGATGTAAAAGATTGCCACGGTCAGCAATAATTATATCTTGCCAGTTTTTTGTGTCCTTTTTTCTCTGGCAGGTTGGGCTGAAGTCTGTAATAGAGCAATTTCCAGGCAAGCTTGATTTTGTTCTTGTGGATGGAGGCTGCGTCCTCAGCCATGGCCACAAACAGCTGATGTGCCTCGCCCGGTCAGTTCTCAGCAAAGCTAAAATCTTGCTGCTCGATGAACCAAGTGCTCACCTGGACCCTGTGTATGTTTTGTTCATTTGTTCTGTTTTCTAATATGGAATAAGAAAACCCGTGAGGCAGCACCATCTAAAGAGATCTTTTGTAACTTGTCTGGCCTATTACTAAACCTGATTTCAGTAATGTATGTTGGTAATTCCTGGGGATCAGGGAAGTCTGGTTTCACCTTTACTCTATGGCTGATAGGTACTTTGACAGCAGAGATGCAGCTGAGGCACCTCAGAGCTGTGCCCCTGCATGGAAGATCTACAACCCACAGCCAGGCTGTTACACACGTCAATGCAGTTATGGGCATGCATATTGCAGTCTGAATGCCAGGGTTTGTTTGCCTTTCAGAACTTCCCAAGTGATCAGGAAGACCCTGAAGCACGCGTTTGCCAACTGCACGGTGATACTCTCCGAGCACAGGCTGGAGGCGATGCTGGAGTGTCAGAGATTTTTGGTGAGCATTTCTCATAGGCTCGCTTACTGTTGTCTCACTGCATTTGATGAACATGCAAAACACACCAAGTAGAAACTGCTGATCCAGGTCGCTTATTTTTTGATTGGGTTGGGAGATTCAGAAAAATCTCAGCATCTCACAGAGTTTTACAATTGCAAGTGCAAAATCAGCTGCACTTGAGCAATCGGAGGCTGCCTGGGGAAGAGGGGTATTCTAGCATGTGATGATCAGAATTGCTGATTCCTTTCAACAAGCCGTGTAAATATTCCTTTCACGTGTAATCAAGAGGACAAGTTACTGGAGTCCTGGGGTATTTCCTTTGTTACATTAAAATGGTTAGTAAAGAAAAGGCAAGTTACGTAAATTGTTCTTAAAAATTAGGTTCCTCTCTCTGTATTTTTCCCACTCTTTTATGAGAGGGCATTTAAATTTTATTAGCAGAATGAAACACAGTTTTTGATGTCTATTTGATTGGCTGCATTAGCACAGCGGGAGGAACACTGCCTGGAGTTAAAGCAGGCTAGTCAGTAGGCAGCTTGTACATCCCTTTGGATGCACTGCTCCTCTGTGTGTGCTGGACTCAGCCTCGCCCCCAGCTGTTGTGGCAGCAGAGCCCCAGCAGGCAGGCAGCCTCTGCTCGGAGAAGGCTTCCCACCCTCCAGACCATGTTTTAGCAACAGAGATTCTAAAAGTTCTCTCCTGTACCAGAGATGTGCTGACATTGCAGTGCCAGCAAAGGAGCCTGATTTTTCCTTGTCTCCTGCCTGACACGGGAGACTGACACAACCTTACAGGGAAACTTGTTGTCTCCTTCAAACAGAGGTGAGCAGGGCTTCCTTGTTTGGTGAGAAGAAAGCAGAGCAAGCCTGGCACCTTGCTGGCAGCCTTCTCCCTCTGCTTGCAATAGAAAAATTAATGCTTTCTATTGCTGTGGGACACACAGGAACGAGGCAGAGAGTGCATTCAGAGGCTGCGTGATCTCTCCATGCAAGGAGAGACCCCGGTTTATTTTTCTAATTCCTATTATACTTTCTCAGATGTGCCCACCTCAGAGGTGGGACCCTTGGGAACCATTGGTCCGTTCAGAGACCACCACAAAAGTCCCTCCTCTGGGAACAGATGTGGAAAACACACAATAGTTTACATTGCATGTCCTTGTGTATCAAGACCGTGCCTGGGAATGGAATTCCCAAAACCAAAACATGCAGGCATGAGCATGGCAACAGCTTTCTTACCCAGGTGGTCTAGCAGTGCCAGGGAAATGTCAAGGTACTGGGAGACTTCAACGAAGGGACCCAGAGATAAAACCAAGTCACAAGGAGAAACCAGCCAGTCCAGTGGCACTTTGTAATTTGGGGAACAGGCACCTTTTCCACATGTTCAAATTTTAATGTATGATTTTGTGGTTGTGACTAGAAACTGCAAACTAGAAATTTGAAATTGTAAATTGTGCTTTTTCTGTTAGAAGATGTTTGCCATGTCTTCATGTCTCTTTCCTGTTCCATTAATTGCATTAGCTGAATTCAGTCAGCACCACCACTGCTCCTCTAACTGAGTGATGTTTCTCCAGGTGATTGAGGACAACAAATTGAGGCAGTATGAATCCATTCAGAAGCTGCTGAATGAGAAGAGCTCCTTCAGGCAGGCCATCAGTCATGCTGAGCGCCTTAAACTACTCCCAGCACACCACAGAAACTCCAGCAAACGTAAACCCCGACCCCAAATCACTGCCTTGCAGGAGGAGACGGAGGAGGAAGTGCAGGAGACAAGACTGTGATGACAAGATGCTGTGTAGAGACCCTCTTTGTGGAGTGAATGGTCAGCAGTGCCCCATGGTGACAGGACCAGCACTTCTGAACCTGCCTCAGCCATGCACAAATTCAGCCTTCCAGGAGGTGTTTACTGCAGTGACCACATGAGCATGTGGGAATTGCTTCCCTTCTGTGGGTAGTCATGTGCAAGTTAGTACATTCTTTGAAGTTTTGCCACTTAGAGTGGTGAAACCAGATTTCCTTTGGAAAGCTGCTCTGATTGGATACAAATGAAATGGCAAGCTGAAGTAACCTGCCTAGCCTGACATAAACGTTTCAGATAACTTTTAGAAATGTTCTTGCTTGGGTGAGAGGACTAGACAGCAGGAAGAATGTGAAAAAATAATCAGACCTGGGTGGAAAATAGAAAAATCAGTGTGTAAAAAACTTCTGTGGATTCACTTCCTGCAAATGAATTAAGGGACAATATCAGCAAGGCACACAGAAAACTTCCTCCTCTTTGTTTTCCATGCAGCAACTGTAATTTCAGCTTAGCAGGAAAGGCCAAATGCCACGTGCATAGGTGAAAATGAAGGAAGAGAGGATATTGTCTTGGAAGCCAATCAACATCTGTCATGTCTCCACAGTTAAGGGAGAATTGGTATTTCCTCTTAAAACCTAGGAGACTGTTAACAGCTGACATCAGTATCTAGCAAAAGGTAGGACTCCTGGCAGTGGACGTGTAATAGTCTGCATAGGTTTGGCATCTTTATATGCTTTTTACTTTGGCCAAAAAAAAAAAAAAAGAAACCTCTCAGAAGTAGACTTTAATAATGAGATTAATTTTTATACTCTTCTGGTTTGCAGTTTCATTATGGAACTGAATGTTCTCTAGGATATTTTATTTATTTTAATATTGTTGCAAACTTTTGCTAAGGAAATTATGTATTTTAAGAGTGATTACGTACTATAAAGAAAAATATATTTGTACAAAAAGTTTTATATTTGGATTGTTGCAGGGATATTTTGCTACTAGACTTTGACGTCTCATTATGCTAGAGCTGTTGAAAATGAGGGCAGCCCCAGGGTTTGGCCAGGTACTGTCCAATGCTGTCTTTGTGCACTAAAGTATTCTAGTGATATACAGGTGTTTTAGATTTTTTTTCTTTAAATAAATTTTTAAAAAGAGAAACTGCCTGTATGATACATTACAATCCGCACACCCCCCCCAGTGGGGCAGGCACTGCGGACCGATTCAGCTACTTCCACTTCAGTCACTGCTGCCTATGGAAACCACGGGCATAATTTCTAGTACCTGCTTTCCGTTCCTTCCAAAGGCGGTGGTGAAGCGGCTGTGGGCCGGCTGGGCCCGGCCGGGCGGCACTAGGTGGTGCTGCGGGCCTCGAAGGCGGCAGCGCGGCCTGCCCTCAGCCCCGGGTCCCCCTCAGCCCCGGCTCCCCCTCAGCCCCGGCTCCCCCTCACCGCCCCAGCCCTGCGGCTGCCAACAGCAGCACAGGCAAGGCCCGGACTAAACCCCGTCCGGCCTCCCGCAGCAGCCGCTGGCCCGGGCTGCCTCCGCCCGCCGCTGGTGCTGCTCAAAGCGCCGCTGGGTCCGGCTGAGCCCGCAGGCACCGGAGCGCACTCTGGAGCTGCTCACCCTGCATCGCGCTGGTTTCCCTCTAGCTCTGTGCCCCACTGCATGCTTTCTGGTCCTCATGACACATTTCCTCTGCAATTATTTGTTGGCGGGTTTTTTTCCTGCCCTGTCCTTCATACTGTACTTTTATGCTTATCTATCTTCTAGCTCTTACCTGGGTCTCTTTCTGCTGGGGACACCTCCTTGTGCCACCTGATTTTCTCCACAAAGCAATGCCTCTTGCTCAGAGCATTCTGCACACCCTTGGGTCTCAATTTTGCCACGCCGCTGTTCCTTTGCCACTAAGCTCTGCTTGACTGGTAACAATGAAAAACCAACCGTGTATTGAAGTAGCATCACTTTTGAATCCTCACTGTTCACCTCACACTGTTTGTCACTTTTCCTCACATAGCCAGCTCTCCGTTTGTACAAGTCTTTACAGAGTATGTGGCCAAGCCTGACTGGGAGGCCAGGGCTGCTGCAGTGTGTGGCCAAGTCCAAGAAGGCATGCCAAGGGTCACTCTTTTTCAGGATGTTACTCAGAGTAACATGAGTAACAGCAGACACACCAAGTGGGGGAGTTTGTTATCTAAATAAACAAGATGATCAGAAAGATCAGCAGAAAAGAACCAGTGCCATTAGAACCAGCACATGCTTCAGAGCTTGCACAACTGACTGTTCATGTTTGTGTCACTGTCAGAGTTAAAAGGTGGTAGGTACGCTGGATTCCGCAAAGACACATTTCAGGAAAGAAAAAGATAAATACAGCAGGAACATGTCAAACGTGACTTTGAAAGAAAAAGCAAATCAGTTGATTGTCCCCACCCTGGGCCACAACACTCATTGAAACAGCTTCTGCCATCAGTGCCCAGCTACCACCATCGCACTGCCAGTCCCAAAGAGCCCAGGCAAGATGCTGCCCTCAGGGCAACTGAGGGAAGAGTGTGCTATTTCTTTCAGTCCCAAACCACTGCTTCAGCTCCTTTGGAGTTCAGGCTGGAACAGAAGGTAAGTTAGTACCAGCCTCCATGAGGAGGACAGCTCTCCCCGACAATGGTTGAGAAGAGCACATTACCTTCTAGAGTAAGTGTTCTTGTACTTGCTGTCAGGGGGTGACAGCTTCCAGGGATGTTTGCCTGAAACTAATCTAGGAAGTTGCACATGCTGTTCGTGATGGAAAATGGAGCACAAGAGGAAAGGAAGAAAATAAAAAGAAAGAAAATGAGGCCATAAACAGTGGAAGAACAACGACCTTCATAAACACAGGCTGAGCATTACTTAAGGGAATTTTTCTTCTCACGTGCTTTGCTTTGCGCACATTTGATAAAACAAAACAGATATAAAAACTACTACTAGAGCACTTCACATTAAAACCACCTATATAGAAATGTACAACATACAAAGAGAAGAGCACACTGACCTTAATACTACATGTAGAGATTTAGTTTCGCAGCCTGCTAAGAAACAGGAAAGTCAAAGCTGAAGAGACTATGTAGCTGTCCTTAGGTACAGTGAAGGGTGGCCACAAAGAGGCTCTTGGGAGAGCAAAGGCTAAGCAAAGATTGCCTAAACAAACTTGAACTATGCACACTTAACCAGTTTCATAAATCTTATATACAAAATAACTACACAAAGTAGCTTGATAATCCTTAGCAGGAATTGCTCAGCGTCTCACTGGAGTCAAACAAGCCTGCTATTCCAACGAACAACTTTGCTTTCACAGTTGCTTAACTGGTGTCTTACCAGCTGTGCTTTATTCATTAAATATCCATTTCCAAAGTCTTTAAAAATCCCACCCCTCCAGTTCTACAAGCCTCAAATGTCTCAGGCTGTTACATCAGAGCTGCTAAACAGCTCATGGCCTCTACACTTCTTGAATTCTATCTACCCTGTTTAAGCAACAGGCTTAAGTTATTCCTTAGTAATTTACGGCCTTGCAAAGCATTTCCCTATATTAATTCTAAATTGGTGTTAATTGCTGGAGGTGATTTCATAGCTACATGATTTGTTTCATTTTATTTACCTAAAAAGTGTTCTGGTGATTGTTTTTCCTCATTTTTCTATAATAGATATGGTATTTTAGGTCTATAACTAGGTTATGATTTAACATTTGGAAAAAAACCCACGCTGCTTTAGAACTGATGTACAACTGCTCATTAATGGACTATTATTTGCTGCCCAAAAACATCTTGCAAAATAAGCAACGCAATGCAATAGTAATAAATTTCCTTTACAAACCCCCATGTTCTCTAAAACCAATTTCCTGTTCCTAGGGTAAACAATATTTGTACTAAGTTCATTCCCCAGAGCTCACTTCAGCCTCAAAATACAGCCCTGGTAAAATGCAGCCAGAGGTTTCTGAGTGATGCTACAGCCCGGTACCTCCATACCTTGTGCTCCCTTAAAGTCACTTAGACTTTGAAGTTCCTTGAAGAACAGCCCACTTAGTAATTCTCAAGTCTCCTAACTGGTTTGACCATCATAAACATCACTCTAGCCAGAGATATGACCAAGAAAGTGATCCTTCATCCTTTCTCCAAGCATTTTCCACCACCAGAGGCTGTTTTGCTTCTCCAGTTCTACTGGAAAGCTGGAGGGTTTTTGATGGATTTTGTAAATCACTTGACCTGTATTAAAGGAAAAGATGTGGCTCAGGCCTGCTGGTTTTTCTGTTGCTGATGAATGTCGCTGCCTTCGTTGAATGATGGAGTTCATGCTTCTAATTTCAGAGTTCATGCTCAGCAACCCAAAAACAAAGGCAGATATTGTCTGATGGATTCTGACATTCACTTTAGGAACATAGTCCATGTTCTTGTCAAGAAATAAGAACCATAGGAGAGATGCTGAAAGCTTTTATCTTCGGGACTGGCTTGGAGAGCTGGAATGTTTAAGACTTGCCAAAGTTGATGGATGAGAAGTATCTTTCATGTTTTTCTGGTTGAAGACATTGAGATGTGTATAAAGAATGCAGTGTAGTCTGATGAGGCTAAAGTAAAAGTCTTTCACTGCCCCACTTGCCTGTGAGATTGAGCCAACCACAGAAGCTTCCCTATACTTTCTGAGATACTCCTCCATGGAGATGGGCTCTCTCTTCATTTACCTCTTTTAAAGTTACAGGCTAATAGCTGGGAGCAGATGCAGCATGGATGGGCTTGGCCCACCGCAGCACACCCCAATCCTCCCTGCTTGAGACACAGAAAGCAAGGAAGAGAAAGGATTTTGCCCATTACAAACCCGAAGTGAGAGTAGCTGGTACAAGTCACTCATGAGGAATGCTGTTTGTACCATCACAGGAAGAACCTGAAGACACAGTGAAACCCTGAGCTCATGAACAGAGCCTGGCCTTGCTTCAGCACAACCTATCACAAACCAAGTGATATGCCAGCAGAGAAGTCAGCATGTCCACAAACAAACTGTGTTACATTTATGTGGTTCACCTTTTGAGGGCAGGAACTGCTGTGGCCAAACAAGAGAGATTAGCACTTAGAGCAGAAGTGAAGAACCAGTTAGGAGATCTGATACAGTGAGATTAAAGCTGCATGGAGATCACAGACTGTTGAACTGACAGACAGACAAACAAAATGACAGCAGACAGAAGTCAAACAGGTAAAAGACACGGAGAGTTTAGAAGTTTTAGCAGGCTGAAAAGGAAGGATAATGAGGGCATTGAAAGACAAAGCTAAATTTAACATGGGACCTAACTTTCACACCATGATCAAAGTTACTCTGTCCTCTGCAGATTTCCATGCACAGTACAGTACTGATCAGTTTTCACTCTCACAGACAACGTGCAGTTTTAAAATATGCCTCAAAACATGCTTTAGGACACTGCCCAGTATCTTCCCACATAGAAGTACACTGTTAGCTCTTGATCAAAATGAGGTCTGACATTTCCACAGTGTATTTTAAATGCAGAACAAACCTAGCTTAGAAGCATGTCAGGATTTTTCTTACTGCTCTTAAAAAAATAAAAGTGTTATTACAAATTTTGATCTTGGAATTTATGTGATCCTTACAAACAGTGTCTTCTACTTGTGTTCCTCCTTGGCCATGAAATCCATACCTGAGCTGCTCACACAAGCTACCATACTGCTGCTCAGTGCTTTAGCACATCAGGGATTCTACTTGCTGAGACTCACTGCTCTGCCCTGCAGTGCTTTGCAGCTGACTCATTCTGCTAAGAACCACCAGCAAAAACAGCATCCATTTTTCAAGCACAAAAATGAATAAAAAATAAAAGTAAAAATCAATCTCTAGAGAAATTACCTGTATTTGGTTACACATTATTATTATCACAGAGCAAACCAAAGTCTTAGTGAAACAGCAAGCAAGGTACCTTCTAAATATATTGTGCATGAAATGATTTCAGAAATAAGCTTCTAATATTCAGTATCTATATAGAGCCAACAGACACACAAGCTAGGAGAAAGAAAGACAATATGCCGTACAAAGATTTTATTGACATGAGTCTGGGATGACTGTTTTACATACAAAGGCAAAGCGTTAGGAAACAGTTAATACTTTCCTCTTCCAGGCTTAATTTGAGAAGAATGCTCTTTTGGATATTAGAGGCATATCACTGTCCAAGTTCTCCAAACCATCTCCCAGTAACCCAGCAGAAGGCATCTAAATCTGATCTCAAGAAAAATCTGCACTTTCCCCTGCCCAATTGGTAGGTGAGCTATCTCGACAGCGCACATTTCCACATTCCTACAATTCACAAGGGATGTAACTGCAACTACTGTAGAAAGAGACTGGGGAAATACACCCTGCATAGAAACTGTCCCTCATGGGAACATGATGACCTCAGTGGTGGAGAGAAAAATGACAAAGTTAATTTTAACTGCAACTCAAGTATCATTTTACAGCAATTACATCTTAAATCCACAACAAATTGATAATTACATAGTAACTCATTGCTACTACATTATCTTGGATAATACTGTAGTTAAGCTTTTGCTCAAATTTCTTTTCAGTAAAATCTGTTTCTGTAAAACACTGTTATTTCTCAGATGCTTTTAAAACACTAATGAAGCATATAAAAGTTTTTACAGTATACAAGAAAAACTATGTTAATAAATGATCACATTTTCTTCAATTCTATCAAAAAGTAAGAGTCTGAGAAAAATAACTTTTCTTGCATTTTAATTTCTCAATCTCTTTCCTTTTTTAAGAGATGAAAGTTACAAAGGAAGTTCATTACATTTTAGATGAAGAGAAGCTTGAGAAAAACAAAATCACAATTCAGCAGGCAGATGATGATGATGATGAAATCGAAGTATTTAATATGGCTTGTAGCTGAAAGTAATTGATCTGCAATTCCAAACATTTCAGTTATTGCCACATTCACTATTTTTTCATTAAGTGAAGATAAAACATCTTTAAAATGCATGAACAACAGCTTTAAGCCATTGTTGTATATACTGTGCAACTCATCTGAATGCAGGTTAACATGTGAACTTAATAGAATATATTTATGTACAGTATATACACAAACAGAATCCTGTGGTAAATACCCCTGAATATTATCATTTCAATAATTAATTTTCATAATAAAAGAAGAAAAAAACCCAACCATCTATGGAGGAGGCAAAATGCCCATTTCTGAACTTTAAATCAATATAATTTCCAGCTAATGTACATAGAAATAAAACTGTGGTCCTGTACAAACTTTACATTACAGGGTAACTGTTTGTTTTTAAAAAATATTTACATATTTAAGTACTTGGTTCTTTGCAATAGAGATTATATGAACACAAAAATTGTAAGATAGGTAGGTTTATTTATTGGATTTTTCTGTTAGTTCTTTTTTGTGCAAATTCCAAATATCTCTTTTTGTGTTATTATCTGCCTCTATTTGCCTTGTATTACTGCTGCTGCTTTTTTTTAGTATTCTGAGAAGGCTGGGTGACTTTGCTTCTAGGAACAGGAAGAAAAGATTTAACTCTTGAAACACCCAACTCTGTCTTTGATTTACTGTTGCTGCTTTCCACAGTTCGACTGCTGCTGAGAGGACGCATTCCATCCTAGAAAAGAAGAAAAAAAGCATTTGACATGGTTGGGTTGTGTTTCCTTCATTTCGGCCAACATTTCACCAGAAAAATATTTTTTTTTTATTCTGTATGAAGTCTTTTGACCAAGTTTTTCACAAACCTCCCAAGTAGCTAAGCTTTTCCACTTGCAAATCAATATAGTAATGCCTTCTGTTGTTAGCAGGAATTTTTAAAGAAAAAAATCACTAGGAAAAACGTACAGTAGGAACTGGTTGGTCAGCTACAGCCACTTATCCAGGCATCACTGCTATGTGAACCTCTGATTTGGGATGCCTGAAAATGTGTTTAGAGAAATATTCAAAAGGAGTACACCAATTTGTGGATCTGCAAGCTTAAAATTATTTCTTTTAGTGGAGACTGTTCTATGGATTTTAAGTAAAATTACAAAAGTATTTTAACTTTCTGGATATTTGGATATGAAGAAATATGATTGCAAGGCTGAGACAGGCATGGTGCTGATAACACCAAAGTCGTGGGTTCAGTCCTTGTATGGGTCATTCATTAAAAAGTTGGACTTGAAGATCCTTGTGGGTCCCTTCCAATTCAGAATACTTGGTGGTCTGTGAACATCAGCTCTTTTAGTGCTAAGGTGTGCAAGCTAATCCAGTTTCAGGGCTATGTCATTGTATCTGCAGAAAATGGTGTCTCTAAAGAACAATTTATTGCAGTCAGATACAACATCAGGATTGGCCTCCAGAAGACCCATAGCAAAGGAGCACAGAAGGCCTGGTAAGGGAACACAGACCAAAGATTATGCCCTGGCTAAGATTAAATGAGCTCAGAAGCTCTCTTGAGATTCAAAAACACAAAGAGCAAAAAAGAAAAGGGAACAAAATGTAACAACAGAGAAAACATAATTTTTCAAAGAATGAAAACTAAGCAGTCCATAACCTCATCTTTGTATTTAGTAGGGATGGTAGCACCCACAAACAATATAAATTTCTGAAAAGAAGATGATAGTATATTAGTATAGTATAAGATGATATATATTCCTATATCTTCCAATAATAGTCAGTTTATCTTCCCACTCTGAAACTACTATGAAGTTACTAAAGTTTATTTACATTTATAACATAGCAAGATGACTGTATATTTCAATGAACAGTTAGGTCAAAAATAGGAACTGAATACCCCTAAAAATGCTATTCTTCACAAACTTTGGTAATATCATGTCTTTTCAATGTTTTTGCTCCTGAGAGCTTTGACATCAGAACAACCAGCAATCTTACATCAAGAATTTTAAAAGTGGTGCTTTTGCAAACTTACTGAATGACATTAATTGAGAGGAAACCACAAACCCAGTTTTAATCTCTCTTCCTATCTGATGGAAATAACTTGTAATGTCAATGTAATGTCAAAAATACTTGGCCTCAGGCAGGATATGGCTTTATTTAAAAGCCAAACAGAAAGCAAATACAGCCATTGTTTTAATAAATCTTTAGCTTCTAAGCTTCTATTACAACACATGAAAGATGTTTGGTATGGTAGTCTAGCAAGTTTTCTAAGAATTATGACAGTGTTTTCTTGTAATTAACAGGGCACTAATTCTTAGGATCCAATCAGAAATTCAGATTTGGAGAAAATCAAGACACCTTTCCTATTCTACTGTAAAACTCATTTCACCTACCTTTTGTGCTGTTGTTTTTTTTGGGTTAGTACCACTTGCTGAAAATACAGGAATATTCTGGGAGTTACTGAACATCAGTAACTCATCCTTACAATCTGCAATCTAAAGGAAGATAAGGAAATGGTGATTTTTTAGTTATTCACAGAGATTATGTTTCAATTTACCAATTTTTGGAGGCTTGCTTTTATTTTCATGGTTTCTGTACAATGCAATGCGTAAATATCCTGAGAACAATTAAAACATTTCTTCTTTACCCTTGACTGCACTTTTAGAAGATGGGAGATGGAGACTTCATATAAACTATAATCAGAGAAAGATTAAATATGCATTTCCAGAGTAAGAATTTTCAGTGGCACTTAAGAGCAGCTTCCCAAGAAATTCTACCCAGCCCTCAAAAACATCAGAGAAAGGAATGATCATTTTTCTTCCATGTTTCTTCCCTACTATTTTTCCTTCCCTTTTCCGTACTTTTCCTGACCAGAAAACAACAGACAGAGCCTGCTCAAGATGCTGTCCTCACTGAAAAGCAGGTATTTTAACCTGGGACAAGCTAATCCACTTCAATTCTGCAACTGCAAAAGTACTAAATGCCAACCCAGTGCAGGCAGCAGGAACATATCTGAGTGAAAGGGCAATTTAAAGAGGAGAAGTACTTATTCTGTTGGCAGCCTGAAATAATATCACACAAAGAAAGCATGCAACAGCACCCTCACTTCTGCAAGGCTCTATTAGGCAGCTGGGGAATTATCAACAGAAATTCCAGCCAAGGATGGTTCCACCCATGGTGAGGAAACTGAACAAAAGACTTGACATCTATCTCCTTCCCTATCTAACCCGTATTTCCTTGAATTGTCATCAACAAGCAATTACACTTTGCATGTTATTAAATACAATTTTAAGTTGGTTACCATTTCTTTAAGCACATCCCATTCTCTTAAGGACAGCTACAGTAAATCCCTGCTAACTGACTAGTGATGAGCTTGCCAGCTTGATGCAAGTGACTCACGCATGAACTGAAATACTTCAAGAAAAAACAACCCAAAACAAAACACTATAATAAAGGGTTTCAACAAATAGGTTCAAAAATCTTCCCAAACAAAATATTTCTTTTTTTTTAATAAAAACTTGGTTGTCTTCTAAGAATAAACAGAATACTTAATAAAGCAAAACTAATGGAACTGCTGTTCAGGGAAATCTTAGAGGATGTCATGCACAGCCTAACTGGACAATAGCCTGACTCCATCCATGTTTCAAAAGATATGGAACAGCTGCTCCAGTGTGAACACAGCCTGCTGTCACAGCCATCCACTTCAGCTGTGCTCGGAGGAAAGATGAAAAAGAATAAATAGCTTCAGCCACAGGGAAAGCTGCATGTTATTGGTATAAAAGGAAAAATGAGAGCTCCACACTCTGCTTCAACAGGTCACCCACAACCCATTCCAACACAGAATTTAGCCCAAAACTATGAGCCCTGCAAGCATCCTTCACCCTCTTTTGTCACTGTTAAAGAACTAGGCCAATACATCCTCTCTTTCTTGGGGCAGTAAACTGCATTTTGCCTACAGAGCAGAGGAGTTTTGAGCCAGTTCTGTGAAGGCTAACGGGATTGTATTAAACAAATCAAATATTCAATGCATATTAGGGAAAACTTTCTATACTTTAAGACTACAGAACAGTTTCCCACTGGGAGCAATGAGAGCATGAAAAATACCAAGGGAACAACAGTAATGCAGGGATGGCTGTTCTCAGGGCAGTGGTTACAATACCAAGCCTGACAGAGCTCAGGAAGCATTTGGACAATGCTTTTGGGCACATGGTGTGACTCTTCATGTGATCCTGTGCACAGCCAGGTGTTGGATTCAATGATCCTTGTGTGTCCCTTTCAACTCAGGCTATTCTATAATTCTATAGAAATGCCATCCCCCACTGCAAAAATCTCTACAAGAAAAATTGGTGAAGGTGTAATTTTAAAAAGTGTATGTTAAACCAGAACACTTACCCTCAAATGTATCACGTATTAGTTGACTGGCTTATTCCCAAATAATTTAATAATTTTCTTCAGTTCAAGCAGAGCTTGTAAATCAAAAACTTATTTTGAACACGTAACAAACAACTGAATATGGTAATGCAGTAAATTATTTACAAGCCTTGAATTTACCTTGCTTATATCAGGCTCAGATTTGCTGGAACACATACTTTGAAGTTCCTGCACAAGATCTACTTCATCATCAGAACCAACAGAAAGCCTTTGCTCCAGATTTAATGTTCTCAAATGATCCTTCCCTGAAGATCTGGTTAAAAAACCCAAACAAACAATCAGAGAGAACATTTAAATTAAGCTATTATACAGCTTTTAAAAATAAATATTATAGACACCTCAAAAATATTAATTTTTTTCCAAATGACCTTTACTACTACAAACAAAAACAAAATAACATCTGATGAACTGATAGCAGTAGTTGTCAATAATTATCTCATAATAGACCCTTCTATACAAATTATTCTCTCTATTCTGAAAAATCTAACAAAGGATTGCTCTCTCTAGTATTTTCAAAGACTCCCCTCTTTTTAAGATGCAACAATCAATTTAACTCCGCTCTGCTTTTTGGAAATAATTCCGACCACTTAAAAAAACCCTCTGGCATACTGGAAGCATAAATATTCTATTTTCTCTGTGCCTGTGAATAAGGTAGAACCAATGTTTCAGACTGAAGTGTCAAATGCAGTTCCCTCTAGCTAATTCATACACTTCCTCAGGGAAACTCAATCAGTGGGACTAAAGTGCATGTACTGTACCACGCTGAATTGCCATTCGGCAAGCTGAAATAGCCAGGGGAGATTTTAAAATATAATGCCAGTTGATAAAAGCATACAGCCAACTTTTCAAGGCAAAGTAAGTGTTACATAATATTCTTAAGTCATAGACTATTCTATTACATAAAAAGACATGTAGTGCTGCAAGGCTTGAAATAAATGGATTCTAAAATTATATCAAAGTATATAAATTTTATTTCCTCTCAGAAATGAAAATTAAAAATACTTCCCTTTCTTCAGATATGGGACCAAAACATTACAAAAAAACCTGCTGATCTATTCATTATAGTGTGCTGCTTTACAACAGAATGCTATCACCTTTATTTTTGCGAAGTATCACAAATACCAGAAAACAAAACTTACTTTGTGGTGAGAGAAGCTTTTTTCTTACAGTTTGATTGTAACACAGTCTTAGATTTTACACCTGCACAAAAGAGAGATTGACTTGTTAGTATGTTGATCTCTTTATTCTAAAATCTATGATAAACAGGGAAAATGTGTTCCCATTTACTAATTATGTCAACAGGGTCTGTCAAAGATCAGAATACATTCCTTGGAAGTGTTCAGGGATAAGGGACATAGCATAAGGAATTGCTAAAATGGCAATTAGGGGATAAGTTACCCAAGCTTTTGTGAAAGAGAGGACATGAGGTTTCTGTGTTAGGCATTTGAACACCCTTACGGGTTCTCCCCAAGAGAGATTCTTGTCAACAATAAAATATTTAAATTTGCTTCATGGAGATAAAATCAAACAATTTATCTTTACTAGAAAGAGCAACAGCATTTGATTCTGAGAGTCCAAAATAGTAGACTACTGAAATTAACTGATGTTTCCATTTTTAACTTATATTCACAGGTATTAACTGGATTCCAAGAACGTTCTCAGGTACAAGATACAACATCAACCATCTCACTTCAGGTTACGTTCATCATTTCATAAATCCTCTTAGTGGGATTAGGTAAGTTCACAATTCAAACAGGGAACTGGCAATCAGGACATTAGAGCTGCAGTCAGAGAAAACAGACTTCTTTCTGAACAAGGGCTGAAGAAATGAATAGCTCATTTCTTAGTATGATAGTGCTGCAAAGTAGCAAGCATCAAGTACTTTGGTCTTTTGTATATGAGGTAATTTAGGCTAGAATCTTGCTGTTCCTACTGTGCATGTGTGTGTGTGTGTGTGTGTGTGTGTGTGTGTAAGCCTTCTCTCTCTTCCTAAATCTTCCCCCTGAAGTAGTTACCTTCATTTTCAGAAAGCAAGTACTTTGATTTTTTTTCCCCTGGAAGTTTTATTGTTGATATTGTATTTAGTTACAATAATACTAAGTTTTCCTTCTAGAAATATGTGTCCTTCAGAAGAATTATGCTGAATATATCCATACATTATCTCTGTGTAATAAATTACTTGTTATATGACTTATCATCTTAGGGTGAAAAGAATTTTTAGAAGTGTCAGCCACTAATATAACTTCCACATTTATACACATGCACAGACCCAGTCATATAAAGCCCTGTTTATCAAGCAATATACTGAAGATGATTGAAAACCTTACAGTATCTGTGACTACACAAAATTCTTTACATTTATTTTTTTCAATTAAAGTGAAAATCAAATCAAAATCTTCAATTTAAACCAAATGATCTCACTCTTCCACTGCAGGGCTTCTAGATTATTCTACTCAATTTTTCTAGTAAGACTGAACAAGGGGTGCATGATCTAAGGGGGAATGTATTAATTTATTTTTACCTGGAATCACTTGGTAGTTATTATTGTAGTGAAGTTATAAAAAAGTGTAAAGAAACTCAGAAAAGTATATATACTGTAAATTTGGAACAAATCTAAGGAGTACCAATAAAGCAATGAAGCTTTCTCTTGTGGTATTGGAGAAGAGACTGATAACAGTGTGTCATTCCGTACAGTCAGAGGTGGGACCACTGCTTATAATTCCACTATTTGAGCCAATGCCTGCCTCATTATCAGACAACAGAAAGGGCATTAGAACAACCAAACTCAGTTAGGATGCCTCACAGCCACAAAGAAGTAATTTTTGAGGGAAAAAAATAAACAGTGTTTTACTGATAAACATAAATATAAGTGCCATTTAATTGAAAATTTTAATACACAACGTAGAAAGATGTTTGATTTGCATCTACACAGTTTAACCCCCTACAACTTTCAGAACTGAAAATAAAAAAAAAGTTTATTTACCTTCAGTATTTGTCTCCTGCTTATTCCATGACTGGGAGGACAAATGGCCTGACTTTTTGCGAGGACTTGTGCTCACTTTTCTCCAAGAAGCATTCTCACCTCTTTTCTTATTACAATTTTTGTAGTTCGAAGCCACAGATAAAGGAAAATTTCCTCCCTTAAAATCTGCTATATAATTATCTAGCTCTGAAATAAAAGTAAAACAGTGTTAAGAAGAACTGATTTTTGCAAATGGTTCTTCTTGGAGTACCTTGTACACCAACTTAGTTTAATGACTGTAAATGCTTTAACCCCACCACCGCTCTTCAGAACTACAGTTACATTTTGTGGAAGTTTTAAAAACAGAAGGAAGCAGTTAAAAGTCCCAGTTCAGCAATGTACAACTACTTGGCTTTCAGACAGTTCACTGTTACCTGGTCTGGGTAGAGGACAGCCATGCAAAACAGCTTTATTTAGCAAGATACTGAGAGCAGCTTTAACAACAGCCTGTTGCCCTTGGCTAGGAGTTTTTTTGGCTATTGCTTGTCCTGGTACAGATGGTCTTTTCACAGAGGCTCTGGAGAGTATGGCTTCTTGTACTCTGGGAGCTATCACAGCATTCCATAGCTTGGACATCCACCTGTGATACAAAACCAATGCTTTAACCTCAAAAACAATTATCAAAACCTGCGAATTTATACTTTGGTAATGTACCAGATTTTGCATTTTAAAGAAGCACTCCATTTCAGACAGGGGCTGATTTTATTTAAGCAAGGCTTTACTTGTTAGTTTTTAATATATTAAACTATTTGCTCTAAATCTCTTTAGCTTGCCTTGACAAACTTACCACCTGATGCTTTTCCTCCTTCAGATAAGGACTATAAAATGTCCTTTTCATTTTAAGGCTAAAAAAAATTTTCCAGAAAGATGTGTGTTCACGTATATACAAAAAAAGTTTTTTAAAAAGTACATGGAGAGATTTCCATGCTTGCAGGTGTTAATTCCTAGCCTATTTGCTGCCAGCATGGAAAAAAGGAGGTATTCACTTATGGTTGTGCCTCTTCCAGTATTCTTCCATTTCCAAACTTGAAGACATTTCTATTCATACAGCTGCCTTGCTCTTACTCCTCTTTTGTTTATTTGATCTATAGTGAACTGTGTTTCCAGGATGCTGTGGATATCCCAGATTATCTGGTTTAGAGACTGGGTCTGATTTTGATTCAAAATTTTGATTAAAAGGGACACGGGTCTTCTGGGACTTTTGCTTTTCTAAGAGAGAAAGCATTATGTTGTATTAGCAAGGAAGTGAAAAATTTGTTTTACGAAAAAATAAATGCTACTTCTTATAACTTAGGAGTTCTCTGGGGATAAAGGCTAGAAATTTCAGACTCAGGGCTCAGCTCACATCTACAACAGACACTGAGATAATATTTTTTAGATCAACTCTTTTTGTTTATTCTTATACCCTCTTACAGGAGGAAGACAGTGAGATTGACAGTTTATATTAAAGATCTGTAAGAAATTGTAGGCTATCATGCTGTGTTCAGCTTTGCAAAAATCCATTCAGAAAACATGAAGGCTAAAATGTCTTTTTGACTTAAACGGACAATTTTGCTCGATACATTGATACACTGAAGCAATCCTATTAGCTGAAATATGATGACCTTTGGGTTTTTTTTTTTCCCTTTTTTTAAGTTAGAATGCATGAATTATTTGAAAGATATATTTTTGGTCAGTTGTGAAGCATAAGATTAAGCTTTTATAATATGTATATACTCAACGTACTTTTATAAGCTTGATAAAGTTACATTACTTAGAAAAATAATTAGTTGTTAAAATACAATGTAAAATGTGTATTGCAGATGGTCCTTGAAGGACCTTGAAGCTTCCTTAGCATAATGTTGTAGATATTATTCCATATAGTCTGCTTCTGCTAGCTAAGCTACCAAAATAAACAATTGCTTGTATTTTAGTCATAAAGAACTCTCTTTTCAATTTCTCCCTATGTAAGGCTTCAACATTTTGTAATACTACATTATACAAGTATAAATGGTCAGAAATGAACACTACAGAAATAAAATTAATTGAGGCCATTCTAATCTAACACTTAACAATGGATGGGCGTGCTCTCTAAACAAAATTCCAACCTGATATTTAAATTCACTTTTAAGTTTGTGCTCATCTTGATCAAGTCCCCCATTCTTTGCTATAGCTGATACTTAGGAAAGGTATAACACACCCCTTCCCCTCAAAATGGGCTGCAAAGTGAGAGTTGTTCCTATTGGAACATCATCTTCAGGTCCCTAAACCTAAACCAAGAAAAAATGTAGTTAAAATTTTCTTCATTTATTCACTCTACTCACCAAAACAGGCGAAGCTACATGAAACACACAGCAGGAAACAATTTCCTGTCACACGTTCTCTTTGCCTTCCCTGCTGCTGCCTCTTCCTCTTGTCTCATGCTAACACTGAGCCCAGAGTGAACCCAATTTGTAGACAGCTGCCTGCTGTCCTAATGAATTGGACTGACTCAGAGAAGCTTTACTAAATGCAAAAAGCAGCAGAATAGCACAGTGGAGAGGAGGGGCAAGAGGAAAGGAATGGTTAATTAGATTGAAATAACAGCAACCAGTGAGCTGCTAATTAAAAGCTATTTATTACATGACCACACTGTTAGCCATCATGCTGCTAAATTAAAAGCGTCCAGTAAGAGCTCACTGGAGCTGAGCTTTTTAATTGTTTATTAGTGGACAAAAACTACATTAAAATGAGAAGTCAGATGGCATATAGCTACAATAAAGGACATTTTAGGGCTGTACTCAAAGCATTGTGAAACCTGTCAGAGTTATACTGAGGAGAAATCCAGACTCAGAAGTGTATAACTAAGATATCTAAAGATTAGTTTTTCTGTCCTCTATTAATGCCACTGCAATAAATAAATTATTAAAACATTTCAGAGGACATGATTCAAGAGGAAGATGGGAGACAGATGCATGGCATGCTTTTTTTTTTATTTCCCAGCACCTGTAAAATTTCAAGTTGATGTTATGTCCACATTTAGACTTTGATAATTACTCTGAAGATTAGTATCTAATCCGTACCTTTAGAGAATAAAAAGGAAAATAAACAAGCAAAATGCATCAAGATCTGCAGACAGAACATGAAATGAGACAGCCTCTGCATATGCTAAGCAAAGGCCCCTCACGTGTTAAGCAAAGGCTCCTGGAGGAAGGGTCAGTAGTAACTAGTACAAGAGAAACAGGTCAGAGAAGAAACAGAAGTGGTGACCTGACTGGTGAGAAAAGTTATGTCACATTTCCAGAAACCAGTGTTATACTTTGAATTCTGAATAAGTTTGAATCTTAATTAGAGGATCATTACCTTTCTGATACCGCCAAACAACATCTTCGTGTGAAATTAATATAATTTAAAATTCTGTAACTATTTCTTTTATCATTTCCTAGCATTTGGAGTTGGAATGTGATCAAGTGTTTATGCAATCGTAGGTGAGAAAAACCAAAACCTCCATAATTTTTTAATATTTTTTATATTGCTGGTCAGTTAGCCAGCAACATAAAAAAAATATTATTTTATATGTGTAACTAAATATATATACCTGCTCTACTTACTAAGATACTGTATCTCTAAACTGTATGTATGTTTTAAAATTATACCACATATTTAAAAGAGTGAGAAATCATTCTCCAAACTTTCTTTATATACAACTTCAAAAGGAGAGTTTACCAACTCTTCTTGAATCTTTTAACCTCTGTGTCATAAAATAAATGAAAAGATCACAAAAAGACTGACTTTGGTGCAGTATTAGACACCATTTCCCACTTGCGTCCTTCTGAATTGCCCTTCTAGGAATTACATAGCCAACAGAAGTTTAAATCTTTTAACAATTTCAATTAAAATGCTTTTTTAAGGTTGCTGAGTCAGCAGGGTTTTTGGAGGAACATAACTACTACATTTGTGGTAAGTATCTCGTTGGCACTGAACAGCATCAAACAGGAAACAGAAATCTTACTTGACTGTTGCTTGGCTGTGCCCTGGAACCACAGGACAAGAGAAGAAATGCTCTGGCCCCATAAGCGCTTCAGGTGCTCCTAGACGCGATAAGCAAGAGTTCAGCTGGTGCCAAACAGCAAGAATCCAGTCTATGATCTTGCACACAGGATCACATGGAGGAGGTACTTTGCCTCTGAACTGCAGCGAGAAAAGATGTTTGACATGACAAAAGACCAGAGCTGCAAACACTTTCCTTGAAACCCCAAGAAAGCTTGCAATACCAACCTGCAACCTTTATTACGTGTTGTTATTAAAAGATCAAAAACAGGCCAAACCCTTTTATAGAACATATTGACATCTTGCTGTATTAAACCTTATTCTTCCAACTACAATTCAAAAGATATATCCTTATCAATAAACTGACATGCCTTTACTTTCTTGTGGGAAACTGAGGCAGAAATTTTGGTAGCAGTGGTTTTTCTAGTGTTTAAGATTAAGATTACAAGAGACACCTATACAATGCAAGGTATATGATACAAATAAGGCATATGAAAAAATGCCCAATTGCACTGAACAGGAATATCTGATCCAGACATATGCCCAGTGGATTTCCATACTGATTTTAGATCTAGTAGCAGTGAAGGAAAGATATCTTCCTCTAAAACTTGTGTATTTAGTATACCTCATTAAGGGCAAATTATTTAGTGCCAGAAAAATCTCCTGTTTCCTCTGACTTCAAATTACAGTCTTCATCATCCTAATCCTAGGATTATCCTCTGTAACAGTTTAAATTAAAGGAAGCATTAAAAGTTGCACCAGGGATAGTAACTGACAGCACTGAAGCCAGAGCCTCTAGATGGTCTATAGGTGAACTTAAGGTAGAAAAACATTTTAAGTGTTCCCATATAACCTAATGGTTCAAACTAACGGGAAAAGAGCTTTTCACCTGAACACATGAATATTATGGCACAAACAAGATATCATAATACAGAGCAATGATCTTTGAAATAGCCTTTGGATCTAACAACAAATGTGCTTCTACTTTGCTTTAGAGTTTTAAGACAGATTAATCTTTCTTCTATTTTTGATTTTGCAGTCCACTATTTTAACCATTTAACCTGTACCAACTGGCATGAGAGTTTACATGTGGCACACGTACGTATTTCAAAAAATGTGCTACCACACTGGGCATTTCAATATTTAATTAGGGAAGACATAGGAAGACACATGGCTTTTTTCTCTAAATAGACACCATCTACATGTATGCTCAAGAGAAATTAAACTTCATGAGATTACTACCCAAATTCTCTTCAACTTCAGTAGAGGTAGGAGCCTATGACATTGTCAAATTCTAACCTATTAGACTAAGGATTTCTTTCAAGCCCCCAGAAAATAGCCTGAAAATGACATCTGTTATGTGATGATGCAAGTTCTTGGCAGAGTAAGTCTGATGCAGCCTTTATCTATAAACAAGTCATAACTTAAAAAACATAATCTAAGAAAAGTAGTCTATTGAGAGTTTCATAGTTTTCCCATGATTTTTTTTTCGTATTCTGTATTCTGGGTCTTGCAATTAAAGAATACTTAGGAATGTTTCTAAATTTCCTCATTATCCTGGCTGAAATGTTCAATTACAACACATTTCCTCTTCAGGATCTCCTTGAATCAGTAAGGCTTTATAGATGAGAACTGTGGCAAAGGGTACAGGAGATGACATCCCCAAGGATAACCAAAACACATCCAGCTGAACACTCAAAACTGACAGTAGGTCTGTTGTCTTTACTACTGGCAGTTTTTTCTATTCCTAGAACAATCTCCCTTTTTAAGCCTGTTCAAAACTGCTGCCAAGATTATTTTCCTTTGCAGCTGTTTTGATTAAACTCTCTCTGCCAATGTCTAACAGTGCCTGACTGTTGGTAATAGCTGCTATCACACTCAAATGGTATTCCAAATAACTTTCCAAACTCCACAATTCTTCTTTTGCCTACATCTTTCTTTTCATTTCCCATCTTTGTTAATTTATTAATATTAAAGCAGACTTCCCATCTTTATTCTCTTTTGGACTTTTGTTCCAGCTTCAGCAGACCTATTAGCTCAAAAGAACTTCTGTAATTATATCATTTGCCCCTCTTTTGATCTGAACATCATGGAAAATATTTTTCTGCTTAAAACTTAGACAAAACATACATATGACTATCTTATTTTAGATATTGAGAATAAATTCTTTGAAAAAGAAATTGTAGGTTTATTGAACTGATTTTTACTATCATTCTCAGAAGAATGGAAGAAGTTGAAAAAATTACTGAAGGATGTTTCATGCAGTGGACAGGCAAGTAGCCACAGTATCGCTATTTGCAACCAGTCAATGGTTTATGCCAATTAGCCACAGCTGCACACCCTTCTATGAGGCCATGCAGAACATTTCCAGATGCACAGACTGTATCTTCCCAGAAATGAATGTGCTTTTTTCCTGAAACAACAGAAGCTATCTGCTCTGCCTTTGGCATTACCATCGTACATATTTCACAGACCTGGTGATGAATGTAACTGCTGAAGCTGATTCGAGTTCTTACCTTGCTTATTACTTTTCTCCTCAAAATCCTCTGAAGCAAGCCTCGCATTGGCTCCCCATCCCATCTTAGCTGAACCCAGCGGAAATGCTGCTGGACCAGCAGGTCAGAGCCATGAAGATGGCACTTTGCAATGGTCCCCAGCAAAAAGCAATTCTCAGGAAAGTAAAAAGCACCAGAAACTCCATTTGCTAAAAAGAAACCATAAAACACTTAACTGAAATACTCAAAGCCTTGACATGATTTCACATAAAAGCAAGAAGCAGTGACATAATTAGAAAGAAAAAACAACCCACAAAACACCATAAATTAGCTAAAAAATACGCTATCTTTGTTAAAGACAACTGTTTACAATAAAATATAAAACCTGAACAAATTACATTTTTCTCCTGTTCCCTGCTAGTCATACATAAACTGTATGACTAGCAGGGAACATACATACATACATACATACAATAACACTGTACTGTAGTAAAAACATTTCAGCAACCCAAGTTCTTTAAATACCTCTTTGAATAGTGCAGGGATTTTCTGAACTCCGATTCTCAAGAGGTGCAAGAAAATCTCCGAGTAATTCAGACAAAGAAGCTCTCTCCAGATTTTCTAAAATCACAATTGTTGTCTTGTTTACAGGAGGTTGTTTCACTGGGATCAGACAAGCTGAAACAGAAAAATCTCATTAATGTATACTTAGGAAAATGGACTTCTATTTATGTATACAGAATTTACTGCTACTAGTGCAACAAAGGATTTTTAATTTTTTTCCCCTTTTTAATTTCTTTACAGGAGTAGACAGACTGGATAATAATAAATAAATAATAAATCAAACATCAGAAAAAATATCATACTGTATATTAAGAAAAAAATTGAAAGGTATGATTAAAATAAATTCCTGAAAAGGCTATAATAAGATCTTCATAGATAGGAAAGATTTCTGCACACTGAATATAAATACAACAGAAAAGACAGCAAAGACGTCTTTAAACATTTCTTTCATTTGCTGTACTACATCTTAAACTTTTAACAGGTATTCTTTATACCATGTAGTATAAAAGGCTCAAGAACAGTCCATGCTTGTAAGAAACTTTATCATTCTGTGAGATAGTAGCAAACTTCTACAAGAAGTACACAATCTTCTCTTCAATATCTTTAAGAATCAAATCATCAGATCTAGTATGAGGCAAACCCTGTAGCACCTGAATGTAACAGGCATTAAAATAACATCTATATATTTTTTAACATTTTAAATATTTTCCTTTAATTTTCCTGATTTTATCATCTTATTGCTTAAAAAAGACACAGCTTTGCAAGTGTTCTTGCAACACCAAATCCCAAGTGAATGCTTCTCTAATACACATATAAAACAAAACACTTATCTTGACTATATTGTTTCATAGCCTTTTGAAGGCGGTACTAACAATGGTCATTAAGGAAACTGACTTGTAATAAGGCAAAACTTACTGTATCTGATCACTGCTATTTAGTTGCAGTTTTTTGACTATTATGGCCCCATTTTATTAAAAGGCCACAGCTTGACAAGAGGGAGGGCAGGTACCCCTCTCTGCGTCTGATGGATTCATTTAGAGGAGAAATGCTCTCTTAGGAAAGGAGATGAAGGAGAACAGTGGGGAAAGAAGCTGGCAGAAAAATGAGAGACTCAACCAGCAGCACCATGCTGAAATGTAAAATCAGACTATTAAAAAGAGTGTGTTGCTGACACAGAGTAAAGCACCTAAAAGGAGCAGCTTTTCTAAGAGACAGTGGCCAGTAAACAAACCAAACTACGAATGACATTCTCACCTCCAGGCCAAGCACCAAAGCCTGGCTGACTTCTGACTAAATGGTCTCTTCTCCCGCCAATGTGATGGCACTGGAAGTGACATGTGGGAATAATCATTGGCACAAGCTATCCTGGAAACTATGACCGGGATTTCCTTAGAGAAAAAGCTGCCATAAGCTGAAGTTACACCAGGCAGTATGAGAACAAACACAACAGAGCACTGCATGGCATTGTACAACCTGACAGGATGGCTCTGCTTTTGTTCATGAGCACACAGAGTAGACCTTCAGCTATGATTCTGTACCAGAGCAATCAACTTTGAAAGAATCACAAACAAAGGGAAAAAAGAATGAGACAGAAATAAATATTTAAAACTACTAATTTTACTTAAATGGCATGAATTTTGACAAAGCTCCTTATTGGGAGCACTGTCACGCTCAGCTCTCCCTTAGTTTAGACCTGTGTATTTGGCCCCAATCACCTGAAAAACTATGGGTTCCATTAAAACATGCCAACCACTATGCAAAATGGTTTTATGTATTTCTTTACTTTGCCCCATTAAAATTTTTCCTACAAATCACCAATATTAGTCTTGCTGAAATAATCTTACCATTACTGATGAACAGTTCTGCAAGTTGCTCCTTGGAGAAACCAGCATCCACTTCGACTTTAACAATCTCACATGTAGATCCTGCAGCCACTTGCTTTTGCTGTGTTGAAAATTTATATATTTGGTGAAATAGTGAAAACTCAGGTTTATGGACGAATTTACTTGATATGTTTGTGCAAATACCTTCATGCAGGCCGCAATCTGATATGCTATATAATCTTGCAAACTTCCTTCTGGACCATGGAAAATGACATTACGGTATTGTTCAACCTACAGACATAAAAATAAATATTTATTTAATAAATAAATTGTTCTTGGAAGTTCAGGCTTGGATTTTTTTTTTAACCTAGATGACACAGACAGCACCTAAAAGACAAAATTCTTTTATTTGCACTACTGGAGTTGATAATCCTTACTACACCAGTTTGCAAGTAGACAATATTTGCATACAACATCTTGGAAATATATTGACAAATTTATATCCTAACTTGTAAAACTACATAGCAAGGTATTTTATTACAACAGACTTCAAAACTTAGAACACTCATCTGTGAAGAATAAGTTCAGTAATCACAAATATTTTCTGGATCTTGAATTAAAATATATACATCAGAATAATGCCAAAGTCATCAGTTTAAGTCACTGCTAAGTTAAAGACTAAGACTGAGGACTTTATTTGCAGTAGAAATGGGATCATGTTATCAGTAAGGTAGAACAAATTCTTTTTAAATCTTAATTCTATTTTACCTCTAAAATGTCAATAAGGGAATTCACTCATATCTCTGTGCAATATGGCTGAATACAGCAGAAACCTGTGGCATGTTCTCCTGACAATATAAAATACTGTCCAAGGACCCAGCAGAAATAAAGCAGATTCTAAACTAATTCTGATTTGATGCAATGTTAAAAGAAATTATCTATGAAAGTTGTATCATTCAACTATCCATACATTTTGAGGTATTAAATAAACTGTGTCACAGGAGATTTCTACATAAGCTAGTAATAAAATTCAAGTCTCAAATAATTGCTTACACAAATGTTATTCTAATTTATTTTCTCCTCAAGAAGTGGAATAAAATAACTTTGGAAAGCAGTAAGGTATCAGAGAGCTTTCAATATATTTTTAAGCAGTTCAGTTAATCAGATAGCAGCTATTTAAAGAAGAAAGTTAATGCCCTCACAAGACTAAAGTTAAGGGTAAATTTAGTGGGACCTTTTTTTAAAACAGCTTTCATTCCATGTTGTTTTTTTAAAGTCTTGATGCTCTTTCACAGAGCAAAACCCCTGATTTTAGTAAACATTATTACAGAAGTATTTTGACAAACAATTAGCATGCAGAGGTAAGCTAGCTTATTACTGACCAGGCGGAGATAATTCTGTAGTGTTTGAAGATGGATCATGGATGCATAAGTCACACTGTTTAGACAGCCTTCTTGAGGTCCTTAAAATGAGACATACAAAGAACTTTCATAAATCTCCAGTTTACATGTGTGACTGATACATTTTTACATTTGATTAATTTTCACGCAGTCTTCTACAGAGACCTTCTAAATTAGAGGTTGCACAAATTAAAATGCTGAATAAATGAAGGGCATTTATCTAGCACTGTAGATTCATGGGAATCCATGACATAAGCAATATATGTACTACTATATGGCTCAAAAAGGCAGTAAGACTTTTATGTGCCAGCATATTTTCTGAATGTTGTAGACACTTTAAAATCTAGTTAAAATGGATATGATGTCTCTGAGAATCAAGCAACACTGATGAACAAAACCAGGAGCAAATGATTACCAAATTATTTATTTCATATGGAATGTCTTAACATTCAAAACTGAAAAATTATCACTTGAAAATTACCAAACAAAAACACTGTGATATGCTCAGCTCTGTTGTTCTTCAAAAAGTCCCATGGTGGCTGGGAAAAAATCTGACCTGTTGACCATGAAATGTTTCCTGTTAAAAAGAAAAAATAAGAGAGAGATATTACTTGTAGGTATATAAAGTGTCCTACACTCAAGCATATTTGCTTGCTTACAAAGATTATGTGCATACACTGACAAATTTGACAAACCAACCAGTCCCATGTATGAGATGTATGAAATCATGCTATTACCTGACATACAACTGAAGTTACTAGAGTTTTCTGCCAGTTGAGACACAAGTTAAACAGCTAGCCTGTCTTTTTATCTTTACACTTAAAATAGGTGAAATAGAATAATTTGCCCAGTCTAATGTGACTAGGGTTCAGTTTTGCTGATAGGAAGCGGAGGAAGGAGGGAGATGTAAGATGAAGTACAAAGATTTTCAGAAACCTATACAACTGTTACTAAGACTACCATATTTTGGCCAATTTCTCATAATTTTAAAGATTTCTCTTTTGTACCTTGCTAAATGAAGTTGTGTATAACAGCAGTTCTGTTTACCTATGCCAGTGATTTCCAGTCTGTATTTATTCTGGATGTAAAGAAGCAATGCGGGCTTTGAATTGTTTTTGTAGCTCAAACTCAGAATATCCTGAATTAGAAGCGACTCACAAGGATCATCAAAGTCCTGGCTATGCAGAGGACATCCCAAGAGTCACACCATGAGCCTGAGAACATTTTCCACATGCTTCTTGGACTCTGTCAGGCTGGTGCTCCGACCAGGTCCCTGGGGAGCCTGTCCCAGTGCCCAAACACCCCCAGAGTGAAGAACCTCTTTTCTAATATCCAACCTAAACCTCCATGGTCCAACTTCAGGCCATTCCCTCAAGTCCTATCACTGGTCATTTCAGAGAAGAGATCAGTGTCTACCCTTCCTCTTTCCCTCACAAGGAAGTTGTAACTGCAATGGGGTCTCCCCTCAGTCTCCTCCAGACCGAACAGACCAAATGCCCTCAGCCACTCCTCACACAGCTTCTCCTCAAGGCCCTTCACCATCCTCATGTCTCTCCTTTGGACACTCCCCAGTTGCTTTTTCTTATGTTGTGGCATCCAAAACTGCACACAGCACTCAGGGTGAGAATTTAGGTTCACCTGAGATACTGATTTCTCCTCTGGAGTACTAAAAATACTAAAAGACTAATTAACATAGGACCTCATGATCCCCAAGATTATATTTAAGTGCGTAATTAATTGTGCCATATACACAACTGAAAGTAAGGAATGCTTTCATGCCAGCACTGTTCAAATTTTCATATTTAGAATTCATATCTATTTCCTATCTAGTCTTTCTTAGTCTAAGCTTTAAAAGATGCAGTAATTCAAATACATTTTTATCTTAGAATATTTCACAAATTCGAGAACAGCCCCAAGTTTTGCTTTTTTCATTAACACCAATATTGATACCTAGTTTGACAGAGGATATGCTGCTTGCACTGAGGCCGATGTTGGATTCTGCAGCACTATTAAATGACAGATCTTCTAGGCTCCTCCATCCATCAGAAGTGATTGCTTGGAAATGGTTTGTCACTGCCTGACTCACTGCTTTTGAAAAATCATCCCATGACGTCTGCTTGCGGATATTTAAAGCACATATTGTATCAAACTCCTCTGTACCACAATGGACTGGTTCAATGCCACTGACTGAAATCCTTACAGGTACATTAAGAGCATCTGTTGAAAAACAAAACACCAACCACGAGAAAAACTGTAAAACTCAATTTAAAATAATCCCATTATTATAAACCAATATCATCTAATATTACAAAGGAAAGCTACAAAACTCCTGCTACAAAGAAGCAAATGGTAAAGAACAGCAGAGATCACCACCACAAAATCAGAGCAGTGATGAAAATATCAAGGTATCTACCGTTTCTTTTACAAAGAAGTTGAGTATAATTATGCTTAAATAACAGGAAACAAGACAAAATTTACTTTATCTTATGTTTCCTCTTTATAGACTAATTACTTATAAATTAAGACAGATGGTAGGCAATCTCTTAACTTTTCAGTTTATTACATTTGTGCACATTTTTTATCATCAATATAGAAAATAATTTTCTGGTACTAGCACACAAGTGGAAAACACAGCTAAGCCAAACATCTTTAAATAAAAAGCTAAGACAGAAAATGCATGTCCTAGGTTACAATGTAAAATTGTGCCCAGGGATGTATTCTATCCCCATGAGCCGTTGGAGCCAAGGTGGGGCAGTGTTCTCCTTATCTTCTGTTAACGAGCCCAACAATGCCTTCCCCGGAAGACGTTATCTCTGTTTAATGGGCCATCAAGGATCCATTTGCATGACTGATAAGATGAATCATGCCATTGTGAGATGCTCTGCCCAGGGGGAGGAGCCAAGCATTCCCACCTGGATATAATCCAGGGTTTGAGACCCCACTGGCAGCTTCTATCCACTGGACTCGCAGAGGACACGAGCTACCAGACGTTTCTACAGGGATCACTGCTTTGGATCATCTCTGCTCCAGCGGAACCACATCTGCTGCTCCAGGAGGATTCCCGGACTGCTTTCAAACACCCTGACCAACAGGGTGTTAGGTTGTATCATTCTATTTATTTCATCTTTTTTTCCCTTCTTCTTCTATTAAATTGTATCTCTGACTGGGAGTCTCACTGGTTTTGCTTTCAAACCAGCACAATGCACTTCAAAGGGTATATTTGATTTGCTATATATAATTGACAAAACGTTAAAAGAAGAATTTATATGCACATTCTAGAAACTATTAAGTATTTTAAATCTTGCTCTTTGGAATACAACTCAACATAAGCAGTAGTCTCTGGAGATCCTTCAGAGGACTAAAAATGAAAAGCAATCTTCTAATTTTCATGCCAAACAATAACTTTCAGAAACTGTACCTCAAAGTAAAAAAGTACCCCATAAAAATATCAGCTTATTATGAAGTACTGCAACATGATCTTGGTTTCCCTTCTGTGTCCAGAAGCCAGATCTTCAGCTGATGCAAACCAATGAAGTTTTCCTGATGTCAGAAAAGCTCTGATTTAAACCCACTAGCCTACCATAGAGAAAAGATTACTCAGAGGCATCCTTCTGATGTGGAATTGTGAAAAATGCATCACAGGCTTGCCCTTCTGATGGCTGGACCTCAGGGAAATGAGCACAGACTGTAAGGAGTACATAGGGTTCTCCACAAGGAAACAGGCTCCCAGGACAGAGGTATGGTATATGCCTAAACTTTAACACATGTAACCCCTAAGGTATAGTTGGCAGCCCCGGCCCCCAGTGTTTCAGATCTGTTGAAGCATATCCTCCTGTCCTACAGTGGAAACTTTACTGGAGTGTGAGGAAGGGAGAGGATGCTACATAGACACCTTACCCAAAAATGCAGTCTTGGCTTAAGGTGTAGAGAAGAAGAGAAGGGCAGGTCAAGGGTTCGGACCTGATAAAAGCTGTTGGATTCATGACAAGCATGACCAGAGACACAGGGTACTAAGACTGATGGAAATAATACAAGCATTAATTGAACAGGCTACAGATTCAGCCATCAGAAATTTGTTTCAGTCCAATAAAGAAGATGACCATGGAGGAGTGCCTATTAGAAAGTCAGCTGTAATCTGCAGTAAAATGGTAAGAACTGTGATTTAAAGTAGCTGAAGAGTAAAAACCAGAAGCAGCAGACAGAAAACTTCCTTTATTTGTTGATAATCAGTGAACTTAACTACCCACTACATCCCTATATCCCACAAGATAAACTCAAGAGTGAAAAAATAGAGCATAGAAATCTACAAATGCCACAATTCTAACCATACAGAGAAATATATCTTTTTCTGTATATACAAATATAGCTATATCTAGATTTATACAGTGATATAAAATACACAAAACTAGTGAGAGGATGAATTAAGTTCTGTCTCAAGAAATACACAGATGAGCCTGCTCTACTGAATTTTGAGAAAACTTACAGAGAAGGAAGATGATGACAGGTTTCAACAGAAGAGCAATCTTCTTACAGAAGTTACTGATGCTGGAAAAAAGAAGTTCTTTGATGTTGTCTCTGAGACATATTTGAAGAATCAAACAAACAATCCCCTCACTGATAAACAAGTGGCAAAATAAACTATGGGCTAAAAAGAGAATCAGATATCCGATTCAGAATCAGAATGCTAAGATGAACATCTTAGCCTGAGGAATTCGACAGCTACCCACCACTGACTATTTCTGCATGAATTTGAAGAAAAGATAAGAGGAGGGCAATAGCTTTTGAAAAAGTAATTATTAATATTAAATTCAGAAATTTTAAGAGAGTATGGAT
Organism: Phylloscopus trochilus trochilus; assembly: GCA_016584745.2. Taxonomy (NCBI): domain Eukaryota; kingdom Metazoa; phylum Chordata; class Aves; order Passeriformes; family Phylloscopidae; genus Phylloscopus; species Phylloscopus trochilus. Next base: position 25,178,260 of record WQNJ02000016.1, on the reverse strand, counting down.
ATTTGCAAATGTACAGTATGTATCATCTTTCTGAATGGTTTAGAAACAAGACATGAGGAATTTAATAACCTCCAACAAAATTTTATCATATGCTTTTGCAAAATTTGGAGAATGTGGTGCCAAAAAAAGTGACAACTACCCTTTTCATATTTCTCATTTCTGCCCCACAAGTTCTTTACTATAAACATTTTTATGTAGCACTGATAGCATTTACTTACTTAAGTTTTCTAGGAGATGTTTGCAATCATCAGTAGCAACATCATGCAATGTTCGATTACACTTATCTTTTCTCTCAGCCTCTAGTCCACCATGGCTACAAAGGATTTCTAGACAGTTCTGCAAAGGTAGGAACTGTATTATTTACTTGTCCATTTGCTGCACTAAAGCATTGTACCAATATGCAGTTAGGTTCCTAATTAAAATTCTTACACATGCATTTCCGAAGACAATCAGCTACAGGGTTTCTACAGATAAAATGATGTTTCTCACAGAGTTGAAAGACATGAGTAAAAATATTTTATAGCAGACTTGAAAGTCTCAAATAATGACTATAAAAAAGCAGAACACATAGAGCCAGGGTTCTACAGTCTCTGAGCATCAAATGCTGATTAGCTGAATTAAGAAATTCTTACATCTGGCCACTAGTTTAGGTTTGATAAGGAGATAGAAACCCAGATATTATGTTCAAATCCTGGTTTGAACATCCTGGCCTCAATGTTCAAGTAACACTAAATAAGCAATTCGAAAGCTTAATACAGACTAATAAATTAATCTATTTAGGTAACAACCCATAAAAAAAGTTTTCACTTTGTAATTCACCAAGTAGGAGTTTCCATCATGACTGACACCTGAGTGGGACACACAAAAAGAATAATTTTAAAATCACCTTGCAAGCCTCCTCTTTGGCAGAATTTCTGCAAGCAGAAACCTGAAATTCTGCAAGCATTGTAAGAATACAGTGATATAAAAATGTGTTTTTATTAAGTCAGAGCACAAACATCTTGTGGATGCCAACAACATGATGCTCTCTACAAAATGTCACATGCTTAACAAAATGAAAAATCATTGACATTAGAAACAATTAATTAGCATATAAATTTGGATTGGTAGATTCATACTGTAAAATGAAAAAATATTCACTATATAGATCCTCCCAAATTAGTGTGGGATAAAAGAGTTCTCATAAAACAACATTCAAACTGACTGATCAGCAATCAGAAAAAGGATCAAGTCCTTGTTTCTAATGACCATCATTCTGCAACAACACAGGAGGCCTTCATGAAAGCTTTGCCATCCCAGATATGCTTTTAAAGACATATCCATATTGTAAAAAACAAAAGAAACCAACAGAAATTTTACTAGTTAATAATGTATTGATAATGTCTGGGCTTAACCACAGCAGAGAAATCAAACCTGATAAAGACAGAGAAGCAGCTATTGAGTATTTTGATGCAGAACAGTGGCTTGGTGTTACCTATTTTGTAGCTGTTCTACAGAAACTTTTGTCAGTGTATCTGACACCCTGAGACCTTTCATAAATACAGCAGTCATCCAAGGTATATCTGCCAGTAAGGTGAAATTTTACTAGGCTGTAGTTACAGCACCTATAAGTACTTTAAAAAAATGATTAGCTTACTAAGCTTGCCAGAAGGATAACAAGCAGAAAAAAAGCACATATTTTCTTGCCAGGTTAGTTTGTTAACACTATCTCTCAAATAGGAGCAATGAATAGCAGAACAGCAGAAGGCTGAGGACTGAACTGTGAGGCTGAAAATGGGAAGCAAAGCAGGAAGAAGTGGGACAGAAGAAAGAAATCAATTTACTTCCTCAGTAAAATGAGGATTTTTGTTGTATCTGCTGCCTATGAAATAACAGCTAAGACGTCCTAGCAGAATTAATCTGTAAAGAATGGCCCCTACCTATCTCAAAACAAGAGAATTCAAGTGTCAGCACTGCTTATATGCAGCTATCATGCACTGGAATGAATGACATGCAGTGTACATAATGGATTAGAGAATGAAGTCGAAGTGTTAACAGCACTTGGAGATGGCTATTAAGCTTTTTTAGCTTTTAAATATCCCAGACATATCTCAAGTCAATAAACACATTAAATCAAGCACAATTTTATAGTCTCTGCAACATCAAAACCAGGAATCTGATTGCCAGCTCTGTATCGCCTACATCACCTAAGAGACTCCCCTCAACCCCAAATGGAGGTCTTAATAAACAGTTGCCTTGGAATGTGCTTAGAAACTCAAATCCTTGAGTTATTCATGAATGACATACACAAAGACTTCCAGGGTCAGAACTTTCAGAGAGATCACCTAGACAAAGCAGTTTTAGATAGCAAATGAAACCTAAATTCAAAGTTCCTGAGGATTACATTATTGCAGAAAGAGCCAACATAGTGCATATTATTTAGGTATTTGCAGACTATAGCAAATACTCTAAACTAACTCCATCTAAATTTGCATGAGTGGAAGCTGGAATGAGAGTCTGCAGCTGCCTAACAGACACTGGTAATGGAACACTGACTCTTTGCAATGCAAAATGCTGAGTGGCTGAGTCCCTAAAAAACCTGTAACTTGAAACTTAATCTTAAATCTGTGTCTATTTCGAACACACCTATTTTGAATGTAAATTGATCAGGAAAAAAAGCAAACATAATGACAGGTATTGAACTAGGCATGTAAACATAAGCTGATTTTTGAAATCTCGGACTGTATTTTCTTAAAATTCACTCTTCTGTGTTTAGCACCCTCTATTTCTTCCCAGGTAAAAATCTGACTGACAGCTACTATATAAAAAGAAGTTCTTCAAATTGTCAGTGTTAGAAATTGTATAACTTCTGATGTCAAGAAGTAACATTAAATTTCCAGAAATCTTCCTGTTTGTCATCAGTAGGACCTATCAGATCATCCTCCATGCCATCAGTTATCCCAACCTCACAAAAATGTTTCATTGCCTGCTAAAAAGGCTGCCCAAAATAATAAATTAAACAATGGATGCTTGCACAAATTTGGTTCTCAAATTTCTTCTTCTCCCGTCCTTCACAGAGGAAAAATTGCTCATAGTGAAATCATTCCTACTTTTAACTGGAAATTATGTCCATCTAATAAGCACATGACATCCAACAAATTGGCATTCAAGGTGGGATTTATCTCATCTTAACTTTGAAAATTGCAAGTTTCCTCTTTTTATTAATGTCCCATAAGAGGTAGACATTTAAATATGATAATTCACTCCATTTGACACCTAGATTCTGGGACTAATTGTCCCCTGGAGATCCATCTCTGTGTCTGTTAAATCAAGTTGGTCTGTAAACTAGATAACAAACTTAGACCTGACCTCTAAATTGTAATTCTTCAAAGATACAAGAAAATTACTTATTTTGCCTAAATTCTATCAGCTTACCGTATCTTGCTCACACATACTAACCTTAAAGCCTTTTGATGCTGCTATATGGGCAGCAGTCCAACCCTCTTTGTCAGCATGGTTGATGAGATCTGCAGAAACAACAGGCTTTACACTACTGCTATCATCATCTTCTCTCTTCTCCAAATCAAAGTAGTCTACATTAGGCTCTGCATCCATCAAACAGTTCCCATTGTTTGGCTCTCCATAGTACATAAGGAGCTTAAGACTTTCAACATTACCAGAATCCACTGCTGCATGAATTGGAGACCAGCCATCCTAAAAAAAAAAACCCAAAATCAAAATCACACTGCCACCAAACACATCGAAAAATGTTTGCAGACTTATAACAGCAAAGACTGTGAATGGAAGACTCTGTCTGGAAATTAAGAAGACAAGCAAGAGTGACATAATAATCCTTTCGGAAAACAGAGTTGCTTGAATGTGTTTTGGGTGGAAGAGAGGGAAGAAAACGTAACAGAAAAAAATTTTACAGCTTTCTCCAAGGACAGCTCAACAGATGAATCTTCAAAATTTTTAGAAGAGTCTAAGTGACACAGGGCTTACATGCTGTTAGTAAACTGCTTCCTTCCTGTGCATCAAAGAAAAATGATTCCAACTATTGTTTCATGTTGAATTAATCCATTTATTAGTCAGTTTCACAATTTTGACATCGCAACTTTCTCTCATTCCAAGTCAAATATATTTACTTTCCAGTTGCAAAATAAATGAATGATAAAAAATTTAGTGTAATAATTACAGGAGGAGTAGTTTCTGTGAAACTACTACTCTTTGTGCTGTATTTTGGAACAGCCTATAACCTACATTTGTCATAAGAATCTATTAACATCAGAGCCATAAAAAAACTTTAGAAAAGCACCTGAAAAAAGCAATATGTAGGCACTAATTTTGAGACATTCCTCCTCCCCTTCTCCTCTAGAAACGACTTTTTTTTTGGCCATATTCTGCCATTTGTGATACATAAGACTACAATACTGGTAAGAAAGTTTTGGAGTGTTGTCTGTTCAAGGACAACAATAAAGCCCCCTAACATAAAAACTGGAAGCAAAATCCCTATCTCCACTTCTCCACCTTAAAAATAAGCCAAACCAGAAAAATTTCATTTTAGAAATCCAGTACTGGAGAAAAGCTGCAGCAAATTACCAATGGAATCTGAAATACGTAAAATGGTATGAAAGTCACATCATTTAGGAGATTTTAGGCAATATACAGTTAAAAAAAACCAGAAAGTATGATGAAAATAACAAAATACTAATTTCAAATTATATGGTTTATTCCAGCTTTAAAGAAAAGTTTAAATAAATATTTTTGTGTCAATATTCAGTACTATACAAGGCAGCGTAACATTACCAAGTATTTTAACTTACACTGGTTTTTACTGTTCGATCCGCTCCACCTTCCAACAATAGTTTAATACAATTGTTATTTCCATTTTTACAGGCCAGGTACAAAGGTGTTTGTCCTCTTTCAGCAGCATGGTTAATATCAGCCTGATACATAATTAATAATTCTGCACATCTACAGCAAACAATAAATCAATAAAATTGTCTTATGTTAGACATCCAACACCGCTTTATAGGTTAAGACATTTAAATATTTTAAATACAGTATTGATTTTACAGACACAGACCTACCTGTGATCAACCCATATACACAAGTACAAAGTACGTTTTGTACAGAGGTATAAAGACAGGCTACTTTAAACATGTAAATCTTAAACTACTGTAGCTGCATTTAAAAATTGTGAATGTAAATCACTGAATTTCGCAAGTCTGATAAAAACTGGATGACAGCTGCTTAAGAAAAACATTCAGGTGAGCAAAAAAAGAAACATTTCTAACTACTGATATTTAAAATAGAATTAAAAAGAAACGGTAAAAAATAAAATGAAGGACTAGGACTAGCTTTACCAGCAAAAGGGACATTCATTCATCTAGGGAAGTAACCTGGTGGTGGCAGCAAAACAGCTGTGGCAGCACCTATACCATTCAGATCCCTGAATGGAGGCTACTCCAGAAGGATGGCTTGGATGTATCTCTAGCAGCTACTGGGATATGGAGGATGGAAGATTAGATGGAGTTCTGAAGAGGAATTCACTCGGGGCTGGCATTCAGATCCACGCTCCTGTACTTCTGAAGCAGGAGATCCATTTTTTTTCCCAGTTCTGGTGCTGCGGTTGACCACCTTTCCCCTTCCCCAACCTAGCTTTTCAACAACACTTAAGACTTGCAAAAATCTTAATGCCAGTCAATTCACTCTGCAGTTCAAAAAAGCACTGCAAAAAAAGGTAAGTTCCTGCTCTCCAGCTCAATATTTATCAGTCCATAAAAATAGAAAGCATATCAACAATAAAGCCTCAAAGCAGTTAGTGCAATGCCAAATAACTACTGATTAGGAGACCATACTGTAACAAAATATACTATGACAAAATATTTGAACCAATTTAAGGTATATATAAGAATATAAGTATATGAGAAACTACATACTAAAGAAATAACAAGTATTTAAGAAAATTGTTCTGGTATATTTTTATCTGGTCAGAAAATCAGTTACGTTCAAGGTAAAATGCACAATCTTAGAGAAGGGTAAAACAGATAGCATTGACATGAATTACTTATCTGCTTTCCAAAAATACTCAACTGAACAGAAAAAAAATACAAATAAATTTAACGTTCTGCCTTAACAGATGTTAGGCATACATCCTAACCATACAGTCACAAAGGTCATCCTAAGAAGTGCTCACAACAAGACACTTCCATACCGCAATTCAAGACTGACTTTTAAGTCTGCTAGGTTAGAAATACCTGGTTTCATATTTTACATTGTATTTGGTGAATCTCAAAAAGCTACATTGACTTTTCACCTCAAGTTCAGGGAAAGTCATCCTGGCCTGGACCACATAGGAAATGATTCTGGAAGTTTCTCCTAAAACCAGTTTCTGATCGGGTGATATTACTGGACCAGGCTCAAAAAACTAGAATTTTTTTTTCTGACTACATAACTAGGGTTAGAACAACAGTATTGTCTTGGCTCAGGAACAAGGTTAATGAAGATGTCACAGGGGACTGCTTAGCAAGTCTATGACAGACACCTACTGTGCAATGACAGCAGTTTAGTGCTGTCATTAACCACAGATTAGGAGACAGACAATACTCTTGCCCCAAATTCTACCTATTACAGATTTTTTTTCTGTGCCTGAACTTTGAAGCTACCAACAAATCAAACAGCCGGAATCATTTGTAGTCTCTCTGACATTTTTGGCTAGCCCTGTCAGTCCATGCTCAATTTTACAATTCAGTTCATGTTCAGTATCTAAAAAAAGGATAAGCAAAAAATGTGTTTAGGGGTATCATATTACATAAGTAACTCTAAGGCAGAAAGAATATAAAGTCTGCAATATTGCAACACAGCAGATGATACACAGCAAAGTGTCGTGAGGCTAAGTCAGGGAAATAAATAGCTTCCAATTTAAATGAAGTGTTAAAGTATTTATTTTAGTGAGAGAATCTGAAGAGTGTATTTTGGGTTTGTCTTGTCAAGTCACACATACCTTTTACAGATTTTATACAGAACACTGAAACACTTAACAAGACACATATTTCTGTGCTCAACACACCTAGTGGGCATCTCCTCCCTCTGGAGTAAGACTTCCAGTAAAAAATGACCATTAGTTGATGAACTTAAAACCCCTAAGAAGTGGCAAGGATCTCTGAAGATCCGTGTACATTTATGGAAGACTGGGAGAAGAAGAGAGATGCCACTCATCCTCATTGTTGGGTCAGGGCCTACCATAGTATGACACTCAAAGTCTGAGTCAAATTCTTTAATTCCTATGTGTTACTGCATCAGAGTAAAATCCTTAAAAATAACAAAATACAAAAATGAGAAGAATCAGAAAGATAAAAAAGAGCAAATATATGTAAAACAAAGTTAATTCTGTAGTAAGAATTCTTAGTAACTCTGTTTAAAGTCTTTTGAATTTGTAAAATAATTTTCTCTGGAAAAGGATGCTCTGGAAATAGTTACTTAATAGTTGCTTGCAACTTCCAGTTCTATTTCCTATGATTCTATGACAAAATTATTCTAATGACATTTTGAAGAATGATGTCAGTAATATTATTTGACTTCCACATAATTTTGTTTTTCGAAGTTACTGATATAAAAAAACTTAAACCTTCAAAAAACCTTGTTTTGTTGTATAAGGTATTTGATTATATATCACTCAGAAGAAAACTCAAATGCTCTTTTCCCTCTGAATATGATACTCATATCATATTTTTGAAAAAAATCAGTGCAAAAATAATTTCCTTCTTCCTCTCCTTGTTAATCCTATACTATGGCTGATAAAGAAAATTAAGAAATTCAGAGGTATGATGCACAAGTAGACCAGTACCACATTGTAATTGCTAAGAATACATGCTCAGCAACCTTAAGAGCTGAAATTGGAAACAAAACAAATAGAAAATATTAAAATCAGAATGGCACAAGAATATGATGTACAAGTAGATGCAGTCAATAAATTACAATAAATACAAATTCAATAAATTACAGCTAAATACATTTATACATAAGAATGCAACAGTAATGTAATGAAGATGTATATAATGCAAAGAGAATATAAAACTGAGTAACAGCTGACAGGCAAAATCTTAAAGGCTTCACTTACTTGACATGTCCCTGAGCAACTGCTGAACACAAGGGTGTAAAGCCATTTTTATCAGCAGCGTCAACTTGAGCTTCTGCAGCCAGCAGCAATCTCACACAATCTATAAATGGAGCAAACCCCCAGAATGAGTCAACAAGATCAAGTTAAAACTACCAGAGGCCGAAGTCTCCTCAAGGGGCGACAATCAGCCATTCTTTTGGATTACACATCACACCTTAGGGGACCAAAATAAAAGCTCAGGAAGAAGTTTGCAGGAGAGAGATGAGAATTGCCTTCCGGGGGCATCACCACCCTTTTGCAAAAAGGGCTTGGGTTGGATTCTGCTGGGATTCAAACACATGCTCACTGCAGGCAACTCCCACAGTATTAGCTATTTTACTTCCCAAGTGGAGAATCTGACTTATCCAGGAGTCCCTAAGGGCATCACCGCCTACTGGCAGTCCTGACAAATACGATCGCCACAGGGGAGATGTTCACAAGCCACACAGACCTCAAGCAACACACTGGTCAGTCTTACTTTAGGACACTTTGACTTGTGATTGCAATGACAAATAAAATAAGCTGACAAACTGAAAACCATTCCCATTCATATGTTTCCAAAAACACATGCTAAAAATAGTACCGGCCTGATTCCATCATCCCTACAGCTAATTTAAGATAATTAATTACATAGTAATTAGACTGCTTTTCATCCACAAATTGGAATATCATTTGATGCAATTAACTTTGAAGAAAACAGTCGATCTGCTCCTCATTCTTGAATTTGGCTCCAGACCAAAATAAAACAAGTCTTTTGTAATTGAAACTACTACTTGGAAAATAAGCTCAGCTACAACACCAATTACAGACTCCTGACCTGATTTCTGAGCAAGCTTAATACATGCTGTTCCAGCACTCAGTAAAATCCTGAAGCCAAGTTTTGTTAGTGAAGTTTAACTCTAGATATCAGAACCAAACATATATTAAGAACTACTTAGAACATCAGAAAAATGTATTAAGAACTACTTAGAAATCTGACTAGTCTAAACCATTCTTCCATGTATTTACTCCTGTTACAATTTTTTCAAATACTAATACAGATGTTGTGGAGTTGATTGAATAAGTAATTTAACTTTAAGAAACAGGATTTTAAAACACTCCAAGTTATTACTTTGTAAATTAGAATTCTTTATTGTGAAGTAAGTAATCTGATGTGAAATTATTTTTTGTTATTGCAAAGTTGGTTGTCACCGTAAGTTACCAGGACTTGACCTGTAATTTTTTTAAGTTATAAAGAAGCTCTCTGTTAACTAATTTACCAAGTCCTTCCAATTGTAAGATAGTACCACTTAAAATAAAATTCTATTTTCATTCACTTTTAAACACAAAAATACTCTGCTAAGAATGACCTTTCCGTCTTCTTTTAAATGATTAACTTGAAAATACAGATTCCTGCTTGACATTCTAAAATACTTCTAAAGTTTATGAGGGATGTCGAAAAAATTTTCATCCAGAAGTTTCAAGTATTTGGCTAGAATACTCTGCTGTTTGTTCATAAAGCATATTTTAGCCATGCAAAAGCCATGAACACACAGAACAAGACCACCTGTCTAAAAAGGCATGGTTAATTCACACTTACTGACTGGCAGATCATTCAGGTGGTGGGTTATGTCTGTATAAATACTGTTTCTGACGAAGCTTATCTCTGTGAAAATCCTGCTTCTGAAAACAGCTTTTTATTCTTAGGGATAAGTGTGACCATGAGGAAATACAGCTACTTGTCTAAGGCAGAACAAGTGAGCCAGTAAGCTCTACATGACCTGTTCTGGTGGCATATCAAGTAAAGTAGCAATTATGTCCAAGAAGCCTGGGTCTTCTGGATGAACTTTTTACTGGGATTTGGAGAAGGGTAATTTGGATGAGTCCAGGCTCATTCGCTCCAGTTCACTCTGGTCTGCCAAAGTAATCAGCAGTGGGGAGTACTGGGTGGAAGGGCAGGCACTAGACAGACATTGGTGCCACTAAGTCAAAAGTTTTGGTGATAGCAAAAGCAAAACATGGAAGCAAATTAAGACAAACACCTGGAGATTTTACTGCTCTCCACCACAGCTGGGTAGTTAGTTCTTCCAGAGTGCTGGCAAACATCATGCAGATACATCCGGTAGCTTGGCAAAGCTGACTCCATGTAGCTGTTTGTCTCTGCACCTCACTCCTTTCTACCATATCATTCCAGTTTTTTCCTATCAATCAGGGTGCCACAGCCTCCAAGTACTCAGGATAGAAGAGAATCAATTACATCATAAATGCATATGATTAGTGCATAGCTGAGTCCAAAGGATATTTTATCCACGTCTCTCAGATTCAGGAACTCTTACTGTTTCATTCTGTCCTTCACCTCTTTGCGGTCACAATTTGCATCATACAGCTGTGCAGATCTATTAGCTAAGAGAACTACTGTTATTAAGTGCACAATAGAGCTGAAGTGGTTCCTTCTTTGCTAATGGTAAAACCAAGACAGCCTGACAAGAAAACCTGTTCAGCTATCCCAATCTAATGGTTAAATCATTAAATTAACAGTTTCCTCATGTCCATTCAAATACAAAGGAAGTGTATATTCTTAGTGAATTTCTCTCTCTCAGAATTAGGGACAGTGTGTGTTGGAAACAAAGCATCTGCTAGTAACGTCATGTGCTGGAAAAACCCTCAGCTGCAGCTCTCAAAAGGCAACTGTTTTCAAACAGAAAAGCTACACATTTAGAAAATAGGATAGATTAGGACAGAGTATTTCAGTGCTCTTCTCTTGTGTAACTCAATTTTTTCTACAGAATGGGCTGAGAGCATGTAACAGCTGCTGCCACCGTGCTGGTTACAATGTGCTCTACCATTCCCTAGTTATCTACACATCTCAAATACTGTATTTCTTCACTGAAAATGTGTGAGGATCATTCACTTTCCACTCTTCCCAGAATCTCCAAAATACGGTGTTTCTGAAGGGAGGTACTCATTATGCTTGTTTTTATCAATTCTAAAGTTACTCTTCTGGCAAAATCTTCTCCAGGAGAAACAGGAAAATCTGGTTAGTTGACTCTGAAATCTCAAAATCCATTTAGTTACTAAGTCCACTTCAGAAGTATTCTCAATAAAATAAATCATGGTGTAATCACCCACCAGCGTAGGCTTGTGTTAAGTCTTATGAATTAAAACTGAATGGTCTTAAGTGCCTTTTCTAACCTAAGTGATTGTATGATTCTACGGGGAAAAAAAACCAACAGAAACTTACCACTGACAACACAACACATTGAAAAATTTGAACAATAAATTATTTTATCCTTAAAATGACATCACTTCTTTCCACCTGGCTAGCTAAGAAGAGGTATTAGAAAGGACTTTTAAAAATATTTATTTCTATACATCCTTTCTTAAGCCTACATAATTTAAGTAAACTTGTTTTCGAAATCTCCACTTTGAATTGCTACATATATCCATTCACCAGAGAAAAAAACTACAAGTAATAAAAAAAGAATTATATAATAAAGCTAGGAACAAAAATCTTTCTCCAAAAATTTTATAAATCTAAACCTTTCTATTTTCATATAATTTATTAGGAAGACATCAACACTGCTGTTGTGTGATTCTCTCATTCAGAGTTCATACAATCCATTTAGTTGCTGAAATGTGATGATTTGTACAATAAAGTATTTTTCACATCCTGTCAACTATAAATAGAAGAGCAACACTATAACCTCTGTAAAACAGTTTTTATCTCAAAAAATAAAACATACTAAACAATTACAGGGTGCATATGCATTTGTTTGTTTTTATTATTGTGTTTTCACAGTTCTGTCAAGTGTCCTCCTCATTTGAAATTTTGACAATAAAATGAGGAATCAAATTGCCTTTGCTGTCAGTAGGAGCTGCTCGGTAATGGTAACTGAAAATAATTTGCTTTGAAACCATTTTGGAATACAAAATGAGTAACAAAGAATATACCAAACATCTCTACAGTGAGGAGAGAATAATAAATCCACACAATATAATTAACTTGGATTCTTAATACTGCAGGTAACAAGTTGAAAAAAGGAAAAAATCCCCATAGGGAAAAAAAAAGTACTTTTCCCACTATTTTAAAGGTCTTGACAACAGGAAAGAAACTCAGGTGAAAAGACCCAGATGTTTCTACAAAAAAAACACCATAGCACCTAGGAAGCAAAGAGAAAATACCATTTTGAGCAAAATGAAAATTCTTCCTACCCTATCCTTGGTAGCAAAATTAACCCTGAACATGTCAGAAAAATGTACACTATCTGCCTAAATGCAGATTTTGTACCCTAACTTTAGGGTTGTGGTTTTTTTTTTGTTAATACTTGAAAAGAATTATGAAATAGTCTCTCTATGTACTATCTGGAACACTGGATCAGAGGTTTGCAATTGTGTCACTAATAAATATTTTATTAAGTAAAACTACAAAGTACTCTGGAAAGCAGTGGCTTTAGTGGGACTATGTTCCACCTTCTGCTCTGAAATAAAATTTTGACTTTACTAAAAATTAATGGAATATTTGCCATTGGTATTGCTGGTTTCATCTTTAGTGTCCAAAACAGCATAATAATACCACTTGCAGTATAAGAATCTGGAGGTTTTTATGTACATAGAAAAAGCTAGAGTAATGTGCACTGGACTTTTAAAACAAACTGCTGTTTGAGTGCGTTGTGTTAAAAGTCTGAAAATTATTGCTAGGAGTTTGTATCCATGAAATTCGTATCTGTTAGTAACGTACTTGCTGCTTTTCATAATTACGTTCATAAAATATGAAGACTGTTGAAAGGCTCAGAAATGCTACTTCCTCAATACAGAGGAGGGTTGGGGTCATGGAGAAAGAAAAAAACAACCCTTTTAATTTTCTCCGGAGAGCCTAAGTAATGAAGGCCATTTCATTTAGTTCAGAAATAACGACAGTTCATTTTATTTCCCAAATAACACACTATTCTGACACTGTCTTCCATCATTTTCACTGTAGCTGCAGAGGATCAAAATTCTGATGATCACCTATTTGCTGCTTACTCCCTGTAGAGGAAAGTTCTTTCTTTCAAGCTCCTATTGCTATAAAAGATCTTTTAGTTTTTCACAGAAGATGGGGTGATAGTATCTGGTAACTTTTTACACGAATGGAGTGGAGAATTAGAATGGATGCTAATTTGCAGAATGCGACCTTTTTTTGTGTTTCAAATGCTTTCTGAGTACCAAAATTCTGCTTCAGGAAGCACTGCTTGCTTATACATATGCTATACCATGACTTTGGTCATATAATCTGTATGTCTCACTTTCAATTGCACATTTTTAGGAAGAAAGCATTTGACCTAACTGAATATTAAAAACTTATGAAGTAAGCTTCCACTAGTTTACATGGATGCCATCCTAGATCTTCGTATCATTTACCTGTATGTCCATTCGTAGCAGCAGAATACAAGGCAGAATAGCCATCTTCACATGAGTAATTAATGTCCAGTCCTTCTTCATTAAGCAGCATTGATAATAAAGTGACATTTCCCTGGGCAGCAGCTTGGTGAAGAAGGGTGGGCCTGCCACCCAGGGGGACAGGACCACCACTTGTTAACAAAGGGGTTAGGGAGGAAGACCAGCCTGTGAGTTAAAGCAACAGAAGTTAGAGACACGTAAACAAGGCATTTTCTGTGTTCTTCTAAGTACTAAGGAGTATCTTCAAAATGACTGCATTTGTTAGTTTAGCAAAAGTTTTGTGATGGGACTTTGTCTACACATTAGAAGCTATTCTGAAGAATAAAAACTGCATTCAGGGGTGACCCTCGTTAACACAAATGAACAGGACTTCACTGCAAAAGGTCAATTGGAACTTGCGAACTGTAGTAGCACCTGGATGTCTCAAAAAATTTATATTATCAAAACTAACAGAAGTTTTAGAGAAGTTTCAATTTATTTGCAACGTGCTGGAAAGATTTTTTTTTACGTATCTCTAGAAAAGTTTTCAAAATTACTTACTTATTTTCATATGTAATTTGATCCTCCTTAGTGCAGATTTTAGCATTTATATGTTTAGTATTTATAAAATTCATGTGTAGTTAAAAAGATAAATTGCACAGAGAGCCCTTAATGACTCCAGGTGCCTCTCAATAAGTTTGAAAAAACATGTAGAAATAATTTACACAAATAATACAGAAAAAATATATTTATTATTGAACTCTCCATTAAGGTAATGTTCCTTTTATTCAGTGATACTTAAACAGTATATTATAAAATGCACCAATGGGAATAACACATTATATAAAGTTCATGTATGAAAGCTTTCAAGTCACTCAAGTCATTAACAAAGAATATTCAATCCAAAACTCTGAAAGCTTAGGAGTTGTGGTTAAATGTTCTGTTGACTACTTATCAGCTTTAGTAGGGAATTTGTTAAGAATATGAAGTTTGCTGCATAAGGCATGGAATATTTTGTGCATTCTTCCTTGATCAAAGACTGCAAAAGAAAACAGGAGACAGGTTGGGTGGTTTTTTTCATATTTTCACTACTACCTTTAGAAAACACACATTATATTTATCTCTTGAATAAATAACTTTGTCTTCTGTGACCACAAATAGGCTACTATACGAGGCTGAAATCTGATACAAAGCAAGTTAATGCAGCTTTTAATGCAGTTGTGCAATGCCTGAGACTAAAGAAGAGCTGCAGGGCATTGGCTTCAGTTCCATTCAAGCTGCTAAGTGCTATCCAGCATTTTGAACTAATAGAAGTATGTGGTAGCAGCAGTACCATGCTGGGATGATCTGCTCCACATTTTGGAAAAGAAAATGAAATACAGCAATTCCCAACAGAAGCCTACAGAAACAATAGACTGGGTACCTTATAAGATCTTGATACATTTTAATTAGCATCAAGACTGACAAGAATTCATCACCTGAGCAATACCAATAATGAATACATTGTTTGATTCCAGTTTTTAAAAAAACCAAAACAACAAAAAACCCAACAAAAATGCTTGGGAGTATTTTCATATTTGTTTCTAAAGTAAGCTAAATTTGCCAATTTAAATTAAGTTTACTAGTTAAGTATCTAAAGGAAACATACTTCCAATATTTCCCCAATATTATTAGCTTAATAGTAAACTTAGTTTTTCATATTCAGAAATCATCACTGCAGCTATGAAGTTACCTTATAAATCCAAATTTAAACCAAACATATATTGTAAAATTAACCCCATACATCTTATAAGTTCAATTCTGAAGCTACCTTCTATTAATACTCTTAGTAATACTTATTTTTCCAATACTTTTAATCAGAGGATTTTGAGTGTTTCTGAAGTTTATATAAAAAACCCAATAAGCAATATACAAAAAGTAAACTGTATCCTTTAAGTGGCAAAAAATTACATTATCTTCAGCTTCCAGCACTTGAGAACAGTTAACTCTTACAAAATTCCCTCAGGTCCAAAGAAAAACTTAGGGTATTCCTTTCCATTGTGAAAGAGGTTTTATTTTTCCAGTCTTTTGTTATTCTTTGAAACCAAATGTGCTGCAGCTGTTGCTATACATATATTAATGTTTTTATAATAGTACTTGTGGAGTTTTTACTGTCTTCTTGTGGTAGTTAACTGCTAGTGGATATTGCCAAGGTGGCACTACAGTTACTAAAATTGTTTATCCAAGTAACACTGGAATTTTGGTAATATGAATAGTATTTTGGGTTTCCTTTCCTCCTGAAACAATTGCAATTTTGATGTAGTTTATTTGCTTTTTTGTTTGCTTGTTCTTGGGGCATCCTTAAGAGAAATGCCAAATGAAAGGAATTTTTTAATGTCACATCTTAATTTTCATTTCAGATCATTGAAAAGAAAAACATGTTGTTGTAATTCAGTGATGAAATTCATTATACTAGGTTACCACTTAATGAAAACCTTCTACTGATAAAGATACAAAAGCAATAACATAAATATAAATTTACATTCCATTACCAATGTGAAGCAGCATAATAAAATTCAATTCATCCAACAAAATGCACCAACATTAGAAGATACCAATAAATAAGGGACATCATTACAGATGCAAAAAAGTTAGGAAATGTGAAGCATCTGTGAAAGCTTGTAGGGCATGCAGTGATGAAGGGCAGAGGGACAGACAAAAACAGCTTCTGGCATCAGCTTCAGAATGTGAGATGGTTAATTTCAGAGCCTAGATCAGTCCTTCACCCCCCACCACACACACTTTCATCTTCAAAGCCAATTGTAAAGAGAGAATAATTGTAATGAGAGAATCATTACAAAAATGAGCAAAATAAAAAAAAAAATTAATTGAAGAATGACATAGAAAGCACAAAAGTAAGAAGAAAGTAAAAGCAGAAATCCCAGGGGTATGATAATCCAAACGCCTACATTTGTTTCCATTTTGAAGTCTTACAGCCATTGAGCTGTGGAAATCCAAACAGAGCAGAAGCATTTTGGCAGTGATTCAAAGGCTGCTGAAGTTAATGAAAACACTGCCACAGATTTTGAATCAGGCCATAAATGTTCATTGTAACGTCTCTATGTGCAGTCTGCTTAACATTAATGATGAAGGTCCATGTCTTTTCCTACCAAGGATGAAAAGAGCAACATGTGGTACAACAGCCCATCTCCAAAAGAAGATAAGATTTAGCAGAATGCATAAGTGACAGGATCACACCCCCATTTTAAGTTTGCTCTTAATAGTTCCTCTTCCTAGAACCAAGACACTTCCTTACTGAAAATCAGGCTGTTGATATATTCCTAAAGCAATCAGAGCTAACTAGGAAACTCTTTTAAAATTAAGAAATATAATACTTAAGTGATTAGGTTATTAACAACTCTTCTGACTCCACAGAAAGGAGAAAGGTGCATGAATTTCTTGACAAACAAAAAATATAAAAATGAAGGATTCTGTCAATGTCCTTTAATATGTTAAAATTGTTTGGCACTGTTGTTAAAAATATTAAAAAATTCTGACTGAAGCTCACTACTTACTATACAATAAAATATGAATAAGATTTAACCATGCTCCGCTGTAGCTCAATGTAAAACTGAAATTCTAAATATTTTCTGGAAAAAAGTAAATAAAACACATTAAAATAAATCAGATCATTAATAAAACTAACTGATTCTGTGCCTAGAGGACACGAAAATGCAGATATGAGAAGGAGGTTTCAGCAGTATCTATGGTTTGTTAGATATTTCTCACCTCTAAAAAAGTAATACTTAAAAACAAAGATGAAAAAAGGGAATAAATGGCATGAATTCAGGTATTAATGACCACATTATCTTAACAAAACCAGTGTTATTAAATTTGGTTTACTTTCTATCTCCATATATATTTATAAAACTTGCTTTATTCTTAGCATAAAATTTTGAAGGAAATGTTTTCCATACTTGCATAATATCCTGATTGCTCTAAATTTATTTAGTTCTGCAGTTTGCTAGGACACTTGCCAAAACAGATTAAATTCCCTTAAAAACATAAAGAAAATAAGATTGAAGAGTAAGTGCAATGAAATATAAGCATTATTTTGGGTAAAACACAAAGAACCTCCTGAATATTTATGTGAATATTACAGATAAAGTTATTAAGGTTCTTTGAGCCTGTATGTAGCTAGTAAAGGACATACTAAAATAACATCTCTATATAAATAAAATAAAATAAAATAAAATAAAATAAAATAAAATAAAATAAAGTAAACTAAAATACCGTTTAAGCAATCTTTCTTAGCAAACTTAAGACCATGGGATATATTTCCCATCTGCAACTGCAAATACTCCTGAAAAAAGTGTCACTTACAAAGTACTAAGATCAAATGTTCAAAGCAGGCATTATAATGGAATTAAATCAACAAATATTTCCATGCCTCCTCAAAAGAAGTGAAGGGAGCTAGAGAAAGAAAGCAATCTTAAAAAATAAAAAAAATCTAACAATTTTTGACAGAAAGTCCTCTCTTTGAGAATTTTCTCTGAGAAAAATTCTCTGTTACACATTTCGTAAGAAACATAATAAATATTTTAGGGGCAAAGTCCAATCGAAAAGAATGATTGTTCTCCTAAGAAAAAGGTTAATACCTCAAAGCACCAACTAAAGCAAAAACAATACATGGAGTTATGAAGAAATGTACTGGTAATTTCACTTTTAAGGTATGAGATTTATTCTTCTAAAGAATAGTCAATAACTATCTTAAATTATTACCAAATATCAGGTAATTACATGCACTTAATTGATGCTGATAGGATTTGTGGAAGACAATGTCTTGCTTACAAAAACTATTCACTTTGAAGCTGACTTTTCTAGTAATTTGTTCTATGTTCATAAAATCTTAGATTTTTTTTTTGAGAATTTTCAAATTCTTTAATAGCAGTTGAAGGCAAATTAAGTTTGGAAAATATTTTAAATACTGGGATGTCTCTGTGTCTCTGACATGGCAATCAGACTCATCTTGGAATAAGAATTTAAGATGAAAATTCAGGACATCCGTATGAAAACCGGCAAACTAACAGGCAGTCAAATCCTACTGCTGCTACTCTGACAGCAGAAGAGAAACAGAAGGAAAAGATTTCTGAGCTCATACTTTTATGGCACAGTTCAGAAAGGAGAGAGGATTCTGACAGTATGGTATGACATTCAAATGTTAAAAGGATGACTAGGTTACTCCTGATACATGTAGAAACTCTTCAGTGAAGTGGAATGGGAATAAAAATTGCTTAATAACAGGAAACCTGAATCTCCTATATATATACACTCAATTTTGCCACACAGTGTTTTTGGAATGGCCTCCCCAGGACTGGTGCTTGAGCTCAACTCACTTACTAGCTAGTGGAACAGCTATGAAGAGAAAGTGGTTGGTTATGTGTTGGAAGCAGATCAGCTGTGCAGGGCTTTTATGCCCTACAGATGATGATGCAGGGACAAGAGCTATGAGGGACTGCAATACCATAACTGAACTAACTGTTGAAAGTTTAAGACAATTCAAACATTTCTCAATGCTGATTAACGTCTAAAGTGTTCCATATCTGTGTGTTCCCTTTTTTTCACTGCAATGCAAGTCAAGCTAAAGAGGGGCTTCTACCCAATGTTCTAGGGCTACTGATTCCAACACGGAAGTATGCTGATATAAAGCTTTATAGGAGATATACAATTCACTGAATCAGTAGATCAGTATTGTCTTTGTTCACTTTAATGCCATCAAGATTTCCTGAAGCTGATGGCACATTAGACACATCAGTAAGTCCCCACCAAAATGCAAAATGATTAGCAGATACACACATTGACTCTAGACCTAAGATTATCAACAGTTAGACTTTAACTTTCCAACAGTAAACTTGTACCTATATCTGTTGAAGTAAACCCGTGAGATGCCATACATAAATATTAACAAATCCTAAACCCCGAAAAAGAACTACAGAAAAACAGCAATGAAAATGAAACATATTCTATGGTCATGTAGTGATATATATATAGGAAACTGCACTGTTATACAAGCAATTACATGTCTTAATGTGCAATCATCTACTGCCATAGCAGAATACCATAGCCCCAGCTATGCCCTATCCTTTAAAAAATTCACACAGCATCAAAACACATATTCCATGGATGATCCCCTGAAGAGGTAATATTCAAAACCTCATTTCAGACTGAGAAAGCATTCTGGAGTCCAAAATACCAGCCTTAACCAAAAACAAATTAAAAACAATTTTAAGAAATTTGTTTAATACACTCTAATCTGCACCTCATTTTAAACATTAGTCCTCTTTATCTTTAAAAGAAGCTTTCAATATGGAGACTTCCTTGAGGAAGCAAACTTATTCATAACATTACTAAATCAGCGAAAGTATTCCCATACCCCTGAAATGTAGAAAAAAATATAAATGAAAATTTTAGCTTTTAGACAGCAAGAAAAAGAAAGTTACAAGATAAATAAGGCAAACAAGACATATAAGAAAACCAAAACATTATATTTGAGGGAGACAGTTTGTAGCATATCAATCCCTTTACCTGATGCTGTTACCAGGAGGCTGTCTGAATCACATGGTCTACGGGATGAAGCACTAACAGGGTTTATGGAGGAGCTACAGGCAATGGTGGTGGAAATGACAAAGGAATTTTCTGAACATGCAGGTTGGTTCAGTCCAGGAAAGTGGGAAGGCCAGGCACCCACCTGAGATGAGGCTATGGCTGGTATGGCACAGCCTGCAGGTGCCACAGATAAATCTATAGCAGGTTTTGATGGAAGCTGAGGTGAGGACTTAGAAATAATTTCCTCATTTATTACCCTGATTCCTTGTTGTGAACTTGAAAGAGATGAGGTCATGGTTTTGTTGTCAGTTTTTGCACTTGTATTTGGGGATCGGTTACTATCCATTAAAACTTTAAGCTGTGGATGTGGTGGAGAAGGGGCTTGTGAAAGCCCTGGTTTTTTAGGAGGAATAGGTGGAGGGTTTCCTCTGTCAATTCTTGACACACTTGGAGTCTTTAAAGTCATTCTACCAACTGGGGAGTGAGTGCCAGCTTCCCCTGAATGTGAGGTCCCTGGCCGTGATGGAGCGCTACTCTGAGGGCTTGTAAATCTTGAAAGAGCTTGGGTAACAGTATTCCGAGCTGCCTGCTTGGCAACAAGGTTGTCACGACTAGTAGGGGATACATCCCTTGAGGGAGGGCTTTGGGTTGTGTTTCCATTTTGGTCTTGATCATTTGTATTGGTCTGAAATCTAAATCTAGCCGCTTGCACTCGTGGATTCAGGCCTGGATGGCCGGTAGTGTTGGCAGATGGTGAATGCAAACTGTGTGCAGATGAAGAGAGAGAGGCATTCTGAGCTGTGGCAGTTGGTGTGGTAGGGGTGCAAAGGGAATTACTATTTGAAAAAGTGCTACTTGATAAATCAAGGGATGATCCTGTACTTGGTCCATTTTCTTCAATTCTGTTTTGATTCTGAGCAAGAACAGAAGTCGTGGGAGAGACAAGTTCACTAGATGAAGATTGCCTATCAATGACAGGCTTCGCAAATGCTGCATTGGCACACACATTCATTTTTGAATTGCCAGACACCAGTGGGCTCACTGTAGAAGGCTTATTAGAGACAGTCAAAGGCAACTTCTTAGCATTTTCTACGCTACTGTCCATCATTACAGTCTCTGTTTGACAAGCAACAGTTCTTGAACTTGGCTCTTCTGTTTCAACCGAAACAGAAACAAGACTCCTATCGCTATTCTTCTGAGAAAGATTAGCTTTACTTTCATTCTCCTTTTTTAATTGCTCAATCATTCTGAGCATTTTATCTCTTTCTTCTCTGAGGTCACTGGTGTGTGTTTCCTCTTTGTGAAGCTTGGCACGCAACTGCTCTCTCTCTGTGTCAAACTCAGACAGCTGCTTTTCCATTTGAGCTTCCATTTGTGTACTCCTTTGTTTCTCAGCTGCAAGAGACTCCTCCAATTCAGTAGCCTTTTTCTTTTCCTCTTCAAATTTTGACATCACTTCTTCCAGTTTCTGGGCTTCTTCTACAATTCTGCCAGACAACTGCTTACACTCTTTCACTAGCATCAATACTACATGCTTATTCTTTCCACGTTCTTCTTCAAGGCGAGCAGACAGCTTTTTATGCTCCAGCTCAAGATTCTGTAACTGAGATTTTTCCACTTCCAACTGTAAGAAAACAGAGAAAATAATTCTCATTAACAATTCTCATTTCATAATAGCCTAGTATTAACCTGATACTGATATTTTAATCTTTGAGAGTATGACTAAAACGAACCCAGGAAGGTGATCTGTGATATCTAACACTAGAGCACATAATCTTATAAAATCAAAAGAAAAACAGAGCCATTTCAGTAAAGCAATTTAGAAACTAAGTAAACTCTTTAAATTTTCTCCATTGACAACAGTGAGACTCCCCAAAGAGGTTAAATGCTTGCAATTCCTAAATGATGGAGCCACTTGTTCTCCAGAAATCTGACATAACATAAAGTCACCCCAGTAAAGGAACCAAACCTAAGTAAGAGATGAGCTTTACAAAAAATCTTTGAGGACAGAAATGAAAGAAGGGCTTAGGTTTTATCTCCTCCTCCAACTGAAGGAGATTAAGTCCATTGTGAACATAACAGGTATCCTATATCTTGTTTTAACATTTATAAATACGACAACTTCTTGGCACAGGCATAAATATTTTCCTGTATATACTAATACTGAAAAGTCTCATTGCCATCAGTGATATATAAGCTAGAGTCAAAGAACTATTACTAAAATGCAGATAATAGATAAGAATAATTTTCCCCTTAATCATATAGCCATTGCCTCCAGTTCATTTTGCCTACTGTTTATGCTTTTATTCACAGAGCTTCTTCTAGAAAAGCAATACAAAGATATGGTAATACACCATTTCAAGTGAGGAAGAAATCATTGTGGGAAATGATACCTACATTTTAAACATCATCATGGTTTCACATACTTCAAAACCTGTTTAGCAGCATAGGGGCTTGCAATGGGGTTTTAGAGCTTTATTCCAGATTGACACTCTGTAAAATGCCTTTCACAAAACCATACCCACCCCTTCTTAAAAACAGTATTATAGACTAATAGAATGGTTTAGTTTGGAAAGGTAAAAATGAGGTACGGCATTATCAGTCATTGCTAAGCAAACTGTATCACCAGCAACATCCCTTCAGTTCTGTTAATGGAAGTACAGCTGCAAATTAAATTAACAAAATATTATAATGACTCTGTACTTAGGAATGGTCCCAATCAAAGTTCACAAGTGAAAAAAAACCCTTATTTTTTTCTCAATGATTTAATTGTGTTTTCAAAGGATAAAACAGCATTTGTATGGTTCACTAGAATTTCAAAACAAGTGAAGCAGCCAATTCTTTTCTTTGTTAAAATAGGTACAAAAATCATGTGAAATGTATACAACTTCTAAAGCTTGGATGTGTATAAAGATTATAGTGAAAATATTTTTTGTCAAAAATTTCTGTATTATTCTGCTCTTTTTTTTTCAGATCAGGTTCTCGTTCTATAGATTGTTGTGAAATCATATTACATCCAAATAATCACAAACCGATTTTAGTATTTAACTGGCATGAAATAAGCTTAACATACTATTATAATACCTTATTTGTAAGCGTTGCACCCAAATGAAGTCTCCCTAATATAAATGTAAATCCTCTATTTGACTTGAATATACAAAAGCAGAATTATATTCTCATTTTACATTGTCTTCTATGTCTCTCTCTTGCTCTCTTGATCTTCTTTTGGCTGCATCATCTTGAACAGGAAAAACCTGAATATTTACGTGGTACTTTTTCCTTTAGATGACAGATTTGGAACTAGCTGCAATTATTTATGAGTTTATGAACTAACGAGAACCTGATTTTTGCAAAATGTACTGTATACTTACACTATATCATATCAGTAATATAAACATCTGGAAATGAGTCCAAGAAGGATTTGAAAAGGGGAAAAAAGTATACTAAGAAAAAATATAGTGTCCCACAAACAATTAACCAGCAAAGGCCCTTCAAAGGTGAGAGACACCATGCCTTGTAAGAAAATGTTGAGGAAGCTTGACTTGCATAGTTTAGTGAAAAATGGACAGAGAGGTAAACTAACACCAATATCCTTTTGAAGGGCCCTTACAGTGATGACAAGAGTCAAATTCATCTTGGTAGTGGCAGGTGGGGCTCCATAATAAAAAGTTACAGAAAAGAAAACTTGCCCTTTGAGAGGCTCAGTCTCAGAAAAAATTCTTCACAAGGACACCAGTGAGGAAAAGATGCAGTATTGCCATTCCTGGGAGTTTTCATGACTAAGCAAGACAAATGCACAGATGACCAGATGTACTGATGATGATAGTCTGCTTTTAAGCACAAGGTTAGAATAAATTACATCAACAGGCCCTTTCCAACCCACGGTTGTCTTTCTTTGAGCATGCATCTCAATACCAACTCCTCTGCGAACTCTCAACAAATCAAGAACTGTCATTTTGATGATCTGTTTTGTGTTCCCAGGAAAACTCAAAATTAACTTTCACAACAGCTCCAAGAAAAGCACTCAAAGAGATGGAAGAGGATGGAGACTTAACACAAAGCAGATAACATCAGATGTTTGTATATGGTAAGCCTATGACTTACAGTCCTTTGTGCACCTCCCTGATTTTTCTACGTGCATTCTACATATTTTATGCCTTGTTTTCTGTGATCAAATAGAAATTTTATTCACAAAATACCTTCGAGGTGATTATATTCACAGATATTATGTCCTCTGCCAAGTAAGAGTTCACTCTGAGTCTGTTTAAAGTTCAGTAACATCCAGAGAAAATAAACACAGCTGTACACAGACTTCATTATTTAGAGTGAGACAGTGAAGCAATTCCAAACACAAAGATAGAGGCATTACACATTTAGAGAAGGAGGAACCACTCTTGGAAGTATGGGGTGGAGCTGACTTGACAAATTTCACATTTGTCAAGGCTGATTTTTTTTCCTTACACTGTCACCCTACCTTGTTGAACATTTTTTGAACTCCCTGAAAACACCTTTATTACCCTCTTCAACAAAAGGATTTGAGAGATGAACAGACAGAAAAATGTGGAATGGAGGGAAGGTAAACCACTGAATGAATGGTTTGTGAATGAATGTAGATGGCTGAGAGATACATCATCTGTTGCCACAAACCCAAGGAGTGGGTTTGTACAAATAGCATTTCTAATGGAGCTTAAAAAAGAGGAAGATGCAATTCAGTAGAGAGTCATGCACATAGCTGCTCAGTTTGAAACATGCAGCTTGCTTTCAAATCCTTAAAATTAAGATTTAAAGAAAAAAAGGCTCATGTATTTCTCTAGGAAGCAAAAGCATCCTTTCCTGTACAAATACACTTAGAGAAATAGACTTCGGTAAAAAAAAGACAAAAAAAAAGGATTTGAATTTGTAAATTTGTGAATTTGAATTTACATATTAATATACTGACATATTCTTAACATGTGAGCCCATCTTAGGAGCATGTATCGGTCCATATAATAAAAGCCAGAGACAGATGAAGAATTTAAGTACAAGGAGAGACTTGTGGCCATGCAGTGAAATAAGAAACTAATTCAACTGTCCTGACAGATATGTCAGGGTTCCTCCCAATATCCTTTTTCAGTCACAAGAAATAAACTTGCTTGTCCTTCCCTATTTTTCTATTTACTGAAAAAGCTTATGAGAAAGAAAATTATTACTTAAGAGTTCTCAGAAAGAAGTGCAAGGTACGTACCAGTAATAGCTCACTCCACATTACACTGTTTGAAGACTTACCTATCATACATAAAGTCCAGTAATATCCTTTTTTTTTAAAAATCTGTTTTCCTAAAGTCTTAACAGAGTAATGATGCTTAAATTAACTAAACAACAAAACTAAAGTAACAACAAAATGTTTGCTGGTTTAAATTAAACATGTATTTCCAGCAACTTCCAGCACTTTTGCAAGCATGTCTTTTCCCAAAAGAGCAATCATTACCAAAATCAATTTTATGTCAATTGTCTTACCCTGTTTGTTGTTTGGGGCTTTTTAAATCAATGTAAAACTATCACCAAAAAGTTGTATCAGAGCAGTATCCAGTATGGACATTCTATCCATCCTATACCCAGTGAAGATGATTAAACGCATATAGCGCATTTTTTTTCTATTTATTCAAAAATACCTTGTCAAGATTAGTCCTTTGTATGACTGTTTCCTCTCTTTCCTCTCAGAAGCCCCTCCCCAACATATTCATATTTAGTTATGTTTTAGAAATGTACGGCTTACATATTGGTGAAATACATGCCATCAATCATTCACTTTCAAAATGATATTGTTTTATCTTCAGTCTGGCACATTTTTCTGCAACGTCATTGTTCCAAAATTATTTTCTTTTTACAATAAATGTACTAAACATGCAAAAAGGTAGTTTTAGAGTTATAAAACATTCTTACTGATTTAAGAAATAGAGCCACCTAATGCAGAATTGGAATAAATTATTTATTTTATTCAGGTTAGAACAAAAATAACAATAGGTTATTTTCAGCTCCAACGGTATTGATTTAAAAATATATTGTTATGATGTTATCTCAGTTCACACTGAGCTATCTACTTATATATCCACTGTATCAACTTATACCAATTACATTTAACTTTTTCCATAAATAGAGCTTAAATTCACAGAACAAATGAAGTGTGTATACAAAATATCACCAGAAAACCAACACCTTCCCAATATGAAAATTAAGTGGCAAAATTTTAACACTTGTAATGTTAATCAAGACAAAGATATAAACTAAAAAAATGACATGAAAGAACAAATCAGAAGAGGGAAAAGGAAAAAGTCAATAGCAGGATACCTTCTTTTGTCTGTTTTCAGCAGCGGCCAACTGAGCTGACATTCTTTCTTGCATTTTCCTGCAGTGAGCCATAACAGCTTCTAAAATGGACAGAGGGTTCATGCATATTGGCTTCTTTTCTTTATCACCAGCACCTGCCTCAAAGTCTCTCTGAAGAGCCAGAAACGGGTCACTCAAATTAAATCTTCCATATCGCTCCTGGATAAAAACTTCTCTGCGTCGGGCCTAACAGGAAAAAAAAAAAAGCATACTAAAGACAGAGAAATAAAACTAAATGCATTCTTTGAAGTACATCCACACATAGAAGAAACTTAGACTACAGGGAAAGCAATATACGCCATTTAAGGCTTTAAAATATTTTCTTTAGGTATTCATTTACAACCTCTAAAAGAAAAATATGCCTCAAAAAATCAGAAAAACACCCACAGTGCAGAGAAACACTATCAAGAATAAGAAATTGTCCAAAAGTAGAGAAGAAAAATTCTCTGCAACTTGGTTCAAATTCTGTTTTATAGAATAGGGAAAATAAAAAGAAAAAAAAAAAAAAAAGGGAGAATAACCAGTTTTGAAATACCAAAGAGGAGAACGAGACCAAATGCTTATCCAGTGGGTTAGCACATCATTTGAAAAGTTGAAGTTAAAATTTTAACATATGAAGAGTTCAGAAATGATAACACACATTTGGGGGCATGAGAAAACAAAGACAAACGTAAAAACTATGTTAGAAAAACTCCTCAAAGACTAACTACAAATTACATACCTTAGTTAATGCCCAACTTTTTTCTATATATTGTCAACAAAATTGAAATGTTGTAAATGAGAATTTGTCTGGAAGAGAAACAAGTGTGCCTACATATTCTGATGCTTTTCAGAATGCTAGTTTGTTTTTCAATGTGAGAGTATGAATAGAAATTGAAAATATTCATTAAGAATACCAGGTCTTTGGAACATAACTTCAGAAAAAGCTGACAGAGTTCACTCAGACCTAAAGTCTAGTTTGACTTACAAAGTCAGGTAGTTGATAGAACCTAGTTATTTTTTATAAAGTGCCTTGCAAGTAACCTCTAATTCGTCTAATATTTTAATCTCTTAATTTATAACTTATAAAATAAAACAGCTAGCTCCAAAAGTAATATTACAAGACTGGGGGGAGGATCTGTATTTTTAATTTGTGGTTCTTTAAGATGAAGTTACAGGACAGTATGTAGCTTAGGAATTCAACCTTCATGAAAGGAAACCATCAAAACCAAAAGCCTTACCATAAATGGATTAAATTGCTAATCAGCCAAGTAAGATGATAAATCCAAGTGGGTTAAGAATTTAAACAGAGAGGAATGCACAGCCCATTTATAAACTATCAACAACTTAAAAGCCACTTAGTTTATATAAAGTGAGACATCAAAGTAAAGGAAAAAACAGATGTAGCAGGTCTGCTGTAAGTATATAAAGAAGACCACCAAGAGCCCTCATTGTTAAATCCAAAAAAAAAGCCAAGATGATTAACTAACCTCAGAGGCAAAGGCAATCACCTGTGCCTTTATGGAAACAGATTGCCAACCAATGAAATAATGTGTATTTTCCATGTTTTTCTATGACCCATGACCAGCTGTCCTCTTGGCACATACTAAATGCATGTAATATGAATGAATATATTCTCTGAAATGTTTTCTAACATGCACAGCAATTAAGAGAGCAGGGCAAAAAGAAAAGTGTGCACCTGCCAAAATAGCAAGATGACCAGGGGTTCAAATTCATTAACCAAGAAAAGGATGAAACTATACAGTAGGGATGAGCTCTATCTGAATGAAAATCAAAACCAGAATTGAAGTGGCTATAGGAAAAAGGTGAACACTGTGGAAAAACCAGTAGGTCTCAAACAGCACATGATTTGGGATGACAGACTAGCTGAGGCCATAACTGCACAACCTCAAGCACAGGGAAAAACAGACTGGCAACTCTCAAACCATAGACAGCAAAGTCATCTAAAGATGCTTCCAACTCAGAGGGGAACTAAAACAACTGCTTCTGTGACATTATACAAGGACTATACATATAAAATACAATCATTGGATGTTTTCATGGGATGAAAATACATGATTTAAAATGAAGCTACCAGAATAAAAGACAACCCAGAAATTCAGTAGAAGGGAGATGATGAGTATTTTCCCAAAACTTAGGCACAAAGTGACAGAAAGACAAACTAGGCTTGAGTTTTTTTACAGGATTCCTCCAGTCTCTAAATAATACTTGTCCCTCTGCAATTCACTAAAGTACATCAGATGGGAAAAATAGCAATATTCGAATCAGAATTTTCTTCTCTTATCTGGTCTTCTTTTACTGAATTTCCAGTTGTAAGAATTAGTCGCAATATCACGATACCTGTTTTTCATGGCAGTCATTATCTGTGGAATATAATGTGGAAGTCTAAAATCATACTCCTTTACAGGAGTGTCTGTGTAATTTGGTGGTTGTGTCACAGCAGCACTTGCAGTGTCTCATATATAACTTCAATTGCACAGCAATATACAGAGAAAACATTTAAACTATTTATTTGTGAATAATTAACTGATTTAGTTTTCAAACACAACATTTTCAAAAATAGAATACGCACCTCCTATAGCAGGTCATGTGGACTACTGTACTGTGAAAGCTGCTATATGAATTTATAAACCATCAGCTTCAGCTTTCTGCACATACTCACTTGCTCAGCAATGAACCTTTTAATGGAAGGATTGAGATTGGAAGTATTTAATAAGTGTGAAAAGATGGCCATAGGAAATGATACCTTTCTCAGCCTTTGTCAGTGGGACACAAAATCGTAACTTAAGATTTGAGTTAAACTCTCCAACAGGTAATGAAAAGTGACAGTAGGCACACACAAATCAAGACAAAATATCTAAAACCAAAGACAAAACCCCTTTAAACAGTTAATACATGAAATTCACTACGACAACAGAGCAAAAGATTAAATTTACTTGTAACAGCTTTTTAATTTAGTTAGTAAGAACATCCATCACATTTATATAGAACTTTTAAATTCTTACAGAAGACCTGAAACACTAAACAAGGAGACTAAAATAAAGCTACTACTGAAAAAAAAATGAACTTCAAAGTTTTCTTATGGCTGATCTGTATTGTGCTAGATCAAGGACGGACTACCAAAAAAAAAAATAGATCTTAAAAATATCTTCAATGTTTTCATTTTGATCATTTCAAAAATGATCAAAAGGTACAACACAGCTTCTCTTCAAGGAAGAGCTAAGCAGAAGTAGGACTTTTCAGTGTGAAATAGAGACAAAGATGCTTGAAGCGTGCAGGCTGATAGGACAAGTAGCACTTGTCCCATAACCTAAAGAGGGAAATTTGAGTTGGACACAAATTCTTTTCACTCAGAGCAGGTAAGCACCAGAATACCTTGCCCAGGGAAAACAGGTAACTTCTATCATTGAAGATTTCCCAAGATAGATTGGATAAAGCCAACTGCAACTCAATCTATGTTTGACTTTAGTCTTGCTTTAAGAAGATTGGACTGAACAAGGTGCCTTTACACCTATGTTACCGCATAATTAGTGATTTCTTCTAGGATTGTCTTTTTTTTTTTTTTTTTCTTAGAGATAACTAGTAATCTTGTCAAATTGAGTTCTCAGAGGAAGGAAAAAACTGCCAGATATTGGTAGAACAAGTCTTATGTCTTGCTTTGGATCATGACAGTACTTCTTATGACCTGGAAAACAGAACTTTTAGTCTGGAATATTTTCAAAAATAAAAAAATAAGTACTAAACAATCCCTACAGATTATGCAGCTATACAACATAAGGGGAAGGTTGATTGTCAAGTTTTCTCTCCTAAGTCTGTAGCCAACAAGAATCTGAAGGATCGGGCTGTTGAGATAAACTGTTTCTTTATGACTCTCTCAGGGAGTCTGTCTCCCACCACATACAGCAAGACACCTCATTCATCCTACACCAACTTTTTTCAAGTTACCTCATATTATCTGCAAGCTACCTCATTCATAGAAATTTTCACTTCCTAATCTGACCTTTTTGCAGTCCCTGACCCCATGCACTGATTGACAGATGAAGATGGGCAGTGGGGTATGCAGGGAAGGAAAAAAAGGAATGAGGATATCTGTAAAATGGCCTGTGGATAAAGTTGCAAATCCAGTATAAGACCTAGTCTGTAACTATTTTTTTCTTGCATTCCACTTTAGAATAAAACAAAAACTTATTTTCACTAACCAAACTGAGAATTATGAAGTCTAATTCGACTTTCCCCCGTCATTGAAACAAGAACGTAAGGGGGTAAGGAGGTCTTCAGATAATATAACCACTTACTGTGAACTTACAGCTAAAAGCATAGAGCTAGGAAAAAGAAATATGATCAACGAATGTATATATAAATATGCCAAATAATGAAAACAAAAAAATTAATCACATAAGCTATATTATTAGTTTTATATATTTAATATTTTATGTTGATATTAGTTGTACACATTTGTTGAAATAAGTTTTCATAATTAGCAACATAATACACACAAGCTTTTAAGGTTAATACTGTATTTTTCCCTAATGTATCTCAGAGTTTCCTCTTCATTTATCTGCCAAGTTGAGAGACTTCAGCAGGTCCAAATCTTCCATGCAGCAACCAATGATAAACATCAAAAACAGGACTGCATGTCCTATACTGCCAGGGAACAATGGAACTGAATTAAAGCTGCCCTAGAACCCTTCAACAAAATTTCCTTCCTTTCAGGAGTATTTGTTGCTCTGATTAATTTCCTTTTCTACATTTATGATAATTGTTTCAACAGATGTTGACAGGTTTATATTAATATGTTCTCTTGACATATGAATTAGGGAGTGGTAAGAAGTTTTTCCAAAATTAACCAGTACAGAAGAGAAGGCAGTAAAAGCTTATTGTATGCATTGTGTTAAAGATGAGGGTTGTTAAAAGGGAGATTGATTGTATGTTAAAAGGGTAGTTGATTTTTTTAAAAGAAGAAGATATCTGAAAGAGAATACATTTATAAATATTCAATGAAATTATAGTTTCCTTAAGTGATTTGTTGTAGCTATTCAATTAAGCATAATAGAATTATCAGAGTATATACTTACAACAAAAGCAGTACTTTCAGATACACCTGCAAAATACCAGACTGAAGGATATCATGTCTTATGATGGTAAGTTAAGAATGACTCTTTAAAGAATGCTAGCAATTTTCATACACAGTTGAGTTTGGGGTTTGTTAGGTTTTTTTAGTTGTCTTTTTTTAATGCAGATGTAAATGAATGCTTTCAAGGTATCATAAGATGCTACTTCCATATAAAGTTGTATAGGAAAAACTAAAAATGAAAATGTAAACATCACTGACTGAAAAAACAGTATCTTGCAGCATGACTTCTGTCAATGAACAAGTGATGCTCAACTTCTCCTTACAATTTTGACTGTAGTCTAAATTCCTTTCTTCAGCACACTGACAGCGCATACCTATGCAAAATCTACAAGGGATTTAAATTTTAATGAACTCCAAACTGTATGAAAAATACTTTACCAATACATTCAGACTGTCTGTTTCCATGTTAAATGTCAAGTATGCTAAGACAAAAACTTGTTTGTCCATCTTAATGATGGAAAAAGGGAAATTGCCTGGAGAAGACTGACAATGGTAACAGACCACTAGTTTAAAAAAAGTGAAAACAGTAGAATTGAGAAACTGGAGGATACAATGAGCAAATTAAACAAAACCAGAATACAGGTTGACTATGCTGTGACAGACCTACATAATTGTTCTGTACTATAAAGACATGTTCTTTATGGATGACTGAGCAGGACCATGAAAGAAGTCAAGTCATTTGGTAGAGGTACTAATAAAAAAAGAAAACATACTCATTATTTTTTAATGTGAGACACACATACTCATAAAAAGCATTCAAACCTATCTTGGAGAACTGTCTCCTAACAGTCATAAGGCATGCAAATATATCAGTGAAATTTATAGCACTACAGTAAACTGCATGAGATGTAAAGTTTTCCTAGAAAAGTTGTCCCAAGCATGAAACTAATATCCCAAAGCTGCATTATTCTCTCACTCAAAATAACTCATAAAACTTTTTTGAAAATGTGTAATTTGTAAAGTATCCCAGTCTCTCAGAATCACATAGCTTTAAATCCAAGCTGTTAAAAAGCATTTTTCAAGGTAAAAGGACAGCTCTGAATAAAAGACTGCATGTGGTTTTACAAGGCTATTCACAGTATCCTTAGGAGATTTTCTGTTTCATGCAATTATCCAAATACTGTAGTTCTTTGCAAAAAGCTGTATAATTTTCTCTCCTCAGCACTATAAAGCATACTTCATAAAAGCACAAAATGCCAAACAATTAACTCAAATGTCTATGTATAGAAGGACAAACATTTAAGTAACATTTAAACAATCCTGAAAAGTATTGAAGCAGACTTATACAACCAAGGTAATGATCAAGCCTGAATTTTCTTATGGGTCTAACTCCATAAAAGGAGAGTATCATCCAATGGCACCAGATTGTTCTTACCACAATATTGTTAAGTAGCACAACCTCCTTTTTTCTCTCTCTGTTACTTGACAAAAATCTCCATGAAACGAACAGGTACAGACAGGATAGACAGGCATATGCTTCCAATTCTTCCTTAATAATTTTCTTCCTTAGAGTAATGAAAACTCACTATTTTAAGGTTGCAGATTTTAAAAGGAAAATGCCATTATTACAAGGCTAAGATCAGTTACTAACAAATCAGTCCCAACAAGAAAAAAAAAGAGTGCAGTGAATATAAAATATTCTTCACTTTGCACAATGAAAAAGGTGAAATTCAGGCCTTGCACTGAATTTTTAAATGATGAAGAGGAAGAAAAAGTTCAAGTCATAAAACAACATGTGTTTTTAATTGAGAAGAGCCATCTAGACACTCCACATAAAGAGTACATTAGACCTATTTTATGACAGCTTTGTTGTCTGGCGCTTAAACATTTGAAAATTATAGGCCAATATTTTGTCAGGAAATATCACTGTTTGATGCTCTGATTATCTAACCGCCCAGACATTTATTTCTGAAAATAATACAGATTTTCATACTGATAATGAGTGTCAGCTGATAGAAGAGACTTGAGCTCTCTGGTTACTTTAAATAACCATTTGTCATCTAGATTTTTTTTGCATGTTCAAATTTATAGTTGAAATTCATGCAAATAAATTCATAATTCTTTGCACGGAAATCTGTCAGCCATTCTTCTGAAGTGCTAAAGGAAATCTGACTTCATCTCTAACCAAAATAGAGCACTTTAACCTTCATGCTTAGCAGCGAAAAAAAAAGCTTCTTCAGCTCAATAACAAAACATACCAAAGCCCCAACAGTAAAACTTAAACTAAATCAATCTGTGCTTCTGTCTGAGTATTTAGATATTTGTATTTTCAAGCCATCAAAATCTCAGTTAAAATATCATCCCACATTATTGCTTGACAATGAAATTATTACCAAGCTTTACGTATTTTAATGCAAAAGTATGCAAATTATGAATTTACAATGCCATCATCAGGCAGAGTCATCATGGGTTCACAATGGCTGTTCAACTAGTTCCATATCCTTCTGTGTAAAGTCAATCACCTTGTGGATGAAGGGAAGGCAGTGGATGTAGTTTTCCTGGGTTTCTGTACAGCTTTTCATATTGTCCCTCACAGCATCCTTCTGGACAAGTTCTCCAGAACTCTGTGGAACCAGCACGTTCAGAGTGCATTGGGTGAAGAACTGGCTGAAGGTAGAATGGGGCTACATCTGGCTGGTGACAGTCATTATTGGTATTGCTCAGGGTTCAATCCTAGGGACAGTTCTCTTCCACACATTCATCAAAGATCTGGGTTGCAGGAGCCAAATGCACCATTAGCAAGGTTGCTGATGATATCAAACTGAGAAATGCTACTCACTCCCTTGAGGACACAAGGCTTTGCAGAGAAATCTGGACAGTTTGGAACATTGGGCAGTGTTTAATTGCAATTTAACACATCCAAATGTCAGAGGGATCTGAGGGGCTGGCTGACAGCAGGATCAATGTGAGCCAGCTGTGTGTGCCTGGGCAGCCAAGGGGGCAAAGCCCATCCTGGGGTGATCAAACACAGCATCACCACCAGCTGGGCAAACGGGGATTATCCCAATCTATTTAGCTTTGGAGCAGCCTCACTGGGAGAGCTGTGTGCAGTTCTGGGCTCCAAGCTTTAGAAGGATATGAAGGTGAGTGAATGCATCCAGAGAAGGGCAACAAAGCTGCTGGTGAAAGGGCTTGAGGGAATGTCCTGTGAGGGGTGAAAGGGACTCTGGGTTTATCAGATTTGGAGAAAAGGAGACTGAGGGGTAATCTCATTGCTTTGTACAGCTTCCTGCAGAGGGGAGGTGAGAGGGAAGGCTACTGTCTGTCCCCAAGATCCAGTGAGAGGATACACAAGAATGATTCAAAGCAGCATCAGGGGAGGATCAGACTGGACATTAGGAAGCATTTCTTTACTAAGATGGTGGTCAAACACCAGAAGAGGCTTCCTAGAGAGGTGACTCCAAGCCTGTGAGTGCTTAAGAGGATTTGGACAATGCCCTTGAAAACACACTTGATCTTTTGGTCAGCACTGAAGTGGGTCAGGCAGCTGGACTACATAATCATTGTTCATATCCCTTTCAATGGAAATACTCTTTTCTATTCACATTATAGACTTACTTGAGGTAGATTAAGAGAATTTAGTGTTTTCAAATTATTTTCAATATTGACTGAGAAGTAAATTGTAAGAGCAAAATGTATTACCTCCAAGAAGAAATTAATTCTTGATACTACCCGTAGTGAGGAATATGAATGAACAAATACATTTTACTAAATTATTTTGATTGATAGAAAGGAACATTTCAAAGTAAACAGCACTGAATTTTACATTTTGGATTTTAGGCTGTGTGTTAAACTTTAAAGCATTTTTCCAGCTAGACCTCCTTTTACAGATACCATTAAGAGTTAGCAATTTAAAAATTTTCATGTAACAGCTTATATCTCCACAAATATGTAGCTAAAATTTTACTTTGCTATTTCAGTGCTAATTCACTATAATCACTGCTGCTCTATTTTCTCAAATTTTTAATTTATTAATCAAAACGGAGCTCAGGCTTTAGTAAGAGACCTAGTGCTGATTATTTTTACTACACTGCCAGAGCTTCTAAGACAGATGTCTCTCTCTGTGAGAGCAGCAGGCGGAAGGACCTGTCCGTTAGTCAGAACAGAATCAGAATGGAGTGGGGGGGACAAATGCCTGGGGACATATACACACAAGCACAACAAAAGTAATCAAAGTATTTTCAAAGGCATTGAAAAGGAAACCACTCAAATCTCTTGCCTTATTCACAATTATTTTTTCCAGATTATTACCATATTTTTTTTACCTTGGAAGAACCAAGAACAAACCTTAACACATTTCTTCTTCAGCAACACTACGATGAAGAGACACACAAACCAAGAAAAGAAGTCATGTATTCAGTTGCACTTGAACATTGCTATCAGCAAAATTACCTGTATCATTTACTGGCATGGGGGAAATATGTTCCCTGAACTAAAAAATGGAAAATTTCAGGTAACATAACTTAGATAACAGATGACCCAGTTACATTTCTTATTGTCAGCAATGTGGGTAATGATGGCAAACAGATAAAACATTTCAAGTAAGTCACATCTGTATAATCCATAAAGATCACAGAAATGGAGAAACAGTTACATTAACATGATGTTGTAATATTTTTTTATTATTACAAATAATGTGTGCATCTATCTCTACCCACTAGTTTATGCTGGATTATGCAGAAAGGTCAAACAAGGGTAGGAGAAATCAAGTAGGAAAGGCAAAGCAATTATCCCAATAAAAAATCAGCAGAATACTTTCAGGTAAATTAGTAGTATCATGCCTGCCAACAATAAAGATATTCAGATCTTATATGAAAAACAAAAGGAGACTATGATCAGTTTCATAGTCACTGTTGGAATGAAGAGTGAAAAGATTGTTTGCAATGCAAAGCTATAGAGTTTTCATACTAGAAAACAAGCCTCATATTTTGTACTTGTGTTCTCCAGTTTCAGGAGAGCTGGGATAAAGGTATTCACCTGAGTAGTGAAGCTTAAGTTTAGTGAAGCAACACAGATATAGGACTGATTTAATATGGTTTAGGAAAAGTTTTGCATTGTTCAGTGCTTAATATCACCCGTTGGCAAAAAACAAATAACTACCATAAGAAGTGATATAACATGAATGAAAACTTATTTTGTCAACAAATTCTAGAAATGTGTCAAAATAGCAGGATCACTCAGATCATCAAAATTAATTAGTCCAGGGATTGCTGCTGCCACAAGCCCAACATCTTTTGGAAAAAGTGAGACTTGGTTCTGTTCACAAAATTACTACTACAAAAAAAATAGTATAAGAAAAGTAAATATAACACAATATAAACAAACAGAATATATAAACCCTGATCAAATCAAAATCTGAACATTAAGGCTGTAATAAGCAACACCTTTGCCTCATTACTCTAAAACTTGAAATGAATGGACATAGACATTGTTCCTAACTAAATACTACAAAAAAATAATTTCATCTACTAACTTGACTGAGGTTTATCCTTATTTCATAATTTCCTTGAAATCAATTTTAAATAGCTTGCAATTGTGAAATACTAGTTTTTGATTGACCTGTCCAGAAAATACATTAAACTCTGATTGGGAAAGTAAAAGTTCCAAGCATAACCAGACATATTGGACAGGTAAAGACAAACCAAATTATATTTAAGAGAAGAGAAGAGAAAATGCATACTCAACCATCATTAAATTCAGTTAATCAAAAGTAGTGATGAGATGAGCAAAGGCATAGTATGCAGAGATGAGCAAGGACAATCTGCAGATTATTAGCTCCCAAAAATTTAGTACAAAATAATTTTTATGCAAAGAAATTGCAATATGCAAAAATGACAGTGCAAATAAGGCATTATCTGACTTCCATTTCATGGTTCACTTCTGCCACCAAGACCAACAACTGCCGTCACACTGTCTGCAACAATAACCTTCTGTTACACACAGTTTAACATCTTCTGCTCCTCCTTCTACAGAGTTACCATTTTTCCAAGACACCTGGCTACAAAACAGGCTGCCTTACTGGTTGCCAGAAACCTCCAAAGCCACCTTCTGTGTGCCCTTACTCCACTCTGGATTGATGGGATTCATACGTATAGGAGAAATTTGGATTCACATTTTAGATTCCCAACTCAGAACAATTACTGCAGGTAAGGGTCTATAATTTATAGTATTTGTAGCTTCCTTCGACAGATTACACTTAATATATGTGAGATTTTTCTCC
The DNA here is from genome assembly GCA_016584745.2 of Phylloscopus trochilus trochilus. NCBI lineage: Eukaryota > Metazoa > Chordata > Aves > Passeriformes > Phylloscopidae > Phylloscopus > Phylloscopus trochilus. The sequence goes on along the minus strand of WQNJ02000016.1, from coordinate 25,140,421 downwards.
CTATCAGCCAGTTTGAGAACAACTAAATTACAAGGATTCACTTCCTTTTTTTCTGATAACTCCCAGATTTCTTCCCTTCTAACCCAAAATTCATTCTTAGAAGTCCTAAGTCTTACAGTACAATTCCTGCTGACTTTGTGCAGTAGTTTAGGATAAAAAACTTTATTCATACACAATTGACAGTTATTGTGTTGGTAATAACTCATTTTAATGTGTAACTTCCAGAGTACAGACAAAATCAAGTATCACCCCATGACAAGATGCAAAATACAACAAATAACACTGAAAGGATGTGGAAACTCTAAGTGATAAATCCCAGTTTTTGAATTCAAAATCTCAACCTACAGTAGGTAAAAGTCTGTCTTGGCCAACTGAAGGAAGCCCTTCAGCTAGACAGGACTCACTGGTAAGCAGACAAGTGAAAGTAGACAAGTATAGCTTGCAAGGATCTACTGCTCTCCTTGGAATTATATTTTTCCAAGGAACAGCCTATTCATTACTGAAAATGCAGAGCTGAGCATGAAAGGCTGCGCATTTTGCAAAGAAATTCCAGTATCATTCCAAATTACCCACCAAAAATCCAACATAATTATACAGTATACTATTGTGAAACGAAGATAGACTCAGGGTGTCTTAAATATTGTTTCATCTATACATATACTTACTGAATTGCAAAAGTGGTATAGAAATACACCTACTTTTGCCAGTTATCATCAAAACAGTTCATGTTTTCAATGAGATTAAGATAAAGCTATACCGTTCAGTGTTTAATCATTGTGGGTCAAAATTGAAAGACAAGTTTACTAATAAAGCCTTCCACAATGCACAGCTCAGGATTGTATATATATTTTAGAGCATGTGTTGCAATACTTTTGCAAGAAAGCAAACTAGCTTAAGCTAAAAATGCAATCCACCCTTTGTGAAAAAAAACTCCATGTGTCTATGGTCCTGCATTTTGGAAGAAGGTCTTACTTAGGACTAGCTTGCCTCACAGTCCAAGAGTAGTCTGTGAGGCAAATCAAAGCAAAGTTAGGAAAAGACAAAGGGGACAGTTTCTTCAAAATCACATTCTTAATCAGAATGCTAAGGCAGGTTCACTCAATGCAGTTCATTCACACACATTTAAAACAGGTATGTAAAAAATGGCCATTATCATCATTTATCCAGTATCTTATAAGCTACCTATAATTTCTGAAACAATCTCATCACTCTAAAACAAGTGAGCCTCCTGTGATCCTCCCTTTGGGAAGACATGTTAAAATACTGAATTTCTCATGCAATTGAATACTGATATCCCAGTAAATTCTAAAGTGATTATCAGGAGAGCTGGAACCTGAAAACTGGCATTCAACATACTGTGCATTAGCTATGTCAAAGAAACATCGTGCAAATCTACACAGTCATCACTATACTCCCTTAAAACCTTTTTTTTTTTAATCTTGCATTTTTAGACAGCAAGATTTTTAAATAAAGTTAATAGAACAGGTTACTAAACTTAAATGTGAGTATGAGGTATTGTTACAGGATGCATTAATTTCTGTCTTTTGACCTACGTATTTCATTACATTAATATTTGTACCCTCATTATAAAATTCTTCAAGAACCCATATACTTTTGCTAGGGCAAGTCACAAATAATCTTACATGGATTTCTATTTGGACATAATACAGAAACTATCATTTATTTGTAGCTCCATTGATCAAGCTGCATGCCTGTCAAAATGCTTAGATTCAGGGAGATAAAATTCAGGCAGAAATAACTTCTACAGCAGAGATTTTTTTCTTATTATCTTTTTATAAATTTAGATAGTCTAACTCAAACTCTCTGGGCAGTTAAATTGGCGATGTCTGACTTTCTCTAACTCTACAGTTCCTATACAGTGCTCAATAAAAGACAGCACAAATCTCTGCCTTCCTTTCAACTAAGGCCCTAACAAACAGTATGAGTTTTCTTACTCAGCTGCCTGGTTTTATGGCACTGCCTATTCTTGAAATGCTTAGCATTTTGTCAGATTTTGCAGAAACTAGGTGAAAGATTAAACAGATGTTGGTACAAATGCATACACAGAAAATAAGCTTTCATGTTTTAGGCTGTTGCAGTAAAGAGTAAATACAGTAGGGTTTTCCAACACTGAAGACACCTACAATGTCAACACCTACAACCAAGTTCATGTTGCCATTCACATACTGTCTTCCTGGCTCAGCCAGCACATATACAGAATCTGTTGATTTAGAGCTGGCTTAAGTTCAGAGAAAGCTCATTGATATTGTGGTCAATTTTAATTAACCAAAAATATATACACTGTTGGTACTGGCAGTTCTTTTAGACATTTTTTTTTTTAACTCATTAGTGATTTTTCTCAACAATCAAATAAAGTTGTTCTAAATCCATGCAATGTGGTATATTAAAAATCTAGTAGGGTAAGAATTTGACTTTTTTTTTTGTTCAAATTAAATAATGTTTACCGTAGAAGCAAGCATACATTTTCAATTTACCATTTACCACCTAATGAAATCTAAATAAGCAAATAAACATATTTTTACAATAAACAGAAATCCCAACTGAATGGGGTTTTAAAATTTTAGATGAAAAATAACCTACAAATGATTTAACTTTATGGGAGAATTACCACAAAAACCAGTATTTAGTATTTACAATCCTATTCTTGATAGCCACATCAATTACCACATCAATTTCTCATGAGGGTCAATGCACTTTAAAAAAATCCTCTAGAAAATAAACAGCCACAGCAACCACCTTATGTCTGGAGAAAAAATAACAACAAATGAATGCTGTATTTGAGATCACAATTATGGGAGGCCAGAACTGTGCTTTGTTTATATGGCCACATTACCTCCACATTAGGAATAAATTTTCCCCTTATTACAGGCAGATAGTTGATTTGGATAATTGAGACAGATGCAGGCAGCAGCTATAGTTAAGTCTCCCTCCATTTTTAACTATATGGACTCTCAATAGCAATTAATCAGCAAGTTACTTCTCATTAATGAAATAATTTTCATGATTTAAATGTTAATCTGAATCTAATTTTAATTGCAGCATAACCATGATTATGAAGCTACTAAAATACAGAAATTACAGATTCAAAAGAGAAATCTTCTTAGTCACTTGGTGTAGTAGTTACACAAAATCAGAACGATAATGAGAAAGATTTACACAAGGATCCTTTGAGGTGAATCCTGATGTTCTTCTCCACAGCAACTTATGACTTGGAGAATAAACTTGGAAATTTGACTCTAAGCATCACGAAGCTCTACTTTTCCAATTCTGTTGGTTTTCACAGGACTGAACTTGTCCAGCAACTTAAATTGCTCTGATTGATAATTGATCTAACTACTTCAAGCAGGAAGCAGTTGTGCATATTATAAAGGAACAACAATGTATTGTGGAAATGTGGAAGTAAATAGATGACATCTCCATATTTCTCACAAATTTCTTCTTGAAGTTTTGGTTTTATTTTAAAAGTGGTCTTCCACTGTCTAAAATGTATATAAAATCCAATGGAAACTCTGCAAAAAATCATGAAAAAAAGGCACAATAAAAAGTGTGACACTGCGGTTGATTCTTTCTAATTTATCATGTGGCACAAATTCCATTACCATAATAAAAATCAACACTTTACTAACTTATCTTCCCTCCCCACCCCAGCCCCCAGGATGACAATTTAATTTAACAAGATTTTTTCATGTAATTTCAAATTGCTGGCCTTTCATTTAAGATTTCTTAAGAGGAAAGGAAAAATACACATTTTCTAGCGTAGTGTTGGAAAGTATCAGGCTTTGACCTATCATAGAAACTGGGCTCTGAAACAGCCCCAAACTATTGTTAGGGAAGTTACTGAAATACTAGCAGAATTACAGAATTCCCACCACAAGCCAACTCCCCCAACACACAAAAACAGGCTCACAAACTTTTCCTAATTTTGAAACAGACCACCATCTCTTTTTGAAATAATGTTAGTCTTTTCCCTTACATGAAAATCATTTCCTTCTTGCTTTAAGGATATGCAAACTATCTATGCCTGTTTGTTGCAGCAAATCAAAGAACCAAATCTGACATAATTCCAGTGGAATTCTCTTGTTATACATTTTTATATTTGGCAAGCTAGTTGTTTATTCTTGTGTGCTGCTTGGAGAATCCAGCTGCTAATACTACTGACTTGTGGCTTCCCAACTAAAAAGCCAGAAGACCCAAAAGTATCATACTACACCAGATCAGCCTACAGTTCTTCAGCAGGTATGGCTTCCAAGTCTCCCAGTACTTGTGCAGCTAACCAGGCAAGCTGCCAGGAAGATTTAAGTTACACACAGAGCTTGTTTAGAGTAACTAGAAATTCAGATGCAGGAGGAAAAAAAAAAACAAAAAACAACCAAACAAAAATATCCCACTCCCCTCAACTTTAACTTTCAACATTTAAATATCTTATGTGAAATAGAGCTACTTCTTATATTTATCTGTGTTAATCAAAATCCACTGAATGCATACTACCCATTTCAGCAGGTGCATGTGAATTTGATATAGACTTTTTTTTCTCCTGGGACTGCACTACACTGAGTATTTAATGTTTACTATCATTAAATGCTTACTGCATTTTTATTTTTTCCCTTTTTTTTTCCTGTTTTGCTCCATTTCAATATATACATTTTTATATGTAGTGTAGTAGCTTGTTCCTGAATGTTTACTAGAAAAAACTGACTGAATATTCTACTTGCATTCCTTCAAAGTTAGAAGAGTCAAAAAAAGAGATTCTGGATGTGTTGTGCACACTATTTTAACTTTTATAAAACTTTACCTGGCAGAAAGGGAAAATAAAATTCCTAGTCCAGGAAAATGAGCTATGAAATTGTGAAACAGCTAGATGAAAAGGCAGTATATTTCAACATATGCATATAACTGAGGGCCAAACACAAAATAACTTCAAAGTGCAGTAATACTCCAGAAAAATATTGCTCCTACTGTCTTACTGTCATTACAAAATGAAAATTACCATTTATAAGAGAGATTTAATTCATGTACATCAATGACAGCTACTTTAAAGCTCCATTTGCAACAGGTGATCTGAAGCCATCAGGAACAACTTAAAACTGAATACAAATGCATTTACCATTGTTACTGTGACATTTCAATTGGAAAACGTTCCCTCACTACTTGATAATCATACATACTACTAAAAATAGCATTAGATGTATTTTATTACATTAAGGTTTTGCTTTACAATACTTTCAACACCTTAAAGAGCACAATTTTCCCTTATTCAACCATGAAGTTATACATACTTTTAAACCATAGAATACTGGTTTTCCCCCAAACCTGCAGTCTGTTTGGCAGCTCTGTTAAATTTTATTTGGTTCCAGTTCAATATTAAAATCAATATGGTCATAAATAAAAAATATTTTAATCAAAGTCGTTTTGTTTGTATATTTCCAATCAACTAAGTTGCCTTTCAGACTGCAGTCTTCTGAAGCAGAAAACTACATATGCCTAACAGTAAAAACCTAACCAAATACTTGCAAGTGCTGTTAGGAGCATGTATCTTGTATTTCACCTTTTATTAAAAAAAGGCAAACAAACAAAAAAGCCACAAAAAATATTTCCCAAAGTGGATATGACCACCTGATTTTTGTCCCTACTTCTGTCTCACTGAAAATGAAAGCACTGAATAGAAGGTATGACTGAATATAGCCCATTAGAACAAATTACAAATTGACTCAATTTTCCTTTGAAGTTATTTCTTCCTTTCACAAATAATAGATTTTAGGATACAAAAGAAGTTAAAGAGAAAGCAATGGCACAGGTTTTTCATTTATTTCTTTGAAATTTTGTTGGTGTTTTAGACCAAAATTACATTAAATTATCAAACGGCTACAACTAAACACGAACCTATTTTGTGATCACTGAGATTTAGTCAACCTAAAATTTTAAAAATCATAATTTACTCTTCTACTAACAATATTCTACGTACGGTATAAAGGAAGTGGCAAAAGAGAATTTCAAAAAGAGTCTAAAAGCAAATCACAAGAGCTGAGTAACTTACCCGCAAGGCTTCGATCACAAGGTCTCGTGCTTCCAGTTCTCCTTCCATTACACTCAAAAGCATTCGCAGTTCTGACTTGCTCAGGTTATCCACATCGAACTCTCTTGTCTGTAAGAAACAAAACACTGATGAACGCACTGACTACAATAGTTCCTGTAATTGTGAAACTGAGACGTGTCAGCATCCAGTTGTTAAATGTTGGTATCTATTTGTACTATATAAAGTCAAAATTAATAGCAAATAGTCTGATTATTATTATTTAAAGTGAATAAATTAAAGCCCTCCCATATTATATTGTTTCAGATTGCTGCAAGGGATCAGTCCTGCAAAGTCTTGTGAATGATAAAGGTGAAATGGTAAAGGGGTTAACTTTGTGACTTGCAGCTGTGCAGCTTCACAGAGGCTGAAACAATTCAACAGATGTGAAATAGCACTACAGGGAGGAAGGAAAGAGAGGGGGAAAGGATCTTAACCACAGCACACCTCAGGCACCTGTGCAAACAGTGACCAAGTTACCACCATACACATGGGCTGAATGTGAACTTTTGAAAAACTATTTGTGAAAAGACATGAAATCTTATATGTATGCTTTATTTGCAGTCTCATTTGTTTGCCTGGAGGGAACAGCTCAGGTTTAAGAGGCACTAACAAACAAGAGTTCATAGCCACAGTATCAGTCCACTTCACAGTTACTAAGAACAGTGTGGGTCTGACTGCCACCCTGAGCACGACAGGAGAATGAGTTTTTACTGATGAATAAAATCATTCCAGTATACACATACTCAGTGTATAGTGGAAATATCAGCAAGGCTTCTGTAAAACCAAATTCACCTCACACGCTGCTACAGTTCATGTAACAATGTCAACAGGCACATGATAAAGTGGATCCACTGGACACTAACGTATTTGAATTTTCCAAAGTTTTGGACAAGGTTCTGTATCTGATATTATAGAGAAACTCCTATCCAAACGTACAGAAATAGAAGACACTTCATAGATAGAAAACAAACATTGTGGGTAACAAGCACTCTCCAAGATGGAAACAGGTAAGCAGGGGGCACCTCTGGGACCAGCCTTATTCAAGTTCTTAATCAGTAACCTGGAAAAAGGATAGAGAAGAGGCATAGGCAGCTATTTCATGTGGAAGCTGGTACATAATTCTTCACTTACAGGTGAACAATCTCATTTTACTGCTATATAAAACCCTGGTAAACCCACATCTCAAGTTCTGCATAAAGCCTTCCTCTAAAAAGTGTAGAATTGGCCAACAGAATGAAAAGAAGTACATATAGTACTCATATATGGGGAAACACTACAAGGCTGGAAGTCTTGATTTTGAAGGTGTGGTGAGGCAAATGTTATAATATTCACAAAGGTAGAAAAGATTAATACAAATCTGTTGTTCACCATCCAGAATGCTAAAACAAGTAGGTACTTAATGAATTTACAAGGGGATTACTTTCAGGGAGAGGAAACAACTTTTATTCCATGTACTAGACTCAGCTGCCCAGATTGATTTTCAGTATGCTATTATTCCCTGTAAGGTAAACACTAGACTCCTAGCTATGATGTAGATGTGTTTATGAGAAAGCCCTGCAAAGCAAACACTCAGGTATCTTCAGTATGAAGTAATCTGCTGCCAAATTAGGTGAGCAATGTATCTGGATATACTGTCTATTTTCCCCAAAGCACGTACCATCTAAACATTCAGCTACTCAGGAGCTTAACTTTAGTAGAGAAAAACCAAGTAAAAATTAAGGCAAGTACCATTTCTATTTTCTCAAGGCTAGAGGATGGCAGAACAGTTGTTCTTCCCTCATGCTAGAAGGCCATAGACCTAAAATACCCCAAAGCTGGATCTGTGTTAGCATTACTGTGTTACATATTTACTTAGCAGTTGAAACATACAGAAATACACAAATGGCTAGTGAGAACCGTGTGCCAGAACTTCACTATTTACATGCAATATATGTTGAACTGAGCTTGCTTATTTAGGTGAGTAACACAGATCAACCTCCTTGGACAAGTAGGACATCCCAACCTTCAGGACTATGAATCTTGAATATCTCCAGTGACAGAGTCTCCTTAGCCTCTCTGGGGAACCTGTTCCAGTGCTCAGCCACCAGCACAGTAATGCAGCTCTTCCTCATATTCATGTGGAACCTCCTGTGCATCAGGCTCTGCCCAGTGACTTTTACTACTGTGTGGCACCGCTCAGCACAGCCTGGGCTCCGTCCCCTTGGCACCCTCCCTTCAGACACTGATAGACATGGATGAGGTCCCTCCTCAGTCGTCCCTTCCGGAGGCTGAAAAATCCCCTCAGTTTGTCCTCATAAGAAATGCTCCAGTCACCCTAAGTCTATTGAGTGTAACTGTTTTGAAGATGGGGCCATCCATTCTAACCAGAACTTAAGCCTGAACAAGTTATCTTTTATTTTTGCTGCCTGGGTCAGCTATTCCTCTAATCCAAAAAGCAGCTCTTACTCTCCATGCCAATGAATCAAGAGGAACAACTGGTTTCTTTGAAGGCTTTATTCCAATATATGCTGCAGCAGCCTCACACAGTGCTCCTCACAATTCTATATAATGTTCACTGATCTAAGGACATAGATAAAATGAGAAGTCACTAAACTTATACTGCTCCTCATGTGATCTAGAGTCAGTAGAGTAGATTTTACCTTACAGGCTGCAGCAGTTTTCACTCTTGGCATTTCTAAATTTAATTCAGGGACCCACTGAATTAAATTAATTTAATTTAATACAAGGACCCACTTATCCACCATCCTTCCTCTGTGAACCACTTCACAAAACCTAATACCTCAAGAATAGGAATTGATTTCTTCATACAACTTCTTTTGTAGTAGAGAATAGTCTTCATTTTTCAGATGGAAAACTAATACAGGGATATATTTTTTTCCAAAAACAGAAAGTAAGCAATATAACACATAATATTCAGTAACAGTTTTTTAAGTTGTCATTTAATGGTTTATCCACTGCATTATCTTCCCATTTTAAAATATGCTTGTGTCTTCTACAAAAAAACCAAAACAAACAACAACAACAAAAAATCCAACAAAAGCAAAACAAAACCAAAAAACCCCAACAATAAAAAAAGCATTCAAGGCTTCTGATACCCACGGACAAAGTTAAGAGGGGTATCCACAAAAGTACAGTACACAAAATGTGATCCTACTCTTTTGCCCAAGTCAGTAAATTCAGTGTGTCAGGAGGGATAACACAAGGCAGATCTCTGTCAAAAGACTGTCCATCACAGGTGAAACATCTAGTATCAGCAGTCTTTCCTGACATATAAATGAAAATATTCTTTCATTCTTAATAAAGCAGAGACTTTCTTCAACATATGTGATGCAGTGATGAGATTTTTAACTAAGCATCTGATTAAGCAATTACATAAATTTTGTTCAAGTGAACACCTTGAACTACAACATAAAAGACAGCAAAAATTAGCAGTTAAGTATGCTCTTTGGTAATTTATGGTTAGAAATAAATAAACACAAGGACACTTTAACAGAAAGACATTCCAACAAGATATTCAAATTAGTATCTATATTTTTAATTAAAAAAAACCAAACAACCACGAAATAAGAGCTAGCAAAACTTCACATCTAAACAATTCTAGCATATGAGGCTAAAAACCCACTTACCCAAGCATCCTATCTCCAAAAGCAGCCAATAAGGGATGCCTTGAAATCAGGACTAGAACAAAACAAGCCCATAATGATACTTCTCAACCTCCAGCAATTTTCAGCTTGTTCCCCTTCTTCTGAGCCAGAAATTGTGATTTTGTATGTAACAGCCCTCGGCTGATGTATCTGTTGTGAACCTGCCCCCTTGTTTTTGAATCTTTATGTAATTTTAGCATCCACAGTATTCCAGAGCACAACTACACATTTTGTGTAGAATTACCACCTTTGTTGTCTTTTACTTTTGTCTGATGCCTTCTTTTATAAAGTATGAAACTGTCCACAATCAACTGGAAAAGACGCACAAACAGAAAAAGTGTTAATTAGGATGAAAGAGAATACCATCATTTTTCCAGTCTTGTTTATGAATAATTTTATGCTCACTGAGGTTTTTTTTACCCCAACTTTATTTGACAAATTCTGAAATTGGAATGACTACTTTTTTCCAGTACTTAAATGTTATCTTCAACTTGTTCACTAAGAATAAGCAGCATTGAATCCATGCACACAGGATAAGAGGGTGCATGGCAGCCACTGAAGACACTACCACGCCTTCCCCCCATGCAAATCTCTGAATCAGCACTCACAGAGCTGTAACACAGCCTACCCTAACTGGACCAAAATACATTGTTTAAACATTTGAAATATTCTCAAGCACAGTTGTAAAAATGTCCTAAAGACTTGAGTAGATAAAGCATATGATGAAATAAAACTATCCTCCCTCTTAAACACTCCATGCCATCTTCTGGGTATCAAGATGCCAGTCACGGCAGGCTTGCCCCAAGTTCTTATTCAGATGGAGCATTGTTTGGCCAAGTCATAGGAAAAAACTGCTGGCTAGATCTAGAAAAGTAATCTTCCAGTGGAGCACTGAGTCTTAGATCTCCAGAAAATAAAGACTGCATTAGTAGCTCATGGCTTGTGTCATCTGGGGTTTCACTAGAATACCTGTGGCAGAGTGACAAGTTGTAAAAATTTAACCATCAAATTAACAGCTATGTAACCAAGCCAGCCATTGTATTGCTTTTACAACAGAGATATGGGAATACATTTGTCCTAGAAGATATTTTGTATATACAACCAAAACACAAGACAGCTTCTTTATCTCTCTTTCAGATTTTAAAATGTTTGGCTTATTTGATCTAGAAGAAAAAAGTACCTGAAAAACACTACTTCAGTTCTCTCTGTATCTAAAACTCCATGTTATTTTTCCAGATCAGTTTTGTAAGGGGTGTTATGTTGCCTGGCAGCAAGTACACTGACAATAGAGCAAACAGCTAATTAGGTAAAACTCATCCGGCTACATGCATGTGCATCACAAAAACCATACAGGCACAATGATACCAGAATTGCTGCAGACGAATATAAGCTCTGCCAAGCCAAAAGGAAGAAAAATCCTGAAGAAGAAAAATCAATTCTGAATAAGAGAAGGACTACTCAGAACAGCAGTGATCAAACTGGAGAGGCATTTTCCAGCCTCCATTGCCTTTGAAAAAGACAGAAAAAAGATGAAATAGGAAGGTCAGCATGAAGCACAGGAACAGAACGGAGTCTTTCTCTCATGCAAAGCAATTAGTGTAGTTACAGTCTGATCCATCACACCACTCTAAAAACAAACAAAACCTAACCAAACAAAAACCCCACCCAAACAAAACAACAAAAAATCCACAAAATCGTGTGAGATTGGTAGTGCCAATAGTTTGGTTTTGCTGACATAGCCCAGTGGATAATACTGGCAACCTCAGGAACCAGAAGTGCTGTTCATTGTGCTATTGCAGCAACTATTAAAAACTTCGCTGCCTTCAGCAGAAGGTGGAAGAGATAGGTAAAGTATAAAAGCCACAACTTTGTACTTTCCCTAAACACAACACAGGCGAAAAACAAGTTAGCTGTGAATTAATCATAAATGACCATAGGAAACAAGCTCTTTCTTGCTCAGAAAGCTTTTTAGAAGATGGGTAATAATCCAGGACCTGGGGAAGAAACCTGTGGAGCATAATTGAGGACTGGAAGGGTGGAAGTGGGACAGGGATAAGTATAAAAATGGTGTACAAGAAGACACATAGGGAAAAGCTGTCAAAAGTAAAAAAAAAAAAAAGTATTTTCAGAAGCAAAGGGAAAGGGACATATTGACATTATTACATATTTTGAGTTCACATCAATACACAGCAGAATCCTCTTGAGGATTCACATAGCAGACTTCCCAGATAAGGTTCTAAAAATTAAAAAGGTTTGCTATTACTTATCAGGTTATACAAAATAAACTTCTAGTATACTGATGGCCTCACATCTGCCAGGCCCATGAAACAAGTGTACCAGAGAAACACAAACATTTGTATGTTTTACATACAAAAAAAAAGTAACATACATACCAAGTATGTTTCCCAGATAGAACTCATCTGATCAAGTATAAATATCTATTTTCACTATTTCTCTTTAGTTTCCTATAGAGAACTACTTAGTATGATTTGAAATGTCCCAGGTTCAGAGATAGCTTTTCTTGGACAGACAGATTTGATACAGAACTTAGGAGAACCCTCCATGCCAAGTGGACTAGTAGCCAAACTCCAGCTGGGATACTCTAGAGTATTACATATGGACCACTGAAGGTGAAAATCTAAAGGTGTGTGTCTTGTATGTATGTAGGTGAGGTACCTAATGCAAGCCAGGTACCCGATGTCCCTTCATCTTCAATGGAGAACTAATCAGCCCAGTCAAACAAACAAAAAAGCTGTTCAGCTAACCACCACCAGAACTATTTGCTCATAGCTCCACTGACTGTAATAGGATATTAAATACTGTGCACACACATAGACACCTAAATTTCAGTGTCTTGAACCCCATTCATACCTCTACCCATACCTTCAAGAGTCAGCTGCCTAAGTCACTTCACTCAAAACCAGTGAAGTTCACAAACCTGTTTCTAAAACAGGTAATTCCTTCTAGCCACTTACTTCACGCCACCAAGTACAAAAGGAAGTGGGTATGTGGTCAAGTGAATCATAGCCCTTTTCAAATAAAGAAAACTGCAAACAGAAAGACTGCTAAAAGAAGTGGTTATAATATCCACATAGTATTCGTGAATACTTCAGGGGAAACCACAGTTTATTGCTTTGCCTGTGGAAGGCTTGTTCTCTCGTCTAAAACCAGGGTAAGAATCTGTGATCCCACACCTCACCAGAAATTATCTGATGCAAAAATACATGCCCATTTCCCACCACATCCAAGATGAACTTAAGAAGATATAATCTTTAGGAATGATCTTAGGAACAGAAACAGAATGGTATGAAAGCAGAGAAATATCTTTCAAGGAAAAGCAATGTCGTTGAATTTGCTCCCCAACTAACATGGAATTTTTTGCTGAAGAGAATATTATCTGATGTTAACATTCAAGACTCATAAAATCTCATAGTCATACCTAAGGGATTGTGAAGATACCATATATGCATTTAATTATAACATCCAGTAGCTCAATGACTTTTATTAGATTGTTCACCACAAGAAGTTACCCACTTATTCTGCCCTCCTCAAGCACACCTCCCCAGCTTTCTGAGTTTTTCAGAAGGTTTTCTTTAAATGGTGTGGGGGAGGTTTTGGTTAGCTATTGTGGGCTTTCTTGGCTTCAGCTAACAGCAAAACTTTTAATAGTTTCAACATTAACCATAAATATACCTCAGAGCTTGGAAATTAGTTTTGGAAACAACAACTAAAAAACCCCAAACAACCAGCCCCCAACCCCTCCAAAATTACTAAGACACTAACCTTTATACACACCCAGATATTGTCACAGCTGTTAAAACATTTCTGCAGTCTATTAAAAGCCACAAAGATACTTCACCATTTTTTAGCTCAGTGCAAGTTGGGCTTCTATATAGATTGAGGCCCACAAATCTTCCATAAACATGTTGAAATTCTTAGATTTAATGGGCAATTTCTGTTCAGAAAGTTGCTTTCAAATAAATCACTTCTAAGGCAAATAGTATATGATTAGATACAGATGTGGGTACACGCTGTTGAAGCTGTTTTCCAGAATTTTACACCTTATTTTCTGTACCTATAAGAGAACCAAAACACAATGCCCAAGAAAGCTCCATTTGTACATACCAGTACATCTTGCCTAAGCCTACTTGACAGCTTCTGTTTTACATGTTCAAAGGTTATGCAGGTGTTTTAAATCAATTGTTCCTTTTCTTAGGGTAGGAATAGGTGCACAACCAGACAGCAGCAAACTGATGTCTTCCTGAGATCTTTCCTTCCTGTCCCAATTTCCATCTCTGTTCCTATCCTGGTATATCCCCTCTGAGGCCAAAGCAATGCTTACACAAATTAAGTCAAAGCAGTTGGGAAAGCAACAGAACTTACTGCATCCATCAGCTTTATACCTCCCATGCCACTTTCACGTGTCTGGCTCAGAATTTCCACCTCTGCACTCCACCTCTAATGACAGACAGTGTGACAGTCCATATTTGGAAAAGAAAGGAACGTTTACAAAGTGGACTGCACTCAGTGGCTTTCTTTTCTCATCCCTGAAGATCTTCACAACATAGGAAGACAGGATGTGCTGCAGGTTGTGGAGTAGAAGGCATAGAAAAGGCAGCGCTGTAGTTTGGAGAAGGGGGAGGAGAGGAAGAAAGGAGGTTTGAAGTGTCACTGCAAGATGGATTGAGACCACAGAGAAGCAGGAGAACTAGAACAGACAGACCTGTGCTGTCTCTGCATGTCATCTATACGCTGAAACTCAATGGCATCACACATCTGACTAGAAGATAATAACTTCTCTAAATGATAATGCTACACCAAAAACTTGTATTCAGATGAAAACAGAGTTTCTAATGGTCCTTTTGTAAGTGACCATTTTCGAGGATATAATCTCTCGTAAAAGATACAGTCTTTGCTTTTTAAGGCTATGGCCTCATTTTCTGCTACTTGCAGTAGTTTTCAGGTAGGAATCTTTCCTACTGATCTAAATCTGCCTATATAATTGGCAGATCAAGCCATAATTTAGCATTTCACCATGCTGACCAGAATGGCAGTTCTACTATGAATATTCTTACAGATCGATCCATAGCGATGACACCCACCTAGGCATAAAACACCCCACAATGTCACCACAAAGTATCATGGAATTTCTCTCAGTTTATATATATATATATTTAGTATTGACCGTTTTTTGTAGTGTAACTTTTTTGTACTGTTACATGACCCACAGCAACCCAGAGCAATCCTCTGGGGTATGCACACATTCTCAATGCAATTTTGTAGCAACACCCTTGCTCACTTTACTAAAGTCAAGATTCCATTCTATCAACATCCACTATATGTACAGCTTTACAGACAGTAGAAGGTACTGTCTTTGAGGGGAAAATAGCATTTATACTTTTGATCACTGGTCAAGCAAAATCAAACCCAAAAATTTTACTGAATAATTTCAACAGACTTCATGGTTGATATAACAGGCTTTACATAGGCTTTGTTAAATCAACACTGAAGATAAAGTCAACCCTCTGCACAGCAGGCTGATGTTCAATGTTTCAACAAAAAGACTGTCAAACTGGATTATTTCTTGCTATTATATAATCATTATTGGTAGACATTAGGCAGATGGAAATCGTTCAAAGATGTTTTAAAACACACACATATGTTTTCTCTCAATTCTAGTCCAAGCTGCACCAACACAATTTCAGTGACTTCAGTGCAATCATGCTGAGCAGGTATGAAAAAGGACCAGAACTACTTCCCTGCTATTTTTCTCTGTCATCCTCACCATATAAAAATATGAGTACCTTGTGGGAAAGAAGTGATGGGTTCTCCAAAGCTGTGCTTTATCCAAGGAAACTCAGAATAACAAGATTATCGGCTTTGTTCCTAAATGTAACAAACTACACAACAGTCTAGGCTTTTTCTCCTTTATCAAAGGAGAAATTTGATTCAAATTTCCTGGTGAATGTAAAAAAGGGAGGGGAGCACTTCCTTTTCTACAGTGCTTCTAATAAGAGCAGAAAAAGTCTTTATTTTCCAGTGATGTATCAAGACACAAGAACAGTATTTAGTATCAAGAAACCTTACTGTACTGTCCTGGGTCACACACCACCTGCTTATAGCATAAAACTTACACATTAACACATTACTAATACAAATTCTGTTATCACTGCTTTTTACTGCACCATTTGTGCAATCAGGATTCTGAGAAGTTAAAAAAAAATTACAAACAGAGCAAAACTAAAACCTGAAAAAACCCTAACCTAAAACTGTACTGAAAACAGTATTTTGTTATAAGCTGAAGTTTAATGTAACAAAAGATAGTCATCTGAATGATTATGGTAATCCAAAAAGTAAGGAAGATGATTCAATTCATAATTCTGTATCTCCAGTTTCAAGACAGAAAATAAAAGCTATTCATACTAACCCTTCAAAAGAATTAACTATCATAAACATATTTTTAAAAGTATTTTCATTGCACAGAGGTTTTCTTTTTATTTTCCTGTACAAAATTAATCACAAATAAAATGTTTATACTGGTAAGGAAAAAAACATAGAAAGAAAATTAATGACTGAAAGCAAATTAAAAAGGAAAGCAATAATTTTAAAATATTTTGTCATTTCTCAAGTACAGCTATTCTTTTAGTTAGAGAGAAACACACAGTTTACATCCTAGCATCTCTTCACTTTTAAAAACATATGTTAAAATGAGCGTGCAGTGGAGAACTAGCCCTCCCACCTTTCACAATGAGAACACCAAATTGCACTGCCTAACAGTGCAAAATTGAAGTGCTGGTTGATTACAGGTTACTTGTTTGATATTTTAAAACTGAAAATTAAGGCAGTATTAATATGAATCTATATAATAAAGAATTTAGTATAAATAATTTTGGTCAAAACCTGGGCTTTTAAGTATTTAAGCTTGCTTTTAATAATTCTTACCTTAATATTCATTTATGTCATGGTTATACAGTTGTTTTAAAAAACAGTGATGTTATAAATATGCACTGCATAAATTTGCTTTTTTTAAAGGAAAACTGGATTTCCACAACACTGCAGATTTTAAGACACACAAGGACAATTACGGACACAGTTGGAACAAGGTTTCATAATAAGAACTAGTGCCAATTTGGAAGTAAATAAGATAATAAAAAATAAAATGCTAGCAATAACCTGAATCTCAGGGAAACTAGTGCCCCTCCCTTCGGGAGTCATCGCCTTCAGGAACGATCCCAATCAGAATGGGCACCACCGCGGTTTTACTGCCCTGAACTTCGCATCTGGCTACGAGACCGAGCAGCTACACCCTGACTCTGGACCTGCGGCTGTCGGCCCGGCGAGTACCCAGGGCTGGTTCACCCCGGGAAGTCCCCGGACAGGCTGGACCTCGCCAGGTCTGGGACGCACCGGCAGAGGGAAAGCCGCCGGGCTGATAGAGGTCTGCCAGAGCACGGGCAAAGAGCCGCGGCCCAGCAGCGGCGCAGACCGCCCGAGAAGACGAGCCCTGCAGCCTTGCCTGGGGTGGTGTGGAGCAGGAGAGAGGAGCCCAGCGCTGGCCCAGGGGAGCGCAGCCTCCCCCGACACGGCTTTAACCATCGGCAGGCACGGCACCGCAGCCCTCCGCCTCCCTCCCAGCCGCCTCAGCCACCCGCAGAGGACACGCCGGCAGGGAGGGGGTTCTGCTCGGCTTTGGAGCATATTTTAAGCAGGGAGCCAGATCCTGCCCCTGGGGCGCGGGCCCTGGCAGCCGAGAAGTCTCCACACACCCGGCGTTCGGGACGGGGGGAAAGGACGGTGCCTCTGCGCCGAAAACGCCTCACGAAAGGCAGGCGAAAGCCGAGCCCTTGCGCGCCCGGCAAAGGGTTAAAGAGCAACATTTCCCCCCGCCCCGGTCTGACAGGTCCCGCCGCCCCAGTCACTGTCAGCACCTCAGCCCGCCCGGAGAGCGGGGCGCAGCCCCCTGGCTGTGCGAAGCAGCGGGAAAACGGGGGTGGGTGCGGGAGAGGCGAGACGGGGAGCGGAGCCCCCTCCATGCCCCTCACGGGCGCCGCACGCCGTTCCTCGCGCCGGAGCGGCGGGAACAATGGGGGCGAGAACCCACCGCCCCCGCGGAAGGAAGCGGGAGAGCCGCAGGGAGGGAGACCCCGCGCCTCCCTCTGTTCTTGCCCGGGGCGGGATGGGGCTCGGCGGCGGGTCCCACAGCGAACCCCGTCCCGCCCCGGGGGAGAAGGAGGGAGGAGGGACGGAGCGGCGGAGGCAGGTCTCCAGGCACCGCTTCGTCCCAACCCCACGGGTGAATCTTCCTCGTCGCGGTTGGGTCGCACCCCCGTCTCCCGCCAGGCCGATTACCGCTGCCGTGGCCGCCGAGTCCTCCCGCTCTCCAGAGCCGGGCTCGCCGCTCGCTCCCTCCGTCGCCATCTTCCCGCTGTATCGGCTCCGGCGCGGAGCGCGGTGCGGAGCCGAGTGGCGGAGCCGCCGCCGCCAGGCGCTTAACCCGCTCCCCGCCGGCAGCGATCCCGCCGGCAGCGGGAGCACTTAACCCCTGCGGCGCCGCGCAGGCGGGGCTGCCGAGCCGAGCCGAGCCGCCCCCTGCGCCGGCAGAGGTGAGCGACTCCCGCCGCCGGGCGCTCGGGCTTCCCCACCCACCCGCTCCCCGTCCTCCATAGGGCGGCCCGGAGACAGGCGGAGGGGGAGCGGGACCTCGCCGCGGGCGGCCGGCGCGCAATGGTGGCGGAGGGGAGTGTCCCCGCTACCGCGCTACCCGGGCCCCACGCACGCATCGCTCTCCTCTCTCCCCACCCCCTGGTTTAACAGCAGCAGAAGGAAAGGAAAGGAACGGTTGTGGATGGGACGGAAAAATACGGAGTTGCAGTGGATTAGTTTACCTGATCCGTGAGACCTTTAAAGCAACTGAAGTCTTTGAGGGAAGGACAGCTGTGCCTCTTCCCTCCTGGGGGTGCTGACTCTGGCGTAGTCACCTCTCCCTCCCCTGTGGAGAGGTTTGGGGGAACGTTCTGCTTTGAGCCATTGCTTGACTGGCTTATTTTCAAGTCATGTTTTCAGAGCCTGTGTGAGGGTGGACACAGCCAGGCCCAGTGTTTTGGCACCGCTCAGACCCCTGGTGATGGAGCCCATCCTGACCTGGGGCTGTCCTTTGCCATTCCAGGTAGGTACTGAAGCCAAATCCTGTTCAAGATTCCTTCCAGAGGAAAGTTTTGGCTGCTGAGCTGAACTCATTACCACAAAGGCTCAATGCTCCCCCACCCAGGAGCACCCTGCACTGCTCCTCTCTCGGAGATGTTCCTCCCGGTCTTGCTGTACTGCTTTGCCCTGGCAATAGGGACCTACACCAATGCGGAATCTAAATGTACTGCCCTGTGGAACCAACTTATCTATGATAAGCTGAATTTACAACACTGTTTAATCTGCAGCCACATAGAACTTCCACCAACAGCAGGCTGCTTTGAGCCTTGCCAGGCTCCAGCTTTCACAGGGCTGCATCAAGTCTGCTGAACTAAATCCTTTTTCTCTAGGACCAGAAATGGGCCAATGCCTTGGTCAAAGACAGCAAATGTTCTTCTAAGCACACTGTAGCTAAGGATGGAGGTAAAGTCATACATGAACTTTTCCCACTTTACATTACCAGAAGAGGAACTGTGATTAGTAGAATAAACTCCAATTGTAAGGTAAATGCACACTGAACAGAACAAGAAGAAGGCAGTGTATAGGATCCATTACAGGGAACATAAAATGCAGTTTAACTGATGTTTCTGGTTTAGGGGTTGTTTTTCTCTTTCACCTTAAAAATAAGCGCTCCTCCTACTCAAGTTTTAAATTTTTTGTAACTATAGTGTGTGCTCACATCCTTTCTACCACTGAAGCTAAGAAACTACATTGATGACACATAGCCTAAAACAACTTGTTTTTCTCTGTTTTCAGCACTCTAAAACCATTTATCTTGTTTAGGACAAATTGTTGCTTGCCTTTTTTATTGACAGCAAAGTAACATACATTACTCATAATTATTATTTATATATATTTGGAAGAGTATTTGGTGCTTTGCCTTCAAGAAACGCAACAAAAGTAATTTGTTTCCTATGAACTCTGTCATACTCCTCTCTAAAATGTATTAAAATACTGAAGTTTTTAAAATTGCTTGAGATCTTTTCTCTTACTGATTCCTATCTACCATTATCATTGCCAGTATTTCCCTATTGTGTTAGAATCATCTACAGTTAGTTATGTGTCTCTGTGAGTTGGTGCAAAGCACGAACACAACATATTGTGTAAATACTGGTTTTTAATGCCATATATGTCAGAGCAATGATGTAGCAAAGACTGCACCATTTATCTCTTGCTCTGCTGAGATCATAAATTGGTTTAGCTGTTATTTTATCAATTACCAAGTGTACATTTATCAAAATAACAATGAATACTATATTAGTCATAGCTTTCCATTTCAAACTTGAGAACTGATCTCTCCTCATCTGAAGGATGATTTAGAATGATTTCTGAGAGAGATGGGAGTGCTCAATCTCAGCCAGTAAAAAAATTAATAGAATAGATGGACCAGCAACAACTTCAGTTAAAAGCCTATCTCCAGACAACGAATATCCAGCATATCATTCAAATGCTGGAAGTAGTTTGATCTGCTGTTATGGTCAAAAAGATGGCAGACATGCTTTTGAAGGAGGAGTGATCTATATTTCTTCTATATGTCATGAAATGAATTGTCACAACATTTTGAAAATATTAGTGATGTTTGTAATTGTATGAGACCATACAGCGTGTTTGTGTTTCTTCACTCTTTCCCCTAATGGCAGCAACAAGGCTTATGGTTGGCATGAGAGCACTAAAATCCGTGTTAGATACTGCCAGTCGCTACTGGGAGTAGATTCTCGTGCTGCACAGCAACCACTGCGTCATCAGTGGTGGTGGGATGGTCCAAAAGTCTTTGAGGTTTTGCTGCATGAGGAACACCTTCACACTGGGAATCATCTTCAAAGTAGATGGTTTTTCGCTTGCTTTACTACTGCATCACTGGACAAGGTCTTAGTTATTCTCTGGTTTTTTGTCTTATGCTACTGATGTCCTCTCTCAGAACTGGCTCTAAATCCACAGTAATACAGCATCTACAGACATTATGGATGACTTCAAAGTGAGGGACAGCATGACTCTGTGACTGCTGTCACAGTGCATGGCCATTTCTATGCCTTCATTATACAGGATGAAACAGCTCTTTAATGCATGTCTGTGTCAGAGCCCTTCTAGCAGAAGGAATTGCTTTTACAATTTTATCACTACAGTAAGACAAAGGAGTTGCTTCTCAGAGGAAGGTGCTGACTGTTTTATTATTAGCATGTAGCTGGCAAACTGAATGCAATCAACTATTTTTCTGCTGTTCCAGTTTTATTTGGCCTGAGTAACATAAAGAAAAGCCCAAGCCTAGAGCAGGCCTTAAGTGTATTTCTTTCCTATGATTAGAGAGCTGGCACAAAGCAGTGGCATGTGTCCGCACCTCACAGGATGCAACTGCTGAACTGAGTGGTGCTTATTCCCTCCTACAGCACACAACTGCAGTGACAGAAAATTGGTTTTATATTGACAGGGAAGCAAATTGTGTATCTCAACTGTACAATGTATTGTGGCTTTCCTGCCTTGCAACTTACCATTTGCATGGCAAAACAAACAAACAAAAAGTGTAAAATAGTGTAATAAATAGCAAAAGCCAATCTAAAATAAAATAGAATTTATTGTATAGTGTGGGGCGACACTGTACCCCCCAGACCTCACAAAGGTCCCCGTCCAAGCCCGTTAGTCTTACACCCTCAACCTCTCGGGGCTTACCATGGCTCAGTCCAGAATTTCTATAGAGGTTTTTGTTCCACGATGGTGCTGTTGATGAAATCACAGTTTCTAGCAGCCAGCATGAATGGACTTCTGGGTGTATTGGGTGTTTCCCGAGTATCCCTGATGTCCCGGCCAGGATCCATTCTTCTGGGCCATTACCTCTTACCAGATACTGATTGCACCTGGTTTCGGTGTCCCTTGTCTTTTCCCGTAACAGAGGAGTTTCTTCGAGCTGCAAAGGGTTTTTCCTGACACTCTTTGAAATTGTATGATTTACCATCACCCACACCAGTGAACACTACATTTGTATAAAATGTATTTCAGGAACATGAATTAACATATACTACAAATAGTATTTTATTTGCCTTTTTAAAACAAACAAACAAACAAACAAACAAACATAGTAAATTTTTTGCCTTTTAAAAAAACAAGCAAAAATGTAAAATAGTATTTTATTTGCCTTTTAAAACAAACCAACCAAACAAACAAACAAAAAGTGTAAGATAATATTTTGTCTTTCAAAGCAAACAAAAAACCCGACCAAACAAACAGCTTGTGTCTGAATTTAAAGCAAGGAGATGTTGAAGTCCCAAGATAAATTTTCGCAGAATATTAAATTTCTGAGAAAAAGTAATTAATCACTGTAACATCAAAATCTTTCCAAAGGTCATCCCAGTGAAAACTTGAATAATTTCTTCCATCACCCTGTCTTGGGTTGTGGAGCCAGGGGTGTGTATTCTACTTTCATTCGTTGAAAGCAGTTGGGGAGATGTTTTTTCCTTTATCTCTTGTAACTCAAGGAGGGAGATGCCAAACGCCTTCTGATAATGGGCCATTAACACCTCCCCAGGCTATGCCCTCCCCAGAGGGTGCACCCGCATTCCATCGTCCAGTGCGGGAGGGTGGGGGGGGAGGTGGGGCCCAGCAGTTTCTACCTGGATAAAACTGAGACACAGGAACACGAAAACATCCAGTTTTCACCCGATTTCTGGGAGGAAGACCGGACCTCATCTCACCAACACCAGACCCCTCCTCACCACCCCTGGACCCTTTTGCTACAGGATCGTCTCTACTTTGACAGAACCACACCTGCCACTCCAGGAGGACTCACTTTTGAACTGCTTCCAACACCCTGACCAACAGGGTGTCAGGCTGTAGCTCTGACTCTGTCAGGGTTTTCCAAAATTGTTGTTTGTTTGTCTGCTGGCTTGGTTAGATGGTTTTGTTTTTCTACTACATTTGTATTATTAATATTCCTAGTAAAGAACTGTTATTCCTATTCCCAAAATTTTTGCCTGAAAGCCCTTGATTGCAAAATTATAATTTGGCAGGGGGTGAGGGGTTTACATTCTCCATTCTAAACCAGGACACACCCTCATCTAGGACTCATCAAGTTAAGCCAAACAACATAATTCAAATACTGCACTGATTATCTCTTCAGGAAATTTTGGGTTTGGAGACCTATATGCAGTAGAGAGCACACTGATAACTCTGAACCATTGACTTGGGTTTTCTGAAGAAGGGGTTGCTTTCTCTGGAAGATAGCACACCACTGTCCAGGTGAAATTGAATAGCAAAAGAGACAATATTCTAGAGGGCATGTTGGCTACTTCTGGGGATCTTAAAGGTGAAAAGAAAGGTGAAAAGGAGGCCAAGTCAAAGCATGAGAACAGAACAGAATCTCCAGTAGGCATTCAAAGAAGAGATGCTTTAATTGACTATGCAGAAGGAGTGCAATTAATAAAGAAAGTGTTGGAGTGATTGATTTGTGAGCATAAATTCAACAGTGTTGAATATTACTATAAGCTAGTGATGTGATTCACATGACTGGAGTGTTGAAAACTGTCTATAATCTGCTTAGAAAGGGACCAGTGCACAAAAAAAGGGGGAAAAAGCTATCAAAAGAGGATATTCTGTGTGTCAGCATCAACATCTCAGGAAAGGTTATTTGAATGTTTATGTGCTGTGTTTTAATGTTTAAAACATAAAATGAAGTATTTAGTGCCTGCTGCAACCCTCATACTAAAGAACAAAATGGCTATATTCTCAAGTATCTTTTACAAGGGAAGAGACAGCTGCTATCACTGAAGGTTTGCTTTGAATGACATCATTTTGCCAATATTGTAACATCTTGTAAATGTCTAAAAATTACGGGTGACAATTCAAAAAGTTAACCTTGAGCAGGAGGATTCTAAATGAGACATCCTTTTAACACAAGAAGAGAAGAAGCTCGCTCCAACTGGAATCTAAAATTTGGGAGTTTGCTATGCCTAAGTTTTAGAAATCTGAGCCCAGAATGGAATCTGTAAACTAAAAATGGCTACAGCTTATGAATTTGAAACATTTTTTTAGAGAAGTCTTGAAGTCTGTGTTATGCAAAAAGATCACACAATGATCTTCTTGGAATTGAAATACATAAGTCTTCCTATGAGAAAGAAGAAAATGATAATTCATTTGCTGCCAAGGCAAAAAAAGGAGTGTGTACAGCTTTCTAAATACCAGAAAAGTATAGAACAGGCAAAATTATCAAATTGAAAATGTATGCAAATATTCAGAAAAGGTAAAATGTGTATCCTATTTCTCTCTTTTATTCATCTTCTCTTACTGGTGGGTACCAGTAAAGAATGTGAAGTAAATTCATAAATTTTTCTATATGAAGCAACAAAGGTGCAGAAATCAAGAATTCTCAGAACAGTTTCCCTAAGCAGGCATGATGCCTAATGTACTTGTACAGGCATCAGCACTTCCAAGCAAAAACCCCACTTTTTTTTTCTGGAAATGGGAGAAATGCTTGCTGTTGTGATCATATTGGCTGTAGTGGCAGGAGGCAGGAGAATTCATGCTGCAACTGCCAGATGTGGAAGAGTCTGTTCCTTTATTGGCAGGATTTATTCAGCAATCTGCAGTGCTGGTAAGTGCACTACCTTGTTTTGCAATTTAACTCTGCCCACGAATCACCACACCATGAAATTAATTTTTTTCAGTGACTATGAAATCACTTTATTGCAGAATCTCTTCCCTTTTTTAAAATTTTTTTTCTCTTCTTTTTTAAAATAATCCATTGATTGCTAAGCCTACTGTTTTAGCTTTTGTTAATTTCTGTTACACAAAAGGTTAATTTTGAAATTGCCTTATCCTGCTGACATCCTATGAGCAAAATTGGATCACTAAATGCCCCCCTGTAGAGATGAACCTGTATCACTGCAAAATGGACCACTGTATTCTTGAAAAAACTCACCTGGAATTGGAATGATAGTGCACATAGTGGAGGCTGTCCTCCCTGCCAAACCCTGCTACTGTTTTGAGATCTTACTGGAGCACAGCATTGTGTACAGGATTTCAGCACATGAAACTGCTTCAGAAGGACCACGAGGGAGGTTAATCAACTCATTGCCAAGAAGGATAAGTCTCAGGAAGGTGGTAACTACCTTAGCACTTAGATAGACCATCTATATAGGGGCTTGGTAATGAAATGTTTTCGCATTGAAATACTCCACTAGGGAAAAATTCCCTTGCTAATGAAGCACTCCACCAGGGAAAAGTTTGCTTGCTAATGAAACAAACTGCCTCAATAGGTTGCTAGCTCCATCACTGAACTGTAGAACCCCAGCCCAGGAGAACTGGCTCGATAGCTGATGACACAGGACAGAAATGATTGTACTGAGGAGTAAATTCCCACCTGGAAAACAAGCATTTGCTAGAATAAAGGAACAAACTTGTTTGTCTGTAGTTACATCAGTGAGTAAGTTCATCACTTTCTGTAGGAAAGTGATGAACTTACTCACTGATGTAACTCAGCCTTTGCAATGTAACTTTATTTATACTCTCAAAGTTGAAAAAAAATTGTGAAAAAACAAGAGGTCTGTGTGTGTGTGTTCCATAAACTGAACTAATGTGATCATATTGCAAGACTCATAGTGACCTGAATTAAAGGTAGACAACTCATGTGTAAATCTGTGGTTCAAGATTATGGGTAACAGAAGACCTGATGACTCAGCGAAAAAAAATCAGTAAGACAGACTGATTGTGAAATCATAACTAAAAAAGTCAAAATTAAAATTCATCTGGCACTCTGAATGTGTGCAAGATTCACTTATTTACATACAAATGAGGCAGACAGAGGAAAAGCAACGAGCAGGAGACAGATAACCCTGACTAGTCTTTCCTGTCAAGCATGTTTCAATGTGCAAATGCACTGAAATCTTTAAGTCAGGAGTTAGGGATTCTACCTTTGCTCTAATGTTTAAATTCTGGATATCCATAAGATTATCTTTCATTAGAATTTTGCTCAGCATGTCCCTCGAGATTGAGATGTCACTCAGATTGTATGGGATGGATCCCCAGTGTGTCATTTGCCTACCTTACTGGGGATTAAGTGGGAAAGAAATTTAAAAAATGAGTATGAACTAGCTTTGTTGCAAAAATAAAGAGTTTTTAGGCTCCTGAGTTTCATCAGCTCCCAAGTTTCATCAATAGATGATGGGGACTCTTCTGCCTTCTGTGCCTTGACAATTTCCTCTGAGATTTCAAGACTGAGCATGAATTCAAAGCCAAGAAGATCTACTGCAGCCAGAAATCTGTATGAATATGGCTGTACAAAATATCTTGGGAGGCTGAATAATCTTGCTGCAGGACAAAGGCAAAAAAAAAAAAAAAAAAGAAAGTCAGTGGATTTGGAGTGAGGAATATTTACATAATATTTGATCTTTGTTATTTTAAACCAGCTACAAAATATGATTCATAGAAATCTAGGACTGGATTGCCAATCAGTTAGTCTAACATCTTCCAGATTCTAGAACACATTTTACGCAGTCCTGTAAATAAAATGGATCTCTTTATCATCAGAATTTTGTTGCATTTTTTCCTACTCAAATAATGCTGAACATGTTAGCATTAAACTATATAAATTCTGTAAAATTTATTAAAAAATTAAATATGTTCTGATGCTGGTGTCTTTTTCTTTAAGGGCTATCAAATAACCACAATATCTTTCCAAGTGTGATTCTATTTGGGCTGTTATTTTAATGCAAAAGCAAATATAAAGGGAAGATCAGTGACTTGATATGGACCACAGAAGAGTTTGTAAACTGTAGCTGAGAAGGGCAATCTTGGAATATGGTTTCCAGCCTCCTTCTCTTATTGAAGTGAATATCTGAATAAATATAAACATTTAATGAAATGAGATTTAGATATTCTAGTGCCAAGATAAAGAGGTTGAACTGGAAATGAACTGGTACTTTAAAATATTGCACTGTCAAAAAAGAATGCTTTTACAGCTGAGGAAGACTTAATTTCAGTGAAGTTTGTGCTATTCTATACTGTAGATACCTTTGAGATACAACAGTATTTGTGTAAAAACACAAGTCCTTTTTTAAATTTAATGGATAGTTTGTCAAAAAACCTTTTTGATTGTGAAAAACATCAGCACAACATCGTCTCACAGATGGAAAACTATTCTATTAGAGGTAGAAATGAGCCCACAGAAACATTTCCTTTGAAAACAAATTGTTATTGCCAGATAACAAGAGGATATTGGTAGTATTTCTGAAGGTAAAAGGTATCCCAGAGTATAAAAAAAAAAAAATGAGCATGTGCATTTAGCTTCTGTTTATCCTGTGAAAAGGCTTTTCAGAAACATGACCTCTTAAGGGAGTTTCATCCTCAGAAATCACTCTGGAAACAACCAGAACAGAGCAGCAGCCTAGAACAAAGCTGCTTCTTGCTCATGGCAGTGTGAAAGGATTGCTCCCCTGTCTTTATTTGAGGCCCCTTAGGAAGCCTACAGGATGCTGGTTGCTAGGCAACACCCAAAGCTGTGGTGTATATAGCATTAGGTATTAATTATTGCCATGGGCCTTTTCCGTGGAAGATCCTGAAAATATGCCATTAGACACATCATAGGATAAGTAATATTTCATTCTGATGGACAAGCATTATTAATCTGCAGAAAATTCAGAATCTGGTAAATTGTTCAAAGGTGACTGACTATGCCAAGTCTGATATTTGCTTTTTGTTGTGATGCTGTTTTGTAATTGCAGCAAAGGGATTTGAACAGCAATATGGTTACATATTCTAGTTCTGAACTAGATGATAATATTATTTCATTTGTTTCCCTGATTAAAGTGCCTAGCTCTTAACTGATCTTTGCCAACACTTTATTTTGAGTAGTTCAGGTCAGTGGTTGAGCAAAAAAAGAAAGCTTTAGAACATGGAAGCAGTAAAATAAAATATGTAATAGCAGCTGCATGTGGCAACAGAGAAATAGAAACAAACAACCCAAGAAATTAAATCTTGTGAAAGAAGCAAGTTTTAGTCTGGTGGTGACTACCATGAAATAAGTTTCTGCATATCATTGATGACACTGGCTTGTATTTATAGGAAAGGAGAGCTGCTCTTCCTTCTCTAGCACTGCCTATCTAGCCAGTCATCACAAGCATAATGGGATGTATTTGTGGTGCATTCCACTTTTAAGGGGATGAATATTGAGAATGGTTATACCCCATGAAATTAAGCAGGGTAGCCTAGAAATTACTCTGGTTACTGCAAAGGAAAATGGAAGTCATACTCAGAAGTCATTACCTAAGGTGAAAATATAACAGCAGCATATTGGAAATTCCTGTGAAGTGACAGTGACAAAGTAACCAATGCCCAAGAAAATAAATTGCTGTCTCAGGACATGAACTGAGTAATAAGAAAATTAGAGAAAGAAATTCTTGAACTTTTGTCAATTAGTGCAAGTAAAAAGAGTGCTACTTATTTTCCAGAAAGAAAGAAAACACTGTGGGTGGAGAGGCTCAAAGAGACAGTAATAAGAGGTTGTGTGACTGAAAATATTTGTACAGACAAGGATGCCTTCTTCTGCATCTTGGATGCACTGATATTTGTGCAGAAGGAGCATGAAATGTAGCAAAGGAGAACAGAAACACTTTGGCTTATGTGACCTGTAGATGCAGCACATGTTAGAGGATAAAAACTCCCACTCTGTTTTCTGAGCTGTGTCCTTTTTGATGGATATGTGGCAGAAAACTGCCATGGATATTGACCTTAGAAAATTTGCCATGAGATGCTTCAGAAATTGGAACGCTCATTAGTCTGGTGATGTGCTGCTTCAAATACCCATAGAGCACACTAGCCAGCAAACTTATCAGGTAGGCAACAAAAATGATAAAATTGGAAAATGACTGAACCTGTTTTCTTCCAGTGAAGAACTCTGGACATTCAATTTCAATCCAATGAGGGCAGAAGGCATCAAAATTTCGGTTACCTCCATAACTCTTCTCAGCTCCAAAACATCACTGCCCACTTGTTGAGGCCAATGACTTTCTTTTCACTGCATTTAACTGGAAAGGTATGAGGAGCAGTAATTTCATTCACAATGTTGAGAGATAAACAATTGAGACAAAACTACTACCCTTTGGCCATTCACAGTGATAAATGTTCTTCTTTGAAAGCTAGGCTAAGATTTTCTGAACCCTGTTTTTCAAGCATTGCATATTACTAATAGTATGTGTACTTCTTAATGAAGGGAAATCAGTTCTTTTTAAAATGGAAAGATTGTTCCACAAAGACATACTGAAGGCAGGGAAATGAAGAAATTCGTGTTCCTTAAAAAGAAAACTAACATACTGTCATTTAATAATGAATGTGAATGCAATAGGATGTTGCTAACATCCTATTGTTCAAACAGACTTAGGAATATCTTTCCTTCAGCAGAGATTTTCCTTTGATAGCCCTTCCAAAGCAGGTGGATTTTGCTGTCACTGCCAAGTTCTGAGGAGCCAAGATGTACTGCATGATAGCAACCACAAATTTCAGGTGGGCTTAGGATATGAGCCTGTACTAGAGCCCAACCAATGCCATTTGTTTATATGACAGAATTCACACAGCAACCTACAAATAAGTGTGACTCACATCCTGTCTTATTTGTAATACTGATTTTTGACTACAAGTTGCAATCTTATGAATCTTCATAAAAACCTCCTCCTCTTTCCTGATATGTATTTGATCAATGTGTTTGTCTTTTCTCTCGCTCTTCAGATTTGAAACATTAGATAAATGAACATGGTATTTATGTATATTGATTTTCTCTATTTTTCTTATATTTTGGGGTATTATTTTGAATTACTTTGCACCATTTCTAGCCATTTGATACAGTGAAATGGGCCTGAAGTTATTTATTTCCTGTTGAATGTCTTATTTACTTCCTTGACTTTTTGTTAGAAATAGCTTGTGTTTATGATTCTTTGATCAGAACTTTTCATTAGTCAGCTGTTGTATTTAGTTACACACACTAACTAAAATCATCATCTCATTTCCACTTCAGTGTCTGTGATAGCGTTATGCTTAAGTCTTCAGCAATGTTTTCTCTCTGACCCAGACTTGTAAAGAAACCTGTTGCCTGATTGCCCAGCAAGCTAGAATCTGGCTTTGGAGGTGCCCAAATCCAGCAGCAAAATCACCTTGGGTTAGGAATTTACACTTATGAACTTGATTATTTTGTGAAAGAAGAGAGCAGGGGCAGGGTTTTTTTAGATTTGAAGCCTCAATCCCATTTTGTTGATATGAAGTCTAGAGAACCTGAACACAGACTGTTCTAAGTAGAGAAAGATATCACTTTCTTTTGTATCCTTGAAGTTTGTCAGAGTTAACATAATAAAATTTTGTATTTAGTGGAGACCAGACTCTTGGGTGTTGTACAAAATAAACAACCAAATGAATAAACTGCCAATGCATGCCAGCTGCATGCCTGCTGACCTGCAATTTGCTTAAGCCCAGAACCGTATTTTTCAGTGACCTATTAGAAAACAAAACAAAACAAAAACAACCCAACAAAAAAAATCACATTTCAGTTCAGTGTTCCATGGTACTTGTCCCCTCTAGTTCACTTTTTCTTACGGTTTTACTGAAGGTTAAACTATTATTTAACAAAAAGAAACATTCTTGCACAGCTTAGCAGCAATATTACAACAGGAAAGATATAAGTTGGTTGTAGAGCTGAGGGGAACACAAATGCAAATGATAGCTCCTACCTGCCCTGAAAACCCTGAAATAAATATTTTTCTTCTCATCAGAAATGTTGCTTTGAGATGAGGCCTTGTAAAATCCCTAAGTGTGTTTCCAATGGATGTGCCTTTAATGAAACAGCCAGGAGCATTGGTGGCAGGGGTAGAGATGGGCTCAGGTTCAAAATCAAATAACTTTCTGTGAGATTTCAAGTTTATTTCAGGTTTATATTAACTGAAGTGAAAGAATCATGACATTCAGTAGCTGTACCTCAATTTCTGCCCCTGCAAACTCATTAGCATCCCCCACCCTGAGCCCCCCCTCCCTTGTTGATGAAAAATAGAGCAGAGTGTCCATTAAGGAATTCACTTGCATTGGTATTTATCCACCATCATTACAAAACTTTACCTTTTTCTAGTTGTCTTCCATTGACATGGAAGCATTTTCTGCTTGCTTTAATTTCCTTTGCAAAGGCTTAACTCAAGATAATCTAGAATTCCAATGCTTTTATTTAAATATGATTTAAAAGCAGAAGAAGTCACACATAATTAAGTATACTGTCTGAACAACATCCATGTTTTCATACTCAGTCATAGCTAAGCTACATCAGTGCATTTTGTATTATTTGCGCTGGAAGAACAGTGAATAATTTCTGGGGAAAGTTTTTTTTTTTCATTTAGTAGCTGTCCTATTCAGTGACAAATTCTTCTTGAATTCCATCCTTGTTTGGAAACAGAGGCCTCCTTCATTATATACCCTCATAATCCAAAGTCCAAGAAAACAAAAAAATCATTATAGTGCCTACTGAAAGCTAAAAAGACGGATTGGTGTAGACAATTGTGAAGTGTTTGCAGTACATAGAATTAGAAAAGCTCATTTGTCTGATTTACAGCTGCCTACTTAAAAGGTAGATCAGAACATGAGATCTGCCCTGTCCTATACAAATGTTAGGGTCAATAATAGCTAGGACGTTAAATAAAGAGAAACAGCAGTAATGGATTTTCTGAGGACTTTTTTAGCCTTATTTTTTCCCTCTTCTTTTTCTTGTTAAGCCCCTGGTTTAGTTTTTAGGATCCTATACTTCTGGTTTTTTAAAACTAGCAAGCTCTGACTTTTTAACTTTTGTATCCTAGATTTTTTTTGCTGGGTCCTGTACTGAAATTGTCTTGCCTTTCCACCTATTTTCCTAATTAGTGTTTACTTGTGCCCTGCTTTCCCAACATAATGGCACATTAATAAGCAGGAACACAGCACAGTTTGTCAGACTGTTCTAAGTATTCTGGCCATTTTTGGAAACTTGTTGGTCTCATTGGCTGCATATAAATATAACGACCTACATGATGCAGGAATGAAAGAGATGCAGTTGAAAATAATGCGCTCACTGACGTAAGTAAACCATGATAGGAAATGAACCTACACTAGTAGTGCCCAGATCACTATAGAAACAGAATAATCTTGCGGCAAAATTCAAAATGCTATTCAGCTGAAGTGAGGCAAGAAGTCTGTGAGCGCAACAGAGAAGGAAAGCAGCTACCAATGCCCCTGCTAATAAGGTAGTAAGGAATCCCATCGCTCAAAATGCCATGCCAATGTTGTAACTACACATTGTAACTACACATGGGTGGAACTGAAGAATATAAAGCTTTTCATGTCATGGAATTACAGTCACTCACCCTTTATATTTGTTTCAGCTCTACTGTCACAAAGCAAGTATTCTAAACCTTATTTGATTCTCTGGAGATGTTTGTGTGGTTCCTCTGTGTATATCTGGGTTAAACCCTAAATCCACTTTGAATGTGGGACTACTTAGCCTCCTCTGCTTCCCTGTCACATGTCATAATGGGAAAAGTCCTGCGTCCTGTAAGGAAATTAAAAGATCTGCTCTCTGAACTTCTGTGGTGATCCATTCAAATGTGATATCATTGAGTGAAAGAAATGGTCACTTGTCAAGACAGATTTTTCAAATCTGAAAAGGACAATGGATACTTTTTTCCAAGAGTTTTGATCACTTCATCTGGCTGATCATAAAATCACCAGAAATACAAGGTAGATATTCAAGATGTTCCTTCAGAGGAAGCTCAGTCAGAACAATGTAGAAGAAAGTGAATGGACTGAATAGACATGAAGCCACATCTTAGAAAAAGAAGAAGGATCTAAGCTTAGGAAGTCCTTACTCTGAGGGTAAACTGAAGAACAGAAATACCTGCTAGTGTTTTGCTGTTTAAAGTGATAAGTAAAGGTTAATTGTAAAACAGGGTTCCAATCAGAATGAACTCCTAGAAAGAGAGAGCAACTGGAAAGTCAGAGGTAGCCACCAATATCTTTGGAGTCCTAGGGCCTATGTACTAAAATGTCTATATAAGAATGTTTAGCAGACACAACAGAATTGTTTCAGAGAAGTTAAAGACAGACACTGTGCTGGACCATACTTGCTCTGAGTTAATGTGGATATTCTCCACTTAAATTTCTAATATAAGTACCTTCTTCAGTAGTGGAACACTATGAAATGAAGAACCAATGCTAGAAAATCATCATTGATTTCCATTGAAATAAACTTTTTCAATATGTTGAGGGACACATCTTCACCATCTCCTAATAGTAACGACTTTCAGGGATGGGTAAAATTACATATTAAAATAAAAAGAAGATCAAAGACCCTTTCTTAGTTAGATGCACTGGAGACAGTGAAGGAACCATTATCAGCTGCTACACAAACAGCCTGTCAGTACACAGACTGGTATATGAAGCAGAACACTGCTCATGCTTTCATCTTATTTTTCCATCGTCTCCTATGCTTATCTGCGTTCCAAGTTTAATGAGAGTTAGATCTTTTCAAAGGGAGAGAACACTGATGTGTCTATCACTCACATGTGGCTTAGCTTTCCAGGTGGCCAGAAGGAGTTCACAGAGGTTTGAGCAAACAGCTGGAGACGCAACTGCTCTTCCTTCACTGTGCAATAAAGGTGGATCTCAGCCAAGTTCCGGCCAAATGTGAAGAGAATACAGGTAGGGAAAAAAGTTCCCAATTTGATATAGTAACGGTATTATTTCCAGGGCACTGCATAGAATATTATCATTTTGGAGATAAAGTGTGATTATTTCATTATGGTCTGAGTTGTCTTCAAAAAAAGTGATGGGATAATCATCTATATAGGTAATTTGTATAATTACCTGTCTTTTTATTCCTTGTGTAGAGAAGCCATAACAGTGCATTTGCCTGATGACATTACCAAGGAGGTGAGGAATGTCCACTCAACTGCTTTTTCACTTTACTGATCTATTTACCTTTTCAATTGTTGGGAGAGCTTGTTGAAAGGCAGGGAGAACCAAGGGTTCCCAGTGCCACAATGTCATTTATGCACAGTACTGAGGGACAATATTTCAGTGTGGAAAACAATAGTGGCTAGTGGTACTATGACTTGACTTCCAATTACACAGCATGACGCTCATCACTCAAACTGAATCAGAAAAGATGCTGCCTGCCCACATCATCCTGTGATACTGTTAAATCTAATAAGAATAATTGCAAGTCTAGGAATGCTTCCAAGTAATTTTGCTTAATGATCTTAAACTCTGTGAAAGGGATGTCCACCTGTTGCTTAATTATTTAATCTTTTAAAGGACATGTGCATAATGCAGCAGCTTATCTGCCCATCAGTACAACTCAGCAGGAATATAACTCTCTAATTGTTCTGTGCTGCTTTCCCTTTTGGCTTATGACTCCAGGCAAGGGCTGTTACAGCCTGCTAGGACACAGACCTGTTCAGAGAGGGAATCGCATTCTGTAATTCGCCTGCCCTTGCAGATTACCTTCACTGGCAAAACAAATCAAAAGGTAAAGCACCTCGACTGCACGCAGCCAGACTTCTGTGGCTTCACTGAGGGCTGAGGTGAACAGATGTCCAGCCTCACTGTACTGAGAGTGGCATGCAGATGCACTGATTTTAACCTAGCTGTTCTGTAATCATGCTTGCAAGCCTGATATTATCAAATTTTTGTATGTTCACAAATCTGTATTTATACATTGTGATGGTTTAAAGCCAATTTGGGAGGAGAACTCCCAGGGAAACCCTCCCCCCCCACTCAGTTCGGGAGAAAAACTCCTCAGAGAGAGAATGGAAAGAAACCTGTTTATTAGACCAGCAAAGCACTCCCCCAGCACAATAAATTGAACAATACTGGATGATGAATTAGGGAAAAACAAAGTCCCTCCTGTAGGTGGTTTTTGCTCTCAACTCTTTCCAGCGCTGGTGGACGTTGCTGCGCCGGATCGGTCCCGGTGGGTTCTGGTGACAGCTCCTCCAGCACCACCCCCTGGGTCCTCAGTCTGGGGGGAGGTTTGAACGTTCCAAAAAAACAGGCAGGAAAAAAAAGGGAGAAAAAAAAAAAAAAAAAAAAGGAAAAAAGGAAAAAAGGAAAAAAAAGCAAAGCTTCTCAGCCCTAAGCTAAACTAGCTACAAGCAAAAGCAAAGCGAAAGTGAGCGCTGCAAGGAAAAAAAAAAAACTGCCTCTCAGTGCCAGTGACTCACGTTTCTCAAGGTGAGTCTGGAGATTCCTGAAAACAAACTGTGCACTTTCTCCCCATTTACTCTCAGATCCAACATAAACCAAACAGACGATTGAGGATACAGTATAACGTTAACCCAGGACATACATCTACATACAAACTTGCAGGTTCTACCTGTATACCTCAAACATCTGAAGATTGAAAAAGCTTGCTCTTGATGACAGGGCTGGGAAGACAGGTTTTGCTGATTTTTCTGTATCACACATCATACAGACAAGTGATCCAGGAATTTATCTTTGTGTATTTTGTATTTTGATATAAACATACTATATGTTAAAGATCAAACATTCATAAACTGCTATAGGCTTGGATATAAATCCCTCTAAATTCACTCCTCTGGATGTTCAGGTGGTGATGCAGATTCTGTGTGAATGACCACGTTACAGGGCTATTTCAGCATGAAGGAATGTATTTTGTCTTGTTTCCTCTGATGTTTTTGAAAAACTTCAATTTCAGTCAGATAGGTGTGGGGGAGGATTGATAATTCTGCAAGACTGGAAAATCATTTCCTGTTGTGTTCTTCCATACTCTTGATTCAGATGCATGGAAATTAGGAAGCAGTGTAGACACAAATTAAGACAACAGAGAATCAACCCATAAAATCAAAATGGAAATGCAACGAGCTAGGTAAAACTTAGTCACACGACACAAAAGGTATGCAATATAGTCCCAGATTGACTTGTCTAAACAGGGAAAATAAAAAATTATTGTTTCATTTGACATTTCTGGGATCCCTTTGAGTCAGCATGGTTGGAGTTGTTCCTGAAGTTGTTGCTGGGTTTTCTCAGACCTGCCTGCTTAACAGCAGGAAGGGCCATACTGCAAGCTCAGTTGTCTGAGTTCTATTGGGATTTCCAGACCATGGACTTTTTCTCACTTCTGAAGTTCTGGTAAGTAGAGTAATGCAGATAATCCACAGCCAGTGGAACTGGTGAAGCTGGGTTTCTTATGGGTCTATGTAGTATGTGTGAATTAGGCATATCCTTTAGAATACTCTCACCACAACACACTCAGCACAGCCTAATGTCCCTTTGCCTCACTGCTGGGACACCTGTCATCCTCCTGGCTCCCCCTGCACTACACACTGCCTCCTCCCAAAGCCCTGTGCTCTCTCCTCACACCATAGCAGTTCTCCAGCCTGCTGGTGCTAACATAGCTCTTCCCACACCACCACTTCACGTAAGTCCAAGTTATTTTTTCTGCTCTATAAAATAGCTGCATTTAACCTGGTAAAATGTGGATGCTAGCTGGCCAGTCAGGACATGCCTGCTGATTGCCCAGCTGGATGCTGCTAGAAGGATCATGTTGAATTCTCTCTGCCCTTACCCCAGAGGAAGCACCAGTAAGGTCTCTCTTCTTTAATCAGCATCTGTATTTCAGTGTCAACATTTGTTGTATTTGAGATCTTTAACCATCTGCTTTATGGGGCTGAAATTGGTCAGGGAGTACCAAAAATAATGAGAAATGACTGGGATGGGTGGGGGGGAAATGCCTGCCAGACTGCTAAAAAGAAGAAACAAAGGGTGTAATTTTGTAAACTTCACATCCTTGGAAAAATAGGCTAAAAATATAGCAAGTATGCCTCAAAACAGACAAAACTAAGTCTACTGTATCTTCATAGTTTTTTGGGAATGATTCTTTGGCTTTGCAACAGAGAACAAAAATTTAGGGAGCCAATAGCATATTTGCAGATGGAAATGAGGGCTGTGGGCAAATTCCCTTCTGCATTTATTTTTTTATTATTATTTTTATGGAGGGATAGTAAAGTGAACCTGCTGCCAACATTGCTATTCACCACTGTGTGATGTTATTTGAAATGTCTCATTAAAGCAACTGATTTTTTTTTCTGTAAGCTTAAAAAGAAAAAGCTTATTTGCTACAGGATCCACAAAAGCCAAAGACTAGGTTGAGTCTTCAGGGGTAGCTCAGGGTAAGGTGTACTGGGTAATCTTCTCCTTCCAGGAGCATCCCTTGGAGGTGGTAGGTCTCTGAAACACTCTGCTCTTCTTCTTGTCCTTGAATACAGTACAGGAAAAATTATCACAAACATCTGAATCTGCTCTGGTCTTACACACATGGGAAGGAAATGAGATCTTGCTGTTGCACAGCAGCTGGAGCCCAAGCTAAGAAGTGCTTCCAAGATCAGGAAGAAGTCTTTCCCTGTGGTGTGGGTGACAGCTAGGACATGACATACAAAACAGTAAAATATATGCTAATAAAGATGTTCTATGACATTTCAAGTTACATTCATATTTTCACCCAAAACTAAAGATTCTAATTTTCCATTAAAAGTGAACCTCAAGGATGATTTCACTATTTTTACTGCTGAATAACTGCATCTCCCTTTTCCTTTACTATTTCTTTTCTTCCTTTGTGTATTTTACTTCCTGCTATCTATTCATGATCTGAGCAGAACTCTGACATGTGAATTTAAGGGATGATTTTTCTATTCCTCATTCTTCTATATTCTTCTAGAGCTGAGAGACCATAATAAAGGATTTGCATTTAGAAACTAGAACATCCCTTTGACTGTGAATGCATAGCATAAACCTGGCACTCCTGCTTTCATTTCTGCTGTGACTGAAGAATATTTCTGCACTTACTGTGAACTTCATGGATGTTAAGGGACCTCTTTAGTGGTCTTTTTAGAAAATGTCTTCTGTAACAAGTGGAAATAGTCAAATGGTCATCAAAATATTTTCTGAGATTTATTGCCATATACAAAGGGAAGAAATAATTTCAAAAATAAAAACTATCACTTGGCTTCTTGGCTTTCAGAGAAACAGATGGGCATGAATTACACAGCTAACTAGAATGAAAACTAGACCCCAATGTGAATTAAATGCTGGTGGGATGAAAAGAAAGTTTTTTTTTTTTTTTCTGAAGTGAAAAAACAGTCCTACTTATAATGGAAAATTATTCACTCTGTACAGCAGTGTAAGATAAAATCTATCACACTGGAAGAAGATATTACTAGACTGCAAAAATACACGTTCTCACCAGTAGAATGGACTCTCTCTAATGGGAGAGCAACAAATAAAATTTAAACTTCAGCAGTTTTGGACAAAAAGAGAATGCTTTCAGTATTTACATATTTAAAGCTTTTGCTGAACAAATAGAACAAGTAAAACAAATTCTTTCAGTTTCTGCTATAGTTAAAAATTACTTTTTTTTGTAAACTTGCTATAAGATTTCATTACATATTTGTCTCAATAGATCTTTCTGTTATCATTAACTACAGTTGAGTTTTCAAAGTGTCAATTTTTCCTATAGAATCTATCACCTCATCTTTGGCTTTCAAAGGGCAAGTGCTGTAATAAAATTGAAATTGCTAAATATCAGTTAATTCCCACAGTAATTATTTAAGCTTTTAAGTTTTTATATCACTGTAACCCAGAGAGATCTCAGATGAGACTGAGTAGATGTTGTACTAGATATTATCTAAGACTAGGCTTAATATTCTAAACCATATTAATCTAGCTCAATAGAGAATGGTCTACTTTATAAAGCATCTGCTATGTTGCAATAATAAGACTTTTTGTAAGAGTATAGAGAAAGGTCTAGCTGTTCATTGTGCTTGGGGCAGATGAGCTGCTCTAAGTTCCCAGTGAACTGCAGGAAAATCTTTCTGGGCAGGCAGCTGGTGTAGTGCTGCCCAGCAAATTGTCAGCTGTACTTTTCTACCCATTGGCCAGCACGCTTGATTTTTAGAAACCTACAGTATTGATGTTTGGGCTCTCATACATTGATGTTACTGACAGATTATTACTGACATTAATTTTAAAGAACAGCAAAAATTAACAAGAGTCTTTGTTCAAAGGGGTTATATAGTCTAAATAAACCAATGTACTTGGAGAAATTAAATATCTTCTTTATTTACCAGATACAAGAGGAACATGAAGATTAAGAATTAAAATCTCTTTCTATGCAGGTCAGTGGGAATTCTGCCAGTAACAGCAACTGGATTAGGCTTTTACCCACATGGATGATACTGCAGTGATACAGTAGAGACAGGAACTGAGTGCAGGTTTGCTGAACTCTGGAACAGCAAAGGGAGCATGGGAACACTTGTTTTGATTGGAGTTTGGTAGGCATGTGAGCTCTGTACTCTACTGTACACCACAAAATTACATTTATGTATATCAGTGTATATGACCGGTTCCAATCCAGAACTCGGAAAAGTGCCTTGGGGAAGGTGTGTTTGCATCAGGAGGACCAGACTACCATTTTAATGATCACTCCAGCAATTTCACCAGGGCACAAACTGCACTGCATTTTTTACCATCTGATTCTAATCAATCTTTGTGTGGCACCATGCCTACCATACGCAGGTTCCCTGCCATAAAATGACGTGTTACTGCACAGTGGCTACTCATTATTTCAGTCACTGTGTCCTCACAATGTCATGCAGTGCCTGCGGGAGTCTTACATGTATGTGCAACTGGGAGGAGCATGGTGTTTGTAACGGTCTTCCCTTCACTACAGCTGGCTGTGTTGGATTTATGCACATTCCCCACATTTTAACATCATTTGGGCATCACAGAAGCCATATTTTTTAGCAGAAGAATGACCACTGCCCTGCAGCACCCAGCTTAGGATGGGGAATGAAGAGCAGCAGGACACAGTACTGATGGAGGGAGGGGTGATGCTAGTGGAGTAACGTTATTCACCTTTTCTGGGCAGGCTTTTTATTTTTAGAGGGAGCCATATTGTTAATGCAAAGAATTAAAGAAAAGAAGTTCCCTTACAAAGATGCACGCTACACACTGTACATGCACTGTATGTACATTGTTTTTCTATGAGTGCTACAGGCATTACAGAGGTTAGATTTTTATCTTAGAGCCCCTTAGTCAAGATTCCTATAAAATCATCACCCCACTCAAATATGCAAAATCTAATTTTCATTGAATTTCAAGTACTGCAGACTGAGAAATCAAAAGAGAAACCCCAAAACTGTAGAGCAGTCACCTACGTGTTAGACAAAAGGCTAAATGCAGTGCATGCTCTGTGAGAAGGGGAAGCATAGATAGGAACAACACGTAATATGCAGAGAATTGTCCTTTTTGCTAGTAGAGTTGTACATCTGCTCAGTTTATACATAGTGAATCTCACAACTATTTGAAACTTTCCACATAGTGATTTCAAACTTTCATTTCCAAAAAGGCTGTTTCTGGCCCCTTATACACAACACTTAAAAGGTGTATAAAACCTATGCTCTGAATATACCCAGTAAAAATTTTTATCCCACAAGATGAAAAATCCCCTCCAAGATCACAATACTTCAAGTTTCTTGTAAGGTTCCCACTCTGGCCTCAGGTCTCACATTGTAAAAGGTTGGCTGAAATAACTGGGATTAGGGTAGTATGAAACAGATGCAAGTGAAATTGTATGAAAAGCAATACTAGAGGTTTTGTTTGTACAAATGAATTTCAGAAACAGGAAATTTTCATAGAATTTTTCTCTCTCCCCAGATAAAATTATTTTAATAAGATAAATTACCCAAGCACTGGTTATACATAGGCCTTGCAGGGCCGTGCACAAAGGTGTTTATTGTATTCAGAAAAGAGCAGGATATTGTGGTAGGCCAGACATGTTTGCTTTATTCCCCCAGCACTCTTTTCTCTGGAGCTCTTTCCCCCCTGGTCTCACTGCCCTCTTTGTTCATCTCAGCTGCCAGATGCTTCTTCCAGAGCCTGCCCTGGACCTGCGGAGCACCCTGAGGTGGTGGCCCTCACATCTGTCACCATCTGGTGCCTCTCTTGCTCCACTGTGACCATGACTCTGATTGTAGCACATCCCATGTGCTTGTAGTTTACAATTCATGTGAATATGGGGGTTTTGGACAAAAGGTCTCCTGTCTTCAAGTCATGTTTGTTTTAACCTTTTAGGATGCTTTGCTTTATCTAGATAATGTCACAGCGCAGATCAGATTTAATCTGGGGTAAATACATAGAAAAGATTTTACAAAATCAGTTCTTGCTAATGGCCCTACAGAGGGATGCTGTGGAATACATTTTCTATTTTACTCTCAGCGAAGTGGTCAGCTCCAAGAGGGTATTTTCCTTCGTGTTCTGGCTTTCTTTTCCAGTAAGAACAGAATCTTGCTCAAAAGGAAAAGCCTTTTGTTTCAATACTTTAAAATATCTTCCATAGTTACAGTAGTTGCAATTATAATTTAAAAAGGCTGCAGAAATTTTTAATTTGTACTCTAAATACAGTGTTGGCCTCAGATATGAATCAGATTTCTGAGGCAGTTACTGAATTCCAGGAGCAACCAACCACCCTCATCCTGTAGTATTTATATCATTTGACTACATGATTCTGATGCAGTTGCTACATGGAGTGGCACATTTTATTCTGAAAAAGAACAAAACCAACAACACGCTTTGACCCACTACAGGGCTTCTTGCAGAAAAAATGTGCCTAGAAATGTATGGTTGTCTGAGTAACTTTCTTAAGATTAAAAAATTACCTTGCAGATGTCAAGCACTATGCAAATATTGCAACAAAAAATATGAATGCCCAGAAAGATTTAGCATGTGTAGAAGTAGGCAGTGGCAGTTCATGGTGGGAGCAGTTATGCCCTTCCATTTAGAAGGCAGAGCTATTGGGAACATCTGAGCAGGGAATCTGTGCAGTCAGTGAAACACAGCCTGTCTGGTCTGTTATTTGAAGTGCACTGTTTTGTAATCTTGTGAAAATGAAACTCCAGGGAAACTAAGTACATAGCACCCACTTCACAGGCTTCCTAAGCACCTTTAAATTCAACAAAGCCACTTTTGTTTCTCCCAGGGTTCTTGACTTGCAGCAGCCTTTCCTTAAGCATCGAAAATATTGTGGGAAGAGCAGAACTCAGGCGAGGTCATCTCTAACTGGAAGAACAGAGGAGGAAGGAATGTATTGTTGTGCAGGTACCCCTCGGGGACCAGCCTATTAACAAGAACCTGACATTCAAATTTCCAATTAGCATTCCAGCAAAATCTGAATATGAAAGATAGCAGTATATCAGCTGAATAAATGACATTTCTACCCTTATTTTTTCACAATGTAAATTTCAGGTAACCAGGTTAATGTAAGAAAATCTGCTACCAGCCATTCAATAGTTCTTGTAGAAAATGCAGTTAAATTTGCTGTTTACACTATATATGCATGCAAAAATGCATTTCTCACATTTTATGTGTTTGGTTCTTTGATATACTTCGCTTTCCCATTATGTACTTACATGCCAAAATATTTCAAACATGTCAGTTTGTAAATGCAAATATAAATAAAAGGTATATGCCTATTACATTTGCAGTGCATATGGAAAGTTAGATTTTAAAGCACCAAACAGGAGAAAAATCCCTAGCACACACTGGTAGCCACAGGAGTTGTGCAAATACATTTTGAGGCCAAATCTCAAAAATAAAAAGCTTTCCCTTCCCCCATAAACTTTCCCAGGTAAAGATCTAGTTGCAATTTTCTGGTGTATGTAGCATTTGATTGGGCATTTGACCAGGCATTCTGGTGTTTGACCAGGCAAGTGCACTGGATTTGGTCCTGAAGGTGACAGGCAAAACATACCAGCTTGCAAATCAGGCAGATGGCATCTGCAATCAAGTCCTAGTGCTCACCACTCTCCTTCTGGCTTCACATCTCCCTACACTGTTGAGGTTTCAGAAGGCTGAGCTCTGGCAGCTTTAGAGCAGACTTTGTCACCCACAGTTCATGTGTGATGGCACCAAAAAGCCAGCACTATTTGAAAGCTGGACCTTTTGTCGCCAGCAGTGCCAGCACAGAAGTGGCTCTGGTCACTTTCCAAGGGGGAGAAACTCAACATTCCTGTCCTGCTTTCTCTTATTCAAGGAGGGAAAAAACTCAACCCAACCAACCAGAAAAATGTAGAAATAGAAAAAGCAGCAGTTCTTTAAAGCAGACTACTATGAATGTTAATTAGGAGTTTTGTGCAGAAATGGCACTAATTAAGTACATACATTCTGACTTATTTTCTCTTCTGAGCACAGAGAAGACAACCCAAAATATATTCTCTGCTGACAATTGTGAATATATAAGAAGGCTCTTACCATCTCTTTTTTCTTAGAGAACCTAGTGCAGAAGTCTGGAATTAATTAAAAGCCACAGTAAGACGCCATTCTCTGCCATTTGTCCTCAGCAGTCAGCAGTTGGTGTGTTGTACACCCAGCACTATGGCACAAAGACAAAACCAAAACTGGTCTCCAGACCACAGGGTGCCACAGCAACATTTCTCAGGTGCAAATCAAGAGTTGCACAAGGAAGACCCCTGAACTTACATGTGTCTGAGTCCAGAGTGAGCATAGGAATTACAGTCCATTAAAGTAAATTTTTATGATGAAAAACTTACAAGTGTTCATAGGTTTTGGGTCCCCTTCCTTGCTGCCAGTGCCCAGAACAGCTCATGGTTTGTGTTTTGTGGCAAGGCAGGAGCACCTGCATTGTTACACACACAGAGCCCACAGCAGCTGTGTCCCTGCCTGCGCAGATTCATCAGTGCTTTTCTTGGCTCAGAGATGTGGTGAATGTTGTTCATATTCTATTCAGGTTCTTATAACTTGTCCATCATGTTGCTTTCTGTGAGCCCATTACAGCAAAGCTTATATTACAGTCTGTCAGATGCTGGGGTTTTTTTTTGCACATGTTATAGAAACGTATTTTTTGGTTTGCTCAGTTTGTATGTGAATGATCCCATGTGCAACAAAAGATTCCTAGTGCATGCTCTACTTGTAACCACATTAAAGACTGCAGCAGCCAGGATGTGTTGTGGTTATTCTGTCTTCTGAGGTTTTTGGGGTTTAGGTTTCAGTGAATTCCTCAAGGTTTTGCTCTGTGGTTTAGGAGATTTTGTTGTAGTTGTTGTCTATTTTGCATATGAAGAAATTTTTAACTACTGAAACCTTCTATCCATAGAGACTTTCTGTGGAATAAAATTGTATTGCACTGACCAAAACTTTCCTGTTGGATGCAAGAAGACAGATTAGATGCTTTCTGGAGATCCTTGCAGCATTTCATTTCTGCAGCTCTGTATTTTTAACTGGTGTTGTGGTGTGGGAGCCATACGGGAGGTGTTGATCTGTGCTGAATGATTGCCTGTGAATTATGGTTTGTATTTTGCCATCTGTCTGCCTGATAATTAGTCCATCTTTTTATCAAATGAATGGCACATGTCTTCCTTTCCTAAATGCATATGCAAAATTATATACTTTGGAAAAGGTTGTTTACAACTAAAAAAAAATATAGCCAGAAAGCAGTGTCTTTCTGTAATCACATGTATGTCCTCATACAAACCTCACCCACGTATGGACCTGGACTATCCCCTGCATCACTCTGGGGTATTATGCAACCCAAGCATTGGATTTCTGGTTACGTGATGTTCTAAATTTGCTACATACCCATATAAGCTGAGGTCTGGATGATATGCTATTTTACTATATAGCTGCAATATGTAGCTATATTTTCCTACAATTAATACGTACATTTCCTACAATTAAAGACCTACCCAGTTTGACAGCATGTTCATTCTGCTAGATCCTCATGGCTGTTCCAAGCATAATTCCATGACATCCATTCCTGGTTGTTATCAATGGGTTGGGACTATCAGAACAAGCAGACTGAGCAGCAAGACAGCCTAAAGAGGACAAGGGGAGCATCAAGTACCCAACCTCAGCTGCTGTGGTACTAATGCTAGAGAAATCTATGGTTTATTATAGCATGTGAAATCAGGAAATCAAGAATTCAATGCAAAT
The DNA here is from genome assembly GCA_016584745.2 of Phylloscopus trochilus trochilus. Classification (NCBI taxonomy): domain Eukaryota; kingdom Metazoa; phylum Chordata; class Aves; order Passeriformes; family Phylloscopidae; genus Phylloscopus; species Phylloscopus trochilus. The sequence continues at coordinate 25,095,502 of WQNJ02000016.1, read as the reverse complement.
CTACCCCCAGTCCCTAGGGGAAAAAAATACCATTTATGGAACCTTTTTCTTCTCTTTAATCAGAAAGCCCTGGGAAAAGGTTGCTCAGAGGAGAGGGAAGGCATTTTCTCACTCTGTGGGATTTCTGCTATCCAATTTGGTACTTAAGAGCTATAATTCATGAGTCACTAGCTATGTATTAAATGCACAGGAAAAAACTTATTTGTATACATTTGGAGAAAGATTTTTTTTAATTTACAGTATTGAAGAAGATGTATTTTGTTTGAAGTTACAATCTTATTGTTTCTAGTTTTTCAATAACGCAATATATTAAGAATTAAAAGTGTGCTTTAGTTGGTAAATTATAACAAATTACTTTTTCCTACCAAGAAAGAATTAGTATCATAAGATATATTCATTTATGCAGTTTTCTATGGGTTGCCAACTGCCAAAGTGCCTAAAAATGCAACATGAGGGACCATTTCTTCTCAGTCATTGTGATTTTGGTAGTGTAAATTCATCTGCTAGAAATTGGTTTGATGCAACAATATCTGCCATTAAAAGAAATTAAATAAAAATGTACCATAAAGTGTTTCACACATCTTATGCACTGAGTGGGACTTCTAGCTATAAGCAATCTAAGCAGTATTCAAGTGGATAGTATTAAATGTATATAAAGAAAATTACCATTTTCCTGTATTATCTAATCCTATCTAGTGGAATTGAACTTGTATTGATTTGCTTGTAAATCTGACTGTACATCTTCTTTCCTTTAGAGTACCTTTCCTTTTCTATTGCTGTTTTCATTACCATTTGAAATCTAAAATATTATTTGTACAAGAAGACTCCATTTTATTTCCTTTTAATCATCATGATCATGTGGATCAGTGTAAACACTTCTCTTTGTAATATGTATATACTAAATTAGTAGTAGTCTTCCTTTTGTTATTGAAATCACTGGCAACAAATGATGACCAGAAAGGGGAATGACCTTTCTGAAGGGTTTTCCTTTCACACAGTGCAAGACAGGGGCACATATAGATAACAGAACACCTTGCTTTGAGTAAGCACTGCAAGATCAGTCTTTGGCTCATTTCAGGTTGATGACTGCTATGGCTGATTAAACTGTGTCTCTGTCTTGGGTTTATGGAACCAAAAATGTTTATTCTATTTCATCTGTTGAAAGCTGTTGGGGAGATGTTTTTCTTTCTCTCTTGTAACTCTGAGGGGAAGGGGTCAGATGCCTTCTGATAATGGGCCAGAAGTTAAAACCAGGTGGGGCAGTGTTTCTTATCTCTTTCACCACCCATCCTCCCCCCAGGGGATATCTTCTGCTAATGGACCATTAAGGCTCACCAATGACAGGACACATTCCATCATCCCACTGTGAGATGCTCCACCCAGTGGGGGGAGCCAACCATTCCTACCTGGATAAAAATAGACGTAGGAACACAAGGTATCTGGTTCCACTGGATTCCTGGAGGAAGACTGGACCCTTCTCACCACCACTAGACCCTTGTTCTACAGGATCATCTCTGCTCCAACAGAACCCGATCTGCCACTCCAGGAGGACTCACTTTGGACTGTTTCCAACATCCTGACCAACAGGGTGTTAGGTTGTAGCTCTGACTCTGTCAGGGTTCTCCAAAACCGTTGTTTGTTTGTTTGCTTGTTTGTGTTTTTGTTTGTTTGTTTTTACTACTACATTCATATTGTTAATATTCCTAGTAAAGAACTGTCATTCCTATTCTCAAATCTTTGCCTGAAAGCCCTTAATTGCAAAATTATAATAATTTGGCGGGAGTGAGGGGTTTACATTCTCCATTCCAAGGGAAGCTCCAGCTTTCCCTGGCAGATACCTGTCTTTCCAAACCAAGACAGTCTCTATCCTTCATTCTGCTGCAGCCTATTGCATCCACTGTTATCTCCCATTAACTGTGCAGATGGTATGGTTTTGGGATCAGGCACAGTTTTTGTTATAGATAGATGTGTACAGAGCATGCCAAATAAGCATGGAATCCATCTCCAGCTGGAATTTTAGCACTACTGCAACACAAACAATATTCTTCAGAACGAATTTACCTCCAGTAAAAATAATGAATATTTTCTTCCCAAGTTAGTAGAAATAAAAACAATTTCTGTTCAGAAATGCTCACACAGAGACAAATATAACAGTCTAGATAAGGGCAGTATGTTCATCTTCAAGAGATTCTATATTTGATTAGCCTATGTAATCAAATAGGAATGGATAATTTAATAAAAGCAAAGTAGATACACCCAATAAAAAGAGCTTAGGAGGCTACAGAAATAAATTAGCACTCTTATGTCCCCAAATATTTATATTCCTATGATGCTCATTGCCTTCACCACAAATTTATTTCTTTCTACTGATGTAACAGGCCTCTTGTGACAGAATTTAAGTGCCATGCCTAGAACATGAAATGAGACTTCCCAGAAATCCAGTCAAGTACCCAGTCTTACTAATACAGGTTCTTGTGCTCTGGTCTTCTGAGTAATGCATGTCCAAGCAATGAACCTTAATATGTGATATGGAAACAGAATGGCATGGACCTTTTGTTCAAGACTTTCACAGGGCGCTCTCTATGCTGCTGTGAAACCTTTGCAGTTTCTTTGCCTGCACATCTGCTCTTTAACTACATTTCCAAGATGACCAGCTACCAGGACGTTCTGGGTATGGGGTGCCTATTTTGCTGACTTCAGGCTTTGAAATGTTGATTTAGATCAGTATTTATTTATTCCACAGAGATAAAAGCTTCTCTTTTTTCTTCAGAGTGAAAAGTTATACTTGCAAAAACCTGTTTTGATGGCTACACTTTCAAACACCAAAGACAAGGCTGGATAGATGTAAATCTGTGGGCCCAAGTCTCCAAGAAGTTTTGAAAGGAAATTAGATAACTGTGTGCTTATGACATAACAATTCTCTGCTTTAGGGCATCCACTGGCTGCCTTTGGGCCAAGAGGGATTATTTTTTTCTTTTTCTCTCTTGATGTATAAATTGCCTCATAAGGTGGGTTTGGTTTTTTTTTTTTGTTTGACTTTTGTTCTGTTCCTCTAATGACCAGCCAACTGGAAATAGGCCACATGTCTAGACAGGATGCAAAGGCACAGTGCTGAAATGCTCCTGGTGCCATTTGAAGTAAGCTTATAGTTAAACTGATAGCCAGATCTAGCACCAGGAAGAACTCTTCCCCTACTCCAGGTGGAACTGTTACAGGTTTTTTTTTTGCTTGTTTTATTGTGTTCCTCTATATTGAAGGGCACAATCTTTGTCCTAGGTACCTTATGCAAATTAAAAAAAAAAATCTCCTATACTGGAATTTACAGTATTAGCAATACCTTTTATTCATCCCTCTTACTTTCTGTAGGTCATTATAGATTTTTTTTTTTTAATTATTTGTTGTACTTGTTGTTTGTCCCAAATAAAACTTGTGGACTATTATAGTAGGAAGCATGGGGCTTTGGACATTCAAGACTGCAGATGCCTCTTAGTACAGCGAAATGGATTTGTTGACCTGGGTTACCATTTCAGACTGACGTTCACACAGAAGTTGAATCCTGCTTGCAGCACCATCATCACGATTCATCTTAGATCCATTTGTTGCAGAATTTGGGCTCTTCTACAGAGATGCAAGATGGCTATCAGTTTCTTAAGGCATGAAAATATAACTCCAATAGCTGATCATATTTCTGTCACCTTATTTAGACATAGACTTTAAAGAATATAGGATTTTAGGGAAATTAAGATTTTAGTTAGAAATAGGCCTTGTTGTTGTTGGAGTTAATTAAAAGCTTTGTAGTTAGTTAAGGAAGACTAGGCTTGAGTTAACTTTTTCCAAATAACTGATTGCTTGTCAACTTTATGTTTGCTTAGCTGTGCTTGCAACAATAAATAGGGAACCTGATAAATAGGTTTAGAGACACAGGACAATTGCAGAGACTCCCAATGCTGAAACTTATTGAAAGTCACTGTACCTAAGGAAATGGGAGTCCTACCAACACTCATTAGTCACAATTGCATTGAAAAGGTAGAAAGTTCAAGGCGATGAAGAGTCATTTTACTTCCTCAATTTAAGCCCACTCCTCTTTAATGAGACCACTGACCCATTTCAAAGGACAAACTACGCATCTTAATTGCTTTTTGCTAATTACCGTACAAAGCAGGGAATGGGATGTACCAAGGTTATGAATATGCATTTGCATTTTGGATATTCAACAGTTTTGTAAATAAAATGACTTCGTGATTTTCTGTAAGGCACAGTATGTTTTTGGGGAGCTATCCCACATGCTGCCCAGCACTGCAATAAACATACACTTTCTAGCTTTAAACTGTAAAGACAGTTCTTTTGGTCACTCTCAGTTGGATATAGGTATTAGGTCAATATTCATATTTTTAATAAATCATTATTACTTAGAGTTACTGAAGAACTTTTCTCTAAATGATAATTCAAAAGCAGCGTGTCAGATAATACAGTCAAGTACCTAAAAAAGAAAGATTTGAAGGCATGTCCAGCTTTGTTGAAACCTTACATTTAATCCAGGCAATTCTTCTAAATTTTTTTTTCTGAATTTTGTAAGATTTGTTTAGCAAATAGAATGGACTTCAATAATTTGCTAGGAGACAACAAGTGTGCGAAATGTGAGATCCTTGTCCTATTCAAAATAAGTTTATATGGTTTGTAATCCTCTTGTGCATATGCTTATAGCTCTGTAGTGTGTTTTTTCACCTTAAGGAAGACATCCCCCTAGGAAATTCAGTACATCAGAAATGCTCAAAATGTGTTTAATACATGTGGATTTTTGACATAAGAAGACTCCAGTTTCAAATATATAATATAACCACTAGAATCAGCCTGAAAATAAGATCTGTTACATTTTTGCTTCATAAACATATCTATTTTTCATTCACAATATTGTTCTGAATTTTTGTCAGGTCTGAAATGAATTCAGCTAAACAAAGAAGTAACTTATTTTAAACAGAGATTTCTGCTAATATCAATTCCATGCAGATTCTGGCTAGCACACCACTCATTGTGCCCATTTTCTGCTGCGAAGGCACATACTAACTTCTGGCACTGGATAAAGGTGTTGTATTTTAAAAGACTTTTGAAGAGGATTAGAATAATTAAGAACTTACTCCAATAACATAACACAAAATACAAATTTTGTGTTATGTTATTGGAGTTGCGGATTATCTCAAACATAAATCAGCACATTAAGTATTCAGCAATGTTTAGTAAAAACTAGAAGTACATGGCAATTCTGAACTTCATGAAGGTATGAATTTTGTACTATCCAGATTGTGACTGCTTTTATTCTAATTTGTTTATGAATTCTGTAAAAATATGAGGGTTTTTTGTGTTTCAAAAATAAAGATCTGAATCTCTTATAAAAAATTATGCATGCCACAAATAGCACTATCTTAGTTTTGTGTCAGCCATGATATGGGATATAAAAGCAGTCTCACTTTGTCTCTTAATACTACTTAACACAGTGCAGAAAGGCGTGTTAGATCAGGGAGCTAAACCATTGACTGTAGTGCCTTGCTTGACATCAACAGAAACAGTTGGCAGTAACAGCAATGAGCCATATGCTTTTAGAAATATGCCTTAGGTCAGAAACCATAGAAGATTTCCATTGGAGCTTGTGGTCTATGGCAAGAGCCAATAGGCTGGCCTGGCAGACAAGGGGAACCTCTACCCCCTCTCCCATGAGATCAATGCAGTGTGAGAGCTGGAGATGTTTTTCCTCCTTTAGGTGCTGTGACATTCCCATCCCCAGCTCTGCCACAGTAGAAGTCTGCCTTTCAGAATACCATTGGCACTACCTGTCATCTTTCAGTAAACTGTCTCTGCCTTTCCAGTTCCTGATTTTTCTGAAATGGATGGCAATTATGAAACTGCCTCTTCTACAGTGTGTAACAGTTTGTGGTGCTTCATACTGTGCTAATACGGTGCCATAAATCTGTATTTGCCCTGTAAATCCATGCCTGGCTGATGGTAGATATCATCCACAATATTTTAGGATGTCTGTTACCATGACTAGTTTCTGGCTTCCTAATGGCTGCTAGGAATATTATTTATGGAAATATGTCATTAACCCAAAAAGCATTTCTTAGAAAGGAGCAATTGGAATAACTCGCTGTTAGATAAACAAGAGTTTACATTGGCTTATGAACTAATTTCTTATGATTCACAGCCCCTGCACATCCAGACACAAAGCCAGAGATCAGACTAATTTTGTAGTAACAACTTTTACACATTTTGTGATGTTCTAATTTAATTGAGGAAAAAAATAGCCAGTAGGTGCACCCCTCCTTACTTCCTTACTTCTCTCTGAACCAGGTCATAGAGCTCCAAAAGCAGTGCAGTGAGCACCAAATAGGTCTGTGACCTGCTTCAGGCTGTAGACCAAAGTACTGTTTTCAGCACACATAGCCTCAGATGACCTGCTTTGCTCCTAGGCCAGGGTTGTTCAGAAACTGGAGACCCATGAGCCTAGGTAGTATGGACAGAAACTTGGGCCTGATGCTGCCCACCCCCTCTGTTGCTGAATCCTTTCGCAGCTCCTTTTCCAGACATAGATATATGAAGCTGCTCCCTCCTTGGAGACTATCCTCATGACCTTCATACCTGAGTGCAGCCTTCCAGTGAACAAACCACAGGTGAATAAACCTGGCCTTCCACTGTAAACACTGTCCAGTACAAGGCTAATTTGTATTTAGTACCAGGGCATCCAGACTTCACATATATAAAATATTGATTTTTTTTTCCCTTAAAAAATCACTTTCTATCCAGAATAGGGACAAGGAAGAACAAGAGCTAATACACTATTCAACTATTTATTATGATTTTGCTTTTGTTTAAACTTAAGATAAATCTTCAGGTTGCAACAGTTCATTACCACAAAAAAATCTGAAATCTAGTAAAAGGAAATTAAAAACTTCAACCTAAATTCTTGATTTCTCTCCACACTTTCTAATATGTCATTTAAAAACTGCCTTGGGTAAACCTAAAAAAAGCAGACAGCAAATGACCAGGGTTTCTTTTTGTTCTGATTAAAGTCAAGTTTGAAAAAAAGTTTCATTTGCTGTGTTAAGAGCAGGAGCTGGACATTAGAATGTGTATTTACCAGGAGCATTTATTCATCTGAATTGCTGCCCAGCAACATTAAAGGAAATCTATTCTCATCCCTGTGATGCAACACTTGGGGTTTTCTGACACTGTATTTATGATGATCATGTTGTTCATCACATAGAGCAGGGAAAACAAAGAGTCATTCTGATTTCCCTGGCAGTGACAGATATTCACAAAGGCTAACAGAATTATTGCAGATTTATGCTCTGCTGAATGCAGAATTTGTTCTAACAGCTCAATAAATTCTCTAACATTCAGAGAGCAACACATCTATACACCACGTAAGTCCTGAACCATCTGGTTTCTCCAACAGTGCAGGAGCTTTTTAGGGAATACTTTTTGGCTCTAATTGAACATGGTTAGTTACTTCTTTCCCCATTCCTGCCCTTGACCACGATGATATCTTTCTTACAAATTTTAATTACTTCCTGACTTGTACAGCACTTGACTGGTTGCTACTTCAATAAATTGAAGAGACTATATAAAAGGTGAACTGATTGCAGTTCATGCGAAGAAAAGGAAGCAAAGCTGTAAGATCCTCATACAGAAGGACAGGAGAAAGAGTTGTGGCAGTCAGGGACTGAAGATCTTTGGAAGTAAAGGCGAAACACAAGCTGGCATTGAAATTCTTGATTGTAAACCACCAGGGGAGCAATATATTATAACAATAATCGGTGATAATAGATGCTCCCTTTTAGGGAAAATATAGCTGTATAGATCACATATGGCCTAAATTACAAATGCTATTCCATTTAGTACAAATATATAACCAAGACTGCACAGCTGGCAGGATTAGGAGAAAAACAAATCAAACCAAACCAAACAACAAACAAACAACCCAAACCAAAACAACAACAAAAAAACCCCAAAAATTCAAAAGGAAGACTTTTTTACAACTGGTGTTATTTCACAGGCACATAAAGACTACATGACATTCTGGAGGTTCTTTGGTAAACCAAAGAGACTTTGTTCCAAGCGGTTTACTAGGATTAGAAAGTTTTTTGTCAGCTTGAGGAAGGGCTTAGATTTAAAGATACTAATCAGTATTTCAGAAATATTTGTCCTGCTTCCAGTTAGAACTGTAGCAGAGCACCTGATGTGTGTTCTTTGATGGCTACAGTGCCTTGGTTTGGAAAGACAGGTATCTGCCAGGGAAAGCTGGAGTTTCTCTTGGAATAGAGAATGTAAAGCCCTCTACCCCACCAAATTTTAATTTTGCAATTAAGGGCTTTCAGGAAAAGATTTGAGAATAGGAATGACAGTTCTTTACTAGGAATATTAACAATATGAATGTAGTAGAAAACAAAACCACCCAACCAAACAAGGAAACAAACAAACAAACAACAGTTTTGGAGAACCCTGACAGAGTCAGAGCTACAACCTGACACCCTGTTGGTCAGGGTGTTGGAAGCAGTCCAAAAGTGAGTCCTCCTGGAGTGGCAGATGTCATTCTGGTGAAGTAGAGATGATCCTGTAGAACAAAGGTCCAGTGATGATGAGAAGGGTCCAGTCTTCCTCCAGGAATCGGGTGAAGCTAGATACCTTGTGTTCCTATGTCTCAGTTTTATCCAGGTAGGAATGGTTGGCTCCCCCCACTGGGTGGAGCATCTCACAATAGGATGATGGAATGTGGACGTTCTACTTTGGGGATGTGTGCTTTTAGGGGTGTCTTAATAGTCCATTAGCAGAAAATATCCCCCTGGGGGGAGGATGGGTGGTGAAAGAGATAAGAAACACTGCCCCACCTGGTTTTAACAGTTGGCTCATTATCAAAAGGCACCCACCCCCCTCCTCCCAGAGTTACAAGAGATAAAGAAAAATATCTCCCCAACTGCTTTCAGCAGATGAAATAAAATACATATTTTTGGTTCCACAACCCAAGACATACAGGAATGCAGGGGAGGTAGAAGGGATCAACAAGTTCTGGACAGTCAATGCAGTCCCATAGCATGAAAGCCAATGATCAGGCAACCAAAATCTTTGATTAGTTCAGCCTGTCAGTATTATTTTTCCAAGATAAATTATTTGATGACTCTGAACAACTTTGACCTTATTTTACCTTTAGGATAATTTTAACCTTCCATTGTTTGTCTTCTAAGAAAGATATGTGCTTTTTGGAAAGGACACTAGGTTTTTAAAATAATAGCCTGGCAGAACATTTCTCAGCATGTTCAGGAGGGTACATAATGTTTCACAGGAGATCGATTTGGATGACAAAACTAACACACCAAACAGATCATCCTTCATTAAGGAAAATCCTTTGTGTCAAAGGAAGTATTCATATGACTACTGCGACATTTACAATATGTGTAATAAACCATTACTAGTTTTCTAACATGAGCATTTCCCACAGCATGAAGCAAAGAAAATGTACATTGATCTTGGTTACCCTTGTGAAACATTATAGTCTTGTGTGGTATAAAAATAAGACCAGCAATTAGCCCAGAGATGTTGGCCTATCTTGTACAACAATTTTCTTTTATATGACAACTTTCACCAGTCTTTTAAAGCATCTGTACAATACATATACTATAGAATGGCAAATGGAAGTTAAAACATCAATAAGAACCCACCTTATTGAGGAGAGGAACAATATAAAGCAATTCAGAGCTTCTGTTCCTTCCCTTAAACATTTGTCACTACAACATTATTCTAAATCTCACAAATACAAACCTTTATTTTGAAAGCACACTTCTGTGAATTCCAGCAGTGCTACCTGTCCCAGCCAGCGTGTGCTGGACCTTTCTTTCAAACCATCCATACTGCTTGAAAACCCAGCTATTCAGACATCTGGAAACTTGCAGCCTGAGTGTGAGACTCCCTTGTGTCCTCCCTGCTGTGTGTCCTTCCAACAGCCCCCATCAGTCCACAGCACTGACATAGTCCAACTGGTTTTGGCTTTGTCCCCTAATTTTATTTTGTAACAGAACTGTGTTGGTAGCAAGTAACTGAAGATTTTGTATATTTGTTTAACTTAATGTGCATTAGAAAGTTTGAATGAAATCCACTGCTCCAGTACACTGAATTAGGCCAGAGTATATGAATGTTTTCCACAGTGGTATGCATTGGTAGTCTAGATATATTCAACAGAGATTGGACTGGATTGTACTAGGAAATATGTTGATTAGATGGAAGTGTAACTTTGAAGTTAAACATATGAATTCATAGTCTGCCCACTACTGCTTAAAGATCTTTAGAGACCTATTTATCCATTTTTCAAAGTAAATACACTGCATATGCTGCTACAGCTGCATTTCTGCTTCTAGAGTATTCGTGCCTTTGCTGAATAAAGGTTTCCTCCTCTGCCACTCCTTTACACCATTGATACACAACTGATATGTAAGCAGTGTTCAACTGCTCTAAGTGTTTATGTCTCAGTATATAGCATTCTCTTGGGAAGCAAATGGGACTGTACTGGATCAACATAAAGAGAGAGACTCCAAAAACCCGGTCCTTTCATCTAGAGGCACTTCCCCTAAGGCCTGCCACTGTCATCTCTGGAAAGCTGTAGCAGAGATTAGCCATGACATAGAAGAGAGCAGCCCCTAGTTTCATGGCTGTACATTTCTATACATTTGGCTTTGTGTAAATGGTGTAGATTGTGCAATGTTAAAGAGGGGTGTTTGAAAGCACTCCAAAAAGGGCTGACAAATGATGAGCTATGCTTTCTATTGCTTAGCTGTTTTGAAGTGCTTCATGTTTGTTGCATTGGCTTTTCCAAAACACCTTCATCTTGTTTTAGAATTTAAAATTTCATCTCTTTTTTTGTATACTGTATTTCTGCCTTTGACTGTAAATCTTATTCTGTCCCTCCCAAGATACTACTAGATCAGATTTTATGCAAAACAGTTTTCATCCTCTGATTTACTTTGCAGACAGGATGAGCCCAGAAAAGTTAGAAATATTATGAAAACAGAACAGAACAGAAACCTTTTCCTTTGCTAGGACTGTGGTAAGATGTGTTGAGCTAACTTCAGTTGATCAAGGACTTCAGAAGATCCCTTCTCCAACATACTCACTGGTCTGGTGAAAAACATCACAGATGTTGTACCCTAACCTGGTTGTCAGTATGACTTGGGTTAGGGGAAACACTACCTTTAAGAACTTTTTTTTTAACCTGCATCATCCAGATAAGGCTGTGTCAGAGAGCAAGGAAGCAACCACTTGCATAATCATAACATTAATAGTTTTATTGTTTAGTTTTTAGTTTAGTTTAGTCCAAATTTGCTAGAGAAGAAATCATTCGAGCAACTGGGCTTTTTGAGACAATGTGAGTTGCTCTGCTCTCTGCAATACAAAGCCTACTGGAGGCAAGAAGACGATATAAAAGCAGAGAAAGCTGAAGACTGGGTTAGAAGTAGGTTTGCTCCACAGGAAAGCAGCAGGAGCACATCTAATCTCATAGTGCTAAATGTATTTTTTGCAGTTTTTTTTCCTCCAGATTTCAGCATGAATAAATAACTAAATTAGCTTCACAATAATTGATGTAAAGAAATATGAAGAGTATATATGCCACCAAAACACCTCTCAATAATCCTGTATTTTAACAGAATTTAGATATTAATATGGAACAATTACTCCTGTTTCTTAGGAGGGGCATAGTATGTGCCTTGAAATAATGTTACCTGCATCAACACATTTATTCAGATTAAGATTTTGTGTTAATGTTTTCTATGTAAGACTTAAAAGACTTATGACTATGTCAGTGTGTCTTCCACTTGGAGAAAGTGGTCTCAAAAGAACAAACTAATAGAAAGCAAGTTTTGAAGATCCTAGTATCCTGAAGCTTATTTCTTTGCTAATTAAATATTAAGTCTCTTCTCTGTGCTTTTTGCTAAATCTCTCTTTATTTAACCCCTCTTTACATAAATGCTCAGCATATTAAGTAATTATAAATAGTGCAATAAGCTGGTCTCTAATTAGGAGAGGAAAGCACTCAGTGATGCATGAACTACAGGATAACATAGAGCTCTCTGTAAATCTGCCCAGGGTTCAGCAGATTGTATTACAGTCCTTAGGCAATAGCTTTAGATAGCCTGTGTAACATAATGATATCAAACTAGTGTATCATTACATAACATTTGTAATTAATAAGAACAAAACAATAATTCACAGAACAACTCAGGAAAGTTACACGCTGCTAAAACATTAAATGCTATAGGTTGTAAGTTTTTTGCAATACTGATTTACAATTTAGTGTGTAAAATGAATGTGCAAAAGAGCTGAAAATAGTAAAAAGAAATTCTAACATTGGGATTTCCCATTGTATTAAGACAAGTTAGTGGAAGTTTCATAACAATTCTTGGGGAATAGCTATTTCATTATCTGACCAATTAATTAAATCTTATCAAGGAAGAAATAATTGCATGGTAAAAGAAACTAGCAGAGGCTGCCCATTATGTTACATCTTAAATGAGGAAATGCCTCATTTCATTTCTACTCTCCAAAGGACTAAAACCAGAACCCTAAGGCCACACTTTAGGGTGGAAATTAATGTAAAACATTTGTGTTTTGTTACTGGAGTTCTACTTCCAGTAGGGTCTGAAAGTAGTTTCTCATAGAAGTGAATTTTATTCTCCAGGCTGGCAGCAGTTGAAATAGGTAATGGGCTGTAGGCTTATTTCTTCTTTCAGGATTATGATTTTCATAGAATCATAGAATGGTTTAGGTTGGAAAAGACCTCAAAGATCATTGAGTCCAGCCATTAATCTTGTACTGCTAAGACCCCTGGAGTTTAATTCTAGGCTATTTAATAGGTATCATCATCCACATGTTTTTTCCTGAGAGTCCTCCCCTTTACAAACTAAGGAATTACTTTGGCACCTCAGTTTCATTTTCCTAAATAACTTTCATCATTTTGAGATTCACAGACAGAACTGGATATTGTTACCAAGGTCCCAATTCCCATTCCTGGTTTACGTAGATGGGGCTTTTCCGCCAGCTGGTGAGATGAAATGTTAGCAGCTGCAGGAAATTACCTATACTTTTTAAAAGAACCCTTGTTGGTCCTGCTAATTCCTTACTTGGTCTTCCTCTCTGTGAGAGATGTGATGCGATGTGCCTTGTTATAACTGTTGTTGTTTTCATCAATCATTTACTGTAAGAGAATTTTTTTTTGTCTTGACTTTAATGATGACTGGTAGTGATGAGTTCTACTAGTGCTTGTGGTGTCAATGACCCAGTTTTGAACCCTTCTTCCAGTTTATAGCTCTAATAAGACAAGCTAAGCAAAACTGAACACAGCATTCCAAGAAAGATTGACTCATACAAAATTAGGTTACTTGCAGTTGTGTTTTCTACTCTGTTCCACCAGTATTCTTAGGACTTCACTTTGGGTTACAATTACTCTACTAACCTGTCCTCCATGGTGCCAAATGCTTTTTTTCAGTGCTGATACAATTAATTAAACATTCAGCCACACTGTGAGGATAGTTTAAGTACCTTTCTTTACACACATATTGCATTTCACTTCTTAACATTTAAAAAATATTATGGCTCTTTACTGGGGTGGGGGGGGGTGTGTTCTAATATTACCTAACTGTAGAGCACAAGTTTTGCTATCTCATTTGGCCATCAAAAAAAAAAAAAGTTAATTGTTTCATCTTATGCCTCTTATCTGATTTTTGATTCAGAAGAATACACTTTCTCTTGCTTCAAACCATGGTGCTATGACCATATGGCTTATTTAGCAGGGATTTCATTAGAGAATATGTGAATCCCCAGGTTGATTATAAAAACAGGGGTTTTAGCTATTCCTTCAGAGTCTGCATGCAGGGAATTCTACTGTATTAGAAAGTCATAGGGTTTGTATGCATTAGTTTTTCCTTTACAGAATATTTACAATGCCAGTACTGAAACATGTTACATACATTCAATATTTTGCAGCTTGAAATATTTTATTCAGCTCACCTGGCATAAAAACAAAGCTTATCCACAGCTAATCTATTATGCTTTCTTTCAAATGTTTCCTACACCCCAGCCCTTCATATAATTGAAGTGCCACAGTAGCTGATTCTACTGTAAAGTTCAACAATAATTTTAAATTCCTGGCACTTTTCCCAGTGGAGCTATGTTAATTTGCAGCAGCTAAAAATATGGCCCAATAGTGCTGTTTTGCTGTATTTCCCCTCCTCCTCAAACAAAACAAAGCATTTAAATGCTTAGAGAACACATTTGTCATATATATGATGCTATTTAATAACATACTGACAGAAAATAGTATGATGTCTAGAATACTGTGATGATTGCCTTTAATATGTTTCAATAATAGCTTACAGTGAACTGAAATAGTAGTTTTATATAAAGCATATTAATAATACTTCCCAAACTAAATTTAAAAGTGTTCCATTCTCCTGGCTCTTTTTCTCCTGTTTCAGAGCTAGTAGTGGAAAGCCTCAGGAATACTATTTAAGCATATACTAATTATCAATTTTTCAAAGTCAAAATAATGCTAATAAACTGGAAAGTTTCACTTACTGGAAATCACCTTGTTAGAAATGGTTAATTATTATGTTAGGAACAAAGCAGCATCCCAGTCTATCATACAGAAAGGAAACCTGGGTGAGGAATCAGGAGAAGTCCTTGTTTCTTCATTACCCATCCCTGTATAAGCCAGTCCACATCTCACTGTAGACTGACTGTGTTGAACAGATGCTGCCCATGTGTGGGGCCTGCCTAGTCAGAGGATGCATATTTAATTACCTTTGAATCTATAGATGAGCATAAAACTCACAAACAGAAATAAAAAATATTGAGACCCAGGAGAAAAATTAGGACTAAAAATACCTTCCCAATTAAAAGAGATATACACATTTCTGGTTTTAAAAAATAGGCAAGAATAAATAGAATTGAGTTATTTGGGGGAATAAACTATCCCCAGTGCAGGCCATTCTTATTCATTAGTTAAATATGTGTATATTCTTCCCACTGCTGGTCTTGTGGTACACAGATTCCTGAGCTTCCTTCTGAAGAGGACAGTCTTCTTGAACTGGGACTGGGTAAATGCCATGTTGATATAAAATGGTCATGGACAAGATAAAGCAGTATTTAGCTTAAAAATACTGAATTTTGAAGTGGGATGAATTTTAAATACCAGAAAGTATACTTTAAAGGAAAAATAGCACAAATATTAAAAAAATATTCTGTGTGGATTGCTGACACCTGATTCAAAATCATCCTGAACTTCACTCTACCTTGGTCTTGGTGATAAAGCACAGGAAATTCCCAAAGATGAATGAAAAGCAGAGGGCCTGAATGCTTTTATGTAACAGTTTTGCAGTTGGAAGCAGCGTCATGGAACAAAATGAATCATTCATCCTACATGGAGAAAGAAGCAGAGGTAAATTCAGGTTTTCAGGCTAAGAACTTTAGGCATCTGTGTCATTAGAGATACAGGAGGAAACTGCGTCATGGGCTTCTGAGTTGGTGGTAAATCTATACTAAAGGGGAGGAAAAGTTAATTTCCACGTTTCTGGTTGCAAAGTCTCTGTCTCAAGGACAACATTGTTTAAATCCTGCCCTTAGGTCAATTGGTGTAGTACAAAGTATTAGAAAGAGAGGAGGGATTTAGCCTATGTAGCGCATGCCAAGAATTGCCAAAACCACACATTACAAAGCAGACTGAAGAGGTATTCCACCAACCATTCCATTCAAGTTAGGTTAGATCCTTGCTCATCCTTTTTTCTTCATTCATCATGCACTTGTTTGCTCCAGCTGGTGACTGTGCGTGCTCTTTCTCACAGCAGTGTTTTGCTGTCTTCACCTCATGAGAGATTTTGCCTGATTGCCATTAAGACCCGCAACATGAGGAACCAACATCCTGAGAAAACAACATTAGTCTAAATCCGATTGATTGTTCCACAGCTATTTGTAAAACATGCATGTTGACATACCAAGGGTTTGAAGATCAACAGCAGTGTGCTCCAAAAATTTGCAATGATCTTTGTATCTTTTTGACTTTCCCACAGGACTGTGGGATAACTACTGTCCTAATTAGGCAGTCTCAGCACCCTGCCCACACTCACAGCAGTTGGTACTGCTGTTGGTATTCAGTGACTGTCCTTACCCCGCATCCCAACACCCATATCACAAAGTACACCCATCTGCATTTTGATCACATTGTTTGGCCACTAATGGGCTCTTTTAGGTTCTGGAGAAGTTTAACCACCACTGATTTTAAGGGGTTTCTCTTTGATTGTTTCAAAAACTTCTACAAATGCTGACAGGAATGAAAATAAGGTACAGTGAAAGCCAATGGAGAGGTGAAAAGTTAATGTCCACTCAGGAATGCATATTAAAATCTTAATGAAATCCTGATATTAATGAGTTTCACCTCATACTTAGTCCTAGTTCCAGCATCCACAGTGTCTCCTGAAATCTCCTAGAAGAATTTGTTCCAATGTTATTGGATGTTTTTATCAAGGACCCATAGAATATGTAGTTCAACTGCAGAATAAAGATGCCACCAAGATGGGCGAGGCAGTAAATTATGAGATTAGGGACGAAAACACTGTCCAGCAAAATGTACTTTAATTCAAGTGCTGTGTAGTGTTTGGATACAAAAAAGGCCAGCTGTTCTCACAGGTGAGAAACCTGTTGAAATATTTATGAGAAAAACCCAAGTGTCCTTCACTCACCTGTTTCAATGTTCTGGCCATAGAAGTTAGTAAAATGCTTGCATGTGCTCCAAGGGTAATGCGAGAATAAGCTGGAAAGGCACTTTGTCTCTGAACGCAGCAGTGCTAAAACCATTGCTGGGATCCTGACTCTTGACAGAAGAGCCATTTAAGCAACAGTGTGGAAAGTGCAGAGTGTACAAAGGGGGCCACAAATAATTCAGGTCACAAAAGACACAATTTACAATGTGGACACAGGAGTATTGCTGGATTTTTTAAAGATCTGATCCATGAACAAAGATTTTGTTCACATTATGTCTCGCAGACAAAGGCATTGGAAAAAAATCCAGTAGCTGTGACTGAAGATAAAGGGGAGGAAAAAAACAACTTTGAGGCCTAAAATGACACGTGATTTTTCTTAGCTGTGGAGGTAGGTAAAAATTGGATCAGCTTATCAGGAGGCTGTAAATTCATCACAACTTTAGTTCTGCAAGAAACGATTACATGTCTTCCTATAAAACGTGCTTTAATCTAGTTCCTGATCAAATGTCTGTAGACACAGGTCAAACAAACTGATTACTGGGGTCCCTACTGGCCACCACATCACCTCATGAAAGAAATCTGTGAAGGACAGAGCAGAGATTTAATTAATCCTATTTTAAACTAAAATCTTTTTATTCATGTTGAGTTTTATCTCCTTCTTTTGTTCATGAGAGTGATTACTAATTCCACAGAGAAGAGTTGACAGTAAATATGACTAAGGGTTCAGAAATCATAGTTAAAGCTGAAGTATCATTTAACCAAAATCACTTAGTGTGGAGTCTGTAGTGAAATGATGTCATTTGGAACAAGTAATGCCTATAATCCACTTACTCCCTTCGTTTTTTCTTTCTTTTAGTATTAATTCAAATTTTAATAGTATTGGAAAAACACAGCTGCTTCTTTTTGGAAAGACAGTTATTTTCTCTATATTTACAATAATAATTGATTCAGTTGGTTGTAGTCCATAAATCTAGCTTTTAAAAATGAAATTGTATGACAAACCATGTTTGTCCATGCTGTTTTCAGTGAAGTTTGTCATTCACTCTTTTTCTCATACTATGGATGGTTTTGTTTGAAATATGATCAAGACTACTGTTAAGGTTTAGATAAGTACTAATCCTCATACAAATTGTTCAGTTCCACTGTGGAAGTTTCACATTTCACATTATGTTCTGTGTGATCTGGAGCAGAACTTTTACTGACAGATGTTCATGCAGTGACTATCAAGGGACAAAGTTAAAGCCTAAAACAAGAGAGGAAACACATGCATATATATATATTTATATACCATATTTGGTGGTTTGGGTTTTTTTTAAAGTTATTAAGGACTTTGTAGTTCAATATAAAATGATTTGATGACATGTAAAAGTAATATCATCAGGATATTGGATAGTTATCTACATGTAGGTGGCAAACCATGAATCAGTTCAATAGTTGAGAGAAAACTTATGTGTGAAAAATTCTCACACCCCAGCAGCACATATGTTGCTGAGAGATGTCACATACATTATGGGGTGGGGAAAACACAATATTTAAGGGGATTTTTAGAAATGCTACTGGAGCTACTTTCCATATTCTTCTCCTTATAAATTGGTATTATTTATCTGCAACAGTACTCCATAAAATACCTGAAAATAACCTATTATGCCTTCTGACCCCATTATCATGAGACCTAGGGAGACAACGAGCTATGGGTTCCATTGGTAGCTTGCAGATTTCTTGTACTCAAAAGGCTGAAGCTGTTATTTCAGGGCCTACAATGTCATGACATAATATACTTAATTCATGGAAAAGTTCTTATGATTTTATGTATAAAAATCTGCCAGCAAGGTTATGAAGTTTACTGAATATCTTTTTTTCTGTATATTTGTACAGAAACACATTTGTTCTGAAAAGAGATGGTGTTGGCTAATACTGCAAACAAACTAAAATGTGTGTGACTACATGATTGTCATGTTTCCTAAAGTGCAATGTAAGCTGATTTAATTTATTCTTACAGGTGTGCATCTTTGGAATGACACCTTGAAAGATTTTTAAAATTATCTATGAATCCTCTCTGAACAAAACCAACTCAAACAAGATGAGTCTGTTTTGTGGCACCTACAGGGAGTTTGCAACTTAGTTCCACTACAGAATAGAATTAATTGAAAAACTTTCTAAGAGATTCATTAAAACATAATTCAGTGAAAAATATTGACAATTCCATCAAAAAATGGATGTCTAAATGGTCAGGACGTGTCCCAGAATAGCATAGAATGATAGCATAATTTTGGTTGGAAGGGACTTTTAAAGCTCATCAAGCCCAACCTCCTTGCAATGAGCAGAGATATCTTCAATGAGATCAGTTGCTCAGGGCCCCATCCAGCCTGATCTTGAATGTTTTCAGGGATGGGACATCCACCACTTCTTTGGGCAACACTTCCAGTAAAGTTCCAGTACTTTACAACCTTTGTAAAAAAACTTCTTCTTTATATCCAAGATAAAACCACTTAGTATGACATCATTTTAGTATAAAACCATTACCCTTGCCCTATCTCAACAGTCCCTGCTAAAAATTTGTCCCTGTCTTTGTCTTTCTTATAGTTGCCCTTCAGGTACTGGAAGGTTGCAATAAGGTTTCTCCAGAGCTATCTCTTCTCTTGTTGGGATGAACAATCCCAACTCTCTCAGTTTTAGTTTGTAGCAGTGGTGCTTCATCCCTGTAATCATTGTGGTGGCCTCCCCTGGACTTGCTCCAACAGGTCCTTCCTGTGATGGGGCTCCAGGACTGGATGCAGCACTCCAGGTGGGGCCTCACCAGAGTGGAGCAGTGGGGCAGAATCCCCTCCCTTGAGCAGCTGGCCACACTGCTCTTGATGCAGCCCAGGATACAATTGGCTTTCTGGGCTGGGAGGGCACTTTGCCTGCTCATGTCCAGCCTCTCATGCACCCCAAGTCCTTCTTGGCAGGGCTGCTCTGGATCTGTGCTCTGGATCCCCAGCCTTCTGTTGATACACATGCAACACCTTGCACCTGGTGTTATTAAACCTAATGAGAATCCAATGGGACAATTTCTTGAGTTTGTCCAGGTCCCTCTGGATAGCATCCCTTCCTTCAGATGTATCAACCGTATTACTTAGCTTGGTGTGGTCTGCAAATATGCTGAAGGTGTACTTGATCCCTTCATCTATGTAAAGGATAAACATATTAATCTATACTGTCCCATGAGAGTACTGCTGGCTCCTGGCAGTTCTCTCCACTACCCTGATGTCCCCCTGCCCCAGTAAAAGGTCCTGTTTAATATTGATACATCTTTCTGAAACATTTGCGTTTGAAAAAAATGCCATTTATGCAGAAATGTCTCAGCCATTTCTAATACAAACTTGATTCATAGCCTCTACCAAAAACAGCACAGAAATTCCTCCATACTGCATAAAGCATCCCCCATCTACACATATCCTACATACAAGACCTGTTCCAAGACCTCCACTAACAACTTGATACTTGCCCAGATGCATGAAAATTTTGCTGTGCCCATCCTCTTTGAAGACAGAACAGTATTTTCACCTCTTGTTGCAAAAAATGCAGGGAACTAATTGAATGGATGATTGTAAGACTTAAAAAAAAAAAGGGGAGAAAAAGGTTCAGAGAAGGAAAACACTTTCTCTTATTTTTTTTTTCTTAAATTATATCACAGCAGTACTTTAAAAATATCTCATATATAAGATATCCAAATAATGATTGAAAATTATTTATATGCCAGCTTTCCCATCACAAGGGAATGCTCTATGAAAACCCCATGATCAATATTAATTAGTACAACTTCACTGTGGACAAAAACAAAGCACAACAATGTAAGGAAAAATTTGTACAAAAAGCCTCTAGTGGCAAAATGAAAAACCTGTAAAATCAAATCCAGTCTAATTCAGTAGTTGATTTTGCTCCTCTGCACAGGTCTTGGTGGAAAGTTCCAGAATGTGTCCTCTTCTGATGAGGGCACCTTTCCCCCCTCCATGCCTCCCACGTGTCTCACTGTGCTCTCAGCAATCACAGCAGCAGTGCTGGGGATTTGGGAAACTGGTACAAGCACGAGCAGCCTGAGGCTACTGTGTTGAAACTGGAAAGTAGATCACCATACAGCTGGTCTAGGACCAACCAGCACTGACGTGGCTTGCAGCCACCACTGCAAACTGTTCCTCAATTATCCTTTTGCCCTTCAGGTACCAGAAGAGGATTTATGCCATTAGCTCCTATTCCAAGATAATCAAGCTGCTTAATAGATAAACTTCCCATCCTCAAACATTCGGATTATTAAAAATACTATTTTATGATTAGAGGCGTTTGAAAGCAACAGTTTCTACACAAACTACATGCATGATCCTCTTTCCTTCAGATATTAAAAACATCACTTTAAAGCACCTTTGCATATCCTTTAAAGCTATAAAAACTCTCTGTTAATAACATTAAATACTATCCAAAGTATTTACTGCAGTAAATACAACTGTTACTATATGATAAGATCCCTCCACTTTAAGCAGCCTTCTTTGCATCTTTATGGTACTTTAGCTGCCACTGTTTGTCTAATAGCAAGCATATTAGATCTGGTTAAACACCACAAATAAGGCTTCTGTGGAAAAGAGTATAATCTCACATTGCCTACGGGATGAACAGCTTATGCAAGTGGCGTATCACTTTGCCCTTGAGTGAATCATTACATTCTTTCAGCGTCCTACATATGTATACATGCATAGTTGTCTGGAGAGTGTTGTAAAATAACCTCTCCTAAACTTCAAACACTGCAAAAGCTGCAAACAGATAATTTTCCCTTTTGGGACAGTCTCTTTATTGTGCTATGTGTGCTAACGTGTAGATCCTGGACTGACACCTTCTCCATTCTCTTTCAGCTTCCATATAACTTGGACAGAAACATGCTGGCAGGGCTCAGGACTTTATTATCCAATTTCTGTATGGAATCAATTCTGAGAGATCTTTAACTGAAAAATCCTCAGAAAAAAATAGGATCTGTGCACTGTCAAACAAGTAGTTCTTGAATTTGCTGTGGCTAATGTATGGACTACACTGGACCAAATTTGGATGTAGTACTGTAGAAATTAATAATATCTGACTCACATTAATCTATCTAAAAGTGGAGAACCAGTTGGAAATAATACTGCAATGTCCCTAAAAAATTACTGCAGAGAGACAGGCAGCTGCAGAGGACACTAAAACAGGTGTCTGAGATAGATGAGAAGAACTGATCCCTGGAGGGATCATATGCCATAAGTGCACAGAGAGAGAGCTGAAATGATTAGTCAGGACTGAACATCTATCTTCCAGATGGTTTAATGTGGGTGAGATGAATCCAACCCTTGCCTTCCAATTCAAATGTTGCAACTATTAAAAAAACAAACACATCAGTGCAACAAAAAGAAAGGTCCCTCAGATAGTTCCTTTGTCTCCTTTTTCTAACTCTGTAGTGTGCTGAGGAACTTGCAATATGGAATGATCCTGGATGTTATCCAGGGAGGTGCCAAGGACTAACCCATAGGAAACCCCAGGAACAGGCTGTGTCTGAAAGGCTCCTCTCTGATCTCTTGGGGAATAGGTGCCAAACTAGGAATAAATTACAGGATAGGAGGCAGCAATCACTCAGCTTGGTAGGATAAATATTTGGTTCCTCAACCTAATTAGCTTCCCATCTCCCTCCTGAGAGTGGGTGGTGGCTATGATGATGATGATTTTGGTGGGGTTGTTTTCCCTCTCTGTTTTTAAGTTGGGCCACTCTGCAGATAGGAATCTTAGAGAAGGGGTAAAAAGAACCTAAACAAGAGGAATGCTAACTTCACCATGCTGAAGTCTCTGTCCTGTTGGTTAAGACCCAATTCCGACCCTGCTCCCAGGAGTCTCATGCCCTGCCAGTGAGGATGTTTGCAAGAGAAACTGGGAGGAAGCACAGCTGCAAGAGATGACCCAAACTGACCAAAGGTATATTCCAATAGAATATCATGCCCAGTATATAAATACAGAGCACTCAGAAGGGGGGCCCAGTCAGGGTTTAGGAAGGGGGATCTGGCATTGGTCAGTGGATGGTGACTAATTATAACATGCACCACTTTTCCCCTTTTAATTACCATCATTTATCATTATTACTGTATTTTATTTTCAATGAATAAAGAGTTCTTATCTCAATCTAAAAGTTTTACTTTGATTCTCCTCATTCCACCAGGGTGGGGTGGGAGAGAGGGGGCTTGAGCAAGGGACTGTGTGGTGCCTTATTTCCAGCCGGGCTTAAACCATGACAACCATTAATCATCTTTGCCATTTTTTTGCCCCTGTGAGCCTCACTTTCCCCTTATAACAGAATCATAGAATCACAGAATACCCTGGGCTGGAAAGGACACAAAATGATTATTGAAACCCAGCCTCTGGCTCTATACAGGACAACCCCAAAAATCACACAGTATGTTTGAGAGAGTTATTCAGCACTTCTTTAGCTCTGGTAGCCTTGGTGCCTCTTGCCTGGGGGGTTGCTCCAGTGCCCAACCATCCTCTGGGAGAAGAACCTTTGCCTAGTATCTACCCTAAACCTTCCCTGACACAACTTCAGGCTGTTCCCTCAAGTTCTGTCACTGGTCACCTCAAAAAGATCAGTGTCTGCCCCTCCTCTTCCCCTCATGAGGAAGTTGTAACTGCAATGAGGTCTCCTCTCAGTCTCCTCCAGGCTGAACAGACCAAATGACCTCAGCCACTCCTCATATAGCTTCTTCTCAAGGCCCTTCATCATCTTTGTTGCCCTCCTTGGACATTCTCTAATAGTTGATGCCTTTTTGATATTGTGGCACCCAAAATTGCCCCCAGGATTTGAGGTGAGGCTGTCCCAGTGCAGAGCAGAGTGGGACAATCCCCTCCCTTGCCCGGCTGGCCATGCTGTACCTGATGCATGCAGAACACAGGTGGCCCTCCTGGCTGTTCCCCCAGGTCCCTTTCTGTGCTGCTGTTTCCCACTATCTCGTTCCTCAGTCTGTCCGTGCATCCATGATTGCCCCATCCCAGGTACAGAAACTTTCCAGTGTTGAACTTCATATGGAGGACAATTGCCCAGCCCTCTAATCTGTCAAGGTCTCTCTGCAGGTCCTGAGGTAACTCTATTTGCCATAACTCTATTATTATTATTGTTGTTGTTGTTACTCTGTTATAAAGTATCTAACCTTTCCAGATCCCATCCTCTTCTCTTGACAGATTGCAGAGCTTTTTCCCAGGGTCCCACTATGAACCAGCTCATTCAAGGTAAAGTGACCTATTGAACCCATCTCACTAAACATTATAGATTTGGCTGACAAAGCAGTTCAGGTTGAATTATATTTTCAAGACCTAAATACTATTTGTTTTACCCTCTGCCAGCAGAACCAACAGAGATTTTCCCTGACTCTATAGCCCTTTGTGGAGTGAGCTACAATGTCTCTTTCAGACCTCATATCTCCTCATTCAAAATAGGAAGTACACTTTGGTCTGAAGGATAGAGGTTTCCAGACAGAGCGGGGAAATAAATGAAATGGAACAGTGGCCTTTTAAGTCATATTGTGCTTGAGCAGGATTATAATGCTCTCAGGGCTGTGTCCTGAATCCCTCCTTCAAACACTTCAGTATAATCAGCTTTTTAGGTCTTTCAGCTCTATGCCAAATGGCAATAATGCCAACGCTGCCCACATGAGCCAAATCACCTCCAAATAAGACATAACAATTTTGTCATCACACTGCTCCAACAACACTATGTCAATAAGGAAATCTGGTTTCTTCATCCTGCATTGGAAGAGAGTCTATCATATTCTCCTGCTAGAAGCAACATTACCAAAGTGACAAGGTGAAAAAAAAAATAAAAATGGGAAGTTAAACTTTCCATATTACCAAAGACAAACAGCCTTTTCTCAGGAGATCCGGTGTTTCCAGATACACCGGTATTACCAGAAGTCTACCACGTGGCATTATGATAAGCTGGAACACACTGTTCTTGCTGGGAGGGTGCAAGGGGGAAGGCTTTATCCTAAAGACCTCAGTACAGAGATAACCTAAAAACTTCTCTGGGATTGCTTCCTGAGATGTAGTAATTGATTATGTTGACACTTCCAGTCCCTCCAGGACAGTGTTTCACAGTTCAATGAACACAGTGGTGGTATAAACTAAGCTGGTAGACTTCCCCCTGGAGTATTCACAAGTAGTAAAAGGTGAAGAGATGAAGGTTTCTCAGTTACAACTGGCAAAAATTCTGGCCTTGAATCTTCTCTCCTAACAGAGTCAGTTAGATGCTGATCTTGTCTAGAAGGTAATGAAAAAATCAGTGAATTCTGGTGCTGCCTAGCTAAGGCTGGTGACAGCACCCTACCCTCCTCTGCTGGGCTGTGTCTACTGATGGCTTACACTTGCAGGCCACAGACAGCAATGCTTCACATTGCCAGCTCTAAGCTGGCAATCAGCTACTCAAATGGAGTAAGATAAGAAGCCTGAACCTTGTCCCAGCTGTCACTGGGACTTTAGCCATGATCATTTTGGCTGCCAGCAGCTATGAAGGATTCCATATGTACAGTAAATTTAAGCTGTCAAAGGCTTTATAGAGGCAAGAATAGACCGCCTGGGTCACCACTGGTAAACTATCATACCCTGGCTACTTCAATAATTATCATGGGCATTGACAGTTCATTGTGAGATGGCAGTCCCCTTTCAAGGTGTTTGTTGAAGAGGTTTGGACTACAGAGCTTCATCTTTGCATCTTGGGCGAACATGAGGAAAATATTTGGTTGTAATAATGAGAACAAGGATTGCTGTAGCTTGTTAGTCACAGATGAAATGTTGACATGTAAACAGGCACACTCTGATCAAGCCTGAATTAGAGCTCAACCTTATAAGTTGTAGAATTAAACACACATATTCAGGAAATCAATACAGATTGATTCTTGATTTCATTTAGATAACTGCAAACTGACCAGCAGAGCTGTGCAGGCTATAGATGCTGTTTAGGGAAACAAATCAGTCTTTGCATGATTCTTTGGTGAATTTCTAATGAGTTCAACAAAGAACCATGACAAAGTTACTGTCAGACAATGTTTGGGTAGTTTTTTTTTTTTTCCAAATCCAGAATGAAATTCCTTTTCAAAATAGGGTAAACCACAGAACTTCCTCACTACTTTAGCAGTATTAGGCTTCTGGGGACAGGCTGGCAGTCAAGCCCACCTTCTGCACAAAGCATAGGTCTTGAGCACTAGATTTTGCAGGAAGGGTTGATTGTACCTACACAAAGTAGTTTTCAAGAGATTTGGGGTTGTTTTGACACAGAATAAAAATATCTTTTAAATATAAAAGAATTCTGCAGAATGAAAGAACAACTCTCAGCCAGCTTTACTCCTGCAATTCAGGTCAACAACTTCTTCACCACAATAAAAATACTAGAAAATAAAAAGGTCTAAGTGACTCTCTCTGAAGAGTTCCTGACAATTTGAGCTAAATCTCAGTACAATATCTTTATCACAATACCATCTTTCCTTTCTGAAACTGTCACTGTCACTATAGTAACTGCCATATTAAAAAAAAAATTCTCCTGCTAATCTTGAAATACGAACATATACCTAAAATAACCATGCTTACTGTACCAGTATTATCGTCCAAAGATTTTCCAGAGCTTTCAGAGAGATCATAAACATAAATGCTATAAAGAAGAAACATTTTGTATTTGATAGAATAAGTCTGAATAAGTCTAGAATAAAACAGAATAAGTCTAGTTGTTGTAGAGGAAGTTACATGGTTTCATCTTCATGTGTTAAGCTGTTGATACAGAATAAATTATGAAGAGAGAGAAAAGATTGAAATTACTTTAGAAAGAAGACATGGCTCTGTTGCAAAAGACAAAGTAGAAATTATTTGCCACTTTACAGGTGTTATAAGACCAAGTCGTAGTCATGACAATATGCAACCTCTTTTCATATTGCTGGAAGACAACATAACAGCATTGACATGAGCAGGGACAGCTCATCATGTCCTGCATGCCATTGTTCTCCATGCTAAATTGCTATTGGATTCGGAAAATCACTGGGAAGTACTGTGAAAATTGCATGTCACATAGACAGTCAAGGGATAAGGCATATCCCTACTGCACAGTATATAAGGATCAGCATAAATTAGAGCTAGCACATGATCTGTCCTTCTGTGTGCAAAGAAGGATTTTCTGCCAAAGTAATTAGGCTTTATGTGCAAAAAGCTTTTTTTTATATCACTTGTTTATAGATGTCTGATCAGATACTAATCCTTTATCATCTTCCTTAACCTAAATGTTGTGGCTGTTGTCTAGAATTTCTAGCATTGTAACAGACACATAGCAGTTGACAGATAAATGTAATCAAATCCATTATTTTTATTTCTTCCTTTAATTGTTTCATTACAAGTTGTGATGTAATAATTGCAGTCAGTTATCCTTATTCAGAAATCAAACACTTTTAAAGGGTCAAAAATTTGATATATGAAGCATCAAGCTCTGTCTTAAATGTCACTGAACCTTTTTTTGTTGACTGATATGCCTATAAAAAGTATCCTGCAGGCAACTCTGGATATGAAATAAGATTTCTTAGCGATATAAAAAAGATACATGCAGACATAGAGCTAACTTTCCACATTGTTCCTCCAAATTAACCTAAATTGACAAGTGTACACTATGGAGGCAAGGAGGTAGGCAAAGACCCAGTCTAACAGGGGTGAAATGGAAGTTGCTTACTATCTACCCAGTCACCTCCTTCTCAGCCGAGAAGATCAAACAAAGGAAACACCTGGGACAGCTTTACAGTAAAAATAAGTGGATTGAAATGGAAATATTTATTAGATGACAATGGCCTTCCCACTGTAACTGTACTGAAAACTAGCTAGAGTGAGCAGTCTACTCTTTGGGTCCCACCTGGATATGCAGAGCCATGCTGCAGATTTTCCAGGCAGCCAGGAGTCCTTGCAGCATGTTCCACAAGTCTTTGTGTTGCCTTGGCCTGAGCTGTTTGGTGCTTCCTTCCTGACAAGCTCTAGAAAAGTCCTGTTTCTTCTTCTGGCTTATGGAGTGAGTAACGGGGAGCTGCTGGTCAGATCATGTGTGTTGTTGTGCACATCCGTCTTTACTATGAAGGATTGATCCAGGTGAATTCCCAGTCCAAATTATAGCCCAACCTTCAGCTGTGTTAGTTGGAAGGACCACTGGCATGTCAAACAATAAGGATTTGTGTGTGGATAGAAAGGACACGAGCAAGATCTATACCCATATTGTGATATCCTCAGTGATTTTAATCTGCCCATATTTTCTGTACATGATCTGTCACATTGTCTGCATGTCTCAGTCTGTTTGTGCAGAGGTCCACTGCAGAACTTCTGTTGACCTAAATGATGATGGAAACAAAGATTTTGGAAACTGTTACAAGAAAAATAAACTGCATCCCCAGCATGGTGTGATGCTAAAGAGGAGAAATGAAAATATGAAGCGATCTTGGAAACAAAATAGAAATTTAATGTATTTGCGGATTTGTTCCCATTTTCAGATCTCTGCTCAGAGTTCTGACATAAAGCTATCTAAAAAAAACCCAGCTTTATGCTTCTGTTACAGGCAATGAAATATAGAAAACTTGCAAAAAAGGAAGATTTTGCAGGATTATGAAACCAAGAGGAGGAGAGAAGCTTCCAAAATTTCATGCATTTGTTCAAGAACAGAACTTTAAGAGGGCTTTGTCCATCTGTTTCGAAACCAAAAAATAAATTTGTCTTTTTCCCAAAGAAAGAATTCTAAAATCTATTCCATATTTTTACTGCACAATTTATTGCACACTTTAACACCAGCACATATACTTAATTAAAAGTACTAAAATGTCAGGACTCTATCAGGAAGCTGGGAGATGTTGGCCTGTGTCCCAATTAGTTCTTTTATTAGCTACTCTGGTGCAATGATTTTTAATGAACTGTGTATGAATTTGATCAGGAACTGATTTAAAAGAGCATGTTATAAACAGTAAATTGTTGCAGGAGATCAGGTTATGCCCCAATAGAATTAGCTGTGCTAGACTAAGACACACTTATAACCTCATTCATGTTAGAAAGAATTTTGTTTCTTACTCAGATTTTTTTTTAATAGTTGGGTTTTTTTTTCTCTGTATTTGCTTTAGAATGACAGAAGGATACATTTTTATAGATTTCTTGCATACTTCAAGGTTTGCAAGGGAAGGAATAATGACTTGGAACAAAGATGCTGTGGAGTTTACCTGAAAAGTTTACTGTTACAGGTGTTACACAGAAGGTCTCAGAAAATTTAGACTTAATGGGAAAATTTCCTTGCTTTAAAAACAAAAAGACATTAATTCTGACAATATCTGTTGCAATCCCCCCCGAGGATGGCATGGCTGTAAGATGCTGATAATGTGGGTGGGATGATGGGCACACCCTGCCCTGCAGGATTTGGTGGGAGGGGAGGATGTTCCTGAAGGTACCAGAGCACTCCTGCACTTCAGGAGAGGCCCCCTTGCTTGTGCTCACTTTATTTCCTAAAAAAAGAGCCATGCAGACATATATATCATCATAGTGACCATGTACAACCTTCTGTTATTTTATACCAAGACCTTACCTCAAAAGAACAGAAAACACACTTAAAATTAGATAAAAGTTTCAGTTTGTTTCTGTCTGAGGGGGCAAATTGTCTTTGGTCTTACTAACTGTAAACCATGTTCCATAAATCCAACCTGGGATCTGAAGTCTTATTAGGTTTCTGTCACAGAAAGCAGGGAAAAATCATTCTGTAACTGAGTTTCTATTTGTGATTCATTTTTAACAATCCATGAACCAGGACAATGTACCCCCACAGAGATATTCTGTTTCTCCAGTGCTTACAGGTATGAAGAGAGAATGTGAAAATTTTGTTCCAATTTTTTTTCTGCATTAGCCCTTTTACTGGCCACTTTAAATAAGATTACTACATTTAAACTGTGTGAACACTGTACTAATTCTGTCAAACATCAGTGATCTCCCATGCTTTGAAAATAGCTTTGAAACCTCTTTAGGTTTATTTTAAAATTTTCCTTTCCAGAATATTCCTTGTAGACTTGCCATTTCTTTGAGAGCTTGGAGAGAAATTGATCAGGCAATGTTTCTGATAAAGTATATTGAGACCAAATCCATATAAATCCTGCATGTTTGAGATAGACTTTATCTTATTATTTAATATCATTACAGAAAGGATACTTTTCACTTGACTTAGATGATTCAATAATATAATGTTGTGGTAAAGAACAGGGTTTATTTGCAGCACATACATCCAATCCTCACAAAAATCAGTAGGGCAGCAGAAACAACTTCTTTGCTTACTGAAATCAGAATAATTATACTTTTTTGGAAGGACAATCATGTCGGTCAATAAAGTCTGATTTGAGGGAAAGCATTTATTTTGTCCCCCTTTTGGTGTGAGATTGATAAGGTTTTGGCAGAGTTTTGCATCTGAGTCGGTCTTAGCTTAAATGGTTATTGTTCTACCTACATAATACAGTCAAGTAGTTCCCAATCTTATAAAGCCCAGAAGGAATAATCAAATCATGCTCCTAAAATGCTATGTGCAGATTTCAAACTAATCCTTATCTTCTCACAGAATGAAATGAGATAAAATACCTGTTTTACTGAGCTGGGTCTCTAATAGATTCACTCTAGGCAGGAAGCTAATGCTAACCTCCATTTCCATGGAAACGGAGCTTGCAGAGGCATCCTGCGTGCACTGTTTGGGGTTAAGCAGAGCCGAGTTTGGGTCCCACATTCCACGCAATCTAAACTGATTACATACTGCAAATATGCAGTGCCAATCTCCACGTTATTTCAGTCATTTTCCTTTGGGGACTGGGTACTCTCCATGAGAAGCCCTCCCACCGACTCACGCCTCTGCACTTTCCACAGGCTCTGCCGCACCCAAGCTCGCTGCAGCACCAGTTTCTGCCTGCCTGTTTATCAATGGATTTATTTTTAGTGGCTTTGGAACTGAGAGATGCTGAGCCACGTTCTGCCCCTTCTGCTCTGCCTCTGCACCGGCTGGGAGAACAGGGCGAGGGAGGACACGAAGGCAGGGTAGTGTTGCAGCTTTTTAGTTACAATTCAGCATTGCGAGCTGGATCACACAGCCCAGATCAGCTCAGCTGTACGTGCGGCATTTAAGGTTTTCGTGAGCAGAGAATGCCTATTCTCTGCATCTGATGCAGTTTATGTTTTGCAGGTGTCTTCAGGTGCAGAGCACTAAATAAGTGAAACCATCCTGCAGGCAGCTGCTTAGAAATCTCCTGTTACTTTAAGAGAAGTGAAAAATATCCGAATTCTGGTATCCTGGTGTGTCTAAGTTAGCCAACAAGGACCTTGTGAAAATCTTGTTATTCTTCAAATAGAAAACAGATTACATTCTTCATCGTGGCGGGGGGGAGGGGGGGGAGGGTGGGGATGGGATGGGAAAGGCAGCCAGAAGGATATGCTTCCTGATTTTTTTTCTGTCTGAATTAATTTTGTTTAACTCCTTCAGTATTTGCTGTTCATTTCTCATCCTGTTAAGTGTATTATTAATGAATTCACTTTTCACTTATCATTATTTATTTGCATTATCTTAATACATAAGGACCAACATTCTTTATCTGAAGAGCTGTACAAATCACCAAACAAAGCAAAACAAACAAACAAAAAATCATGTAGTAGAAGACTAGAGACAGCAGATTAATTCAGACAGGCAGAGAAATCCTAAGGAACATTGCAGAGTATTTGCCAGGATGACAGGAAGGGTACCATCAGCCTGAACATTTAAGTTCCTGTTAAGCAGAACTGCAAAGGAGACTGTGACAGGTTATTCTCAGGAAAGATCTGTGTGACAGATTAACATCAACAAAATTTTGAAATGGATTTACATTTGCAAAGGACCAACATCCAGGACAGCTGATCTCTGCCTCAAATGAGGTCTTTATGTAATGGAGTGTGGGAAAAGAAGGAAAGCTGGACTACAGATAGCATCATTAGATGCTGGCTAGATTTTTCTCTTCTTGGTGGTAACAAGCTATATAATGTACATATGGAAGATTGCATACATGTAAAAAGAAGACTGCATACATGTATATATGCACATAAATATAGTCCAGGGAATATATTATTAGCTAGAATAACATGGATAGTTATTCTGGATGGTTCAGCTCTTCATCTTTCTTCACTACTCTGTAATACAGGAATTCCAGATTCACCTGAAAAAGCCATCAGCATTGCTTTCCCAAACTGCATTACACTTTACAAAGGTAAATGTTTGTAGGCTGAAATCAAGCATGGTAGATTTTTCCCCGCAGAAATTTGTTGGAAGGGGTACTTTCCCATTTCAGAGCTCTCAGGCACTCGCTGTTGCAGAATACTAAGCACGGCTTCCCCATGCACTGTTTCCATGGGGTATCACATAGAGACAGGAGGGGCATGGACTGACAGAAGAAATATGTTTATGAATGTCAAGGACAATTTATTCTGTCTTTACAAGCAGACCTAAGGAAAAAATGTCAAAAATACCTCAGCATGAGAAACTGAACTGTAGTTAGTTACTTGGCTTAATGTATCAGAAAATATGCATCTCAAGCTGATCTCACCATGATCTCTCCATCTGTGGCACATCATTTATTCCAGTAGTGTATAAACTGCATTCATTAATACAGTATTCTCCC
Source organism: Phylloscopus trochilus trochilus (assembly GCA_016584745.2). Taxonomy (NCBI): domain Eukaryota; kingdom Metazoa; phylum Chordata; class Aves; order Passeriformes; family Phylloscopidae; genus Phylloscopus; species Phylloscopus trochilus. The sequence goes on along the minus strand of WQNJ02000016.1, from coordinate 25,063,014 downwards.
AGGTTCATCACAAATGTGTGTTGCAGGTATGACTCCAGTACACTATTCTACCTTTCATAAAATAGCACTTGACAAGGGCATTTTTCAGATTGCCAGGCTGGCATAAGTGCACATAGGCTACACAAGCTTGAATTTTCCATATGTTATGTTTCAATCAACATGAATTTATTATTTCTGATTCTTCTCACATCCAACTGCATAGTAAGTTTTTATTTATAGTATTTCCTATTTGTATGATGGCATCAGGTCCTGAGAGGGTCTTCTGTAACAGGAAGCAAAATGCTAAACTGAGCTAACACAAAGAGCTTGCTTCAAATAATTTTACACAGTTTTAGCTGTCTTTCTGAAGAAAATTGTATCACATCATGCCAACACTGATAACTTGCATCTGTGTCCCATGAAGCCACCTATAACAACTGACCATTTAATTTAAAGAATTGAGAAAAATCTATGATAGCCCCAGTAACCAGTCATTCTTATTAGGATTTGGCTATGTGTGCTCCTTTGCTTTACCATGGGGAAGTGCATTTCCCATTGCATATAAGCAGCCCAGGTGGTTGATGCATCTCCAACAGCTGCCAAAGCAGACTTGGTGTATTTAATCCCCAGCACCTCTCTGCACTGACAAACGTGCCAGTGAGTGTTCAAGTTCTGCTGGTGCTACCTTCCCCTCACAGCATACCATGAGGGAAGACTGTACAAGGGAGCAAACCAAGCTGATTTTGGCAGGGATATGCTGCAAATGTGGGGCTGCTGCCTGGAGAAGTCTCAGCAACCCCCAAGAAGAGAGGAACGAGGACAGTGAAGGGCAGGTTCCTTGGTGTACCCAGCCTGGTGACTTGGTGCATGTGCTGATGCAGAGGACTTGCTGCACGTGTGCTGGGATGCTGGACCCACTGCATCATGATGAGGAGTGAGTGCTCTGTGCATCCACAAATCTCCTCCATTCTCTTCTCCTGCCTAACCCTTCTCTTTCCCTCACAAACTTGTACATCCATGTCTCCACAGCCACACCTCTTCTTTTTCTCTCCTGCCCTTTTCTACCAATACAACACTTTTTTGCTTCCATTAACTTGTTACTCTGCTGTGCAATTCACTTGAGAGTGCTTAAAGAGAACTAAAGGACATTCAAGTATTGCCTTGTTGATGCTCATACCATGTCATTTACCTACATGTATTTTACTTGTAAGACCCTTCAGTATGGATCCCATGAATTGTTCTGTGCCCAAATGGGCTCTCAAGTTAGTCTCTAGGTAGAGCTGTGCCAAATATAACAAATAACAGCATTTGTGAAGGACTGTAGGCAACTAAGGCTTAGGATTTTGGACAAAGATCTTACACTGATAATTTTCAGACTATATGTATGTCATTCTAGAAATCTTCTCAGCTCAGTGAAAGCCTTTGATGCCCACTGCTCCTGGTTTTCCAAAGTACTCATTATAAATACTTCTACTTAGCCTTTAGAAAAAACTACATCCATGATGATGATGGTTTGTAAAGTTTTTGTTGTTATTTTATCCTATTTCCTACTTTATAATGCAAAAGATTATTTTTTTTAAAACAAACTAAATAGAAAGCACTGAGATATTTGAAAAGAGCTAGCAAATGATAATTGAGAGCTATGCCTTCATATAATTCAAATCCCATACAGTAAGGGGGTATGTCTAATCACTGAGGATATGAAAAAGTGGTTCTAATTTTTCAAAACAGTCAGAAGTATTATTTAACCTGTATTTAATGCAAGAAAAAATTATGGGCAATGGAATGAAAGGAATTATATTGATAGAAGGAAAGACTATGGTTAATATGATATTCTCAAAATCGTAGATCTTTGCTGGATACATCTCAGGTTTGTACTAACATATAGAAACCCCTGTCACACATGTTAGAAATCAGAGAACTCGAGCTTGACACTGACCTCAGACCAGGCTGGTCTTCCAGTCTCTAGGGACTGGCTGGAAACTGGCTGCCAATTTCATCCAGTGATGACTGCATGCTTTGCAATTGATATACAAACAAAAGCACACAAGAACAGGTATCTTTAAGGGTTTTCTTTTCTTTACCCACACACCCAGAAAGACAGGCAATTTTCTTTGTAATTCACCAAGGAAATAGTCAGAGTACCTCAGCCCACTACAGCACATGAACTGTCAGCTTTGCTCCCAGGGAGCTGGCAGGGAACACTCCTAATCCTCTCACCCTTACCATTTGAAAGGGGGTGATTCGGAGAAAAAGTGAAGACGTTTTTTAGATGTTTTCTCTAGAATACAACTGCAAACTTTCCATAGTCCAGTGGGGAAATATTTTATCTTTCAAAAATTAGGGTGCTTGGAGCCCCTAAAGTCTCTGAGAGGAGCTCTGGTTTCTAGAGCAGCCAGGACTTGAATTTCAAACTGTGAACATTCTTCTGACAAAGACTTCTCCACAATATTTCTTTAGCTACTCTCAACCATTTACTGTCCTAGCAATCACAAAGCCTATTCTCAAACTACAGCACCCCTAAGAAATCTTATTTAAGCATCACTTGATGCAAGAAGTGAAGTTTATTATATTGACTATATTTAAGATTAAACTTTCTCAAAATGTTTTTTTTTTCTTTTTCTTTTTAAGCATTCCTACTTTCTCCATAGCCTATTCTATTAAGCTCATTTCTCAAAAAGGAAAAAGAAATATCCTCCAGAATTACTTGCAAACTAAACATTTAATGCAAAATATGTAGTCTATGGTAATGTGTAGAGGTCCCAATTAAATATTTCATCACCTGGGTCTGAAAGATTTAGCAACCTTAGAGTGTGACCCTACCCAAAGAAGTGTAGAGTCTGTATTAGCAAAATCATTAAAATCTTTCTTAGGTTTCAAGATTTTCTCTAATTTTGATTTGTAACAAAGGAGAGAGGGGAACTAACCACTGTGAAAAGATCAGTTGTAGCAGAAAAAGAATGAAGAATAGACCTGATTCATTCTGGCTTTAAGGAATTAGAAAATTGCTAGAGTATGGAGAATATTATTGAATAAAGAGTGCCGGTCGAGAATACAGGACTGACACTAAGCACACTTATTAGGCCTCCTAAATCTAAATTTTTGGAGAGCAAAAAACATATTTCTGGTGACTTTCATACTTCTGCCTCCTCACATTGATTGAAGGAGACACATGGGACTAGGAAAATGACTCTATTTCCCATAAGGATTTGAATTGCATTAATTGTATCTGGGTAAAAGTGTTTATATCCAGTATTAGTGGGCTTATACAAGTAGACTTTATTCTGAAACAGAAAGAAAATAGACATTATTCCTAAAAATGTTTTCATACAAATATTCTTGTGTTTAAGCCAGGAATTTTACAGAAGTAATTATTTAAGAATACAAAAACAAAACAAAACCCCACCAAAAAGCCCCACCAAAAACAAAAACAAAACCAAAAACAAACAAACAAACACAAACAAACAAACCACAAAAAAACCCAAACCAACAAAGCCCCTGAAATACATAGGCATTGTTTGCCTAATGACTGCTTTGTTAAAGACTTAGGGAAAACTTTGAGACATATATATTTCAGACATCAACAGAAAAGGTCTGGTCTTCTCTGAAAAATACTCTGCTAGAATACTTGTTCCATCCTGGATTTTTCACTAAACTGAAGCTAATTGCATCTTGAGCCCTAATCTTCCTCCAGAGATAATAACATGGGACTAAATTCTGCTCTAAGCTATAGCAGTATTAATCTGAGTAAGGCCTTTGAAGTGGGATTCGTTTTTATGCAACATACTTTTCAATAGATTCACTGTTTGCAGGTTTTATTTGGAAATCCCACTTTCATCAGGTTAAAGCATCACAGTAAGAATTAAAATACTAAGTAATAATAAGAATATCCAGCAGAATAACAACACACTGCTCCCTGAGGATCTAACTGCTCCTTGAAAAGGTGAATGATTGCCAACTCACAGGAGACTGCAACGCACAAGACTGATATGAACTAAAGAGTGGAAACTGCCTCCATAAAAGCGTCATAAAATGTCCCCAGGGCATCATAGTACAGCTCCCATGGGGCTTGGGAAGAGCAGCAGGCTTGTTCTGATGATGGCCAGTGGTTTTTCTGTGTCTAGCTTTCCCCAGGACAACACAGAGGCTACTGGCACCTATCCCAGCCTTGAGCTACACAGTACCTGTGCCACCATGCCAGCACTTTTGGAAAGCAGCTGAGGGTGTTTGTCTCTGGCAGTGGCGTGGGGAGAAGCGCAGGCAGCGCATGGCTGCACATCTGGCCCCAGGGAGCTGCACCACCTGCCCAGGGACAAGGCTGGGCAGCACTGGCAATCATGTTGGTCTTCATCCTTCCAACATCAGCTGCACTAAGCCCACTCTGACAGGAGCCCCAGAATTTTGGTTTTGTTCCCACTTTTGGCAGCTGACCAGAGAAAACAGGGAGTCCGCATAACAAGCTATTGGGTGAGGTGGTTTATCATTATCACTGGGGGAATTACACACTATCTGATTAAAGTCTACAAGGATTAATGTGGTGCTTGAAGATCCTGCTTGAAGAAGCTGGTATGGGTAACTCAGTGTATATTTTGCCTCCTTCTGCCCCCAGCTCATCTTTCATGTATTTGCTTCTTTGATTTGTTTATTAACCTGTGATTTTGCTGCTTTTATCCTTTACTTCCTTTTTCTGTTCTAGCATTTGAGATTGGAAGCAAACACTAACTGATAAAAATCTCATTGCTGCAGATAATATCAATTTCTTCACCTCTTAAGAACACCTTCACACATTTTGACATTCTAAGTCTGTGATGTGGACTGTGAGGGCAGCTGCAGACTCAGGCAAGGGATCTGCTGCTGCTGACTGGCCTCTGAAAAGCTTTCAAGCTGGTCAGGAACCACTTGCTGGCACATCAACAAGCTACATATACGTAAGTGTTTGGGGTTTGTCCTTGCAGAGGAAGCTATCTTGAAGGGAAGGGGTAGGATTATAGTGCCATTTTCCAGTTGCCAGCTGAGGCATTACAGATCTTGAATCAGTCCCTGAAACCCCAAGGACATAGCTAAGGTGTCTGCTGTCCTTTACTGAACATACAGGGAAAGTAGGGGGGCAAACTTCTCAGATGAGGCATCTCCACTGAATGCTTTAAATCAGGTTCTGTGAGATTCCCACAAGCATGGGAGCATTTTCTCCACCACTGTGCACACCTGGTCCCCTCCAGGTGACACCACAGAGAGAATAGCCTGCTCTCAAGCATGTGGTGGTGGCAACTTCAAGTGGCTTTGAGGCTGTCTTGGTGACAACAGAGGTCACAGCCACAATTTCAACTTGCACCCTGGATTTGAGGCAGAGGGGATTGCTGTCTGCTGAATACAGGTCTCTGGTTTGGAAATGTACTGCTCAGTGTGCAGGAGTGGCTAGTGTTGGTACTGTGAGGAAGGCAAAGGGAATGGCGACACAATTCCAAAAAGTCATCAAGATGTGGGTATCCACAGAGTGCTTAGGTAGTTGGGAGACTGGAGACCTGCCAAGCAGGTTGTGATTAGAGACACAGAATAATTTAGTTCAGAAGTGACCTCAGAGATCACCTAGTCAGAACCACTCCTCAAAGCAGAGCCAACCTCAAGGTACAGAGGGTGCTCAGGGTCTTCTTCACATACATACTGAAATTCTCCAAGAACAGAAGTTGCACTTTTGAAGCAATGTGACCCAGTACTTACCTGTTCTCAATTTGAAGATGTTTTTCATCTACAGAGACAGTCAGAAGAGCCCATCCTCCAACATGCAACTGTGGCTTACCTTCCTTTGCTGTGCATCTCTGAGGCTCTGTCTTTTCTACAAACTCCTTTTAGTTGAAAAAAGCAGTAAGGTCCTTCTCCTTAATCTTTCTCTGTCCAGGTCAAGTAAGTCCTCTTCCCTCAGCCTCTTCCTACCGTGTTGATGATTCCCCATAGGAGACTTCAACTGAGACAGCACATCACTTTTCAAAGTCATTTACAGAGAAATTGTTTGTGCTATGAAATGTTTGTTGTTCTGGTAAAATTTTAGATGAGGACATTTCTTTAAGAATGGCTAGAGAGCTACTGTCTACTTTAGCATGTTATTGTTGTTGAGAAAAAAACCCTCAGATTCTCATGGAAGAATAATGCCTTCTCATACCATGTAGAATAATGCCTTCTCATACCACATTTCTGCTTGAAAGAAGCATTGTTAAACTTAACCCAAAAGTTGGCAGGAATCTGATAATCAAGTGTTGAATACTGTGAATATTATCTTATTGTTACCTTCTGCCTTCTACATAAAAGCAAATAAGTAGGTCTGTTTGGCTTTCAAAAGGCATAAGAGAAGTGACTGACTGGTACTGTGCTCACTGACAATGCACAGGAATCAGAGAAGGTCAGTTAATTTTGCTGCCAAATGCTTTACAAATGGAGAGGAAAGTACACATACCCTGCTTGTGCTAAGTCTATTAACACAGTAATTAATTACACCCTCCTGCTCAGACACCATCCTGAATGCAAAAGCAATAAAATGTTAAGGGATTGTTCTTAGTCCAACCTGATTTTTGTAGAAAGGCACTTCAAGATCTAGACAATCATAGAAATAGACATATACAGAGACAATTCCACTGTATGTGTAGCACCTAGACAGAGACAGATTGAGGAGCTGAAACCTCATTCTTTTCTGAGAACACCTTTCTGATTTCTTTTCTTTAGAGCTGCTTTAAATGCAAAACTTCCCAGTGAAAAGCTTCATCAGGCTTACACTTCAATATATGTGGTGGCATTTGATAGCTCGGGCAGGTATGTTTTTCCTTGTTTAACATGACATTGTTTTATGGGGCTTTAAAATATTGGCTTGGATATTGTGCTTTGCTATTCAGTGCTTGGCATGAAGAAATCAAATATAAATTTAACACTATGATTCTTAAGGGAACCTAGGATCTAGTCTACAAGATGTATGTACTGCTCAGGCTGCTGCACTTCATGGGCCAAGATGCTCTCATTCATGCCATCCTCCTTCCTTAAGATTATTTTTGCACTGAGAGTCATGACAGGTTGCCTGAAGATCTGCTCTGTGAGATGTGGCTAATCAGGCAATTACTGATAAGATGCACCCCATGATAGCTAGTAAAACAAAGTCATGCCAGTGATCTTTGTTGCATAGTATCAAGCAGCTACATCAGAAAGGGACTATTTTGTGGATCCTATTCCATTTAAGTGCACATTTGTGCTTCACATCTGAGATGCATGTTCTAGCAAGACTACAAAGCCTGACACATGGAGAAAATGGAAATCCTGAAATTTTACTTGTTTCTGAATTAGAAACACTTCTTCCCTTCAAAAAATTTGAAATCCTTCCTGGAGGAAATTTATGCAAAACATGAATCATCTCAGTAGAACACTGTTCTGCTTCAATTTCAGCTTCTTAGAACTCATAGCTTAGTAAGTAGTTCCAACATTCTGCAGCAACTGCATGTTAATGTTTATATGTTTTTAAACTATCATTTAGGTTGGGAAAGACTTTTAAGATCACCAAGTTCAACTGTTAACATAGTACTGCCAAGTCCACCACTAAACCATGTCCTAAAGTCCCACATCTTTTAAATGCCCCCAAGGATGGTGACTACACCACTTCCCTGGGCAAATTTTGCAGTGCTTGACAACCCTTTCTGTGAAAAACCTTTTCCTAATTTCCAACCTAAACCTCCTCTAGTGCAGTTTGAGGGCATCTGATAATCCTGTATTGAATCCTGCGAATATCATCTGGGTGAACACCAACTGTCAGATCTCTCTGCAGAGCCTTTCTACCCTCCAGCAGATCAATGCTCTGGCCCAGTTTGGGGTAATCTGCAGACTAAGTGTGCCATTGCTCCCCTCTTCCAGATCATTGAAAAAGATAATAAATAGAGCTGTGCCCAATACTGAGCCCCAAGGAGAAGCACTAGTGTGGATTTCACTCCATTCACCACCACTCTCTGGGCCCAAACATCCATCAGTTTTTTACCCATTGGACAGTACACCATCCAAGCCATGAGCAGGCAGTGTCTCCAGGGACAGACACTGCTATGGAAAACAGCATCAAAGGCTCTACTTAGGCTCAGAAAAATGATCTTGTCTAAAAGATAATTTTAAAATGATGAATTGGAATGGTTTGTAATGAGGAATAACACTGGAAATTTTTCCTTCAAAACTGACAGCTTCAGAATCTTTTTGTTTCTAATGGAACTGAATTCTGCAAGGGGAATCAAGTAAGTTGAAATCCCAGTTTAGTAGGAACTTGCTGATTTGGGCACAGAAACAGGCAAATTATTGTAACTGCAGACTAATTGCCTTAGTCAAAATCCTACAAAATATCTGTGGAAGAAGCCCTGTAACAAGTAGTATCTGTCACAATTATCAGGTCAGTCATACTTCTTACTCCTCTAATTTTTTTCTAAAACAGGCCAACCCTTACTTAGCCTCTGTTCCAACAAATCTCTATCCCATCTGGACATTGGCCTTTTTACAAGATGAGTTCCACAACACCAGGGAAGGAGGAAAAGGAGGGACTTGTTTCCATAATTGTTAGTGCAGATTAAGCTTCATCACTCCCTGCAGTCTGGAAATACCACAGATGACTGTGGCTGTCAAATGCCTCATGGAAGTTTCACGTGGCTGATAATGCACAGCACAGTGACTCTGGGGTGTTCCTAGAAAGGCTTTATGTTGTCTCTCTTAGCACACTGAAGCTTCTTCCCAAGGAGCAGGAATAAATCACCTTTTATTGATGCAACACCATGGTGCTGCTAAGTGTGCAGCTGGTCATGGGCTAGAGGTGATTTTTGACAGTCCTGAATGAGAAAACTCAGGTAAATATCATGCAGTCAAGCCACAATACACACCTAGTGACTATCTAGAAGCAGAGAGGATAGCACAAGCTCAACATCTCCTACCCTGACTTCCATATTCTTACTTGGGTTAATACTGATGTCATGTAATGCAGTGATGGATGTGTAGGGTGCTCAAGGTGCAAAAATCCTCCTGACATGCTGAGACAGGTCAGGAAGCATGCCAGACTTTTCACCATGCCTTAGTCCTAGCATGTAAAGACAAACTAGGAGCAGCCTCTAGGTATTTTAGAAATTGAATTGCAAGGGTCCATGCTGTTGTGATAGGGATTCCCTGGGCACCCCCATGGTCCAGTCTACCCTGCAGATATCACAGACTAACTTCTGAGTATGGTGCTCAGAGCTCTCAGATTTTATTCCCCTTGCCATCACATACCTCCACACAGTCACCTGATTAACTAACCCACAGAGCAGCACTAACAGTGATTACCTTGGCAGGATTGAGTTATTTTCAGTGCCTGCAATTCTGTTCCCTCCAGGTGTAATTACAAGAGCAATTAAAACCAACCAACTGTCTCCAAGTATTATTTCTTGAGAAAACAGGTCTCAAAATAGGTTATATATATTCAGCCAGCTCAACTGTAGCTCAGGATGCCCTCAAAGCACTCCTATACAGTCTTTCCCTAAGCCAGCAAGCCCCAGCCTCTCCTTTTTTGTATTATTACTGGTTATTATTGTAGAGTGATTCTCTGAAGTTTTCATTTCCAGGCCTACCTGCTCTCTGACTTAGGGCATGACCTCCACTAGGTGTGATAAAATGCTTTCTCACTCTTTACTCCAAGATTTGTTCTCAACAGCTTGTCTAATGCTTCACTGGTTTCCTGCCAACCATAGTCCTAGTTAGACCAGGACTAAAAATTTGTAAAGGAAAGTTTTATAGTGTAAAAATTACTTTTTGCTGACTAGGTTATATATAATTTTTATGGGTTTGCTTCTCTGTACTCTTATTCTGCTACAGATAATTGCCAACAGAGCAAAACTACACAGCAAATAGTCTGCCATGGGCAAATAAAGAAGCAGATGTTTTTCACTTAGGCAAAAGGAAGATAAAAGGAGAAACTAGATAAACTAGTTGAAGAGGTGATGAAGAGCTGGAGTGTCCAATAACGTAAGTTAATCAGAAATAAAGGTTTAATGTTAACTGAAGCTGAGCACTTTGTTAGGCAGCCTATAAGAAATACTTTCCAAATCATATTGTCAATATGCTTTCTGCAGTATTACAGGTCATCAGAAAAGGAGATTTCAGCTTATATTATAACTTTCAAAAATAAACATTAATGGGGAACCAGTCTCTGGGTAATGAAGGAATTCCTGATTGACAAATCTGTGTCTTGGGAAGTGACATCCATTAACCTACAAAGCACAGGCGAGATCCCAAATAAGCAAATGCAAAAAACATGCAAACATCCTTGCTTTCACCAGTGTAGTTGTGAACTGGAATGCAAATCCTAGCTGCTCCGTATGTTCAGGGTGTCATCTCTGATAAAAACACATTAAGTATATTGAGCAAAGCTGTGAAGAAAGACAACTTAGAATAGTTTTGTCTACTGCACAGTGCCCAATAAAATGTTTTTTTCTCCATATGTACACTATGACTGTAACAAGAAACATTTCCTGCTTCCAAGCACTTGCATCTGTTTCATACCTGTGGCTCTAGAGCTGCTTTCTTTTCTTTGATATTGCCTGCGTTTTTTCTGTTCTCCTCTGCTTTTTCTAAAGTTTTTCTAAAGTTCCTTCAGCCTTCTGATTGTTTACTTTTTGTAATGGAGTCTCTCACGATTTTCACATAAACAACCTATTGTTGTTTTAACTGTCCTTTCATGTTTACATTCTTCTCCTAAAGAAGAGACTGTTAATAGACTGTTAGGTTGACCAGTGTGGTTGGAGAGGAAGATTTTCTTCCTCCAATCCATGGTCACTGTTAGAATTCTATAAATGTCAAAGTCTTTAAATAAACTGCCCTTTTTTGCCTTGGACATCTCAGTGTGTGAGTGTCGTTCCTTTGTGTCATACTGCGATACTTTGAAGCTTTCAACCCAAGCTTGTTACCTGATTTTGTGAAAGGTGTGTCATTTTATTGGAGTGTGCTCAATTTTTGCATTTGTAAAATATCAAATAAACTTCCCTTGAACATAAAACTCACTTTAAGGTTAAAATAGAAATGCCTAGAACTGCAAGTGCCTTCTTTGGCTGTGGAGAGATTAAAGTGCCTTTGCAAAGGGAGAATGAGCAAAACAGTCATTTTTGTGTTTAATGTCTGTAACAACCATGTCATTTGCCTTTTCATCATTTGAAATCCTGGTCATAAAATGATACTGTGGAATAGGAAGTGTTGCAGAAAATGGAGGCAAGACAAAAAAATGAATTAAAATGTTTCATTCATGACAATGATACTACTCAAAACATCTAGACTCTGACTGACAAAACTGATGACACTTCAGAAGCAAGCTGATTAAAAAGAGAAAGTAGAGGGCCTAACATGGCCAAAGAGCTGAGGGTTGAAATGAATATGACACATGACCTAAAGGTCTTAATAATACACATGCCTACATTATTACAGTAGAGTGGGAATACTGTGTACTGTTGATCAGGCAGCTGTTTTTACTTAGACTTCAGTGCAAAGGCACGTACATTTTGAGCTTTTGTTATACATGCTCTCACCCAAGTCACCATGCTGTCTGTTTGCTATATCAGGCCTCAGATGCACAAAGTGAAACTTATGCATGTTACATAAGTTTGAACACAATCTGTTGTCTGACGAAGGTCTCAAGACAATATATTTTCAGTTTTATCATGTTATGAATTTAAAGAGCCAATTCCATTGAAAAACTACTTATTTGCCAACAAAAATTTCGGACAAAGAAAATCAACAAAGCCAACGAGACAAGAAAACAGTGCCAGCACTGGGTGAAACCACGAGTGTAACCTCTACCGTGTTACACTCCCCCTGGTTTCACACCGACCCAAGCCCAAGCCAGCTGTTTTATACTTTTTCTGGCTGGGCTTACGTGAGTCCAAGGTTTCTATAAGTTCTTTTGTCTCTCGGTGTCTCGTTGATGAAATTTCTAAATCAGGGTCCATCCTGAATGGATTTCCTGGGTGCAGAAGGTTCCTGATTACTCTTAATGTCCCAGATAAGATATCATCTCAGGGCCATTAGTCCTTGTCAGGTGCAGAGCATCCTTTTCCAGGTTGTTCTCCGCCTTCCACTGGAATTGTAATTTCTTTGTTCTCCTCTCTGGAGAGGGGAAAGGTCCTTGTGAAATTTTCCAAGCCCTCTGCCTTGCTGGGGAGGCTTTTTGGCTTTCTTAAAAGGGTACACTTTAGTTTCTGATTTATACTAACCACAACATTATAAAAATATAAACTATCATTCACTACAATAACAACATTATGAAAATATGAATTATCAATCACCACAATCATCTAGGTGCTGATTGGGATTAGGATCATAGAAACATGGAATATCCTGGAGCTGGAAAGCAGCCAAAAGGATGATCAAGTCCAACTCCTGGTCCTGCACACAGCAGCCTGAATTGAATAAAACATGTTTGAGGAAAGCACACATTTTATAGTTCAAATATCATAACTTATATATCCCACAGTCATACCCCTACAAATCTTTTTCAACACTTCTCTGTTCTTCAGTAGGATCTCATTATAGATCTAGACTTACAATCTCCTTTTAACCCTGTCACCATCACCATAACAGAGATTGATAATAATCTTTTGTCATGAGTGAGTTTTTAATGGGTCTGCTTTACAAAACTCAAATTCATCAGATTTTTGGGAATCAGGCTCTCTCCTGTTCCAAATCACTTAATCTGTGTCAGCAAAGGCACAGCTGTTGAACGACAGCTAACTCTTGTGACAAGCTGCCTCTGCAACATCTTAGGGAATGTATATGTGCAAACAGCCCCTCAGGTGGGAATAACTGCATGCACTGCAAATGCAGTTGTGTCTCTTATTTTTTACCCTTTTAACGATACATCCAAAGTATTGAATCCTTCTTACTTTTTACTTTTTCATTTTTGGGCTTTCCAGGAAAGCTTAAAAATCAATTTTCTGGCTAGTTTTTCTTTGATCCTTTTTCTTATTTACAGAGATATTATTTATAACACATGCTTGCCAGTTCTGTTCTTAGTTTCAGGTGCTCACATGTGAGGTTATTGACACTAAACAGCATTCTGTTTGCTTGTAGGGGTATAACTTGTAGGAAAACACTACTGTTCGGTTTGGTTTTCAGAGACACTGAGCCAAGAAAGTGCAACCATGGGACTGGTTTCTTTACCTTAGTGTTCAGGCTTCTAAGAATGATGCCACAGATAGAGTTAAGCATCCTTCTTCTATTTTCCACCTTAAGATCTTAGAGTTATATATATATATATATAATAGAAAAATAACTTTTCACCAAATTTGCATCTTGTTTAGATTTTTGCTACTCGGTGCTGCTTTGAAGAAGAATGAATGTGGCAACAGAAAGTGCATGGACACAGTTATTTCACCAGAATCTGTCTTCCAGCCCAGGACCTGTTTCCTGTTTCCTTCCAGAGACAGGAAATCCAGATGTCAGACTTGGCAGGTAGTGTGGCAGATGGTACCACGGCCTCAAAGGCAGTGGAAGTTGGGCAGAGGAATTGCAGCTGTATGAGAACAAGTTGGGAGAGATCTTGAACAGCTATAAATTCAGTAGTATGCATGGCTTGGAGAAGAGGAAAAAGCTTCACTGGAGAAGGAATGTAGCATCAGGAGAGAGAGAACATAAAAGCAGCTGAGGTGTTTAGTGGAAAGTGATCTTCACAGCAGGAAGGTCAGAGGGTGACAGCACAGTAAAGGCAAGACTAGCTGGGGAGCTGCTTTGGAAGAGAGCAGAAGAAAAAAGAAAAAAAAAAAACTTAAGGAAAAGCGTGAGACAAAAATAGTGAGCATTTCTCTGGTTTTACAAAAATCAGGTACACTGATATGGTGGATTCATATTCAAAGAGTTCTGGAAAAGCCACCTCTATTGCCATTGATTTTTTCCTCCTTTATATACACCATTAAATACCCATTGAAATAAAAAACATGTATTCATTTTTTAACCTACCTCTCCATATTTCAATACTTTTGATGTTAAAATCAACATCAAAAGCCTTATTAGCTCAAAGTACCATAATCCAAGGTAATGGTACTTGTGATGGTGATGTTCAGGAAAAAGCTGAACATCAGTTTGTTTGGCTGATTTTCTCTCCTGACACATACACGACATTCAGGGTCAAGTTAGTTGTGAAGATTACTCTTTGCAGTAGTCAGCCCTTCTGTTATATTCTGCAATTTAAAGATACCATTTAATAGCTCATCATGGACAGCAGATGCGTATCAGAAAAAAGTCATTGTTGAGAAGTGGGCAAACACCATATTGAGAATGTGAAACTGGCACAGAAGATGCAAAAAGCAGGGAATAATATTCTCTTCTGCTTTGAAAACTCCTTAATTGGGCAGTTCAACTCTCACAACAGGTCCCACTCTTCAAGTAGTCTCACTCAAGGCAAGCAACGACATTAAAGTGGATAGAAAATTTGATGTATAATATAAAAGGAAGAAAATTAAGTTCAGTAGAAGTACATAATATCAGTTGCAAAGATGAAGATATAAATTGCCCTGTGTGGTAGAAATTATGAAGCTGCAATTGATGACTTACGTTACACTTTGGGGCAAAAAAGGTATCTGAAGGGCTTTGGAGCCTGGAAAAATACTGTCTAGTAAATACTGTCTGAGCAGTCTCCCTCACTGGAAAGGTTGAAGAATAGTTCAGACATGAGACATGTCTTATATAATACATTTAATCTTCTTACATTGCACATATATGCAAAAGAAACCCACTGATATATAGATATACTCCTGGCCCAGGTTTCAGGAGTAATAAATAAAGTACATTATGCTGTAGAAATTATGCACTGACATGACACACTAGGAAACAAAAACTCTACATCTGCTATTGAGTACATGAAGATAATTTATTCTCTTGTCAGACACTATCTATCAATGAAAAACAGAGAGAAAGAAATAGAGGAGATCAAACCATTTTGGTACAGGGCAGCTCTTTCTCTTACAGTGATTGCAATCTGAGATTTTTCTGAGCTGTACAGGGTGGAATGTCACTTACCAACATTGTTTGATGGGTGAAAAATCTGGATTATATTAGTAAATGATTTTGGAAATGAATAACTCAAAGAATTGTCTGCCTGCTTTTGATGATTTCCACTCTTTGTATATTCATCTCTTTTCTCTTGCTCAATAGATTATTTTCTTAAAATTTTTCACCAAGGTTTTTTAAAAATATCTTCCTAAATTACCTGTATCTTCTGTAGGTCTATGCCACAGCTGTCAAGTTTCCTGCGAATGTGTTGCTACTTTGTAAGCTTTATATCCAAAGTAACATAGAAGCTGAACAGAACAAACAAAAAAGCTGAAAAGCCTAAATCCCATATACCAGTGATATATCATATGGGTTTTTTCCTGGTTGCTTGGCAATAAAAAAATAGACATATGACTCCCTCCTCCATCTCCCTGGCACCACCTGAAGATATTTTGTCTTGGCCTTTCCTCTTTTGTTCTTACCTCTCTGTGGGAGTGTTAGTTACAAAAAGGTTTTCAGCCTGAATTCTTTTTTTCTCAGAGTCTGTATGTTACTCTTTTCTTTACAAAATTGCTATATATGACTAATGGCAGCTGGGGATTGGAAGGGACAGAGCAGTGGGAGATAAATGTCACTTAGGTTTAGGGACCAATTGTGGCACCTAAGATACCTGCTTGGTGTTCCCATGTCAGTGAGATGAAGACATCCCCAGAAGATAATTCAGTACCCCAGGGACCTGAGTCACTAACTGGAGGTATCTACACATCTGCCACTGGCTTCTGGAGAGCAGGAAAGAAGGGCAGGACACTTCTCACCGAGGCAGCTTGGCTAGGTGTCAGCAGTTAGGTGGACTCCCCTGCTCAGAAAGGGCAGTCCCCAAAGGCTCCTGCCACAGGCCCTTCTACACAGACAGGGAGGGCCTTCAGGCAGATAATGCCCATGTTTAGGGGGATCTTCACTGCATGGTCAAGAGGCCATCCAGTTCTGAGTTCTTGGGTTACACCAGTGTCATTGGGATAATTTCCACGTCTCAGACGCTGTGCCCTCTCCAAGGATGCAGTTCTTGGTAGCACTTGGACTGGTCTGCTCCTCTTTCTACAGCTGTAAAGAGAGCTTTTGCTCCATACCACTTCTCCAATGAACTTGCCTGTCTTTCTGGATACAAAGAGATTTGTAGGAAGGCAGGCAGGGAGTTATCAATACCTCTTTGACTTAGCCTGCCACTGCAAGATGGGAGAATAATCAGTCCAAGGAAAAGCAATGCTTGGCCTCGAGGTCATACATACATTGGGCCTGCCACCTAGTGAAAACCCCTCCTCAGTGGGTGAGTGGAAGAGCAGGGGCAAGAGCTGAGAAAGAAAAGGGCCCCAGTTGCACTTGAGGCAGCAGGATCAATTCAAAGTGCTTTACCCTCATCTATCCCTCTTTCATGGCCACTGTTGTTCCCCAGGCAGGAGCTTCTCCTCTGTTGCACTTTTGAGCAATGAAGGTAAACATGTTCTTATTTTGTTTTATCCTCATGCAAGGCTCTGGAAGCTTTATCAGTCCAAGACCTGATTCAGAAAGCAGATTACACATGCCTGACTTAAGGAAAAATGGCTCCTATCACAAGCATATCAGAGCAAAAAGTCAAAAGTAGAGACCTACCTAAGAGTTTACAGACATACGCATTACCAGGCAAGTTAAATCCTAACACTTTCCTTGTTAATTCATCATGGATAAACAGCTGCTTTTCACTCCTTCCTCTGTTTGAGAAATGTGTGCAGGCAGATTTCAACATATTCAGATATGCTCACTATTCAAAATTATTTTCAAATTGGTTTGCAGAACATTACCCAAGTGCAGAGCCTGTGAGTGTTTTGTAACAAAGCAGTGGTTATCCAGACATTTTTGGCTGAGTAACTCGTGCATTGCTGGGTTTGCCTCAGGATTAAAGAGCACAGTAGAAGGCAAATGGCAAGTACTCATTACCATCATCAAATATACCATTGGAAATTTAATGTCAAACATCCCTCTATACCAAATATGCAATTTAATAGCCTGTCTTCATTTAGATGTGAATGTGAGAGTGTCATGAACTCATGAGTTGGTGTTGAGATAATTATTTATAGAGATGTGTTTAGACTATTCACTCAGCTCTGGTGGTGCATCTGTGCACTCGTTTAGTTAGGTGACAATGCATGTGGCAATGTGGCAGCTCTGCAGTCTTAATTTATTCATCACAAGGTGCATTGGTTTCTTGATCTAGTTTCTGGAGAAATATTTAAAACTCCAGCTGGCGCGATGTTAAGTAACGTTCTAAAATAAGAAGGTGGCATTTGCAGCCTTTCAGTATTTAAAGAGGGCCCATAAGAAAGATGGGGACAAACTTAAGGGGGGCCTATAAGAATGATGGGGGGAAATTTTGAGGTTTGATTTATGTTACATATAAGGAAGAAGGTGGGGTGGTAAATCACCAGAATATGTTGTCCAAATAGGTGGTGGATGTCCCATGCCTGGAAACATTCAAGGTCAGGCTGGACTGGTCTAGTTGAAGATGGCCCTGCTCATTGCAGGAGAGTTGGACTGGAGGACCTTTAGAGGTTCCTTCCAAACGAAACTGTTGTATGATTCTAACAGAAAAAGTATTGAGTGGTCTGGAGTGGAGCTGATGGCAGAGAAAACCTTGGCATAATGCAGGATAAAGAGCCTCTCAGACACCGTGCTCCTGAATCTGGAAAAGACATGTGCAGCAGGAGTGATTACCACCCAAGACATGATGTTTCAGTGCAAGCTGCTGAAGCCCTCTCACAGACTGGCCTATGCTGAGTACTGGCAGAGGAGTAGATCAGATACCAGATTTCTCTCTGGTGAGAGCCCTGAATTGTCATTTGCCATATTAGTTGTGTGAGCACATGCTTGCAGTCCATGGCGATAGATGTACCTACAGTGTCCCAGGATTGCCAGGAGCTAGGCCAAACACAGCCTTAGCACAAACTGTTGTGCAGGCAGTGGAAAGCCATTTCCTCCATAGTCAAAGGACACTCAGAGATCCACAAACATTGGCCACATACTTTTATAACGTCCCTTGGTCAAGTGGGGGCGGGGGGGGGGGGGGGGGAGGGTTAAGAAAAAAACCAAACTTGAAATGGCTCACACATAATTAAGAATTAGAGCCTAAATTGTATAAAATTAAGTTAAAATACATTAAATAAGTAATAATTAAACTATAATATAATAATAACTATAACTATATTTAAAATGCAAATACAGGTCACAGAATCATAGAAACTGAGCATGGTTTGAGTTGGAAAGGACATCAAAGATCATCTAGTTCAAACTACTGTATTGTGGGCAGGGACACCTGTCCAAGATAAACAGTTTATAGTAAAGCAACAATCTCAAAATATTAAATTCTGTAGTGCTTCTTAAGAAGAAAGCTCTCTCCCAGCCAAGTTGTTTAGTGTTTTAAGAACCATTTTTATCAGCGTCTCTAAACTGACTTCTATTGAGTCACTAAAGCACTCAGTTTCGACATTATTGACAAAAGATCTTTTGAAAATCTGCTCTGGTTTACAAGCTCTATCTATTGTTTATTACCTGGGAGGACCATTGTCACTTCTGTCTCACAAATTTCTAGCTAATAATTTGCTTTCATATCCCAATATTCCACATTAGCATGGAAAAAACCCATTCTGCCAGTGTGGTATTTTCCCATTCAGAGAAGTTTTTCTGCAGCTTGGTATAGAGACAAATATAGTAGTTGTACCCAAATAGAAGAGATCTGTCTAAGAATGCTTATGGCTGCTTCTGCCTCAAGAAAGTTGTGCTTTTCCATTCTTTTCTTTCATCATCCCTGCAGTTTTATGAGGGTAGCTTGGGACTTGACATCTCGCTAAGCACATCACAGTAGCATTACCACTACGGCCTTCTGTGGGACAGGTTTAAGCTACAGGATGTGGCCTCCAGGCAGCACAGCCCTATTTGCCCATCCTGAGCCTTGTCTGCTTAGTCTTCTGGCCTGCCTCTCAGGAAGGTGAGGGACACCCTAGCTCCACCCCCAGGGTCTCCCATCAGCATGTGTAAATGTGAGAGATGACTAATAATTTCCTATGCTAGCATTTAGAAAAGGAGAGCTAATTGTTACCAATGAGAAAACAGAAGATATATAATTGGCATAATATTTTAATCCAATTTGGAATTGGGGTAGGACATGTCTTCTAACAAAAGTTTGTCCCAGGACCTGCTAGGATAGTGACACTGTTGTCACATTACTAGCACAAGTCTTATTCACCCATACTGCAGCTCCAGAGGAGAATCCCTCAGGAGTATAATACTACCCAGCACTGTACTTGGGCATAATATCCAAAGCAAAGCAGCTGGTTATGTGTAAACAGGTTGTTAGTGCACTTGCCCAACTGAGCTCTGTGCTACCTTACCACAATCCAATTGACACTCTGGTTTAATCCTATTTACGATGATCTGTTTTTAGTAGAAATGTGTGAATGCTAGTGAACTTCAAGGTGAACTTGCAGAAAAGTAGGATAAGAGGTGGATGTTATCAGCAACAAGAACAGGAAGGTGAAGCCCCACACCTAGTATATCTGGGTACCAGCATGTAGAGAGACCAGGAAAGCTCTGACCTGCTATCAGAATGATCCAGAATGTGTTTATAAATATACAATATATAAAACACATGTGTATTTTCCACTTGTGGACTTCCATTCTAATCAGTTGGAGAGGAGGAACAGCACCGAGCAGCCTGTGCTTTTTGTGAGTGCTGTGTGTTTATGTGGGTGCTGGCAAGGCAATGTTTCTATGTGTGAGGCTGGCTCATATGTGTGTGCGACCATGTGTTCACTGGCTGGACTTCAATATCAAAATGCCTTTCTGACTTCACAGTTCAAAGTCAAGTGAGATATAGTAAATGTTTATAGATATCTGAATACATGTAATGCACACATGAGCTTTGAGAGATCATGGTAAAAGCAGGACCACAATACAGACACCCCTGGTTGGTGCATAATACCAGTATGCATACTGCTTTATAGCAGCAGTTTTCTCCTGCTGCTACATGATTTTCTGTGCCATTTAATAACATTTTGGAGAGCTTCCTCACTGGAAGGAAAACCCTCTGAACCCTTGGAAGAGTTGAGCTGAGGTCCTGGGAGTTCAGACGAGCAAACTACAAGCAGAGGATGTCAAGAAGCAGTTCTTCAAAAATTTATCTTCATCCTGCTGCAGAACTATGAAAACCACTTCAACTGCTCATGCTCTGTTATCTCTATACCTGAGCAATATTCCTCTATGTGTTAAAAGAGAAAGTGGACTCTTTTGCAAGACTTTTTCATTTGTGACCAGGAACTTATGCCTGGTTTTGTGGATGGAAATGGAGCTCTGACGTGATTGTCAACACTTTATATTCACTAGGTATTATCTCACAAGAAAAGTATCACTTTTCCATTATAACCTTTTCAAGCCTGGCAGCCTTGTACAGTGATTTCTTATTACAGTGAACTCTTTTGAAATAAGGATGACGATCCTCCCCTCTCTGTTTATTCTCTCCATACTTGTTTTGAATTTTTGAAAAGCTTTGAAAAAATTTATTATAGGTAGTAAGACCTGTTCTTGGAGTTTCTCAGAGAGGCTGCTTTGAAGATGTGTTTTTGGAATACTGTCCTTTTTTCATTAATAATGGTAGCTGTCCAGGAGTAAATCAAAACTTGAGCAACAAGTATGTAAAACACAATTGTCTTTTCCCCTGAAATAAATTGCAAGGCTACCCTTGCTTTTCTACCAGCCATCAGGCTCTTCTGCTGTACTCTCTGGTCCTTTCAAAACTCTCAAAACCAACAAGAAAAATGACATTTCATTTCCAAAAAGAATTTCAGCTCAAATCCAGCTCCTAAGATTAGTTTCCATCAATCCTTCCTGAGCATTAGTGGCACCAGCCTGTGTAACCTTTCCCAGTATTCATTTCACACGTATGAAAGTACACAGATGGCCAATTATGCCAGTGACAGCACTGAATTATTATGTCTAATTAGAGATGGGAGCAAGATTCTAAGATGAGAAAAAGAGGTCTGATTCTATCAGACTTGTGGATTTATGGGCTTGGAGAAGGCAGCTGTTTATTCTCTTATCTGTACATGTAGTGCTTCAGCACAGACATTTTACAAGCCATTCATGTCATGAATATAAGCAGGGGCTAAGGAGGTGATGTGAGGCACTGCTGCCAGGAGCCCAAAGGTGGGTGATGGGCACCCTCTGAGGAGTGACAAAGGAGAGCTCAGCATGTGGCCAGGGCCTTCACAGCACAGACAGGGAGATGCACAGGACACTATTTTTCCCCTTCATAACTCTTGATTTCAAGACGTAGATTGCTCACCTTCTTGACAAATATTTCAGATTGAGAAGAAAAAAATAGCACCACAAGAAAAATGAGGTAGCTTTATAATTTATATAAATAAGATGGCTGAGGAGTAAGCCTACTTCTCCTCCTACGTTATCTTGGGATGAATTAGTGGCATTCATTGCTACACTGCTAGGTTCTGTAAGAAACACAAGACTGCACTTTTCATTTTAGGGTCGAGTGGAAAGACTTGACTGTGAAAAGTCAAAGCTTTTTAGACAACTGCAAAGTCTGGTTTAATGCTAAAAGAATTACATGCAGACTGGTATTTTGTTCTCTTCTTTCAGGTTTACTCAAGTAAAAAAATAATTAATCCTTCAAGCACAGTTGAATCTTGCCTATTTTACACTAAAAACTGTGTGACTCACTGGAACCTGCTAAGTTTTTTGAACTCATGAGCGTGAAATCAATGAATAACAGAAATTAATGCTTCACAAACCATACTTATTTTCATTTGATAACTTCTGTCATTTCAAATAATTTGGAGTTGCTAATCAGTCACCAAAGTACAATTAGGGTATATTTTATAAGAAATGACACCTCAATAGGCTGCCCATAAAAGACATCCAGTGTGATTCTCTACTGGAATGAGGGATGGATTGCTGATTTTATGAACCATCTAGAAAGTGGATGGAAGGTGCTTGACAACTACTTTTTTAATCAAATGAGCTACTGCTTCTTCTATATGTTTTGCAATACTGGCACATATATTTAATGCAGCAAAACATTAAATATTTCACAAGCTCACTGAAGATTGTTTGTTTGGTATATTTTTTAATTTCTATAACAAAAATTTAAATATATTGTTCTTTGCATTTTTTTTTACAATATTCAATTTCCTCCCTATTGGTCAAATAAGGCATTTTTCAGCCAATGGACTTATCAAAACACTTCCTTAAACTTCCTTTCCATTTCTGAGGTCTGATCTTTGAAGAGCCATTACAAACATTTTAATGCTGTATTTATGAAAAATATTATAAAAAATAAAATATAAGGAATGTGTTCATCGCAATTTTAAAGTGATCAAGTTTAAAAAATCATAAAGATAGAGATCAGAAAAAAGCAATACAAAAATATGACACATTTTTCATGTAATATTTTCTAATCAAACTTGCTAATATGTAACAACATGTAATTAATTCTTCCTGCCATGACAAATCTGAAAAGAACAATCTTAAATATTTAACACCCAAGCATCTCCTTACAATACATACAATGTAATTATCCCCACAGACAAATAATATCTCCAAACATAAAAGCAATGACAAAAACCCAACAAACAAACCACAAAAACAAACCAAAACCAAATAAGCAAACAAAATGAAAGAAAGAGAAATGAAAGAACCCAAATTCCAAAACTATACAGTGTAAGCATGATTTTTATACGGGTCTAAAGTTTGTTAGATGCTTTCTGAATTGCTACTGTTGCTGATCTATCTATCTATCTATTATCAGTGAGCTCAACTTAAAAATGTTTTGTCTGCATACTGACAGTAACCAGTTAAAGCTCTGCTATTTAAGTGTCTCATTGTTTCTCATTTTCTCCCTTCCTCTCTGAGTTTAAGAGCATGAAGTACCGATTCTCATAACAATAGCTGAATTAATTATCTGTTCCAAACATCATCAGATTAGCTAAAAAAGAGTGCGGCCAAAACAGCTTTATGCTACACCTCAAGTATTGTCCAGCTTAGCCTTCTCCTTTCATGTAGAGCCATAGAGTGACTAGTCCAAGCTTTCACTGTGATCCAGAGGTTATTTTAATGCTCAGTGGGTTGGCTTTCCATCCAGAGATGGAAATCTCGACCTTAGTTTCCATGAGAGCCTATTGCTTCTGGCTCCCCAGTCAGGGTATCCTGGTGAGTATCCAGGTATGGCCCAAAAAGGGAAATAAAAGAACCAGAGCTGGTCAGAAGACTGTCTTCTGTTCCAAATTGCTTTATTTTTGAAAGGAAAGCAAAGCTGTGCTGAGCTGGGACACAAAAGCTAGCAATCAGAATATTTTTGTGGGAGGGAAAAGCCTTGGAAGGACGTGGGCATTTTTTCAGCTTTTTTCCTGGGCTGCCCAGCTCCTCTGGCTGCCCGCTATGTAGGTGGGCTCCCAAAGAGCTGAAAGCCTGCTCTGCAGAGAGGGATGGGCAGAGAGCGTGAAGGACAAACCCTGAAACTTGCTGACTACCAAGAGACACTGGTCGAGGGACCGCTGCTCTGTCATTCACTGGGCTGATACGGAGACCCTGGGCAGCAGATACCCAGCTAACCAGCAATTTGCTCTCCTGGTGACCAAGAAGCTGCTGCCACCAGAATGTTTGGGATCCACTAGGATCCCAGTGTTTGGGATGAGATTTGCAGAGGCAGCCAGCCAAGAGAGCCCAGGAACCCCAACTCTGGTGACAACTTGAGTTACATATTGCTCAGATACCAGTTATCTTTTGCCTGCTGCAACCACCAGCTGGGCGACGTGGAAACCTCAGCCTACCTCCAGGTCACCAGAAACAAGCAGAGACTTTGAATAAAATTAGAGAATGTTGAACTGGCAGAAGAATTGGCTTGAGGAATTATTTTCCAACACACTGTCATTTTTCAATGGAAATTAATTTCATAAGGAAGCTCTTGATCACCCCCTTAACCTGAGGGGTTAAATACACTGAGGCTGAGTGATAGGCTTAACAAGTGTACTTTTAAGAGAAAAATGAGCTTTGATTACTTTCAGGGAGCATCACTGTGCCAGAACCCACCAGCTGTTTGGTGGCCAAGAAGCAGACGTGGGCGGTGGGGTGTGTAAGGTCTCTTGAAGCAGAGATCTGCAACTGCCTGTGCTCTCTTACTAATGAAGGTACCACAGCTTGATGAGTTAAAAAGCTGGAGTGAACACTTTTGTTCATTAGGAACCTGATATGTTCTGGAAGAGTTATCACACAGCTGGTAGCAGTTTCTGAAAGTTTCAGTGAAACAGTTGTTTGCTGAAGAAAAAGGAGATGACTATGTGTCTGGTCATGTAGTTCCTGTTTCAATTAGATCAGCTGCACCTGGACATTTCAAGATTTAAGGTGCATTTTTTCCTGATGCTACTAACTACCCAAACATGGCCCAAGATAAAAATTAAGAATAAAGCATTAGAATCATTAGATTTGCTGCCTGGAAAGAAATGGTCATTCATAAACTAGCAATTCATATCTAGCAATGGAGATATATTTAGCAGAGCCTTCTGCTATAGTTTATACTAGGTAGCAAGAGCTCTAATACCCCATATTTCTTGTTTCCACTATTTTATATCTATTTTTATGTTTTTTGTTACTTTCTTTTTTCTCTCAAAGGGCTAAGATAAGCATATTGAACAAATGTATTTTTAGCTTAGGCCTCTGATCACATTCTTTCAGGACAAAGGAATTGTAGATCTGCTTGCGAATATTATGTTACTTCTTTTAGTTGTCTTTATGCAATTTTGGATTAGGCTTTCAGTATCTACCTGCAGGGAACTCATGCTGAACCATAAAAGCCTATTAAAGGAGTGACTGGTGAGGCACTAAAAATACCTTAGTCTGAAATAGCTTGTTTCGGCTCTTTATCAGGCACTAAGAAAAGTGTGCTGCCTAATACCTTACAGGAGAAGGAAGATTTCCAGAGGACAAATACAATACCTCTGGAAGTGATAGAGGGAGAAAAAAGAGAGTATGACAAGCTAAGCACTGGATGTCCCCTTTCACAAAAGCAGAAAATCTTCACAGTGCAACTTTTATATAGCTAAGAGAAGCTACCCTGGAAAAGGTAGCCCCAGTTCAATGTTCTCGTTCACAAACTTGGCCTGTACTGGCTGTTCTCTTATTCCTTTCTCTAGTTCAGCTTCATATTTCCTCTTCCTCCCTCTGTGCTTCATCATTTCATCTCCCTATAATTTCTCAGACATTATTTTTAATGATTTCTCACCTGTTCTCCTCTCTCACTTTCTGATCCTCTCTCTGACTAATGTGCTGATACATCAGTGATTAATTAGGCTTCAGTCTTCAGCTTTGGTTCATTTGTCCTTCTCTCCCATCATAAGACCTTGCCTTCCAACTCAGATACCTGTTTCCCTTACCTCTGCACCCATCCTGCAGAGTGGACTCTCTTCCCTCACGTGTGTTTCAATTGACATGTTTAATTTTTACTATCATCTATCTATCTATCTATCTATCTATCTATCTATCTATCTCTGTTTCTCTGATTTAGCTGATGGCTGAGTCAACATCAACAGCTCAATGTATTTTTACTTCTTAGACCTACTCGCAAGCAGTCCTGTTGCACGAAACACAGCTGGGGTTTTCTGACCCTTCCTTGCCTGTCACAATGCAGGGAGCTCTTTCTCTCATAACACTGAATTGTAGAATGGTTTTGTGGTCTACAATTTACTAATTCTTCATGTCTGTTTATATGTATCGATGTGACATATAGTCACATCGATACATATAAATAAATCATGCCTGTAGGCTTTAGCCTTTCAGGAATTACAAGAACTCATAATCAGCTCAAGATACAGACTCAACTCCAGATCATTGTTCTCAGTTTTTGATATGAAATTCAGTGTTTCTGTGAGACTGGTTTAGAGACCGAGTGTATATCTAAATAAAAATATTTAGAGACTTTAAAAGAGAAAAACACTAAAGACTATCTATAATTTTCAGCTCAGATCTCAAACTCAAGCTGGAAATACAATTTAGTGGAAGTCTATCTACCTTTACTTGCAATTATTCCTTCCAGAAGTGAACCAGTGGATATGAAACACCAGCCAGCCATGAAAATCAGTAATTCTGATACAGCAGCTCTTTTACCTGTCATTACATGGTGTGACACAACTTAAACCTGAGGTTTTTAGCTAATCAGAAACTATTCTCCTATTTTTTTTTCCCACCATCTGATGTTCCTCCACTTCAGAGGCAATCCATTATGCAGCGGACTTCACCCAGAATAATGTAGCTGGCCAGGTAAGGTAGCAGCAGCAGCAGCAATGATGTCTGATGCACTGGCTATAATAATTATTCAGTTTTACATTATCAATGAAAGAATTGAGTAAGAAGTAGGGTCTTAGCCTCTATTATTTCTGCTTCTGGAGTTACAACCCCAGAACAATTTATTTTTTCATGCTGCTTCTCTTTGAGGCACATGGAAAAGCAAATCTAAAGGGGTTTGGGTGAGCATCAAAACTGAAAAAATAAGCCAGAAAAGGGTCTGAGTAGCTCTCTGCCATTGATCCAGAAGCCCAAAATATTATACCATCCTTAAAAGAAATACCTGAAAAAGCAAAGAGGATACCCAATAGTTTGTTAGGAAGTTTGATAAATATTTTATCCCCTTCTTAAATACTCCTCCTAAATTGTTAGTCTGACACCTATGAGCACAGTTTCAGCAGGTTTGAAACAGAGCACCACCCAGAGCAGCAAGAGATGTGTCAAAGTCTCACTAAGCTAAGTGCTAATGATTATGTTATTATTTGATGCCATCATTAAATAATAGACATTGTCACCAGATCACAGTGAACCTCCTAAAAATGTCCAATTGTCCTCAGCAATCTGCTCCCTGCATCTTACATGGAAGTATCTACAATGATGAATCTTACATGTAGCAGTTTTCATTAAAAAATATTTCTGTGAAAACCTATGTTGTGAGTTAGTTTGTCTAATGTTTAGTCTTGCCCCAATGACACACCTCTTCCAGTATATGTACTTGCAAATGATGCTCAGGTGAGTAATTGGACACTCACTTATGTTTAATAGTCACATCAGGGCTGCTGTCATTCTTCATCAGGAAATTCCTGCACGCCTGTTGTGGCTCATCTCAATCTTTGCCCATCGATCAGACATTATTGATCTGAGTAAGGGTCCCTAAACACCACATGAATGGTAAGTGAACAGCTGTGGTATGAAAACAGGACCTTACCTGTAAAGATCAAAGATCTTGAGTGAAAGTTGCTGAACTAGTGTGGAAATTAAATTTACTCCTTGATCAAAAGCTGACCAAGGTCAAATCTCAAGTTAGAGTGTTCAAAAGACTTCTAGAATTTCCAAAGTGTTTATTGGGCTGGCGAAACTGAGCATACACACTTGAGGGACAATGGGTTCCTTCTGCTTACTGAAATTTGTTTGCTTTGACGAATACTATCAAAAAATGACCTTGCTACAACCTGCAAAATGGTGCTAAGCCATGGTCACTGCGGCGAAGCCATCCTGCAGAGCTACACATCTAACAACCTGAGTCCTTTCGAGATTTTGGAAATCTGAATTTGAGTGTGCACTCTTCACATTCTTCCTGAAGGAGAAATATTTGTCAAAACTCTGAGCCACGCTTGCTCAAGAAACTGAAATTTCAAGAAAATATTACTGCCAATTCGGGGTTTGGGCAAATCCTTCTCCTTCAGAAACCATCTTATCACATCCTTGGTACAGCTCAGGAGGCTACCTTGAGAATTACGATTTACTTTGGTAAAAATGTCCAGGAGCTACTGTCAAGTAACTTCTTGTAGTTACTTGACAAGGAACCAGATCTTCCCTTCTAGATCTTTTGTTCACAGTTACATGCTTTATGCATTGCTTCATTGCAAACCTTAACTGCTTGCAGTGAAGACTTCCAGTGAAAGGTCTTGGCAGGAACTGACCTTTGTTAACTGAAGTGGTCAGTGTTATCACTAGTGTCTGACCAGTTTGCAAGCCTGCCTACCTCAAAAGACCACAAATGAATACTAATCAAGCACATGATATATTTTCAGTTTCAGATAACCCATGAAAATGAATACTAATCTTTGTGGGGTTTGCTGATTTTTTTGGTTTGTGTTAAGTATATCTGGTGGAGCTCTACCTAACCAGAGATAAATGGCTTCATTGCAAATGCTGAAGACAAACAAGACAACAATGACTGTTGACCAGGTATTGTTGGCAAATTCTTTGGCTCCATTTCTTGTACTGGTTTTATCCCACCTAAAGTAGTGATGCCTGTGAACAACAGCTGTAATCAATACCATTACAGACTAGACTTTCAATAGACACATTTTCCCAGACAAGGAAGGAAATTGTTGAGGCCAGAACAGAAAAATGCAAGAACTTCCTGAACTCTGAGCCAGTCAGTCTGCATCATTGACAAATAATCAGGGACCAGACAACGAGATGTTCTTTTCTCTGAAGTTGTCATCTGCCGATTTAGCTATGTTTGCCATAGAAACTTTGGGTTACCGCACTTTTCATCAATCATCTGAGGGGACAATCCAAAGCACTGGGGACAGATCCAGCAATACATTGAGGATGGCTCCTTGTTTGAGCTCTGAGGCCAGCTTTTCCTGCAGCATTTCAGTGAAAAAATGCTTGTTTATGCTTTTCCTGTTACAATCTGAACTAAGTGTGATCTTTTGGGAGACAGAATCTTGAAGGCTATAGTTAATTACCTTCAAGTCTTAGGTAAGTAAAGATGTAGATCCTTGACTGTTAAGTAAGCTAACAAGGAGATACACTGTACGGCACACTGCATCAAAGTAATGTAAACTACTATTCTGAAGAAGGAAGAAGAGAGGAGAAGCTGAGAAGACTTACGCTGGTACTTGCCCATGTTATCTGCACACATGATTTCAAAAAAAAAGTAATATCAGAATACTGCACAAACCCTGTGTTAAAAATCAGGGCACTGAAAATGCAAGACTAGAATGAATAGTGTGCCAAGAAATAATTTTTGTCTTTGGTTAAAAAAAACAGCCTGGAAAGATCATATTGGGCTGAAGTCTCTTCAAGGTTGATGTGCTCCAGATCTTGTGACTCCATTAGAGAAAAGGAGAAGAGGCCTCTTTCAACTTGAGGAACGATCTTGCACCAAACCATTTGCTTTTTTCCCCTGAGCTCTTAATAAAGAGGTTGAATTTCCAGTTAGTAGAAATAAGACAAAAAACTTTGTCCGTACTGGTTTCATCTTACTGCAGAAGTCTCATAAAGGTTCCAGTACTGTATACAGGACATAGACACTACATATTGGGCAAAACAGAGGTGACAATTAGTCTCCTAATTCCTTAAGGACAATTTCTAAAAAACACATTTGGGCATCTAAAGCACTGTTGAGGCAGAAGATATGAAGGTTCAAGACAGTGATTCAAAAAGAAAAAATCCTGACCCCTCCTCTGATGCCTGAAACTCTGTCTGTACCTAAGCCTTATCCAAAGAAGACTTACTGGGGTGCTAAATTCTGTGTTGGTACAAATGGCCAGAGATACTATTTTCTTATTTGACCTGAACATATGATATAATCCCACCTCCAACCTAAGATTCCGTCTCCATCCTAAGATTCACAAAACAGGCATATCTCTTAGGAGACCCATCTGGAGGCCTGATCTGCACATACAGCACACACACTGAATTTAATGAAATGGCAACAGCAACTGCTGTTAATGGCAGTGACAGCAGTGACTGATCACTGTTTATACAATACCTTAGCTATCAGGGTAGTTGCCAAATAAAGAGGAAACTGAAGATACTTTTAATGACTCAAATGCACTTAATGAGATGGAAGACAGCCCAGTTTGTCTTTTCACAGGATTGAGACACTTGGTAGAGGTGGTGTCCACTGAAAAGGTGGACATCCAAAAGGACAGTCTGAGCTAAGCACAGGCAGTGCTTACTGCTTCACCCAGTGCTTACTACTCTGACTTCCGTTTTGAGCTGCCTGGTGGTGTCCAGGCAGCTTCTGGGGTCTCTGATCTCCCCCAAGAGCAGAGACATTCGCTTTGGATGCTGCAGAGATGGGTGACATAGCCTTCAGCTCCAGCCTGGGAGTTGCCTCCAGGATCTCGATGTAAAGGAATTTTCTCCATTGCATCCTGCTAGTCAGTTATGGAGGAAAGGCACCCTGAGACAGAGGTGGCTTGGGGGTAAATGTCACTGGTGAAAGCTGCACACTACGGTATTCTTTTGCCTGTTAAAATGAGAACAACAAGCCATTGAAATAATCTCCCAGTAAGTGGTAGATGCCCCAACGTTGGACACTTTCAAGGTTCAGCTGACACAGTTCTGGGCCATCTTGTCTAGACTGTGGCTTTGACAAGAAAGGTTGGACCAGACAACTTTGGAGGTCCCTTCAAACATGCTCTTCTATGATTCTGTGATTCTATGATAATCTCTTATTTTTTCCTTCTAACAAAGTTGTCTTGTTCAAAACAAGACACACAATACACAGACAATACAAGAAGCTCTGGTTTCACAGCCTTTTGGACACAGGGTGCTGACCATGCTTGGGTGCTGCGGTGCCTCAAAAGACAACACCACATTGGCAAGAGGTGGGAAACGGGCCTTGAGGCTTCCCTAGTTAGCTGAACTGTGCTGTCACAAACAAGGTGCCTGCAAAAGCCCTGCAATATTTCTGACTAGAAAGCATATACTTGAAGGAAATCATAGAGAAATTGAAATATTTAAGGCCAAGACATATTTCCATAAGAGTCAGTGGGACATTTGACACAGACTTTTAAAAAACAAGAATTACACTCTAAATAGTCTATTTATGAGGAACAAGTGATATTTTAACGTACCAGTATTTTTCCACTGTTTCAGGAAAATTATTAATAACTGAAGAAATCTGAAAAAACCCAAAATGTTGAAAAATGCTTAATTGCCATAGCAACGCCTGTTTTACCATTGAATATCATAACTCCAGAGAGACGCAGAGCTGCCGTGATCAGACGGCTTCTTTTAAAACTTCCTGATTGCTAAAATCAAAGAATTTTACTGCATAATCCTCTTTAAACACAATAACAAAACCAGCTTCCCTCAGTATTAGTCACAGTGTGCCAAATGGTTTTCCACACCTTTCCATACACAAACAGATATCACCTTCATTTAAAGATATTAAAGACCATTTTTGTTACAAAACAAAATATAGAATCATGTTAAATAACCAATAATACTGCAAGATCTGAAAGGAACCTTTTCTTTCATGACTCAGTCTCACTGAGGGAGGCAATCAGTCTGACTTGTCTCTATATCCTACACATGTGCACTGTGACATTGACTTACTGCACAGTAGACAAATATTAGGAGCCCTCCAAAAGCATAAAAGAAAATAAATTTGTCATGGTGTTATTACCAATGAATTTGTCTTGGTTATAGACAAAGAAGTTGATAATCTGCCTCTGAAATATACTTAGCAAAATATGTGATAATTTTAAGTGCACAAAAGTATTTATTGATGTGCCAAAAGCTATCATTCTGCCCCTCAAAGCAAATGGACTACCTCTGACCTCAGCAGGCTTTCAGTCAGACTTCAGAATTTCTGAGCTGGAGGATTTGTGGCCAATGGGAGCCAGGCAGACTGAGAGGAATAATGCTGGGCAGCATGTCACTGCTCCTGATAAAGCACCCTGTTCCCCCACTGCTCCCTCTGGCCTGTGGTTCCTTGGAAAATGGATGCAGCAGCAGGTACCTATGTGGTACCACCAAAATCTGTTATGATTGTTCTTATCCTAAGAAAATCTATTACAGAGGACAAGATCCACACATTCTTTACATTGATTTCTTACAACTGATGACAGGTTTTTTAAGCCATTTAAATTTTGTCAACTCAGAGCAATTTTGGAACACTTGATGAAACCTTGGAGAAGAAAGATCATGGAAAAGCCTGACGTGCATGTGTGTGTTTGCCAGCATGAGTTCTGACAAAGCTGAGGACATCTGTGCTGGAGGTGACAGCTGAGGATGGAGGTGGAGGGCTGGCTCAGTGGGAGCAGTGCAGCCATGACATGGCAGAGACACGCTTGCACAGTGCAGTCTTCAAACCAAATTCTTCCCCGTTATTTTTGACTGATGAGGAACAGAGACCCTATTTTAACAAAACAATCTCCTGATATGCATGAAGTACCATAGGGAAAAATGATACAGCTTTGTGGAAGCAGCAAGCTGTTTTACTTTATTTCTGGCTATTTATAGCTCACTTGAACATTTTGACAATTGCAAACAATTCTGTAGACTAGCTATTTAGACACCCTGCTGAATGTATCCCAACAGAAACTTGGAGGGTCTAATAATTTTCTAGCCAGAGAGAATTAAACTTGTGATTCATTGAAGAATGTTACAAATAAAATCAGACATTGAATTTTTAAACTTTCACTTTTTGTAAATTATCTTTTAATTAGATTGTTACCCCAATTTACCCCCTCATCCTCAAGTGTAAATCAGTTCTTTTATATATGTATGTACATAAACAAACCCCCAAACACCTCACTTAACATTTCAGCATAAGATATTGCACTAGTACTTCATTTAAAATCTTGAGCAGTGGGTTAAAAAAAAAATTTTTTGCAAGGCTGCCCCACAGAACCAGCTTTACCACACTGTAGGAAAACTTTCATTCAGCCATTCCTGTCACCAAGGAAATTGAAGTTAATTCTAGCTTCCACCTTCTCAGATACAGACTTCTGGTAAAAATGTATAGCCTATTTTTGAAACCTCTGTAAATACCTCTAACGACTTTTGTTGCTGCCTAGATCAATTTTCTGACTAGCAGACTCCAAATAGACAGAATTAAAATATGCTTGATATTATGTGTCATTAGTAAGTGAGCACTCTTACCTTTTCAGATAAGACATCTTTACGACATTTGCATTTGAAAGGGATGAGTAATTTTCAGCTTTGAGAGAAATAACTCACATGTTTTCTGCATAATTTTGCATTCCACTTAAAAATTCTCTCTCTCCTGCCATATCTTTCATATTCCTTTATGCTTAGATTTTCCAGTATCTCTTGCTCTGCCAGTTTGTCCATATCTCTCATGAGTACTGCTTGGGTACTCCCAGAAGAAAGATGAAAGCTCAGTTTTTGCTCTGTTTTTCTTCAAACCATTTCACCAATGTCTGCTGGGGATTATCCATGGAAAATAATTTACAAAAAATAATTTATTTGCTACATAAAAGGAAAAATAAAAATAAGGTTTATCTTCTACCTAATTAAAATTTGTGCAAACTCAGCATTAGACATCTTCCTTTTCAGCAAATACTAACTCTCCATCTTTATGGAGTACTATACAAGTCTGTTTCTACACAGAGCAAACCAAAGAAAAAGTGTCCTGGACCTTCTCCTGCACATTTTAGCTTTTTTCAGTGGAGCCATTGCCTGGTGCTTCTTCACCAATGGAAATCAACATTGAAAAAACATAGAAGTAAGTAATCTCTTCTGTTTGGGTAAACAAAAGCTACTCTTCAAAAAGAATCACAGATCATCTTATGAACCTTTTAATAGTGGTGTCAATGAAGGGATGTTCTCTGTACCATGTACAGGATCTAAAGGATACATTCTGCTACTGAAAGTTCTGCCCCATCTCCTTTTAGTCTATATGTACCTATGGTAAACAAGGCAATGCACATGATGTGATGGTGAGCACCACATCCCCTTGTCATGTTTCACAGCCTAATCATTATAATTATTTAAAACAGTGACTTTTTCTCATTTTTTCCCACCAAATTTTCTAGTTGCAATTCTGACTTCTTGATTTTTCAAACCTTCATCTTAATAGCAAAAGAGATCAAGCTTTGAGTAGGAATTCTCAGAAAATCGTTGTAGTGTAGTGTACTGTCTGTGTTTTAGCCAGTTGTAATAACACTAATTGCAAGTCTGATGTTTGCTATTGTTTAATTGTTACAGGTTTAACTACACTTCTTGTTTTATTTGTCTGAGATGAGTTGAATCAGGTATAAAGAACAAACACCCTCTCCTAAAGAGATTTGACCCCTATTCCTTATGGGCCCTACTGGTAGCTAATATTGCTGCAGCAGAAGCCTAGCTTCCCTTTTGTAAAGTCGTACTGTGAAAGGCATCAACTACATAGTCCTTTTCAGCTATATTTCAAGAAAAGCAAGAGAAATTATTTACGAAAATTATACAAACATTCATAAAAAAATTACTACAGCATTTTTTGTGGGCCACAAATTCAAAGAAGCACTGTTCCTAAAAGTGTTTGCTTGGCAATTCTTTTTTTGTAAAGACATGGAAGTGACAAAGGAGTTTCTGCTTTTCACAGAAAGTACTATATCATAGGATTATAGAATGGCCTGGGTTGGAAGGAACCTTCAAGATCATCTAGTTCCAGCACCCCTGCCATGGGCTGGGACTCCTTCCACTAGACTGGGTAGCTCAGAGCGCCATCCAACCTAGTCTTGACTTTTCATGACTTCTCTCTGCATAATCTAGTGTAGTCATCAGAAGTTATTACTTTCAGAACAATATTTGTGCATTTTCACTTAGCCGGTGTACCAGCAGCATCTTCTTACTCTGCATTGCTGGGTTAGTTGCACTAGAAACAAGGACAAGAGGCTTAGCTGCACTTCAGTTTGTGTAGGAATCACTACTTTCAAGGAATGAAATAGAACAACCAGCCGAAGCAAGTCTCCAAAGCTGTTTTCAGCACCTCTACTAAAACTATTTTCTGCTGCTTCTATTTTGGTAGGCTGAGGACCAGCCTGTGATATATAAAATCATCACAGGATTCCCCTGTTTATCGAGTAGTATCTGTTAAGATGTTTTTTTCCAACACTAATTTTCCTTGGTCAAGGTTTGATTTAGTCAAGTTGCCAGTGAAACCATACTGACTCACAAAGATCTAAAATTGGCTTTTATTAAGTTTAAGCATATCTAATAACCTCAACAGGTCTAATAAAATTATTATCTTCTAAACCTTCTAGAAACTATACTACTTAATTTAAATTTACATACTTTACACTGTTTCTTAAAAGTTGTGAAATTGAAGCATAATGTAAATTCAACCCAAATTCTATTGTTTTGATAGCGAATTTCCATGAATATTGTGCACTCCCTAAAAGAAGGGAGAGAAAAAGGCATAAATAGAAACAAAAATGACCAGAAATAATCAGAATCACAGAAAAAATACATTACTTTAATTCAGAGGTTTATCTCTTGAGATCTCTTCTTCCCCTATGGCTTTCAGGTGATATCTTTCCAAGGCATTTGCAAGACTGTTTCAGGCCTGAAGTCTGTTTTACCATTGCTGTTTCTTTGGTCAAAGAATTATGAAGCATTCAAATAAAAATCTTACTTAACAAAAGAGAGGGGATGGGGGGAAAGAAGAAGGAAAATGGGACGTTTGCTTTGCAATTTTATTTAACAAAAGAAAAAGAGGAGAAAAAAACCAATGTAGTATTGCTTTGCCAGCCATAGAATAAACAAATGTAGAAGTTTTCCTGCCTCAGTACCTCAGAAGGTCTCAGGCTTTGCTTCTCTGGGTCATATTTCTAGGTACTTCCCTGACATTGCCTTCAACTCAATGTGCACACAGATGCTGCGTGTACATACACAGGCTCCTCTGGACAAGCCATCCCAGTTCCATTAAGTTTACCATCAAATTTAACCTCATGAGACCACTACTGCAGGTAATATCAGTCACAGTTCTTACCTGTCCCCACTGTCTATCAACATCTGCTTGCTCTTCTCATTGAGCCTAAAGTAAACTTTAGAGTAAGTCTTGATATTATTTTTCTAATTAAATCTCCTGTAAGTTAAACTCTCACGCCTCCCAGAAAAGGAAAAAAAAAAACCTTCAAATTAATTCACTTAATATTTGCTTCACCCCCTAAGGTTTAGGCTACATAAAGTAATCCATGGCCAGGCTCATCTCTCAGACCCCTAAACCTTTATAATCCAAACTACATCACCAGATCAGTTGATATGCCAATATTGGGTTCTGTAACCACAGCTCCTTTTGCCCATACTGACCGGAAAAGCTAGCACTCAGAAGAAACAAGATGGGCTGTTCCTGGACAACTACTGTTTTTAAAGAGCATTTTGATTTTATAAAAAAATGTTACAATGAAGTCTTTATTTCAATGATCACATACTATTTATTTTCACAGGCATTCTGACACATTCAATGGATGCAGTCCATACTGTCCTATGTCAAATGAAGAGTATGAATCAGAGGAAAATACTGACTCCCCCAAGATCTGCCTCTTTCATTCCAAATCTGAGTATTAGCATCCAGAGCTGGGATTGTGTCCCTGCATTTCTCCTCAAGCTCTGCATGGTGCTGGGAAGGTCATCCAAACCACAGTTTTCAAGAAGTGGCCACAAGTTATGCTTTCTTCATTTTCTGGATATTTAATATGAAACAGCTGTGGATGAATTTGCAAGCATTCACAACATCACAACTCCAGGTGGGGGTGGTTTCCAATGCATAAACCTTCATGAAAAGGTCTCTTCATTAAAAAGTGCTCTGAAACATGATTTTCTAGGTGTCTTCCTAAAAGCAGTGGATGTCTCTGACAATGGGATTTTAGCACAAATGATTTCTACAGGAATGCAATGAAGGGAAGTTCACGAACAGCTGTGAATCACTGCAAGTCTACAGAGATTCTGGCAGTGGAACAGATAGCCATGATAGTATATAAAGGATCCACAGCTCTGGGTTTGTAGTCTGCAAGAAATCAAAAGGTTTTGCATAAAAGCAGTGCCAAAACTGAACCACATCTTCACCTAGATGTATATGTAGTGCTACACGCACAAGCACACAGGCAAGGAGAGTTGAAGAAAGCAAAAGGAACAAACAAAAATTCCAGGCTAAACTATTTGTAGGTATTTATAAATTAAAACAGTTGTAGCAACACTGCAAGACGACCTCTTCAAAAAATTAGCTGTTTTTCCAGTTTAGAAAGCTTGTAAAGCTCTGCCTTTCATACAGCATGAGGAAAGACAGGCATCTCCCAGAGATTCCAGTATGTCAGGTTATTTAATGACAGCACCCAGACCATGTAAAGAGTGACCCCTTTCACATTTCCCAGTCTGAGTACATATCTATTCTGCTTGGGTAGGGCTGTATAGCTCTATGCATGCTGTTTCCACCAAAAGGAAGCCCAGCTGTGCATCACACAGCTGTGCATCAAGATATTTTCTTGATATCCAGCCTAAACCTCCCTTGACACAACTTCAGGCCATTCCCTTGGGTACTGACACTGATCTCTTCACAACAGTGAAGAGATCAGGGTCTGCCCCTCTTCTTCCCCTCATGAGGACGTTGAAGACCACACTGAGGTCTCCCCTCAATCTCCTCCAAGCTGAATAGACCAAGTGACATCATCTGCTCCTAATAAGGCTTCCCCTCAAGACCCTTCACCATCCTTGTTGCCCTTCCTTGGACACTCTCTAATAGCTTCATGTCTTTTTGATATTGTGGCACCCAAACCTGCCCCCAGCACTCAAGGTGAGGCTGCCCCAGTGCAGAGCAGAGGGGGACAATGCCCTCCACAATAAATGTGCCTAGGTGCCTAGGTGTCCCCAGGTGTGCTCAGGTGTCCCCAGGTATACCCCACCTGCTCCAGGTGTGCTCACTGTTGATGAGGTAGGGGTGGTTGCAGCACTTGCACAGCTCAATCATGGTGGGCATGTTAGATTCAGGCCACAGAGGTAGCCTCAGTCACTAATAGGAACCAGGTTTCACAGGTCTCTTACTGGGTTACACATTTTCACTAAAGTCTCCATAAAATTGGCTGAAAAGACTATTCATAAAAGCTATCTGATATATGATAGCTACACCTAGACACATTTATTTCATAAATGACCAATATTATTTAAGGGATAAAGAGTTACATGTAGACACAAGCTAAGCCAAGCTAACCAGAAAGATATAGTAAAGAAAAGCTTGGATCATAATATCCACCTGTCCTAGCAAGACTGTGAGAGGTTTGGGATAAAATTCTTTTGCTGCCTGAGGGAATCTGACCTGGTGTCTTCCACTCGGAGGTGAATATGCTGATCACAAAAGGTCAGCTATTTTAAGGCACAAGGGTGAGGCATCCCACTATTTCTGTTCAGACTGTTTCACTCTGCATAGAATGAATATTCATCAGATCCTGAAAGAATGAAAGTACAGAAATGTGTCTATAACTGGGCTGTTAGGGTGCCTAATGTGGAAGGTGGGTGAGAGGAATACATTCTATTGAAATATGTAAGCATACCTGGCTAAGCAGCAGCATGGACAAGGACACGGTGTTAATGATCTGTGTTTGGGACTGAAGTGTTCACACTGGAGATAAGATGGAATTTGAATGTTCAAATCTGATTGTGTCATCAGCCCTCAGAGACACTACTGAAAGGGCTACCAAATTAATACTTGTCTATTTAGTGGAAAATGTGAGGAAAATACAGTGTGAAACTACTCACAGAATGATGAAAAGACCTCTCCTAAAGCTGCAGGAATAAAATTTCTCCCTCTAAACTAGCCTTATATAGAGATCTAGAAGTACAAATGATCCTGGCAGAGAAGTAATTAAGTAGAATGACTGCAAAGACCTCATAATAGAATGTCCTATATTTGGCAAAAAGTCATTCATCTAGATATTCTAAAAAGGAGATTAAATAACTGTTCACATGAAGTCTTCTATGAAGGTATTTTCCCTTTTAGACGGTTGCTTTAATGACTGTGTAATTATTGGAATTAATTGGGTTTAAAAGAGCACTAGTATTTTTAACATAGGTTTTATCAGGTAGTGACAGTATTTTTGTCTTATGATAAGTTTGCATTTTCACTTTCAGATGCCTTACTCTTGGATCAAACTTTTCAATTGTGGAGTTGGTGATAAATTCATCTGTGGTAAAAAGGTGCTCACAATAAGTCTGTTTATACTGACTTCTGCTGGCTTTCCTCAGGAATGAATCTGTCCCATAAAGTTTATTATGAAATTATTTAGAGAGATGTTGATGAAGTTACATCGTATGGGTAAAGAAATTTCTCTGTATTGTCCTGAAATGACTTTGCTATAGAGAAAGGCACTTAGGAATGGCTTCTTTTAGGGACAAAATCTACAGAATTTAACAAAAGGGAGCAACACTGTTTAAAGATTCGGCAACAAAAATACTTTATGGGATCTGTATACACTATATATTAGGCCATTTGGAATTATACTTTAAAAAATAAAGAAAACATTCCAGTCCTAGATTGTTTTAGTTCTAATGAGGAACGACACAGCATCCACAAGAATGAGTGGCCAGTTCACAGTGACTGAGATCAGTGACTGCTCCACTAAGATGAAGGATCTTCCTGCTCTGAGTGCAACCCATCCAACTGTAAAGAGAGCAAGGTTTTAGCTAAGGAAAACCCAGGGGTGCCTGTGCCTTTTCAGTTAGTCAAAGTTCATTTCAGATCTTCTGGCTGACAAAAAGCAGCAGGTTTGCTTCTGTTTGCATGTATGCAGCTGGTTTGGCACTGCAACTGCATTTTCTCTCAGAGAGCAGTAGCAGCCATTGCCTTCGCAAGAGCTTTGCTGTGTA
This sequence comes from Phylloscopus trochilus trochilus, assembly GCA_016584745.2. NCBI lineage: Eukaryota > Metazoa > Chordata > Aves > Passeriformes > Phylloscopidae > Phylloscopus > Phylloscopus trochilus. Next base: position 25,023,378 of record WQNJ02000016.1, on the reverse strand, counting down.
ATTAAGTTTTACTAATAAAGACTGAACGTACCAGATTAATAACCTGGTCTCTACACTGCAGACTGGTAAATTAGAGTTGGATTTTTGTCTAAGAATTGTTGCTAGATTCAGAATACTGCTTTGATACCTTTAATTTAATTACCTACAAAAATTTTATGCCATTCATCTTCCACAAAGTGCACATTCTAGCCAATGGAGACACATTGATTTACACCAGGGCTCTATGTAGGAAAAATTTAGGTTATCTTTTTTCAGGACACTTGATAAGAAATATCTGGGGCTTTTGTTCCTGCTTATAGAGCCTTATCCAATCTATAGACTGTGATAAACATGAACCTTTTCCCTCCAAGGTGTATTCTTTGTCGGAGCCAGAATTTACATTTGCCTGTTAACTCACTTTGAGACTCCTTGTCCTAAAACCACAGAGATGCAGATCTGGGAAGGACAGCAGGATGCTGTTCTGTCCCTCCCCTGCACTGTCCCCAGCAGGTGCTGGTATGAACTGTCCTTAAACACATATAATAAAACACATTCACACATATTCTTAAATGCTTCAGTATTAAATACTTCAACAGTCAAAATACTCCTTCTTAAAAGACTGCACTAATAGAGCAGTTTAGAGATTACAATAGTTTCTTTTTGTCCTTCCTTTCTGGTCTTAAGTAACAAGTGATTATTATTCTATTTATAATGATCTTTTTCTTTACATACTAGAAGATTCAAACATCCCCTTTTAATGTTCCCTTTTGTAGCCTAAAAGAATGGGATTACCTTTCTTTATGGATTATGTTTGCTAAATCCTTTAGCATTCCTTGCACCATACTGTGGATTTTTTCCAAGCCACTTTAAAATGTAGTGTCTAAAAGTGGACACATGGTCTGAGATCCAGTTGGCTCCCAAGTAGAGCAAAACAGTTACTTCCCAAGGGCTGCATACAATATTCCTAGGAATGTACTTTTGACCAAGACTTTTTCTTGGAAAAAATACTGTGTTACTCATAGTCAATTTGTGATTCACCACAACTCTCAGATCCTTCTCTGTGTAAAGTCACTTCTGTTACACGTCTGTTTTCATGTCTTTGTTGAATTTCATCTGCTTTTAATTTTAGAGAATATCTGATTTTTTAGACTTACTAATTTCCAGGTTTGATGCTGTCATCAAAATCAGAGCAACTTCTCTGTCCATATTGACTGTAGATTTTCTAAACATATTAATTCAATTTCATCATTCAATCATTAATAAAATTACTTAGAAGAAATGAGACTCCATATGAGAATTCACATTGTTAATGCGAATTACTGAAAATTATTCTTGGCAGTCACTCCATTACCACAAAGAGGGGGTTCAGCACTCACTTTACTTGGGTATGGGTAAACTACCACTGTAGCTGTGGAAGTGCCTAGCATTATAGTCTATTATACCTTTCCCAACATCCACCTTTCCAGAAAAGTTATGCACTGGGAGGAAGTAACAAATATGGATCCAGACCCTTCTCAGTCATCTCCTGACAGGCCTGAGACAATGATAACAGCCAAAACGTAGGAACTTACACTCAAACACACAAGAATTTTATTCTTTTTTTTTTCCTGTGGGTGGGGCCAAACACTTAAACAAGTTTCCCAGAAAGTTTGTGGAGTCTTCAGCTTGATGACACTCAAAACCTGAATGGACATGGACCTAAGCAACTTGCTATAGCTGACTCTGCTTCAGCTGGGGCATGGATTACAGACCTCCTGAGGTCTCTTCCAGCCTCAAACACTCTGCAATTCTATGAATTTATAAGACAGTGCTATTTGTTTTACATGTCCTTCCTTGAATTCAGAGAGTGTTTTGCAAGCAGTTTTAACTTTTCATAACAATAATGTAAATAACCTGAAGTCATGGTCTGATCTGCAGCTGAAGGTCAGTGCGGGAACCAGATCAGATATTTTGCTAGTCTCTGCAATATGACATGAATGACATGTAACATTTCAAACAGCATTTGAAACCCTGTAGTTGACTCCTCTAGATACTGAGAGCACATCTTTTTAACCCCAGATCAAAGTTCTTCTCCCATCTTGAGCACTGATATTAGACAGTTTCCCTGTCACAGTCTCCCTTTCCCCAACATGCCACTTTTAAAAAGCAGCATGTTATTTTTAAGGAAGTTGAAGTCCAGTGCTGACATTATTAATAAAGATCTGCATCCAAATTCATGACTCATATGACCCAGGGCAGGTCTCTGCAGTCGAATGGGAGTATTGGCAGGCATCACTTGTGACCTGGACTCCATCCCCTGCATTCCCAGAACCTCACAGTCACTTCATTAGTGCCCACATGGATGAGTAACATGAATAGCATGAGTCACAGTCAGGGACTGGATATGCCTCAACAGTCTTTCCACTGTGCCTAAGGTTTTTGAATTAGTCAAGAAGCCCATGTCCCAGCAGGATGGTCAGACGGGCAGATGGATGTCTCTGGCCCCAAGACAGAGAGTCTCTAATCACAGTCATCCACTGAGAAATTTGTCACTGGAGCAACAACAGCAAACAATAGGATTGTACCTTGTTGAAGAGCTGAGCCCAAATGTATTTGTCTTGAAGCAGGAAATTTTCAACATTTATCCCTCCTAAAATAGTTTACCTTTCTTTTCTGCTGCAATGGGGAACTTCTGGCATCTGAATTCACTAGGCATGGGACCTGACTCTTAAAAGAACCTGCAGCTTTTACACATTACTGATTTGGAAACTGATGGAGTGGGCAAAATACTCCCAGCTAGTCTCGTAACCCGATTTTGATACTTTACAGGAATTTTAAAAGTATTCACACTACTTTTTGTTCTTTTATTTAACAGATTGTTTTTCAGCACTTTTCTACTTTCATGACAGTTTCTGATTGTGAAATAATGTAAAGTACTGTAAAGTAATGTAAATATAATGGAGGGGTTTAAACTCTCTGCTCAGACAGGGTACTAAAACATAGTACAAGCACATGTCCTGAACAAGAGTACAATAGCAGAGTGTGAGAAAAAACCCCACAAACATTTAACACAACTTCGTCTATGCATATTTCTTATACAGTTGAAATACACACTATGTCAGGTATAATACAATTCTGTAATAGTGACTCTTCTTTTTCTTTTGTATGTTACCAACACCAGTGTTTTTTCAATTTTGGTATACCTGCTGATAATTTCTTTAAAAGGCTAAAGGGGACTATACTGTTAAATCTTCCCTTGGAATTTAAGTGTCCATAAAGGTGTCTCTTCTACTGACAGACCTTCACATTTCCTTGTTCCAAATGGGTGATTCTCCCCAGAAAATAATTGTATATAAAGACATGAGCACTTTTATCCTACAGGTGAGATACAGACAGGAAAAGGCCTCATTTGCAAGTCTTGCCAGAGCAGGAGGTATGAGGTAGACGCTGGGTAGTTAAATATTCATTGTTTCTGCAGAAATGTAAGAACTTGGGGCAACCTACCACTGGAAACTAAGGTGCTAAGGGATTGCAGATACAAAGTAGCTCAAGAGGGGTTTGTGAAACTCTTAAATAATATGTGATTTAGGCACCCTGAAGGGCAGTCAGGTAACGAGCAGATCTGGCTTCTTGACCTACTTTATTATAGCCAGTCTTGGGCTAGAATGGGGAAATGGTGAAGCATTACAGCCTGACCACTTAGGGGAAGTAGTAACCACACAGTATTCAAACCTGCCACTGTTTGTGCCTTCTAAGAATTAATTTTGATCTTATGATCTCACACTCCTAAAACTCCCTGTGTTCCTACCAAAGGTTACTGAAATGTCAGTTTTGCAAAAATTGGCTGCCTAGAGCTTGTTATACTAGCAGCATGACCCTCTAGTGAAGCTAATTCACACAATTTTTTCCTGACTTGAGGACATACAGATTCACAGTATTAATTAATTAATACCATTCACATAGCTAGTTTAGGAGCTAGAAAAATCAAACCTACAAGAGAAACAACAAAGCATGCATGTTTTTCCCCTTTTACCTGACAAAACTCACAGTAACTGTGAAGATAGAAGGATGTGTGTGGACTAGCAAAAAAAAATTAAATAAAACTCTAAGAGTAACTCCTGGGAATATTTTTAAGATGCTTCTGTCTTACTGCAATAAGCTCTACAGCAAACTCCTTCCCGGTTCCAAAAAAGAAAAAGCAACCGATCTTGAACATTTGTAAATGCAAGTCAAGATTTCCATGAGGCATGTCTTCAAGTGCTCATCACCATTGGTTTCTTGTAAATTATACTGGGCCAAAACAATTGCACATTTTTAAGATAAATCTACTGCTATAGCACTGAAGGCACAGCCCCGCTATCACATAGACTTCACTTATTTCAGGAATCAAGAGTTTTTAAGAACTCCCCGAGGTTAAATACAGCATCCTGTGTGCAAGCCAAGTTGCTATGGTGACATTGCTTCATACTTGCATTACTTACTTGTTAATAGAGGCCTTTGGCCTTCTGTTTTCTAATTGCTGATGGATGAACTATCAAACTGTCTTACATTAACAGTACAAAGGTGATGAGATTCATATTTCAAAACACCAAACTAAATGTGGAGCAGTTAAACCTGAGAAAAATGCATCATCTCAAATCTCTTTTAAGAGAGATTTTAGATTTAAGCTTCACCTTTTAATTTGAAGCAACATTGTTTCAAGCTATTAGACTCAAATTATGTTTCAGGAAGTAAAGATGGAAGAAGGGGTTACATTCAGAAAAGCAAGACATTAAATGTCAGGAAAATATATTGTTGTCATCCAAAAACAGCAGGAGAAACTAAATATTTCTCAGGTTCTAGTCTCAGTCCTGCGTGTTGTCTTGGTCTCCACCCACTGAGAGCTGAAGCTCACTGCCGACTGCTTGTAGGTATAAATAAAAATAATACATTCCACCAGCTACATAAAATAATAATATTTTTCATTTGCACATTGTTTGTTTACGTCTTGATTTACAATTTGAACAGTATGATGCTGTTGCAGAAAGCTTTCCAAGAAAGCATTATATTCCTTGGCTATGGCTCTAATAATGACATTGTGAGCAACCTGCTTTAGGCATCAAATAAGTATAAAACTTCTGGATAGGGATCTAAACAGAGATCACAGCTCTTTTCACAGAGGTAGTTTGGGGTTTTTTTTCATCTATGCCAGAAACAATCAAAGATATGTGAAAAGTTAATATGTTCAAAAACCATTAGGCCTTTTGTTTCAGAATTTCTATATTGGCAGATGGAGCAATTAAGTAATCCTAGTGCATTGTTAAGAAGCAAAATATAATCAGAGTAGATGCTCCTCAAAGATCCTTTTACCCACAGTGAAGAAAGGCTCTGATTGCATTTTTACAAGCTCCAGAACACGCTGAAAGTGAAGGTTTCTCTTCTTTCTCTTTTCAGCATTTGGGCTTGTGCCTTAAGATTCTGTGTCACTCAGCATCTTTTGCTACCCAGTGACTTCTGACTAAATTCATGCCAAAAGAGAAAATCTGAGATACATATTTCATTCCTTATCACTTGCAAAATCTATCCCGAGGCAACACTTTTTTTTTCCTTTTTTTCTGACATTCAGCATGTTGCAGTGTCACCATCAGCATGTAAAAACATTTTGTATACAACTACATTTCACCTGATTAAGTGTATCCAGACATATTTTTCATTTGTAACAACATGTATAATGTTCTAAATATTTTTTCAAAAACTTTATCATTACCTTTCCTCTGAGGAAGCCAGAATTTAGGCCCAGAACAGTAAGTGCTAATCCTCGGAAGAGGAAAAAAATGAGATAATTTATACAAAAAAACCCTTGACTATTCTATCACTCATTGAGGTGAAATGTGGCCTTAAATGCTGATTAAGTCAATATATTCTTATATTCAGAACGCTGTTCATTACTTTTGATGGGAATACTAAGCTGAAGGTAAGCTTTTCTTAATTTCAAAGTTTCTGTAGTTAATAGTTATAAGAGAATAACTTAATACTGTCCACTCTGTTGTGCTATTGAAGAAGTCTCTAATAAATTTGAAATATTTTGGGGAGTTTTATTCATGCATTAAGTAGGGAGTGGATAGACTGAGATAGCTGATTCACCATAGATCAAGAGGCACATTTTTAGGAACTAAATCTTTCAAATACTGCAGATTTCAGCTTTCGCAAGAGCATCTAGTTTCATCCTGTAATGTATGTTCCTATGGAGACCTGAGGAATTTGCAGTTCAAAGACCAGCAAAACATTTTCTGTGAAATATGTGAGTACATAGATCCTAAACAGGAATAAATATTTCTTACTTGATAAAGGAAAAGCAATTATGATAGTTACGAGTTTCAGCTGCTGCCTTGAGTGTCTGATGCTTGTATGTCACATGCTTCAATCTAGCACTCAGACTTCTGAAAGCTTCATAACCTTGGTTGCACGTGCCTTGTAGTAGCAAACTGAAAGGCATGCTTTAAAGAGTTGAGGCTAGTTAACTAAGAAAACTGTCAGGGAGTGAATGGGCTATTTGCTGGGCAGGAAATGAGCATGTTTATGCAGATGCAGTAGTACCACCGTAGCAATTAACGACAGGGTTTGGAAATTAGCCATCCCAAACTGCTCATCAAACCCTCTTGTCTCTAGAGTCATAGTAATGAGACACCACTCAAATCCCAGGTTGATACACGTCCATAATAAATTTAAGGTGCCTTATACAGAATGGCTTCAAGATGAACTCTACACAATGTCAGGGTAGGAAAAGAACTTTACCTCTCACTACAGTAAAGATTTGCTAGCAGATTAGACAAGCCATGATAAACAAGCCATATTTACCATAAGAGGAGAGATAACTGTAAAAGGGGCATTAACATTTCCATACAAGGAAAAGCAGTCTATGAGATCAACCTCCATCTTGAAAATGTTTAGGAGCAGCAGTCACAGAGGAGGTAGAAATCTCAGAGGAAAACCGAGTCCCAGTACCTTCCTGCTCTCTTATAGGCATCATCAAAAAGTTTAAAAACAAATGCACTCACTCTTCTACAATCCAGCATTAATATGCCATCTCCCAGGAATGCAATATTTGCAGATACTGTGTGCAAGTTCTACTTCATATGATCATATGGACTGGGCAACTATTCGCGTTTATAGCTTGTAAGCTAGATAACTTCCAGATAAAAGCTTAGGATCAATTGATGGTTTTCTTTAACATTTGCAGCTAGGCTGTTGTTAAATATTTACAATAGTAAATAGTATTTATTTGGGCATTTTTAAATTGAGTACTTTTGTTTGCTTGAAATTTAAACTCTCTCATATTACAAACACAGAATATCTAGGTAAAATTAAAATATATCAATCCTACAAGAATATGTGACTCATTAGTAGCAGTGTCCTGGAAAATACTCAGAGAAATGCAAACACATTGCTCCAAAATATTAAAAAATTACCAAGGCATTCCTCTGTTGAAGTATTTTGGGAACTGGATATAAACAAGTGCATTCTCAAGACCAACATTATCTATATAACTTCTATATTGTACAGTGTTTCCTGGGGAAAGAACTGAAACATTGTGGGTTAGAACCATAGATTCATAGAATCACTTACTTGGAAAGGACCTTTAAGATCTTTAAGAATCCAACCATTAATGTAACACTTCCAAGTCCCACTAAACCATGTCCCTAATTACCACATCTATTTAACAGGAAGGACACAGACCTGTTGGGGTGAGTCCTGACAAAGGCCATCAAGATGATAAAGGGATAGAGCAGCTCTCCTATGAGGTGAAAGTGGGGATGGTTCAGCCTGGAGAAGACATGGCTCTAGGGAGACCATATTGTAGTCTTCTAGTACTTGAAGTGGGCCTACAACAAAAATGGGAACAAACTTCTAGGTTTTCAACTAAAAGAGGGTTGATTTCAATTAGATATCAGGAAGACTTTTCACAATGAAGTGAAAACTTGCCCAGAGAGGTGGTAGATGCCCCACCCCTGCAAGCATTCAAAGTCAAATTGGATGAGGCTCTGGGCAACCTGATCTCATTGAAGATGTCCTGCTCATGCCAGGGAGGTTGGACTAGGTGACCTTTAAAGACCCTTCCAAATCAATCTATTCAGTGGTTTCAAATACCCCCAGGAATAGTGACTCAACCACCTCCCTGGGCAGCCTATTCCAGTGCTGGCTGTGAAATCTTTTCCCTGTTTCTAGTGAATTTTTCTTCCCAATATCTAATCTAAACCTCCTCTAATTTGAGGTAATTTCCTCTTATTCTATCAATTGTTTCTTGGGGAAAGAGACCAACTCCCATCTCAGTACAACCTCCTTTCAGGTAGTTTAGGAGAATGCCTAAAAGTTATCACTTTCAGGGCTTGTAGGGAGATTGGTGGGTTGAGCTCTAAGTCTGTTGTAGGGATACTTAACATTTTTCAGTTTGATGGGGGGTGTGGAACGACAATGGAATGAGAATGGAATTTGCTGCTCCTGAATTTAGGCTCCAGCTCTGAATTTTATTTTGGCAGAATTGACCTCTGTATTGACTATACAGATGTAAATACAAAATAAACGTGGTGGTGTGAGCGTCATTCCAACAGAAGATTATAGTATTTAGAAGACCTGCAGAACTGTTTTTCAGTATGAAGTCATGAAGGTTGTCTCTCTCCTTTTTATGGGTGGGCCTTCTACATCTACCTGGAGTAGATGGCAATAGAACAATGCAGGACGGCTTGAGCAGTCACTGTCTGTGTCGTACCCATCCAACAGATAAAAACAGGATGCCGGTCTCCAGAGTTGTCAACCTGCTAACTTTCAAAAGCATTTCAACTCCTGACAAAAATAAAACAGCCTTTTTCAGATTAATGCCAGAAATCCTGCACTGTGGAGAACAGGTAGTACTAAAATAAGACTCCCTGCTGCCTTCTAATGTAAAAATAACTCAGTATATCTGAGTATGCTACAGAAGACAAAGCACCCTAACAGTTTTTTGACATTAACTAGGCAATTACTGGATGTTAGATAAAGGTGTGTTTTTAACAGTCTACTTAGAGGAAAAGTCATGGGATGGATGTGTACCCGTTCTACATTTTACCTCCCAAAACAAGTATTTTGAAAAACTACATGGACTTAATTGATATTCATGTAAGTTCCTTCTTAGTCTCATTAACTAGACAGATGCATCTTAAAAATGAAAATGTCATTTGAAAGGTACAATTAAATAGTCACAATAATACTGCATTAAATTTTTATAGTGGAGAATTTATTCCCATGGACTTGGAAAGATTTTCCCATGCTTTCTACTTTCTTACTTGCAAGACCTTAACTAACAGAGGACCCTTCTAACCTGGTTATGTTAGGAAAAGCTCCTGAGACCCATTACTGAATCAAAGGCAACATGACACATATTTGAAGAATACTATCAGGACAGCAGCACTTTGAAGTCATTCTCATGTACAGTGATAGTCCTTGACCAAAATATTTCTTCTCTAGATAAAACAGACACAGGAAAAGAGAATAAGAGTATTTACACAGATTTTCTAAGGTCACCAAAGAACGCTGGTAAAGACTTCGGAAAAAAAATTCATTAGTCATTACTCCATCCTTCCTCTCTGATTATGACTTTCTGCTGATAAAATCCTGCTCTAAATTGAATTATGAGTTAATTAGCTTTCAGAAGGCTGACTGAGAATACTTAGAAGATGCAGCCTACCAATTTGAAATAGAGCTCTTAAACATAGCATATTAATGATAATACAGAAAGAAAGGAAGACCTAAAAAAAAAAGCCAAGATGCTTTTAAATTTCTCTTTTTTAAAAAAAAAGACTAGCAATTTACAAATAAAAACATGTAACTAGCTTCCAAAGCAACAGGAACTCAGAGAGATCAGTCATAGTTTTTGTTTGCTGTTTGCCAATAGGGTTAATAAAGTGTGAAATATTTTATCCAAACCCATAGCAGGATTGTCATGATTGATAATTAACTATTTTATACTACAAAAGGAATTGCAAGAATATCATTAACATAAAAAATGTTTGATGCAAACCACTGCTCAATTCAAGCAAGTGTTACCAAAATATAATGTACATTTGTTGCTGATATAAATGGTGAAGATGAGGATCAATTATATTTTAATATTGACAGGAGCATCTTGGTCATGAAGTGAATATAGCTTCTTATTAACTGAGAGAGAGATCAGGCAAAAGGAGAGTTAAGAGCTGATCTCCCAGGTATTGCCTGGGAGTAAGAGCTTTCTGCGGAGTTCAAGGGACTGACATCTTGCATGAAGTCAAACTTCTACTGGAACCTGACTTGTGTCTTTAGGATGTATGCAAATGTCTAAGAGCCCACACCCATTTTTTCAATTCAGAGCAGAGCACTGTATCAGCAGCGGGGCTCATGCTTTTATCAGCTTGATGAAAATATTGACTCCACTGAAGCAGTCTCTTTGCAGAAAATTAGGGCTTTGGTTAATTTTCCAAGGTCTCTTTTTCACGCTCCATTGATTTTTCTATGAAATATGAAAACCTGAGAGACAAAACATTTTCTCTGAACCTCAAAATTTTATGTTTGGAAATAAAACCCAGCGTCTTGTGAGTTTCATTATTCCCTGTCTTTTCTTGGAATGCAGTCCTAAGAACAACTCCACTGGTGCATTGTTGTCAGGAACTCCAGTGATCAGCATTATTTAGCAGTAGGTAGATCACCAGGTATGGGATAAATGGAGAAACTGGACAAAAAAGAGAATTAATTATTACCTGAAAAATATAAGTCACTGAAAAACTCTCACAGACTGTGCATGTGTCTATGTATACCTCTTTTGAAAACGTGACTAGCTGTACTTTACCCAACTAGCTATAAAGATCATCATTAGATAACACCATCCTATGTAGCCACCTAATGTACTGGGCACACAGCCATTCAAATATGCACAATTAACAGTGGTGATGCACACTTTTATAGAGAATAGTTCAAACTGCAGAAATTAAAGAAACGCTTTTCCCCAAATAACTTGGGAAGTTTCATCCACTGCAGAATCCAGCCAGATAATTGTGCCATACCCTGGCACAATTCCAGATCTAGCTCCTTAGAAAAATATTAGCTGTGCAACTATCCATCAAATAGATTATTCAGTCCTACAAAAGCATTCCAAAACCAAACTGGGGTTCCTCCGGGGTTTATGTTAGCTGCTAAGAGCTGTCTGGTCCCCAATGTCTTTAATACCCCACAGGGCACTGCAATCACTACTGCAGGATTCCATCAGCAAATGAGGATCTCTCAGGATTTCATAAAGAAGAGTCCCTTGAACGAGATCCCCTTTGTCCTCTTGGATATAAGCATGATGCTTCCATTTGCATCCCTTGGCTGTGCCTCTAATGGGCTCCACTGTTACCAACAGTCAGATTAGCTGAGTGACCAACAACAAGAGAAAAGACAAACAGGACAAATAACATCTGCACAGCCCACTTCATCCTAAAAGGAAGTGTCTGATTTTTCACCCTCAGTTCAACAGTCCATCATTTCATTTTCCCAAGCCCCAGGGACGTCACCTCCAAAGGAAAGGGGCCTCAGGCAACCTTCCTAGGAGGTGTTGTTGCTATGTGTGTGCTGTGCAGGAACTGGCTAGCCCTCAAGGCTCAGGTCTGGAGCTCCTCTGAGACCCGAGTTGTGCAGAAAGGCAGCCCTCTCAGCTGGATTTGTGGCCAACAGAATCTGCCCATGAGGACCTATGAGACAAAAAAGTCTACTTCTTTTGGACCTGACACACCAGATTCAAGATTTAAAGGGTGTTGGTGTAGGGACAGGCAGGAGTAACAGGCCCGCTCTGTCATGCAAGAAAAGCTCAAAGTTTTAGGGTGTTCCACTAGGAGGAAGCCTCCAAAAGTTTTGTTGAAAGTTTTATTTTTTCCAAGGTTTAATGCACAATTCTTGCTGGAGGAAACCCCTTTACTACATCAACATGCTTCATGAAGTCTGTTTAGGGACTTGTAAAGCAAAGAATACATATAAGTGTAACAAAAAAAGTTACGGCAGCTACTCACACTTGTGGGACAAAATTAGAGGGAAAAGGCTCCAGGTTGAGGGCACAGTAACCTGGTAATTGAGATATTACCCACAGCATCCTTTAAATAATGAGACAAATGTTGAAGACTTTATTATAAACACTGCTTATTATTTCCTTTGAAGCCTTATGCACATAGTGTTTAGAATATCAGCTTGTAATGTAGGATTTTTCTGACTGTTGGTATACAATTTTCTTTTTGAAATATAAGGACAAAAGGAAACAAAGGTTTCATGATGAGAACAAACTGAAATACAAGAACTTCTGTGGGAAACTGAAGGAGTAGCAGGACTAAAGGCAAAAAAAAAATACATGCATCCCACAGACTCCTTTCTTGCCTCTGAGGCCTCTCATTCAAGCACTGACCAGGACCACTGTGGCTTTGTTTATGGCATCTAACAAGCTCTAAGCCTCTGGCTGTAGGACTGCATTAGCTACTTTTTAAAGTGCTTTTTGAAGCTCTAGGGAACAATAAAACAGTATTAGGAATCAAATTCGACTTTTTTATGTTTGTCAGCACTCCATCTATACTGATAATATAGAGGTAAATGTATTTGTAGGCATGGATAAATGTGTGTATATATACATTGTATGTATGTTGAAATACCTTATTTAACTATAACAGAATTGCTAAGATCTGCCATTTATTTACATTAGAAAACTCCAGATAATTTCAGAAGGACATGTGATGTAATGTTTGTATGTTGTTGTTTTATAAAACTGATCAACAAGATATATATAATTTTTAAAATTATTTAACAGTCATCCATAGCACCTTAGCTTAAATGAAGTAGCTTCTTTTCCATATTTAAGGGCTTTGGGGGAGTTTTTAAGAATTTGAGGAAGTAAATGAATTCTTTAAGGTTTATTTTAGCACTACTGAAGCTAATAATTTCCCATCAACCTCAACATCTGGAGGACTGAAGTCCCAAAATTTAGATGGCTTACAACTGTCAGCTTGCCCTCTAGTGGTATTTATTTAAAGCCACTGCTGATGAAGAAAACAGATGGACAACAGTATTTTAAATTTATGAAAAACATAAATTGACTTATGTTGCTGCTGGAGAAGCAAATCGTTATAAAAATGCCTAAATATTCTAATTTCCCCTAGCACAGCAGGCAAAATAAAGCTGCGACACAAACTCTGAAGACTTTACATGAAAGTTTGGAATTGTAGCTTGGGCAACTCAGGTAGCTTGATTTATTCCGTTACACAAAACTCCCATTTTTTTTCAACTTCTTCTCCAGTATTTCAATGTCCTTTGTCCCTGATAAGAATATACTACCATTTTATTTCCTGGGCAGGGGATATGGACTTGTTGGATCACTAAATATCATGTAGTTTTGCAAGGACTGGGAGCAAAAGCTAAAAAAAACTATCTTGACTGCAGGAATTTCTGCCGTTGATTTTCTGCAGGTAACTCTCTGGCTTGCTTACAGCATAGAGACAATGCTGAGATTCAAAACCTCCAGTGGAGTGGAGAAGACAGAGGTCTTCCCAGGTTCACGGGGGAAGAGGTGGCCAGGTACTATTAAAGAACTTCTAGTCAGGCTGAGCTGAAAGCATTATTTCACAGCAAAATAATGGGATGCAGCATTGATCTAATTTATTTCTTACGTCACTTCTGCAGTATGTTACACGCTTAACATCTTTTTGGTATCTACTTGCACTGTCCTGCAAGTAAAAACATAACAGGCTGGGGGCAAAATCAAGAGAAAGGCAAGTTGTTCTTAGATACAGAAGACACTAGAAAGAGAGGGTGAAAGCCTATAGCCACCTAGGAATTAAATCTCTTTCTTATGCCTTGTCACGTTTCTACCTGGTTTTACACTGGAGTAGCATAATCAGGTAGAGGTTTGGAGAGCTGATCTAACTGCAGCCCAATCCAGCACAAGAGCAGATGATTTCTTTATAACTAAATCAGGTCTTCAATTTGCCAGGTAAGTCACAGGATTGGTTTAAGAGCGGGAAGAGCTTCCCTGAAAATCTGCTCTTCCCTGAAAATCTGGAATTTGAACAGCTCCATCTGCAAAGCTGCTGACTGCAAAATCTAACGGGTCTGTGAGAACTAAACTTGCAAGTGTCTTCTGGTATACGCTATTCTCACTTTTATGGATTCAGCTTAAGATAATTAAAGAGTCTGATCTCTACAGTGTACTAAGCATTCATGTTTAGCAGTTCTCAAGGCTGGCAACTTAAATCCATTGACCCATTCCTTAAAATACTTTTACAGTTTTGTCTGGACCCCAACTGAAGTATGTTACTGTTGGAGGCAATGCCAGTGTATGTACTTTATATATATGGATGTACATGCATACTTATTTTATGCATAAGGTATACATGTAGTACTATTATATATGAGATAGATTAGATAGATAGATCAATGGATAGATAGATAGATATAGATATGAACCATTTGTCGTAGTGAAAAACATTTCAGTTGTTAGAAAGTTCAATTCACCTTTTGTTTCCAAGTAATGGTAGGATAGTTAAAACATTTTCAAAGACTTGTCAAATACCAGTCCCACAATGAAGATGGTACTAGTAGTAGACATGGATAAAAATAGTCCCCAGCATAAGCATTTGCCACCTGGCACTCTAGCCACTGACCTGATCACAAAGTTTCTTGTTCATACTCTAATGTAACCTGAGCAGCACCAGTAGCACTTATGCAAAGAGACAGGAAGTTATTATGCAGTTATCTACAGGCTCTGAATAATAAATATTCTTGAACAAACAAATGCGAATACAATTACATATAAACAAAGAGAGAAAAGGAAGGAATGGAAGTACTATGTCTAAAGTGAGAAGCAAAAAGGAGATCTACAAAAGTCTTTGTTTATGCATAACTGACCTTAAAATGTACCCTATTGATGGATGCGTCTTCTCTGCAATGAGCTGGATTTCACTGAAAGTGCCTAATATGCTTCCTTTTACCTGAACTGTTACTGTAGGAGTACCTCAATTCTAGTAGGACACTAGCAAAGTCACTGTGGTCAGATGGATCTCAAAGCTCCATGAATTCTGTGACTCTGACAGTGAAAACCTACACAAAATGGAATAATGGTCGTGGTTGGTCTTTGCTGTAGGACAGAAAGAGCAGCAGACTTTATTACCACCTAGTCTGTGGCTTGGTTTAAAGCTGAGAAGACACCACCAGTCAATCTCTCATGTCCTGGCCTGAGAGGTGGAGACAGATCTAACCTTTGGCGAAGGGAAGCCTTTAGGGACCTTTGTTTCAGTTTTGAGGGCTGTGTTTCTATGAGCAGAGGTAGCCATTATATAGCACAGAAACACAAAACACATGATTACTGTGTGCCAGTTCTGTGGAGAGAGGGTGGGAAGTGTTCATCTGCATATGCTGTTAGAGTTCATTAAACACAGTAAACTGCCTGCAAAATTTGCATAATGAAAAGTCAACATTTCATTTTCTCCTCTCCATTTGAGAGAGACAGAACACCAAATATATCTCAGTGGTCATCTTCTTAAAGGATTCTGTTCACTACAGGGGAAATACCTGGTAACACTTCAGTGGGGCTTGTGCTCATCAGCTACTCTTAGGTTCTCAATTCCAGAAATCAAAATAATATGCTCCTAAACTAGAAGAAAATTTCCTTCAAGATCTTACACAACAAATCTTCACCATTACATTTGTTCTGTGTAACTTATGCACTTGTAGAGTCATGTAAGTGCAAGAGAAAATATCAGAACAGCAACCTTCCAAATCCCTGTGAAAAAAAACCCAAAAAACAAACCAAAAAAAACAACAAAAAACAATTGTCAAGAAGCAGGATTTCATTAACAGCATCATACAATAAAGCTTTGCCATCCAGTTTGGGTGATCTCAGGTTACCTGTCATTTAACATTTGAACTGTGTCAGGAAACTGACAGTCATTCATATTTTCACTAAGTTACCTCCTCCAAGAACAGTTCTTAAGTAAGTTGTCTTCTCCTGCATGTATTTGCAGTATATAAGGTATTTGCAGTACCTAATGTATTTGCAGTACATAATTATTTTAAACCAGAAAGAATACTATGGCTTTGTGCATCCAGTCATTTGGATTTCAGTGAAAATTACTCAGATTGAAAGGGATGTGTTATTGTAACTCACTCCTGTTTATATGCCCCAAAATATCACCCACTGTGGGTGGCGGGGGAACCTCCACCATCGTGCTGATTTGTTCTGTTACTACATGTTCTTTGAGATTATCAACAGCCTGCAAAAAATGAATTTGCCATATGTCTATACTAAGCCATTCTCCATTTGGTTGAATGGACAATTCCTATTTTATAGAGATCTGGATTTTACTCTCTTGAATCACACTGAATGGAGAGACTTAGTACCCAAGTAAATCCAATGATCTAAAGCCAAGCAGGACAATTACGATCATCTATCTGGCCTTCTGCACCACATAAAATTCTATGTAGTTGTAGCTCAGTCAATTTGTGTTTGAGTCAGGCTATTTTAGGAAGCTATCTGCCCTCTTAGTCAGCTGCAGAGAGCCTGAAAATAAGGGGCAGAGCATCAAACATTTTTCCAAAGAAAATGGAACAAGCAAAAGACATAGCTATGCTCATAGTCTCACTCATAGAAAATTACACTTTCAGGAATGAGATAAATCAGAGTTTTTGCAATAGTGCATTAGGTTTAGAATATAACTACTGTGCAATGCTGCTGCTGAATGCACAGGATCTCTGTGTATCCTCTTCTTTCTCCTGCGATCACATGAAGATACAATATTTTCTATAAAGTAAAGGAAATGATGAGTACAAAAAAGGTTTGGCATGTCAATTGAGAGCTGTCAGATCAGTTGCCTGCAGGAATACTTCTGGTCCCTTCACTAATTTGCTGGGGAGCAAACTCCCTACAGTCACTGTGAATACCTTTTCTAGTCTGACATATTACATAAAGCACAAATACAAATGTGGCTTTATTATCTATTTATTACAGGATACACCACATTAACTCTTATTTCCCACCAGATAAGAAAAGCTACAGCCAGGTAAGTTTGACCAGATCTTAAACACAGCCACAGTCCAGAGAAGTCCAGGTTCTGGCACTATTTCTCAGGGTTTTTTGCCAATCCTTGACGATATGAGATGGGAATCTCCTTTTCCACTGTTTTTTCCTCTTTTCTTGTACCACATCCATCACTACATGTAATGCAGAATTCCTCTGTCAAATCAGGACATTATCACAGTCTGCCGCAGACAACTACTGTCGTTGCAATCCCTGCTGGTCATTGTGGTGCTCAGATCTGCCTCATTCCAGTAAATATTATCACTAGTCTATTTTCTTTTTTACTATAGCAATAGTATTCTTTTTTACTATATATGATTCTCTTTGGTTCCACACTCAAGAACTTCCTTAGACATCAATATTACTTGAATGACAATGCCTGCCCTTGACCCTATAAACTGCTTTTGTGACACACGGTGTGCTGCAAAGCCTTTCAGGAACCTCCACCTAGAACAGACACATGAACTGCAGGCTGCACCTTGGTATGGGCCATGGCCATACCATGAGAACAGTGTGTGCTGTTTTAATGGTGCAAGGCTTACCTGCAATTTTCTCTCTGCTCACCACACAAGAGTTAGCCAACTAGAAGAGAAAAGCAGGTACACTAGCAGAGCTTCTTCATGGCTGCTGGGGGAAGCCAAGGCCAGGAGAAGAGAGATGGTCTTTTACTAGGTGATGCTATGTGCACTCCAAACAGAAGCAAGGATCCACCCGAGAGGGGGAAAGGCACCTGGAAACTTGTGGGAGGAGGACTGTGGGTGCAAGGAGTTGGTTAAGGAGGGATATGAATCAGCAAGGAAAAGCCAGGTACAGGATTCTGGAGGTGAAAAGTAGGACATTCCACATGTGGCTTTAGTGGAGTGAAAGCCATTTTTGAGGGGAAGAGGGCCAAGAAGCATTTTGGCAGAGAGGTGGAAGATAGAGACTGAAGATGTGGCACAGGCCAAAGCATAATGTCCATCTAAACTATCCCAAGGAAACTTGGGAACTGCTAGTTTAGTGAAACGACCAAAAAGCAAGAATGATCTCTTAGTTTAAATATTGATTCAATGTATTATTTAATGTATTGGGCAAAGAATTGGTTAGGTGGAATTAATTACATCTATCTACCTATTTCAAAGCACTGCTGCAAGGATTAATAAGTCATTGTTTACAGATTTCTTTGACTATGAAAATGTAGAACTGTACAATTAAATTAAAGCATTAGTCATAAAGTTATATGACTTCGATGTTTTCCAAAAATACATAAATTAATACCATAACATCTACTTCTATTTCATTCTTAGGCATATTTGTAATCCTGGATAAGAATTAACAGTGCCTGTAAAACATTACTACAGAGTGGTAACATGAATGAATTCCATTTTAAAAATAAGGCTACATTAAAATTATAAAGTTTAAAGCCATAAGACTTAGGTTTATATATAAAACTTCTCGTTGGTATTCAAAGACTTAGTGAATCTGCTGTTTTAAACTACTGTTTCACCTATAGAAACCAAATTTCTGATTGCTTTCCAACAGTCAGGAATTGTAGCTGATGTTCCTCACAACAGCAGTGAAACTCCACTGAAGAGAAAGGAATTACTGATGTCATGTGATAAGGATTACAGTCTAGCCTTGGAGTTGTGCCTTCTGGGATGACATGATAGCCAATGTGCACACATTTCACTGTCTCCTCCAGGACGTGCTTGGGCCACAGCACCCAGGAAGAGTGATAGGTCTTCCCCATCTGCCACTTTAAATGAATTGAAAGACTGTGATACTCTGTTTGGCACACAGCTTCAGAAAGCATCCACTATGAAAGACCTACTAAGTCAAAAGACTTGCCTAATTTTATGTCATCATCTCAGGCCAGATGGGCTAATACTTCTGACAGAATCACATCTTTTGACATTCAGTGAGGAGTTTTTTTTTGTTTCTGCACACCTATTCACACAAGTGTAACAGAAGTTCCTGTGTGTTTTTTCACCATGGTATCACAGTGCTATCACCACGATATCACATTGAGTCACTTTATACCTACAGAAGTTGCAGTTTCTGCTGATATTTGAATTTGTCAACATAAATTACTCTAAAACCACCATGGAAAGCTGCTGTGGAAAGTTTCTAGGCTAGACTTGTTACCAAAGACTTTTAACCTTTTTTCTTAATGGAACTCTATGAAATACTTCTGAAAGGAAAAAACAGCTTCTCCACAGTTTCCTTCATTGTAGGTGTTGCTTAGCACACCTTGTTGCTTAGTAGGTGTAGTTATTCTTATAACTACAGTGACACAAATAAAGTTTTGTTTTGAATTGGCTGTTTTCCAAACAGCTTTTGTGCACTGGTTTATTGAAGTTGGTGGGCAGGGAGAAGTGAAAGGGAGTGTTAAGATTCCTTCAGGGTCCAATCATCCTACCTAACTTTTCACATCTCTTGATATCCATACCACCCCCCAGAGGAGCCATCTGCTGGTAGGAAATCATGCCTAAGGCACTAGACTTCTCAACTAAATTTGCTGAATAGAAACAGAAGTTACCAAAATGGCTGAACAGAAACAAAAGATGATTGTTTTTCCCTACCTATCTTAAGATCACATGCAGATCAGAGAGCTTCCCTTACTCTATTATGTCAATCCACAATCCAGTGCCTTGACCATGGAGCTCAGAACTAGGTCTTTATGCAATTCCATCATACCCCATGGAAGCAAATCTAAAGATCTCAGCCAGAGAACACAAATACTTCCTCCTTGCCTTACCATCTGTTTGGATTAATTCTCACCTCTACAGCTTCTTCTGTTTTGTCCTTCTCATCTTCATCATGACTCTTGCTCTCCATAAAGAAACTTATTGGTTCTTAATTTATTCAGGAGATAACATTAATACTCACTCCCCTCAAATCTTCATTTCTTTCACCTCATCAAACACATCTTCATAACACAATAGTGTCATGTTGGCATTTCAAGATTCTCAGAAAGTTTTGAAATGTGTTTTAAAAATCACTGTCAGGCAAATTCTTTGAAAGGAATTTTCTTAACGAACAGCAAAGTGCTATTCTACCATACCA
Organism: Phylloscopus trochilus trochilus; assembly: GCA_016584745.2. Taxonomy (NCBI): domain Eukaryota; kingdom Metazoa; phylum Chordata; class Aves; order Passeriformes; family Phylloscopidae; genus Phylloscopus; species Phylloscopus trochilus. The sequence continues at coordinate 25,003,304 of WQNJ02000016.1, read as the reverse complement.
AATGCCATACCAACCATACTATACCATTTTGGATATGAACAATATGATGAAGTTTTATAAAAAGATCCTCACTGTTTATGGAAGTTGCTATTCAAGTGACATTGCTCATTTAATCTAAGTAATCACAGCTCCTAGAGTGAAATTGGGAAGCAATATTATACAGCATCTGAAGTAGATGAGACTACACACATGTAAGAACTTTGCAATTTAATAGCATACTTGCATTTCTAACACAGTGATAATGCTTCCTAGGTACAGAATAGAAATCAGATTCAAATCATCATGGGTTTGTACATGAACATAATGAACACTGAGTATGTTCTTTGAGAAATAAACATAACATCCTCTTGCCAAAAAACAGCAATGCTTTTTAAAATTATTTCCTCTTTAACACAGCCCCTTTCCCATGTGCAGAACAGATCATCTCCTGTTTAAATACCACAATCGTGACTACAAAATACCAGAGTCAGCCAATACTAAAAACACTTACATGCTGTATATGTTCATAATAAAGAACAAAAATATGAAAGCACTTGCAAAAACAGATTGTGCACATTAGCTTCAGGGCAGCAGAGACTTACACAGTGACAGCCTTATCTTGATGCTGTGATTTAATTTGTGGTGGTTTTTTGCCGAAGAGTTTACCTGCCCTATCACTTATTTGACATAAAAGAATTGCAAACCATTTCTGAAAGATGCATAAACACCCTAATATGTCATGCCAGTATCACCAGGAATGGCAATGAATATTATTTCCATTCTAAATATTTCTTTCAGATGTCCGTATTTATCTTTTTGTTTGTTTATTTGTTTAATTATTTAAAGTCAGAGAAGTAGGTGAGGCAGATGATAACAGTTACGTCACATGTAGCATCCATATTCCACTCTCTTCTTCTTTTCTTTCTGAGGCTGAAAGAGAATGAAGGTGATTAGCAAAGTACTGAAGTCTCTGGAAATTACATGAGAAGAAGCAATATGGGGAATGAATGATCTTATATATTCTGTATCAAATTACATGCTGAGGGGGAAGCAGGGGAGCCTTCCTCAAAGACCAAAAGTGTGTTGCAAAAGAAACTATTAGAAATTGCCTACAACATAGTTCAGAAATCTGATTTTTTTTTCTACTGGCAGAACACAGAAGCCCTAGGCAAATTGCTTTTCTTTGCATTTTGTATGTAAAATACTATAGAATAAAACAGAATAGATTATTTTCAGGTGGAAGAGAGCTTTAATGATCCTATAGTCTGCCTAGCCACTTCTGGGCTGAACAAAAGTTAAGGCATATTATTAAGGGCTTCAAAATGGAGACATGAATACTTTCTTCCCTCTGCACTTTTTCTTGACTATTCATTATGCAAAGCAGTTGTAGCCAGAACTTCTTCTCTCTCTTCACATGCCTGTGTAGAGGGTTTACCACAATGAGGCCCTAATATTGACTGATGCCTTCTGGAGTCATTGTAATACCAATATTTAAAAATTAGCTAATTTCTATTTATAGTTCCACCACTGAATTCTGAATTCAAAAGAAATTCTGCTATTTCAGTGAACATCTATGTAGTTCAACTTGCAGATTTAGTACATGATTAGAGTAATATTCACTAATCACTCTGAGACATGGTAATGCTTAACTAAATGGAAAGAATACTTAGTCTCTACAATAAATGAAGCATGTGACTCTCCAGAACATCAATAGCAGCACCATACCCAGCAGAATTTGAGCAAAATATAAAAAAATAGCATTATCTTTGGAAATTTTGTGCCTTCAGGATGGGTTCAATATTCAGTGACATATATATTTTTGTCAGTGACTATAAAGGGCGTGCTTATGAATGGTATTTCACTCATTTCTCTTGCTATTCAATTAGATGTGGCTGATATATCAAGTGTTTTTAGTAAGAACATAAGACACCAACATGGATGGCTTTCAACAGCATTAATCAATAATGCAATAGCACAGCAGATGATAATGAAAAGGCAGAAGTTACCAGGGGTTAGCACTGTGCTCTCTGAGATACTGCTCTTCTCTCATGTGAGATACTGTGCAGTGATGGTAACCCCTCTTTCTACACCAGAGCCAGGTACACAGGTAAGACTCCAACAGAAGGACATTTCTTAAGGCCTTTCCCCCCTCAGCTATTACGGCACTATAGAGCTACAAAACCAACTAGTACTTTCAGATCAGGTGTTAGATGTACCAATTCAAATAGCCCAGAAATTTCACAGAGTTTATTTGTGCCATCCATCACTCCAGAGTCACAATTAGGCCTTGGACACGTGATCATGATAATCTAAGAAAAATTTTTTTTTGTGCAATTAAAAGGGGAAAAAACCCTAAGCACTGTGCAACTTGCTATGAAGCTGATCTCCCTCAAACAAAAAGCTTTACCCATGACAGTATTTCTTCAAACAAGAAATTATAAGAAAATTCTACATCATCATGATCCAAAGCCCTGGGTTGTTTTTTTTTGTTTGTTTGTTTGTGTGGTTGTTTTGTTTTGTTTTACAAAGGTGTTCCCCAATTTGGAGCAACTGTACAAACAGAAAGCCAACCAAAAGGCTTTCTCCTGGTGTCACTTGCTCTTACATCTATTCATCTCTGTAATTAGAATTCCTCCTTCCCCTCCAGATACCCCTGTGCTGGCTGCAGCACAGATCCCAGAGTGCAGCATATAGTTATCTTCTTCACACCAAAAGCCTCAGTGCTGAGCCTGCCATTGGTGTCAGCAGCCCAGCTGAGTGAATCATGAGCTATCACAGGTAGGACAAGCAAGGTCCTCAGTAAAGCTCAAATTATCTCACTGAAGCTGGTTTTTCTCCCCATTTGTTAACCAACCTCAGTATCTGAACAATAGCAGCTAAAAAGACTCATCTCTAGAAGGTATCTAAAGTGCTGCAGAAACATGAACCAGAGGACATGAAGAGAGTGCCTAAAAGTACAAGCATGTACTCTGGCAGTGAACAAGGATGCCAGCTGTTATTTCCAAGGAGATCCTGGAAGTAATAAGAGAAAACACCCAGCTGAAGCAGTAGTTTGCAAAATCCTAGGCTAGAAATAATGACAAAACAGACAGCCTGCTTCAAGGCTCTGAAGAAAGAATAGCATATGCCATCCTCGTGTGCCACCTCTCTTCATTCTGTGCAATTCTGTTTCTTGTGCTTCAAGTTTTGCTTTTCACAGCATAGCCCACTGATATGAAAAATAGCCTCCTGCTGCCTTTTGGTCTTAGGCTTTTTATCAGAAAAAACACAGTGCCTAAAGGAAAGCAGACAGTCCTATTCATTTTTTCTTCCTGTTGATAATTTTTTCATTGACGTTTCCAGCAAGGATTCTAACACCACTTCTGGGCAGGACAAAATCTGCAGGATAGTCTTTCTCCACTTCCCTAATTCATTTAAAGGTCTTGGTGCCAAAAGACTGCTTTGTGGTACAATGGATAACCTACTTCAAAAAATAATGATGGTATATAAATTACAAAGCAGAAATATATTGATTTTGTAGTGCAATCTACATTACATCTGGCAGCAGGCAACATGTAAGTCACCTCTGAACAGAGTCCTTTGACCATGTGCTGCTCCTTTTACATGGTGATTATGTGCCACAGAGCATATGAAACAAGAAGTGGAATGGGGTCAAATGGGCATCTCTGCAGAGTATTAAGATAAAGGACTTTATAATTAAAACTGGAAGATCTAGTCATCTTAACACAGACTAAAGATTAGGATCAGTGCTTTTACAGGAAGATGAATTATACTTTGAGAAGTAGGGAATCTATCAGAAGGAAAAGCCTGCTTCATGAAAGCAATTTAGCAAATACAATTTCAGCTATGACTGTAAAAATGATCCTATGACACATTAGCAAATGTCAGTTACTTCAAGCTTATTATTTATTCTATGTTCAACAAAATTGTCTTTATGCTCTGCTTAGAGCAACTGAAAACAGGAATCCCTTTGCTCTGTTATTTTGTAGTAGATACATGACCCATTAGCAATGGCATTTTTCCTACCAATAGTTCATAACATCCCCTAAAATTATTAGCTAAGAGGATAACAGCACTGAACTTCTAAAGCTGTTATCAGTTTCTTCAGTAAAAAAAAAAGGAGGAAAATGGAAAAGAGTTTGTTTTCCTGCCAACAGAAACATGCAAAGTTATTTTTTATGCTAACACATTAAGTAGGGATATTCTCATTAAGATTGCTATGGTATTTTGCATATTTTAGCAAAAATTGCTGGGGAAAATATGCACTTTCTCATATAAAGGAGCACTTAGAGCAATTTTTTTTAATGTTTCCCATAGCAGCAGTTGCTATCATAACAAAATTTAGAGCAGGTGTTTGTTAATAAATTTCTAAAGATAAATAAAAAGTACTTTGAGGCCTCATGCTCCAGATTTGTTTCTAATGCACTGTTACACATTCACAATCTACCAACCTTTTCAGACTGTTAACTTTCTATGATATTTTCCAGTTGTTTCATTGCAAACCCCTGTCATTTGATACAATAATATACATGAAACACATCTCAGCTTAGACTGCAGCTAGTCATGCATGAGATCAGTGAGATCTTGCTATTTTTCTCCAACTACCAGAAAAGAAAAAAATCTATGTCCTTGTATCACTGATAATGGGCCCTAAAGTCTCTACAGATTCAGAGGAATAAAGCAGAGGTGAAGGGATGTTTGTATTTTAACTGAAAACATAATCAATCATGTTTAACCAGCTTGGGTGTATAAAGTAAAGACAAGCTAAAGGGCTAAGCTCTTTCTATGAAGTGATATTCTGGGCATGTAGGTGAAAATCAGAGAGATTTAAAAGTCTTTGAGTCCCAGAAAGTATTAGAAAGGTTATCAGATTAAGTAAATTAAATGTGTGGGATTTGGGGATGCTTAGTTTTCTTGTGAAGTACATACTGCCTGATTCTTCTTCAGTATGTATCACTCCATTAATCCCTACCTCATGTGCTTTTTTTTTCTTGAGTAGCAACCAAGGGATGCAATTCTTGTTGAGCAGGCTGACAGATGTTACTAGTTTGGGGAGTTTGGTTATACTAAATTCTTCAAAGCTCTGTTCCAACAGTCATCAGGTGATTATACTAGATTTTCAGCTTCCAAGGAAGGTGGAGGAGTAAGTCTTGCACCTTTCTCCATCTGATCTGACAGGGACATGGCTTGACATGCCATGGCACAGCAACAGCAGTCAGGCCTCTCTTCTCAAGTGAGCATCACGGAGCCATTTCACCCTTCAGCATGGCTGGCACTATAAATCCTGGCTACTTCTGAGTAACTAAGGAAAGCACAGCCACCAGCAGCTAGCATGGTTTAGGAGATGTAAAACTGATAAACAATATACAGTGACTAGCAACAAAGCATTTACTCAGCCATTCCACCAGCCCTAGGCTAGACAACAATTTTGCACACAACTGCTTGCACACACACCTTACAACTACCATTGCAGGGTTTCCTTCCTGCCCTGGCAGACTTTAAGGAAGCCGGAAAGTGTGCAGACACTACAGGGCATGATTAGTTGGTCACACATTCTGCAGAAAGCATGACAGAGAGCAATCACTTGCCATAGCAACCTTAATGTATGGAGAATCAATTGCAGAAATAAACTGATTTTAATTACAGTTGCAAATGGGATTAGCAAGTAAGCTATATCTAAATGATGTAAGAGAAAAGGAAGCTTTTTAAAAAGGGTCTTTTGTTTCTTCAGCTGAGAGCTTTATGGGCATTACTATTACTTAGTACGTCCCTAAGGGCAGCTCCGCAGCAGCTGAAGGGAAGGAACGGGCAACGGATTGCTAGCTAGTTTTCTGATCCCAAACGTTGCCAGTGTTACACGGTCACCAGAAATAAAACGTATCTGCCCTAATGCAAGTGTGAACCTGTGAAATATCCGTGTCTGAGTTAGTCACAGTATGCTCGCTTTGTAAGCACTGGAGAAACACAGACATCTTTAGCGGGAAATGCATCTCATTCTTTGGTAGAAAACTATTTTTCTGTGTGAAGCGGTCGGGGTAACTCGCTGAGGCTTGAGACGGCGCACTCGGAGGCGCGGGCCCGCTCCCTGCACTCCCCTCCCTCAGCGCACGGGCTGCGGCGGGGCAGCGCCCCCTGCTGGGCACGCGGCCCAACCACGGCTTCCGGCCGCGCCTGGGCCCGCGCGCTCTCCGCGCGGGGCACAACTTCCACAGAATTACGCAAATTGTGTTGTCATTTAGCCTGCCAAACCTTGCTCCTGAAGGGGAGAGGCACGCAATAGATACATTTTTTTTTCCCCAAAAAAGGTACAAGTTTAAATTAGAGCTCTCAATTTCCTCTGTGTGTGGCGGTGTTTTGTACGAAGAGAATAAGAGCAGTGGTGGCTTCGACCAGCAAATGGAACCTCAGCTGGGGCTGTGAGAAGAAGGGCCCAAGAGTAGATGAACCCAGAATTCTCTTTTCAGAGTTCCTTTATACTGAAGGTGCTAACTGCTTTTAAGCACCTGGTTTGGCAAAGCCTGGGCACCGGACTTCAGGAGCCTGGTGTTACTCTTTGGGTTTTAATTCTCCTTCATATAAAATAAAATCCGGCTTTTTTAATGCCCTTCTTTTAACCCTGAAATAGGTTTTCAGGGACACTCTTAATATAAACAGATGGATGAGAGATCCTTGGCATCAGGTATTGTGGCAATGTCCTGCAAGTATTTTAAGATTTCATCCTACATCCTTGTATCCAAATGATCTTATGTTCTTGGCCTTTAAAAATGTCTCTTTACAGAGAGAAGGAAGAGTATGAAAATGAAAATGTCAACCCCCCTGCAAAAACCCTTTAGCCTCTTACATGAAATACAGAATAATTATTGCAGACCCGGTCTAACCGTTACTGGTAGCTGTTAAGCTCCTTATAATAAAAGCTTAAGAGGATGAGAATTATGTAATGCCCAATTCCAAAAGTATTTTGTTCTCTGACATCTCTTGTCATGTTTCTGATGAAGGCTGAGCCGTTGGACAAATTCTTCAGAGACTACTTTGGTGTAAGTGCCTTCAGAGGTGCCAAAGAACACCTATGACTTTTTTTCTGGCTAATTAGCCTTAAAATTTTTAATTTTGCTTTCCCGTGGTTGAGATAGCTATAGTGTAAGAGAAAACAATTGGCAGACTAGAAGAATAAACAATAGCATTCTCCTTTCCAGAAATTGTATTCCCTGCAGGAATTAAACCATGGGCTGGACACCAAGTCCTAGTTGGACCTTTTGCCAATTTGTCTCTTTTACTGAAATAATAGGAAGTGGACTAGCAGTGACAGGGACAATCTAAACTGGGAGGCTGGGAGAAGACACAGCCGGGACAGGTGACCCAAACTGACCAAAGGTATATTCTTTACCATATGACATCTGCTCTGTACATAAAGTGGGGGAAGAAGAAAGGGGGGATGTTCAGAGTGATGGCATTTGGTTTTGCAAGTCACTGTTACGTGTGATGGGGCTCTGCTCTCCTGGAGATGGTGGAACACCTGCCTGCCCATGGGAAGCAGTGACTTAATTCCTTGTTTTGCTTTGCTTGTGTGCGCAGCTTTTCCTTTCCCTACTGAATTGATTTTATCTTAACCCAAGAGTTTTCCAGCTTTTATGCTTCCAATTCCTTCTCCCATCCCACTGACTGAGAAATGAGCAAGCAGCTGTATGGGACCTGGTGGCGGTGTGGAAGGGCAGCACTCAGGCCTCCTTCCTGCCCGCCTCACACCAGCAGCCCACAGGAAACCAAGGAAGGATTACATGGCTCCTATACTAGCAAGACTCATACGAATTTACAGGTTGGAAGGGATCTTAAAGATCATCTAATCCCAACCTCTCCTGCAATGGACAGGGACACCTTCCACTAGACCGGGTTGCTCAAGGCCTTACCCAACCTGACCTTGAACACTGCCAGGGTTGGGGTATCCGCAGTCTCCCTGAGCAACCTATTCCAGTATCTTAGCACCCTCACAGTAAGTAATTTCTTCCTAATATCCAGCTTAAATTTCCCCTCTTTTTGATTGTACTCATTGTCCTGTCACTACAATTCCTGAGAAAGAGTCCCTCTCAGGCTTCCCTTTAGACCCCCTTTGCATACTGCAAGGTTGCTGTGAGGTCTCCATCCAACCTTCTCCAGGCTGAACATTCCCAACTGCCATCCTGTCTTTGTAAGGAAGGTGCTCCAGTCCTCTTATCGACTTCATGGTCCTCCTCTGGACTTGCTCCAACATGTCCTCCTTCTGCTGGGAGATGCTGTGACACAGGTAAGGTCTCGCAAGAGGAGAGGGGGACAATCAGTTTTCTTGACCTGCTGACCACACTGGTTTTGATGCAGCCCAGGCTGGCTTTCTGGGCCACGAGTGCACACTGCTGGGTCATGTTGAGTTTTTCACCCCCCAAGTCTTTCTCTGCAAGGCTGCTCTCATCACCTGTCCACTCAGCCTGCAGGTGTGTCTGGGACTGCCCTGAACCAGGTGTATGACCTTGCACTTGGCCTTATTGAACTTCATGAGATTCACATGGGACCATCTCTCAAGCCTATCCAGATCCCTCTGGAGGACATCCTTTCTCTCCAGCGTGTTGATGGCACCACACATCTTGGTGTCATCAGCAATTTTGATGAAAGTGAACTCAATCCCACCGTCCATGTCGCCTATAAATATGAGCAGTGTTGGCCCCGGTAGCGGCCTCTGGAGGGACACCAGTAGTCACTGGTCTCCAGGTGGACAACAACCCCTTGACCTCAGCTCTTTGCCTGCGGCCCACTGAGAAAAGAAACGCTACAGCAGGCGGCAAGGCACCAACCCCCGACCCTTGGCTGCAGGCACGAATCTTTCCGCCCAAAACGAACCCAACCCAATCCAACCCAACCCCGCCCCCCTGCCCCGCGGGCGGTGCCACGTGCCGGGGGAGGGGGAGCCGCAGCCCCCCCGCGCGGCTCTGGCCGATCGCTCCATGGTACGGCCCTCCCGCACCTCCCTGCCGCTTCCTGCCCGCAGCGCATGCGCGCACTGTGCTCGCGCGGCCCAGCCTTGCTGCCAGGCTGTGCGCCTGCGCGCCGGCCCAGACGTCAGCGGCGCGCGCCGGAGGTGGCGGCGCCTCGCGGTGAGAGTCGGCCGCCATGACCTCCGCTCTGGAGAACTACATCAACCGTATCCTGCGGCGGCACTCCGGCACGGGGCGGCGGGCACCGGCACCGGCCCCCCTCCTGAGCGGGGCCCTGACGCTGGGTCTGGTCGCGGCAGCGCGGTTCTGGTGCTTGGGCCCGTCCCTGTGGGCGGTGTCGGTTTCTCTTTACGGGAGACTGGCCTGGCAGGCCGGAGGTTACCCGGGGAACGGCACCCGGTGCTGCCGAGCTGAGCTTTCCCGTGATGAGCCAGATTAGCGGTGGGCCTGCTCCCTTAAAGGGCTGCTAATAAGCGTTTAGATAGCAGCTTCGAATCACTTGCTCAAAACCCACGAGTTGGGGTTCTTGCAACGCTTTTGGTGCTACTTTTTTGTGCTCCTTGTAACCCATGGACATTTTCAGTTTTATTCACAAACAGTAAGCTAATAATCCGGAATTAGTGAAGATGAGGAATATGTGATCATCGAATTGGCACAATCAGATCTTCAGAAAGAAGGGATGCAGAATGTTAACCTCGAGATCACCACTGCAGAGCTGTTTTTTAAGAACTTGAAGTGTTTATGAAACTTGTTTCAATTTTGAGGCATTCTAGTTAGTATTGGGAAAAGAGGTGAACTCAAATATTTATTCTTTTTTTAAGGCTTTTCATGTTTGTGTATGACTGTCCATGGTTGGGTGGGGAGAAACTTTCAAGGAGATGTTAATGAAAAATACTATATTGTCAACCATGCTGCTTTAAAAAAAAAGTGTTGAGAGGCTTTTTAGGTTCTAAATGGCTCATAAGATCTATATTACATGTGAACGTTCCAGAAAATGTTAATGTTTTATTTCACATATGACTAAATGTTTCCTTAATGAAATATCAGGTACTGTTGCAGTAATTACTTCTGATGGAAGAATGATTGTGGTAAGACAATTTTTTAACATTTGCCCCCATAAAGACTTTCCATTGTGACAATAAAGAAGCTCTGTTAGAATAGTCTCACATTCACACTACTAAATTATATAGTATAGAATAATTCCTATAAAGCTCAAAAAAAGAATGTTATGCACACTTACTGTTTTTTTGCATGTCATGTCAGCTTTTTTCATTGATAAATTCCTGTGTGCAGATGCTCTGGCCTTTTTGTCAAATGGCTTTCTCTGGGAATGCACAGAAAATGCATTGCTCTTCTGTTCAGTAATTTAGTTTTCATCTAAAATGTCTGCTTTGCTCTGTAAGCTCTTCAGCTGCCATGCTAAAACCATTTCTTCCCTGTGGCTGTAGAAAAACATTAGCTGGAACGTTGCTGGAGAATTGTTGTGGGCTTTTGTTTATACCTGAAAACGTGAGGATAGGCCAACTTAATATATTAGACTGTATAATATTTTTGGGTTTATTTCTTCTGTGTTTTAGGGTGGTTTTTTTCCTTGCATTGCTTCCCCCCATCTTTTATTCTTCTGTGTTTTGAGCGTAACTTAATAGTATGATCGTTGCAGGAGAATTGTATCTTTCTGCCTATACTTAGCTTTGTGCAGCCTCTGGAAAGAGAAAACAGAAATCTGTTGGCTTCACCAAATCTGCTTGGCTGAATTCAGTCTGGTAAACTTTGTGTTTGTGCTAAAAGATACTTCCTATCAATAAAGATTTGAATGGAGTTGGTATCTATGACTCATTGTTAAATTATATAAATGCATATTATGACTGTTTGAAGGGCTGTTTATGTGAGTTTGAATTTCCTAGTCAGTTAGTGATGGTAAATTTATGTTACCAATTTTCCTAACACATACTTAAGTGCCACAAAATCCTGTATTTTTAAATTGATTTTTAAAAACAATTTAGTAAACACAAGGTAATCTCTTTCAAAGAGATACCACTTAAAATTGCTTGTTAGGAATGGTTTCAATATTGTTGACCACAAGAATCCACCTTTTCTGTTCTTTGTTTTATTTAATAATTTATTTAATTTCTGAAAACATCCATACAAAAAACCAGTGTAGAAATAGTAAAATTAGTTGACTAGAGGAACATCATTGATAAAATGAAAAATTCACTGTTTTAATGCTTAAGCTTATTGTGTCTTCTAGCATGAGCACAGAGTAATACATGTGCTTTTCTTAAATTGGCTATTGCTTTTAAAATTTCATTCTTTAGCTACTTGTTTTTAAGCCAAAGAATAAAACCTGAGTAGAACATCTGTTCTCTAGTACCTTTATTTTGCCACTGTGTTTAAGATATCCTTGACAGCAAAGAGGAAAAATTTCAAGGGCAATATGAGTGCACTTTTTTTTGTGTTTTTTTTTCAGGGAACACTCAAAGGTTTTGATCAGACCATAAACTTGATTTTGGATGAAAGCCATGAACGAGTGTTCAGTTCTTCACAAGGAGTTGAGCAAGTAGTGCTGGGCTTATACATTGTAAGAGGTGATAACGTGTAAGTATAGCATGTTCTTGTTTAAATCTTTCCATACAAACTTTGTGTGTTTCTGTGTGCGTATATTTATATATCCATAATCTGTATAAATCCTGATAACCCCAGACACCGTGCATCCTTGTGGGTAGCACAGAAAGTATTGTCAAAGCTGGGTCACCATCCCTGAAGGTATTAAAAAGATGTGTAGAAGTGACACTTAGGGACATGCTTTGGTGGTGGACTTGGCAGTGTTAGGTTAATGGTTGGACTTGAGCTTGCAGGTCTTCTCAAACAAATGACTGTGATTCTGTATTAAATAGCAAACGTCTATGCTTCTTTTACAGAAGTGATTGCCTTGTAATGTTGAGATTGAGATGATCTGAGGGCTGGAGCATCTCTCCTACAAGGACAGGCTGAGAGATGATGAAGGAAAAGATAGAATAATCACTAAAAATGAGATAGAACTTGTGTGCAAAAAGTCAGCAGTCTGGAATACAAAGTTGACTTTCAACAGGTTGTTTTTTTTTTCTTGTTCTCTGTGAACATCTGCTCTAAAGAAAAAAAAAAGACTTTATAGAAATGCACTTTATAATCTGGGAAATCTGTAAAGTTTTTGACTTGACAGTGTAGCAAGTGTTGAAGCCAATGTAGTGACATGTCAAATGTATGGGTTGGTATTTGATGTAAAATTGCTTTACAAAATGAGAGTGAAAACTTGTTGAGTGCAGAGAAAAGTATGGTGTGCCAACCCATGGGAGGGTTACAGGAGAAGTGGAAAGAGGGCCTGGTAAGTGGGTCAGCTAGGAAGATTAGTTTTGCAGCAGCATTGTGAAACTGATGGCAAAAGTTTTTATCACAGCTAGAAAAGGAGTATGTTGCAGTGACCAACACACAAGCCTGGGTAGGCATTTTCATCTTCTTGTTCTAGTGGATACTTCTGTACAACAAAATGCCAGAGCTTAAATGGGTATCTAGGTGCATTTATCTAACATAATTGAGAAAGTGGATTGTTCTGAATACTTTCATCAATTTTGACTTAAACTTTTAAGGAGAAGTAATTTGACACATGTACAAAGGTGGGACTGTGCATGTCACTCTACCAGTAGCTTTTGATGCAGATAGTAAAAATGCGTATAGAACAGCAAATAGTGGTTTACTACTTCACTGTTTCATCATACAGTTGAGATGTTTTATAGAAGATATCATCATACAGCCATATTAATATATTCTAATGATGCTTCTGTGAAATAGAGGGTTTTTTTGCAATCTTGACAAACTCCAACATGTTTTTACAAGTAATAATTCTGTATTCATGCAACTCTTCAACATGCTAAAATTCAGCATCCTTATAGGAAGAAGTAAAAAGAATCAACAGCTAAGTGACAGTAGCTTCAAAATAGGGGACTCTCATGAAATAGGGAAGCTGTTGAAAACTAAAAGGAAAGAAACAGTCATGGTACAAAGTACTTTGAGCATTCTAGTGGGATGTGTATCATTAGAAGCTTTCATGGAATAAAGAGCATCAATCAGAAGAAGTTGGTATAGTTCAATAGCACGTAAGGGTTGTTATTGTTAGAAGATAAAATACAGCTTCTGTTTTAGAACTGTGTGATTTGATTTCAACAAATAATAACCTGATTTTTTTTTTTATTGCAGTGCTGTGATTGGTGAAATTGATGAAGAGACAGATTCAGCTCTTGACTTGGGGAATATTCGAGCAGAACCTTTAAACTCAGTTGTGCACTGAAAAGATAAAAATGCACAGGGACTTTGTAAATCTTTGGTTGTACAGACCTATTTAGCAATGTGGACAGTTTTTGAAATTTGTGTTTAATTTGTTAAGTCACCAGTTCTTTATTATGAGTATGTTGTAGTTTTGCATGTAAATTAAAGTTTCTACATTTTGCTAAAGACACTTTCACTGAATTTCTTTTGGGATTTCATGCTGCATAATTTCACTGGGAAATGCAATCAATATCAGTGATTTTTGCTACTGAAATGCTGATACCTGCACAAGAGAAAAGAAAGTATAGGAACTGAATTGTATTGATAAAGAAAAAACAGATTATTAAATTAGGTATTTTAGAGCTCAGCAAAAAATGCAGAGGCAAAGAGTGTAGTCAGGATGAGCAGATTTTTAATGCCTTACTGTTGGATGTTTAAGAGTTACAGTTGAAATGCATGGATTTGAATACTTCCAGAAGCACTGGAAAAACTATGGAAATACGTTGCCTTATAATTGAGAAATTATGTTTGAAGATTAATCATGGAATGCTAATGCATATGGAGACCATCTGCCTGAAAAACATCATTTGCAATGCAACTCCTTGGTCCTGTGTTTGCTTGAGGATTTAAAACACAAGCTGGTGATGTGAGTTGAAACTTTTCTCTGACTTTGAAGTGCTGGTCTTGGATGCAAAGCTGTGGAACAATGGCAGTGAAATTGATGAGTAAAATCAAGGGACTGACCAGATGAGAGTTCCAGTTGTTGAAGCTGGAAAACCATGATCTGGAAGGTGATAGTTTCGCAGAGTTAGGTGTTTAAAACACAGATTGCTAACCCTGTGTTTTTCCTTCAAGTGGGTCCCTTCAGTTGTTGCGTTTTCTTTTCGGAGCCTCTGAACCTTTGTGTGTAGGATGGTGGGGAGCTACAGCTTGAAGAAAATGTGTCTGTACTTACAGGCTGACCTAAACCTAGGGCCTTCTCCAAGTGATTACTGAGAAAGATAAACTCCCTTTTAGAAAAGGAGCCTGATAAAACTAACTGCACAGAGCCCAAATGGGTTGATGATATGCAGTTGTAAAATTGACTGTTCTGCAATGAGATAGGCAGAGGATGGCCAGCTCAGGTCTGCTTGAGATTGTCTCCACCTCTGTCAAGATGGAGCCTGCTCAGAAGCAAAATTCTGTCTGAAATCTTAAAATCGACACCGTGGAGGTTGCTTACCATCATGCTTAGCAGCAGTGTAAACCTTTTCAGAGATGTGATTTTTGGTTTATGCTCGTGTTTTGTTTCAATTTCTGCTCCAACATTTCTTTCAATTGATGCCACTGGCTTTGGTCTGGATTTGACCAAAGCCTCTTCCAGATGTAATGGTGGAGGGATCAAAGCCAGGAGACCTAGTTAGGAGGGATTTGTTGAAATCAAATCTAGGACTTGATAATTCTTTTAAAAATTGTAAGATGCAATTAAAGCTTTGTGAGCTTTCAGGGACTCTAAGCTATAGTGGCTAACGAGATACCTGTAAGTATTTGGAGCAGAGAAATCACTCAGTAAACAGTATTTCATGCATGAAATTGAATTATAATCGGTCTGAAAGAGGATTTTCATTGAATCAAGCCTATAGTGCGGTCTAGGCTAAGAAACAGACCACCAATTAATTTATGTCTCATTGTTTTCATAAATGAAGAAAGATGGGAAAAATCAATGGGATTGAAACCACAAAGTGGACATAGAGTGATGGCCTAGTATTAGTGATTCTGGAGAAAGCTAGAGAGTGTTAGGCCCCGGGGGAAGAGTAGGGTGGAAGCTCAGCACATGTAAAGCCTGTGTGTGTGTTCACACTAGGGTAACTGCAGTCAGTGTTGCAAGCACATTGAAGTTCATAAAAACGTACAACAGAGCAAATAAAGTAGAACTGAATTTTTGAGAGGAGAACTCCTCAGATGCTGAAGAGGTATGAAAGAGGAGGAGTAGATGGAATGAGAGAAGAGCAGCACAGGTAATAGTTCTGTGTTGAGCAGGGGTATGTCAATCGGTGTGCGCTGGCTGGCTGGGTTGAAGGTTCTGTTTGTAGAGATGTGGCAAAGCAAATTTTCTCCAGGGAGATAAGTAGTATTGTCTACAAAAATCCTTTGTTTTATTCTTCATGGAGAGAACAAGTACTCACAACAAAAAACAAGTAACTCTCTTTTTGGAATTGAAGGCCCTCCCTGTGAGTTCTGACTGTTGGTGCCCTATGACTGTCAGCTAGTTTCATGGGGTACCCAGAGAGACCTGCCGAGATCACAAATACCTTTTTCCTGAAACTGTCTTCCTGCAATGAGCCTAGATTAAAGGTTCAGTAAATAACAGGTGATATTCAATAAAATCCAGTGAGTCCTTGCAGAATAATAAACATACCACACAAAAATGAGAAGGGCAGAGAAAGGTGCCAAAAGGAAGTAATGCTGAATTGGAGGTAATTGTCATATGCCATTATATTTCCTGCATTGTCATAGGTTGGTCTTCCTCTTTTTGTTTGGTTAATAGAGATCTTGGAGTGAAAGGGCAACTCTTGACTTGTAGTGGAAAAGAATCCAGTGAAATGAATGAGCTGGTTTATAAAGGGAATAAGTAAATTAATTTAGTGTGCATGAAAAACACAGAAACTACCTTCTGTGGTCCAAGGGCAATTTCTCTAACTGCAGTACACAAGTACCTCCATGTCCCTTTCACATACTTGCAATCCAAGTGCTTCAAGTATTGCATGGCCTACAAGCAGGTTACTGGCTGTACTGGATTGAAAGAACACGGATACTGTTTTGAGGATGTAATCCAACAGTGGGCAATTTCTGTAAAACCGGGCCTTTGCTGTCAACTATAGCCTGTTATCCTTAGCCCTGGAGGTACTGTTTATTCTTCAATTCATTTTATAAGTAAACAGCTGAGATACACATCAAACACTCTGTGCTAGAACTGAAGATAAAGTGCAGGTCAATGGTATTTATCTCATGGCTATTGCCATACTACTTTCATAGCAAATGTACCAGATCTGTGTGCCTGAGTGGGTGTTTTGTACCCATGGCAACATGATTCCACCAATCATGCCATGCCTCTGCTGCATGCTGCTGCATCTGCTGAGAATTCTGCAGATTAATACAGAAATTATCCTTAAATACCAGGATTGTGTTCTTCATGCATTGATATGAAAGGTTTTAATTTATTCCATAGTTAACATGACAAATACTAGGTCATGCTGTTACTCCATTAGGAATTAAATTACAATGACCACAAAGGCACTTCTCAAGGAGAAGCCTCAGTTGGAGACTTGGAAACTGTGAATGTGAGTTATGCCAGTTAAAACACCAAGATCTGTTTGCTAGTTCTATTTGGTGTATGATACATTTGTGGCACCTATGTATGCTACTCTACTAATTTTTACTAATGGATTCTTCTGCTTTCCAATTGAGAGAATTGCAGCTTATTGACAAGAATAATGAAAATAATTTGGTGGATCAAGTGGAACTTGCAATAGCCAGAAAAACTGTGTCATATCAATTAGTTCTAGCTTCTCTGTTGCTTAAATAATAAGGTATTATAACTTCACGTATCAGGTATTCATGGACAAATACCTATGAAACCCAGATGTGCCAGAAGTTCAAGATTCTTGAGGTGAGGGAGGGAAAACTTGTACCAGACCTAGGTTAAAAACACATGGCAGAAGATAGTAAAGAGCCAGATATTTGTTCTGGAAATCCTGTTCCTGATAGCTTCTCTCAGCATGCTATATTTTGCCTTAGGGTCCTTTTCAGGGGCCCTTTTTTTCTGTAATTTATACAGTAATGGCAGAAATGCTGATATTTCTTACATCAGTGGCATTTTCCCTGAAGGAAATAAAAGGTCTAGTGACGCAGGTGAAAATCAAAGCTGAATACACAATAGCATTTAGACTTTTGCCAAAACCTGCTTGCTAGCCCTAAAAGCAGGACTTACATACTTGGTAATGTTCCTTCCTGGAACCCTGCAGCACGTTCCAGGAGATCTGGAACTTGCTTGGAACAATGTGCTGCTGCCGTTCAGCCTTACATCAGTAACAGTGCTGCTGGATGCCAAAAAATTTCACTCAGTGCTCAACTTCTTTCCTGTTACTTGCACTTTTAGATGAAAGGCTTTCATTACTTTAGGGAGGACAAGCACATGTGCATGTACTTCTTTTGTCTGCTAAAACCTCTTTAATGGCTTTTGTGCCATCTTGTTTTATATTCTATTTATTTTATCTTTAGTGTCAAATCCAGCACTGATGATTACAGTGCTCTGCATAAAAATGAGAATGGTTTATTCAGGTGGAGAAATTGAAGCAGCTGGACCTGAAATACTCCAGTACTACATAAAAAAATAGAAATAACTAGGATGGAAACCTGTTGAATGTGAACAAAGTTGGGCTTTACAGCAGTGGTCATTGTAGCGAAATTCTCTTAAACAGAGATACAGTTATTGTATCTATAAATCATTCATCTTATACAAAATACTGAGAAATTGTGAGAAAACATTTTCTACTCAGAAATATTTTAAGGCACTGGGATTTTATATGGAAGCTTCCTGTGCTAAAATGTTACTTTTTAATTATGCTTAGTATTTTGTATTTTTGTGCTTACATTTTTGGTAATTCTCACTTGTGTTATTTTCGGACTTCAACTCTGCTTATGAAGCAGATGGAAATCTGTATGCACATAAATTCTGTCATGTTTCTGCAAACTGGCCAGAGCTGCTGGTGGTGTATGGCTGGGATCTGCAGGATTCACACTGATGAACATGTGTGTGGTATAGAAACCTTGGATACAGGGGATAGGTTGTCAAGCTTGTATTCAAAGCAGCGTGCATGCAAAAGACCAGGAAAAAAGAATGCAGCAATAAACTCCCTAGCTATCTGTAACTGTTTCAAATTTGGTTTGTAGCATTTCCAATTAATAAAACCATTTATTGCCAACTGCTCATAAATACCACCTCATCTGTACCATTTAATGCATACAGACCAAATGTACAGGAGTTCTGTTTTGCACTGAGTTACAAGACTGAACAGAAGCCAAGGCAGGAAGTGATTATGGCTAAGGAGCTGATGCTGATTGAAAATGTGTGATGCTGTGGAGGAAACATCAGACAATAGAACCTCAGTCAGTTTGGGAACAGATTTAAAAACCAGCACATTAGGATGTAAACAGTGAATAGGACTGGGGCCAGCCTTTCTTCTAACAATCAGGTCATTAGCAGCAGGAGCGTGCAGAATGATTTCCATGATAAAAGTGCAAGTGCAAAACCCATGAACGCGTGTGCTCATCAATGCTGAACGGAAACAGCCTTCTTGCTTTTTGCCTTGTTCCTTCTACAGGTTGTCCTAACTCATCCTGGATACAAGAGTCAGGCGTAAGTGCAGCTTAAATCTAGGAAGTGCAAATGGTCAAGGACTTTGAAAAGAAAGGCTTAAGATTATTTTGTGTAACTATAATAACGTAGGATCACTCTCTGGAATTGCACTTCTGATTTTCAAGACAGCTTCTGTGAAAAGTCATCAGGTCACATTCAATTAAAATTGTCAGGATCCAAGTGGAAAGAGTCTCTGATAAGAAATGGAACAGAGTAATTGTTATCATTTAAGTGATGATCATTATATGGGTGAAGGGGACAGTTTCCTGATTGGTCTAGAGACTAGTTTATGCATCATTTATAACATCCATCAAGTAAGTTTGAGTTTTATTCTGCAACTTCTGATTTCACCATTTTATGGAATGCAGAAAGCAGTAAGAAAGACAAACATTAATATGTTTGTATATATCCATTACATTTATAGATAAGACATGTACAGTGTTTTATAACTACACTGTATGTGTCAACAGTTTTGAGTTTGGTTCTAATTATACTTTTTCTGAGTTTCAACAGCAAAGTACAGATGGCACAAAATGGTCCTTAGCTAAGAGGGAATTACCAGCCTATCTTACTGCTAATGCCACCCTTCAACCCACAGGTGTGCCTAGCAATGCCCTCCATTGTCTTGGGCCTTTAAGCAGCTGAGCATTAGTTATGAAAGTACTGAAAGTACTGAAAGTACTGAAGTTTCCATGTTCCCTGTCATGGGTCATCTGAGCCTTAGTAACTCAATGAAGTGAGAAACTTCTAAGATGACCAAGCTTCCACTACAGGACCCAAAGAGGCCTAATCAGTGATGATAATCTAGACATAGAGAAGTACAGGTGAGTTACAAAAGCCAGTGAGCAATTTCTTTTCCCTGCACTTCTGGTACGTATTTTTATCTGCTTGTTCCTGACTGCATGCCCAGAACATGGACACATCTTGTCTTCTATGTTCAAAATGAAAGTTGTTTTTTCTCACAGTGACTTAGGTCCCAGATGGCAAAATGAAGCTGCAGGATTTTGTTTAGAAATAAAGCTGCAAAGCAATAGAATCATTTAGAAGAGAAGATTAAATTCAGACAACATTTAAAGGATGCCCAAAAAATGATGGGTAAACATTAAACCCTCACCCCCAAATACGTTTTTTTTTTATTAATGGAAGAAGGCTTGGCTTCACTGTGGATACCAAGAAATTAAACAGGTTTTAAAACCCAACTTCTTCAAAATATTAGTGGATTGCTAGGCTACAGACCTGCAACTCTGGAAAATTAGAAGACAGCATAAAACAATTTGAGTAAATACAAAGACATTTTGTTGAGTAGGTTGGTTGAAGAATTGTGTGGAAAAGCGAGCTGAAATGTGCCCCTGTCATTCAGAATTTCATGGTAAATAATTTCTGCTGTGGCTACCTAGCAGCTGTGAAATGACTGTTAGCTTTGTACTGTGTTACTTTTGCCTTGATGTGCTAAAACTCTGTAAGCATGATCCCATTTCATGAAAAGCCATTGCAGAGGAGCATTTGAGTTGGATGGGAACTGTGCATCCATGCCTGCAAAATGGAACGTTGTTGTATGCACAGCATTTTGGTAATACAGCTGGAGGTAAAAGGTGACTTTTCTCTAAGGCTGCAACAGTCAGCACTTCAGTGGCAAGAAGGGGACTGACAGCAGCGTTCACATAGGCATCACAAGTGTTTATAAATGTGAAAGAGGAATTTTTTGTTTACATGGATGCCTAGAGCTCCATTTTACAGAGAGGTACTGCTGTAGATGTCTGGTAATAGGCCTCTGAGGTAGGAACAGATTTTTTACTCTGTTTCTACAGTTGAAAAGAAATGATGAGAAGATAAAAACTGAAAACTGTTATTTGCAATGCACAGCTGTGCTCATAACACCTCACATGGTCCAAATTATCTCAAATAAAGCATGGACTCTGCTCCTTGCTTGTGGAAGTGACTGGCTTTGTGCCAATAGCAGTGATTAAGTAAAAGTAATGATAAATGATCAGTAACTCATCATAGGCAATAAGTAGTAGAATGGTCAGCTGTTACAGTAACTTCAGCTAAAGTACTGCTTAAGCTTCGGGGAGTTCTGGGGTAAAGAGTAACCCTGTGTGTTGTCATGTAATGTGGTAGCACACCACTTTCAGGGTATTGTTTTCAACAAGCACCAAGAATCAGCCATCCACTTTTGAGAACAGATTTTTCACTGCTGAACAAGAAAACAAACAAATATCTTTCAAGTTAATGAACTGACTAGACTTTCTCTTATTGATATGCTAAATGTTAACACTGGCTTTCAGTCTGCTTTGTACAGTGGTCAATAACCTTCACTTCTCACCAAAAGCCAGCAATAAAGAAGCATTGGCCATTGGCTTTTCCAGGCAAATGAAACTTGTAGCTTCTTTGGGTTTTTTAACAGATGGTTTATATCTATATTCAGGTAAGGGTGGTGAGAGGTACCTCCAAGGTAAAGAGAAGATGAAAAGAGTTGGTCAGTATGCTGACAGGATGCCAGACTTATATTCTCTCTGCAAACCATTAATGAGGCAGTTGGAACTGCAGAGGTCAGTAAATTATAAGCAGATCCTGGATATTTCAGAGGCCAAAGTTCACTAAATGTGAGGGTTCTAATAGCACTATTCAAACTGCCTTTAATCAATTGTTCAAACCACTATTCTGCTAACAAATAACAATGAAAAACTAATTATGTTTTGTGGCCACAGTTCAGTGCAACATTTTGAAGACTGGAAAACCCAGAAAACTTCTTATATCATTTGTTGTGAGGAAAAAGCAACTAGCGTAATGAGAGTTCCTGAAACAGAATTATATATTCTGTAAAACTATTACAAAATCTAGTAATTGTATTGCAGCCAGTTATCTGCAAGGGTTTCTAAAATACCTGAGCAAGAAAATTAAGAAACACAGTTGCTTTCCCTTTGGAAAGTGATCAGGAAGTTCCAAAAATTCAATGTCACTATTACAGTGCAACCTAAAGAAAGCATTACTAAAGATGTGCACTGCTTCCCCTATCCACTGAATTACTCACACAATCATAGGTTACCAGACTGGCATGGCATTATTGTCCCCTTTACAAACCTGTGCTAACTTCTCCCCATCACATTTTTGTCCCTACCATCATCAAAAATGGCATTCCAGGAGAATGAACTCCATCACCTTCCCAGGCAGTGAGACGAGGCTGACTGGCCTGTAGTTCCCCAGCTCCTCTGTCTTGCCCTTCTTGAAGACTGGAAAAATATTTCCAGTCTTCCAGGCCTCAGCAGCCTCCCCTGACTGCCTTAGCCCATTCTCACTGGGAAACTGGGACACTGGAGATGGACTTTCAAGAGGAGTGCACTTCTCTTTAGCCCTGTACCCCCCTGCCTACACTGACTTTCTGTTCTGCCACTCCACCACCAAGCGACTGCAGCAGCCTGCTACGAACACACTTTAAAACAGGTCCCTGTTTGTCCCAATGTCAAGCAGAAGTAAAGGCCCAGAGGCCATCTGCTTTCTGGGTGGAAAGTCTTGAAAGCAGGCTGGAGAAATTTCCTAACATGTTTTTCGGGCTACAGCTGGGTCAGCTCCCCACAGGCTCCAAACCAGTGGGATGTGCCTGCTTTCATGGCTGCCAGAAGCTCACCCAGCACCTTTTCCTTCTGTGCAGAGCCCAAGCAGGATTGCTCTAAAATACAGAAAGAGTCTGGGATACAATAATTAGTACTAGCTCGGCTCGAGCCCATGTTTTTGATACAACTGTGCTTCAAGTCCCCTGCAGGAGAGGGACACATTTGCCTGGCCTCTGGCTGTTAAGATCTGAGTGATTATTAAAATGATTGGAGAAGCCTCTGCCTGACTAAAGGTGCAATCAAGACCATATACCAAAGGCCTTAGTATAGATTTTTACTTAACAGTAAATGTGAGGTAGAGAGAGGTAGGAGAAAGGCAAGTGGAGAGAGAGAGAGGGAGAGAAGGTGCTGCTGGCTACCTGGGTCTTGGAGGTGCCGCGACTGTCCCTGGTAGAAGCACCTTTAAAAAGGCCCCCTGGCACTCCAGAGTGGGGGGAGAGTGATTTGGCTCCTTGTGAGAAGCTGATAAGGCAGCTTCACTTCAAGGGAAGGTCAGGCAACACAGGGAAGGATCACACGAGGTGGGAAGGATCACACGAGGTGGGTTCTTCTTTTCCTCAATCTTCTTTACTGGAGAGCTCTAAGGTCCGAAGAGCCAGGTTTGAAGAAGAACCCAGAGGCTCAGGAGAGCTCAGCCTTTATTCACAACTGAGGGCAGGGCTAAGAACTGGGACCAATAACAATTTGACACAATGTAACTAACACATGTAACTACAAACCCGGGAAGAACAATCTGCATGTGGAGAGCAAAGGCTCTAGGGCTGATCACTTTACTGGCCCTAACTGCAAGGCTCTTTCTCCAGGAGACTCCCTGGGGTGAGGTTGGCTACACTGCAACACTCTGTGGGCTGTAGGACTCTCTGTGTCTGAGAAGCCTCGCACATCACCCTCCTCTCCATGGGAGAGCAGTGTCACCTGGGGTGGCTCTAAGGGCTACCACAAGAAGGGAGAAACTGAGAAACAGAATAAACATCAGAAATATCACCACCCCATAGGTTCCAATGACAGCCTGTTGGTTCTTGTCTTGCAGGTGGTTGCAGTCCTGTTGATGGGGTGGTGGCAGACTCTATCCATCAAGTGGGGAGGAAAGAATCCACAAAACACCAGGTCCATAAGGTTTATATTATGCTGAGGCTAGGTGGAAACACCCCCTGTAATTCCCCTGGACCATGTATTACTGGATCATGGGACATTCCATGAGTCTTGACATCTTCTAAGGTGTTGCAGCTGTCTCTCACCCAGTATAGCTCAATCAGTCATAGCCCATCAGCCCAGATTAACACCTTCATCCTCTGGTACTTCAGAGGGGAGTTCTCACAGCTGAGCCACTAGGTAAGGGAAGATACTGGCATGGTAAGAAGGACTATCCCACTTTACAGGATTTGCCTCTTTTCAGCCTCTTCCCTTATCTGGAAACCCAGTTTGTAACCTCAGGTGTGCACACCCACCTGCACTGGGGAGGCCACTCTGTGCATCATTAGCCAAGCACCCAGCTGACTGTTTGAGTCACTCGTCTGTAGCAGGCCAGTCTCTCACAGGGGGGCAGGCAAGGTGCACCTGTGAGCACAGGAGAACTCTGGAAAACTCTATGAGCAAGGAAGGGGTGGAAAGCAGTGTCAAGAAGAGGAACAATACAACAAAGCCATATTCTAGATTGCAAAGTTTATTAAATATCAAGTTCAATTAAATACAGTGTAATAGCTTCACAAAAATGTATTCATATAAAAAGGAAGAGTGTCACAGCAGCATTTAATGCTTTTCTCACTATCTGTTAACTCCTTAAAATAGTGGGTAAGACCCTAAAATTCTTTCAGTCTTGATTCATCTCAGTACAATCATTCTTACTTTTCCAGAACTGGGACTTTGTTCTATGCTCTGCTGGTGACTTTTGCAGATGGGAAATGACAACTCACATATTAATTAAAAACTCGTAACTCCCTGACATAAGTAAAACTGGTTATATGGTTCCTATCAATTTTCTGCCACATCTGGGCTACAGATACCACATCATCAGCTGCTAGCAGCAACAAAAAGATTGGGTATCCTAGCACACAAGTTCTGGAGAGTACTGAGGAAAGTTGATAATATTAATGTTCCCTTTTTCCCCTCCCACTGGAAGTGTTTTCAGGTGTACTGTATGTGCTCAAATGAGAGCTGCAAAAGTCTGAAGCTGCAGAAATTTTTAATATAGAAATGAACACCAATACTGTGAGAGGTACTGAGTTTGAATCCCTCATGATATTCAAGTGTATTGTGACAGTGACTGATCATGAGGCCAGGTTGCCCATGTAGGCTTTTGAGTCTCCATTTTTGAAGCAATTCAAAAACCAACACAGATCTGAGAAACTAGCTAAAGGTGGAGCAAGAGGCAAGAACAAATAGCCTCCAGAAGTCCCTTCCAACTTCACTCATTCTGTGGTACAAAATAAAAATACCAAAAAGACCATAAAACAGATCTTGGCACTACCACACACTCACAGTCATTTTAAACCTATGTCACATAAAGTGACAACAATGTAAAGTGCCCTCTTCTCCAGCTTGAACACCACTATAAGTTAATTAGCAGCAATTAGTCACTGCATCAGGACTGAAGCACTGGGCTCAAAGCACATCAAATGATGTCCTAAGCACTGAAATAGCACTGGAGAACTTACAAACACATTGAGTGTGAAAGGATTAAACAGAACAAAGGGAATGCTTTTGTTAAAACACAGAACATGAGTAAACCAACATAATGCAGCTACTGTAAGAGGAAACATCTCTGATAGTTTTGTCAAGCTCAAGAATCCAGATCAGTGAATCTGCTGGTCAGAAAAAACAGCTGTGGTTCTTACTATGAGTGAAAAAAAAGCCAGCTAGGCAGAAAAAAACCAACAAATGAGCGCACTGTCTTGACATCCATTTAATAGAGTTCATATTCAGACTGCAATGAATAAGGTTTCACATCTGAGGCAGGGAGAAGGGAAACCATAGATGCTCTATAAAAGCAAAAAATGTCCAGAGCCTTTCCACAACATTTCATTCAAATCATGTAATTTTTAGTTAAAACATCACGGTACTCCTCTATTGCTCTGCAAACGGGATCCTGGTCCACATTAAGGTTTTTTGAAGATCCAGCACATCCAGTTTCAAGTTCAGCAGTGGCTGGGGGGAAATGACACAAGATTCCTAATGTCACTTTTAAAGCAGAAAGGGAGAAATAATGCACTAAAAGAACATTTTACATGACATAAGAGTCTGCCATCCTGAAGGAGACTTTAAAATTTCCAAGGACACCTAACAAGGGAAGAGCTGGGCACAAAAGAAGAAAGACATTTTGTGCACATTTGCTTATGTGCATACATACACAACAATACAACAGCATTTCTAAAGCCAGTGACAGACATTCCAGAGGCTACACTCGACTCCAGTGGCCCTTAACAGGGCAGGTGGATTTCCTCTTTGGACGCCTGGCCTCAAATCGCAGAGCGTGTGTCATGCTCCATGCTGCAGGCACTGAACTCATGTTTGCCTAAACACTACTGAACAACCTCCTCCTAAGGAAATGTTGTCTTTTATTCCTGATCATGTTCTTCTCACTTACTCAAAACAAGACTGCAACACCTAAGCTGCAAAGACAAGCCATGAATCATAGCAAGAAAAATCAAAATCTAACAGCAGAGAACATGGACAGTATGGTTCAGTACTGAATGCAATCCACATACAGGGAAGGAAGGGATGGCTGAAGTCTATCAAGATCTATAAAAATCTGGGGGCTTCTTTGATGTTTTTGCTGGAGATTACCTCTAGTGAAGGGCAACTTCATCTTAAACCAAGTGTTTCTCTTTTAGGCAGTGGGTGAATTTTCTTTTTGCTTGTTTTTTTTTCTAGGCAAGTGCATAACATTCAATATTTCGGGAAGCAGGAATGTTTCACATTCAAGTCTAAAGTGGAGAGCTAGCAGAAAGTAATCTCTGTGCTTAGTAGAGGAAGTTGAAAAGAATGGCTTGAAAGTTCTCAAGACGTAGAAACAGTCACCTTTTTCCTTAAAAACACTCTTAATGTAATGACACATTACCTTCTTTCAGCTCCTTAGTGATTTTGTCATCCAGTTCCTGTCGTACCTAGAATTATACATCAAATATACAGTTAAGATATAATATGACCCAAATGTAACTTAAAATTCCTAAAACATTCTTACACCCCATGGACAATGTGACAAAACCTAAAAATATCATCCCAAATGGAGATGATGGCCAAGAAGATGTCAAAGGTCTTGGACCACGTGAGCTAAGGTGGAAAGGCTGAGAGAGCAGTGACTGCTTCTTTCCTGGAGTAGACAAAACTCAGATGACCTTGTCTGTGTGTATTAACCATCAGAGGGCTGGAGTAGCAGAAATAGAGCCAAACTCTTCTCAGTGGTGCCAAAAGAACAACTCCCCCAAGCCTCAAGTTTTTTTCAAGTGTGGACAGATCCTGGAGAAAAGGGACCCCTCCAGGACATGAAATGAGACATGGATAGTGGAAGGAAGCAGGTAATCTAAGGCCTAGACCAAAAGAGGACCTAAAGCAGGACTAATGCTAAGCAAAGCTGTCGTAGTTGAGCTGTTGGACTTTTCCCAGTTTCTGAAGCCTTCACAATGACCAGAAGGTCCCCAGGACCCTCTGCAACATGTGCAGCTGAATCAAAAGAAGAAAAAGGTCTTGTTTGCCTCTTAGTTATTCCAGTAACCTTTTTGTGATTCTCCTCCCCACCCGAGGAAAGAGACTTAGGTGGAAGTAAGTCCAACACGTGCATTTCTCTGAAAAGGAATGAAAAGGCCTTTGAATGAAAATACACCTTTGAGGACTCTGCCAGTGTGTTCTGCTGTCCTGGCCTCCAGCCCTCTGGAGAAGGGATGAAGTACCAAGGCCTGAACAACAGGCCCAGAGCCAAAGCTGACCTATAGATGAACCTTCCAATCAAATGTTATCAATATATATTTGCTCATTAACGAAGTATTTTTCTGTGTGTACATTTCTTGTCAGAACATGTATTTACCTTTCTGCATCTAGAAACTGGATGAGGCCATATCTGGCCTAAACTGGGGGTTATAGGATCAGACAACTCCCTTCGTTCCTCCTTGAGCCCTGGCCAGGCTTTTGGAGAAAGCCAGCAGGAGAATGAAATGACACATTATGTCAGCTTGTTAGTTTACAGTTAGTTAGTATAAAAGCTGGTTTTTGCTACTGTCAAAGCAAATTTGGGGGAGCCTGGTGGCCTGCAAGGTGGATGTACCACAGGAGTTCCCAACTGCCTTGGTTCTCCATTGCTTCACTGTGACACCTTCCCCCCACAGCTGAGGTGTCTTGGACTTGGCTGATGACAAAGTATTGGAGTAATTGGTGATGCATTTTTCTTTATCACTATAGGCATTCTTTCACAGTAATCATTAGGTGCATTGCTTAGCTTGTCCTTTATAATTCTTTGCTAACGATTACATGAATATAAACTGTATTGTATTTGCTTAGCTTAGCATATCCTTCCAGAATTCTCTGCAGTTTACTATTACAGTAAATTCCACTTTCCTAAAGTCAGTGTCTGTGTCCTCAGCAGGCACTTCTCACTGCTTACCTCTTCAGGCAGTAACATACTGGGCCAGAGAGTAAGTTGGATCTTCTAAGACTGCCTGAGATGATATTCAGGGTCTAGGAACTCAACTTCAGAGCAGTACTGCTACTGCACACACAACCAACCACTGTTGCTACCCAGAACCTTTTGATTGTCAGAACAGGCTAGGGCAGTAAAGAGCCTTCTCTAGTTTAACCAAATTCTATTAGAAGAGATGGAACCCATGCATATGGCACCAACATACAGAAACTGAACTACCACACAAGCCGTAACTTCACAAAGACAAAAAGCACAAAAGTACTTGGCAGCAGTTACTCATTCACTCAGAGAAACCAGCAACTCCACAGCAGTTCCAGCTTTAGGCCAATGTGAAAGCATCAGCAAGTTTGAACCAAAACCTAGCAGCATAAATAGACCAAACATTCCCAGTAACACGCAAGGTTAAACAGTGCAGGCTACAAACCTTGTCACATATCTGGCTGCAGGGAGAAAGAGAGGATTTTTGATTAAGGAGATGAAGAAGAAAGAAAAAGAGCCATAAGTTCAAAGGTCTTCTGTGAGACACAAGCACATAGCCTACATGTACAGGAGGCAAGGAAAAAAGCTCACAATGGAAAGACCACTAAAATACAAGAGGACAGTTGAAAAATGAAAGCAGAAAAGGAACTGAAGTTGAGAGAGAGAGCACAGAGGGGCAACATTCCCTTTCTCACATTACATAGGGAAACTGGTTTCATAAATGCACTAATTCCCACTGGCTGCAGCTAGCAGAGTTCACTATTCTTTTCCATGTCAAGACACCCACAGTCATTTGCAGCAGCCTTTGGCACAGCTGTTGGAAAGGAAGCTTGACAGTTTGTAAATATAACAAGTGGCTTTGAGTCCCCAAACCTTCTTGCAGCACTTGCAGCAGACAGACATTCCCTGCCTTGGGCTATGCACTATGTTTCCATATTGCAGTACACAGACCACTAACAGTACTTCCTACTTATGACTCAGAGAGGAAAGACCAGGTTTTAAGACTTTCCTGAACACACTGAACACTGAGATACTGGAGGCTACAGGTGGTGCCATGACAGTCTCAGTTGTTCCCTAATTGGTGATTTCAGGAAGACTTATCACAAGAGAACATACAGCACAATTTAGTGTGAGGGAGGATAAATTCACAGCAGGAAATCTGAGTCCCAGACACCAGCCTTCTGCTTTGACTGAGAGAAATCTGGCATGCTGAGATTTCCATCTTTCTCTTGAGAGAACCTGGTTACCTATAAGAAATAGGTAAGTTTTCTGTAGATTTAGGAGTTGTTTGACTTGCCCTTATTCAAGGAAGAAAAAGAGTTTGATACGGTATGAGTGTTCAAAAGAAATCATATGATGACAAACTGTGTATAGTGAGAGTAAATTATCCTTAGCTCCTCTGGTGACAACAAACTACAAGGTTGTGATCAAGAGCAGAGAGAACTTCAAGGAACAAAGTCCTACCAACAAAATTGCAATAGGAAGGAAAAATGTTAGTGTAGAAGAAAACCCCCAAATTAAGAAGCAAATCCCCTCTGGACATCTGCAACTGCAGACTGGGAAAATGTCATACAGTATTGTTCAACAACTTCCTTGAGAGTATGCTCAAAGCTGTGAGACACACTTGTTCTGGAAAGAAATTGTGGCTTCTGTTGAAGTCAGGACACTGAGAGGGAACAGCATCACTATTCTCAGATCTACTGCAGACTTGTCTTGGAATCAGCTCAAATGTTTTTCACAAGTGGATTTGGAAGCATTTTTCACAAAACATTGAAGAGGCCAATATAGCAGTTTGAACTATACATCTGTATTTATTAACAGCTGTATAAAACAATGAGCCATGAAATAGCCTGGAGAAATATTTAATTTCTGTAATTAAATTTCCCTACTTAAGGGAGGGCAGCAAACCTGTCAGGAAAGCACTACCTGAAAACCATTGCTGTAATTGAGTTTTAAGAAGCACCGAGTACTCCCCACTTTCTCTCCCTTCACTGTCGGTTTTTCTCATTCTTCTCCAAAAAAGGAACAACTGTTAAGCCTTTCCTTTTAACCTAGGGCAGGTTTTTTTTTTTCCAGAAGAGGAATGTTTTCCTCTTCTGCCTTTTTCTTAACATCTTGCTCTCATCTCTCTGTCCTTTCTTGCCCTCTCTTGTTCTGGGCTCCCTATCCTTCCTGGTCTCCTCTTTGTTTCCCTTTCACAGTGGGTCCCTGGATTTTCCTTCCTTTCTAGTGCTTGTATGCAGAATAGACACAGATGACACAGTACTAACGACCTCACGAGTTCTTCCAGTACTGTCTGTCCACCTCTCTGCCCTCAAAAGAGTCTTCACAGCTACATAGAGAAGTTCATCTCTGTAACTGCCACAGCTACTCATTTCCTATGCTGCTTTGGCCCCATTTGTTCTCTTGGCTTTCTTTTTGTAGAACAGGTGCTCTATGTAGACACATGGTTTAAACGGTTATTTCCAACAAGGGAGACCACCAAACTGAGATGAACAAATACTTGTTACATTCCCTGGATAACAGAATACAGTGACTCAACGGAGAAGCTGAGCCATGCCTTAATCCCATATTAAGTGGGTCTCCCACTGATTACAACTATTGGTGTGGGGTTTTTATGGTGTTCAGCATTCTGTGAGGGATGTGCTATCACACTGACTGCTAATTACAGGGCATACTTGGACCAGAGCTATTGCAGAGGTTGCAGCATTGCTGCAAAATCAGAAAGCTGTGAAGACTTGCCAAAGAGGAGGTAATTTTACTGTTTCATGAAATAACACATGGCAGGAACTACAAGAACAAGTATCTCCTATGTATAGTAATGTTCTGCACTGAAGTGTATGAGCAAAGTTAAGCCATCTGATTCATATCAGTCTATTTTTGAAGCATCCTTTTGTTGGTATTAACATACTAAAGCACGTTCTGTGAAAAAACTGCTGGAGTGAAGATCAAGGAAGAAGAAAAAGGTGTCTCAGTCAAGTCTGACTGGATTTGTCACTCAGTGTGATGTTAGCATTTTAAACAGGTTAGCCAAACCATACATTCGAATTTCATGTTGAACTTAGCTGGGAACTCTCTATGCCACAGCACTCCTTGTCTCAGTTTCTCTTGTAAAAGAATATTATGACACAGTTCACTGCTTTGACTTAAAATACTTCATGGCCTTTGACCCTCTTGAAAAGTTTTACAACCCTGATGACCAGAAGTCTTCAGTCTTACAATGTACAGCTGTGCACTGTTCTGAGGAGTAGCAGTTGCTTTGACCTACTAGACAGTATGACATGGAACAATAAATGGATTTTAACTTCAGGCTAAAAAGGGAGAACCTTGCATACAGCTACTCTTCAGCAGTCAAGAATGATATTTCAAAAAGCTTACCTTGGCCACAAAGGCTGCAACCCTGTTTCTTGAGGATAATGTATTCTCAGTTGGGCTGAGGAAGCTTCCTCCTAGACTGAGACTTCTACTCAGTCCTAAATTGTTGCCAAGATGTCCCAGTGCAGGTGAATATAGAACTGGAGTTGCAGCCAGACCTCCACTGACAATGCTGCTTGTGATTAATGATTTGCTTTTATGGCGCTCCCGGAGGAGCTTAGCATTGGCTTCTTCAAGTCTCTCATTAGCTCTGAAACATTCAGAAGCACACAAACAATTATGTCTGGTAGTAACACTTTCCCAAAGTTACTCTCCAGGTCCTTGACTATTGTTTGACTTCTGAGATTAAGAGCCTCCAAAAATAGTACATCATTTGACCTGAGCTTGTTTGGAGGGCCTGCTTCTAAGATGTCACACTAGGTGCAAGGAGCAGCAAGCGTCACCAAGGCTTAGGACTGCTCATCATGAGGCTTCAAAGCCTTTTGTGAAAGCCTTGTGTTTGCATAGCTTCTTCTGGAAGGTACGTCAGCTTCCCAAGGAAAGCTCAAAGCTCAGAGCCACTGCTTAAACAGAAGCCAAAAAAGATCTTCTATTTACTTCTATTTTTTCCTCACAAAACAGAAATCCATTCTCTGAGAGGCCTACACTTATTCAAACAATAAAAGACATGACTTTCATTGTCTCTTTTGTACAGAGGATGAGATTACAGAGAATGGCAAAAAAAGCTGCCAGTTAAAACAACATCAACTTGAAAAGTATCTTGTTAATGTCATGATGAGTTGTGTTCCTGCTGAAACACTAAAGAGAAATGAAGGCCTGCTGGACAGGAAGCGTCTTAAGGTACTATCCCACAAATAGGCCATCATAGGCTTTCAATGCTGGCCAGGTGCAGAAGAGGAATTAACAAAAAATATGCATGAGGAAAAAGGATTCTGTTATTACCAGTCCAAAAAAAGCATAGACTTACCTTTCCAGTTTCTTTGCTAGGCATCGTCTAGCTTTCACTTCCTCCAGATACAGCTCCTTGTACTTTTCCATTTCTGCCTGCGCACATTCTTTTGGAAAAGTATTCTCTTGTTGAGTATTTTTTATCTTGTCCAATTCACATTCAAGATCTCTAATTCTCTCTTTTAGCTGGTTTCTCAGAGAAGCATGATGACTTGCTCTGATGTGTTCTAGTCTGTCCTGGGAGGCTGCCTGTGCCTGAGGGAGACAGTGCACCTTCAACCACCACAAAGAAACAGAGAACTCTCCCCACCTGTCAATTGCATGTACCCAGGGTCATGGGCCCAGCTTAGCTCAGAGAGACAGCTGTGCCTCCTCACTATCATCAGCATCAAGGCAGAACCCTGGAGCCACCACCAGGGTAAATAATACTTTTCACTCAGGACGAAGCCCAGATCAGCACCACTATGCAAAGCAACTAAGGAAAGGGCATTTTGTCTGTAGGACAGGGCATGGAGAACAGGATTCCTCAAAGACCTTAGCAGGATGCCTCACCTCCTCCCAATCCCCACACCTGCAACTTTTGTCACTTCTTTTCTGAGCACTCTCCCCCATACAAGGGAAAAACCAGACCCTGTAGGTCTGGCTGTAACAGCTGGAAGGTGCAAAACCTCTTCAAGCATGAACAGTGAGAATCAGACCAGTGGACAAAAACAGCCCCAAGCACTGCAAAATGGAAACCTACCTTGGGCAAGCTTTTGATTCAGGGATGTGCCAGCACATTACACACCATAAGGGCACTCCTGGCAACCATATGCCATTCTCCCACTGCCCTTCAGCACAGACACAAGCACAGTGCTAACACACAGAATCGGGCACCCAAAGCAAAACACTAAAAAATGGTGGCCCCAACCAAAGTCTATAGAGTGCCTACATATACACATCAGAAAATCACTCACTTGTAAAAACAGATTGACTTCTTGTAGTTTTTGTCTTATTTCTTGGCCTGCTCGTTCATCAACCTCTCTTTTATACTGTTCTATTTGGCTGTGATCCACCATGTTAGTGTCCAAGCGATGTTGGAGTTTTGCCACCTCTTCTTTCAGCTGGCATTTGCTCTTCTCCAGTTTTTCACAGTTCCCATGCAGGGTAGATAGCTCTTCTCGCAAATCCTGCTTTTGTGCTTCCAGCTGCATGCTTTTTTTAGACTCCATGTCCAGCTGCTGGGAAAGTTCAGCAACCTGTACATGGGAAAAAATAAAACTCAGAGGCATCTAAAGGCAGTGAATTCTGTTAAAATCACTAAAGGAGTTGTCCATGGAGACTGTATTTATCATCTGCATACTCAGTATAAGAAACTTAATGTAACTGGGCTCTTCTTTTCCAACAAGATCAGCCTTCACATCATTTATCATAGGATGGGAACCTGAGGAATCCTTTTGCATTTCTTCATGCAAAAAGGCTATTAGCTTCTGGACCAAAAATGAGTCACTGCAAAGGAGTAACTGATTCTACAATGATGCCTTCTAAAGACAAGTGTAACTCTGAAATGCGACTTCTCTAGCAACGAATCTGAGCAACGAGAGGAGAAGTATATAAAGTTTATGTGCTACTACTGGACAGCCAGAGCAACCTCAAAAACATCTCCAGCAACAATACTTCTGGGTCCCCATACCAAGATGGGCTGAAACAGCTACCAGTGAGCAGTAAGTTATAGCACTTTTCCAATGTCACCTCTCCTCATCATACCCTGCACCAACAACACCTTTCAGAAAAGGGAAGTCCCAACTGCCTCTGGCTGAACTCATGCCCGAGACAGGGCTCAAGGCTTGTTCTTGCTGTGTGAACAACAGCAGTGTTCCTCCCCTCTCTTCCAGAGAAGGAACCCGTCTGTCAGACCAGGCTGATGCTGCCACAGCCTCACAGTGTGGCCAGGCCTGAGCTGAGGCCTGCTGCTGTCAGCCCTGATCCTCATCCATGGACATGACATCCTGATAGGATGGAGAACTGCCCGTCCCTAAGGCCCACCCTGAGGATCTGCACTCTTGGCTGACCCTGCCTGCTGTCACCGGACCTGTTCTGTTCTTCTTGATGAGTGCCTGTGGGACAGCCCCCTGGCCCATGAGGTCACACACCCTGCCAGCCTTGCTGCCACTCTTGGCTTGCCCTCCCTCTGCATGACAGCCTGCCCTTCCTGTGCCATTGCAGATGCTGCTTTGCACTTAAGGACTGCATATTTACCCATAATGACAGCTACATCAGTATTAGTCATAGTCACCTGCCTCTCTAACTGTAGAAAAAGCATTGAGAGACATCAATCAAGTCTAAAATACAGCCAAGGAAAGAAAATCATCAACATGACAAGAAATACAGGGAAAGCTTCACACAGGTTTGAAAAGTAACACCACAACTAAACAAACCCCAAATTAAGCAGAGCTCACCTTTGTTCTCAATCTATCAACCTCACTGACCATTTCAGAGTATCTGCTCTTCATTTCTCCCTTCAGATTAAGCTGGGACTCCATTTCTCTCTCCTCATACACCCTTATTTTCTTCGTAGCTCTACTGAGAAGTCTCTTCATCCTAAACAGTAAATCAGTTTGGAAAACAATGAAACACAGGAATATGCCACCTTTCCCATATGCTCTCAAGTAAGGAGTGCAGACATAGCTTTCTTCATCTTTAACACACTTAACAGTACCAGGTATTGCTGAGAAAAAACCGGCTCTTCCTGTGCCACAAATCACCGAGCGCATCCAAATTTCAGCTGAGAAGATGAATTGAGAATGTCCTTCCCCACCCTTGGAGAACTGCAGGGCAACTTGGACTGGCAATTCCTTTTGCAGCTATAAGTAAGTATAGGCTCATGCATAGATGTACCTTGCAGGAACTAACATGAGACTTCAGTTTGCTCACAAAGTATCTATACCTATTCTTACATTACAGTTCAATAAAACTGGACTCCTGTTCAGGGATATCTCTTCACCATATTAAAAAGCCATACCTCTTGAAGTCTTTCTGCAGTTCTAAGTTTCTTCGCATTTCTTGGTCCAGACGGAGTTCAACTGGGCGTTTTAACTCGATCAGTTTCTTCACCTTCTTTCTTTCACTCTCACACTTTCAAAACAGAAAAGACATGACACACACAAAATGTAAGAACAACAGCTACATGCAATATGTGTCTCTAGAGCTCTCCACAGAGAAGCTGCAGTCCATCTCCATCTGTTAGCCAGGTTTCACAGCAAACTGGCTAATATTGAAGAACAAAAATAGATGCCTTCACTGAAGCAAAGGTGGAAAAGATGCTGGACTACTTTCAAAAGTTCTCAACTCATAGCAAGAATTATGTAGGTATGCCTATCATGGGAGAATACAAATCAATCTAAAATTTTTACAGGATCTTTTTCCATCAGCAGGCAGAGGAATTTGATCTTTGGGAATTTTTCCAATACACTATTCCCTTCCATCTCTTCTTTGTGGTTACTTATGTGCTAGTTGCTTTGTACTTCCTTTATTCCTCTACTGATGAGGAGGGAAAGAGTGCCCCTTTGAAACTGTCAGTCATTTCTTGTTTCCCAAGCACTAGTTCATTTCCCCAGATTTCCATCAGTATGTTTCTCTGCAAGGCTTTTAAGCATCCACTACCCTGAAAACATGCTGCTGCTCCTCCATGCACTGCACTGGAAAAATGAAATACTTCAACCCTGCCCAGAAAACAAGGGGTCAGAAGATGGCTAGAAGGAATCCAAGAAAGAATGGGGAACTGCAGTGCTTGATGTGCTCAACTGATGCAAACCATACCGGGAACTCTTTCAAAGAGAATCACACCAGAACTTAACACAACATATCCAGGTAGCTTTCATTTGCTTCCTGGATGATCCACAGATCACAACATATCCAGAGGCTGAATGGCAGGGGTAATTAAAAAATGCTCTCTATGTAAGAACTCGACCAAAAGGTTAATGTGGTTCTCTCAGGTACTGGCTTAGGTCTCTGGAGAACTTTCTGGATTTACCTGTTCAAAGAGGTCTGCCTTCTCCCTGTCAAGTTGAGCAACACGCTCTTCGAGGTTGGATCTTGACTTAAACTGCTCTTCCCACATGTTCTGCAATTCCTTTGATGTCAGAGCCAGCACATTCTGCTTTTGCACCTGTAAAAGCAACAGAGGCAGAAGAAGAAACTAAGGTGACTGTAAAGAAAACACTGCAACAGAAAGCTGTAACTTAAATGGAAACTCTCTCCTCTCCCCATCCAATGTCTATGGTTAATGTTAATGTGGAATGTAAAACACAGCTTGGGAAACATAACCAAGAAGAGAAATTGAAGAAGGCAAAAAGAATGAATGCTCTAAGGGTGGTGAGATGAGGTTGAACTTTGGGGAATAACAAACATACACACAAAATCACCCTGTAGCTTTCTTCCAAAGGTTCTCCAGAGTTCATGACATACTTTCTAATGTATTCATTTCTAGTTCCCACCACAGAATATACCCTACCCTCATGGCTTCTCCAACAACTGTACATCTCCTGAGAGCACAAAAATGTTGTGAAATTGACTATGGTATTGATGGTTCTATCTAAAGGGACAAAGATTTGCCTAACAGATGCATTTGAGTTGAACAGAACTTGCTGATTCAGTTCAAATACAAAGACTGGAAGTTGACTAGATGCTTTTAGTGGCATTTTTTAAGGAAAAGGTAACTACAAAATCAAAAAAGAAAAATCAAGAGATGTTTACTGGCTACAGAAAGTGACAAAACACCCAGCACAAACTCTCAGATAAAAAAAGTCCTTAGGGTGTATGACTTTCTCAAGTCCTCACAGAGGAGGTAAAACACTGGGTCTCAAGACCTCAAAACCTGACATGGCCTCAAGACTAGCTCTGACAAAATTCCAAAGATAATGTGGATCTGTCAAGTCTGGTCACATCTCTGAGCTTTCAACCACAGATCTCCATGCTGTCCACAACATCCACTCTATCAGTCATCTGCTATGGCTTAACCCTGGTAGGCAGCTGAGCATTACACAGCCACTTGCTAACTCCCTGCAGGCGAGATGGGCAAGAGAATTCATCAGATAAATCACACTGATGAACACAACTATCTTGCACACCACAACACATACAAAACACAGCAGTAGGAAAATGAGGAAATTAACTGCCTTTTCGCTTGAGAGTGCCTTGACCTAAAACCAAATGGGTATTTAACAGCCCACATGATCTTTCCATCAATTGATCAAATGATCTTTTTAACTTACACAGCCCACATGATCTTTCCATCAATCACAAAAAATTCAAAGATTAAAACAGTCATCAACAGAAGCCTGTCATGTACCTGCTTGTGGTGGTCCTCTGCAGCTGCCTGGGCTGTCTGCAAGCTCATTATCATGTCTTCCAGGCGGTTATGAACCTACAGAAGCATTACAGGAAGCAAGAAGGCATAGTATGACTTTCTAGATTGAAGGAACACCTCAGTGACAGAAGTAAGTACTACACAGAACCTCTTCACCTCTTTATTCGTACACTATGTACACCCAGCAACAATGATCAAAACAGCCCTGGTTTGTTGCCACTGTAAAATTGTTAGCAACCAACACCTCTGTCATTTGGTGCAGAGAGAGAGAGGATCATGTGAGATATAAAGAATGTTCAGTGAAAACAGGCAGGAGTAGCTTTTCTCATCACCAGTAAACCTGAAAATCACGCTCTATTAATCTAAGCAGAAGGATTTGTGACTGCCTTCCCATTGCTCTTGTCAGTATCAGTACATAAAAAACTTTAACTATCATAGGTAGTGAATTTCAAAATACCTCCAGCTATAATTGGCAACTACAGCTGCAACAAGAACCCTAGTTCACTGGCTACAATACAAAAAACAACAAAAATATCTCTTAATTCAGGCCACAGAGGTTAGCACCTTATCTGAGCTAGAATTAACCAATTAACCTTGGTAAATTCCAAGGCTCACACTGGGTACTACAAGCAGTCCTCTCCACTGTTTCATGAGAACAGCAAGTAGCCAAAGGAAAAGTAATTCTGCACAGCAAAATCTCTGGGATGTGTAGTTTTTGTTTCAGTCTGATGATGTCAGCCAGGCCTCTGACATAAAGGGCTTGGCACCAATATACCCTGTGAATTCCCACTAGTTAACTTGATGAATACCATAAATGAAACACACTGCAGTCTCCAAAGCAGCATCTGGTGTTATGAAGGGTCTAAGGCAGACAATAGCTACACCAGTGTATTGCTGTCAAATCCTTACCTTCTAGAGTGTTATGTTTGACTTGCTATAGCATGGGGAAATTTTCAAAATTGGATGGCTGGGAAGTAGAGCAGGCTACTTTCTGAGCATCCTCTATTCAGCAGAATGCAGGAACTGAGCTCCCCTTGGCTCTCCAGGAAAACCTCACCATAAAATTTCCCCACAGAAATAGGTAACTAGGCTCAGGAGTCACTAAAGGGGAAATTCATGAGCAGCTTACTGAGGCAGAGGCTTGCAGGTCTCTCTGCAGGGCTTCAATCCTGTTGCTTTGTTGCTGGACAGTGGCTTCCAATCTGGTGTTTTCAATTTCAAGGCTTAAAAAGAAATAGAGGTCTTATTATAAAAATCTGCCAGAGCACCAATTCCAAAAGAACAGTGCAAAATAATAAAAACCAAGAACATCCTTTAAGATCTTAATAATGTGCTGTGATGCAACAAGGCTACATATCTATGCCGTGGTTTCCAGCCAACCCCTGCAAGTGACAGATACCTCGCCCCATTGTGTTCTCTTACTGTTGCACGTGTTCCTCCAGCTGCTTTATAGTAGTGCTAGTCTCAGAAGATGCCAATATCTGGTCCTGCAGTTTCTGGGCAGAAGCAGTTGCTTCTCTTTCCTTCTCATCCAAGGCAGTCTTCAAGTCACGAACACAACGCTCCGAATATAGATATTTCTCTTCCACCTCCCGCAACTGTAAGGTCACAGAAAGAATCTGCAGTCATCAGGTGAGCTTTTATACAGAGGAGTCAGCTGCTGCCCAAGGATTCATGTGCCGCAGATATCTGCCCACACCCTCTGCCCAAAGAACTGTAATCATCTCAAGTACTTTCAAAGCTCCTGCTAGCAAATGAACACAAGCTGTGTTCTACAGCGGCCTCTTCCATCCCTCTGCAGATTTCCTAGAGCACAGTTCTAAGCACTGACACTGCTGATCTGACCCTTTTGGTGACTTACAATGTTCCCTGTATTCATTCACTTGTTCCTCTGTGAAAACATGAATTAAGAAGTTCATCTGTCTGTAGTGACTTCACAAGTCCCTCATAAGGATCAGATTTTAAATTATTTTCCTTTTAGAACTCCAAGGCCTCTATACATCCATACCTTGGAAAAAAAAAACTGTGAAAGGTGGTTCCTAACTCAGAAATATCTTTTACTTCCCTTTCTGGAAAAATCACTTAAGGATGGCAAATTATAGCAGGGCCAAAGAAGGGGAAAAATTCAGAGTAAGTTACAAAAGCATTCAGAATTTGATGCATTACCTGGTGACAGGGCAAGGTGGGGGGAGTGGGGGCAAGGGGAAAGCAGAACAGCATAAAAATGTCCAAATATAGCAGTCCAATACTTATACTGTTCTTCAGAAATCAGACAATCTGCTTGGCTAAACCGACGGCAACAGGACATAAATGTAGACACAAATTTATTGTGAACAGCACCTGAGCAAATAAAAAAGTTTGTCTGAGTAAGAGCATAACGTCCGCAATATCCTGTTGAATTTTCTTCCTGGAGTTTGAGGACGACATCCAATCCTACTTTTAATAGCCACCCTAAGATTTATTCATATAATTACAGACATTAAGTACCTTGGTTTTAGCCTTTTCCAATTCCTTTTGCAAGTGCAGCTTGTCTTCCTCCAGGTCACTGCGGTAGCGCGTAGTAACTTCGAGTGAAGCTTCTGACATAGACTGCTTTTTAAGAGCATCAGCAAGTTCCTGCTGCAGCTGTCTGATCATGCCCTAATGAAACAATTAAATGAGCATGAATTAAGTTGTATGAAAATGAAAAATGCCTTTACTTTGACTTAATTGATTATAGAGTTAGACTTGTCTTTTGACTGAACTCAAGTGAAATTGTCTGTCACCGGCAGGCATGTACACAGACAATCACTCCACCTTTCTCAGATGAGCACCCCCAAACTGTCAGCAGCTGTTCCTGACGATTTCTGTTTCCTAATACATAAAATGATCCAAGTATTGTTCTTCTTGAAACCATGCATAAGCACACGCTGCAATCATGGGAATTTCTCTAACATAATCCAAAGAAATCTGTAGTGATGCAAGAGCCATAATCTGACTGCAGATACTACTCTGTTGAGCAAAGGCAGGACCTGGTCTCACCTCATTCTTTGTTCTATTCCTACATTTTACAAATATAATTAAATGAATACCTATATCTAAAAGCTCTGTTTGGATACACTCAAATATGTTGAATCACATGCTCTTAGAGCTGTCTTAATAAGTATGTTTTAGAATAACAACTGCCTTTATACTGACATATTAGGTTTATTAAAACACGGACAGTTCATACAGTTATATAAATGTAGTATTTTCAGAGGAAACCTGTTGTTTTGGTATGAAGACTGCACAGCAATTCACAGATTAAAATGACTGACAGTATTGCTGGAGTTCACTCCCCACACCCACCTTACAGTAACTGACAAAAGAAGAATAAAGCAGTTATCTCACACGTGCCTATATTTATCTCGCTCAAAGATTCCAGACTCGTTAGGAAGAAGGAAGTGTAATTTTAAATCACTATTCAAATCATTAAAGGAGACAAATGTGGGGAGACAGACTGTGGGGAGGCAGAGAGAGTTAGTGCTGAGGGCTGTCTTGACTTTGATATGTTGCAGCTATGTTAATTATCAAAGAGTGGAAACAGTGAGCTAGCTAGGAGGGAGTTCAGTTGGAGTCTACCAGCCGTGCTGTGAGGAGGAAGGGACAGGAGGTGCTGCAAGGGACAGGTGAGGTAAGCTGCTGTACGAGGAACACACAGGGTTAGGCAGCTGGGCTAGGGACAGGAAGGAGCTAGCTGGAACTGCAGAAGGAAGAGTGAAGAACTGAGGTATTGAGTCTACAGACTAGCTCCTGGCATAAATGGACAGACCGTCAGAGCTGTGTAGAGCTGCCCATAGGAGGATACAGAGAAAAGGTATGAAAGACTGCTAGATAACAAGGTCCTGATGCCTGGAGCCCTCTGAAGTTTTTAATGAAGCACTCTCAGTGCAGTGTCTGTCTTGACCTCCACAGCCAAACCGTACACCAGTGTGTTTATATATTGACTTTTATTAGTTCCTATTTTCTAGAAAGTAAGGGAGATTAAACAAAACGGGTAAGGCAATTTTTAAGTCATTACTCTACCTGAAACTGGCCAGAATACTCTATCATTACAGAATACCCTACCTACCCCTAGGAACACAGATCAATGATGCATTCTCCAGGGAGATCCCTCAGAGCCTCCAAAATACTACAAATTAACATCTGGACGTTATAAAACTCTACAATTTTGATAGCAACTTCGGGAGAAGCAATGCTTTTTCTCTGTCGGAACTTAAATTAAGTCCATCTCATACAATTCACTCATCTGCATCTTCATTTCTCAACTGTCTCATACTGGATCATTCTTCCTTTTACATCACTCTTACTTGTGTCATCAGTGCAATACTTAAAATACATAAACCAATTCTACCGGGCAAAAAATGGACTAAGAAAAAGAGATGAAAGAAGTTAGAGAGAAGAATCACCTTGATCAAAGCAGACTTGGATACCTTTTTTCTGCTCTCAGCTCAGATCTGAGCAGTAACATCCCATTTACCAAAACCTTCCACAATTTCAAGAGAAAGACAACAAACCAGAACAAATCATCATTAGCTGGTCCCATGCATATGGCTTAAAACTGATACATTTTAGAAACACAAAATAATTTCAAGAACTGGAAAACTTTAAATTGCTGTAAGTCTGTATTTTACCTCTCTCTCTATTTTGTCAGTCTCATATTTGAAGACTTGTTCTCTTAAATCAACACATTTGACATTTAATTCCTTGTTTCTCTCTTCCACTAGGTAAACTTGCTTTTCAGTATCAGCTCTGAGTTTGTTGAAAATATCATTAAATCGATCTTGCACATCATTCACTACTTTTTCTTTGATGATCCCCTTGTTCTGCAGATCTTCCAGTTGCTGACGGAGCAAAACGTTTTCACTCTGGAGCTGGGCCAATCGCTCCTGCATGGATTCCTGCTTTATTACAAGTTTGTTTACTTGGTCTTTCTCAAGTTGTCGAGCGTGATCATATTCCTTTGCCTGGCACTGGGTTTGACTTAATTCTTTTTGTGTCATTTCTAAAAGCAATGTTTTTTCTCTGAGTGTTTGTCTTA
Organism: Phylloscopus trochilus trochilus; assembly: GCA_016584745.2. Taxonomy (NCBI): domain Eukaryota; kingdom Metazoa; phylum Chordata; class Aves; order Passeriformes; family Phylloscopidae; genus Phylloscopus; species Phylloscopus trochilus. The sequence goes on along the minus strand of WQNJ02000016.1, from coordinate 24,960,720 downwards.
ACTGGTGAAGCTCGTTTTCTAGACTATTAGCTTTGCTTTCAGCTTTACTCAGCTGCTGCGACAAGCTCTTGTTGGCTTCTCGCACATCGGAGAGGTCATGATGGAGCTTGTCCTGCAAGCGAAGCCATTCATCGCGTTCTCTCTGAAACGTTCGTTCCACGTCACTTTTTGAAGACTGGTGACGTTCAAGCTCTTGAACAGCAGTGTTCAAGCGGGAACGGAATGATTCGATTTCTGTCTCTAGCCTGTCTTTGCTTTCTTTTGTCTGCTCAAGTTTGGAAGTCAGCATTGCGGATTCTGTCTTTAGTAAGTTCAGTTGTCCATTGTACTGAAAAACTGTTTGTGTTAAGGCTTCCTCATTCAGCTTAAGTTCTTTTTGGAGATCTTCATTTTTTTCTTTCAAGGTCTCATTTTCCTCTAAATATTTTCCTTCTTCCTCCTGGTGCCTAAGTCTTACTTGATCAAGTTCTACTCTTAGCATGGCAATCTCATCTTGCAGTAACTGATTTTTGTATAACAGATCCTTTTCTCTCTCAGTGTCGGATTCCTGAATGACAGGGAACATGAATAAATATCCAGGTGGGAAATAAATCTACAAAACCATTTCAGCATTAAACTGCATTTTAACATTTCTAACATTGCAACATGACTTCAAAGATGAGAGTGAAATTTCAGGTAAGACATAAACTACTCTATGGACCAGTCCATGTGTCCAATGCAGGCACAGAATGAAAGCGTAACATATCCATAAATAAATATGCCAAATACATAATGCCTTCTTTTCTGTCAACTAGCAACTAAATAATAAAATTGTTTAAAATATTTCAGGTATAAAGGTTATAAAGTGACAGTGCTTTCTTGTGTGTGCATGCCTTAAAACATTCTCTTTTAGATTAATTTATCTGTGTTACCAATCTGGTAAAATCTCTGCTTACCATTCTAAAAAGGGTTATCTTCCTTTTTAAATGTCTTTTTAATACTTCTTTTAGCATTACTGAAAGTTTGCTATACAGCTAAATTAGCTATACAGCTAATTCCTGGAATGCAAGAGTCTTGTATAGCACCTGTTTATTATAACAATTTTTTTTTCATATAAACACCTGTATTTATTGGGCAGCACAGCCAAAAACAAATAATTCTTCCAAGAATTTCACAGTCTTAATAAATTCTTTTCAAGACTTCTTTTTTTTTTAGTAGTGTTCATGATTGCTTATTCTCCTTCAATTATTTTAACTAATATCGAGAGTTTAACTCATTGCTGTTCTTCCTTCATAAAACTTTAATACGTGGAGGTGGAAAAGAACTTCATATTTCAAGTCTGATAAGGGAATAAATAATTTAAAAAACCCCAAGTAATGGGAACATAGAGTGAGTGTCAAACAACTTCCTTCCTGTTCAGTCTGGATGCAGGTAGCTAGGTGTTTCACTGCTAGAAACCTTAAAAACTGATGATAAAATGTGAAGGAAATAAAAACAAGACAGTTCAAAAATGGCATAAATAGTTTTTTCTTTTAGCTTTCTACTTGTACATGCAGTGTAAGTACATACAGCACTGATAACTGCTTTCCAGAACTTTTAAAGACATAAAGGAAAACAGAAGCGGTATTTGCACAGTAAAATTACACTGGTAAACTGTAAATAATCTATCAAGAAGCAGAAAAAAAAATCTAAGTTTTATTATAACTTAGAACAAACATGGTGAAATTTAATTAATTAGAAAAAAAATCTGCTTACATCTGAACTTTTTCCTATAGTTCTTCTTGTCTCTTCTTCTAGTTCCTTTTGTCTCCAAAGGTGGTTGTTCAAAATGCCTTCCTGCAGGGCTCTGGCACTCTTTTCCTGAGAGAGCTGTCTCTGTGTTTCATCACGCTCGTCTTCAACCTACAAGAATACAATTAATTTACTTGCACCTTCAGAAAATCAAAGCTAGCAATATTGTCCCACTCTCCCTTTTATCCTTGTAAACATTTTTGCTTCCCACAGTTACAATAATCCATCCATAAATTTTAATTTTCTTCTGAAAAATCAAGAAGAAATACAGAATGCTTTGTAATAATTTAGAAAAATAACTCAAAGTCAGGCTTTGAAATACAAATAAAAAAAAAGGACAGAGACTACTTGGAAACCAGCTGTTTGCAAAATCTGGCAATAGTTATCCAATGCCTCTTCCATGAAGAAAGTACCTCTTCTTTAGGCATACAACACCAATTAAAAAGAAGCAGAAAATAAGAAAGCAAGTGTTTAAGTTATTATCTAATATACCTGCTTGAAGAGCTTTCTCAGTGTTACTAACTCCATTTCTAAATTCCTTGATTGTAACTCAAGTTGCTGTTTCTCCTCCATCTCTTTACAATATTGCTCTTCTTTCCTTCTGAGTTTTTCTCTTGTTTTCTCATACAGTGTTTCTATTCTGAGCCTCTTTTCTTCCTCTTGTTTCAAAGTAAACCTGGGATTTAACAGTATGGTTGAGAAACTAAAGCACTGATATAAAAATTAGAAATTCTACAAACCATAAAAATCTTAAATAATTTCAGATTTTATATTTTTACTCCAATTTTTAACTTTTTGAAGAATTCTAACATGATTCCACTATCCATGGTATCAGTTTTACAATATATGGAAATAAACCATTGACTGTTTTATCACTTTTAAGTTTATCTAGATAAATATACTGCGGTATGCACATTTGTGTTACTTTTAAAGAAGTCATCTTCATATTACAGACACTTTGATGAAGAGGCATTTGTTGTCTTAGCAATCAAAGCAACATAAACTTTTCACTATGATTAATATACATTTCTTAATATGATGAGCATTGCCTGCATATTATGGATTCAGTGACTACAAGTAATGCTGATGAAGCAGCACATCACCTATCTCTGACACACCCACCAATTTTTTAATAAGCCTTTCATAAGTCTTAAACACTGGCTGACATAGGAAAAATACACAGTTTGTATTTGCTCGGAACGAGATTAATTTTCAAAACTTTTTTTACAAATGCCGAGAGTTTAAATATAATGTGATTAAAAATAGTTTTAAACCTCTAAGGATCTACATCTGGAAGAAACAACAGCAATTGATTTTGAAGATAATCTTTAGAGAAACCCTTAGGGAGTATCAACTTCTTTACTAATTGAAACAAAGAGCAGTAAACATCAACATGGTAACACGTGGTCCATAGTGTGCCCACAGTACCCAAACAAAAAAGCAGTTTTGTGTTTCACCATTATTTTGAGCATTTCCTCTCATAGCTTGCAACAGTCAACAAGAAAAAAAGTAGTATTAACATAGGGACAGATCTGGCAAGTGAAAATCTACTTTAGAAATTCTGTAAAAACAAGCAGCAGCAGCCACCAATAAATTGTTGGAAAGACTGACAGTAAGATTTGTATTTCAATGGTTTATATTGCAAGGAAGAAAGCTCTACATATAATTTCACTAAAGAAATATAAAGCTTCTGTAAGTGTAAGGCTAACATAACGTAATTGCTTTCATAATTTATTAAGAATGAAAATAATAATTATTCACACTCATTAGATGCTTTGGAATTTTGAAAAATAGTGGCTAAGATAAAGTTAATTTTCTTCCCATGGGGCTGTATTTTGAATTTGTGCTGGAAAAGTTGATAATATGGATTGTTTTGTTATTGCTGAGCAACATCTGCACAGCAAAAAGGCATCTTCTGCTCCTCCTACTGCCCTACCAGCAAGGGGGCTGTGGGTGCACATGAAGTTGGCAGGGGAGACAGCTGTGACCCAACTGACACAAGGGATTTTCCAAACCATATGACATCATGCTCAGTATATATAGAGGGCAGAAGAAGGAGGAAGGGGAGGACAGTCAGAGTGATGGCATTTGTCTTCCCAAATAACTGTTACATGTGATGGAGCCCTGCTTGCCTAGGGATGGATCAACACCTGCCTGCCCATGGATGCTTTGCTTGTGGGCAATGGCTTTTGATTTCTTTATTACACCATCTTTACCTCAACCCACAAGCTTTCTCAGTTTTATCATTCTGATTCTTTTCTTGCCATCCCACTGGTGGGGAAGGTGAGCAGGTGCATGGGATGTAGTTGCCAGCTGGGCTTAAACCATGACAAACTGCTAGAGTCCAATCCAGGGAAAACTGGGACTGGCTTTGTCCTCCTCATAATTCTCTTTCACGTACCAGGAGGCACAACTCAAAGCTCAGTTCTCTCAGCCTTTCCTCACAGGGCTGGTGTTCCTGCTCCCTGATCAGTTTGTTAGTTCTCTGCTGAACTCAGACATATCAATTAAGATCCCTCTGGTAGTAGAAGGCCAAAAACTGGACACAGTGCTCCAGATGCTGTTCAGTAAGTGCTGAGTAGGGGCAAATAATCACTCCTATCTCCTGATCTGGTGCCATTGGTCTTCTCAGCTGCCAGCTCATACTGGTTCATGTTCATTTCTTGCTCTGGCAAGACCACCAAGGTCTTCTCAGCAAGCTCCCTGGCCAGGCCCTCCCCAGGATTTCATCACAAGAGGATCTTCCTTCCTAAGAGCAAGGCTCTGCATTTGTTCTTGCTAAATTTCCTGTGGTGCATATGAGCTACTCCTCTCTGAAGTGATGCAAACAAACAGTGGTTAAAAACCTCACATCATCCGAGTCTAGCTCAGGATTACAGAGAATGGGACAACCCTGAATTTGACTTCTCAAATAAGCAAACACGCAAGCAGATAAGCACTCTATGCTTCTCTAAACACTTCTGAGTTGCACTCTGTGGAGTTACCTGAATTTCTACTGCTATACATCAACAGAAAGACAAAAACATACACATCTCATATAAATCACCTCTCTTGTAGATCTCATTGTCCCATGCAAACTCTCTTGCTCTCTTCTCTTGCTATTAGAGAAAGTGAAAACATCCAGACAATTTTAGATGGCACTAATATCCAGGTGTTTTTTCCTAACATTACATCCCTCCTTTATAGCATAACTTGCCCATAGGATTCAAAATACAGAAAAACAAAAGACTACAAGCTTCTCGTCCATCCCATGTATCAGCACCACCTTCTGGAACATTAACACTGACAAGGTAACACATTATCAGAACACAAGATTACATACTTAAGGCTTTGGATATCACTCTTCCATTCCACTTCTTGATGAGCCAACATGGATTTCAAATCTTGAGTCTCTTCCGCTACTAATTTTGATTCCTCCTTTTCACTTTCCAATTTTTTTACTTCTCTCCAGACTGCTGCATACCGATTTTTTTCATGCTCTATTATTTGTTCATATTTAAGAAGAATGTTTTGAATTTTCAGTAAAATAGCAGAACCTATTTTGAGACAGAAAAGACAAAGATGCACATATGCATAAATACTTTCTAATGTGTAAATTATTTGATTTTGTGTAGGTGATAAAGTTTTGTTAGCAGGACTTCTCTGTGAGAAGAGGCCAGGGGTTGCCCCATGCCAGACAGAGACAATGAACTCACTGCACGGCACAGCTGAGCCTTTCAGCCATGCTGGTGGCACCTCATAAAAATGTATTTAGAAGATAAAACCACCTCTCAGGCAAAGGAGAAGGTAACAAATAGGAAAAACAGCTGCTCTGTATACACACAGGTCAGTGACAAAGGGGGCAGTGGGGATGTATTATCTTAAATATAAATGAACCAAGATAACTAGGAGTGCACACAAAGAAACCATGTTTTAAAAGAGAAACTTGTAACATCTGAGGAAAAAGTAACTTTAGAATGTACCTGTATGATCCACAGTAAGCTGTTCTAAGAGCAACACAGCCTCTTTGTAGGTGGATGTTGGTAATTTGACATCCTCTGATGTTGTCTCAGATGAGTGAGTTAAATCAAGGTCATCAGTTACATCCATTTGTATGCTGACCTAGAAACAATACAGTATTTTCTGTACACAACCACGTAATATTACAGATGCATGAATGACTCATTCTTTCATTCACAGTTCATATCTGACCGATCCCATCTGAGTGATTAAAAGCTGATAAAACTATTTATCAAGAAACTAATTTTACAGTACCTTATTCTTTTCACTCGCTGCTTTTGCTGCAGGTCTGGAAAACAGAAATGTATTTCAGTTCTGGAATGTTTATCTTGCATTAAGAACAATATCTAAAGTTGTTCTGAAAACTTATTTCAGTAGGGAATTAAAGTAAAATTTAATACAAGAATTTTTTTAGATGTAGGTGAATACCCGAAAAAATTATCATCATTAGTGGAAGATTTTTTTCACAAGTTCAAATAACAGTTCACTCAAAGCGATGGGAATCATAGAGCACTCCTACATCAGACATGGAGATATACAGATCCATAGTTATGTGCATTCCCTGTTCAAAATCGGAGGTTTAGCTCTCTTCAGTATTCAGACTTTTTCTCTTACAGGTCAAAGAACCATAGTTTTGGATTCTCTAGTGTACTTAGGCTGACTGGAATGGAGTTAATTTTCTTTACAGCAGCCCACACAATGCTGTGTGTTACGTTTTTGACCAAAACAGTGTTGAAAACACATCAGTGTTTTAGCTATTACTGAACACTGCTTGTACCCTTCAGCAATTTCCATTTCTCATTTTGACCCCTACAATTAAGTTTAAGGTAGGCAAAAATCAAGGGAACATACAGCTGAATAAAAAAGAAAAAAACCTCAAACTCTAAGATGCATGTGATGAAATAGCAACTCTGTTCTTGTAAAGTCTCTCCTCTCTCTTTTTAAAAATACAAAATATGTGTTTACACATACACTGACCTTCAGGTAATTTTTCAGCACTTGTGCACACTGTCTTTATAATAAACTTGCGTAAGATGTTCAAAGCACATTAAGCAAAAAAAAAAAAAGTGTTTTGGAACACAAAAGGTATCAAGTCATATTGTCACATGAAGGAACAAAAACCACTGAGCACATCAGGTTTACAAAAAACCTACCTTAAGCTTTAGGTCAATTTTTATCATTAAGTAAGTTTTAGTTATAACACTCCTTATATTCAGTACCTTCCTTCCTCTTGAGATGTTTCACTGGAAGTGCTATCATCTAGTACTCGAAAATTATTCCCAGTGGAAGAGCTCATCTGCTGATTAGCCTTCTGCTTTGAAGTCTGCCCTTTATTTTTCTTTGCAATGTCATGATTCAGGTCAAATTCACTACATTAAACAGAAAGAAAAAAAATTACCAGTTGAGTAAATTTACAGAAAATATTTCTTTGAAACAGACACACTTAAGATGATGTACAGAAACAACTGAGATGAAAATATCTCTGATAAAACACAGATTTAACTCCAAGGACTGTGGAGTACTTAAAAGTATTTTAAAAACCTTGCCCTAGGAATGAGGGAGGAATGTGGAACCTGAACTAGATTCAGGTAGTATCTTATATCCACACTAGAGGAAGTATTAGGAGCATAGATTCCTTTGAAGGACAGACAGAAAACCACTTCTGCTTAGGATTTCATGAAAATATCAATGCCTCCTTCAAACTTCTGAGATTTACTTGGTAATATCTTTTCTCTCTTTCTAAAAAAAATGTGTTTTCTTAAATGTGAAGCAGTGGACTACTCAGTATTGCTTCCAGCACTAAAGAAACTGCTTCAACTAGTACAATATCAGAAAACCTAAAAGATACTTCAGTAATCCTACAAATAAGAAGTAGAGATCATGTCTTTAGTTAATACTTTCATTGGCATTTTAATAATTTCTGACCTCTCCTCAGGTGAAAAATTTTTGTTGAATTTTTCTTCTGTGGTGTTTTCATCCTCCATTTTCAAACTGTCATTCTTCCTCAGGGTAAGCTTTTCTTTCATTTTCTGATTAGTAATGTTGCCTGGTGATGTATTTAATTTATCAACATTTTCCTCTTTCGCCACTGTTTGCATACTGAAACATCTTTCTTTGCTTTTCTCCTTCTCAACCTACAAAAAGAGAGTTAAGTTTCAAGTATTAATCAGTATTTTCATAAAAGAGAAATACAACATCCAAGACTGAATAAATCAGGGTTTACCTCTGAAAAAGTGTAAAATGAAAAAAAATACAGACAAATATTTTCACAAAAATTACATTACAAAGTGTATTGTCATTGACAGTACTTCAAATTCACTCATGATTCTATGATGAAAGAGAAACATAGTCCTTAGAAAGAAAACAACAGTGAATCTTAAAACATGAACAACAAAAATGTAAAAGCATTACTGATGGATTAAAGAGTTAGGAGGATTGCACAATGTTAGTTATAAAAACAGAAATAAAAAAAATCAAGTGGAAGTGTGCTTGATTACTGCTTCCTTCATGGAGGGTAGGTAGGGTAGAAGGGAAGAAGATTCCAAACCCATAAGGAGAAACACTTCCACTCACAGCAAAACAGGATTTTAAGTGAAAGGCAATGAAGACACACCATGCAGAAATCACAGCAAATGAAAAGTTCAGTCAAGACCCTGTTCAGGAGCTATTTTCATTCTTTGTTTCAGAATCAAATCTGATTTAATTGCGTGCACTTCTTTTTATGTCAATGGAGTGGTTACTTCTTACACTGGAACTGAGTGCCACATACTGTTAAACTGGAACAATTGTGCATTCTGTGTTTTCTGAAAAAGGGGGAAAAGGTAACTCTCCACTGCTCTCTTTATTCATTAAAGTGTTGTATTTTCATTTAAACAACAACTAATTTGCACAAAGCATCTTCACTTAATGATGAATAGCTGAAGTGAACAGGACCCTTGATATGGAGAAAGACTAAAGAATAAGGAGTAGCAGGTGAACTACCTCTTTTTGCAGCTGTACCTTCTCTTTCTCCAAAGCCAGGAATACTGTTTGTAGCATTCCTACCTTAGTCTTAAATCTTTCCATATCTCGTTTTAGTTCTTCATCAAGATTCATTTCCAGCATGCCACACGATTCCTGAGCACTAGCAAGAAGACTCTCAGTTTCTGTTTCTCCTATATTACTGTTGATAAGGCAATCCTTGGGAACATCATTAAATCCAGAGTATTTTTTAAGTTTAATTTCTGTTACAGAATGTGCATTTTCATCGCTTGTACAAATAGGTCTTATTTTAGGAACAATATTGGAAATGTCACCCAAAATACTTGATTTTAAGCTATGTCTCAAGGAGTAAGCAGGATCTTCCTCTGCATTTTTATTATTTCCACTATCTTCTGTTTCCATAGCAGGCATTTTCTTTTTCTCTCCTTTTGCTAGAGACACCTCTCTGTTATTGACATTGTTCATGCCAGCTTCTTCATCTGTATTCCAGGTATCTTCTACATTTGTCTTTAAGCTATTTTGATCAGGAAGAACACCAAGACTTGGAAATACAATTTTCATTTTGGGTACTTTTCCACCTAGTGTAAGTTTAATATCTCCAAATTCACCTTGGCTTTCTAACTTATTACTTGATTCTGTCACAGGAGATGAAGTAACATGAGAACTCTTCAAATCTTCACCAAAGCCATCTTCTGGTATTTCTTCCACAAGGAAAGCAGTTTTCCCAGCTTCATTTTCACCAAACAACTGCTTCAGCTCAGCTGTAATGTTTCTAAAATTTGTTTTCAATTCCCTTTTCTCATTTTCAACCCACATTCTTTCATATCTTTCTTCCCAAGGTTTTAGATTTAACTCCTTGTCAGCACTGTGCGATTCCTCATTTTTTGTTAAGGCTTCCTGATGTGAAACTTCTGCTTTGTCAGTCTGATTTTCATGTGCTGCTTTTTCTATCAAGTTGGTAGTTTCTAAAATATACTTATCCTTAAGTAAACAGGTACAGACAAAAAGATTACCAAGAAAAAGGAAGTTACAGTTAATCTAGGTAATTTCCACTCCAAACGCATCCTATCATGTAACACAAATAACAGCATCAAGATATTTTGAAAGCAATTTTTATGATGCAAATCAAGTGATACTAAATTAAAGGTTGACTTACCTTTTTCTTAAAAATATAGGACTTAATAGCTACTAGGACTTATTAGAGACGACAGTTTTTCTAGGATTGGAGTTGTCTAGACGAGAGTTACTTTTATCTTTAGGCCTGCCTACTTCAAAGGCCTTCAGTGGCCGTTGTTAGAAAGCAATTTATTTTTTCATGTTTTATTGCTTTAATACCATTTTTCTTCGGAACTGCCAGTGTTTCCTCACCTTCCTTCCTCCGTTGTTCTACTCTCTGGCATTTTACAATTCCCTGCCAGCTAAGCTAATACAGTGTTAATGAACATGACAACCTTTTTATTGTCCACCACATGGAGAACTGGGCCTATTTCTTGACCCAAGGTGCAGAAATGTTAAATACCATTCCAAGCTCTGAAGTAAAGCTTTTATTAGGGAAACCTGTTCATTTTTTCCCTCAACCCAAAAGTCAGGAACCTAAACTCATGTGAAAACCATACCATGTCTTACTCAACACCCCCCAGTCTCCTCATGACCCTGACCCCACGCCCTGCTTCTCAACAGCTCTGACTGTTTCCATCATGTGTCACATTTCTCCCACCATGCTCCTTCCCTAGACGTTTCCTAGTGCCTTCCATGCAGGCCTGCAGCCCTAGTCCCAATGGACTAAGACAATGCAACTCCTCTCTCTCGTTAGCCAAGCCCTTCTCTCCCTGCAAAAATTCCTGCTTTCAGAACGGGGAAGGAGCACCTGAGGCAGCTACCATCTGTCTCAGCCTCTCCATTTCCCAAGTTCACTGCCCAACCACTACCACCTTCCAGTAAGCCTAAGTTCCATGCCCTGCCTGTTATTAGGCATGTTTCTCTCTCATGACACCTAGGTGTAGGGAAGAAGTGATTTGCTCCACTGTCCCCTGAGGTGTTACAGACTGCAGACCCCTCTATCCAGCCCTCTCCCCCTCCTGTTGTAGGCCCAACACAAACAGGATGCCTGCCTTATTCCTGTCTAAAAAGACCTTTTCAAACACTTACTAACACGGCCAAACAAGCAAAAATTTTGCAGAGGCAGGGAAAGCATTGCAAAGGTCACAAAATTTAATTTTTTTTTTCTTCTCTTACAAAGTGGAAGACCAGGCATACTTAATCAAATAGATCAGCATACTATAGACAAATTTCCTTCTTCATTTGAATGTTCATTTTGTGTATTTGAAAAATGAATTTGACTGTACTGTTTCTCATGTAAAAGGAAAAACACTGAAGGAAGTCTAAGCAAACCAGCTGGAAACAAATTAGTGAAACAGCATGTATCCAATATAATGATAAGGACTATTCCCCACCATAAGAAGACTGCATCCCATTTTACTTCAGGCTGTTGTACAACCTTTATCTACAGGATTCTCCAGAATTATTCATTGACTGGTAAGTTTCCTTTACTTTAAATGTGTATAATATATAATTCTTTGCTTTACAGTGTATGATACAACTTACTGATTCAGACTCTTAATTCAAAATCTTTGGTGTTACATACCCACACTCCATGGTTTTCAATGGCATCCTTATCATCTTCTTTTTCAGCTGCTGATGACATATGAAAAGTAGATCCTGAGTACTCACCTACAGTGAGAAAACTGTATTTTGATAACCAGCATGACCTAATACTATTTACTTACATTTAGAATGCATCTTGAATCATATTTGCGAGAAAAAATATCTTAACACAAAATAATGCATCCCCTCTAATTTGTGTGCTCTTAGAGACAAAAATCACCATAAAACAGATGGAAGATGCATCTGTGTAGATTGCTTTCTTACAGGACATTTAAATGAAATATGCTGGAAATCCCTGTAAGTGGTCACAAATCAACCAATCCCATTTCTCAAAGGTGTGTTATCTCAATCTCTCTCTTTGACACACAGTGTGCCATACAGTAACTAGTTACATGGCTCCAGCAACTGTAATATCCCCAATGTGCAGTGCACAAAAAATAATGAAAAAAAATTACAGCTTTGAAATATTTTAAGGCCCCAGCTTTATTTTATGCATGAAACAAATCTGTCTCTAGACATGGATCTGGACTCAGTATTTCAAACTACTACCTTATCTGTTGCAGAAGACACAGATGGGAACCAAAAGACAAACTTGTGTAATGCTGAGAAACAATCCATGATCTGAACACTTGCTCATACTGTTGAAAACTGGATTCCACTCTTCCCTCTCTCAGAATTTCTATATAATATGGGCAGGTCACAAACTTCTCAGATAATCCCAGACACAATCTAGAAGCAGCACCTCACTGTCATTGTTTTTGTGGAAGGCACATTGTACTCTTGCAAGTGACAAATTTTCAGAAAGAAACAAGTCTTAGCAACTCAAGTGGGGCATCTAAAAACAAGAGATGGAGGCTTTTCACCCTTATTACTCTGCACCTCCAGTCTTGCTCCATAACACCATGGATTCTACACAACAGCCTTTCTATACACAAAGTTTCACTGCTAAAGAGGGACACAACATATCCTTCCTACAAGAAAAATGAGTAAGACTGAGAAAAATAGAAAGGTGTCATCATAAAAATACAAAAGGGCACAACCTCACTTCCTGGTATTTTCTGCTTTAGGTGAGTACTTTTGAACCCTTCACTCCTTAAAGGATTCTTAACATTTGATACAAGCTCAGAGTTACAACTTTATGTCTGAACTGGAGTCCAAGCTCCTCAGTCAGTCATAAAGGTCTCCAGAGGTCAATTCTGACCCCAAGTTACATAGCGTGAATTAACAACCTTTTCCTCCCACCTCACTGCTGGGTAAAATTTCTGAGACTTTTTGTAGATTTGATTATTGGGTATTTCAGCACAAAGCATTTCACAACACACATCAATCATTAGTGGATTGACAGCACTTACTTCACAGGGAACACAAGCATTTTTCCCTTCTCCTGTTTTTCAACAAGAGGAGCTTTAGACTTTACTCATGCTTGTAGATATCCCAATACCAAACTGTTTGCGGGTGCAGATGAAGGCTCCAGCCAGCAGTAAAAACAGACAGATGTGCTGGTGGTTGAGGAACATTTGTAGGTAGCATCAGAGAAATTACTGCAGAGAATGTCCTAAGTTATCATCAAGACTGCTGTAATCAAAAACAACCTAAACTCCTATTTAGTCTTGCCCATCAGAGAAGTTTTCAACAGGAGCTATGTTGAGTTTGAAGCCTCAGTCTTCAAGTAAGATTTTAGGATCTTTGGAGCCCATAAGATCTATTTCACATAACGCTTAATCATCTTGGAATTTCTGTGCAACTGGCAGAGAACAAGGGAAAAGGCAGGAGAGACACAAGGCAAAAATGTTCTTCCATCTTGAAAACTGCCTGAAAAGGGGAGCTGACAACATGTATGCTGGAGGAAGCCAGTATCATGGAAGGGTGGACTACAGGAGGGAGCAAACATGTACAGGTGCATATTTCAGTAGTCCTGCTTCCAGAACACCTTGTTAGAACCATTAATTTAAAATTAGGAAAAGATTTGCAATTACAATGTGTTAGTCCACGAAAGAACATGACAAAGAGACAGTCATGAATACCTTCAATATCCTCAACATCTTCTAAATCAAATTCCTGCAACAGATCTGCAAAACATAAAACATATGCCTTATTAAATACTCCTAAAAGATTATGAAGTTAAACCCAGAACCACTTTAGGTAAATATTACCTGATGTCTGCTGCCTGTTTTTAGAAGCTTTGTTCATTTCCAAAGCAGATACAAGAGTCTTCAGCTATGAAAGACAATTCAATGATAAAACACCAAATTCAAAGTAACTACAAACTATTTAATGAGCAGAGTAAGTAGACAGTCTGGCACGAACAAATACTTACCTGTGAATTGTTGGGTTTCTCCAAAAAGCCTGGAAGTGAAAAATATTTGGGGAAATGTTATTTTTTCAAATTGTGGGTGCCTTTTACCACACTCAACATCAGTAGTTTCTACGATTAAGTATTAGTCTCAAGCATTATTTCATCAAGAGTACAATACTGAAAATTCCATTTCCCTCATCATGCAGCATGTGTCAGTATACAAGAAAAGAACATGCATACTTTCCACCATGCACCTTGGATTTAAAAATAATTATCACAGAACTAGGACAGTATTGTGAAGCAGTAAAGTCATGCTTGTTAACAGAATAAGATTAAAATATTTAGTCCTTCTGAGGAGCTGAATTCTGCTTTCTCAAAGGATTATTTCAAAAGCCAAAGCTGGTCTGCCATAATGAATGATCATAAAACAGCATGTGATTACTCTACAGTGATTATTCTGCAAGTGCTTAATATTGAGGAGCATTTTCCTTTCCATTGATGGGATTAAGAAAACATGGGTGCAGACACAGAAACCTCATATATGTCTAGAAACCTATTACATGTCTAACTATGTAAAATCAAGGCAGAGTTCACCAGATTGTTGTGGTTTAGCTTGCAGGGGAACAACAGAAACAAATGTTGTCTGGTTATAATCTCCATTTATAACATAGTTCCAAATATTCTTTAAAATTTTGTCCAACATTAAATCATTTCCAAACCCACACAATCCCACCAGTATTTCTCAAATCCTCTGCTTAAGTCATCTTACTTAAGTTTGAGTCATCTCACTAAATAAGTATATGAAAGAACACTTAGAATTATTAAGAATGGCACCATGGCAAAAATTTTATATTAAAATAAATTTTTTTATCTTTTATATTAAAAAACCCCAAACCAACATTACAAAGCCTAACAGTATTCAAATTCAGTAAACCTGGTGGTCCAGCAGTGTGAAAAGACCTTAGAAAGATTACCATAACCACCTTTTACTGTCTTTTCACACTAATCCTAAATTTGTCTCAGTAGATTTCCTGTCTAAGCAGAATTCCAAATATAGTTAACAACTATATTTGAAGCTCCTGGAAGCTTGTAAAGTTTTGCTCAAGACGCTCAAAAGAAAGTGTCACAAACTACAGGCAGAAATCGTCAGCAAAATCCCCTGTACTTGTAGTCCTATTTTAGCTCCTAGGCAAAGAACAACATAAAGCTATCAAAATGCTATCAAAGGTTAAGTTATGGGGGACAAAAATGCTAAGCCAGATCAAAGCTGTCTTCTGCTGAATTATCATTGAAGAATGTTAAATGCTGAGAAAGGTCACTCCTAATAGACATACACTGTCATCACTATGAAACAAGAATCTGAATCAAAAGAACTAGACACTCCTCTGAAGAACACAAATAATACAAAGAACTTCACTTACAAATGGCCAGCAAGTGCTGCTATTACTGGTGTTAATTAACAATCAGTAAAAGCACTTCATTGGTATGGTCTGCACCCACACCATGACAGTATTTCTAAGACAGACACTGATAAAAGTTTATTTTAGCCTATAATTGCTTACAGACAAACATTAGCCCACCAAGAAGTTACCATTGTCACCTTCCCCTGACACAATCTGGGAGCGTGCTCCATGTCTCTCTGCAGCTGGGAGCAGCACACCACAGGATATTTTTCTTGGCATTTCAGAATCTGCCTGTGTAACCTAAAACACATGAATGAGAATTGGTACAAATGCATTTTCAACTCATTTCTATACAAAAAAACAATTCATGTAGCATGGTATCAAGTATATTCAAGATACAAGAACATTTTTAAGGCCCTTGGCAAGAATTCATCAAAAGACAGTATACTGGAAAAACACAGCAATTGTGTTTGTTTTCAGATCTTGGGCAAAAACTTCACACCACTATTCTGCCATGCTGACAAACCTTGACAAACTGGACAACCACAAACAAGAATTAACGTGGTAACTCAAGATACAGGTTGTGAACCAAGAGCTGCATGTCTGCAGAGGTCCAACATTTGTACTGAACTGGTATTTGACATTGCAGTTGGTACTGACATTCCCTAGGCATATATATACCCTGTGGTGGTAAATGAACACAGTGCTGCTCCCAACTGCAAGAGCCATTTGGGTTGAACAAGGATTAGCAAGACAGACTTACAACTACCTTAAAACTAACATTTTAGCCCTGTATTTTTAAGAAGGGGACGGGAAGAGTTCTCTTTTTCGCACAAGAACCAGAGGGACTTAGCTACAGACCTTGCTCATTGCCACAGGCAAAGAATGAAAAAGGCAAACAAGGCCAGCATGTGCAGTGTCTCTGCTGAACATGACTTTAAAGAGGGCCAGAACGCACCTACAAAATGTAGAGAGGATCTGTTCAGAAGCAGCTAGGCACCTAGGTTGTAGACCCCAAGGGCAACAGCTAACCAGGTCAGCAGACTAGGGCTGTATGGTGAAAAAGCAACAACACTGCCAGCCTCTGGGAAAAGATCAGAATACTTTAAGTAGCAAGGCAAATTGCTGAGACGAAAGCCTTTAGCTCAGCCTAACTTCATCCCAGTGCTAACCGAGCAGCTGGCCTACAGCAGAAGTTTTTCAAGGGCCCCCAGCTACAAACATACAGCAAAAGAAAGAAAAGAGGAAATAGGCCTTATCAACAGTAGTGTCCAAATCAGAAGGAAGCTCTTCAGTGATTCTGGATCTTACTCCTACTTCCTGCAGTGAAAACCCTTGTGTCCTTCACAAAAAGTACCTCAGAATCCCAGGGAGATTCAGCATCTTCCTCTTGCTCTGCTCCCACTGGTGGAAGGCCATCTACAAATAAGGTAAGAAGTGAGATCCTCAAGTGTTTGTACATCCAAAGATGCAGGTTCCATTGATGAGGACAAACTGAGGAGCAAGTTTTATTCAAGTGTTTCTTCCCACCCAGACACATCATGTTCTCTCCTTCGCACTTCCATCTCCTTTTGCTTCCTTTCTTTCAGAAGATGGCTACGCACAACAGCTGACAAAGCTACAGGCCATATCCAACACACTTGGGTAACACTCAGGAAGGTACTCCAGTATCCTGCAGTTCTGTTGTGTACACAGTTAAGGTCTCTCCAGCCTACAGCTCCAAAATTTGGCATTTACTATAACTTTCCAGTGTACAGGGGGTACCATAGAAACACTGTCCAAAACCTCCCCACACTAACATCCACAAAGTCACCAGGAAACAATGCTCCCCTTGTGCTACTAGGAAAGATCTTCCCTGACAAAGTTGTTACCCAGCCCCTTACCAGAAGCTAGATGCCTAGGCATTGCCATTTAAAAATAGAGGATCACACCTCAAACACACAAAAGCCATTTTAAGCTACTCCATTAGGAAAAAAACTGATTCAGTATACAATTGTGTGGAAACATACACATAAAGAAAGGGGAAGTAACTGGATGCCCATGAAGGCACCCATCCCAGAAGAGGCAACTGCTGGTTCCAATCTGAATTCTGACTACTTACACTATGCCAAATACATATGGTAAAACACATACAGACAGAAGAGCAGGTACAGGCACAACACTAGAATACAGCAGGTTATGCCAGTATCCCCTGTGCAGCATGGAAGCAGCAGCTACACATGCTCTAGTAACATCTATTACAACAAGCTACTCTTTGGAGAAAGACAATGGAAATGGTGCTTTCTCTTCCTACTGTCAGACCTTAGGTAAGTATCAAAGTGCTCTACTCTTACTAGGCTGGTAATGTTTTCAAGCGCAAACGTGTTGCTGGAGAGACCTTCTATGTTTTAACACTGGACAAGGTGAAGCACTGGAACAGCTTTCTCTCAGCTTGACTTAAATCCTTCCCTGGCCTCAGCTAAGAGCAAACACAGCCTTTCAAGTGACAGTACTCATCACAGAAGGGAATACTGTTGTCACTCAAGACACTCTAGTCCTCCTTGTCTTTTTTGTCTGTTCATTTTGCTCAGATCACTGCCGGGAGAATGTAGCAACAAATCAAGAATGGCACTTGCTTCATATTGCATTACTTGGCATATAATGCTACAATTTCAGTTCTTTAAGAATGAATGAAAAGCAACAAAATCTGCTTTCCTTCCTCCAACACCCACAAGGACTCACAGGCAACAGAAAATACTGCTATCATAGGAGTCAATCACCATTTTAGTTTATTTTCTATGCATTAATATTTGTAGAGGAAGAACTTGGGTCAGGATCTACAAAGTCATTTCTCTCACCAGAGTTGTCCTCTGAAGCTTTGTGGACTTCATGCCTATCATTACAAACAGAATTTTTCACATCCTCAGCAACTGTAGTTTGTAGCTTTTTGCCAGTGTTCTCCTTCTTCTTTTCGTGTTCAGATGATTCCTCCTAAAAGAGATCAACCAAAACAGCTAAAAAGAACAGTAAGAAACATCACCTTTGCTGTTCCTCCATAAGCAATTCCTCATGTCAGTCTAACTCTAGGTTCATTTAAGTTACAGCATTCCAGAGCATATTTTTCCTCTACATTGTTCCACAGAAAACATTAGTTTCCTGCTCTCAATCTTACGCAAAATTCTTTTTGTTTCCTCACTTTCAGCTACCACACCAGAAATTTTCCTAAATGGTAGTAAAACTTCACAGATAAAAACCTGTAACATAAAACTGAGAAAAATTTGATTCCAAAGTCTACTGCCTATTCTTTTCCTACACTATAATATATTACCATACCATAGCAAAGAAACTGTTTTGACTCCAAGTAAGATGTTAACATCAAAAACGGATGATCAAAAGATAGATGACATATGTGAAAAGTAAGTATTAAGAGAAATCCAGTTTACTATGTGTTTCTGACCCTTAGAAAATATCCTTGTGATTGAATTATCCTTATATACTTACTTCGGTGCTTGAATGAAATGCTGCTCTCAAATCTTCTTCTTGCTTATTTAAGAGCAAGTTTTCACTCTCTTGTTTCAGTGGTTTACAGACTTTATCATCTACTCCTTCATATTCCTCTTCTTCAGTATCTTCACCACCCACATGTTCAAATATGACAGAGATTGGTCTTTCACTTTCAGTTCCTGGGTTTTTTCCTGCTAACCAAGAATTATTGCCACTTTCAACGCCATCACTGAAATTTGACTTTTTCTCCTTAACACCACAACTATCTAAGAGAGGCTGAGGTATCTCTTTTTTCCAGTCTGTCATTTCAGAGTCTGCAAAACAGGAGTCAGCATTTCTGTGAAACTTCTCCTCAGTCATGCTTTTCCTGTTCCAACTTTCTTGCGTATCTTGCAGATTATTTAGATTTTGAAACACAGCTTGTTTTGGTACTGACTTGCAAGATACTTCATTATTCATGATCTTTGGAGACACCGCCATTTTATTTTCTTGAAACCTTTCACAAGACCCAGCTATGAAAGACACAGGAGTATCAACAGATTCCTCCACCTTTTCTTCACATTCTTTAGTTATTTCATCATTGTCATCACAGACATCTTCAGTTTCACATCGAACATCCCCTTCATACTTTGCTTTACTGAAATACTCTAATTTCTGATTAATTTCTCCTTTAGGTTCTGTTTTCTCCTCTTCCAGTATTTCATTAGACTGAGTTTCTTCATCTTCCAGCTCGTCCTCCTCCTTCTCATCTTCAGTAAAATCTTCATCCTCATCCTCCTCCTCCTCCTCCTCCTCCTCCTCATAATCTTCATCACCATCTCCATTGTCATTTTCTTCCTCTTCCTCCTCCTCCTCTTCCTCCTCCAATTCTTCTTCATCCAGGTTGCTTGCAGCTGAGACATCTTGATTAAACAATTCTTCACTGTCTCCTTTGTTCACATTTGCACCTGATGGGATTCTTTGCTTGAGACTTTTCTTTGGTGACTTAGGACTTTCAATTCTAGAACCACCACCATCATCTTAAAATAAAAAAAACCCAAAAATGCATGTGAACAGAAGGAAGTTTGTAAACAGTAATAGGCATGTTATCAGATTAATGTACAAGAGAGGAGCCATTTGGGAATGTCTAGAAATGGAGAGGTGAGGTTGGGCTAGATGGAGGATGAGCTTGATGAAGGAAAAGCACTTAAGAGGGGATTAGTATCTTAATTTTAATGACTTACTTTATTCTTAAGTGCTGTGTTTAAAAAATGCTGCTTTTCTCATTTACTATTTCAAAAAAAAAGCCCCAAACCAACCCAAACACACCAGTGTATCATGCAACCTTTGCAAACAACTTACTGTTTTTCCTGAACTGCTGTGAAGCGTTCATTAACAGCGTCAGGTTTGGCTTCTGCAACTTCTGTAAATAAAAGTTTATTTAAGACTTTTTTTTTAAAGTAAAAACAAGAAATCCTTTGTTCACATCAAATCTTGAATAGTAAATATAATCAGACTGTCCTTATGATAATGCTGGCTCCATCCTATACTTCTAACTACACAAACACTCCTCTCATCTCTCATTTAGTAAGTATTTCACACTCTGCAGGCACCCTTCTGCAAATTGTTTCCAAACATGTTTACGTGCATAACCACTCTAAAAATCTGCTTCTAATATTTGTACCACTTAGGTGAAATTCAATTATATTTAGAAGTGCATTTTCACGACACTTACTTGAAATGTGCACAAGGTAACTATTAAGATCCCCATACTTAATGCATAAATTTAGTTTCTGCAAGTACACTTAAAAAATACCCCTAAATTTCAAAATCATGGCAGAAGAATGTATCATTTCTATATAAATCAGTGCAAGAAAATGAAACCAACTTAAAACTAAACATGCTTGCATCTCCAGCATTATGGAGTGGGTTGAATTACCACACTCAGGTTCTATATCACTGCACAATGGCAGTGTAACAGAGTTGATGCTCCAGACATCACTCAGAAGTTGATAATTCTACAGATTATTAGTAAGAACGGCAGGCATGAGAGCTTGCAACTAACAAAAAGAGTACTACCCAAGCATTCAAAAAAAAAAAAAGGAAAAACATGCAGTGTGAGATCACATGCAAGTACTGAATGTCATCTTATAGATAAAAATTGATGACCCATTTGAGTAACTCATCTGCTCATTGAGCACTCTTGAGGAACCTGCTGAGGGAAGGAGAACTAGGTGATGAAGTATTTTTGTACGTCTTGACAAATAAATGTCCTTTATCACTTAGGAATCTAACCCCAAATGTACAGAAAACAGTAACAATGCTTGGAGAAGAACAGGATTGGTTATAATAGTAACTTACAAATTTTTAAAGTCTGCAAATCTGACTCATATGAACAAGAAAAAATAAAACTATGTGGTTATCTTGTCACCTACTGCTTTTTGGCTCCAAATTACAAATCTACTGCATACTCTGTCACAGCTACAGGTCCTTTGGGAAGAACTTAAAGCAGAAGGAAGGCTGGCAGGCCAGAGATTACTTTAAAGAGAAAACAATGTTGGCTGCAGCTGCAGTTTCTTTCAGTTCCAAAGAAAATTTGCCTTCAAACCCCTTATTTTTACAGGATATTTTTCCTGTAAATGTACCATACCTTGGGGGTAAAATCAAGTTCCTCTTCCTCAGAGGTATGCCAACTGTCATCGCTGCCCTCTTTCTCAGAGCTTCTTTAAAAGCAAAGCAAAATGAGTACCATGCCTCTCAAGTCATTCCTCAGGTAAGTGTTAGGTATTTTTAAAATCTCACCTTATTGAGTCTCCTTGGGAGAAGTCATCTATTGCTGTTCAAACATTAATTGACATGTTGGAAATTAAATTTAGCATGCTAAAAAATAACCATTTAAAAATTAGACATTTAACATGGACAACTCTACACAGCATTACAGAATGATGCTTTGGGTAGTAAATTCACTACAAGGTGGCATAAACTATTGCATTTCCAAAACAAAACTGCATCTTCAAACAACACTGAATTAAAAAAAAAAAAAAAAAAAAAGAAAAAGGAAATAAAAACACCAGAGCTGTATCTCTTTTGGACTCTTGATACCTAGAAGTTTAAAAAACATAGAAACACACCTAAACTAAAAAGAAAAATTTTAGAAACATAACATGAATATCCTACATTAGTAAACAATTAATAGAATGATGGTGGCTTAGCAAGACATTAAGAACTTCCAAAGTACCCATCTTACACACAAGTACACATCATGTGCAGAGACTTATTATCTTGTGCAGCATTATGTATAACATTATGCTAGATATTACATTATTCACTGCTCTACCCACTTACAGATTATTTTGCAAAGGTAATGAAAGTCAAAAAGCATAATCAAGCTCTAAAGCTCAAGTAGAAGAATCACCAACAATTCTGTACACTGCTTGAAAAAGGGCATTCAGCAGACAAAAGTGGCAAACCCAGGGCATTCTATAGCACACTCCAATCTTTCATCAGTGTTAGCAATGTGACTTTCACGTAGGATAATAGGATCAATCAGGTCAGAAGGAATTTCAGGAAGTCTCTTAGTCAGCCTTCTCAAAGCGGGCTCAGTTATGAGGTCAGGTAAGGTTGTTCAGGGCTTTATCCAGTCTGGTCTTAAACACCTCCAAGGAGGGAGACTCTACAACCTCTCTGCTTTACTGTTCCCACATCCAATTAGAAACTATTTGGTTGCCATTTATGCCTCTTATATCTCCTCCTCCTGTCATGTACCACTGGGAAGCACCTGGCTTTGTCTTCTCACATGTACCAGAAGCTGCTGCTAGGTCCCCTGCAAATTCACTTCTCTAGGCTGAAAAAAAAACGTTTCCTCAATCTGTGTGCAAAGGGCAGACATATTCCTGTCCCTGATGAATCTGATGGCCTTCCACTGGACTTGCTCACTGTTGAAAAGCAAATCAGTCTTGCACTGGAGGCTCAAATTACACCCAAAGCACTGGACAAAATCCAGAGAGTGCCAAGTAGATGTGGATAATCACGTTCCTCAACCTCTTGGCTATGATGCTTTTAATACAACTCAGGATACTGTTGCCAGGGCACCCTGCTGCTGGCTCACTCTGCCAAGACCCATCAGGCTTTCTCAGCAAGGCATCTCTCCTGCCAGGCAGTGCCAGCATGCTTTGTAGCAAGGGGTTGTACCTTTCCATGTGCAGACTTTGCATTTGCCCCGGCTGAATTTTGGTAGACAGGCCTGACAGTTCATTTACACAGCCTGTCAGAGTAAATGCCTCTGAAGGAGGGCACTGCCCTGAAACAGAACTACTGATCCTCCCAACTTAGGGCTATTTGCAAACTTTGTAAGAGTGCACTCTAGCACATCACTGATCTACTAAAGAAACCTGAACTCTAGGAATACAGCTTCAAGAGTGCTAGAACCTCCCAACTATCAACAGCTAAGATGAAATAAAACGGCTCTGCAATTCCCAAAACAGAAGGAGAATCAAACACAACTTCAACACAGTAGCTACTTCAGCATTCCTCAAGTTCTTGATAACTAATTCTTGCTAACTATTATAACAACCAATCCAAGGTCATTGGCAGAATCATTAGAGGGAAAAGAAAACAAAGGCATATCATGCCTGAAGACATCTCCTCTGCTAGCATTAAACACAAAAGAGCATGGAAATTTTGTCTGTTCTAAAGACAGGGTACACATGGGAAATTTGATGAGTACATCTCCTGACATGCACTGAGCTTTTGGACAATGAAATACAGTGTTCATGACATGTAGAGAAAGCTTAGAAGCTGAAACAAGGACAAGCTAACAGTTAAAATACCAACACAGTCTCTAATTTTTACTGTTTCTTATTGCAATATTTAAATAATATTAATTAGTTGTACATATCACAGTTTCCTGTTACCTCAATCAGTACCAGCAGTCTGACCTACCTGCTGATGTCCCAAGCTGAATAAAAGTCTCCACAGTGTGGAGCAGTCAGTTATCCCTCTTGATGCATGACTTCAGTTATGTTTTCAAGTAGTACAGTTATAAGTAATCAAAAGAGCTGAGTAAGTTTTCTGAAATTTTGCTTCCAATGAATAGATTAGCTCAGTTTGGTAGACCATGGTGCTAATAATACCAAATTTGGGGGTTCAATCCCTGTATGGGCCATTCACTTAACAGCTGGATTTGATGATCTTTGTGGGTCCCTTCTAACTCTGAATATTCTGTTATTCTGTGAATAGTAACTTTAAGCAATGATCAAGACCAGGTCACATTGTCCTTCAGAAGGCAAGAGAGAAAGTTCGTGACCTACCTTTCAGCCAGAACTCTGATAACAGCAGAAATGGGATCTAGAAAAGCAGTCTCTGGGGATTGCTTGTTTCTACTTTAATTCAAGCCCATTTCCATTTCAGAGTAACAGAAGCGCTTATTTAAAAATAAAATTATTTACTATCACTAATGACACAGCAAACACTAAATTCAATAATAAAGAATCAAGGCAAAACATGCAAACAGACAAAAATCACACAAAACCTGCTCTCAAATGTAGTTCATAAAACCAGTACCATCAAAATAGGGAGCTCTGGGATAATAAACATCATAGATGTGTTGATATCTGTATACTGTACAACATGTTTCATATTTTAAATGCTACTGTATAAAATACCTTTCCTTGATTTTCCTGTTCTTGATGTCTGGTTAGGAGACTGTTGCATTCCTATATCCATTTAGGAAAAGGCATGGAAAGGACAGATGGAACAATGACATCAGAATAAACTGGAATTTCCAGAAACTTGGAAAACATAAGCAGGACATAAAAACAGCTACAGCAGTGGGAGAACACACTGTGACTATCAGCCTATTCTACAGTTAAAGGTGCTGGAAACAACCCAACCACAATCTACAGAACGCAGCTCTCAAGTGTCAAACAGTAACTTAATGTATTTGCTCAACGTAAAACACTTCAGTATTTTGAAACACTGAAACAGGTTACCAGAAATATGGTCTCCTGACAATTTTGTATTTCCCTCAACTTGACTACTCTTTGTCTAGCAGAGATGCAAACTAAATTTCTTCATGGTTGTAGAGTGCCTTACACATACACCACACAAAATTCCTTATTCTAAGCATCTCAAAAATCCTCATGTGTCAAGAAACAAACTTTGGAGACTATCCAGAAGTTTCAAGGATATCTTAGCTCCCTGTACTCAGACCAGCATGCAACTTTGAGAAATTGTTATTTACACTCACTCATCTTAAGTTACAGCTTTAGCATGTTTGTTATCCTCCTTAAAAAAGGTAGCCCGTAACTTGTTACCTTAAATAAGCTCATCTTAAAAGTTGTGTCAGCTGGTGCCTGATACAAACATAGGCCACTTTCTACCTCAGTTTGAAGAGTCCTGCTTACATTCATTTGACCATGCTGAACCATTCGCAGACAAAAGCTATGCCAGCAGCCAGAACACAGACAGAAGAGGGGGCAGCATGTTCCCCCAGGGCTACAGAGAAGGCCACAATAGGACCAACTGGGTGCACTGACTGATGTAACACGCACACGTGTTTGTGTGTGTACATGTCTGTGCGTGGAGGACAAATTCAGAATATAAATCCCTATGTATCTGCTCTACCCATCTCACTTAGTAAAGGCAATAAATCATTCTGTTATTGCAGCTGACACCGAATTTCTTCATGATGCAACATTTGTCTCAGAGCAGATCCAAGTCCAGCTTATACTGATTTTACCACATGGAATGAATGTGATGAAATTACTTGTATCAAAACAAGATATATTTAAAGAGTTAAAAGAAAGGACCTCATGACAGTTTCTCATCCCTTCTACATTTCTCAGTTTTCTGAGGAGATAACACAGGACAGCTTTTACTGACCTTGGGAGATAGAAATCACTGAAGCACTTAATTCTCTTATAAGAACTCTATGATGGAAACCCAACAGTTTCCGTAGGGACCCAGGAACACAAAAGGAACAATTACACAGTAAATATTCAAAGAAACAAAAGCCAACTTTTAAAGTAGGCTGAATTGCTCATTAGAGGACAGTATTTTGAAAAATATTCAACAAGTGCAAAAGCAGCAAAAGGAATAAGGACAACACTGAAGATTCAGAAAAATTGTATAGAAGAGCAACAGAAACAAAAACAACTCCAAAATGGGTTTCTCTGTTCTCCTGAGATCATTCCAACTTCTCCTCTAACAGAGGCTTCAAAGTCTTCCACGTATCAGAAGGACTTTCACGATACAGGACTCGTACTTTTTGTGTGCAAGCTAGAGACTGCAGAATTAACGCAGGCAAATATTCTCTATATGTTACTAATCTCTCAGAGACAGGAACAGTGTGCACTGTATGGGCAAAAGCAACATTTTCATGATTAAACCTGTACCAAAACCTTTAAAAAAAGAAAAAACTTCTGCAATCTATCAAGAAACTTTCCAAATCTCTGACTAGGTCAAAGCAAGTGTTCTTAAGTCAAAGGAACGAAATCTGACTAAATTAAATTCCTGTATCTAGGAAGAGTCAGAGGAAAAATATCACATATTTTGCTCATTCTTCTTGATATATTTAAAAAAGGAGCACAGAACTGTATTCAAAGGAATAATGAACTGTGTGTGAGCACTGTCTTCTACCCATTTGCCACATAGCTCCAAAGTAACACCCTTAAAAACTTGCAGGGCTTGAGCTGTAACGTACAAGACAAACTATTTCATTTCTATTACGGTACTAATTTTCTAAGATTCCTCTAGGACTCTGAGCTCATAACCATAGACTGGATTTTTAAAACTCACTGAAGGAGTTAATTTTTTTAGCACAAGGCAATTTGTTTTTCTGGATCACAAGGTAATAATTATTTTCTAAAAAAACCCCATTAAAATTACTGAAAGTGGAAGAAAAGCATTTTTTATTGTAAATCAAACTATGTTCAAGCCAAGACAGCATACACAGACACTGCCATGTTACTGCCAACAAAGTTACTTTTCCAATATAATATTTGCTAAGTATGTCTCTACAGCACCTACATAGAAACACTTATAACTGATTTTGAGAAACAGGACATGCAAAAGGACCTTAGTGCAGATGGAACTATTAATATTAAAATGAAGACACAAACTCCATGAAAATCAACAAGACACGTACCTTTCTGCTCATTTCTCTGTTGCTTCCCAACTACAGAAATAGGAACAACTACTCAGGTGGAACCCACTGCTTTTGTAATTGGATTTTCACAATCTGAGTTGTCATCTCTAGGTAAAAGTACACACTTGAAAAATAAAAACACTTCTGCCTAGTTCCTCCCCTATCTTCCTCTCTTTCTCAAGGAAAACCCATATAGATGGGCAGTCTGACAGACAAAGTAACAACCCTAAGAAGCGAACACAGAATGCAAATCAAATGCTTTGACAGCTGACAAGCAGCACTTCCAACTATCACCAAACAAGCACATTCACAAAGCTTGTGCTACTCCATCTGCTGCCTCCACTAAAACCAATGAACACAGTAAGCACTAACAACACAAACCCATGAAGAAAAGGCCACACTGATTCTTCTGGTGAGCCACTCCATGGTTAAGGGTCTTACCTCCTTTGTCCACAGCAGGTGCACCCAATGTAAAGCCAGCAGCTGCTGCCCGGTGTGGAGTGCCAAGTGCTGTGATGCCTCGTGCACCACCACCTGTAGAAGCTTCTCCTGCGTTTTCCCAGTCTGCATATTCTGCCAGTTGTTTACTAAGACTGTACAGAGAAAGAGACAAAATACATTTGGTAAAAAATAATCACATATCTGCATAAAACATTTAATAGAAGAGTTAACAGCCACTTTTTATCCACCCTATTCTCATCCTATCCATAGCCATATAGATTTATATACTTACATGTGCTTACAGCATGACTATTACACACTTCAATATTCACTACAGTCACATTCACTTTAGAGTCATATTCAAACCTACAAAGGTATTAAGTCCTGCTTGGTACCTGTCAAGTTCACTTCTGGAGAACTGTAGGATACAGACAAATTTTAGAGTTTATATTGAGCAAATGAGAGCTTAGCAATAAAACTTGAAATCTAACAGAGAACTCTGGGTAAAAATTTTCCTTAACTTCCAAGTTAAAACTAGACACTGGAATGATACATATCAGAAGATGAGAGGAAATGGCCACAAATTGTGCCACGGAAGGTTAAACTGGTTATTAGGAAAAATTACTTCAGTGAAAGGGCTGTCAGGCATTAGAACAGACTGACCAGTGAAGCTGTTGAGTCACCAGACCTGGAGGTATTTGAAAGATGCTGCAGATTGGCACTTAGGGATGTGGTTTAGTGGTGGGTTTGGCAGCATTAGCTTGATTCTTAGAGGCCTTTTCCAATCTAAATGATTCTATGAAGATGTCACCCAGCACACCTTCAACACAAGTCTCAGCACGCTATTAAATCTTGGTGCTGTTCTCAAAAATCATCAAAAAATACACTGATAATTGACAACTTACTACAAAGATACAGTTTAAAATTTACCTAGAATATCCATGAATAACAGCATAATCCTCAGCTGTCCATCCATTAGTGTCTTTATGGGAAACATCAGCACCATACCGAAGAAGAACCTTTATAAGATTAAGCTCTCCACCAGAAGCAGCAGTCATAAGTGGGGTTCTGAAGGATCCAAGAAACATGATATGAAATAGATTATTTTACACAGTCACTATAACTATTTTTGTTTGTTTGCCCTCAAAAAAGTATTCTCTCCATTACTTTAAAATTAAAAGAAAAAGCATTTTTCATTAAGAAAAACAATAAAATGGAAGAGGGTCTCAAAACAATTAAATGTTTAATCTTAAAACAAAGCTTCCACACAGACAACACTTACAAACTATACTACTATGCAGGAGATGGCTTTTCAATTTGAAAGAATGTTGCTGAGCTAGTGGCAGGCCTCCTGCCAGAAAGGCCACCACAGACAATAACATTTTGCAATCCTCAACGTGGAAAGCATTGAACAAGATATGACAGCAAGCCACTGAGGTATGAAGATCTTTCACAAGTCACACAGAAGTAACTGCTTCTGTGTAGCTCCTTGTTTTGTATTCTTTCAGACCTCATTCCCATGCCTCTCTCAAGCTAACCTGAAGAATATTAAAGAGACCCATGTAAGGTCTTGACAGCCCCTCACCTTTCACACTGGTCTCGAGCATGCACGTCAGCTCCTTTTTTAAGGAGAAACTCCGTTATTTCTTCATGATGTTCGGAGACAGCAAGAATAAGAGGGGTATACCCCTCCTGAAAGGGCAGATAAAGTTAAAAATCAAAAAAAAAAAACCCAAAACCAAACAAACAAAACTTCAAGAAAAATATGAATGCAATTTTGGAAAGCATTTCATTAACAAATATAAAAATTTACCTTATTATGGGCATCAATATTGGCGTTATACTCAAGTAACAGCCCTGCTACAGCACTATTACCAGACAGGACAGCCAGGTGAAGGGCAGTGTTGCCATCAGCATCTGCCAGATTTGGGTCAGCACCATGTTCTAGCAAAATAGCAACACATTTTTCTTGCTGGCACTGTACTGCCTGGAAACAAAATAAAAAAAAATTTCCAGCACTTACATTTCACTTTGTTGCAATTCCTCCATCCTCCCAATACTGCAGATTAAGAGCACCTTCAAAGATTAGCTAACATATGCCCATTCCACACCAACCACATGCATAATTTTACAAAAGTCTACCTAACGAATACTGAAAAATACATAATTTAGTTCAAAATCAGTAAGCCTAGCTTGCAAGAACATACCATAGTCCACGTACCTTCATCAGTGGTGATCTGTTATCATTGTCAAGAAGATTTAGCTTACACTTGTTTTCTACTAGATAGGTAACTACATCCACATGGCCGTTTGCACAAGCAAGATGCAGAGCTGTCCTAAAAATTAAATGAAGTGACTTAGCACAGACAGGGATATAATTTCAGGCCTTTTTGATAAACAGATATGACTACAAGTTTCGCTTTGCAAACCTCAAGTTTAAGAACCCACTCCATTACCAGTACCAGTAGCTGCACACCAAATGCTTGGGACTTGCTAGCAAAAAACCTCCACAGCATCTGCTTAGTAAGGGGACATTCCTTCACCATAGAATTGAACCTGCAGAGATTCCTGTGCCCAGGCATTGGGTATTGCCCTCAGCAGGACTATACACGTGGTAGAGCAACAAAGACCAAAGCTAGCGAATCTGAGGACTATGGCAAGTCAGCTTCTAAGTCTTTCTTGGATCAAGGACCAGAAGTCTATTGGAGATGGAGGAGATGGGCTTAATTGCAAGAATATTAGAGTTTCCCCACACTTTGAGAATTTCTTTCTCTCTAGCTTTTTTACTACTGAAGCAAAACCAAGAACACATTTGCACCAAAGTATCTCTAACAACATGTAGCAAACCAGAGAGCAAAACACTCTTATCCTGACTATAGGAAAGTAGTTTTTTACTCTCCTGTGATGTTTAACTGTCAGTCATAAAATGTGTACTACAGAGGAAGTCCTCTCCAAGGAGGCAATATTATGTTTCCACAATATATAACCACCACCAGAAAATTCTTCAATTTAAAGCCTTCCCAGAAAGAAAAGCAGTCCTTCAAACCAAAACATCTTAGGTCTGATGTCAGTTAACCAGTCTACTTGTACACAAAGACACAGTCACCGAGGAAGTCCTTGCATGTGTTTCCTCCTACAAATCTAGGTGTTTTTAAGGCAATAAACCTAGATGAGTTTTATTGTTGCTAGAAGTCCAGCCTTCTGGACAGTCAGCCTAGGAAGCTGAGCTATTCTGCTAAAACCGGCATCTCTTCAGAATATCATAAAGGATTTAACTCTGAGCCTTTTCAGGAAAGGTTATGCTCATGATAGATCACTAGGAACCATGCTGCAGCCCAGGGCTTCTCCTTAAGGTGGAACTGTTGAGTGCCTGCTGTGCTTGACTCAAACCCCCACACAACAACACCTGTCAGAAGCAACAGCTTCTCCTGCAAGTCACTGATCAGATCTTCCAGTCCAAGGTAGTGATTAGCTGTACCAAAGCCTCAGAACAAGGTTAGTCTAAGTACCACCTAAAACCACACTGTGGCTTAGGCTGCCAGATCACACTCACAAAAGGCAACTATGCATGCAGCATCAATAAACAACATGCTTATTTTGTGCTATAAATCCTTCCTAACTGCAGCATCCACCTTTTTTTAAGTTGCTCCCAAGTGAGGCAGTGCATCCTTCGGGCTCAGCTACGGAACCTACACGCTGAGCCCTCAGAGGTGCATAGATGGGTGTGATTACACTCAGACTTCAAATCCTGGCTGGAGAACGGCCACGGGACTCCTTTGCTTCCACCCTGGGCACTCCTTTGCTGCGCCCCGGGCAATGACATACGACTCGGGCAATGAGGCCACTAAGGAGGCCGGGTCAAAATAGGTAAGGCGACAGCTGGCCGAACTCGAGGGGTTTTGGCAGCACAAGCCCGATTCCCACAGCCAGCCAAGGGCTGCACTGGGCTGCGGTGCCCGCACTCCCACTCCTCACAGTCACGCTGCCGGTTCGCTCCTGCATCGAGGAGCTCTCGAGGGCTGCTACAGCAACACCTGGGACTCCCGAGACCACCCCCCGCTCCCGCCCTTACCGCTCCGCCTTGTCCCGCCCGTCGATGCCGTATTTCCTCAGTCCCTGCCGCACCTGGGCCAGGTCGCCGCTGGCGGCCGCGCGGTGTAGCTTGCCCAGGTCCTTCTGCCGAAGCTCGTAGGCACCGGCGGGGGAGGGAAGGGAGGCGCTGCCGGGCGGCGGCTGCCCCTTCCTCTTCCTCCCGAACCCGAAGATCCTCTTCATCCCGCAGCAGGAACACAGGCACAGTCCCGTTTACGGAGAGCGACGGCGGGAAGCACCAGTGGGCTGTACCGTGCCTCAAGCAGCGGCAGGGGAGGGGAGCTCCCGGCAGCGACCTCAACTCAATGCGGCTCCTGAGGAGCGAGCCTCAGGCGCGGCGGGAGCGCCGGGGCAGAGCCGTCGCCCACTGCCCCGGCAGCCCCGACCCTCACCCCGCGTACAGCGACCCCGCGCAGGCGCGGGAGGGCAGCGGCGGCGGGGCTGCGCAGGCGCGGCCACGGGAGGCGGAGAGTTAGCGACGGAATAGTCGTGGGACGGAATTAGTGTCCCAGGGCATTTAGTGCTGCGTGGGTGCTGCTGTCAGGCTTGGGTGAATGGGTGACAAGGACAGACAGCAAGGATTTATACAGGAGGAAAGGGGATGGAGCGGAGCTTCAGACATCATCTAGTTACGTGTCTGACCAGATGCTGAGGAATACGTCTGGTGCAAGCAGCTGGGTCCGCAGACTGCCGACTGAGATGCAGGCTAAGCTTTGGGTGGGAGCCCGAGACAAGAGGCCGTGAACTGCCAACCTGCGAAATATATCCAAGGGCGTGAAGACGGGTAACGCTAGTCAGGGGAACAGACTCTCAGAGACACAGCAGGAGCCTGGAATTGCCAACTTTTTGGGTAACAAAGGAGATGAAGACCGGTGATGCCGGCGAAGTCCTTGGACCTGGGGAGTAGGACAAGGGCGGAAGAGCGAGACTGGCTCAGGGGGCGACTGTGAGGCTGTAGAAGCCAGAGGTTCCTTATGTAGGTGCTGTGCTTAGAGGCACCAGCTCGAGCTGTTTGTGTGTTACTGCACAGGAATAAGTTGCTTTATGGAACGAGGTATCTGAGAGCGGGGTCGAACCGGTACGGAAACCTGGTCTGACTGTGAGAGTAGGGGGTGCGGGGAGATGTGTCCAGCCCCTCACCTGGCTGGAGCCGCCCGCCGTGCAGGGCTGCGCGCCCAGCAGTGAAGGAAAGCCCTTAGCCCTGGGGCTGTGACTGTCAGGCTGTGAACGCTCAGACTGGGAAGTTTCTGTAGCACCCATGACAAACTCAGAAAGTTCCTTTCTGGTAAATGG
Source organism: Phylloscopus trochilus trochilus (assembly GCA_016584745.2). Classification (NCBI taxonomy): domain Eukaryota; kingdom Metazoa; phylum Chordata; class Aves; order Passeriformes; family Phylloscopidae; genus Phylloscopus; species Phylloscopus trochilus. The sequence goes on along the minus strand of WQNJ02000016.1, from coordinate 24,928,172 downwards.
GGCTTAGTTGGCATCGACACAGGAATACAAACATGCATGCAAACGGCCTGTATGGAAACGTAATACAGAAAGCAAAATATTTGGTAAGTTGGGAGTAATTCTCAATATTGTACTGCTACAGTGTTGCAACTGGATAGTTCAGGTACCATATAATTTGAGGGTAATGCCATTGTGCAGTATACCCTAGGGTATTTGGTGAATGGAACACCTTGCCAGAATACTTCTTCCTATCTTTAGAAACTACTTTTTGCATATGAATTTCTGAAAAGGAGGTGGCAAACAAAACCTAATTCAAACAGAGGAACGCATTTCACTATGATTAGCAGTAAAAGTATTTATTGCAACGGGACAAGAATATAGTACCACTTTTTAGGGAAGCGATTCAGCCCTTTGAAATATTTTCTTTTCCTTCGTCACTATTTTCCACATCACCAAGAATGGTACATATATTAAAATCTTTATTTTCCTTTCCAGAATGAATCTTCACAGCTTTATCAAGTGTTTGCTTCTGGAAGTATCCTCTTGTACTGCGGTGACTAATATACAGTCACTTTCATTAGTTGATTCTCAATGTATTGGCAGTGTTCTGTTTTTTCAGACACTATCTCTACAAAGAAGAGCCATAATAATAATAATTTTAAGAAGATGGAAAAATACTCTTTTGTTGAAACCACAGCTAAGAATGTTCAGGATGCAAAACCTAAATTCCTATGAGTATTAGGAAATTACTATTAGTAACCATTTTGAGAGTGTCTCTATAGTCAATCCGACCATTTAATAGAAAAATGGAGAATAAACCATATTTTTAACTGTATAGATTTGTTTTCTTCCAGCCATCTTAGAAGAAAGGCAAGTTTTTATTTACAGGATGGCACCATGGGGTACACACAAGTCATCTCTATTCTCTTCAGGAGGAAGTACTTAATCTCAACTTCTTTTCAAGTGGACACATGCTCAGCCATGAGCTGCTATTTGTGAATAGTTTCGTTTTTATAGGTTATTCCCCAGCTAAGATCTGGTGACACTAATTTCATGTCAAATATTTCAGAATGTTATCAATAAAACCCCCTGTGATTACATTGTCAGTTTTAGTTGGTTGGTTTAGACTTGGATAGCTGAATGGGCTAAAATCTGGTTTCACACTTTGAAAAATAAGGGTATGCTGATAGGGTCATAGATTCATATGGATGCAAAAGGAACTGTTCATTCCTTACTAGCCAAAAAAGATGCAAAATAAATAGCTAGTCTGTCACTAAAGCAATTTTCACCTGTTTGTATCAATCTTTGTTCATGCTATTTCTTTAATTGTATTGGTTCAGGGTGCTGTTGAAGATATCAAAGTGTCTGTTTTTAGTTTTGATCCATTTCTATTTTCAATTTCTTTTTTATAATTCCTTTTTGATTTAGGTTTGGGTTTTTTTTTAATTTTGGTATTTCCTATTCTGTTGCTTATTCTGTTCAGTGTTCTCTTAGCTTATCTGTAGCTTTCTCAGTATCATCTAATAGCAGCTGTTTCTTTCCCTGTCTGCGTGAAATATTTCATTCCTGTTCCTGAATTCTTGTTTCATTACAAGACTTGTGTACCACAGGAAGGTTTCCAAATAGGGCTTAAGTGTGACTTAAGTGTTGCATAAGCCACTGGAATTTGGATTAGTCTGCTATAGGGATACCTTTCCTTCAGCATGATGCACTGTAGCTGGATAATGCAGCTCACAATCTTTGTAGAGCTGAGGTATAAAATGGCAGTCTGAAATTCCCCTTTGTTGTGGTGTGTTTTTATTGTGTTTCCAATTGTAGCTCAGTTTTAATGGTCAGTTTAATACACCACCCATATTTTGTATTGTAATGGTATATTTTATCCCTAATGGATTGTTCCTTTCCCCCGTATTGTTGGTTTTGCCCTGGTTGTCTGTGTTCCCTAGACCCGCCCTTCCCTCCTCCTACAGAATTGTCAATCTTCCCTAACCCTGCCCCTTCTTCCAGACCCTTCCCTGTCAATCCCCCAGCCTTCGATGCCTCAGTGGTTAAACTGTTCCCTCCCCTTGTGTTCTTTCATTGGTCTGTGTATTGTACTCCCCGCCTTGTGTTCCAGCCCCATGTCACCCTTATTGGTTGGGAATTGTATTCTCTCCCAAGACCTCCCCCACTTGTAAGCCCCTGCAAGCTCTGTCCTTTTTTCTGTCCCTGACCCCCAGGCAATAAGCACCTTTGGAAAACCCACAGAAGGGCTCTCCCTGTTCCTTGTCCCTGCCCTCGCTGCATGCCACCTGTGCCATAGAGCAGTGGTGCCCTACAGCTGCCCCCCGGATTGCCCGGCTCTCTGGGGGCAGCGCGCTCCTGGTGATGGTGCCGGGAGCTGGCTGGGATGAAGAACTCTGGCATGGTGTCACCCCTTTGCCAATATGGCTAATTCCCCTATTGGACCGCCTGGTGTATTTTGTCTACCAGGAAGAAAAAGTGTCAGGGAAGACTTGGGCTGGTAACAATATGCTGCTAAGTATCTGGTTTCGTACACTTGCTTTACAACTGCTGTGTTTATAGGAGTGGTACAACTTAGAAAAGCTGTCTGGGAGGATTGCATGTCTCAGTAGTGCTGACTCTGAGGCTTTGAAGGGGACAGGGTCGTTAGAACACATCCTGCAGACAGTGACTTCAGCAGCTTTTGCCCTATGAGCTGCAACTGTGGAGGTGCTTCTGCTGTGCTGCCTCTGGAGCCTTCTACAGTCACTGGGTAGTTGCTGAGTCAAGTGGGGGCAGTTTGACTTGCTCCCAGGCCAGCCTGATATACCATATCCCATGCACACAGTAGGATTAACAGCTAGCTTTCCATTCAGAATGTAAAACGGATTCTTTTGGCTTCCTCTAAGTGATGAACAAGAAATTTTATTTTCTTTTCAATACAGTAAAAGAGTTACTGTATGAGATTGGCTCAGAGAATGGTGTAACACCACCAAGATTATGGGGTCAATCTCTTTATGGACTGTTCACTTAGGAGTTGGACTTAATGATCTATCCTTGTGGGTCCCTTCCAACTCAGAATCTTCTGTGATACTGTGATTCAGAAGAGGCTTATTAGCATATTCAAAACCACACAAATTCACTGGCTCACACTTTTTGGGCTACCAATATAGTTATCCTGGAAATGAACTCTGTGTTATTGTGGAGTTAGGTAGGTTGCAATTGGATTTGTTAGGTTTGGTTCATTTAGTTGAGAAAAATGCAAAATAAGATCTTTGCCTTCCTTTTTTATTAAACTACTTGGAAATTATAAACCATAAAAAAGAAGGGAGAAATGTCTGCTGATAGTAGAACTGCAATGCCTTGAGAACTTACTTCAATTCCCAAATGCTGTGGCTTAAAACCCCAGGCACAAACTAAGGTACCACACAACTGTGTGATCACTACCCCCTGCATACGCACCACGCCCCACCCCTCACCCCAGTGGGATGGGGAAGAGAATTAGGAAAAATAACAAAAAAACCCATGACTTGTGGGCTCAGGTAAAAACAGTTTAATAATTGACACAAGCAAGAAAATAAGAATTGTAATTAAAAAAAAATAAATTAAACCCATAGGAAACAAGTGGCCCACAGTACAGTTGCTCACTACCTGCTGATGATGCCCATCCTGTCTGACTAACTCGACCCAGTTTCTATAGTGTGGAACATCCCTTTGGCCAGTTTGGGTAAGCTGTCCCAGCTATGTCTCCTCCCAGCTTTTTGTGCATCTCCCTACTGGCTGAAACATAAGACATTGAAAACTCCCTGAGTTCTGATAAGCACTGCTCAGCAACAGCCAAAGCATCAGTGTGTTACTGTGCTGGTTTGGGCTGTGGTAGTTTTAATTTTCTTCACAGTGACTGGGGCTGCATTTTGGATTTGTCCTGAACACAGTGATGATAGTATAGGGGTGTTTTTGCTATTGTTGAGCAGTGCTGTTGGGTCTCAAGAGTGCAGTCCTGGGCCACCTGCTGTAGGATAGCCACAAAATGTCAGGTCCTGAGAGCACAGTCCTGGACTGCCTACTCAGGTAGGTGATACTTGGGCTACATTAGCCATAAGAATGCCAAACAATCAAGTAGAAGTTTTATTTACGGCAGCAATGATGGCAGAACTAATCTTTCTTTCCAATCTTACTCATTTTGAAAAGTGCTGAATGTTCAGAATCCAACTGTGTTAAGGCTGTCCATTCTTCTTCAATGCAGAGTCTACCAGTGATTCCAGTAATGGTAGTGAAATAATTTGAGCAAAAATGTAGGGTTCAACCTACGATTTGGTTTGGTGCAAAGTAAGGTGTCAATCCTTACAGTGAACTTAAAACATCAGTTATTCTGAGTCTACAGCACACATATCAGCCCTGCCCAGAGGTGTGCTTGAGTACAGGGAATGTGTGTGAAACATTCTCATGGAGAGGTATGGGAGCCTTCATCCTTCCACAGTGAAAAACTATAAATAAGACAGAAGGCAAAAAGTTAATTACGACATTATTCACTTTAGTGTCTGATGAAATGTTTTGTTGTGCTTATACCTTATGCCAGCTGTGTTTCAGATACAGATAAATTTGAGTTTGGAATAGGCTTAGACATGGTTTTCGACAGACACTGAGGGAGGGAACCGTGATTGTTCCCAGAAAAGTCACCTGAAAGCTTCAGTTTTTCTGTGACCCTCACATACTGATTATTAACTTTTCTTTCAAGTTCAAGCTAGTTTTAATTTCTTGAAAGACTGAGACTTTCTGAAATAATTATGCATACTTGATGTTTAAAATCAAACCAGCATCAGACAAAAAGAAATCAGTGCTAAATCAAAATAGAAACGCAAGTGATTTGCTTATATTGCATAGTCTTTGATCAAACCGATAAACAGCCAGATTTCCTTGGCTTACACGGCATCACAGAGTTTACTGGTGCTTCTTAGATCATTTGCCTTTACTTAGGCTTTACAGTACTGTTGCTCCTTAGCAGAGCTCTCATTCTCAATTATGTGAAGAATCTGTGCAATGTACTGTTTAATTAAATTTGTTAGCTTCCAAAGGGCATTTGGGATTTACAACCCATACATCTGCTAATATATGTAACTTTGAAGGGGATCACCTGGAGAGGAGGTGGAACGTTATTTTAATGCACTTTTTGCCAACTGTACTTTGGTGTATGTGTGGAGAGTGATGTGTCAAAATTCTAATGCCTGCCTTCATGCATTTGAGGAGATAAGGACTGGTTAGGTGGACCTCCATAGATTTATTTCCCAGGTCTACTTCCCAGAAAGACCTTGGAATGGTGTTTCTTCTCAACTTCCAGGTCTGGAACATGTCTCTAAGCACAGAAATAATACTGGAAACATTCCAAACACATTGAGTGAAAGGACAAGAAAGAGCAAAGGGAACACTTTTGTTAAAATACAGAACATGAATGACACAACATAATGAAGCTACTCTAATAGGAAACATCTCTGACAGGTTTGTCAAACTCAAGATCACTCAATCTGCTGGTCAGAAAAAATGGATGTCGCTTGTACTGTGAGTGCAAAAGAAGCCAGCTAGGCAGAAAAACCCAACAGATGAGTGCACTGTGCTTGACATCCATTTAATAGAGTTCATATTCAGACTGCAATAAGTTTTCACATCTGAGGCAGGGAGAAGGGAAACCATAGATGCTCTATTATAAAAGCAAAAAATGTCCAGAGCCTTCCATAGCATTTCATTTAATTAGGTAATTTTTGGTTAAAATATAACGGTACTCCCTTCTTGTTCTGCAAAGGGGATCCTGGTCCACGTAAAGGTTTTTTGAAGATCCAGCACATCCAGTTTCAAGTTCAGCAGTGGCTGCGGGGAAATGACACAAGATTCCTAATGTCACTTTTAAAGCAGAAAGGGAGAAATAATGCACTAAAAGAACATTTTACATGACATAAGAGTCTGCCATCCTGAAGGAGACTTTGAAATTTCCATGGACACCTAACAAGGGAAGAGCTGGGCACAAAGGAAGAAAGACATTTTGTGCACATTTGCTTATGTGCATACATACACAACAATACAACAGCATTTCTAAAGTCAGTGACAGACATTCCAGAGGCTACACTCGACTCCAGTGGCCCTTAACAGGGCAGGTGGATTTCCTCTTTGGACACCTGGCCTCAAATCGCAGAGCGTGTGTCATGCTCCATGCTGCAGGCACTGAACTCATGTTTGCCTAAACACTACTGAACAACCTCCTCCTAAAGAAATGTTGTCTTTTATTCCTGATCATGTTCTTCTCACTTACTCAAAACAAGACTGCAACACCTAAGCTACAAAGACAAGCCATGAATCATAGCAAGAAAAATCAAAATCTAACAGCAGAGAACATGGACAGTATGGTTCAGTACTGAATGCAATCCACGTACAGGGAAGGAAGGGATGGCTGAAGTCTATCAAGATCTATAAAAATCTGGGGGCTTCTTTGATGTTTTTGCTGGAGATTACCTCTAGTGAAGGGCAACTTCATCTTAAACCAAGTGTTTCTCTTTTAGGCAGTGGGTGAATTTTCTTTTTGCTTTTTTTTTTCTAGGCAAGTGCATAACATTCAATATTTCGGGAAGCAGGAATGTTTCACATTCAAGTCTAAAGTGGAGAGCTAGCAGAAAGTAATCTCTGTGCTTAGCAGAGGAAGTCGAAAAGAATGGCTTGAAAGTTCTCAAGACGTAGAAACAGTCACCTTTTTCCTTAAAAACACTCTTAATGTAATGACACATTACCTTCTTTCAGCTCCTTAGTGATTTTGTCATCCAGTTCCTCTTGTATCTGGAATTATACATCAAATATACAGTTAAGATATAATATGACCCAAATGTAACTTAAAATTCCTAAAACATTCTTACACCCCATGGACAATGTGACAAAACCTAAAAATATCATCCCAAATGGAGATGATGGCCTGTGATGGCCAAGAAGATGCAAAGGTCTTGGACCACGTGAGCTAAGGTGGAAAGGCTGAGAGAGCAGTGACTGCTTCTTTCCTGGAGTAGACAAAACTCAAGATGACCTTGTCTGTGTGTATTAACCATCAGAGGGGTGGAGTAGCAGAAATAGAGCCAAACTCTTCTCAGTGGTGCCAAAAGAACAACTCCCCCAAGCCTCAGTTTTTTTTTTTTTTCAAGTGTGGACAGATCCTGGAGAAAAAGGACCCCTCCAGGACATGAAATGAGACATGGATAGTGGAAGGAAGCAGGCAATCTAAGGCCTAGACCAAAAGAGGACCTAAAGCAGGACTAATGCTAAGCAAAGCTGTCGTAGTTGAGCTGTTGGACTTTTCCCAGTTTCTGAAGCCTTCACAATGACCAGAAGGTCCCCAGGACCCTCTGCAACATGTGCAGCTGAATCAAAAGAAGAAAAAGGTCTTGTTTGCCTCTTAGTTATTCCAGTAACCTTTTTGTGATTCTCCTCCCCACCCGAGGAAAGAGAATTAGGTGGAAGTAAGTCCAACACGTGCATTTCTCTGAAAAGGAATGAAAAGGCCTTTGAATGAAAATACACCTTTGAGGACTCTGGCAGTGTGTCCACTGCTGTCCTGGCCTCCAGCCCTCTGGAGAAGCATCACAGCTGACTATTCCAAACCTCCTGAGCAGGCACCTTTTACTGCTTAGCTCTTAAGGCAGTAACATACTGGGTCACTTGCAGCAGTCACCATCTCAGTAATTCTGTTTCAGAGAGTGATGTTGACTTACTACTCACCCACAGAGCTTCTTGAGCACAGAGTAAGTTGGATCCTCTAAGACTGCCTGAGATGATATTCAGGGTCTAGGAACTCAACTTCAGAGCAGTACTGCTACAACTACTGTTGCTACCCAGAACCTTTTGATTGTCAGAACAGGCTAGGGCAGTAAAGAGCCTTCTCTAGTTTAACCAAATTCTATTAGAAGAGATGGAACCCATGCATATGGCACCAACATACAGAAACTCAACTACCACAGAAGCCGTAACTTCACAAAGACAAAAAGCACAGAAGTACTTGGCAGCAGTTACTCATTCACTCAGAGAAACCAGCAACTCCCCAGCAGTTCCAGCTTTAGGCCAATGTGAAAGCATCAGCAAGTTTGAACCAAAACCTAGCAGCATAAATAGACCAAACATTCCCAGTAGCACGCAAGGTTAAACAGTGCAGGCTACAAACCTTGTCACATATCTGGCTGCAGAGGAGAAAGAGAGGATTTTTGATTAAGGAGATGAAGAAGAAAGAAAAAGAGCCATAAGTTCAAAGGTCTTCTGTGAGACACAAGCACATAGCCTACATGTACAGGAGGCAAGGAAAAAAGCTCACAATGGAAAGACCACTAAAATACAAGAGGACAGTTGAAAAATGAAAGCAGAAAAGGAACTGAAGTTGAGAGAGAGAGCACAGAGGGGCAACATTCCCTTTCTCACATTATGTAGGGAAACTGGTTTCATAAATGCACTAATTCCCACTGGCTGCAGCTAGCAGAGTTGACTATTTTCCACATCAAGACACCCACAGTCATTTGCAGCAGCCTTTGGCACAGCTGTTGGAAAGGAAGCTTGACAGTTTGTAAATATAACAAGTGGCTTGAGTCCCCAATCTTCTTGCAGCACTTGCAGCAGACAGACATTCCCTGATTCCCTGCCTTGGGCTGTGCAGTAAGGCCCTATCTTCCAAATTCCAGTACACAGACTGTCGCAATACGACACAAATGAATGACACTCACATGCTGAGATGTCCAAGGCAAAAAAAGAGCGAGTTTATTTACAGACCTCGACATTTATAAAATTCCAACAGTGACCATGGATTGGAGGATGAAATTGTCCTCTCCAACCACACTGGTCAAACCAACAGTCCATCAATTCTCTCCTCCTCCAGAAAGGAATGCAAAACAATCATTCCTTACATGAAAAGTGTGTAAGAAACTCCATTACAAAAATATAAACATCAGAAAGGCTAGAAGAACTTCAGAAGAACAGGGTTACAGCAGACCACTAACAGTACTTCCTACTTATGACTCGGAGAGGGAAGACCAGGTGAAGACCAGGTTTTAGGACTTTAAAATTTTTACAACCCTGATGACCAAAAATCTTCAGCTTTACAACACACAGCTGTGCACTGTTCTGAGGAGTAGCAGTTGCTTTGGACTATTAGACAGTATGGCCTGGAACAATAAATGGATTTTAACTTCAGGCTAAGAAGGAGAACCTTGCATACAGCTACTCTTCAGCAGTCAGGAATGGTATTTCATAAAGCTTACCTTGGCCACAGAGGTTGCAAGCCTCTTTCTTGATAATAGGAGCTTCTCACATTGGCTTAGGAAGCTTCCTCCTGGACTGAGACTTCTGTCCACTCCTAAATTGTTGCCAAGATGTCCCAGTGCAGGTGAATATAGAACTGGAGTTGCAGCCAGACCTCCACTGACAATGCTGCTTGTGATTAATGATTTGCTTTTATGGCGCTCACGGAGGAGCTTAGCATTGGCTTCTTCAAGTCTCTCATCAGCTCTGAAACATTCAGAAGCACACAAACAATTATGTTTGCTAGAGTAACTTTCCCAAAGTTACTCTCCAGGTCCTTGACTATTGTTTGACTTCTGAGATTAAGAGCCTCCAAAAATAGTACATCATTTGACCTGAGCTTGTTTGGAGGGCCTGCTTCTAAGATGTCACACTAGGTGCAAGGAGCAGCAAGCGTCACCAAGGCTTAGGACTGCTCACCACGAGGGCTTCAAAGCCTTTTGTGAAAGCCATGTGTTTGCATAGCTTCTTCTGGAAGGTATGTCACCTTCCCAAGGAAAGCTCAAAGCTCAGAGCCACTGCTTAAACAGAAGCCAAAAAAGATAATTTCTATATTTCCTTCACAGAATCCAGTTCTGTTCTCTGAGGGGCCTATTCACACTCAAAGAGCAATGGACATGAAATTAAATCTTTTGTGTGGCACACAGGTTGAAGAGATTATAGAGACTGGTAAAAAAGCTGCCAGTTAAAACAACATCAACTTGAAAAGTATGCTGTTAATGCCATAATGTTGCTACTGTGGTGTTGCTGCTGAAACACTGAAGAGAAATGAAGAGAAAGCTGATGAAGGGGAAGGGTCTTTCACCAGAATTATGCCATCTCATGCTTCCACACAATGCTGAGCTGGTGGAGAAGAGTGATTTGGAAGGAAGATGCATAAAGAAACAGGAGTCACTTTAATTACCACTCCAAAAAATACGGACTTGCCTTTGCAGTTCCTTTGCTTGCCATTTGCTAATTTTCACTGCCTTTAGATACAGCTCCTTGTACTTTTCCACTTCTGCCTGTGTACACTGTTTTCGAAAAATATTCTCTTGTTGGGTATCTTTTATCCTGTCCAATTCCCACTCAAGATGTCTAATCCTGTCTTTTAGCTGGTTGGTCAGTGAGTCATGATGACTGGTTCCGCTTTGTTTTATGAAGTACTGAGAGTCTGGCTGTGCCTGAAAGAGACATTGCACCTTCAAATGACCAACAAAGAAAAAGAAAACTCTCTCCACCTGTCAATTGCATGTATCCAAGTTCAAGGGCCCAGCTTGGCTCAGAGAGACAGCTGTGCCTCCTCACTATCATCAGCAATTAAGGCAGAACCCTGGAGCTACTACTGTAAGTAATTCTTTTTACTCAGGACAAAGCCCAAATCAGTACTACTAATCAAAGCTACTAATGAAAGGGTATAGAGAACACTCAAAGGCCACTTGATATGAAAGCCAGCTAGGTCCTCAGCTCCTTTCTGAGAAGGCTCTATTCAGCAGAATGCAGGAACTGAGCTCCCCTTGGCTCTCCAGGAAAACCTCACCATAAAATTTCCCCACAGAAATAGGTAACTAGGCTCAGGAGTCACTAAGGGGAAATTCATGAACAGCTTACTGAAGCAGAGGCTTGCAGGTCTCTCTGCAGGGCTTCAATCCTGTTGCTTTGTTGCTGGACAGTGGCTTCCAATCTGGTCTTTTCAAATCCAAGGCTTAAAAACAAATACAGGTCTTATAAAAATCTGCCAGAGCACCAATCTCAAAAGTAGAGGGTAAAATATTCAAAATCAAGAGCATCATTCAAAACCATAATGATTTGCTGTGATGCAACAAGACATCTATCCTGTGGTTTCCAACCAGCTTCTGCAAGCAAGAGACACCTCGTCCCACTATGTTGCCCTCTTACCGTTGCACGTCTTCTTCAAGTTTTTTCACAGTCTCCAAATATGCTGACAGCTGATCCTGCAGTTTCTGGGCAGAAGCTGTTGTTTCTCTGTCCTTCTCATCCAAGGCAGCCATCAAGTCACGAACACAACGCTCTGAACTTAGATATTTTTCTTCCATCTCCCGCAACTGTAAGGTCACAGAAAGAATCTGCAGTCATCAGGTGAGCTTTTATACAGAGGAGTCAGCTGCTGCCCAAGGATTCATGTGCTGCAGATATCTGCCCACACCCTCTGCCAAAAGAATTGTAATCATCTCAAATACCTTCAAAGCTTTGCCTCTACTAGCAAATGAACACAAGCTGTGTTACTCCTAATCATCTACAGCGGCTTCTCCCATCCCTCCACAGATTTCCTGGAGCACGGTTCTAAGCACTGACACTGCCGCTCCAACCCTTTTAGGGACCTGTGATGATGCTCTTTGTATTCACTTTATTTGCTACTGCATGGAAGCATGAACTGAAATGATTTTATTCCTAAATAAAAGGAAGGAGTCTTGGAAGTGTTGGAGGGAAACTGCTGTGGCAGACTTGCTCTGGAGCACAGCATGGCACCAGAGGGAGCTTTCTGAAGTGGCAGAGACCTCAAATGCCGCACCAAGAGAGGTGCCCAGTTCCTCCTGGAAGCAGTGGATCCCTGAGGAGAGGCAGCTCTGCCTCAGCATGGTGTGGCCAGGAGGGATGACAGCAGTTATATCCTGGTGAGCACTGTTTCAGAAAAGGCTCCCAGGTGATCTGTGCCATCAGATCTGCTCTGGAGTTGGGAATCATGCTGGGGTGCTTGGGGAGTGTTCTTAAACCAGGTAGACCTCAAATGTAGAACAAAGAGAGGGAACCCCATGCCTCTGACTGAGGAGTGGGGAAACCCTGAAGGAGAGGCAGCTCTGCCTCACCATGGTGGGGGACATGGAGGGAGGCAGGAGGGACTGAGGTAGATCAAAGCCTGATACAACCACCACTTTCCTTAAGTCTCTCTCCTTCTGCTTCGTAGGATACTGTCATGTTCTTTTTCAGGATGTATTGGAAGAGATAGACACCCACAGCTTGATTCTGAAGGCACAGGCTTTCCCTAATTCTGCTCAACCCCTAGCCAATTCCTTATGCAAGTATACAGGTTCCCTTTCTCGAGGTCAGCCTCATGGCTCATAGTAACTCCCAGTGAAGCTGGGTGCAGATTGTTCTAGAACTGCATTGGCAATCTTCAGCTGCAGCTGGGGCACCGAATCCTAGGGAATTGGTGTTCCATAAGCATGAAGTTTTTGCTGGGCATATTAGGGGTGCTTTCACTTCTTTGTTTGCAGAATTACGCCTGTCTTCAGAGTGAATTCAAACAAAGAAATGGTGCTGGCCACCAGCAGGTAGCCGGAAAACCAGTGAACTCTCTATGCTCCTTTTCCAGCTAAGCAGCCTCATGCTACCAGGGGGAAGCAAAGAAAACTCCACTGCTTCTATTCAAGACTAGAAATGTCACTCCAAAGCCACTTGCTGTGAAAGCCAGGTTCTCAGCTACTTTCTGAAAAGCCTGTATTCAGGTGAATGCAGGAACTGAGCTCCCCTCAGGCCTCCAGGAAAAGTCCACAGTAAAATTTCCCCACAGAAATAGGTAACTAGGCTCAGGAGTCACTAAAGGGGAAATTTATGAGCAGCTTACTGAGGCAGAGGCTTGCAGGTCTCTCTGCAGGGCTTCAATCCTGTTGCTTTGTTGCTGGACAGTGGCTTCCAAAGTAGTGATTTTAATTTCAAGGCTTAAAGAGAAATAGAGATCTTATTGAAGAAAATTCTCCAAGGAGACCACCAATTCCAGATGAACAGTGTGAAATAACAGAATCAAAAGCAAAGAGTGTCCTTCAAAATCAGGGTATGTGTCCTGCTACTTCCTCCCAATTCCTGCAAGCTATGGACACCTCATCCCACTGTGTTGTTCTCTTACCGTTGCACATGTTCTTCCAGTCGTTTCACAGTAGTCTGCTTCTCAAAATATGCTGACAGCTGATCCTGCAGTTTCTGGGCAGCAGCTAGCTCTTCTCTTTCCTTCTCATCCAAGGCAGCCATCAAGTCACGAACACAATACTCGGAATGTAGATATTTTTCTTCCACCTCCTGCAACTGTAAGGTCACAGAAAGAATCTGCAGTCATCAGGTGAGCTTTTATACAGAGGAGTCAGCTGCTGCCCAAGGCTTCATGTGCTGCAGATATCTGCCCACACCCTCTGCCCAAAGAACTGTAATCATCTCAAATACGTTCAAAGCTTTGCCTCTACTAGCAAATGAACACAAGCTGTGTTACTCCTAATCATCTACAGCGGCTTCTCCCATCCCTCCACAGATTTCCTGGAGCACGGTTCTAAGCACTGACACTGCCGCTCCAACCCTTTTGGGGACCTGTGATGATGCTCTTTGTATTCACTTTATTTGCTACTGCATGGAAGCATGAACTGAAATGATTTTATTCCTAAATAAAAGGAAGGAGTCTTGGAAGTGTTGGAGGGAAACTGCTGTGGCAGACTTGCTCTGGAGCACAGCATGGCACCAGAGGGAGCTTTCTGAAGTGGCAGAGACCTCAAATGCCGCACCAAGAGAGGTGCCCAGTTCCTCCTGGAAGCAGTGGATCCCTGAGGAGAGGCAGCTCTGCCTCAGCATGGTGTGGCCAGGAGGGATGACAGCAGTTATATCCTGGTGAGCACTGTTTCAGAAAAGGCTCCCTTTCAGAAAAGGCTCTCCAGAGCAGACCTGCTCTGGAGTTGGGAATCATGCTGGGGTGCTTGGGGAGTGTTCTTAAACCAAGGAGACCTCAAATCTCCCTGAGCAGAGAGAGGGAATCCCATGCCTCTGACTGAGGAGTGGGAAAACCATGAATAGAGGCAGCTCTGCCTATGGTGGGGCACAAAGGCAGGAGGGACTGACAAGGATCTAAGCCCAATGTAACCACCACTTCTTTAGATCTCTCTCCTTCTGGCTCCCAGGATACTCTTTTGTCCTTCTTCTTGATGGACAGGAAAGCATTGAGTACCCTGTGATTTATTCCTGTAGGGATGGGCTTTCCATACCTCCTCTTCAATCCTCTCCAACTCCTTGTGCAAGTGCAGATTGTCTTCCTCCACATCAGCCTTGTGGCTTGCAGTAACTGCACAAGCAGTCCTAAAGCATCAAAAATTTGACAGGAAACACTTCCATTTTGGCATCTTTTTTTTTCCCTGCTTGCTCCCAAATCAACTTTTTCCCCCTTTCCTACAAGCATAGTGAAAGGAAAGCCAAGTACAGGAAACCTTGGAGAATTCAGCTTAGAAGGGACCTCAGGACATGTCCAGTCTCACTGCCTCCCCAGTGCAGCCTCAACTACGAGGTAAGGCCATGCTGTTTAGGGCTCCTTCCACTACTCTTTAAATTCCCCCTGGATGCAGCTGCACAAACTCCTGGGGCAAGCTGTGCAACTGCCTGACCATCTACACGGCAAGATGTTTTCCCTTTATGTGTGGTTGGAACCCATCATGTCCCCTTGGACAAGCTGCTTCTCTTTCTCCCAATGTTCCCATTCATACCACTTAATGCACCAACTATCCCTTTGCATAAAACCCCTTTGCTCTCCTGCAGAGCAACCTTGCTGCTGAGCTAATGGCAAGTTTCCAGTGAGTTTAGGTCTGTGTGGGGAGAACGCACCATAGACAACACTTTCTGGCAGTCCTCAGCAGACAAAACATAAGTGTACCAAAGGTCTGAGGGCGGCCAAGAGCAGACCTACATTTACCAGTCACATGGGGATCTTCTTCCATGTGGTTCTTCCTTCTTTTTCTAAGTTCATTCTCATGCCTCTTTTCAGTCACACCTGCTGATAACTGAGAAGGCCTGTATGGTTTTTTGACAAACCGCTCACCTTTCACACTGCTCTGCAGCCTGTCTGTCAGCTGCTTTTTTTAGAAGACATTCCAGCATCTCTTCATGCTGTTTGGAGACTGCAAGATTTAAGGGGGTATATCCCCCCTGAAAGGAGAGAGAATCTCCATTAGAAAAACAGAGACAAGTTTGGTACCTGTTCGAAAGAGCAGCTTTACCCACATGCCAAGGTTACCTGGTTCTGAGCATCACCACTGGCATTATGCTCAAGTAACAGTCTTGCTACAGCACTATTACCAGACAGTACAGCCAGGTGAAGGGCACTGTTGCCATCAGGATCTGCCAGATTTTGGTTGGCACCATGTTCTAGCATAACAGGCACACATTCTTCTAGCTGGCACTGTACTGCCTGGGAAAAACACACAAAGAAGGGGGGAAGACTTTCAACATTTTTGCCTCACTCTTGTCACAACTTGCTCATCTCCTGAATGCTGGGATTGAAGGACATCTACGTAGATTTAACTAATGGAGGCCTGAGCCATACTGGTAACAACATGACAACATGGCATGTTTCTATGGCCCTTCTGTATAAGGAATCCTTCCAGACACCTATCCTGTAATGCACTGCCAATAAGCTCCACTTACAAGATCAGAACACAGTCCACTTACCTTGCTCAGCACACTTCTTTTTATGTTATCAGCCAGGTTCAGTTGGCAGTTCTTTCCTGCTAGATGTCTAATGACATCTCCATGGCCATTTGCAGAAGCGAGATGCAGAGGTGTTCTAAAAATTAAACAGATGGTCTCAACACAGACAAAAGATAAAAAAATCTGTGTCTTTACGCAGCCCTAGAGACCGTGCCTAGGACTCTGTTCCTCCCACTTGCTGCTGCTGCAATCCTGCGCTGATCAGCCACAGCGCAGAAGAGAATGGGTGAGGTCTGAGCAGCTACGAAACAGCCCTGCAGAGGGACCACGGCAAAGCAGACCCGACAGGCTGGCAGCACACACTTCCAACAGTGCTCGAGCCAACCAGGCAGCTCCAAGCCAAGAAAAGCCCTGAAGTTCACTCTCCCAGCTGACAGGACAAATCTCGGTTTTCAAGGCCTTAACGAGAGGGGGGAGGGGGAGGGGGTGGCTGGGTGTCCTTCCACATGGCACGAAAGCTGCTGGCGGGGTTGGTCGCATCATGCTGATGCTCTTGTTCTGCCTTTTCCTTAAGAGAAGCCTGCTGAGGACTACTGGAACTTGGCTCAGAAAATGCCCCGGCAGCGCCCGCCAGAAGCAGCCAAGGTGTCCCATCAGTAGCCCACAGAACTGACCGCCTCTGCTGGTCTGGCGGGTCGATGCCGAAGCTCTTGAAATTCCAGCGCCCGTGCTTCAGGTCGCCGCGGGCGGCCGCGTGGTGCAGCATGCCCTGGACCTCGTCACTGAGCTCGGAGGCACCGGCGGAGGCACTGCCTCCGGAGGGCTGCCCAGATGGGCTACTGGATGGCGACTGCTGTGGCCTACGGCTGAAGAGCCAGCCGACTTTCTTTCGCAGGGCGTGCAACGCCATGGCCCTGCTGGGCGCGATCAGCAGCAGGAAGCACCCGGCGGGCTGCTTGGCCCCGGGTGTCGATGGGGATAAGGGACAGGACCGGGATGAGGGACAGGGCGTGGACAAGTGACAGGGAAACGAAGAGGACCAGAAACAGGCGGTCGGCACAAGGCCGAAGAGGTCGCCCGGCGCAGTGGCGGCGGCGAGGAGCCTCCGAGACGGCGGCAAGAACGCGCAATGCTACCAGAGCGGGACGTGCTGCTGCTCCCGGAGAGGGTTGGGCAGCTCTGAGTCCCGGTTCCACGCACCAACAGAGCCGCGGCCAGCACGCCTCTGCGGCGTCACAGTGGCCGGTGGCACGCGCGGGGATCCACCAGGGGCGTCACCGACGCCGCGGGCGGGGGACGGCGGGGCCCCGAGGGCCGCCTCGGCGGGCGCCCGGGAAGGGGCGGCCGGCGGCGCTGGGCTCTGCCTCGCTTCGGGCTGCCCCGGGGCACGGGCCGGGCGGCTCCGGCCGGGCCGGAGGCTGCGACAGGCGCTCCAGCAACTCTTGCCTCACCCGCTCTGGGTTCTTCCATCAGGGCACGGCCAGGGTGCCGCTGGGCACACGTCCCCGAAATAGAGCTCAGGGTGGGGTCGGATCCCAGTCCGAGCGGACGGGTCCACTGGAGATCTCAAGAGGTGATCGCTCCATGGCTGTAATGCCGGAGATCCAGGACAGCTCCTCTGTCCTGTCCCTCTTGAAGACCAGACTCCTTACCCCCTACGCCACTTGCTGCTGTGCCAGCTGCCAGCGCTGATTCTGTGTTCTGCCGCTCCACCCGCCCGGCGACAGCACGCAGCCCGCTACAAGCTCGCTTGAAAACACGTCCCTCTGTGTTATTGTGTCCCAAAAACAACAAGAAGTGAAGGTCCAGAGGTTCTGCACTTGCTTTCTGGGCAGCTGCAGTTTAGTCTTTTCTTGAGTCATTGCATTTTGCAAGGTGTTGCGAAGTCTTTTAAACTGAAGAATTACTGGAAGAGTATGTGAAGAGAGTTAGATGCAAAAAGGGGATGAATGGGCTCTGTCTTGTAGCACTGTGCCAGAGTAAGTGAAACTTGCCGGTAATACGGCCTTTTGTAGCAGACCTGTCAGGAATCATAGCACAAGTCCTTGCTGCCATGTGGCCTGCACATATGCTGCCACCTGTGACCCCTGCAGTCATTCAGCCTTCAGGAACATCTCATTTTGTGTTCACAGAGATGCAATGACAGTAAGAGTCACAGCCTAGTGTTAAAAGGAGATAATGCTGTATAGATGGGGGAAGTATGTTGGGAGATCTGTTCCCAGTATGTTTGGAAAAGAAAACTTACACCACCATCATTGTGGTAATTAGTGTTTGGTGCCAGTGTTTTTTCCCAAGTGACTCCCACAGTGTTGCCTGTCCCCAGGCCTAGTGTAGGTGAGGTCATTTTGTGTTATTTTAGTCTCTGTTCACATCATGTGGTGTGTCCCATAATCACTCCACAAGTCAACAACAAGACTGGGAGTAAATAGCTGAGGAGTTTCCTATGTTCCCTCCTCTTTCACTATCCTCACAACTTTATAGTCTCTTGCACCCAGGTTTCTGAACTCTATTGTGCACTGTCTTTAAAGCTTCCCTGAACATCCTGTGGGGCTTTTTTTTTGTGGTGGTGGTTTTTTTGTTTGTTTGGTTTTGGTTTTTTTGTTTTTGTTTTTTTTTTTTGTAGCTAGCTTTAAAACAGCTTGATGCAATGGGAGGTGGAGTATTAGACAGTGTTGGGATACAATATAGCTTTTCAAAAGGCATAGTATGTACTCAGGCAGGGCTTTTGTGCTGCCCTGTTGCCTTCCTGCTTCTGTTTCCCTATGAAGGAGTAAACTCCCCTGAGTGAAGAGACCATTAGTTGTGCTCTCAGAAACGCGTTATTGCTTTTCATGGGCACTTTTTGCCATCTAGTGGTAGCAACGTCTTGGTGTACTGTTTGCTTCCAATTATTTTACTTGTTAGGCACGGTACAAAATTGTTTGTTTTACAACTCCTCCATTAAGCAGCAAGGTGCAGCTCACCATCCATGCTGCTGACTGTACTGCTGTGATTAAGGGTCAGGAGACTAGATGCAATGGTCAGGTTGGGAGAAGTATCCAGTGTCAAGTAAAACCACAGGAGTGCTCAGAATCAGTACTTTTCTGGAGCTTAATGGAGTTGAGAGTTAATTAACCAAATACTCATTATGTGGTCGCATGGAAGCCTGATTGCTGATTTAGGGTTATATCCTTTAAGATAGCAAGTCTTATGAGGAATGACTGAGGGAACTGGGTTTGTTTAGCCTAGAGAAGAGGAAACAGCAGGGAGGCCTTATTGCTCTCCATGATGATCTGAAAAGGAAATTGTAGCCAGGTGGGGGTCAGTCTCTTATCCCAGGTAACAAGTCATAGGACAGAAGGAGATGCTTCAAGTTGTCCTGTGGGAGGTTTATACTGGAAAATAAGAAATAAACTCTTCACAGAAGAGTTTGTCAAGCATTGGAAGAGACTGCCTAGGGAAGTGGCTGAATCACCATCCCTCTATTTAAAGGAACTATTTAAAAGATGTGCAGAAGTGGCACTCAGGGACATTGTTCAGTGGTGGACTTGGCAGTGCTGGGTTAACAATCGGACTTGACAACCTTAAGGGTCTTTTACAGCCTAAACAATCCTGCAATTCTGTGACTGTAGACCTCTAAAGTAAAAAGCTGTATTTTGATGGGAACGTGTGTTTCATGAATGCCTCCCATAATCATTAGGTATGCTGTGTCTCTGAAATGCATCAGTTGTGTTGGACATGCAGGTACTTAAAACAGCTCCACAATAGTGATGCCAAGTTGCTTTAGAAGAATTTCCTTCACTGAGATATAGTTCTGCAGATCTGTAGGGATTGTGTGTAGCCATTTTTCTGAGCTTTCATCCACTTTTGAACCAGGGTATGACCTGGAACTAGGTTTTATTGATGACTTGTTCTAGTACCTGATATGAGGCTATTTTAATATGTGTCTTTTCACATCCAGAAATTAGAGACCTGCTGTTGGTTACTCCATACCTGAAACATGCTGAATGGTTAGGTGATCTCGTATCCGAGTCCCACCAGTTTGCAAGTGCCATAGGAATAATATCCATCCATATTACTGCTGAGGAACTGAGTCCCTGGCATGGGTAGTACACGCTAAACGTCCATAGCACATAAATCTGTGGTTCTTCGGGGTGGTTGTTTCACACAGGAGTAGACATGGCATAAAGTGCATGTATTTGTGGATTATTTTGGGCATATTCTGACTTCCCCAAAAGGGACCTTGGAGTATTCCAGATAAAAAACAGGGGGCAACGCCTAGGAGCAGTCTTGAAAAAACCTCACTGGAATGGCCAAACATTCTTCAGGAGCTTATAATGTCTGAAAAATACTATATATTTTTTCAGGCAACACATACCTTTAGTAAGCAGGCTTTTCAGACAATGTACTTTTCTTTGCTTTAAACCAAGCATTATTTCCCAAGATACGGGAAACACTGAGCAGAATACAGTCCAGTCAAAAGGAATATTCAAATCACAGCTCAAAGCTGCATGGCACTGGAGGAGCGAAACAGGTTTCTGATCTAAGGAAACTGAGGGTTCTAATCTACATTCTGTGATAGGGTAACTTTCTTAGCATAATTAGATTATGTTGTTGTAGCTAGATTTGCTCCCATAAGCACGTGAGCTTGTTTAGCAATATCTTCAGCCTGTTCACCAGGACAACATGAGGACAAGACTCTTAGCCCACCATGTTTGCTGTGTGACTATAGAGCTGTCTCCCCACTGAACTCTAGAAGCTTGCCTCTCCTGTGTGGGAAACTTGTTAATTTGCTTTACCCTATGGAAACTTCACAGATGGCTATTCCCCAATTACTAAACTGTTTTCAGATGTTTAGTTGATATGTTTGTTTAGCAAGCATCTGTGGTGATCTAGGATGATCCTGCCCCCATGCTTTTGCCTTCCACTTGGAAATGAAATAGGTTGCCTTTATTCCGTCATGGGCGTTCCCTTTTAAAGCGATTGACTGGATTCTGCCTGAAGTAGTTGTGGAAAAAAACAACCAAAACAACCTACAGGCTCAAGGTAATAGCTTTAGATGTGTGGATACTGGCTGCTGTTTGCAAAGTTAATCTGCTTCCATCCAAACACAGTAATTTGTTCCCCCATAGTTCTGAGACAGTGCCACTAACCAACATCTCAAACAAGTTTACCAGTCTAGCTGAAATCAGGAGGGGGTGAATGGTCCAGCCCAAATGCTGCACAATGTAAAAAATTCATATGTTTTCCCTGCTTCTTCTTGGGATGAGCATTTTATTTCTAAAAATCTATTACTTCAAGACAAGAACTTAAGCTGAAGTTAAAGAAGGTTAGCAAAGAAAAAAAGGAAAGGAATACTAGTAACAGATATATTGAAGGTGTATTTTGTTATTGGGATACTGACTTTTTCGTAATAAGTCAAAGACTTAGTGTGCTGCTGACACGATGCCGTTGTTCTTCAGCCCAGCCAGCTCCCGGCACCATCACCAGGAGCGGGCTGCCCCCAGAGAGCCGGGCAATCCGGGGGGCAGCTGTAGGGCACCACTGCTCTATGGCACAGGTGGCATGCAGCAAGGGCAGGGACAAGGAACAGAGAGAGCCCTTCTGTGGGTTTTCCAAAGGTGCTTATTGCCTGGGGGTCAGGGACAGAAAAAGGCACAGAGCTTGCAGGGGCTTACAAGTGGGGGAGGTCTTGGGAGAGAATACAATTCCCAACCAATAAGGGTGACATGGGGCTGGAACACAAGGCGGGGAGTACAATACACAGAGCAATGAAAGAACACAAGGGGAGGGAACAGTTTAACCACTGAGGCATCGAAGGCTGGGGGATTGACAGGGAAGGGTCTGGAAGAAGGGGCAGGGTTAGGGAAGATTGACAATTCTGTAGGAGGAGGGAAGGGCAGGTCCAGGGAAGACAGACAACCAGGGCAAAACCAACAATATGGGGAAAAGGAACAATCCATTAGGGATAAAATATACCATTACAATACAAAATATGGGTGGTGTATTAAACTGGCCATTAAAACTGAGCTACAATTGGAAACACAATAAAAACACACCACAACATGCTGATACATAAGGACCCCAGCAAACATCAATGTTACAAATGTACCCACATAAATAGTCCCAGTAAGCCAAATTGCCTTCTGTAGATCATCTGCTCTACTGTTTTTTTTTTTGTTTTTTTTTTTTTTTGGGTGGGGGGGAGGCGAGGTGGGAAAGGCTAAATAGTTTACCAATCTAGGGGCAGAACCCTTATCTTAGAGAAGCTGAGAAACTGTACCTGTAATACAGTTTAGTAATAAAGTGATACTAAGAAGTGGCAAATTCTTCTCTTGAAGTGATACTTCCAATTAAAAGATTAAAATAAGTAGCTGGAAGTAGTGAAGCAACTCTCCTCTTTCTGTGGTTAGTGCTCAGCTGGCTGTATTTGGTATTCTCAGAGCTGGACAGTTACTCTGTTTTGTTGGTGTGTATTTGGTATTGGATAATATGCTGAATGCAGTTAGCTCCTTCTTACCACCTTTCCCCTATTTTCAGTTATTTTAACCACTCCTTGTTTCTTACTTCGTATTTAAATGGCCAGGTGGCTCCCTATACCTGTACAGAGCTTGCTGCAAAAGGCATTGTAGAATCTGCAATTGTAGAATTATAAATATCTAGGTTTTACAAGTCTGACCTGTAAGTAGAGGAAAAATGGACATTTATAATTTTATTGGCCTACCAGTGATTACGGGATGGACATATATCTTTTCTTTAACCAGAGTATGAGACAAATAAGCAACAAATACAAATGTGTCTAATGAAATATAGTGCAACATTTCCACAGATCACAGGATTTCGATTTGCCATTATGTTTTATTAAAATGTAATTAAAAGACAAAAAATAATAGTATCACGCATACAGTATACAAGCTAGAAAGTGTAAATTAAATTATTTTTCAGCATCACATTTCTAAAAACACTGGCTTCTGTATTTTAAACTCTAAACAATGTAATGTTATTGAAAGACAGGGTATGAATTTTACATAAGCTAATGAAAGAATTACTTTTGATGATGAAAATATTAATTGATTAATTAAGAAAAACATTTTATAAATGCTAAAAACATATTATAAATGTTGTGAAAGAACTGGGTGCATTTCTTAGTTTTGTCTTTGAGTACTGCTCTTATACCAGGTATATACTCTTGTTTGGTTAGTTTCTATTAACAAGATATTTAAGTAAGGAATCACAAATTAGTGATTTTCTTCTTAGTTACAAAGACTGAAGCTTTCTTTGCATGTTGCTATAGATTTCAAATTGCAGTGAATTGTACACATCTTGTACTGTTTGTGTCCTTATATACATAATAAATATGCACATATGTAATTGAGTAAGTATGTGTATAAAATACAATTGATAGTCTGCTTAAAACTTGTAACTAAATTTGGAATACAAACCTTGTTTGTTTTCAGAGGAATTGTGGTGTTAGACTACTTGAGAAAGAAATCTCCTTTGTTTTGTTTCTACAGGATTCAAGCAAACAAAAAAAACCCAACAAAAATTAAATTCAGTGTTGAGATAATTAATTCTAAGTCATCAAGGATCAAATTCAGAAAAGAATAATTTTCTCCTCGTTCCAAGAACAGATAAAGAAGGATAGAAGGAAGTATATTTTCTTGTATAAAGACAAAGAGATCTATTTGAAGTGCCTCATTTGTCATATGTGTAGTATCACATATCAGAAGGCTCTCCTCTGCACCTAGCAGCTATGTGCAACATTGAGTGAGTCAGTAGTGAATACAGGTGCTGTTCCCAGAGATCTGATGGCTATTGCCAGCCCCTTTACTAGTCTGCTTTTGTTTATTCTCAGGGAAAGATGTTACAGAGGTTTTGATTCTACTTAATCTCAGTAATATATCTCTAGGCTTGACCACAGTGAAAAAAAAGAATGTCATTGTTACTGTCACTGTCCTCTAGGGACAGCTTACCTGTCTTGTTCAGCACTTTGTCTGCAAGAGGCTTTTGCTTGGTTATTTCCCACCCTAGCAATCAGAATGCTAGCTAGGGAACTGAATTCCTTCAGTTCCCACGGGAGGCTTTTATTTGTATATTGTGCGTTCATTGTTTCTGGAAGTTTTGGTGAGTTCCAGGTATGGATGAACATGAATGTTTACTGAAGAACCACTAGAGTTCCATATTATTTGTCATTATCTTAATGTATCTTTGTGTTTCCTGGGGTTTTAATCGGCTGGCCACTTCTTCTTTCTCACAGAAGTACAACATGTAGGCCTCAGAAGAGTATACAAATTTAATTATTTCCTCCTGTTTTTTTGCACAGATCTCCAGGGTCTGTGATTTACCACTGAACTGCTAGCTGTGGTATGTCTGTTAAACAACTCTGGAGTAATGATTTATGGCAAGATAAAAAGCTGTACAGCAGGTTATTTAGGATTAACAATACTGGCTTCTCATTCCTTGTACGTTCAAGTTTGTTGAGTGGCAACATAAATGAATTATCAGGTGCACTGATCTGAAGAGAGCAGACAAAAACAGGTGTAAAGAAAGACTGTAAGAGAGGAAATTACATATGGGGATTATCAAGAGAAGAATGTTTAAAAGAGACAAGTAAATATAGTCTGTAAAATATTAATAATTTGGATCAGTCTTAACTGTAAAGATGGGAAACTGTGTTTGTGTTGCCACACAGAACAGACCTGTTCTGAATTTTAAGGGAGCAGCATCCAAACTTCTTCAAGGTTGACTGCTTTTGAAGTAAAACTTCAGGCACCTCAGACACACAGCAATTGGATTCAGGCTGAATGTAGGCTTCAAAAGTCCTTGAGTCCACTGACTCGTTGGTATGCCTAGGTCAGTCAATAGCAGAGTAAAAAGTCGTTGTTCGTAGACCCAGCTGGGATAACTAGTGTGGTTACTCTGGTCCCCACAGTCCCTGAGATCTAAGATATGGGGTACCCATCCAGTTTTCATTGGGATAGTTTGGGTAACAGGTCTCTATGTCCTGAGATTGGTTGACATGCCTAAATATTAAATCTTCCAAATGAGCACTAGCATCGTCTCTTTCTCTAAGATGGCCTGCCTAAGATCGGCAGACAGTACCTCTGATACAACCACAGGAAGACAATCTCCTTGGTCACCTGGTGACAACTGAACTTTTCACTTGCTGCCATCATGCTTTCTGCTTCCAGAAAGCCATGCCACCCATGAGGCCCATCTCCACTTCCCCTTCACTTCAGCAGCGCCCTTCTGTCCCTCAAAAACCCTTCAGTACTGTCTCTGACTTTAAGATGTATGACATCACTGAACAAAACACCACTCACGACACAGCAGTCTATGTGATCTCCAATCTCTTCTGCCTTTTCTCTGTCTAAAAATGGGACAGAAGAGTTACAAGAACTCCTATGTCAGCATTGCAAGAAGGATCTTGTTCAAGTCCATGGAAGAGCACTGACTTTCCAACAAAACAGTTATTTTAAGACACTTTCTGACCATTTCCACATGTCATTGGTCGAAATCTGTGGAAGGTTTTGTCCAGAACAAAAAGACCCATGTCTTTTTTCATGAGTGGAGAGAACTGTCTTACCTTGAGAAGATTATTTGTAACAGAAGTTTGGAACCGTTTTCACAGCTGCTTTATTGAATAATGTTAAAAGATGTTTAGAGACAGACAGCTATTCTGGGACCTGTATCACCCATTACCTGTGAACATTTAGAAATCTCTGCTACTGGGTTACTAGAAAGGCAAACCTGCATTCATTCAAGATGTTTCATTGGTGCAGTGCAACAGAATTTCTATGTGAAAAATAACGACCAAGAGTTAAAATCTTCTAGAGCAGACGCAGACTGCTGCTAGCAGGAGTTTGGGCTCTGTCACTGAACTGGTAATTTTCCCCAAACATGTGATAAGGGCTGAGATCTCATCTCTGACCCTTTAGCTCAGTTTTTTGAAGATCTCAGATAGTTAATTATAAGTTCTTTCTGCATCAGTAGATCTCATAATGTTTCATGCAGTGACCAGCGGTAAACTGCAGAAAAGTTGTTCCACGAACGTATTCCTTGTAGCCAGATAAAAGGGAGGATGGCCACAGCTGATCAATGGGAAGGTGAGAGAGGTTAATTATTTTTGCCTGTTTGCTCAATACCAAGCTTGTCAGGCCCCTGGAAGGAGAGACTGTAGAAAATTAAGTGACACAGAAAACAATTTCCCTGGTGAATTAGTTTATTTACACTCTGTGCATATGCTCTGTAATGAAGAGAGAGGGGTGAGGCTCGGGGCACAGCTTTGTCTCTGTTGGAACAGTGTGAAGCCTTGCTCTCCATAGGAGCTCTTTTCTCAGGCTGGGGAGCACCGCTGGGTAGACCTGTGCTGGGCTAAGCACAACAACTTTTGCTAACACAGTACTGTCACCCAACAGAGAAATCCTTGGCAGAAGATGTAAGCCAAGCCAGCCTGGGGCATCATTCCTGGATAGAGTGACACAGCCATGTCTGTTCCCACTGCCCACAGCCCCACATTTTACAAATACAGTTGTGTGGGTCCTGGGATGAACCTGCTCATGGCTCAGTGGTAGGGCATGGGAGAGAGAGGCTCAAGACAAGTCCATCTGTGTAGACATCCCCCACCTATCCTCCATAAGCTCAACTTCCACTGTGAATTTCCTCTTTTTTTGGTGTTTTTCTATAAATCAGCATAGATTTATGATAGCGCTGCTAGAAGAGCAGGTAAATTCAGTGGTGCATTTTCTTTACAGAGAGTTAAGCAGTGATCATAGGAGCTCAACATTCTTGTTTAATTAGCAGCTTTGGCTTCCTATTTTATATGTATAGTCTCTGTTCTGCCTTTTTGTTATGATGGCAGATTATCAATCGTATTTTGGGAAGAAGTGTTAAAGCAAAATTTTACAAACCTGCATTTTTCTAACTTGCATTTTTTTACATAAAAGTGTTTTTCTTCTAGATTTCCTTCATATTCAAATCCCTTTGGAAGACATATTTCCAGTAAATACACTATCTGAAAGGTAACACAGGTGCCTGATGCCAGATGGGAGGTTTTCCGTGCTCCAATATATCCTTCACTATCCAGCTGGTAATGTTAGGGATACTCCTAAAGGAGAAATGTAAAACACAGCTACAAAAAGAAAATTCAGGTTTTCTACAATAGTAACTTTTAGTTTGAATTTTAGGGCTTAATTATTATTGTGACACATCATGCACTGCAATTCCTGAAATTCTCTCATTTAATGAATTAAACAAAAAATGAGTGGATTTTAAACAATTTCTATGGAAAAAGAATTAGACTAGAATTTTTCAGTTTAGAGAAACAGTAATCAGTTGCTCTGCTAATTTTAGAGTGGATGAAACAGTCCTGATAAGCCCTATGGACAGCACATGGGGCCAAAATAGGTATGAGGAAATCCTGCCATCACTGTACATTCATACTTACAGTAAGGGGATGCAGGAGATGCTTTCAGGTCTTCCCTAATTTCTACTGGAGACTTGATTAAGAGCTGCCAGGCTGCTGGTTGTCTCTTGGCATGACAGTGTACAGCACTAGGCTTTTTTGAACCAGCCAGGCTGGAAACCTGACACTCTAAAAGTAAGGCACTCGGCATTGTTTGGGTTATGTTCTTGAGCAGAGGTTTGTGTAAATATGGGCTGGGTACTACATATGGGACCCAAACTACAATCGGCATAACACTGACCTCTGCTCTGTGGGAACACCAGTTTATCTGGAGATAGACTCAGTGTTTATGACTGACACTAATTAGAACAAAGCAGTGTTACCTCTGGTAGGAGGCCAAAGAGATAGGGAGGTGTACACCTTTTCTCTGTAGATGTTTTTCTTGCATTCAGATGTTACTACACGATGTCTCAGATTTAACAAAATGGCATTTGCTACAGGGAAAGTATTTTTTCAAATAAATAAAAATAATTATAAAAAGAAAGTTCTAATTGACTCTAATCATAATCATTGCATTAGAAATTAATGAAACCATTCTGAACGTATTTACAGACTTTTGTTGCTATATTGCCTTGCTTTGTTATGTATTCTTCCATTAGTCACTAATTTGATCCTCCTAATCATTAGTCTTAATTAATGAGGTGTGGCTGTTCCAGAATGTCAGTGAGAGTCTTAAATATTTATAATTGGTGAACTACTACAGGATATTTTCAGCAATACTGAAACTCTACTTCTATTAGAATCACATCATCATGGTATCCAGAATCCAGCATTCATCATAACAGTAGGCTCTACTGTCTTCTTTTTATGCTGAAACACAATGATACATGTCATGCTGGCTTTTTACCACAGATGATGTGTGTGGGAGTGGAATTTTCTCTGGTTTCTAAGTCAATAACAAGAGAAGTTTTATAACTTGATCACAGGTGATAGGTGGGTTTTGAGACAGAGAATTAAAACAGAAGATAAGCGTGACATCTTTCTCCATCTCTCTTTTGGGCAGTTGGATATCAGCTACTAATCTATAATAAACAAAATTTTATGCCTCCTTTCTCCTTGGTATGCTCCATTGTAGTTTTTCAGTTGGATTTTCATTATCTCAGGTGATGAAAAACAGGTAAGATAAAAACGAAGACCTTGATGTTAATATTTCTGATGCTGTAAGCAATTTGGTTGCATAGTAAAGGCAATGCCAGGTTCTTTGCTAATGTAGGAGGACTCTAATCAGAACTGAGTTCTTCAGATTTTCAGTTCTTTTTTTCAGAAGGCATATGAGTAGAAGGTCTCAGATTACCTGTTCAACTTCAGTAACTTGCAAGTAACTCCCAAGAGCATTATAATGTCTTACACAAAATTTGATGGCTAGAGGACACAAGGAAGGCTTTAACAGAGGTCAGGAAAGTACACATGGGAAGACGTGTAGTGGGGGCCAGGCAAGACCAGTCTCCGAGATTTCAGGAAGTTTCCCTCCAAAAAGTGATTTTTTTAAGGTGACAGAGTAATTTACTTGAGAACTGAGACATTTTAGGATTTGCTAGTATTGGAAGTGATTCATTTTACAACAAATTTTTCTATTTAGACTACTTCTTACATTGATGCAGTTAAATGTTTTGATTCTTGTTAAATAGCCCTACTCAGTATTAGCTATCCCTTTTATCTCAAGCTACAAAAGCATAACATGGAACATGTGCTCACAGGACGATTTCCTAAGGTGCAGAACAAGAATATATTATGTATCTTTCAAAATTCTGTAGTGAATTCTAGTAACATGAGTCTTACCATTACCTTCTAGTGAGCAAAGTGTTTCTTTCTTTACATGTAAAATCTTCTGCACAGATCACTTTTGTCTGATTTGGCAGGCGAAGAATATTGTTCTGTTCCTTCTTTATTCCTGCTCTATGTAAACTATTAACCCTAGCACTATACAAGGGCAGATTTTTTGCATTTCATTATTACTCAGTTGCAGCCGGGAAACAGTATTAATCAAGAAAAAGTATGATATCACTCCTTCCAAATGTAGCATTTTGTGTGTGTCTTGGTTTGGAAAGAGAGGTATCAGCCAGGCAAAGCTGGAGTTTCCCTTAGAATGAGGAATGTAAACCCCTCACCCCTGCCAAATTTTAATTTTGCAGTTAAGGGCTTTCAGGCAAAGATTTGGGAATAGGAATAACAGTTTCTTACTAGGAATATTAACAATACAAATGTAGTAGAAAACAAAACCACCCAACCAAACAAGCAAACAAATAAACAAGCAATACTGGAAAACCCTGACAGAGTCAGAGCTACAACCTGACACCCTGTTGGTCAGGGTGTTGGAAGCAGTCCAAAAGTGAGTCCTCCTGGAGTAGCAGATGTGGTTCTGTTGAAGTAGAGATGATCCTGTAGAAAAGGATCCAGTGATGGTGAGAAGGGGTCCAGTCTTCCTCTGGGAATTGGGTGAGAAGCTAGATACCTTCTGTTCCTACGTCTCAGTTTTCATCCAGGTAGGAATGGTTGGCTCCCCCCACTGGGTGGAGCATCTCACAATGGGATGATGGAATGTGGATGTACTACTTTGGGGAGGATAAGTTTGGGGATGTGTGCTTTTAGGGGTGTCTTAATGGCCCATTAGCAGAAAATATTCCCCTGGAGGGAGGACAGGCGGTGAAAGAGATAAGAAACACTGCCCTACCTGGTTTTAACAGTTGGCCCATTATCAGAAGGCACACGCCCCCCTTCTCCCAGAGTTACAAGAGATAAAGAAGAACACTTCCCCAGCTGCTTTCAGCAAATGAAATAGAATACACATTTTAGGTTCCATAACCCAAGACAGTGTGCTGTATCGTTGAGATTAAGATCATACTGGGATAGTGCTTCTCTATTAAAGTCTTGCATTGCATCATCTTCTGTTTCATGGGATTATGAAGGAACTCACTGAAGCCAGGCAATCTTAAAGAGATCATGATCTAGATGTGCTTCACATCAGTGGTGTAGAAAGAATTTTAGCTCTCTTATTAGCCCTCAGGCCTCATTTTTTTTTTCCATTGCAGTGCTGACAGCTGACCCAACCTTTGCTGCCCTTCAGGGTGAGCCTTTTCTTTAGCCTCTCTTATGTGGATATGCATAAGTGGATAGCATGGCCCTCTTTTCCTGGGGCTGCTTCTATCCCTGCATCCCAGTGAGAGTGGGGAAGGGGCCATGTGCAGTGCAAGAGCTAGGTACTTGGGAAAGCTTGCAGGGTTGATACACTTTTATATAAAAGAAGAATGATGTAGTGGTTTCAAACCTAGCTGGAAAATAAAACATACTCAAGCTTTTCCCTTTCCCTGTCCCCTTCTGATAATGGAGGAACACTAGGAGCCATTATGAATTGGAATAACAACTTACTGAAAATCCCAATATGCACAACAATATTAGTAACAGAAAGTGTACAAAAGAGATAGGGTAGTTTACCCACAAAAGGATGTTCACCACCAAGCAAACAAAAGCATTTCCCAAAAATGGTGCCCTGTGTGGTTTTCCAGATGAAGGCGATATGGCAACTGGCCCTGCACCAGGGCCATGTGATATTCAGGAAAACAGAAGCAATATGACTAATGAGAACTTCCACAGCTTAATGCTCCCACCATCCTGTCTGAGAAAGCAATGGAGATCTAGGGCAAACCAACCTTCTCAGAAACTAGATCATCTGCACTGCACCATGCTGCTGCCTCGAACCACTCTGAGCAGCTGTCCCTGGCACTGGTGTCACTCCACTGGGGCTTGTGCTCTGCATGGCTTGGCCCTGCACCGACACCACTCTCTCCTTTTTCTTTTGCTTGGGGCAGTGTCTCAGGTTCATTATCATGCAAATACTATATATAGATCATATTAAAGCAAAACTAGCTTGGAGGTAAATTAAGTGGAAATAAGTGTTGTGAAAAAATCTGTATGTTTCAGAAATACATTTCTCATTTCAGTTGTTTTATGTCATGACTTCAAATACATTATATTGTACCAACTTTTGGAAGATGAGTAAATATTGCAAGAATTCATACCTCTTAGTCATGACAAGTTAATTGCATGAGATGTATGTGAACTACAGGGCAGGTTAATTGGTTGTGTTGATATTTTTGAGGAAATCCAAGTAATAACCAGACATAGGTATAGCAGCAGGGATGAAGCTTTATTCTTTCCATTAGGATCAGCTGGCATGAAACATATTTTTCCATTGATGTCTGTGCTGTACAGCTGCATAGCTGCTTCCTTTCCTCTCTTCCCCTCTGTTTGGATTAGGACTCTTTCCATCCCTGTTGTTATGTTGCAGGCTGCCATGGCCTATGCTGAAGTTAAGTACATGCAGGCATCAAGTGTGAGAAATAGATGAGGTTACTGTCAAACATACTTAATTTAAGACATTAGTATTATCCACTGCTGTAATCAATCTGCTGGGTTGTTTTTTGTTATGCTGCAGCTTGTTTGCTACTTTTATTGACTGGCCCAGCATAACACTGGATTTGGTGCAGGTGCAGAGCCCTGCTACATTTCCCTCACTGCACCACTCTGACATAAAATGATGGATGGCTTGGAGGACATTTTAAACAGCAGGGAAAAGGCAACAGCTATTTCAGTTTAGAAGATATAAATGGGAGAAAGGGGTCAAAATATAATATCCTTCTGTGAGATGGGGGAGGAAAGGAGATACTGTAAATTGAAAGTAGTCAGGGAATATTAAACACTGTACAATTATATACAATATATTTAACCTGTTAAATATAGGCTGTGTATTTAACAGATGCTGTTAATAAAGAGACTATTGTGGTGGGGATGGGAAAATTTTAGAGCTATTATAAAGTATTATCTATCAAAAGTGATAAAAATTAGGAAAGCAAGTACTTTAATATGCTATCAGACAGCAATGCCAATTGCTAGGTTCAGCAAAACTCTTGCTCATTCACAAATTGGGCCACTGAGAAATTTGATGTCAGTGATTTGCATGAGCTTGAAGCAGATCAATTCACCAGTGTTTTTTTTGTTGTTGTTGATTCCTACAGCTGAATCAGACAGATTAATACACTGAAACAGGCAACTGAATTAAATTAGATCACCAAGTTACGTACAAATAGGACTATTTTGGATCTAACAGATGTAGAATAAACTAGCTTTAATATTAAACACTGCCTTTCAGTTAAAAAACAAGCAATTTTGGTCCCTTGTAACAGTTTTGGGGCTAGGAAGTAACAGCAGTATCCTTCCACAGATTTTCACACTGTAATTACAGGATGTTCATACATCTGAAACATCACAGACATGCATTGCAAAGCTACTGGCTACTTTGAAGTTTAAGTGAGAGGGATAAAAAAATCCAAAACCTATCACAATTTGTTCACACAAAACTATCAACACAGGTCTTCTTTTCTGAAAACTCTTGCTCCTAAATTAGTGACATTAACCATGACCCTTCACTTGACACTCTGTTCTTCCTGGGAGCCAGGGGTTGCAGGAAGGCTCAGCTAAGCTTGATCACCTCCCACCTGGGAAAGGCTCCCTGAGCTACTTCTGAAAACTTTTGCTCAGATTTAGCACCGTGCCTCTGTCTGGCTTGATTTATTCTCTCAGTGCTTAGACCAGTGTTAGGTTTTAGCTGCACTTAGGAAGTTTACTAAAGGGGGTTCTAGGTGACATATATAATAGTGGTGGGCATGTGCTCTTAAGAGCCAAAAGCAAGAATGTTAAATTTCTCAGCTTCTTTATTAGAGACTGTCTGGATCTCAAAGAGTCAGAAAGGGTGTATTTGCAATGTTAAAAGAGGATGGGTTTATATATTCAGGGCAGATAGTAGTCCTTTTTCCAGCACAGGGGCCTTAGTGGATTTAAGTACAGAGGTCTGTGGCTTCTTTTCTCAGGGCCAATAGCAAATGCCATAAGACTTTGTGTCACTGACAAAACACCTTTCCAGTCTGAGGTCCTTGTTCCTATCTATACTAATGATGAGTATTTTTCCTCAGAGGTAGTCCCAGGGAGGCTTTCAGGGGCACAAGAGGCCTTTGTTCCTTACCAAAGGCATCAGGCCCAGCACCATGTAACCAAAGCACAGCTGTGCTTCAGCAGCCTTGTCTTTCATGCTGCAGTTTGTTTCCTTTGCCTGTAATGGCTCTAAGCTGTGTGCTTGCTGCACCAGCTGCGGCAGGATAAAAGAAGTAAAAAAAAACTTCTGAGCTGAACCTGCTTCTTCCCAGATTGGCTTTTGGGAAGGTGCCTGTGTAGTTTCAGGACATGTGCACTCAGCAGAGTGCATCAGAGTCCTTGTAGTCTTACCCCATTTTATTGCTGTGCAGCTACCTTGATTTCAGTACTTAAATGGGTTTTTTCCTGTCTCAGCCCTAGAACTTCTGTCCACCAGTGAAGCCCTGATTATATGCCAGGGACCTGTGCAAGAGAAGATATTTGTCTGCTGTAACTTAGTTTGTGGTTTGTGAACTCATTAGGCATGCATGTGCCCCACATCAGACTGATGCTACCAAGGCACTGTCCTGCTTTGCTTGTTCATCAGTGAGTTTGAGAGTCCAGAAGTCATTAGATTGACTAGAGCATTTGTAGCTCAGACTTAAACTGTAGAGGAGCAGGAATTTGTTCATTGATACTGAGCAAATTATTTAAAATACTTGTACCTCATTCTACCCACCTTGAGAATACGAACAATGCTATTTCTCAAACCCTAAGATTTTAAGAAAATGTTCCTCAGATTAGAAACTATATCAGTAGGAGCCAATAAGTGTGTTAAATAGATACTGGAGAGATTGGACTACAAAAGTGCTGGTGGACCCAAGACCTAAACTGGCAGCTCAGCATTTTTCTGTTGTAAATATCATCTTCCTTCCCTACAGAGTAGGGAAGTAAGAAGTAAGTCCCAAGAGTTACTTCTTCTCAATGGTTGACATATAAATCATATAAAGGAATGCTTTTTGAATAAGCCAAATTACCAAATCAGCTGTACTGATCTGAATAATGCTGACCTGAAGGGGTACATTTCTCCTATGCATTTAATATTGAGTTATCCAACTGTGTTTGCAGGGTGCAGAATAACTTGGATGCATATATCTTGTTTTCTGTAGCTGCATCTTCACATGTATTTGTGAAAAGGAGTGGTTGCTTCATGTAGGCATATGTTCTTTCACTAGCAATAAAAACTTCAATGGGGTGAGACTTAGGTGGTGGAGAAGAATATATAAAGAAGAGTAAATGAAAGGAAAAAAATTCTTAAGAGTGCAAATGCAGTCATTGCAGAGTTTGTTTGCATATAAAATTTCAGGTACAAATAGATGGAAGAATGCAATAGTTGAACCTGAATGAGTCATAAAAGGCAATCTCAGTGACAGGAATGCACTAAAAAACATTTATAAATGTAATCAGTTACTTACCCTTTCACAAGAAAAAACTAAGACACATGAATGAAAAGCCCTTAGTTTCACCTAGCCATGATTCCAAGACAAAAGAAGGAAAAAGGAATTATTGGATTTGCTTAGTTTTTATCAAACCCCTGTTTATTTTTCCATCTTATTTTTTTCTGGCACTTGTTTTGTAGTTTAGTTGAAATACTGGGCAGCTAAAAAAGAAGCAGCATGTAATACTTGAAAAATGCTTGGTAACATGCATTCCTTTGTTCTAATGCTTTGTTCTAATGCTTTCTGTCACAAAGGACTGCAAACATCTTTTATGTTTTATTACATTTTCCAAAGATTCAAAAAACATCTTGCTGGAACAGCTCATTGTCGCATTGCAAGTGAGGTCAAGATCTGGATGTTTCAGTAGTTCAGTTGGGAGAGCATTAGACTGAACAAAAAAGAACGCATGCTACATGCTTCTTTCAGCATGATAGATGCAAAACTGAGTTCTTAGCTAAATGAGTTTATTCAAGTCAGTTTGGTTTTTATAACTTAGTATTTTATAATGTTATTGCATTTATATTTTTGTTAACATTTGTTGGTTAGGTTTATGGCCTTGATGTGGTAAGTAGCTATTTAAATATTCAAATGATCTTTTCCAAGTTACTTAGATTGCTTGCAAACTTTAGGTTAAGAGGAAGAAACACTTGGGGTGGTTGTAGTCCTGTCCCAGCACAGTCATTTCTCAACATGGAAAGAATAACTAGATTACTGTTAGCAGTTTCTTTCCAAGGCACTTAAGGTTAAATACTGCAAAATGTCTAAGTTTTCAGTTACAAAGCTAGAGTTGTTGTTAGATTAAAACATTACATGTTCATTGAAAAAGGCATACAGGAAAGTTGCTGTTTATACATTTCTATGCTGTTTTATTTTTTCCTCATGCATTTTAGTGCACATGATATTCTGAACTATTAAGCAGAAATCTATGCAAAGGACTTCTATTATATTAGATGTTCATACACTTGGAGCTATTTTAGATGCTTTTTGGGTTTTATTACTTCTGGTTTTACCATTATTGCTTTTTTTTGAGTATTTACTCTGCTGTCTCTCACTGGTGCCCAAGGAGTCCTGTAACCAAGTATTTAATATTTGTTGCACCCTAACAAGAAAGTTGTCAGAAGTTAAATTCATGATAGCTACAGCCTGAAATTTGTCTTGTCACTATCATATGAGGAAAGACTAATGCAGTCTTCACTAGATTTATAGGCTCGTGTTAATCTCCCTCACCAGTGTTTCAAGATTTCTAGGAATATAATGCTTCCCTGATAACCAGAGAGAGGTTACTGCCTGTCACAGTTTGTAGTTAAACACACTCCATTATTGCCTGTCATAGTCTGTACTTCAAATACATTCAGTTTAATACTGTAAACCAGCAAATTTAACACAGATAGATCCTGAACTCAACTCTTCAGGTAATGAAATATAGTGTCATCTCAGCAGTGTTATGATTAAGTGTGGATTCTTCTTAAAGCCATGACTTTACCAAACCTGTATCTTTTAAATTGTCAGTATATTTTGTGGCCAGCTTGTAGCTCAGTGTGCTAGTTTTACCACTGGTAGAGAAATTAAACTCCAACTAAGCCCTGTATTAAATTCCCTCTGCCCCTTTTTTGTAGGGAAGGGACAATAAATGAGATTATGAGTTGAAATAACAATTTACTAAAACCACAGTAACAACAACAGAGTCATTAAGTGTACTTGTACTGCACACTCCAAGTGATGATTTTGCTTGAAGATAAAACCTCCCTAAATGATGAAAGGTAATGCTGTGTTGGATACACAGTAAAGACTAAACAACAATTTCCATTATAAAGCTTTACACTAAAAAATATTTTTCAGGGAAGTAATTTAGGCAGATGGACAATTAAATGCACAAAAAAGGCCAGATTCCTATTTTGAAAAAAAAAATTTCCTATTTTATATAACTCATAGTTTAAAAGAAAAAAAATATGCATGTGTTTCTGGACATTCAACTGGTAGCTAATTGAGATGGAAGCTGCAGTATAATGTCATCTACTTGCAAAGTTTCTGGCCCTTACAACTGCTTGTCCACTTCTGAAAATACTGTGAAATATTCATGACTTAATGTCTGGATTCAGTAGTGCCTAGTTAGTCACTGTTGCAGAAAAGATCATCCATTGTTCACAGAGATAACAAAGAAAGTCCATTTCATTTCTTCCTGGTGCAAATCTTCCCAGTAAAAAGTCCCTTCCATTTGGTTCTCTGCATGTAGATGGGTCATGTTACAAGGGAGATGGAAGGGACAGAAAAATGGTGTGGGATTTATAACATCAAGCAGTATGTTCCCATCACTGTATTGCCCTTGGGACTAACATTACATCTTCTGGAACACCTGATAATAATATTTTGGATTTCAGTTAGAGAATCCATTTACTTGCCTCAGACTTTGTGTGCTTCTATCATTCGAGTATCAGAGTGCCTCCCAGGGACTGTAGAGTAGTAATGGCAATGACCAACTGACTTTCCCAGCCTCAAGAAAAAAGTGCTGTGTTAACTGATGTCATGATTTAACCCAAGCCAGCAACTAAGTACCATGCAGCCACTAGCTTATCCCACTGCACATCCCCTCTGCCCCAGTGGGATGGGGTGGAGAATCAGAAAAAAAGTAAAGCCTGTGGGTTGAGATAAGAACAGTTTAATATTTGAAATTATATTTATATTAATAGTAACAAAAAACAATAGTAATTATGATGATGATGACATACTGAAAAGGGAGAGATTAAAAAGATAGAAATAAAGAAAAAAGTGATGAACATTACAATTACTCACCACCTGCTGATGGATGCCTGGCCTGTCCCCAAGCAGAAATCTGAGCTAACTTCCCCTAGTTTATATACTGGGCATGATGATTTGTGGTGTGGAATATCCCTTTCTCCTGGCCATGCACCCTCCCAGCTTCTTGTGCAGTTCCTCACTGGCAGAGCAAGAGATACTGAAAAGTCTCTGACTTAGAGTAGCTACTACTTAGCAACAACTAAAACATCTGTGTATTATCGACATAATTCTCATACTACATACAAAACCCAGCACTGTACCAGATGCTGAGAAGAAACTAACCCTATCCCAGCTGAAACCCACACATCTGATGAGTTTATTTTAATTACAGTGATGCTGAAGTAGATGCATCCTTGGACCTTTAAAAGTCATCTAGTCCCATCACTCCTGCAAATGAGCAGGGGACATCTTCAACTAGATCAGTTGGTCAGAGCCCTGTTCAACCTGACCTTGAATGTTTCCAAGGGTGGGATATCCCCCATCTCTCTGGGCAACCCGTGCCAGTGTTTTACCACCCTCATCGTAAGAAATTTCTTTCTTACATTTGGTCTGATGTATGCATGCAGATAAATTCAGGAGACATCAGCTATTTTGGAGTTCACACACTGTTCTTCCAATAGCATTAGAGATATGTTCAAATTTTCAGAGTCTTCTTTTAAATTTGATTGTTGACCTTAAACTGGCTTCACATTCAAATCTGAATATTATCACTTTCCGTGACTGTAAAGCATATTTCTCTTTGACTGTAAGTGGAGACAGTTTCTCATTATTGTCTAGTGTGAGTCAGTAAACCAAAAGGGAACCACAAAAATTTGTGCAGCCGATAGGAATTCTCTGTCTCCATACTGATTGCTCAAGTCTTGAGAGCATCTTATGAACAAATGTGTATTTCCTACTGCAGACCTCTACATGTAATGTTTAGCATGGTGTATTATAGCTATGAATACAACCTGTATTCTAGAAGCAAAAAGAGAGATTGAAGTAATTATTTGAGGCCAATACCAGGTGTATCTCTGAGGAACTGAATGAATCATATAATTCTGCAATAACACATTTTTCCCAGCTAAGATACATGCCAGTCCAATATGCACCAAAATTTATTCTGTTTTTAACGACATGATGCAGTGGTAAAAGTGTCCATGCCACTAGTCCCTGCAGAAAAGGCTTTAAAGCCCACTGTGTCCTGCAGCACAGCAGCTAGATATGATCTACTGGGCGGCAGCCAAGAGGAACTTGGAGGAAATGGTGAGAAGTATGCTTTACAGTAGTTCAGTGAAAGTTGTCTTCTTTGTAGGAAGATAAACCTTTTCAATTATGTTGGTAGCTATTAGAGTTTAACATGGGCCCCAGTGGTGAGATTTTGTTCCAGAGCTTGGTGCAATAGGGAAGTTCCTGTGTTAACAAATGTTGTGCCTTTCTCCCTCTTCACCTACACTAAGGGCTGGAGCTTTTTTCCAGTTGAAACATTAGCAATTTACATAGCAATAAATGTGAGAAAACCCCCTGAGATTTAAATCTCGGTGCTGATTCTGTAATAAAAGCATAGAAACATTTCTAAAGGGTAATTTCTTCACTTATTTGATTTCCTCTTCTGTAACTGCATTGCAGTGATGAGTTTACCAATTCTTTTATTCATTGTGAACTTTATCCTTATATTCACTGAAAAAACATTTTCTTCTGTTGTATTTTTCTTTGTCATTGTTTTTACCTTCTTGCTATTATTATACATAACATTTAATATAAACTATGTCCTCTTCAGATTGACATAGATGATTGCAATGTTTCTTGTGCTTTTCCCTGTACTAAGACCCCTGTGTCGTTTACTATCTTTTGGATGGGCCACTTTTTATTGTTGCCTCCTCCTCTGAATTGTTTGTAATAACTAGACTCTGACAGGGACTGTAAGTTTATGAATTGCTTTTTCAGAAGCCATGTGTGACAAGATTCAGTGTTATCTGAGGATTTATAGCATCTCTGTTGAGAACTGAATCAAGAATTTTAACTTCAGACCAGTAATAACCAATTTGATTTGATAAAGAATAGCTTGGGTGTAGTGGGTACCAGCAGAATTGCATTATACAGAAAATTTGTAATTAGACACCAAAGAGACAAGTGTTGGTGACACAACAAATTAAGGAGAATGGGATGAGACATGCACAGAGTTCCTTCTAAAAAGTACACAATAGTACAATGTGACCTGTTTCCGTAGCTCACCACAGTAAACTTGTGACTAGTATATTTGATTAATACATTGAATGTCACATTTGATGTAGTATGCCAAGTTTTTTCATGGTTAGATTCTCAATTTTTTAATATTGTCTTTACAGAGTCCATTTGTTTCTTCACAGAGTCTACCACTCTAGTTATTTATAGCAGAGAAGCCTGAAAGTGATGCTTATATTACATACAAAGTGTAATCAAAGCCAAACACACCTAAGCAATGTGGCCTGTTGTTGTTTGATGTTTTTGTCCAGTCTTGTCTGGATTCTGTTCCCACTGTACAAAAGTAAAATCTCAGTGATATCACTGCTGTGTTCATGATGGAAACTTGATGGTCCAT
This sequence comes from Phylloscopus trochilus trochilus, assembly GCA_016584745.2. Lineage (NCBI taxonomy): Eukaryota > Metazoa > Chordata > Aves > Passeriformes > Phylloscopidae > Phylloscopus > Phylloscopus trochilus. Next base: position 24,888,307 of record WQNJ02000016.1, on the reverse strand, counting down.
GTAACATGGAAAAGTATACAGTTCAAAATCCACTCATTTTTCTATGTTTCAGAACATACATAGGTAAGATATAGTAACATTTTTAACCTTCTTTTCTAAAGAAAAAAAAAGCAACAGCTATCTTTTCTATATGTTCTCTTCCTTCCTAGTATTTTTTCAAATTTTTGACAAAGGCTCATGTTTTCAAGAAGAATTGAGATATTGAGCATGTTGAAGTTCTTAAAAGTCTGATTATGACTGGTCCCTAAATAGAGGAGAGAGATCTCCATTACTGAGAGAAAGGCTGACAACTTTTGTCTGGAAGCCCATGGACAGCTTAAGACTGGTGTCAATCTTCCTCAGCCAGTGGGAATGTGGAGAATGTCATGAAGTCTGTGAAAGGAGGCATGGGAAAGGCTGGGGACATACAGAACCATAAGAGACCATGGATTGATGTACTCATAGCTTAGGCAGATTTTTTTAATAGGTGTTTCTTTCCAGTAGCCTCTTAAAATTTGGCTATATTCCTGGTTCAATGAAATCTAAGGGCTACAAACTGGTGGTTGTTGTCAGCTGAATTGCCTTCTGATCAAATGTCTAACCTATGAGTCCTCAATTATGGCACTCTGGAGCCCAGCTGGAACATCGGGTGATCTCCTGAGTTGTGATGGGGCACACAGGATGAGGTCAGCCACTGCCTGCTGTGGCTGGAAATAGAGTGACAGCAGTCACAGGGTAGCAGATGCAGCTTAGTTTCTTGTCTGAGGAAATGGCATAGAGATACCAACTCATTGTTAAGTTAATCTTTAATTCTGGTCTCTCTGGTGTGAAGAGAATTCATAGGAAAAGACACGCTGTACAGAAGATTGGTCCTCAGTCCCAGCATTGACAGCTTGGCTGTAGCTTGTGGCCTGTAAGCACAGTCCACAGCTGGTTGGTTTGATAAGACTCATACAGGAGGGACAAAAATTCTCCTGAAAATTCAGCTGGTGAAAAACAGAGTAATCCAATGAAGAGTTTTATCATATTTATCATTTTCATAAAAGAAATAACCCGAGGAAAGAAAAGAGAAAAAGAGTTGAGAACAGATCTCTTCAGAACTGTTGAAATTTGGAAACAGGAAAAGCAAACACACAGCAAGGAGAAAAATTACCTAGTTTTGTCATACTTTCATATCTCAGGAAAATTATTTAATCTCATTGAGAAGTGCCTAATTGAGCAGGTTTTAAAACAAAACCTGTGTTCTTTTATGCCTTGGTTTGAAGATATGCCTCACAGATAAATCCCCACTGAGTTAATATCCATCGCTCTGCAATGACAACTTGGTGGGTGTCTACACCCATCTGCAGAGCTGAAACTCAGGATGCAAGTGACAAATAATGAAAGAATCTAAGTGCTGGATTTTGGCTCAACATAAATGTAGCTTGGAGTTTGCAATGACAGTGCTGAAAAAGCCTTGAAAATATCTGTGGTAATGGCTCTAAATCAAGAGCTATAGTAAATGTCAGGACAAACTTCATTAGTTTGAAGGAATGAGTACAGAAAATAGTGAGAAGAAAGGCAAACTCTCTGGTAACAGATTAGAACTATGGGCACAATCTTAGTTCTAGTTTTTCATACTTCCCAAGTCTGGAGGAGAACTCTGCAGCAGCTTCTTATTTATAATTGTGATATGTTCAACAGTGAGAGAAGAGTCAGGCCACTACCACCTTCACTATTCCATGGATTCTCATAATCAGATTAATCTGTAAATTGTATCAGTGCTCCACACAGAGCCCCAAAAAGGCTTTTATCACTTTAAAGGAGTAATGGATTTTCTGATGCAGACTTTGGGAAGCATTCCTTGGAAGTTCCATCCTCTTGCACATTTCTGTACTTGTGGGGTAATGTGACCTATTTTATTTGGCAATGTAGAGACTACCTAGTGTTTTAGCTCCAGGAAGGAAATAGCTTTGACACAGATTATGTGTCATTTTTCTTCTTGATAGTAACATGACTTCTGAAAATGAAAGTATTTCCAAGCAAAGTTAGGAATAGACTTACATTTGTTGAATAATATTGTAATACCCTTCGGAAACCCTGAAAAGAGAATTCAAGTTATGAGCATAATTTTTTAATTACTCAGTAGTTAATACTTTAAAGGTAGTGGAAATAGGTTATTTTTTTCTATTGCTAACTAAATATCACATTTTCTTCCCAGAGTCAATTCAATATTATTAAATAATTATTTTGAATGATCTGGCACATTATATATATATATATACACACATATATAAAGACACAACTAAAAATTCTTTCCTAGAAATAGCTTTCAAATAAAAAGAATTCTAAGGCTATCCTGTGTCCTTGCAGTATAAGTGAGGGGGTATGGTCTGAAACTTAGATATAGACATATAGGTACCTAGAAAGAATATATCTAAAGGTATTGGTCTGTTGGGGTGTTTTGTTAGCAAAAAGAATGAACATAGTATTTTGGAAAATGTTCATGTTAGGTCGTATAGTCAAAGAATCACTAATTTAATGAAGCTCAGGGATTTTTTTTTTCTATTTTTAATGCCATCTCTGTTAGCTATTGTATGTTGGATATGGAAAGAAAATCAGGATTCTTGCTTCACAGATAGAGTGACAAAAATACTCGTGAAGGCTGATGTTAAGAGATTTCCAATAATGAATGTCAAGTAAACACAAAACCCCCTACATGTGGTATCTTCCAGTTCAGATGGTGAAAGAGAGGTTTGGGGATTTTGCTTCTAGTGTGTAAACTTCAGAGTAGTGACTAGTTTTGTGCTTCAAAGGCATATTAAAATTAGCAGAGATTTTTATTTCTGCTTATATATATTGGAAAGCCAAATATCACAATTAATGGATCTCTAAGGTAAAAAATGAAATAAAGACTTTTTTTCCAAGCAAACATTAATGGCCCTTGTTTAGATATCATAGTGCTTTTGGTGTTAAGGATGAGAATAGGCATTTTGTGGAGAGATTGCTGAAAGTCATGGAAAGTGTGAACATGAAAACTTCCCTTCCAGTAGCTAAATTTCCTAATTTTTAAGCTTTAAAGTTGTAGAACCCTGGCCTTGAAAAAAACAGACATTAACTGTATGTGATTTGTAAATCACAGCATACAAATTGCACTACATGAAGAATTGAGTTATGCAAATTTATAAACACCAATGTCCAATAAATAATTAAGCAGAGTTTTCACCTATGTTCTTAGCAGTTTCTTGATTACATCATATCAGATTCATTTTCAGGGATATAACTAGAACAAAAGAAGTCAATGGCATCTCTGATTTAGTTGTTTTTCCTGGTATTAGATCTGTTTCCTCCCTGGTGCCTAATTGCTGTTAGAATAAGAAGGCATGATACATAATGAGGTATTGGAAAAAAGCTCCTTTGAGCTTTGCTAAAGATACTAATATTTATTGAAAAATGCTTTATGTTTTCTAAGTTATGTAAAAGTATCTTAGAAAGTGCCTAGCCTCTGTACCACTGCATGCTGAGTAAGTTTTACCTTGTAGAAGTACCCATGGAGTGGGAAAATGAATGCAGTATTGCTCTAAGCACGATTTAAAATGAAGATCCAAAAATAGCCTCCATCTTCACCTGGAGTGACAGCTTTAATATTCAACCTCTTTTTCTTCAACATTACACTATTCTGTTCATGCCAATGTTAATGTGTGGGCTTTGTATCCTCTGAAAAACTAACAGCAATGCTTTAAACTGTTTAGGTTTAGGAACACTTACCATATACCCTAAAAGAAATCATTGTCCTTGTTATTTGAAATGAGCTATTGTACATTAGTTGAACAGTATTGTTGCTGGAGCCCTGAAAAACTTTAATATATCTTTCCTTAATTTTACGCCTAGCACTTCAAATATAAAATAGCACTGAAAATATACTTTTCTATATATCAACAGAAATAGGACTGATTTTGAGAAGGGTTTATATTCTCAGGGATCCACATCCTGTCATTTCAATTGCTTCCCTGGGAAATGTGTTTCCAGAAAGATGGTTTAAATGGTTGACAGCAAATATTATTTTTAATGTAGACTAATTAGACGGTTCTTCTTTGTCATAGGTATTCAGCTACTATTCTCTACAGAGTGACATGCTTACAGTCATATTGCCCCATTTATAGTCTGGTGATAAAAAAATCATTTAAAACAAATTACAAGGGTTGGTCTTGCTTGGAAGACACTTTAATTCATCAAGAATTAGTGTTACTTTAATTCCTTAGTGAAAACAAATTATGTTCCCAGGCTGGGCACTGATGCTTCTATTCACATGTATGCTGTATGCTACAGTGATCTGTGGGTGGATCTGTCTCCCATCTTGAATACATTTCTTGTTCCCATGGAAGAATCAATGAAATCTGTAAATATGTTTGGCAATAAAAAAACCCATTAGGCTGAATTATATGCAAAACTGTTTCAGGAATGAGAGTGGAGGAGTAATGCTATAGAGGGGAAGGATGATTTTGGAAACATAGTATTTCATAGTTTCAGGATATTTGAATTATTTTAGGCCTTAAAAAGCAGTTCTCAAAATACGTAATACTATATGTGAACAATATTCCTGAAAAATTGTATAGTAATTCCAAATTTATCACCTACATCTCTGCAAATCTCCTGTCAGACAAACAAGGAAATGGATATTACAACAGAAAAACACATTTTTGAATATCCAGTACTGTCTCTATAAGAGCAGATGAAAATTCATTTAATTCTAAATTAGGAATTCTGCCATTCCTAGCAAAAGTCTACTATCCCATCATTGATGAATAGGGGAAACAGTGGCCCAACATTTATATCTCATGTCTTCAGTCCTTTGGATTCTACTGACAAGGCAAACCATTGTGTTCAACCACATATCAAACTTCCTCTGAAACAAGAAAAATTACCATTGCAATGGCCTTGCCTTGCCTTGCCTTCCCTCTCCTCTCTTCCTCTTTTTTTTTTCTTTAATTTTGTAAATTTTCTTCCTTTTTTTAAAATTAATTTTATAATATTTTTTTTCCAAATTTGAGAGGTGAATAAAAATGAAATATGAACCAAACAGAGTGTGAGTCTATAACATTATTAATTTAGATGGATATTTTTAAAGTATTTGACACTCTTATTTTTTTGACAGTGTACATACATTCTTGAGTATATAGGATAAGAGGTCAGATATTTGGGTATTTGTAACATGCAGTCATGCTACAGGAACTCAGAAAGGTTAACAGTTTTTCATTCACAGAATGTCCTTAGTTTTATCTCTTAATTTAGAAAATAATAAATGTATTACCTTTAAGTAAAATGTATCACCTTTAAGTAAAATGTATCATTTGAACCTCCACTTATATATATATAATTGAACTTCCAATTATATATAATTCAATATACCCATGGATGAGGTTCTGACATTACAGAATAAGTGCTGTGCTGAACTTGAGGGCTTGTGGGACACGGATTTTTTCAAAGTTTAGCCTGACTTATGTAGTGAGTGTCTGCCAGAACTTCACTAGTGGAGCTTTTAAGCAGCACTGCAGTTTTCTGCATGTTTACTATTACCCCAGAGATCCCTTGCTTCTGTGCTTTCTACTCCTCAGCATGTTTTCTCTCTTTAATATGCCTGTCAAGTTTTCCTTTTTCTACTTTTCTTTTACCATTTTCTGTGATTATTTTTTTGTACTTTCCTTGTAGAGTGGTCCTTGTTTCTCCTTAATTTCTTTGTCTTGCCACATATGCCAGGAATAGTTCAATCAAATACTAACAGGGATCTATTTTCCTTTGAAATGTCCTTGGAAATCTTCTCCTACAAATCCAGGAAAGCTCACTTGTGTTCTGTATTTTAGCTGCCAGTTCCATGGAGATTCTAAAGTATTATAGAGTATCTCAAATAGTACTAGTATTAAATGCCTCTCTTTCAGGAACTGCATTGTACTTACCATTTCTTTCTCGTCCTCTGTGATTTCACCACTGTATTCTCCTCCTCTCCTAATCCTTCCCGATTTTTTCCATTTCCCACAGTCCCACCTTAAATTGTCTCATCCTATTCCTCAAAGCACTCCTCCTAGCAGAAGTGCATCCCTCAGGACCTCATCTCGGGCTCCTGCCAGCAACAGTCTTTGTGCAAAGAACCATCATCTCCAACTTCTTCCTTTCTCAAACAGTCCCTCAGTAATCATCACAGCTGTGTGCTCCCATCAAACTTCTGTCTCCATGCAACTGGAGACAAATACAGGACAGAGAAGGAAGATTAAGATTTTGTTTAAAGTACAGAGGAAGCTGATACTTTGGAAAAAAAATTCATGTATGGAAAAATATGAGGATGATGCTAAGTTAAAAAGTAATCTTTAATTACACAGCCATGCCCACTTGATAATTCTCTTTTGAAGTCTGACTGGAAGAAAGAGGATTCTTCAAGGAAATTCAGACAAGCAGCCTGAAATAGCAGAGCTGTTGGGGGATAGGGAACAGACAACCAGTTGTTTGCTTTAGGAAGGAATGGAGGAGAATTAAGGACAATCAAGTTAGATACTGAGAACAGCAAACTAAATCCACATTGTACCTTCTCTCCCCCAGGGATTAACTGCCCTTGGCTGGTAACGAAAAAGAAGCCTGTAAACATTTTAGCCCTAAATGTAGACAGCACTTCTCTACACTTCAGGGGCACTGAGCAATCAATGAAATCTGCTAAATGCAGCTGCTGTCCATATTTAGCATACAAAAGGGGATAATTCATACAAGTAGAGTTATGGTCTCCACAGTGCTTAATGAATGAACGAACTGCTAGTAATGGGCTGTTTCAGTCTAAAATACCCCCAAACATATTTTGCAGTATGCAATTCTGCATACAGGAACCAGATCATGTTCATGAGGAAAAGATTATGCATTTACTTCCTTTTCCAACATTTCTTTCCTACAATGATGGTTTTGTGGTTTTTCCATTCAGGTCAGTGCAACACTTCTGTATAATCAAGGGAGGTGTTGAGGGGGAAATTTTAGCACAGACATTTGGGGAAAATAAATTTTAATCTAACACAAATTTAATTGCAAGACTGGGCACATCCAGTCTTGCAAATGAAAAAACATAAACCAGAAAGAAATACCTTGGCTGTCTTAGTGTGTCCAAGAAAAGTATGCAACTTATATGCCTTCATGTTACATCTGGTCTTAAGCAGTTTTTCAACTACTTTTGCTAGCAATTTTTAATAACCTTTGCCTGCAACATGAGGACAGAGAGTTGTTAGGTCATGGCTGGGCCTTGTAAAGAGTCTGCATGAGACTCACTTGTAGTTTTACAAACTCATAGCCCAGAGCAGATATTCCAATGCATTATTGCAACCAAAGCTAAAGACAATGCTATGAGTAGCTGTACTGAGTACGGTGTAAAAATTACTGATGTTTGGAAACAAAAGGCATCTTGACTGTTTGGCCACAGTGTTCAACATCTGAGTCCAACTTGCCTGCATAACTGAATGTTCTTTTTATTTGCAGTGACCATGTTAGCAGCCTGTGTATTAATTTTTAGAACTTTATTCCCAGAATAAATTTTATAACTGCTATGTTTGGTGTGTTTTTATAGTATGAAATACGTGAGTCAACTAATAGCATAGGTCTTCATCTGTACCAGCCTGTTCTAAATCCTGCAATGTATAACTTTGTCACAATTAATTAAAAATGTAATTATTTCTTGGAATATATCATCATTATATAATAAAGAGAAAAAATTACTTGACTATAAAGGAAAAATGAAGATGCAAATTCTAATACAACACTTACTATTCTGCGGGGCAACATGCTTCCACATTGCATATACATAAATAATGCTCCTCTAGCTCATTCTTATGACCTTTTATCTGCTGCTTATACCCATAATAAAAGGAACAAGAAGTTAGCCTTTAAAAACTTTTTCAGTAACTTTAAATCCGAATGCACATCAAAACTCACAAAAAGTTCCCACTAACTTCAACACCATGTGCCTTCATTCAGGTGGCCTTATACTTCAGGTCATTACTTAGCAGAGCTTATTATGGGGAATAAGGGTGTATATGTTCTGAGCTGGGCTGCTTCTGCAGAAATGGCTGTGGTGTTGATGCTTGGTACTAGCACTGTGGTTTACACTGATTGCATGGATGCCCAAGCACAGCACTGCCAGTGGCTTTACACCTGTCATGGACTAATTATATGCAGAAAATTTTAAACAGAAACATAAAATAAGAAAATTGTCTGATAATGATGGAAAGTTTCCATTTACAATTTGGTAGAAAGAAAATACGAAAAACCAACTGAAACATTTCGCTGTCTAAATTATGTCTCTAAAGATTTTGTGTGCTGATGTCCTTTCTGATTCTTCTGGCAGGCGGCTTATTTAAAAGCATTTGAGACTTTTAAATTCTTAGTTTATGGCAGCACTTTAGACAGCAACCATAAGTAATTATGCTCACATACATGGATAAAGGCAATTGCCAGTCCTATTAGTGTCAGACAGTGATGCACGTTTGAAAGTAAATGGTGCTTTAGTTCATCTCATTTATGCCATTGACAAACTGAGAAGTTAATGGTTCCTGGGAAGTATTATGAGATCTACTAATTGAGAGCTCCACCAAGCTCTAGATAATATTATTATTACTGTTGTTAGCATTAACTATAGTAGTAAAAACCATAACAGCAGCCAATCAGGAGGAATGGCAGTGTGTGACTAAGCAGGGAGTCCTTGGATCCCTCTCCAGAGGGGAGATCTCCCTCTCACCTGTGCTCATGCCTAATAACAAATAACAAAATTTATTGCAAATGTCTTGTGGTTTGCAATATTGTAACACTGAAGGCATCAGATTTCAGTTACAGAGATTAACCTCAAACCTCTATTTTACCTCCCAGCTTCTCCAATGCATCTGAGATCTTCCAAAGAATAATCAGAAAAAGGTAGTTGACATGAGAAATGTGCTACTATCTAACTGAGGTACTGACAAAATAAGACTGAGCCTGCTGACTAAAGGAGGCAGAATTGTGGCTCACGTTCTTAACAACATGGAAAAGAAAGAGAACAAAGTTGCTAGAAAACGTTTCATTATTTGGGGAGTGATAGGTTTTCTCTCCATAATGGTAGGGAGAGTATTTTCAAAAGGAAGAGGGAGCTCTCAGTTTTGGGTTGTGGTAGAAACTCTAGGTGAAACCTTTAATCAACCAGACCTAAAACTCTTATGCTTTTACTAGCTCTGTGCCCCCAGACTTTTATCTATACCTTCACTTCCTGACTGAGGGAAGGCAGAAAGCAGTGTGGAGCTCATAGTTTCTCATGGAATTAGAAATTTTGCTGGGGATTTATTACAGGTGTGGATGTGTGTTTGCATGTTTATCTGTCTGTATGTGGAACTCAGAGAAATGGTTTAGTGGTGGACTTAGCAGTGTTAGGTTAGCAGTTGGATTCAATGATCTTAGAAGTCTTTTCCTACTGTAAAAGATTTTGTGATTCTATGATCTGTTTATCTTTGTTGTATTCCTGATTTTTTTTTGTTATCTTGCATGAGCACATCCATGGCAGTGATGAGGAAGGTAGCTCTTCTGGTCTGGGAGCCAGAGATTTTTTGGTACACAGTGTCTGTATTCACTCTCCGGGTGAGTTTCTATTAGGCAGAAGAACAAACAGCAGGAGGGGTCTTGCATGGAGACCTGCTGACTATGCCTGGCATTTTTCTGCCATGCTGCACAGGAAGGAGTAGAACTGCTGACACCAGGAATGGTGCACTAGGATTGACCTGAAAACTTTGGACCCTTCTCACCGACTCATGTTAGTGAATTTGGCCCAAGAGCTATTTGTATTATTAAATACCAGTGAGTTACACAGTTCCTAACTTCTGTTGGTTGATCTCACTGAGGTTACTGAAGGCAACTTCAATATGTGTTTCTTACATGCCTTTCCAACTCCAGCCTCCTCTTGCCTTTCTCTTTTAGAGATTCCCTGTCATCATACCATCCTCTTCCTCAGTTCTGGGGAATCTCTCTGGCCCCTCACCCCCAGCTGCAAACACCAGGGGCATGGTGTTTGACTCTCTGTGGCCCCATTTCTGTTTTCACTGTGTTGTTCCCCATCCCCATTCCTTCTTGTCCTCCCCTTATAACCCCTCTCCCCACTTCCTCTCATCTTTCCACTGTGCATCCCCTGTCAGCCCTGCACATGCCACTGTGCAATTACACTGTTCCTCCTGTCAGAAGGAGAGGATGTTCCTGAGATGCTAGCCCTAGTGTTGGTCTTCATTTTACTGTCTGCCATGAATGCAGAAGGCTGTCCCATGATTTGGAAAGACATTCAGAGAAATGGCTGGAGGCTGTGACAGCTGCAGTCCTTTCTAGGGAGCATGCTGTGGTGGTCATGGCCCATGCAGCTGGCAGAGGGTTGTGGGGTGAGATGCACAATATGAGTAACCTATTTACTCTGTGGCACATGTGATGGAAGGCTGAGTGGACATGACTCTCACACTGCAAAGGCTCAAGCTCTTTTTTTTATATGCACCTTTTCTGGGTGCATATCACTAGAGCATGCCAATGTTTCTAAGGACAGGTTTACCTGGTCAGGTTTTGCTGGTACACAGAGACAAATAGCTTTTGTGAGTACCCAGTTTCCCCTCTCATGTTTTTTGGGTTTTTTTCTTTTTTTTTTTTTGAATGTCACCACAATGAATGAGATTTAGCTGGTCATTTCTTGCATTTTTGACACTGATCAGACATATCTTTCAGAAGTTATTTAATGAATAAACAAGATGAATAAGCAAAACTACACATTAGACAGAATGGCGCACCTTGCTTCACCTGATTGGTAATAAATCAGTGTACACTCCAGATGACATTGCTGACTGACACAGTATTTGACATCCCAGAAAACTGTTTTTGCCAGAATAATCATGATTTTTTATTCTTGTCATGTGTAATACGATGCCAGTATGACTCATGGAACAGTTTTCCTTTAAACATTTTACAACAGAGTGTTTAGAAAGTGTCAAATGGCCATATTTTCCCCAGTTAGTGCATATAAACTGTGAAATGATTTTTTCATTTCTGCTAGAGGTGGGGAATATGATCTCCTTTGATGCTTGAGCAATTTTGCCAGCATTAATTAAGGAGATTTTAATTAGATTTTTTTGGAATTACTTCAAGCTATAAGAAAAATGTGTTTTCTTGATTAAATTTGTATTATATAGAAAATATAATTAAGTTATATTTTGCAAATCTTTGTAACCTACACCTCTTCACTTGTAAGCTAAAAGCATGGAGGAGTTGTACAAATAAGAATCTGAAGTGGCTGTAGAAATGCTCTTACTACAACAGCAGAAATGCTCTGCTTTTGAATTTCCAGGAGCCTGAAAGTACTACATCAAGTGTAAAGTCAAATCCTAAATGTATTCTGTTGTGTGCCAAAATCATTATAATGCTTTGGGGAATAAATTTATTAATTCTGAAGAGCTAATCAAGAGAAATTAAATGGCAAAAGGATTATTACTGTAACATGTAGTAATTCAGGACACAGATTGTTAACAGCACAAAGCAGAATTAACTTTATTATCCTTGCATATGATAATTCAATCAAAAGTAATTTTAGTGACATCTTGAGAGGTACAAATTACTGTGAGAACTCAAATTTTTGTGGGCATCAAATGGAAGGTAACCACATCAAGACCCCTTCGTGTTTTTGAAAGATTTCCACAATCTTATGGGCAAATCTAGTATCAGGAAGCAATATAAGATGGGAGAAGCTGAATGGGTGTAGTACTAGGCAGCAGAACCCTTTCTCCTGCATCACCCCATATGACCCTGGTTTTGTGGATGTACAGCCTAAATGCCCATCCTACTCCAAGTAAGACTGAAGTTGTATCTATCTTTGGGACATTACAGTGTATCTATCATTGCAGTAATTTGAAGCTGCATGTCTGGAAGCCCTGAGTTTTTAATTTTCATGTTATATCTGGCAGATCCTTGTGCAAAGTTCACTTTGATTGTACTGTTTTTGGAAGGACTCAGCAGAGCTTGAGTCATAAGAAGATGACTCTGAACATGGTCATCCTGAGTGCTGCCTCTGAAGTAGGATGGGGTGCTTGGATGCTAGCAGGAAGAAAAACCTTCCCCCTCAAGTAGTAACAGGACCAGAACTGCATTTGTACTTGAAAGAATAACTTAGTATTTCATTTAAGTAGTCACTTACACAACCTGTTCACGCTGTAATGACCTCTGTAGCACCTGCCCCTGGCCCAGGCTGGCACTGGTGATGTTCAAGGATCCTTGCATAATGGATCTACTTTGCATAATGGGCCAGATCCATAACCCTGGCTCACATTGCTGAAGAAATTGCCTTATGGGGAGAGCCAGCTGAGAGGTCTACAGAAAGATAAGGAATGTGAAATTGCAATCAGATGTAGGGTTGTCGAAGCAGAGATTGAGAAGAAAATAAAAGCCATTTTGAAAAGATATAAAATCTCTGAGGAGAAAAATGCAGGGGAGTTTTATGCTTTTTTTGGTCAACAAGCAATTCCTTTTTATTTTAAACAAGATATATGCTTCCAGGGTCTCTCTGCATGTGGCTAAAGGTGTTGGTTGGCCTGAATGGAAGTGCCAACACTTAGGAGCTGTGACTTTTGCTGATAGTCTGGGTACCTCAAGCCATTCCTCCCACAGATCACTTCGAAAATGTTTCCATTGGTAGGCACTCTGTTACTGTTCATCTTGGGACTTGGCACTGAAGACAAGCAGTATTGTTACTGCTTCTCAACAGAACACTGCAATTTTTAGGGAACAAATGGATGATGAGTAGCCAGATTACCAAGAGCAAGTACTGTATAAAGAAGAGTGAGTATTCTTTGTTGTGTACAAGTTTGTTTTGTTAGTTTTGGTGAGCATTTGCTAGGGAAAAACCCATCACATTGTTTCTTAAAACATATGCCCATTCTGAACTCATGCGGGATCATGTTTGTTTGAGACTAAGAATGCACCCTCTGGAATTTACATAGAAGTTTGCAAACAACTTTGTGTTTGTATCATTCTCAGTCTCTTCTATTCCTTGCAGAATGGATAGTAGTGGTCCTTATGAATGCTATCAGAGTATCTGTACAGCAACTGATAATGGTCGCTGTCAATGGTTCCAGAAGTTTTGAGTCGTATCTATCTCTGATTTTTTCTAAGCATGAAAAATTCCTATGAAAAGAATCTATAAACATGATATGAAAAAATCATGTTGTATTTATTTCTCATCTTTACTGCTGGTGTGTTTTATGTGGGAATGCTTAGATTTCTTTGCTGATTCCTGAGCTTGTGACTGAATTTATGACAGTAGTGGTGATAAAGAAGGGATTGAACTTCTATGGGAATATCATATGTGACTTAAAATTAATTAGCCCAGACATTTATTAATCAAAGGGAAGCTTTAAAATTAAAGATTTTTCACACAGCAACCTTACAATCAGCTAGGTCATCATTTCTGCAGTGAAATGCCACCTTTGGCGAAGCAATATATCCATGTAATGGTATGAAGTAGTTATATATATAATGATGTCAGCGTTTCTTTACTTGGAGGGTGTCCATAAAGCAAAGAAAGTTTGTACGTACCCACTGAGAGAATTGGGTACACTTATCACCTTCACTGACAGATTTGTTTCTGTATGCATCCATTCTACTAAACAGTGGGTGTTGAAGTATGATATTTTCCCAGATGTGCAACAGATGTTTTAAAACATCAACTAGAGTTTTATAAATTATACAGATCAATTCTAAATCAGGTTAGAAGTACTATTACTGCAGTGATAAACAAGATTTATATGTCCAGGAGTAAATAGTTAATAGAACAATTAATAGGCAGGGAAGATTACACTGGTTAGGGGTACATAAGCGACAATACCAAACTAAACTTTTCCTATAGAGTTTGTGTTGAGAGCCTTTGACATTGTGTTGAGAGCCTTTGACATTGTGTTGAGAGCCTTCAAAGGCTGTCAGGGGTGAATTGGTTCTGGGTTTAGCTCTTAATTTTCAATTTTATCTACTTGTCTTCTAAGAATTCACCTCTGTCAAATAGACATGAAAATTACATTATTAAATTGAAAATATTGGGAACCAGCTGAGTCTGGCACAGGATTTATTCCCCTTTCAGGAATCTGGCTTTATTTTTTTATGATTCCACCTACATGACAGGGTTTCTATAGTCTTTCTAACTTGAGTATGTACACAAAAATGCCTCAGCCAAAAGCAGAATTAAAGCCTAACTAGTGTAAAGCATTGATGCAAATCTGTTTCTAGCCTGTTCCCTCCACTCTTATCTCAAACTCATTCATGCTACTGGAAATCACTACAGGAAGAGATTATGCTAGAGACGAAAAGAACTAATTACCATAGTTTTTCTTCTTCTATATTTCTGTCACATCAACATATGTAAGAGTCTCCCTGAAAAGCTTTGTCTTCTGTGGAATGTTAGATAGAGGGCAGACGTAGTGCTGTCTTTACTACTGAGGCTGTCTTTTATTGATTAGTTTTGGAACAATGTGTTCCATCATGGTTAAAAAGAAGACAGGACAGCTCATTGAAAACATAAATTGTTGTACTTCTCCTCAGGAGGCAGCTGTAATAGGTCTTGTTTGCTCAACCAAGTGTTTAACTTGTGCAGAAGTTATTATTTGGCTGGTACAATTTTCATGTAATACTTTTTGTTAGAACCTCTACTCATTTAAAATAGTGTATAATTAAAATAGGTTTAGATATTGGCAGGTATATGGTGCTCAATACAAATTCAGTCTATATCCTAGCTGTAAAAAGGAAATAATTTTTGAGATACATCCAAACATATTCTAAAGCTTGTGATGAGTTTTACCTGTAATACTTTTACTTGAGATAGTTCTAATACAGCAATTAAAAATAGTTACTTATTGAGAAATAGGGTTTGGACATATTTTGGCCAGTGAAAGTGATTGATGATTTAATGAGTGATGTAATGAGCAATTTTCAGCAAAATGCCTGTCCTATGAAATAAAAGGCAAAGTTATTCTGGCCTGCTGTTTTGTCCACCTTCATTCACCATAATTTTAACAGTTAAAGAGTTATTCAAAACAGCTTAAATGAAAAAGATATGGGCTGGACAGTCCCTCACCCTCCCTCCCTCCCCCCCCCTTTTTTTTTTTTTCTGTATTTCAAATGTTATTAAAAATGGACATATCTCAGAGGAGAAAAGTTTTTTCCTTGAAGTGTTTGGTGATACTATATGCCAAGGCCACCATATAAAAGCAGCATCATGCCTATCAGTGAATGGCCTGTCAGACAAACTGCTCTTAGTTATAGGACAGATTACGTTACACATTGTACATATTATTTATTATGCTTGGTAAAAAAATGGAATTATTTTCTATTTTTGTAAATTAAAGTGTAGCCTGCAAATCTCTGTGTATAAATATTTGTAAAATAAGCATTGGTGGTGGCACAAATCCGTCTCATAGGGTTCCCTATGCATCTGTTGCTTCTCAGCACTTATAGCAGCAGCAGCAATGGTTTGTTTATCTTTGTGCAGAGTGAGTCCATTTCCTAAGACTTAACTTCTTCCGTCCCAAAACAAGCGAGCTAAGTGATGATGTGAATGGTTACTTAAGCCAGAATATCTGGTGGGCTCTCTGATCTTTGTTGGCGACCTCGTGCAACAGTATAACCTTGTGACAGCTTGATTCCACACCATACATTTTATGGGTAAAACCAAACGGAATTTTGTAGCTTGAATCTACCACATCTGTCCTCTGTTAAAAGTGCTCAATCAAATTACCAGCTGTTTTCCAGTTAATGAGAGATGAGAAGAGAGGTAAAGATGGTCTGTTTGTTTTTTCATGTCATTCATAGAGAGTGGATGAGTACATCTTCAGTACAGAAGAATGACATTCTCTTTCCTATGATCCTTTGCTTGGAAATTGTACTACCAGTGCAATGGGAGAGGCAGAGATCTTCAAGCAAAGCAGAAGTTCACTACGTAATTGAAAAGTATCATACTATGCAGACATTAGGAGAAAAAGGTATTGTTGCCAAAATAATTTTAGTTCCAGTATTATTTAGCTTTTCCATACCTGATTTTACCTCCCTCACCCCAGTTGGTTCAAGGGTCTTCTTTCCCCCATGCTTTAAAAATTGTTTTTTCTAAGTGTGAAATCTCTATATTTCTATGTTTATAATGGAGAATTATAGGAAAGTGAGCAACATTTCCAACCTTTTATTATTTGTTTAGTCTCATAAGATTCTTCCTGGAACTGATGGAATGAAGTGGTCTTCTGAATCTAAAGTTAATATCTCTGAGTACTGTCATTATATCCATGTAATTTCATTAAAATATTTTTTAACATTTCTGTGGTTTTGTCAGTCTCTTTTACTTAAACATTTGTGTATACAATTCAGCAAGTCAGGAATTAAGTAAAAGTAAGCTTGATTTTTGAGTACAGAGGCAGTTATGAAACATCAAAGTATTTTACTTAAGATTGAGCTTAAGTGATGTGGTGTATCTGTGTGGGTATCATCATGGCAAAAATGCTGATATGTGCTTTTTTAAATAAAATTTCTTGCAATTTCAGAATAATCTGTAAGACTATTTGGTTAAATAATTTCATCATGTTTGTAACTCTGGGCATAATTTTTCCTTCTGCTCTAAGTGCAGTATGTTCTTTTGAGATTAAGAAAATTGTTGTTGCAGACAACACAGACAGATGACTTTCCATTGTTTACTATTTTCACTGTGCTACTTAAGCTTCATCATAATTTGATATCATAGTTCAACCATGTCACTTTTTGTTAAAAAAAACAGGAACAACTATTCATCTTCAACCCTCACCATATGGTGGAGATACTGATACACAAGAAGGCATTAGTCAAATTAGCATTTTCTGCAAACCATGCTCATCTGTGTAACTCACTCAATAATTGCACGTGTTCTTTCTTCTCTGGAATGAAACTTATCATCCTTGCTAATTGAAAAGGGCCAGGCTCCTTTTGGCAAATCCATGAACTCTGAGTAATCTAGTTTTGGGAAGAAGTTTTTAGGTTTTTCTTCGTGGTTGTTGTTTTTTTTTTGTTTGTTTGTTTTGTTTTGGTTTGGTTTTTTTTTTCTGACAGTTGCTTTTTGGAGAGAGAAGGGATTCCAATAGTATAATACTAATATTGTATGTTACTACACAATGATCAAGAACTTTTTGTTTTTCTTGGTACAGTGAAAGTTTTTTACTATTTTAATGCATTTGCTCAAGGGCTGTTGTTAAAACCCAGGAGTTTCCTCTCCTTTCAGGCTTACCCTTGAAACACTTTTACATTTTTATGTTTATGGAATAAACCCCCTTTACTTACATATTTTGCCATTCTGCATTATTGTTGGTTTTTTTGTTTGATTTGTTTTGTCTTGTTTTTTTAAAACTAGCATCTTTTGAGCAGTCTATCTTATGATGTGTGTGGTAACGTGATGGATGCATGACTTTTACACAGTCAACTTGCTACTTGATTCATCAATATGATTTTATTACTTTCCATGGCAAATACTGTCCTTCTTTTGAAAATTTCTGCTTTTGCTCCTACAACCCCAAAATCATCATCAGGAACATGGACTGAAGCATGCAGCCAGCAACTGAAACCTCACTAAGTTAGTTCTGCTGTTGTATGTTAAAAAATCCTCAGCTCTTTGTCATTACTAAACAATGGTTTGGATTTCTGCTTTTAAACCATTTTTTTCTGTGAAGAGAGAAGATAAGAAAGTGTTTGTCATCTTGGGGCCAAGCCTTCACATTTAGCAGTGCTCAACATTTATTGACTGTAAGTGTCTGCAGAAACCAGTTCTGACCTGGGAAGGCCCAGGTCCTACAGGGCTCCAGGGGGACCCCAGAGTGTCAGTGTGAACACTCAGATGTCTGATGGTTCTTGGAGATTCCTCATACTCCCCAGCCTATGGATTATGGAGGATCCTCAGCTGATTCTGACATTTAGCTAGGATGAATCTAGGTCTGAGTTTATGTGGTTTTCAATGCACTAGATACGTTATCTTTGCTACTTTTCTACCTTTTTTTATTTAAGATTCTGATTCTAACACACAGTACTTTACAAAACCTCGGTATTTTAACATATATTTTATGCTTACATACAAGGCAAGACTGATGGCCACCTCCTGCAGAGAATCTATGGGTGGTACTGTAAGTTAAAGACACATGGAGACACCATTACCTCTGCTTTTGGAGTTCATGGTTTTAGGCTCATGGAGGAACAAGCATCACAGACTAATGCTGGCTCCTCCCTGAGTGGTGCCAAGGAAGATGGACACATTCTGTTTTGCTCTGATCTCTTGATCCTAAGATGTAGTGGGTGCAAACTGCTATGTGTCTAGGTGGTCAGTGTATTTTGCTTTCTCTCCTGAGCTAGCCATAAGTTAGGAAATACAGGCAAACCAGAAGAGGATTCACAAACCTACAGGGGCATACAGTATAACTCAAAAAGATATCTCTCTAGAAAGAAAATCTGCAGTCCAAAGAGTGAGGGGTTTCTCAGTCTTGTTTTGCCATTTGAGGAATTTTAACTCTCTTTGCCTTCAAATGCCAGTACTTTGCATTGCCCTTTAATCTCCTGCCCAATACTCTCAGAAACTTACACACTCCTTAAATATAAGTTTGATGCTGAAGTCCATTTCACAAATATGGTTTTCCTCCTGTGGGATTTTGGTGACTTTTAAAGTTTTGTAAGTGCTTGCTGTTCTGCAACCTTGCTGTGGTTGTCTGGATTCTGTAGCTGGCTGAATGTGCATAAATAAAGGCCACTTGGATATACCTTATTCCTCTTAGTAACAAATTCCTTGGTTTTCTCTCTCATTTATGTAGTCTTAGTATCTTGTAGTCCTTCCTTAAACAAATGGTTCCATTTAAAGGCAGAACACAACATAAAATATAGCAGTCCATTACAGCCTTACCACTTTGCTACAGATTTATCTAAGCAGTTTAGTTTCTATTATAAGTCCACTCAGGAGCTTCACGTGCTCTGGTTCTCCCCCCTTATCTCACTTATCTTTCTAAGAACATGAGGCAAAAAATGACAATTCACTGCCTGCTGTCTACCTCCTTCCAGGCTGTACCTCTAGGTGTACCCTTAATGTCTCAAAGAAATTCAGTGGCCAATTGCATTTATTAATGTATATGTACCAATCATATCTGTTTCCTGCCCAACACTGGGTATTGAATTCATTGCAGCAGTTACACAAATATATGCACAGGGCAGGTTATGGATCAGGCTGTGCCTCAGTGCCTGCCCCACCCTGGCAGAGCAGCGCTGGGAGCAGTTTAGCTGAGTTGGCTGTTGGAAAACCTCTGCAGAAGCTCTGCTACCAGATCATGATTCTACTTTGGGGTGCCCAGCCCTGCCCTACCTCTGCTTCTCCTGACTGCAGGGCACTGTGCTGCTCTCTGCTTACAGTTTTGAGAGGAAATGCAGGATAGAAACCTCTCCTCTGTTCTCCTTCTGTCTCCTGTCTCCAGGAGAAAGAATTTCTGATGTTTGTTTGGCAGCCCAGTGCTGTCCCATATATACAACATCCTTTAGCACCTGCCTGTCCCTTGTTGTGAGCACCCTTCTCCATGTGAACCCAACTTGGTTTGCTTCCCAGCCCTCCTAAGAAACTCCATTGCAGACCACAGGAGTGCAGCAGTGCACAGCCACCTGATTCCCTGGCTGGCATTCACTTAAATTACATGTAACTGAAGGATCTCAGGCAGAACAGAGCAGTCAGAGATCCTGGAACAGTCAACGTGAGTGCTGGCCTTAAACCTCAGGAAAAGTCAGATGCATAATGATGCAGGACATTCTTTAATTGTCAGGCGGGAGGTAGTTTTATTATCTGTAGTAAACTGTGGCATACAATCAGAGCTGAAAGCATATTTATCTTAATGGAAAATGAGGAATATACTCCTCCCCCTGTTGATTAAATATCTTGTGTGCTACAAACCTTTCCACGGCAGCTACACACTGTTATTGTCATTACAGCTCAGGTGCTCTAGGACAATTAAAGTAATATCAGGAGGTGTCTGCAAATCAAGCATTTCTATAAACAACTGCTTCTATATCAACTCAGCTGTTTCTGACATTCAGTCAAACAACTGACAGCTGCAATATGCAGCAAAGCTTAGTTCCCATTTCAAATAAAAGAAACTTCTGGCATGAATGGTTACATCCCAGGGTGCTGAAACTGAGAAGACAGTGCTTTCAGGTCCAGTTGTAGATGACAGGAAGGTTAACTGATATAACCATAAATCGACAAAAAACCCCCACCATCAATAAACTTTTGGGCAAGAAAATCCTGTTCATCTTTCTTAGTTCAGTGTATCTAGAGCACCTCATGCACAGAACTTTCCTTTCCATCAAGAAAGATTAATAATAGGTAGGAATTTGGTGGTAGGTGTGGGTGGAGCTGAGAAGGTGGCTGCTCAGCATTTATGAATTAAGAAAAAAAAAAAAAAGAGAGAGGTGTTTTGAAACCTGCTAATTTTCAGTGTGCTCTGGGGGCTATGGTGGCAGAACTGGCTGCTCTTGGAGCTCTGCTGCTGCAGAGCTTAAGGACAATGAGGGCACACAACACCAGCCCTGTACCTCAAAAATAACAACAGTCCAAGGAATAGTAGTCTTGTATCTTATGGTGCAAAATCCCTGTGGTGTGAACTTCTGCCTGTGTGTCCTATATAGGAAGGCTGCTGCTGCTGAGTTTTGGCATGGAACCTGGGATTTTTTCTGTGCATCAAACACACCACAAGTTTTCATCCAGACTGTATCTGAACCTTACGTCCTTAGGGCTGGAGGCTGCATTGCTGTCTGGAGAGGTGCAGGCTTGGTGTGAACAGCTGTGGGGGAATAACAGTAAGTCAATGGTAACCCTGTCACTCTCTGGGAGCCCAGGAGAGTCCTCTATCCCACAGATAAATCACCTCTCAACTCACCACAGATTAATGGATCCCCAGACTGTGAGATCTATCACCCCATGCTGTAGCCTATCCATAATGAATGAAAGGTGTAGATTAAAGTAGTGACTTCCAGCGTTATTTGTAAATAAGAAACATTGTCCTGTTCTGAGAATAGATTAAAAAAAGTGTTATTCACCCAACACTGCATTAAAGATTGTCTCACACAGAAAAATTGCCTGTGCTGATCTCACTTGTACAGTACTTGCTGCTCTGATGGTGGATAATATTATATATGCTAAATTTAGGCAATATGGATGCTTACAAGAAGCTGTGCTCTCAAATGCAACAGCACCTCCATACTCAGCAAATCTGTTCCCCTCTCTCTCTTCATAAACATGCCTGTGAGTGTAACAAATAATTTTTAGTAGTTTTTCAGTCTTGCTAGCACTTCAGAAACAATATAACTAAGTGGTGTCAGCTGAATTTTATTCACCTGAGAGCCCTGTTGTTAAAATCGTGCACTGCTTTCCATTACAGGGACAAACAGGACAGGCTTGCTGCAGTGCTGTAATGGGTCACAAGGCACAGGGTGAATTCCCTCCAGCTAAACCTGTACTCTAACTTTTCACACTTTCCCTGTCCTGGCTTTGGCCCATGCCAGCTGTGCCTCTCCAAACAATGCATGGACACAGTTTGTAGCTATGCCTATAGGGGAGGATGCCTTCTGTGGATGGCTGAGTTGTTTCGTTGATCAGCAAAGGAAAAGCTGCTGGTGCTGCTTGGTTGGGTGCAGCTAGGAAGTCTTTGGTTTTCCCCAGACTGGGGGATAAGTTACTGAGCTCTCCTCAGCTCAGAAATGTTTCTGTGGTAAGCCACTCTTTGCCCTGGCTGCTGCTGCTCTGAGAGATCAGATTCGGAGTCATGTAAGAGTTTTGTTTGGGAGATCAGATCATCACCTGTGACTTTTTCTCTCTTGCAAAACAATGCCAGTAGAAATTGTTAACCAAACAGGTTCATGCCTCATAAAAGCCCATTACTAGAAAAATGCAGGGGAGCTTCTCAATACCCATGTAAATTTTCTTACATGAAACTTTCCTAGAGATGATCTGTTAGAGCTCCTACCTTAGAGCCTGCACTCAACTTTAAATGACTGAATTTTCCTTAGGAAAAGATCACAGGATCATAGGGTAAGCAGCCCTGCACATGACAAGAACACTTTTTTTTTTTTTTTTTGGTGCAAATATATTTCTGCCCAATTAATAGACAGTCGATTTTGTGTTTGTACTATTTATTATAATTTAATTTTGGATAATTTTCCACTGTCTCAAATACTGCTCTTGATGTGTTTATAAAAGCTTATCATATTCCTCTTCTAGGATAAGCAGAAAAAAGCAATTTAACTTGCATCATAAGGCATATTAAGGGTTCTCAAAAATTCTCCATTCTTACAATTATTGTGATAGTGCTTCTTTGAGTCTGTTCCCATTTGAATTCCTCTTTCTTCAGCATAAGTGAAGGGATATCTTACCTTTACAGAGGATTTTCTCTTTTCCTTACATCACTGTGAAATGAAATGCTTCTTTTTTCTCACTAACTGTTGTGCTCTTATTCTTTTTTCATCTTTTTAAATGCTATTTTCACTTCTGCTCCTGTGTCCCTAATGATATATCCTATTCTGCTCCCTCTCTTTTTAACGTGAGACATAAGCAAAGCGTCTTATTTTTGGGAAAATACTGCTGCAAAAAGTAAGAAAAAAAAAGAAAAAATATATCAAAGTACTGCTTATTTTGTGTCATACCTGCAGTGACAGAATTAGGACAAAACTGAACCATTTCAAGCTTTTTTTTTCACATTTTCAAAGTAACCTGAAGCATTTTGTTTTGGCATAGAACATTTAATGAGTATTGTCATGGTAACTATTTGAAGAGACTACATAGCATGTTGTTCAGTTTTACTGGTGTCACTTCAATGCAGTGATAACAAAAATAGTGAAAAGTCTACCCTCATTGCAAAACTTGAATCACTTTAAATGATTCACGATGGAATCTGGAAATAGATTCTTTGCTTGCTGATCTGCACGTGCTTCCACTGAGAAGAGTAATGGGCTAGAGCTGCCAGGGGATCTATCTAGATGGTCTCCCATTTTTGACTCTCTGAGTGTTTATTACTGAACCATCGAGAAGGTCTAGTGTGACAACAGGATTAAGATTTTGTATCATAGAAGAAAGTATCTTAGTAGCCACGTACCCCTCATCTAATGTCAGAAACACAGGCAGAGCCAGAACAAGA
The DNA here is from genome assembly GCA_016584745.2 of Phylloscopus trochilus trochilus. Taxonomy (NCBI): domain Eukaryota; kingdom Metazoa; phylum Chordata; class Aves; order Passeriformes; family Phylloscopidae; genus Phylloscopus; species Phylloscopus trochilus. Next base: position 24,865,133 of record WQNJ02000016.1, on the reverse strand, counting down.
AAGTTCAGAATCATCCCTAATTTCTGACTGAGCTCAGTTCACAGGCAAATTGGCCCTAGTGGGAGGTGGCATGGCAGGAAATGTGGTCAGAAATATCAAAAGCAGCAGATGGAGTGTGGAAAGAGGCAGCGGTGTGAGTCCATGTATTTTGACAGGTATGAATTTATATGTTTTGAAAGGTACTGGCCTACTAACTTTGATAAAAGCCTTGGAGAGATTAAGTACAGAGTGGGAAGGTATAAAGGTCATTGGCTTGCATCAGATGAGATATGCTTAAATGTCATACCCAAATGCAAAGAGGAATTTAAAGCTCCACTGATTTTTCTGATCAGTGATTTTGTGTGATGGGCAGTTATAAGAAGATGTGAAGGATCTTAGCTACATCCTTCAAAATTGATGTGCACATGATGTCATAAACTCCCAGAAATTTGATATAAATTGATTACTTGAACAGATTTCCAGGGTTGTGTCTTCAGACAAATTAAAGTTTCATATCAGATTTGCACAAATGTGGACAATGTTGTCATCAGGCATTGTATCTTCATCACAGAACTGCTTTGCAGACTTCTTTTATGTTTCATGGTATCAGAGTTTTCTTCGATAGTTCAACAGCTAATACTAAAGCATCGTTAATTTGTTTTCCTTTTCTTGAGAGTAACACTCTACTTGGTATAATCTAAAAATATTTAAAACATTTTGAGCTCAAATTCATTGCTGTAACTGTCTTGTTTTATCTCTGGCAGGTGTATCCCTTTCTTTATTTATTATCTACTTCAGGCTCAAATGATGTCAGCTGGGGATTATTGTATATATGAATGACGATAACAGATTGGGTTTTATGGGTGTGTTTGTCTGACAGACTAGGTAAAATTAAAAGAAAAAATGGGGCTTCGGTAATTGTTGGTAATAAAGAAGAGTTAGAGTCTAGTTCAGCATGATACTGAAGTAGGTGCTTAATTTCAAGCATGTAAGAAGCTCCATAAAACTTGATTGCATGAATAAGTGTTTGAAAGATCAGTCCCTGAAAGGCTTTTAATGTTCAGGGCACAGTGTGGAAGAGCACAGGCTTCTGATAACCTGTCCTATTTGGACTGAAAATTGATCAATGAATGTTTTACATTCATGCCCACATGTTGTGAAAAGGTGGCTGAAAGTGGCCTTAGAAAATAAAATTAATGTCTGAAATGAAGGGGAGAAGGGAATGTCAGTCTTTGCCAGAAGTGCTTATTTTGGATCTCATAACTCACTGAAAACGGGGGAAAGAACAAATATATCTTTGCTGTCAAAAACAATTCGATTGTCTCCTTATGAAATTTAAATGCCTTCTTGGAACACAATGAAACAAGTCTTCAAAATGTAACTGCCTGCAGATCCTATGAAGTGAAGAACTGGGACAGTGAATTTTGGCTCATTTAGTGATTCTTTATAACTTTATGAGATAGACTTAGCTGGAGACCTAAAATAAGAACATACTGCAGTTTAGATAGTCTTAACTAGTCAAGAGATGAATGCTTGCAGAACTTGTCTAGATTTCTGAGAGCAATTGAAAATATTCTAGATGTATAGATCAAATAGAAAAACATTCTGATCCTAGAACTAGTAAGATGTAATCTCTGCAAAAGTTAGGTTGGAAAGCAAAGAATAGGTAAGAAAATGAAAACTGAGGTGAGAAAAAAGAGCTAGATAGCTTCCATGAAAACTATCTGAAAAAGTTCTGGCAACAAGTCACAGTATGTCAGAGGTTTCTCCATAATGTGTCTGGTAACAAAGAGGAAGTGTTACAGGATGACACCTCTGAGACACCTTCCATGTAAATTACAGTAATCACTTAATATCTTAGTACAAAAATTCTACTTTCCCTTTCATAGGATGAGATGTAATTCAATTAATTTTATCCACCGATGTACAGAAATTATGGGGAAATCTGTGTTTCCCATGTGACATTAAGGCTATGCAGTGCTGTCTATGTTACATGAAGTATATTAACTAATGGGAGAATTGCTAAAAAACCCCACCACAATGACTCGTTCTATGGTACCATTACATAGTGCAGGTAAGTTACTCTAATCTCTTAGGTGTGTTTCTTTAAAGCATCTGAAGTGGTATTCCTGCTCCTTGTTAATTGAACACTCAGACCCTGTTGCTTTGGAACATCTGATTTTCTTATCAATCTCAAATGCCAATTTCCCTGAAGAGCTAGGACAGCAAGGTCTCAGCAGCTAGAATATTTTTATTTCCATTTTTTCTTCTGCTTTTGCTTAAGAAATTCCATAGCAGAACTGAGACATCTCATTTTCTATCTTATCTGAATCAAAATATATTTTTTGCATGTGTGTATGGCTTGGAAAAAATAGGAAGTGGGACAAGAAAGAATTACAGTCATTGTTTCTTTCATTCATACTGTGGGTTTGAATCACTTAGTAGGACTTTTTTTCTTTTAATGGGCCAAGGACAGGCTGCTTATCTAGGTAATGATCAAATCCCATCATGACAATTGGGAAATGTCTTGCTGACCACTAAAAGCTCAAATTTCCCCTCCATTTTGAATAGAGAATGATTTATTTGAAAAGAAGAGATTGAAATGCAAACATCAAGTGTCTTGTTAGAAGATCAATGGCTATAGGATAAACCACTGTGAAATGTAAGTTTATAAGCCTTGAGATTTGGAATTAGAAACATATGATATCAGTCAGACAATGACTACACTGAATACACCTGGAAGGTAGCATAAATGTCTGCATTTATGCTGACATTATTCTGCATAAACAGAATATGTTTAATCTAGTCTTGACCCCTGGGTTTGGCCTGGAGAACATGACGACACTTTCTTTTGCCTGTGTAAGGCACGGGGCTCACCGTGTCTCTTACATGTACTCCTGACTGTGAAGTCCTCCTCCCTTGCCCACGTTCTAAGCCCAGGTTTTAGTCAAGCCATACCCTCAGCTCTTTCAGGAACACTGGTTAGGGATTCTGTAGCTGAGTCTTAGGGGTTCAGTACAACGCAGGAAGAGCTAAGGGTTAAACAGTATAAATGGCATACAAATACAGCCATAATGAATAACAGTGGCTAGCTGAATGTAGGCTGGAGAGAAATAAAGCATATAATATGTACTGTATAATTAATTAGTATTCCAGACAGAGTCTGCAAACAGATTTTATAAAATGGGAGCACTACATAATTAATAGGTACACGTACTACCCTGAAGAGTTGATTCATTGCTAGAAATAGGGGCATTACATCAATCTCTTGTATACCCTAGGATGTGCTTGTCAGAATTTTCCAGGTTTGAATGAGGAAAAAAGGATGCTACAGTCTGCATAAATATATTCCTGTGTCACTATGTCTGGAAATGAAGAAGAAGCCAGGACAAGATCTTATCTTTTTCATACAAGGTACACACGCAGTGTCGGATGTCTGATGAGGTAGGAGTGTGTGTGCACTATGCACACATGTAAACACATGGGTGGCTTACTGTGGATTTGCAGAGCAAAACACAGAGCTTTTGGCTTCCCTATTAAAGCCTGTTGGCTCCATGCCATGGGTGCAGTGTCTTATTCTTGCATGGTGCATTGTCACTCTGCCATTTAGAGTGGGACTACTTCCATGCCTCTGCCTATGCACACAAGCACACAAGCACACAGGCACACAAATAATACTCTTTTTTAGATGGGTTATTTAACAGGGTTTGAGTGACCTACTGTCCAGCTCCTTATTCATATATTGGAGGATGCAAACACTTCTTGGTTACATACAGGAGTACAAATATTAAATTATCATTTGTCATTTCATGGTAATATAATAGCTAGTGGATTAAAAAATAGCAGGATAGTTACTGTACTAAGAAGCACTACCCATCCCCCACACCCCCTCCCCAAATACTCAGCTTTGACCTCGCTTGCATGATGGATTTCTTAATCCTAGTTATCACTGCATTTATTAATTGACTTTATGTTAGCACCTACCAGCCCTAGAAACATCTGCCCTGCCATAATTATGTTATAACCTAAGATGAAGCAAGAGCACCATCTGATTTCTGGTTTAGACTTCTGAAGAGCACTTTGAGTATTCAATGCACAATCTCTAACACCAAGTATATCAGGATTAAGATATATAATTTTCCTGGAAATAGTTCTAAGAAGAATAAAAACCATAGTATGGTTCATTTCTTATGGGTGAGGATACAAACTTCTACTGCAAAGTTCATATTCATTCATGACTTCTGAATTTGACTATTGACATCTATCTCTCTGGGGCATGATTCTGCTGTCCTTGAACTCAGTGTCAAGATTCCCCTCCACTTTAATAGAAAGTGGAGAACGAAAATTTTCTCTTACTAAGAGAAAATTGAATCAAAGCACTGTTTTTTCCTACTAGCATGAATTCTAAGCTGTAAAAAATGTTTCTTCAACTCTACTTAACCACAGTGATAATCGTTTTTACTTTGAATGTGTGCTAATTGTGCTGCTTCTATTACTGATTTTAAATTCTGATTGCTGAGCATTCGATAAATGTTAATACATTACATAAATGTTAATGTTTACAGTTCAAAACAAATTACAAATAATCCACTGAGCAATTTTGGATAGTGACTGAGAATGATTTTTCCATGAATATGCCCCTATTCTGCAATGTTACTGGGTGACTGATTTGTTACATTCTGAGGTCAATATATGGGATCAGGTTAAGTGGTATGACAGGTAAAATAAGATCTTAGTTAAAAGAATATTTTTGAATATTTTTATTCATACATATTTGTTGTCTGGGTTTTTGCCGTTCTACTCTGTCTCCTTTAAGGAGACAGAGGAGAACAGCAAAAACCCAGACAACACATATTGCAGATGTAGGAAATTTTATTAATTGAAATTAAATTTAATCAGAGATTGCTTTCAGTCTCAGTGTTTTCCCTCAGTTCTCTCAGCCTGAGGAGGACTCAGTGGCTTATAGCAGTTTTGTACAATGGCTTTGCAGGTGTTAAAAAGAGAGATTTGTTTTGGGGGAGGTGGTAGTCTGAATGTTCTTACCCTTCTTCTTTTTTAAAGGAACAAAAAAAATCACCAGAAATTCCTGGGGGGAGACAGCTAGCAAAACAGAGATAGTGTGTATTTAAAGGTAAGAGCACACTCAGAGAACTATTAAACTAGCATCACAGATCAAACTCATGAAAACATGGCAGTAATGATCAGTCATGGTCTTACTGCAGAAACAACGAAGGCCACAGCAAAGAACTGTAGAGGTTACGAGAGGAAATGGTATATCAGGCTTTCTAAAGTTGGGATTTATGCCAGTTCAGGATTGATTCACCCACTGCACTTAGTTATATTCTGTGCAGCCTAGTTTTGTGTTTCTAGCAATAGGAATGACATCACTTCTTACTAGCAAGCAATTTCTAACAAGCAACTTAGGGTCATTAAAAGCTCAGCAAGTCTCCAGTAATAACAGGATTCATCTCTATATACTGAGAAGTAGTACTGAGCTTGCTCAAAATACTAAATCTTATCTTGAACAGATGTAACTGGTGTCAATATGATTGTTGCATGTAAGCCTTGATGTCATGTTAGGCACTAAATAATTCTTAAACCTCAACAAGCTTAATAGTGTTTTGAAATGCAATGTTAATTTTTAGGCTTGTAGCAGAACCTTGGATTGATTTTATCTGGTTTATATTCTGCTTTATGTGTAGCAAGTGAATAGCTACTACCTTGGAACAGATTCTGATATTTGGACTGAGGCTGTGGAAGGGCCACTTCCACATGCCACTTGCAGCCACCACAGAGCAAGGAGTGACTGATGTCATCAAAATAACTCCCAGATGTTACAAGCTTCCCATGATCCCTGTCCCTGATTTCTTTATAATGTCTCATAGTCAGAGAGGAGTCATTATTATGGATTTATAATATCCAACTAAAAACTTATTATCTTATTGAAGACATCTATACCCACACTGTGTCCTCCTCACCCATGACTGTTGACCATGGCAAAATGATAACGTCAGGAATTTCAGGTTCAGTGAGCATGTGAAAGGGTGCTGTGCAGTAGATAACTCTAGTGATATGGGGAGCCATGAGTCCTTTTCTCTTGTGCATGAGTACAGCCAGGTGACATTTACGTTAAAGCCGGCACTTCACTCCTGTTGCATGGTTGGATAGATCAAAATAAGTCCAAGTCATTCTCAAATTAGGTGAAATAGTTCAACAGAAAAAGATGTCCAAGAGCCATAAAAATACAATAGCTTCTGTTTGGCTTCAGTGAAGCTGAATGTTTTGACTTTTTCTTTGATATATGCTAAGATGAAATGCAGTTAAACTTAATTGCAAATCATGAACAAACTTGTGTGTTTTAGGAATTAAATAAGAAAACAATTGCTGTCCATACATGGTATGAATTGTTTCAGCCTGTGTATCTTATAAATTGAATAAAACACAATGAATTTTTATAAAACTTGGAAATATTTCAGATATTTTCAAGTGCATAAACTTACCCTTTTCATCAGTTCTAATTGTAATTAAAAGAATATTTTAAAATATTTTGCAGCTGACAAAGCATTTGGCAAAGCAAAAGCCCCAGTACTTTGTAGAAAGCTCCTGGTGAATTGGTCAGTAAACAGACATAGAAAAGAGGCAGTTTGCTTGCTTTCAGAGAACTTAATGAATAATAATGACATGTCTTCAACAGCATTAGTATTAAATCTCTGCCTTGGATGTGCCAATAATTTGCACCAAGCTTAGTGGTCAAGAACAAATTGTTTTCACTTTTCTCCATTCTCCTGTGTTTTCACTTCAGTAAATTAGATCTTATCAGGACCAGTAAGAGACAGTCACCTGAAATGCAATCTTACAAAGTTATTTGTTGCTCTTCTCCTGGAGGGAACACAATTGTAGGAGGGCCTTCAGGTGCAACTGAAGCAAGCAAGGCTGAAATGGAAACATCATACATTTGAGTTCTGATGAAAAAATCCTCAAAACACTGTTTTAGAACAATGCCTGCCAATAGAGCTTGAAGGCATTAACTTAATCATAGCCAAATCTGTAATTCAGATGCATAAAGTATCTGGTAGTAGGTTAATCTCTGAAGGTACCCAAGTTTTAAGGTATTTCAAGCCCTTAAAACTTGATGCTGTCTTATTTTTCTTAGATGTAAGATAGTATCATGTACAAGGTGGTAATTAAAATTAAGAACTCTGACTTTTGTTTCCCTTTGAAAAATAATCCTGGTGCTGAAATACTCACTTCTGTTGATTTTTAAAAATCAAAATGAACGTGTATACTAGTTGACACAGAAAAGGCTTCCTCAAAGAGAAGCTGATGAACTTATGGGCTGGATGACCAGACAGTAGGTGGGCTGAAAACTGCTGGGCCCAGAGGGTGGTGACCCAGTGGTACAACATCCAGCTGGAGGCTGTTGATTAGCAACTGGTCAACATCTTCACTGATGATTTGCATGATGGGACAGAACAGACCCTCACCATGTATACAGATGGCACAGGGAGGAGTGACTTATATACCTGAGGGTTGGGCGGTGGTCCAGAGCATTCTTACCAGGCTGGAGAATTGGGCTAATGGGAACCTCATAAAGTTCAGCCCTGCACTGGGTAAGACACAAACCCAGGCATCAGTAGGTAGGGCCTGACCAGTAGGAAAGCAACTTGATGCCAAGAAGCCCCTTCCAACCTCAGCCCTTCTGTATGTTTCTGTAATAGCACTTCTTTAAACTTATGATTTGGAAAAAAAAGTAGGAGAACCTTAGAAAAATTCATGATACATGTTTTTATTACTCCTTTAAAAAAAAGTGAATCCATGTCCAATTTTGCAAATTTGTCTTAAACATTTATAATATCCTGATTCACAAAATATAATAAAAGACAATGATATTGTTCATTCCTTCTTGAATTATTTATTGGTGGGAGAAAATTTTGTCTTTTGCTAGTTATTTGTGTACATATTACTTAGCCTCAATAAATACAGACTTCAAATTAATTCCAAAAGCAGCAAAACCCAATAATTGTTGCATTCTTGTAGTGTGGGATTAACAGACATATGCAAAATTGGAGAACTAAGTAAAAAATGTTATATCACAGTCATTTATATGTATTGCTGGTTTTGGTCCTGAATACATGTGGAATATTGATTCCCAATACTGTGTTTTTACAAGCAGGGAAAACCTGCTATATATCTAAAAGTGTGTACATTTGAACAGACAAAAGCAATTAAGACAATGCAGAGATTTATTCTTTTCAGTACTTGGATTGAATCCCAAAATATGAATGTATGCACCCTTTTCTTCTCCACTGTTTTATCACCCATTTAGTGGATATACACATTTAGTAGAGTAAATTAGACTAAAATTTCATTGTAGGAAGAAGATATAGGTGAAAAGAGATGGAAGGAAAAAGAAGGTACATAGAGATGAACAGTGTATGGTGGCTGCAGACAAACTCCAAAGCAATGGAAATAGTGAGTTTCCTGTTCTTTGGTACAGGCAGCAAAGTCATGACAGCAGAATGAGGTTCCAGGATGGTTTTCAAAATATTCTGGGCAACAAGAGATGATACCTTTTTTCCAGAGTTCAGGTTCCAAGGTTTTGAGTCTTTGAACACAGTCACCAGTATTTTGAGTTGTGCTGTCAGATCAGGGAGGTCGTACGCAGACGTCAGAGCAGGTGATCTGTGCCTGTAGGAGTTGGTACTAGTCTGAATTTGGAGAAATACATTCTAAAGGAGCTGTAATTTTAAAGTGAGCTACAGTTGAAACCATCTACATTTCAGTTTGGAGCTAATGTAAAAGAAGGTGAATTCTGAAAACCCTGGAAAGCCTACACTGGAAAAAATAACAAAGCTTTCTGGGATGTTGGAGATTATGAATATCAACACTGTTGTGTTTTAGCTGTGGATTTGACTGAAACTTGACTCAGGAAATTACTTTATTTGCACAAGTGAAAGCATTCTGGTTTAACTCATTACAGTTAATTCCACTTTTGTACAACTAGGCTTTTGGATAATCAAACTGAAAAATATGACTTGAAGAAAGGTGTGTGTAGCAAAGCATTCTTGAATTTTGATAACTGTATAGACTCGAACCTCTCAGTTTCCTCTTTGTGTCTTTTCTTTGACACTAAAATGGGGAGGTGATGAAATGAAACCCAGTGAAATATTTCTGTACACAAGTTCTTGGACAAATTAATTATGTCAAATCTTCATGTTTGTATTGGCAAAAAGCACATATATTCCTTACCCACACATCTGCAATAAACAGACAAGATTTGTGTAATTGCATTTTTTGAGAAGATCCCAGAGAAAGTGATTCCTTTTAAGACTTTGGTAACTTCTTTTATTCTCTGGACTACAAAGCCTGTAGAGTACTGAACTGCGGCCATTGTTTTCATTCATTGTGTCAAATGCAAGTTACAGGAAGGAAAACATTTTCCCTTGCTTTCTTTGTTTCCCCCCTACCAAATAAAAGCACATTTTCTTTTCTGAGATTACCAAAATGCATAATGAATATAATTTACAAACAAAAGAATATTAAAAATATCAAAAACATAGTTAAGAAAAAGAAAACCTCCATAAATACAGTCTTCATATCTTGATGACATTTCTAGACCTCCTGCACATCTTGGAATGGGTCTTTCTGCCCCATCAGCTGCAGAAGATGGCAACCACACTGTTTGAGCTGATTGCTGGCTTGATGGTCAAATGCTGGCAATGGAGCTTGCAATTGATGGGCACAGATCCCGCAAAGATCATATTCCCGGTACAGCGGGAAGATTTTGACTGGAGCCTTGCAAACAGTGTGTCTGTGCTCTGGAAAATGCTCTGGAAAACTTTTCAGGGCAGATTGCTTATCATCTGCCCAGCCACGAGCTCCTGAAGGTGGCAAAATGCACACAGATTTCTTTGCGGCCCAAATATAGCCAGGAACCAGTGCAGTGACCCATCGTCTTCACTGACGGTTCAGGGAAAACGGGAAAGGCCATTGTTACTTGGATGGATCTGAGTGGCAGGTCCTGGAAGGTTATGAGGATGGGTCAGCTCAACTGGTTGAATTGAGGGCTGTCATGGCATTTGAGAAATTTTCCTAGGAACCTTTCAGTTTGGTCACGGAGTCTCCTATGTGGCTGACATCGCACAGCGGCTGGGTTATTCAGTTTTGAAGAAGGTCAGTAATCCTGCCCTGTTTCAGTTACTGAAGACCTTGTGGGGTGCGATCCAGGCCTGAGTTCATGCATACTATGTTCTGCATGTAAGGAGTCACACCGATTTGCCAGGGTTTGTAGTGGAAGGTAACGCGAGGGCTGACAGGTCGGCTAACCCCGCCTGGGCAGCGCCTCAGCCTGACGTACTCGCGCAGGCCAAGACATAGAATACTCTCTGTCAATTTACTATGTAATGACTACAGTGACACTTACTGAATATTTGGACTAAATGATTTAGAAAATTATAATGTAGTCTTCTTCTTGAGGCTGGATTATTCAGTGTGTCTGTCAGGCTCTTTATTAGTTCACCATTGATCCATACTGTGCATCGCAGAGTACCTGGTTTTGGTGAGGATATTTTTTTGTTTTGTTACTGCTGTTATCTCATTTGTACTAGTGCCATCAATAAATAATCCGGTACTGCATTCTAAGTCTGTCTCATAGGACTTTTTTCATTTTGGTTGAGTTGACTTGGTGTCTGTCTTTAAATGCTCAGTCACCTTTCTATCTTTTGTGGTTTTTTTAAAAATGTTGCTGCAGACTGGTACCCAATTGACGCAATGCCAGGGAATCCCAGCTAGCTCAGCACTACCCGGATCACGCCGAGAGTGGCTGCCCCCGGGCCAGATCGGACTCAGGTGGCAGTAGGGCAGAGCTGCTGATACGGGCTGCAGTGGGGCTGCTTTCTAAAGCACAAGTCGTGAAGTGCTGAGGATCAGAGTAAAGACCAGGGAGGGGTCTTTAATGTGCTTCTCAAAGGACTTTATTCCCCAAGGGGGGCAGTGATGAAATAACCAAAAAGCCTGTGCGTGCACAGTCTTTTAAAGGGGGGAGGAACAGGAGGAGGATACAATTATTCAACCAATCAGGGATACAACTGGGAGGAGATTAAGGAGGGGCTCACAATATGACAACCTATAGGAAAGGCAATGGGAGCGGAAAGGGTCACATGGGCCAACGGGGCTTCAGAGAATAGGGGCATTCCTGGGATGGGTTTAGGCAGGGGGTTGGGATAACAAGCACTGACAGGGAACTCTCTGGATCCAAGGGCAGGGATTAGGAAAGATTGACGTAATGCAAATGAGGTAACAGATGGGTCTAGGGAGTGATTGACAACTGGACAAGGGAGGAGAGAACTTGGGGTAAAACCACTCACCCAAGGGGATGAATAGGAACAAACCATTCAGGAGGGTTTAAAAAATTATGCATAAAGAAAAATACACACCACACCTTATCACTGGGGTTAATTACCTCTTGCCCTGGTTAAGATGCTTCCATTTTGCTGGAGTTCACTTTTCCTTTTCATTTTATAAATATTCTGATATTACATTCCTTAGCCTGAGTATGTCTTAGAGATATGCGGCTGTATTTTAACATTTAGCCTCCGTCTTGTTTTTCTCAGTTGTTTTAATAAAATATTTTATATTTTACATATGAGCAATTAAGCATGTAAGATATAACTGGTTACGGCGTTCCCGGGGATGAGACAGGGAGTGCATCAGTGAAGGCTGCATGGTGCTCTTGCAGGCAAGAGACCACACCTTTATTTTCTGACTCCTTTTTGTACATTTTACAAGTTGCCCACCCCAGAGGTGGGACCCTTGGGAACCACTGGTCATTTTCCAGAGACCATCACCGAAGCCCCTCCTCTGGGAACAAATGTGGGAGCTTCAGTGGTTTACAGAAGATGACCTTGTGCATCAACACTGTGCCTGGGAATAGAATTTCCCAAAACCAAAACAAGCAGGCACGAAAGCATGGCAACAGTAAGACAAATAAATTGTTGTCTCTTATAGAATTTTATATTAATTCACAGGCTCTACTTGTCCCAGTTACATAGTTCATGAATTTGGAAAGCTTACTTCTTTTGGGAAGAATTTTTGCTTCATGGGTTGTCATCAATGTCCCCGGTATAAAAATATATTTGACTGTATAATTTCTATCATTTTACTCATTATTTTGCTAAAGTTGCATTGAAAGTGAAATGATTCTGTAGCAAACACTCTTCCCTTGTGTATGACACATCTGAGTGCATGCTGTGGATAAGGAGAAAACAACTGTTCTGTGTCAGGATGATTTAATGATGGATATTAAGATGACAATTGCACAAAATGGCAGAACAAGGATTCATTGCTAAGAATTAGTATAAAGCAAAGCACTACACCTAACACAGAAAAGAAGGATTTGAGTCAATACAAACTGTTTTGGACTAAACAGCACAAAGCTAAGCCATTCACAAGAGGTGTTGTTCTGGGATATGCTAATGCAAGCTTTGTATTGAAGGCATGGCAACTAATCATTCTGCTAAGTTGGCAGGCACTAGTAAGGTTTTAGCTGGAGTTTGATCACCATACTGGGTATTTCATGCTGAAGCAGATGGTGAAAAATTGCAGAGAGCAGGTTAAGAGAGTAATAAAAATAATCAGAAGTTTAAAGCATAAAATTTAGGATGAAAGGTGGCACATTTGAGTTGTTTTCTTCTAGAAGAGACATAGTGGAGATTAAAAGCAGTTGTAAAAGGAAACTAGAGAGTGACCTCCGTATGTCCATTGTGTGCAAGAATTTAACTTCCTTCCTTTTCTCTAAGGGACAGTTGAGACTGGGGGCTGTTTCTAGTTATGAGGATTCCTCAGGAACAAGCTAACAAGGCATGGGATGGGATTGCCATTAATGAAAGTTTTTGAGAAAAAGTCAGACTGACATCCCTTAAGAATGGTCTAAATATATATATTTTTTTCTCATCTTGGAGTGAAGGATTAGAACTGATGATCTAAAAATTTATGCCTAAGGAATCTAAACTGCTACTGAAAATGTTTTACCTCTGTATTTCCATAAGCAGCTAAAAATCCAAGGAGATAAAGTGATGAGGCAGATCATCTTGCTATATGTTGGCGTATACAGGCTAGGTGTTGAAGATGAAATCAGTTATCTTTGGCTTCCAGATATTATGGAGAAAGAAACAGCTGCACAACAGGATTCATTTGATCTGCCCTAGAGCCTTTACAGTGGACTGTTCTCTGATCTGCCTCTTTCCTCTGGCTCTGAAGAGACCCCCCAGCTGATTAGGTTATATTTAGGTATTTAACTTTTATATGCCCAAATAAGGTGAGAGGTCTCTGAGCCCAGCACTTCAGATTCTGAGGTTCCTAGCATGTAGCTTTCTTTCATATACAAGTATATGCTTTACTAAAGTGGTTTAAGGCAAATCTTTACAGAAGAATACAGCTATGCTCCAGGTGCTGTGGTCACCTGAAGTACTGCTGGAGGCCAGTTACTTGTTCTGGAGGCTGATATCAGGACCAATAGACTTTAAAACCTTCATTGACCTGAGCTGAATGATAGGACAGGGTGCACCCTTGGGGAGATACCAAGGGTGGGACTGGTTGATACCCCAAATGGTGTGCTGCCATTCAGAAAAATGTTGATGGCCTGAACAAATGGACAAACGAGAATTTATGAAGTACAAAAGAGGGGTATGGCAAGTCCTGTATCTAAGGACAAATACAGTATTCCAGACTGATCAGCTGGGAAGGAAATTTGCATAAAAAGAAATGTGGGTCCTGGTGGCCAAAAAAATTCAACCTGAACTAGTAAAGCACCTTTAAGGCAGGGGAAGACAGCAGCCTCTCCAGGGCTACATTGGGACATTCCAACCCCTCTCAAGCACACTCTCAAGCACTCTTAATCATTTACCCAACAGTCCTGATTTACTGGAGAAGTTCCAGCTGACTGGAAATCAGCAAATGTCATGCCAGCTTACAAGAAGGGCCAGAGGGATGATCCAGTGAACTACAGCCTACCACTCTGACCTCAATTCCAGGCAAAGAGATGGAAGAGATCATCCTGGGTGCCATTACATGGCATGTGCTGGACAGCAAGGGGATCAAGCCCAGATGGCATGGATTTACAAAAGCTTGATCAACCTGGTCTTCTGTGACAAAGTGACCTGATTGGTAGATGAGGGAAAGGCTGTGGATGTAGTCTATCTAGACTTCTGTGAAGTGTTTAGCACTGTCTTCCACACCATCCTCCTAGAAAAACAGTCTGCTTACAACTTGGATGGGTGCACTCTATGATGGGAAAAAAACCAGCTGGATGGCCAGGCCTAGAGAATTGTGGCAAATGAGTTAAATCCAGTTGGCAGCTGGTCGCTCGTGGTGCTCCCCACAGTTTAGTTTTAGTGCTGGTCCTATCTAAGACCTTTACTGATGATCTGGATGTGGGGATTGAGTGTATCCTTGTAAATCTGCAGATGACACTGAGTTGGGTAGGAGTGCTGATCTGCTCAAGATCTGTAGCAAGGATAGTGTGGCCAGCAGGACCAGGGCAGTGATCATCCCCCTGTAGTCAGCACTGGTGGGGCCGCACCTCAAGCACTGTATTCAGTTCTGGGCCTCTTACTTTAAACAGGACATTGAGGTGCAACAAGGCTTGTGTAAGGTCTAGAATGTGTTTTAGTAGGAGTGGCTGAGGAAGTTGGTTTAGTCTTGAGGAGGCTCAGGGAGGAGCTTACTGCTCTCTACAACCACCTGAGAGGAGGTTGTTGTGAGGTAGAGGTTGGTCTCTCCTGCCACGCCTGCAGTAGTAGGACTTGAGGAAACAGCCTTATGATGAGAGGGGAGATTCAGACTAAATATTCAATTTTTTTTTTAAATTTTTAAACTGTTGCACTACCTGGGCTCTTTGTCTCCATAAGTAAAGCTATACAGCAGTAATTGAAATTTTCCATGGATAAAAAGTTGTTCTTAAATTGGGAGTGATAACAGTTCCATCATATTGTGTAAATAGAAATACTAATAGTTAAGATAGTGTGGGGAGTATTTTCTAACAGAAAGTATCCCAGGTTAATGCTGCTCTAACACTCATTATTTGAATTAATGAACTAATGCCTCAAGATAGAGCTGGGGCATATGTGCACTCTTGCTTCTGCTGCTGTCAAAGTGAACACAATGAATATTGAAGTGCAGTTTGGGAGATAATAATTTCTAGTAGCTAATATTTCTGCCTTATGGAGTAATCAATAAATATAGATACACTTATTAATTTCTTAATTTTTCTAGGCCTACCTCCCCTCATCCACACAATTTTCACCCACAGTATTCCTTTGTATAAAATAATTTCTATTAAAACCAGCCCATGCAGTGGCTTCATGTGTGATATATACACATGGAGACACTTATATTTTCTATAATTGGGAGACTGTAAAAAGGTAAAATTTTTCTCTTTCACAGAATTTACTTGGTCTTGTTTTAAGGTTTGTATGCAGATACAGGAGTGTGGCAAGCCAACTACACTGTAGGCACATTTTTTTACATATTCTGTGTGAATGTCCTCAAAACAATAGGTTTTTTAAAAGCAGAAAAAAAAAAAAAAAAGAATTTCAGAGTCTCAGCTGGTGATCAAAGACTTTTACTCCTGCAGTCAGCTCTTGCTGCTACGTGTGCTGCTGGACATTGGGAGTGACCCAGCAAGGCTTGCTGTGTTGGTGACTGGCAGGGCAACATATCTGCACTCCATTGGCACCATTCCACAAAGGCTGTAAAACAGAAATTCAGTTTAGTGATAAGCAGGAGTTCCCTACTTGGTGGCCCTATTCTGACACGCTCCTTAGTAGTTCAAGAATTCTTCTGGAGTTATGATTTGAAGCAAAGGAGCATTATGAAATAATATATAAATATCAAAGTTTAAAGTCATATGTGCAAGTTTTTTGAGCATCCTTTCCTAATAACACACCAATTAGATAGAGACTATTCCTTGTGCTCCGCTACTGTATATTGAATAGTTCAGTCATGCTTGACTAACTTTTGCCTAAAGTTTTCTGTCAGATGTAGTTTCTCTCAATTAATTTCTTTAGAAAATATATGTATAACTCAGTTACAAACATCATCATCATCCTAAGAGCTCCAGAGTGGTAGGCTGTTCTCAGTGCCCAGAACTGAGAAAGAATTTTTGTTGGTGAGGAGCTGAGATGAAGAGCAGTATGAATTTCCTGAGCAAGTCAGTATATATTTTACCAAAACCTTCTCTCCAGCAGTCTCTTGAGGCTGTGGTTGTGAAACAGATGTTAAAGCTGCTTCAACTTTGCATTTTCTTTTGCTAGAGGATGGAGCTACAGATCCTGTGCAGTGTCTTTTGAGCTCTTATTTTAAAATCTCTTCATTATATACAAAGATTTGGGTTTTTGAAATAATATTGAGGCAGTAGCATATCACTGCATCTAAAAATTGGACTCCTTTGGTTTATCAGTATTGAATTCTTTAAGTTTTCAGTATACATTTATTTTTTTGAATGTGGTTGTGACTGTGAAGGTTTGAGTTCTCTGGTTTCAGGTTTACACAGTTTATTGAAGACTTGTTGATTTTATATTAATATAGAAAATTATTATGTGTTCCTCAATGATTACAAATCTTCACAGTTTTCCTACTATGATTCAGGCTTTCACCAACACTGGTAGCTTTGCTGGCTTAGCAGCCTAAGACATGCATAAAACATACTCATTTTTCAAACTCACTACACCTTTGAATTTAACACTAGTGATAATAACTTAAATTGATTCTCTGGCTTCTAAAAATAGTCAGTGAACTGTACTGGTTAACAAGTAGATACCTCAGATGAATGTGCCACAAAGGTTTACTTATAAGTCCTTAAAAATATAATATCATGCTTGTTTTAAAAAATTCCCTTTAGAAATAGTTCTATATTGACCATCATATATCTTTATTATAAGTATCAGCTGGGTAACGTAGTGCAAACGATAAGATTTTAAAAGCCTATGGATCAGTAAAAAGCAAAAAAAAAAATTTTTAAAAGTACTGCAGGTTCAGGTGCTTTGTGGTAACATGAAATGTGCTGTCCAACAATTTGTAAACATTGGACTAACTGGGATTTTTTATTGGTTTTAGGTCATTAGCCTAATGTGTTTGTTTCAGTAGGTGGTTACAATAAGAAGCTCCATCATTATTTTTTTTATTTCAACCAAAGAACTGTGACTGCAGGGCAATCCCAATATGCAGTCATATTCTGCAAGCTCATCAGCATCTGCTTAGAAGGTTTCTCTTCCGTACATATTAAGAAACTAGTTCTTTACATCTAGATTACATTTTTTCTTTCTATACCATGCCTCCTTTTTTGCTGGACTTGTGTGCCTGAAGAATTTTTTTCTTCCTCCAAAAGCATTCCTTGCTCACCCCTGGTTTAATTTGCAGACTATTTCTGGACTAGAGTCCCTAACAAAAGAGACTCCTAAAGCTATTCCTCATCTCAGCTCCTTTGTTTCCTTTCCTTGCCTGCATCATGCTGCCCAAACCTGTCCTCACCAAACTGCCCTCACATCTTCACCCATCCCAGAAACTGGCCACTTCTTCTGGCACCTTTCTGTCATGAGACGGTGGAGCTTGGGATCCTGCATGGAGCGGGCAAAGCAGTAAGCAGGACTTTTGGATGGAACACCAAAAAGTGTTTTTGCCCCTTCATACAATGGACCTGTAGCAGCCAAGTGTTAGGGGGTGTTGGGTTGTGCAGTCAGAAGGTTCTTTCCTTTTGATCATGTGGATAGGGAGCAGAAGATGTCAGGCTTTAGGAAGCCAGTGCTGAGCTATGACAATAATTTATTTGGATTATGATATGTTTTCTGCCTGCATCTGAAGGACACCAGGAAAGGATCTGGTAAGCTGGTAGGTTGCAAACTGAATGAATTATTCAGTTACTAATGTAGGTGTAGCCCATAAACCATGGGTAGACTACCTTACCCTTAAAATATTGTAGCAGAAAAAATTAAATGAACCAAAATGTCACAAAACCTCCAAAGAGTTTTAATATTATAAAATGTCTTTCAGAATTTCCTCTGTGTGGGAAATATCGACACGTTCCTTGAACAGATTCAGGATGAAGTTTATATAATTTATTATAAAATTTCTGGTGGACTTTGTTTCTCTGTGATGGAGACCCTAGTCCTTGATAATCTCTAGCAATGGAATTAGCAGCCTGGGAATTGACAGGAAAACCTTTTCTGACAGGAATTTGTTCTCTTGATCTAAAATTAAATTCTTGATGACAGCTGACAGCAAAGGCTCATCTAGTTTTCTTTGTGTGTTTTAGTGCATGGAGGAGAGAATCAGATCTCTTCTTTCCCCCTCTCCCACAGGCAACATTTAGAAACAGGGTAGCAAGTTGACACAGCAGTGAGTGCAAAAGCACGCAGTACTCTTTATTTCAGAGGGGAGAAGGCAATATTTTCTTTCCTCTTTTTGCAGCAGTAGTGGTGCAGCGTGTCTCCCAAGACCTTTGCTGTACCTGATTTAGAGGAACTTCTCCTGTTACATAAATAATCCCTTCCATAGATAAAGCAGAGATATTTCCCCCTCAACATATATGATGTTTTAACAGGAAGAAGAGCCTTCTTTCTCAGAGTTTGGCTCTCTTACATTACCACAAGATAGTTCAACTTCCTTTTTTAAAAAAAAAAAAGAAAGAAGAGGGGGTTCTTATTTAGTGACATTTTCTCAGAGACTGGACTCTAATGTGTTGACCTGTAGCACCTTCAATCTGCTTCAATCTGTTGACTGTTCCTTGTCTTATAATTAGACTATAGTCTGCTATGGACAGGCCCATCATTTCCATGGTTTGTGTAGTGCCTTCCGTGATGGAGTTCTGGTCCATGAATAGATCGACTAGATCCCACAATAGCAGTATTAGTAATAAGATGCTTTTACTCCCACTGGATACAGTTCTGCTTAATAAAATGTGGCACTGTGAAATATCCTGATAACTCCCAGAGCAATTGCAGAGTGGTGGTGACAGCTTTGGCACCCATAATTGTTATTAATGAAAGTTTGTGGCTTTCTGATGCCTGCAGCCAGGGCAGCATCAAATGTGACTTAACATGGCAACTAATTAAATGCCATACTTCAGTGTGGACTCATTACCTCTTAACTCAGGTCTTGAATAATAATTGCTAAATGTGGACAGATACGAAGAGAACCACAATGTCATTTTCATATTGTTACTGTTCTTGCATTGAGTATTTGCTGGGAGCAATTTTAGTATCGCTGAAGGCCGCCAGATGTCACTATGACCTTCTGCAATTTACTGTGGTATAATTAACTGACTTTTTATCAAACAGAATCACGAGTTTTTAATCTATTTTTTAAAGAAAAGTTCTATTTTCTGTGACTGAAAGAAATAAAGTCAATTATTAAATACCTTCTCAAAGCTGCAGTGACTCTTTCAGTTATTACAAAGAAAGTACAAAAATAGATGCTGGAGAAATTCTGTGCATTTTATGGTGGACTTCTGCAGAAAACTCAGACTGGCTGGTAGAATGGTAAGAAGCTTAAATATTTTGCTGTCACAAAACAGAAAGCTGAATGCAATTTTCTGAGCAGAGAGTAGTTCATGTTCCTTCATCTACCCAACTTAGTTATTCTATATCACAGTGTAGTGCTGGGGTGAGGGAAGGTGACCTCTTCTTTTAGCCTCTACTAAAACCATTGGTGGGCAGAGCCAAATCAAAATACTGGCAAGACTCACAAAAGACTTGATTTTATTAAATTATAATTTTTTTTCCTTAATAGTTCTCCTATTATTGTATTCCAAGCCAGATGTTTGTACTTCTTTGACTACACCTATATTATTTGACCTTGGAGATCTTTGTAGGTCTGTGTTGGAGTGTTTATCCAACCATTATTTATTGGAAGATATGAGACCTGGGCAGGCATCCCTTTCATCCTTGTGCATGCTACTTCTCATGTCAAGGAAACCTTACTTCTCAGAACTGGTAGCAATGGCAGTGCAATCCCGAGGTTCTCCAGTTTGGTGGCTTTGAGGAGCAGGAACACAGGGGATGCCTTGACATGTTTAGGAGCCCAGCCAGGAGCCCAGTTGCTTTGGAAACAAAAAGCTCGGGAAAATATATACAGCTTTCTTTCTCCATATGAAACCAAAAACATAAATTGTCTCATTCATTTGTTTTCAGTTCAGAGCCCTTGGTTGCATTTTGAAGTCAAAGAAATGAGCAAAAGTGCCTCATGACAAAATTATGAGAGTTCGCAAATCTGCTAAAGCTCTAATATCTAAGTAGATGCAACATGATTATATTTCCTTGCTCTTCTGTTTTTTCAGTTAGGATGTTAAAAGTAGCCTACTTTCCAATCCTAAATTGTCCATTGCATGTTTCCATCTTGAATTCCTTAACCTGGTGTCCCAAGCATCTTGCACAGAGGAGACATAAGTGCTAAAATCCTTTTAGTGTACTGGAAAAAGGTTTTTACAGTGAAAAGTTTTAATTTTAACCAGCTAATTGACTTTCACAATCTAGAACAATGGATGAACAATTTATTGAAACTAATACAACTGATGATTTTTTGTTCTATGAAATAGGTGTATACAGTTCTTTAATAATGGATAACTGCAGTAGTCACATACAAGAATTAATGAGGATGAACCATTTCAAAGTTAAAGAGAGAGTTTTGCAAAATGCTAAAGTGATAAAGATAACTTTATCAATAACAACCACCTCTATGACAGTATAAAAGCTCACTAAACCAAATTTCTCTCATTTTTTCCAAAGATTTTAATTATTTTTGATTCAGGTGACTATAATGTCCTTCCTGTGCTTTCCCTGCCTTCCCTGTAGATATACTGAGTGCACACAGTTTGCTGTACAGTTACCTTAAAATGGATTTCAAGATGCTCAAAAGCATTAGCTAATGTTTGTACAGCTTACAGTACATTAACATTACAAACATTTAACATTACAAACAGTACATGTTAAAGTTTTGTGCCAGGTGAAAAGCCAATGACTGCAACTATCTATATGATGGACAATCTGTTTTCAAAAGATGTCAAAATTTGTCAAAGTTTCTAAGGTGAATTATACTCCCAAATGTCAACGTTTTTCATAAAAGAAGAAGCAAAAAAAATTCCCACCTCAACATTTTACAATTAATCCTAAAAATTTTATTTCAATAAAGTAAAAGTGTTTCTCTTAATCTCTGAATTTTAAAATATTTTTTATGCTACAACATAGGGCAAAAAAATTAGAATGAAACTATTTCAAAATGAATTATCAAATTTTTTATATTGTATTCTCTTTGTTGAGCATATCTGGTTTTCTGAAATAGCATACTCCAGGGGAGTTGAATTTTATCTAACGCTTCACCAATCCATTCTGCTCTCTAAAGTTACTGTTAAAAAAATCTTTCAATATAAATCTTGCTTTAATCTATTTCAAAACTACCTTAGCTTCAAAATAGCCAGATTTATTCTGAACAGAAAGATGAAAGGCTTCCAAATTGGTTTTAAGTAAAAAATTGTTCTCAGATTTTAATTTCCAGTTTGAGCATCTGTGTGTTACCCCTTTATCTCCTTTTAGCTCAAAATGAGCTTGTTGTCTTCCTAGAATGAAAGGACCCTTAACATTTCTACTTAAAGTATTCTTAGTATTCCTTAAATTAGGGGAATGTGAGATACTGAAGTTAGTAATGACCTTTGTTTTGGACAATTTTGGCTTGCTTCTGTGAAGGAAGTTCCTTTCTTACCTCTCAGCTTGAAAAGAATCAGAGAGAAACCTGAAAACTCATTATTAATGATTGTAATCCAGATGAGAATATGTGTTTGGGAATCAGCATTTCCCATCTAAAACTACCTGTTAACATACCTGGAGTGACTTCAATGGTGATTTGGTGCAGGATGTGAGTGTGATGTTCCAAGAGCTGGTGTCCTGTGACATCAGGAATGTATTCCTTCTTGAGGATTCCCAAACTATTTCAAAACTCTTATATGCTGTGTCCAGCTGAATGACATTGTAAGTTAAGCAGCTGTAAGCACTTTCTGGTTGTTCTCAGCTGTTTACTTATAATTCTGGATTCTCTTACCCTGAGCAGTGAAAAAACCCAGTCACTGTCACAAAGTAGCTGCATGAAAGATCAAAAAGGAGCAAATGGGTGTGGGCGACTGTGGAGACCAGGACAGTGGTGGAAGGAGACAATATTTAATTCAGTGCAGGCAGGCAAGGGTAGTGGCTGGAGTGTGCATCTGGGTTGGAAGTCATCAGTAGCCCACAGAGCAGGAACTCAGTGGGATCTTTTGTTGATTCTGATTCCTGCTGATGTCCAAGGCAGCTGTTCCCCCTTTCCCTCTGTCCCTTCCAGTATGATGCACAGCATGAAAGAAGACAGCACAGTAGAGAGTTTCATTCTGCTTTTCAAGCAATGAATGTAACTAAAGCATGTCATTTATGAATTTCCCTTCATTACCAGACTTCTCAATTACTTCTAAAGGACATATTTTCTTAATTCCCTAGTGACTCTATCACCTACTTGCAGCTGTAGACTTTGATCTAAATGTAGTTATAGACTTTGATGATGACTAGGAAGTTCCAAGGGATACAAATTTATATAATTTCTTGCATAAAATAAAGAAACAACTGGATCTGTAAGCAGAGATCACATTTTCTATCTAAGAAGAGAGGTGGAAGAAAAGCTGCACCAAACTGCTCATGCAGAGACCTGAAGGAGGCACCTGGTTTCTGCTATTCTCACCCAAAAAGTGAAGTAATGAAATAAAAATGACCCAGTTATGGAATTATCATGGACCTTGCAGCCATACTCTGTTGTACTGATATGAAAGGTATATTCTTCTCCTTCCATCCATTCTTGTTTGTTGATTGAGATCAGTAGCTATTTGAACAAGGATCATTGCTCATCTTCAATACCAGTATTCTGTAATCTTGTTATTTTTGGCTCTTAGCCAAAATACTGTAATAAGTATGACAAGGAATAATGATAATACATAGATTAAATTCACTTTAATATCCTAGAGTTTTTAAGTTAATTTAAAAATTATATTTAAGTAAAATTTCAAACTTTATCTTGTTGCTTAAGAAGGCTGACACTAAATCTGATAAATCTGAGTGAGCGCTCTAAAAAAACTTTCAAAATGAAGAGTTAAAGTAGTTGTAGTATACCATGGGATAAATGGAATTTAAGATTTGTTCTTAAGTTCATTGATATTTTTTTAGGTATGATATTGTCTGCAATGCACCAAATAGAGTTTCTAGAGCAGGATATATGTTGAAAAATCTTTTTACAGTTGAGCATATACGAAGAAAATGCAGTCTAAGCACAAATCTGGAAATCTGAGCGTCCTTTCCACTATGCATCACAAGTGTTTCTATCAGGTGCTCAGCAGCCTTTCCATGGCTCTCCTGTATCCAAAACCAACAACAGGGCAACTTTGCAAAGAGTATGGAAATTTATTTCAGGTGACACAGTAAAAGACTTGAGAAGAATATCCTTAAAATGGATGAATCATTTCTTTAGTACATATTCCTACTGCTCAGATAGAAAAGTGTTGATATTGAGTGTAACTATTCTCTGCAATATTCATAAATGAAATTTTAATTAACTAATATTATTGAAATTATCAGTGTAAGCCAAAATATAGATGTAGGGTGTTTCTTAAAAACTGCAAGAATGGAATTTCTTCTTTATTTTTTGTATACATAGAAAAAAAAAAGAATTTGGTTTCTAGTGGGTCTCAAAATGCATTTGTAGTTTCAATTTTAAGAACAATGAAACATGCTAAACAATTTCACAGCAATTCTGCCTGGTCAGATTGCACAATGCTCAAGTGTTTTACTGTTCTGATTTCCCATCAGTCACATTTATTCAATCATGGAATAAACACCAGACCCCTGGACATTGTTGAGATTATTCATGAGAGACTGCTGTGCTTAAAAAAAAAATGTTGAATGATGAAAGCAATTGCTGAAAAAGTATTTTCTTGGTCCTAACTTCATTCATTTTTAAATGTGTTCTTTTGTTTCTCTGGAGGAAAAAAGGCAAGAATCATAACTAGGAGTTCCAGCATGATATAGGCTGTTCTGGCAGGCTCTGCTGCTTCTCTGACTGTCGGGCTGTATGATGTGTTTAGTAAAGTTTTCATTTCAACAGTTTTGTCAGTTTTTCTTACAGTGATATTGACCTGTAGGTAACTTACCTGTTTCAGACACTGTAGGAAGAAGTTGAGAGACATTTAGAGAGCCTCCTCCTCAAAGATTTTGCTACTGACTGAAACTCTAGACAGAAAATAAAGATTTTTTTGTTGTTTTCTGAAACTGTATTGTAGGAAAGCAACTGAAAAGCTAAGTGTGACAGTATAGGATTTCCCAGAAACCTGAAAACCATCTGTCTATTGTCTACCCTATGTTAGGAGAAGAACTGGATAATCCCTCTCTGAGAAAATTGCCCTCTCTATGGTGACGTTTAAATGCTTTTGATGCTGTTTCCTGATGTTTATAGGGAAAAACTTCTCCAAGTTTTGCTTGGATGAACAAGAGCATAAAATTGGAATCATAGCCACGGCCTAACGTTTTCTTATCTTGTTTTGTGATGAAATCCTGCACTCTCAGTTTTCCTGGATCCTTTATGAGGGAGGTATTTTTCATAATATAATCCAGTTATTCTTTGGAATAGGACTGTACAAAACTAATGTAACAATTTCAGTTCTTTCCCTTTTCTTGATGATTCTCTAAGTTCACAATCTTCTTGGGCTGTCTATTAACTATGTTCTTTAAGAGACTTCCTAGGTAGGTACAATTTTTCCAAAGCTGCTGAAACCCTTTGCAAATTGCAAGCAAGGAAAACCACTCATCATGTCCACTTACCAAGTGTGTGCTTTCTCTTTTGCCAGGAAATTGTGACAGAGATTGTTCATAGCACAATGCTCATATTGACTTCCAACCTTTTATCAGCTGTGTGCTACTGCTATTGTGCCAAGTATCAGATCTGCAACGGTGTTCCCTTGGATAAATATGTAAATGGGAACCAAGTGAACTTTTCAGAAGTGCCTTGATATTTAATTCAAATGAATTTGCAGGCAGTACAACACTATGCTTTAGGGAAGAATGGTATGTTATGTGCTGGGCTTCTCTCTGTTAAAATTCTTCATGACTTTGCTCAGCTTTGCTTTCACGATCTGCTCTTCCCAACCTTCTCTTCAGCTCACATCTTCATTTGAATCTTCATTTGATCTTTCTATCTTGTAACTTTAAAAAATGCAATAGAGAACTTTTTTCCATCTCATATATGAATTACTCCTTCTAGTAAAATCACCTCTTAAAATATTCTTTTTCTAGTTAGTCCATAACCAATTGGTTCTACAAAGCACTTTTTAACTCAGGTATGAAGGATAATGTATACAAGGAAATTGTATTCTCTCTATAATTGTATTTATTTCTTGTGTAGTTTGCTGCACAGTTGAACAATAGTACTGGGTTTTAGAGATAGGTCTAGTACATTAGGTAGATTAACAGCAAGGTATCAGGCTGGTTGTGTATCTGAAATTTAAGAATACTGCTAGTAGGATACTAATTCAGCACATTAGGAGACAGCTCTGGAGCTGAGACAGAAAGATATATTAAAAGGGGAGTTTTTTCTTTCATTTGTGAGCACTTAGTCCCTTGGGATTATTTTATTTGATTTATCAAGAATTAACTTTTCTCCACTCTCTCAAATCAATAATAATTTGACACATTCTGTCATGCAACCGTATAGCCCAAACTAGTCTAACTAACATTTTTGATTTTAAACTACGTTATCCCATTTAACCACTCCAGAGTGGTTATTTTTCAAAAGTTCTGAGTAGAAGCTTACAAGAAATAAGAAGAAAAAGTAGTGCTTTCAGGCAGTAAGAAATAGAACCTACAGGTACAAAGCAATGCTCATTTAGAAAACAGACAGTACAGGAGAAATGCACCTCAGTAAAGGAAAATGACCCTACTATTCCTCTATTAAGTATGAGATTTTTCTAGATTATATATGATTGATCTTCCCTCAAGTACATTTGGTAGAGGAGTGGTTCTTATAAGATGTTGATTTTCTCAATGTCCGTTTTTAAATGTTGAAACAACAGAACATACTTAGCATTATTGATCAGATTATTTTATGGTATTAGCCTTGAATGGACAGAGATGCTTTCTTGGACTACAGCAGACCTAAGGGCTGGATTTTTTTTGCAACTGAAATCCCTTTCATAATGTAAAATTATGAATTAAAATTAAGAATTTTAATTATATAAAGAGCAAATGAACTGCTATAGAGGGCACGGTGCTAACAGCTATTCAACACAGACTATCCATGGAGATGATAGTAGAAAACAGATCAGTATTTGAGGTTCCTCTTTTCTGATTTAGTGAAGGAGCACCGACCTCTGTCTGGTGTCTTCCTCCTGCTTTCTTTTTCTCTAATAAAATTTCATCAAGAAGCTAGATTCTTATAGATTCTACAATGTTCTTGAAAAAAATAGCCCTGAATTTCTTGGATTTTGGCAAAAAAAGCTTGAGGGGGGTTGACATAACTGAAAATTGCTTATACACTCCCTGTCCTCCTTTCTGTGCAGTCATCCTCTCTCAGTAACTTTCTCCAGTCGTAGCATTGTCCCCCCAGAGAGAACTGGAAGACTCATCTTCTTGGCATAGATTTCTCACAATTCAAAATATTTTAAAATTAATAACTTCACCTGTCTCTGCTCTACTACAGAAAGGATGAAGAATCTCAGAGTTAACTCTGATCATATCAAGGGGTGGGACTGTACCTCCCCACTGTGCGCAGCTCTCATGGCACAGGGAACAGGGTAAGTATGGTAACAATCCTTTCCACTGGGCTTTGGAATGGCTCCTAAATAGTTTGTACAGTCAGTGGGAGATCTGGATATGTCAGGGTGGCCAAGTCTCGGAGAGATCCCAAAGCAAAGGCATTCTGCTTAGAAAGAGGTATACACAGCAGCATATGGCCTGCTAATGAAAATCAGTATTTTCCAAAGCTTAGAAAATGGGTCTTGGGTGCCAAAGTGGCAAATGCTTTTCTAATCTCATTTCAAAATTTTACATCTATAATATGTAAAATAAAATTACATATATAAATGAATACCTTGTTAATCATCAGTTTTGCTAAGCGATATTTTGTAAATTTTGCCTTTTTTTTTTTTTAAACATAGTTTCTACAGAAGTGCCTACAGATGCTAAAATTAGTTGGGGGCAATATTATAGTTATGAAAAAAAAAACAAAGCACTTTACCATAATTATTTTTGGAAATGTAAAACCCTTAAAATGAGGAAACCCCTTCTCATTATATACTTGGAAATGTAAAATCAGTTTCTTCTAGTTTTTTTGCCCCCCAAATACTGAATAATTTCTAGCCACTTCACAGCGGCAAAGACACACAACTGCAGTGAATATATCAGCTGCAGACTTATGGATAAATAAAATTTTTTCAGATTTTGTGCTTTTTAAGAAGTACAATGTGCAGGTTTGAAAAACAAATATATGACAAAATCTGTGATTCAGGCTGGATGAATTCTAGACCTCTTGCCACTCCAAGCTGTTATTATAGAGTCAGAACTTGTAGTGCAGACTCAGCACTGTGGCTGTCCCAGGTGGTGCTGTCTTCCAGGGAACTATTTTCACCTGCAGAATCTGCTGTCTCTACCTTTTCAAAGTAAATTGACGGATGTCCTTAATGTGCTTCTCAAATACTAGCTGCAATTCATCTCAAGGGTTTTTGGCAGCTGTGAGTATCCCCAGCCAACCAATTCTTCTTTCCTGTGTGCTGCTAGTCCTGTAATTGTATGCAACAGGATCAAAATTTTAAGGCAGTGTGCAATAGTGTAATTCTTCTTACAAGTAGGATAAAATTCAGGAAGAAGATGTGGTGAGTGCAATGTTATTTAGATTTCTCCTTAGCCCTGCTTTTGGCTTTTTTCTCTGGTCTTCTAATACTGGCATCTTACCTAGTGCAGAGGCGGGTTGCCATCTGAACAGATGGGTATGAGTGTAGGTGGCTAGGAGGACATGTTTGCTCATCAAATGTGTTTGTCGAAAGCAGTATTACCAGCCAGATATATTGGATCAGCTGTTCAGCCTGGGCTTTTAAATCTATGTTTAAAACTGCTACTCTGATAAAAAAGTGCATTAAATCATAAAATAATTAAATGTTTACAACCCTTTGAAATTTATGGCTTTTTTTAGTTTGGGAGAGTCAGCATTTTTATTTCTTAAATGCCTGGGTTGCAACGGAGACATTATAACCGAGTTTCAGCTACAAAGTTTAAAAAAAAAATCATCTGAAACCACAGAACTGTACCTGTTGGGAGACATCTAGATGGTACTGAAAGAGCCTATTGTAACATTTCATGGGAGTAGAGACTTTTAGGAGTATAAAGTGCATCATTAAATCCTATTACATTTTTACTTTTGAACCTTAGACTCAATTACTTAGTACTAGTAGTAGAGTAATTTGTGAAACTACATGTAGTGAAATCTAAAATCTGCCTTAATTAGTGAGGTATCACAAGATAGGCATTAATCAGTGTTTTTAAACTGATTTTCCCTTTTCTGTTATAGAAAAATGTGTCTGAGAAGTAGAAGAGCTGTGTAGGTTTTTAGACAGCACATACTTAATAATTAGCAGTAATGTTATGATTTTCTCATGCGAGATACTTTATCTGAATTTTTAGTATGCTGTGCTGCATTAGGAGCTATTAAACAGGGCAGTTGACTAAGTGAATTAAATCTATATTGAAAGGTGTAGCTGCCTCATGGTTCCTGTCTCAACTGTTTTTTTCTCATGCAGTTTTCCTAGTGCTTCAAGACAAACCAGTGGCTAACGGAGCTGGAAACCTACTAGAAGCACACAGCTAAAAAAGTGAGGTAGCAGCATTCATGAATATCATGTAGTATCTAGCACCCCCTCTTTCTTCTTCAGCTTGCATCATTTTTCCTGCTGTTTTTTCAAGGAAGAACTGAAATGCTGGAAAGATGTGTAGACAGGGGATAACAGATTGCTGTCCTGAGCTGAACACTTTGCTTGTAGATTTAGATGCTATGATCAGGCTGTGAATGAAATACAGTAATTCTTACAGTTGTCTGCATCTCTCATGTTGTTCAATATAGCAATAATCAGAATGTGGGCCCCTGATGTGCTATATCCATGAAACAAAAAGCATGCAATGACAGAACTTGCAATAAGGGCCTTTTAACCTGAGGGAAGTTATTATGGAAATATACCCCATACAACTCTGTGATCTAATTTACATATAAACTTTTAACTGAGTCTTACAAAAATTTTTTTACAGATTGTAAAGGTAATCTGAATGGTAAACTAAGGTCTAGCCAACACAATAAACTGTGATATACAGTGCCATGAATCAGTTCCTGAAGATCAAATTAGTCCCATTTTTTGAATGAAACTTCAAGCCCATGTCCTCAGAAGTGAGCAGCCTCTTGACTTCCACTGTTTGGACAAGCCCTATATTCCCTTTTCAGTGTGACACTTATTCCTTTTGAAGTCTCTTTGAGTGTACATGGCTAGGCACATGCTGAAACAACTTTGATGGATTGTGATAATGATTTTCCTTATGAGTACACCTGAAGTGTAAAGCTTGGATAAGAATCGAAATATGTGAAGCACCTGGGTGCTGCACTCTTGCAGCTCTGGGACATCATAATTGCCTAGCTCAGTACTTCAGAGGAAAGAGGAACCCACTGGACCCTTCCTCTAAAACTGAAGGTGAATTGATGGACATAAATGAAACTTTTCTTTTGAAGCTGATTCAAATATGGTTTGAGCAAACACAACCATTTATTTTCTGGAGAGATGCATGAGTAGATTTATTACAGATATTTTCTACTTAAATAAAGGAAAATGGAATATTTGTCATTATTCCTGACCCGAATTATTTTTATTCTGTACTGGGGTATATGAACTTTGATTTTCTGCAATTAGAAGTGCTAGCAGATATTTCTAGAATTGCCTTTCCAAATGGAGCAAAGGGTGAAAGCAAATGGGCAGACAAATTCTGTTCTCGTAAGCCAAGGGGCTTATAAGTTCTGTGTCTGCCAGAAAAAGTCAAGGAGCTACACCAGAATGTGCTTTGAGGTCTCTTTCTCCTTTGGCATATACCTTGAAGTAAGTGTTTTTCCCCTTTTAAGTTGCTTACAACATTAAAAAAAACCCTATGCCTCTGAATCACTAGGGGTTGTTTGTATCTGTTTTTTACTTTAAATACATTGCCTTAAAAATCCTGTGTGCTCCACAGGCATTTATATTGCAGTTGATAAGACGATAAATCTGTGCTACTGAAGATATATTTTAACAGTTGTGAACCACTGATTATCTCCTGCATGATCATATGCCATGCAGATCATGTTAGGAAAAGGTGAGAGAAGAACTATTGCTGAAACCACCCTCTTTTATAATGTTTAATTGTCTGTGTCCTAAAGTTCTGAGGTCCAGGTCTGATTTGTCTCAGCTGCACGACCTCACTCACACTGCTGAAGAAGAAGTCTTGTGAGAAATTCTGTTGAAAGGTAAGAAGGATAAAATTATAGCCAGCAGTAGGAGAGTAGAGACCAGATTACCAAGTAGCTCACTTATTCAGGAGCATAAAAAGCAATATAGAAAGACAAAACCCAAAAAAGAAGTGGTCAAGGGGGAAAGGAGGCTAGCCAGGATCATTTGGTAATTGGTTCAAGTCACTGGTGATGATGGAGCAGCTGGATAATGGCAGCTTGGCACTGCAGAGGAGCCAAACCTGGGGCCTTGCTGGACCAGTGCCTGTTTGGTCAGCAGAGACCTTGAGGGCCCCATTGGGCTGGGACCCAACTAATGTCTGGCCTTAATGTGACGCAGTACCAGCTGTTTTTTGTGTGACTTAACCAACAAGCCACTGCTTGCTACTTCAACACTGTGTATCTTATTCTCAGAATCTTTGCATCTGCTGCTGTGTGAGTTGACACACAGCAACCACAGAGTCATGGCTGAAATGCAAAGAGTACATGTATTTTATTACCTCACTAACCTTGCTAGGATCCTTAAGCAACACCTGAGTGAAGACACGAGTGGGAATGCTGGAACCATCAGGCTTACTGCATCCTGCACCCATTTGTCAAGGGCCCATGCAGCCCATGCTGTGATCTCCCTTGTGCTCTTTTATGATCTCTGAGCTTTGATACTCTCTCTCCCAAGAGTGGGAGCTCAAGCAAGTCTATGAGAGTGCCTCTCCGTAAACACCTGTGTTATCTCTACACAGAGATCCTAAGCCTCAAAACAGTCAGAGGATGAACAGCAAAAGGCACAATATATGTGGTTTTCCACATCATTAGTCTCCAGACCTTGGCATTCCCAGCTGCAAGGTTTTTTGAATGAATCTACCATCCTCTTTGCCATTCTTCTGCTTTCAATGCTTTCCTCCCAACAGCCACTGAAGGTGCCCAAACATGCCAGCCCAAAAGGACTGGGACAAAGAGTGTTCTTATTCAGCACAAGGAAAGAAGAAATTAAAGAAGGTGCTGAGTTAGTATCTGTGTACCTGGAGAGCTCTGTCAGAGTGTTCCTGATAGCTGTGCTGGTCTCTTCCCTTTATGCACTTCCTTCTCTTCCTGGCATCTGTTGTGTGAGAAAGGACCAAGATGGCTTAAGTGCCGCTTTCTGAGAGGTTATTCAGATGTCCATGTCCTGATTAGTGCAGATGTGTCCTGCCTGCTGGAGAGAGGGGCTCCAGCTCTGCTGGGAGACAAGTGACTGAGGCACATGCCCTTTGTTCCAGTGTATCACTGCCTGTGATGCCTTTCAGAGCATGTAGAGGCTGGGGATACTGGTGTCCTCAACTTCCTTTGGAGAGTCCAAACTTCCGGGGACCACTGGTATCACTTCTTATGCACTTCAGGGGCATACCCATGCTCTCTCCATCATTTTCACCCTTTGAAGAATGAATAATTTCTTTTTCTACTGTGAAGTGAAAACTTCTGGTTTTTAAGCACAGATTTTTCAACACAAACTTGGTCACTTTCAGTGGAAAAGCCCTTTATCCACATTTTCTCTCAAAAAAGATGACACCTAAAGTAAAAAAATACCACAGTGTGTTCTGTGGACTCTGAGATGAAAAAATTTGTGTAAGAAAGCTGCAAAACCCATAAGTATTGTTTTGGTTCCACTGAACTGCTCGAAAACATTCAGCCTTAGTAGTGATGTAATCTGCAGTTTAAAAAGATAACTAAAGTGATAAAGTAGAGGGAGGCTCATAACCTTGTATTAGTATTGCTTATGAAAAAATTATCAGTTGTATTGACTTTTTACTGACTACTGACTTTATCTGTAGCCAGTGCATCCTTTTATTTTATGTATTTTCATTATGATTGCAGAGTGGAAACTAAGCTCCAA
Organism: Phylloscopus trochilus trochilus; assembly: GCA_016584745.2. Classification (NCBI taxonomy): domain Eukaryota; kingdom Metazoa; phylum Chordata; class Aves; order Passeriformes; family Phylloscopidae; genus Phylloscopus; species Phylloscopus trochilus. Next base: position 24,832,726 of record WQNJ02000016.1, on the reverse strand, counting down.
AATTCAGGAGGAAATGACTGCTCAAATGCTTTGGTGAATCATTCTAAGCCTCATTCAAACAGGGATGCAGCTAAATGAATGTAGATATTCAAAGCCTGTTTAGAAATCCCTGCCATACTGGTAAATGAAAATGACTGTCTCATTCTCTTTTGTGAATGAAATTATTCAGAATAGCTAAGGGGAAATGTCATTATGTGAATCAATTCAACATTTATTGATTAATCCTGCCTCTGGTGTTAGAAGTTGTCCCCTTTCATGCTAGAATATACAAAAATCTCAATAAATTCAAAGACATTCTTATGCTAGTAGGGTTTGAACCAGTCTCAAAATATTTGGAACACATGGCCACATTTTTGCTTAAGACAGGATTTTGGTAGTTGCCTTGTAAAAGTGATGGCTGTGTCTCAATGCAGGAAAATGGAATTTCTTAGAATAAGAAAGACCAGCCTGTAGCCAGCTCTGCAATCCACCGTCTCATGATAGTTTAGCCTTTCAGCAGCCATGGTTTCACATCATCACTCGATTTCTCCTCAAGTCTTGGCCAAGCAGGTGATGGAAATGTATGCTAGTTTCAGTGCAGAGTATCAACAGACATGAGGACACCTCACCTTTCTCCCAGGTTAGTGCTTTTTTCAGTCTATAAACCATGAAGCAAAAGATGTTCCCACAAAATATCATCTTTGCATCTGGACATAAAGGAAAGACAACTTTAAGCCTGTCCCTGAGATAGAAACAAGGAACTTTAAATCAGTAGTGGACATATCTAGCCTACAAAGCAATCCTTTCTGTCAGTTCTCCACCATATACTTTGGGGACAATATGCTCTTTCCCTATTCATGGGCCCTTCAAGAAGGCAGGAGGTTACAGCATTCGCCCTTTAGAAAAAAATTAGTTTTTGTCTGATACTGGCATTTCCCCACCTCCCGCATATGGAACTGAGAGTATCAACACTTATCAATTATCTTCACCATTGCAAATACATGCACCCCATTGCAGCTTAGATGATGCTAGAATGAAACTTGCCTTTCCTTCTCTTTGCAGTAGCACTGTCAGGACATATTTAACCTTGCCTTTTCATTGGAAAATGTTAATGTATGGCAAGACTTGGACTCAGCACCAAAATAATTCCAAAGCTCTGGTGAATATTAATTTCATAGCTGTACCCTGTCCCTAGAGGTAGCATAAAAATCAAGCATCTTCAGGCTTAGTTCTGTTCAATAAACCATTCTGAACACATAATGCATTTAGCAGAGGACGTAGCTTCAGATAAATACCAAGCATCTACATCTGATTTTTGAATTTTACCAGTAGTTCCAGAACCTTTCCCTCCTTCTGATGCACTATGTCCAATACCCACAAATAACCTCAAAACACAAAAAATGTCTTTTTTCAGCACTTCTGTTTTGCATATTGAGGTGATTCTTAGGAATTAAGAAATAAAAACCTAAAAGTAGGCTTTTGGTCAATAGGAACTAATTTTACTTCAGTTTTTTTATGGTGGATATTGCTTTATTGCTGAAATTTTTGGGTTGGCTTATTGGCGAAAGCTTCCGCAGTACTGGCTTAAATTAAATATGAATCTGAAACATATAATTTCATCTTTCAGTAGTTCAGAATTTATTTTACATTTTATTTGTTGCACAGCGTGTTACTATGAAGTTTTTGTGTAATATTAGGTTAAAAAAAAATCTGCCTGTTGAAATATTAGTGTTTGTTAGATCACAAACAGTTTTTCTCCTTCTACTTTATCACCTGCCTCTCCCTAGTAATAATCAAGTACTGAGTAGTAAAGTATTACAGATTACAAAGGTTTTTTACTATTACTGCCATACTGAATAAAAATAAAGGTGATTCCATTAGTGCATTTGATAATGGTTGGAAAACTTTCTGGAACTTGTTCTTAAGCCTTAATTTTGTAGATTAGAGGGGATCTTGATTCAGCAAAGGCATTTAAGTGCTCGTTTCTTTCCTAAATCTGAGGAGGTGATGCTGTCTTGTTTACCATACCGACCCAACTCAGATGTGTTCTAGTTTCTCAGTGTGTATCTAGAGCTTGTTAATACTTGGAAGTTTGCAAGATTTGTCAAGTTTTCCATGTTTTCTCTCTTTTAAAGCTAAAATATTAAAATGAAAAAAAAAATTATTTTCCACTTTCATTTAATTGGCTGGGTTTTCTTTTTAACCTGTTAAAAAAAACATGCAGAATGTAGTACTTATCTAGTCATTATTCTAGAGGGGGCTGGTAGATACTTGTAATTTTAGCATTTTGTTTCAAATTTTGTAGTCTGTCAAACTTCTGCAATATGGTGCTGAAACTTTCTATGAAAAATACCTGTATCCAACTGGATTTCCCTTTTGGATGCTTCAGCCAGGACAGCAAAACTATTTTCAAGAACAACATGAGGAGAAAACACCAGGGAGCTTTCCTTAGATGCTGTAGATTCCCTGTGGTATTAGATCAGGCAATAGATACTTGCTTTGAGGCTTTTGGGTTAGCCATGTGAAAATCCTCCCAAATGTGGCGAACACACAAGTTTTCAGATCTTTGAGGACTATTATGAAGCAGAATAAAGAGAACTTGAGAAACATTATTCATTGTCTGCCAGACTGTTTTCCCCTTCTGAGCTCTGAAATTAGGCATTCCACGTGTCATACTCTCCATTTGTGTCCCACATAACTGAAGTATGTTTTCTTGGAGTGAATGGTGTTGGTTGGTATTCTTTGATGTAAGGTATGGATAGGTTCTTCCCTTCTCCCTTTCTCCAATTCTTCTCTTCCTGTCTAGACTTATGAATTATTGTTGATTCTGAGGCTTACAGATAAAGCACAGTCTCCATCCTTCCTCTACCCCTTGAAGTGAGAACCTGCAGAGTGTCCACCTGGATGAAACATTCTGTTGATGTCTAGTAGATAGAGAAAAAAAAATCATGTAGTGTTCACTTCAAATACAAAAGACATCAAAAGACATCTGAAAGACAGGCTGAAGATTCAAGATGTGTCTTCAGCAGATGTCTTCATGTCTTCTAGCAGGGAAAAATCACCTTTTTCATTATGGAAGAAGTCACAAAAACATCACATCAAGAGGTCTCCAGAGAAGTTCATTTTCTGTTGTCTAAAATCTGTGAAGCAATAAGTGTATTATCCAATAAAAAATAAAAAGTTCCCAATTTGCAAAGAAAGAAAAAAAAAAAAAAAAGGAGAGAAGAATAAAAACCCCTCAACCCCCACGAAGTTTAGCTTAAAAAAAAAGCTTAACCATATCACATCTTCTTGATGTACCCTGGGTAGCTGAGAAGAAGAGAAGCATAGTTTTATCTGTCCAAATGTGATAGAAATTTGTCAGGTTGTCAGTTATCTGGCAACCTAGAATTATGTGGTTTAACCCAGGGTTACCTAGGCCAACCTAGGACATTAAATGAAATTAGATAAAAATTGCTCAACTGAAATTCGAGGCTATATAATTTGTTTCTTTAAAGGTCTCCTCAGTAAAATATAGTTCAATGATTTCTTTCCTGTGAATTATTCCAAACTCCAACTATAACTTTAGCTTGTTTCCATCTGTATCAAAGGTTTCTTTCAATTAGACTATAGCACCAATTTTGACATCCCCTGGTTATAGAACATAACCATCTTCCTATCCCTAGGCTTTGTTTAGATATATATTAGCTCTGTGAGACCTAAATTTAACCTAAATCAAACCAATATGTGTCTTAATGTCAATTCTGAATACCTGTTAAAAAATTAACTTTCTTCTGTGTTTTTTGATTTTCTGAAGCCACCTTAAGGCTTAAACAAAAATCCTGATTAAAATGAGTTCAGGAAATGCATTAAAGACTGCTGCCTTGTCCTTGTCTGAAGTTCATTTGTAAACCAAATTGAAAAGCAACCCCCCAACCAAAACAACCCCTCCAGAATTTTCTGTCTGTTTAAGTGTAAATAAATCTTTAGCTAGAGTTCTGTAGTTTAGCAGAGTTTAGGGCTATTGAAAATCCACTTAAAAGATAGGGGAATGAAATGTACTTTTAGCCCTGTGCTTAGTATGACATCTGTTTACAGCTGAACCTAAAGGTCTCTTCTCAATGACATTGAAGACTTTCTACCTTCTGTACCTGATACCCATGAGAATTGTTCAAGCTGTACCTGCTTAAGCTTTATCCTGAAGTATTATTTTTTGTTGAAAATGCAATTTAGGAAGATTATTGGTAATTCTGAATCCTAATGCTAAGCTTTACTATAAAGCAAGATCTGTTTTATGTGAGGATCCAGACTACTCATCAGTCTTACTGCTAAAAAAATGGTTCAATTCACCTTTAAAAGTTCTCTCACCTTTACCTGAAGGGCAGCTCTTGACAAAGCTTTGAGAGTTAACCCCAGTAAGCACAGCCTCACACAGCTATTTGCACTCCCTCCTTCCTTCTCCCACAGATGGGATGCAGGAGAGAATCTGAAGGGTAAAACTGAGGAATCTCATGGGTTGAGACAAAGGCAGTTTAACAGGTACAGCAAAAGCTATTCGTGCAACCAAAGCAAGGAATTAATTCATCACTCTCCATGGGCCGGCAGGGGTTCAGCCATCCTGAGGAAAGCAGGGTTTTGTCAGACATAACAGTGACTGGGGAAGACAAATGCCTTAACTTCAAACTTTTTTGCTTCCTTCTTCCTGCAGTTTTTATTGTTCAGCTTGATGAGATATACCTCTGATCAGCTGGGGTCAGCTATCCCAGCTGTGCTGTCTCCCAACTGCTTGTGCACTCTCAGCCTCCTCACTAGTGGACTGAGAGGCAGAAAAGGACTTGACATTTAAGCGCTGCTCAGCAGTAGCTAAAACATCAATGTGTTATCAACCCTGTTTTCAGCACTAAATCCAAAACAAAACCCCATATATACTATGAAGACAATGAATTCCATCTCAGCCAAAACCAGCAAAGTTAATATCATTGTCTCCATGTGCATTTATATGACTGAAGTCTAACAGAATAAACATCGGTCAGTCTTTTTTTGGCAGTAAAATTTTATCACCTCTATTCAAATTGGCTCTTTCAAAACAAGCTGGACTGAGGAAACTCCAATAAACACTTTGTTTTTCCACATCTAGCCTGAAGCTAGCTCAACTAGGCCTAGCCTGAATGGTGGCCTGATTTACCAGCCATATGTCCCCTCACTAGTTAGATCTTCTAGTAGGGTTTAGCTTCTGATTTTCTTCAGTAACTTGTTTAGTTCCACAGGACTTCTGGGATTAATCAGAAGAATAAAACCCCTACATTCAGCCTGTTTTTCTGTCACTAAGACCAATGCTCTCATTGACCCAAACTGTAAACCAAGATTTAATACAATGCAGTCTTTCCCTCTGTACAAATGGCAAAAATCTCAGGTAGACACAGACATAATTTTTCTCTCTGAAATATTCCATGATAATCTTCACTCTTCACAGATCTAAGTTACTGATCAAGCAATCAGACCTATGTCTGAAAGAGGAATGGGTCTCTTATTATCTTCCCTTATATTGCAATAAAAGACCTTCGAAGATCAATCAATAAGTACAAATCTCTCAGCTTCTGCTTTGTCAACTTGTAATCTCAGCACAGTGCTAAATTTTTTCAAAGGCCATGTAACTACACCTGGTTTGGAAAATAATTTCTGTTTCTATCAGCCAGCATTACATCTGTAAACTTTAATGGACCCACCACTGAATTCAAATAAGTAGAGCTGAATTAGGAAGAGCTGGTTTAAAATTTAGACCAAAAATAGGGTTAATCAGCTATATTTAAATTAATACCAGCAATAGCACATCGGCTCCTGTTGTCACCATTCCTCATCTTCTTTCCGGCTTTTATAGAATTATCAGTAATACACCTGTGAGCTACTCCTGAATGTCCTGCCTAAAGTGGACAAACCTGTTTTCCCTGGTACTGAAAATTATCTGATGAGCTGTCATCATCCCTTACAGTTGAAGGTTTTTGCAGATGTTTTGACTAGACTTTAAAAACCTGAATTCTAGTGCTCCTGAACGTATCTTTGATCAGTAAGACAATTAATGCTGTGGCAATGGAAGTAAGGACCCTGACATCTTTTGTTTAGCCTCTCAGGAACTTGAGGCCTTGCAGGAGGTGTGAGAAATATAATTTATTTAAGTAGTACATCGAATTCTCATTCTGACAATGTACTGACATAGCTGGTGTGTGAGCCTACCAGGGGCTGTGCCCTGCTACACCTCTTGTTTATGAACAGAGAAGGACTGGTGGGAGGTGGCCAGAGGCTGCCTTGGGCACAGCCAATATGGAATGATAAAGTTTTTGATTCTTGGTGAAGAATGGAAGGGGATCAACAAAACCTGTACCTTGTCCCTCTATTCTTGGCACTGTCAAGGTTGCATCCTCAAGTCCTGTATCCAGTTCTGGGCCCCTCACTACAAGAAAGACATTGAAGGGCTGGAGCGTGTCCAGAGAAGGGCAGCAGAGGTGGTGAAGGGTCTAGAGGCTGAGTTGTATGAGGAGCAGCTGAAAGAGCTGGGGTTCTTTAGCCTGGAGAAAAGGAGGCTGAGGGGAGACCTTATCACTGTACACCTGCCTGAAAGAAGGCTGTGGCCAGTTGGGGGTTAGTCTCTTGTACAAGACAACTACCAAGAAAAGGAGAGGAAATGGCCTTAAGATAACACAAATGACGTTCTGGTTGGATGTCAGGAAGAATTTCTTAACTGAAAATGTGATCAAATACTGGAACAGGTTTCCCAGGGAGGTGGTGGAGTCACCGTCCCTGGAAGTGGTGAAGAAATGACTGGGTGTGGCACTTTAGTGCTATGATTTAGCTGATGTGGTGGTGATCAGTCAAAGGCCGGACTCTACGATATTGGTGGTCTTTTCCAACCTTAATGATTCTGTGGTTCTGTTCCAAGCAGTGAAACTGAAAGATGTACCTTCCTACTTGAGGCAGTCCTCATTTCATCCTGAAACTATCTGCAGAGCTAATTAGCCAACAGAGCCCTGGAACCTTCACCCTAGGATTCTGACCTCGGACCTTGACGTCTATATGAATTATAGTAAAGATATCTACACACATAGCAGGACAAATAACTGCACATTACAGTTAGCTCTTTTTTTGTTACAGAAGGATTCCTAGAAGAGATCATAAAACTAATTCTTCAATCTAAATTTTCCCAAATCCTAACCTTATTTCTAAGACTAACCTGGATGTAAAACATAAAATAGACAGCATATCATTAGAAACATTATTCACCTTTGTAGATTCATCAGTTAAAACAGCATTTCCATATGTAGTCCTAATCTGATTGCAATTCTGAGTTTTAGTTTATAACACCAGCAGAAATAGCAACAAGAGTTCAGTTCTCCTTTGATCTGTGTAGAAAATTATTAAGAAGCAAGAAAATGGCTCTGCAACTCATGATTTTTTGTTCCTTCAGTTTTATCCTGACTTTTAGCTAAAGTAAGAAGTATATAACTTCAGAATCCACTTTATTACTATTAGTCCCTACTCTATATTCCTCCAGACCCTTCAAAATGCCAAAGGAGAGACAATTCTTCAGTTTATGATCTTTCAGTCTCATGCTAAAGCCCAGCCTTAGACACTGACTAGGCAAACCTGCTAGCATTAGACTGTCAACAGTAGTTAGTCTCTATGTATTTCAGCTCTCTTTTGCTTGGAATCTTGGGGATTCAACATTAAACTGGCTGTAGAACATGCCATTACAATTGCTCTTATCCAAGTCTTAATCTCAGAACTGAGCTTTATGATGGATCAGTGAAGCCAGCTTGTTTAAACTGGGAACTTAACATGCAATCTGTTCAGAGGCCAGGGCTCATGTTGCCTTTCATCCAATCTATGAAGACTATGCTAGCATTTATCCTTATTTTATCCCTACAGGTTTTCCAAGATCCATGAAAACTTTCACACCATCATACTGAAGACTTAACCCAAATTTTAATTTTAGCAGTGGTCTTAGTCATTCATCAGATTTGTTTACTTAGCCATGTAACCCTTTCTTTCTTAATTGCTGTATGTAGGCAACTTTTGCAGTGTGCAGAGACATGATAAGCAGGAAACGTCTGAGAAATTACTGGTTGGATAACGTTAGATATCTAACCTGAGTAAACTCTTAGTGGTAAGCTCATGATCCTGGTATTTCCCAAGCCTTTGCTAACCAATGCAAATGCTGGCCCCTCTCATGCCTTACAATTGGCTGATCCTCACTCTTTTTGAGTTTGTATCTTTAAATTCCCTTTTTTCCTTTAAGGTTTTATATCTTTTGGGCCAGTAGTTTTATTTTCCCTCCTGAACTCCTGCTCTGCCAACTATTACCATTTGAACAATTATATTTGTCTTTTTTTCCTTACCTTGCTGAACTTCATTGCATAGTTTCTCACTTTACAAGATTTTTCTCAGTAAAACTGCTCCAAGGTCACGCTGCACTGATGTTCCCAGATAGGTGTTGAACCACAGACATTGAGGTCCTGTTGCAGCAGAAGGTCAGCAAGATCTTTGAGTGTGCTGTGAGGAGTCAGTGTTCTTGTGGGAGCCCTGTCGAAAGTGTCAGTACATACAGCTCCTTGATGTGACTGCTAAACAGTAATTCTAACCCTAAATTGAGACCAACAGTGTCTCATCAGACAAGAGAATCAGACAACTTGTTGACATCTGCTCTTATTGAATGCTGCCAACATTTCAGGCTTCACCAACAGTTATTCATATTATGCTTTCTTGTATATTACTGACAACTCTAAACATAATGATAATCAGGAACTCTTCCCATTTTTCTACCAACATTATATCATTAGTTCTGTTCACATCATTTTTCATCTTAAATATGTATTAGCTATAAGTTAAAAAGATCTTCAGCCTGCATTTTCTCAAATTTTAAAGCTAATCCCAGCTATCAGAGAACAGACTGACCTTCAGAATAAGATACCTGAACCAGCTGGGGCCAGGTCTTAACTTGCTCCTTGAACTCAGGTCTTAAATTTCTTTAACTTATCATGCTGATACCTGATCTGGGAGTGGATCAAGTTACCTCACTTGTACTGGCATATCAAGGCTTGGTCCTGTAGAAGTCAGCTGTAAAAACAGTAGTTCAGCCCATTTTGCAAATCCTAACTTTTACCATAAGTGTAATCTTACTCAATTTGCATTTCAGAGCATGTTTTGAAATTAGATATAAAGGTAAAACACATGCTGTGAGAACTTGTAAAACAGGTGGTTCAGAAAGGATTTGACCAAGCAATGATGGAGCACATGTGAATGTGGAAGGTTTGCAGATGACCTTCAGAGGTCCCTACCAACCCTAATAATTCTCTCATTCTTTATTACAGGTGTCACAAAAATCAGTCAGAGTGGGCAATGCTGGTGTGTGGGACAATGAAGTTCTGTCACCATTGTGGCCTTTTCTGTTACCAGATGATGCTACCTGATTAGACAACTGTTTAATCCAGTTTAATCTAGTAGAGAGGTTTTTAAAAAAATCCTACAATTCTCTTGTACAGATAAAAATTTCATTATGCAAATTTGGCTTTCTAAATTTGGTAACTGATAGTAGTGGGATTACTGGAGTTGTTTGTTTGTTTTTAATTTTTGTTTTTGTTGTTTTAATATTTAAAAGACAAGAAAAGTCTTGGATATTTATAAAAATAGAATCAATATAGAGTAAAATGAAAATAACTGTAAATAATTTCTAAACTTCTGAATAAGAGACTTGACATACAAGAGCACTTGGAGAATAATGTTTCCTAACCTCTAATTTTCAGCAGTTCTATGGACTATGATCAGTATGGGCTGCTGAAAATATTTCTGTCCTGAGACACATTTCTGGGATATGTGGCTGTCTCATGACTGCTAAATTTAATGCAGCATTTTTTTTCAGGGAAAAATTAAAGCCTTCCTTCTTTTCTCCAAACTAAATAATCTGAAATATTTTTGTTTTGTATTCAATATTTCAATTTTATGTCTTTACTAATATATAGTTGTATCAATATTGACCAAACTAATAGCATGCGTTATCAGCAAAATGGCCAATAAACAAGGAATTGATAGGCTGTTTCTTCAAAAAGCAAAATTAATGAGAGTCAAGTATAATTATGGTACAATCTTATTTACATACAAGGAAGGAGATGAATTTCTTCCTCCTGAGCCAAGGAGTAACAAACACAAGCTAGTGTTCTTGATCAGAAATACAGATATGGCTTGTAGCAATCTCTGCTTCTTTCTTTCTGCTTCCTTTCTCTCAGACTACTGATATCCATTGAATGTGTAGAAGTCTGAGTAGGAAAAACAGGTCTTGTCTCCCTTCCTTCAGACAGCACAAGTACTCCTAACACAGCATAATCCATCTGGTAAATCAGTTGTGACATAAGGACTGGTAGACTGTTGCTCCAAAGTTCTCTGGAAATGGAACCAGCTTTAAACCTGGAATCTGCACCAGAGTGTTGCCATACCATGCTAGAGATTACAAATATAAAAATGAAAAAATAAATCATCAGTAGTGTTCTTAAATAATTATTGTAGAACAAGATGAGTAACTAGGAAAAAACAAGACATTGGAAAATTGGGAAAGGTGCAATATAGTCATCAGCTGAGGAAGACCCTTGTACTAAATGAGAAGTTTGTAGGGCCTGCCAGTGACTTTCTGTGAGTAGGCAGATGTTTATATATTTTGTATATAATTGCACTATGTAAACCAGGCTATTTGCTCAGATTTATTTTTAATACTGTCCTTTTTTATGGTTGAATGCCACCCCCCCTCCAAAAAAATAATAAGCACAACCCATGGAAATTTACCTAGCTTCCTTGTTCATCATCAGCCACAAAGATCTCACTTTTTTCTCTCCATGAACATATCAAAGTTGTACTTTCTTGAGCAACTCACATTGTAACAGAAATAATGCTAAGAAGAAAGTTCAGTGAAATAAGGTGTTTATTGGGAAGCTCCTATTTGGCTGTATGAAACTTAAAAGCCTAGAGGCTTATTTAAAGTCTTGTAGCCCTTCACACATGGTGTGTGCTTTTATATATATATATATATATATATATATATATATATATATATATAAAAAACTAAAAAACCTATTGGATTGGAAAGTCATTGCCTCCAAATACGAAAAAGTTGTTCACTTACTATTTTCCCATTTTCACATTTAACTAGCAGTAACAAGTGATTAAGCAAGTGTTAGTCATCTGTACAACATAATGTGAGCTTGTAACATTATCTAGTGTACAGCCACAAGGAAACTGGCATGCCTGTGAAAGAAAGAAAAATTTGCATCTTCCCAATTAATGATCTTTTTTTTTTGTAGTTAGATAGTGATATAGAACAGTTAAACATACATCCTTAGGAAAAAAAAAAATCCACCAAAAACCCAAACTGGCCAGGAGAAAAAACCTTTTTGCTATTTATCTATACAGTGGCATTAACATTCAGTTCTCAGGTGCAACAATGATGTAGGCACAGAAATATCGTATAGAACAATAGCTCATTTTGAAAAGATCAAATTCACCCCAGCCAAAAAGAAATAGCTTAAATAAACACATATATGATTTTGTTCAAATTTCTTCATTTTGGCATTGAGGCATCATGAATTCAGATGTAGATTCCACTGAATCCTAAAAATGGGATACTTAAGCTACCAAGTTTGGTATTTACTGAATAACTCAAATTCCCACCAGTGCAAAAGAAGTTATCTTTATGTTAATAAAGGTCTGGTAAACAAAATAGTAATAAACTGAAAGTGACAACTCTTTTTAGATTAACTGAAAGCAGACTATGAGAAAATTTTCACTTCTTCATATTAGAGACTAGGTTAATAAATATTCCTTGTTGAGTATTTTTTACCAGTTCCTGTTCAAGAACTGTGATTACTGAAATGATATTATAGAGAGTATAGATAAGTTCATATATTTTTCAGCTTTTTCTGTCGAGCAGGGTGGGTATTTTTCATGATTTTTTTTTGAAGCACCTTCAAGCAAGGTTATCTATATCACAGTCATGTGGAAAGGTTGTTAGAACCTGCAGGGTTTCTGGGAGACCACAGGCTCATAAGGTGAACTGGTAAGAAAATGAGAAAAGGTTCAGTGTGCATGTGTGTGTTTGTATTTTTTTTTGTTTGTTTGTTGGTGGGTTTTGTTGGTGTGGTGTTTTGGTTTTTTGTTTGTTTGGGTTTTTTGTTTGGTTTTGGTCTTGTTGGTTTTTGCGAGGGGGTTGGTTTTTTGGGTTTTTTTTTAGGTTGAATTAACACTAAAATTTTCTTGTCTGGAACTTTCTGACTTTGAGAATTGGCATTCCTGTTAATAACCTGGAAAAAGACAAATTGTAGCTGAAAGTGCTTTTGAAGATAGCTCTTCCTTGATTTTCCTCAGGCTTGATCCGTAGCACATGTTATTTTTCTCACATCACAGCTGTCCATCAAAAATGTTTTCCTTTGTGGTACATGATATATCAAGCTTGATGTTGTAAGTAATACAGAGTTGTATAGAATTTACTAGTCGATGGTAATATTTACTCCACTCACTTTAACAGCAATTGTACACAGATATACTGCCTTGTTTATCTGTACAGTTTTTTTACTGCTAGGATATATCCAGAAAGTATATAGCTGTAGCAATTTTTGTCATGTATTTCTAGAGATAAGTTTTCAAACATTCAAACATGGCTATCATCTGAGACAAGTACACACAAATTACCATGATTTAGTGTCTACTTCTACATAATCACATTTTTCAATATCTCTGAGCTTTTAAGCTGTCTGCCTCTTTCAAGCCCTTACATTTATATATTTCTATAATGTAGACCTCACTGTCTTAGCATACCAATGTAAATCCAAAGTAACTTCATTAAAATCAGTGGTGGTACACGAGAAGAAAATTATTGTGAGAGATGACTCTGCTGTATACGTACACTATTTTTATATATGGGAGGTATAAGACATGTCAGCACTTTCTTAAATTGATGTCTGTATTTTATATTCACATGCCATTACTGCTGCTGAGAATAAACTTCTCTGCCCTCTTCCATGCTGCATCATGCACCATGAATGCAAACTAATTGCAGTAGTAGTGATAGGCTGTAGAAATATATATACATATACATATACATACATACATACATATATATATGTGTGTGTGTGTATTGTGGGATGGGAATGCATTCCCAAAATTTAAGATTGGAGGAAGCCCACATACTTGAACCAGGAGTTTGGCAAACCTCAGAGAGAGTTTTGCTGTTGTTTGCAAGGCAATCTTCCCTCTCAGTAATGCTAAGCATGCTTTATGGTGCTATAGCCTGGTCACTGTGAGATCTCACTCACTATAGTGAGATCCTGAAGTAGTCATTCCCTGCAGCAACAGAAAGAGAACTGAGGAGGGAAAAGAATCAGAGGCCAGTAAATTAATTTATTAATAAACTTTGGGGCAGTAGAGCCTTCCTTAGGACTTCTGTTTCAAGGCATTCTGATGACCTAAAAGTGGATCTTGAAAAGGGGTCTGCACTTTTTGCTGAAAATCATTCAATTGGAAAAAAAAAAAAAAAGGCAATCACCTGTTTCTAGCCTGCTGTACGAGATGTGCGATACTAAAGTGGAAATCTGATAACAGAGATAGGCTGACTAAGATGGCAGAGTTTAAAGCAGTGCAATTTCAAGCTGTGTACTTCTAACATAATATTTTTTTAAAATCAGCAGGAACCTATCTGAATAATATATGCTGCGTGATGAATAATCTAGCAAGGGAATGGCAGAGAATATCTGAAAAAGGATATGGTAGTGTGGTAACTGACATCATGATATAACTACTAGATGCATTTCCACCCGCATCAAGAGAGTTTTCTAAAGTTCATGAAGTTTGAGGATCTTTAAATGAAGATACATGTCACTCTCACATGTATCTCAGGCCAGGAAGATTAATTTCCCTGTCTTGGTTGAAGACAATTTCAGGGGAGGATGCTCTAAAATGAGTCGTCTCTCCTTTTAGTCTTAACCACTCCTTTTTCACTGATAAGGAGAAACAAATGTGAGTAGATATAAGTGAAAAAGTAACAGTTTACTTAAAAATGAAACAGCAACAGGCGAAAAAAATGATGATAAGCAATAGTGCTGAATTCAGCAAAAGTTGATGAATGTCCTGACTCCCTGGGAACAGAGAAACAAAACATCAGAGAAACCTTGCCCCCAAGATGGTGCCCTCCACAGATGACCTCCAGGAGACCAAGGTGCAAAGGGACAAACCCTTCCCCTAAGATGGGTCCCTGTGCAGACAAGCATGCCGCCCAAGAGACAAAGGTGAAGGTGGCAGACCAGTCCTGCTGGGGTCAGCCCTCCCCTTGGAACAGAAAACCAGGAAGGCAGGAGCTTACGAAGCAGTTCTGGTGCCAGATGGGGGATGCTGGCATTGCCTGAGAGCTCCCAGGCAGTGCCAGCATCCCCAGTTCCTGTCGGTGGCCGTGGCTGGGTGTGTGCATGTGTGAGGTCAGTGCTGCTGCTTGCTGCCTGCTCCTGCTGCCCGCTGGACTCCCCTTGGTGCTTGGGCCACTGCCTCCACATGGGGAGGGGGAAAGTTGACCAGTCAAGCACCCCGGAATGGTGGCCTAGCCCTGGCCAGCTCTGTGAAATTCACTCTGAAACAGTTTTGGATTGAGAAATGCAGCCTCTCATGAAGCAACCTCTTCCAGAGCCCAGAGGGAAACAAAAGAAGGCTTCCCTTGCACTGTGCTCACCTTCCCTGTGAGAACAAAAGAGAAATGCAAGAGGTTTCTGCCTGAGTGACCCTGACCTTAAGAAGGTGCTGGCACCCCCTGACCTCCTCAGTCTGTTTCTGGCTACCGATCTTCAAGAGACAGTAATAGTTTTGGGCATATGACAATAGCACAGGTAGCTATGGAATACAATAACATCTTGGGTTACACAGGACAGGCTCTTACTTTTTAGATTTGAGAATGAGAGAATTCCAGTAAGTACAGGAAGATAACTGCAATGCTTCACATACCTTCTGTAGAAAGATAATTTCTTTCCCAGCCAGGATGGGTATGCAGGCTTGGCTGAAGGATTCATCAGAATTTTAAATTTTTTGTAGGTGTAGTAATCACAGATTTATAAATACATATACATGGACTTTTAATAGGAATAGAAATATCTTAAAAAGAAAGTTGCAGAAGCAACAGAGAAGTAAAAAGAATAAAAAGATTCATAAATAAGAGCAATGTCTCCTTTTAGAATTGTGGTCCTTATATTAAGTATATAGAAAGGATCTGGTTCTGGAAAAAAGATTTCTGGAAAGCCATGCATAAATGCATGTGACGTACTAAGGAACTCATGTACGTGATGTACTTACAGCATTACACATATTGCCATGCACAAAACTGTGGCACTAATCTTTGCTAAAAGCACATACCATCTGCCTGTAACTACTGCTTAAATGAATGAACCTGCATACAGTCAGCAATGCATCAGCCAAGCCAGTGTGACTAGGCTCTGTGGTGGATGGAATCTGAATAAATCAATAAGACCTAAATTAATGAATTATGTAGTTTCATGATGGTTGCATTACATTAACCATTCATCAGTCTTTTCACTTGGACTGTCACAGTCACTTGTGTCTTGCTTAAAAGATGTGGTAATGCCTTTAGAATAGGGCCTGTCTTCCTGTATGATCAGTCCAGAGGGACTTTGATGCTGCTTGTAAGTATCACTGAGTTGCAGAGAGCTGATAACATTGACACTGCTGAAATAACTGAATGACAAGAGCTGTATGTAGAGTTTTGTTCAGCTCCTTGCATAATCAACATGTAGTTGTTGTCAGCCCTACCTCTTTGTTGTCTAGCTCTTTGACCAGTGGTTACTGCACAGTTGGCCACACAGAGGCAGCAAAAAAATGATAAATGGTAAAATTCTGGTCTTGCTGAGTTAGGAGTATGCTTGCATCTGATGAGAGTGTGTACATTTGGACAGACCATGCTAGTAAATAAACTTTCTTTCCCAGTGATATTACTTTATCCTGTGTTCTTACTCAGGGATATAGTAATCTTCTTTCTGAAATATGAAAAGGAATAGTAGTAGAAGACTAAGAAAACAAAAAGCACTGATCCTCAGGATCTCTAGTGTCTTCTACTGAATTATATACCAATAATATTCATTAAATGAAAAAATCCTCAAAAGGCTCTGGTCAAATGGTTGTCTTGGCTGTAACACAACAGTACAATCTAGGAGGAGAAAAAGAGCCCTTCAGTTCTCCCAGAGTGACAGACCTCATGATGCAATGTTTAACACTATTTTTTAGAGTTATATTTCTCCTTATGGCAGGACATATATGTTATCATGCCAACCTCACGCCATCAGGAGTCCATCAGGGCTCATATAAATTTTGGATCCTGGTCTGCCAGCTGCAACTCGTAGAATCATATTCCAGTTATGATCCCTGTGAGCTTGCTGATGATGGAAATGGACTAAGACTGCCTGATCTGAATCTGTTCCTTTTTCTAGCCAAGAGAAAAATGAGCTAGTCTTGGCCTTTTAATTTACAGAAGCATTCTGGAAAGAAAAACAGTGAAAATCCCAATGAACTAGGAGGGAATAAATGTTTTCATAGGTTAGCTGTAAGCTGGAGAGGAGCACTTCTAGAGCTTTCTAAATTGCAAGACAAAAGGGAAAGAAAGACCCTGGCACTGAAAATTGCACAAAGGTGTGAGAAAAAAACCAAAGGAACACTAGTACTTGAGAAAACATGGAGACAATGCAGATAGAACTGATGGAAAAGGAGAGCGAATAAAAAGGAACAAAGAAAAAAAAAAGATGTGAACAGAATGAAAAAAACAGAAAAAGAGAAATGCAGGCAAGGAGTCAAAATGGGTTGTACAGATGAGAATACAGGAGGGAAGAAATAAAGTAAGGGAAGGAAAGCTGAACAGAACACAAGTCCTAAGGGTCATGTACATTCTGTTGCTACAGGATGACGTTGCCTCAATATTGGCAAGACTGCCTGATGGAGAGGGAGACCTCTCAAAGGTCTGTACATTCATAGGGTACAAGGGCAACAAGTAAACTCCTTGTGACCCCTGAGGTGAAAAAAGGAAGAAAAAAAAGCAGAATGTGTGTCCAAACTTATGACTTTTGAAGGATGTACACAAATGACTGCCAAAATAATAAATATGGCAAAAAAAATTTCAAAGTTTGACTAAACCAGTATGATTAGTGCTTTATTTCTTTGGTGCAGGTTTATGCAAGACTGAAGACTTGGCCAGGAAATTTCAACTTAGCTAACTGAAAAATTTAATTTACTGACAAATTTCATTGTGTAAGAATTATGTATTTTAGTCAGCAGGGCTTAGATAATAATTTCTAACTTTCTGCTTTTATCCCAAATGGCTGTCACCATTTTGACTTGAATGCTGCCTTTTACCTCCATAGTGGCCTTTGCAATGGGAGAGTTTACAGATGAGAGAAGAGACAGACAACACTCTCACAAATCCACCCAAACCCTGAACTTCAGTGATTCTTTGAACCAGAAACTTTCTTTTGGCATGGACAAAGTGTTACTTGTCAGTTTGGCCATGCTTATGACCTGTTTAAGGTCCACTGTCAGAACCCTTTTCAATTTTTCTGCCATTCCTTATACTAAAACTAGGTTTTATTCCTCTGTGAAGAAGAAATCTTCATGAAGAGACAGCAAAGAAAGAACCTTAACAGTAACCTTTGATACAATTTACATACTGTGAAATACTTGCCAGGTAATTTTTCAAGTCTGTTAAGGCAGAGTGCTGCAAAGTGCTTGTATGGAGCCCATACTAAATAGATAATTTAAAATTGTTTATGGTTCCAGAAGTTGCTTGTTTTTATTTTCCTATGTGTTATTGCAAATATGGCAAAAAGAAAGTTAGGAAACTGCTGAAGAAAAAAAATAACTACATGGATGAAAGATAAAATGGACAGTTTGAAAGAGTGAGTCCACCAGTGCAAAGAATGTCACCAGTAAGGATAATTTTGAAAGATGGCAGCTGCAGTAAAAAGTAACCTTTTAAAACAGTGTGCTGAGGCAGTACTCCAATTCTGGCTCAGAAGGAAGTGTGTTGCTTACTGAATTATGATCAACATTCTGTTCAACATCCTTTTTAAAGATGGTATTTTCTCTTTGCTCTGCAAAAGAGGGGAACAGAAGCCTTCCAATAAACAGATGTTTATGTTCTTCACCTGAACTGCCATTGGTAGATTGTGTTAAAATATATTAAGACTGTGTTAAATGTTTTAATATATTTTTTTAAAAGATAATGTAATAGATTTTTAAATATTACAATATTATGAAAGTACTTTGAGTTGATGTTGATCACACAGAATGAATATGAGATGTAAAGGCCATCTTAGAAAAACAGAATGTAAAAGAAAGGTGTAGATGTGAGAGCTTCAGAGAGGAGAGGTTAAGTAGATGCACTTGGGGCCTTTGCTATCACACAGGGATGAAATGGTCAGAAGCAGCTTGGTTCATCCCATCTCATTCTCTGCTTTCTGCATTCTGATCTACTGAAAACAATAGAATAGGTACATGTGGTACTCTAAAGTAATCTATCGCTTTAAGTAACATACCTAACTTTAAATGGTGAGCCAGTCCAGCATAGAAAACATGCTCACAAAACTACATTCTAATGCATTCTGATTCTGTGGAAAAATATATTAAACACTGCTTAAAATGAACTAGTAAATGACAATCCAGTAGTCACTTCATGTATGTAAACTAGAAAATTCTGTATGTACTGTAGAGAATTCTGTTCT
The DNA here is from genome assembly GCA_016584745.2 of Phylloscopus trochilus trochilus. Lineage (NCBI taxonomy): Eukaryota > Metazoa > Chordata > Aves > Passeriformes > Phylloscopidae > Phylloscopus > Phylloscopus trochilus. The sequence goes on along the minus strand of WQNJ02000016.1, from coordinate 24,813,977 downwards.
ATATGTAAACCTCCCCATTTTTATTTTGAATGCTGCCTGCACTATATAACAGCACATTTTATGAAATAATACAGCATACAACAACACATTTAATAAAATAGTAATTGGATTATTTCAAACAAAGCACGTTTTTTCTCATTTCGGTTTTAATAAGCTACTCTCTTCTAGTAATAAGTTATCCAGACAGTGGAAATTTTTATTTTCTACAGGTTTTTTAAACTTTTGTCACAGGTTTTTATTTTGACTTCATTGGTAATCATGTTAGCTGTATTTGTGGTTATGCTGATTTTCCATGTTCTTTAATCCAGTGTGCACGGCTGTGTGCCTGGCGGTACGGCGCTGGGCTGGGACGTGACACAACCCCCGGGTCCCGAGAGTCCCAAGCCATCACCGCAGGATCAGCGTAGAAAGAAGAGGGCCTTGCATGCCAGTCCAAGAAATCCTTCATTGACATAACATAGCTCCAAGGCAGGGCAGGGGGAGCACCCAGAAAAAAGGCAGAACAGTGGATTTTGTGAAGCGGAATCAGGGTGGAGTTTAGGGTCAAGGGACCAATAGGGAGAAGACTGGGGAGGGACACAAGGTGGGGTTTACAAAGCACAAAACAATGGGAGGACTTTAATATAAACAAACCAATGGGGCCTGGAAGAATAGAGGATTTCCCAATGGGGTGGTCCAGGCAGGGGCTGGTACAAGGAAGGGTTGACAGAACATTTAGGAATAAGGGGTAGGTATTGGGGAAGATTGACAACTTAATAGATGGATACAGCTTAGGCTAAACCAACAATCCGGGGTGGGGTGGGACAGGGAGAAGGAACAAACCATCCTGGATTAAAACACACTACAAGTGTGTACTGATACTGAATTTCTACCACAGAAGACAGAAATGAAATAGGTAAAATTGTGCCTTTGGATGACTACATAAACTATCTGTGTTCAGAAGTGACATCACAAATACCCAAACTTTAACTTCTAGGTACAAGGAGTTGTAAAGATGCTGGATTCTCAGACATTCCCTGTCCCAGGATTACCATATGCTAGCGATTCCAGATTTAAACCATACACTGCATGGTGCTTCATACATAGCCACAGTGGCTGCAGAGCAAAGAATTCTCTGTGTAGATTTTTTCTTCTTGTTCTTGGGTAGTTTCAGATGATGGCATTGACGACACAGCAAACCACCTATATGATCAGAAGCAATGCAACCAGAAATAGACATTTAGAACCCTGTCTAAAATGAAAGATAATTTTTTTCTCATAAAACTGCAAGGCAAACAGGGTAGAATTAATTTCAGTGAACATTTAAATATATATTGCAGGTCTCTACTGCCTGGATGGACACCTCAGGTTTTCTTCAGATTCAGAAAAGAGTAATAGTCACCCCTGGGGTGCACTTCATCTCATCCTGCTGTTGACATCTAAAATTAATCATACTCTAGAATTGCCTATATATTTTTGTCATCTCTACAGAAAAATATAGCAAAATTAATTCAGACCTGGGTATCTGTATTTCAGATGGCTAAAATTCATTGAAATTAAATAACCTGCAGCAGCTCTCCTCTTCCAAGAGTCTTCCCACTTTGGGAAGAATGTTAGAGAGAACACTTCCTTTTTCCACAAGATTTAGTAGTGCTTAGCAGCCTTATGTTTATTTGTTCAATATGCAAAGAACTTTAGGATGTACACAGAGCACTGAATAAGTTGTAACGCTTGAGAACAAAACCCATTTTTTGCTTGATTGGGTCAGAAAACAAGATAAGTCACTGGATCAGAATTAACCTGGGAAAACAGTTGCTGGAACCAGTGTCCCTGCTGTGCCACAGGGGAGAGGAAAGCTCAATAATTCATTGCAATAGAGCTCAAAACTAAGTGAGGTATTTGGATAGTCTTCCAGAAATGCTTAACTATGGGTTTGTGTCTGTTGGTGCTATTCAACATTGGCCCTGGCAATATGTTACTTTCCCCATTTTTCTACTTTAAAACCAATGTAGTCTGTGTTAGTTCTATTTTATTCTAATGGAGACATAAATCTTTGTCCTAGCACAACATAGTAAAATGAAGTCTGAGTAACTAAACCTGCTAGGGCAGAACATTCTACATTTCTATAAAGTGTTCATTCAATTTTGAGCAAGCAACATATTTTTTCTCTCAGATTTGACACATGCAATTTTATTTCCAGTGTTTATACATTGTCTGTTCTTTTGGCAAGTAGCAGACAATGTACAGTAAGCTATTCAGTTGTAAAAAATTGCCAACTATATATTTAAAGACACAAAAATATTTGGATTAATTAGGTGATATTTTATATATGACAAGAATTTCTCAGAATGGAGCTGTGAGGCCTTCATTGCAATGAGAATTAAAGTGGTTTCAATTTTCTCTTTTATGAGATGGACAACAGCTGTGTTTTGTAGGACAGGTGAAGTAGGCTAATAACTGTCATTAACACTGTCAATAACTGTCACTGTCAAGTGTGCTCCATTCATGTCACTGTTTTAATTCTAAGGGGAAGGATTGTGCAGAAAAAAATGTCTGCAAAGGACAAAACTTTGGGATTTGTCTTTGCTTACAAGAAGTCTTCAGTAGATGTGTTTAATATTTTCTAATTGACATGCCTGCAAACTTCCCTAAAGTTATCTATTTCTCAATTATTATAAACTGTAATAACAGTTTTATTGATCAGTAAATGTCTTCCAGGAATACTCTCATTGATGTTAAATTATAAAAAGTAGAGATGGGTGAATCATATTTCTGGAACATAAAATGCAAATTCTTTTGAAGATCCATAAAGAGGTAGAATCTAATTCAGTTCCTCATTGCTATATTTTCACTTCAAAGTCCAATAGCAAACTTAGCTTTTCCCTGAAGCACGCAGGTGTAACACTGAACATAAAGGGGAAACAGACCTGAGGCAGAAGAAAGCGCTATTTTCAAACATTTTCAATAGAAGTGCTGCAGTTTAATATATGTACCCACATGTGACTGGCTGTTTGATATCATGATTGTGTTGAGACGCAGCAAGTTTCAAAGTCTGATTTGTTCTCACAATACACAAGAATTCCTTTTTCACAGCACATTGGCTAACCTGTGTTCATCTGCAAGGTCTCAGGTTTATTGAATAACGCAAGCTCTTTGAAGTTGATATTTTATTCTTACCTCTTAATAGCCTTAACATTTCTTCAAACATACTATAGTATCACAGATATCCTTTGACCAAAATCTCTTTTTGATGTCAATTCAGTTCAATATCTAGACCCTAACCCATTGTGGATTTGCAAAAGAAGTGGCCTATACCCTTCTCTCTAGCAAAATTTTAATGAAAATGAAGATGTGAAAGAGACAAAACCTATATAAAGTGAACAAAAGCACTTTAAAGCATAGAAATCTAGCAAAAGGACAGAAAAGGAAAGAGACTAACAGAGAAAACAATTGATATAAATTGACATCAAGATCACGTTGAAGATGAAAAAGGAAATGTCAAAAAACAAATGTAGGTTCTAGCTGTTTCAGAGGAGAAGATTGAGAAGACAGAAGAGGAGCTTGTCTCTCAAGTTTTCTACTTAGGGAAAATAATCCGTATGGCGCACATTCATCCATTCTGCTGCAGTTCACAGCCTGTTGGGGTGTTACTTTTGATGGGAACAGCCTCTGGAATGAACTGTTGAGAATTGTGGAATAATTCTGTAACTAATAAAGGAAGATTTTTGGCCTTCCTGGTGCCCAGGTAACAGACATGACCAAGAAACTTGCTAGACTGGTATGGCCCACTGATTATTACAGAGCTTGTGACTCTGTATTTAGGGCATAAGTACATGTATTATGAAAAGCCTGAGGAAGGAGCATGTGAGTCAAAGCTCCCTATGCTCCTTGTTTACAGGAGCAAACATCAGAAGAAGCACAATTACAGCAGTGATATTTTGCAGGTATAGAAACATAGTAACTTGAAGCTCTAAACCAAATGCCTATAAGTAAAGGGTTCTTTCAGTAGTTACTTGACTTTACAATCTGACTTTACCTTGACCTTCACCACACACACATGCTCTAGCTTTTCCACATTGTAAGCTTGGAAGATGACCACTAATATGGAAATACACCTAATTTCCTGCTTTATGATTTCATTATGATATGGCTGATAGAATTTTTCCCCCAGTCTCTTATGAACAAAGCAAAACAATTTTGTAATTTTTAGCCTATTCTAACTCTTACAACTCTGTACTAGTCTGTACAGTAAATGAGTTATCTGTTTTCGTTAAGCGGAACTAACAACCTATTTGTACTATCTCAGAATTACAGAGTATGCTGAGTTGGAAGGGTTCCATAAGGATCATCCAGTCCAGCTCCTGGCCCTGTGCAGAGTATCCCCAAGGGTCACACCATGTCCCTGAGAATATTGTACAAACATTTATTGAACTCTGGCAGGCTGGTGCTGTGACCATTTCCCTGGTCCAGTACCCAGCCACCTTCGGGGTGAAGAACCTTTTCATAATATCCAATCTAAACCTCCCCTGACAAAACTTCAGGCCATTCCCTCAGGTCCTGCAGCTGATCACCACAAACAGATCAGTGCCTGCCCCTCCACTTCCCCTCACAAGGAAGTTGTAACTGCAATGAGGTCTCCCCTCAGTCTCCTCTTCTCCAGGCTGAACAGACCAAGTGACCTCAGCCACTCCTCACACAGCTTCTCCTCAAGGCCCTTCAACATCTTGGTTGCCCTCATTTGGACACTCTCTCGTAGCTTTAATCTTTCTTAGATTGTGGCACCCAAAACTGACCAGACTATTCAAGGTGAGACCACACCAGCAGAGAGTAGGGCTGGACAAACACCTCCCCCTTGCCCAGATGGCAATGTTGTGCCTGATGCACCCCAGGACACAGGTGGCCCTCCTGGCTGCCAGGGCACTGCTGGCTCATGTTCAACTTGCACAGCTCCCTTTCTGCGGTGCTGCTTTCCAGTATCTCATTCCTCAGTCTGTCTGTACATCCAGAGCTGCCCCATTCCTGGTGCAGAATCCGCGCTTTCCGATGTTGAGCTTCATATGGTTGGTGATTGCCCTGTTCTCTGTGTTGTCAGGGTCTCTCTGCAGGGCCTTCCTGTCCTCAAAACAGTCAACAGCTCCTCCCATGTTTTGTGTTGTCTGCAAACTCGCTCAGTATCCCTTCCTGTATTCCATCCAAGTCATTCATGAAGATGATGAAGAGCACAGGGCCGAGGATGGAGCCCCCACCAGTGACAGGTCACCAGGCTGATGTCACCCCATTCGCTGTAACCCTTTGTGCCCGACTCATGAGCCAGTTGCTCACCCATCACAGAAAGTGTTTATCCAGCGGAGTGCTGGACACTTTGTCCAGAAGGATCCTGTGACAGACAGGATCAAAATCTTTAGTGAAACCCAAAGGGATGACATCAACTGGCTTCTCTTGGTCATCTGGGTGGGTTTCCTTGTCATCAAAGGAAAAGCAGGACATTCCTCTCAGGAAGCTGTGCCGGCTGTGACCGACAACTGCGTTGTCTTTCAGGTGTTCTTCAATAGCTCCCAAAAGATCCTTCTCCATAACTTTGTCAGGCACTGAAGTGAGACTGACAGGCCTGGAGTCCAGGGTTCTTCTTGTAAACTGGGACAATGTTTACCAGTTTCCAGTCAGCTGGGACTTCTTTGAATTCCCTAGACTGCTTAAGAATCTTTTAAAAAGGTTTTACAATGACATCAGCTCTTTGTGGGTTCTTGGGCGAATACCATCAGGCCCCACAGATTAGTAGAGTTCCAGCTGGAACACCAGATCCTGCCCAATTTCAGGATCAACTGAGAGTTGATCATTCTCTCTCCTAGCCATGGTCCTCCAGCTCAGGGCACTGAGACCCGCTTGGTCCATCATCCCCGTCAAAGATTGAGGTAAAGAATATGTTCAGCACCTCTGCCTTGTCCATGTCCCTGTTTGTGAGGTGACCGTCCTCATCCTGTAATGGGCTGAATTTCATTAGGTTACTCTTGGGTTTTCTTCTAAATGTTCTTGCTTAGAGCATAGGGATATGCTACCTCTGAGAACAAGTTATGACCCTAATAGATAAATCCATGTCCTAGGTTACAATGTAAAATTGTGCCCAAGGTATGTATTCTATCCCCATGAGCCGTTGGAGCCAATGTGGGGCAGTGTTTTCCTTATCTTCTGTTAATGAGCCCAATAATGCCTTCCCGGAAGAAGTTATCTCTGTTTAATGGGCCATCAAGGACCCATTGCATGACTCATAGGATGAAATCATGCCATTGTGAGATGCTCTGCCCAGGGGGAGGAGCCAAGCATTCCCACCTGGATATAATCCAGGGTTTGAGACCTCACGAGCAGCTTTTATCCACTGGACTCCCAGAGGAGACAAGAGCTACCAGACGGAATCACTGCTTTGACAAGAACATCTCATCTGGTTCCACTGGATTCCTGGAGGAAGACTGGACCCTTCTCACCATCACTGGACCCTTCTCTCTCTCTCTCAGGATCATCTCTACTCCAACAGAACCACATCTGCCGCTCCAGGAGGACTTACCTTTAAACTGCTTCAAACACCCTGACCAACAGGGTGTCAGGTTGTATTGTTCCATTTAGTTTATTTTACCCTTTTTTTCCCTCTCTTCTCCTATTAAATTGTATCTCTGACTGGGAGTTTCACTGGTTTTGCTTTCAAACGAGTACAATCCAGCAGTAACATTTTAAGACCTTCACTTGGTTCTTGTTTTAAGCACTTGAGACCTTTATTGTACTTAGGTTAACATTATTAGGCCTCAGTGCATGAGAAGAGACAGTATTTTGAAAGAAAATTTGATGGTAATCTAAATTAAATCAGTAACAAAAACTTGCATCTACGTTTCAATGCCTATCTTGTCTCTTTCTTGACATTCTTTTCCTCTTGTCTGGCATCACAGCTGTAATTCAAACAACTCTCTTTCAGATGCCCAGTTGGTGAAAGATGGTTGGGGATACAATTGGAGGAAACCAAGAAGTTTTATTCGCATCCTAATGTAAACGATAATGTTTAGAAATTATAAAATACAATTGCTGGTCTCTGCATGGAATGATGTTGGCATGCTCAAAACCTATTCCATGATGATTCCCCACACCACAGTCTGCAACAATAGCACCTGCTCAGGGGGATGGAATGGAGGGTGGAGCAGAATGGAGAGAGCCATTGGCCAGGCTCTGTTGGAATCCTTGCAGGGAGGTACTTTGCAGATGGTACTTTGTGGCTGAGAAGCTGCAGAACACCACCTGTCAACCAGGGGAGATAGGAGATGTCTTGCTATTGAGCCAACAGCTGTGGCAAAATCACGCTCCTCCGATGATACCCTAATTGTAATCTTAACACACGCCTTTATCCCAAAGTTACCCACCTCCAAGGTATGACCGCCCACCACTGGGCATGCACTCTGTATTCTTTTTGACTGTATCTTTAAAAGTGAAGCAAGAGAATTTTACACCCATCAGCAAACAAAGTATTTATTAATAAAGTCACTTCTAAAAATAAAGAAATAATATAGAAGTAAGTTGAGAATAGGGGGAAAAATTAGGGGAGACTCCATTGCAACTGCTGAGATCAACCAATGGGCTGAAGCTGTCTTCTTCCTCATAGGGATGCCTATTGGCATTACTGTCTGAGCTGAGTAATTTGATTGGCACAGCGTGGGGGGCTGCTGAATTTTTTTTTTTTATTTTATTTTTGTTTTAATTGTGGCTGTTCAGAGCTGCTCTTTGAGGCCTGAAAAAGAGAAAAAGAGAAAAAGAAAAAGAAAAAAGGGGGAAGGCAGGCCAGGGCCTGGGCCAGGCCCGGCCCAGTCACCCAAAGGCAGTGGGGCCTGCCCTGCCCTGCCCAGCCCAGCCGGGCTTTGCTTAGCAGACGTTACTTAAGTTTTTCACTTAAAAAAAAAAAATAAATAGGAACTTACTCCTTTTTAACTTATATTACCCAAAAGTTGTATTCTACTTTTTAGTAGTCAAACTACTTGCTAATTAAATAACTAACTTTTAATTAAACTGTCTTTTTTTAACAAAATCTAAAATATGTTAACTCATGACATCTGTGCACCGCTTTGAATGCATTTTTGCAGTCAGCTACTATCACCGACAATCCTCAAACATTAACCTGTCACAGTTTTACATTAATAAAGGGTGTTACTCTGTTAGTGTGAGGCCTTCACGAACACTGACAGCTGCTGGCAGTGGCTTCTACTCAAATAAAGAGGAAGACCCACTGAGGGGTCATAACGTGGAAAGACCTGCTGAGGAGTCTCCCTTACGCTGTCGGTGTGTTTTCCTGACTCAATCAGTCAAAGCACCCTCGACAGCCCGGAATGGGTCGATGGTTGGTTGATTTTTCAGGCCCTCAGTCCTGCATGGGGTGCACTGGGTGCTGCAGGGGCTCCACCAAGGCATCAAAGACGCCAGCCCTGCACCCAGCGGTGATGCAAGATCTGCTCCAGCTCCGGCCGGTCCGCGGGGCGCTTGGACAAGCACCAGCGGATCAGATGTCGGCACTCTGGGGAGAGAAGGCAGAGAGCGCCGCTCACTTGCAGAAGGCTCCTGCCCAGCTGCTCCCGGCGCCCGCAGAACCCAGGCCACGCCGCGTGTGCTCAGAGCCGCCCTTTGCGGGACAGCGGCACGGCAGGGCGGGCGCCGCCTCCTTCAGCCCAGCGTGCCACAGCCAGCCCGTCACGGGCCCCCTCCTGCAGCCGGCCCTTGAGGGCAGATTGACCTCGCACGGAGCTGCCTGAGGGCCCTGCTGGGCTGTGCCGTGCCATCTGCCAAAGCCCCTGCCTTCTTGAGGCCGCCTACCCACCTGGAGAGACCTGCTCCCTGAAGAAGAGCTGCCCCGATACAATGTCACGGTCCTCCTTGAAGGGCACGTCCCCGCAGACCATGACATAGAGCAGCACACCCAGGGACCAGATGGTCGCCGCCTGGCCGTGGTAGCAGCCAAGGCAGATCCACTCGGGTGGGCTGTACATCCGTGTTCCTAGGGGACACAGGCAGGGCTGTCCAGGTGTGGGCCACTGGCTTCCAGAGCCTGGCTCCAGCCCCCTGGCATTGGCAGGGGCTGCACCGGCAGCCACAACTTCCCCCCAAAGGAATTGTCTGCATCCCTCAGACAATTGGCCAAAGGCAAGAACCCATTCTGCAAGGCAGAGAAGGCCAGCGAGGCAGCCTGAGCCCTTGTGGGCCTGCCGGGCCCAGGGGCCGGGCCTGGCTCTTGCAGCCCCCCTGCGCCGGCAGGGCCGGCAGCCGGCTCCTGGGCCACAGCATCTGCCCCGTGCCACAGGGCAGCCGGCAGCCGGCTGAATGCCGCGGCACACGGCCGACGAGGGAATGGGGCCGTGCAGTGCCTGGCACTGGGAGCAGGGCCCGGGCTGTGGCTCACCCGCAAATTCCGTAAACGCTTGATCCTGGAGGAAGGTGCCGCAACCAAAGTCGATCAGCTTCAGGTCGCCAGTCTCCGGGTTCACGAGGAGGTTGCCTGGCTTGATATCCCGGTGCAGGACGCCACAGGCGGTGCAGTGCCGCACGGCGTCCAGCACCTGGCGGAAAAGCCAGCGCGCCGCCTCCTCGGACAGGACCCCTCGCTGCAGCAGGATGTGCAGGAGATCCTGGGACTGTTCCGGCCGCTCCATCACCAGCACGAAGCCCTCAGGCAGCTCGAACCAGTCGAGGAGCTGGATGATGTTCTGGCAGCCAGAGCCCACCTTCTCCATCAGGACAATCTCCATGGGAACATGGGTGCCGTGGGGCTGTGAGGAGCAGACAATGCCTCCAGCAGACCCGATGGCTCCGCTGTCCCCTGCCTGGGATGCCCCAGCGCCCCGTTTGGGCAGCCTCGCTGGTGCCTGAGATTCCTCCCGCCCAGGGGATGCTTGGCAGGTGCCCCCCAGCCTGGACCCACCACCGGTGTTTGGCATTCCCGGGCCCGCCGTGCTCGGCCTCGCACGCTGAGCCCAGGCCCCGCTCCCCCCGCCAACCGCCCTCGGGCCCCAGGGCTCATCCCTGCCTACCACGGCCCGCTCTGTCACGCTGGCCTCGCTCACTCACCAGCTCGACCCACTCCAGGACTTTCTCCCGGGCCACGATCTTGACGGCCACCTGCAAGCCATCGAGAGAGGGGAGCTGAGCTCAAGCCCTGCCCCGCCCCACCCCGGAGCCTTCTCCTGTGCCCGGCTGTCCCAGCCACTTACCGAGCTCCCGTCTGACAGGCGGGTGCCCGAGAAAACGGTGCCGAAGCCACCGCTGCCCAGCTGCGGGCCCAGCTGGTACACCTCCTGCAGCTCCTGCCTTTGCCCTGTGGCCAAGAGCCAGCCATCAGCCTGGTGCCCACCAACCCCCCAAGTGCCCGCCAGGGAAGCGGGCCCAGCCCCCGCGGGCCACCTTGCTCTGACCTGCTTCCTGCTGCAAGTCCCCGGGCAGCGGCCACCGCCTTGCAGCCCTGGGGGTGGCCTGCAGCCGAGCCGGGGCAGAGGCGGCTGCAGGAGCCGCAGTGCAGCGGGGCAGGGCGGCACCGTTGCTGTCCCCGGCGTCCTGGGCTGGACTCTGCTGTTGTGGACAGCCGGGGCTACAGCCCGAGGCTTCGCGCAGGGGGGTCCCAGGAGCAGCTGCAAACCAGAGAGGGGTTTTCTGAAGGCCTGGCAGCAGAGGCACTGAAAACAGCCAGGGCCTTGGCTGCTCTCAGAGGCCCTGGCCTGGCCTGGGAATGCCCACCCCTCAAGAGCCCCAGGGGAGCCTCAGACAGCTCCTCAGAAGATCTCACCTGCTTCCAGCAATTCCTCACTGGCAGCTGGTGGCTCTCTCAAAGCAGCTTCCTGGAGATGGAGGGAGCTCCTTGGTCTTTCAAGGATGGTCTCCACCTCCAGGCACGGGCTGTTGCCAGCTGGCACAGCCTGCACAGTGTCCTGGGAGCTGTGGGCCGCTGGCTGTTGGCTCCGGGACACTTGCTGATCCACCACCTGCTCCTGGGATGGCTCCCCTGGCTCGGGCTGGGCTCCCACTTGGACTTGTGGGCTTTCCCTGGCCACGTCAGCCGTCAGGGTTGTGCCCGTGTTGTTGATGTCCAGGAGTCCAAGGGAGCTGGGAGACCTGTCCACGGGCTCTGCACCTTCTGCCGGCTGACAGGTCTCGCTGAGCCTCTCTGAGGGATGGAGGCTGTCAGAGATGGTGGAGGCTCCTGGCAGGATGGACGTTCTCTGACAGCCTGGGGTCCTTGCATGGATGGCGGGTCTCTGCTGGTGCGCCATCCTTGCAAAGGTCGAGGCTCTCCCAGGGATGGAGAATGGGAGCAGCCTCTTGAAGGGATGGAGGCTTCTGGAGGTGCTGGACGAGCCACAGCAGGGCAGGTGGCCTCGGTTCCCCAGCTCCTCCAGTTCTTTCCACAGTGCCTGCCACATCCCAGAGTAGAGCGGCCCAGATGTCCCATTGCCAGTCCAGAGCAACATCATCAGGTCCTGCAGCTCTCGGGCCACTGCCACGCAGGGGCCGCAGCTGCAGGAGCCCTCCGGGGGGCTGGCGGGAGCACCTGGCCGCTTGCCAGGGGTGGCCCGAGGCCTGGAGCACCGGGGAGCCGCAGGGGCTCCTCGCTTCCTCCGTGAGCCTCTGGGCCGCACCCCGGGGCGCTTGCGCCTCTTCGGCGCTGCTGTCGGCCGCCTCCGTGGTTGCCAGTGGCCAAGGGCCCAGCAGACAGCCACAGCGGCCAGCAGCAGCAGCAGCAGCAACAGCACAAGTACAGTCAGCAGGACGCCTCCGTCACCCATGGCTCCGGCACGTCCCATCGCGACTGCACTGGCGGCTGCGGGGGCTGGCCCGGCTTATATAGGCCTAGGGCGGTGATGTCACAGTGCTGTGGCCAGGACAGCTGTGTGACATCAAGCCCTGCCTCACACCAGCGCTCAGCCCCTTTGTGCCGTCACAGCCCCACCCGCCTCAGGGGTCTGCAGTGCCACGGGAGGCTCAAAGGGGCTCCCTGTGGGCACTTGAGAGCCCTCTGGAGCAGAGTGCATGGAATATTTGTGTCTCAGGAGGACACTGGGATGAGGAGGGGAATGGTGATGGGGTCACCTCCCTGCTGGCAGAACGTGGGACATGGATTGTCCAGTGGGACACTGTCAAGTCCTTGGACAGGACCAGCCGTGCCCAGCAACATCCAAACCATCTGTGTGCTATCCACTACATTCCCATCCTGAACCCAAACCCAGCTCTGTGCCACTTCCTGGGAACAAAATGGATCCTATTCCATTGAAAACCACTACATCAGCCAGTTCTTCACCCAGCACACCCTGTCCCTGTTCATCTGACACCTGGACTCCTGCTCCAGAAGGATTCTCTGAGGGACAGGAGCAAAATGCCTCTTCAAATCCTGAAATAGAACCTGCATTGCCTTCCCATCCCCCATCAGCCAGGTGACGTCATGGCAGCGGGATAATCCATCAGGTAGACAGGAACTTCCCTCTGTTATCCCACGCTGCCCACGGCTGGCACACTGGTGCATCCTCCCATCACTTCCCAGCAGTGCCAAGTGTGACCTTCTCCACCATTTTTCCTGCTGTCAAGATTAGATTAACAGGGCTGGAAAGTTCCAAGCCCTTCATGTCAAGTCAGATACACCTGGAGAGCACTGAGCCAGCATGGACCTCCTGGGCCTTTCAGGACCTTGGGAAGGTGATTTAGGGCCTTCTTGCTGGGACATATTGGGATGAATCTCATCCAGTGCCACATCTCATGGATATTGTTCTGCTCCAAGTTGTCTCCAGCAATCCCAAAAGGAAGATTACTGTCCCTCGCACCACTATGTCTCCACTGTTGGACACCCTTTGGCCCCAGAGAAGACAGTGGTACTTGGCAGAGCCAGGGTCTGTGGGACAAGGACACTGGGAGTAGCTAAAAGCAGAGAGGATGGCCAGAGAGCTGAACTCCCGCAGGATTCTGCCACCCTGACTGATCAGTGAAGGGTCCCCCTAACAGAATGCTGATAATCTGGTTGGGCACAAGGGTCTTGCCTTTCCTGACAGACAAATTGAATGCTAAGGTTCAAGTAAACCTTCCCAAACTAAGGGTCCAGGATATCTCCCCTTTTTGCATGTTATTCCTTCTTTAATACCTATGTCCTTTAAAATGTTTGTATTCCACAAGCACTCCCATTCAATTTGACATTATGAAGACTGCATTTGGGTTTGGTGGTTTGTTGTTGTTGTTGTTTTTGTTGTGTTGTTTTTTTTTCTTGTTTTTTTGGTTGGTTTTTTTTGGTTGTTTGTTTGTTTTTTTTTTTACTTCAGCTTAGTAGAAAGACGTATGAATGCAACTATATGGCAGATAACTTACTTCTATACAAATGAAACCATACCATAGTACAAATTACTATTACACTAGTGGTAAGCAAACCATGGTTGAAAGTGGACAGCTGCAAAATAAACTGGAGTTGGTAGTCAGGCAGATAGAGCTTTGCTGTGGTGGGTCTAGACAGAAGTGACTACAAGAGCAGAGAATTCAAACTCCTGATCCTAAAAGACCCATGGAATGGTTTATCTTCTAAAGATACAGTCCTACAGTTGCCAGAGTTTTCTGGAAGAACCTCTCTAACTGCAACATTTCAAATTGCAACTCCCCTTCAAAAACCTACCTTGCTGTGTTCACAATACCTTCCCTCGTGCCTGGCATCACAGACAAAACTGTTTATTAATCACACTCCAATTGTCCCTCCTGGCATGAAGTCTCCTGCAGCTGTGCAGAGGTGCAGGTGTGTCTAATCCATTGTGCATTGCAGGCCTTGTGGAGGCTTGGTCTGCTCGTGATCTGGGTCAGCACCAGGCTGCTCTCCTGGTGGGCAGAGGTGGCTGAGCACACTGCCAAGTCTGGTCAGTGAGCCCTCCCTGGGATGAGCTACTCTGAAACACTGAGGTGGAAAAGCAGTTTTTGGTTTGCACAAAGGATGGCACAGTGAGCCCACATCTTCTTGTAGAAAACAAAGAAATAGCTTCTACATGAACTAGGAAATGGTGAAGGTGCTGAAGAACTGAAGGTGAATGGACAAAGTCAAGCAAATTACTCCACAAATCTTAGTGTGAAACACATGAACTTTAGACAAATTCTTCACATAGATTTGTTCATAAAATCCTAACGATTTCACAGAAATTAAAAAAATGTGCAAAATTTAAATTTCATTGTGTCATTTTGCAATGCCACAAATGCAGTTTCAAGGAATTGATGAAAATTTCATAGTGATGCTTAGAATTGGTTCACTCTAATTCATAATGGAAAATCTTTCCAGTAAAAAAACTGGGGATTGGACAGCAGAGATTAAAAAAAACCCTCACCTTATTTAAAAACTACATGCCTAGGACACAACCTGTGGAGCAGGTTTGTGTTATCTGAGAGCGACTGGAAGGTCTAACCATTGCACTGTAGGAGGCTTTCAGTAAGTTTGGCTACAGTTTTTGTTATATGCTACAGTGATAAACCACTTTGTTATAACTTACTAACAGCCTCTCCTTGCTACTATTGCTTGTGCTCTATATTATGAACACTGTATGTTTTGGGCTGAATACCTTCCCATATCAAAATGCTTCTTGCTGCAGCTTCATATTCATCTTTTGTAAATGAGTGGAAATTAAAACCAGTAAATAAAATGACAGATACAACAAGGACATTTTCTGAGGTGTCTGCCTGCTGCCCAGGTGCAGCAGAAACCTCCACTGAGCTATGATTTCACAGAATCACAGAAGAAGCTAAGTTTGAAGGCACCCATGAGGATCATTGAGTCCAGCTCTCAGGCCTGCACAGGACATGTCCAAGAGTCATACCATGTGCTAGAGAATATTGTCAAAAAAACCTTGAACTATGACGGGATTGGTGCTGTGACCATTTCCCTGGGGATTCTGTTGCCCAACCACCCATTTTTTTCTAATATCCAACCTAAACCTTCGCTGACACAACTTCAGGCCATTCCCTTGGGTCCTGTCACTGGTCATCGCAGAGAAGAGATCAGTGTCTGCTTTTCCTCTTCCTCTCATGAGGAAGTTGTAACTGCAATGAGGTCTCCCCTCAAGTCTCCTCTTCTCCAGGCTGAACAGACCAAGTGACCTCAGCCACTCCTCACACAGCTTCTCCTCAAGGCCCTTCACCATCTTGGTTGCCCTCATTTGGACACTGTCTCATAGCTTTATATCTTTCTCATATTGTAGCACCCAAAACACCTCATCCCCGTACTTGAGGTGAGGCTGCCCCAGTGCAGAGCAGAGCAGGACAATCCCCTCCCTTGCCCAGCTGGCAATGGACCTCTGATGCATCCCAGGACACAGGTGGCCCTCCTTGGCTGCCAAGGCACTACTGACTCATGTTCAGCTTGCCATCAACCAGGACCCCCAGCTCCCTTTCTGTGGTGCTGCTTTCCAGTATCTCATTCCCCAGTCTGTCTGTACATCCAGAGCTGCCCCATTCCTGGTGCAGAATCCGCGCTTTCTGATGTTGAGCTTCATATGGTTGGTGATTGCCCTGTTCTCTGTGTTGTCAGGGTCTCTCTGCAGGGCCTTCCTGTCCTCAAAACAGTCAACAGCTCTTCCCAGTTTTGTATTGTCTGCAAACCTGCTCAGTATCTCTTCCAGTCCTGCTTTCGAGTCCTTAATGAAGATAATGATGAGCACAGGGCCAAGAATGGAGCCCTGTGGAACCCCACTAGTGACAGGCCACCAGCCTTATGTCACCCTGTTCACTGTAACCCTTTGTCCAGCTCCTCACCCATTGCACTTAGTGTTTCTCCAGCTGTGGGATGGACATTTTGTACTAAGAGTTAGGCCAAAGCTAGTGTTTCCTAATTTCTTACTGTGGGCTACTATTTGATTAAAAAAGTAATTATTTTGTTTCTTTTTAAATCATAGGATTTCAATAGGTCTAGTTTTCTTCCACATTTCCCCTTACATTTTTGTTCTTATGCAGAAGAAATATATCATAATGTTTTAATATTGAATGTGTTTTACAGTAGCAAGATTGACTTCATGCTAAGTAAATTTTATTCCCTTACATTAGTTTTTGGAAACTAAAGCAAACACATCAGTGATTTTATGTCATTCTCTGCAAGACAGGAAGGAAATGTGCAATTAACACTGCAAGCAGCTTTAAAAGCTTCTCTCCTGGCAACAAACACTGCTAATAAAATCAACAGCTAGTTTCTTACAAACTTAAGCATTTTCAGCTTACATGTTTGCTAACATAATTTGTAATAATTAAAATAAGTCTTGTCATGTCTTGAAATTGTTGTCATGACCAACTCTGGAATATGATGTTGTGATACAACTGTATCTCTCATACTTCATACTGTAATGAGAAGATAGCCCAATTTTTTCACAATCATGGATGGGTCTTATCTGCTTTATGCCTCCACTCCTTCCAAATCAGTGTATTCTAGTTAAATGTGTATGGAACACAGAAGACTTGATTTCTGCATTCTCCAGTTAATGAACTTACAATAAGGAAGATTTTTCAAATGTTTAGGCTTGAGGTATAAAATAATTATTGCATTAAATAAAAATTGCAACCTAAAGTATTAATAAAAAGCAACAGCAGAAATGAACTTTTTAGCAGAAATATTATTTTTACTGTCCATATTGTCATGAGTAAATATTGTGTTTGAAATGGATACTAGAATTCAAGTTGGCTGCTTATAGAGGCGCTCCCTTTTAAGAAATCACAAAAGTACAAGTTCCTCTTTTTTTGTTTGTTTGTTTGTTTTCATGGTTATGAACTCTTACAATTAAAAATGCTTCACTAGCATGTAATGATATCTACCATATGCACTAGGGGAGCAGCATGCTGAAAATGGGGGCAGTATATTCTGTAAAGAGGAAAAAAATGCCAGTACTTGCAAGTAAAATCTATAGTGATAATGCTGAAGGAGACAGCAAACATGCTGCAAACAAGATTCTCTGCAGAAAGGAAGAGACCAGGAAGCTTTCAGAAAATGATAAGGAAAGTGAACTTCAGATGTTCCATATGATATACATTGAGTAAAAGGTGGAGGGACATTAACAAAGCTGTGGCCATAGTTGGGTGATGGCTGGCTGTATTGTGGGCATTCTCATACAACCTGGGTGGCAATAAGTAACTTTTAGAGAAGAGATGTTCCAGGAAGAATGGAATTCCCACAAGAAAAAGTGAACCTGGACAAATCAAATGAATGTGAAAAGATTCACCAAGTAAAATTTTTCAAAATTCCTCCCTGGTGTATATAATTCCTAAACAGGAATTCTGCTTTTCTTATATGACCAAGAAATGCTTGCCAAGTGGATGCAACAGTGTTATGTTAATTCCTTACGAACTGAGTTAAGGACGTTTCTAATTCTTGTGGTTTAACCCACCAGGCAGCTGAACGCACCGCTGTCCACTCACTTGCCCACAGCAGGGTGGGGGAGCAAATTAGAAAAAAGTTGAAACTCATGGGTCGGGATAAAGACAGTTTAAAAGGACAGGAAAGAAAAGGAAAAACAATAATAATGATAAAAGAATATACAGAACAAGTGAGGAATAATGCACTTTCTCACCACCCACTGATAAATGCCCAGCCAATCCCTGAGTAACATTCTCCACCCTCACAAATTTCCCTCAATTGTTCAGCATGATGCCATATGGCTTGGAATATCCCTCTGGCCAGTTGGGTCAGCTGTCCTGGCTGTGTCCACTCACAGCTTTTTGTGCCATCATCCTCTCCAGCAGGGAAGAATGAGAAGCTGAAAAGTCCCTGAGTTAGTGTAAGCGCTGCTCAGCAACAACGAAACTGTCAGTGTGTCACCAACATTATTCTTACCCTGAATCCAAACCACAGCACTGTACCAGCTACCAGGTAGAAAACCAAGTCTACCCCAGCTGAAATCGGGCACTAACCAAGATGAGATCTGCTTGTTGTAAAACACTTACGGTTTGTACACAGAGGCTTTACTATATATGTCTTTGTATTTTAAGAATCGAAGAAGCCCTTCTTCTATTTTGATAAGCTAAGCTTTCATCTGAGCTAAAGGAGTAGCAAGATGGTTTTATATGCAAATATTGCAAAACAATCTCTTCTAAGTAGGTGGAACATCCTATTTTGTCACTTTTCTGTATGAAAAAAAGTAAAGTAACAACAAAAACACTTGTTTAGATCTGTATGAAAAAGGTAGTTTAGGGTTTTCTTTGAAAACTGAAAATACAAGTACTTTCTCCTTTTTTAAAGAAAAATAATTTTTTTTTTACAAATTATACTTTAAGAATTACATTAATTATGAACAAAAACCTACAAAGGTTTTAGTCCAAGAATAGGTACATTAAATAAATAAATAAATAAATATTTGGGCCATTTTAATCTTTTCATTACATCAGAAAAGTGACTTTCCCATTTCTTTCCTTTTTAAAATTCAGTTTAGATTGGGAACAATTTTTGGGTTTTGCTTTGTTTGTTTATTTATTTGGCTTTGTTTTTGGAGTTTTTAGTTCTTAAAGCATTGTGTGTAAATTTACTGCATATTATATGGGGAAAAAAATCACCTTAGTACAATTATGACAGGAATAATGTTCGAAAGCATGAACTCAGATGCAAATGTTGGAAATGACTGATCAGGACCTGTATGACCTGTCACTGCAATTCACCATGACATTGCTGTGATGTTTATGGAAAAAGTAATCCAGGCACAACCACATGTTGTGAAACTGGCAAATTATCACAACAAAAAATCAAAAAGGTATCAGAACTGCATTCATAATGGCACTTTTATTTCACATTTTGATTTTCAGAGGCTAGTTGCTCATTCTGCAACCATCTCTACTGCATATACCTTGCATGAACACATGATCAAGGAGAAGAATGTTGTTTCTAATTGAAATGTGACTTTTAGTCTGAATGAAACAATTTCTATCTTTTGACTTTACAAATATTTATGAATGTCTTTGAATAAACTTTGAATCACTGAAATATTAATTACAATGATATTAAATGCAGTACAAAAAATATTGTGCATTTACTTCAATTAATGAATTAAATTCATTGTGTTCTGAGTGCTTGTGGAATACAAATGTTTTAAAGGACATAGGTATTAAAGAGTGAGTAACATGCGAAAAGGGGAGATTTCCTGGACCCTTAGCTTGGGGAGGTTTACTTGAACCTTAGTATTCAATTTGTCTGTGGATCTCTGAGGCAGGCGGGGCTGTGACGGCACAAAGGGGCTGAGTGCTGGTGTGAGGCAGGGCTTGATGTCACACAGCTGTCCTGGCCACAGCACTGTGACATCACCGCCCCAGGCCTATATAAGCCGGGCCAGCCCCCGCAGCCGCCAGTGCAGTCGCGATGGGACGTGCCGGAGCCATGGGTGACGGAGGCGTCCTGACGGCTGTACTTGTGCTGTTGCTGCTGCTGCTGCTGGCCGCTGTGGCTGTCTGCTGGGCCCTTGGCCACTGGCAACCACGGAGGCGGCCGACAGCAGCGCCGAAGAGGCGCAAGCGCCCCGGGGTGCGGCCCAGAGGCTCACGGAGGAAGCGAGGAGCCCCTGCGGCTCCCCGGTGCTCCAGGCCTCGGGCCACCCCTGGCAAGCGGCCAGGTGCTCCCGCCAGCCCCCCGGAGGGCTCCTGCAGCTGCGGCCCCTGCGTGGCAGTGGCCCGAGAGCTGCAGGACCTGATGATGTTGCTCTGGGCTGGCAATGGGACATCTGGGCCGCTCTACTCTGGGATGTGGCAGGCACTGTGGAAAGAACTGGAGGAGCTGGGGAACCGAGGCCACCTGCCCTGCTGTGGCTCGTCCAGCACCTCCAGAAGCCTCCATCCCTTCAAGAGGCTGCTCCCATTCTCCATCCCTGGGAGAGCCTCGACCTTTGCAAGGATGGCACACCAGCAGAGACCCGCCATCCATGCAAGGACCTCAGGCTGTCAGAGAACGTCCATCCTGCCAGGAGCCTCCACCATCTCTGACAGCCTCCATCCCTCAGAGAGGCTCAGTGAGACCTGTCAGCCTGCAGAAGGTGCAGAGCCCGTGGACAGGTCTCCCAGCTCCCTTGGACTCCTGGACATCAACAACACGGGCACAACCCTGACGGCTGACATGGCCAGGGAAAGCCCACAAGTCCAAGTGGGAGCCCAGCCCGAGCCAGGGGAGCCATCCCAGGAGCAGGTAGTGGAGCAGCAAGTGTCCTGGAGCCAACAGCCAGCGGCCCACAGATCCCAGGACACTGTGCGGGCTGTGCCAGCTGGCAACAGCCCGTGCCTGGAGGTGGAGACCATCCTTGAAAGACCAAGGAGCTCCCTCCATCTCCAGGAAGCTGCTTTGGGAGAGCCACCAGCTGCCAGTGAGGAATTGCTGGAAGCAGGTGAGATCTTCTGAGGAGCTGTCTGAGGCTCCCCTGGGGCTCTTGAGGGGTGGACATTCCCAGGCCAGGCCAGGGCCTCTGAGAGCAGCCCAGGCCCTGGCTGTTTTCAGTGCCTCTGCTGCCAGGCCTTCAGAAAACCCCTCTCTGGTTTGCAGCTGCTCCTGGGACCCCCCTGCGCGAAGCCTCGGGCTGTAGCCCCGGCTGTCCACAACAGCAGAGTCCAGCCCAGGACGCCGGGGACAGCGACGGTGCCGCCCCGCCCCGCTGCACTGCGGCTCCTGCAGCCGCCTCTGCCCCGGCTCGGCTGCAGGCCACCCCCAGGGCTGCAAGGCGGTGGCCGCTGCCCGGGGACTTGCAGCAGGAAGCAGGTCAGAGCAAGGTGGCCCACGGTGGCTGGGCCCGCTTCCCTGGGGGGTTGGTGGGCGCAAGGCTGATGGCTGTCTCTTGGCCGCAGGGCAAAGGCAGGAGCTGCAGGAGGTGTACCAGCTGGGCCCGCAGCTGGGCAGCGGTGGCTTCGGCACCGTTTTCTCGGGCACCTGCCTGTCAGACGGGAGCCCGGTAAGTGGCTGGGACAGCCGGGCACAGGAGAAGGCTCCGGGGTGGGGCGGGGCAGGGCTTGAGCTCAGCTCCCCTCTCTCGATGGCTTGCAGGTGGCCGTCAAGATCGTGGCCCGGGAGAATGTCCTGGAGTGGGTCGAGCTGGTGAGTGAGCGGGGCCAGCGGGACAGAGCGGGCCGCGGTGGGCAGGGATGAGCCCTGGGGCCCGAGGGCGGTTGGCGGGGGGAGCGGGGCCTGGGCTCAGCGTGCGAGGCCGAGCACGGCGGGCCCGGGAATGCCAAACACCGGTGGTGGGTCCAGGCTGGGGGGCACCTGCCAAGCATCCCCTGGGCGGGAGGAATCTCAGGCACCAGCGAGGCTGCCCAAACGGGGCACTGGGGCATCCCAGGCAGGGGACAGCGGAGCCATCAGACCTGCTGGAGGCATTGTCTGCTCCTCACAGCCCCACGGCACCCATGTTCCCATGGAGATTGTCCTGATGGAGAAGGTGGGCTCTGGCTGCCAGAACATCATCCAGCTCCTCGACTGGTTCGAGCTGCCTGAGGGCTTCGTGCTGGTGATGGAGCGGCCGGAACAGTCCCAGGATCTCCTGCACATCCTGCTGCAGCGAGGGTTCCTGTCTGAGGAGGAGGCGTGCTGGCTTTTCCGCCAGGTGCTGGACGCCGTGCGGCACTGCACCGCCTGCGGCGTCCTGCACCGGGACATCAAGCCAGGCAACCTCCTCGTGAACCCGGAGACTGGCGACCTGAAGCTGATCGACTTTGGTTGCGGCACCTTCCTCCAGGATCAAGCGTTTACGGAATTTGCGGGTGAGCCACAGCCCGGGCCCTGCTCCCAGTGCCAGGCACTGCACGGCCCCATTCCCTCGTCGGCCGTGGGCCGCGGCATTCAGCCGGCTGCCGGCTGCCCTGTGGCACGGGGCAGATGCTGTGGCCCAGGAGCCGGCTGCCGGCCCTGCCGGCGCAGGGGGGCTGCAAGAGCCAGGCCCGGCCCCTGGGCCCGGCAGGCCCACAAGGGCTCAGGCTGCCTCGCTGGCCTTCTCTGCCTTGCAGAATGGGTTCTTGCCTTTGGCCAATTGTCTGAGGGATGCAGACAATTCCTTTGGGGGGAAGTTGTGGCTGCCGGTGCAGCCCCTGCCAATGCCAGGGGGCTGGGGCCAGGCTCTGGAAGCCAGCGGCCCGCACCTGGACAGCGCTGCCCGTGTCCCCTAGGAACATGGATGTACAGCCCACCCGAGTGGATCTGCCTTGGCTGCTACCACGGCCAGGCGGCGACCATCTGGTCCCTGGGTGTGCTGCTCTATGTCATGGTCTGCGGGGACGTGCCCTTCAAGGAGGACCGTGACATCATATCAGGGCAGCTCTTCTTCAGGGAGCAGGTCTCTCCAGGTGGGTAGGCGGCCTCAAGAAGGCAGGGGCTTTGGCAGATGGCACGGCACAGCCCAGCAGGGCCCTCAGGCAGCTCCGCGCGCGGTCAATCTGCCCTCGAGGGCCGGCTGCAGGAGGGGGCCCGTGACGGGCTGGCTGTGGCACGCTGGGCTGAAGGAGGCGGCGCCCGCCCTGCCGTGCCGCTGTCCCGCAAAGGGCGGCTCTGAGCACACGCGGCGTGGCCTGGGTTCTGCGGGCGCCGGGAGCAGCTGGGCAGGAGCCTTCTGCAAGTGAGCGGCGCTCTCTGCCTTCTCTCCCCAGAGTGCCGACATCTGATCCGCTGGTGCTTGTCCAAGCGCCCCGCGGACCGGCCGGAGCTGGAGCAGATCTTGCATCACCGCTGGGTGCAGGGCTGGTGTCTTTGATGCCTTAGTGGAGCCACTGCAGCACCCAGTGCACCCCACGCAGGACTGAGGGCCTGAAAAATCAACCAACCATCGACCCATTCCGGGCTGTCGAGGGTGCTTTGACTGATTGAGTCAGGAAAACACACCGACAGCGTGGAGGGAGACTCCTCAGCAGGTCTTTCCACGTTATGACCCCTCAGTGGGTCTTCCTCTTTATTTGAGTAGAAGCCACTGCCAGCAGCTGTCAGTGTTCGTGAAGGCCTCACACTAACAGAGTAACACCCTTTATTAATGTAAAACTGTGACAGGTTAATGTTTGAGGATTGTCGGTGATAGTAGCTGACTGCAAAAATGCATTCAAAGCGGTGCACAGATGTCATGAGTTAACATAGTTTAGATTTTGTTAAAAAAAGACAGTTTAATTAAAAGTTAGTTATTTAATTAGCAAGTAGTTTGACTACTAAAAAGTAGAATACAACTTTTGGGTAATATAAGTTAAAAAGGAGTAAGTTCCTATTTATTTCTTTTTTAAGTGAAAAACTTAAGTAACGTCTGCTAAGCAAAGCCCGGCTGGGCTGGGCAGGGCAGGGCAGGCCCCACTGCCTTCGGGCAACTGGGCCGGGCCTGGCCCAGGCCCTGGCCTCCCCTCCCCCTTTTTTCTTTTTCTTTTTCTCTTTTTCTCTTTTTCAGGCCTCAAAGAGCAGCTCTGAACAGCCACAATTAAAACAAAAATAAAATAAAAAAAAAAAATTCAGCAGCCCCCCACGCTGTGCCAATCAAATTACTCAGCTCAGACAGTAATGCCAATAGGCATCCCTATGAGGAAGAAGACAGCTTCAGCCCATTGGTTGATCTCAGCAGTTGCAATGGAGTCTCCCCTAATTTTTCCCCCTATTCTCAACTTACTTCTATATTATTTCTTTATTTTTAGAAGTGACTTTATTAATAAATACTTTGTTTGCTGATGGGTGTAAAATTCTCTTGCTTCACTTTTAAAGATACAGTCAAAAAGAATACAGAGTGCATGCCCAGTGGTGGGCGGTCATACCTTGGAGGTGGGTAACTTTGGGATAAAGGCGTGTGTTAAGATTACAATTAGGGTATCATCGGAGGAGCGTGATTTTGCCACAGCTGTTGGCTCAATAGCAAGACATCTCCTATCTCCCCTGGTTGACAGGTGGTGTTCTGCAGCTTCTCAGCCACAAAGTACCATCTGCAAAGTACCTCCCTGCAAGGATTCCAACAGAGCCTGGCCAATGGCTCTCTCCATTCTGCTCCACCCTCCATATCATCCCCCTGAGTAGGTGCTATTGTTGCAGACTGTGGTGTGGGGAATCATCATGGAATAGGTTTTGAGCATGCCAACATCATTCCATGCAGAGACCAGCAATTGTATTTTATAATTTCTAAACATTATCGTTTACATTAGGATGCGAATAAAACTTCTTGGTTTCCTCCAATTGTATCCCCAACCATCCTTCACCAACTGGGCATCTGAAAGAGAGTTGTTTGAATTACAGCTGTGATGCCAGACAAGAGGAAAAGAATGTCAAGAAAGAGACAAGATAGGCATTGAAACGTAGATGCAAGTTTTTGTTACTGATTTAATTTAGATTACCATCAAATTTTCTTTCAAAATACTGTCTCTTCTCATGCACTGAGGCCTAATAATGTTAACCTAAGTACAATAAAGGTCTCAAGTGCCTAAAACAAGAACCAAGTGAAGGTCTTAAAATGTTACTGCTGGATTTATCTATTAGGGTCATAACTTGTTCTCAGAGGTAGCATATCCCTATGCTCTAAGCAAGAACATTTAGAAGAAAACCCAAGAGTAACCTAATGAAATTCAGCCCATTACAGGATGAGGACGGTCACCTCACAAACAGGGACATGGACAAGGCAGAGGTGCTGAACATATTCTTTACCTCAATCTTTGACGGGGATGATGGACCAAGCGGGTCTCAGTGCCCTGAGCTGGAGGACCATGGCTAGGAGAGAGAATGATCAACTCTCAGTTGACCCTGAAATTGTGCAGGATCTGGTGTTCCAGCTGGAACTCTACTACTCTGTGGGGCCTGATGGTATTCGCCCAAGAACCCTCAAAGAGCTGATGTCATTGTAAAACCTTTTTAAAAGATTCTTAAGCAGTCTAGGGAATTCAAAGAAGTCCCAGCTGACTGGAAACTGGTAAACATTGTCCCAGTTTACAAGAAGAACCCTGGACTCCGGGCCTGTCAGTCTCACTTCAGTGCCTGACAAAGTTATGGAGAAGGTTCTTTTGGGAGCTATTGAAGAACACCTGAAAGACAACGCAGCCATCGGTCACAGCCGGCACAGCTTCATGAGAGGAATGTCCTGCTTTTCCTTTGATGACAAGGAAACCCACCCAGCTGACCAAGGGAAGCCAGTTGATGTCATCCCTTTGGGTTTCACTCAAGATTTTGATCCTGTCTGTCACAGGATCCTTCTGGACAAAGTGTCCAGCACTCAGCTGGATAAACACTTTCTGTGATGGGTGAGCAACTGGCTCATGAGTCGGGCACAAAGGGTTACAGCGAATGGGGTGACATCAGCCTGGTGACCTGTCACTGGTGGGGGCTCCATCCTTGGCCCTGTGCTCTTCATCATCTTCATGAATGACTTGGATGGAGTACAGGAAGGGATACTGAGCGAGTTTGCAGACAACACAAAACGTGGGAGGAGCTGTTGACTGTTTTGAGGACAGGAAGGCCCTGCAGAGAGACCCTGACAACACAGAGAACAGGGCAATCACCAACCATATGAAGCTCAACATCGGAAAGCGCGGATTCTGCACCAGGAATGGGGCAGCTCTGGATGTACAGACAGATTGGGGAATGAGATACTGGAAAGCAGCACCGCAGAAAGGGAGCTGTGCAAGTTGAACATGAGCCAGCAGTGCCCTGGCAGCCAGGAGGGCCACCTGTGTCCTGGGGTACATCAGGCACAACATTGCCAGCTGGGCAAGGGGGAGGTGTTTGTCCAGCCCTACTCTCTGCTGGTGTGGTCTCACCTTGAATAGTCTGGTCAGTTTTGGGTGCCGCAAGATAAGAAAGATTAAAGCTATGAGAGAGTGTCCAAATGAGGGCAACCAAGATGGTGAAGGGCCTTGAGGAGAAGCTGTGTGAGGAGTGGCTGAGGTCACTTGGTCTGTTCAGCCTGGAGAAGAGGAGACTGAGGGGAGACCTCATTGCAGTTACAACTTCCTTGTGAGGGGAAGTGGAGGGGCAGGCACCGATCTGTTTGTGGTGATCAGCTGCAGGACCTGAGGGAATGGCCTGAAGTTTTGTCAGGGGAGGTTTAGATTGGATATTATGAAAAGGTTCTTCACCCCGAGGGTGGCTGGGTACTGGACCAGGGAAATGGTCACAGCACCAGCCTGCCAGAGTTCAATAAATGTTTGTACAATATTCTCAGGGACATGGTGTGACCCTTGGGGATATTCTGCACAGGGCCAGGAGCTGGACTGGATGATTCTTATGGAACCCTTCTGTTGCAGTGCGTGCTTGCCCTGGCCTCGGCTCTGTGTTCAGCCTGGGCCTCCCGGCATCTCCAGCACGCCTCAGCAAATCACCTTTTTGGGGTTCGGCTCACACAGCTGGGTAACGCTGTTAAGGCTGGATCGAAGAAAGAGGGGACTCTCTCTCGAAGTTTCCAGGGAACAGAGGCTTTATTCGGGGGGGGAAAGGGGGTCAGGGTGATCCCCCCAGCCACCAGGCTGCTGCCTCTGGAGACAGACCCCGAGCCTGGGGTGGTGGGCAGTTTAATACTACAATTTTGGGGTGGGTTCTAAGTTACAGATACCAATAAAACAATCCAAATACATCATGCCAAACTAAGTCACTTAAGTTCTAACAAATCCAACACAAGTTCTGGGATGGGCTGAGGGTGGTCCAGCAAAGTTAGTGGCTAATATTACTGTACTTCAAAGATAAGGATGCTAAGATCGACAAGAGGGTAATTATGCATGACAGAGGGGGTGAGACAGGAAAGAACCAATAAAAGAAAGATTCTAAGCAAGGGCTAAAGCTGTCCTAGAAACCCTTATCGAAGTACAAGAAAGTTACATACTAACACAAGAAATACATCCTAAAACAAAAGGGCTTTCTAGAGTTGTGCAAGCTATGCTAATACTTAACAATAAAACCCTTCATGCTGTATTCACAGCCAAGGCCTGCACTTATTTTTGCAGGGTCACACCCTTCCAACTCAGCATACTCTGTGAGTCCGTGATTCTGTGATTTATTAGCAGTTGTGGTTACAAGAATGGCTGAAAGGAGGATCTGGGGAACTAGAGGGCTTTCAGCCTGATCTCAGTGCTGGGCAGGGTCATGTGACAGATCATCTTAAATGCCATGTTGGTGCATATGCTATACAACCAGGGGGTTGACCTAATCAGCTTGAATTTACGAAAGGCAGGTCCTGCTTGACTAAACTGATCACCTTTGTTGACAAGGAGACTGGCTAGTGGATGAGTAAAAAGCTGTGGGTGTTGTTTACCTGGACTTCATCAAAGCCTTTGACACTGTGTCCCAGAGCATTTTGTTGTAGAAACTGGCAGCTGATACCTTTGACATGTGCATTTTTCGCTGGATTAAAAACTGGCTGGATGCTGAGGCCCAGAGAGTGGTGGCAAAGGGAATTACATTCAACTGATAGCTGGTCACCAGTGGTGTTCCCCAGGGCTTGGTACTGGGGTCAGCCCTGTTTTATTATCTGTATTGTGACCTAAAGAAGGAGTCGAGGGTTGCTCTGTAAGTTTGCTACTGATACTAAGTTAGGCAGGATTGTTGAGCTGCTGGAGGGCAGGAGGGCTCTGCAGAGGGATCTGGACAGGCTGGATTAATGTTCTGAGGCAACTGGATGAGGTTCAACAAGGAAAAGTGCCAGGTCCTGCCCTTGGGTCACAACAATTCCATGCAACACTATGGGCTTTGGACAGGATGACTGGAAAGCTGCATGGTGGAGAAGAACCTGGGGATGCTCCTTGGCAGAGAGTTATGTATGAGCCAAGTGTGTGTGTGTCCAGGTGGCCAAGAATGCCAATGGTATCCTGGCTTGGATCAGAAATAGTGTGGCCAGCAGACCTAGAGAAGTGATTGTATTTGTCACTGGTACCACACTTCAAGTTCTGTGTCCGGTATTGGCTCCTCACTAAAAGAAAGACATTGAGGTGCTGGAGTGTGTCCAGAGAAGGGCAACAAAGCCAGGGGAGAGTTTGAAGCACAAGCAGTTATAAGGAACAGTTGAGGGAGCTGGGGTTGTTGCTAAATACTTTGCATTCAGATTAGCAATCTTCAGAGGTGAGTGGTAGTTCCTCTTTTAGAAATTATTCATTATATTCCATGTATCTATCAATTAACATTATGCTTACTTATTTCTTTGTGACTTTCTTCATAAGGTAGTTTGGTTTCACACTTTTAGTAGCATTTTAAGCAAGAAACTCTTGGGCCTCTGAGGGCAAATGCACAAAATTTTCCTCAGTAAATAATCAGGATGTAATGCGGATTAAGGTTTTAAGATGAGCAATATTCTGTTGCTTGTTGTGGTTATACTCTCATTCATCATATATGAACAACTTCGCAATTGTTATATCCTTTCAGCTTAAGGAAATCATGCCTGTGGTAAATAAGGGCAAAATTAGATCAGTAGAAAGCAGAAGTTATTTTTAAACTGAAAATTATTTCTTTTGCTAGAGAAAAAAAATCTTAATCTGAAACCAGTGTATTTTTGACATGCCTTCAGAAACAAATTTCTGTAAAATGTTATTACCTCTGCAAGTATTTCAAGCTAAGCATTTATTGCTATGCTGTTAGTCTGAAAGGCTCAAAGTAAAATTTTGAGTGGGAGAATTTTTATTGTTCTATATTGTTTTGTTCTGTTCTGTCAGAATTTTTATTAAGTTGTTCAGATAGATTTTTATGTACTTCTGTTGCTGTTATATATGGGATTTTTGTCAGTCCTGAAGACAAAATATATAAAATCTCCAAACTTATCACGAATATGATCTATGTAAATTGATGTATTAAACACTAAAAGAGATCACTTTTTAGTAACTCATTATAAGAGCGTTCTCTTCATAGTACTCTTCAGCAGAGGATCTCAAATGACCTTACAAATAGAAATCAGTTAAACTTTTTGGTTCCAGAAAGTAAACCACAGTCCTGAAATATTTAGCATTTGAGAATACCTCAATACTGTGTTGTCCTGGGTTGATGTTACAATGTATCCCCAATTGTCTGTTTGGTTTATGTTGGATCTGAGAGTAAACAGAGAGAAAGTGCATAGTTTGTTCTCAGAAATCTCGCAGACTGGCCTTGAGAAACGTGTCACTGGCACCGAGAGGCAGTTTTTTTTTTCTTCCTTGCAGCGCTCACTTTCGCTTTGCTTTGCTTGTAGCTAGTTTAGCTTAGTTAGGGCTGAGAAGCTTTGCCTTTTTTTTTTCTTTTTTTTTTCTTTTTTTTTTTTCTTTTTTTCTTTTTTTCTTTTTTTCTTTTTTTTTTCTGCCTGTTTTTTTTGGAACGTTCAAACGTCCCCCCAGACTGAGGACCCGGAGGGTGGTGCTGGAGGAGCTGTCACCAGAACCCACCGGGACCGATCCGGCGCAGCAACTTCCACCAGCGCTGGAAAGAGTTGAGAGCAAAAACCACCTACAGGAGGGACTTTGTTTTTCCCTAATTCATCATCCAGTGTTATTCAATTTATTGTGCTGGGGGAGTGCTTTGCTGGTCTAATAAACAGGTTTCTTTCCATTCTCTCTCTGAGGAGTTTTTCTCCTGAACCAATTGGGGGGAGGGGGGGAGGGTTTCCCTGGGAGTTCTCCTCCCAAATTGGCCTTAAACCATCACATGTGTATCATCCCCCAGGGATAATTTTTGGGCCCAGTTCTGTTTAATATCTTTGCTGATGATCAGGATGAGGGGACTTGGTCTACCATTTGCAAATTTGCAGATGACACCAAATTGGGTACAAATGTTGGTGTGCTGTGGGGTAGGAGGGCTCTGCACAGGGACCTGAACATGCTGGAAAGATGGACTGAATCCAGTGATACAAGGTTGAGCAAGACCAGGTGCTGGGTCCTACACTTTGGTCACAATAACCCCATCCAGTGCTACAGGTTGGGGACAGAATGGCTGGGCAGTGGCCAGGCAGAAAAGGGAGTACTGATTGACAACAGACTGAACATGAGCCAGCAGTGTGCCCAGGTGGCCAAGAAGGCCAGCGGCATCCTGCGTTGGATCAGGAATGGTGTGTCCAGCAGGAGCAAGGAGGTCATTCTTCCCCTGCACTCAGCACTGGTGCACTCACACCTTGAGTGCTGTGTCCAGCTCTGAGCCCCCCAGTTTAGGAGGGATGTTGAGATGCTGCAGCATGTTCAGAGAAGGGCAGTAAGGCTGGGGAAGGGTCTGGAACATAAGTCCTGTGAAGAGCAGCTGAGGGAGCTGGGGTTGTTTAGCCTGGAGAAGAGAAGGCTCAAGGGAGACCTTATTGCTCTCTACAACCACATGAAAGTAGGGTGCAGCCAGGTGGGGGTTGGCCTCTTCTCCCAGGCACCCAGAGACAGGACAAGTGGACACAGTCTTAAGCTGCACCAAGGGAGGTTTAGGCTGGACATTAGGAAGAAGTCCTTCACAGAAAGGAAGGACTGCAATTGGAATGGGCTGCCCAGGAAGGTGGTGGAGTTGCTGTCTCTAGAGGTATTTAAGAAAAAACTGCATGGTCTAGCTGAAAAAGTGGTTTTAGGTCTTAATTTCAACTCAATGATCTCAAAGGTCTTTTTCAACCAAATTGATTTGTGATTTTGTGATCAGACGAAAACTTAATAGATATTACTGAAGAAGAAAATAGAGTAAATTGGAATGTTTAAAGAGCAATGGAATATTTAAAAGGAAAAGTAACACCTATGATTTTCTTTATCTAAAGATCATTAGCTCTTTGTTTATGGGTTTGTATATTTTAGATATAGTAGAAACTGGAAACCCTGTGCATTATCTCTTCAGAGATCTGTAAATGACAGCATCAACACTTTAAATCATACTCATATTAAAAGACAGCACAACAACATCTAGGAAGGTACATCTCTATCTTTGTGTTTATGATTGTTAGAAATTGCATTTCTGTATTTATTTTTTCCTAACTGTTTGCAATTTGTGTTAATTAAGCCTGAAATATGAATATTCCCACATATGAACCAAGCCATAGAAAAAGCCTTTGCTACAAGATTGTCCAAAAATCCTGCTGATGCCTTTGCCTTTGTGCTTCCACAATCTTTCTCAAAACAGACCTAATCCTAAATCATTTGTCAGTCTTTAAGGTAACCACTGGAGGAGTCTTTTAATTGATGAGAATAGTCCATCCCATGGTTCTTATACTATAACCAACCAACTGGATCTCCAGCTAACATGTTGCAGCATCTGTAGCTGGCTGATAACAGGACACAAGATTTAGTAAAAAGTACAATTTGAGAATATTCCCACTAATACCATTGAGTGTAATAGGTCCTGGAGAACAGACTTATGATTAAATGGAGTTCAGTTCTTAAAGGTGTTACAACAACTTTTTCCTGTCATAGATAATGTCATCAACTCACTGCCTCTTGCCTGTTAGCTCCACAGACTCTATCCCATAAAACTTCGTCTGCAGCAACCTGAATCCTCTGATGTGAAAACTGTGATCTGATGCAGTGCATGCTCCCCTGAATGATTTATGTTGCTGTGCCCTGGGAAAAAGTATTTTCTTAAAAAATATTCAACTACTAGTTAACGCATTGTGTCTGACTTACCATGCAAACACATCAATATTTATTTCGCTTTTTCCTGCTATTCCAGTGCTACTAACTAGAAAGAGTAGAGCCATGTGAACAGGGAGGTTTTAGCTTTTATCCGAGGATTAATTTGAAAATAATTATTTCTGCCATAACTCTTGTGATCCATATGGATAAGGTACAATACTGGCACTTGTATCTACAGGTCCATTGGCACAGAGACTCATTTTACTGTGTAAGGTAAAGCTTTGTAAACCTAGCCATCTGTTTTCAGTTTATTCCCCAGAACCTCTAAGTAAGACTGGGAAATAAAATGTAAGGAATTAATCTATTTGATACTTAATTGTAAAAAATAATGGGGAAAGATTAAAAATAACTTTTGAATATTTTATATGATCATTTCTGTTTCTAAAATTATAAAGACATTTTTTGACTATGGTAGTGGCATTTGCTAAATATTATGTAGTTATAAAGAGCTAATCCTCCTTCACCTTGCTGTAGAATGCAACTTCAACAAAGGCAACAGAGTGATGGCACTACACAATCAGACTCCCTATATATTTTTTCCCATGATAATAATGAGGGTATACTTTGTTTTGACTCTTACAGAGATTTTCTTTTGGTTTTAGGAGGACCAATGGATGCTTTAAAATATATTGTCCCTTCCTCCTTTGTTGGTGAACACAGGATTCTAAACACATTTGGTAGTCCCTACTTAAAAGCTTGAGTACTTTTGATTAGTCCCAGATACGTTGTGGAGGATGGGTTCCTCCAGAAATGGGGACATGTGAGCAATCCAGCTTATCTGGATAAATAAGGCCTGTAACCATTCAAGGGCAGCCAAGCCACGTGCAAGAAGGAACAAGGGATGACAGAAGTCACTTCCAAAGAAGAACAAAGGATGCTAACAAGCTTTGGAGTGTGAGAATCAGATAGAAGCTGAAAGAAGGACTGCATAAACCTGCTGTATGTGCAAAACCCATTAACCAATCCAGGCTAAAAGGCTAACGCCTGCTTTTAGGGTATATCCAAATGCAAAGCAGCATGTAACGCGTGATAGAAGCTAAAACTGTATAAAAAGTACTGTTACTTTGCAATAAATGGCTCAGTTTGATCATATTGATCATGGAGTGATGTCACATTCTTGATTCTTCCGCAATATGTATATATCTGCATATGCAAAAAATCCATTCTGTGAGTTAATTCACAGATCAATTAAAGATTTGGTGCACTATGTCCAGTACACTAACACTGTGACACTCTAAGGTACTGATACCTCCTTTTAAAAGGACTTTAAGCTACTCCATACAGAGCAGATTGAATATGCAGGGTTATTGTGCACTGGGGAAAATGTCATCTGCAGACTGTAAGATGTGAAATTATAATGGATTCATTATATAAATTGCCATCTGGGAATGAAGGGTCAAGTCTTTATAGCATGAAATGAGATCTTTCATAGTCTCCTTATAGCATGAGTGATTAAATGCATATGAACAAAAGCTTGGGCCCTCTTTTTTTTTTTTTTTTTTTTTCTTTGTGGGTGAGAAGTGAATCTAGTGAATCTGTATTGCTGAAAAGCTGAGTTATCTGAAAGCCCAGATTCTCTTCCCTTAAAAAGATCCTCAAACAAACTTGAAAAGCAGGTCTTCTTTATGCACAAAATATTAAAAGTGGCACATTTGCTAATAACTTTAGCAAATTCTTTGACTTGAATAATGAATCAGGCAAATCATACGACACTGATGGTTTGGGTGCATCGAGAAGAAAGGAAAATGTAGGTGGTGTTGGTTTGGGACCACTTATAGGTTCTAATGGGGGTTCTTCAGAGCTTAGGACCTGTCCTGTCAGTTATAGCTATATCGAGTATTTGAATGTTTTATCAGACCAGCTAGGAAAAAGTATAAACATTCATACCAGACAAAATGTTAAAAGCTTGTATCTAATTGACTTAGCTTATGTTTCTATTTTGGGGAAAGCTGAACCCACTACCCAAAGTACAGTGATTGTGGTGACCTAAGCTCCATTGACTACACCTCAGTTCCCACCTTGCTCTGCACTTGTGTGGTTTTGGAAAGGAGAAGAATGGAACTTAACTGTCCTCAAAACCTGCAGCAAAGTATGCATCCTTTTGGAATAACTACCCTGCTTGATAGAATCCATGGTAGTACAGACCTGAAACTATAGTCCTTGGCCCAAACACTTGTGGAAAAGGATAGCATTGAGTGCAATTATTCTTTCTTCATGACAGAGTAGAAAAAAACATAGCCTCATCTACTGTGAATTACTATAATAGTGACATAGTCTGCTTCTGATTATGGTATATTAATAAATCAGTATAATACAGATATTTACATTGAATAAACAAAAAATGGTTCTGTTTTATGCAATTAAAGCAAATTATATCCTTAATTGATTAAAAAAAATATATAATATCAAAAGGGAAACATATTTAAGGCTATTTTTAATGCCTATAACTTTAATAATATATGTATATTATTATACATATACTAAATTATATTAGATTAAATAAATATAAAACACACATATTTAATTATATATGTATATAACAGTATATGTGGAAAGGCACCAGAAGCAAATTTATACAGGGTACCCAGAAAGGAAAACAATAACCCTAAGCCTAAGCCTAAACCTAAACCTAACCCTAACCCTAACCCAGATTAACCTTAACTCTAACCCTAACTCTGAAAAACCCAAACCCACCCTAACTCTGAAAAACCCTAAGCCCAAACCCTAGACCTAACCTGAACACTAACTGAATCATTAAGCCTAAGCCTAAACCTAACCCTAACTGTAACATTAACCCTAACCCTAAGACTAAGCCTAAACCAAAGACCAAACCTAACCCTAAGCAAAAACCTAACCCTAAACCTAACCCAACCCTAAGCAAAAACCTAACCCTAACCCTAACCCTTACCATAACCCTAACCCTAACCATAACCCTAACGCTAACCCTAAGCCTAAACTTAACCCTAACGTTAACCCTAACAGTATCCCGAACCCTAAACCTAACCCTAACAGTAACCCTTAACCCTAACCCTAAATCTAACTCTAACCCTAACCCTAACCCTAACACTAACCCTAACCTAGCCCAAACCCTAACCCTAACCCTAACCTGAACCCTAACGCTAAGCCTAACCCTAAGCCTAACCCTAACCCTAACCCTAACCCTAGCCCAAACCCTAACCCTAACCCTAACCTGAACCCTAACGCTAAGCCTAACCCAAACACTAACACTAACCCTAACCCTAACACTAACCCTAACGCTAACCCTAACCCTAACACTAACCCTAAAACTAACCCTAACCCTAATGCTAAACCTAACCCTAATCCTAACCCTAACCCTAACCCTAACCCTAACCCTAACCCTAACCCTAACCCTAACCCTAACGCTAACTCTAACCCTAACCCTAACCCTAACCCTAACCCTAACCCTAACCTGAAACCTAGCCCGAACCCTAACGCTTACCCTAACCCTAACGCTTACGCTAACCCTAACCCTAACCCTAACCCTAACCCTAACCCTAACGCTAACTCGAACCTTAACTCTAACCCGAACCCGAACACGAACTCGAACCCTAACCGTAACCCTAATCCTAACCCTAACCCTAACCCTAACCCTAACCCTAACCCTAACCGTAACGCTACCCCTAACCCTAATGCTAAACCTTACCGTATCCCGAACCCTAACCCTAACCTTAACCCTAACCCAAAACCTAACCCTAACCCTAACTCTACCCTGGCCCAAACCCTAACCCAAACCCGAACACTAACGCTAACCCTATCCCGAACCCGAACCCTAACCCTAATCGTAACCCTAACCCGAAACCTAGCCCGAACCCTAACCTGAACCATAACGCTAACCCTTACCCTAAGCCTAAGCCTAAGCCTAAGCCTATCCCTAAATCGTAACCCAAACCCTAACCCTAACCCGAACCCTAATCCGAACCCTAACCCTAACCCTTACCTTCACCCTTACCCTAACCCCTAACCCTAACCCTAACCCCAACCCTGACGAACCCTAACCCTAATCCTAACCCTAACCGTAACATTAACCTTAACCCTAACCTTAACCCTAACCCTATGTCTAAGCCTAAACCTAAGTCTAAGCCGAAGCCTAACCCTAACCCTAAGTATAATGATAAGCTATCTATTGAAAAACGTTTTAAAAATTGTAAAATTTAAAAATTAGATTTTTGTCATTGCAAATCACCATTTACAAAAAACGAAAAATGATTGGGAAATAAGTTGCCTCCTTAATAATCTGTTTTCTTGGGAATTCTGTTTTAAAGAAAACAATTTTGGTTCTGTGCGCTTGGTTATAATCCCCAAAGTACCTTTGTGCTGTGCAAGCCTATTTATT
Source organism: Phylloscopus trochilus trochilus (assembly GCA_016584745.2). Classification (NCBI taxonomy): domain Eukaryota; kingdom Metazoa; phylum Chordata; class Aves; order Passeriformes; family Phylloscopidae; genus Phylloscopus; species Phylloscopus trochilus. The sequence continues at coordinate 24,778,147 of WQNJ02000016.1, read as the reverse complement.
GCTGTCATAGCTTTGAAAAAGAGTATTTTAAAAATATGCAATCCCCCCTTGCATTCATTTCTTTGCTATGACAGGTCCAGCTGATACTGATAGATTTGATATCTACATCACTATTTCAAATTAATAGCTTGCTGTAAGTATCAATTGAAATATCTCAGAGGTGAACTGATCTTCAAGTTTTTATTGCAATAGCTCATTACAGAGACTGGAGATCTCCTACAACCAAACATCAGTATTAAACCAAAACCAGGCTCTAAAACTTTTGTATTTGAGTTAGGACTCGCTGCAGGGATCTGTGAATGAAATTCCTTCTTCTTTCCTATATACTGAATTAAGCAAGTAACTCTTTGCTTCCAAAGAAGTAGAACTTCAACAGTAACAGTTCATTTTTCCACGAAATGTTTCTTCTTTTTTTAAAAAATATTACTTTTAGTTACTTTTATTTATAACATAATTTTAAAAATCTTTATCTACTAAGCAGAAATAATATCTTTACATCATGAATTGAGGTTTCCACATTATGGAAGACCCAAACAGCAGCAAACCCAGTCTCTGATAACCTTTTATTAATGACTATGGATGCTGAGATCTAACAATGATCCTGAGGCATACATCTAAAATCAAGGGTGCATGAGAATGTGTGTCGCTGTGGGACACAATGAAGGAGACGCGGACTCATCAGAAGGCTGTGTGGACTCCTGAGGAGGAGCCGTCAGGTTTATTGTCCAAACCTATTTTATACCTTTTACAAATGTACCCACCTTAGAGGTGGGACCCCTGGAACCATTGGTCACTCGCAGAGACCATCACATGAAGTCCCTCCCATGGGAAAGCGTGTGGAAAACATGTTAAGTTTGCAAACAACATGACCTTGCCCAGGAATTCTGTCTTGGGAGCAGAAGTCCCAAAAACCAAAACATGACAGGTACAAACTGTGGCAACAAATGCATTTCTAAGGAGGCACTGTCCTAAATTTGGCCTGTTATTTATGTTGTGGTAGCAGTTCCCTAGCTCACTTGGGACGCCTTTCAAGTGTAAGACAACCTCTTTCAAAATGAGGAGAGAAAGATAGAAAGTCTGACAGCTTTCTATGGCAAATAAATTAACAGTGTTGGAGTGAGGACATTAGACTGGGTCTTTTCAAGGTTTCCTTTGAAGAAGACTTTGGTTCTAGAAACATCTCATGTCAGCCAATAAAAAGACAACTTTCCTCAACCAGGGTGCTTTCTGTAAGAGCAACACGATCTGACAAACTGATTCAATAAAAATCTTTGCTTCAGTCTCTGAGCTCTTGAAGGATAAAATTTGCCCATCTCCACAAGTGCAAGAAAAAAGAAGCCTCCTGGGGAGGGGGCAGCTGCGGCTGGGCAGCAGGTGAGTGACAGAACTGTGTACTGGTACACTTGCAAATACTTGGCATGGATCCTGTTCACACACTGTTTACTGGAGTCTAGGAGTTTGCCTCTAGCTTATCTGGAAAACAGAAAATTTGAATGGTGATATTCCATCTCTTTCTGTGAAAGATTTAGAAAAAAGAAAAATAAACAGAAAAAAAGTGTCAAATAAAAGAAGATTATTAATTTCTTTAAAAGAATTACGGTGAGATTTGATCATGGTATCATGTTTGTAATTCAAGGATTTCATACTAGCCTAGGCTTCCTTTTGTACCTTTTTCCCTATTAATCAAAATTAAAATTCCATCTTCATCCTTTTGAATGGTTCAGTGAAATATGTGGCTCAGATATAATATTCAAAAGCTGCCACACCAGGCTACTAAAAAGCTTTGTAATCAGTTGGAACTTCTGAATTATTCTACAGAATACCACAGCTCTTCCAGACACAAGTTCCTACAAGACGCCTTAGCAGTGTAGCAGTGAATGTCAGTAAAAATTAAAACAAAAGAACAAGCATTTCATCAGTGCCTTATTCTGTTGAGACAGTTTTCATGGGTGGCACAACTATTCATACATTTGAATTGGTCATGATAATGCCTCTGTGCACTGACAATTGATACAAATGAGATAAAAAGGAACATTTAGTCATCAGATGATAATGTCTCTATTTAAAATTCTATCCTAAGTTAAATGGGACAATAACTGTCAGGAATTAATACTGAAGAGGAGTAAATCTGAAGCTGCCACTATGTTAAAAATACCCTGTCATTGACATTTTCATTATACATGTCAATTACATTCACAATTAGTGTTAGCTTAGAGGAATGATAATGTTTCCTGATTCTGTGGCCCATATGAATGGGCCACAGAATCAGGAAACACTCAAAAAAATAAATTAATAAGCTTCATAATCTGAATATACAATTAAATAAAATGTAAAACAATATAATTAGAAATATAACAATATGTATGGTATGGAGATCAGTACAAAGCTTTCTGCTAAGCTCTAACTCTACTGCAATCTGAAGACAATATTCTTACCTCTCACTACCACCAAGTAGTCATACTTTCTTTCAGCAGCACATAGAAATCTCTATTTGGAGAGTATTTGTTGCACAGGGAAATATATCAATATAATGTGGAAGAAACATGTTCTTGAATGTCATATGAGCATTTCTTGGGTTTTGAGGGCATAATTCAATTCTATTATTTTTTAAATTATGAAATTATTATTAATTTAGTGATTTGTGATGAAGAATATTGACTGTCATATGAAACATGACATTTATTTTCAGTAACTTTTTTTACAGACACATGCTTTGTTAAATTTACATTGGGATTCATTGATGTTTTTAATCTGATACTGAATTAGTAAGAACTGTGTAAGTGTGGGAGCTCATTCCTTCTTTTTTGTACAGTCATTAATGCTGATCGGTATTCATGTAGCTGGACAGAGAACAAGGTCAGGAACAGATCTAGGTTAAAACTAACCCAGCAAAAAATAAGGTGGTGGTGGAAAGCTTAATTAAACTCAGTCTGGTTGTTGCATGGCTCCTTAAGTGCTTTTGCTGGCTTAAGGGAGAGGCAGCAAAGGACTGCTGAGGAATGGTGAGGGTAAGTTTAGAGACTATACAAGTTTATGCAAGCTTGAAATGCTCACAGAGCCGTACATAGTGCTCCCCTTGGAAACCTCTTGTGGCTCCATCACTGCTATGCAATTTCAGAACAAAAAATGCTTTTAAATCTCCAGACTTTAATTAGAAAATTGTTAGAAGGAAAAAAAAGCATAGAATGAATCACCCTGTGACAATGAAGTTTTGTCTACTATTGTGTGCGCTTTTTTAATCCAGCTGCCTTTAGCTTACATTAGCTAACTACACCTTCCTCTCCTTAGAAGAAATAGTTGTGCGCAAATCATCTCAGAAAAAAGGCAGTCATCAGTAAGAGCAAAATTATTTTTCTAGTGCAAATGCTGGTTTATTATAAGAGCTATAGAGTTTAGCTCATTATGTATAATGCAATTCTTAGAAATAAAATAGTGGCATTAATTTTGAGATAGACTGTTCACATATCATTTAAAACATAAATTACTGGACAATACTGAAAGCAAAATCAAAGACAAAATACTGCTCCTACTATTTAAGGCTCTGTTCATGAGGGGGAGATAAGGAATTATAGAAGTGTATTTTTAAAAGCAGAAAAAGAAAAACCATGGATGTGCGAGAGACCTCTTTGATCCTAATCCAAATGCCTTGTTACAGGAGGCAGCATCGCCATATAATCCTATCTGAAATGGTATCAGGCTTCTACATCGAATTCCTGCTTTTCTGCTTCGAAGTCTTTACCAGAATCTCTCTCATTTAATATTCTAAAATCTCCAAATTTTTCAACTCAAGTGACCAATTAACTTACATGACAAGAGAATCCAAATTTCTTTAACCAAGTCTGGTTTACTTAGGCTCTTTGGCAATCTGATTTTATTCTTTCCACCTTCTCCAAGACATATTCTTAATAAAGAAAGGTTGTAGGAGCAGACAGGATGGTGACAAGAGAGATCTCTGGAGTCCAGGGCAGCTCTTGAAAGATGAGGTTTATTGCATAGGTCATGGGTACAAGAGCTTTGTTTAAGCTGCCAGCCACAGCTAAAAGCGTGCCTGAAAGAGAGAGCAAGAGAGCTAAGTTCCTGTTACAAATATATCTCTGTGCTGAATATTCTAATTTACACTAACCAACCAGTACAAGACACAAATCCTACAGAATTTACATGCAGCCTATCGGAACTACTACATTACCATACTGTGTTACATTTTAAACTCTAAAAGCTATTCTTTAGACTCTTTTCTCCTGCTGCATTGACCTTGGATCCCTCAGCTAGCAGAAGGGTATTGTTCAATCAAAAGGTATTCTCCTTTAGCTGGCTAGACCATTGTTTTCTGGTTGTACAGTAACCAATGGCTTGGTATCCTACATCTCAAAGCTAGCTTTCATTTCTACTTTGCTTATAGGTTTCATATTTTCAGAATCTTTTGCCAAGCAATCATATTTATGAGGTTTCCCCATTTCATCTTCCCCAACAAAAGGTGATACAACAATGATAACGTTAATTACTAATTCTGATTTTCCAAAACCAGGCTTTGCTTGGCAAAATGAATAACGGTTCCCTTCCTTTCCCACAGTGCGGTGGGATATTTAGGGAGGTCAGGGAGAAAAGCAGGGGAGTGTTTTCGTGTTCCCAGTTGAAGGCACCTGCAGTTGACTCTGACAGTAGACTTGCTTCTTTCTGTGTAGTTTGTCTTTTGGGTACAAGTGGCAGATGAGATGCTAACATAAAGATATCACACGCCTTTGAATTTTGCTTATTTTTGAGTCTTTTTTATAAGAAATATTTACTAGGGAGTATTCCCAAAGTCAGTAAAGATGAGGCCATGTTGTTTTGGCAGGGGTGAGACTAGAGCCATGAGGATATGAGCCATGGTGTGCTGCTTGTCCTCAGGGCCCCCTGATAGTCCATGGTCCATTCTAGTGGCAACTACTAACAATCACAAGTCAAAAGGATTGATTGGACTGTAAATTCTGCCTTTATTCCTGAAGTGCTAAAATAACTCACTTAGGTTTTGTTTTCTAGACCATGCACACAATTCTTTATCTTGGTTAGAGAGGAAATCATGTTACACAGTAGCAATACCTGTCACCACACCTGGACGCAGGAGTGTGCTTGGTGAAAAATAACCATCTCTTAGATATGAAATCACAGCTGTATTTTCTCAAACAGCACACAATAGTTCATGTATTCTGTCCTTGTAAAATGTCATGAGAAGATCACAGTTTTTTTAAAAAGGTGAGTTATTAAAAATAAATATGACTTGAAAAACAACGATATGGTTACTCCTGTATTTTTTAGGTTTCATAGTAGCTTTTTTATTTGTCATCTATTAGTTTGATAAACCATCTTGAATGATTTCTATCACTTGAATGGAAAAAAATTCAAAACTCTGTAGTCTAATATTCAAGATTCTGTACTCTAAAGAACTACAAAATCACATAATTATTTATATTTATCAACATGAAAGTTTAAACCTCTCTTTCTGTGAACACTTCTGACAAAGAGTACTGTTCTGGTGTTTGCAAAGACAGACAAAATTTTGGATGTAACGATGGTCTATTTTACATATAAAATTTATCCTGTGTTTTAAAAATAATCCTTGAATAAAAAGTATGTTGCTCTCAAGACCTACTTACATTTCAGGGCAGCCATATCTTCATTTTCTTGTTCAGTGTTCTTATTTTTTGTATTTCTGTGTGACACTAACCTTGTAGAAACTTACTACCTACATCTGCTAAAGTGTTTCATATAGGTTCACTCTTATAACAAGCAGTATTTTGTACATTTGAAATATTGTGCTTTGAACTAGAATAAATGCTCCTTGCTGTGCAAGCAGCACCATCATTATGAGGTGATAAAACACTTCCTTTATCTCCTTTATTTACATCAGAAGTAGAATTAACAGCAGTAATAGCAGCAGGCCTACTCAGAATACAGGGAATTTGATTGAATTTTCTTGTAGAAAATGAGTGTATAGCTGAGTTTAGCTATCTGATACTGACTCACTCACTTACTCATGCTTCTGGACTTTTCGTCACTTCTGAGATGGGTTTATCTAATTTTAAATTGGCCTGAACTGTTCGATCAGAAAAAAAAACCCAGAAATTTTCAAGTAAAACTGTTCCAGCAAACACTTTATATTGTAGAATTCAACAAGAAATGAAAGAAGTTTGGAACTGCTACTCTACTCTTTTCCTTGAAGCCCCAAATGTAGAAAGCAGAAGCAGAAATATCTTCCATTTAATTAGTATATAGAAAGCATGTGAACTGCATATATGTTGCATTGACTTAATCTTTTTGATCACAGACTGCTGCTGACTGAAGGGGACTTACAAGAATGGTGGACTCAAACTCTCATTGGAGGGGGTGAATGCTGCAGCCACAAGTATTACCTTGGGAGGTTCAGGATGCAAATTAGGAAAAAAGTCTTCACTATATTTCTACTTTGGAAAAGTTCCTGGAGAGAGGCAGGAAGTCTTCCTCCATTCCTCGGGTTTTCAAGACTGCGTCGCAGAAAGCCATGAACCAGTCTGGTTCTCTCAATAGTCCTGCTCCATGCAGGAGAAGCAGATGAACTTTTGCTTGATTATTGTTCAAACTAGGTCATGTACAGAGATAAATTCCAACTAGTGTTTCTATGATTTTACAAAATAGCTGCAATTCCATAGCACAACATGCAATATGTATAGGATTTGTTTCAACTTATGAAATTCTCACTCTAATCTTTCAAGCTCAGTTCACTCAAAGGCAGATTTTGGAATTTAAAAAAAACAAACAACAAAAAACCAAAAACCAAACACAATTGGTATGGATAAAACAGTCACATCTTTGTTCTGGATTATTGTGTTATCTAACCATGTTTAAAATCAATTTTAGCAGACAAGTTAGCAAACATTTTAGATATTTCAGAGGGGATAAGTTATTGTACTGAGGAGATAATGGTTTGATAACAATTTTCACCTAGTTTTAGACTTACAGGAATTACACTTTCATGTCTAACAGAGCCAGAGACATATGTTGATCAATTATCAAGAAAGAAAATAGTGCTTTGTGAGGGTGTGCTCGTTTTCCAGATAGCTGTCTAAGCCAGAGAACATGAATCACCTTCTGAAAATGCTGTTTTATCTGCATTAGGGAGTTTCCAAAATGACTCAGACACAAAGATTTTAAATGCCTAAACTAGGGCATATAAATACAGGGCTTGAAACTGTATGACTGAAAATATTTTCATTTTAGACAAAAAAGAGTGAAAGGAAATCAAGTAAGCTTACAGTTTACCATTCTAATTCAAACCTTCCTAACCTCAATATTATGTTTTGGGGTATCTCGTGCCAGTACATTACCTTTAAACTTTTAAAGAAAGAGGCTTTAAATTATTACTGTGTTTGGAGGTAAAAACACTTCAAATAATTTCAGCTGCTTTGATCATATTTTTATTTTCCTTATGACATATATAAAAGAAAGTCTGAAAAAAAAGGGAAACTTAATAGCTTAAACTGTCATTATACTATGTAAGCACATATTGTACAATAATAGTAACAGTGAAAAAGAGTAATGCTGACAACAACTCTGTTTTGTGACAAAGCATCTTGCATGGTCCTTTAGAAAAATCCAAGTTAAACTTTTTCTTGATCAATTATTCAACAGATTTCATGAAAGGAAAAAAGTCCTTATGTATTCTTATTCAACTGTAATGTAAGGTACCTTCATCTTCATAGCTGTCTTTTGGTGACTTGGTCAGAGGCATAGCAATGCATTCTGATTTTGACTGATGTCAACACAAACAGTTTAGTCTTCACATTTTCATTGTTACACCCGTCAGACCTCTGAGATAAAAAGGATGGCATGATAATATCTAGCTGAAGAATACATCATGAAGGCAATGTTGAGTTAGAAGAAAAACAATAAATATTTGATCTTCATAAAGACAACAACTTGACAGGTCAAGAAAAATTGTGAAAACAAGAGTTACCCAGCCATTTATACTGTGCTCTAATAAATCCATTCACTGCACTGGAATCAATCACTCTCTTTAAATCATTGACCTGCATCCTAATAGTCAAGTGATGCACATCTATTATACAACTATAGAATAGTCAGTCTTGGTCTAGATATTTTTACCTGGTAACTGAGAAACTATTTTAAATAGTATTTGCTGATTCCTGTGTCATTAAAGTTAATTTTCTCATGGTAGTGAGGGCATAACTGAAGCTGAAATAAATTTTGAAATATTCTCGCATGGTCCGTATTGAAATTAGTCGTTAACATTCTATAGGATCCAGCTGTACTTACCACTTTATGTATATTTTACCAGTCTATTGGAAATTTTCAGGGTTTTTTTATAATTATAAATCTAAACCTGAAGTGAGGAATATAAGTTTTCAGAATGTAAGTACAGGCTTTGTACCCATTAATAAAATTTTATTGCAGATCTCAGTGTATTGTACTGGCATATCTCATATGTGTTAGATAGGCATTTGGCATATATATGCAAGTGCTGCAAAGTAGGCAGCTGACAGAGCAAAAGCACCAGAAGGCAGCAGTTTGTTCTGATGTGCTGTATCTTAGCCATCTGGGGAGCGAGGTGCTACTAACAGAAGAAATACAACTAAGGCTATTTAAAGAATCTCACAGCAACTACTGTAAAAGTATAAACTTGAAAGGCACAGCTATTACTGTTTATTGATTGCTCACAGAATGATTTACTCACAGTGTTTCTGAATTGAATTTCTGATTAATAAATTCCTTCATCACATTTGCTAAACATTTTCTTACTTCTTTTTAAAGAGTTTTAAAGAGTAAAGGCTCTCACAGCCTTGGCATTTGGGTCCATCATCATATATTTGGGTAAAATGAATTTAATATTACATGACTTATATGACATTGTTGTTATGGAAAATATGTATATTATGGAATTAATCTTAATTAGCATTATTGCTGTATGCAGAATCCTGATAGGGTGAGCAGCTCATTCTAACAGGGACAGTAGGGGATGCTCATAAGCAAAAGATAAATCCCAGTGGAGTTACATTGCCATAGAAAAAAGTAGCAGCTAGAACTTTTTTTACCAATTCATTCAGAAACATAACAGACATTTTTGGTGACAAAAAAAGAAGTAAAAAGAGCAGGAGGATAAAAATACACTTAATATGTCTGATCTTGTAATAAAGGCTTCTATTGAAGTCTACAGTGTTTTTCATATGGGGTCATCACCTCAGAACAGCCCATTAAACTCTTCTGAGATGCAGAGTGGGATAAAATAAAATGAAAACTAGTCAAAAGACTAAGAACTTAAAAAAAGTGGCAACTGGATATGGTACTCTTTAGAAAGGGAATAATGCACAGAACAAAACAGGCCTAGTAGCTTTTTTGAGATGTGAAATAACCTGTGAGTCTAAAAGACGGGACAGGCAGGGCACAAGAAAGTAAATTTCACTAAAAAACCCCCACACCCTTTTATTTTACAAGGAGGAGACCTGTTTCTAAACATTCTCTCATGAAAATAAAAAAAAAAATGAGCTGCAAGGAAGATTCCCCATGGCTTCATGAACTAAAACTAGCTTATGCCCCATGGCAAAAATCAAGAACAGTGACAAAGGACAACACCTTCCTAAATAAAGAAAGCAAGTTTAATGTCTCTTTACTTCATCAGTTTAATCATACAAACACACTATTCAACAGGAATATTATTTTTTTCTTGTTCTCTGTCCTACTCAAATAAAAAGTTGACATATGTCTTGTTTGCTGGCCTTGTTAATATATATTTATCTGCTTTTGTTATAAGACATGGCTAAATACACAGATGAGAAAGGTTAGTGCACAGAAAGGTTAGTGCAAGTGTGAGAATTTTTTCTTTCTGCCTTGCAGCTAGCATGAAGATTTCCTCTAAAGATCTTATTTAGCCTTTAAGGTTGTCGCTGTGGAGTTGCAATCTATTTTTAGTGATTCTAACACATACTCTAAATTTAAAAATGGCAAGGATTTAATTCAAAAATGCCTAGAGATGGTTACTTGGAAGTATTATTTTTGCCTTATCTTACTACTTAGTATTATTTTAGCAAACAGCAGGTGCAAACAGGAAGGAAAATAGATGTGTTTTAATGGCCTGTCTGGCTGACTGACTGGTAAATGCTGTTGAAACGGGCTGTGTTATCTTCCTGAGTGAATTGAGCAAATGCAAACTGTCAAGTCAGTTAACATTTTCTGTTCCCACAGCTCTGACTTCCAGCCATGACAAACACTCTCAGCTGTGTTGCCTGAGCTTTACCTTCACCTTTCCAATGAATAAGAGTTACATATATTATTGCTCAGCCACTATGCTGTGTCCCTGGAATGTGAGAGAAGTGCTGTTGATGGCACAATAACCCTTGTATCTCTGTGATAGCATGTAAATCTCAACTTTAATTAACCTCCTAACTAAAATTGGAAGTTGCTGCACAGTGAAAGACACTGCGAAGAACCTGTGAATCTCCTGTTGCATTCAGCACAGGAGTGTCTTGTTAAATTGGCAACTCAGTGCTCTCAGAAAAAGGCCTTGCTTTAGAGCAAGGTTGGACACCAGCTATTTCTTCTTTAGAATTAGCTTCACTTGTCCCTGAAGGGAGAGTTTAAGTTCCAGAGTGTTCAAAGTTACTGTACTATGTCAGTATAGAGCTCCAAGAAGAACATGAAATCAGAAGTTTAATCATCTGTATTTGAAAATATATTTGGTTAGAAATATCTATGTCCTGAAAACATACACGAAAAAGAGTCAAATCAGAATGTAGAGAAAATTTTATTATGTTTTATATTTACATTAGTACTTTTGTTACTGTTTTATGTCAATCAACTTTAATACTAAATAGACTATTTATCCTTTTCCAGAGAAGTAATTAAATTTTATCTAACATGTTTCCTTTATAGAGAGCAGCTTTGAAAGAGTTCCCTTGATGAAACTAATAATCAACCTACAATGAAAGCCAAGATTCATCGTTTTTAAAGAAAGCTTGAACAATAAATAGAGAAAAATAATAGAATATAGATGTCACAGTTAAAGGATTATCTCTTTAATTAGGAAGACTTAGCACTGTTAGATAATGATTGGCAAAGAGAAAGTGAACAAACCACATATTACTCAGAAGTAGCCTATAAATCTGTACAGCCAAGCTGTTTGGCTGATTAATTTCTTCCCCAGCACTCTGTGTAACACCAAATAACACATAGACTTCCTGCAAGCTACAAGCTTTCTTGGAAACTAGTTTTACTACTATTTCTTGGTTTTGATTTTATATTACTTCTCAGATATCCTTTAAAAATTGACTATAACCTGTGCACTCTAGTTAACACCAGAAAGGTGAGGTTAATTAAATTCAATCTTTTCCAGACAGTCAGTGTTGGAATACAGTTATGTCACCAAAAAACCCACCTTTTGTGTCTGAGGTTGTCTGTAAATTTGGCTCATTTCAGTATAGCTACATTGTGTCATTCATATGAATAAAATGGGCAATATCTTATGAGTATGTGTGACTAAACATACACTTTACAGTGCGTACTTGAACATTTCAGTAAAAGCAAATTTGCTGTGATCATCTATGTCATCCAAATGCTCAGTGAAAATAAACAAAAGAGTCTAAGAATAGTACTAAATCTAGTTTCACATTCATTTTGAATGCGTAGACTACATATCCTCTGTGCTTCAGAAATGAATCACATCAACACATACAAGAGCTGTTCGTATGGGCAGTGATTCCAGGTACAGCTGATGCGTAGCTCTATTGTGCTCCGTTGTTTTTGCATTTTAACACTTTTGCCTGTAATAATCTTGTTCAAATAATCTAAAAATGCACACCATTGTGGTTTAATAATTACCACTGACACATGGCCGACTTAGTCCTCCTCAGCTACTCTGGCACATTTTCTGTGTTAGACTTGCTGCTCTTTGGCAGTCATGGCTCAAGTGCACACTAACTGAATAAGTGTATGCTAATGTACAATTTAGATGTTGTAGCAGGACCAAATCTAGACATTTTTAAAAATCTCTAAAACACAATGATTTTTCATTGTGTTTTTCATTTCTTGTCATGTACTCTAGAGTCTTCAGCAGATGATGTCATATCTAGCTTTTTTTTTTTTTTTTTTTTTTTTTTTTTTTTTTGCTAAGGTCTTTTTTTTAAATTAAGTATCTCTCTAAAAGGTTTCTAATATGATGTGCATAGATAATAATGATGTGAAGTGGTAATAAAAAAGGAAACTGTTTCATTTTTGGGACAATATTGAGATTCCTAATGCTCCTCTGCATTGTTCTGGTGTAGATAAAAGAGACTTAAAAACTGATGATACATACCAATTTGCATATGAAGGACTTTATTGCCCTTTATGTGTAATTCTACGCTGCTCTTTTCCACAGTTCAAAAGGCTGATGAAAGGCTGCTCTTTTCCAGACCTGAACAGAAATATAGGTAGCAGATCTACAAGAGAAGGAGAATATCTTTGCTTGGGGTAGAGTGAACAAACTTCATCATTTCTGGTAGACTAAATAAACTCTTTAGAAGAAATTATTCATTATACATTTTAAAGTTCTATAGTTAATATATGTGAATAAATAGAGCCTCACACCCCCACTCTAAAACAAAATAAGCTTGAAAAACAACCTGCTCTAGTGAAATAAAAAATTAGGTCAATGTAGTTTCGTGATCAAAGGGCAAAACTGCAAACATACTTTATTGTATGATTTTACATTTAAGTACAATAGCAGCAGAATGCAGACACTGTGAAGGAGAAGGCACATCTGTTTTGGGTGCTGGGTCTGTGGGTATTGTTAGGTAGCGGAGTCATTCTGAAAGACTGTATACATCCGACTGTACTGTACATAATTTATTTATTGCTAACTTTGGAGATAACACTCCTAGTAGCTGAACAACCTTGTACCTTAAGTCTCATAAAGGAGATATTTACAGAGGCCACTAAATTTAAAAGTACAGCATAGTCAGTACGCAGTGGGTGATGATCACAGAGGGGAAGCCTGAAGAGGATGGGTCATTTATACACTTTTGGCACCATTAATTTTAATTTGAAACTTGGCTTTGAAGGCAAATTGAAACGAGCACATAGGACTTTGCAAAAAGTTCCCTTGAAGTCTGAGCCTACCCAGAACAATGATCAGGGCTCAGATGCTGAATATTAAACAACTTGGAGATTGGAGTTGATATGAGCCCCTGTCATTCATCTGTATCCTGGTCTGCCCCTTTCATTAGGTGCTTGGGAACACGATGACATGGCACTTTAGGAGAAATGAAAGACATTGTATGCCATATGAGTGGGAAACTCTGGGGCCAGAAGTGTCACCACTCTTATTTAGAAGCACTCCATTAGAGTATTTGAGTGTATTAGTGTGTGAATTCAATTACTGGACTTTATGGGTGTAGTCCCTAAAGCTGATAAAGCAATGCCTACTTGTTCCTGACCAGTTGCTTCCTGCCTTCAACACCTACTTGTTGCACACTGCTTACATGGATAGGAACAAAGTGTTTTTAGGAACAAGGGAGTAGGACAGGAAGAACAATGTAGAACAGCACCTAGATTGAAGAGAATGAAATGTCCAGTTAATAGCTGCTAAGGTTTCACATTTGTCAATTTTGACCTTTCCCGGCCAATGCACCAATTATGAGATGGTTTCAGTGTTTGCTATTTTTAGATATGACTAGAAGAACACAAAAAGCAAACAGGCTTACCTTAAAATTACAAAGCTAGTTTATTCACACACACTAAAAGAATGAAAATAAGAAAAGAAAAAAAAAGTAACTTTCAAAACAGCCTTCTGTCCCCTCACAAGTGTTCACTTTCCCACACACAATCTAAAAAGACAAAACTTGTATTTTCAATCAGTTTTACCATTTAAAAATAATCTTTCATCAATTCCTTCAGGAAAGGAGTGTCTTCTAGAATTTCCATAGAGAATTCCCACTGACAACATAGAACAGTTCTCTTGTGAGTTTTAACTTTCACAAAGGCAGCCGCCCAGGAACCCGCCTTGTGAAGTCCTTCCCGATAGCAGTTTTTCCCAACACTACACATGGACCCTATCTGCTGATTAGGGGTACTGTTTAGGGATGCCTCCTCTAGTATGAAACAAAGATTCTCTTCTTCTATTTTCAAAATCATCTTCATCTTAAAAACTAAAAATCTCCGTTTCTTTACGAGCAAAGAGCTTCATATCACTTTTAGCTAGAACCTTACATCCTCCCCAAACAGCATTCATGTGTTACAGGAAAAATAGTCCATTCTCCATAGTTTACTAGAGATATCCAGCCAAATTATGCCACTCCTCGTCCTTTGTCACAAATACTCTTTTCATTCTCTCTTCACTGGCTTCAGTTTCATGCTGTGTTTCTTTAGATTCAATCACTTTGTCTATCCTCACTCCTGGAAGGGCTGGTGCTCTGGGAGTTCTATCTGCTGGCAGGAAAGAGTTAAACATGCTCAGACTGATGGATGCCTTTCCCCTGCCACCCTCGGTCTCATCTGGGGTGGCTCAACTTGGGGGTGCTCCCAGGGGCCCAGGAAGCTGGGAGAGAACATCTCCTCCCAGCCCTGGCTGGGGAGCAGGCAGCTGCCGGGGCTTTTCCTCCCCTCTGCCCCACTGGCAGCCGGGGGAAAAGGGGCTCAGCCGGTCAGGCCGCTCCCCTGAGGGGCAGCGGCTCCTGGAGGCCCGGCTAGGCCCGCCTCGGCTGCCGAACGATGTTGCCTGGGGCTCACTGAGAGAAGAAGAAAGAGGCTCCAACACAGTCTCAGCCTGATATGGTGATATTTTATCCCCGTCCCTCCACCCTCCCGGCCCCACTGCTAGCTCAGATTCTGGAGGGCTTTGGGCTAGGATCACATCAGGAAAGGGGAAGAGACCCAAAGAGGCTCCTTACCTAGGATTGTTCCAAGGCTTTATTCTTGATGGGATTCCAGGGGCAAGAAAGAGCCAAGGAGGTAGAAGAGCACGAGGCAAAGAGAACGAACCAGGAAGAACAGGGGTTTATGTAGACCCTCTGTCCCAGGATAGATAACTGGCACTGGGCCAATTGGTCAGAGATAGCAGGGGAAGGTAGGGTCACATCACACAGTTACAGCTTTGGGGCTCCCTCTGGGGTAAAACCCTCCCCAGAGGGATACAACAATATGGGTATTACCAAAAGTTGCATTCGGTTTTTTCAGTGGTCAAACCACATGCCAATAGCCAAGAACTGGCCCCTGATAAGCCTCTGTCCTTTCTAAAGAAATTTAAACGTCCTAAAAATGACCTTTATGGAAAATATGGAAAATATTCCATATTTTTTTTCAACTAAAAACCAAACTGTGTTAACCCATAACGTGGACAGTAAAGATCAAAGAATTTATTCAGTCCCCTAATAATCCATGTGGATAGTTTTGTGTATCTAGATATTACCGGATGCATTGCCTCAAATGTTAACATTTGACACTAAGGTAATTTATATACTAGCACTTTTATAACAAGAAGTTAGACTTCTAGCAATTAATTTTCCTGCCCTGTGAAAGAGGGAAGATGTATCTTGACAGTTTTGACTGATGAGTCAAATAACTGTAATGAATCAAAGTATATTTCTAGCTGCCACATGTAATGTGCTAACTATAATGTTACTGAACAAAGATATTTTGGTAAAATACCAGCAAAAGAAGGAACTGGAGGCACTCTTTTTACCTCTTTGGGCTCATCATCACTGTCCTGGTTTCAGCTAAGATAGAGTTAATTTCTTCTCAGTAATTGTTGCAATGCTG
The DNA here is from genome assembly GCA_016584745.2 of Phylloscopus trochilus trochilus. NCBI lineage: Eukaryota > Metazoa > Chordata > Aves > Passeriformes > Phylloscopidae > Phylloscopus > Phylloscopus trochilus. The sequence continues at coordinate 24,762,388 of WQNJ02000016.1, read as the reverse complement.
TGTTTTGGATTATGAATGAGAGTGGTGTTGACAACATTTGCTAAGTGTTTATCTTAAATCAAGGACTTTATTTTTCTCTTCTTGTGCTGTACCAGTGAGGCAGTATGCAAAAAAAACAAACTGGGAGGGAACACAGCTGGGACAGATGACCTGAACTGACCAAAGGGATATTCCACACCACTAAATGTCGTGTCCAGTATATAAACTAGGGGGAGTTACCCAGAAGGAGAGCCAATCTGGTTTTGGGAAGGGGGGTCTGGCATTACTCAGCAGGTGGTGAAAACTTGTGTTGTGCATCACTTGTTTTTTACCTTTTGATTATCATTATTATTATTTACAATTATTACTGTATTTTAATTTAATTTCAATTATTAAACTGTTCCTATCTCAACATGAACATTTTATTTTGATTCTTCTCCTCATGCCACTGGGGAATGCATCTAAATGTGTCTTCTAGGAGATCTTTGGCTTCTCTGTCTCACTGCAGCACATTTTTCCTGTGTCAGTCTATGAGTGTATCAGGACAGACAGCCGTTTTCCAGTGTGTGGAATCACAGCTTGGGAAAAGGCTCTGCCATAGAGTGGTGAAAAGCCACTACACAGATGATTGGTTGCTGTTTTTCTGTTGCTGTTTGTTACTGTGGATTATACTTCAGCTCTGAATTTCTCTTTGCTCTTAATGTGCAGAATCAGACAATCAGTGTTGAAATGCAGTTATTTTTTTTAATTTTCAAAAGACTAGATCAAAATAACTGATGATCCTAGCCCTTTTTCATTTATCATGTCTGTTCATAATATTTTTTATTTTCTGAGAAAATGTGTAACACACATAAAATGATTTTTGAAATAAAAAGCTTTTCTCAGTTCATATCTTGCATAGATTTTATACACTCTCCAACACTAAAGTAGCTGTTGATTATTGCCCTGCACAATTGCAACAGCCTCATTAGTTTCACTATGTAGCTTACAGCAGTTTCATGCCAAATTAAAAGTACAGGTCAAAGGACTAATGTGAGATCAGCTTGTAGAAATTTGAAGCTCCCCTGCATCCAGCAATTTATAAACATTACAAAGCTACTTCATACAATATCCAAAAGCAAAAATTCACAATGGATATAATTAGGAGTGTTGTTCTGTCTCAGCAATCAGGCTACGGCTGGTATGTACATTATTATGGAAATGAGAAAGTTGTGGTTTATTATTTGCATGCTATTTAAATACTGAATGCTCATCTAGGGTTACCATGGTCATGGGAAATGTTAAACAATTGAAACAACTAATACTTTTAAAAATATTACTGGACAATGAGCCCGTTTTGAAGATGCTGAAAACAAGGAGTTCTTTTCATTATGTGGACTACATTATTGGCCAGTGTCTAGTTTTGGGTAGGATAATACAAACAGGTACTCTCACTGTGGTCATATTTTGATGAAATAAGATCAGTCCTTCCTATACCCAGAACAGGTCAAGTGCGGCATCAAGTGCTGATGAGTGTCCCTTTGGAGAACAAAGAGGGTAATGAGGAATGGAGAGGTTCTTGTCCAAGCAAGTTGAAAGATCTTGGCCTGTTTAGTCTAGTGAAGGCTTCCAGAGGACATTATTCTTCTTTAGATGTAAAAAAATTATAAATCAAGTAGGTGGCCACTTGTGATTCCTGCTGAGGTCTCCTTTCACAAGTCATGCCAGGGGAGGTGGAGGGAGAAGGCATGAGCAGAAGTGATAAGCCCAATTTCCTCTCTCCTTTGCATGACAGCATTCCCTGCATGTCAGCACCACAAATTCTTCCTGGCTTGTAAACCTGGTACATGGAATTAGGGAGACGAGAAGCAGCTTCCTGGAGAAAGAAAAGCTGAAGCACCCAACGTCTTTTCTGATAAATGATCACCTGGGTAAATACCAAGGAAGCAGGAAATCTGCTCATGAAAAAGAAAAATATTATCTGGAAAATGTATGAGAATGGATGAGAAATAGAATAAGGTTGCTAGTAAGCTGAGAAATAAGTTTTCTAAACATTTTATTGTTAATAGAGTCTTATGTTGAACTGGTTTAAGGAGGGTACTCAAGGAAGTTATGAAAATGATTAAAAGACTTGACTAAGTGCAATTGGTTTAAATTGCCCCACTCATCTTTCCAAGGTGTCATCTTGTTTCTAAATACATGTTCCTTTGATAACTGAAAATTTTCAGTTTTCAAAATTATACATTAATTAATGTAACTGCACAAGATTTTTTTGCATAGATCTTTACAGATTTCTTTTCAGATTTATAAGTCTTTGTCCTCTTTTGTCCAAGTCTCCTTTCCTCTCTCATTTGTATGAAGACTTTTCTCTAGCGTGCACATACCTGCCATCAAAAGGCTTAAAAGAAGCTGCTTTCCCAGTGACTGCCTACTACTGAAAAACTCTCTACAGATCTGAGAGGCTTAAGGACATTGAAATTATTAAATAATTGAAATGAACTTATTTTATAATTAATAAAATGGCTTTTTTTTCTGTTTGCAGACAATAACAGGTTTTTAAGAGATTCACAAGACCTCTGTATGGTTGAATGTCTCAGAATGCATTCCCTTCCTGTGATTTTGATGCACTTAAATGATTTTTTTACCATTTGAAATCCACATATAAATAATCTGCTTCACCAAACAACTAAAATGGGAGAACACAAAGGAGTAATTTAGATTTTAATTTGGTCAGATATATGCAGACAATACACCTGCCTTACCATCAAAGAGCATTAATAGAAACAAAGGCAAATTTGCATCAACCTCATGATGAATAAATTGTAAACAATAGTTGCAAAGTATTTAATTAGCAGTTCATAATAAAAGGTTTTAATGGACTACATTTCTGAAGCTATGTGAAATAGAAAGTACTTACCAGAGGTAATAACTAGTTTAATTTCCTTCCATAAGTATAGCAGCCATTCTTTGCAAATTATTGTGCTTAGGAGCTGTGAAGTGAGACGATTGAGAGGAAGTCTCGCTTCAGTTTGGAAAGCACGTATATGAAAATGTAATTCTGTCCCAGTGTGACCCCAAATCACTGAGATTGACAAGGATTCCTCATTCACTTTGGTTGTATTGGTGCTCTCCAATAATATATGTACTGTTTAAATATACTAAAGATATAGCACAGTCTTAAAGAAGTGGTAATAATGCTCATCACCATCACTGTAAAATAGTAAAGTACTGAGATAAAGCAGTATAAGAGTCCATTAAAAAATCTAAGCATCCAACATTTCAGTAATGTTATCATATTCATACACATAATCAGTCCTCTTCTACAGCAATGCAGGACGAGTTTCCACAGTATTGTAAGACAGAAACATATAAGTTTTCTTTGCTGGAGTGTATGATTCCACACGTGTCAAGAACTTTACCGGAGCTGCACAATTTTACTCAAGGCCATTTTTCATAGAATCATTAAGGTTGGAAAGGACTTCTAACATTATCAAGTCCAACCATTATTCCAACACTGCCAAGTCCACCACTAAACTATGCCTTAAGTGTGTCCGAAGTGCCCTATCTGCATGCTATCTGAAAACTTCCAGGGATTGTTACTCTACCACTTCCCTTGGCAGCCTGTTCCAATGCTTGACCATCCTCTCAGTGAAGAAATTTCACTTCATGCCTAATCTAAACCTCCCCTGGCACAGCTTGAGGCCATTTCTTCCTATCCTGTCACTTGTTACCTGAGAGAAGAGGTTGACCTCCACCTGGTTACAGCCACCTTTCAGGTAATTGCAAAGAGCATAAAGGTTTCCCCTAAACCTCCTTTTCTCCAGGCTAAGCAAACCCAGCTCCCTCAGCCACTCCTCAACAGACTCCTGCTCCAACCCCTCCACCAGCTTCATTGCCCTTCTATGGATATGCTCCAACACCTCAGTATCCCTCTTGTAGAGAGAGGCCCAAAACTGAGCTCAGGATTTGAGGTGCAGCCTCACTGGTGCTGAAAACAGGAGGACGACCACTACTCCAGTCCTGCTGGCCAGGCTGTTTCTGATAAACAACACCCATCTGGCTTTAATATTATAAGTAAAAAAGTAAATTAAAAGAAAAATACATTGTAAAAGGCCTCTTGTTAAGAAGTATAGGATTATCAAGATATTTATAGTGTAATGAGAAGGGCAAATAGCACCTGGGAACAGATATGTGAGGTTTTGCTCTAGACTACATGAAATATCAGAGTAAAGGATTTAACAGCTTTGATGATTTGCTTCTATGTTCCAGGAAAATGATAGTTGTAATCAAAAGGATACAAGAACCTTCACTGGCAGACTTCAGGCAAAAATGCCAATTTGAGGTAATATTAGAAAATCAAAAAGTCTGTCGGGTGCTGAGAGAATTGGGAAGTCCTTAATAGAAGGGGTAAGACTGAAGGAAGAAACCCTGGAGGTACATTTACGCTAAGTCATGCTGCCATGTGCTTAAAATGCCCACCACATCTCTCCTGTTTTGTTCTGCCCTCGGGACCTCCTCTTTCTGGGCAAGGGTGCAAGGTACAGATATCAATTTCTGTGACTGCAGGTTAGAATTGCCTAAATCAGGACTTCTCTCATTTTTAATAATGCCCAAAGAAACAGAAACCCTGAGATACCATGGTAAGGAATTCAATATAAGGACATAGATAAGAGAAAGCTTCAGGAAATAATATGTTAATGTGAAGATGAACTAAAAATAGCCCATAGACCTCTAAACATCCTTCACTCATCACACTTTTCCATATCTCATTCAGCTGAGTGCTAGAATATTTCTTCCACTGTAAATGATTTGAAAAGCTGAGCTGGGAAATTTGTTGTTGATAAGCAGCTTGAATATTCAGAAGCAAGAGGCCAGAGAGAACTGAAACTTCATGTTCAACAGAACAGACTAGTTGTGATGCAGCAGAAGGGCTAGCACTAGTGAGAGCTATCTTCACAATGAATTTCTTTCTAATTCCTTTAGTGCTATTAATGAACTGTTCACCAGTCCTGAGAATAGAATATTCCATTCCATCAGAGTATTAAAAAATTATGCAAATGAGATATGTAGACTTAATTAGAGTGTAGGAATTGCATGGTTCAAGGAAAAGTTCACTTATATATCAGTAATTACACAACAGCCCTTTTTCCTAACAGGCTAAACCAACTCCATTTCATCATAATAAGTATTATAATTAAAACATCTTTTCAAACTAATAACACATGAAAAAATATAATAAAAAATGTAAAGTCCAAACATCTACAGGATTTGTTTAAAGACCTGGGAAGCATGCAAAATAGGAAGAGAATTATTTTGATGCAGATAGTATAGTAGCCTATTATTTTTGGCTACAAAATGTTGATGGCAAGTCCGTAATATAAAATATCGAAGTTGCAAAGGTCCTGTCACAGGACTACACCCTGAAGATATCCCACTTTTTTTTTTTTTTCTTTCAAAGCTGCTACTGTTGACTAGTACACCATTACTGATAAGCTAAAAGGTGTTTTGTTGAATAGGTTTTTTTTCAGAGAGAATGCCTTCTGATAAAAAAAAATTAAGAAAAGACATTGTAAGAAAATGCTTATAAAGGTCCTTTTCTTCATGCTGGTACATGCTGCAGAAGAAAACTGAGAAAGTAGTTAAAAGTCCAAGATATATATGTTACCAGGCCTTTGGGAGATTTTTTTTTGGTTTTGTTTGTTTGGTTGTTCTGTTTTATTTTCAATAAAACTTGTTCCAGGTTCCTTGGAGATTTTACTGCAAATCTAACAAGTTTAGATGGTCTGTATAACACAAAGAGAAAACCTTTAGGAGAACATGTCATTAGGTTCCAAGATAAAGCATGGTGCTAGTAACACTAAGGTTGTGGTTTCAATCCTTGTATGGGTAATTCACAGAAGAGTTGGATTCAACAATCCTTGTGGGTTCCTTCTAACTCAGAATATTCACTGATTCTGTAAATAATATGCCCAACACATCATCTTCTTGATACTTTACTACCTTTAACTGTGCTGAGCAATTACTGAAACTATAATTCTGCAATTATTCCAATGTCTAGGATTATGCATATGGTTTAAAAGTGGAAAATGGCCTATTTTCTTCCCCTAACACAAATTTAGCTGGGTTAATACTGAAGATATGTACAACTGAATTATATTGGCTATGAGGAGATGAAAGAAACTTGTAACCCAAACTACTTATGGACTGATGAGGCCAAAGAATTCTATACCTAATTTAGGTATTTTTTTTTCTCTAAGCTTATAATGTGAAATGAATCTTAATATATATTGCAGTCTTTTCCATTTTATTCCTCTTTTAAACAAATTTATACTTCGATCTTCCAAGAAGCTGCTAGCTTTGTAATGGGACACATCCATCTGCTGTAGTTGTGTGCCATCACATCTTCACAGCACGTAAATAAGGAAACCTAATCCAGTTTTTCTTATAAAATTAGTGCTTTTTGGATTCTGTATGATGATAATTTCTCCTCCTAAAATGACAGTGAACTGGAGGATTAGGATAGCGGATTGACAGCATTTATTTCTGTAATTTATTTGTGCCATGAGTAATGTTTGAGACCATGCCATTTCCCTAACACTTCTGACATAAAAAGTCATCTTTGCTGCAAGAGTGTTATAAAATTTGGCATAATGGAGTTTTTTTCCAAGAACTATTAACTTCCCAGCTACCAGATTTGGAAGAAGGAGAAAAGAAGACTCTATTACACATTTTGCACAGAGCTTATTTATACCTCAGCTACCAAAGTATAGCTGCAAAGTACCATTTGGAATATTTTCGAAGAAAATGTTTCACAACAAATATAGGTAATTTCAATGGAAAATAAAAATACATGCAAATGTTTCTAAGAAATCTGTGTTTCTGTATACACTAATGTATCAATGCCCATTTAAAGAAGTGTTCATCCAGGGTCCTTCCTGAAAATTCAATGGAGATATATGAGTGGCTTTGAAGAATTTATCTATGCTTTTGTTAGAGCTCTCTGTACTTTTTATCTGTACATGTGAAAGTGTCAGGTGCAAGAAACTTAGACTGCTTCCTCAAAGTAAAGGAAAAAGTGCAGGAAAAAGTGGTCTATGGCATGTGATGTCATAGCTCTGTTTCTTAGATAGTAATTCTTGGTTACTACTCATGAACTTTTAATCCAATTTAGCCTATTCACATTAATGGAATTTCCTGTTATTTGACTGAATCCATTCCTTGAAGTTCATTGTTGTTTGCATATTTTTATATTTATGTAAATAAAGGGCCAAAGATCTTTTTGGACTAAGCATCTGAAGACCCAGGAGCTGTTGCCTAACACATATGATAGATCATCTGTTGACATGGTTTCTGTTCTTGAAGTAATGGCAAACCATTGTTCTCTGGACTCAGATTAATTTTGTCTCTATTTAGATCCTCTATTTAGACACATGGTCTGCAGGATAAATTTCTCAAGCAACTTGTTTCTCCCTATCTAATAGTTTCTGGTCATACATGAAATTAGGATGTCATAGTTTTCTTTCTCCTACCCTCCAGCTGTTTTGCTTATCATGTCAAGGCGATAGTTTCACATTTTAAATCTTGTAGCAACTCCTATGTATATTTGTGCTTAACACCTTCATCTCCATTTCTCACAAACCTACCTTAGTAAAATTAATCTTCATATTTTCTTCTATGAGAGGAGCATTTTCTGATGCCTCCTCAATTCAAGTGTTTTCATTCTCAACCCAAAATATTTCTTTGCTGGATTTGTCATCTTTGGCTTTTACCTTTCCATTTAATATTCCTGTATAACTCTTACTGCTACCGCACCTATTTGTCTCTGCCCTGCCTCGTTGTTAGAGCTTTCACCTGCCTCCGGCCAGCCCTGGCGACGGTCACAGGTGATCGGTACAGCCCAGTAGGCTGGCCGACCAAGCCGATCCGGTGAGCTCTTTTCAGCCCAGCCGCTAGGTGTGAGCTGTGACAATGGTGAGAATAAGAAGGAGGACTCTGTTGAGGGGTTGCCACTGGAGTTTATTGAGGGTTCCAGGGAAGCAACCTCACTCCAGGGAATCTGCCTCAGCAGAGCACAGACTGCCCTGGGTCAGTTACTTTTAACAGGGGGAGGAGTAAGGGGCGGTATCAGGGAAGGAACCAATGAGGAAAGACCAGGGAGTGGCTACCAGGATGAGAGACTCTTTCGAGAGCCAATCCCAGTAAGGGAGGACGTGTTGTATCCCTCTGGCATCCCCTCCCCGTGAAACCCTACCTGCCCCTTGACTCTGGGGAAGGGGAACACTTCAAGGACGGACTTCCTCGGATCCTGGCCTATCACTCGACACCTTCCTTGGAACTTTCAAGAACCAGGGAGATGCCTCGAGGAGATAGACAGGTCCTTTAGGGTAGGGGACAAATGACTGACATTTAACTGAACTTGGGTAAACAACCATGGTAAGAAACAACTGGGGTTTGAACGGGGGTAGATGGAATGAACCAAATAAACAGTACGAATAGACATTTAACAGAGAAAATTAAACACACCACTACATCTTACAAAGAAGTTTGAAATCACACATCTCTCACCTTTCCTCATCTTTATCCCCACTTCTGTCTTTTCTCAATATCTCCTTCCCACATTCTAATATTTTATCTTTAGCAGATGAATGTTAGAGATTAAAATTTCTTAATTAAAAGAATTTTTAAAGTCCCATTCTAAAGTGCATCCTTTAACTTTTAATGTTTTTATATGATTATTTGATTGTATCACATACATTTGCTGGTTTTTTATCTTGTTTCTTCACTCATGGTCATCAGTCTTCTCATACACAAACAGCATTGGCAACATATTTCTCAGATGTACCTTCCTAAATGGAGAGGGATTTTTTTCCTTGGGTATCAAAGCACACTTCACTATTCTCTTCAATTAGCCTAAAGCCTGGCATGAGGAAGGCATAATACTTCGTACTATTTTGTTTTCATGCTTTTTACTTGGGGATGTGCAGTTGTTTAGTAATCAGCTTAGTCATATGAAAGATGCTCCAAAAATCTTTTCAGGAAAAAAATCCATTAAAAAAAATTTAAAAAGGACATCCCTATGGCTGTCCTCTGGAGACAAATAGGAGGGTTGCCAACATCACTTCAGTTTAGAAACCATCTAACTGTCCCCAGATTATTACCTACCATTGTCACATCTGCACATTTAACCTCACTGTTCCCGGAAAGGGAATTGAATGCTTCATTCTGGAGGATATCTCTATCCACATGGATGACAAGGAAGTGTTCAGGAGCATTCAGCATGGATTCACTAAAGGCAAATCATGCTTAACCAACCTGTTTGCCTTCTATGATGTAGCAGCTACCAGGATGGAGGACAGGAGAGCAGTGGATATTGTCTACCTCGATTTCTTCAAGTTTTTCAACTCTGTCTCTTGCTACATCTTCATAGACAAGCTCAGGAATTGGGGACTGAATGAGTGGGTGATAAGGCTCATTGAGAAATGGTTGAATGGGAGATCCCAGAAGGTCTTTATTGATGGCACAGGGTCTAGCTGGAGACCTGTCACAAGTGATGTCCCCAAGGTTCAATACTGGGCTCAGTATTGTTTAACTTATTCATCAATGACTTGGATGAAGGGGCAGATGCCTCCTAGTAAGTTCCAAGTTGTCCATGAGCCAGCAGTGCCCTTGTGGCTAAGAAGGCCAATGGTATCCTGGGGTGCATTAGGAAGAGCTAGCTGTTTGAAGAAAGATCCTGACCCTCTACTTTACCCTGGTATGGCACATCTGGTGTGTTGTGTCCAATTCTGGACTCAATGCAAGAGAGACATGGAGCTCCTGGAGTGGATCCAGTGGAAGACAACAAAGGTGATGAGGGTACTGGATCATCTGCCTTGTGCAAGGAAAGAGTGAGAGAGATGGCCTGTTCAACCTCAAGAAGAGACAGATGAGAGACAACCTGATCAAAGTCTGAAGGAAGGTATCAAGAGGATGGAGCCAGGCTCTTCTTGGTGGAGCTGAGAAATAGGACAAGCTGATGCACAAGAAATTTCACCTGAATATGAGGACAAACTTTACTGTTTGGGTGACTGAACACTGGAACAGGTTGCCCAAACAGGCTGTGGAGTCTCCCTCCCTGGAGATATTCAAGAACTGTCTGGACACAATCCTATGCAATGTGCTCTAGGATGACCCTGCTAGAGGAGGAAGGTTGGACCGGATGACCTGCTGTGGCCCCTTTCTTTATACATTCTGTAATTTTGTGATTCAGTTTGTGTACATGTGTTTGTTTTCAGTGGGACAGAGTGAGAAAGCATATGTATGTACATGGATATGGGAGAAGTGATAAAGCAAGTAACAAACTCACTTTTCTTAAATATCACCTACTTCTTCTAGGTCTGTTTTCTGCTCTGGAAAGTGCCAGCAGCCACTCAGCTTAATGTCAAATTTCTACTTCTGTCCCACTCTTGTCAGTCACTGAGATGAAAAGAACTCTGTGGAAAGAAAAGCAGAATAAATCTGTGCAGGATATTTTGCATGCTGAGCAGCTGCTACTTAAAATACAGAGTAGAACTTCTTTTGGGAGAGTATCCAGTGATGGTTTTCCAGAAGCACAAGCAATATGTTTACTAATCTCTCCTGGCTAACACCAGTATGTTTTGTTTCCATAAGCCTGAAGGCCAGTAGTCCTGTGAGAACCTACAGTTGCAGAAATTCAAACATAATAATTTTGACTTCAAACGGCACAGTAATTCCTCAGCTTTTATACAGTTCCAGCTGCGCACTTCAGCTCTACAAGGAATACAAAAGTGACATCATCAGTACCTACATAATATTTTTAGCTTGTGCTAGAATCTAATACTGTTAAGGAGCTAAAATAAGAAGCAAAGTTCTAAATTCTTCAGAGTTGCAGTCATGAAGCAATTATGTATGCAGTGTCCCATTAACTTATGCTGTATTTCCATGGAATTCCAGAGGGCATTTGTATATCTGGCAGTTTTTTAACATCTACTGATTATAAAGACTACAAGCACCAGGAAAAACTTGAAATGCATTGATGACAGAATTTTTCATCTCCTTTTGTCTTTTTCTGGTAGGTTTTTTTTACAAGTGTCATTTGACTTGATTTGATTTAAACTACTGCATTTCTGTGAACACAAACACAAAATGCATTGATATGTATTGTTTATATTCATAAATTCACACACACACTTTCCACAATACAATAAGATATGACTATTATTTCTGAAATTGCACTGGGTGCCTGTGACAATGTAACAGTGGGGATTGTAGGTTCTAGCTATGAAATTTGTGTTGATTATTTTTGGCCTGTACTAACCTCCTCCTACATGCCTCCTCTTGAATTTTTATCCTAAACATCTTTTTTCTTTTTGTTTGTTTGACTTTGTTTTACTTCTTTGACTTTTTTTTACTTTTTTTCCTCACAGTCTAGTTGCATTTTCTTTTTCACTTTACATGAATCTACTTTTAATTTCCTTCCCTCTAGACAGATACAATGCAGTAGAGAGTCCATTATGATGACTAATTATCATGAGTGTTCATTAATATTTCTTGGCTCTATCAGTTTCTTTTTGGTATCATTTAGTATCAAGAAAGACAGAATTTTTTCTTGGACTCTTGTTGATTAAGAAAATCATGAAGAGGTTATGGAATATTTTGCTGTTGTAGTTATTTTACATACAGATCTTTCAGGTTGGATTTTTAGAGAGCTTCATCTTGTCTACATGTTATATAGGTAATCCAGGACTGTTGGAAAAGGCAGTGAGTTATAGTGAAATATGATGGTAGTAACCACCTAGTGTCCAGCTGTTCAATCAAATGTCCTACCAAAGAATGGAACACCTATTAAAAATGTTGTTTAACCTGGAAAGTATATGTCTGAAGCTATTGGACTGGGAAATGTGTTTGGAGGTCTCACTGGGTTGTCCTAAACACAGTATGTCATTTGACTTTCAGCCTAGAGTTTCAAATAGTTCATTAGTGCTGGGCATTAAATGAATGTAAAATCAGCGAAGAGTGGATTTTAATGATGTGAGACTATGAAAGTTGACTTTAGGTGGGGATCTTGTTCATTAACTAATCTGAATCTTAGGTCAGGGCTTGTGTGGACTTAAAGAATTCAGTTACATGTCTCAAAACACCATCCCCTTAAGATAAGCCACCACAAATGAACTTCAGGTAAGCACAAACAGCACAGCAGGAAGGATTTAACTCCAGACCTAACAGAGGTAAAGGTTTCGAATTAGCACACCAGAAAAATTGAACTCTGCAGACTGTGGGAAAGAAAACCACTGCTCACACCATGCCAGCCCAAGTTGTGGGAACTTTGGTGACCACCCTGTGAATATACAGGGCCTGGCCTGTATGAAAGTGGGAGCTCCAGAAGAACGACTCAGGGACTCCCACCCCAGAGAAGACCAGGGTAAGGAAGGACCAGCAGGGCACTGCAGGAATCCACACAGTGGTGACATCTTTTTGCTTAACCTCTCTTACTCACTCCTTCTCTTTCTCCCTCTCTACCCCCCATTCCTATTTCTTCCTATCTCTCTACCTCATATTTACTGTTAAATAAAATCTGTACTATTGATTTCGGTATGTGGTCTCATTTGCACCTTAATTCAGGCGGAGGCAGATATTATAATTGGTTCATGACAGGGCTGAACTCATGGTTTTCTGAAGATATATCAGTGGGAATAATTTTGAAAAGAAAAGCTGTTATATAATGCCCATGGAAGAGAAGTTAGAGCTAGATATCTTTAAGGTCCCTTCTAACCCTAGCTCTTCTATGATCCTATGATTCTATGAATATAACAATTTATATATTGAACAGCTTATCTGCTGTTCAACAGCTTATCTGTTGTAAAAATGTAATTTTTAGCTCTAACTTTTGTTTACTGTTTGAGCATTTTCATGTGTGTCCAAAGTAAACCATTCAACATCCTGAGTTACCTGGAGTTTATATTTCAAGGCTGTTATACTTCAGATGAGAACTAATGTTAAATCAATCAAAGGAGAAATAAAGTTTTAATGCAGAAATTTGCTAGATTCTGGAACCAGACTATGAACAGACTAGTTTAATTAAACTTTGTGGAAGATGATGAGATTCATTTGTAAAGGTGTCAAGAATGACAGAAATGACTAAGAGCTGAAATGCTAAGCGGGTTTATGCTTTTCAAGTCAATATATATAACTGGTTGTACTATTATGAATGTAGATTGAACTGCTGAATTGTATTGCATTATGTATTTCATTATGTATTGTATTATGTATGATTCTGTCAGAAAAGGATCTGATTTTTTCTCTTAATTATGTGTGTACCTGAATACATAAAAATGAACAAATAATTATGTTATCCATGTTACTTTATTAGCATTTGTCTTTCAGCAGTTCAAGGAACTTCATCAGTCATGATTTGCTTGCACTTAAGTGGCCTTCTTCAGCAGCACTGGTGTGGCTGATTGAATATATATTTTAAAATTTTTTAAATGCTTGTTTGCTCTGGGAGATAGCAACTGGATCTTGGTTTTAAAGTCAAGAAGCTGACTTTGTATAATTTGCAGGCTTAACAATGAATCTAATTTCATGTATGTTTATTTATTACAAACATATTTGCATTAAGTTCTGCTAAGTGAATTTAATCTATACTAAAGATACTACACTGTGAGTCCTGGATTGCAATACCTCATATACACACCAGGGCTGGCAGCAGTTCTTGTACCTCTTGTTATGAACCAATAATAATAGGTGCCTCCGTCTGAATTAAGGTGCAAATGAGGCCACATACCGAAATCAATAGTACAGATTTTATTTAACAGTAAATACGAGGTAGAGAGATAGGAAGAAATAGGAATGGGGGGTAGAGAGGGAGAAAGAGAAGGAGTGAGTAAGGGAGGTTAAGCAAAAAGATGTCACCACCGTGTGGATTCCTGCAGTGCCCTGCTGGTCCTTCCTTACCCTGGTCTTCTCTGGGGTGGGAGTCCCTGAGTCGTTCTTCTGGAGCTCCCACTTTCATACAGGCCAGGCCCTGTATATTCACAGGGTGGTCACCAAAGTTCCCACAACTTGGGCTGGCATGGTGTGAGCAGTGGTTTTCTTTCCCACAGTCTGCAGAGTTCAATTTTTCTGGTGTGCTAATTCGAAACCTTTACCTCTGTTAGGTCTGGAGTTAAATCCTTCCTGCTGTGCTGTTTGTGCTTACCTGAAGTTCATTTGTGGTGGCTTATCTTAAGGGGATGGTGTTTTGAGACATGTAACTGAATTCTTTGAGTCCACACAACATTATCCTGAATTTTAGTGCCGATTTGCAAAATTAACAGTTATGATTTATAGTAGAAGTGCTTAATGCAAAGATGCACACGAAAGAAACCTTAGGCACTGTGCAGAAGTTTTTAATTGATCCTACAAAGACCAAAACTGTGATATGCACTTTTGTGCCATCTGCTTCATCTCATCTATCTACTAACACCAAACATAAATACAAATGCAGCTTTATTTAATGCTCTATAACATGGTAGCTTGAGGGAATGCTTGGAATTTCTGCTGGAACTACAGTGGAGATGACATTAAAGGTAAAAATTCTTATGCTTGACACTGTACAATGAACTGAGCAGACAGCACACTCTATGACATGCTAAAATTATTGCTATTCTTATTATTATAAATTCCATGAGTAGCTATAATGATGGAAAGATTTTAAATAGAGGGTGGGGTGAGAATGTGGATAAGAAACATTATTTTCTTTCATTTCTCTGTAAGTATGTGCAAGGAAAGATAGTATGACTTACCAAAATACCTTGGCAAAGCTCTGAGGAAAGTCTCTATTTTCAGTAAAGTGTTTTAATAATAAGACTAGATTTTCACTCTGACCCTAGAGAGAAAACTCTCAATACTGCTTTGCTGATGCCCTAAATATTTCAGTCTCCCTGAACATTACATTTTTGGAATACACTCTAGAAACATATTTTTAAAAAGATGTGTTTTCTGAGGGTGATAAACACTTACATAATATAATATACAGCTAGAAAAGCATTCCAAAATAAGAAATGGAAAACATGAAGCAATGGAGCAATACAAACCACTGGAAACCAAGCAATGAGTTCTGCTTCCTTTTTATGAAAGCTGGCTTAGTGGTGAGTCATCAGTGAAGAGTATCTACAAACTGCACCCTGGCAATCAGATTAATGATGATTCTCCCAGTTACATTTAGTCATGAAGGAACAGGATTCTTCCCTGGTCTGTGGCTTGTGTAGTATAGTCATTTCAAACCCATTGAATGCAAATGAATTTTTCCAGTAGTATTCCTGTACGGTAGGTAAATGGCTTAGCAGAGATGTGAAGGACTATCCATGCTGAAAGGAAGGGTAATGAAACTCATATCCACGGTATCACTGAGCCCAGGGGAAAGCACAGCCCAGCATGCAGAAGAGGCTTTCATAGGTCCTGGACACAGCTATAGAGCGGAACTCCTGTAATGCCCACCAGACCAGCCCACAAACTGTCCTCCCCTGTGCCAGCTGTCTCTGCATGTAAGCAAACACCAGAGGAACTGGAGATCATCAGGGTGCAAGAGAAATTGAAATTGCATTTGATATTCAGGTTTCTGTGGGACTGGTTTTAAACCAAAAACGAATTTTAACCAAGTGTACAGGGATCTAGAACATAATGGCTTTCTACCAGCATGGTGAAAACCACACATTGACTAGAAGACATAGATGGGAGAACTGAAAACCCCCAACAGAACGGTTGCAATGTGAGTGCTCATTCAGACCATCCCAACAAATTACAGCTTTTCAGCCAGATATGCAAAACCTCATGGGCTGGTCAGCATGCTTGTGTGCTGGCATCGCCTCTCACAGTGCTGCAAGGCCAGGCACACTTGGAAGAGAATTGTTGCTGCAGTAGTTAGAGGCTGTGTGTAAGAGGGAACAACAAACACTGAAGAAGAGTGATGTGAAGTTACTGAGGATGCAGATTGCAGAACTCCTGAGTAGCATAGTGTGTAGGATGGAAATCCATAAGAAAACAGGCTTCATTAATCCCCTGTTCACTATACAAGATATTTTCTGTTTGACCAAACATCTCTCTAATCAATAAACATTTTGTTCTAATATCAACTGAACACAGAGGACTCATTTGGGTAAAGCTTACTCAGAAGCTGGTTTCTAGAGGTAAATGTTGACTGTATGTATTTAAACATTATTTCTTTTTGTTTTCTTTGCTGATAAGTATTTTTCTGAATTATGTTTAGGAAAAAATATTTTAAACCAAAACCAGAGTGTTTGTGATATCTCAGATATACCATAAACTATTATTTGGAACTGTAAACATGTAATTTTTAACATTATGTATTTTATATATTTTCAATATTAATGTGAAAACCAACTTGTAGCTAGTCAGAAATCTGAAAAGTCACAAGTTGACCTTTACAATTTGGTGAGGGTGTGCTTCACAAGAGAAGACAACTTCCTTGAGCAAAATTAGTGATAGCTTCCTAAGTTACTGTTTTCACTGGTGTGTTTTACTTTAATAGTTCTGATTTTGATAAATACTCATTTTGACTTTATTTGAGGGCAAATAAGAATTTTTCTTACTTACAAAAAGAGACTCACTAGCCTGTAGCCCTTAGGGGTGGAGAGCTTCTCCGATTCCCGGCAGAGCTTTACTACAGAAATCTCCAAATTGAATGGAAAGCAGCCCACACAGTATATAATAACTGCTTGTGAGTTTTCTCTGTGGGTTATTAAGATTAAAATGATTAGGTTACTGACTGTGTAGAGGAACAATTGTTTATTCAACTGTGCATAAATAGTTTTAAAGGTGTGATAGGTCTTGTTGTTGAATCAAATATTTTGCATAAAAATGTCATTAGAAGGACATCCTGGTGTGGTTTTTATGGGATAATAATTTCAGTAATGGAAATGTGAACTCTGTTATATACATTATAAAAGCTTGTTACCCTGTAGAGTCCCCAGAAAGTGAGACAGCCACAACTCCCTTTTATATTATTGCCCTTTTATTGATGGAAAAAATCTGTAGCTAGAGGTAAGTGCTAAATCATCCTGTTAGCTCTGCCCCATTATCTTGTACACTTCATGTTGGAACTGAAAATATCTTGAAATATAAATTTATACAGTAGTATTAAAAGCCTTCAAACTCAATGTGCTTCTTCAAGGATGAACTAACTGTTCATATGTATTTTATATTTAATAGTCTGCAAAATATACTAAAAAGCCAGAAGTGAGGTGTAGATGGTTTATAGTTTCTGTATTTGAAATGAAAGTTATTAGAACAGCTGAAAAAAAGTTTTGTTAAATGCACTGCATTTTATGAGCTAATATTTTACAAGCTGTATTGATCAAAACCATTCTGGCAGCAGAAACGAAACAGAAGAGTAATAGCCAAGCTCAAGCTTCATGCAACCAAATAATATCATGGAGTAGTAAATGGAAAGCAAGACAAAAAGGACCAACGAGATCACATAAAATCTGGTATTGCAGAATATTAAATCCACTGCAGATAATCAGTGGCATATGAAAAAAATTAAAATAGACAGTTGGAAGCTGCAAGCTGGGAAACATAAATTTTTATCTCACTAATGTTTCCCTAATGGATAGTTCCAATGCATGATGGGGATTTATTTTTAAATAACATTATTTCACTGCTAACTGACCTTACTGTCCAGTTCAATTTGCATAAGGAATTGAGATGCTTAGAAGGTATGATTTTTTAAGAAAAGAGAATTTTTGCAAAGTCACTCTGAAAGCTAGAATGAGAACAAGACACATTTTGTTTTGACTTCAAGAAGTATTATGATAAACAAAATTCTTAAAATAGAAGCACAGAAAACTAATTCCATTTAAATGTAATTCTGAGACCATACTACATCCCCAAGCTTGGCGTGAGTGGAGTGAGCTGTATTTCCTCCGAGTCTTGTGCTCCTTTGAAGCTTTAGAGGCTTTAATAGGGCTTTGGGCAAATGCAGGCATCTGCCCACACTGAGCTTATTTAAAGTCAGGGGCCTAACAGTAGATTAACTATATTGGTCCATAAATAATGCACCTGCCACTTGCACAAAACAGACCATCTGTTATTTGCACAAAGCCCCAGAGTTTCTCAGAGTAAGTTGTGGGGCAATGTGCTAATAATGCCAAAGCTTTGGGCAGTAGTAAGGATAGACCCTGACCTTTCCCAGGTGTAGGTAATAATTACATGGGAAGTAATTAACGATGTAACTCTTACTTCCTGTGTGCTTTACAGTAACTCTTGTTTCCTGCAGATGTAGTGCAGGCCCTTCTTGTCTTATAAAAAGCATGTTTATAAGACTACAGCATGTCATTACAGTGTGTGGTTGAACAAACTGTTAGTTCTGCTTTGTTCTGGTTATTGTGGTTAGTACTTGATAAAATAAAAACCTGTCCATAGATCTGATATTGTAACAAGTATGAAGTCAGTCTGCATAGCCATAGTGTTTATATTAGAAAATTGACCAGTGTGGTAACACTGTCATTGTACCACTATTAAATTGTCTACATTGCTGAGTTATTACTACAACTAGTACAATTTTTTTTTTTTTTTTAATTTTGGCCTGAGCAAACTAGATGTCTCCTAAACATTTCCTGGGTACACTTTGGGAGTTAACACAATCCAGTTATTATTTCCAGTAGTAATTTTGGATTTGACAGTGTCTTCTACATAGAAATTTTGTTTTACAGTGTGGGTACCGGCCTTTCTAGGTTCACTAGCTCCAGTACTGGAGAAAGGCCAGAAGCATATTTAATTTATTATCATTGAGATTGCTTCACAGACTGTAGTACATCACAGCTGTAACTTAACAATCAGTAGCTCTGGGGCTGGAGAAAGAAGCTTCTGAGAAAGTTTTTCAGTTGCAAATGACCTGTGAGCAGATACTATCCTTTTATGCTGAGTTTAAGCCAAGTATTTAGAAATGGTATAGTTTTGGCTTTTCACTTTGCATTGCAATAGCCTAGATCTCCTCCTGGTCTGTAAGACCTGAGAAGTATATAGGCAGCTGCTGTGAGTCTCCTTGCTATTGTTGGTTAACCTGTTCGGGGATAACTCTTAGCTCCTTGATTTTATATTAGAGCCTTGGATGTCAATTCCCATAGCATAAATCAGAAATTTACAGTAGCAATTTACTTGTCCTCCACTACGGCCTATTTACGTCAGAATTCTTGTTCTGTGGACAAAATGCACAGATAATGACTGCATGGAAATTCTAAGTAGACGTTTTTGAATTTTGGGTTGTGGTAAACCCAAGGTAGAAGGACATGAAATTGTAAAAAACATGGATATGTATAAAATATGGTGACTGCAATGCTAAAGGATGGAGAGAAGGAGATTTCTCACCTTGAGAAAAATGTGATAATGGCCTCCAGTAGGGCTTCAGGAAAGGGAAGGCTCCAACATCTTCATGATTCCTCTGATTCTCTCCTGTCACCTTGCTGCCAGCCTGTGTCTTCTGGGAGAGAGATCAAACTTCCTTCTCATGTGGACTTTGGCCTGGAGGGCTGAGGAAGAGCCATACTGGGAGATGTCTTGGGTTATGGAACCAAAACTGTGTATTCTATTTCATTTGTTGAAAGCAGTTGGGGAGATGTTCTTTTTTATCTCTTGTAACTCTGAGGGGAGAGGGGGCAGATGCCTTTCTGATAATGGGCCAGCTGTTAAAACCAGGTGGGGCAGAGTTTCTCATCTCTTTCACCACCCATCCTCCCTCCGGGGGGGTTATTTTCTGCTGATGGGCCATCAAGGCTTCCCAAGCAGTTGTCCACAAGCAAACGTCCCATTGTGAGATGCTCCATCCAGATAAAAACGGAGACGTAGGAACACAAGGATATCTGGCTTCACTGGATTCCCAGAGTAAGACTGGACCCTTCTCACCATCACTGGACCCGTTTTCTACAGGATCATCTCTACTCCAACAGAACCACATCTGCCACTCCAGGAGGACTCACTTTTGGACTGCTTCCAACACCCTGACCAACAGGGTGTCAGGTTGTAGCTCTGACTCTGTCAGGGTTTTCTAGGATTGTTGTTTGTTTGTTTGCTTGTTTGGTTGGTTTTGTTTTCTACTGAATTTGTATTGTTAATATTCCTAGTAAAGAACTGTTATTCCTATTCCCAAATCTTTGCCTGAAAGCCCTTAATTGCAAAATTATAATTTGGCGGGGGTGAGGGGTTTACATTTTCCATTCTAAGGGAAACTCCAGCTTTCCCTGGCAGATTCCTGTCTTTCCAAACCAAGACAGGAAAGTATGATCCAAGTCTTCCCTAGTAAATCCATTCTTGAGCTGACATTCTTGTCTCCAACATATAGAAGTTCTGCTTCTGTCCCTCCTTTTTTTGGCAATCATGGAGTCTACTTGTTTTAGGAGATGATCAGGAAAATCTCAATATTCAAGGGAAAAAAAAAAGACAGAAGAGGGGACTTTGTGTCTAAGAGAATTTTTAGCTCATATGCATATCCCTTTTTATATGACTCTTGTGTCTCACTACAAAATTGCTATTAAATAGGGCAATGACTTCTTTCTCCATGAAACAAGAAAAAATAGGAAAATATTTTCATGAGTGTGACCTACTGATTACCAAACTGAAATGTAGGTTCCAAGTCTATTTTCTAGATTTATTATTTTCTGCCAAAATTGATTTGGACAAAACCGGTTGTAATTACCTAATATGTGGTTAGCAATTTTCCATCTCATTACACAACCCTTGTATCTTATTACCCATTTAAATGAATACCTGTTAAGTTATCAGACCTGTACAACTCAAACAATTTTTCGATTCATCAAGCCAAAACAAATAGAGGCCTTCAATAAAGTCTTTACAACAGAATACTACAATATAAGATACAATAAAAATGGGATTTATCAGTGTAATGCATCAGCTGAATGAATATAAAACTTTATAACAGAATCGAAATTACTTTTTGGGATGTCACATGACTATACCATAACTCTAATATTTCAAAATCCCAAGGAGCTCTGAGGAGGCATTTTGTATCATCCACATAAGAGCTGTGCCTCTCTGGGATGCATCAAAATGAAACACACCTAATACTTATACAGATCTAATACATAATAAGTACTAATAAAAGTATATAAAAACTTGTTATTTTCAACTTGTAATTTTTTGCACTGCTTTTGTGTAATCATAGGTACATATTAAAAATAAAATAAAATATATTTATCCCAGAATATGTGTTATTGTTTAAACAGTTGCTTTTCAAAGCACATATGATGTTTGGTATTGGAAAAGAAAAAAGAGCATCGTAACACGATTCAAACTTAAAATGAACAGTTAAACTTCAAGATTAGGATGATCAGGTCAAATTCAATTCTGCTACAGTTCAGCATACTGGAATGCATTTCTACCCATTTAATTTTAAAGTAGAGTAACAGGGTATGTAAATTGACAGCTTGGTCAGTATATCCACAGAACATAGCTCTGTAGCTTTGCCCATTCTTTTGCTGCTTTATTATTTTTACATTCATAAATCAGTAATTTGCAGAGGGTTACAATTGGTACATATTTTATATAAAATTAGAGAAGATATAAAAATCTCAAAACGCTTCAGAAAAAAAGCAAACCACCAGAAATGGATTACAGGTGAGGTATTATTCAGAAAAAAATCTTTCCACAAAATAAAGTGTCCTTATCATTTGTAAACAACAGAAAATAAGCAGCATTCTGATGTGGGAACCACCTAATTTTATAATTTATGCTCAATTTCTAGACTTTTCATGTAGTCAAACTCTGGTTCAAGAGTCTGGAAAGTACTGTAAATATTCTTCCCTAGAATGAAGACTGCTTTTATCCTGACCAGTTTTATCCTGCAAGGAAACATAATATTTATTGAAGCTGATGTTACTCAGTTCATTAGGAATTGTATGTACACAGTAATGACTAGAAATTGTCATTAGAAAATAAATTTTTTATACAGCTTTTTTTTTCATGATACTGTACATAGTTTAGCATTGAGATCATGTACACAGACTTCCTCTTTAGAAAAATAGATCCTTGTATATAAATATGTATGTACCCACTGAACATGGCATATCAAAGCAGTTGAGGTCCGCTGTCTGCAGAATAATTCCTGTGTTTCCTTGGAAGAGTTCTAGGCTCAGCTACCTCTCTTAAGTGGTTTCAATGGAATTGGAGCAGAGAAGCTAGCTACGTCAAAAAAGCTAATCCATCAATTTAATATGATTAATGTCTGCACTTCATCTAATCTCCTTTGCTTTCCATTATGCTATTTCTCACTGTAATCATAGTGTAGCAGATACAGAACCAGGAACTCCTGCTGTTTCCCAGTGACCAAAAAACCAAATGAGAACAGAGTCAATAGAGAGGTAGAAAATGGAAATTCATGTCTTGGTTGCAGTGAGTTCTGAACTGAATATAGAGTGTAGCATAATTCAAAGTGAAAAGCCTAAGGGTATTGTTAAGGTCTGATCATTGAGAGATGCCTCTGCACAAATTAAGGTGCAAATTAGACCTTATGCCGAAGTCAATAATGTGGACTTTATTTAACAGTAAATGTGATGTAGAGAGAGAAAAAAGAGAACAAAAAGAAAAGAAAAAAAAAAGAAGAGAGAGAACGAAATCAAGGAGAAGATATCACCATCCATGGATCCAGAAGTATCCCATTGGTATATGGGATAAATTTACCAGTATTCTTCACCTAGGCTTCTTGGTGTTGGGGGGTCCCAAGGTAGTTCAAAACTTTTCACTATTTATACATTTTAGCAAACAAAGTAAGTCATGCTTATTGGGTACACTGTTCTCTTGTTTTAATGGTGAAATGATTCCCTCACTTCTAATGCTAAATAGTACCATGCTCAGTGTTTTGAGTTGGTGGATTGTAAATGGTGGGTTGTGATATCCCACTGTCCGAACAACCTTTTACCCAGCCTGAGCTGATTTCAGTGCAATTGTTGAGTTGGCTTTCCTTGTGGCCATAAATTCACATTCTTTATGGCCATTATCAGTGATACATTCCTCTTCCCCTGCTTTGTTAAACTCTCCCTTTGTCTGGGACAACCCTTAGGCAGTAAAACCACCTCCATCATATTCCAAGTTCCCATCACGTGGCTTAATTTACAGTCCAAGTTCCATGAAGTTCCATTTGAGAGGAAGCTTGTGTGGTCACAGATACCGTCTGCCCCATAACTTGGGGTGATTGTTGTTTGACCAGTGATATTTGTCTGAGCAGTTGCTCCTTTACACCATTTGCCACAGTGCGAATTTTTGTCTGGATGTGTTACCCAGGATATGCTCACCAGGTCTTGCCTCCGCCAGGCCTGGAATTAGTGCCATCCTGACACTCCCATTTTGTGCTTATCTTATGGCAAAGTCCTTCTTTGGCCTTTACAATGTTTGAGACAGGCAACTGTGATCTCTAAGTTCTTACAGACAGTCATCTCAAAACAGACAATTTTTCATAAATACAATTTCCTTCAGTGGTATGTGGGCATCATACATTCATAGTCCATTTAAAGTTCCCAGATAGGACTTGATACTCTTTCTCTGTCATGTAAAATAGTTACTCATCTATTTGAATACTCTGCTGAGTTTGATTGCCCTCAGATTCATGCTGCTGTAGAGAGGGAATAATTTCAAAAGAACACACTCTTCTTAAGCTATATTTGTGTTTAAGCTCTGCAGACTCTTAATTCTTGGCTTTTTTAGTAACCATTTTTTTTTTCAGCTGTAGTACCGCACATTAAAATGTTGGAGAAAACAGAGATGTAGGACACAGTTCATATTACCTCTGAAGAAAAAACCTGTAACTTTTATAACAGGACAAAAATATCCAACCTAGAGAAATAAGGTGAGTATCTGGTTTCAAAATAGGACCCTGTGCAGCAACTAGAATCATGTATTGTACCTTTAAAAAAGAAGGCACTTTAAAGTGCATTTTCCCTTGGAATTATCTAGGCATTTATGTCCTTTGTTATTAGTTAATGGTCTGAAAAATTGTTATTAGAAAGACAAAAACAATACAGTCCTTGTGGGAAGCTTTTTCTTACTATCTTTCTCTTTTTATTTTCTTAGAATTTTATTGCTGAAATGGAACTTTCTTTGTTGTTCTGAATGAAATAAAGTAACTTAAAGCACAGAAGCCTTGTTTTCAGAGTTAGCTGAATTTTTATTGCCTTGTGATAAATCTCAAGAAGCAAGGAATAGCTACAGAAATGCTGAGATGTTCCTGGCTACATAATACAGTTACTAGGCATTGAACCGTGCATGTATGCACACACATACTTTAAAATAAGTGCAGTCAAACAGAATAAAATTTTCTAAGAGAAGAAGTTGGGCTAAGCTTTTTAATACAATCAGCTTGATTAAGGAATCAGACCACCCACATCTGGAAGAAAAATTCTGGTACCATGTATGATGCATGTTTGGTACCCACAGGTTGAATGAAACATTGCAAGGTGGAACTCTACTGACTGGGTAATGAAAAAAAATATATGCATTGACACAATGAAATAAAAGAGATTTATTAATTAATGAAATTACATTCTTCATAACCAAAATTTAAATATTCCTGTTCAGAAGTCTTCAGCATGTTCACATGAAGTCTTTGAATAACAAAGCTACTTTCATACATGATTAACTCAACCCTTTATTAAAGCAATCTAGACATATGCATAACATTTAGAAATACTTGAAACCTTTACTTAGTTTTGGCCTACCTATCTGATGTGAAGCTCTATCTCATCGCTGTGAGTCTTTCTATCAACTGGAAAGAGCTCTGTGTTTGTGCTGGGGTAATACCTAGGTAGAACATCACAGCATGGCCCTAAATAACTATCATACCCTAAAACTAAGATGAAAGTTAATGTTCAGCTTCACAAACTGCATTGCTTTGATTTCATCAGCAGTTTGCATTTCACTTTGGTACTATTACCATTGCTGTTTGTCATGCATAGTTTCTGATGAAATTTAGGTGCTTTTCTCACAGAATGCTGAAATATTTTGACTTCAGTATACCTGTTTGTTTGCATGGAGAAGAGCAATTTATTTGATTAAAGAATTGCACCATTAATGTTACATGAAACCAGAACATTTATAAAAATATTTCTTTTGTCCCAGAAAAGAAAAATGTGTTTGTATTGTTACAGTTGCAAAACCTCACTCATTTTGTGACATTGTGTCATGTCCTCTGTGGGCTGCAGGTGTTTCTCTGCTCCACCAGACTTCATGGACTGCAGGGACATGGCTGCCTCACAATGATCTTCATCACAGGCTGCAGGGGAATCTCTGCTCTGGCACCAGGAGGACCTCCTTCCCCTCCTTGTTCACTGATCTGGGCGTCTGAAGAGTTGTCCCCCTTGCATACTCTCAGTTCCCTCTGGCTCAATTTTCTCCTGCACAACAGCCTTCTCTCTGTTTTAAATATGTTAGTTCTCATGGCATCACATCCACCATTGCTGATGGACTTGGCTTTGTCCAGTGCCAGGTCCATCTTGGCACTGTCTGGTTCTGGCTTTATCAAATGTAGAGCTTCTGGTAGCTTCTCACCACTCTGGAAGGCACCACTCTAACCCCTTTGCTACCAAAACTTCACTGCAAGAAAATCTTTTGCAAAACCAAAGAGCCTAGAGGAACACCATGCATTATGCAGGCAATATCCTTTTGCCATGGAAATTACTCAGAGCAGCAGGAAAGTCTATTGCTGAAATAGCTGATTTATTGTTACTGTAAAAGGGTCCAAGGAAGAGACCTGGCTGTTCACCAAAACAAGCAAATTTTCCCTTTTCCTGGCTGTATAGCAGTGTTTTTCTATTTTACTTCCAAAGCTCTTTGCAGCTCATCTCCATCAGTCTCAGACTGTCCTCTTCATGATTATGAACTAGATCCTCAGCTCCACACTTTCTACTTTGTAAGCTTCCTGCATAGGACTTGCTTTAGAAGCAGCACTGTGGGCACTGCTCAGATGCATACACAGGAAACACTTATCATCATCTAATTAATTACATGCAACAAAACTCCTCTTTGAAGCACACACATGAAATAACTCCAATCACTTACACTTTATTAGATAAGTGAGTTCTTACCTCTCCTTTGTTGCTGGGCAGATACTTGAGAGCATTTGATATGTGATAGCCTGATATAGGGAAGTGTTGGATTAGCTATACCTCTGGGACTACTTAAAAGCATAGGGTTTCAAGCATTCATTTAGACTACTTGTGCCTGAGGCTGTCACCCACACTGAGAAAAATTATCTATACCAACCATATCATGCCCATCTTATTAAAAGAGCTACTAGTGTAGCTGTCAATCAAAGACAACATCATGCCTCTGGCTGATTTGCCAGTAGAAGTTCTTTTGCTTTAAACTAGCCAAAGTTTGAAAAGACAAAATGGCATAGGAGTGTTCACTAGGGATGCAATTAAAATGGAATTAATGTTTAATTATGTGCATTTTTGGAACAGAAGAAATACAAGTATTTTCAAGTAAAAAATGTATAGCTTCACTAACTGGCAAAGTTAATTAGAGTACACTTCATGTTATGTCTTCAAGCCATTTTTATATTAACAACAACAATTATCTTCTGAACCCATCCTCTAGTCCTGAGAGAAGTATATTTAATCATCAGGTGTCACATTTCTGCTTTTATTTTTTCTTTCTGTTTGATAAATTTCCTAATTAGAAATTCATTTTTATATTTACAGAACATAATTCTTAAACAAGAAAGCCCATTGAAACCTTTCAAATTGAGTACAAAACAGTGTCATATATAGCACAATGGACCTGAATGCAAAGCAAAAGTTTAGTGTCTTAACAAGATAGACAATATTCCTTGTGACATTTAATTCATGCATTAAGCACTTGCAGCAAATGGACAGCAAATATTCAAAACCTTAAAAAAATAATTTATCTAGCCCTGTTAAAAGAGCATATCTTTCATTTATCAAACACTGATTTAGCTGTGACTCTGACCTGTTCTCACCACATAATATTTTGTGCTCCCAGATATGCTTCTTGCCAGGTATCTTGCCTGCTTAAATTTTTTATTTTATGTATTGATCATAGTATAGCAAGGCCTGTGGAAGTCAGAGAAGAACTTTGATAGCTATAGAGGCATTTCAATCCCTATCCAACATGATACAATATTTAGAAATTCCTATAGGTAAACTGTTGGCAGTTAGGGTCCCACACGGAAGATATCTGTCTGTATGGGCAGTTAGGGTCCCTGCCTCTCCACGCGTTCTGACCGAATCCCGTTGTACCTCACGGACCCCCACGGCTGTGACGCAGACACGTAGCGTCCATAAAAGAAGCTGCGCGCCAAATAATAAATGCACTCCACCATCTGCCGCATCGGTGTCTGTGAGTGGTCTGTCCAGCACGGGCTGTGTGTGATAAAGGTAGTGACCGGCTGTAGCCCTGCTGAACCAGGTCACCACTACCGGCTCTCACCCTGCGCGCCCACAACGCGCGTGGCCTCCGGTAGCAGTAAACAGAACAATAGAATGGCTAGGGTTGGAAGATCTGTTAAAGATAATCTAGTTCCAACCCGCCTGCCATGGGCATGTACACCTTCCACTAGACCAGATGTTGATCAGAGCCCCATCCAACCTGGACTTGAGTATTTCAGGGATGGGACATCCACAAATTCTCTGGGCAAATTGTTCCAGTGCCTCATCACCCTCACAGTAATGAAATCTTCCAAATGTCTAATCCAAAGCTACTCACTTTCAATTTAAAGCCATTGCCCTTTGTCCTGTCACTACATATTCTTGTAAATGGATTCTCTCCATACTTCCTGTAGGCTCTCTTCAGGTACTGGAAGGCCACAATTAGGTCACACCACCTTCTCTCTTCCTGGCTGAACAATCCCAGTTCTCCCAGCCTTTCCCCACTGGAGAAGTGCTCCAGCTCTCTAATCATCATGGCTGATGATTGATGTTCTTCCTGTGATGGGGCCCCAGGGCTGGATGCAGCTTTCCAGGTGGGGTCTCACCAGAGTGAAGCAGTGGGGCAGAATCCCCTCCCTTGAGCAGCTGGCCACACTGCTCTTGATGCAGCCCAGGATACAATTGGCTTTCTGGGCTGGGAGGGCACTTTGCCTGCTCATGTCCAGCCTCTCATGCACCCCAAGTCCTTGGCAGGGCTGCTCTGGATCTGTCCCTCCCCCAACCTTCTGTTACAGGGATTGCCCTGACCCAGCTGCAGCAGCTTGCACTTGGTCCTGTTTAAACTCATGGCATTCCCATGGACCCACTTCTTGAGCTTGTCCAGGTCCCTCTGGATGGCATCCACCCTTCAGGTGTGTCAGCTGCACTGCTCAGCTTGGTGTCACCTGCAAATTGCCGTGGGTGCACTTGCACCCTTTGTCTATGTCATTAATGAAGGTATTAAATAACACTGGTCCCAATGCTGACCCCTGAGGGACACCACTTGTCACTGATGGCCATTGGGACTCTGAGCCATTGACCACTATCCTCTGGATGCAACTGTCCAAAAGACTTCTTATGCATCTCCACCCACTTCTTATAACACTCCACCCATCAAATCCATCTCTCTCCATATTTGAGAGAGGGATGTTGTGGAGGACCAATGTTGATCATATGGTGTTTCCACGTTGTGTGAGGCCAAACAAATTGGATGAAAATGAGAGTTATTGCCTTGCTAATTTAGGACTAGAATTTTTTTTGTATTCTGACTCTTCTATCTGTAGTCAGAGTGTCGTGGTAAAGTAATTTAACTCAAAATAATAACTTCTGGTCCTTGAAATGAGAAATTACTGCTTCTGAAAAAGGATAGCTTTCTTTCAAGAGTTTATATTAAAATGGACTCGGCTATCACAAAGAAATGGGGTATCATATTAAGGTTCTCATAGTACACTGGAATTAAAGCAAAAAAATTCAAGTGGAAAACATCCTTTAAAATTGCATGAAAAAACAGAAATAAGTTTTTTTCTCTCATCCTTAAAGTACTAGTGGGTTCTACAAGGGCCAAAACCAAAGCAAATGGAATCTAGTGTAAAATATTTTAATGCATTCAATAGTTTTTAAATGTAAATCTTTTGGAGAAATTCTTTTAGAGAATATTTAGAGGTTCTACTTTATGGTAATATTGTTAGGAAAAAATTCACACTTCTCTCTGTGAACAAAGAAGCAAGTGTAATAATAGCAACTTGACCTATCAGTTATTTTCAAGCAGCATTCATCCTTGTGTCATGTATGGAGCCTGAAAGGTTGCAAATCAAGGTTTGGTTTTGCAGTACAAAATTCAAAAGTATAACATATTAAAATTCAGTATGACCATCACTTAAGAAAATATTTCCTTATTTAAGATGTTTGCCTAAACTAGAGTGATTTTATTATTCTCTCTGTGCAAATAACACTCCTCTTTTGATCATATATATGATAGTTTTTAGATGATATACTTATGGAGGTAACAATAAACAAAGGACAGTCCCTGAACCACAGAAATCTTATAGCTTATAAGACAAAGATATACAGTGCATATACAGCATATTGCTGAATAATGAAACTCTTATTCATATTTAATACCAGCTTTGTTTCAGTGGGATCAGTAGGAGGCATTTTCTATCACAAATTAAAGACTGAATTAGTCGAGTAAAAGGAGTAGGAAGGAGATGAAGAAACAAAAGATATAGTTAGAGATGAGTAGTTTTATTTATGCTGTTATTATATCTCATTTCAATTAATTACTTAAGGACAAATGAAAGGTGAGAATCCTTTTGCCTAATTTTGTTTGAATTTTTTATCATGGTTTCCCTCAGACAGTTATGCAGTGCTAGCTGCATATTCCTCTATTGGTCTTCACCTAATAACTTTTCAGTCTATCAGTTCATTCAGCCAAATACTCCAAGGAGTGTTTCAAAAGGGTGGGATGGTTTCAGAGATGACCACATGTCCACCAGTTCTATGAATAAGTAACATCTGAATGTCTGTTTAAGTGTCAAGAATCTATGGCTACAGCATGAGTCCAATTCCTTAGAGATACAGTGGTATCCACTTTGCTGAGAAACCCTATAAACAACCCAGCTTTGGAGCAGGGGAAAATTGAGTTGGAACTCATCCTTCCTTGGCCATCAAAGTCAGCTCATCATAAATCATATAGCATGGAATTTATCACCTATCTGTAAATGTCTACAGTGTAGACATGTACCTCTGAGCTAGTCGTGCTTTTTATAGTCAGTGGGGAGTAAAAGGCACTGCAAGAGGACAATTTGTCTGACCTGCTTTAGACAGCTATTTTAAGATGAGATAAAGTGTGCCCCAGAAATGCCAACTTCTCTCCATTGACTGCAAAGACAGTCTAAAGCAACTTACTCAAATATAGATGGTGTTTTAAATCCCAAGTTTCTTATTCCTCAGCTACTTATCGAATTTCAACTCTGAAAATGTGCCTGACTAATCTGAAAAACAACGTGGCATTTTTTAATGCAGTAAAGTTTCTGAAAAAAGAAAAAGAGTCAGTTATGCATTCCTCACATGGGAACAAGCACACTGATTTCCACTGGCTGTTGAGATGGTGCTGTATGTATGCATATGCACACGCATGGTCACTGTACAGTTTTCTCTCTTGTGCTTTGGTTGTGTGACCATGTCATGAAGAATCTCAAACTGCAGCATGTGCCAGGTAATGGAGTTAAAGTGAGAACTTGAAGGCCACAGCTCAAACTTACAGGTAGGAGTTATTGCCTTTGATTGAGAGTCTGCAAAGCCAGAAACCTTGCTGGGAGTGTAGACTTTCCCAATAGCAGCAAAACTCTGGCAACTGCTCCCATATGGGGCCAACAGCAGAGCTTGAGTCTAACCTGAAATTAAAGGGTATATGTCCAGATGCCTGCAGTCAGAAAACATAAAGGAGGAATGCTCTGGCTCTGCATTGCAAGTGTGGGAGCTCAATCTCTCATTTCAGGGGATGTAAGGGAGTTCTCAATGTCAGTGCATAGAACTGATCTTTCAAATGCACAAACATGGAAAGTATGTGCAATATTTATTCATTATATACAAATGTATTGCTCCATTCCATTTCCCATATTGTCTTAGTTTGGAAAGACAGGTATCTGACAGGGAAAGCTGGAGTTTCTCTTAGAATAGAAAATGTAAACCCCTCACCCCCGCCAAATTATAATTTTTCTGTCAAGGGCTTTCAGGCAAAGATTTGGGAATAGGAATAACAGTTCTTTACTAGGAATATTAACAATACAAATGCAGTAGAAAACAAAACCAACCAAACAAGCAAACAAACAAACAACAGTCCTAGAAACCCTGACAGAGTCAGAGCTACAACCTGACACCCTGTTGGTCAGGGTGTTGGAAGCAGTCCAAAAGGGAATCCTCCTGGAGTGGCAGATGTGGTTCTGTCGGAGTAGGTCCAGTGATGGTGAGAAGGGTCCAGTCTTCCTCCAGGAATTGGGTGAAGCTGGATCCTTTCTTGTTCCTGCATCTCAGTTTTATCGATGTAAGAATGGTTGGCTCCCCGCACTGGGTGGAGCATCTCACAATGGGATGATGGAATGTGGATGACTGCTCAGGGATGACTGCTTTGGGGAGCCTTAATGGCCC
Organism: Phylloscopus trochilus trochilus; assembly: GCA_016584745.2. Lineage (NCBI taxonomy): Eukaryota > Metazoa > Chordata > Aves > Passeriformes > Phylloscopidae > Phylloscopus > Phylloscopus trochilus. The sequence goes on along the minus strand of WQNJ02000016.1, from coordinate 24,730,853 downwards.
ATTAGCAGAAAATATCCCCCTGGAGGGAGGATGGGTGGTGAAAGAGATAAGAAACACTGCCCCACCTGGTTTTAACAGTTGGCCCATTATCAGAAGGCACACGCCCCCCTTCTCCCAGAATAACAAGAGATAAAGAAAAAAAATCTCCCCAACTGCTTCCAACAGATGAAATAGAATACACATTTTTGGTTCCATAACCCAAGACACATACATATCTACCTAGGTGTAATAAGTTATCAGATATATTATAGTAATATTAGCCAGAATCAGACTAGGGAAACAATCTTAGTAGTTTGTACTGTTTTTTTCAAAAGTAGTATAAAAAATAGTCTAAATTACTTGCCTTACTTATAATTTCAGTTAATAATCTCTTGTTGTTGCCGTTTGCCTGCATGAAGTCACATAAAGAAAGCAATTAAATATCTGAAGACATCTTTCTGTTTTCTAAGTATTCTCTTAGTTTGTTAGCACTTACACATGAAAGAATAGAAGTGATTTGGCTTGGAAATATTAAAAGACTTATCAAAAATGTGTATATAAAATGTTTGCAATTTAAAAAATTCTGCAATTCTGAATTGATTTCTCCATCCACTTTTCTTGATCTTCACCTCGGCTTTTATTTTGCCCCAGTTACCTCTTCATCCCTGCTTTATTAACTTTGCACTCTTTCCCTTCACATTTCCTCCTGTTTAGCTTCTCTCAGTATTTATAGGGATTATTTTTCCAAGGATTACAGACTTCAGGCTCCAAATTCTGAAGTGTTGTGATGTGACTGCTCTCATTCTATGTTTTTACTCCTGACAAGTGCCTTGCTCATTTAGATTAGAGAAAACACATATTATTGTGGGCTCTAACAAGGCTTTCTGTAATTGAATGAGTGAATGTTTTTTGGGGGGGGAAGAGGCCCTAGACACTGAAGTAATAGTTTCATGATAATGCCAATGGTAATGAAGACATTTACTTCCAGGAATAAGCTGGAGGCTGTAGCAATGCAACCCCCACTTCCGAGTGGATAGTTCTGTATAAGGAAAGGGTTTCAGTTTACCTTTGAACATTTTAGGAAGTTTAGCCAGAAAGTTCTGTGTTTCTCTCTTTGTAACTGGCTCCGTGCCAGGAGAGGAGCACCTGCTGGCCCTTGCCACTGTTTGTCAAACCTGTACCTGCACCTCTTTCAGGTGCAGTTTGGCAATAGATCTATCCCCGACCATTGGGTAGAAAAGGTGACAGAACAAAGGGTCTCGTGGCATTTTCGGGGTGTTGTAGCAGGTCCTTACACTGTGCTCAGCTTTGATCTTTGTTTGTAGTTTTGTATTATTTTGCATTATTTTATTAAACCTTTTCGATTTTCATGGCACACCCGATCATGCGGTCCCTCTAATTATTATTAAGCCAGCACTCCTGAACAGGGCTGGACCCTTGGAGAATATGTAGGGAAATCTCACAGGAAGCTCTTGCTCTTCAGCAAAATAAAAGTCATTGAAATAATTCTAAGTACTTTGCCTGAGAAATAAGATTTTTTTTACTGGCGTTTTTATGCATGTAAGACTCCACACCTAGCAATTAGTTAGATGATCTCATTTCCAGCTATTGTGGTCCATCAGATCTAGGCAAAGAACTATAGCATTTTAACACCAGAATAGCAGTGTTCGAAAGAAATATTTGAAAATGTTGATTGTGTTAAGTGTCTGAGGACTATTTAGGAAGGTTCTATGACCTTTTAAAAGTTTATTCTGCACAACCAAGTCAATTGTTTTTGTACATTCTCAATTTCTATATTCTCCCACAAAAATAATGTTAGGATTTCATTGGAAAAGTTGGGAAAGCATTCTATGGAGGGCACATTTTGGTTAGTTCAAGAAATTATAGATGCACCAAATGTCACAAGATGGTGGGGTTTGCTATTTTACTGTTTCACACTATAAATGAGAAAGGCTCCTGATATTTAAACCTAATGGACAGTTTTATGGATTTAAATGTTCTGTTTAATCTACAGATTAATGTTCTGTTTAATCTACAGAGATTTTTTTATTTTAACATTTAAAATTTTAGTATTAGGTAAATATCAAAACAATTGAAATTTGCCAAGAATATTGGAAAAAATATTTGGTACACCTGGATAGCTTCTTTAGCTCTAAAACAAAATGTCTGTTGATAGTTTCAGTGCAATACAAAGAGTTCTATATGAAAGAAGTAGATGGGACACAAATAATGTTTAATCCACTGCACTTGTTTTCCCCATGCATTACTTCCCACAATCACTTAGAAAGAAAAACACTTTTTTCTAGGTGATTTTTTTTTTTTTTGTGTGTGTGTGTGAGAGAGAGTAAGAAAAAGAAGCAGTACAAAAATGTCAATATTAAAATAAGTTTTTAAACAATGCTTAGCTATGTTATTTACTGTAATAGGCAAGAAACAGCCTGTTCACAACAGGGAGTTGACTCTCTTTTACACATAAACACAGCTTCTTCAACTACTTTGCTGTACTTCGGGAACAAATGAAAATATGAATACAGCTCCTATTAGGCAGAAACTCCAGGAAATTGGTAGTTACAGATCTAGCAGCTAGACGGGTGGAGTGTTAATGATTAGTTACTTTTTAGTGTGCATTGCTCTGACAAAAACCCAAAATTCTCCAGGATTAATGGCTAAGGTAAGCAGTTGCCTTTTTTCCTGTTGAAAGTGTTAGTGAAATTATGAAACCAAACTCCAGAAGATCTGCAAATTAAGTAGTTTTTTGCTGTTGTAATTATATGTTGCATTTCTCTAGCAAATGCTTGTAGATAATAAATGCATTTGAAATTTTACAGGTATTCTAAAGATGAAATATAGAGTGCTGTAGCTGAAGAAGGTACAACAAAAGATATGAGCAATAAATGTGTTTGCTTCCAGCATGCAAAAGGTAGCACTTTTTCCAAATTCTTTGTTCATTCAGCAGTTTTTCTGTGCACAAAAGACATCTTTACACAGCCAAAAGAATAGCCATCGATCTGTTAGATAAAGAGTCTGTGGTTATGTGCTATAATGACCCTTATCTCCTATAGAAGTGTTCTTCTCATGTAGGAAAAAGGGGTTTTATTTTCTTATTTATTTTTGCACAATATATGTTGTAGTTTTTGAATCTCCAGTTCAGTGCCAGATTCCTGTTTGGGGAATGAGGGATGGCTTGCCATTTCTGCAGCTCTAACTTGCTTCCTCAGCAGATTTGCAAGCATCCACCAGCAGAATCATATTACCAGAGGTCACTGAAGAGGCTGCTCCTGACAGTATGTATTATAACAGAGAGTCATCACTGTTGCAGCTGTAATTTTTATTAACATTACTCACAACCTGTAAATGCCAAGAGTAATTCAGGTCCAAAACCTTTTCTCACTACTGTCCCCACAACTGTTTCTTGCATTTTCCTGCCAGCTTGCTTATCTCCAGGGTTCCCTTGAAATACTGACCTACTAAATTAGAACAGCAAACACAAGTAGATTTATTTAACTTTGAAAACCTTGTTGGCAGAGTCCTTTCATTTTGTTTTGAAGTAACTGCTTCTGCATTTAAAGAGCACCTTAATATAAATAATACTATTCTGTTCTTTTATCACAATTCTGTTTATCAATATTCTGTTCCTTTTTATCACAAATACAGTTTTCTTTTCTATAAATGTAGAGCTTTATTTCATTAATTGTCATTGTCTTTACTTACTTTAATACTTACATAATTATTGTCACTGTGTTTACAGCATAATTAACATTGTCTGAAGAGTGCGTTTTCTTCCTAGTGCTCAAAATGTATTCCTGTAAGGACTAAAAAAAAGAGGTTTTTTGTATGTTCATATTTTCTTCCAAGTTGCATGAAAAAGTCTTGCTTTGCTAAGTGTATTTTCACTGGTCAGGAGTGGCAAGGGGAAGGCTCTTCCCTTAGAGTAGTATTCTTCAGTACTTTGATTCTTGTCAGCCCCTAGTTCTGGCACTCCCAGTTCATCACTGTGTGATACTCCCAGTTGTCACTGGGCACATCTAGGTGGGTGCACTGTCTGCACTTCCCCTCCACAACATCTCTGTCTTTCTGGGAAACCAGGGCAGAAGACAAGATGGCAGAGAAGAGTAGGGCAGTGAAGCACAGTGATAGAGAGTGTTTGTTTGCATAGGTAAAGAAAGGACAAAAGTAAGGCACTGTATGCACTGTGAATTTACTGAAGAAAATTTGGGAAGACATGTAGGTGCACTAATGCAGACCCAAATAATAGACTGATACCCCTCTAAAGAATTCAGCAGCTTCACTGTGGTACTGTGAGAATGTTAATAAGCTGGCTAGTTTTTGGTAGATCAATGCATGGGAAAGAACACCCTCTTCCTGCTGCCTATGTAGAAATACTGAATGACATTAGTGAACTTTAAATCAATGAGAGAATGAAGGTAAACCCCACAGGTGAGACAGCAAACTGTCCAGGATTAGTGGGCACTCAGTGTCTCTCCCCAGTGGAGAGTAACCAAACCCTAATTCAAAATGGAATGTGTAAATAGCTAATCCAAGTCGAAGGAAAAAGGTGCTGTCTCTTAGATAACAAAGTATCTTTTACTGATGACATCTTAACTTTATAGGATATTGTGTGAATTTCAGTATTTCTTTCATGATTAGAAATTTGCATTAGAGGAACATTACAGCACTAGAAAACCCAAATCTTGAGACAAAAACAGACTACTGGACTCAGCTCTAATAGATGGTTACTAACTGAATACTTCTACTGTGAATGCTTTTTTATTTTAAAATGATGGCATTTTTCCTAATTCCTTTACTGCTACTACCACAGACACTTTACACCTTGTTTTTGGACACAAATGATTCCAGCTTCATGATGGCACAACTTCAGTCTTTATCAGGTAAAATTAAGCTTTTGATAACAGGTTTTAAAAATTATAACATAATGTCAACTATAGCCAGAAAGTAATTAAAGCCTGATCTTTTGACCGCACCAGAGCATTAAATTTCCTATGGCACAAAAATAATTATGGAAGGAATAAAAAGCAAGGGTAAACATGCAACTTTTTGTCATCATTATTTAACTACTCTAGTTACTGAACCTGTCTGGTTCAATATCTGTAAATACTACACTATATGACCTACCTTGACCAATACATTTTACAAGCTGGAGTCATCCATTAAACATGTGAAATGACTTTGCCAATACAGCTTGTACAAAAAGTCAATAAGTAAAAGAAGGGTTCTCCCATGGGCTGTCTTAGCATTTCTTGCCATGATTAATAAAAGCAGTTTTTCCAGTTTGAATCTTCAAGGAACTGTCAACTAAACAGAAATAATGATGTTAATTGAAGGCAAAGACAAACTTGTATTTTATGCTTTCTGGAATTTATATGCAAAATATATTCAGTATGTTCCAGATTTAGTCTTTTACTAAAAGACATGGGAAGATGATGATGGGGATACAGATATTAATGAAAGTTAACTAAAAATAACTAGAATATTGTGGCATACTTTGTATGATATAGCAGTAATGAATTTTCTTTGCCAAATAGGAAAAATAATGGCAGCCTCATCTTTTTAGTTTTCTATTTCAGTAGCTATACCTCTACAGATAAGTAGCTCAACTAAGAAGTGTGTCTTCAGAATTAACTTAACCAATATAATAGTCACTAATTATACACAACAAATCAATATGAATACCACAAACTTGATTGCTTAAGATTGCCCAAGTAATTGTATTTGTTTTACTCTCCAGTTTGAAAAATCTCCCATTAGTCTTTCGCAGCCTCAAAACTTTTTGAAAGGAGACATTTCATTAGTATTCAGTTGATGCAGTATTTGTAGGATGCTGCTGGCCAGCATCTAGCATCATTTGGACCTGTAAGAGAAAGATTGGTTCTTTTTAAAAAACTGAGGATCATGAGAGAGCAAAGAAGTCTAATAAGAAGAACAGTCTCCAGAAGAATCATGCCTTGTAACCCAAAACATTCTATTATTCTATGATCATACTTACTCTCTGCTAAAAATGGTCTTTTTATTATTAAATATAAACTTTTCTGTCCTAATCTACAATTAATTTGTGCAATATTTTCATTGTTTATAATTTTCTGTGTCATCAGCTGCTCACCAGATTAACAAGAATTTTCTCTCTGAGAGTAATTATAACGTGAGAGCTTTTGTATTCATCAGACTTTTAAATGAGGTTGTTAATACTTATATCTCATTACATCTATTACATTATAATTTAATTTTTAGTTACTACACACATTTGTGCATTTTATATATTTGTAATGTACATGCTGATTATTGGAATGGTTTATATGACAGAGGCTAAGAATAATTCATTTTAGACAACTAAACAGTTATTTTGCCATTGTTTTCAGTAGAATTAATACACAGACTACCTGAATTCTTTTGCTATTGATGAGAGAACTCTTTAATTGCTCTTCCCCAACTTTAATCTTTTGGAATTCAGTTCAAAACCTGTTGAAATCAATGGAGAAACTACCACTGATTTCAAAGGCTGTTATAGCAGGTCCTTAACAAGTATTATTACTATGTCTCTGTACTTTTACAGAAATATAAAATGCCCTTTAGCGCTATTGTAAATGAAAGATAAAAAGTGACAGTCAGTGGTAATAAAGATGCATAGCTACTTCAAGTGAAATAGTCTCAGAAGATGCAGAATTTGGTTTTGGTGAAGAGAAATTAAATGTGGTCTTCTTTTACCCAAACCTAAAAGTCCATTCAGCAAGGCTGGGACAAGCATAAAGAAGCCAACAGGAAACTTGGAGAGTGTTTTGACCATGATCCAGCAAAGCACTTGCACAAGTGCTTACTTTAAAACATCTGAACACTCACTCTTACCTGAGCAAATGGACTACTTCAGCTGAGATATTTGGCTGTTCTCTACCTGGGTAGATGAAGGCAGTAGAATTTTGTAGTGTGTTCATGATTATAGTCATTACTAAGGCCAACCTCTGGTAACAGGTACAGTCTAAAAATTTCTAAATAATAATTTATAAATTCTATATTTTTACTGTCTAAACTTGAAGATTTAATCTGACATTTCACTTCTTGCAACACTGTGTTTAGCTACTGAAACACTAAAACTGTATGTTCTGAAACTAAAAAGGTGACTTTAGAGGGGATTAATTTTCACTAACATAAGCCTTCTGGCATCTAGTCTAAGTTAGTATGAAAGAGAAGTTTTACTGGTAGAATTCGTATCACCTATAATTATTTTACTTTTAATGGAATGAATTATCCTTTCAGATTTACTCAATCTTTTCAAATGTTATAAAGGGAACTTAGAGAACTAGGTTACTATGGTGTCATTGTTTTTTCAGTCTCTGAAATTAGTGCAGATGATATAGCTGAACATAAATTTATACTTTTAACAGCAATTCCACTATCCCAGCTGATCCTGTAGTGAGCTAAAAGTACATTAACCAATGAATTAGCTTCTATGAGTATTTAATGAATCCCATTCATCCTTATTTACATGCATATAACTCCATATGACTGTTAATTAAGTGCTTATATTTGCATTACATATAGAGGATTTCTCTGTCTTCTCCTCACTAAACCCAAAAATCAATGAATTCATATATATCAAATGAACCTATGTACAAGAATGTATGAGCTCTGGTATTAGCTCATGTGTAAATTGAAATGATTTTAAAAATATGGAGCTAGATAATAAATCAGTTCTTCAATTGAAGGGAAAACAATTTGAAGTTGATGATTATAGGCCTGTGATAATAGAAATGTCCATGACTGAACAGAGGCTGAAGGCAAAACATCAGATTTTTTGAAATCAGTGCCATGAGAAAACATGAAGAATCAAAACCATAAATGAGAAAAATTAGAAAAAAAATTCACCAGTTGTAAATTGTAGGTAAGTTCCTTGATAAATAAAGGAATTATGCAATCATAGTGCTTCTATTCAAAATATTTAGCTTACGCCACATCCCAGATATCAAACTCAAATAATAAATATTTCTAGTAATTTAATTAAAATACTGTCAATTACTATGTTTTCTTTTTATAAACATTCCCTTGGTTTAAAGTAGGTTATACACCTGTTTTTAAGGTTATGTTCTCTTACTCTGGTTTTTATCATTGATGAAATTATCAACTGCGAGTCAGCTTGTTCTGCCTGTGTTCTCTCCCAGCTTCTTGCCCACCCACAGCCTACTCTGAGGTGGAACAAAGTGAGAAACAAGAAAGGCACTGATGTTATGCAAGCACTGTTCAGTCACAGATAGACTGCTTCTCTGTTGTCAACACCATTCAGTCACACATGCAAAACACTGTATGAGCTGCTGGGAAGAAAACTAACTCCTTCCCAACCAGGCCCAGGACAGTGTGCCCCCTTAAAATAAAGTTGTTCTTTACAGGTAGGTGGTGTCTTTTTGCTCTGTTCTCTTTGTAGGTGTTAAAAAAAAAAAAAAATTAGCAGGTAAGATTATCTCATCTCCTAGGGAATTTCTAAAATTACAGTGTAGTTTGTTAGCTATGTGAGAAAATAAACTCTGAATCATAGACTTATAGAATGATTTGGGTTGGAATGTACCTTAAAGATCATCTGGTTCCAACCCCTCTGTTGTGGGCAAGTACACCTTCCACTAGACCATGTTTCCCAGAGCCTCCTGCAGCCTGGCCTTGAACAACTCGGGATGGAGAGTCCACAACCTCAATTAAGATTTAGAACAGTACAGAAATGAGAAACTAAGTAAAAGGAAGGTCTATGAACAAGAAATATCAAAAAAGAACAGTGAAAATATTTTAATTAGAGCAACTATGAACAGAAAACAAACATTTTGATCTGTGGAGTTTCTTGTAAGTAATTTTATACAGTGCTGTGTAAGTAGTATCAGCTCAAGTCAGACAGTCTCCTAGGCAGTTTACTCTAAAGTAAAATGTTGCCTTATAGCGAATACCAAGCAAAGTCACAAATAATTAATCTGCTAGTATTGTAATCAGTAACTGGATCAACTAGTTTTCAGTTAAGATTTTAAACAATAATGTGCTTAAAATGATTGATGTGGGTTTTAAATTATAATTTTATGAAAAATAAAATGAAATTAGCAAGGAGGGTAGAAGTCACAACCAACCTAATAAGCAGACAGTGGTGAGATTCCAGCCCTCAACCCCTGAATATTTTTAATGCTAATCAAACCTTCCTGATCCAAAGTTGCTTATATATTTACAGTACCTAGGAACTCTAAAACTCTCCTAGCATTTACTAGGAATAATGGTTCTGCAATCCTGTAATTTCTCTAAACAGTTCCAGCCTTTTCCAGCTGCAAGACAAAATTAAACTTGCCAGTTACAAATGTGCAATTGGCTCAGTGGTACTCTGCTTATATGAATGTCTGGTTGGGTGATATCTTTTTACGAGAAGGTTGGTGGCTTCCTCTGTAATTCAGTATGGAGACAAAACATGAATTGACAGGAATAATGAGGATATGGGGGTTTTCACCTTTTGAAGTTGTGGAATAAAGGTGATCTTGCAAATCCCATTCAAGTATAGTCTTATTTATTCTTACCAAACTGCCTTGTTAGAGAGCTTCTCTGTACGTTTTTCTGACACAGAAATAAAAGTTCAGTCAATGTGAACTATGTATTTTTTCAATTAATTTACAGGGAGGCATTTTTTTATCCACAAGAAAAAAACAATAAAACCTCCAGTCTCTCTAGGTTTTTTAGTCAACCTAAAAGGAGAGACAAGGATTGAAAAATCTTGTTGAGTCTGTCTACATGGGTTTTGCAGACATCTGAGTGTGAGCCTCATTTTTCACTCCCTTGAACCTGAGTGAATGGTATTACTGTTGCTGAGCCTGAAACAACAAATTGAAACACAATGCCTCAGAATTACATTATACATAGTTATCTCATATTTGTTTAAAAACAGAGAAGATAGCTTAAGAGTTTGAGGATTAAGATCTCATATTTTTACTGAGAGACTTGATTGATTGCAGGTATTTTTCCCTAAATAGGAATTATTCCTTAGTTGTATGCAGTCCTATGGAAAAACTTGTATCCGATTCTCAAAAAGAATATTTCACAGTACAGAACACATGGTGACAAAAAGATTAGTGTATAACAACTTTTTGAGGAGAAGTCAGTTTATAAATTTGTATTTCCTTTTCAGATTTTATTAACATATTCTTTTTTAGCTTGCAATATCATTTAAAGATAAACCAGGTGGAGAAAATTGTGTGACTCCTATTCAGAGATGTTTAGACATATTTACAAAGTATTTTAGTATTTTTCCAGCCCGTGGTTTTGTCTGTGACTGTGTGTAAATATCTCCTGTATTTTCTGCATTGTATTCTACAATGTGCATGAACAAGTAACTTCATTTCCCAAGTAAAGAAGATGTAACATGAAATCCAAATAAGTGAATCATAAACTCTGTGAAACATAAACTGTGGTGAAAGGTTGCTGTCTTTTTTCTCTTTTTTCCCCCAAAAGGAAGGTAATTGAAAGGACCTTTCTTGCTTCGTAGTGCATCTTTTTTTTTTTCTTATTAGGCTGTGAAATTGAACAAGTATTATCCCCATAATGGCTGGCTTTGGCTTTGCTTCATTTTGCAAATTTGTCCAAAAAGGCTCGATTTTGAATTATTCTCTAAGTCACCCCAGATTAGCTGCCTTTCTCCATCAACTCAGACCAACAGTGTCTTTAGCTTCTGAGAAAAGGACATTTAGGGGGAGAGAAGGATCATTTATTCTGTGAGATATTTTTAGGGAGGTTTAACACAAATTCTGAAGAACAGTATGTGCTAAGTAGCAGAAAGTACGAGAAACTTCTTCCTTCCTGTCCATTTTTCTAACAATTTTCTGGTTTAGGGTCTACCAGTGATAATTGTTGGAAGACAAGACAGGTGGTTTCCAGGCACCAGTTTCAAGGGTTACTCCTCAGGTAGGGCAGGGTTGTAGAGAACTTAAGAGTTCCACCTCAGTCTGCTACCTTGGAGTATATGTAGATGCATGTCTTTTACAGAACTAAAAGTGGAAAGGTCATCCATGCAGCTGCTAATATTTCAGAACATTGAATTTTATGGTGCATTAAGAGCCAGAAAATTTGGTAATCTTCACTGCTGAAGAGGGTAGTTTTGACTTCCTGTTGTCACTCAGCCCTGCAGCTGAGTGCAGGCAAGAAATCGATATCAGTGTAAACTGAAGTCCTTTATGTATACTCAGAAACAATCGACTCTGAGGTATGCTATTCCCAGGTCTATGTCTTTAGCTATGTATTTAATGAAGGAAAGTTACAGGAATACTGCTTAAAGACAGAAAGATATGATCAGCCACTGATAGTCCTCAGAAAGGACTAGGGAAAATCTAAAGACAGGCCTTCTTCTGAACAGCAGTCTGACTGTCACCTTCTAGTTGCATGACTCTGGTAATCTAAATTTATTTCTATTATTTTATCTGAGGTTTTCATATTATCTAACAATCATTGTTTGAGGCTTGAAAGCTATGAAGATGAAAGCCATGACAAACTGTTATTCCTGTTTTCTCAACAGGAAAACTGTTTTAGGAAACTGAATTTTCATATTAACACTAAGCTAATAGTCAAACATTGGTCTTCTAATTCCTTCTCCTGTATTTAATCCATTAAGACGTTATTGCTCAAATGGGGAAGGACCGAACATGAAAAATAAGACACTTCCCAACATAAGACCAGCACATTTCTATAATGTATGTTTTTTAAAGTCAAAGGCAGCCTTTAAGGATCTTACTATAATATTTTATGTCCTGAGAATAAGGTCCAAGGCAAAATATTGAAAAATACAGTGTAGGTTACACTACTTTTCAGCAAGCTTTCTATGCAAAGCAACTGGATTACTTGATTATCTTTCAGAATCCTGAGAATTAATTAATACTTGATTGACTCTTTGAAGGAATAAAGTATGTACTCCTTCCGTAAGTAATACTGTAACAATGTTTCTGTCTTTGGTTATGGAACCAAAAATGTGTATTCTATTTTATCTGCTGAAAGCAGTTGGAGAATTGTTCTTCTTTACTCTGGGAGGAGGGGGTGGGTGCCTTTTGACAATAGGTCAGCTGTTCAGACCAGGTAGGGCATTGTTTCTTATCTCTTTCACCACCCGGGGAATATTTTCTGCTGATGGGCCATTAAGACACTCTTAAAAGCACACATCCCCAAAACAGATCCACATTCCATCATCCTATTTTGAGATGATCCACCCAGTGGGGGGAGCCAACCATTCCGACCTGGATAAAACTGAGACACAGGAACAAGAAAGGATCCAGCTTCACCCGATTCCTGGAGGAAGACTGGATCCTTCTCACCATTACCTGGACCCTTGTTCTACAGGATCATCTCTACTCCACCAGAACCACCTCTGCCACTCCAGGAGGACTCATTTTTGGACTGCTTCCAACACCCTGACCAACAGGGTGTAAGGTTGTAGCTCTGACTTTGTCAGGGTTCTCCAAAATTGTTGTTTGTTTGCTGGTTTGGTTGGGTGGTTTTGTTTTTCTACTACATTTGTATTGTTAGTATTTCTAGTAAAGAACTGTTGTTCCTATTCCCAAATCTTTGCCTGAAAGCCCTTAATTGCAAATTATAATTTGGCGGGGGTGAGGGGTTTACATTCTCCATTCTAAGGCAAACTCCAGCTTTCCCTGGCAGAAACCTGTCTTTCCAAACCAAGACAGTTTCCTTTTAAAATACATTATGGATTTCTGTGTCCCTTTCTACTCGTATATCATAAATGCCAGATGTTCTGGGTGCACCAAGTGGCACTGATGTGGGGATGAAAGTAATATTGTTTCAGTGACTTTTACTATTCATTCTTATAGTGATAGCAATAGTGGGGATTTGGTAAGAGCATTAAATTAGAATTGTTTGGCACTGGGATATTGTAGTATAAAAGTTACCATTAAAAGCATTTCAAAATTGGTTGATATAATTTTGTACTTCACCATGAGTCTGGGTTTTATTAGGATAGGTCATTAGAAGAGCAGCAATCGATATCCTGGTGTTTTACTGTTCATAGGCCCCTAAATGTAGCAAGCCTTCAAATAGCAATTTTTTTATTTGTGAGAAGGCTTGTTTTCAGTTCCTAGTCTCACTTTTCTGCTTTATCACTGGAGTTAAGACAGCAGAAAAAGATTCTTTTGAGCTGACTCTCTTTATTAGTGGAAGAAACTCCTGTAGGGAACGAGGTGTGCCCCTCAGTGCCTAATACCATAAATGTGTTAAACAGACTTAGGCTGAGGGATCTGTTCTCCTTACTTACTTTTTTACTTACAAAACTGTTGTATCACCCACCATTATGTTATGCAATACCTTTGTTTCTGTTTCTGTGTCTTCTCATCTCACTTCCAGACTGCTGAAATTCCTGTACTAATTTATTTTAGAGGTCAGCTCCTTTGACGGAGCTTGAGGATCACACTTTTTCCTATGTATGTATATAGTGCTTAACATAATGGAGTCTTAAAATAAACAGATGCACACAAACATTACAGCATCAAAAGTTATAACAGCCCATTGGGTTTCCACTAAGCTACATTCTCAGTAAGGTATTTGAATCTGTAGGAGATGAAGTTTTATTGCTCCTGTTCCTGTTTGATGTCCTTAGAAGTGTAATAAGTGCTTTCCTTTTATGAAAAAATTAGGAGACTATACTTTTTTTTTTTTTTTTTACTTTTGGACCACTGATAGAGTACAGAATTTTCAGAAATTAGCTCTATATTATAGGGAATGAATAGTGGAATCATTAAGATTGTAAAAGATCTCCAAGATCATTGAGTTCAACCTTTGATTAAATCCCACCATGTCAACTGGACCATAGCACTAAGTGCCACGTCCAGTCATTTCTTGAATACTTCCAGTGCTGGTGATTCCACCACCTCCCTGGGCAGCCCATTCCAATGTCTAACCACCCTTTCAGTGAAGAAATCTTCCTGATGTCCAACCTGAACCTCCCCTGGTGCAGCTTGAGACCACTTCCTCTTGTCCTATCACTGGATGCCCGGGAGAAAAGGCTAACTAAGGCTAACTCTCACCTGGCCACAGCCTCCTTTCAGGTAATTGTGGAGAGTGATAAGGTGTCCCCTGAGCCTCCCTTTCTCCAGACCGAATGATGACAACTTCCTCAACCACTTGTCTTATGTCTCACTCTCTAGACTTTTCACCAACTTTGTTGTCCTTTTCTGGACTTGTTCCAGCACCTCCATCTTTCTTGTAGTGAGGGGCCAAAACTGGACACAACACTTGAGGTGTGGCATCACCAGTGCCAGGTACAGAGTGTGCACTACCACCCCCACACTAACTCAGTTACATCTGACTTGGACCAAAAATACTGATCTTCCCATCATGGTACATGAAAGTGGGAAAGTGCATATATAAGAATTACAGAACATTACTGTTGATTACTTGGAAAACTTCATAGTATAACTTTTGCTCCCTTTGATACTACATGACTTACCTTTAAAAGAAAGTGTTAACTAACATTAACAGAGAGAGAAACAATTTAAAAGTCATTGCTTGTAGTCTACTAAAGAATGGCTTTTATTAACCCTAGAGAATACTTAGGTATTTATTCACACAGCTGTACTTCCAGTTAATATTTAGTTGGTACTCAGTAATGCAGCAATAAAATGAATTAGTTTTTCTAGTAAAAGAACAGAATAGATGCTTACATTCTCCAGCAAAGCTCTAATGCATCTTTATTTTCTGAGAAGTAAGCTTAAGGATATCAGATAGGATTAGACAAAGGATAGCAATTATGACCTACTAAATCAGTCCTCTACACTCATTAAAGATTCCCAGTAAAATACAAGCCATTTGTTCTAAGTCAGAGAAAGCAATTACTGCTCCTTCATGGGGGCAGTTTCAAGGCCGAAACTCAGGTCTTTATTGCATTCCAGGTACAACAAGATGAAATTAGTACAAACATACTGTTTGACATTTTGGTGTCATGTGGCAGACTATGATCTCCAAGTTCAGACCTGCTGTCACTCCTGTCATGGGATGGATACTGAAGCAATGAATTCCAGCTCTGACAGGAAGTACTCTGAGAGCAGACACAGTTCTGCAGTGTTGTATTAACATGTTTGGTGTAACTTTGAAGCTTTTTGAAAGGTCATTTATAGTACATTGATATTCTAAAAGGTTTGTCTGGTTATGTTATCAATAACCTCAGAAAATCTTACAGGCCTGAAATTCACATACATGTGTCCAGCATAGATTCTACTGGCAGAAAGAAAAAAGCCAAGGCCATACATTAGTTCTGATGTTCTGCACTGGGAAAAATGTGCTTAACTGCACTCTGTGGGAGACATCTTTGTGTAGAGTTTACTTCTCTGTCCTCCTTTCTCCACTGTAAATTCTGCTTCCTTAATAATATTGATTTTGAAATCCCACTTTAGTTGGAAATCTCACTTTAGTTATAAGGAGTTTCTTTGTTTTTTAAGGGATGATTTTTCTAGAGAGCAGACTACCAGTTAGTTCTCAAAAGGACACTGAAGGTTTTTAGTTCCTTCCCTGATTGCAATGACTAGAATTTTTTTTTAATAACAGCAAATCTAGTAGCTGCATTTATTTTTACTTCCTTTATATGAGGTAATTTATGGGTTGTCTGAAAAATCATATGGCCAGTGGCCAGGTGTGACTCCATTAAAAGGATGAAGGAGGGGGAAGTACACCAAGAAAACATTTCTACCAGAGTGGCAGATGTGATGTTTCCTGAATGATGAAAAATTACTGTAAAATATAGTGCCAGTTAAAAGCCTGAAATTGATTTAAAATCAAAATCAACTTGATTTACATCTTGGGTAAACACAGGGCTTGAGAAGGCTTTTGATAAGATTGTCAAATATTGAATATTTTAATTTAAAACTAAACATCTCAAGTATAAAAGACCTTGATAGATAATACAGAAATGTCCTTGAATAAGCAGGAAAACTTGTCTGTCAATGAGATGGTAAATGAAAATTGTCAGGAAACATAGACTTGACAACAGCTTTCTTGACCTGTCTTGTTAATGACATCCAAAAAGCCCTGTATGGACTCAGCTGACAGAAATAAGACAAAGGATACCCTGCACCTAATGTGAATCATAGTGTAATTGTGAAGATGATTATTCTCTTTGGCTGCAAGAACTTCTATATGTCTACAGATTACTTACATGTCTCTTGAATTATCTGATAAGTATTTGAAACAAAAAATACTCATTCCTTACAGCATCCAAAAGCAACTATTTTATGTTAATACATAGTATCTACTGACTTTCTGCTTTATATCCACTTCCCACATAGCAAGTGTTCTTAGGGTAACACTCTTTTGAGATGTTTTTGTACTTTGTGAAGAGGAGATTTCTATATATCTCTTAGAGTAGTTCTGGAAGTTATTCAGAGTAAGCATTCCTTTAGTTTACCAAGATTCTTTCGTTGATTTAATTATTCTGTTGTGCAAATTCCTGGTTAAGAATATCTTGTGAAGGGAAAGAAAGGATTTGAATATAAATTGGAAATGAATATACAAAATTGTAATATATATGTGTACAGCAATACATTTCTTCCTGTCTCTTGAGAAAATGATGGGTTAAGCTTAGTGGGGATGTTTGCAAATCTCAAATAGTTAGCTTTACTGGCTAACTGAAGTTAAAGATCTAGAGGGTAAAATGCAAATGATTTGATGAAGGATACCAATTAGCTCTGCTGTGTATGAATATTGTTTAGCATGGAGAATTCAAAGAAAATCATTGAGCATTCCATATTTGGCCTATCACATGGAAAAGATTCAACACAGGATTGAGAGCTGTATTATGATAGGAATTGTATAGTATGGTATGACATTTACCCAAATTTTCTAAGAAGCCTTCTTCACATAAGGAACTGCATTACTCTTTAAAAGTGCAATATTAAAGAACCATTATAAAGCTGAAAATTTAAGTGTTAGAAAAAGTATAAATCTATTAAAAATGTGGAGCTAGAGAAAGTAACTTTTAATGTATTTTTGTTGCTGTTCTAAAAGTGAAACTAAGTAGCGGTAACTACCTATGCAATATCATTTATAATATAGGCTTGATTTTGCTGGTATGGACAGTACCAGACCATAAAAGCCATCAAAATAGTGTAGGTAAGACCTTACCTACAAATATTTGTGGTATTTTTTATGATAATTACTTTTTTCCTATAGACAGACTCTTCACTATCAATCCATAAAGAAGAAACATCCAATATTAAAATGGCTGGTTTTCTTTAATTTTTAAAAATTTCTCTTGAGCAGAGATGTTAAAAAAGAAGCCTGATTAGGGGGGAATCATAGAGACTTCATTTTGCTTGCAATTTCTGTTAATAGCAGTGGATCTTATTTTCTTTAATTTTAATTAACAGTAATTGGGTGTCAAGTAGAAGTCAGTCTCTTCAGCTTCCAGTGCAACTGCTGGAGAAAGATAAGGGCTATCAGATGACAGCTCATGTTATTAAAACTGTTGCTGAAAATAGTGGCACCCATTCTGCCAGTGTGCTCATTTCTCTGCATTGGCAAGGACAGCAGGCTTGAGCAGGATGCCTAACTCTTACAGGATGAGTTGAGTGAGGCATCATGTCGTGTGTGCTGATCAGAGTGGTGCAGCCTGTGTTCCACTGCATGCGAGAGGTGGCTGACACAGCTGTTGTGGCAACAAAGCACAGAGATTTGAGAAACATGGAATTACTATTACAGTGGGCTTCCACATCCAGACTCCCTGTAGCAAAGTAATTGTGATTACTAACACAGAACCTTCAAATAGGCAGTTTGCAAATATTTTTCATATTGAAGACGTACAGCGCTCTGAATTCATGATAATTTTCTTTAACAGGAAAGCTATGGCAGATACATAATAGGGAGACAGAAAACCACCTTTACCATGGTGAGAGGGGGTTACTAGTAGCTTAGAGTCTGATGATTCTATGATTTTTTTCAGGAGCTTCTTTTTCAGTATTCAATACAACATGAAAAATCAAAAAGGCATTCAACACATAACAAAGAGAGGAGTCTGATAGATTTTTTTTTTTTTACAATAAAAGATTAATAATATTTCTAATCTTGGCACATTGTTGAGTCAGTGTGACACAGGTCTAGTCATTTGGATTTCTTCTTACTGTAAAGCCAAACTGGAAGCAAATGCAAATATTCATATTTCGTATGTATATAAAACTTCCCTATTCTATGCATATAGCAATACATAATTTAAAGCAGGATTGAAGAAAAGTTAGCATTACATAGAATGCTTTAAATCTACTGATATTTCTGTTGGAATGAGAAGGTATTTTGGCTCTTTGCATTTCTTCCATAAAATAAATATTATTCTTCTGGTTTTATCTCTTAGTTTTCTGTTTTCTGACGCTGTTGTTTGGTTTTTTTTCCTTCTGTTAATCTTCACCCTAATTCAATGAAATATTACCATTATTATTATCAGGAATCAGAAAGCATCATTTAGAACCACAGTTAGAGGTGTTGAAAAATGATGGGGATTTTTGCTTTAATAAATACATATTAAGAGCAGTAACCTTTTCATCTTAGTGAAGACTTTGAAAGGAATTATCTTCACTCATGCTCAAGCCTTATTCTGCTGAACATATACAGCTTTGTAACTCCAAAACATTCTTCACAGCCAAATTTTGCTTTTCAAGCCCACATATTCCACAAGCTTCTTAATGATTCATTTGTTCCTACGTTGTCTGTTTTGGTAATGGACCTGCCATCTGATTCAGCATGGTAGGTCTTTGCTGCCAAATCATTCCACATTTGATTGTTGACCTGTTGTACTTCAGGTGCTAAACTCTTTCTTGTCCTTCCATCTAAGATTTCCCCAGACTTTTGCATCTTTCCTGCATAATTTCCTGCTGTGAGGAAGTCTGCTAAGCTCTGGCTGGGGCTGTGATTTGGTGGCTGTTTGTTACACACCTATGAGGAATTAGAATTCTCATATAAAGGATACTGGCCTCTGTCAGACTCCTGGGTTATGGGAATCTGCCAAAGAGTGGAAGCATCACTACTGAATTGGCAAGAAGTGAAAAACATATTCACTTCCATTTGAATTTTTTTTCAAAATAATGTATGTTAAAATGAAGAAATGTCAAAATACATGAGAAGAGCTGTGTTCATTTTTATTCTTTTGAAATGAATGTGATGCTTTATTCCATTTATTATTTTGGATTTTTAAGAAAGACTTGACCTTGCAAGTTGGCTATGGCAGCAGATTCCTGGCCTCATGTGGAGATACAGCACCAGCAGAATTCCACCCAGTTGATATACTGCATAAAGGTTCATCATCATCATAAAATCTTCAAGTCAAGATTTGTGCTTTTTACTTTCTTTAATAAAGAATTAAGCATATACATTGTTCAGAATAAATAATAATGTCAATAACTGCAGAAGATTTTCATGAACAAATCCTGCCTTTCCATTTTTAAAAATGTCACAGCTGGCACAATGGTATAGGTAGTAAAGTTTTGATTGAATATGCTAATCTGAGCAGACCATGTTTAGAAGGAATAGATTTTCTTCATACATTTTCTCCACTTTGTCTAGCATTGTCTTTACCATACATTAAACAATCATTCTCTTTTCCTCCTTATCTCTTTAATATCACGCAGATTACTGAAATAAATCCCAAATGCTCTTCTATTACATCTCATTTACATCTATTCTTGACAGATTTCTCAATGTTTTCAGAACTGGTAATGTAATGAAAATTACATGAGTCATGAGAAACTGGGAGAGAAGATAAAGGCAAAATGAAAAAGTAAACAAAAATGAGAAAAAGTAGGGAGGGGAAGTGGGGTTAGAAGTATTAAAAGATAAATAAAAGTTCAAAATTCATCAAAATAAGATTCAATAGGGTAGGTGACCTAAAGCCATCCAAGGGGCTTATTCCTTCTTGTTCATCTGTTCATCTGTACATGGAGTTGAAAGCTAAATAAATCCTCAGCAAGCAGAGATGAATATCTGCTTTTTGATGGCAGGTGTCTGTATTGCTCGGTTCAGAAAAGACATGGCTGCACACTTCTTAGTATTTGACTGTGCTGGCATACAGCAAGTAGCAGGAATACCAGCAAAACTACTTCATTCACATGTGGAATTAATTTAAACTATTCAGGGAGTAATGAAAATCAGTGCAGATTTTCAGAAAGATACTTCAACATCTTTTCCAGAAACACTGAATTTTTAAAAAGATTCCTAAAATCTAAAAAGTGTACAAAATAGATGTATGAATTTAAATTTTTTTTCAGCACACAAAAAATATTTCATATTTTTGTCTTGGGTGCTGCTCTGATTTGTGGAAACTTTCTTAAAAGCAATAACAAAATACTCTACAAGCAAAACAATTTTTTTCTCTTGTTCTTACGTTAAGTATCTGGCAAGTGCCATGTCAACGGCCACAATGGAACTGTAGTTGCCTCTAGTCTCAAATGAAGGTAAGATTGGCCAGACTTGCACAACCAAAAGCCTTTCATCTTGTCTGTGATGGGGACTGACAGCAGATAACTTGCAGAGAATGAACACAGAGAATAGAAAGTGTTTTGGGATTTTACTGAACACCAGAAATGCTGCATTGTTTTTCCACAAATTAATTTGTGATTAGTGTACACCTTAGTTGCTGCCATTGGGCTGGAGTCTGATTCAAACTATGTTGGGATATCTTGATCAGACACAACTTAATTGTTAGGGTAGATTCTGGAGGTCCTTGAGCCTGTCAGTGAAACTTCTAGGGCTTTGCCCTGGAAGAATCTACCATTGGCTCTGAGAATACCTCATAGCTTAGGATGAGCAAAAAGGCTTCCCCCCATGGTGCTTGCAGCACTATGTTAATCTACTTCAGTTTTGCATTTCCCATTGGCCCCTGGGCCTTGCTCACCTCTATTGTTCATATATATCCCCAGTTCGAGCCCAGTGTCCCCACTGGTTGTGGTTTTACTGATGATCTGCCCTTATGTCCCCTATAGGTCATTGCCCTTTGCCCTGCCCTTGCATTGCCCCTGTGTTCTGACCATTGGCTCCCGACCCCCATACTTAACACTGGACATTTCTTTGATCTGGGTCTTTCTGTCCCTGAAACCTACGGTGTGAATCTGCAAAATAAACCTTGCTGGAATTCTATACAGGAGATCCTTCCTGTCTTTCTTCACTGAGCCAGCTGTGGTGTGTGTGTGTGGACTTGAGTGCCTTGCCTGTGTGCCCACCTGAGTGGCTTCTCCAGAAGAGATGCTTTTTGGGGAGAGGTAGCAGTAACCACCATCCATCTCCACACTGCTACCATAGATGAAACTAGAGTACTAAGCAGTTTTGTATATTGGTCCATATAAAAAACCACACAGAGCTGTTTTTTTCCCAGGTAGGATGAATCTGGGGAACCTTATCTCCATTTAGTCTTCTAACAATGTTAATTTTCCAGTATTCTTCTTTGCACATATCTATTAGTCATTTAAGTTTATCTGCCCCTTACTATCAACTGAATATCACACTAAGTAGTGTGAATAACGTGTATCAAGAAAACTGCTTTGATGTTCCTCAAGTCCATTTTATTTCTATTTATTCAAAAGCCATTGAACTTCTCTTTAAAACCATAATTTCAGTATTTAATGATTTTTTATTTTGAGAGATCTAAACATTTTCATAAAAATAAACCCCAAGCCATTTCTTTCTGGGGATCATTGGTAATTTAAAGAAGTAATTTGCGTCTTTAACCTCATCCTGTGAAATCTGATCCAACAGAGCAGTGGAATCCTTAAGTAGAAATCCAGAGAGCTGGATGTTAACCAAACAAGTCTAAATCTAGACTGTATCAATATTTTTTCTTTTGAAAGCTTTCTGCAGATCAAGGGAATCAAGAGAATACATCTAAGTTTTGGGGTGCAACTGTGTTTGAATTATTGAGTTATTATTACATCTTAATAACTTACTTGCCATAAATTTTTAAAATAGTTACAGAATTCAGAGATATAAGCAGATCTGATGTTTTTAAGTATAGGCTTCAAAGATCATCTACTATAGGGAATCATCTTTATTAATGGCTGCATTTCTTGCGCCCTTTGCAAATCAGATGAATCCTACTGAGAGTGCCAAATGTGAATGTTGAATTGCATTCTTTCTTCTTCATATGTGCCCAGCTCTGATGCTGCTGCATGGGATCCTTGATCAGTAGGAATGACTATCTGTAGATAAGCCATACTGCTCAAGTGTGAAAAAACCTAGTGCAATTTTGCTAGGATTATTGCCAGTTCTAACATTGACCATGGAAATCCTAATGGTTGCATTTATACTGTTGTTGACTTGTTTGCAGCCACTAAAATTAAAAAAAATCCAGTTAAACCAAGCAAAAGTGACAAAACCAGACCCATATTCTTGTTGCAGTCATGACATAGGAGAGAAAAAGTAGATATTCAATTATGTTCTGAAGTTACTAGAGTTACTAGGACCTTTGTTTTAGCAGTATTTCATTCATAAGGCACCAAAGAGTTCAGCAATGCAAATGATAGAACAGTCTCCCATTCTATTTTTAGCTTTAAAATATTGTAGTCATAAAACCTTTCACAATTAATTCCAAAGCTGAAACACAGATAGCAAAGACAAAAAGGGCTTTAGAAGAATGGGATCTTTCAATTTTCTCTTGATGACTATTGTGCGGACTGCATCTGTGAGAATAACTTCACATTTTTTTCCTCAAGAATGGCAGGTTTTCCTTTTATCTCTGATTTGTTTTCTCTTATTTCTAAATACTATGTCACAGAATAAAATGAATTTGGCCCCAAGAAAACAAAGTGAACTTGGATCAAATGGTATAAATATTTGATCCAGAACTGGAACTGTCCCTGTAATTTTTGCTGACGTATAACTGGAACTAAATAGGAGTATTTTCAGTCACAGATGATGTCAGAACTAAAGAGATATTTTTCTAGTTTAACTTGTTCAGTATTTTTCTGACAATTAGTGCTCAAGTTTATTTATGTGAACACAGTTTATACAAGATAAATAAATGACAAAGCTATGGCCAAGGCTGTAAAACAAGTTACTAGGAAGTCACGTGTTGTGAGTTCAAGTCGTGTTGTGGGTTCACAACACATTGAAACAGTACTTACAGGTTTTTGCAACAGAGAACACTGAGGTAGTTTGATATCAAGCAGGTAAATTGCTTCATGCTCATTGCAGTGCTGGGTCATGGGCCTAGCACAGCTATTTTGTGGGATTGCATCCTCAGGAGACTCCACTCTGAGCACTGCTGTGGAACAGCTGACAGCACTCGCTCACAGGATAGCTCCCCTGAAAGCTGTCATTCAGTTGCCTGCTTCCTCAACCACCATTCCATCAGCTTCTTGATAGTTATATGGAAGAGATGGGGAAATGCCTCTCTGGAATGAAAGCCATTAAGACGTTTTGCTTTCTGAAGTTTTATTTTGTTTTCTTCTCCTATGATAAATTCAATATCTAAAGTAGTGTCATTGACTGTTGGATGCTGTCTTACAGAAAAGAATCCAGCCCCTCAAACCCCAGCGCAGTAAACTGAGATAGGATGTTTCTTAGGAAGGGGGATTGTCATCTTTAAAGAGAGATGTTTATTGCCTATGTTGCTAAGTAACCTGAAATCATTACATCTTCTCAGTTCTACCTTGAGTAGAGGATAAAGAAAATTGTTTTCTTAGCAAAGTTCTGTATGAGACAAGGGCATGCTGTTAAAATCTATGGTTGGGTGGAAAGGATAATACTGACTTCAACAGGAGATTTTAATTTTAAAAGCATCTCTATAGATGATGATGGTAACTACTTCACTGTGATTTATAGTAAAAGCAGAAACATCAATCACTTGACAAAATGACTCCCTCTACTTTTATTTTCCTATTTATTCAATAGTATTTTGCAGTTACAATACATCAACAAATCAAAATAGCCTTTGTGGTTGCTGCTGCAATTTGAGAAGAGTCTACAGAAAACCAAGTTTTTTCATGCTGTTCTAATTTATACTGTCTGCAGAAGAATTTATTTACAAGAAATTTATGACCAGAATAACTCCCAAGTAGTACAGGATACTATGGATATGTGTAAGTTAACATGAACAAAGAATATGTTTCATCAGTTCTGGCTTCATCAAAGATAAAATTCCTGGAAATAAGAAAGATAAGTAGAAGAATTTCAAGCAGCTTTTAATGTTAGTACAGTAACAGATGATTTGAAGGTGGTTTCATGTTTCATAATATCCTTTTAAACAGCTGTTTTTTCAAATTAATTTTTTCTTGTTTATATTTCTCTGCTTGACTTAAATTAGATTTTTGTTATTTAAACGTGAACAGTGATGCACTCTAGTTAACAATGAAACTTCTGGGTTACATATTTTTTAATAACAGAATACAAATAAATCCAACATTTTAGAGATTTCTCACTGCTGGATTTTGATAAATCTTGAACCATATTAGGAACAAAACCTTAGACTGGAAATTAACACCTGGGGGAAGATTTGAACCAGGCTTTTATGATTGTTGGTGCTCAGCAAATTCTAACAAGCATCCACCATCCATTTTAAAATAGAGCACAAACTGAAGCTCCTGGAAAAAGGTGAGAGGACCTGATCTGACATATGCTGGTCAGAATTGCAAGCATCGAAAAGTATATATAGCATAGACAAGAGGTTGTTGATAGCTTTGATGAAGCCCTTCATATAATCTTTGTGACAGAAGAGTAATGGACTGTTCATCTCTAGGAAAACTGGACATTCATTATTTTAGTATGGAAACTGGTACATGGATATTGCAGCAAGCAATAAGAGTAGGCACACAGGTCATGAAGGTGAATTCAGAAAAAGGAGTCATGAGCTGAGGAAAGCCAGACAGTGCTTTTCAAGAGACACTTATCCTAGCAATGAGGGAGAACTGAAGACCCAATTCATCCCATTGTCTATCTGTTTAAGCAATCTTCACTTACTCTAAGGGAGAAATTAAAAGAGTTATGACTGCAAGAGTTATATTACAATATTCTTGGGCTTGGTCACTTTAGGAAAGAGAAATAAACAAGACAAGAGAAACCATTCTCTTACATTTTAGTCAAGGCAGTGCACATGAATACATGAAAATATATTTATTAACCTCAGTGGAGGAAATACTGTGAGACATTTTTGATGCAAAATAATTTTTATGCTTTATTAATAAGCAATGTCTGATCGAGAACCCTAGACAAGTTTGCACATGTAAAAACATTTCTACTTCATATAAAATTAGATAAGCATGACCAGAATCAAGGAGTAGACTGAACCATAGTAGTTTGGTTAAATTACTATGAAGATAAAACTGAAGATAAACTAATATACTACTTTAGGTAATATCCACAGAATGAAAATGGTGTAGCTGGAACAGGAGACAAGATATTCAGGTGTGTTCCTCTCACATGCACTGCAGTGATTTAACAGGCAAGAAAGGGAAAAAAATACCACCGGGAAGATTAAAAAATTACATTCGTACTCAATGTATGTAATGAACGATGGTTAAAGCATGTCTACAATGATGTCCAGTTTGTGTAAGGGCTAAGGTAACTAACTGAAAATAACTGAGAAACTGAGGTTGGTACTTTTGGATACCCAATTCCTGAAGCAGGGAAATAATATACACAAAAATTTGTCCACAGATGTTTTAAAGGTAGATATTTGGTGATTTTTTTTTAATAGCACAAACAAATGTCTTATAATTGATAACATAAGCTAAGTATCAGCATGGTCCCACAGAGAAGGAAACTTCAGAAGTAATATGTGGTTATAAAAAATTCTTTCTTGAAATAGGCTGAAATGCACCACACAGTAGTTACAGGTGCCAAAAGAAAGCTGGGGTATCCCCTTTCTCATGAATCCAAATTTTATTTCTCTGTATAACTTATGATTTGTTATACATATTTCCAGATATTTTTAGGTATTAATTTCAGTGTACTTTGCTGATTGCAGCTGTTGACTGAAAGATTTGTCAAATTTTAATGGAGTACAGGACAGATCTAAGCAATCAATGCATTGATCTGATTTTTTAAAAGACTACCTCTAGGCAAAATGTGGACTATATTAGCCAGAGTAGAAGTGTCAGAGGGCATGAAGGATTTTAAACCACAACAGAGAGAGTGAACATTTCCAGACTCTCTCCCAGACAGGTAGGGAGCTTTCTAAGGTAGCAATTTGTTTACAAGTAGGATAGAGATTCAGAAAACGTGATAGAAGACACACAACCTCTGTTTGGACCTGAAAAATGTGAGAGTAGTGTAACTTACACACTAGATTTGAGTTAGCTCTGGCCTACCTGATAGCAGTATCTGTCTGGAGGGTTTAATTCAGAGTGTGTGAATTTAAGTGACTTGCACTGAAGATTAGTTTCATGGCGACAATCGGAGACGGGATAAAGGTTCATGTTTGGTACAAAAATCACTAATAAACCATAGGCATTAATCATTTTTGTGTGGCTGAGTAGCATGTGAGTGGGAGACTAGTAGGCTTTATATGAAATGTATGATTCAATGTACTTCAACTATGACTTATTTGAACACTGTCCTTCCAGGAAGAAGATAATGGTTTTTCCTCGCAGTAAGGTAATCACTGGAGAATAGTTTAGTTAAGGACTAAGTCAGTCAATAGGTGAAGACAGCCAGATCCCTAATTTTGCATTGTCAAAACAAATGATTTTAACTTCTGCCAGAAGTAATTCTTGTGTTTCAAGGGAAAACACAGGCCAAAGCAACAGTGCAAGCCATGCCAGAGGTCAATTGGATATATATTGTCAGTCTACTAAGGACTTGTGTTTCAGGGCCTGGAGGAGTATCTCACATAAATGTAGCAGGAAAGGTAAAACAAACTTTGCTTGGGGAAGAATATCTGTCACTAACGAGCTCAGTTTTAGGAAAAAAAGTGCTGGAGCAAGGATGTGAGATCAAGACCCCTTAGGCAGCTGAAGTCTGAGTTGAGTTCTCAGTGGGAAAGTATTAGCCAAACATGCTGAACACCATATTTGTCACCGCATTAGCTTCAAAATCCCTTTTTTTTCAACTTTCCCTAGGAAGTGAAATTTTATTTTGCTTTTATTATCAATATTATTACTATGGAGAATCTGTCCCTAGGGGAATTATATCTTCTATATTATTTCACTAGTACTCTTAAATGGATAATACTCCTTTATGCATTTTCCACTTCACTGTACTTACAAGTATGCTCAGTTAATTATTACCTGTAACAATGATTAGTATGCTGTCTTTCCTCCTCTTTGAGCATGAGTATAGAATCACTAAATCTGAATGGATCTATTACAAATTTTAGAGCTACAGGAGAGCTGAACAGGAGAGTTCATCTAAAACAATGTTCCTTCATTTAAAATTAGGTTACATCAATTGTCTTTGAACCACTACTCATATTACAGTATACTTTTTTGGTGTCATTTTGCTTAATTCTTTAAGTCAAATTTTGTGCCACATTGTGTAAAATGCCTTACCAAACTAAAGTTATACTCATCTCGTTTAGTTCCTTTTATTAAGTGAAAATGTAATCTTATTCAAAGTAATTTAAATTTACTTTCCATTTTTATACTTCAAACATTTGGACTGGCTATTATTCTTGACTTTGTTTTTAACCTCTGAATGCTCATAGATCCTAATTTCTAATATTTGTTTCAATATTTTGTTAGGAAGATAATTTCCCAGTCTCTTTGTCCTATTTGCCCTCTGCCTTTTTTCTCCCATAGTGACTGTTAAATGATTTTTTTTTCCTATAGTGAACTCTGCCTGGAGACATAGGGACCAAACCTCAGAGCAGACTTTGCACAGCTTCACAGAATTCAGCAAAAAAGTGATGACAAAAACTCCATCATGTGAAATCCTGGAATAAAGAGTCTCAAAAGATTATACTGCAAAGCAGCCTGATTTTGGACTGGGTCATCAGCATCTCTACAATTTGCTCAGCAAACCAGCACAGATGAGTATGCCCATCCTGACAGAGGGACAGTCTGATAATGGGCCTTATACAATGTGGTGGAGAGGGGATGTCCTGGTCTCTTCCACACACTGTTTTGCTGTCAGTTCACTGAAAGGTACAACTTAGCATCCTCTCCATGGAAATATGTTATGTACATCACAGTCTTTTCTATGAGTATTACGTAAATACAGTTCTCAAATTAACCTTGACTTATTGGGCATTGTCCTGAATAGCAAAGTAAACCCAGTCTTGTTTTCATAATTGTGTTCACTTCGAAGTTCTTCTTCTAGCTCTGTCCCTGAGGAACATACTTTGTGTTCCGGAACTGTTTAGATCATGATGGAGACAAGACAAGAATTGCATTGCCTGCTGCTATTTTAAATATTTAACATTCCTAAAAAGCTATTACACTTTCTAAGTTGATGGGTATGTGATTGCATTGTTGTGTCCTTCAAAGACCTTGAAAAACTACTGAGAATAGGGAGGTTAACAGTTTCAATTTTGTTTTAATGAGATACTGAAATCTTGAGAAGCTGTGGAGATAAGGAGAGAAATAACTACATGATAAATGAGAAAAAGCAGAGATGTAACAGAGAACTAGGAGACACAAGACTCTTTATAAATGAAAGATTTGAGGAATATGCTGTCGGAAATAAAATAAGGAACAGTGAAAAGAAAAGATCTCATCTTTATATTGTGTATTTCTATTTTTGTAAATCAGTGATAGTCATAAGAAAACTGCATTGAGATCACCATCTGGTTCTGAGATCAGATTATGGTAATGCAGAGTGGATTGATGTTCAAGACTGGGTGAATGACTTGAAAATATGCTGAGCTGTTACTGCATGACTCTTCAAAGTCAAAGTCAGATTATTAGAGGTAGAAAGGAGACTGTGCAAGAGTTGGTTCTCCCGGGGTTACTGCAAGCAGGTTCCACAAGATTTTGTCACTAGTTTGTGATGAACCTGGTGTTCTTGTTTTCAAAAGACATAACTGAGGAATGAGTTTAATTTTTTTTTCCAACAGTCTAAAATAAAGAGCAGCATGACAAGAATAATAATTTTGATTTTTGGAAATGTTGGGTTTGTCTTCCCAAAACTGAACTTTTAAAAAATTATGATCCTATTCTGAGACTGACACACTTATGTCTCTGCCCAACACCTGCTTCTCAGGAAACTAATACCGCAAACCTTTTGAGCACCTCATTTGAGAGTGCTACAATTCTACAGTAAGCTTAGGAGAAAAATCAGGAAAGTATTAAATTAACTGAAATTCATTGTCATAGACTTAAAAATGTCAGGATGATTTCTTAGTTTATGTTCCTCAGAAAGCAAGTATAACTATTACATAATGTAAAATGTTTACACCAGTTCTTGGCACAGAAAACTGTTTTCCTGCACTTATGTTAATAAGTAAAATTGATTTCAATAGAATTGGATGATCTTAGATTGTTAATGTAAAATCTCTTTACTGTAGGTGGAAAACTGTAATAATTTACCTTTACCCTAGGCAGACTCTTTCTGCTTCCTCTAAGAAGACTGTATTTTCTCAAAAGTGAGGTTCTCCCTTGTGTCTTAATTTTAATACAGATTATTTTCTTTATCGAAGAAAAGTTTCAAACAAAATAATTTGCTATTATCAAATAACAAACCCAAAATAATTTGCTAATGAGAGTATGTCCAGACCTTGATGATGGGGGACTTTGCTCCCCACAAGAAATTATGTCAAAAATATTCAGCAGTTGGTGCAAATTTTCCTGTTCCAGAGGCAAAATATTTGGTTTTATGCCTGCTGAGTCAAATCTGCTAGAGATGATTTAATAAAACCAAATAGAGAGCAAAAGGGAAATTACGTAACTGCATTTTTGTTTTGATTGCAGCATGGTAGAAAAAGGCCCTCTAGAACAGATTTTTTTGTCTCTCTAGGCAAGCACAGCTGTGAACAGGGCTCCCAGATCCAACTGGAACTGAGATGTGAATGGGAGACAAAGGTAGATGTTGGTTTGCCCTGGCTTGGCTTTCTGATCTGCATCTTCTGCTGCCTGACTTCCCCTTTCTCAGGAGGTGCTGACCCTCTGTGACACTGCCAGCCTTCCGAGGAACTTTAAAAGCTCCTCTTCAGCCGTATGCTTCTATAGTACAAGGACATCAAGTCTGCCAAAAAAAGAGACTGATTTGTAACCTGGATTTTTTTTTTTGTGATGTATGGGAGTAATGGCTTTCAAATTTGAGGTTTGTCAGTGATGGTATTTTTTGTCCAATACAATTTGTACTACATTGTTTCATTCTGTTAGGAAATTACCTTAAATAAATCACCAGAGTGTTTTTTACAAAAAGTATAAAAAATGTTAACTTGTTAACTACCCCTCTGGAAAGATAAGGAAATATAAGGGATTTGTCAGTGAAAACCCTCAGCTATTATAGGAATTTCAGAAGAAAATAGATTTAAACATGCTAGAATTAAAAGTAAAGAATTAATACAGAGTAAAAATGAAAATATTGAGAGAAATATATGGTTATAGCTGAGTGAAATTATTTCAGCAAACAGGAAATTTACTTAAAATACACAACTGAGATGCAGAAATCCATGAAGAGTTTCAATCATAAAACAGTCAGAGAGATAGATGAACTACTATTTTCAAAATCAGTCTAAAAAGTAAAAATGTAAAAAAGATATTAAGATATAACATACAGTTTAAATTTTTAATATACAGTAAGTTTTTTGTTTAACATGAAGATGTATAGGAGTCTTGGGGAAATTCAAAATAAGCCTGGATTTTGGGTCTTTTGCTTAATTTAAAAAAATTAAGCATAATTTTTCAGGTTTGCTGGAAAAAAAGATTGTTATCTGCCCCTGTTTTAAATTGAACATCTAGCTGTAAGTCCATTATACACGTCACTCTTGTTGCTTTCAAAAGCACTTTTCTACTGTGAAAGCATGTTCTGCTGTCACTTTTTCTGCTTCATCTTCCTTTCTCTTTCTGAACGCGTTCCACCGAGTTGCACTTTTTCTGATATCTCCCTTAGCAAATTCCTCCAGTGATCAAAGTCTTCCATCTGGTGATCTCTGTCTTAATATCATCCTAAAATAAAAATTAGAAGACCCTGCCTTGCTTTGGCAGATCTATCATTCAAGGCTGCTCCATTTGATTAGACAGTGATCAAAGATTAGTAATCCTTACTGTGCAGCATTTCCACTGAATTAGAGGTATTATCACCTGCTTTGGAATTATCTCTTTATGGAAAGAAAAATTAAAATTATGTAATTAAATTATACATTAAAAATATTTATGATGTCTTTCTCTTATTTACAAAGTTAAATTCTAAATTAAACATTTATAATTTCTGTAAATTTTCATATAAGTTTATTTCCAGAGCCTTTCTGTACAAGAATTAACATATTTCACATATTTTTCTCCGTATTCTTATTTTCACTCTAAAGAAATTTGCTATTTAATATAGATTTTAAAAATGCAGAATTTTTGAATTCTTAATAATAGGGAAAGATTTTTATATAATATAGAAACATATTGCTATCATTTAGTTTTGCTTTTTTCTTTAATCTTTTTATTCTGCATGCAGGATTTAATATTTTTGATTATTCAATGTATTCAGAAACTGTGCTTTGATGGTGAAGTGTGTCTTTCCATATCCAGCAGAGATGACAGCAAATCACTGAAGATCTTTTATGACACTGTTCCCAAAGGAAAACAAAATGGCATTTCCAATAGACTATTCTATCCCCACAGTAATAAATTAAAAAGGAAACTATTTTTCAATTCCAGTATTTGAAAGAGGTTTTTTCCCTTTAATGTGTTCCTTGCATATTCATTTTTTAGATGATACTGATATTGAGGTTTTTTTTTTTCTTCAGAGATAGTTTCTGGCTTCAATATTGGCTTCTCAGTGTCTCTCTGCGTTGGTAATCCTTTGATTCAGATGTCACTCTTGCTTTCTACATGAGATCTCCAGGGGAGGAGTTGGGGCTCTATATATACCTCACTGCAATTTTATTTGCTTCTCAGCAGTATTGGCCAGTTGGAGGATCAACTGAAGTGTATGTGCACTATGGGAGAAGTAAGTGAAGAAAATCCACTTGAAAGTAGTTTCATATCTATCCTTGCAATATTTTACTAGTCTAAATACAGTATTACTCAAATTAACTTACTTGTGAAATACCGCAAAAGTGAAATATGTTCTTTACATTGGCATAGCAAGAAGGTAATCAAGACTTCAGTTTATAAACACCTGGTGGAAATAAAAGTGAACTTTAAACTTGAAAATATTGTTCCTGCTCCGCCTCAAAATTGCACAGCAAAAGATATTTGAGTGGCTCAGTAGGGCTAATACATGTGCACAAGTTTCCCTTTAATTTGTTGACTTACTATGAGAAAAAAAATCACTGTAATGAATCCAGGAAAATCTGTGCTAGGTTTAAGCAGACTAACTGTACAGAACTTGGCAGTCATTTTCCTTTTTTAAAACAATATGCATGACAGAGCAGTGTAATGGAAATCTTAAAGCAGCTTTTGCTCATGGAGATCATTTTCATCCCATACCTTTGAACACATCTTGAGCATGTCTTGGTGACCTTACAAATCACCACCATTTTTATCTCTTACAGATCTTTCCATTGTCACTATTGATGGTTTTGATAAACCTTGCCGGACATCCGGGATTCAGTACAGTAGAATTCCCAGAGAAAACTATTTCAGCATTCAGATCTGAATGAGTGTGCTTTTTGATCAGGCCAAAATAAACTGTACCAAACAACATTCTTGTTAAGCACCCTTCATGCAAAAAAGAAAAAATGTTTTCTGATATATTTTTGTTTCCTGAGAACAACATTCTTTAGTCTTGTATTTGTCCTAATTAGGCAGAGTTCCACTGAGCCAGCAGAAGCACCTTTGTAAGCCATCTGCGATCACAATCAGGACTTCACCACTGGAAATCATGGACGTTTCTTTAGGTCAGTGGAGTATCTTTGAGGAGCCTAGCAATGCTGGATTTGGCTGATTGTGAAGATCTATTCAGGTGACTCCAGAGAGCTGTATGCTTTCACATAATAACTAATTGACTATAAAATTTACTATTCATTTTTATTTAAATAAAAACCTTTTCACATTACCAGGGGACGACATACATCAAGTTACGTAATTAGAAGTATTTCTTTGGCCTTCTTGCCACTACAGTTCAAAAGATTTTCTAGAAATAATTTCAGGATTTTTATAACACTTTACCTTCAAAAGAAAGTATTATTTTGAATACAAAACCCTTTAGTAAATTCTCAATTTAAAAACTAACATAATACTGAGTTAAATAAATAATCTTTCCTACTTCTTTTTCTGCCATGCTGCAATCTACTAGATCCTAAAACTGTGATCCCTAGCTCATCAATGAATAGGATATTACCCTGTTAGGGGAATGGTTTAGTGGGGGACTTAGCAGTGCTACATTAATGCTTGGACTTAATGATCTCAGAGATCTTTTCCAACCTAAACAATTCGGTATCAATATCTCCATCTAGGTTATTATGGTAGGCAGAAAACTCCCCAACTATCCTATTTTTGTATTTCTAATGACTACAAATAAAGCTAAGAAAATTATGTTGGACTAAGAATCTCAATTTTTAGACAACTAATGGAAAACAAAATGAAAACTCTTACATTTTAATTGAGATGTTTAGGGTACCTCTACTGGAAGTATGAGGTCACCATCTGAGTCTTCAGAAGCAAATTTTTTCTGCCTATCTCAGATGGATTTTTTAGGATGGGATGAATCATATTCATTAGTTATTCACTAAGCTTCATTCCAAAAAAGGTAATGTTTTAATTTAGAGATCTCACTTTTAGATTGCTAAAGTTATATGAAATGAGTCCTTTCTGCCAAAGCCTTTCTGCCTTTGTTAAAAAGACAAGGAATCAAACTTCAGACATTGATTCTCATAGTACTCTATTTAGCTTTATTTTTAGTCTTACAACATGCTTTTACCATGGTGGTTTTTAGCTTAAATTTCATACCTTGGTGTAGGTTAGATCACAATCACACTCATCAATAATAGTGAAATATGGGGAAAAGTGGCTTTCAAGTGGCTTGGCTATTTGGAGACTATCATAAATTTAGTTTACAAATTAAAACATTTTACAGCTAAGAAAGTCATTCTTGCTGGTGCTAGTGCTTAAAGAAAGCAATGGAATTTGTCCACTTACTTGATCACAGAAAATAAATTTTGTTCCAGTAAGTATGCCAGGACCCAAACACAGAAATATAAAGAGATTTGCACCATGTTAATGAAAGCATGGTCCATAAAACCACCTAGAGTTATTCTAAGCCTTGTTATGGTGCAGAAAACTGTAAATATTATAAGCTAAAGTACTACCCTTGATGGTTTCTGCCATGCAGTACTTCCAGAAAACAGCAGAAGTTTAGAAAATAGATGTCTTGTTTGGATTGCAGAAGAGCATATGCTTTGGTAACTCTGCTTTCCATAAATCATGTATGTTCATGATAATGAATCTGTAATTTCAAGTCTTTACAAAAATGACAAAGTTGATGTTCATGCCAGGATTTATTCTCAGTAGAAGATATAATATTGTACAATTTTGCATAAAAACTATGTACCTGCAAAACACAGAAGCATACCAACCTGATTGATTTCTACATATTTTTGCCTAATAGATACACAGTAAATGTGTTTATAAGAAAATTACTGACTCTTGAGGAATGGAGAGATTTAGATAACTTGGAGCATTGGTCAACAATTGATGGGATGCCATTTAACACATCCAATGTCAGATTCTGCACCTGGGATGGAGCAATGCCAGGCACAAGTATAAACTGGGAGAGTGGCTGGAGAGCAGCCCTGCAGAGAGGGATGTGAGGGGCTGGCTGACAGCAGGATCAACGTGAGCCAGCTGTATGTGCCCGGGCAGCCAAGGGGGCAAAGCCCATCCTGCGGTGATCAAACACAGCATCACCACCAGCTGGCAAACAGGGGGATTATCCCACTCTATTTAGCTTTGGAGCAGCCTCACTGGGAGAGCTGTGTGCAGTTCTGGGCTCCAAGCTTTAGAAGGATGGGAAGGTGAGTGAATGCATCCAGAGAAGGGCAACAAAGCTGCTGGTGAAAGGGTTTGAGGGAATGTCCTGTGAGGGGTGGAAGGGACTCTGGGTTCATCAGATTTGGAGAAAAGGAGACTGAGGGGTAATCTCATTGCTTTGTACAGCTTACTGCAGAGGGGAGGTGAGAGGGAAGGCTACTGTCTGTCCCCAAGATCCAGTGAGAGGATACACAAGAATGATTCAAAGCAGCACCAGGGGAGGATCAGGCTGGACATATAGGAGGCATTTCTTTACTAAGATGGTGGTCAAACACCAGAAGAGGCTTCCTAGAGAGGTGATTGATGCCTGTCTGGGAGATGTTTGGACAATGCCCTTAGTAACACAGTTCAACTTTTGGTCAGCCCCAAAATAGTCAAACAGCTGAACTAGATGATTGTTATAGATCCCATACAACTGAAATTTTTTGCTGTTTGTCTTTGAGATCATAAACAAGTGAATGGCATTTCTAATTAAGATTACTTTTATATACTTGAAATGCTCTCAATTTATCAAGTAATCAAAATCTGGTATGAGTTTCTTGTTCTGTGTAAGAACCATTTTGCTGCCTCTGATATATATTTTCATGTACTCAGCCCTGCTACTGGTATTTCAATATTTTTCTTGGTTAATGAAACCTTTTCCTAATCTGAAAGTATATAAAGCATCTATGTAAATATTTTACCAACAATGAACTACAAATCATCTTGGGAAATATTTGGTTACTGGCTCAGTGGGTGTCCTAGAAAAAATTAGCAGTTAAATCATTAACCTGCATGTTCAAAATGGGTGTGTGTTTAAGTTGCTTGTGGTTTTTTTGGTCAGATCAATCCTAGAACTGGTTCAGAAAATTTACAAAATAGGTTTCTACAATCGTTTCATAAGGCTGTTTATTCAAATCATGTAAATGTTTCGTCTGCTAACCTCTATGCATATCTGAAATAAACTGTGATTACAGATTAAAACTGATAAAATTAATACTTTTTCTCTAAGATTTTCTGGCTTTAAATATACATAGATAAAAACTCTGGCCCTCACAGAATGACACACAACTTATTTCTAATCTCCAAGTAGCATGAATATAGACAAAAAAAAAAAATCTATGCTGCTTCTTATGTTTCATGAGGAAACTTCTACAAGGGTAATAAAAATAACAATAATAATAATAATTCGAGTGTAATACATATTTGATAGAGTTGATTTGTATTGAAGTTGTTGGCTTTATTTCACATGTCCTGATGGTTTAAATCGCTGCTTACTTAGGCTAGATGGAGTAGGTGGTATTTCTATTAAAACCACTATTATCCTAACTTTGTGGGTACTGGTTAAGTATATAATGCTTTAATGCAGCCTAATACATATATAGTCCTAAAGCTATTAAGCTTTAATGAAATGACCCAAAACAATGTGGCTGGGGCAGCTCAGACCTGGCAAAAGGCTAATTCACTATGTTGAGAATAAGAGACAGCACACAGACTCAGAAAAAGAAATAAGGAAGCAGTGTAAGATCAGCAGCCTAAAGGTTTTTGCAGGAAGCATGACAAAGGAGTAGCTTTACCATAAGACAAGATGTTTGTGCTGAGATTTTCCTGGGTGAAAAGGCACACAGAAGATGTCTAAGGGTTGTTGGAGACTGGAATTGCTGTCTGAGGACAGTGGGGATTTAGCCAGCCAACAGATGATAGTTGATATGAGATGCTAAAGAAACTTGGTCTTTTTATTCTACCTGAGGGAAAATTAAGGGATAGATAGATGGATGAAAAATTGCTATTTTTAGATGAATGTAGTGAGAAAGGTAAAGAAAAACTCAGTGCCTTGAAGCTGAAAACATCCCCTCAGACTAGAGATGAGGAATATTTTTAATTGTGAGAACTACAACTTCCAATTTATTGTAGACTCCATCAGTGACTGAAAAGCAGATAAGAGTTTATTATGTGGGTGAAAACCTGCCATTTCCACCTCTACCTACAAGCTGTAAGGTAGGTGGCTAATTCAGCAGAGAGACACAGGACAGTGTGTCTGACACAGAACACACCTACATGACGTGTAGGTACAGACTGAGCTGGATGCAATTTAGACTAACTTGCATTAGGAAGGC
Source organism: Phylloscopus trochilus trochilus (assembly GCA_016584745.2). Taxonomy (NCBI): domain Eukaryota; kingdom Metazoa; phylum Chordata; class Aves; order Passeriformes; family Phylloscopidae; genus Phylloscopus; species Phylloscopus trochilus. The sequence continues at coordinate 24,693,733 of WQNJ02000016.1, read as the reverse complement.
TCATTCCTAATTTTGGTGTAAGGTCCCATTAATGTAGCTATAGAGCTTGAGGTTGAAATCTGGCTAGTGTTTACTACTTTGAGAAAATAATAGAATGCATATCCAACTTGCCATGTTCACTGTTCTTGGGGAAATGCTGTAATGAAAAGGCAGATGTTATCAATGACCACCTAGAATAAGTGGATGAAGCTCCTTGAATTGTGCTATTTAGTAGATAAGTCCACATTAACATGCATCCCACTGGCCACTAAAATCTGTTATTCTAGGTGAAAGCAAATGAAAATTGTGATTGAGTAACGAGGAGTGAATGAAATGTTATTATTTGAATGTCTACATCTGCTATTTGTTGCCATATTTAAAATTATTTCCACCAGCAGAATGATCACTGTGCCTTTCCTCAGCTGGTTGTTTGTTTCAGTCTTGTCATATTTTGATTTGCGTTTGCATGGAAATAAGCAAATCTGTTACTGTCACAGTTTGACAGTGTGTGACAAAATGAAATGCCATAAATTATTTATCCCTGATTCATTATTCTTAGGTCCATCATGTTTATGAACATTTCTCTCTATAGATTTTAATTAATTTATTCATTTAAATGTGTCCTGCAGGAATTTTTTTAGGAATGAAAGAATGAAGATTATGTAAAGCTGAAATAGCTCTCTCTGGAGAAGCTGGGCAAGTGGTCAGAAGGTATTATAATAAAATTTAGCATTAAGTATAGTTTTTCACAGAACCTATTGAGGTTTGTAAATATAATTCATACTTCTGTTTTCTGTATTAGTCCATCTTTGAGGCAATAAATCAATCCTTATTTACCTTTCTTGGAACAATGATTGATATACTTCTTTTAAAATAGTTTAAAGAAGGTTTCTGTGTCTTATTTTAATGATAGAAAATGCCATGTATGCTGCTGCACACAACAAATGATTAGTCAATGTGTTGTAATCTAGTTGCTGGAAAGCATTTTTAGAGGTAAATATTATTTGCACAGATTTTAATCTGCTTTTTGTGGATATTCTTAGATCTAAGCAGACTTAAGGAAAACTGGTTTCAACACAAGTTGCTGTTTGGGTTGGTTTGAGAATTCTTTCCTTTCCCTACCACTGTAGTCCCATACTGTAAAAAAACCTGAAAATTCAAAGTTTCAGGACAACATCTGACTGTGCTCTGTATGTCAGTCTGTTTGTTTTCTTCTGCTTTGCCTCCCACCTACCATGAATATGTAACTAGGTCATGTGAAGTGGAACAACTTGAGGAAGAGAGTTCAACATCCACCCACCACTAGACATATTTTGACCACTTTGGTGACTTATTTTCTTATAAAGAAATTAATTTCTGAAGGTAAAAAGTTCCTAAGTTATGTTTTGGGAAGAATTAACTGCTTCTAACCTTCTGAATGACATTCTTCCTTCTTAGTGGCCTGGTACAAAGTATGCTACTTTTTTTATTTGAATCAGGACTTAAGGCGACTGATGGCAGCTTTGCTGATATTAATAACTTACTATTATGCCTGATTTATTAGCAGAGAATACAGAGCTAATCAGTGGGCCAGAGGGGAAAAAAACCCCCTAATATTTACTCCACCAGCATGGCACTTTCAGCTGAAGGAACAGAGAACTGTGCTGCTTTTTAAATGGGCAATGAGTGAATGAATACTTGGTTTTCAAGAACCAAAAGAGTTACCTTTTCCTAATATGTCTCTGTACTGGATCTGGTTTTGATGCAGTTAATTTTCTTCATAGCAACCTGTATAGTTCTGTGGTTTGGATCTGTGTTGATAACAAACGAGTACCTTACAAGTTGCCCAATGGTGCTTGCACATCTTTCTCTTTCTCCCATTTTACACATCCTCACTTTCCAAGGAGGCTGAAGGTGAAAGAGTTGGGAAGCAGCATTGCTGGGACTTGTTGGATCAGCCAAAGGGATATTCCTAGCATATAATGTCATGGTCACCAATAGATCTGTATTCTTCACTCAATTAGAACTGTAGAGGAAGAAGGGGATGAAGTGGTTTCTTACTTTAAATGTGGCTATTGCTCAAAAATCACAGGGTTTGTCTACTGGTGGGAAGTGGTATGTGATTTCTTTTAAAAAGGAGCATTATCTCCCCTTGCTAATGCTTATGCTCTGTGAAGAAGACAGCAGGGAGTTAGTGAGGCTAGGAACTGATACTTCTAGTCAGCATATATGAAGTTATTCTGTTTGGAGGCATTTTTTATTCTTGTAGTCTAGCTTATTGGTGCAAGCTACACTTACAGGCACAGATATAGTCCTTTTGATGCTTTTCTTCTCCCTGTCTGGCCCAATGAATATTTAAATGGACTGAAAAAAAGAACCAATTCAAGGTATTTGCCTCTCCCAGTGTAATGATTCAGTTCCTCATTTCTACAGTTAACCTGAAAAATAAGACATTAAGGCTTGAATACCTTAAAATAGGAAAAATTGTATTCAGTTCTTATACAATTTTTAGCAGCCTTCCATGATGAAAAGTGGTAGAGCCAAATGAAAAAAAAAAGTGAAGGGATATAAATATCATCTAAGCATTCTAAAATAAGAGAATGAAATACAGAAGGACCTATTTCCAAAATCTAAGATAGTGATTTCTTAGTGGAAAGAGACATTTCCAGTTATAACTAATAAGTGTAAGTTCAGGGTTTTTTCCTCTGAATTCTTCTTCACTTACTGAAGGTGGTGTGCCAATCAATAATCATAGTTGGTAGTTATCAGGCAATTTATGAGGTCTCTTAATTTCCTCATAGGTAGTCTAGATGCTTAGCTCAAGACTTTATATTTTATTGCATTGAACCCAAGCCTTGATTCATCCTATCATTGAACATCACAAATGTAATTGAAACATTTAAGTGGCAGTTTTACTAAATTCTCTACAAAGCAGCCAGCCAGGACACAGTCTCACTGGGACAAGGACTGTATATATGAGATCTGGATACCCATACATCTTTTGACTGATTTTGGAGGGAACCATGGGGTTTTGTTTCTATGATAGAAATACTTCTGCTTGAAAGAAGTCTCTGGGCTCGGAGGCAAAAGCCATTCATTTTGTGGACACAGATCCTTGAATTAGTTTCTTTAGAAGGGGATCACCTGATATAGAGAACTCTAAAGCACAACTGTTGTAGTAAAAAGTGAGTGCAGGATTAATCCTTGTGTTAAAAATTGTGAAATGTTATTTGTAACCTAAACAGTTCTTTTTGTTCATTTTTAAACCTTAATCCTGTTCCTCTTAAAGAATAGTTTTACCAGTAACATTTCTGTTACTTTAATTCACAAATGTACTTAGTGAAAAATAGCAGTTTCCCAAAGGTATGAATCAGAAATTATTCCTTCTTGTGTCTGTAGGAGCTTAAAAAAATCATCCTTCATTCCTCAATTTACCCACCTCCTGCAAAAAATGGAAATATGCTTTGTTGAGAAACTGTGTTCCTTGTAACAGTTTCCATTCTTTAATGAAATGAAAACAAACATAGTTCAGATGCTAGTAATTACCCTTGATTTCCTTCCCAGTGTTAGACACTGTCAAGTGCTGTAGCAACGTGTGATGCTTCCCTGCTGTTGTTTTTCTGTAGGACCAAAAATCTTCCATAATTCATCCACTTACAGTATTTTTGAGATTAATCTTTTTCTGATTTGACATTCATTGATTTATTTACTTTTTTTTTTGAGCATGCATAAAATACGCTTGTGAATAATCCCTAAAACTGGATCATATGGAAACATGTCTTTTACATCTTATCAATTTTTTCTTGCTTGCTTGTTTGTTTGTTTTGAAGGGTTGCTTTACGTTTTTACATCTGAATAATGTTTAACTTTCAGAAGTGTAATTCACCTGCATCACATCCAGTGAGCAACTTTTTCCTTCTCTCAGTTTTCAGGCCCTTATGACTGATCTCTCAGATACAACACTGGAGGATCTTCTGCACCACTGATTTCTCACATTTGGCTTCTTAATATTTCTTATCTTGCCATAATAGGAACTGATAAAAGCTGATTTGGTGCATGAAAGCAAACTGGTAATTTATGTACAGATGGTGAAGTAAAGCAGTGTCACTTGGATCTCAGTCCTGAAAATCAGTATCTTCTCCTCCATGGGAAAGGTGTGGCTGACAGCTTTACTCAGATGCAGATATGATGCACAGGTATTGCCCATGTGCAGGGCAGAAATTGCCCTATCGGTCATCAGATTTCCAGGGACTGTGGTTTAGTGAGATGAGGAAAAAGGACATTTCTGTCTTATATTTATATGAAAATAGGGGACTCTAAGAGAGGTCTTCACTGAAGCTGAACTGAAGCAGTGACTGTGGCAAATGATGGTGTTGCCATATTTGAATATAGCCCTCAGTATTATTTATACCCTGCTTACCCCCAGCTTCAAATGCACACTTCAGAGGGAATAGAGACTAACTATGCCACTACATTTTTTTCAGAAGCGGTGCCTGACATGTTATCTAGGGTTTGTATTTCATTATGCAGTCATTTTTAATACATTTGCCTAATGTCTAAGGACAAAAAGTCATTTTTATCCTTGCTGGTCCATTGGTATGTTTGTTTTTTTCCTACCCAAGAAAAATAGTTTTAGAAAATTTATTCCAAATATTCTCAAAGTGTTTCTTGTTTCAAATTGTCAAAATGCAATTTCCATAATAACACTTGTATTTTGTGTGGAAATCCAGTCTGATGTCATCCTGTGAGACAGGTTCATTTGCTGCAGTGTTTGTTTCAATTCTATTATCTGCAGAACCCCAGGCAAATAGTTTACAGTGTGGATAGGATCCCAGAGCCAAGCAAGGGCTGTCATGTCGGTGATGTTTGACAGTTTGCAGAGATTGCTCAGCAGGCAGAATCTTCTTCTTGTAACTAATAAGGCCAGTATGTTCTCAGATTATCAGGTTCAGACTTTATAATGATTTCTTCCCAGTTTTGCTATACCACAATGGCAGGCTGGAAAGTTGTTTGATGAGCACCAGCTAAACATATGCAGCACAGCCATTTCTGACACATGCAATTTTAATACATGCTGGCCACCCAGACTGACATAATCCAAAAAAGGCATCTATTTGGGGACTTCATATTTTGGCTTTCAGTCAAGTGTGAAATGGAAGTTCTTCTGTGTGATGAAATATTGCTGTCTTGCACTGATGTGGAGAGCCAAAGTGTCCCTGTAGTCAGTTTACCACATTTCTTAGCAGTCCTCTGCACTGAATTTCTGTAGAAACACATACCAGAAATGCATTGTTAACTCTGTGGGGCATTTTGCTTTCTGCTGCTAGGCCACAACTAATATTCTGAACCTGCCAAACCAGCGGTAAACAGCTTTTCCCTGACTTCTCCCTACTTATCAGCGAGTTGCAAATAGTCTTTCCTTTTCACTGTCAATCCTGGTTATCCCAGTGGTCCAAATGACCAATTAGTGACATGGTAGCAAAGGCACTTCAGCTGTTTTGGTTTAGAACTGAGCTTAGTTTATATCTAGGCTTGTTAACAACCTCCTAATTATATTTCTTTCTAAACTTATCCTGAATTCTACAAAAGATCCCAGAAGCTTAAGACCAAGCAATCATTCTGCTAGAATTGCAGCCATGTCCTTAATCCTGCTTGGCTTTTAACTGCCATATTTTTTTCCTGTGCTGCTTCCTTATATTTGCTTTCATTAATGGAATTCTGGAGACTGAGGGCTGTGCTCAGATTATGCATTGGTTTCCACCATTTTACTCCACCTTTCTACACAGTAAAAATTGGTAAGTGTATTTTCATTCCTCATGGGATGCCAGGGAAAGGAAATAGGCTGAGTGCAGCAGAATGTGATGAAAGGAGAAAAGGAGAGTGTTGTTCTGTTGAAATGGTTTTCTCCCTTCCTTGTCTCATCAGCAGTCCATCATACGTGTGATGAGCAGTTCCCTCCAGTCAGTGTGTCCAGAGCCAGCTGTGCAGCAATAAAGATGGCTGCTGTGTGGGTTAAGAAAATGTTTCCACAAGGAACTGGTGCAGTGTGAGGCAAGAACTCTGCCATAGGTGACAGCAGCTCATGTCACATCATTCAAAAGGAGATATGCTCTTGACACATGAGAGCGGTGAAGTGCTGAGGCATTACACTTGTAGCCTGTGCAAGGACTATTCAGCCTTCAGCTTGACCTGTTTCACCCATGCTAAGAACACATTATGTAACAGCTGCTGCTGTGGCTACTGCAGCCTCAGGATTGAGGGAGCTTCCATCCTTCTCTTCCTTCCTGCTTGTGAGGGCTAATGGACCGAATCTATTGCCCTCCTGCAGAAAAGTGATATTCATTTCTATGCGTGCACCTCATGTTCTGTGTCTGGATTTCTACAAACGTGTAAGAACTTCTGTCTACAGAATTTTACCCTTGGGAATGTAAAGCCACATATTTATAAAAGTCTAAGTAATCTTTAAATAATCCCCATTCACTAGACAAAGGAGCAATAAAATGTAAATAACATGTATTTTGAAATACATAGTCATTGTATCTAGCTATGAAGAACAACAAATCAACATACTTTATGCACGAAGCACAATAATAAACCCAAGCAAATAGTTTCTATCTCAGCTGTCTTGCAAGAAACAGAAGAGGAAGATTTGGGGACCTTTAAATAACTGTAATTTTTTAAAAATTTTATTTAATAAAGTTATTTCCCCAGAAAAGTTGTTTAATTAAACAAAGGCTGATCTTAAACTTTTGAAATAAAACAGAATAAACCCTATAAAATTTTTAAATTTTCCAACTGGTTCTAATTTTCCAGCTGGTATTATGCAGCCTGAAACTTCTCTTAATTTTCTTTATAAGGTTTCATACTTAGCTGCCAGAAAAAAAAAAAAAAGAATTCTCTGCAATTCTTGCTAAATAAACCAATTTTATTTTTCTGGGATTACAGCTCCTGAAGGCAACTCCCTATCCTGCAGAACTAAAGCTGATGAGCAGTCTCTAATCTATGCAGAGCCAGCCTTAATTTCCTTGACATCAATCATGGCTCCTTCCTTCTGCTTGGAGCTTCTCCAAGTTAGGCCATTCATAATTCATATTCTCACCACTCATAAATACAAGTATGAACAAATCAAGTGCTAAACCCCCCACACCCCCCAACTTATTCTGAAGTCCTAAGCAGGATTTCATGTAGAGAAACTATAGCAGAATAGATTTGTGTAAATACAGAAACAAACACTGGGGCAACATAGAGGAACTCAGCAGTCCTATAGGACTATTTATATGATAGCATTTTACCACTGTGGGAGCTCCACCCAGGGAGCTACATGCTGACTGACAAAGTGGGAGCACATCCAGAAGAGGGCAAGTTTCTGGTCGCTATTGACAGTTCCAAGTCTACTCCATTTATTGCTAAACTGTCTCTGGCTAATAAAGAAGAAAACAGTGCCTTTCTTCAGCAAGGATCTTCATCATACGATTTTCTGGTTGCATTCCATCTTTGTTAGAAAAAAAAATCTTACTTCTCTCCTGCCTAATGTTAAACCTGCAACACAGTCTGTAATGTGGGCACCAGAAGGGGAGAATTATCCAGGTCAGATTTATCCAGAAAACATACACTGGCAAGATTTTTTTAATCAACCTTCTTACACATATTTGCATATTGAAGGCTTTTGGTACACATCTTAACTGATATTCTGAACTGAGAGATCATATTTAGTTTCTTGCAACCAGTTTCATTGACTGTGCTTAGAGTTGTGAATTTTCAACCATGCTGCTTCTCAGCATGACTGATTCACATCCTCAGCTCCTGGGTGTTTATTTTACTGCACTTGTGAAATGGTCTCCTGTTTACCAAATAATCAGTCTGCTTTTTATTTCCTGTTTGTTTAGCTCTTCATCCACCTTTGCATCTAAGTTTTATGAACAAATATTTGATAGACTTTTTTCCCCATTTTTTATTTCTCACTGGATCATTGATATTAACTTTAAAGTCTCACATAGAAATCTGCATGTATATCAGGATAAGAGGCTAATCTCCTATGTCTTTTGTGTAATACATATCTCCCCTTGTCATGAGACTAAAGGAGACTTGCTAAATGAGAATACTTTATAGTTTGTTTTTACAACTCTTTTGAAAATACTTAAGATTGCATATTTTCAAGATAAAAACTAAATTTTAGAATAATAATGAATATGGAGATGAGTCTGCATACACTTATGCACATATTTGTTATATAGGGACAGTGATTACTAAAGGGCTTTTTTTTTAATGCTGGATGACACCAACAGAATTTATGAGTTTTATTAGAGATTGGAGGACCTACATTTACAGCACTGTCTTATAAACTGAAATCTGACTTTCTGAAATATTTTACAGTGTCGTTTGAAACCATCTAACCTCTTTCATCTTAGAATGCAAGAACAGCTCTTATGCGCAATTGAAAATAATTTTGAAAGTGCAGTTAATAAGGTAGCCTGTCCTGACCAGTGATTAAGTGTTGTACAACATCAGTTATGTTGTACATCAATTCATGACAGAATACAAATGTGTAATATAATAGTCAGATGTGATGCTAAAAAATTAAATAAAATTATTGTAGAAAGGAATAATTTTACATAGGTACCAATTATTAGTGGATTTTAGGAAGATATCCCATGATGTTCAAGTGGTACCTGAACTAAATGTTGCATTTTTAGTAGAATTAATAAAAATAATTCAAGTCTGTGCTAGAAACACTGTAACTGGGTTGTAAGCAGTTTATTGCTATTGTATTTGTATAAAATATCATATGTGCCTATGAACAAGTTATAAAATATTTTTATGGACAATTCTACAAACACAACATAGATTGCAAGCAGTACCAGAGGAGCTATTTTTCCATCCTTTATCAGTTTCTCAAATGAATGCTAACTTCCAGCTCAAGAGCACTGGGGAGACTTCCACCAGTCTGATTCTGGGCTGGGGAACTTGTGTAAGAGGGCTGTTAATCTGCAAAGTGAGTTGTCCCCAAATGGTTCCTCTTCAGCTTCTGGTGTTCTCTGTATAAGTGTTACAGAAGGAAGGAGAAGAAGGAGACACATACTTTGCTCAATAAAGTTCAGTTTCTTTTACTTCTTGTTTTCTGTAGTTTCAGTTTTGAGACAAACAACAAGCATGGGAAGGTTCAAGATAGAAAACAAAGACTTCAGATCTAAAATAAGAGTGTTGAAGCCAATATCACAAGGCAATTGGCCTGCTTTGGTGGACTTCAGTCCAGTGTTCAGTCTAAAGGCATACCTTTTAGATTGGTTGTTATTTATTCATACATAATACCTCAACTTGTGTCAGCAGTTCTGTGATAATAATGGAAATTTTCACACAAACTGAGCATGTGAAATCTGAGATTTTAGATAATCACCACACTTAAAATAGAAATGTCTTCTCTCCAATTAGACCAAGTCTACCCAGTAGATACCATGGGAATGGGGAGACCACTGAGCTAACTTTAAATTAAAATACTATCATCATGATAGCATGAATTTCTACACAGAATAATTTTCCTTCTCCTTGTGTGAGCAAATTAGCTTCAATGTGCTCAGTACATTAGCAAAATAGTTTAAAGCTTGTCCATTTTTCCCATTATTGAACTATGGTCTTGAATACAGCTACTTTTCAATTAGAGAGGCAAAATCATATTTTGGTTATGAAAAACTCTGCAGGAGCCTGAATGTTTTACAATTTCTGTGCCATGTAAACCTGACTTCCATTTAAAATAATGTCGATCAGACGCAACGGTAGCTCCATAATTTTGGACACAGTTATTGACCAAAGAACTGGAAACGAATCATCCAGCTCAAACAGGATTTATGTAGGATCTTATACTGGTTAGTTACTTCTCTGTAAGTAATTTTTCTCTGCAATATTTCTGTATAGAAAACATAACCAGTGAAGCAGTGAAAATCATCAGGAAAGGTTTTAATTTATAGCTTCCATACTGTTACTGAGGTTGAGAAACTTTTATTATTACAAGAAAAGATGGCTTTTAAAGTGCTTTAAAGTCCCTTAGCTTGTTCAGGTTGCTATGAAATTATAGATATAGGATGAAGTAGATATTTCGGTGTGGGATGATCAGAAAAAAAATCTGTGAACCCTCATTTCTCAACAAGCACACACATTCCCACCTGCCATCAAATCTCTTCTAGCTCATTCATCTCAACTTCTTTTGTGCAATTTGACCCTCTCTGGGATTATTCCTTCCCTCTGAATAATCTTAGTCACTCAGCATTTATCCCAGATGATCTAAGTTTCTTCAGAAAAAGTCCAGCTCCATAAATCAGCATTGCTGGAAACACATCCTTGAAAACAAGGACCAGTTTGCAAGTTGTGTGGTGCTGAAGAGAAAAAGTACTTGATTAATATGGTCTAAGTCAGACCATAATTAAATGAAATAAGTCCACATAATTAACAATCAGACAACTATGCGTCCAGGATCAATATCAGCAATACAACTGAAAAAAAAATGGACTAGTGGACACCTAAAAAAAGTTATCAAACACCTACAATTTTCTAAACAGTCTTCTATCACTATTCCCATGAAGTTCTAACCTCACCACCAACTTATACATGTTGCATCCCCAGATGTGCTTTATCCCACACCTCTGAGCACATGTACACCTTCCCTGGGAGCACCCATTCCCCTGTTTAAACAACTGTGTTCAAGATATGAGTGCTTTATTGTTATGTGTACACCATGCCCTCTGCTAAAAAAGGTCATGGAGAAAGGTTTCCATGAGGTCACATAAGAGCACCCCACATGTGGGTCTCTACATGTTGCCCCCATGCTGTTCATCCTGTAGTTGGATGGATACAAGCTCCTTATGGTGTCTGATGGGTGGTCTCCCTCCAACCAGAATTTTATGTTAGAATTTTTATGCTTCTCAGATGCTTCTTTTAACTTCTTGTTTTTCCAAGAGTCTCCCTGCATTGATATAAAGATGTCTGTCTTAAACAAACCGCATTATTGGGAATTTCTTTGTGGTGTTACCAGTTTGGGTTTGTTTTTTTTTTTTTTTGCAGATATCCTCTCAGTGGAGAATTTGGAACAATCTATTCAGACAGTCCATTTATAATCACATTCTTGCCATTGTCTGTTCTGAACCATGTTAACAAGAAGAGGCCATGTGGATTCACTCCCTTGCAGTGTAGGAAAGAAGAAAAAGGAGTTAACTCCTATCTTGGTTTGGAAAGACAGGTATCTGCCAGGGAAAGATGGAGTTTCCCTTGGAATGGAAAATGTAAACCCCTCACCCCCTCCAAATTATAATTTTGCAATTAAGGGCTTTCAGGCAAAGATTTGGGAATAGGAATAACAGTTCTTTACTAGGAATATTAACAAATGTAGTAGTAAAACAAACAACAAGCAAACAAACAACAATCCTAGAAACCCTGAAGGAGTCAGAGCTACAACCTGACACCCTGTTGGTCAGGGTGTTGGAAGCAGTCCAAAAGTAAGTCCTCCTGGAATGGCAGATGTGGTTCTGTTGGAGTAGAGGTGATCCTGAAGAAAAGGGGCCAGTGATGGTGAGAAGGGTCCAGTCTTCCTCCGGGAATTGGGTGAAGCCAGATAGTTGTGTTCCTACGTCTCAGTTTTTATCCAGGTAGGAATGGTTGGGTCCCCCCACTGGGTGGAGCATCTCACAATAGGATGATGGAATGTCGTTGTATAGCTTGGGGGTGACTGTTTTGGGGAGGGTATAGTTTGGGGATGTGTTAATGGCCCAACAGCAGAAAAATATCCCCCCGGAGGGAGGACGGCTGATGAAAGAGATAAGAAACACTGCCCCACCTGGTTTAAACAGTTGGCCCATTATCAGAAGGCATCTGACCCCCTTCCCCCTCAGAGTTACAAGAGATAAAGAAAAAAAAACACCTCCCCAACTGCTTTCAACAAATGAAATAGAATACACATATTTGGTTTCCATAACCCAAGACAACTCCTTAGTGAATGGACAGAGATGTGCAAATGAGAGACATGAACTAGCACTTACTGAAAGAGGATGATGAGTAGGTTTTGAAGTGCTATTTCCCCATTTCCTTAAAAGGTGAGCCCATTTTTCACACTGTGGAAAGAGATTCAGCTCTTAGCGGAGGACAGAAGCCTCATCATTTATTTTTCCCCCCTCTGTTTTCCCACTATATCAAATATTAAATAACAAAGTATGAAGAACAACTGCGAAAGAGTTTTTTTCCCCAGCCACCAGATACTTAGCACAGTCTTCATTAGGTATTAGGTTATTTATCAATCGCTCTCCCTTGAGATATAAGCAAACCAGGCTGGCTAAAGCCCACAGAAGGTAGAAAGCAGTCCTTACTCATAGCTTTACAAGCAGGTACACACCTGAACCAAAGGAAATTAATTTTGTCCCAGTATATCTGGGTCATGAGTGTCATATAAGTCATACAATTTAGCCTATTTTCTGTTAAACTTCTAAGTCAGTTTGTTAGTAAACATATTTGTAAAAGAAATTTTCTACATACTGAGATTGAGAGATACTTCAGTATCTTACTAAAACAGAGGCCCTATTGATCTTACCAGTCCCAAACACAGTAATTTTGCTTAACCACATAAACAATCATATTATCTGGGGACAAGGAAGACCCCAGATTCTCCCAGGGCTGACATTGCCACAACCAAATCTCAGCAATGAGGATCCTATGGATCTTTTCATTATAGAGCTGTAGCGTAATAAATGTATCTGTGTAAAAGCAGAGATCTTTTGTGACTATCCCATATCCAAATTAACATATTATCTAAATATCCCTCAATATACTCTTGTTTTAATCTTCAGTACATCTTGCTGAGGCAACAAAATAATGCAAATTTGTTAGCAAATTTTAAGAGAGTATTCAGCATTTGATGACAGACCATTAGCTGGCAAAGAGCCATCCTGACTTTTAGAAAGTACTTTGTCGATTTTTCCTTACACCAATTAAATACGTCATTATACAACTTCAGTACTATTACAGGAATGGATTTTTTCTTGAGAAATAAAAGATCTGACCTCTAAGGCAAGAGAAGGTATTGTTTTCAACATTCACAGTTTTGTAAGTAGACCTGTAGCCCAGTAATTTGGAATGTAGTCATGGTAGATTATATTAATGAATTAAAAGCTCCTTAACTAAGTATATGCATTTCTAGTAGAACTACTGTAGAGGACATCAGAAAGAAAACAATGCAAGTTGAGTTGTGACATGATTGCTCTAATCAAATGCATCTTCAAGTGTGACTCTAGTGTAGTTTGTGTTTACCATTTTATGATTAACTAGGAATAGCAGATGAATTATAGGAGAAAAAAAAAAGAACAGAAAATCACTGATGTTCTATTGATTTATGTCCCTGCCACTTTCTGCTCTATGACGGATGAAATAGCTTTTGATTTGATTTACGTAAAATATTGTTAAACATTGCAAATGTTCAGCTTTAACACTAAGCAAATTTGAAATTATTTTACTTAAAAAAATTGCAGAAATAAAATTTTTTTAAAAGGTAATTTAGGGATGAAGACAGCAATATATGAAAAATTACACTCCACTGAACTTGTGGAAGAAAGAAATTGACCCGTTAGAAAGACTTACAGATAAATGGTCCATTGCGTTAAACTTAAGGTAAGACAGGAGTTACAAAACAAAAACAATATCCCACAGCACCAAATAGTAATGATGTGCTAGCATTTTTTATATCTAATATATCCAGGCTTTTATAAGAAAGAGCATGAACAAATTGTCAGCTTTCCGCAGCAAATGGAGGTACTCACAGAGATATTTCTGAAATAAAATTCTAGTAGGCTGTGATAAGTGATTGACAAAGTAAATATAAGAAAAGATTGTAATTTGATGACTTAAATTCTTCAAGCTGTTGGATAAAAGACCCATTGCCATGGACTGACTCACATACAGCATAATCAAGAACAACCTCAGGCTGTTGTCAGAGATGATAGTATCATAAAAAAGGCAGCTCAGTGACACAGTGCCTTGGAAGACCACTGGCTGGCCCCTTCCTGGACTGTGCCAAGAGTGGCTGCCCCCTGACCACTACAGGTCAGGATAGCAGTAGAGCAGGCCCTCTGCTCTTCCCAGCCGCAGCAAGCTGCTCTGAAAGGAAAGGCACTTTGGATGGAAATTGCTGAAGATTGAGACGAGAGAAGAGAGGGGTCTTTGGTATGGTTCCAAGGGTGTTTATTCCTGGGAGAGTCAGGAACAAAGGCACAGCACAATTACACCGACTTTCAAGCGGGAGTGGAACCCAGGGGAGGGTACAATGCGAAAATAATCAGGGAAAAACAGGGGAGGAGCACAAGGAGGGACTTACAAAACAAGAACCAATGACAGAACACAGGGGGAGGATATAACCTGAACAAACGAATGTGGCTTTGAGTAACTCAGAACTTTCCAGAACCAGGGGAAGGGGTCTAAGCATAGATTGATACCTGGGTAGGTGGGATAATGGGCAGGGGGTTGGATCAAGGGAAGATTGACATAGGGCTTTCTGGAAAAAGGGGCAGTGTTTGGGGAGTGACTGATAAATAGGAGAGGGAGGAGGTAACTTAGGGTGAAACCACTCATATTGGGGGAAATAGGGACCAAAGAATTCAAAGAATTCCTTAATAAAGAAAATGCACCACCACAGCTCAGCAAATTCTTTGCTTTTTTCCTTTACTGGTAAAGCAATCTGGGGAGAATCCCACCACACCTGATGCACGTTTTTGTAACAGGTCAGAGGAGCTAGATTAGTTTAAAACAAATATGCAGAAAGTTTGAGGCCAAACAGATTTTTGTGTGAGATCTTAGCAAATCAGTAGGATTCAATAATATTCACCAAGACAGTGCTCATATGTGAAATTGCAGAGCAGTTGGCCAAGAGTGTAGCCTGTCATCAGGAGCAGCAACTGTGTCAGCACATTGGTGAGCTGCCAGTATAACTCCCAGGCACAGAAACTACTCTAGAGGAAATCTTAAACACTACGTCCTGGTAAGTCTGACTTCCATCTCTGGTTAGATGACATAGTCTATTATAAACATTATGGCTGCAGAATGCATGAATAAAATTGTGTCTGGGAAAAGGGGCATCAGAGCTGAGTTAACAAAAAGAAATCCTGCCTCACTGATCTACTGGAGTTCTTCAAAATGTCACAGGATGTGAACAAAGAGGAACCATGTATGCAATATGTCTGGATTTTCAAAAAAGACTTTGACAAATTAATAGGCTAAAGGCAATTAAAGACTCTGAGGAGAGCATACAGAAAAGGAATTCAAGAATCCACACTCAATGGTTCAAAAGGCATTAATCCATTCTTTGGTATTCTACACATTCCAGCTAGCTCTCACCAAGTTTGCTGTAGTATATACTAGACATTGGTGTTTTAAGTCATGCCATGTTGCTTTGTTTCAGGATCCAGCTCGGTCCTCCTTCTTTATTAGTAGAAAAGGTGTATTCCATGTTTTTATAGGATTTGAAGATATTTTTAAAGGGATTATGCTGGAAAAACGATCATAATTTTACAAGGCACACATAGATGAAACTTGATAAGTACTTTTCCTTGAGGAAGAAACACATCTTGGAGTAACCTCTAAGTAGTATGTGCCAAGATCTGTACTTTTTGAGAGTGTCAGAAAGTGCAGGTAAGGCCTGGCTTTTAGTGGGATGTATATAGAACAAACAAACAAACTGATAATAGTCTGACAAAAGATGACACCTTGCTTAAATCACAGAGATCCCAGATTCCATGCTAATGTCAGGAAACACAACCTCTACCCCGTTTTTTACTGTAAGGGGGTGATATTGCTGTGGTTTTTGGAATAAGTGGGATTGATGGCTCAGGATACAGACACAGGGCTATCCCCAAATTTGAATGATCTATAGCAAAACTCTCTTTAGAGGAATGATATTGTACATGCTTTCAAAAATCCTCCTCATTCTACAGTGTATGGTATTTTTAAATACCAGTGTCACCTTAGTGTTCTTTGTCCATTCACTACTGTTTAGTAGACTGCTGCATGCAAGTTAAGTAAATTAGGCATTTTTTTCCTCAGACATTGACTGAGGTGGCTAGCAAGTGTGTACAAATCATGACTGCATAGCATAGGTTCATTAGCTTCTTAAAGTCCTCACAGCTTCTACTTCAGTAGTTATTTAATACAAACATAAAAAGTTCAATAAATTACTGTTAAGACACGGCTATAATCACCACTGTCAATCATAAAATAATTGCATAAACCAGCTAAAAATCCTGAAGACTAATTACTCGATAGCTGATTGGTTGAATCTGTAATGACTAAAAAATAAACCCTGACATTTCTTTTGTTGCCTGTGTGTAATCAAAAAAATAGAGTAAGATGATGCTGTCCTTAGGGCACCATGACCACGTGAGTGACAAATGCTCCATTCAGCACATGGCCTGACATTTTCCAAGCGTCAGTAATTGTCTATCATTTTTCTTTTATGCTTTAACAGCTCCTTAAATATGTCAGGACTAGACATGCTTACCCTGAGTGAACATTTCTCTGAATTGATGGATGTAAAACATGTACAACACATTGACACTTGAAACTTTGCAGATTTCCTAAAGCAACAAAGCTGTTAAAGGTAGGGCAAAGTTGATTAAGTGCGGAAGCATTAAACTTTTAATGATGTCTCATTGATACCCCACGTAATTGTTGCTATATTCAGTGGCTGTCTTTGTAAGTGCTCCTTCATTATTCAACAGGTCAAGGCACTCTGTGAATGCCATCAAAATCAATTACAGTTTGGCTACTTGGGGGGGGTGGGGGGGGTCACAAAATTAACCTCCAACTGATTTCCAAAGTCATTTACTCACCAATAGTTTAGCATGTTTACTAGCACAGACACTGTACATTGTGGAGCATTTACAAAAATAGAGTTTGAAATAAAGTATGGGAAGAAAATGATCTGAAGAGAAATAGGAAAACTGTTGGGGTAATTTTTAATGTGTGAACATTCCAAATAAATGTTGCAGGTTGAAGATTTTAGGACAAGAGTTTATACATGAGAATTAATCCGCTAGACACCTTTTCATTCACTTTTAAAAAGTCAGCACACTGGTTGTCTTAGCTGAAAACATTCATAATTACTTACAAGATGTGGTCATCCAGTTATCTAATTGAATCAATTACTGTTGAATATTGTAACAGGACTAACTAAAGTTACAGTATAGAAGAAGAGAGATTGTGAATTACTGAATTGCTTAGAAGATGCTTTCTTCCACCAAGCTTCAAAGGGCTTTCTTAGGCAATCATTTAATTTGTCTTTATGTGAGCATCTTAGAGAAAGGGCAAAATGATAATCTGAAAAGGCAATCTTCTTTTTCCTCCCTGAAGAAGCTGACTGTAGAATCTGTGGACCATCTATGACATTTAGACAAATGACTATAATACTCTTAGAAAACATTTTTTTCATTAAGTTCTTCTATTAAAAACACACTTGAACTCAGGGTCCTACTGCTTCTGTGAGAGAATAAAAGTATGGAACAAGTGCTTAGATTTAGGGTTTGTAGATTGACTTTATACACTAGACAAATTTAGTATAAATACACTGCATATTTGACCTATACTTTCAAAGAAATGTTTCAAGGGAAACTTTCAAGTTATTTCTACTAATACACAGCCACATATTCTACATTGACTCTGGCAGTAACATTGGTGAAGACTGTATGTCAGCAGTAGTACCTAAACTATGAAAAGAGGAATTAGCCTTCTCCATGGGAAGTGAAAAAAGAACAGGGTGGGAACAAATATTCATGCAGTAAAAAATGCACCTCTGTTTTGTGGTCAGTGATGAATGAATGAAAATATGAGTGGGCATGCTGTGGACAATGTTGCCATGGCAACTAGGCTGAGACCCCTTCTCAGCAGCCACTGTTTGCACCATGAAAAATACTAAAAAGATCCTATAGTCTGTAATCACTCTTAGAATCACAGCACAGAGGCTCTCTTGTGCTCCCATTATAATGTTCTTGGTGGAACCAACCTGACTGTCGAACACAACAGATCATATATGTGTTTCAGTGCAAATTTTTCTTGAAACACAAAGAGATGGCATCTCAAGCATTTCTGGGTACAAAAATAGATGAAGGTTAGCTGCTTCAGACTAAACACAACTTGAGTGTGCCATATTTCAGCACACTCAAGTCCTTTATAATGCACTATGTACAAATTTCATGCAGTCAGGTTCCTACATATGGGCTATACCCTACAACTCTTGAAAGGCATAGTGGTCTTCAGAAAGAATGACAAGCCCAAATGTTCCAGTGTTTCTGATGCACATATCAAAGTGTTGCCCACTGGATAGGGTTTAGGAATATTATAGTCAGAGAAAATATTGTTCCATAATAATGCAAGATCTCATCTATTACCATGGAATCTTCATGACCACTAGTCAGTCTGACTATGTCTGACGCCTGCATGTTCCAGACTGTAACTTCCCCTTTGAATAGTCAAATGTTCCTCTTTGCCACCTATGTTCAACTTCATGATACAAACATCAGCAACACACTGATGTTATCTACCATTCTCCCCTTGCTGTGGTAACTTCTGCAGTACAGAGCCTCTGAACATATTCTTCACTCCTGCTAGCATCCCCTGGCTTTACTTCCACATGCTAAAACATTAAATATATAGCTTATCAACAGCTATAATCCTAATGGAAGGGTGGCATCAACTACACATTTGGAAATTAACCACTGCTACAATATCCAGGGATGACAAAACAAATAAAAATGCTTGTTACAAGTAGTAAATACAGAATCAATAGGGTTGTGGAAAAACAAACTTTTTTTTTTAACAAAGAAACATTTCATATTTCTTTTCTTTGAAAACAAGTAAAATGTCTGTTTATTTGTGTGGTTGACAGGCACATTATATGGACAGAAAGTGTGTATAGAAATAAATGATTATAGACTAACTTGGTCTAATAGATTTTCTAACCATAGTAAAAAGCTTTTATTTCAACATCTTAGGAAGACTTATAGAAGTGGAACCTTATAACTGGAACCAAATAATTGCACCACTTAGACTTGAATTATTTGTGTTTGCTTCATACCATTGTGACAGAAGTTTTGATAGTGCTTTTACCAGGATTTAAGCATCCTTATGGCCTTCAGAGGGTTTGCAGGGCATGACATGTACCATATATACTCTATATGTGGAGAAACATAAACTTCAAATTAAGAAAATAGAATTTTTAACATCAGTTAAAAACATCAGTTTCAGATGTTTTTAACTGATGTTTTAACTCAGACCACTAGGTGAACAGTCTTGATTTGCATTACAGTCACCTAAAGGTAAAAGTACTCACAGCTTACATTGATGATCATAAATGACAGAGGCTGGAAAAATGCCTGTCTTTGGCTTAAAACACATTGCCAAAATTCACAGAAGTATTTGATAGGGTTAAAGTAGGATGTGGTGGAATTTGATGTGAGATTTCTTTATTTATATCTAATAAATTACAATTTATAATTATATAATTATATAATTTAATTTTATAATAGTGTATATATAGAGAGATATAGATATAGATAGTGTATATAATGTATAGGAAAATATATGATCAGAGAAGGAGAAAGACTTTGTAATTCCTTAACAAGGGCAATTACCTTTGAAAGGACTCCTGCTTCTGGTCCTGCTAAAGCATTTTGTACTAAACCTGTATTGAACAACTTTCATAAACAAGGCATTGACTGTTCTTTGCCAGATGAGTGGCTCCATCAGTCATGCACATACTCAATTTCATTTTTTTCAGTCTCTGTGGAGTTTGAATATTTAGTTTCATCCTTTTTAGAGTAGAATGGATGTTATCTTTTTCTCTAGTGTAGTAGATTAGATATCTTTTTTTCCTCTTCCTTTCCCTTTTGGAAGTGAGAATTTAGTTCTATATATTTCAAAGACTTCTTTAAGTGGAGGACTGATGTCTCTAAATCCAGAAGAGGCTACAGGTTAAGAATCCCAGTCTCCACTAAGTTTGCAAATCCACTAGAAGCCAACTTGTAGAAATGTGCTTTTCTATTGTCTCTCTTCCTACTTAGCTTGCTTGGTGTCTTTGAGCCCCAGTTCTACATGTCCATCTCTCTCCTTGAATAGCATCCAGATCTCAGGGGTCCAACTTGCAATGTCAAACAAATTCTGCTCCTGAAGATGACTGAATAAAAATATCTTTGGGAACAAGCAACTTTAGCACACTGAAGTGCTTTTGTGGAGATAAGGAAAGAATAAAGAGACTTTATTGCTGTTTCTGCCAGACGTTAGTAAGTGAAACAAAATCACATGCAGCTGTACAGAAAGCTTTGGAAAAAAATCTGGTGAATTAATGTGGTTTATTTCAGGAAACCTTTCCCAAGAGTACCACTGCTCTTTTTCCCTGAAGGCAGGATGGAGGCTTGTTAATTGAGCTCAATCTGTTTAGTTTATCTAAGATAAGGTTAAAAGGTGACTTGATTATGCTATTTAAGTAACTGTACAGGAAAGACATTTCTGGTGGTAGATGCCTTTTTAATGTAATAGGGAAAGGTGTAATGAGATCCAGTGGTTAGTAGATGAGGCTAGACAAATTTGAACTAGAAATAAATCAGAAATTTTAATAGTGAGAGTAATTAATCACTGGGAAATCTCAGCAAGGGATGATGTGAGTTCTTCATCATGTGAAGAAGTAAGATTGGATAACTTTCTTAAAAATGTGGTGAAAGTCAAACAGAGATTATTATTATAGAAATTGCCCACTGCAACTCCTTGCCCTGCATCATTTAAGAGGCCAGACTGGATCATCATTATGATACCTTTTATACTTAAAATACATGAATCAATAGATCACAGAAGTTATCTTTTACATCTGTTACCTCAGACCACTTCCTCTATACACTCGCTATTTACGTGTTCTGAAGGCAGCAGCCAGGACAGAAACTACTGCCCAAACTGACAAGATGATAATTCACAGAGCAGGAGGCTTTGTAAAAGTGCAGATGTAAAGGTTCTGAACCTTGTCCATCCACAGGCTTTTACAATATCTTAACAGGTACTTTAAATCTCTGAATCTACCAATTCAGGTAAAAATATTAAGACTTCCTTTGTTTTAAATTTAGGCTGAAATATCTGCCAGCTGCAATCTTTTCCCTCACTGCTAAGAAGACAAAGTATACAGGGAATGATGACAACCCATATGTGGGCTAGAACAAAAGCACAGGCTGCCTTATCCTTACATCTCCAGAAATGCAGAGAATACTCTATCAGCAGAATACTCTATCTTCATTTAGACAATCTACAGGGAGGCTGAAAATATCCTGACCTCTGCAGAAGATGTAGCCATTGCTGTATTAAACAGGGGTATTACTGACACGATACATTAATATTAGGTAGCGTGATATGGCTTCTGGAAATAACCATTTCTTATTTCATTTGGTCAGAAAAAAACAGATGAATACTTTCAGCCACTCTTCAAACCTGATAAAAAAGAACATGCTTAAAATATGTTAATCTTTTTCCACTTGCAAATACTAAGTCCAAAGATTTATGTGAAAAGACATTTAAGGGGATAAAGGATAGATGAATAAAGAGAACAATATTGGAGAAAGGCAATATTGTTCTCTTTATTAAAATAGCAATGTATTTAACATAAGATCCTGCTAGGTGTCTTGGTAAGGGTCTAACCTTAGTTATCCTTGTTGTCCATACCTGTTCTGTGGTGGTGTGTTTTCCTTTACGTATATTTCTGTAAACCTTTTTGAATGGTTTGTTCCTATCTCTCCCCTCAGGTGGATGTTTTTACCCAAAGTTTTCTCCTCCCTCGCCTGGTTATCATTCACTCCCTAGACCTGGCGTTTACCCCACTAACATAAATGTCAATCCTCCCTAATCCCTGCCCTTTGTTGTAGAAAGATCCCTGTCAGTCCCAACCTCCTGCCTAAACCCATCCCGGGAATTCCCCTAGTCCAGGAGGCCCCATAGGCCCATGTGACCCTTCCCTGTCCCATTGCCTTTCCTACTGGTTGTCATATTGTGAGCCACTCCCTGTTGTATCCCTGATTGGTTGAAGAATTGTATTGCCTTTTGGCTTGCTGACCATCTTGGGGAATAAACTCCTTTGAGATGCACACGAAAGGCTCCTCCCTGTTCTTGTCCCCGATCCTAGATGCTGTTCCACCAGCTGCTGTTGAGGGCAGGAGCAGCCCTGCTCGGTACCACCACTCGGGTCAAAGCCAGACCTGGGTGCAGCCACTCCTGGCACAGACTGGGTAGTGAGGGCTAGCTCAGGGGATTTCTCCAGCAACCTCATCACTGTTCAATCTAGGGTACCTTCTTCCTTTTCCTTTTAGCTTGTATTATTTTTCTCCGCTGAGGCATCCTGTAGAGTTATGTTGTTTCAGGAGCAAGAAGAGATGAGAATTGCACACATGCAGCTCTAGCATTTCAGGTCTCTTCACCAATGATGCAATTTTTTTCTCCATACAGCCCACCTGCCTCCATACCATTAATCCCTGCTCATTGTCTTCTGCTGGCACTTTCAGAAAGAGAACACTATGCAAGATGTACAATAGGGAATGAACGTGCTGCTCAGAACAACTGAAAAAATGTTATCACTTAACAGAGCTACAGGTTATGGTATTACTAAAATGCCCAATGTGACTCTCAGCTCTCTGCTTTTCACCAGCATGAGAACAGTTCAGTCAATTATGGCACCTGGCCATTTGGGTTTGTCATGCTGCTCAGAGCTAATCCCATCATTTGTTCATGAGGATAGGTTGTTTGAGAGTTTTTCTAGGCTAAAGAGCTTACAATCAAATCTGTTATTTCATTAAAAGGGACAAAGAATTGCAGAACTGTACATTGCAGTGTATCACTCAACAGCTTTACAGTGTTATGTGGGCAAGAGGGATATTTTAAGTAAGGTGCTCTACTACTACAAGAAAAAATCATGATATTCTTAATGTCTGTACAGTTCTAAACTGTAATTTCACTTGCTCTGTAGAGGTGTCATATCCACATGATTATGCTTCCCATTTATTTACAGTCTAGGTTTCTACTCTGTTGACAAGCATGTAGCTCTGCTGGCTCTTGATGCGAAAATAATGATGATGTGAAATAGATTTCATTCCTTCTTGTGAATTATCTATAAAACAATTATTTATTAAAATCCATTTAAAGAATATCATTAGTATCAGCACACATTTAGAAACCAGCTTGATTTTTAAATTCTCAGATGAGTGACATGACTAATTCTTTGACAAACATACACCTCTTCTGGTTTTCATTTTTACAAAGTTTGTTTGTTATCGAGTGTAGGTGCATCAGTGAAACACAGAAATCCCACAGGGCTGCTTGAATAGAGGAAGTCTCTAACAAACTGCAGAGACATAAACTTGATTATGTGAAACCTCCCTGCTGCATCTTGAAATTCTGATTTGAGGGATACCAGGATCTGCAGCCTAGCTGTTATGTCATCAACCATTTTCTACAGGTGAGATGCTTTTCTTGGATAATAGATGTACATCAAAAAATGAGTAGACAGTTGTGTGTGCCATGAATATTTGATGACTGATGATTGATTGAGTCATTGATGATGATGAATTTCCGCTGTATCAAAGCTTTTTAGGGGACTGATTAGACCATTTTTCTGCAACAACCCTTTATACAAGATAATCTGAGAAATTACCTTCTTTTTGCTTTAAAAACTAAAGGTAGCTCTTTTGCACCTAAAAATTGAAGAGCTTTTTTTCCATCATCCTTGAATGTTACTGATGAAATTTTTTTTTTTTTTTTTGCTGCTAGATGATATTGAATGGATGCATTCATCATTCCTATGACTTTATCAAATTTATAATGGAAGAAATAAAGAACAGGATCTATTATTAATTATACTTTCAATGCTTTCTTGTTGCTTCCTACTTCTTTTTCAATTAAAACCAATCACAATTTAAAACACCACACAGTGATATTTTCAGCACAGAAACATTGTTTTTATTGAATTTTTTTAAAAATGTGTAAATAGTTTTCACTGCATAAGTGTAAGTAACAGGACATCAAAATACTTACATGGGTAACAGAAAACACATTATGGAAAGTAAGTCAAAGCTCAGAACATTTGTACTACAATAAAGCAGTAACTTCTAGATGTATACAATTTCTTAAGATAAACTTAAAATGTTCATATTCTCACCTTAAAATGTTCCTTTTTACTTTTAAGACAATTTCTCAAGTGTTGGTGTAATTTTATTAGCCATCATTTGGAGAGTGGCAGGCAGCCAAAGAAGCACTCAATAATATTTCCTCTTCCCCTGACCATTCCCTTGCAAAATGAAGAGCTGATATACATAAAGCTGGACAATTAATCATTCATAGAATCTGTTTCCTCTGAATTTGCATGTTACTCTATACCTCCGAATGGTAAACAAAAGTGTCTTTGGATCTGCTGTGTTTTGAACACTGTGTATCTGCATCTTTGAGACTGGCAATTTCTCTCTCTCCTGCCTTTGCAATAATTTCTTTTTTCAGATATTAACTTTCTTTCATAAGGATAATTTACTTCACAATAATAATCTATTCTGAGAAATACAATATTGTTACCTTAACACCATTTTAAAGTACTATTCTTTCAAAAACATTATTTGTAAAGCTGTAGTTATATGTGAATTTTAGTAATAACATTGCAAGCACTGATACATAGTGTCTTCTGGATTGTTAAGATTACAAAATAATAAATATTCATTGCTGTGGGTATTTATTAAAGTAATATATAGTACCGGCTTCAAACAAAACTTGATTTCTAGTGAACATCAGAAATTTTTCAGGAAAGGATTTATGTCAGTGTCTTTCTGGATTAAAGTACTTACTATTTGAAGCAACCATCTCACTTTTCTTCTAGTTTTTCTTTTTGCACTTATTAATGTTTCATATACAGCTGATAAAAACTTCATTTTTTATGCTATCACTGTTT
The DNA here is from genome assembly GCA_016584745.2 of Phylloscopus trochilus trochilus. Classification (NCBI taxonomy): domain Eukaryota; kingdom Metazoa; phylum Chordata; class Aves; order Passeriformes; family Phylloscopidae; genus Phylloscopus; species Phylloscopus trochilus. The sequence goes on along the minus strand of WQNJ02000016.1, from coordinate 24,668,802 downwards.
AGCTAGAAAAAGGTGTTATTTGAACAACATATTCATGGAAGATCTTTAAGTGTGTAGTCAGCTGACTGTGCTTCATCATTGCAGAGATTTCATACTGATGTGCTCTTCAGGGACAAACTGTCTTCTATAGGATTCCTGCAGGCCTTGGCTAAGGCACTTAATTTCTCAGTTTTCTTTCTGTAAAATTCTCATAGTAGTGCTGCTTTTTCTTAGTCTGCTGGAGGTCTTTGTGACAACATTTGCATTCACAGTGTTTACTGCTGTAAATATCATGCCCAGTATGAGAGAGGAGGTTTGGTTTTGACTGAGGCCTCAAAAGGTTTCTGCAATAAATGAACAAGAATAACCCTACATGTAGATACATGTAGATAGACAGACTAAAATTACGTAGCTACTCAGCTGTAAAATGCATTCTATATGAATCTAGGACATCATTACAGAAAATTTCTGCTCATGGGTTCCTACCTCTTTGCTCTACCTTTTGAAATTCACCATTAGTCATGGTCAGCAGGGGGAAACACCTCCATGTCACGCAATATTTATTGCACAGATCCTGTCAGCTGTCCTCAGCAGACTCTCTGCCAAAACCACCATCTACACATGAAAGAAAGTGCATGCATTAGAAGAAAGGGATAGTGTTTAGAAGAGAAAGAAACCATCCATGCAGCTGGAAAGAGATACTGGATGGAGAAGATTGTCCACCATTAAGACAGGAGAGAGGTCTAAATTTGTTTCTTTCAGTGGGAAGTTTTTGAGACTGTTCTTCATTTTTTGTGTTTATCCACTCAAGGCTTATGTCTTGGAGAAAGGTAGATGCACAGTGCCCTGTAGTGTGGAGGATGAAAAAAACTTTGTTTGAATCTAGAGTTAAACCTTTCACTTTGTTCTGCAAAATTTCTAATTTCATCCATTTTAGAAGCAGGCTATAATACCAGTGAGGATTGAATTAAATATATGATTCCTATTTACAGCATGCTCCCTCTGGACATTGGCTCGATCATTTACATCACTGTCAAATTTTGTGCATGCACTCCAATTCCCAGAATATAGAAATCTCTCCCTTGAATAATGGTAACATTGACTGAATATAAGCTGGCTGCCTTAGCTAAAAGTTATCACTGTCATAAATGGATCCAGGAGCATTTTTCAGAAAAGATTACACAGAAAGGTGCCCATTTACATTTTTTGTATCCCTTATTATTAATTTATTTTAATTTCATTTCATTCATTTATGTAATAAAGTACAAGGTACAGTAATTCATCACCTAATTTTTTGTGATTAAAAAATTATCTGTATATTTAGGGTGAAATTTTATAATTTTTGTGTGTTTCAACATGTGGTACATTTTGATGGAAAAAAAATGGAACTTAAAGTTTTTAGATCAACTCCCAGTGCTTTTTACCTATCAGGCAAATACGCACTTGCCTTTTCTAAGAGAAAGTCTCTGTGTTTTTTTTCTTTTTACAAACCTTAAAGTCAATACAAAAAGAAATGTATTTCTGTAGAAACATAAGTATAGCTGTCATTTTAAATACCTTCCAGAAAGTGTCCCTGTAAGTCATAAAGAAAGCCAAACAAAACGCTGTTCTATTTAACATTCCAGGCACTACAATTCATGAATAAGTTCAAGTTGCTATCTCTTCACAAGGATTGTGCCTTATGAAACTGTACATTTTTATATAAAAGTGTTCGTTAAATATAAAATTAAGGCTCTTTACCTAGGATTCGGGTAGTCTGTGGGACAAGAAACATTTTGGAGTAAGGCAATGCACTCACACTGTACATTTAAGACAGTGGCAGACTGTAGGAGTTTATAGCTTCTGCAGATATTGTGATTCATGTTCCAGCTCAATCAAAATTTTTTCAAAATGGTAGATATATGAACAAGTCCAAGGCATTTTTGGTTTTCCAGAACAGGAAGAAAGAGGGAAGGAAGAAAAAAGTGTAAGCAAACATTAATCTAACTAAAAGAGTCAAAATCACTTGGATGAAAATTACTTGAGGTGACCTTCAGTTCAACATATAATTAATATGTCATCAAAGTTCAAGGCTTTTCCTCAATTGTCATATGTAGAAATAGAATAAATGCCTTCACCTGTGTGCATCAAGTTGTCATAGGAGGATCTACAGGGTCAATACATAACTTAATAAATTACTGTAATATTTTGCTATTTTTCTCAGTCTATTTTAGTGTACCGCAAGAGCAGATGTGTAGTTATCATGGCATAGATGTATGAATTATGTCTTTATAGCATGTGCCTGCTTCCCCAGAATACCATCTATCCAGTGAGCACTGCTGAGCTGCATGTGAGAAGCTGAGGTATTGCACAGACTCTTCTATGCCCCAAAGCCCTCTACTTTGGGAAAATAAGGAAGCCATGCAAACAGTTGAATAGATAGAGTGCTGAGATGGAATATCAAGGAAGATTAGATCTGTTGAGCTTTCTGAATGCCTATGTTAATACAATTTCCTGTGTGCAAATGTGTTTGTCTAAAGTTGTTGGTCTAAAAGTTAATCTAAGGTGATCCTGAAGAAGATAGAGGATGTATTTGGTCTTGTATAACCTACACTTATCCAAAGCTCAATTTCATTTTAAGAATGCAATCATGTCCCCTTCAAGAGATAATTTCCATGTGTGTGAAATGGTTGCATATCTCTTGTTTTTGTCCATTTACATTAGTGTCACTACTGACTAATCTATTGTCAGTCTATCTACTGAGTAATTAGGATCTATTTGAGTCTTTGATTTTTTTTATTTTTTAAGTATGAGCTGGCAAGCTCTCCAGAAGTTGATTTTGGGGAAACACAAACTTAGTGAAAATACCAAAGTGATGCATTGGTTCTAGCCAGGACAGAATTAATTTTTCTTTCAGTGGTGGGAAGGGAGCGTGGGTTGAGGGGCATAGCTCAGAGATGGTGGTTATATTCCACCTCACATCATTGCCAGGGGCAGGAGTAAGGCGTTCTCACTTCCCAGGAGGAGGGTGTTCCTTCTCATAGGGAAAAAACATTGTGAGGAAGAGCCAATCGACTATTGTCACAGGCTTTCCATATAAATTGTTTCATCTTAGACTTTTTGTTATTAATTTATTGCTATTATTGTTCATCTTATCTCTCTGCTGTGTCAGGTAAATTGTTCTTATCTCAACCGACAATCTTTGCCTTTTGTGAACGAAGGGCAGCTGGTTTTAGTGGGACTACTGGATTGAATACAATTTGTAAACCCCGACAAGCACAGATATAGTAACATCCAACCAAAAATCTATAAGAACAAACCTTTTCATTTTTCTAGAGGTAAGGTGAGCTTATGCCTAACCTGCTTGAGTAACTTCCTTATTCATTTACTAACAAACCTGTAAATTGTGTTAGATGTCCATTCAAAAGGTTCTTACGCAATTCCAATTTAACTGTAGGAGCAGGTATAATAAATATGAGTGCCAAATAATAAATCATGAAGACCAGGAAGAAGGAAGGAGGTTATTGTGACTGGAGATGGCTGTGCATACATCTGGGAGCTGCTCAAGCACGTTGTTACAGCTGACGTCTCTAGATGGCAATGTTACATATGTTACATACATAATGCTTTCCATTAGAATGCAAGTAAGTGTTCAGTCCCTGAAGAAATGCTATGTGGTTCCTACTGTTGTTGTACAATTGTTTTTGAAAAGTACCCAAGTCTACTTTTTTCCCACTTTAATTTCTGTATTTGGTAATGAGAAGCAAACATGATTTGTCAGCTCACATGTTTGCAGAAATGCGAGTTTGACTGTTTTTTCGCGTTAGTTTCATTCCATACATGTGGAGGGCATGAGGGAGGAACACCAGGCAAATTTCTGCTTAGCTGGATAAACTGGCTTATGAGAATTCTGCTACCACATTGCAGGGGACCAGTGAGAATGTTAGAAGCAAGATACCCTTTTGCAAACAACAGCATTACTTATCTCCTTATCTCTCAAGCTGTCATTTACCTAGGAATGAGACCAAATTGCTCCTAGCTGGTTAAGGTATTGCCAGAAGCACTATTACTGCACAGTCACCTCTACCATTCTCTCTGTGGTAAACAGAAAATGAAGTACCTCTAGAGAGTGAATTACACCATTGATAGGCTCTCAAAGTGCCTTTTTAGCTCTTTGGCTACACAAAGATTTTCTGAAGAGACCGATCCTAACCAAAACATTTCACAGAGGTGCACAAGGGCTGTTCTGGGCTACGTTTGTGCAGAAGCGCATACATTTAAAAAATAATACATTTTCAATGCAATTTTGATTACCAGACAGATAATTTTAGGGATAACTAGAATAAAGATTGGGAGATTATGGGGACAAGAAGGAATGCATCACTACAGAAAAGACAAGACGAAAGATCAGTGAGAAAACAAAAAGCTAAAGTAGCTTGAACCTGTGGATAAATACAAGAAGCAGAAGGCAAACCGCTGCAGAAAGTCTGGCAATGTTCTGTGTTTGAGCTCTTCCTTTGCTCTAATACAGTAATGATTATTTCTTTACTTTAGTCTGAATTTTTCAAAAGCCACCAGAAAACAGACAGGAAAAAATAAAAGTTAAATAGAAAAAGTATATACATGTGAGCTTATGGGGAAGGATAGATCACTGAAGCACTAGTATCAGAATTACAACATTCTGAATATCAAGAAGGAATAAATAGAAGTAAATACACTCCATAATAGAATAACTGAACTCAGCTCCATCCTAGAGGCATGATGGATGGCTGTGCCTCTTAGCTGAGCTAACTACAAGTCTTGTGCAGCCAATACAAACTCAGGGGCATGCTGGACAGGTATTGGCACCTTTGCGAACACCTTTTACATGTATTAGACAGCTGCAGCTTGCAAGCAGATTTTCTGCTTCCAAAGGATTGGATCTGGGTCCTGTGACAGCAGAAACCAGGCTAGTGCAAAGCCTGAGAGAATTTGAATTCCTTAGAGATGAAAAGGCAGAGAATATTTTTATCTAGATAGATGTAGTATCATAAGCAAAACAACAAGGACATCTGAATCTCATTCCTTCTTCTTTTGCTATGTGGATGAATAACTTTCTGTGAGTCATTTACCTGCTCCTTTTGTTATTTGGTTAGCTTTCATTTAAATCATAAAATTAAGCCATTAATCCATTGTCTAGTTCTGCCTAATGTTAAGACAACGTGACATGATGGACAATATTCAGATCCCATCAGCTTGGGAATTTAGGATGTTACTGGCCTTATATGGTCAAACCATAAGTTGTTGTTCATCTATTGACTGAGTGTCCACTTAGTGATACATTAAAGTAGATTAGGTGTTTCCAAAATGGACTGCAAATCAGACATAAATAAATCACATTTGGAGCAACTTAATATTACACTTAGTTTCTGTAGACCAACACAGTGACTTCAAGTAGCACGTTATTTCAAGGTGTATTTCTGTCATTATAATGAAATGAAGATAGGAAATGAATAGAGATATTTAAAGTACTGATGTAAGATTGTAGCCTAATGGTATTCCAGTTGCTGGTAATATTCGTGTCACATCTTAAACCTTATGTATTTCTATATAATTTCTGAAAAAGAAGCTTTATAGAATCCATGTTTCCAAGTGATAGTAAGACAAGAAATCCTGTTTAGTTTTTGTCAGATTATGACTAAGTAAAAATGGAGGCAGACAAATTACAAACACTGGAGTCTATGACAGTTCCATAAATAAGTCTAAAGTGTCAAATGGCTACTGCATTTTGCCTTCATACAGATGTACATAAATTTATGGTATATGATAGGTAGTACATAAGCAACCTTGTAAAAAAAGTGCTCTGCCTATACACAAAATTAATAAGAAAACACTACAGTATTTCTATTTAATGCTGTAATTTAGTAGGTGCTTGAAATTATTTTAACTGAATTGTGAAAACATGGTTTCATACACTGGAATAATTTAATGGCCTCATGATATAAATTAGCCTAGGAGATTCCTAAAATACTATTGAATTTTTGTGTCGCTGTTTTGAATTTTAGATCTCCACTTGATAATTGAAATGAGCTTGTTACAGTGTTAAATAAGCAATAAAGTTCAGAATCTGTTGGAACTTCCATTTGTTCTCTGACTGCTGTTGCTCTAGCACTCTGAAAAGCTCACTGTAACAGCTGAATTTTTCCATGTTTGGTTTTCTTCCTCCTGTGTCATACATTTGGAAGTTTATAGAAAAAAAATTAAAAGAAGAAGATGGTGAAGTTTAAAATTTTAAAAGTTGAAAAACACTGAGACTAAAAAATGGCAAAGATTCATCGCAAGCATTTCAGTTATTTCAGAAAAACTATGGGTGGTATCTGTGTCTGAACACATGGATAAATATCAATACATAATTTTCTATACACAAGTTATTCTAAAAGTTTACTTTTTACTGATTACGATGATCTTGGTGATTCTGAGTAACTGTTTTGGAATGTTAAAACCAGCAAATCTGACAGTGGCAGCTACCTAGCTGATCATGATAATACCTCTTTTTCTGTGTATCCACAGTTAATTGCACTTCGACTGCAAACTGTACAGAGGTATATTATTTTAGTAGCAAATCCTACTTTTCAGGCCTTGCACCTGTCCTCAGTGACTTTTAGGCTCCAGCCCTGCTGTACAGTCCCATTGCTAATGTCTGGCTTGCTGCCAAACACAAATAGTTCGTCTGCCTACAAGAGCAAAAACTTAAACTACAGGGCTAAATTCTTCTTTGGCTCATGCAGTGTGCAAATACGCTTAGCTACAGATATTGTCAGTTGTCTTTCTTTGTAATGTGAAAGGGGAGATTTCCTCAAACATTTTGTGTTAGATTACTCTGTCAGTGCCCCAGAAAAGCCAAGAACCAGTCAACGTCCTGTTATGGAGAGGCTCCACTGAGAAAGCTGCTGGATTGGAGAGCAGCTTGACTGACCTGTTAAGGGATACAGACCAACAGAGTAGGAGATACCCCCTCCTGGCTCTCCATACTTTTATTTGAGTATGTTAGCTGCTGCCAGCGAATGCTAGTGCCCTTGAAGGATTCACACAAATAATTTACAGAGTATATTATTTTTATTAATAAAACTCTTTATTAATAACACTCTGACAAGTTGAGGTTCCAAGATTGCTAGTGATAGTATCTAACTGCAAAAACATATTCAAAGCAATAGATAGACAAGCTCTAATCACTAATCATTCATCATACATGAGTAGTGGTTTTACCCAAAAGATAAAAGGTGGAGAAGACAGGTTCAGCCAGTTGATCAATCCCAGAAGTTACGATAGTCTTCTCTAACTTCTCCCCATTCTTAACTTATTTCTATACTATATCTTTAGGTGGAGCTTGAGTGGCTCTAGTCATGCATCATATTCAGTGAAGGGTAATTGTACTTTGGAGGTGGGTAACTTTGGGATGGAGGTGTGTATCTTAAATGTGAGGTTACTTTGGGATGGAGATGTGTATCCATCTTACATCTGAGGAGAGTGTTTTTGCCACAGTTGCTGCTGCAACAGCAAGACATCTCCTATATCCCTTGGAGCAGAGTTGTTATAATTTATATGATGAAAATTTGTACTTATTCTGACCTCATGCAAAAAGCCTTTTACAGGTTTAATCTGAAGATTTTTTTCTATTTTTAGCTAATTTTTCTCTGCTTTGTTTCTTACCAAAAATTAAACATTGGTATTAATTGACAGATACTTAGATTATGATTACCTGTATGTACTGCTGTATAAATAATCAGTAACAGTCTGAGGTAAATCTTTTCATGCCAAGGAACTGTAATTTGAGAGTGAAAAACCTGGTACTGTATGCTGAAATGTTTTGTGTTCTTTTGCTTTGTTTTCTTTTTTAATAGTTTAATTATAAAAGCAGACGGTAAGCTGATTCAGTGCTATGGGAAAGATTTGCTCAGACATGTCTTGGTTATGGAGGAGACTGTTGACTCCAAATCATTCTTTTCATGGGAAAATTACTGGGGAAAGAAAATATAATGTTGTTCCCCAAGTTCGTGTATGTTAGAGGAGGCCTAGTTAGTTAGGTCAGATTTGAGCAGCTGTAACACCATTATTGTGTGTAATGGGAGCTTTAGTGAAACATGATGGTTCTCCCATGATATCCAATGCAGCAAACAAAGTGGAAGTTCAGGATCTGAATGTAGTATGCTAAAATTAATCTTTTTACCCTTTTCTTCATCATTCAGAGGATGGACAACTTGAACTCTGGCTACAATGAAGTGTCATTTGGTCTCTCTACTTTGCAGCTGTCGATGGCACTGCAGTGGTTGAGATAGCTTTGAGATGACATTGAAAGAGATGCATATAACCAACAATGTATTGAATCAAACTGCATCTAAACAATCTAAATAAAAAAGCAGAATAACAGTGTTACAGAGGATGTTACAAAAGAGATCTTTTCTAGGGTAAGTGAGAAATTTCATTGAAAATTCAAGCTGTCAGATATAATGAAAATTTTATATATGTCTCTGGACAAAGAATGCAAACATACTAATTAGTATCTTTTCTTTAGTTTCATGAAGTTCACAGGATGAGCCCAAGGAGACACATTTTATTGATGGTTTCTAAGGCACATTTCAATGTTCCTGCAGCTGATAGAAGCTAGTAGTCCTGAAAACAGAAAAGAAAGTTTTATGTCTTACAAATCAGTGAAAAACTCTGCCCTGCCCCAAGAAACTTGGGGCCATATAAGCAAGTAAGTAAAGGATGAACTTCTTCAAGTGAATACTTCAGAATTAGAATTCAGAATCAGACTTAGAATGCAAACTTTATTTTATAGGGACAACTATAACTAAATGTCTTTCTCTTCAGGGTTTCCTGCTTGAAGCCAAGGCAATGTCTATTACTTGTTACAGTTCCTTCAGTATTTAATTTTTATATTTTTGTGTGAAGTAATTTTCAGGAATATGATCTGTACTAATCATTGCCATCTGATTTGACATCTCTTACAATGTCAGTTAGATAATGTTATTGTGAAACTTGGAATGAAAATGACTTGGACGACTGGAAGCTACATTAAATTCAATTGGAGTTAAATAGGCTATTAATCAACACTTGGTGACTACTCAGCCTGAAGTTCTCCTTAGTGAATAGTTTTGAAAAATATTATGGTGATACAAATAGAAGAGATTTCACTTTTAAACTAACCTTGATAATATTGGTACAATTTTGTTATTGCTATTATTTTTCCAATATTAGTTCAAAGGTCTTTATAAGCAAGTCATTTAAGGATATTTCATTCATGGTTCTGAGCCAGATTCTGTGTTGCAATATGACACAAAAGAAATGACACTCATGCACTGAGATGTCCAAGGCAAAAAAAAGGAAGTTTATTTACAGACCTCGACATTTAAAGAATTCCAAGAAAGACCATGGATCAGAGGAAGAAAGTCTTCCTCAACCACACTGGTCAACCCAACAGTCCATCAACAGTCTCCTCCTTATGAGAAGAATGTAAACATAAAAGGACAGTTACAATAACAATAGCTTGTTTATGTGAAAATCTGTGAGAAACTGCATTACAAAAAAGTAAATCATCAGAAGGCTGAAAAAACAGGGCAACAATTCTGTCTTTTGATTTCATAAGGCTCCCAATAAAGGCTTACTTATCTACAGTTTATAGAAGAGTGAAGGCTTTTATGGATTGTGTGTTTTTATTTTCCAATTTTTTATGTTCTATGTTGTTGTATCCAGAGACAAGCAACACAGAAATCTGCAGCTAGAGCCTCAGTGAGTTTGAACTTATAAAGATTTACTTCTGACATATGGGAACATCTTTATTGAGGTAAACATGTTTAAAGATTATTTTAAAATATTTTTGTTGTCCTCAGAAGTTTTACTAGCAATCAAAGGATTTTATAGATTTGTTTCTCTAACACATCTTCAGTTCTGTTTTATGATCATGCAACGGAATCCTGGAGTGTCTACAGAAGCAATGCGACCCTCTGTCTGTACAGTGTAGTAAAAGTCAATAGTTCATGACATAGTCTTGCAACACTTAATTTTTTTTTGTATTTTATGGATTAAATTAAATTTACATTTCACTTCTGAAAATAGATAATTTAAAAGTAGAAGCTAATAATAAAATAAATGATCATTGACTTGAATGTTGGCTTCTAAGTGTCTAACATGCAGATTATACTTCACAGGGGTGAGTTCAGCCCTTTCTTGATGTGCAGACAGCTAATATTGTCTCAGATTAGCCATTCAGATTCTAGAACACAACCTCTTTGGGTATTTTAGAAAATGTAGTTCTGAGCTTTTAAAAAATGGCGCTTTTTTTGTGTACTAATTTTCCTAGAATGACCTCTGTGTTGAGATTTTCATAAAAATTCTCTTCATTAATAGTGAAAGTGACTTCTCTGATACCTAGTGAGGTGTTCAATTGAGTGATAGCTGGGTTTTAAAATATTTCTTACAAATGTAACTATATTCAGGAATATGTATCCAAAGACATTGGAAATCTTACCTACATGAAAACTGACAACTAATATTTTTCCTTTCAAAACAAGTTAGTGGATAACTTGTTAAAAAATAAATTCTTATTACAAATTCACTCATACAAAGAAATAAGAATCTCAGATATCTTTACAATTCTTGGGAAGACATGCTCTTAGACAAGAACTTGTATATTCCAATCTGGGATCTAAGATGTTAGGAAAGTTAAGGTGGGAGGAAACTTACGAATGATAAATTCTAAAAGTCTGGTTCAGCAAATCTCAATAAAATATAGTCAATTTAGAATGCTGGTCTATTTGGTTTTAGTAGAAGATTTGAAAAATCCAATTTCTTTTTTAAAAAGCTTCTGCTAGGCATATATGTATATATATATAATAATCTTTTCCTGAATATTAAAAGAACTCAAAAGTATAAAACTGTTTATGGCTTTTCTGACTGTAATAAGATGTCCTAAGTATGATAAAAAATGTGATTGTACTATTGGCTTTTGGACTCTAAACTTTCTAAGGAGGAAATTTGTCATTATATGTTTTCTCAGTGGGGCCTTGGTTCCTCATTTTAAAGTTCTAGCTGTAAATGAAATAAAAGTACTGAATAATATATGTTCCTATACTGTCTTTTCACAGTTTCATAAACAAAAACATGTAATGGCAAAAAAGTCTATCCATCTTGAAATGCTGTTCAACTGAAACTGCTTTTAAAATTAAAAGTTTACTACAGTATCATCTATTTATTTATTGTCTTATTGTACTGTATCTTGAGGAGATTAAAAGTCAACTGGAATCACAGTGTTTTTAAAAGCTACCTGGTGTTTCAAGTTATTATTTCCACCACCACCACCCCCTCACTCCCAGCAAAGAATAAAAAGTAGTATGCTCCAAGCTTATTAAATTTATTACCTTCTTACTGAAACCCCATCTTTTAAAGATTTTTTTTTTTTTGCTTGCAGACTTTTCATTTAGGATATGGAAAATTGTGGTTGGTGCAAAAATGCCAAGGTCTTATTCATTTGAAATGGGATTTAACTTATATAATAATATCTATAAATGTGTATGTTTGCTTATAAATGTCTAAATATGAGATATATGGCTTGTATACTCCTTTTGCTTTGCTCCTAGATGCCATAGGTTTTAATTGGGAGATTGACTTGCTGGTCAGGTGAAACTGCTGCTGGCGATGGCGTAATGGAGGCTTGTAGAAATGAAAGAAATGTTTAGTTAAAAAATAAATATTTGTTAAATTTATTAAAAAGTGATAAGCAGAAGTTGAAAGTTTCGTTGTATTTGAATCATAATTTAGTGGTGAATCTTTATAATTACAGTCTGGTTTCAATCGTATTTCTTTTGATTTTGTTACTGCATAATAAGACTTCTACTTTTCCAGGAAGCATTCCTAGGAAACACATTGAAATTTTATTAAACATGATTCCAAATATTTTAGACCACTGCACGATGCTTTCTTTCAGGAGCTATTTATATTTGTCATCAGATTTCATTTTTCTGTTGCTATTAGTACATTCACTGAAAATGTGACAGTGAGAGTACACAAAAAATTATTCTAGTTGATCAGATCAAGCCTCCTCCAAGCAAAGCTATTTGGTGCTTTGTTAAAAACAAAGGAAACAAGCAAACAAATCCCCCAAAACTATGAGAAACAGGTTAAATACTAATAACTCTTTTATATAAACTTCCATTTTCTGGCAATCAGGAAGCTAAGGATTTCTAGAGACAGATTTTCTTCTCCAGGAATGTATTAAATATTCATTGGTGCTTCTATGGGTTCCATTAGGACCCTACAATTAATGCAGAAAAAACCCCCAAAAAACAAATCACTCTGTACCTCTTCTTCTAGAGGGTATCTCAGGATCTGAATGTAGTATGTCAATCTGACTTGAAAATTAATTGTAAAAATCCCATAGCATTTATTCATATTCAGTTCTGAAAGTGTTAGATATTCCTGGAAATTTCTTGGTTTTACTGAAACCAAGGAAATGAAGGTAAGCAGCTTTCAGAACAATATGCTCGGTGTATTTTCATTTGAGTATGTGTCTAAAGGCAAACAGTTGTCATTCAGTGGCAAAGCACAAAAAGCTAAGACAACCACTTAACAAGAAAAGATGTCATATTTTGTGAGATTCAATCTAAGCAGAGATGGCACTCTAAAGATTGCTTATCTACTCCTCTTTTATTTCTTGCCAAAGTGCAAAGCAACATTTTTCTGCTTCTCTTTTGTATTACTGCTTTTTATAATAGATTTTTGTATTATCAACTTCTAGGCAACACTGAAAAAAGATAAATTGGAGAAAATACATTTGCTAATTAAAGAAATTACCGTGAAAAAACAATATGAAAATGATTGTGAAAGGTCATGTGCATGTGTTTTTGTGGATTCTAATCTTCATTAAATAATAATTCCCACTTTTCATTTTGTAATAAGAAGACAATTTATTTATGATACCTAAATGAGAAAATTACATTCACATGAATGAAGTATTTTATTGTTTTTCTCTTTGACTTGCAAAGGAAAATAATGGTAAAAAGATGATTGCCATGAATTGCCAATTTTTATCGTAGATGAAACTGGTGATTGCAAGTTGCAAATGCTTTGAGTAAAAAGTAAATAGGATATTGGCTTTTTATCACTGGTTGGGTGACAGGTGCCCTGCATATTGAAAGACAGATGTGTTTTTCTAACTGAAATATTCCTCCTTTCAGCTCAGCAGCTTGCAATCTTTTATTACTGAAATATGATCATGTATGTTTTACTTCAGAACTGTTTTCTACAATTCTCAAGGTCTCCTGAGCAATCTCTGGCTGAGACAATGTAAACCAATATAATACAACTGGGTATCACTCTTTCATTGACAGTGAAGGATGGCGTTAAATATTATGTGTTTAAGTCCCAAATTTGGTGCCGTCTGTGTTTGCATCACAGTCTGATCGATCAGTCGTCATGCAGGTATGCATGCCGCTCAGTTATATGTAGGAATAAGCGTTACTATTATTATTATTATTATTATTATTATACCAACAGCCTGGCATAGTGCCACCCTAGAGTTTATGAGCAAATATATTCTGTCATGAAAGGCAGGTACATCTGAGAAATTGGTTGTGCTTTACACTGGAATAATTTTCAGCGTAGAGCAATATGGGGGGAAAAAAATTCATCTGAATTCAGTGTATTTCTTACTTGCAAAGTAAGTCTGAATTATCTTCACATGGGCAGGAGGATTATGGCAATTTCATATAGAAATAAAATCGTAAAGGGACTTGGGTTAGGGGGAGCTCTCAACAGGCCCTGGTAAAATGTTCTCTCTTCTTAAAAGTTCCCTTTGTATATTGAAAAGTTGATTTAAGGTCCCCCTGGGGCCCTCTCTTCTCTAAGTACAAAAACCTCAACTCAGCCTTTCTTCATAGGAGAGTTGCTCCAGCCTTCTGACCATTTTTGTGGCCCTTTTCTGGATCTACTTTAGAGTCATTCATGTCTTTCAGGTACTGTGGGTACCTGCTGTACTCCAGGAGAGTCTTACAAGAGTGGAGTAGAGGGGGAAATTCACACAGCTGGACACAAGTCTGATGCAGTTGGCTTTCTGTTCTGAAGGTGCCCAGCTCATGTCCAAATTTTCCTCCACCTGTATGCCCAAGTCCTTCTCCTCAGGATTGTTCTAACCCATTCATTCCCCAGTCTGTAATGACATTGGGGATTGCCCTGACTCCACTTGCACTCCTGTACACTGTAGGCCTTGTGGAATTTCATGAGATTCATATGTGCCCACTTCTCAAGGCTGCCAAGTCCTCCTGGATGGCAACCCTTCCCTCAAGAATACCAACCACACCTTTCAGCTTTGTGTCATCTGCAAACTTGCTGACTCAGTCCCATTACCTGTGTTACAGACCAAGGTATGAAATAGCATTGATCCCAGTATGGACCCTTGAGGGACACCACTCATTACTGATTTCAACTTGGACATTGAGCCATTGACTATAACTCTTTGGGCACAACCATCCAGTTGATTCCTTATTCATCCCACGTCCATCCCTCAAACTCTTATCTCTCCAGTTTAGAGTCTGGATGCTGCCAGGCATATAAAAGAACTTGCAGAAATGCAGGTAGATTACATCTGTAGTTTTTCCTTTTTCCATTGATTCAGCCACTTTGTTGTAGAAGGCCCCTAGGTTAGTCAGGTATGATTTGCTCTTGGCTCTCTAATCACTTCCCTGTCTCTCATACATTTCAATATAAGAAATCTGATGCATGGTCTTACCAAGCAAGGAGGTGGGGCTGATGCCAGTGTCAATTCCATGGCAGTAAAACACAGACGTACAATTTTTGGTGTCATTAAAATATGAGCTGGATGGCTTAAAAAACTGTAAGTGGGAGGAAACATGAGTGTTAAAATTTAAGTTTACTTCAAATCTGTTTATAAATCTACTGCCTTTCTAGCTTCAAGGAAAAAAAGCCAGTGAGTCAGAGAGTTTAAATGACTTGAATAGCAGGTACTAATTAATTAGAAAGCTGGTTTTGAGCATATGGGCATTGTCTTTTTTCCTGAGCATGTGAAAAAATATTTTATGGTTCTGCATAAATAAATGGGGAGCAAAATGCTAAGGACATTGTGATAAATTTGGAAGACAAGATGCAGTCTTTTTCTTACCCTGTTGTTTCATTGTTATCATAATGCTCTACTTCACTTAAGCTACCACTTAATAAAGATGAACGGTCACATGGCAGTTGTTTGGTAGATTGAAATCAGGCCAAAGCCTTGAGAATATGAAACATTCAAGTGCTCATGGTATTGTCCTATGAGACAGGTAATATAAAAAATCCTAGAAGTATTGCAGAACAGGCTCCTTACTTTTGTTGCCAAACAACAAAAGTAAGGTTAACATCATAGAAGGGTCCACTTTTGGTAACATTTGTGTTTACTAAATATGATTTAAGCCCATGACATCTAAAAGTAACATTTGCACATCTAAAAGTATTTCATTATTCTGCCAGTCCTAATAGTTGGGGTATTTTAGTTTGTTTGGTTTTTCTCTGCAATTAAGGGTTGATGCTGCTAATACTGCTACTACTATTACTAATAATAATACAATTAGTAAACTATGAGTTTTTGCCCATAATTCACTAATTGAGAAGAGAAAGGATTAGGAGTTTCTCAGTTTTAACTATCAACACTTTCCTCCTACTTGTTAGTAGATGTGCTTAAAATCTAGTGATAGTATTTTATTTGTCACAGTATTCAGAATCTAAACCTGTCAGGGCTAATTACCCAGTTCAGTCATTAACTATGAATTACTTAGATGTGAAAGAGATTAGCAGAACCAAATCAACATAGACAGCACATGAAAGGGCATGTTATTGATTTCAAACTGGAGGATCAATTATTCACATCTTGCTCTCATGAAAATCAATGGGCTTTTTTTCTGACTATAGATGGAAATTGAAGTCCGTATTGTAACAATTCCATGTTTTTGTAGATTTGCTTGTGTGGATGTCACAGTTTTGTAATTGCAGAATTTTTCCATTCCATATTTTTATTGTACATTAATTATTAATTTTCAGCTCTCAGAAGGGCATAACAAAACTAATTGTGGCATTGTAAACTAGATAAAGAAGAACTGCTGTTCCAAGTGTGTCTTCTTTATTATCAGAAAGTTGTTTTGAGCCATCTCTCTCTTTGGGATAGAGTCCAAAATTTCATCTTCCCAATTATGATGAAAGCTTATACAGTACGTTACACCTCATATTTATGGTAATTTTTATTATGAGAATAAGGGAGTTCAATTTTAGTAAATGTTAAAGAATACAAAAGACAGTGGTCTAATATCTCTTTTAGTGAGTTTATCTGTTCACACATAAAATAGTTTGGTATTCCACAGCCATCAACAGGTAAACTTACTTTGAAAATTTCATGAGGTATTGATTTTATTTCTTTGACAAAAGATGTAATGAGAGCACAGCATGTCACAAGAGGAATCTGTCCTTGTGACAATGATTACAACAAGAATAGAAATCTAAACTTGCAGTCCACACAGTTTTCTAAAGACAAGTATATTCTGGTTTCACTGCTTTTTGTTCTTTACTTTCCCCTTTTATATAAAATCTTGTGTTTCAGCAAGCCAGTTTTATTCTTAAGTCATCTAGATGAGTCATTTTCAGATAGGGGGAATCCAAATGTGGTAGGAGATGATCTAACCCTATTTGTCTTATTGAATATGTCGAATAGATTACTTTGTCTCTATGATTCTTCCCTTGTTCCATTTCTCCAGTAAAGCATCATTGTAACCACCATAATGAATCATCATTAGACTGAGTATCAATGGATATTAGTTAGTATTCATATAAGCATACGCATACACGTGTATATGTAAATATGTATTATTGATTCTTCTGTTTTATCTTCCATATACTCCTTATTTTCTCCATTTAGCACCTTTTCTGAATAAGGTACATACAGCACCCTATGAGTGATAGCACACTTCAAATAGGCAATGATAATTGTTTTTTTAAAAGTGTGAACTTTCAGTTCTTTGGAGTTTTTTAATTTGTAGCCAAAAGATGGGTTTTTTTCCTTATTTTCAGGTTTCGATGTGCACTGATTCTTGCAGAGGTGAGGATATGGTATGTATTCTGGGTTTGTGAAATAACGGAATAGAGGGTTTAAAAAGGATATTTTTTCACAGATGTTTCCCGTAGTATACTTTGATGTATGAAATGTTCATGGCTTCTTTTTTCAGTAGTGCTTTTGGTTGGATTGTCCTTTCTCTTTCTTTCCACATTATTGTCTCTTTCTACACACCTTTGATTCCTTTGGGCCACTCGTGAATTCAACTATGATTTTTCTGTCAAACATTCTTTTACTTTGTGCTTCTATCTTTTCTTTACTCTTCTTGGGCTGCATCATCTTCTCTCTGTAGTTAGAGGTATATTGTACAGCTCATTTTCCACAAGCTCAAAACTAAATGCTTTCTAACACTTTTAATTCCTTTCCTAATTTTTACCACTTTATTGTCTTTGACATTTTTGGCCAAGCTGACTAATTTAGTCTATCTTGCATATCTCCAAATTTGTGTTCTGTTATCTATTTGCTAAAAACTGAGGTACACATTCCAGCCACACACTGTTTAATATTTTAATTTAATATTCTCACTGTTTCTGATAAAGGACCATAGACTTAGTTACTATCTCCTCTAGTAATCCTGATTACTAATCTGAGAATTTTGAAGGTTTAACAGAAAAACAGTCTTCTTCACCAAATCTCATTGATGCTGGTTGACTTTTGGATGCAAAAATGGAAGGAGGATTTGGACAACTGTTTTCACAGATACTGCATAATTACAAGAGATCGAAGTTCGGCTGTGGATTTTATGATGATTTATTTAATTTGTCTTTATTTTCAGTATCCATTTGCCATAAAATTTGTGTCCTATAGTGTCTTTATGATGCTTGTATCTCCAATTGTCTGTTCTGTTTGTGCTGTATATTGAGTTCTGTACCTTTAAAATGGTTCTGGGAGCGAAGCAGGGAGAAGGCAGAGTTTGTTTTGAGAAAACTGCCTGACTCCTACGCGTTCTGCTCCTAGACTGTGTCGGCTGGAGGACAGACAGCAGGACAGAGATTCCCTTTGTTTTTAGTTAGTTTTAGCTAGCTGAGGCAGAGAAGCTCCCTGAACTGTGTTTTTCCTTTTTCTTGGGACTGTTTAAATCTGTTATGGACTGACAAACCCCGAGGAGCAGCGAGGGCTGGCACCTGCGGCCGCCGGGCCTGGGCCTGCGGAGGGAGCCGGGCTGGTGAGAGACTGAGCGAGCTGAGCTGCACCCACGGCAAGGGCTGCCTCAGTTTGCCAGCTCTCTGCAGAGCGGTGAGAGGTTTTATTGTTTCGTATTATTCATTCTTTGTGCTTGTGGGCATCTTGTTTGTTAAATAAATGGCTTTTTTCCACTTTTCTCTGAGGAAGTTCTTCCCCCGACCAGTTGGGGGAAGGGCTGTTTGGGTTTGCTTCCCAGAGGGATCCCATTCGGGAGTTTTCTCCCAAATTTGCCTTAAACCAGGACAGTTTAGTAAAATAAATACTTGTATATTTGTCACACAGACTCAGAAAATGCAAACTATAGGCCCAGCTCAAGTTACAGCTGGAGAAGAAGGGCTATTGTCAAATTTTCAGTGATTGTATGACAAAAATACTTGCTTAGTAGCTACTCTGTACCAAGTGAAAAAGACAGATCAAGTGTTCTGACACTCTAATGATAAATCCATAAACAAACTCTGCAATCAAAAGAAGACATGGATGAATGTGAAACAGGGCAAGGAAAACACTGCAATAGGTCTTTGTGATACTCCATGTTAAGTAGGCTGATAATTTGCTATGACTTCTCACAGCTGCCTGTTACACAAAACTTGCACTGTCAATATTCTATTTAATTGCTTTGGGTACTCAGCTTTGGGGGGAAACCCTCACTTAGCCCAGGAGACCATACTGACTTTTCCTTGAGTTTTAAACTATTTGCATCCTTGTTAATGTTTGATTCAGCTGTTGCTGTAATTAAAATATTTAGGGTCAAGGAGCTTTCCATAGAAATTTTGTTTAAGTCAGCAAATAAAATCCTGCCGTTTTAGAAAGGAAGTTTAAGAGTAGCCTGGTATTTCCTCATTTATTTTTAGAAAAAGATTTGCATGAGGAGGCCGTAGCTGGAGTTCTGTGTTCGGTCTGAGGCTCCCTGATATGACAAGGACATGTATATCCTGGGATCTAGCACAGGGCCATGAACACTTGCAGCATTTGAGCTACATAGAGAGGATGAGAGAGTTGGGACTATTTAGCCTGGAGAAGAGAATGCTCAGGAGGATCTCTGATGGTCTTGGGAAAGGAGCAAAGAAGACAAACAAAGACTCTTAGTGGTGCCTTGCGAAATACCAAGATGCAGTGCCAAACTGAAATACAGGAAATTTCACTTAAATACAAAGTAAAAGTTTTTTATTGTGAAGGTTATCATGCACAGAACATATTGTATGGAGAGGCTACATAGTCTCTGTCCTCAGAGATACTGAATTATATCCTTCATGAACATAAACCTGAGTAACCTGTGGTGATGATACTTCAAAGAGTGATGTTGGACTACATGATCTGCTGAGGTTCATTCCAACAGGTCAGTCATTCTGCAGTTATGCTGAAGTACTTCTAAACTGTTTTCTTAACAGTTAAATTAGGACAATTAAATTTCTTAACAATTAAATAAGGACACTTAATAAATTTAAAGCATCCCACCTTGTTATATTGATTGCCTTTCTTATTTTTATTAAATGTTATGTATACCCTTCCTAATCTTTTTTAAAAAGTGAAGTAGTAGATCATTAAGTAATTTTTTTGAAAGAAAGTCCAGAAGCACAATGAAGATGCTATCATATAGCTCAAGAAGCTTACCAATGACTAATAGTATGTAGTTACACAGAGTATATAATATATATTTTTAATATGTTCATTTTACAAATAAAGAATTTGAATTGGATAGGCTTCACTTTTAAATGAATCTATGTGATATTAATTTGTCATGTATTCACCCTACTACTCACAAAAGAAAATCAAGAAAATCTGCTTGATTTAGTAATCCATGTAGCCCATGGTCCTTAATTTACATTCCATTCTCAAATATAGTTATTGTTTCAATTTTAATTGATGCTAATTATCTTCCTAGAGCATTTAGTCCTTCTGAAGGCTGTAATTTTCAATAGGGTTTTCAGATTTCATTTGGATATTGGAAACCTAAGTCATTTAGGTACTGAGAAAATACAATCTTTTGTTTCCTTGTACATTATAGAAACACTATTTGATGTTTAAAAAGCTTTTATTTCCTACTAAATAGTCTTACTTCAAATGTCAAGCTCCTAATGTGAATTAAGTCTTTATTAATTCAGGATGGTGTAGAATAGTGAGTTGAAATAATGAGATTAAAGAAAATTACTAAAGTATATTCTGCTGCAACAAACCCTTATTTATTAGTGTTTATAATACCTACAAAATACATAGTTCAAGATACGGACTTCAAAGTTTGGAAAGTGTTGCCATCTTTTAAGGGAGGATTATAATATAAATGGTATGGATAACATTTACCTTGTTATACATGAATATAGAATTTTATAACCAAGTGCTGGTGGAACTTTATGAAGGATTAAACTTGTAGAAAAAAATAAGCAAAAGAAGAGGGAAGAGCTGGGGAGAAAACTGGGAAGTCTGTTTAACATTCTTTTTTAAATGTGAGTGTCAGTCATGTTTCTGTCACAAGAAGACGTTTGGGGAGTGATTTTGCAGCATACAAAGACAACAAGAACCATCTGTCTATAGAGAAGGATTTTACAAATATTATTATGGTCAATGTCTTAAAATGTATTAATTCTTAATAACAGTCCTTTAGGAAGGACTGCTAAGACATAATTCTTAATTATTTTTTAAAAATATGTGAGTTAACCAAATTTGCTGGTTATTCCAGTTATTCCAATTTGTTCCATGCTGGGTTATGCTAGTAAGGTGCAATTCTGAATAACAAAGGAAAAAGATCATAAAGGACTTAAAATGACTTTTGAACTTAATATTTGTTTTTTTATGTTTCTTACTGTTGCCAGATTTATAAAACAAGCAGAAAAACAGCTAGAATATTGATTCTGGCTTTTCAAAATGCAGTAGAGCAACAGGAACTGGTGGTGCTGGCAAAAAGGCCATGTCATACATGTCATCCTCTTACACTTACAATCAGAATGCACACACAGAGGAATTGTGGGATTAAAATAAGCATTGGACTTGTCATTTTTGTCAGTATTCTAAACAGGAATTGGTCACATCAATAAATAATAAATCTTTGGGGAAGAAGGTGCTGTCACCAAGTAATGATAAATACTACGTTAACATCTTACACTGGAGCCTCTTATTTGGAGTGTTAAAGAGGTTAAATGTAGCAATTTACATCAGATTGTGCATAATAGTGAACAAGCATTTGGATGTTATGTAGCAATTTGGAGCAATTTGTTGTCAATTATTAAAATA
The DNA here is from genome assembly GCA_016584745.2 of Phylloscopus trochilus trochilus. Lineage (NCBI taxonomy): Eukaryota > Metazoa > Chordata > Aves > Passeriformes > Phylloscopidae > Phylloscopus > Phylloscopus trochilus. Next base: position 24,647,309 of record WQNJ02000016.1, on the reverse strand, counting down.
AGAGGAAATGAATACATTGTGTTTTCCTTGGTGAAGCTATTAATACTACTTGCTGAGGCCTTTCCTTTTCCTTCAGGTCACAGACAGTCCTTTTTATAGTGATAAGTATGTATCCTTTTTATTCTATTTCAATTATATTTGATTAATATATTTATTGAGGATTAACCTTTCTTAGCATTAAAATTCAGAGTCTGTACGTAGCTGTTGCCTGCTTAGTTCAGTTATGCTCAGTTCAGGAATGCTGGCATTTCCTATTAACATAAGGAGCTTAGGCACCCAGTGTGGCTTAAATATAACAGCACTTCTGAAGTGTAAGACAAAAATTCTCAAATATAGTTCTAAGCTCTCATGTGTTTGAAGAACCATAGACTCCTTCTGCATCTGAATGTGACTGTGGTACTAAATGGTACTAAATTGTGCTAAATGGCACTAAAATGGGCATCCCAGCTGAGCTGGCTTTCATAGCACCTTAAAAAGACCTGAATTGATTTGAAATTCACAAATAAGGATTGTTGGGACTGTGAAATCAGAGTTCTCATTCAGGGAGCTTATTTGAGTCTGCTGATACTACTGGGTTAAATGCAAAGAAGAATGTACATATACTTCCTGGGTTTTTGCTCATGTTACAATAATGATTATTATTTTGCATTAATTATTAATACTTGTGAAAAATTCATGACCATTAGAACATTTACTAGATCCCAGAATGATCCTTCACAATTTGTGTTGAGCTTGTTCATTTTCTGTTTATTCCCAAGTTCTTCAATCTCCTATTTTTGTCTGAAGACTCTTACATAGAAAATGCACGAAAACTGAAGCCTCTGTAAGGTGCTCAGGATATTCTGCTGAGAAGGAAGCTTTTTGAAACCATTTAGACTTAGAAAAAAAGAAATCCATTCAAATTTCTAATTTCTGAGAGGAAATAAGTACTTGCATGTCATCACTTGCAAATTGGATAAATATTTTTATAAAGGCTCTGCTTTGAAACTATGTTTGAGTGAAGACAATTCCATATTAGTTTGAGATAAGTAAAAAACCTTAAAAATTTAACACAACCCTCTTCTAATCTTTTCTCATTTCGTTATTGTTCTATTTTCTTTTTGTTTCTTTTTCCTGTGTTTGTTTGTGGTTTTTCTGTTTTGTTGTGTTTTTTTGTTTGGGTTTTTTTTGTTTGTTTGTTTAGGCATGCTCATCATCCATGCATCATTTTCCTAGGCATCTTCTCTGTGGAAGGAATATAAGTATCTCAGGACTAAATTGGAGTCTGGCACCATAAAATAGCATTTTCTGTTGTTTCCTGGATCCTAAAAGCTCAGTGTAATTTGAACTTACAGGCTGACCCAAAATGTTTGTCACATCCACAAGCTAAGAAAAATATACGTATTCATATTGACAATCTCAATCTCAATCTATTTGCCAAATGTCTAGCTTTGTTTCTAAAATAAAACTTAGCAACATTAGAATTCCAGAGGACAACAGTGGAGGTTTCTCACCGATTTTTATTTTCCATTTTAAAGCACAGCCTAGTTCCTTTTGCTGTCAGTGGAAACACTGACTGTACTATTGCAGAAGTGATTGTCTCAACCATACAATTGCAAACCAAACAGGGACTGTTTTGAGATCTTACAATATGCATGAATGTAGACATTTAAATAAGAGGAAATTGAATAAATCTTTTTTTTTTTTTCTGAAGCTTTAAATCCAGATCTTAAATTAGTTCTGGGATCCTATAGCTCAATAGCAGGGAAAGCTAAGGCCAAGGAAGCATTGACCTCAGGGTGTTTCATGCAGTCTTCAGTTCTTCTGCCTTCAGATGAATGCAACACAGATATCAGCTATGCTACTAATTTATTAGTGTTTTGGGGCCAAGTGGCATGCTGCCCCACTTATACATTTAATTTTCTTTCCCTTACCTCCTGAAAGATGGACCTTAACAAAATATTCCTTATAAATACTTCGTGACATTTACTGTCTGCCCAGCTAAAGCACCAAATGAGGTTCTTAGCTCCTAGCAATTAAACATTGTAAGTAATTTCTGACTAGTGTTTGATCTCCTACCCTGGCTTTGCTATATTTGTGGGAAGATTTAATAGTTGTATATAGATACTGTCTGCTGCAATAGACTACCCCCAAATGGTACAAAAAAATACCTAAAACTTCTGAACTTCTTTTTCAGAGTTCTCAGTATTTCTATAGCTATAGACTATGAAGAATCTTTCAACGGCCCTGTTCAGCATTTGTACATTTTCATAGGAGAAATTCTACTGCATGCAAGAGGAAGATTTTTTTTCTGAGTTTCTGTTATATTTGTATGTTACCATCAAATCATAGTATCAGAATGTTTAGAAATTTACTAACTGCATTCAGTATATTTGTCATAGGTGGCTCGTTTCTCTTTTGAAATAAAGGAAGTTACATTTTGTGTAGCAGTGACTTGAAAGATCTTCTAAAATGTCTTAATATTTTTGCATGCATCTGTGTTCTAATATGCTTATGTTTAATCAAAATTTTTCCCAAGTCTTACAAAACCATATGGTAAATTACGCAAGAACTAATGATTTTGGTAAGACTTTATATCAGACTTATCTGTCAAAAAAGTTGTCCTTCTACCTCAGATGAAAATTTCTTTTCAGGGAAGTGATTGTGTTTTGCCTGAAACACTTTATCCTTAATATCTAGTTGGCACAGCCATACCATTGGCACAGCCATTCTATGTATATACTATTGAAAAAATATATCTCAAAGTTTATAGAAAAAATGAGTAAAAGAAAGCTGTCATTATTTCTTTCCTAGTCTGAAATATCAGCATCATAGGTATATTAATGAATAGCAGTCTGAAAGTAAAATTTTCCCACTAAAGATCATTTCTCTTTTACACATACAAGAGCAGTTTCTTTTACAAAAAGAGCAGTTTCAGATGTCCATCAGAGTGAGAGTTGGAGTTCCACACTGCATTGCAAAATTTGTTTTCAGTCTTTAGCATTAATTCAAGTTGAAGAGATAAATTTGAAATGTCTATTGATGTTCTCATTATTTAACATATGTCATATTTAACTTACCTCAACCTGCCAAGAGAAATTGCCTTAACCTGCCATTGCTTCATCTGAATAGCACATTTATCACAACGATATTTTCAGAAATGGATGCATAGCTTTTTCAGAACATGCCTCAGAATCTTCTAGTGGCACACATTCCATGGCATTATTTGACTGTTAGGAGCACCCCAAAATTAGTCAGTGTGCTCTGAAACTTGTAAATTAGAAATGAGACAGAATTTTTGAGATAAACAGTCCTATGTTAATTTTCCTTTCTTTTAAAGACAATAAATAATTTTACATTTTGGGGTTTTTTTCCAACCTATGAACTAAACTCTAGAAGTAATTGTGAAGATAGAAGAGAGTCAAAAAATGAAACAAACACTTTGAACCATAGGAAATGTGTGAGAGTTTCCAAAGTACCTCCAGAACTGTTCATCATCTGTTTCTTTCCTACAATGTCCAACAGAAATAAACTTGTGGTTTACTGTGGCAGAATAAAATACAGGTGTGGAGCCCTCCACAGTCCAATACGCTGCTGAAAATGCTATTTAGGGCATGACGTGGATGAGAGCCTAGAAATAACATCTGGCCAGTAAGAGTTATGATAAATCTTTTGAAGTTAATAGAATTATGACATTTTGCATCAGCTGAGAGGTTGTCTCATGACATTGATAGTAGCAGGATCAGAATGGGAAGTTTTAGGGGCACATAGTCAAGAATAAAACATGTAATTTTTTTGTATTTAGAAGTCTAATATACACATTTTCTTGAAGGACATTGCTTTAACAAAAAAATTAAATACTAAATAAAATACTTCTAAAAATATTAGAAGAGAAAATATTAACAAGCGAGTCAGAAAATTATTAAATTTGGTGCCAGTTGGCAAAATACAAATGTGTACAGTGTTATAAAATGAGTGGATAAGAAATCAGTAAACAGATGAGAGACATTCGGATTTATGTTGTGCTACTACAGCATGTGTGGGTACAATTTTTGGTGAAAACATTTGGAGGTATTTTTAAAGCACTTACTGTTTATAACATTTTAATCTGTCCACTTTAAAGTCTCTGTGGCTGTAATGGGCTATGTGTACAAATCATAGCTCAGTACCTGAAATCCACTCTGTTTTCGTATTAAGTACCTAGTTGTTCAAGGGGCAAAAGGTAAAAATAGAGACCAGATTTAGCACTCTCCAGGACTTGGGCTCATAAATTACATTATTCATGCCACTGTTGTAATTGGTGCAAATTTAATGTCTCTTCTATAGGCTAAATAGGTATTACACAAGCAAATGCATACTCAAGTTCATAAGTAGAGTTGTAATTTTTAAAAAAGAAACATTAATAGAAACTTCTCAATTTGAGCATAAAAAAAATAAAAAGCAGGATGAAAAGTATGTCTACTCTTACAAAACTGTAAAAGGAAGAGATTTGAACCAGATGTGTGGGAATTTACTAGAATTTTTATCCTCAATCATTCCCACGTACACACAAAACAAAGAATAATGATCAACGCATGAAAAGTAACTAGTGAATTCACTTTCGGTGAGTTCACTAGTCTGATGAAATGGATGCTTGATTCTGTTTTTTATTTTGTAAGAAGACTGAAATTACCAATACAATGTCATTAAGCTTTGCACTGAGTTTTATTATTGTGCCAAGTCTTGGTATGGAAAGTTTCTGTAAAATTAACCTCTCAATGTTATGAATGGTACAACTCTGGCTTAATTTTATGTATAATTCACAGATGTTAGCACAACTGAAGAAACAGGTCCCTTCAGAATGAAACTGAAGTCAGTAGAGAGAGAGAGAGTAAAGGTCCTAAGTGAGACAAAGGGTTAAGGAGTTGCCTTGTTTGGCTGGACTTCTCTTGTGAAATTATGAAGAATGGATTAACTTTCCCTGTAACACATGAATGCTGTTTAGGGGGATACAGAGATCTACTTATAGTTGTGGACTGATGTAATTGACATTTAATGGAGAACTTTGAACAGAGGAAGATAGAAAGTGATGTGAAACCCTTTACTCCCAGGGAAAAGGGAGTCCTCTGTTCCTGGAGATGAAGATGATTTTTAGAAAGAGAAGATGAGAATCCCTGTTTTATACTAGAAGAGGCATCCTTAACGGTAGCCTAAATGAGCAGACATGACCCATATGCAGTGTCAGTGAAAGTTGCTAATGGGAGGGACTTCACAAAGGCAGGTTCTCAGGTGACTGTGGGAGTTGAGACCCACAAGAGAACTGTTTTATGTTGTCAGTGGGGAAATTCCATGGAAGTTCTAAGAGAGACTTCTCTCCCAAATAACTGATGAAAGATTTTTTTTAATGGTAAAACTGACTGAAAATCACAGGTTTTGTCTCTTTATGGTGGTTGTGGGAAAGTGAACACTTGTGAGGGGAGGAGGAGTGTTTTGAAAGTTTCATTTTAATCTTCATTTTCTTCTTTTAGTGTATGTTAATAAATCTATATTTATAACATTTAAGTTGGGCCTGTTTGCTTTTCTCCTAATCCTATTTCACAGCAGAAAAGACACTCAAACCACTATACTAAATTTGGCAGAGACAGGCGAACATAAAACCACTACATGAATTGGTGTTTCTGCCCAGTCGAACTTAAAACCATTACAACACTGCTTCTTAAAATCTGGCAAATTTCTTGAAAAATACTTAAAATATACCAGTTGTAAAGAAAAACCTCTGGAAAGTTAGGAAATTCTAGCATTAAGGTTGCCATTGAATATATAAACAATTATAGAGGACTATTTACAAGGAATGATTGGAAGTGTTTTGTGTTAAGCAAACCAGAGTAAGCCTTGAATATTATGTAGATGGACTGGTACAAATGATCCACTTGGGCAAATTATTAAAAGTAAATAATTCTTAGAGGGAAAGAATATGGCTTATTTTTGTAAGCAATTTTTCTTTGCTTATATTACAAAAGAAAACCTATAGCAATTATAGATACGTCAGGAATACACTATATAGTATCTGAGCTTATTAAGGTATCTCAAAACCCCTTAAGCTGCTTCCTTTTACTCCCCTGACTTTATTTTCCCTATGACTCAGTCTTCTTGTATCCACCTCTATCACATATGCTATGCTGGTAAATTCATTGAAAATTATGAGTTGTTTTGATAACATGATATTGGTAGAATGTATTGAATACCTAGTGTTGTGGTTTGACACTGGCCCAAGTTACAAAGTGAATTTATTACTAACAGAGTCAGAGGAAGACAATGACAATTAAAAGAGGCCCTTAAAGAATACCTTTTCTTCCCCTAGCCCCTCCCTCCTTTCCTCCGACAGGGCAGGGAGACAGGGGCTCTCCCAAGAAAACTACCCGAGGTTTTCTTCTGCTGCTCTAAGAGAGAAGTCCTTCCCCTGTGAGAATTTGTTGACTCTCCCATGGGGGACAGTTCTCTCTGAACTTCTCCAGTGTGTCTCCAAATCTCACGAGTGGTACTCCTGCCAAAACTGCTGCAACGTGAGTCCCTCCTGCAGGCACACAGCACTCCCAAAACTGTTGCTATGTGGGTCTCTCTTTCCATGGGATGCAGCCATCTAAGGACAGGCTGCTCCAGCCTGGCAGCAGGGCCCTCTTTCTCCACCAGATCTCCCACTGGATCACAGCCTCCTCCAAGAATCCACCTGCTCTGGCATGGGCACCTCCCCACAGGCTGTAGATCTCTGCATCCCCCTTGTATAGTAATGCACCCCCACACCTGTGTTTTCCATATAGGGAAAGGTTTGGGACTCATCCCTTGTATTTCTTATAAGGTAAAAGACCCAGAAACTTCTTTGCTGTCCTGACAGTAATTGGCTCAATGCCAAGAGATAAACACCTGTTGGACCTTGTCACTGTTCGTCAAAACCCATACTTCCTTCTATTGGCAGTTTTCCAATAGATCCATCCTTGATCATTAAGTAGAAAAGCTGAAAGAATAAAGGGTCTCGAGGCATTCTTGGGGTGTTGTAGCAGGTGTGAGATCTGTCCCTACACTGTGTTCAGCTTTAATCTTTGTTTGTTGTTTTGCATTATTTTATTTTGTCTAACCCTTTTGATTTATCAAGACACATCTGAGCTTAGCAGACATGCTGTCTTGCTAATTATTTTTAAGCCATTTCTCTGCCAGGGCTGGACCCTCAGAGGTATTGGATCCCCATGGGCCGTGGGTAGATCTCTGTATCCCCTGTGGATCCCCATGGTAGATCTCTGCATTCCCCATGGATCTCCACAGGCTGTGGGTGAATCTCTGCATTCCCTGTGGATCCCCATGGGCTGTGGGTGAATCTCTGCATCCTCTGTGTATCCCCACGGGCTATGGGTGGATCTCTGCATTCCCTGTGGATCCCCATGGGCTGTGGGGGGATCTCTGCATTCCCCAGGGATCCCCATCGGCTGTGGGGGAACAGCTGCCTCACCATGGTTTCACCAAAGCCTGCACAGGAATCTCAGCTCCAGGGCCTGGAGCACCTCCTGCCCCTCCTTCTCCATTGATCTTGGTGTCTCCATGTTGTTTCCCTCACATGTCCTCACCTCCTCCTCTTCTCTGACTAGAAAAAACTCAGTGTGCCCACTTTGTTTTGATTTTCTTCTTAAATATGTTATCACAGAGGCATTACCAACCTCTCTAATTGTCCCAGCTTTGATCAGCAGCAGGTCCATCTTCAGAGCAATCAGTCATTGGCTCTGTCAGGTATGGTGGAAGCTTCCAGCAACTGCTTACAGAAGCCACCTCCATGGACCCCCCACTACCAAAAAACAGGTCATTCAAAGCCAACACACCTAAAAATACCTGTTTCCTGTAGATTGATTTATCCTGGTGTTTGGGTTTTACCTTGTCCTAGTTTTTAGATTGGAGTGATTTCTTCCCCTGCTAACTTTTGAGTGCATTTTCTCTCTTATTTAAAATTGGAAACATTTGAAAGTGACTGAGGTTTCCATATTCACAGTGATACCCATCAAGCTGGATAGTAGGAAGTTAATTCAGAAGCGTGTTTAAAAATCTTCCCCTACATGCTACAAAAATTGACAATCTAGTACTTCTGAAAATTTGGAAACTGCATAAGAAAGGAAAACAAACATGTGAAAACTTCTTCAAGTAAGGAAACTAAGGTAGTAAAACTTTAAAAATGTAAAAAAAGGATAGAACAGCCTCTGCAATGCTATTTTTACAGAAAATCTTTTTTTGATACAAAGACACGAGGCTATTCAGATGTTTTCCTTATGCTCACAGCATTGGACCATAGCATGAGGCATCTCCTTATCTAAACAAAACATGAACTAATGTGACAGATAATTGTAAAATAATGAGACCATACACTTCTACTTCCCATATATCCTGTGTTCATGCTGATTGAAGTATTTTTTTTATTCTGTTCCTTTGGCTAATTCAGTCATTTTAATCTGAGGATCAGAAAATGGAAGACAGGTTGGTGGATGTTAAAGTACAGTCACCTTCATGTCACTTTTTCTTATCAAAGATTGTCTGCCAGACTTCTCTTTTCCAGTCATCTTTCAGATCTCTCCCCATTTATTTGCAGCTAGTCCATGAAAATTTAGACAAAAGAAGGGCAGTCTTCTAGGGTTTAAGGGTATTTTATTTAAATAATTCCTTCCAACTGCCATTCTTGTAATGTCTTGTCGTGAGCCACAACCCCCTTTTGCATATTTGACTATATCTTCATTTTTGCTCTCTTTTCATGCCTGTTCTCAAAAGTATATTTTAAGAATCCATTCCAAAGGAGAGTAAAATAGACTTTTGCCTCATTCTGTTCCCAATTTAGTTAGCTTCATTACGTTGTACCTTCTATATGCTCTAGACATGAGTGTGTTACTAATGGGATTGCAGATGATCTTTAATGTTAATGAGAAAATTGTCACTCTGGGGGATTCATTTATGTTTCTACTTGCTAAGCAAGATTGACACTCCCTGAGTCACTGCTTTCTGTACAGATATTTCATTGAAAGGAGTAGCAGCCAACTTATCTCTCACTACCCACCCATTTCTTAAACTCTTTGCAAGAATTAGTGGCACATACCTTTCTTAAATGCTATTTTAGTACTGTTGCTTGTCACTTAGAAACCACTGCTCTGGATTTACTTCTTGGTGCTAATATAATACAGTATTTGAAAAGAAAGTGTTATTTACCCTGTACACTGTGGAGATCAAATATTCTTTCCTGGACTTTGATGCTGAGTGTGTGCATGTCTGTGCATATAAATAAAAGTATGTATTTCTAGAACTTGGACAATAGTGGCAAAAAATTTAGCCTTTCTAGCATACTCATGGTACTTAGTAGGAAAAAGCAGCATCAGCAGTATGATTCTTCAATTCTCAACAGAAGTTGCACCCTGGCAAAAATGGAAGTTCTAATTAGAGACTGGAGCAATGGTGGAGATTTTAAGTTGTTTTATGTATTGCCTTATTGCTGGAAGGCACAAGAGAAGTGTGACAGTCGAGAGTAGGCTCTTGGCCAGGTGCTAGAAGTAGGACACAGTGATTATGTCGATGATTACGATTAGATTTCTTGCTAATACAACCTAACAACTCTACTGTCTATTACAATGGATTATAATATAATAAGGTCGTGGTAGTTTGTGCTGAGTCTTGTGCTTTAGTGAGACCCTGTTGCTTTCTAAACTCAGAAAACTCTAGGTGTACCTAGTTCTACTTAGTCTCAGATTTGGTCAACAGTCTACATCTAAAGGGCTATAAAATAAGTTAATTCTTCAAGAATCATACAGACTTAGTCTTTGGCCTTGCATAATTCACAATTACAAAACAACAAAACACCCTTGTAGCTACTTCAGAACTTCATTTTTGACCAAATCTTAGCGGTTTTACACACTCACTCAAAAGAAAGTGCTCCTTGTCTTCATGCTGTGTGTACCCTGCAGACAAGTTGGCCCAGCTGGCCCAGACTGCAGCAGTATTTTATATCCTTACGTATGTGCACCAAAGTCAATCAAAACCAACTTATCCCCCCCATCTCTGGAATAAATTATGTAAACATCCAGACAGTTCCTTCTGCAATATTCTCCTGGTATTCTTATCTTAGGTCAAACTACATTGCTCAGCAGAGAAGGCACAAAGGAAGAGTGTATAACATGGACACATATATGGAGACCCAGCTATCTTTTCTCACTGTCACAAAAAGAAAGATATACAGGGTCCAGCCTCTGACCTCCTGAAATATACACTTTTTTTCATCTCTTCAAGTTGCAACAAATAAAATCCTGCTGCCACGGTTTGTTTTTTTTTTCCTGCATGTTATCTCTTCGAAGTTTTGTTTTCCTCTGTATCTCTCCTTTGGTTGTTATTTCTCACTTTCTATATAAAGTACATTTTTATGCAGTGTCTAATGAAATTAAGCTTCTCTACACAACGTATTATTCCCTGGAGATCTTCCACACGATAATTCCATTAATCTTTTTTATTTTCTTTTCTGTGATGTCTGAAATTCTAATATTTTTTCCCACTTTTTCTCACCCACACACACCAAACCTCTTCATCCTGCTCTGTGTGATACCACCAAAACATGTTACACGCATATTGATCAAATTCTTAGCTGCCTTATGCTGTTCTCAGTTCTTTGGATTTTAGGCATGAATTGAAAAGTAAAAGATGACATGAGGACACCAGGTAGTAGATCTATTATGTCAATATTTATAATGAAAATGCAAAATCATTCAGCAGGTTAGTGAATTTGACTCTTGACATTGGAGAAAATAATAGATAAAAGAGTGGATGCACACTGATTCCAGGATCATTTTGGTTATTGAGGAATGCTGGCTTCTTCGGTAATCAGTTGGGAAAGATAGGCACTGCCAGAGGGATATTCACCTCTCTGAAATGGAATAACTCTCTTTCTATGACTAGAAGCTTAGATTAATCTTTCAGAATTTGAAGTGTAGAAGTAGGTTGAATTAATCATATGCTCCAAAAGCAGGTGTAATTTGAAATACAAAGAAGTAGGAAGGCATGGAGAACCAGAAGAGGTTTTGTTCTTGGGCAGTTAGCTGAATTGGTCATGAAAATGCCAGTACTGTGTTGATCTAGGAGTTCAACATCAGCCTGGTACCTCATGTGGATGAATGAATAAGGGAAGAAAAAGAAAGTTATGTATAATGCCTTCCTTTCTGCTGCAGATAAGGAGGGACAAAAGCAATCCATCTCAGGGTGTGATGCATTGCGAATATATGTGATGGAGTACACAGCATTTTAAATTGCTACTCAAACCTAAAGCAAAAGTTGTTATACTGCCTTGTGCAAATTCTTCTGGGAGACACTCAAGGAGAAGCTTTAATTTTAACACAGAAACCTCAAGTGCTAAAAAATGGGAAATATTATTGTAACGTGATTCTGCATGTAGAGTATTCAACAGTGAATTATGTGGGGGCATCTAACCACCAGCAGAGAGCTAGAAAGTCTGGGCATGGAACAATGGAGTCCAGGCTAAAATCTGCACTGTGGCAGCTAGAAAATATCTGCTATACTCAGTAGTTTGTGACTGATCCCACTGAAGTGAATAGAAAATCTTTAACTGTAATGACCTTTTAGATCAGACCTGCTGTTCCCAGATACTGATGACATGACTGTCTGACAGACAGCTGCCTTCCATAAGCTTATTTCTCCTTTCCCTGTTGTAATATAATTCTTTGCATTGTAACTCTAACCAGTCTCTTATGTATATTCAAAATATTCTTACTATTCAGTGTGACACAGTAGGACTGTTTGATATCAAAAACCCAAAAAGACCAAGAAAAACATTTCCCATGAATCAGAAAAGTAAATGCAAAACTTCCTAGTATGACTTCTTAATATAGTGCAGAGAAATAATCTGTCTAAAGTAAGGATCAATTCAGAAAAACACCCTCAAGAAACAAACCAACTGGAAAAAAACCCAAACACACCCTCCCCTCCCCTCCCCTCCCCCCCCCCCCCCCCCAGCTAAGTCTGAAAATGCTCAATCCTTCATAAAATAAGGAAACTGGAAATAATGAAATTGAGAATTCCTGGAATGATAGTTTAGCAAGAAATATTTTTATATACTCATGTCGCAATACCAGAGGAACCTACTGAAGCACCTAAGTGAGTTGGCAAATCTTGAGACAGTTTATGTGAAATTTGTTAAAAGAATGGGTGATTTTCACATCATGCACAGCCTCATCTTTGCAAAAGAAGTAATGACGTAAACAACATCTTAACTCTAATATATAATCTAGAAATTTAAATTTATTAAAGTGATACTGTCTATTAATTTTGTTCTTTCTTGGAGTAAAATTTGGTTTATATAAATTATCCATTTCTCTATGGATATTTATTAAATTCCTTCCCATCGCTTGATGGGAAGTGAAAGAGAATCCTTGGTTGGAACTGAAACATTATGGTGAAGAGTCACAGACTCATAGGTATATCAAAGATATAAAGATCTTCATCTTAGGGAATCTGAGTTTTGGGAAATCTGTCTTTTAAAACAGGGAATAAACAATGAAGGTACAATGCTGAACAAAGCTAATAATTCTGTATCCCCTGTTTATTTTGTTATAGCTGTTAACAAATGCCTGTGCAAATTCCATCTACACAAATGCGACAACAGATTGAAATCTGTTTTGTTCACCATCTGAATTCTATTTATTTAGCACTTCGCAGGAGGAAGTCTCTGAATAACAGACAACCTGTCTTACAAGTGTGGTTGTCCAAGGGATCATTTCCCTGCCAAAATTGCACCAATCTATAGCTCAGCTTTCTCTTTCTGTCAATCCTAACCTCATTTCACCCAGAGCATTTTGTCACATTGTCCTGTTGGATCTTCTTTCCTGCTCTGGTTACTTCAGCTGAAGTTCTAGCCTTTCTCATTTCTCAGTTCTAACATTAATCTTGAAATTCTGCTTGCTCTCTGAGTAAAATAAACCCAACTGTAGCAGGGGTGCTGCCAGAAATCTGGGGCAGCCAAAGTAACCCTTACGTCAAGAAATTCATGGATATAAGGTTTCTAGGATTGCATATTGTGTGAATAGAGGGGTTTTGGTTAGATTAGGAAAAGGAGAAATACAATTCAATTTGGAACTGATTTGAAAAGTCAGTGCTCAGGGAAGGAGTTTTGTCCAAGGAATCTACAGTTAGGGGAAAGTTTAGGGTGTCTAGGAAGAAGTTGAGAGCTCTGGTGAGAGTAGAACTGAAAAAATGCCCCTAAAATAACATGAAGAATAACAAATGATTATTTTTTTTCCTAAGGAAAATTTCATGATTGAAATGTCCAGACCTATAGATCAGCCATAGGTTAGTCTTTTAATTAAAGCTAGAATTGTGGCTAGGATTCAGATTGAAAAAAAGAGAAAGCCAAGAACTACAGTTGTCTTTGATCTGGAAACAGCTACCAAATTAAACTGTTGGCTACAAAAACATCACCCTCAAGAATTCTTCATCTCTGAGAATTCGGCTGTGGCTTTTGTGAGGCTGAGCATGGTGTTAAATGTAGAATTACAACTGGGAGGAAGAACAAGACCTGAGTTCCCATTGCTGTGGTACTGGAAGATTTCTACCAAAGGTGAAATAAGACTGCAAATTATGTGAGAACTACTTTGTTTTATTTTTTTTATATACTTTGCTTTATCTGCTTATTGTATTATTCTGTTAATGGCTTTCTAACGACCTCAATTTTGCTCCCCAATACTACTAACTTAAAATATACAATAAAATTAATTTCTTTGCAATTGAAATTCATCTGTCTAAATTCTCCTATCCAATTTAAATAAAAATGTGCAAACTGCAGGGAAATTAGATTTTTTAAAAGCAAGATGCAATTTAGGTAATTAGCTTCATTTTATTTCTGTATATTTCTGTATGTTTACAGCAATACATCTGTAGAGTAATAGTGTATTGCTTGACTGAGATATAACTTATTGTTAAAGTTTTACTTATTAAAATGAGAATCTAATAGAGATTTGTTTTTACCGTAGACTTTTAGTAGCGAATCAATCCTGTGTATGCTTCAGTGACAGCTGTGTCCTCTTCATGGATATTTTTACACCATCCAGTATCACAGTGTTTCTTTAGTCTCAGTTGCAATCACTACTCATGTAAAGGAATCAGAGGGAAATCTGATTTGTCAGTATTTGTGTTTGGGGTTTAATGGAATACAAATCTCAAGTAGCCAGGGTCTCCACATTTTCATTAATACAAATGAGGCTGGACCCTGAATTCTTTATTTATTGTGTTTGCAGGAAGTTCTTTAAAAGGACATTCTTTTTTCTAGTTTCATGAAACTTTTTTTTTCTGATGCAAGATAGACAAAAATATAAAATGGGATGGTCCAAGGTATCTTCTGAAAGAGCATCACTTTCTTTATTGACTGCATGAAGGATTGCAGTACGATCCAGATTGGAATGGGTCCCAGGAGGTCTCTGGGGCAGCATCCTTCACAAAAAGAGGTTTGCCTTGAGGTCAGACCAGGCTGATCAGGGCTAGTCTGTTTTTCATAGCCTTGAAGCATGCAGTCTTCACAACTAGACAACCTAACCCACTACTTAGCCATCATCACAGTGAAAATGGTTCTTTCCACACTTCTTCAGAACCGTTTCTGTTATTGTTGGTGCCCCCTGCTTCTCATACTCCCACCATGCACTCTGGCAAAATGCCTGGCTTTGTTTTCCTCAGAATCACCAGGATTATTGAAAGCCTGCAGTTAATTTGCCCTTAAGCCACCTCTTCTCTAGGCTGAATAAGCCCACTTTCCTCAGTTTTTCATCACAGGGCAAGTGCTCCTGCCTCTGACCAGATTTGTGATCTAGTTGATTAGTTGGGAGGCTGACCTGGACACTAGATGTGTGTTGCAGATGTGGTCTCATAAGCATTGTGTTGAAGGGGGAAATCACTTCCTTTATCTGTTGGCTGTTTGGCAGCACAGGAATCTGCTGACACTTTCTGGAGCTCTTTGGATATTCCCTCTCCAGTTCAGGTCAGGAGATATGGATTATAACACAGATTGCTAAGGTATGAGGTATAATTTGCAAGCCCTTGCTGAAGGATTCCCAAAGGATAGACTTCTATTTGCTGGTTTTGATGCACTATGTTGTTTCTGTTTGTTGCCTTCTAAATCCATCTTAGGCTGGAACACTGAAATTGGCATAATACCTTTTGAGTGGGCAGTATGCCACGCTAACAGATGGCCATGCTAGTGGACAAGTTATGTGCATCAATTTTGATTAGGATGGGCAGGAATCCTCAAACAGCCGTCACAGTAGAGCTTCTGAGCCTGTTACAGACGTAAGTCATCACTGCTGCTGCTCAGAGATGCAACTCTGAATATCCTGGAATATCTTGTGTCTCCTTGTACAGTGTTTCTGATTCAGTGGATCAGACTAATTTTGGGATAGAGTATTAATATTTAAAAATCTAAGTCAACTTCCCTCAGATTATCATGGCTACCAGGAAACACATTTCCTCTGACTTGTACCTCCTATGTCTCACACAAATCCTTATTTTTCTTCTTTTTCAGAAAATACTGCCTTACTTCAGCAGTATTTTTAACAGGCAAATTTGCCCAAGAAGATGGATAGATATGTAGTTAAATACATTGATCCTTCTGTCTGAAAATCTGAGAGCACTGCTCTTTGTAGGAGCTACTTAAAACTTTTGGTATGATTTCCCTAAGTAGTTTTAATCCTTTGAATCCTAAATTATACCTTCTCTTACTATTTGAATGACAAACAATATTTTTTTTAAATCAAAATTTGTTACACAGTAAATCTATTTTTCCTCAAAATTTTGGATGAGAAAATTATTGCCTTCTGTGATTGTCTCCATTCAGAGATTATGGTTCATGTGGGGACAATGTCTTCTGAATTATTTTAAAACAGGAGACCTGATCTTGCACTGTCAGATAAACTACTTTTTGAAAAAACAATGTTATGAGGGTATACTGTACCTTGATGGTGATCTTTATTTCGTGGTTTTAGAGTTTTGTCTCCCCTGTAACTGTAATCTGTACCAGATAATATATTTTTATAAATCTAAAACTTAAATTAAAAATAATTTGGAATATCTTCTGAAATGATTTGATGAAAAATGTAGTGAAATCAGATTTTGCATCTGCTAGCAAGTGGTAAGAATTATGTTCATATTGATGGCATTATCTTAATCTCTACATCCACTGTCTTTCTTAGATAACATTATGATATGAGTAAGTGTATTATCCTGATTGAGTAGAAAAGTGTGGATCAGTACTGTGCTCTTTATTACTGCTGTATTTCAGACTTTTTATCCAACTATGGAAGCTAGCCAGTAAGCAGTGAGAAAGGATCATCTTTTGGAAGCTGATTACTGCTGCATTGTCAATATGCACCAAAGTGGCATATATCACTGTCAGTGATCAGAATGATCAGAACTCCATTAAAACTGACCTATGAAAAAGGATTTGAGCTTTTTAGTCTAGAAAAAAGAAGGCTGAGAGGACATATAGAAGCCATCTTCAAATACAAAAATGTGGCAGGAAGAAAAGGAATAATCCATCCTTCTTATTCCCTGCAGATATAGTGACAAGTAACAGGCTTTCATTGAAGGAAAGAGGAGGTAAGGGAGACATTAGGTAGAACTATTTAAAGCTGAGAATGGTTGACCATAGGAATAGATTATCTGAGTAAGTAGTGCAGCATCTGTCAGTGATAGGTTATAAGAACTGGTTACCTTAATAAAATAGAAGGCATGCTGAGTCCTCTGCTGGGGACAGATTATTTTATCTGTCAAGATTTCTTCCAACCTGTTTGTTTTGCTTTTGTGAAATACCTTGTCATCACAGAAAATTTCATGCTTTTCTTTTTAGCTTGCAATGTTATTCCTCATGGAATCTCTAATTAAAAGAAAAGCTATTCTACACTGGTCAAAATATTTGTAAACACTTGAAGCATTTAAATTAAAATTAAAAACTCTTAATGAACATCCTACTTTTACTCTCAGGTGCCAAGAAAGGGCAGACCCTAGAGCCTTGTGGGTGTGGCTCTGTTGCTGTTCTATGCCAAAGGTCATCACTGGCTGGTCCTGGCTTCAGGGGGAGGAAAAACGTGAATGTACACCAGAAGTGGGCCATTTTATTCCATTTCTTCCTTGGGGACCAACTCTGTCCCTCTTCTGCTGTTGCCTGTCCCTTCCCACCCCTCAGGAGAATGCAATTCCAAGCAGAGAACCCAGCCTACTTGTGGGCACTGACCTGAAAGGACCTGAGTTGAGTCATGCCCAGCCAAGCCCATCTAAATATTGTGGACCATAGCCAAGCCCAGTGGAATGGGCGGTCCAGGAGTGGGCGGCATGGTGCAGTGCAGACAATCCGGCTTTTGGGGAGATTTGTCTGTCACTGCTTTTTCATTGTCATGGGAGGCCATGTGGTGCTAGCTGTGAAATGTCCCCCATCTTGTCTTTGCCTTGGAAAAAGCTGTGTGACACTGCTGGAGTGTGGAAACCACTGCCATGTTGTCTTTGTCTCAGTGGCCATGCCAAACTAAGCCAAGGTGGTGGGCACATTTTGTGTGCAAATCACCCTCTCTTTTGCATACTTTTGTAACTAATATTGTTGCTGTTACTATTCATTTCTTATTCCATTGCTGTTTGTTTTCAGTAAATTGTTATTTCTACCATAGTTTCTGCCACCAGAGGGTGTAGGGGAAAGGGGAGCCATTTTCTTGGAGTTTAATTTCCAGCGGGTTCTAAACAACCATGTGCAAATTGAAGATTGAAAGAATCATTTTTCATTTTGCTTTTTCACAGAGCAAAATCATGAGGATATTTTTAAATGTCAAAATATACTGAGTATATCACCATGCTGAATTCAAGGTATGGATTCGAAAAATTATTTAATAGATTTCTATCACTGCAAAAATTTTATTGAAGCTAGGCTACATTTTTCAGGAGTTGTGACCTTAAAATATTTTCTACTCTGCATGCATGAGACTGCAGATGGCTGAAGTCCTTATTTCCCTGAAGGAATTCAGCAATTACAGAATCAAACATTTTTATTTCTTCAATTAAAGCGAATTCAGTTAAAATAAATTTCAGTTAAAAAAATATGATACATTTGTGGTCTATTCATGTTGTAACACCAAACATTTTTTCTAAAGAATTGACTTCCTAATGATAAGCAAAAGGAAAACTGAATGCATAGAATATAGTATATATAGTATAATATAGTATTTCTTACCGTTGTAATGTGTAGCAAGTGTCAAAGCAATCCATGTAATTATATATATATTATAGGCTTCTTGCATCAAGGGCTTCTCAGTCTTACTGTCAGCTGTTATTTCACTATAAAAAGCTTCTGTACTGTCTCTGGTAGAAGCAGAGTTGGCTCTGAATGAGTTTAATTATCCTTTCTCAGACTAGTAGGATTCAGGAGTTGTTACTAAAGATTGTCAGAGGTATGCTGGCAAGCCACATTGTGTAATGAGATCTGTCAGAGCATTTCCTCCACAACCTTTTTCAGGCTCTTGGAAATCCAGTAAAGGAAATTGCAGTGGAAAGCATCAAGTGAGCATCTGACAGTGAAAACTAGACTGAGTGGTAACTGTAGGATTCAGCCTATAATAAACATGCCACAAGTATGTACTTCCATACTACCTGGTTAAATGTGAGCAGCAAACAGGACCCTGGCTGTAGACTATGAAAACCAAAAGCAGAGAAGAAGCAGCCTGCAACGGTATCCAAATTGCTTTCTGGAACATATTTTCTTTTCTTCTCTTAGGATTGTCAGTTCGGATTTCTTCTCAGAAACAGTATTCAGGGGGCTACAGATGTCATTTATCCGTGTCTTTGTAAAGCTTTTGACACAATCACCCGTGACATTCTTCTCTCTAAAATGGAAAGAGATGGATTCGATAGATGGAGTATTGGATAAGAAATTGGTTGGACAGTCATCCAGTGGTCAATGGCTCAGATCGCAATGTATGTCAGGGACAAGTGGTGCCACAAGTGGTCAGGGAAGGGGATTCTGCCCCACTGCTTCACTCTTCTGAGACCCCACCTGGAAGTGCTGCATCCAGTTCTGGGGCCCCATTGGAGGAAGGACATCAACCTGTTGGACTGGGTCCAGGAGAGGCCACTACGATGATTAAAGAGTTGGGGGAAAGGCTGAGAGAATGAGGATTGTTTAGCCTGGAGGAGAGTAGGCTTTGTGGTGACCTAATTGTGGCCTTCTAGTACCTGATAGGAGTCTACAAGAAGGATGGAGCCAGACTTTTTACAAGAGCATGGGGTGACAGAACAAGGGGGAATGACTTCAAACTTAAAGAGAGTAGGTTTATATTAGATATTAGAAAGGAATTCTTTACTGTGTGCTTAACGAGGCATTGGAAGAGGTTACCCAGAGAAATTTTGAATGCCCCATCCCAGGAAGTGTTCAAGGCCAGGTTGGATGGAATTCCAAGCAACTTCATCTAGTAGAAGGTCCATGGCAGGAGTACTGGAATCAAAAGATCTTTAAGGCTCCTTAAAGCCAAGCCATTCTATGATTTTATCATTCTAAGCCTGGCATTTACAGTTTTATTATATTGACTTCCACAAAGAGTGAGACTGACAGCTACTATGGGCTATTTTTGGTCACAAATGTACTAATCTAGCTAAGCTGTCAGGCTGCAGTCATACCTGACAGACGAAAGAATGAAATTATACCATGCTAAAGAGTGTCTTAGGAGGATGTTACCAAGACGATCATCAAATTTAATTGGCTGATGCACTTACATTCCTAAAGTCTGACATCTTTGTGTCTGCTCTGTTTGAAGTGCCATGTTCTACTTTCCAAAATTATCTTCTTTTGAAATTTGCTGACCTGAAAACCAGATTTTCAGTGATAGTATGGAACAGATTTGGATCTGTGAGTGTATACAGCAGTAATGACTTCACATTTGTACAAACAAGTTGCAAATTGTCAGCTTCTCAAATCTTCCGTTTTGACAGATGTGTTCAGTAGAGTAAAATTTTTCATTGGTACTTCTTTTTGGGAAGAGGGATGTGTTGAAGTTTTTATGATCTTCATAACATTGCAGATTTTTTTTTTTAATTTTGAATTTTGTAGGTTAAATTTTTTAGATCTTTTAGATTTAGATTTTTTTAAATTTTAAATCTTTTAGAAAGTATTTCTACTTTCAAGTTTCAGTTCAACATTTTTAATGCTAACAAATCCTCCCTGTATTCCTGTGAAAGCACCAGGATCAGTGCTTAGTATAATTCTTGTCCAAGAACTGCATTCTGTATTTTTCTCCTTTGGAACACTGAAGTATTTGAAATGGAGTCATATGAATAACACAGAGAACAATATGCATAATATGTAGTGAATAGTCCTGTTAACACATCTTTTTCGAAAGCAATCATTCCCAAGCATATCAAGACATGCTCAGGTAGAATTTTAATCATAACATTGATAATTTGGAAGAGAAGCAGAAAATACTCAAGATAAGGAAACTTAATTTCTCCCCTCTATGTTTTTGATCATTGAGTCATGTAGCAGAAACAAAGCTGGTAAATTAGTTAGCTGCTGAGAACAGAAAATAAATAATAAAAAATAATTCCCCTATTTCTTATTATTTCCTCAAACAGACCCAATATTTTCAATCATTTATGAAATTCAATGATGTATCTTTGGAAAGTCTATACTGATAAAACTACATTTGGCTAAAAACCTCTATTTCCATCTAAGTGAGAAATGTAAGTAGGTGTCTCAACACAGATTATTTTTTTACCTATGAAACTTTTTGCCATTTGATCATGCATAATTTTGGTTTACATGGATGTGCTCTGAGACATATACATAGACTATGAAGGAAGATGCTTCTTCTCAGAGATGAAGACTGGAAGAGACTGATAAGACTAGAATCTTTAAACAATAGAGATTCAGCATACATCCTATGTAATAATACATCATAGACCTCCAAACCCTTTCTAATACCTTCCAATAAAATTCAAAATACTAATACAATATTTGCAAGGACTGGCAGAAGCAGCACTGCTGTAATTAATGGAAAGTACAAGTGTGAAAGTCGTTGTTCCAGAGATTTAGTTTAAAACAAAAATAACCTAAAAACAGTCTTCTGGAGAAATGAGAAAAACAAGATAGTAGAAAGTTCTGTTTTAAAGCTGTGCAAAACCCCTCCCCCCCAAACCAAGCAAGTCACTGCTCTAAATACAGTTTAAAGGGAAATAATATTCAGCCCCTTTTCATTTCACTGATTTCTCACCAAAAACTACTCTGAACTTTTCATATGCTGCCTGAATCTTATCAGCTGCAGAGTTAGGTATTGATCAGCCTTTGCAAAAGTCAGCTGCACTAAGAAATGGTCTTTCAAGAAATGGGCGATATTAGAATTCCCTACAGGATGAAATAGAGGATATCTCTTCAAAAAAGGACAGACTGACAGTCTTACCTGAATCTCCAGACATTTTCTACTGTTCAGGCTAAAATTACATGGAGATGTTTACTTTTAAGACATCAAATCCTTGTCTATGCACTTGTTTTCCACTCAGTTGGACAAATTCAGCCAATTTACAAAAAACCCGCAAAGTTTCTGCAAGAAGGGAAAAAGTCTTATTTATTTTCTATATGATACAGAAGGTTAAACTTAAATTTGAATATCTTACTAAACACATCCAGCTGTCTTCAACCACATATTGAATAATTTATTTGTAGTGTGCACAAAGAAATGTAAAAACTCTGCTAGACAGACTACAACAACTTTAAGTCAAAAGAAAACAAACCAAATTATTTGTTTTTCTACTAGAATATATATTCATAAAAATGTCTTGATGATGTTTTTGCTAAAGTACTTTATGTATGTTGTATCATATATATGCTGTAACACCATAGGCTTAGCTATAGTTGATTGTGAAGTAGAAAATTACTTCAGTTATTTTTCAAAGATGAATTCTTCTTGAACAAAGAATAAACTAGGAATAAATTACAGAACTGGCTTCTGGGAAAGTAGATGTCAAATTGAGATGATAAGACCATACTCAATGCGCACACTAATAAACAAGACATGGTGAATTCAACAACAAAAAGGGTACGAACTCTAGATTTGAAAGGGACAAAAAGGCATATTTCAGTTGAAGATTTTTATTCCTCCAGAGTCTCTGAAAATATTAATAGTTTTATTACACTGAAAGATGGTGCTGCCTTTTGAATCTATGTTATGAATTCCACTTTAGAAAAGGGAAGTTAGCTGTCTGGGCTACAAAAATGATATTAAAAACATACCTGCTGTATTTATCAGCAAAGCTGTGGACTGTCAACCTCCTGCTTGCCCCCGTTTCCTCACCTAGATGATATTGTTCAGGAAAGCAATTACAAATAAATGTAGGCAGATGTGAGCAGCCTGGCAACTTTAAATGCGACTCAGGAATTCACAATAATCCCAGACTGTGTATCTATGCGTTTGTGAATACAGAGAATATATCCAGTGCAAAAATGCTCTTTATTACCTTCCCAGTTTTACCCTGGCACAAGGGTTATTTCTTTACAAAGCATGTAATAGGGATTACAGCATCAGCATTGATGACAAAATGAAGGTAGACTGGTAAGCAAATCAAGCCATACTGCTTGAGCACAGAGTATGTTTTTACACAATCTCTAAATATACATTTGTTTGTGCACTGTACTATTTTTTATGCTTTTTCTAGTCTGTGCTGGAGGTAGCTAATAAAAGTCTTGTTACCCTATTTCTTGAATTGATATTTTTCATTCCTGTCTTCAGAGTTATTTTTAGTTTTCCTACAAAGCTTTAATAAGAATTGAGGACATATTGAAACCACAGTTCCAAACTAGGTTTTTGCCAATGTTATTAGCAAAACGATTGCAGCAGAAAGTTCAGAACCACTAGTCACAGTGCAAAATTAAATGTATTCTGCATACATCCACTGGGGAGAAATACTTGGCATTTTCTAAATCTCATAATTTCTGGGCCAAACAAATGGACAGAATTTATAACAACACTATAAAATTCTAAAAACAGAACTCTGAAAAAAACAGTGATAATATATTTCATTCTGGACACAGATTCTATCTCAAGGAAGTTTGAGTTTTTTGATGGTTACCGTTCTCATCCTGGACCTAATATATACTGCAGAAATCCTGATTTCAGCTGCGGTAGAGATAATTCTTTTTACCTAGTAGGTTGTTGTACTCCTCTGGGAAAATGGTTTTTCCCCAGAACCCTCTAAAGTCTGTAACCATGTAGTTTGACCCTACCTTTCCCTATCTCTGACCAATTGGCTCAGTGCCAGCTATCTGTCCTGAGACAGAGAGTCTAGATAAACCTGTGCTCCTTCCTCTTTCGCCTTCTTTTCCCTGGGACCCCTTCAAGAATAAAGCCTTGGAATAATCCTGAGGTAAGAGCCTCTTGAATCTTTTATCCTATCCCCTGAGGTATTTCCCCCAAAGCCCCTCAAGGAAACCAAGCTAGCACAGGAGCCCAGGGGGGCGGGCAGGGGGTAGTACTTCAGTAGATGGTACAGTGCTGTGTTTTGGATTTGTATTTTCCCTTTGTTTTCTGTGCCATTAAACTCTCTTCACCTCAACCCATGAATTCTACTTTTTTTTTCAGTTCTTTTCCCTATCCTGTTGGGGGAAAGTGAGAAAACAGCTGTGTGGTGTTTAGCTGCTTGCCAGGTTAAACCACAACACGCAATCAGTCAATACATAAACATGAATTCACGAAAGAAATTTCTATGATTACCTAACTCCTGTAAAAATGATAGACCCTTTTTTTTTTCCTGTCTGAAAGTTCAGATGCTGAACTTTCAATATTGACTGTAAAGTTAATTCTCTCTTGCCCTACACAGATCCAGAAATGTAGACTGAATAGTAGTTTCTTTCTTTCTTTTACTGTTTGTTGATGATTGTAAGTGGCCCAGATGGTAATTTCTAATGTGCTCAACTTTGAGTTCTGGTGTAAAGCAGTATTTGTATAGCAATCTCTTTTTTTTTTTTTTTTTTTTTTTTTTTTTTTTTTTTTTTTTTGTATTAGCCTGTCTGTCATGAAACCCATTCATTTGGAGATTTAGTCTACCTTAGCCACTACTCAGCCATCAAACCATAACTGTGACCTGCAAGACAGCAGAGCATCTTTGGATATTTTAAAATTAAACAGCACTCTTAAGGTAATTCAGAGGAAGGATTGTGAAATTAATTTTTCCAATAAATTAATGGAATTGACATGTGCTTTCAAGTTTGGAGATTGACTTCCTGTGTAACCAGTCACCTTATTTAGCAATACTTTATAATATCTGTGCACAATAAATGCATTCATTACTGTATCAGCAGTAAGAGGATTACAGATAGATGGTTTACACTCAAAGATCCCATTTGGCCTATTGAGAGAAAGTTTCTTCTTTGTAATAAAGGGTAGGAGATGATAGTCTTAAATAACTTAAAAGCAGTAAGAGGAGTTACTACATTTATGGAGGGAATTCAATTGCAATATAGTATGTGGCCTTTCTGGAGTACAAAGCATTTTCAGATATTTGCTTCATGCTTTCAGAATAACTGAAATATCAAGTATAACAGGACTGCATCTGACTGTGCATCTTTCTATCTCAAATGTGCACACTCTACTAAGAAAAAATAAAAATAAAAATGAAAATTAAAATAAAAATAAAAAAAATTTTAAAAGAAAACTAAAAAAAGAGGACAAGCATGTTGTCAGTGCTTAATATAGGAATTGTTTTCAGATATTGCAGTATATGAAAAAGAGAATGAGACTGACACAAGTTGTTCTTTGAATACTGTGAAACTTTTAAATCTCAATTTTGACTGTCCTGAATTATATTAGGACTTCTTAAAACAGGTCAAACACCAAACCCACTGAAAGTTTACTTGAATGAGGATATGCTGATTTTGAAGTAAAAGATATCAGGATTTGTGATTTCATTGTAATGTACAGCTACATCCATTATCCTACCAGCAGCTGTTTGCAATTAGATGTAGCAATTGGAAAAAGAATATAAAGAAAGAAATAAGAAAGCAGAGATATGACGAAGATTAGGCCTTAACCCCTTTGTTACTGCCCTTAATATCCAATCTTTTTCCTTCCTACCATGCACAGTATATTATTAAACATTTCTTTTGCATTTGTATGTAATTGTTTATAATCAATGTCCATAATTACCATGCAATATTTTATTTAAAATGTCATCTATATTTTTTATCCCCCAAGGCACTGTTTTATTTTGTTCTGTCTCAGAATTAAACAGCTACCAAATATTCTTGCAAAAACCCCAAAACCCAACCCAAACCGAAACACAAAACTTATTCAAAAGATATTAGAAGAATATTAAAATATATCTGTCATAAGTTAGTGTTTACATTATGCAGAAAGTATAAATGCTGCATTTGCACAAAATAACTTGTTATTTATGTTTTATGGATCACCCCCTTAGGCAACTTTTCATTATGAAGACTGAAGTGAAAAAAGGTCTTTGAAAAAATCAAATGATTGCTGATACTGGCATTATTTCCAGGAAAACTTCAACAGGCAAAGCTAACTTCCTCACATGCTGAACACACAAAAATAAAATATTGTCCAATTTTGCACAAACCCCTCCCAGATAAAAAAAAAAAAAAAACAAAAACTCTGTAAATGTGTTTGTGTTATGTTTCTTCCCTTACCAAATCTAACAAGCATTATTTGGCTACTGCTTTTATCTGTATTTTACTGTATTATTCCATATTTGATGTAATTTAATCATACTTAAATGCTTCTAAAAATATTTTTAAAGCCATAATAAGTTGATTTAAATGCAGAGATTATATTTGCTTGCTTATATACTTATTTTATGATCTTTCATCCAAATAATTAATTTTTTTGAACTGCGTAAGTACTTGCTTGGTGACTTTCAGATTAATGTTGGCATTCTGAAAGTGAAGTATTCCTTAGCAACATCCATAGATTGTGTGAAATTGCTCCCTTTGCAAGTGGACCAAATGCTGTCTTCCATAGCTGTGCCAGTTACAGCAGAAGCTACTGTATGGTGAGGGAACGTGGTCATCTGTGTGATGTATGCATACCTCAAAGCAACTCCTTGGGTCCCTCCACAGAAAAAGAACAGATTGTAAATTTTACTGATCAGTTTGTAATCCATAGAGAGCTGGCTGTTTGGCTTTAAAACATCAGAGGTTTTTGCAAAAAAAAACCCTTTTGATTATAAAGGCAAAGGAAGAATAATTCTGACAAAGATACACAGCAAGAAAAATAGTAAAGCATTCCACTTAAACTGAAGGTTAAGGCTGCTGGATATTTTTGGCAGAGATCCCAGAAGGAATATACCGAGTTTTTCCTCTCACATTTTTCTTTCTTCCATCTCACTTTCACTTTCAAAATTTCACAGAAGGTTCCTGCCTTTTCTCCTTTTGTGAATGTCTTGCAGTAAAATTTTCAGTCTTCTCCTTTAGACATTATTTGAGTACAGGATTCTGTAACATTTCCAAAGCTCATTGATTTTACTTACCTGAGAACTTCCTACTTCCTCTTTCCACTTTCCTCCTTCCATGTAAGGTTACTTTATATGCATTTGAACACAGCATATTTCCCAGCTCTATCCCATAGAAACATTATTTTGTGTTCTCTAAAACTTTCTTTACCAGTCATACTCATCTCAATTATGTCTCCATGTTGTAGTCAATGGAAGATTTGATTTGGAAGATGGGTTATCTCTTGAAGCAAGGTTCACAAGCGATTCACCACTACTCTGTCAGCTACAGTTTGGGCAAGGAAGAAGCTTTGAGGACTGGTCATGAAAAATAATCAAGAAATAGCTTAGTCTGTTTCCAGATTTGAAGTAGTTGCCAGCAGTCCTCTGCTGGCTCCCAGGTGGTGGGATAGACAATTGACTGCAGCAACAAGGACAAAGACAGCACTTTCTTGGGCCAGGAGAGAATAACTTACATTGCCTTGTTTCAAACTCCCAAGAAGTTAATATATGCACTTCAAACAGTATTACAAAGGTAAATGTTTTCCTTCAGCACAGTGGAGGAAGGCTATACTTCAGCAAAATTGATGCCAGGAAAATGAGATTTTCAGCATCATGTCCTCTTTTGTCTTTCAACCTTTGCCTGTTTGCTTGTTTGGTTTGTGACTTTTCAGTGTTTATTTATAGGGCAAAGTCTCTTTGATGTTGGGCTGTTAGATTAAGTGAAATAAAAATTCCTTATATGCTAATACCTACATCCCTAGTCAACAAGGATGCCTTTTGTCAGGAAGATAGATAATTAAATTACCCATTCCCCAAGTAAACAAACTTTTTGATCAAGTAAGGCTTCTCAGTAGCTTTTGAAATGAGTGGTGCATTGTTTCCTACTAAGTTGTCACTGTCTTTAATGAATTCTCATTCTGAAGTGATTTTCTGATGTAGTTAATTTAGCTTACTACTTATTATGGATTTATAAAGGATTTTTTAGAGAAGACAGGAAGGTTTATCATAATAGTTTGACTCAGCATTAGTTGTTTGATTTTGTTTGGTTTTTTGTTTGGTTTTTTTTTGTTGTGGTTTTTTGTTTGGTTTTTTTTTTTTTTTAATTTTAGGTGATTTAATGTTAATTAGGCATGACAGATTACAATAATATAATTGAAGTGTTCTGTTAAAAGAAAGGTAACCAAGGACTTTATTGCTTTCCTCATTCTTGACCAAAACAGCTGGAAGATATTTGGGGACAAAATGCTAGATGGGCATCCAACCTATTTTACTCCAGCACATTCTGATGAGCAGGGTGAAGAAATTTTCCATTTTCAAAGTATTCTTTTAATGTGAATATAGGGGTGTAATTGAGTGATTGATTTTTTAAAAGGCCAAGTATTGATAATATGTCTTGAAAAGTGATACATCAAAAAGAGTATGTAAGGTACTGAGTCACAGAAAAGATTATCTTCAAGAAGATTATCCTGGGAGGTACTGAAAAACAAATTAAGGACAATGCAGTCACTGGTCACAGCCAGCATGGCTTCATAAAAGTGGAAAGTTCTGTTTGTCAAACTTGATTTCCTTTTATGACAAAGTAGCCCACCTAGTTGATCAAGGGAAGAGAGCTGATGTAATTTTTTTAGTTTTGGGTTAGGCTTTTGATACTGTATCTATAGTATCCTTCTGGACAAAATGTCCAGCACTCAACTGGATAAACATATCATACATGTGAGCAATGGGCCCACGGGTCAGGCACAAAGGGTTGTAGTGAATGGGGTGACATCAGACTGGTGACCTGTCACTAGTTGTGAAACTCTCTCACACTGGGAAGGCTGCATACACATGGGATATTCACATAAGAGGCAGCTGAGGAGGTGTCATAAACCATCAAAGACCCCTGACATGTCCCCCAGATTAACTCCTGAGGTCTTGCACCAGAGCACTGCATGTGATGTTAAGTGGTGCAACAGATCCAGAGTCTGTTGTAAATGACAGTGTAAAACTGTTCCCCCCTCCAGGGGAAGTACCTTGGCATTCCTACCTGGCCCAAATGTATCCATTGAACTCTGTATTTTGTGTAACCTTCACCACCAAAACCAGAAGAAGAGAATCAACTGGATGCCAGGGGGATCCATGGACTGGTGAAATTTTCTACTTAATCTGTGACTCCTCTCTTCCCTTGCCCTCTCTTTCTATTTATTTCTATCTGCCTCTGTCTACTTCATATTAATTGTTAAATCAAATCCATACTATTGACTTCAGCATATGGTCTCATTTGCATCTTAATTTGGGCAGAGGTATCTCTCTAACAATTTTAATAACTGCATCATAACAGGTACCCTGTATCAAAGGACTGTGTATATAAAACTGTGTGTAGGTTGAGGAAAGATCAGCAAAGTACCTGAATAAGGATTGTACTGAGGGTCACAAAGTAGGCAAATAATAAATATCAGGCAAATCACATGGCTCAGCAAAGTCCCTGAGCTGAAATACCAGAAAATGACAGGGAAAGTACTCCAGGGAAATGTCATATAAACTTGCACTGGTTTTGTTCTTTTTCAGAATTACATTTATGTTCACTGGGTTGAATCTAGACTGGACTGTCTGTGGACTAAATTAAATGCTGCATGGACCCAAGATATGACCTCTGGTGGGGTATATTCTTTTTATTCTCCTTTTGTATTATTTGATAAACTTCAAATGCTGAGCTTCACAGAGTATATGCTATAGTATAGTTAGTCTATTTTACCAATATGTTCAATTGCAAATAGATACCTCTCAAATGTTAGAAAAAAAAAAAAGAAAAAAAAAAAAGAGTTTGCATCTGAAATTCTAGGCACTGTTATGTATACTTCCTGAGAATCATATTAAACATATGAGTTTTTAATATATTGCTGTTTGGTTCAATTGGGAAGGTTTTGGTATCGGGCGGCTTAAGGTGTGGCTTTTGTGAGAAGACACCAGAAGTTGTCAGTTCCATTTCCAGCTGGCTCCAAGATGGACTTACCACTGGCCAAAGGTGAGTGCATCAGTGACAGAGGTAGGATTTCTGTGATAACACATTTAAGAGAGGTAAAACAACACTACAGAAGAGAAAGGATTGAGAAAATGTGAGAGAAACAGCTCTGACATCAAGGCCAAGAAGATGTGGGGAGGAGGTCTTCAAGGAACTGGAGAAGAGTTTCTCATCTGAGCCTGTGGTGAAGACTGTGGTGACACATGTTGACCCCCTGCAGCTCATGAAGGTCCACAGTGGAAGAGTTATCCACACTGTGGTCTGTGGAAGCCTTCATGCCAGAGCAGGCCTGAAAGAAAGCTGCAGCAGGGGAAGCCCATGCTGGAACAGGATGCTGAGAGGACCTTTGGCTCATGGAGAAAGGCACCCATGCAGGAACAGGTTTTCTGTAAGGAGCTGCAACCCTATGGGGTACCCACATATGAGCATTCCATTACTGAAAGACTGTATCCCATAACAATGACCTAAGATGTACCAGTTCATGAAGAAAGGCAGCCTGTGGAAAGGACCCTTGTCATGAATGACTGTATTCTGTGGGAGGAATCCCAAGCTGGAGCAGGGAGAAAGTATGAGGAGGAAGGAGTGTCAGAAAGAAGGTGTAATGATCTGACCACATTCTCATTCCCCATCTCACTGCACTATTCAGGTGGAAGATGATATATAAAAAAGTTCTGAGTGAAGGTGTGTCTGGGAAAAAGGGAGATGTGGTTTTAAGGCATTTTTAGATTTGTTCTTATTATGCTACTCTACTGTGCTGGTTTAGCACAGAAGAGATTTTTTTCAAGAAAGTCATAGCCAGAACCAATTGATTGACCAATTAGAAAAATGACACGCCTCTGGGAACACACAGGCTTAAAATCAGAAGCAGCCTGGGAAAATTTCTCTCTCTTCCTGCTTGCCAGCAGGTAACACCAGCTGTGTGGCAGCTGGGTGGGCCCAGGCTGCCCCACTGGGCTTGAGTGGCCAGGCCTGGTTGAGCCTCAGTAGCAGCTGCTACTGGGGGAGGGTAAAGCCACAGCTACTAACTTTAAACCTTGCTGTCTCCCTGGCCAGGCTGAGGGAGATGTCTGCCGAGCCCCTGATAGCAGCTCCAGGCTCGGGCTGGGCTGGGCCCACCTGATTTTCACTGAGGGGTGGGCAGGAGGCATCTACGATCCTGGCTGCTCAGATTCCTGACTGCCCTGCTCAGATTCCTGACTGCCGTTTCCCCAGACCGCTCTGATCTCTCGGCCTGGGTTCTCTCTGCCACCCCTAGCCCAGCAGAGATTACATCAACACCGCAGATCCTGGGCAAGATGTTAACTCTTTCCTTGCACAGATGAAACTTCCAAAGCCCTCACCTTTCTCTAAGTGAGAGAAAAGGCCAAACTGGGGACATGTAAAGGGATAGTATGAAGATACCACAGTCAGTGAAGGAAGAGTTACTCCTTAGATGGAAGAGACAAGAAGATGCCTAGGCTGAAAGTCTTCTGTGAGCCATGTTTACAGACTGTACTATGCTAGAATATCCCTTTAAACCATGGGAAAAATATACATTTTGGGGAGATGATTATTCAGATTTGTGGATTTGAGCAAAGGTATCTGTGATTGACTGAGTGAATATTGAACTAGTAGCTGTGATCCTGTGATCCCATGAGATGTTTGAACAGAGAAAGAGATAAGAAGCCCACTGCACCAGTGAAGAAGTGAAAAAAAATCTCTGTTCCATGAGATGAAGAAAATCTTTTGCCTTTGGAGTTGCTTATCTTTAAAATGACACCCCAAAGCATTCACGACCCATATGCAGCTCGGGAAAGATGTCAATGGGAGGGACTACACAAAAGCAGGTTCTCAGGTGGCTGTTTTTATGACAGTTAAAACCCACAAGAGAACTGTTCTGTGTTCAGTGGGGGAAATTCCATGGTAAACTAAAGAGACTCCTCTCTCCAAATAAACTGATGAAAGAGTATTTTATGGGTGGTAACTGACTGAATTTTGCCTCTTTATGTTGCCAGTGGGAAAGTGAACACTTGTGGGGAGGAGTGTTTCGAAAGTTTCATTTTGATTCTCATTTTCTTCTTTCAGTATGTCTTAATATATCTATCTATATCTTTAAATTTGGACCTGCTTTGCTTTTCTCCTGATCCTGTATTACAGAGTGAAAAAGAGAGTAAACACTCAAACCACTGCACTAAATTTGGCAAACAGAAATT
This sequence comes from Phylloscopus trochilus trochilus, assembly GCA_016584745.2. Classification (NCBI taxonomy): domain Eukaryota; kingdom Metazoa; phylum Chordata; class Aves; order Passeriformes; family Phylloscopidae; genus Phylloscopus; species Phylloscopus trochilus. Next base: position 24,615,629 of record WQNJ02000016.1, on the reverse strand, counting down.
GCCAAATGTAAAACCATTGCATCTATTTAATTGCCAATAAATTAAATTAATTTTCCCTGAGGCAGGGTTTTGCCTGTATTGGTAATTGGTATGTCATCTCCTTGTCTTGAACCTAACCAATATTATTTTTTTTTTTTTTTTAATCTCCTCACTGTCTTGTTGATGAAGGGGAAGTGACAAAGCAGCTTGGTGGGCACTTGGTCACCAAGTCAAGGTAAACTCACAAGAACAAATAGTCACGATAGCAAACTGGAACATAAAAACAAACCTAACAAAAAGCACCCTGGTCAACAGATACGGCATTCTCCATAAGTGATTGTCAAAAGATATAACTGAAAAAATAAATTATTTTGTTTGGACTGTTAACTGGACCTGCACATTACTCTATTTTTGGTCTTTTTTCATTGACCCCTTTTTAACGACAAAATAATTTTATGCTCTAGATTATTTACAGATACCCCAAATCTCACTTGTACGTGTCAGCGGTCTTGAGGTACAGTGTATTCTTGAATCTCAGCAGAAGATATCATAAGATTGGTCACCAAAGAAAGAAGAAAACAAACAGATGGGAAAAAAATAGGCTGATTTGCTTCAGTTGAGCTGCTCCACAATATTTTGTTAAGTCATACAAGTAACTACAGCCCTGTCAAGCTTGATTGTCAGGTGAAACTTGGACACCTTTGATTTTGAAAATACAATATTCGCAGCAGTGGACTGTACTCATTCTAAGGAATTAACGGTTGGACTGAACAAAATTGTTTTAGGTGTAAAACCTGTTTACTAGACAAGTGGGAAAAAAGCAAATGCAAGTCCCAACATTTACTTTGGAGTTAAAAAAGGAAAAGAATAAAGGACATAAAACCATAAGTAAATAAATTAGTAGGAAAAAAATGTGGGCAAGTGTTGGATATAGAAAGAATCTAAGAAAAAAGCTTGTGTAACGTGTAAGGAAAAGAACTGAAAACAATATCAAATCAGAATAGCAAAAAAGAAAGTTTGAAGGAGTTGGATATGTCTTTGCAAGATGTACTGAATATTAAATCTCTTGCTAGGTCGGCTTTTTTGGCAAAATTTTCCCTAAATGGAGGAAAGAAATTATCTAGCATCTGGCTCCCCTTCCTTTGCTCTCAAGATTCCCAGTTACACAATGTTTCTGTTGCCACAGAAACATTAAGATAGAATACCTCTTGAAAGCCCCTATTTTATTGTCTGCTTTTAGAGAGGCAAAGAGTCAAGTTAAGCATGGAATTCAGACTTAGTAGGTTTTCTATGTGTCATTAATCTGGAGTTTGATATACATTCCATTCTGAAGTTTGATATACATTGCATTTTGAATGACCAAACTAATCAATAATGACAGTCTTTTATCATCTACCAATAAAACAACAGCATTCTGGTTGTTTTTCTGAGTACTTTATATGGAAGATACAGGTGATCATACAGGTGTGATTTGAGAAGAGAGCAGAAAGGGTTTTCTTAGTCAACTTTCTTTTCTTGACAACTTCCTTCCTATTCTTACAGAAGCATGTCTTTTGAACTTGTCCTGCCTTACTTTTAAACTAGTAAGATTTGTTCTTCCAGAACCTCACTCTTTCTTCTAATCTCCAGCCAAAGTTTTCCCATTTATACCCATTTGTTCTTGTGTCAACCTTGTCTTTTAGTTTAAATAGCTTTCTCCTTCTTTAGCATTTATCTACCTCAGAAGTATTTATAGAGAGCAATGATATACCCTATCAAACTCCATTAAGTTATTTTAGTCTACTCTTACAAGATAAGCTCTTTTTTCCCTGATCATCTTAGCAGCCCTTCTCTGCAACTATTGCAGTTTAATTAATCTTTCTTAAACATGGGCTATCAGAAGATTGTGTGCATTATTGCAGAGGAAGTCTTACCAGTGCCTCGTCTAATTGCACTAACACTTTCTTATCTCTACCAGTAATACTTCCCTTCATACATTCTAGGATTTCATTTGCTTTATCATGATCACATGCCATGTTTTATATCCATATTCTGACTGATTAACCTACAGCTGAAAATTACAGATCTAATTATTTGTTCTGTGTACTTCCACCTCTGTTTTAAACATAAGCAAACTGGACCTAACAACAGGACAATGAAATGTAAACATTTTATGGAGAAAGGTCCACATTGCACAGTTCAATGCTCTGTGTCTACCCCTGTAACTGTTGCAATTTTAGGAAAAGTTTATTTTTTGATTACACTTTCCACAACAAAAGGTCAACAAAATAGTCAAGTAATTATGTTGTTTCAGTCCTGACTTACAAATTAATATGAAAGGAATAGTTTTTAAAATGGTTCTTTAGGGCAATTTTTGTAAAGGGGGTCTTTATCAGCACATCAGTTGTAATATTTAGCTTCTCCTACAGTCATGGCTCGATTAAACTGTACATACCAAGAGATCTTACTATGTAAATCTGTGTTTCTGAGAAGTATTGTTGACACAAGCTATTACTTCTAATTACACTGAGACTCAATTACTAGCTATCATGACAGATATGAAATTCACCTCTGTCAGAAGTGTTTGTGATGTCAGAAGTGCATGAGCTGCCTATGGTCTCAATCTTACTATTAAAATTACCACTATTAAAAGTCCCACAAAGAAATTAGCTTCCTGTGTCTTGATCCCATGGTTCCCATGAATTTTACAGCTTTCTTCATAGATGTTAAATAGTTGGAATTCATTGATGTCTTAGTTAAATCTGTCAACAGAATGGACTCACAAATTGGACTATTCACACAAACAAGTAGAGAACTATTTTAATACTACTGGAATACTACTAGAACTTGGACTGAGAGCTGATAAGGGGAAAGAATTCTATTGCAGTTTTAGGACTGCAATAGCCCTTTGTGAAATCCATGAGTTGCTTCATATTAAACTTGTGCGCTTTCTTGTGCCTGATGACTTGTCTAAAAACCTTCAATGTGCTCCATTATTACAGGTGACATTTGGGCAATTCTTATCAGTTACATGAGTGGTTATTAGTAGCAGTAGAAAGATATGCTTATACTTAAGGAGATGAAAAGAGAACAAGTAGAAAGATATTTAGCTAAGCCAATCTAAGACATTCCAACTGGAAGCACCAGTTGCTATAATTCCAATTTAACCTAGCAAAAACAGGCCACAGAGAAGGTCTTACAATTGGTATTGTAAGAATTTCAGCAAAACAGGAATGCACACTTTTATGTCTTTTGCTGAAAAAATTTACATAGAGGAGAAAAGAGAAGAAGCGTATTTAACCCAGAGAGGCAAAACTATAGTAGGTTTTTCAATGGACTCTGAGTATAGGTTTGGCAAATTACTCTGAGTATACAAAAAAAAAAAAAACAACAGGAAAGCGCGCTCTTTGTTCACTGGGGAGAGAGCATGTAGTGAAAGGGCTTTAAGAGCAGCTGGAGACATTTGATTTTACACAAGCAAAGCTTTGCAACAGAAGGAACAGAGAAGCAGGAGACTAGCTTGACTGGGAGTCTCAGTCTCAGAATGCATTTAGAAGAACTGAGCCAAGTGATATTAGTGAGGACTAAGCTGCTTTTCTTTTATCCTTGAGAGAGAATAAACTGGAAGAACTTCTGAGAGTCTGTGTAGGAGACCACAGAACTGTGTAAGAGACCACAAAATTATTAATGAAATCACTGCCTTCTCTTTGTTCACAATAGTGTTTGCTGAAGTTTCTACATTTATAAATTGTAAATTTTAAATTTCTTTCAAAAATCATGGTGATATGCTTGAATTTTTTTTGCTATTAGTATTTGTTATTAAATTTAGACTTTGCTATTATCTTTGTTGTATGAACCTCATTACACCCTCTGATGGATGGGCAACTGAACTGAGCCTTTCACTGATACCAAATTGTTCAACTGCAGCCTCCAAAGTGAGATCAAAAGGATTGAAAGCTATTACCATTTTTTGTTAGACATCAAGTCAACAGTCATCAAAATGACTATTAATAAAGAGAAACCACCTATAGAAAAAAGAAGAGCTTTCTCCTTCAAATAGAGACGAGGGGATAAGTTGACTGCAACTAAGAGGAGCTCTTTTGAACATACATCCTGAGAAAAAAATGTTGTGCAGTTCTGGGGTAGAAATTGGACTAGTACTAGAAGTGTCACATTTCTTATGCACAGGTATTGTGTAATTTCTGTCTCTGAATTGAGTCTGGGAGAAACACTGACGATCGATCTCTGGAAGGAAATGAGAGAAGAAAGGTCTTTCTTGTTTCTTTGCTCTTTTGTCTATCCTTTCATTTAAAGAAAACATAGATTTTCTGAAAGGAAAAAAAGGGTTGAAGAAACACTAACTGGAGGATCAGCTGGAAAGAGCTGAGACTAAATATGTCCCTCCATTCCTAAAGATACAGCAACTGAACTCTGTTCTCATCGAATTCAAAAAAAGGAACCTAGTGCGTCATGGTGCGAAAGCCCAATTGAAGCTAAGTGTAATGTGGGAAGGTGTTATTTGAAGCAATTATTTTGTTCAATTGCATGTATGTGTTAATAAAGAAGCCTAAAGGGCCAAAATTTTTTGAGCTAATGTCTTTTTTTAAAACTACTTGGGATGAAATAAAGAATTCCCTTTTATGTATATAGTCTTCCTAATAGTCTTTATTTCAGAATAGGATTAAACAAAACAAAACAGTACTCAGTGCTTCTTCTCTTTGGTCTACATAATGCCATTCATATTGATTCACAGAACTCTCAAGATGATCAAGTGGATGCCTGAGCCCAATTATTGCCATGCATTTTAGATTTCTGATGTTGACTCAATGCTTGCATCAGAGTAGAAGAAATATGAATATATATCTCAAGATACTGTGTCAGGTAAAATGTCTTCTACTTGAAGTATTCAGGGATACTAGGAAAGAGTTAAGATGATGACAGATGCTTTTCTTCCTAGTGTTTTTTCTACTTCAAGATCTAAACATTACAATTCTTACATCCATTGAATTTTTTCCTATATATTTAACACATAAATTGGAGTTTTCAAATAAATGATAAATAACAAAAATTTGTTTTATTTTAGTTTTTGACATTAGTAAAGAACAGCTGCTAATATATCCTTTTCATGAAATATGATTAGTTGAAGCCTTAGTAAAAACAGAATGAAATCGAAAGATAATAAGAAAACAAAAGGTAGAGTTTTGTCTATGCTCTGCCTACACAAGCTAGTAACAACTAAATTTCCAACCATTACTGAACATGTTTTGGGAAGACCACTCTAACTTTAAATGGGGAGACATAACTGTTATTGTGAGGAAATCAAAACTCCTGTCAAAGCACTAAGGCATCCATGTCAGGCAGCAGGCATCCATGTGGCCAGATGGATAGGCAATCTCTGTCAAGAGTAATATAAGCCTGCTATTTGCTGAATAGCAGCCAATAATAATTCACTGCTTTTAAGTAGAAAAGAAGTTTAGTTTATGTCTAATTTCTGATTAATGTTCTGTGAATGGTTCTTTGGCCAGTGAGCTTTGAATCACATGTGGCCATGAGTCTATAACCCTTTGAATGACTTGCATATGGATATCATTAGGAACTACTAAAAGACATTATTTACGAAATGCACAAAGAAATAAACTGGCCAAAATTCAAGAAAAATGTCCTCTGATAGCAGAGACAAAAATTAGGAAGCAGGCTCCATGCTGAGCTGCTTAGCTTTCCTCTTACTCCACCAAAATACTTGATTAGTGACAAAAATTGCATCTTCGGGTATGTAGACACAGCCCATCACTTAAACAACGTATTCCATGCCTTGACATATGGATCATGTAACTGCCAAGAACACCTCCTGTCTGGCTTTGTTGCAAGAACATCTGATGACGGGGACAGGGAGCCTGCTGAAGAACACCAGAAAGAGGAAAAGGCAGTACAGTTGTTAGCAAAATTGCACTACAGATACCCCTTTGCACAGTAATTGTGTTGACCTTTAAGAGAAACAAAGAAGGGTGCTAATAGAAATATAATTTTTAAATTTGTCTTAGTATTTTTAGTGGCTTTATATGAAATTTAAGTGGAGCTCCGTCTATTTTTGCTAAAGAATTTTTAGCACATATTTAAGTATTTGTGAAGGAAAGAGTAATAGATTCTTCAGAGGTTAGCAAAGTCCTACCTTTCTGAAGACAGAAAATGAACTAATTATGAGTTTTATCCTTTTCATAGAAACTATAACCAGAATGGAAAATGGATATTGTTGTGCCTAATTCAATACAACTAAATAATGTTGGCTTTTTTTTTAAGGAGAGAATAAATTGTAAATAATTAATTAAATATATTAATACATATAATAATTTCTAAAGTTCAAGAGATATTGTTTTATTATTTTGTCATTTGTATGCATCTTTTTTATGGTATTTATAGGCTTTTTGGCAGAGCATGATCATCTCAAATTAGAGTCATGCACTCTGAAGTGCCAGAAGGAGGCTCATCTTAGTGGTCTATATTTACTGAGTGCTAATGAGCACTTTGGATTTCATAAGTCAGGTCACTTTCTGATGACAAATTGAAGTTACTGGTTATATTCGCAGATGCTGAACAAATTGTAGTTGTTGCAATTGCCAGTGAAAAAGAAGCTGACACATTAAGAGCTGGTATATGCAGTTTCGATATTAAGGTAAAAATCCTGTATCCACCGCTCCTGTAGAATGAGGTTGTCTCATACCTTGCAGAGGAAATGAAACACCTCTGGTAGCTCCCCTTGATGTAGTGTTGGGTTACACAAAAGAAATACCTGCTCTCCATTCTGAGTGTGGATCCATGCCTTCATCCACATTCAGGCTTGTTTCTTACTCCTGGATCAAGATCAGAGGTGAGTTTGAAGAAACTCCCTGGGAACTCTGGGGGACAAAAATTGGACCTCGATCCTAGTCAGAATGTGGGTCCAACCTGTCTGTAGACTGTATAGTCCAGCCAAACCACAGTGTATGCCATCTGTTTTGGTACAGATGTCAGGTGAGGACGCATGTTCAAAGGATTGGCAGATGGAAAGTGTAGGTATCTTGAAATGTACCCATGTTCTTGTTTATAGGCAGCCACATCTGAGATGGAGATGGAAACACCTCACAGGCAGTCAGATGTGAATGCATTCAGAGAGGTCAGGAAAACCAGTTGTTTGTTGTTTAGCCAAGGCTACTAAGCACAGTGCACACTCAGTCCAAGTATTCAAAAATGAAGTAAGAATATCCTTCGTGAATCCAACTGCTGTCTATAAAAGCGTAGTTTAAATTAAGAAAGAGGACTCTCGGCATTAGATAATTTGTTACGTATCTGCAATTGATGTCATGAAGCACTATGGACTCAGCCTTTGAACTGGTTTCTCTGAAGCATCTCTAGAAGTTAGAAACTTTGAAGACATTTTTAAAAATTGCTAGTGAATTGTAATATTTGGCTCAGTAATAGAGATTCTAAAAATCTTACATTAGAAATTAATTACTTTAGTTCTTGGCATTTTTACTACTTTTGTAGAATGCAACTAGTCACACTTTATTTAAAAAAAACAAGAGAAGGAGCAGATAGCAGAATTATTTATTTCTGCCATCATAGTTTTTTGACAAATATTTTTTTAAAATCAATATGTTTTTAGTGTATATATCTGATGCATACATATATTTATGTATATAATAAATCCTAGGTGTGTGCAAATGTGTACACATTTGTATTTATGATTTATTCACAAGATATTATTTCATCTATGATTTATTCCCAGAATGTTACTTCAGAATGTCTACAGGTTGACAGTTTATTTATATTATTATATTCCAATTGCTTTGGATTATTCTGTTTATCAAACAATGAAAAAAAAATTAATAAATTCCAAGGAGACAAACAAAATTACTATTACTGTTTTAAATGAAAACCTGCAAAATGTCTTATGGGAACTGCTTTGCACAGAGAAGAAAACATAGATCTTTACTATTTCATGATAAGCAACAACCTTGTCACTTACTTTAAACATGACAGTCTTGCCTAGGACCAAAAAAAAAAAAAAAATAGACTTAGCAACACCAATAAAGAGGACTTAAAGAGTCATAAAAGTTGTCTTCTTATCTTAATGATACAAAATTATTTAAAACTCCATACGTGACATAAGTAAGAAATTGTTCAAGCAAACATAAGACAATTAGAAAGACTAGTAACCTCTGAATTTCTAACAAATATGTGCTGAATTTAGCCTTTTATTAGTTTATAAATTTATCTTACTTAATGGAACTAGATGAATTCTCTGGTGAGGCCATGCTTGAAGTTCTGTGTCCAGTTCTGGGCACCTCACTAGAAGGAAGATATTGAGGGGTTAGAGCATAGAAGGGCAAAGAGGCTGGTGAAGCAGCTAGAGCGAATCATATGAGGAGTGGCTGGGTCAGTTGGAGTTGTTAACCTGGAAAAAAGAAGGCTCAGGGGAGACATTATTGCCCTCTGCAACCATGTGAAACGAAGTTGTAGCCAGGTGGGGGCTGGCTTCTTCTCCCAGGTAACCAGTGGCAGGACATGAGGAAATGGCCTCAAGCTGCTCAAGGCGTGGTTCCGTTTGGACATCAGGAAGAATTTCTTCATGAAAATGTTAAACATTAGAATGGGCTACTACAGTGGTTACCATCCCTGGAGGAGGTTCAAGGAATGACTGAATAACAATTAGTGCTATGATCTAGTTGACAAGGTGGTAGTTGCCCTTGGAGATCTTTTCCAATCTAAATATTTCTGTGATTCTGTGAATTATTATTTTACTATGTATTGATCTGCTGTGCATTTTTTATGTAACATCACAGAATCACAGAATCACAGAATTTCTAGGTTGGAAGAGACCTTCAAGATCATCAAGTCCAACCCATGCTCTAACACCTCAACTAAACCATGGCACCAAGTGCCACATCCAGTCTTTTCTTAAACACATCCAGGGATGGTGACTCCACCACTTCCCCGGGCAGGCCATTCCAGTACTTTATCACTCTTTCTGTGAAAAACTGTTTCCTATATTTCCCCTGACGCAGCTTAAGACTGTGTCCTCTCATTCTGTCAGTTGCTGCCTGTAAAAAGAGACCAACCCCCAACTGACCACAACCACCCTTCAGGAAGTAGTAGAGAGTGATAAGGTCACCTCTGAGTCTCCTTTTCTCCAGGCTAAACACCCCCAGCTCCCTCAGCCGTTCCTCATGGGGTTTGTGTTCCCAGCCCCTCACCAGCCTCGCTGCCTCCTCTGGACGCGCTCAAGTGTCTCAACGTCCTTCCTGAACTGAGGGGCCAGAGCTGGACGCTGCACTCAATGTCCTTCCTGAACTGAGGGGCCAGAGCTGGACACAGCGCTCAAGGTGTGGCCTCACCAGTGCTGAGCACAGGGGAAGAATGACCTCCCTGCTCCTGCTGGCCACACCATTCCTGATCCAGGCCAGGGTGCCATTGGCCTTCTTGGCCACCAGGGCACACTGCTGGCTCATGTTCAGCTGCTGTGGACCAGAACACCGTGGTCCCTTTCTGCCTGGGCACTGTCCAGCCACACCATCCCCAGCCTATAACGTTGCAGGGGGTTATTGTGGCCAAAGTGCAGGACTCGGCATTTGGATTTATTAAACTTCATCTTATTGGACTCTGCCCATCCTTCCAATCGATCCAGGTCTCTCTGCAGAGCCCTCCTACCTTCCAACAGATCAACACATGCTCCCAGCTTAGTGCCATCTGGAAATTTACTGATGGAGGACTCAATATCCTCATCCATGTCATCAATAAAAATATTGAACAGAACTGGCCCCAGCACAGACCCTTGAGGGACACCACTGGTGACTGGCCACCAGCTGGATGCACCACTGTTCACCAGCACTCTCTGGGCCTGGCCATCCAGCCAGTTCCTAACCCAGCAAAGAGTGCTCCTGTCCAAGCCACGGGCTGCCAGCTTATCTAGGAGTATGCTGTGGGAGACAGTGTCAAAAGCCTTGCTGAAGTCCAGATAGACAACATCCACAGCCTTCCCTGCATCCACCAGTCTGGTCACTTGGTCATAAAAGGAGACCAGGTTGGTCAAACATGACCTACCCCTCCTAAACCCATGCTGGCTGGGTCTGATACCCTGGCCATCCTGTAAATTTTGTGTGGGTATGGTGGGTTTACCTTGGCTGGATGCCATGTGCCCACCAAGTGGCTCTATCATTTCCCTCCCCATCTGGACAGGGAAGAGAAAATAAGATGGAAAATATCTTGGAGGTTGAGATAAGGCAGTTTACTAAAGAAAAAGTGGAAGTTTTCATGTGCAGAAGGAAAGAGAAGTAAAACAGGCTGTAGTGGGTCTAATGCTGGCCAAATGCCAATGCACCTACTAGAATTATTTACTCATTTACTGCTGTGAGATAAGAATTAAGAGAGAAAAGCAGGCTCAAATTTTAAAGGGTATAAAGACAACTTTATTAACAGAATTAAAAGAAAAATAATAACAATCAGAATAAAACCTTCAGAACCCTTCTCCTCCCCCCACAACCTTCTTTTCTTTCTCACTGACAACATACAGAGACAAAAGTTGGGACTTTCAATCAGCCCACCTCCTCTAAAATAATCTTTCATCAGTTCTCAGTTCAGTACAAAGTTTCTTCTGTTTCAGAGCCAGGAAGATGCCACCTTTACAGCTGGTATACCTATTTCTGGGTAACACATTTGCTCCCAAGCTGCTGGAATTTGATGCAGGGGCATTCCTCCACATGGCCATTGAACAACAGACATTGTCTTGATCTTTAGGGATGTTATCGCTTTTTAGTTTACTATAGGTGACTTTCCACACTGCTAATACACTCAACTAGTGGGTACCTTCATCTGCAATGGTCCACTTACCTAGGAAGTTCACAAGATCTTCCCTAAATGGATATCTTGCCCTCACACTTGAGAGAGGCTGTCTCCAAAAACTAAAAATAAATTGCCTTTTTTTTTTTTTTTCCCCAATTCCTCTTTCAATTGCTCAACTTCGAGCAAGGAATCCCAGCTGCTTGGCTTCATGACCTTCTAATTTCTGACTGTCGGTGTCATTATCCAGAACTGAAACAGCCAGGCAGAAGTCCACACACTTAGCTGGAGGCTGTAATCTTTTTGTAGTCTCAAAGTTCTGATGAGATCAGGGATTGTGTAACTTTGGTGTTCTGTTTGATTTGTCTCACTCCTTTCAATTTATTTGTTCGAAAACCAACTCTGACCTCTCCTATCCAGATTCTCCTGCTTCTTCTTCCTCCCTTTCTAATTGATGATGTGGACCTGTAGCTTGCCTCATCCATTTTTTCTTTACCACTACTGGCGCAATTACTGTAGTTGTTGTTTGAGTACTTATTTCAGCCATAGTATGCTCAAATGCAGTTCAGATTCCTAATTCAACTACAGTCCTCTGAGAGTACTGAACTGTGGCTTAATAGGCACAGAACAGGCCCCAGTACAGAGAGAAATGTTGCTGGTTTTCACTGGAATAGGAAAGCACCCTGCTATTAGGTCATACCTCAGTTTTTCAGGATTGATGAAGTCAATCTTTATACCTGTCCAGGTATATGGGAGGTGATGACTGCCCTAAGAACCTGCCAAATCTTACCACACACCCTGCCACCCAGGAACTGGATGCCTCAGGGAACATTTCAATATCTCCACACCTAAAGTTTGTTTTCTCTTACACCAGGATGACACCAGATTCCATGAGCCCCATAGTGTGGGGGCATGAGCCCCATTTAGTTAAAGTATTAGTTAAAATATTAATTAATATTTTACTAGTATTAAGCTGCTTAAGGATGAACTACAACCATGGGAGCCTGCATTATGAAACCATTCACATTAGGGAGGTGTATTCCATCCCTATCCACAGAACATAGCTCCTCCAGCAAAACAAGGCCTTTGGTCCAAGGGAAAAGCATAGATTTCTTCTTTGTATTAGTACCTTCTCAAACTCAGTAAAATAGAGAGGTAAGTGGTGCAGCTGACAAACTCTGTATCCCACACAGGAACTTGAAACAAACAAACAAATACAGTTAGAGATAATGTAGTTTGACTTTAAGTCTCCACTATGGGATAACGATAAATGTAATATGTCTCTCCAATATAGTTCAGGTTGTTTGGTGGTGCACAGGATAGGACCAAATAAGAATTAATGAAAAAGATTAATTCTTTGTGTAGTCATCTATTGTGATGGTTAACACAGCTGTCCAGAGGAAGAAAGTAATTTGTTAAAAAAAATTATAAATAAAAAAGCTACCTTGTTAATGATGTCATGCCTTTTACTTCCATATTTGTTTGCTACTGACGACTCAGCCTGGAACCTTTCTTTTGCCTCTCTCATTTTTGTGCTTTCTTCCATGCTCGTATATGGTTAGAAGTGACTTCCCTCTACCCTATGCCAAGTCTGTATTTTCTGTTCATTCCGATTCCTCTAAAAATGCATTATTCTCAATGAACCAATAAACTAAAGCCTTCTCTATCACATTGATAAGCTGGATCTGAATTTATTTAAGAATAAATTATAGTCAGAAAACCTAAATTCCTTCCTCCCTCAGATCTTTGCAGTACATTTTCAGTATTCCAACTTCTTGTTCTTTCCCATCATTTCAAACAGATATCACAACAGCAATTATGAAATTAAAATCACTGGAGCTCTGGCACCACTGGCATTTGAGGTATCTTGCATGCTTTGAAGATGTGAGTCTGATTTCATTTTCCTTTTCCGTGCTCCTTTAAAAGGCTGAAGCATTTTGAAGGGGCATGTAAGATCACGCTTCAAGCCAAGATGCAATTCAATTCTGAATGCTTGCCCCATAATCCTTTCTAATAAATGCCTGCTTGAAAGGCCATGCTGAGCAGAGAGGGACACGCCAAGGAGACATGTGGAGGCCTGGCACTTTTATGGGCTTCAAGATACGCTGAGCAACAGCTCTCAGCTAAACCTCCATGGAGATAGTTACATTACAGGACAGACAGTTTTCCAGTCTGAAAAACCTAAGCACTTAGGGCTATCACAGATGTTTCTGTTAGCTTTCTCTGGTGTTGGGCTATACAGTTATGCTGTGTACAAAAAAATAAAGAACAAAGTCCCCCCAACACCCTTTCACTATTTTGAAATGCCAGACTTCAGGGTGCTAAACTCTTATTACAACAGCTAAAATGGTATTTTCTTTTGGCTATCTAAAGGTCAAAGATGAGTGACTTAATTATGAGACTTTGAATTCTGTTTTGTTCTTTCTTCTGGTTCTCCTATCTCAGGTCTAAAATGTGTTATATAGTAGAATGTTTTACATTTAGGAGATCTCCTGCCTGAATATCTTTATTTGTGCAGGCTGGTACAATACCATGCAAGTTGTGAACATACACTGTGCAGGAAACACAATGGCCTAGCCTTATTGAACAAAGTTATACCAAAGGGCAAATTTCCAAATATCACTAACTTGACATTTAAATTCTTCAATGTGTTAACAATGTCAGAAATTATTACTGCAATACCACATACTATATCTATATGCTATAGTTGGATTACAAAAAGAGGGTGTTAAAATAACAGTCTTCATCTGTCATTATCCTGGGGCCTAATGATATTTGCTGGTTTCGTCATTATGGTTAAAATGTTGTTCTCTTATAATTGGATTGATCCAAAAAAGTTACTTCAGGTGACAAATCCAAATGTAATTTCAGTAAGAAGTATGTGTTTGAAGCAAATTTTGTGAAATAAAAATAACAAATAATCACAGTGGGAGAACTTCTATATAAATAATCCAGGCAGTTAAATAATTTAGACAAGCTCTTTTATTTACTTAGTATCTAGAAGTTCATAGCAGAGAATTCTGAAGACTCGGGCGAACTCCAATATTATTTCTTAAGTCCTAGATTTTAAAGTTGCTAATTCTCTTTTAACAAGCTTGTTTTTTGCTACTGTCACACAACTATGTGTCTGAAGCAGTCTTTTTCAAAGATCCTTTTTTAGGTTGTATTTGAAATGTTTTTGATCAAATACTGTATTATGATCACAGCTGTCATTTACATATGAGTGGTTTTAGTCCTGCAAATAATAGTTCTAATTATTTAATCTTTCAACAAAGGCAGCTTGGGACTTGCTTGAAATTTAAGTTGCTCCTTACTCTCCCAACTCTTATGCAGACCAATTATCTTAAGAATGTTGTTAATGTAAAATAATAAGTAAAATTCCGGATAGCTTATTAAAAGTATTTATCTTCATTATGATAATATCTATATTTATAATGATTCTATTAAGTGCAATAATTTAAAATTATGTATTATTCCTTCTAATATTGCATCATAAAATATACCTAGCATTAAAAGTTCAGCTCGCTTACTCTCTATCTTGCTCTCCTAGTTCCTGCTATTCCTGCCTGAAAAAAAAAACAAACCAAAAACATCAAAAAGTGGAAATCAAGATTAGACATACTAGGACGAATGGTTGCTAGTAGAGCAGTGGAGCTGGGTATGAATATGTCATGGATTAACGCAGCTTGTTTTTTTTTCCCTGTAAGGACCTTGGAATTGTTTTGGAAAAGACAGGGACCTATCAGAAGCCAATTCCTAGATACTGACATATTGTTTAACCACTAACAAAGCTGGATGCGACTTTGGGAATACACATATAAAGCCCTGACTGTGTCTGAGCTGGCTCTTTCCCTTCCGGCTGGAAGAGCAGGTAACAGCTGCCACCCCTGGGGCTGCTCACTGGAGTGGCCCGGGCTGGCCAGGCCTACCAGTCTTCCCCGTTGTGTGGTGCCTGCCCTGGCTGTGCTGTGTCCCTGGGTCCTGGCAGCAGTCGGCAGGGCGGGAAGGGGATGCCACAGCTGATAACATCCAGCTGGCTCTGAGGCCTGCCCCGCTGCTGGCCCAGGCTGGGGGAGATGCCCCCCCCACCCCACCTCGGGTCCCTCAGGAGCAGCTCTGAACCCAGGCTGCGCTGAGCCCACCTCATGAGACCTGGGGTGGGCAGGAGGCACCTACAATCCTGGCTGCTGATATTCCTGATAGCCCAGGCCACTCCAGCTCTGCGGGTGAGCTCTCCACACCCCTCCCCCCCATCAGCCCAGCTTTGAAATCTGACACCGTGAGCCACAGCCCAAGAGAAACCTGGGTGAGATGTTAACTCTTTCCTTGCACAGATGAAACTTCCAAAGACCTAACCCTTCTCTAAGTGAGAGAAAAGGCCAAATTGGGAACGTAAAAGGACTTTATGAAGATATTAGAGTCAGTGAAGGAAGAGTGACCCCTTAGATGGAAGAGATGACAAGATGCCTTGGTCCTAGGCTGAAAATCTCCTATGAGCTGTGGTAACAGACTGTAATATGTTAGAATATCCCTTTAAACTGTGGACAATATGAATTGGGGAAAATGATTGTTCAGATTTGTGGATTTGAGCAAAGGTATCTGTGATGGACTGAGTGAGTATTGAATTAGTAGCTGTGATCCTGTGATCCCATGAGATGTTTGAACAGACAGAGATGAGATAAGAAGTCCTCTGTGCCAGTAAAGAAGTGAAAAGAGAGCTCTGTTCCCTGAGATGAAGAAATTCTTTGTGTTTGAATTGTTCATTTTTCATATGATAGCCCAGTATGCATGAGTCCGCAACCCATATGTAGTCACGGGAATGTCTACGTGATATGGGAGGTCCACAACTGCAGATTTTCCCCCAGGCAGCTGCTTTTGTGAAAGTTAAAAGCCACAAGCAGAGTGTTCTTTCTTGTGGAAAGTTACCACAACAAATCAGGACAGACTTATCTCTCTAGAAGGACTGATGGGGGACTGTTTTGTAAGTGGTACTGACTTAGAGCTCTGAGTTTTGTCTTTATACATTGTCTGTGAGAAAGAAGAAATGTTGGTGGGGGAGGAGGAGTGTTTTGAAAGTTTCATTTTGATTTTCATTTCCTTCTTTTAGGGTGTGTTAATAAATCTATCTTTATACCTTTAAGATTTGAGCCTGCTTTGCTTTTCTCCTATTCCTATCTCACAGAGGGAAAAGAGTAAACACACAAACCACTGCACTAAATTTGGCAAACAGAGACAGGCGAACATGAAACCATTACAGAAAGCATGTTCATAGTCTCTTGTCCACTCTAGTTTTAATACTTCATGGATTATCTTTAGGGTTCTCTCTGATCCATTCTATTATTCTATATGTATTATTGAATTCCACAGTAAAAACATTAATCCAAAAATTTCTGAAGACTTTTCCGCAGCTTTTCAGGAAATAGGAGTCATTGACCAATTCAAGGGGAATAGAGACACTTGAGTGCAACAAAACCTAGATCCTCCAATATTATACCCATTGATCAATGGTGCTTCCATAGCATCAACAGCTGTCTTCTATGCTTTGTCGCCATAACAAGTAGGCTAGGAACAGGCAAGATGTTGGAAGGGGACACAGCTGGGACAGTTGTTCCTAATTGACCAAAGAGATATTCAGTGCTCTATAATGTCATGTTCAGCAATAAAAGAAACCTGGAGGGATGGTGGCATACTTTTTCCATCGTATCTGTTTCTTGGAGACTGACTGTGCACTAGGAGTAGGTGAGTGCCTTTGCATCACTTGCTTGGTTGGTTGGTTTTGTTTGGGTTTATTTGTTACTTTGTTTTGTTGGTGGCTTTGTTGTTTGTTTGTTTGTTTGTTTTCTCTTTCTTTCACCTGTTAACCCATCTTTATCTTGACCCATAATTTTTTTTCAATTTTTCTCTTCTGATCTTTTCCTGTATCCTACTGGTGGCAATGGAGATAGGAATGAGCAAGTGGCTGGATGGTGCTTAATTGCAGGCTGGGGCTAACACCATCACAGGGACACAGAGGTATTTTGACATATGCCTAAGAAATTATATTGACAATAGTGATGAATAAGGAAAAAGGAGGAAGAAAATCCCAAAGAAAAACAACCCCAATTAATTAAATTTATACAAGTGAGCTTTTCCTGATTGCTTCAATACAAACCTCTTCTTGAGTAATGATACAACCATTGCTCCATAACAGCAAGACATGAGCTGAGGCCCACAACTCCAAAAGTGTTAACAGATATATGTGGACAATTTTTTAAAAGCAGCCTTGATAGCATGTTTGAGACCTCATAAAGGTGATTCACTAACTCACTCACCCACCCACCCATTCACTCACTCTCTCTTTACACTATTTAGCTCTTGGAAGAATGGTGCTCAAGACTGTTTTAAGGACAAATCAGCTAACATGACTAGTGAAAAGATAGTAGAGAAAAAACAGAGAATCAAACCTTAGAAAGTTGTAAGAATGCTGAGAAGAGAGAGGGACAATCCCATGGCTTCTGTCTTCTTTTACCAGCAGTGTGCTGGGATCTTCATGGTGCACCATCTGTGACTCCATCCTTGATAGCACAAATCAAAGTATGAAGGATTCTTTGATGGCACTGTACTTAGCTATACTAAAAAATATGTATAGCTTCTTTTCAGGGCCCAGATGTTCTGATTTTAGGCAGACTGCTGTGCTGAAATAGTCTTGAAAAGCTAAGTATAAGACAGGTGAACTCTCTTGAAGGTATCCTAACTATATGATTTAGATCAAAAATGAGCACAAAAAATTCTCCTATTTTTTTGTGTCTTTCAGGAGGCAATTTTCCTGGCTATCTCTAAAACAAAACACATTTTGGAGATGTAAAAGCAAAAATAACAAGGGTGATTCATCCAACATTTATTTCTTTTTCAGACAGGGTGTTTGGTTTTACCACTAACACAGCTTACTCCTTTTCTTTATCCATACTTGTTAGTTTTATTCAAGTCTCCTATAAACTTGATCTCTTGTAATAATCACAGCACTGCATTCTGGTACACTGGCTATTTCCGACATCTTTTAGATAACAATTTTTTTTTGTTCTGTCAGAAAGAAACAACAGATCAACTTTGATAGACAAGAAAGTAAATAATATCTCAGAAGTATGACAGAAAAAATTGCATATTTTGTAAGTTTATGACTCCATATAAGATCAAAAAAAGGTGGCAAGATTAATTTTGGTCTACAGACCATAATCAATATGACACATTTCACTCAGATGAGAAGAAATTTATTTTTCATTGTTCTTAGGTCACTTGCAGGATTTATTTTAATTGCTTTCAGATGATTGTTACTTTTAGATACTTTTATATAATATCAAACATACATTTTTTTGAATTAAAATCTAAAGTGAGGCGAGCAATGGTCAAAGCATCCTGATAAGTGGACCCCTGTTTCAAGGATGCCAAACAGATTAAATGATATCTACCTCTTAGATAAACTGGATGTCCTCAGGAATTTTGCTTATAAAGTGGCTTCATTGGATATTGAAGCTTAATTTTTAGATAAGGGCTGTTAAGAGCTGTATTTAATTTATAAATGAAACTCACTTTGTGAACAAATCAGAACCCTCCCAGCACAACATTTCTCTTAAAAAAAGTAAAATACAACCCATGTATTTCACTACAGTGCTGATATTCTGTGGTAGGGAAGTTGTCCTGAGTAGGATAAAATTGTCCTGCAATTGAATTTTTAATTGCAACTTCCCAAAAATCAAATTAATTATACAACACATTAAAAATTTTTTTTTCTTACTGGTGAGGATAAAGTCCAAATGCACATCAACAAGGCAAATCTTAGTAGAAAATAGACTCTCAACAAAGAAATCTTCAGAGTTCAAAATTTTACTACCATTTGTAAGCAAACGTCCTATACCAGAATTTTTCTCCATTGTTTGGCATTTTTATTAGAAGTGTACACAGGATTTGAAATAATATGCATTGCTGCGATTTGGAAAGGGAGATAATAGCACATAGCAATATGGCAGTCCAAGAGGATGAATATCATTAACTGTAAAAAAATTCATACGGACTGACCTTGGTGATTATATTTTGATTTTGGTTGAATTAAATAAAACATTTTTTTAAATTGCAATAATAAAAACAAATTTATAT
This sequence comes from Phylloscopus trochilus trochilus, assembly GCA_016584745.2. Lineage (NCBI taxonomy): Eukaryota > Metazoa > Chordata > Aves > Passeriformes > Phylloscopidae > Phylloscopus > Phylloscopus trochilus. Next base: position 24,596,729 of record WQNJ02000016.1, on the reverse strand, counting down.
TTCATGTTTGAAAATACCTCTGCATTTTCTGAATGTTGTTTAACTACTCAAAGATCTTCCAATTTTGACATGAATGCTTTCTATATCCATATAGCTCTGTTTGTGTTCATACCCACAACCATCTAAGTCCTAAGAGAGATGAAAAGTTTGGCATTTAGCCCAGACCTAACAATCCATATATTAGGCAATTCTCAGCCTAATCTAAGAGAGGCTTTATTGAGGCTGAAGGGTATAAATAAAACAGTGATCCTGCCTGGGACAGTGGGTTCAAGAAAAATTCCATTCTGGTGTTTTACAGCTCAGCTGAAACCTCATGTAGAGGTGGACATCTAAAAGCATTTTGGTAAAAGCTTCCCCTGAGAGTATTGGAAACTATTGCGGTTTATTTTCTGTTTTTGCTAGATATCAGACATGCTTTTCTGAATTAGATATTTATCATTACGACATAAACATTTTTAAAGTATTGCTATGTACTCACCCCTTCTTTGAATCAGCTGTGTACAAGCCAGCAGGACTCCAAAATCAGTAATACTAAGGACACAACAAATCCAGCTTGACTGCAGAGTGCTATTGCTGTAACCTCATCAATAATTCTACCCTTGAAACCCCTTCTTCCTTCTAATATCTCATATATTTTGGACATAAGAGTCATAGTATAGGGAAAATAAAATAAAATAAAATAAAATAAAATAAAATAAAATAAAATAAAATAAAATAAAATAAAATAAAATAAAATAAAATAAATAAAGACAGACTAATTGAAGGAACGGGAGCTTGGAATTCTCTCCACCCTACTACCTTTCCTAACAGATAAGGAGTTTTTTTGTAAAGACTTTGTTTTCCTCCCACCAAATAATTTTCAGATCCTCTTTGAACTAAGGAAAAGCTTGAAAATTATTGTGAGTCTGCCTGCCAATATGTAGCAACTTATGTAGTTGAAGTAATACCAGAAATAACTGAAATCATTGTGAAAATCTCTCTGCTCAGTGTTAGAATTTTGACTACTAAAATGAGAGAGTAAATGTTGCTACTTAATTGAAACAAAAAAGATTTACCTTGGCAATGTTTTTATTACATTTGAGAATACAGATCTCACGTGGAAGAAGATATCTTCCCTTACACCCAAGTTAGACGGTTGAGCTTAAGAAAGTGGGAAATACTCTTAGACATTTGCAGCTGGTTTATTCAAGTACTAACTTCTCTGCCCTATCTTCTGTGGTGGTACCCTTACACCCCCCACACATTAAAAATTCATTTTAGCTTGCAAGTCTACTTTTAAGGCCTCTTAGGGATTCTAGGCAATTTAACCTCTTGTCTGCACTGTTGGGACCAGGAAGTTACTCAGTTTTGCTATTGCTGTTCTTCCCCGAGTTCCTAATTGGATCCAGCTTTTTATCTTACTATTGTTTCTTGTTATTTCAGATGCATAATGTTTATTCAATCACTGTTTAATTCAGAATGCATTAAATATGATTTTCACAAGGAAGTTTCACACTTTTAGGGGAAATTTGAGGTCTTTCTTGGTATGTGTGCACCACATTGACTACTGCTGTAGAAAGCCATTAGATGTCTCTAAATAAATGAGAAGAGAATTCAGGGTCATAGATTTACAAGAAGCACTGCATTTTCTTTGCCTAAGAAATTTCGATAATTGAAACTTTAAAATTTTGGGAAAACTGGTTATCTTATATTGCTGTTGGGTTGATTCATCTTTGTGCACTTAGGGAGAAACCCTGTAAATTTTAAAAGTGAAAAACCCAGCTAGCCTGCTTTACTAAGGGCTAAACAGGTGAAAGAAGATAAAAAAATATTAACAAGAGCTCTCTTCAAAGAAGATAAATAACTCTGAGAATTATTTTAAAGTTGTGCCATCTAATGTAGATGTTACACTTACTTAAAAAGAAATATCTCTGTTAGCTTCTGAGACACTACCAAAACAGTTATTTTAAAAAGATGGAGAAAAATTCCAGCAACAACCAAGTACAAACCTGCTGTTCAAGCTCTGATTTACTTCAGTAAATAATCTGGACAGAAGTTAGTAAACCCAAGCACACTCAGATTATTTCATTTTAAGGGGATTATTCAAGTAAAATGATTTCAAATGACATAATGAAATAGGCAAAATACAGTTAGAAATAAAATGTACAAACAGAAAAACTCATGGCTATAGGAGTACTGGATGTGCTGCATAATAAAGACAGCTATAATGAATTAATTATGTGAAAAGTTCCTCAGAAGCCATTTTTGCAACATTTGGAGGATGACAGCAAGGAAAGGAAGAAGAGTAACAGAGGATTATTAAAGTGATACTGTATGAGGATAGAGTTGGCCCGGGAGAATGTTCTGCATTAATTCCTTTGTAAATTTGAACTCTTTTTAATCCTACAATTTCATCCTAACTCTTAAGGTTATTTTAAGGACTGACCCACACATTTCGAAAGCGATGGAAGAGAACACTAGAAATGAAAGAAGATGAAAGAACCATTGAGGGAAAAAAATGGCACCCTTTGTTTCCTGCAAACTAAAAATGTGATACCATCTAAGCAGTATAAATACAAGCAATTGCTGTCATCTTTGGTATGTTCTGCTGCTGTCTTCTTGAGAAGTCTATAAATTAATAAAATAGCTAGGGGCACCTGAACTAGTTTATATTAGAATAATAAACTTGATTAAATGAACTATGTATGAAAATATCTTTGGGGCACAAAATGATTCTAAGCTCCAAATTACATTCCAGCAAACTTAGACCAACATTTACACTGAAGGAAAAAGTGCAAGTGTGCATGAAATTATCAGCTGGAAACATATCCAGGATGACATTAATTATAAATTACCTGTATCAAGAGAATGGTTTACTTGGTTTAGGAAATTTCTCTTAACTTTTGTGAAAATTCCCAGACAGTTCTGGGAATTTGCACTAGAATTAACTCAAAATGAAAAAATAGTCCTTTTAAATGTAGACCACTGAGCAGCAGTAGAGGGCTGGACCAGCCCAGCCCTTCCTGACATTTCTGTCAGCAGGTTGTGAAACCGTAGACTATTGCACAGTAATGTTGGTAAACTTTGAATCTTTATTAGGGAAGAAAAAAGTGCAAGACTAGTTGGGGGAGCAACAGTGTAAAGAAGTTGTAGAATAAATTGCCATTTCAGCCTACACCCGCTGATAAGTCTGTAAAATCCATGCTGTGGGAGGGACTCCTTTTCAGTTTTAGCACTGTGTAAGGCATATGGGCAACCTACATTCATCCACCACTATCAGCCTTGTAGGGCTGGAAGAAATTACTTATGATTTTCTTCTCCAGGGTAGCAGCTCTCCTCTCGTATTTATTCTCATGCCTGACAACAAACATACATCTTCTGGAAAACTGTTAATGGTGAAGAATTTGTCAAAAGTGAGGTCATTTTGTAAGCTTTTGTGGAAAGGAGTTAAGAAAGGTCTGAGTTATTGAAAACGTAATTATAGAATTGCTTCTAATTAGATCACACAGTTCTCTGGGGAAACACAAGTCTGTTGAGGTTTGACATTTTGGCCCCACACACAGAAATGCAACCACATTATCAAAAGCGAAGGTTTCGCCAGAGTGATTAAGATGTATCTCAGGAATATAGTGCATTGCTGACAGAACTGTGGATTAGACTTCAGTAAAGATTTTTAACTGGAAGACGCAACTAAGCTGATTTATAATTGCCATGAAATAAACTTATTATTTAATTCAAAAAAAGTGTTGAAATACTAGGGGTTCATTTTCTAATGAAAATATTTCAATGAAAAAATGGTTACATTTATTGTTGATTTAGTGCTCTTTTATTGTTGATATAGTGCTCTTTTGCTGATTTTTACATTTTTGATATTCCCTCATTATGACTGCTGCTGGAACCTTTGAGCTAGCTCAGCCACTGCAGTGGAACGATTTGAGTGGGATGCGTCCCCCGAGTGAGCAACGGGAGGCTCAGCTTGGAGTGCTTGGCTCTACAGCTTGGAGGTCTTATTGCTTGGCACAGACTGGTGACAAGGAACAAGAAGGACATCTTCTGTATGTGATCCAGGAGTTTTTATTTCCCCAAACAGCCAGTGACAGAAAGACCCTGGGTGCCGAGGGAATTCAAGGGGCAAGTAGTGAGTTTGGACCAATAGGGAGATGGGGTGGGAGGAGAACACAGGAGAGTCTCAAACGTTAGGAACTAATAAAAAATTAGTGGAAGGAAAACAAATTATACAGACGAACCCCCGAAAGGTTTTGACAGAGATTGGTCCAGTGAAAGATTGACTTAGAACATTCAGGAAAAAGAGTTGGGGTTGGCATAACTGACAGCTCCGGTGGAAAAAAGAACTTTTGGGACAAAACCGTGAATTCAGACAAAACAAGGGGTACAGAAAAGTCCAGTAACCATAAAATCCAATGAAATTACAACACCTAATTAATTTGTGTGGTTTGCAGTGTATTTAATAGGAAATATATTGCTGATAATTTTATTTTTCATTACCTTTTGCTATATTTAACAAATGGGGCAGACATTTATAATGATTAATCAGTGCCAATTTGTAGAATTATTTTGGCTGGTTCTGCAACCTGAATGTGTGGTTTTATCCAGAAATATTCCCACAGAAAACGTAAGTGGAATGTTCGCATTTCTAAAGCGTCTGTCACTTTTAAACAGAACTACTTCCATTGAATTGGAGAAAACAATGTTATCAATAAGAAGGCAAAGTCAATTACCCTACCATACATTGGTTTAACTAAAATACCTTACCTGTGGAAAAGACTACCCTGGATATTTAAGGAATTATCTGATAAAGATGCAAATTTTACAATGGAATTGTGGAATTTCCAAGATTTAGACCTTTGCAAGTTTCACTCTGTGAAACTTGGTTCACTCTGTGAACCATTCCTTTAAGAACTTGATAAAAGAACTTAAACTGGTGCCTTCAGTGGCAACAGCAATCAGCTTCTCAATCATAAACTGGGTTACCAGATTGTAGTTGTCCCATTTTCCTGTGACTTTATACCAGCATTTGTAACAGCTCTATTAATAAAAGGGAGGAGAATGTTACTGAATAGTAGCAGCACCATAATGATTTGTCTGAATCTGGGAAAGTATTGGTGTGCTAGACAGACATCTCCTCCAAGCTGTTTAGGAATCAGATTGAAAAGACTCGGAAAATAAGTAAATGGAAACAGAAATCTTATTTCTAAAACAGGACCTTGGAAAAAAAAAAGAAATTTTCAAATACAGGGAACACATATTAATTCTGTTTTATTGCAAAAGTAAAAATCTGAACACCTTCTATATCTAGATATAGATAGCTGACAGGAAATGATGGAGAAAACTGCAAAAGCATTCTTGACCTCATCTCAATAAAATGGAAAATTCTTGATTTCCATGGAGCCATAATTTTCCCTTTGATATTTTTCCACAGGAGTTTCAAAGTGGCTAATTTCAAGGTGGTGTTCTCTTTTTTTCATGATATATTTTATTTAAATAGAAAAAAATACTCTGGCAAAAAAAAACTGTGTAAAAAGATTGTTGCTGGTCAGCCTGAAAAAAAAGGAAAAATTGTTTTTGTATCCATGCAAGCACATCAGATACATACCAACCATCTCTGTAAATTCACCGCCTGTCTTGGTTTGGAAAGACAGGTTTCTGCCAGGGAAACTGGGGTTTCCCTTAGAAAGGAGAATGTAAACCCCTCACCCCCCACCAAGTTATAATTTTGTAATCAAGGGCTCTCAGGCAAAGATTTTGGGGATAGGAATAACAGTTCTTTACTAAGAATATTAACAATACAAATGTAATAAGAGACAAAACCACCCAACCAAATGAGCAAACAAACAAACAAACAACAATTTTGGAAAACCCTGACAGAGTCAGAGCTACAACTTGACACCCTTCTGGTCAGGGTGTTGAAAGCAGTCTAAAAGTGAGTCTTTCTGAAGTGGCAGACGTGATTCTGTTGGAGTAGAGATGATCCTGTAGAAGAACCGGGTCCAGTGATGGTAAAAGGGATCCAGTGGTGGTAGGAAAGGGTCCAGTTGTGGTGGGAAGGGTCTAGTGGACGAGAAGGGGTCCAGTGTTCCTCCCAGGAAATCGGGTGAAGCTATCCGCTTTCCTGTCTCTGTGTCTCTGTTTATCCAGACAGCAAAACTGCCTGCCCCCCCACCCACTGCCAGGGGGATGTGATCCATCTCACAACAGGGTGATAGAAATGCAGATGCACTGCTCTGGGAGCAGGGGTATAGCCTGGGGGGGCGGGGGGGGGGGAGTGGTGCTAATTATTAGAAGGCGTCAGGCCTCTCTCCCACAGATGAAAATAGAATACACATATTTGGCTCCACAACACAGGACACCACCCAAACCTACACTCTTAAGTATCTGCTCATTAGCTTTGTTAAAAGTTTTATCTACAGTTCATATTTTAACCTATAGTTTATAGTTGACATTATTGAACACAGCCATTTATTAGGTATCAGGGTCTTAGAGTCTAGGAACACAAAATAACATTGAAGAGTGAAAAAAACCCCAGCAACTCCAAACTTAAAACTAACAAGCAAATCATCAAATGGTCTACAGATCCAAAGAGTATACAGAAATCAGAGATATATCCTACTAGACCAACTTTTGCCTTTAGTTTCTGTAATTTTCAAAATCAATTGTTTATGACAGAGTTTAGGAGAATATGTTTTTTATTTAAACACACCAAAATTTATTGGAGATTCCCATTACCTTGAATGTCACTGGAACAGACTTGTGAACATGCATAGGCTTTTTAAATTTGATCAGAATAATGGAAGGGATGTAGTCTTGAGTTCTAAATCTAACACTGTTTCAGTGAATACAGCCAAAACTTTGATTTTGAATTTGTTTAAAAGAGCAATATATGGGTAGAAATGTACACTGATGCCATTAACTTATCACTGAATTTTTACCAGTTGTTGAAACCTAATATTTTTGAAAATTAATCTACATGCAGCTTAGGCATTTTTTATTTTATTATCAACTTCAACTTAATTGTGAAGGATGGGTTCCTCCAGAAATGGGGACATGTGAGCACTCTATCTTATCTGGATAAATAAGACCTGTGACCATTCAAGGGCAGCCAAGCCACGTGCAAGAAGGAACAACGGATGACAGAAGTCACTTCCAAAGAAGAACAAAGGATGCTAACAAGCTTTGGAGTGTGAGAATTGGATAGAAGCTGAAAGAAGGACTGCATAAACCTGCTGTATGTGCAAAACCCATTAACCAATCCAGACTAAAAGGCTAACGCCTGCTTTTAGGGTATATCCAAATGCAAAGCAGCATGTAACGCGTGATAGAAGCTGAAAACTGTATAAAAGGTACTGTTACTTTGCAATAAATGGCTCAGTTTGATCATATTGATCATGGAGTGATGTCACATTCTTGATTCTTCCACACTTAATAATTACCTATTTGCACGTGTTCATTAAAATATGTGTTTAAGATGAGACAAATAGCTATCTGAAGAAAATATTTGATCAGATAGCTATTAAAAGACTGGATGATAAATAAAAGACTGATGATAAATAATCACACTGAGCCTGCTGGTGTGATGGTTGAAGACTAAGAAGCCTCACTTGTTCTCTGAAGAAGGAACTAAAAAGACCCAGAAAGAAAAGTGGAGCTACCGGTTTCATTGTTAAAAACAGAGTTGAGAAATTTAAGTATCTCATATGGTAACACATACGATTTCTGAATAAAGAAAAAGATATCTGCAAAAATCTGGTTAAATTTACTTCTACTATCAGAAAATACTGATGGGAAAAATATCATTTACTCTTTGGAAGTCTGGGAAATAGCATGTTTGTAGCATGACACTGAAAGCACTACATTTAGGGGGTCCTCCCGTATGTCAGTCATGTCACAGTCCTGTTGGTCAAACTCACCATTGTTAAAATTCAAGAAAGGAATACTCTGGTAAGCCACTCTCTTGACTGTAAGCAGGTCTATATTCACCTTCTTTAAAAAAAAAGATTAAACTAACCTCGTGGGAATCATGTATTATATCTGTAGGAGGAAATAAGACAAGGCTAGTAGATATGGGAATATATAATATCTTTTTTGTACTATTGAGCTCCCTTTGCTACTGGGAAAGATCTTTGGCATGTGTTAGCTCCCAAACAATGTCTGGGGGTTGCTTGTAAAAGTACAAATTGGTAGAGATGTTAACCTTACAAGGAACTGTTCTAACAATCTAACAATACAGATTGTTGCAGTGTGTTTTGATTGTGATTTTATCATTAATAGTTTGTTTTGTCATTCTCTCCCCCCTCCCCCCCACGCCCAGCAGTGGTTTGGTCCTGGTTGTCTGTTGTGCCCTGGGACCTGCCCCTTGTTCAGGAGTGTTCACTGTTGCTTCCCTTGCTCTGTTTTCAATCCTGGCTGTTCCCTACCCTCAGTTCTAGAAATTTCTGTGTTACTCGAAGCCCCATTTGTTTGTTTGATCTGTTCTCCTCCCCTTATGTTCCCCATTGGTTTATGTATTGTAAACCCCTCGTCGTGATCCTCCCTCTTCTCTCCCTATTGGTTGGAAATTTGTACCCTCCCCTGGATCCTCCCCTCTTTATAAGCTCATGCACACTTGTGTTAGAGCTCTGTCTTTCGTCCTTGACCCTTCCTTGGAATAAACCCCTTTGGAAACCACACGGAAGACCTCTCCCTTGTTCTTGCTCCTGCCCTCGATGCTTGACCACCTGTGCCGTAGAGCCTAAGCCCTACAGCTAGTATCCCGGACTGCTTTCTGGGAACAGCCCACTCTCGAGCCGGTGCTGGGAGCTGGCTGGGGAAAATCTGGCACCGCGTCAACAGGTGAATGTGTCTCAGCTTCTGAGTGTTCTCAGGCAGTGGCTAGTTAGCTTGTATAGGCACTGCTAGAACATGAATAGAATAATAATCCCAAATGGGTTGTTATTTCAGGAAGCAAATAGAGTGAGGCAGTAATTTATATACAGATGTTGATGCACTCCCAACGTAAACTCCTGAAGACAGGTATAAAATGAGGGGTTTTTTTTCTCTTGAGAAGAGAAAAATTCTAGAAGAGATGTCTTATGACAAATATATTTCTGTACTGGATATGCTAACAGAATGGTGTGGCAGGTGACCTAAATGAGAATACAAAATTCAACATCCATGTAGAGAATCACTGATGGCGATTGACAAAGAGACGTGGACTCCGTTGATTGCCCATATGAAGCCGTTTATTGATCCACCTAGCTGAGCTTATATACCCATGCATTATATAACAAGTAATACATGCCAAGTGATATTGCTTAACATAAGCCTTGTACTAACTAACACAGGTATGTCTAAAATGTCCTAACACAGCAAGTTTCCTAAAATCACGCTTTGCCTTGCCAGGGCTTCAGGCCTAACTCATCCACTCTTGACATGAGTGCAGCCATACTACCAGTTCGACTCTCTAGCTCCAGGCCCTGCAGGGCCACAAATCACTGCTTGTGCAAACTGTCAGCTGAGATACAGCCAAGAGACAAGGTATTATGCTGAAAAACATAGATTTCTGTTAGAATACAAGATATTAAACTGGACCTACTTCCTTTTCCAATGTGTTGGAAAAAGATAGAAGGACCCAATACAGCACCTAACAAACTTTGGAGAGAAACATAGCTGCCAGACTAAATCTATATAAGCTGAAATTTAATTTCCAAGATCACTCTAGTCATCACTACAGGATACTGACAAGCTTCTGTGGAAGGTTCTTTCTTTAAAGGAAGATTCAATGTCAAAAATCTTCACATGCACACTGCACGTCTACTGGTTGCTTCCAGGCTGTTCCACCCATGCCTAAACAATACCATTGATCCTCTAGGGCTCTTCTGTGGCAAAGACAGTTGGGTCTGCCTGGCTGTCTGCCCCAGTCCTACCCACAGTGTCACATGAGATGTGACATTATGCATCCTGCTTTCTGTGGTCCTTCAGTTTCCTTTCTTATTTCCGCACATGGTATTTGCTGTGATGAGAGACCAGTAATGCATTAGTTACTTTCACTCTCAGAATGCAAAAACAGTATTAAATTTCATTAAGGTTATTTGTATTCGTATGTGATTGACACTTGTATGTGCCTGTTTTCTCAGCTTTCAAAAAGGTGATATAAAAGCTGTTGGTAGTCCATTGTGAATGATTTGACCACTGCCAGAATTCAACTTGATCCTTTTCTATGGAAAATTGCTTCAGAAGGGTTAAACTTTTGCCACTGAAAGGCTCTGTTGAAGCAGGGGAATAGAAAATATTTGGAATACTTCAAGTATACATTTTTGTAATGTGAAGTGGAAATGTGTTTTCAGATTTACTGTAAATCTATACAGGCATGGAAGTAGTTATTCTGCTTTCCATAATGGCCTCTGGCTTCTTAGGTGACACTTGTTCACAGCAGTTAGACTATCTAGGATTGCAAAACTGAAAGGTGTAGCTCTGTTATGTGAAGCTTTATCTTTTGTAACACTGAAGTATTTCTGAAAAGTTAATAATGGCTTAGAAATCAATGCCAAATGCACAGTTTAGACTTCTCCCTCTTCACAGTTTGTGAAGATTTGCAGGCTGTAATTAAACCCTGCACTTTCTTTTAGTCTCCTGCTAGAGCACCTCGTCATTCACTGTACAGTTTTGACACAATTCCCATTTCTGCTGGCCTGCCAATATCACGCTGTCCCTCAGGAAATGGTCTGCGTAGAAAGGCATAAGCTTCAAAGAACAAACTAGATCTGGAAACATCACCACAATCACTGCTCAATGTTACTCCAGAGTCCCACAGAATACTAATACTTGTTCAGTAGCATAATGAATAATTAAACACAACTGGCATTGTTTTAAGCATTTATCCAATGTCTTCAAATCACGATAGAAAGGCAAGTATTTCAGAAGCATGGATCTTTGAAGGACCTGTTTCATGATGAATATTAGTTGAAAATTGCAAACTAAAAATATGACATCAGAAAAGTATAGCAAGTTTAGGCTATATAGGATAGACATAATCTGCATATATTGTTAAATTTAATATGTATTTTAGTTTCTTTTAGTAACATTCTTGTATTTTAGCTTGTTGCCTGGCAACACTATTTTTAGATATTCAACTAATGTCTATCTTTACAAATTAATCTCTGAAACGTGGTTGCTTACTCCTTTCTAAATAGACATTTTCAGGATGCTGAAATACAAATCAATATAATAGCCATCTCTCTAGCATTTAAAAATGATGAGTAGAATGAAAAAATTCTAACAACAAAAACACACATTTTATAAATCTGCTCTGGGGCATCATTATCTGTATGTCACAACACAGGAAAATTTAGAACCACAGAACTGTGAAACTAGTTTAAGGGTCATTATTAAGACTTCTCAGTGTGCTGAACAGTTGCTGAAGATTCTCAGATAAATTAGCAAATGAATTTTTTGCCTATAGCTGTTGACGGAATATGTAACCAATACTTTTCAAACTTTTCAATTTCATTATCACTGGAAAAATGCATGACTATGGAAAAATTTTTAAACTTATATTGCAGAAGTATATTTTAAAATAGTAATGATTTTGTTTAATTTGGACTATTTTTTGTGGAACAAAATACAAGCTAAAAGAAAAGAAATACTGTGTTTGTTGGAAAGAATTTCGTAAAAGAAACTGAAAGGGAATAAAATAACAGGATTAATTTGGAGTTTTTTATTCAAGATAAATCTGTTTATTTTGATTCACTTTTTATATTTTTTAATATGCATATTCATGCAGTTAATATTATACAGTATTTTAGTGGTGCTATTACAATATTGTCTATTATTTTTTTGCTCTTTTTTTTTCTTAAGTGAAATGTTTCATCATAACAGATGACCATGTGGTACAGGTCTTGTGGAAAGTGTGATATTTTTTATCTATTTTTCTCAGAGTTCCTTCAAATTATAATCATTGCTCAAGAAGATGGAAGATCCATGAAGACTGCATTACCTGTTGGACTGTGCAGGGCAGCAGTTTTTCCCACTTGGGAATCACAGTTCTGTGTCTGTGTGCGTTTATTTATTAAAGTGCATGAAAAAGCAAATTCTTTTACTTAGTTTAAGTTGAATAGCTTTTCAAAGGCCCCATTATCATTAATTTACTGTGGAATATCAAGAGCAGCAAGTCCCGACACTGCTAATGTTATTTTTCTGGCATTAACAAAACATTGCAATATCTCAACTATGTTAAAAAATAATCATCATTTAATAGCTGTATACGGATGTTGTTAGCCCTAAGTAATAATCTCTCTACAACAGCTTCTGTTGTATCAATTCACATGTAAAAAACGTGAAACTCACAAAATTACTGATTTGTTATATTTTTTAAAGTTTTTTATATTCAGGATGACACACCTTATCAAATGCATAATGACCTCCATGTTTCTAATGACAATAAATTCTCAAACATGGTGTTTGTGTTTTTTCTAATACTGTGAAATATTTGTACTCAAGAATACCCCAAAGCAACAGGAATACGAATTAAGAGAGTCTTTTACATCATTTGTGACCTTGAAAATTACAGTGAAAATATGATGGGTTTCTCCTGTTTATATTCTTATTCTTCTTACCTTGATACATCTTTCAAAATTCTGAATAGGATTCAAGTGGAGGGCCTACTAGCCCTTAGTATGGAGAAGAATATTTTTCTTGCCACCTAAGCTGGAATGATAAATTGAACTAGAAACGGATACAACGAATGAATAATAAATATGGCACAACAAGGATTGAATCTCAAAAGAGATGAAACCTAAAATCCAGGACCAAATAAAACTGTAAATATTATTGTGATAAAGATGCTCTCTGATACCTACTGGGTTTTGCATTAAATGCTTTACCTTGCATATAAATATAAACAAGACTGTAAAGAATGCTTATTTTTCTGTTTTACAAGTGTGGCCTTTATCTCAGAGGACAATAACTCAAATCCTTGTAAGGGAAACAACAAGAATAAGAGCACAGCAGTGTGGTAACAGACCTTCAGAGCACTGTTTTAATAATGGCATCAAATACAGTACACTCAGATTTTTTTTTTTTTTAAACCACTAAGATATTTACCTTTTTAAACATGACAGAAGTTACAAGTAGAAGCATCCAACTTTATTTTTCGCCTTGAATTAAACAATTTTATTTATCAATTAAAAAGATAACTTGTGCAATTTGTAATTCCAAATTAATCCATGATGGGAAAGAGTGAAAGCTTCTCTCTCAGAAAGGGTCTCTCCTATACCTCCTGCATGAACTTCTCTCTCCATGTTCTGCCCAGAGCCTGCTCCAGCATGGACTGTTATGATCAAATTATTAGAGATGCCTCCACCCAAATTAAGATGAAAAAAAGATCATGTGGTGGGGTCAAATAGTATAGATTTTATTGAACAGTAAATGTGAGGGAGAGAGAGATAGAAAGAAATAGAAAAAAGAGGAGGGTGTGGGAGAGAGAGAGTGACAGAGAGACAGATTAAGTAGAAAGATACCACAGCTCTGTGGATCCTGACATCATCCTTGTTGGTCCTCTTCTTCTAGTCTTCTTGGTTGTGGGGGTCCAATGAAACATCACGTCCAGGGAGGTTCAGCCACCGGCAGGGTAGCAGATGAGACAAGTCTCTTTCTTAAGCTTGAGAATCCATTTTTCTTCCCCCCACCCCGAACCTGGGAGGGGGTGAGGACGAAGAGAGCGATCATGTGTTTTTTCTCAGTTATATAGTGTCTCAGGTTCATGGCTGGTACGGGGGGCAGGGCAGGGGGCAACTGACCCTAGGGAAAACAGAAACCAGACACCAGGCCCCCAATAGCCAATGGGGAAATGGAGAAAGGGGATAACCTGGGGGATGATGGGCTTGAGAAACCCGGGGAGAAGATTACACAATATTTGCAGGGAACTATGGGGGAGAAGCCTTTGTTACATCTGAGAGGGGTTGCCCCTCCAGGGCAAGGCAGTTAGAAATTCCTTTAATGGTACAAGAGACTCCACAGAGCACCTCCATCATCTCCTTCTTTACTGACATGGTTTTCTTCACGGTTGTTATTCAGATATATTCTCCCTCCTCTCTTGTCTGTGTTCAGTTTTCTCCTGTGCATTCACCTTTTTCCATTCTTAAATCTGTTATCCCAGATGTGCTACCGCTGTTGATAATGGGCTCAGCCTTGGGCCAGTGATGGGTCTATCTTGGAGCTGTCTGGCATTACCTCCATTTGATGAAGGGGAAGCTTCCAGCAGCTTTTCACAGAAGTGACACCTCTGACCTCCCCATTGCCAAGACTTTGCCATGCAAAGCTGTGAATCCAAAAGAAAATACAGTCTTAATATTAATGAGTTTCTAACAGTTTTGCAATGTTTCTCTACACATCTCTACAATATTTTCCAAATGTAAATTGAAAAACAGATGAGAGAAGTTTAGGAATCAGGTCCCAGTAAAACTGTCTGGAGAAATCATACGCTGCATAGAGATGATAAATGTTTTTGTGATACCTTTGAGAAGACATAAAACAGGGAAGAGTTGTAACATTCTCCTCATTTTGTGTAGGTGGAACACTAAAGTTTGCCTAGGTACAGTTCATGTTCCACTTTTCTAAGCCAAGATAATCAAAACAGTCCTATGCTCAATCAAAACAAAGTAGTAAAGAAATTATAAAAGGTAAACAGTTATTAACTTGTCAGTGACTTTATTGATCACTCACTATAAAGAAGATGAAATTCAAATGGTATTCCATAAACAATCAATAGCATAATAGCCAGCAACAAGTTTTAATGAACTGTTAAGATGCATATATTATATATGATTAAAGTATAAATGAGAAGTAACAAATTTCTCTAGCCTAATTTCAGTATACATACCCTAAGCTACATGCATGTGTCATGATTTAACCCCAGCCAGCAATGAAACCCCACACAGCTGCTCACATGCCAATGCCATCAAATAGAGAATTGGGAGGGGAAAAAATAGAGAATTCAGGGGTTGAGATAAAATCAGTTTAATAGGGAAAGCAAAAGCTGTGCACACAAGCAAAGGAAAACATATAATTAGTTCACTGCTTCCCATGGGCAGGCAGGTGCTGAGTCATCTCCAGGAGAGCAGAGCCCCATCACATGTAACGGTTACTTCTACTGCAAGCCAAACATCATCACTCCAAACATCCCCCTCTTCCTCCTTCTTCCTCCCACTTTATATATTGACAACGATGTCATATGGTATGACATATCCAGATTTCACAGACTTCACAGAATATTCAGAGTTGTAAGCGACCCACAAGGATCATTGCAACCACCTCCTAAGTGAATGGGCCTTTAGTCCCTTGAGGTGACCTGTCCTAGCTGTGTTTTCTCCCAACCTCCCATGCATGCCCAACTTGCCAGTGTGTCAGCATAAAAAGCAGAAAAGGTTTTGGCTCTGTGCAAGCCCTGCTCAGCAGTAACAAAAACATCCCTATGTTATCAACACTGTATTCAGCACAAATCCAAACCCAGCCTTGTACTAGCCATTGTGAAGAAAATTAGTCTAACTCATCCAAAAACAGCACAGTATTTCACATAATTTATTCTGAAATAAGACAAGACAGAATTTTTCAGCAACATGCTGTTTAACCTATGCATCAGCCTCAGGGGACAACACTGGCATGAGCTTCCTCAGTTGAAACAAGAGAATCCTGTCATGGAAGACCAGAATGTGAGATGCTTCTCAGACTTAAAATCTGTTTTCTATGTTTTTCTATGAAAATAGTAACACTCTTTTCCCTCCTCTTGAAACTGGCTTACATTTCAGTCAAGAACATAACAGTCATGGCATCAGCTGGTGCACAGGCAAGAGGAAATGCCAGGTGTATCCCTGCTGAAATGGAGCCAATTACTTGTCACTAACCTATTTAATAAAGAAGATTCTCTGTCTGCTTTGATATGGGAATGAATAGGAATGTCATTTATTCTTGAAATAGTTGTTCTTAAGGACCTGATAAATATCAGTAGTAGAGGTTCATAACTCCATATCTTGCAGGTAAACCAATTAATTAACTTTTTTCAAGTTGTGTTGAGGAAGGCATTTAGTGCAACGTTGAGATATTGAGCTCTGGGTGACAGGATCCTGAGACAAGAGGTCCGGAATTGGTTCACAACACTTTGCACAGCATTGGGCAGGGGGCCTGTGGCACCAGCTAGGTGACTGGACACTCAGAGACACAGCAGGAGACAAGGACTCAGCAGAAAGACCCCAGATTATCTGTGCACAGAGTGTGGTAGACTCTAAGTGTATAAAAGCCCAGGGAGTCTTTTGTTCAGGGTCCTTCCTTGCAGGCATGAGCTCAAGCATATGCTGCAACATGATTAAATTATTTTAAGGATCCAGAGACCTAAGATGCCATTAAGGGAAACTGAGAGTCAAGCCATTAAGGAAACCTTGTCCAACTGTGTGGGTGTGGTGCATGTAGGGAGCCAAGTGAGGCATTCCCTGGAGCTCTCTGGAGCTACCCAGTGTGAAGGGGCTTCACTCTCAGCACTGAAATTTTCTGGTGATGCAAGTGTGACTGCCAGAGCATCTCCTAAATGGTCAGACAGGAAAGTTTCCTTAAGATTTGAATAAATAGCAGGAGGAAAACAATTGTATGTAGCACTGAAGGCCAATAATATTTTTATCTAAAGAGTACAAGGAGGAAAGCCCACCCTAAAAAATTGTTAACAGCTTGAGCATTTTTGAGTCTATCAATGGAGAAAAAATATAAGCATTCAAAAAATTCTAAAAATATAAGATATTGTGAAATTCTATTATATGTTGGGGTTTTTGGGGTGTAAATAAAATTTGCTGATAATTTAAAGGCTGGTTATGGTTTACTTATACTTGCTTTATTTAATGAGCTGCATTGAAATAGTCTACACAGAAAGATGACATTTATGTTTGGAGTAAACCTTCATGACAAATTAATTTCGGTAGACTCTGCTAGAGCTAGTCATTGAATAAGCAGGTTTTTTCAGAATGAAAAAGGTTTACAATATTTACTAAAGTCAAATTTCTAAAGAGATTAATTAAAATCCTCTGCTGAAAAGTTTAATGTTCTTGTTAGCATAAGTTTAGACCTTTGTCTTGAACGTTATTAGACTAATGGAAAAAAAATTTATCATCATGTATTCTTCTTGCTGTTTTCCCAGGGAAGAATGTAAAGAATTTTTTAATAAACACTTGTGTAAAAAATATGTACATTCTGCAAAGAGTTAAAATTTGTTTGATCAGTACAATTCATTTTCATGATGTCTAAACCAATACTTCAAGAATATTAAAGTTTTATAATCAGTATCTAAACACTATACTCATAGGTTATGTTTTATTGAATAGCTCAGTTATTAATTTTTAAGCATTAAATAATAGTAAAGAGGTCATTTACAAGCTTTAGGATGGACATGTGCTCTTCTGACCCAATGTTTTACAAATAAGTGAGGTGATGTTATATTTCACAGGCTGAAAGAATCCAGCATATTACTATCAGCTCCAATTATTTCAAAATAATAAAAACCCCATATATCTTTAGACTTGTGTGTGTGTGTGTATTTGCTTACTGAGGGGGTTTTGTTTTGTGGGTTTTGTTTGTTTGTTTTGGTTTAGGTTTGTTTTGGTTTTTCTTTTTGTTTTGGTGTCCTAGTTCCAGCCAGCAGAGAGTTCATTTTTGCAGCAGCCAGGAGGGGCAGGGCAAGGACCCTGAGGTTATTTTATACCATCCCACACCATGCAGAGCAGGGTCACTTCTTTCTGTGTTTTGCTGGAGTGTGCAGTCAGGTAATCATGTGTGAATCATTTCAGTTCTCTTGTACACTTTACTATTAGTATTGTTACTTTTATTTTTTATTATTTAATTGCTGCTTCCAATAAATTGATCTTATCTCAAGCCATGCATGATCTTTACCATTTCTGTGCCTTCCATTCACCTCTGCATCCCACCACAGGAACAAGACAGGGGAAGTGAGCAAGCAGCTTTTGGTCTGGGGTGTTTTCACCAGGAAGAGAAAACTGGGGAATGTGCTTCCTAAACCACAATTTTTTTTGTGTGTGTGTGTGTGTGTGTTTTGTTTGTTTGGTTGGTGTGGTTTTTTGGGGTTTTTGTTTGTTTATTTGGTTTTTTTAAATTATTATGTGAAAATATGAGGGCAGATTATTTGTTGTTGTATTTTTGGTTCATATAACACACTTGAGGCAGTTTTCAAGCTTTCTTTTAGTGTCTTGAGAAGTGGAAGTTATAAAATACATGTCAGACTGTTCTTTCAGGTAATCTGAGTCAAAAAGATAATATTTCTCATCAGAATTAATGAAGGTTGAATCTCTGATCATTGCATTTCTAGGCTACAAGATGCTGAAAGTTTGTTTATTATTTTTTTTACAATATTGGTGTATTCACCACATTTGGGGCAAATCTCAGGGAAATACAACAATAAACTCTTTTCTGTACTGATGTTATTACCTAGAAAAACCTGAGTAAAACAGCAATGTAGCCAGCTATTTTTCACAAAATGTGTAATTGATATCCTTGAAGCCTCTGCTTTTCTGCCAGATTTGCTTTAAGAAAACCATTTTTCAAAGTTATCCAGAAAGGGCACATGGATGAAGCCAGATGGACCCAACCAGGAAATCAAGTTAATTACCCAATGTGGCACTGCTTTCCAATGCTGAACAGTTTTCAAAAAAGTGTACATGAAAACCCATGAAGGGAGGATGAATGAAAATCTCCATCTCAGATAAATTGCCAGCAGGAAAAAGAGATTGCTAGCTACTTTTCAGGAAGCACCTATTGCTCAGCTTTGTACAACTGGTTCAGTAGCAAAGTATGTTCAGTTGCAGCACTGCTGTTTTGTTCCAGACCATCCAGCTCTACCTACTACACAGCTGATGATGTATGACTGAGTATAGTTCTGCCCCAATGACTTAAAGGCTTACCCTGGCATACTGCCCTTATTATTGTACAAATAGAAGTGAATTCTATGTCCACAAAATAGCTATTATGTGAATGAAAGAAAAATTTTACTATTGAGTTTATAGCACATCTCCCCATCCCCGTCTGTCTTTGAGAGGTTAAAGATAGATCCTGAGCTGTTGCTCAATACCATTACTATTGTGGTCAGGTCTGAATTCAGCCTTGATTAAAGCACACTGTTCTCAAGGCATGGATCTTTTTCTGTTCTCTCTGCTGCTCTGAAGCATTGCACAGGAAGCTTAGCAGAGAACAAATAACTTGCCTTTGAAATGCAGGTGTTGGTGATGTTCCTGAACTGGTACAGCATTTCATTAAAGTTGACAAAGATCTATTGGATCATCAGATCAACCCTTCTGAATCAGCAGTATATTTCTCTGAAATAAAGGCTTTATCTTCTTCTGAAGCTTTTGCTTCTGTTTAACAGCACTACTCCAAGAGCAGAATCATTAGGAAGCCCTGTCTAATGAGTCCATTCATATTCCCAGTGGAAGGAATCTATCTAGTTAAAAGAGCAACAGATCTTTTCTTATTCTGATTAATGAACTAAGGGGTCCAGTCAAACATCAATTAATTATCTGTAATTTAAATTCATCTGCACAAAAAGATGATTGGTAGCCTCAAAGAAGTAGATGTGCTTGTCAACTTGTCAATGTAACCTACAGGATGGACCATACTTACAGGGAAATACAAAAGCACTTCTGCTGTTTTGCTCCCAACAGGGACACCATCCTTTGATCAAGGACTTTGCACTGAGTTGAGCACTCTCTAGCCAGAAAAATTGTGACTTCATGATGCAGGCATGGCTTTCTGCTTTGTGGCATCTTCTGTCTTTCACAGCACAAGCTTTCAAAATATATTTAACAGAACAAAAAATATTGAAAAAGAGTTTTCATTGCACTTTTCTGTGATGGTTTTATGCTTCCCTCTTGCTACCTCCTTCCCTAATATTTTCAAAAGGTTTGTCATTCTGGGCATTAAGGCCATCACTTCAGAACATCAATAGAAACAACAAAGTCACAGTGAAGTAGTGATTCACTTGGAAATATCTGCTTTATGGACTAGATTCTCTTGATGGTATTAGTCTATGTATTTATGCCCAAGTTTTAAGTTAATTTCAGTGCTTCCAGTGTATTTATATAATTTTGTGTTATAGAGTGAATGAGTAGGGTTACAGAGTGGATGGAATTGCTTACTGTGCTTTTATACAGTACAAAAATTAATTGAAAGACCCCTTTTTAAGGCTTCAGAATCAGTCAGATCCTGCATTCTTTCCTCTTTCTTTTTATGCTCCTGGGTATCTGAATGGCCTGAATAAAGTGTGTCATTCGTAGCTAAATTACTTACCCAAATATTTGCAAAGATTGATTGCAAATATTTATTGATTCAACATGTACCAGTTTGATTAAAGTAATGGTTTTCTCAGATGTGTTCCTGCACTTGCAACACCCATTAACTAAACACTTAGCCTTAATTTTTGACCTGTTATTAGATGAGTGTTGCCATAGGAAGCAAAGTGTTTGGAAGCTATTTCTACTCCTCAGTGCTGGTACGTGCATGCTTTATTTATATAGAAGATACAGCCATGGCCCTTATAATCTTTACTGCAGAGACTGGAGCTTTGTACTGATCTGATAAGTTGTTAGAATCAGCCATTTTTCTGAAGTGGTTATTAAACAAGTGGCAAATTCTTAGTCTGGAGAAAGGGAGAAAGGAAAAAAGAGGAAACAGAGTGACAGCTGATTATGCTAATATTGACAGTTTAACTGAGATGATAAGGTCAGAAGTTTACATAGTGTTATCATAACTCTGGAAGAAGCATCAGCTCTTATTTCAACACTGTGTACACAAAGTGTGACCTCTGGTGTCTTAAAGAGAGGCTCATCTATTAATTACTCTTTTAATATAATATATATCCTACATTTTATATCTCTCATTCTCTGTTTTTCCATTCGTGGTTTAAAAACCCCACATATCCTCAAGCTTAAACAAATATGAGTTAAAGAGAAAAAAATAATCCTCAAGAAAATTAGTGAAGCAGATTGACTTATTGTTATTATACGATCATTGAGAGATGCCTTTGTCCAAATTAAGGTGCAAATGAGACCATAGCACACATGTTATTTAACAGTAAATGTAAGGTAGGGAAATAGAGAGAAACGGAAAAGTGAGGAGGGGGAAAGAAAGAGACAGATTAAGCAGAAGACACCACTCTGGATACTGCGGTGTCCTGTTGGTCCTTCTTCACCCTGAGCTACTCAGTGGTGGAGGGGGTCTCAAGGTAATTTGACATTTATACATTGTAGCAAACAAAGGAATTAATACTCATTGGCTACACAATTCTCTTATTCTATTGGTTAAATGATTTACTTGCTTCTAATGCCTGTTAGTTGGTATGCTCAGTCTTTCTCTTGTTTTGAGCTGGTCAGCTGTGAGTTGGTGGTCACGATCTCCCTCTGACGGAATTACCTTTTACCCAGTCCAAGCTGATTTCAGCACAGTTCCTGTGTTGGCTTTCCTTGTGGCACATAAATTCTGCATTCTTTATGTCTATTATCAGTGATACATTCTTCTCCCCCAGTTTTAATAACCTCATCCTTGGTCTGAGATAACATCCGGACAACAATACCACCGTTATCTTATCTCTAGTTCCCATCACAGTGGTCTAACTTCCAGTCCAACTTCTGGGTATCCACAGAGGCATATCTGGGGGAGGGATGTGTGTGTGCTTTGGTGGTCACAGATGCCATCTCTCACTTGGGGTGATCTTTATTTGACTGTGATGTGTGTACAAGCAGTTGCTTCTTTTACATGGTTTGCCATAAAGGGAATTTTTGTCTAGATGTGTTAACCAGGATGTGCTACCCAGATCTCACCACTGCCAAGCCCGGAGTTATTGCCATTTTGTGTTTATTTCATGGCAAAGTGTTTCCATGGCCTTAACACTGTTCGACACACGCCACTGTGATGTTTAGGTTGTTACACTTTTAAAGCCCCAAGTCTCAGTATTTGGGCCAGTCCTGTTTAATATCTTTATAAATCATCTGGACAAAGAGATTGAGTGCATCCTCAGTCAGTTTGCAGATAACACTAAATTGGGTGGGAGTGTTGATCTGCTGGTGGGTAGGAAAACTCTGCAGAGAGATCTGGACAGTCTGGATGGATGGGCTGTGGCTAATGGTATGAATTTCAACGAGGTGAAGTGTCAAGTCCTACCCTTGGGTCACAACAACCCCATGCAAAGATACAGGCTTGGGGCAGAGTGTCTGGAAATCTACCCAGTGGAAAAGAGCCTGGTCATGCTGGTCGATGACAGTCCAAACATGAGCCATCAGTGTGCCCAGGTGGCCAAGAAGGCCAGTAGCATCCCGATCTGTATCAGAAATAGTGTGGCCAGCAGGCCTAGAGAAGTGATTGTCTGTCTGTACGGGCACCAGTGGGGCTACCTTGAATCCTGTGTCCAGTTTTGAGTCCCTCACTACAAGAAAGACATGGAGGTGCTGGAGTGAGTCCAGAGAAGGGCAATGAAGCTGGTGAAGCACCTAGAGACTGAGTCCTATGAGGAGCAGCTGAGATACCTGGGTTTGTTTATCCTGGAGAAAATGAGGCTCAGGGGAAACCTTCTCTCTCTCTGCAATTACCTGAAAGGAGGTTGTACCCAGGTGGAGGTAGTCTCCTCTCCCTCTCCCTCTCCCTCTCCCTCTCCCTCTCCCTCTCCCTCTCCCTCTCCCTCCTCCTCCTCCTCCTCCTCCTCCTCCTCCTCCTCCTCCTCCTCCTCCTCCTCCTCCTCCTCCTCCAGACGAAATGGCCTCAAGCTGTACCAGAGGAGGTTCAAGTTGGACATCAGGGAGAATTTATTCACTGAAATGGTGGTCAAGTATCAGAACAGGCTGCCCAACATCCCTGGAAGTGCTCATGAAACAACTGGAAATGGCACTTAGTGCTGTGGTTTAGTTGACGTGGTGCTGATTGATCAAAGGTTGGAATCAATGATCCTGGAGATCTTTTTCCAACCTTAATGATTCTATAATGATATGATTCATTAGTATACTATTTTCATAGTCATATATAATAATTTCTTTAATTACCATAGAGTTTTTGCCTCAACAGTCTTGCCTGGGAGGCTTGCTCTATACTATACTGATTCTCCTTATGAAAAAAAACATTTCTTGACATTTGTTTTAATGTTATTTGTTTTTATATTCCCTTTAATCTCTTTGTCCTACTGGTAATCATATTAGCTGGAAAAAATAACAAAATAACTAATATGAGGATACAGTTCCTGATTCCTACAGAGAACTTAAAAAAAAATCCCTTTGTCTGTATTATGCAGTTTAAAATTAAGCAAAGATTAATAGTACCTTCTTTCATACAAGCCTGGGCTTAATCCTATAATTCTCATTTCTCCACAGTGTTAGCTACATATATGATCTTTTCATTTAAATTAACAAGGAAGAAACATCAAAGGAAAATAGCAATAAAATCAAACAAAAAATCCAACAAGAAAAACAGTCCTCAAATTCCTTTTCATAACCCATATAAACTACAGGGTTTCGCATTTTGTTCTTTGCTAAAGAGTGTATGTTTTTTTTTTGAAATTCACATACATTTAATTCCTACTTAAACTGTTTGGGTTTTGTATGAGACTGTACCTTCTTGGTATTTTGACATTAAAGTTGTAATAGGTCAGAACTGTTCAATATTCACCCATGTTTCACAGTCTTCAAAAGATGCAGACTTGTACAACCTGTGTGCTTTGGTGGGATGACCAGAAGAGGTGGCTTAAACTACCATTGTTTGAAAAACAGTCTGATTTTTGAGGTGGAGATGTTTAGGAAAGGGCTATTGTATGTATCTATATATAATTATTCTTTCTGCTTCCTTTTGCCATTCTTCTCTGTGAGACAATTCAGAATGAATATTGCTGCAGAGGAGCAATTGCTGCAGAGAGTTGTTCTACTCATGAGGATACAGCCCACATCCTCGTGTCATATAACCATGTCAGTCTTAGAAATGTTTTCTCAAAAGAAGCTTATGTGATACAAAGAATATCTCTATGCCCATCTAATTTCCCATTATATTTTCAATTTAAGATGTAGTTTTGGCTTTTATGAAGAGCCATTTTTTTGCTGTTTCAGTTGCAAAATGGCTGTATTTAGTGACACAGGGATACAGGAAAGCAATTCTACTGGTTAATTAAATAAAGTTGAAGAGAGTTCAACTAGAGGAAAAAATGGGCCTAAGTTCAACTATAACTATTTTGGAGACTCATTGGTGGCCAATGACTATATTAAGATATTTAAATGGGTTCTCTATAATTCAAAATTCATCATAGAATTATAGAATCATAGAATGGCTTGGGTTGGAAGGTACCTTAAATATTATCTGGTTCCAACCCAACTGCCGTGGGCAGAGACATTTTTCACTAGATGACGTTGCTTAGAGCCCTGTCCAGCCTGGCATTGCAGACATCCAGGTCTGGGACATCCACAACTTTTCTGTTCCAACAAAATATTCCAGCACCTCACCACCTAAACAGTAAAAAAATTCTACATCATATCCAATCTAAACCTGCCCTCTTTCCACTTGAAACCATTTCCTCTTGTCCTGTCACTACATGCCCTAGTAAAATGTCTGGCTCCATCCTTCCTGCAGGCTCCCTTCAGGTACTGAAAGGCCACAATTAGGTCACCCCAAAGCCTGCTCTCTTCCAGGCTGAACAATCCCAGGTCTCCCAGCCTTTCCCCACTGGAGAAGTGCTCCAGTTCTCTAATCATCATGGCTAATGATTGATGTCCTTCCTGTGATGGGGCCCCAGGGCTGGATGCAGCTTTCCAGGTGGGGTCTCACCAGAGTGGAGCAGTGGGGCAGAATCCCCTCCTTGAGCAGCTGGCCACACTGCTCTTGATGCAGCCCAGGATACAATTGGCTTTCTGGGCTGGGAGGGCACTTTGCCTGCTCATGTCCAGCCTCTCATGCACCCCAAGTCCTTCTTGGCAGGGCTGCTCTGGATCTGTCCCTCCCCCAACCTTCTGTTACAGGGGTTGCCCTGACCCAGCTGCAGCAGCTTGCACTTGGTCCTGTTTAAACTCATGGCATTCCCATGGATCCACTTCTTGAGCTTGTCCTTGTTTATTCATTACATATATTATTAAAACATCTTTTGGACTGAAATAATAATTTAATAATGCTTTTTGGAAGACTGAGGCACTCCCATAAAAACAAAATAATGTCAGACATAATGGAGAAGGCAGAGTCATAGCTAAAAGAAATTAATGCAATTATGGGAAATAACAACAGCGTCTGCCTTGACACATGTGAGGATATAGAGAAATTCAGTATCAAATTCTGCACTAAATATATCATCTCAACGATTACAGAATGTTTTAGTTCTGAGATGGGGACAACATGCAAATACTATGATGTAGCTTTACTGTCTTCCATTACATGAAAGTTGCTACTATGCAATATTTGCTATACTTTCTCTATCTTGTAATTGTCATTCTGATTTTTGCAGCCTCATGTTTTAGTTCAAAAGATTGTATCAGTCTTTCTTGTCCCAAGAATAAAGAACATTCCCCTGAAACAAAAAATGTTTTTCCTTTGAATCACACTTTGTTTGGTATCATTGTTCAATCCCAGATCAGAATCTTATGTGTTTCAGTGACAGAGTAACCAAACAAACAGAGTTCTATTAATTTACCAATATAACTATTTCAAATTTAGATTCAGAACAACTATTAATCTCTTTTACTACATAAATGGTATTATTTTAGATTTTTGTCTAATCTGTTCATTTTGCTTACATGTGGAAACTAATATAAAAATATTCAAGAAGTGTTGGGACACAATCCTGTGCAATGTGCTCCCAGATGACTCTTCTTGAGTCAGGAGGTTGGACCAGATGACCCCCTGTGGCCCCTTCCAACCTTTCCCATTCTGTGATTCTGTGATTCTGTGATTCTGTGATTCTGTGATTCTGTGATTCTGTGATTCTGTGATTCTGTGATTTTATTAATATAGCTTATTTATCCTTGGAAGATTTAAGTTTATTCATATAAGCCACAAGGTTGTTTACAGTCACTTAGACTTGTAATATTAAAGGCTTTCAACTACCCTGCCCTAAAAGGCCTAGCAACCACATGATATATACACACAACTGAAACTCTTTCACAGTCTGGTAGCTGCAGGATGAAAGGATAAGCAGTAATTGAAAATAGTAGGCATAAAGCACAACCAGTGCAGAATGGAAAGGTTTGCATTTACTTTGCATATCTGTAACTAGAAACATTAGTTACAAGCAAAGAAGAATTACGCCCAGAAACTGCTGGTACCAATTTCTGACCTAATATAAATTTTTCCAGCTCCATTGATTTCAATAGAGGTAGAAAATTTACAGCAGTGAAAGCTGTAGGCCATTTTATTGCCCTGATTCTGTTCTTGCCTGTGTGCAGCAAGGATGGATATCACAGACCCTGGTTTATGTCTTGCCCTGTGGAAGATGAATTTGATCCTGGTAGTTTTAATGAGCTTCACACATGAAGCAGCAATAGGACTGGTGAAGAAAAGGAACACTTCACCCATTGCAAATTCTGTGCATTCTGACTTCATCTGTAAATGTGAGCTACTGATGTGGGAGAGCAGTATATAAGTAGACACAAGAGAAGCAAATACTTCTGGAAGAGATCATCTTCATGGCCTCTGGAGATCTAAGAAATTATGAAAATCTGGCCTTTCTCTACTTGCTATCACATAGTTCTAATTGATGGGATTCAAAAGCAATTTGAAAGTCTCAGGGCACAATTCTGCATAGGTTTGCATGTCATATCACATTTTCTCATAATTTATTAATTTTAATTCGTAATTTAAATGAGAATGTAAAACATGGCTCTAGCTGAAGTTGTGGAAAATCAGTATTCTCTGCCTTTTTCCTTTGTTCAGTTCTCTGCACCATGAATCTGACATAAAGATAGAGGAAACTTAAAGGAAGGTAAGTTTTTTCGCAGACAAAAAAAAAAAGGTATAGCCAAACAAAATAAGATGAGTTTCTATCTAGGAGTCATATTCTTTAAAAGCAAGTTAACAGCTTTTATTTGCAAAAATCTGCTGGTAACCAAGGGAAGGGGACAAAACCAGATTCCTAGCAATCAGAGAAATATGTGACAAACTCACATATGCATCAGCTCAGCAACCCTTGGCAATACAATATGAATTGATGGTGAGATGCCAGATGGGCAACTTCAATGAAACTGAATATACAGAAATATTTAGGAATACCTTTGAAGACATAGTCACATATATTGGTCACACTGTGTGTGACAGTAGAGGAAACAGTTAATGGAACAGAAAAGACACTTCCTGATCTCCTCTTGACCTCTTATTACAAAAACACAAAAGGATACTGAGTAAAACTGAATGATGGGAGATTAGAAAACTATTTTGTACAACATATAATTAGCCAGCAATAGTCATTATACTCAATATCAGCAAGAGTAAGGGCAGCAGTTAATAAAGCAGTTGGGTGCTTGCACCAACATTGATTCCAACAGGATTTGCAAAAGAAACACCAAGATACTGTAATAAATTCCCACTGGTTTAGTTTACAATCCTCTGACAGCATGATCTCTAGAAAATAGCTTTGCATACAGTTGGTTATGTTACCTTACAGAGACACAGAAAATACACAGGTTGCTTGTGAGACATTCCAGTGTATCTGGCAATATGCAAGAACCCCAGGAGTGTTCCAGCACAGAGGATCCCCAGTTTTTTTAAAGTTTTTGCTGGTCAGCAGGACCACCCAACTTAAATACTCTTGCTTACTAAATACTTAAATCAGCAACTATGAAAGGGGCATCCATGGGCTACATCATGGATATCACATGTGGGCAGATACTAGATTTCTGGCCATCATTAGCCATCATTAATTTATAGCATTTTATAAATTATGTGAATTTAGATGCCATGATCTCAGGAGGATTTGAAAAACAAACTTTTTTTTTTTTCTGGTTAGCTAAAGTAAGAAGAGAGATATTCAACTGAAATATCTGTACCAAAAGAAAACATGTAAAAAACCTCAAATCACTTTGGAAGAAATAGAAATCCTTTTGATTTAAAGCATGAGCCATTTTCTATAATTGGATTATTTTCTGTACATGGTTCAGGATAGCAGTTAGTGCTAATGCTATAGACAGGGCTGATCTGAGTGCAGGTAGCCACGTTTTTGTTCATATGAGCAAAATCCAGGGTCTGCTAATTAGCTGGAATTAGCTAAGCTCAGTCCTTTTTCTGACTGAGGGCCTCTACATCTGTACTACCACTGTACTTAGTCACATTTTCTTTTGTTTAATTTTAACCTCTCTTATCATCTATACTTTCTCGTGCCATTTTTAAATCTGTCTCAAAGGATATGCAAGAGAAAGGACTTAAAATTAATTTCTTTTAGAAATGCCCAATGTAGGTGGTGCATAAGGGCAGACAATTTAATTTGGGTAAATGATAGCTAACATAGACTTGCAAAAAATTGTCTGAATTTCTTGTGCATTCTAACAGGTTTTGGTTCTTGTTCAATAAGTATTTGTGTGTTCCTAGAGGATAAAGCCCTTAATTTCCTTGTCAGGTGTTAAGGATTCTCTTGCTACTCAATCAGCACTGCAAAGAACTTAACATGGAGCTCTGACCCCACCTAAAAAGAATGTGAGTGACTGTTCAATGAAGAACACTTCTTGGTGTATTGTTGCAAACAGGTTGCTTGGACAAATTACAGGCATTGAAAAAATGGCATATAAATACCATAATCTTGTTATACAAAGCAATATTACAAGCTGGGTAGGCGCTGAGTCCCACTTTCATAGGACCACTTCAAAAGATTTAATACTAGAATTTCAGAGGAGGTTAATGAAAGCAGTAAATGATATGCTAGAATTTGCAGGAATGAAGGCAGTGGAAAAGAGCATTCCACTCCACCCTCAACTGTACCTTTTTTATGATGCCAGCAAAATAGTCAAACTGACCATTCCCCTAGACAGAGAGAATTTAAAGTCACTATAGGCGATTTTATTACATTGCCCTCTGCAGTCTTCAGGGTTGCACTCCTGGAATGTGGCCTGGAAAAAGAAGGCAGCTGCAATATGTCCATGCTGGAGGCTTCATGCAGACCAGGAGCCCAGTGGGGTTTGTGAACAGTCACTCTCAGAAAAACCCTACTTAGTGCGATGTAACGGAAGCTGCTCTCAGTGCTGCAAAAAGCCAGTTTACATTTCCCCCCACCTTTTTCTCTTCAGATTACTGAAATACAAAGAGAAAGACTGGATACTGAGTTTGGCCAAAATTTGGCTGTCTTATAAAGTTCTTTATTTTCTTACATATTTTAGCATAGAATGAAGCATTGAAATTCCTTTTACCCTTCACACACTATTTTTATTAGCTGCAGATATTTCTGCAAAATACCCCTCTCTGGGTGAACATGGCAAATGAGGTTTCATAATTTTCAGACATATATATTCACATTATGAGTAGAAAGTTACATATCTACACATTTATTTCAGTATGTGCAGTTTATTTCATAGTTCTGAGTGTACAGAAAAAAATACAATAATTTCCAGGCTAGAAGACATGCCAAAGATTCAAAGTTTTTGCTGGGATTTCAATTGAATTTAGTTTCTTAATGCTTATAAGGAGATTATTATGGTATTGAGATATGTTGCTAACAACAACTGTTTCAGTAATTGTAAAATAGACGGGGCTATTTAAGCAGCTTTAAAGTTTGTAGCATATTGTATTTAATTAATACATTCAAATATGAAAAATCATTAATAATTTGAAATATGAAGCAATATTTTTTATATGTATGTTTCATATTAAAAACACCATATGCAATTCCCTTAATAGTGTTGGGATGGACAATTAGTCTAAAATGGTATAGTGAATTAGTCCACTACTGCATTTCTTGACCTTTGTATGTCACAAATAAAATCTGGATTAGATATGAAAGAATCACTGTGGAAGATGCAACAGAGCTCTTTGCTGGCATGTGAAGACCAAGGTTTTTTAGCAGGGTTGTGGTTGTGTAGTCATCGCAGTGTTTTTAGTTCATTTATCTCCAGGTGAAATTACCATATCTAAACTCACACATATTAATTGTGTGATATCATACATAAACACAAAGTGCCTTTCTTCTTCTAATAAATTCATTATGTTTCCTTCAGCATAATTATGTTTTTAAAATGCTATAATGAAATATATAGAACTCTAGAGTGCTACCTAAAGTGATTTTTTCAAAGCTCCTTGAGATCACCAGATAAGTGAAACTGAGTAAATACAAAATAATAATAATAATAATAATTATTATTATTATTATTACCCAGAAAGTATGGGAAAAACTGAGTACAGTAGGTATATACATAAATATCTACATATATCTCTACATGTCTATATGTCTACATATACATGCTAGTGGTGTCTGGATTACATTTCAGGATTATTTCACGTGGAAAATTAAAGTTGTAGTACTTCACCAAGTTTTAACTGGGAAAAGATATCCAGGAATATTCTACAGGATTTCCATTGTTAACATCTTTCCAAAATCTCCAGTACTTTGTAAAGAATGGGATATATTTTTCTCAGAGACTCAGTAGTGGTAGCTACCCATTTCAGACTGGAAGATCTCTGTAGATTTATAGTAATCTCCACTTCAGACTCTCTGCAAGAATGTCCAGGACCAAAATGATACTCTCTCTTTAAACACTTCCTCTGCAGTGATGCCATGTTAATTAGAGAATTCCTGTTTTAAGGTGTTCTCTGAACTCCTTAAGAGAGATACTTTTTATCAGCATGAAAATTACAGTACTTTTGCTTCTCAGACTCAGTGGAATGATTTAAAAGACATGTGAAGATCTGTAAATCTATAGGAGTGTAAAAATCTAATCTTAAAGAATTTCTGCAATAGCTGCAGTTTGAGCAGGACTAAATTTAAAGTAGACATTTCTGGCCATGTAGTATGCCACAATAGTTCAGCAGCTGACCTAACCCAGAAAGATTTTACAGCTGGTGTTGAATGCCTTGTCATAGCTGCTTTGCCGCATTGTTAAAGCCAGTGTGAGCATCTTTACAGTGGCAGCAGTACCATTGTGTGTAACCACAGATGTACACAGAGATTGATCTGATCCAGCTGCAGATGTATGAGTTAAACATGCATTCTAAGCTAATTACTGTTATCAATGGAGAAAAGTAGACACATGGAGAGAATAATTAATTTGCCTGAATTGCTGACTAAAAGACACTGGCCAGAAGAGACAGGAGCCTACATACCTGCCTTAAATCAAGACTTCTAAATTTTGGTGTTGAATTAGAACAGAAAAATCCCATTCACACTGCTTAATGGATCAGAAAAAGATAAAGTAGGTTTCACTTAAGACTTCACTACTTAGAATTTCACACCAAACCAGAAGAGAAATGAGACAGAGAATCAGAGTGGAGGTCTTGAGACAGCAGATACTTCTGAGAATAGTAAAATGTCTGAAATTATCCTATTGCAGGAAACATTCAGACATAGAATATCACTGTGTGCCTTACAAATTCCATATAATAGGACAAATGCCTGCCTGGAAGGAGTCCCCACAATCTTCATATACATCTCTAAGCATAAGAATAAAAAATGTGTTATTTTTCTTTCCATCCTCTAGGTCGTTGAAAGGAAATTAAGTGTTCAGCTTTGAGGGAGATCTAAGGAGGGAACTAAATTTAGCAGAACAGCAAGAGATGCCTGTGGCTCTCTGGAGAGATGCTAATAAAATATTACAGGGGGAAGAGGAGGGAGTCATTATCTCAAGATTTCAGATATGTCTATGTAGGAAAGCAGTCCATATCACAAAACAGAAGATGATGGTCTCAAAATCTCGTTAAATAAGATGAAAAAACTACTTCAAGAACACCTATAATTGGAAGGCCCCATCATGCAGCATTATTAATTCAAAGGAAGTTTATCCATGAAATCTTACCTGAGTAGTTATAAAATTTTCATTTTAAGTGAAATCTTTTACTCTCCAAATGATTAAACTAGTGAAGCAGGCTTATCTATTTCTGTGGAGCAAGACTTCCAACATTAGGACAAACCCATTATATCAAATACAAAAACACAACCTTCCCTTTAATGGAAAGAGAGATAAGAGTTTTGAAGGCAGAACCACCAGAGCTCAGTGACCTCCTACCAAGACAAGTATGACAGCATGTAAACCTGAACATATCCATGAACAGTACATTCTTAAAAATAATCAAATAGATTTATTTATATATTTATTTATTTAGTTGTCTATTTATTTATTAAAAGAGTACCCTCCCAGGACTCAACAAGCAAGTCGTGTTCCAAAACTGCATTAGGAGGCAGATGGCAGAACATGACTCCAGAAAGTGATAGACAGAACTCCATGCAGCCAGAGGATAACATTGCCTGCCCGAGTGCTGGAATTTGATATGTAGAATATAACTACTAGCTCTCAATAGTAGTCATTAACACTTTGAATTTATTTGCCTGGGTATGTGATCTGAGTGTGTACCATCTCTTGGTTTGCCTGTCTAATTTCACAATAACATTTGTAAATATTTTGATTAACTTCAAACAACTTTGTCATAGAAATGGGTATTTCAAAAGTAGATGTCTGAGGAAAACTCATGAGGCAGAAGAGAGACATCTGAATAACCTCTCTAGAAAGAAAAGAGCATGGGGTTTAACCGAGGCGGAAAGATATTTAAGGATCAGGGGCTTGGAGCTGTTACGTATTCTCTGTGATTCTGAACAATTCTTTAAGGATTTTATTATTCTCAAAATTCTATGAAGTTCGCAGAAATTTAAGAGTATAAATGTTTCGGGAACTATTCTTTTCTTAGATCAATGTTACCCTAGTCAAAAAGCAATACAGTATATTCAATAGCAGATATCTTTTTATTGGCTAGATAGTGTGGACTTATGGTCAATAATGATATGTTAATTAATAATTAATGTTTTCTTCAGTAATTTTACAGCAGTCTCAGATTGTCTTGATGGAGAGCATGTGTGCTTTGTATGTCATCTACATGCTGCAAGAATCCTTTGGCTTTGTTCTGTCAAATTTCTCCAAAATATTTTTACAGAAAAGCAGTTGGTAGAGATCCATCAGCACTTCATTGTAGAAATTTAGTGCACCTGCAGAGAACTGCTTTTTCACCCATATTATACCATACACTGACAAAAGTCTTAGAATTGCTTGTCTCTTAAGTCCTGCCAGCATCTTTTCAGTACTTTCAAGTATTTTTCAAAGCCTTTCCAGTACTTTCAAGAACTTCATCATTCTCCCACTCACCATCTACACTGTGATTCATTCCTGCTTTTACAAAGCATTCATGTGTTCAAACAGTCCAGGTCTTGAATATAGGTCATTGCAACCTCTAAAAAACAGAAAAAAGAATAACCCTAACCAGAAAATAATACCTCCACCACAACAGCAGTACCCAGAGAAGTACTACAGGTGTCACAGAACTACTAGAAGTAGGAGGTAACTCTGTTATGGTACAACCCAAATGCTATCACAGAAGCAGATCTCTTACCAAGCACCTGAGAAGAACTGACTAGAAGGAATACATGTTGCCCTTTAAAAGCTAGGTGCACTTGTGTAAATTACTTCTATGTTTAGAGTACCTCAAATATTTAGTAGTTCACTTTGTGAAGATCCTGTCACTAGAAAAAGATACGGTGAGACACATGCTGAAGGGTACTGCTAGGTTGTGCTCATCATTTTTGATCCTTGTGCAGTGATTATAATGAAAGAAAAAAGAAAAAAAGAAAAAAAGAAAAAAAAAGAAAAAAAGAAAAAAAGAAAAAAGAAAAAAGAAAAAAAGAAAAAAAGAAAAAAGAAAAAAGAAAAGAAAAGAAAAGAAAAGAAAAGAAAAGAAAAGAAAAGAAAAGAAAAGAAAAGAAAAGAAAAGAAAAGAACCCCCTAAACTGATAGAGAAGATAAAACCCAGACACTTTATTTTTAAATCATCTGAACTCCAAATCATATACAATTTCTTAATGTAATATATGACGTAATTCTTGTCAGCCCTTTGTTCTTGTTGATCTCTACAGGAAACAGGGTGCAACAGAAGCTGGGAAATATTTCTGTATCACCTCATCTTGATCTGAGAAAGAAGTGGGCTGATGGAGCAGTTTTTTTCTAAAATGTACTTAGCTCATTGAGTGCAGCCTCAGTTGCAAATCATTCCACAACTAAAATCTTTTTTTCCTTATTCTGAAGCAGCTAGTGTTTTCCACTGCCAGAGGTCTGATACTGGACCTAGCACACCAGGGAATTGCTTTAGGTTGTCATTTCCTCTGTTATAAAATGTAAGCATCAGGCTGCTTTAGAAATTGTATTAATCATCCTGCACGTTCTCTTTAGGCAGAAAAGGTTGAAATAGAGGAAAAATTGACTGAGAAAAGGAAAAAAATTCTGGTATCGTAGCCTTGAGACTCTCATCATGCTTTTCCTATCCTTCTGTGAAAGTGACAGAATTTTTATTTCAGATCTGATTCTCATTACTGACATAATGTCAGGTGGCTAAAGGTAACAGCTAGGAGAAGAAAGGCATCTATTACATTTGCATTCAGACTATCATTAGGGTTGTAGAAATCTGTAGCACTTCAGGGCTAATTTCTGTGGCGATGTTAACCAAATAGAGAAGCAGATTTGTGAAACTTCCATGACAATTCTGTAGCAGTAAGTGCTGCAAAAATTATAACAGCAAGAAACATAATACTTGTATTTTAAACCATTTTGTTATTATTTGGTTTTATATCCAAATAATAAATTACACAGTGAAAACTGGTTGGGTAACCAGGAAACTTATAGCAAATTTAATATTTGCTATGAAGACTCACAAAAGAATATTTTTTTTTCTTGCTGGCAGCATGAGGTAGTAAGCTATTTCCCACAGCACAGGATAAACTTATCCTCTTCACTGCAGTCATTGTTTTGTTCAGACAGCTTTATTCATGTGCATGTGTACTCCAGCATTTACTTACAGGTATATCACAAATCACCAAATGAATTTAACAGAAAATTATCCTGCCAGAAAAAACAATTTGTCAAAAATTAAAAATGGAAATAAAAATATTGCCACTGTAATAACAAAATCCTTCAATGTTAACAAAATGAAAAACACAGGAAAAAAAGTCAGTTTTAGTGAATTCAACTGAATGCTTCAATTTAAATGTTTCAATTGAAGTGATATTGCTGTGTGTCAGGTTTGTATTCTTTCCTGTATGTCACTAACAGGTAATATTAAATCATCAACTGATAAAGTAAAAGCATTTCAAATGGAAACCTTTAAATATGTTTAGTAATTAAAATTAGCATTTTCTTTCAGGATGTCTGAATTACTTACATTCCCAATATTTAGTCTGACATACACAAAGGCTTATTCCTTAGCCGTGAGAAATCAAGTACTGAAAACATCTACATGAATAATGTAAAATGTAAAATGGAGATGTGCAGTAGGTTCTGTTTTTCTCAGGTAGTATGTGAAATGAAGGATAGATTATCAAGGATTTTTCTTTGTCACTTTGTTTTACTGCTTGCACTGATACAGCTTATGCCTTCACAGAATCACTGAATGGGTAAGGTTGGAAAGGATCCCAGTGGGTCATTTGGTCCAACCTCTCTGCTCAATCAGGACCATCCTAGAGCACATTGCACAGGACTGTGTCCAGACAGCTCTTGAATATCTCCAGTGAAGGTAATTCCACAGCCTGTCTGGGCAATTTGTTTGTGTGTAGCCACCTGCACAGTAAAAAAGTCTTTTTTCATGCTCAGGTGGAACTTCTGTGCATCAGTTTCTGCCCATTACCTCTTGTCCTATTGCTTAGTCCTATTGAGAAGAGCCTTTCTTGTATTTAACCAAATGAGCAAATAGACAGTAAAAAGAAGGCCTAAAAAGGCATCCAAAACTCCTGCAATAGGGCTTACAGAGACGTAACACAGGTCAGATTGTTCGACTTCTCTTAAAACTGAAGGATGGAGGAATGTTCTCAGGCTTTATATCACCCAAAACCAAATAAACCAGGTGACTGTGGAAATTACTGATTAACCTGGTGATTCTTGTTATTAGATTGAATTTCTTGCTCAAGTCATATGTTCTTGCCCATAAATAAATCTCTTTTTTGACAGACAACAGTCCTGTCTCTTTTGATACAGAAAAAGTGACACCAAAACTCAAAACTGATCTTAACTGATGACAGTGAATGTTTGTAAATTGCTACAGTGTGAAATAAATGAAGTATGTCAACACATTCCACAGAAGCAAAATTCTGCCTTTTGACAGGTGTATGTAGGTTCCTGACAGTGAACAGCAACAGATTCAAGCAAATTGACTGGCAACAAAGGAAATGGGATTAATTTTACTTCATGTCTATGATTATAGTGGTAACCACGCACTGAATATACAAACACATAGATCCAAAGGTAAGAAAAGTGCAGTTAATTGTCATTTGTGTACTTGATATTTGTTTTCTTTACCTTCGTGTTTCATCCATATTCATAAAATAATTTGGACTAATTACTTTCCAAATAACCTCCAGTGAAGACATAACTCAGATCTTTTGGAAACACGTCTGACAGTTCTTCCGTGTTGCTGATGTGCTCAAAGAATATAGAAAATTTGGTGAGTAGGATTTTCCTTTGATAAAACTATCTTGTCCCTGCCACATTTCTTATAGTTTCAAAACAGTGGTTCTGGCTTAAAGCCAAACTCTCTTATAGTCTACTGATTTATCTCTGATACCTTTTACAAGTTAGGTCCAGATTTACAATCCTCCATTTGTGTCATTAATTATGTTTTTTTTACTGAGAGAAGGTACTTCTTTGGTAGTCACTCAGCTATGTCACTTTACCAGTTTATCTAATTTCTCTGCTCCTCTTTTTAGGTTAAAAAACCCTTCAAAAATTTGTACTGCTTTGCACCTGTAATTTGGTGGTAATGACCTCATGTTGATTATGAACAAATGCTGGGCAAAATTAAAGACATGCCCATGTTAACATATGTAAATCTTACGGCCCAGTGTTCTTTGCACGTTGATTGGTTAAAGTTAGACAAGATAGTACCTTTTATTTTAAAGTACTGTTAGAAGAACAAAAATCACAGAAATTGTTGATAAATAGATAAAGCAAATTATACTTTTAATTTAAATCATTATTTTATAGTGTTTACAGAATCAAGTCAGTGATAACTCTAGGATATCAAGAGCCATTTTCAGGCAGTTTGTTTTCTATCTGTCTATTGTTTCCTGAATGCAACACAGTAATTGTTAATTATTTTCCACATTTCTTAAGTTAATTTGGTATTTCTGAGTTGGGAAACCAGCCTGATCAAAATCCCCTAAAAAATAAACAATATACAGAGCTGAGTGAGCTCATTTGCAAGCTTTCAGGCACTATGGACTAGAACAGGAGACTGTCCTGGGTAACCCAAAAAATGTGTTCTGTATTCCATATCTGTGCTACATCATATTCCCAAGCTTGTCATTGTCCCTCTAACACCCAGGGGCCAGAAGCAGAACTGAGTTGTCTGGCCCCAGGTTCAGGAAGGAGGGAAATGCCAGGGTCACTTTGAGAATTGCAGGACACTTGTGCAGAGCCTGTTTCTCTTTTCATTCTGGCCAGATTGCTAAAATAGTTGCTTCACTGGGCCAAAGCTGAAGCTTTCTTTTGTTTTTCTCTGGGGTCCTTGCTTGCCTCAGGTCTCAAAAAAATGTATTTCTCAATCTTAAACTGTTTTAGGGCAAATTCTGCAAATGGGAGCTGCTGGTTTCAGTGCCCAGCACGTCTGCTTCTTTCCTTCCACAACACAAACCCAACTCAATTGCAGTGCCAACACCAACTGGGTTCAGCTGGCTGAAAAAGAAGCAGAAAAATCAATGCTGCAGCTTTAGTCTGCCCCAGTTCCCAGTTCCAGCCACTGCCCAAGTTCCTGGTTCCAGATGCTGCCCAAGTTCCAGCCCTGACCCAGTTCCATCTGCCATTGTGGATGGAGCTGTTTCAACTGGGAGAGACATCCTGTTGGATGGCATGGAGCAAATGGATTAAGGGGCATTTGACTGTTTTAGGACTCTCTTGGTTTCTTTTTCTTTTGTCCTTGTTCCCTGCTGGCTCTTCGGGGGAAGAGGAGTCTGCTTTATAAATTGTCCTAAACCATGACAAAGGCAAATGTAGCTGACTGAACCCATTTCCTCCCTTGTCACCTTTTCTAGAGGGCCACACAATAAAACTATTTATTATGAGGGTATTTTTAGTGTAGTGAATACCTCTCTTCCAGGACATATCCATTAAGTCACTTTGGATGTATCATTAAAATTCCATCAGTGTTAGAGTAAATAATTGTTTTGTCCTTGCTCTATATCTGGAATTTTTATGGACATGCACATGGTCACAAAGAGTCTTTACTTGACTTTGTGACTTTGCTGCTGACTTTGTGACTCAAGTACTTCAATTCATGAATACAATCATCATGCAGAAATAAGATATTTTTTCACCTTAGTCCCCTAAAGGGGGTACATTTGAAACACATTAAATTGAGTGGTATTAGACTTCACAGAAGGTGCCACTATTCCTGCCTTTTCCTTAAAACCAGATTTGGAAGTTATCTTCATGCAAGATTTTATTAGCTTACATACTAATTCAGGAAGTGAAATATCTCTTTCTAGAAGATTCCAACTTGAATTTACCTAAAACATGCCCTAGAACATAGCCTGTTGAGCAGATATGGCAACAGCCTCCACCGACCCTTAGAAATCTATTTTATGCCCCAAATTTAGATGAATAAATATACATGAAGTGAACCCTAACCTTCCATTTTACCTGTATAATATTTGGAATAAAAAATTTAGGCAACTAAGTGTCTATAGCCTAGGGGAATGAATCTAGACTTTGGTCTAGATATTAATCTGTACAAATATATATAAGCTGTAAATTTAACCGCTGAGAAGATAGTCACATTAAATCTCCACACCAAAAGAGACATTTGTAGTATCTTTTTCTGGAAAACTGAAAGTCAGGAATCTGCACCAAGATCATAAAAAATTAAGCTGGGGAACCATCAAGCTTGGTGAAATAAATATAGAATTTACCTGGCAGTTGCAGGCAATCTGAAAGACAATATAGCCTAAGTGATTCATGTGTACTGAGAAAGCAGGTCTGATTCACTTCTGGAGAAATTGTCTTCGTTGCAGTCCTTAAGCCAGGCTGAGCTCAGCCCTGCATGCCTCTAGTACAGCTGTATGCCTACTGTGCTTCAAACTCTGTCCCAGTCTGAAGATTACCTAGTAAGAAAGACCCTGCCTGGAAAGTCTGTTCCTTGGTACATGATGTCAGCTTCTTTATATCCTGCTTGCTTGCCTAGGGCTTCCAGTCACAGTCAGGCACAGTAGATACTCAGGGATGCCTGATACCTGCATGTGGCATGCACACAGTGTCAGTCTACATTTTGCACACATCTTGTCTTGCTTTCCTGGCAGCAGGGTGGTGCTTTCCTTCACAAAAATGTGTGAAGTAAACAAGAAGTGAAGCCATCTTTGTTCACAGCATGGAGGTAGTTGTGGCTGGTGATGCTATACAGTAAAAATGCAGAGAAATTTGTAGACTGTCAAGAATTATAGAATATCCGGAGCTGGAATGGAGAAAGATCATAGAAGACTAACTCCTAGCCCTGCACAGTATATCCCTAAGAGTCACACCATGTGCCAGAGAGAATAGCCCAAATGTTCCTTGAATTCTGTCAGGATGGTGCTGTGACCAGTTCCCTGGGGAGCCTGTTCCAGTGCCCAACCAACCTCTTTCCAGCCTAAACTTCCCTGACAGAACTTCAAGCCATTCCCTTGGGTCCTGTCACTGGTCATCACAGCGAAGAGATCAGTGCCTGCTCCTGCACTTCCCCTCACAAGGAAGTTGTAACTGCAATGAGGTCTCCCCTCAGTCTCCTCTTCTCCAGGCTGGACAGACCAAGTGACCTCAGCCACTCCTCATACAGCTTCTCCTCAAGGCCCTTCACCATCTTGGTTGCCCTCATTTGGACACTCTCTCATAGCTTTATATCTTCCTTATATTGTAGCACCCCACCCCAGCACCTGAGGTGAGGCTGCCCCAATGCAGAGCAGAGCAGGACAATCCCCTCCCTTGCCCAGCTGGCAATGCACCCCTGATGTACCCCAGGACACAGGTGGCCCTCCTGGCTGCCAGGGCACTGCTGGCTCATGTTCAACTTGCACAGCTCCCTTTCTCTAGTGCTGCTTTCCAGTATCTCATTCCCCAGTCTGTCTGTACATCCAGAGCTGCCCCATTCCTGGTGCAGAATCCGCGCTTTCCGATGTTGAGCTTCATATGGTTGGTGATTGCCCTGTTCTCTGTGTTGTCAGGGTCTCTGCAGGGCGTCCCTGTCCTCAAAACAGTCAACAGCTCCTCCCAAGTTCTGTGTTGTCTGCAAACTCGCTCAGTATCCCTTCCTGTCCTCCATCCAAGTCATTCATGAAGATGATGAAGAGCACAGGGCCAAGGATGGAGCCCCCACTAGTGACAGGTCACCAGTCTGATGTCACCCCATTCGCTGTAACCCTTTGTGCCCAACTCATGAGCCAGTTGCTCACCCATCACAGAAAGTGTTTATCCAGCAGAGTGCTGGACACTTTGTCCAGAAGGATCCTGTGACAGACAGGATCAAAATCTTTAGTGAAACCCAAAGGGATGACATCAACTGGCTTCTCTTGGTCAGCTGGGTGGGTTTCCTTGTCATCAAAGGAAAAGCAGGACATTCCTCTCACCAAGCTGTACCGGCTGTGACCGATGGCTGCGTTGTCTTTCAGGTGTTCTTCAACAGCTCCCAAAAGAACCTTCTCCATAACTTTGTCAGGCACTGAAGTGAGACTGACAGGCCTGGAGTCCAGGGTTCTTCTAGAAAATTGGGACAATGTTTACCAGTTTCCAGTCAGCTGGGACTTCTTTGAATTCCCTAGACTGCTTAAAAATATTTTAAAAAGGTTTTACAATGACATCAGCTCTTTGAGGGTTCTTGGGCGAATACCATCAGGCCCCACAGAGTAGTAGAGTTCCAGCTGGAACACCAGATCCTGCACAATTTCAGGGTCAACTGAGAGTGGATCATTCTCTCTCCTAGCCATGGTCCTCCAGCTCAGGGCACTGAGACCCACTTGACCCATCATCCATTTACCTCATTCTATTTACCAAAGAATATGTTCAGCATATTCTGCCTTGTCCATGTCCCTGTTTGTGAGGTGACTGTCCTCATCCTGTAATGGGCTGAATCTCATTAGGTTACACTTGGGTTTTCTTCTAAGTGTTCTTGCTTAGAGCATAGGGATATGCTACCTCTGAGAACAACAAGTTATGACCCTAAGAGGTAAATCTAGCAGTAACATTTTAAGACCTTCACTTGGTTCTTGTTTTAAGCACTTGGGACCTTTATTGTACTTGGGTTAACATTATTAGGCCTCAGTGCATGAGAAGAGACAGTATTTTGAAAGAAAATTTGATGGTAATCTAAATTAAATCAGTAACAAAAACTTGCTTCTATGTTTCAACACCTATCTTGTCTGTTTCTTGACATTCTTTTCCTCTTGTCTGGCATCACAGCTATAATTCAAAAAACTTCCTTTTCAGATGGCCAGTTGGTGAAAGATGGTTGGGGATACAATTAGAGGAAATCAAGAAGTTTTATTCGCATCCTAATGTCAATGATAATGGTTTAGAAATTATAAAATACAATTGCTGGTCCCTGGATGGAATGATGTTGGCATGCTCAAAACCTATTCCATGATGATTCCCCACACCACAGTCTGCAACAATAGCCCCTGCCCAGGGGGATGGAATGGAGGGTGGAGCAGAATGGAGAGAGCCATTGGCCAGGCTCTGTTGGAATCCTTGCAGGGAGGTACTTTGCAGATGGTACTTTATGGCTGAGAAGCTGCAGAACACCACCTGTCAACCAGGGGAGATAGGAGATGTCTTGCTACTGAGCCAACAGCTGTGGCAAAATCACGCTCCTCAGATGATACCCTAATTGTAATCTTAACACACGCCTTTATCCCAAAGTTACCCACCTCCAAGGTATGACCACCCACCACTGGGCATGCACTCTGTATTCTTTTTGACTGTATCTTTAAAAGTGAAGCAAGACAATTTTACACCCATCAGCAAACAAAGTATTTATTAATAAAGTCACTTCTAAAAATAAAGAAATAATATAGAAGTAAGTTGAGAATAGGGGGAAAAATTAGGGGAGACTCCATCTCCACTGCTGAGATCAACCAATGGGCTGAAGCTGTCTTCTTCCTCATGAGGATGCCTATTGGCATTACTGTCTGAGCTGAGTAATTTGATTGGAGCTTGTCCGAGTATTGCTTGGTATGCATTTTTGCAGCCAGCTGCTATCACCGACAATCCTCGAACATTAACCTGTCACAATTTTACATTAATAAAGAGTGTCACTCTGTTAGTGTGAGGCCTTCACGAGCACTGCCATAAGCTGGCAGTAGCTTATACTCAAATAGAGGAAGACCCACTGAGGGGTCGTAACGTGGAAAGACCTGCTGAGGAGTCTCCCTTACGCTGTCGGTGTGTTTTCCTGACTCAATCAGTCAAAGCACCCTTGACAGCCCGGAATGGGTCGATGGTTGGTTGATTTTTCAGGCCCTCAGTCCTGCGTGGGGTGCACTGGGTGCTGCAGGGGCTCCACCAAGGCATCAAAGACGCCAGCCCTGCACCCAGCGGTGGCGCAAGACCTGCTCCAGCTCCGGCCGGTCCGCGGGGCGCTTGGACAAGCACCAGCGGATCAGATGTCGGCACTCTGGGGAGAAAAGGCAGAGAGCGCCGCTCACTTGCAGAAGGCTCCTGCCCAGCTGCTCCCGGCGCCCGCAGAACCCGGGCCACGCCGCGTGTGCTCAGAGCCGCCCTTTGCGGGACAGCGGCACGGCAGGACGGGCGCCGCCTCCTTCAGGCCAGCGTGCCACAGCCAGCCCGTCACGGGCCCCCTCCTGCAGCCGGCCCTCGAGGGCAGATTGACCTCGCGCGGAGCTGCCTGAGGGCCCTGCTGGGCTGTGCCGTGCCATCTGCCAAAGCCCCTGCCTTCTTGAGGCCGCCTACCCACCTGGAGAGACCTGCTCCCTGATGAAGAGCTGCCCCGACACAATGTCACGGTCCTCCTTGAAGGGCACGTCCCCGCAGACCATGACATAGAGCAGCACACCCAGGGACCAGATGGTCGCCGCCTGGCCGTGGTAGCAGCCAAGGCAGATCCACTCGGGTGGGCTGTACATCCGTGTTCCTAGGGGACACAGGCAGCGCTGTCCAGGTGCGGGCCGCTGGCTTCCAGAGCCTGGCGCCAGCCCCCCGGCAAAGGCAGGGGCTGCACCGGCAGCCACAACTTCCCCCGAAGGCCACCCTGCATCCCCCAGACAATTGGCCAAAGGCCAGGCCTGGCTCTTGCAGCCCCCCTGTGCCGGCAGGGCCGGCAGCCGGCTCCTGGGCCACAGCATCTGCCCCGTGCCACAGGGCAGCCGGCAGCCGGCTGAATGCCGCGGCACACGGCCGACGAGGGAATGGGGCCGTGCAGTACTTGGCACTGGGAGCAGGGCCCGGGCTGTGGCTCACCCGCAAATTCCATAAAGGCTTGCTCCTGGAGGAAGGTGCCGCAACCGAAGTCGATCAGCTTCAGGTCGCCAGTCTCCGGGTTCACGAGGAGGTTGCCTGGCTTGATGTCCCGGTGCAGGACGCCGCAGGCGGTGCAGTGCCGCACGGCGTCCAGCACCTGGCGGAAAAGCCAGCACGCCTCCTCCTCGGACAGGACCCCTCGCTGCAGCAGGATGTGCAGGAGATCCTGGGACTGCTCCGGCCGCTCCATCACCAGCACGAAGCCCTCAGGCAGCTCGAACCAGTCGA
Source organism: Phylloscopus trochilus trochilus (assembly GCA_016584745.2). Lineage (NCBI taxonomy): Eukaryota > Metazoa > Chordata > Aves > Passeriformes > Phylloscopidae > Phylloscopus > Phylloscopus trochilus. The sequence continues at coordinate 24,552,822 of WQNJ02000016.1, read as the reverse complement.
GGAGCTGGATGATGTTCTGGCAGCCAGAGCCCACCTTCTCCATCAGGACAATCTCCATGGGAACTTGGGTGCCGTGGGGCTGTGAGGAGCAGACAATGCCTCCAGCAGGTCTGATGGCTCCGCTGTCCCCTGCCTGGGATGCCCCAGCGCCCCATTTGGGCAGCCTCGCTGGTGCCTGAGATTCCTCCCGCCCAGGGGATGCTTGGCAGGTGCCCCCCAGCCTGGACCCACCACTGGTGTTTGGCATTCCCGGGCCCACCGTGCTCGGCCTTGCACGCTGAGCCCAAGCCCCGCTCCCCCCGCCAACCGCCCTCGGGCCCCAGGGCTCATCCCTGCCCGCCGCGGCCCGCTCTGTCCCGCTGGCCCCGCTCACTCACCAGCTCGACCCACTCCAGGACATTCTCCCGGGCCACGATCTTGACGGCCACCTGCAAGCCATCGAGAGAGGGGGGCTGAGCTCAAGCCCTGCCCCACCCCGGAGCCTTCTCCTGTGCCCGGCCGTCCCAGCCACTTACCGAGCTCCCGTCTGACAGGCGGGTGCCCGAGAAAACGGTGCCGAAGCCACCGCTGCCCAGCTCCGGGCCCAGCTGGTACACCTCCTGCAGCTCCTGCCTTTGCCCTGCGGCCAAGAGCCAGCCATCAGCCTTGCGCCCGCCAACCCCCCAAGTGCCCGCCAGGGAAGCGGGCCCAGCCCCCGCGGGCCACCTTGCTCTGACCTGCTTCCTGCTGCAAGTCCCTGGGCAGCGGCCACCGCCTTGCAGCCCTGGGGGTGGCCTGCAGCCGAGCCGGGGCAGAGGCGGCTGCAGGAGCCGCAGTGCAGCGGGGCGGGGCGGCACCGTCGCTGTCCCCGGCGTCCTGGGCTGGACTCTGCTGTTGTGGACAGCCGGGGCTACAGCCCGAGGCTTCGCGCAGGGGGGTCCCAGGAGCAGCTGCAAACCAGAGAGGGGTTTTCTGAAGGCCTGGCAGCAGAGGCACTGAAAACAGCCAGGGCCTGGGCTGCTCTCAGAGGCCCTGGCCTGGCCTGGGTATGCCCACCCCTCAAGAGCCCCAGGGGAGCCTCAGACAGCTCCTCAGAAGATCTCACCTGCTTCCAGCAATTCCTCACTGGCAGCTGGTGGCTCTCCCAAAGCAGCTTCCTGGAGATGGAGGGAGCTCCTTGGTCTTTCAAGGATGGTCTCCACCTCCAGGCACGGGCTGTTGCCAGCTGGCACAGCCTGCACAGTGTCCTGGGAGCTGTGGGCCGCTGGCTGTTGGCTCCGGGACACTTGCTGCTCCCCCACCTGCTCCTGGGATGGCTCCCCTGGCTCGGGCTGGGCTCCCACTTGGACTTGCGGGCTTTCCCTGGCCACGTCAGCCGTCAGGGTTGTGCCCGTGTTGTTGATGTCCAGGAGTCCAAGGGAGCTGGGAGACCTGACCATGGGCTCTGCACCTTCTGCCAGCTGACAGGTCTCACTGAGCCTCTCTGAGGGATGGAGGCTGTCAGAGATGGTGGAGGCTCCTGGCAGGATGGACATTCTCTGACAGCCTGAGCTCTTTGCATGGATGGCGGGTCTCTGCTGGTGTGCCATCCTTGCAAAGGTCGAGGCTCTCCCAGGGATGGAGAATGGGAGCAGCCTCTTGAAGGGATGGAGGCTTCTGAAGGTACTGGATGAGCCACAGCAGGGCAGGTGGCCTCGGTTCCCCAGCTCCTCCAGTTCTTTCCACAGTGCCTGCCACATCCCAGAGTAGAGCGGCCCAGATGTCCCATTGCCAGCCCAGAGCAACATCATCAGGTCCTGCAGCTCTCGGGCCACTGCCACGCAGGGGCCGCAGCTGCAGGAGCCCTCCGGGGGGCTGGCGGGAGCACCTGGCCGCTTGCCAGGGGTGGCCCGAGGCCTGGAGCACCGGGGAGCCGCAGGGGCTCCTCGCTTCCTCCGTGAGCCTCTGGGCCGCACCCCGGGGCGCTTGCGCCTCTTCGGCGCTGCTGTCTGCCGCCTCCGTGGTTGCCAGTGGCCGAGGGCCCAGCAGACAGCCACAGTGGCCAGCAGCAGCAGCAGCAGCACAAGTACAGTCGTCAGGACGCCTCCGTCACCCATGGCTCCGGCACGTCCCATCGCGACTGCACTGGCGGCTGCGGGGGCTGGCCCGGCTTATATAGGCCTGGGGCGGTGATGTCACAGTGCTGTGGCCAGGACGGCTGTGTGACATCAAGCCCTGCCTCACACCAGCGCTCAGCCCCTTTGTGCCGTCACAGCCCCACCTGCCTCAGGGGTCTGCAGTGCCACGGGAGGCTCAAAGGGGCTCCCTGTGGGCACTTGAGAGCCCTCTGGAGCAGAGTGCATGGAAGATTTGTGTCTCAGGAGGACACTGGGATGAGGAGGGGAATGGTGATGGGGTCACCTCCCTGCTGGCAGAACGTGGGACATGGATTGTCCAATGGGACACTGTCAAGTCCTTGAACAGGACCAGCCCTGCTCAGCAACATCCAAACCATCTGTGTGCTATCCACTACATTCCCATCGTGAACCCAAACCCAGCTCTGTGCCACTTCCTGGGAACAAAATGGATCCTATTCCATTGAAAACCACTACATCAGCCAGTTCTTCACCCAGCACACCCTGTCCCCGTTCATCTGACACCTGGACTCCTGCTCCAGAAGGATTCTCTGAGGGACAGGAGCAAAATGCCTCTTCAAATCCTGAAATAGAACCTGCACTGCCTTCCCATCCCCCATCAGCCAGGTGGCGTCATGGCAGCGGGATAATCCATCAGGTAGACAGGAACTTCCCTCTGTTATCTCACGCTGCCCACGGCTGGCACACTGGTGCATCCTTCCATCACTTCCCAGCAGTGCCAAGTGTGACCTTCTCCACCATTTTTCCTGCTATCAAGATTAGATTAACAGGGCTGGAAAGTTCCAAGCCCTTCGTGTCAAGTCAGATACACCTGGAGAGCACTGAGCCAGCATGGACCTCCTGGGGCTTTCAGGACCTTGGGAAGGTGATTTAGGGCCTTCTTGCTGGGACATATTGGGATGAATCCCATCCAGTGCCACATCTCATGGATATTGTTCTGCTCCAAGTTGTCCCCAGCAATCCCAAAAGGAAGATCACTGTCCCTCGCAGTGTGTCTCTCACTGTGTCTCCACTGTTGAACACCCTTTGGCCCCAGAGAAGACAGTGGTACTTGGCAGAGCCAGGGTCTGTGGGACAAGGACACTGGGAGTAGCTAAAAGCAGAGAGGATGGCCAGAGAGCCGAATTTCCACAGGATTCTGCCACCCTGACTGATCAGTGAAGGGTCCTCCTAACAGAATGTTGATAATCTGGTTGGGCACAAGGGTCTTGCCTTTCCTGACAGACAAATTGAATACTAAGGTTCAAGGAAACCTCCCCAAACTAAGGGTCCAGGATATCTCCCCTTTTTGCATGTTATTCCTTCTTTAACACCTATGTCCTTTAAAATGTTTGTATTCCACAAGCACTCCCTTTCAATTTGACATTATGAAGACTGCATTTGTTTTTTTTTTTTTTTACTTCAGCTTAGTACAAAGACATATGAATGCAACTATATGGCAGATAATTTACTTCTATACAAATAAAACCGTACCATAGTACAAATTACTATTACACTAGTGGTAAGCAAACCATGGTTGAAAGTGGACAGCTGCAAAATAAACTGGAGTTGGTAGTCAGGCAGATAGAGCTGTGCTATGGCGAGTCTAGACAGAAGTGACTACAAAAGCAGAGAATTCAAACTCCTGACCCTAGAAGACCCACAGAATGGTTTATCTTCTAAAGATACAGTCCTACAGTTGCCAGAGTTTTCCAGGAGAACCTCTCTAACTGCAACACTGAAAATTGCAACTCCCCTTCAAAAACCTACCTTGCTGTGTTCACAATACTTTCCCTCATGCCTGGCTGACAAAACTGTTTATTAATCACACTCCAATTGTCCCTCCTGGCACGAAGTCTCCTGCAGCTGTGCAGAGGTGCAGGTGTGTCTAATCCATTGTGCATTGCAGGCCTTGTGGAGGCTTGGTCTGCTCGTGATCTGGGTCAGCACCAGGCTGCTCTCCTGGTGGGCAGAGGTGGCTGAGCACACTGCCAAGTTTGGTCAGTGAGCCCTCCCTGGGATGAGCTACTCTGAAACACTGAGGTGGGAAAGCAGTTTTTGGTTTGCACAAAGGATGGCACAGTGAGCCCACATCTTCTTGTAGGAAACACAGAAATAGCTTCTACATGAACTAGGAAATGGTGAAGGTGCTGAAGAACTGAAGGTGAATGGATAAAGTCAAGCAAATTACTCCACAAATCTGAGTCTGAAATACATGAATTTTAGACAAATTCTTCACATAGATTTGTTCATAAAATCCTAACGATTTCACAGAAATTAAAAAAATGTGCAAAATTTAAATTTCATTGTGTCATTTTGCAATGCCACAAATGCAGTTTCAAGGAATTGATGAAAATTTCATAGTGATGCTTAGAATTGGTTCACTCTAATTCATAATGGAAAATCTTTCCAGTAAAAAAACTGGGGATTGGACGGCAGAGATTAAAAAAACACACCTTATTTAAAAACTACATGCCTAGGACACAACCTGTGGAGCAGGTTTGTGTTATCTGAGAGCGACTGGAAGGTCTAACCATTGCACTGTAGGAGGCTTTAGGTAAGTTTGGCTACAGTTTTTGTTATGTGCTACAGTGATAAACCATTTTGTTATAACTTATTAACAGCCTCTCCTTGCTACTATTACTTGTGCTCTATATTATGAACACTGTATGTTTTGGGCTGAATAGCTTCCCATATCAAAATGCTTCTTGCTGCAGCTCCATATTCATCTTTTGTAAATGAGTGGAAATTAAAACCAGTAAATAAAATGACAGATACAACAAGGACATTTTCTGAGGTGTCTGCCTTCTGCCTAGGTGCAGCAGAAACCTCCACTGAGCTATGATTTCACAGAATCACAGAAGAAGCTAAGTTTGAAGGCACCCATGAGGATCATTGAGTCCAGCTCTCAGCCCTGCACAGGACATGTCCAAGAGTTACACCACGTGCTAGAGAATATTGTCAAAAAAATCTTGAACTATGACAGGATTGGTGCTGTAATCAATTCCCTGGGGAATCTGTTGCCCACCACTTTTTTTCTAATATCCAACCTAAACCTTCCCTGACACAATTTCAGGCCATTCCCTTGGGTCCTGTCACTGGTCATCACAGAGAAGAGATCAGTGTCTGCTCTTCCTCTTCCTCTCATGAGGAAGTTGTAACTGCAATGAGGTCTCCCCTCAGTCTCCTCCTCTCCAGGCTAAACAGACCAAGTGACCTCAGCCACTCCTCACACGGCTTCCCCTCATCATGGCCCTTCACCATCTTCATTGCTCTCCTTTGGATGTTCTCTAATTATTTTATATCTTTTTATACTGTTTTGTCCAAAACTGCACACAGTACTTAAGATGAAACCACACCAGTGCAGAACAGAGCAGAGAGGAGACAAGGTATGTATTTCATTCATGTTCTTAAAAGACTGGAGACATACTTATGAGACTGGAGAATGTTTGACCCTGGTCTTGGTTAAGCTTCCATGAGAGATCATTAGTTTGATGTTCCTGCTGGAAGCAATGCATGGGTGCTCTTCAGAGCTGTGATTTTTTTTCAATTGAAGTGCAGAAGTTTTACCCAAAATGCTGTGGGACTGGACATGTTCTTGGTGCATTGAAATTACTTTTTTTTTTTAAATTTTTGTCAAAATATTTGATTCCTATTGCCCAAAAGGTTCTTTTATTTTGAGCAAGCTTCCTAATTGTAAGTCAGAGAAGCACTTCTAAACATATAGAGGGAAGAGTTTTCCAAAGTCTTTTGGTGGGAGCTCAAACAAGTTTGTTTTACAATTTTTCAAATAAATCTAGATGTTTTAGCTGGCTGCTCTTATCACCAACTTTGGCAGAAAAGTTACCCTTTCACTGTGAAATGGAGCAATTATCAAAGTAATGAACTTCTCAGCTACCTATTTTTTGCTCAGTGTACTGCATCTAGTTTTTCCATTTGGCAGTAGAGGGACTTTAGCTTTTGAAAATTATATTTTAAAGTTACCAGAAATCACCTGAAAATGAATATAACATTTCAATTTAGTCAGGTTTATTCATGTTAAAGATTTCATGTTGTAATATAGGACTGTTTCTGCCAAATTCTGAGCTCTTCTTGAGCCCTTCTTGCCGAAATCTCAAGTTCCTCTGAAACTCACATAAGCTGAAGATTCTATCTGGCAACATAAGATGTTTAGTTAATCTTAAAATGCTTAGTTAATCTTCCAAGTTTAGATCCTATGGGAAGTATTTCCTCTCAAAAAAAGTATTATCTTTTGATGCTTTTCCTTCTAATTGTAGTATTTCTAACATTCTGGCATTGTATTTCCCACTTTTTCTGTTTCTCAGTCCCATTTATTATATACTGGATCAATTAATGTTTTTCACTCCACTGTAGGTGGGGAAAAACTAATTAGACTACTGTGGGGGATACTAATTTCTTCTTATCTTTTCCCTTAAACTTTAATCTCCAATTTTTAATTATTTGTTTGATCCCTTTCAGACTAGAATGTTAAATTAAAGTTTTGCTTCTAATCTGATTGTTTATTTGGTTATAGTGCATGTAAAGTGACTTTATATCCATTAAAATTATATAATAACAAGAAAAATACAGCAGGGAAAACTGAGAAGATAGACAAAAGGGATGACAAAATCCTATATGAGACTATCACGGGGATACTACAACTCTGTTGTTGCACTTTAAGTCTGGTGAGATTCAGACTCATCGTGCCATTTTCTTTCAGTGAAGCAAATCATGTCAAGGCATATTTTTTCCTGCCCAATTATTACCCAGTGTTGAGCTCGTACCACTTATTATGGCACTAATTAGGCTATCTCTAAATTTAATATCATTTAGAGAAATTTATTGATAAAGCTGCCAGGCTATAAATTCTGAACATGGAGGAAGTAGGAGGAAACAATCTGAAATTAGACCCTTTATTTATAGCTAGTGTTATGGAAGTCCAGAGGGAGATGCATCTATTTCTATCACTGAGCATAGATTGGAAAATGGATCCTTACAGCGATACTCTTTCTTTCTGTGTGGCTATTTTGCATAAATGACTCTACCATTCTTGCTGCAACTTGCTCATTCTAACTTGATCTGACAAAAGCCAAAGAACACAACACTGTGTAGATGTTCAGATGACAAAAAAAAAAAAGAAAAAAATGTAAAGAAAAACAGGTCCACAGGCTGTAGGCAGGCTTAGATGGTATCTCACCAGGATCCTGCAAAAGGAATCAAAGTAGGGGGGAAAAGAAAAATAGGGCAAGAAAATAATCACTCCTTGTAATGCTTGTCTGGCTTTCCTGGAAAAGTTTGAACTTTGTTGCTGCTTCTGGCTATCTGTACAAATCATGTTAACGAAAGATTTTCTATGTGTATTTTTTAAAAAATACATATGTGTATGTGTGTATTGAATATAATTTCATAAACACTTGAACTGTGGTTCAGTATTTGATTTACTGTAATTGGGACTTTTACTTATAATTTTTACTGTTACTCATCAAATTAACTGCCATCCTTAAATTTCTTAAAGATCTGCAAGTCTTCTCACAGGAGTTGCAAACTCCTTTAGAGTTTCAGACGTGAAAGTACTTAGTAAATGGCAAGCTACTGGGTAGCTGTTGTGCATTTGGAAGATGGTAATGTGAAAAAAAATGCTGGAGCATAATCCTTTAAAAAATAGTCTTTGATTTTTTTTTTTTGGAGTAGCCTTGTGAGGAAAATCTGGACTCACAAAATGTGTATTGCCAGATAAACTGAACCCTCAGATGAAATACTGACTTCACTTAGATTTGAGGTTATATAAATTAGATTTCTAAATTGTCAGAAACTGAAGAGTGAAGACCCCACTGATGGAATTCAGCTCACTGAATGATTTCTTTCCAAAGGGTATCTAGGGTTAGCTGTTTTCCTGGTTTGCCTCTTCAATCAGTGGCAAGAAATAGAAATTTCCAAGGACAATTAATGTAATCTTCAGAGAAGTATCTGCCCTCAGTCAGCGCTAACTGATAATTTTTTTCTGCCCTGAAGCTTATATATAAAGTTCCATGATATATTCTGAATTCTAATTCTTTCCAATGCAAAAACTCTGCATTTTCTGACCTGGATCCACATTGTGAAAAACAATCTTTTGATAATGGGGGGAAAGCATGCCTAACATATTGAGTCTGTATTACTGATTTCTTTGCACTGAATGGACATCTGTATATTTAGCTCCATGTATACAGTTATGAAGCAAAAAGATATTTTGAGAAATACATTTAGCTTGTTTTGGTATCTTAAAATTTGAAATTTAAATAGCGACACAGAAAAGTACAATATATAAGTATCCTACATTGTTAATTTGTGTTATACCGAATAAATGCACTGTTATGCCACATTTTGTCATGAACTCTAAACAGACTATTCACAAGCATAGTTTACACTGTTGCCACTTAAAGTGTCTAGTGTAGTATATATAGAGTGATATGATCTAATTTTTCCAGTGTTATTTATATGACAACAATTAAGGGTCATACTGACACCAAAGAAGAAATAGATTTTCAGGAGAAGTACAAAGAATAGAAAAATCCCCTTGCTTATGTTAATGTGTTCTGAATGTAGAAGCAAAAATGGAAAGCAGGATTTTTAAAAAATTCTCTTCACAAAATACCTTTCTTGTTCAGGCAGTGAGGCACAAAATAAAGAGTGTGTTACTACGAGATAACATTCACCTCTGGGGCTGTTGTAAAGGAAAAAAAATACAAATTGCAATCTAAAGAGAGCTATTGCCTTCAAAGAACTTGAGAAAATTGGTATTACTGCTAAAAACACTCTAAAGTACCTAATTAGGATTTTGGAGATGGGATTAATGAACCTTTTTTAAGAAAAAGAATCTGCGCTAGTTAGAGCAATGATATATATGTCTACTTATTCAAAAAAGAGTAGAGAAACATGAAGCCTGAATCCTTTTCTTTTGCATGTACTCTTAAATACAACATTTTAAATATACAAAAAGAACATCAAACTTTCAAAGAGGCAAGTGGTGAAAAGTTAGGCTACTAATGTTGCTTTAATTTACCCCTTGTGCTCATGCCTTAGAATAGCTGCCTCAGTTCAAGATCATTACTTGCTTTATCTGTAATGGAAAAGGTTTTTATTGTTTTTGCAGTGATCAAGCATTCATCTGAAGACAGTCGTTCCCTTCAGTTAGCTCTTATTTACACTTAGTAGAATCAGTGAAATAATCTTTCCATTCTTTTTACTTTTTAAACCATTCTTACTGTTTAGCTCTTACTGTCTTGTACATTTATTTCTTTTTTTAAAATAGGTGGTAGTATTTGGATCTGAAAAAAAATGAACCAATGAATAAGCAGAGGCCTACTGACGCTGAAGGACTCCATTTACCTTACATATGAACTCCAATTTATCCATTCTAGTACAAGAGTATTTTCATTTCTGTTGGAAATTATATGGCATTGCTGTTTTGTACTCAGCATTATTCCTAGAGAATTCTCACATACTCCTATGCAAAATCCCTGTTCTGTGAAGAAACTATTTCCCCCCATATTTCTGCAGATGACTAATCAGGTCCTAGTAATTGCAATATATATTCCTGACCAGACATTTCTCCACATGACGAAAGTTCTATCCAGAATTCCTGCTGTATTCATCACTTCAATTGAAGTCACATCTGATCTTAACCAATGCTCATTGAAGATTTAAAAGCCTTTTTAACCAAGTTATTTGTGAGAAATACAAGCTGATTTTTTCTTTTTATTTTTTTTTTAAATTACATAAGTACTGAGTACAGGAAGATTCCAACTAGTGACATCCAGGTTTTCTTCAGTAAACTTCAGTTGTGGGTGAGGTTCAGAAGTTATCCCATAGCACCTCTTGGTGCATGGCAACATATTGAATGTACTTCTACCTGTACTCTTCCTGACTGAGTGAAAAGCCAGAGTCCTGACTCATCTGTTGTGGTTTAAGACCAGCTAGAAATTAGGCACTCCTCAGCCCCTCACTCAAGACTCTTCTCTTTCCCACCCCCATCCTGGTGGAATGAGGGGGAGCATCAAAAGTCAAACTTTTATATTGAGATAAGAACAGTTTAATAGTTAGGGAAAAAAAAAAAAAAAGAAAAAAAGAAAAAAAGAAAAAATCCTCACAAACAAGTGATGCAAAATGCAGTTGCTCAGCACCTGATGACCAATGCCAGACTCCCTTTCCTAAACCCAAATTGCCCATCCTTCAAGGTAACTCCCCAGTTTATACACCGGGCATGACATTCTATGATGTGGAATATCACCTGTCCCAGTTATGCTCCCTCACAGCTTCTTTTTTGTATCTTCTCATTGGCAGAGCATAACACACACACACAAAAATAGTCCTTAATTTTGGATAAACATGACTTAAAAAAAACCCAGAATATCAGTATGTTATCAACCCCATTCTATTTGGAATCCAAAACACAGCACTGTAGCAGCTATGGAGAAGAAATTAACTCTATTCCTGCTGAAAACAGGACACCAACTCAGCAATATTTTATGCTAGTCAGCTGAGATGTTTTAGGCAGGTGTAGGTCATATCCAAAAAAAGACTTTCCAAATAACAGTATCTTACTGGTTTTCACCATGTATCTAAATCTATTTACACTTAGCAGAGCTAAGTGGCCCCCCAATCAGATGCCCCCCAATTTTTGCACAGGTATCATTAAAGCAACTTCAACTTGGCTGAGACAGGTCACATTATTTATCATGAGTTAGAGCCTGTGTCTTTACTTGTCCGTATTGCCAATAAAGCCAAAAGGTATAAGGCTTGTCTTCAGTTGTTTAGAGCAAATACTAGTCAAACCTGACAAACAACAGGTGAATTGCTAGATTAGTTTATATTTTAGTTTCTTAACATACACTTACCTCAGAAAAAGTTAATGCTTTATCATCTACATTTCAGTGATGGTAAAACAAAAAAAAGCACAAAGCATATAAATAACTTACCTTATACATCAGTTATTATAACTCCAGTATATATATTCATGGCAGCATGGCAAATCAGTATATATTTTCATATTTTAGTTTATAATTCATTAGCTTTGTATTCTACAGTGTGCTGCTTTCTAGTTCACCAAGCACAAGATATAAAGTTTAAAAGGTGCAGGATAAGAGGTTGTACAAAGGGTCCTAGCCCTCCTGGCAATGGAACAAGTGAATGATGTCTTATTGTGTGGCAATTAACAGTGCTGCCAATTTCTGATATAGTAACTTCTCAATGGGAAGGTTTTATGGTGTAAACTATTTAATTGCTGGTAATGAGTGCCACACAGAGGAATGAGGAAACTCTTATTCAAAAGAAGTGTTTTTCATTAGTTAAAGATATATCAGGCAGGTGAGAATTCTTTTTAAGAAGATAGTATAGACATCACAAACGATAAATAGATGGGTATCCTATGTAAGATACTGCTTTTTTTCCACAGAATAAGTATTTTCCTGTCTCTAACTACTACTGGGTTATCTGCTTAGTCTTACAGATTTTGGAGAGGGTGTTGGGAAAGTGGAGTTCTAATTTGTAAAAGTCCTTCCTGACTATTTGTGCAATGACTGTTTTTTCTATGACTTCATGTTCTAGCATCTTGCCTTAGCCTCTGGAGTTGGAATTTATTTCATATAACCATAGACAGATAAAATTTATACATCCAAGTATGAGATAGTCACCTATGCTCCACTCACAGTCAAAGAAGAGAAACAGGAACCTCCAAAAAGGAAATTCATCTGAGCTGTCTTATATGGCTATAGCAGCACAAGACAAATGTCCCTCTGGTGAGGGACATTTCTCTTCTGACTATAAAAAGAGTACAACAGACAACAGGTATAATTTTTAGATGCTTAAACTAAGCCAGATGTATTCAACTCTAGGTTCTTAATTAGTTCCTTTTGTCTTTATTCGTTCAAAATCAAATGCTTTCAGCTCTGAAGAGTGAGAAAGACCCACCACAGAAAATCATACTAGATTTGTGGTCTTCTGGAAGGTGTGCATTGACGTTCATGTCATTGAAAGAATAAGCTGAGTTTGGTTCTGGGGAATTTGCTGTACGGTGGTTCACTGAATATAGAATTTTGTGTTATCTGGCACACTCATCTCTGAATCCTATTTTGAGAAAGGGGTTGATGGCTGTGGTTTAAAATACAGGAAGATCCAGCAAGTCAATATATGATGAGACATTTTCTATTAAATTGTGGAATCTTACAGACCTAATAGGGTCGTGGATGTTTCTGATGTTTTTTACAATTCATTGAATGCTGTAGTATAAAAAGTGATTTTGTGAATCTAGGTTTTTATGCATTAGCATCAAATTATTTCACTTGCTTTACCTTGAAATGTGTTACTGAAAACCCCTGATAATTATTCCCATTCTGAACTTCAAACTGATACTAGATATTAGACATGAACTTCATTTGTACAAGTATTAAGATTTTTTCTGTTGTTAGATATTTAATTATACTCCTGTCTATAAAACAATTTTTTTTGTTTTAAAAAAACAGCTATTTATAAAAAATAGCTATTCACTTGCTCATAAACTGGAAGAAATAACATCATTACTAAATATAAGCAAACCTACATCTTCCAACAAAATAACTAGAATTATCAGTAGCAGTTTAAAATAGTGTAATGACTTATGTTTCTTCTGATGGCAAAAAGCCTTAATGACATAAATCAGTAGTCTATCAGGAACACATAAGCTTTCTTATTCAGATTTTTCAGTCTTCTTCTGTTCAGCATGTAATTGCTCTCTCAAAATTTTGTTATCACATTTTTTTACCCTATAACCTTTGGAAATATTCAGCTTTAACAATTCATCAAATTAAACATGGGTAAGAATGAAACATGCCATTAGCTAGGTGAGCCTTTAATCGAATTTAAGTTTTAGCTGTATGTGAAGATAAAACTTAACTTGCTTTCATTTACTTGCACATTCATTGAATACTGAGAATGAGAAATGATGTGTTCACTTGTGAAATGCACTCATTATATTTCATGACCCATGATCAGTTTACAGCCACATAAAAGACAGATTTTATCACAGAGATGACACCTGGAACAATGAAAAACTATTGATTGTATTAGATGAGGCACTTGAAGAAATTGCAAGTGATTGACTATTAACACACTGTCATAAAATCCAGCCCTAACAAGTGAAGAATCCACTGTTTTAATCACAGAGGGAAAATCAAAGAATAAGGCTGTCAGTATCTACTGCAGCATAAATCAATTTTAAATAACAAATTAGGCAAAAATAATGGCTAATCTTTGTCCAAGCTGTTTTCAATGTATTTTAGATATATTTTTAGGTGTGTGTTTTCCACACTGTAATTTTAGAAATCTTTCATTCAACCTGATGGAGAGGTTTTCTTCTCTTCTTTCTCTTAGATGAAGTCACAGTTCAATACTCAGGGACATTGTTTAAGTCATCAGATGCCCTTTCATGAATGTTCTTTCCAGCCTCGCAATAAAACTTGGCTGCCACTACTTCTTAGATAAATGATGCATGTGATATGTATCTGTGTTGCCACAGAATTACTGAGTAGACATTTGCTGAGGTCTGGCTGCCCTGATTAAAGGACAGACAAAATAATTTTTAATGTATAACCTCTTATTGCTATACTGGACCCTAAGAGTTTTCACTCTAAACAAATCCTCTTTCCTATCTCCCAGTGTCTTTGAAACCATGCACCTACATAAAGCATACTCATACTATCTACTTTAAAAGACATTGCACCCCTGAAGAAAGGAATTAAGTAATTAATGCCTCCAAGAACCACTTCTTCCTAATCATGATGAAATATTTTTTCTTGCCCACTGTGCCAAACACCTGTCAAACACATGTTCAGACTTGGCTTGACAATTTACAGCACAGCTGTGGCTCTGTTCAATTTTTACTCATCACAGAGCTGTGACTTTGCCCTTGCTAGGATGAGTAAAAATCTATGTTAGGTACCCACTGGTCACTAAAGTTCAAAAATTAAGGTCTCATATAGTTCCGGCGTTCCCACTTGTGTTGGTACATAAAAGAAGATGTATCTACAGAGGTAAGGTCCAGGTCAGGTTGTTTGAGAAAGGAACCTAAATTAGAATCTATTTAGTCTGTATCTATTCTCAAATATTTTTGAATAATATTTACTGTACATGTGGAAGTGGTATAATGTCTTCAGTTGTATAAATAATTAGAAAAACAAATATGCTTTTCTAAAAATAGTTTCTGAATTTATCAGATGCCTCTGCGTTTGCAATGCATCTTTAACAAGATACTAATCTTATGTAGTATAAAGGAAGTAAAGATCAAAGAACTTATATGGATCTTGTCTTCTGTTTCTAGAATTCAATCTAAGAGTACAGAAGTATATTGGCTGAGATGAAATTCAAAGATTTTTCAGGAATTTATCATGGAATTTGCCTTTGAAACAAGACATTGATTTACAAATGAGATCCTACTTGATAAACTGGACAAAGTTTAGATTTGTATGATAATTCAGCTTTTTTCAATGATGTACTGTAAGAAGGAAGTGGTTTCTTCTCTGAGGAATATCGGGCTACTCATTCATATAACCTAGGGGTAGGCATCTTGGTGGAAACTCAATTTTATCTCAGTGCAAGAAAACAACTAACGTATTCCATATCCTTTAATTTCATTACAGATTAAACCTTTGGGAAAAAGAAATTATAGAGATTCAAAGGTAAGATGCAGGATACGTAATGCCCATGTACTTCATATACTTCTCTTTTGTTCAGTTTCTGATAAAAACAACAGAAAGGTGTTAAATAGATGGATGATAAGAAGGATATGAGGACTTCTATGGGTCAATGACTCAAACATTCCCCAGTTGTGAAGTCATCAGAGTGCTTTGTTAGAGCTGAATTTAGAGGCAGGAGTCTTTTGGGTGTGTAATGGTCAACCTCTGAGATGGAGAGTGAATGATGAGCTATGAGTGAGATAACTGAAAAAAATCCCTGAGGAGGAGTCTCTTGTCATGCTTACACAACCCCTGGGTTGTAAAACTCCCCCGCTTTCCCTATCCCATTGAAGGGTTGATCGGACATCCTGGCTCAGAAGCCTGAGAGGCAGCTGTCATGTCTTAGAATGTGTCATAAACCATCAAGGGTTACTGAAGCACTCCCACAGTCATTTCTGAGGCCTTCCACTAGAAGACTGAAAGCTCCTCCCTAAGGAGAGGTACCTGGGAGTTCCCACCTAGACTGAGTGTATTTTTGCCCATTGAACTTTGTGATTTGGAGGCTTCCCCTTCCACTCCCACCCTTGATGTACCATCACATCGACCAAGGGACATCTGAGCTGCAACAATCAAGAGTTGTGGAAGGCTGACAGGGCAATGAGATTTTCACATCTTATTTTCTCTCTCTGTCTTTTCCCTTACATGAGTCCTTGGGTGATATTTTTGTGCTTTTCTATTGCAATGCTTTCATATTATTACTATAGACAATAGCAATCAAAACAGCTACATACCTGCTTTCCTTTGCAACCAAATTGTTCTAAAATAAACCATAATACATTTTTATATATGTGTGTATATATTTATTTACAAGCATTGATCATTCAGTGTTTCACTTTAATCCATCCCAAGGAACCTATTAACAAGAACCTGGGTTACTCTTGTCTCCTGAGACGGGTCATGGCAAAGCACAAATACATTGACTTGCTTTAATCTGTCTTTTAATTTTTAACAAGACAGTGGAATAAAATTGACTTTGTAAATTTTACTTAGTAAAATTGAACAATCAGTTGAAAGAGCAGCTGGTGACATTGTAGTCAATGCTTTGCAAAGCTGATTGAGAATGATATAAAAAAATTTGATGTAATATATAGCTGCACAGTTTTTCTTCTCACCCCAGATACTCATTACACACACCTGTTCTTCATTCCCAATGAAAAACACAATTCCTCTGAGTTTCTTCCAAAGAAACTTTTCAACAATCCAGAAGAAAAAAAAGCTCAAGTGAAACAAGTTGAATTCTATCCACCCTGGATTAAAAGTTGCTCTAACCATTATCAACTTCCAATGCAATTTCAAGTATATAATCAATGTATATGTTCTTCATTGGATTTAAAAATATTATAACTTTTGTTATTGTGGTACCCATAATATGAAAAATTGCCTTCTTAAATACAGAGAAATTGTTGCAATGAAACAGTTTGTGATCTAAAAGACACATCAAATAGGAGTGTTGTTTAAAATACGTTTTGAAAGAAGAAAATCCATTTTAGTAAGTTAGTGGATTTCTAAACGCTGATGACATTTTCCTGACTATTTTCAGGTGTTTAAATATCCAGAAAGCATTTTTATTAGTTCAGATATTAAATCAAGCCACATGTGAAAAATTAAGAAAAAAAAACCTTTCGCTTATGTTTTCTCAAAGGTCTTAGGTATTGAGTATTTATCATCTGGTTGTTAATCTAGTAGACAGCTTTGAGGTTTCAGCAAGTTATGTTCTTCTAATAACATCCGTTTCAATGCACCATTAAATGTATTTTTTTTTTGTCATCTGATGTGAAATGTCAGCTTTTCTGCTTGTACAAAGCCATGAAGTCCTATCCCATTTAATTTGATAACATTTTTTGGATGCTGCAAATTGGGCCCAAAAGTGAAGAAAATTACATGAATTCCTCTTTTGACAGAAACACCGCAGCATTATTTTCTAGATCCTTATCTCTTCATGACTAAGTATGTCAGCTGAAATGGAGTCCAGGAATTGAAGTGGTCTTGTCTCCAAATGCTCATCTCCACTGTCAGGATGTCAGTAATTGGGATTAATTGTCATGGGTTGCTTACGGTTGTTAGAGACACCAGAGTTCAAAGATGCGGAGCTGAGAGATTACAATCTCTCATACTGAACCTGACCTAGAATTATTGCCAGTCTCTTACTCCTTCACAGCTGGGCCTGTACCATAATTATTAGTATGTCTGTATCATCCTGAAATTCTGCAGCCTCACATCTGATATGGTGAAATAGACCTATTCTGAAATTTACTACGAATTTCAGAATACTCTTGGTCACAGATATGGAGTAAAGACTTGCAGATGCAGAGCAAAGGCTTAGAGTGCTGCATTGCAGCTTTGAGTGTGCTTTTGATGCCTTGAGAGGCTACCTAGAACAGAAGCTAGACAGTGCTAAAGGAATAAAGGAATAAGTTCCACATGAGCTGATTTAATTCACACTTTGAGTTTCTTTTAGTGCCTCAATCTCTTCATGGTCAGATGACCCAGTTGTTTTCTTTTTTTCATAAAATTACATAATGCAGGGGCTCTTCTCTTTCGGGTGGAAAGAAACTTGAGAAGTCTATAGAGGAGTTATGGTGGATATACTGTATGACATTGACAAGACAGTACTTAAACTCCTTCAGGCATGTGTAAAGGAGCAAAGACCCACCACTGGGTATTTGCCATCATCACTGCATCACAATAAGAAACGCTGCTCTGAAAAGGAGGCCCAGAGGAGTAATCCCCTGTCAAAAAGTGATGAGAACTCTTATTCCAAATACCAGAAACACCTCTGAGACTTCATTTTTCATCCAATGCAATGTGAGACACTAGTTAATATATTACATTTACCATTACAACTTTGTGTTTTTATACGGCCTAGCACAGAAAATCTTTGAACTCCTTGGAGGGATAAAAGTCACCAGAACTAGTAAATTATACATTGTTTCACTGGGAAATACAAATGTGAGCAGTGTTTCCAAAGCACACACACAATGATACTGGTGTTTAATGCATGTTCTACCTCTGCAGTCATACAGCTAAGATTTAAATGCATAAACAAAACCCTATGCTGTCCTAAGGATTTTCAGTCATTTAGAAATAAGCTAATTATCCTATCTAATTCAGTAGAACTCTAAAAGTCAGCACTTAAAGTGAATGCTCATTTACCAACACTCATTTACATAGACAGTCTTCTAATCCAGTCTACTACTGATAATTATGTTGCACTCTAAACACTGAAAAATGTTGTCTATTTTGTCTGGTAAGCATGTAGAAGAATGTAGGTTTTTGAAGAAAGGCAGCTCTGATACATCCTGGGATAGCTAACATCATTAATGAGCAGTTTCGCCATGCCCCTGGAAAGGATAAAAACTTAACACCCTCATTTGCAAGCAAGTTCTCTTATGCTAATAACATTCTGCCCTATTGCTAGGAACATTAAGAATGTTACCCCACTCTTACTCACTGTTTGACCCAGCTTCTTTCTTCTGTTGTGCTCTTGAACATATTCTCCTGAGAGGCAGACTGATGTAATATTAATGTGAAAATCACTTAATCTTATAAGGTTATAATTTTATGTTTTAATCTCTTACCACCTGTTATCAAATGAGGGTGTTGTTTGATAATCCTGTTGGTTTTTGTTTTTTTTTTCATTCTGTTCTCTTTATTTTTTAATTTCCGTGTTACCTGGGAAATGTATTTAAAGACTATTTTGGTAGTAGTAGTTCTTCAAAAATTGGTAATTTAGGTAAAACCACTGAGCATCACTGAACAGAGAAGCTTTGGCTATATCACTGTAGAAATAATATGGCAGCCTCTGGCTGTGCCAGGCCAAGTCAAGATAGATTTATTATGTGGCTTATTTATTACAAGGAGCAGACTAGGGCCCTTCCTTACAGGGTCCCAAACCCAACAGCACAACAGCTGCTAAAGTTTGAGCTACTGTTAAGAATCTGCTACTAAAACTGGCTACACATCTTACAGGCAGCAGTATGAGTGTATGGTGACAGGCTTGGGAGCCTGCCAAACCTTAATTACAGCCTGGACCACAGGATCTCTGTAACAAATAAATTAACTAAGCTTCTTGCTGACTTTCTGTTCACTGGTCATTCGTAATTCCCCTACAGCTTATTATTGGAGTAATGGCTATAACATTGTTCTCAGTAGATATGTCCACAAATATCTCATTCCTTCAGATTTCTTGTTGGGAGGTCATCTAATTCTTGGGAAAGGATACATTGTGTTTACAAGCAACTTGTTCTTCAAATGGCAAATATACA
This sequence comes from Phylloscopus trochilus trochilus, assembly GCA_016584745.2. NCBI lineage: Eukaryota > Metazoa > Chordata > Aves > Passeriformes > Phylloscopidae > Phylloscopus > Phylloscopus trochilus. Next base: position 24,533,718 of record WQNJ02000016.1, on the reverse strand, counting down.
CCACAATATTAACTGATAAACTCTTAGGGTAGGATTCAGTTCCCAAAACATGTGTCTATCAGGTGTCAATAGACACCTAATAAGACACCAATCAGTTTAAGTACCTCAAGTATTTGCATGCGTCCGGAAAATAAATACAAGGTCCCTCAGCAGAATCTTGATTTTCTGAAACGAAAGCTGCTTGCTAGATGAGAAACTGCAGAACATGTTGTATCAATGCCTATATTCAGAAACTGTAAACCTCCCCTGATGTCTAGTCCCTGCTTCTGAATCCATGGAAGTTGATAAAAGGCAATGCTTCATATACAGCCATTCAGATGCTGTCAGCAACACATTTGCGCTAGAATCTACTTCCCTTTTTCCCTCTGCTATTTTTGGAGATAGCAGTTCCTCAGACAGATGGGAAACCTCTTGCTCTGGCTAAGCCTATTTTGGAAAAATTTCTGTGACTGTATCCAGTTGGGTCATAACGATGTTTGAATAGCAAGCTTTCTGAAGGGCTTTCCAATAAATTATCTCAAGTTTTTGGCTTTTACTTGGCTAATGTATGCATATTCTGTTTCAAAACGAATGAAGAGCTTAGCTGACCAAATGGAAGGTTAATACTCTTTTGGATACAGCTGTGAAAATTCCATTCTTAAGCACTGATGTCATCCTCTATCCACATTTTAGGGAAGACAATAATTATATGGGACAGTTTATCCTTTTCCCAAGATACTGTGGAGATTTATGCCAAACAGAAGCCCAATTTAATTGCGATTTCTCTTTGGACACTTTTCTTTGGACTTCCAGCTGCAATGTTAAAGTGTAAAGATCAGAAAGTCCTCTTACTTTTTTTCTTCCTCCCTAAGAAAAATAAAGTTTAATTGTAAAATCATAATTTAGAAAATGTACCAAGATGGCACAACTGAAAATTCCCTTTATTTTGCATCCAAGATTTGCTACAGGGTAGCACAGCCCTCAAAAGTCAGTGAATATAAGCCTCTGAATTCACCAGTCCTCCAGATTCCAATGAGCTACAGGACCAATATGCCTGCACCTCCATGCATATGCTTATAAGATGCAAACCTACTTTAGGAAACTAAGGATGATAATTTTTTTCTGTCCCCTTCAGATAAACTCTTGCAAGAACAGTGCTCAATCTTCCAACAGAAAAAAGTGACTTGTTCAGTCTCTGTCTGAACAGTCTGCTCTCTGTGGGGAAAAAAAAAAAAAGACTTTCGGATCAGTTTGTGATTAACACGTAAGCTGTGCAGAATTGTTCCTGAGTCTGACAGCACAGTTAAACACAAAGGTGGAAGATTTTTTTTGTAACAGAAACATTTTCCTTAACTTTCCAGAATCCACTTAGCAAAGATGCACATATTACCAAATTTCTGTTTAAAATTCCCTCCTTCTCAGAACAAGACGCAACTGAAGAATTTCAGCTTGATAAATCATCTCTCTCTAGAGAGAAATCAGCAATAGAGATGAAAATTGAAAGCCATCCTAACCCTCCTTTAGAATAAAGAAAAAAATTAAAAGAAATTGAAAATGTGTAACATCCTGGAAAAAAAGACAATGCAAGTTTTAAATTTTTGAAGTCAGAGTATGTTCTCTTAGATATAAAAACGATGCCAGAGAACAGATGTGGGTGTGATCTTGCTTCTCAGGTTAACTACTTATGGTCTTAACTTTTAATAGAATCCAGTAAAAAGTCTGTTTATTCTAATCAAAGACAAATGTCCTGTTTGTTATTTAATTTCCATAAAGTACTAAAGGAGATGACCTTAAGATGATAATATTATATTTATAGATCAGAAAATGCTGGGTTTTTTTCCTAAATTAGCATGTTGCAGCTTAAATGAAGTGAAACAATTTTGTGTATTGGACAAAATCTCAGAACATTCGATAGTACAAATTTGGTAATTCTTGAAAAGTAGGTATACTGTTGTGAATGAGTAATTAGATACAATTAGATACCAAATTAATGAGCTGAAAAGCTTAAAAGTAATGAAGAAAAAAGATGGCCCAAATGAATTACAGAGAAATACATAGATAACGAAATATGCAATGCTCAATAATTTTCAAATGTTTTAAAACACAATTACAAGTATTTTATACCTGTTGAATATTCTTTTATTTACTTAATAGGCAACATGATTTTTTATCTGCTTTTGTATTCTTTGCAATCTTCTAAGCTGAAAGTAATAGTCTCTGAAGGTTATTTCTTACACATGCTAGATCATGGCTGTGTGTGGCTGTGCACGTGTATTCACTCACATGCAAGAACTTGGTTTTCACTTTCATATATCATCCAGCCCCCGTAGATGCATTCCAAGTTCTGCCTTTCTAAATAATGTCTATATTGCTCTAACATAATTACTATGCATCCAGTGCTGTTTTGCTTGGTGAAGATTGCTTAAATGTGCTGCATACTAATTCAGGAAACATCCACCATTGATGGTGAACAACTAATCTATCTCAAGCTTTTTTGCCCTCACTGTAAACGCAAAAAACATTTTACTAATATCTTCTGCTAGATAAGAAGGAATTTTTTTTCTTGTAAATTTCTCTCTTTTTTTTCTACATCACTTCAAATGCCAGTAGATAGAGTGATAATGCTCTTAGATACTGCAAAACTTCCAGGAAGATTAGTATTGTACCTTCCAAAATAGATGGTTTGTTAATAGAACAACTATTAACTAAATAAATAATAATAACTTAAAAAACAAAAACAAACAAAACCCCCACAACACAACAAAAAAACCCCAAAACAAAATATCCTAATCAATACTGATATACAGGGAGATGTATAACATACCATCAACATACCAATCAATGCAGGCAGATAGGAGTTATGAGGCTGATCCAGGTCAAAACTGTCTTTTCAGTTGACTGAGCAGTACTAGTACTCCAATCTAATGCCAGTTTTAGAACATTATTTGGAAGTGCAGAATAAACATGGTACCCAGAGGGAACATTAATTCACACACATATTCATGTTCATACATGAGTAGACCAGGATATCTTTTTTATTTTCATACTCCTTGGGTAACTTTCCACTGAATTACTTTTTATTGTCTTCCTCACAGGAGGTATTGCTATTTCTTGCAAGCTTCACCTCTGCATCTCCTTTCTAGATAGTACTTTATTTGCCTGAATGCAGTTGTTTACTTGAGCCATGGTTGCCATTACTCTTGAAAGTAACAATGTAATGTAATGATGCAAAACAACAAATTAAAAGAAATAAAATATATTCATTTTGGACAATATCTCCACTGTGTTAATTAACACCAGCTTGGGAGTCTCACCCTTTCTTTGAAAAGAAGCTCCTAATTTTTGTGTAAGTGGTCCTCTTATCCTTTTTATACTCTTAGCTTTATTTGGTAGAAGCATATTGGTCTTCCTACCATGAAGTTTCTGTCCTTTTATTTTTCTACCTCACCAGTACCTAACTGGTTGCAGTCTTAAAGTATAATAAATGAATCAGCATACCTTTTAGCTGTAATCTGCTATAATGCAGTTTTCATGTTTATTTATTGCTTCTTCTTTTCTTTCTTTGTGCTGACAGAAGTATTCAAATCTGAACAGTTTGCCCATAAGAGACCCATCAGCTCATCAGACCTGGTCATTAAGTGTGGAGGCAGATATAGGTTGGTGCTGTGTGCATTTGTGTGTGTGGACCACATTCTTTCATAGATTAATCTGTTAGCCAACATTTATGTCATTCTTCTCATTGGACTGACCTTTTGTGATCCATTTCTCTTGAGCTAAATGAGGGAGAAATGTTGCCTTGAGTAAAGGTTTCTAAAAAGTGAGTATTTTGTGTTGTACAGATGCATAAAGTGATTCTCTAAATAATGGTGTGTATCCCTGACAATGTAGCTGATATGCCTATGGTTTTGGGTTTGTGAAGTTAGGAAGGTCTAAAGCTATTTACCTTGACATCATACTCACTCAAAACACCTCTGGAAAAAAATGGTACAAAATAATTAGCAGTTAAAGGAAAAAAATGTGCAGAGAATAACAAACCCATACAAGTTACAGAGGTAGAGCTCTGTTTCTGGAATGGTATTTCAAAAATCTAGCTCAGGTTGAATTAAAAGCCACTCAATTTAGCATCTTTTGGCAGATGAAGCTCATCAGAATGTGCTTTGCAGGGAAGTTGCACAAAGGCATCAGACAGAATCTTCTAATCCCCACAGGCAAAGATTCCCTAAAAATATCATCTGAGTGCACAATGGAAGCATGTCAGCTCTGGTAGGTTTCTCTAAGTTGCATTACATTATTTTCCTCCTTTATAGTGGGTAAGTCCAATGAGTGACATCTCCAGAAGATTTAAAATATAAGAATGAAAATTTTATGCTGGTAAAGTGAATGACTCTGGACATTTAGGTACTGACAGTACTAGTCTACCACTTAGTATCCTTGAAAGCAGAACTGTTACAGGATTGAATTATTACACCAATTTGCAATTGATAAATAAAGCTTTTCTCCATATGTGAAAATATTTTGACCTTATTACAGAATTCTGCCAAAAAGGTCATTGTGAAAGATAAATTGTTCTTGAATTTTTCATGTGTACCTAGCTGTATAGCAAGAATATTTTCCATTTATGTACCCTAAATGATTCCTATTCAGTATTTTCTTAAAAGACTGCAACAACTACCCTCTGGGAGAATTTTCTAAAACATAATTCTGATGTATAAAAATGAGATATGATTTGCATAGAGACATATAGGAAAGACTTATCAGAGCATTCTAAAACTCTGCATTCTGGGGCTATGTCTAGAACTGAAAGTCTGCAGTTTTACCAGTTTGGAAAGCAAAATAAATTAAAGTATCACTATGCCTGTGGAGTGCATAATTGTTCCTCAAATAGGCAAGAAACATTAGGATTTCAAAAGCATGACTATTTTTTTCTCAAGGGAAAAATGATTAAACGATGCAAGATAATTTCATAATATATTATTCATTGGAACATATTTCTAGTTCCTATTATTGCCCTCAGATACTGAAAATGAATCAACATCTGTAAGAAATGATTTGCATTTTTTGTTAAGGTGCAATTACTGGACAGCAAAATAGTAATACCTGTACTATTTTGCAATACCTGCTAAATGGCCCACCTCAGGTTATTCTGGGTTGATGGCCAGATTGATTTTCCACTAATGCAGTGGGGCAAAAACTTTTAAACCCTAGTCTAAGAAAGCAATCAAGCTGGGGGCAGTTAAATGCTTAAATGCTCTCCATCGCAAGTTTTAACTGCTCAAAGACATTTCACTAATTTGGAGACCTGTAGTAATGAGAGTACTCAATGTTACTTTTGGGCAATATTGCTCTATCAAAGCACAGCTCATAATGACATGAGAGAAGTCTACAAAACTCAGAGGATGATGTGACCATTGTTTTTGGTTTTTTCTTAGGTACTCAGACTGTAAATGTCTCTGTATGTTTTGATATCAGGTAACTCTAGCAACAGGATTATCGCTGATTCTTCATCCAGCTAAGTAGCATCTTACACTAAGTGTCAGATAAGATATATTTCAAAAGAAGTCTCAAATTGGCATAACATATTTTTTCCTTTTTGTGAGTCATCTTGGTTCTAAAATATTTCGATCATGTTTCTAAAATGGTGATAGAACTCATTTTCAATATAGCTAAAATCTAAGGCTGAAAAATGGTTCTTTGTAGGTGTTACAAGTTATCCCATCTTTGGGATATTTTTCTCTGATTTCCTGCAGTGCTGACTTTTTGGGGATATCCATTATGCATATCTGTGTTTGTAGACTTTCATGTTTCTGAATCTGCTTAGGTTTCTGAGTTTCAAATACATGGAAAAATTCAATTAATTTGATAGACAGGAAGTGTAATGGATTTATGTGAGAAGATGGAAAAGAAATTGAGAAAAAACCAAGAAGCCCCGTAAGTTTAATGAAAAGTATTATGCATGTATGTATATGAAATGTGTACAAAGGTCTTGAATTCATCCAGATGCTGATAGTATCATGCAACAATACAGAATGCATGAACAACCCAATATCAGAAGGATTGAAGCAAATTAAGTTTTCCTGTAGAAGTTCTAATGTTTCGCTGCAGTCAGTGAAAAGGACAAGATTCGCCAAAGAGCAATTCATATTGGAGGAACTTAAACTCTGAAGCTGTTAGTATTTTTACTCTGACTAAAGCTGGAGTCCTGGCAAATTCACTTCTGAATGTTCAAGTGCACCTAGTTCACCAGAGTGAATTTAGAGTCATTATTTGAACTCCTAGAAGAAAACCTTCTTTAAAAAATCAAAGATTATTTTATGTTTTTCCTAGAAATATTTTTCTAAATTAGAAAAAAGAATTGTTCACAACAATAAATTGAAACTAGAAAATTGGAAAATATCAGAGTGAAGAGATTAGCATCATGTATAATGAATATCCATTCAAAAATCAAGAAAAAAAAATCAGATCCTGTTGTGTGATCTCAATATATTATGAAAGAAATTTAAGTGCTATTACTTAACTGACTGAAGTGATTGTTTTCATCATCTACTACGTGGTAAACTGGCTTCTGTTCAAAATTATTGTGTTGTCCCAAAATAAAGAGGAAATATTTGGTTTTTGTTGCACAATTGTTTTTGGAAGGTTTGCCAGAGACAATGCAGAGCAGGTGAAATATGAATAAAGAATCCTTTAAAAACATTTTGCCTTATCTAGGTATTGGACTTCACAGGGATAAAATGGAAAAAACAGATTGACTTTGCTCTCTCGAATCTGACTACCTAACAGGCTGCTAAATTTCTTTTCCTTTAGTGGAAGTCCAGCTAGGTGGACTTTGGTACAGTACTATCTACAGATATTATTGGGGCAATAGAACACATTGTCCTTGCCTTTCTGGTTTGGTTTCACCACTCATTTTCCTGCTACACAGAATCACACTAAAGTTGGCTGGTGAAATGAATTTAAGAATTACAAGCTAAAATACTGTCATGAACATATTAAGTTTTGCATTAGTGATACAGAATGTGATCTAATCACCTTATTAATACATTTAATCATGTTAAACCATTCTAAGTAAGTTCAAAGAGAGTCTTTTTGCATTTTATTTGTGAAATTAAAAAATTAGGAATTAGCTTACAGGCTGGACCAAGACCTGGTCAGTAGAACAGATGTGGTGATACTCAGCTATTCAGGGTTTTCTTTAATTCGTTATTTTAGATCTTTTTACTTCATATATTATAATTTTGTTTCATTCTGTTGCATTTTATGAAATGCTCAGTAGTGAGTTGGACCCTTAGCAACTTTTGGACAGCTTTCGGTAACTTCCACGTGACAACACACAACTGTGTTGCTTGTGTGTGAAGAATTTAATATTTTATAACCCACCTCTTGCTAGAAAGTGCAAAAAGGTAGGAATGTAAAAGCGCTCTAAATTACAGAGACATAATTCCCCTCCCCTTGTTCCTCAGTGAATAACATCAGATGTAACACTTGTAGACAAGAGCAATCGGATGTAAACAATAACACAGGAAGTCAGTTTGCACATCATCTCTAAATTAGGCTTTTATTGGTGAGTTTAAGGAAATTAAAAAGAGAAAAGGAATACTAAATGAAATTGGAGAGAGCTTAAGCAGTTATAACTTGTACAGTAAGTGACATGTAAGAAAAGTAAATATGCCGATTTATATTTTTCAGTAGTTTCATTTAGAATTATTTGGCTTAATTTATAACTCCATCTGTGAATTTGGTCACTGGCTCATGAATTAGTTCTCATTTAATCCTTCAAATTTTGCTTGCTTATAACAGCTGATGTTAATAGAATTGGAATTATTTTTCTTGTTCTTTTTCCACAGAATAAAATGAGGGATGCAAGCTTTAATTTCAGAACAATAGGATAGCAGAGTAGATTAGCATATATATCAATATGGTAATTTGTCACAATGCTTCTGAATCAGTCTTTCATTTACTTGGGATTATGTATCAACTGAGAAAACTTGAGCTTCTAACCTTCTATCCTCTGATAAGAGATTAAACACTAATGGGGTCACTGATTGTACCATGAATTAGGATCAGTTTAGTATGTTATTGAATTCTTTCTTCAACAAATTTCTGAATCCAGCTAGCAGATTTTTAATGAATTACTTCTTTCTGCTGGAGTGTTATACCTGTCCATTTCGACCATTCAGGAACCATTCAGAAACTCTCTAAAACCATCTTAAAAAAGATTTAGGTCACTCTTCCCTTCTGCAAGGTAGAACTATGCAATGTTTATGGATCTGTCTCCACCACCTGATTTTATTAATGTTTTTACTCTTTGGCACAAATTAACAAAATTTGATTTAACTTGCCAGCATTTTCATTTAAAACATTAAAGACACCAAATTAACAAAACATAGTTCAGTTAAGTAGTGAGAAACTTACAAAAGTTCAGTATTTAACGGTCCTGGGACATCGACTCCAATGTTTTTATGACTCTCTGCATCATTAGGTCTCCAAATATTTTTGGAAGAATAGTGCTGAGATCTAATGGTACAGAAACTGTACATAATCACAAAACAACTCCTAAGTCTAATTCTTAAACTGTAGTAATTGATCCTACAGTGAGATTTATTCAGTAATCATGGAAGGCAACAGCATTTACAACTAGAATAATTAAAGTAAATGAAGAGGAAAATTGTATTCTGTATAACATTTAGTTCATTATAGGCTTAAACAACTATGCCAATCCATGTTCATCAATATAAGTTATGATGCTCCCAGACATAATTAAATAAAAATGTTATCACCAAGAAACAGTTCATGTAACACAAGCGTAGAAATTGTTACATTATAAGAGTTTTGCCTTTTTTTAAAGTTTATTGGCAGTGCTCAAGAATATGAGTAGCAGAAGAGAGTATAGATTTTTTTTTACTTCTTTTCTTCCCCCACTAGTGTTCATAATATATAACATTACAGCCTTTTCTGCACTCTCTGCTGCTGGGTCTTACTCCCTTCTGGGATGATGCTTGATTCCATACCTCATTAAGTGCCTCTGTGGCTCTTTATTTGTTCAGTTAAGGTCTCACTGGAGTTCATTAAACCACATTAAACATCACTGATGTTTCTGAGGGAATTGCATCATAAGATGTGCAAGAGTCTAAAAGAAGATTCTATAATTTTGTGTAGTACATATAAGCAAGGAGGTCAATAAGGTGTGTGACAAAATGTGCATCAGGTTGTTCTATATCTTTTCAGGATCATGAAACTAGAAAAGTATGTAGGCTTAATTTTTTTTTTTTTTTGAGATATCATAAATGACAGATTGATTTTTTCATTAACTGAAATTTCCAGATACAAAGATTTAATAGCTTTTTGATGTTTGCATATACTGTCAAGAGGAATATGGCTCAAAGAAAATAATCATACAATTTAAATATTTTCCTGTACATAAGAAATGGATTCAGATGCTTTTCGAATAGTTCTATTAGCATTGAATGTATGACGCATCTTAAGAGCTTCTGGTGGGGTACAGAAAAAAAAATCCTTAGTTTGCTGGTGTCAACATCTTTTGGTGGAGTGGAATAGGAGAGAACAATTATTCATACCAACATTCTTTTCCAAAGAAAGGAATAGTGGATGAGGATAATTAACCATATATTTACCGGAAAAATATTGCCTACTCAGATGTTTCAAATATGACAGATTAATTCAAAAGCTCCTCAGGTAGAAGCAAGAATTGAAATACAATTCTGTTTATCCTTGATAAACATCCCTAGACACTGTGCTTCTGAATAAAAGAAAAAATACTTATTTGCCTTTTTGGTGATACTAGTGATTTCTTGAATTTGTTTCTTTCACAAGTACCTGGTATGGTGGTATCATTTCAGATCTAAAAGACTTGCTTTCTGTGGAAGTATATGGTAATTCTTTTACAATTATTTACTTAAGAGGGAAAGAAAATAAAGAAAGCAACATGAAATTTCGATCAATTTTTTTTTTGTAGCTTCCTTCTCTAGCTTCAGGGTGGTGGTGGTGTGCGTGTTTGGTTTGTTTTTTTTTCTTGTTTGGTTTTTCGTTTGTTTGGGGTTTTTTGTTGTTGTGTATGTTTTTTGGTGGTGGTTTGGTTTTTTTTTTTTTTTTTTTTGTTTGTTTTGGGTTTTTTTTGTTGTTTTGGTTTTTTTTTGTTTTGGGTTTTTTTGTATGTTTGATGAGCTGCAGCAAAAAATCATAGTTACAGCTCCACTAGAGATGTTATCATGGAAGGTTGACCTTGGCTGGACACCAGGTCCTACTGCACAGCTCTGTCACTCCCCTTCCCAGCTGGAAAAGGAGAGAAAATAAGATGGAAAATGACTTGTAGATTAGAAAAAGACAGTTTGCTAAAGCAAAACCAAAGTTTGCATGAGGAAGCAAAGGAAAAAATATATGCTTATTCTCTAGTTCCCATCAGCAAGCAATGTTCAGGAAGCAGGGCTTCAGCACACATAGCAATGTGCTCCAGAAGGCAAACATTGTAAATAACAAGTAGCCACCACTCCTGCTCCTTTCCTTGGCTCTTATATCTGAGCTGATGTGAAATGGAATGGCACGTCCCTTCAGCTGATTTGGGTCAGCTGGCCTGGCTGTGCTCCCTCCCAGGACCCTGCCTATCCCCAGCCCCCTGATGGAGTGGGGAATGTTGCTGGACAGCACTGATGCTGTGCTGCTGCTTCTCAGCTGCAGCCAAAGCACTGGTGTGCTGTCAACACCTTCCCAGCTACCAATGCAGAGCACAGTACTGTGAGGGCTGCTATGGGAAAATGAACTCCAGTCCAGCCAGAAACAATACAATCAAGAATGACATCTAATTATTAGCTTTACAGGGAATAGAAAAATTCATAGCAGTGCAGTACAACACTAAAGGTTTTAGCAGTTTGTTAGTGCTGATGATATATTAAATGAATTGTGACTCAGTCAGGTTCTCCTATAGATAAGACAAAGTACTGTATACTGCCAAAGTTATATCATATGCTTCACATAAACTGTGTGAGAGAATTTTATCCGTGTGAGTCCAGTTTGAAAGCAACCTACAGAAGGCTGTAAAGATTTTCTGAGGTAAAGATTTTATGTATTTTCTTTCAAATTTCTGTAGGATCTGACTTTCTGTTTTGATTTATTCTTTCTTTAGGTATAATTGGTTATATTTAGACATATATTTAGGTACATATACCCATATTTTATGTCTGTGATTCTGTAATACAAACTAAATGCTGATAGGGTCAGCTGCAAGTATATAGCTTTTTGACTATAAGCTCTTAAAAAGCAAACATTCTAATAGAGATGTACTGAGTTGCAACAATGGTAAAACAAAGGGTGAAGAGGTTAAAGAGGACGTCAGATCTAATTGCATCACAAAGAACAAAGTTAGACAAAGATATTAAGGATTAAATCATGACTTAATCTCTTTTCTTCTTTGGTTTAGAAATGCATAATTACTTCTTTTTTCTATCCATACTGTAATAATGTATTCCTCTTAGCACATTGTATACTTTCTTACATTAAATCCAATTACATATAGATTTACTCTTAAAAGTACAAACAGGAAGAAATGAGCCTCAAAATACAAGTTCATTCTACCCATTTTTTTGTAAAGCACAAAAAATGGAGGCATATTCAATGAAACAGTGATTTTTAAAATCATTATTATTATGAAGAACACACTGTAACAAGACTTTATAACTAAAATGAGTAATGACAATGTGCATTCCACATTATATTTATTTATGTAAATATTCCATATTTACATTGGAATAAATAAACATAGAGAAATCTTTATACTCAGGACAAAAATCACTATTAAAAATTAATTTTGAAAAAAAAAATCCCCTTATGGGGAAGATCAATACATGTAATGAAACTCACATAACTATCCCCTGAAGTCAGCAAAACTGATGTCTACAAACCCACCATATCTTACCAAGTGCAACAACTAGAGAGAGAAGAATTGTACTACCATGAGAAAGTAATTGACAAAATGAAACCATGCATGGTAAGAGAGTTCATGGATGCCAAGTTCTGAGTTGAGCAAAATAAGTTTGGACCCTTGGGGCAATCTGTGTACACCAGATATTCACATCAAAGAAATCAATAAAAGTACATATATAAAAGAAAAGGTCCAACTTACCACCAGTTTCATTGATTTTGTCAAGATGTGTTTTTTCAGGCATGCTGTGTAGTCCACACATCACCAGCCTGCTAAGTGAATGCCGGGCAGTATCCATCCATGTGAACATCATCTATCATGATGCTTGGGAGACACATACCAAAATTTAGATGGTGCTGGAATGTAGAATCTCCAGATTGCACTCAATGTCTCAATAAATTTGAATTTCAGCATTCTGTGTCCTGTCCATTAAATAACTGCAAGTACAAAAATAGAAAACATCTTTGGTTTACAAATAGGAATAGTGGAGAAAAGGTCTTAGAGGCTTTTTGGAGGGCTTGGGGTGGCTTTTTGTGGGCTGTTTTTTGTTTCTGTTTTTTAAAATTAGATTTTGAAAGCCAAATAATTTCAGGATAAATGACTTGGATATAGATTTATTTCTTAGTTATGTCAGAGGATGGAGGGATGGGGCTAAGTCTGAACTTTATTTCTTTGCCCCATTCCTCTGATATTGTTTTCTGGTTTTACTTTGTGGCAACTGATTGAGCATTTTTATATAAATCAATATTATAGCATGATTTTTAAACTAACCTGCATAAGACAAGCAGTAGTTTTTAAAGCAATGGTTGTTTCTTAACTGTTTTGTACTTTTGTATTGATATCCTAATCAAGGGGCCACTGCAAAAAGAAATAGATTCGAAACAATTGGGAGGGTGAGTGAAAGAAATAGGAAGCATAACCTGGAGAATTTCATACAACCTAGAAGAGTTTCTCATTTATCAAGTGATTTTAAACATTACACATCTCAAAAAATCAGATTGTCCGGTATTCACTTCAGTTACTCTGTTGTTACAGTCCTGAAACAGTGATCCAGAGCGTTTTAATTTCACTCTGCTTGGAGTCACATATACTAAAAGTAGCAGAAACAATAAGTCTTGCTGCAACTAATTGCCAGGTTTATAGTTTCATATTAGAAAATAAAAATCTATATTTCATATGCATTCTATACTAAGACATCACAACATTGGTAGCTGGTAACAAAAACGTGGTGTTGAATTTTTTGTTGTATTTGGAAAGAGGCAAAACTTGTCAAAGGGCATAAACTTTTAAAATAACGTTTAGCCTTTGTTCTTCTGATGTTCTTCTGTGTAAGCTTGAAAGTACATTTTTTCACGTTCTAATTCTAAGTAGTAATTTTTTTCCACATTCTTGTTTTAATCATGTGAGGTATTAATAGCCTATTTGGAAAAAATGGATTCAAAATACAAAATGCACAATCTTCTTTTACTGAGAAATGAGGAAATTTTCCAGAAACAAGTGAAATTCTGTGTAAATCTAAAACTAAATGAGCTAATATTTTGATTGAGTTCAAGAATTTTATGTTGTATTTTATTTGCAGTACTTAATATATGAAACAAAATTTTAATAAAACAATAGTAATATAAAAACACTGTAGTATTGGGATGGATTAGAGTTTTCAGTAGTTGATAGGGCAGGAGCACAGGTAGTGTTCTGCTCAGCCCCTTTGGTGGCAGAGAAAAATGACGAAAGAAACAGATCCCACATAATCAACAAGTGGCTTAAGGGTTGGTGTCATCGGCAAAATTTTGGATTCTTTGATCATGGGGAAACTTTTATGGCACGTGCTCTGCTGGAACCAGATGGGATACATCTCTCTGTTAAGGGCAGAAGGTCTTTAGCTCATGAACTGGCAGACATCGTTGAGAGGGCTTTAAACTAGGTTTGAAGGGGGAAGGGGATGCAGCTGGGCTGTCTGGAAGCAGGCCCAAGGGTGGTAAGGCCGAGTTAGGGGTGAGGTCAGTAGCCCAGCTGAGGTGTACGTATACCAATGCACGCAGCATGAGTAACAAACAAGAGGAACTGGAAACCATGGTACATCAGCAGAACTTTGATGTAGTTGCCATCACAGAAACGTGGTGAGATGACTCACATAGCTGGAGCACTGCTCTGGATGGCTATAGGCTCTTCAGAAGAGACAGGAAAGGAAGAAGAGGTGGAGGGGTGGCCCTTTATATTAAGGAGACTTGTGATGTTGTAGGAATTGAAACTAAGGAAAATGGAGTTGAATGCCTATGGGTAAGAATTAAGGGGAAGGCCAACAAGGCTGACATCATACTGGGAGTCTGTTATCGTCCACCCAATCAGGAAGAAGAGGTGGACAACTTATTCTATAAGAAGCTGGAGAATGTTTCAGATAAGAGGCAGTCCAGGAAATTTTTAGAGTGTATGGAGGACAACTTTTTGTTGCAGCTGTTGGGTCAACCCACCAGGGGAGGGACTATGTTAGATGTGCTGTTTGCAAATAGAGATGAGCTGGTGGGAGATGTGGTGGTTGAAGGTCGCTTGGGACAGAGTGATCATGAAATTATAGAGTTCTCAGTATTTGGTGAAATCAGGATGAACACCAGCAAGACTTTTGCCTTGGACTTCCGAAGGGCAGACTTTGGTCTTTTTAGGAGACTTATCCTGAATGTTCCTTGGGAAGCAGCCCTTAAAAACAAAGGAGTTCAGGAAATGTGGGCATGCCTCAAAACAGAGATCTTGAGAGCACAGGCACAGACTGTCCCTGTGTGCCAAAAGATGAGTAGACGGGGTAAACGTCCAGCCTGGATGGGCAAGGAGGTTCTGGAGGAACTTAGAAATAAAAAGAGGATGTATCATCTTTGGAAGGACAGTCAGGTCTCTCAGGAAGTATTTAAGGGAATTGCTAGAGCATGCAGGACAAAAATTAGGGAGGCCAAAGCTCCGTTTGAACTTAGAATGGCAACTGCTGTAAAGGATAATAAGAAATGTTTTTACAAATATATTAATGGTAAAAGGAAGGGTAAGGCCAACCTTTGTTCTTTATTGGACAAGGGAGGGAACTTAGTAACTGCAGATGCGGAAAAGGCAGAAGTGCTTAATGCCTACTCTGCCTCCTCAGGAAGGGAGGAGGACTCTGCAGAGAGACCTGGATTGATTGGAAGGATGGGCAGAGTCCAATAAGATGAAGTTTAATAAATCCAAATGTCGAGTCCTGCACTTTGGCCACAATAACCCCCTGCAACGTTATAGGCTGGGGATGGTGTGGCTGGACAGTGCCCAGGCAGAAAGGGACCTCGGTGTTCTGGTCGACAGCAGCTGAACACGAGCCAGCAGTGTGCCCTGGTGGCCAAGATGGCCAATGGCATCCTGGCCTGTATCAGGAATAGTGTGGCCAGCAGGAGCAGGGAGGTCATTCTTCCCCTGTGCTCAGCACTGGTGAGGTCACACCTTGAGCGCTGTGTCCAGCTCTGGCCCCTCAGTTCAGGAAGGACGTTGAGACGCTTGAGCGCGTCCAGAGGAGGCAACGAGGCTGGTGAGGGGCTTGGAACACAAACCCTATGAGGAACGACTGAGGGTCCTGGAGAAAAGGAGACTTAGAGGTGATCTTATAACTCTCTACAACTCCCTGAAGGGTGGTTGCAGTCGGCTGGGGGTTGGTCTCTTTTTCCAGGCAACAACAGGCAGAACGAGAGGACACAGTCTTAAGCTGTGTCAAGGGAAAAATAGGTTGGATATTAGGAAAAAGTTTTTCACAGAAAGAGTGATAAAGTATTGGAATGGCCTGCCTGGGGAAGTGGTGGAGTCACCATCCCTGAATGTGTTTAAGAAAAGACTGGAGGTGGCACTTGGTGCCGTGGTCTAGTTGAGGTGTTAGAGCATGGGTTGGACTTGATGATCTTGAAGGTCTCTTCCAACCTAAAAATTCTGTGATTCTGTGATTCTGTGATTATGGAAAGGACAGATATGGGTAGTATTTGATCTACTGAATACTGGGGTTTTGAGCTTCATTTAGGTATCTCTCAAAACATCACCTTGAATAGTTTGAAAAATTTTGAAAACCACATATTTTGGTGATACGATTTTTGTTGAAATGACAAAAATTGTGACCATCAACACATATTTTTCTAAAAGGCACACCAAATTTATTAAAAATCAAACTTAAGATATGGATTTCCTATTATTATATCAGTACCACAAGTTTAGATATTTTGTAATTACATCTGCAAAAATATTCTCAGAGTAAACTAGCAACAATACAGATAATATCTGGGAATTGAGAGAAAGTAGGAAATATATAAAGAGTTCTGAGAAAATATATTTATTATGACTTCACTATTACTTTGCATCTTCAAATGTTGCAACCTTACTAAGAACATTAAGAAAACAAGAGAATAAGAAAATTAAATTAAAACTGGTCTTGATATACAGGTACTAAAAGATTACTGTGATTACTGTGTCATTTCATCTGATCTCTTAAATAAAATAGGTTAAAAGATTTCAGTCTTAATAGGCATAATTTGAAACTTGGTTTTTTTCCCTAAAAATTTATTCAATTTTGATATAAGTACTTCAAGTAATTCAAAGTCCAGTGAGCCTATCTGTTTACCCAATAGCTCCAGTCACTGTGATTAAAAAACCCCAGGAAACAAACACAAAAAAAATTACCATGCCTTAATTTTTTTTTTTTAACTGACTTGCCTAAAACTTTCCGTCAATTTGTCTTCCTATACCATTTTCTTCCTATTTCAAAAACAGTGTCAGAAATATCTTTCCAGTGTGCATATTAAAAATATTAATTTCCCCCTACTTTTTATAGGATGAATTACACAAGCTGAGCTTAGTGTTTCTAAATTGGTTTATGATATGATGCATTTTCCGGACCCAGATCACTATTGTTAATATCCTTTTCTGAATTCATTCCAATTTTTTCAAAAATCGTAAAATGCCTCCATTAAACCTTTAAATATTGTTAATGCTACCTCTGTGCTTGAGTAGTGTTTTGCATTTATATACACATAAGGTCAGTGTTTATCTTTCAGTGTTGGAACACTCACAGCATCTGCCACCTGCATCACCAAAGGCTGCAGAACCTTATGAGATCAAAAATACTCTCCTTCCCTCCTCTCTCATGGGATTTTTTTTATTTTCATAAATATGAAATGAGTATTTTTTGTTTCTATAAATACCATGTTATATATGTCCATTCACAACACATACAACATCAATTCTTTGGGTTGTTTTTTTTTTTTTCTTATTTTTTAAGTACCATAGCTTACAGCAGTGGCTGCTTTCAGTATTTGGATAAAGTAATTTAGTCTTTGAATAAATTCCATGTAATATTTTTAAAAACCAAAAAGTTATATCCAATGTAACAGTTTTCAATCTATTTCACATATTGCTAAAGACACTATAAAACCAATTTTCTTATTCTCCTTTTTTTTTTGTGGCACTGAGTCATAAGTTTTCCTCAACAAGAACAAGTAGATTCTGGTTTAGGCATTTTTTTTTCATGACTGTGATTTGAAGATTTCAGTTACTAACTTTTCCTAATTAGTAACTCTAACCTTGCTAATGTATATAGTAATAAATTTTTTGTCAATGAGTGATTTCTTCACTCCTCCCATTTCTGTTGTCTGAGACTTGTTCTCTAATGTTCATCTGTCTGTTTCTTAACTGAATGTAATACGTGTGGATGGCTAGATATTTAAAATTCCACTGTAAGTGGCTTTAGACATTGGCCTAATTCTTTTTAAGAAAATGTTGTACAATAGACTAAGAGGACCCAGTGCTCTTTGTCTCTCCATTCTTACAATTTTAGATATTTTATTCTTGAAATGACTGCTCAATGCCCTTCAAAAATACCACTTCAAAAAATTCCAGTGGAACTACTGCAGAATAAGAAATATATAGCTTTATTATGATGGTGTTAAGACAGCAATTCTTCCAAGTTTTCCTGTCAATTCAATATTGAATTTCTATGGCTTGGTTGTAAAGAGCATAATGTCTATATTTCCTTAGTTCATTTCATATGACTGACTTTAGACTCCCAAAGTAGATAAGTACCATTTATAGTAATATAATATACTTCCTATAAGTTTCAACACGCTGAACTAATGAGAAAAGTCTATTTGGAAGTGTGAGAGGAGATGTCACTTAGCCTTGGAGAGTGTCATTACCATCCTGTTTGTGATTTTCTCACTCTTATTTGCTGTCTTGAAGTGAGAAAATGTTGGATTTCAGGTTCAAGGTAAATTTAATGCTCATGGCAATGATAAACCAAGGGGTAGGATGTGCCATCAGTAGCTTCCACTGAGTTTCTTGTTATTCTACCTTTTTACTTCTGGCCTCTTTTTGATTATTGTCTTCTCTTATACTCCGTTTTAAAACCTGTATGTCCCTCACAAGTGAATCTCGTTTCTTTATCTCAGTCTTCTACTTAGAGACTTAATATTTTTCTTTGATCAGGTTGCTTTCATGCCTGATTTCAACACTCACAAAATATATAGGAAGGGGAGAAGGATTACCATCAAAGATATTGTGCAACTTAATAAAGCAAAGTAAGGACAGAGATAAGCTTCAGGATCCAGGGAGAGTATGCCAGAAGGACATGGGACCAAGTGTATCAGTACAGATGAGAAGCAAAATGTATAGACCCATTAAACACAGTATCTATGCTGTTGTGGAATCCCAAATTACCTAATCTAGCAGCAGATGATTTACCTCTAATAAGGTCCTAGGGATTCCACATCCCATAGAGATTAGCTTCTTGTTCTGCTCTCCCCCTGCACTATCTTCTGGTTTCTTCCCTGTTACATCAAGGTTGTTTGCTTGTTTGTTTGTTTGTTTGTTTGGGTTTTTTTTTGTTTGGGTTTGGGGTTTTTTTTCTGTTACTTCTTTAATTGTTACAGGTATTTTTTTGTAACAATGGTGCTGTTCTTTAAGCCACAAGCTTCTTCCGGATTCTGCCACATCTGTTTATACAGATTGTATTCATACAATTTAAACAGAGTGTATTCATACAGCCCTGAAGCTGTCAATTCTTAAACATCCTACATAATTTTATTTAATTAACTTTTCTTTTACTTGATTATCTTTTCTTTCTTTTTTTTTTTTTTTTTCTTTTTCATAGGGTAAGAAATACAGGTAAATGACAGATGATATAGGAATAGAAACTAGATATTTGGGGGACAAGACTGGAGTGATTATATTTCAGAGCATTCAGGCAGTGGATTATTTAAAGAGCAGTTATGTTGGTCTTGCTGAGAGCAAAAACTGTTTGACTCTAGGAAGACATAATATTATATTTACAGCTCTGCAAAATGGGGCAACTTCATTAGGAATTGTTTTCCAAATCTTTTCTCTTTTAATATTTCTTGTCTTACTTGCATGTTTCTTTCCACTTCAAAGAAACCTCCAAAAGACACTGAAATCCAACTACATTCAAAGGTGGCTGAACCAGCTGAAATGTGGAAAAAGTTATTCCAAGATGATAGAGAACGTAAGAGCAAGGTCTCTGAAGGGCATGCTGACCCTACTGTATGTACCCAGCCCAATCTGTACTATAGCTCCATGATCAGGTGAACTTATGTAGCAATTGGCTCACACACACGTAGTGTATGCACATCTGGAGTAGCTTCTTTTTAGAGATGAAGAAATCTGCTCCTTGAAGTCTTTTAGCAGAGAAGAAAAGAAGTTCTCATTTGGAGGATTATGGCTAGTTGCCTACAGTGTCTTGTGTCACTGGAATATGCAAAAATTTCAAATCTGTGAAAAGAATTTTCCTGTTTTGGATTGCAATACCATATAATATGGCTTAATCAATTTGAGTAAGCCTTTTAGGAACAAAATGTGATCAGGCTGACCAGGTAGTAACTTGAGTTCCATTGCAGGGAGAATTAAATTCACTGAGTTATAAACTCCTGGAAAGCAAGGATTGCAATAGAACTGTTCTAGTAAGCAGAGCTATAACTATTCTTTAAATAATGACAATGGCAAAGTAAAATGACAAGTGTAACACACTTCTCTAGTAAAAAGGGAAATCTGGGTTCTCTGTCTCTAGAGATAATGAGTCAGTTTAACATTGAAGAAGGATCAAATATCTTTTTTTTTAGAACCTAGATATGACAGCATCTAGTTGGTCACTCTGTACTTCCTGCTGTTTAGCTCACCATTGGAAAACCCAGCATTTTAATTGCATAATTGTAGCATTATCCAGTGCATAAAGGCTCTTGTAATGTTTAAAGATGTGTGTTTCACAGTCCCTAATTCCTTTTCTTGCTGTTATGTATATTACATTTGTTCTTCATTGAGATGCCCTACATAAGGAAGCTCACTGCAGTGCTAGTTAATATTTGATGCTATCCCATTGTTTCTTTTAGTTCTTTAATAGATATAGAAAAGCAATAATATCAATGTCAGAAAATATATCAGATAAAGATATGACTGGTTAATGTTTTATGGGAAAGATGCATTATTTATTGTAGAAAAACAGTCTTCACAGAATGGATGAGCTTTAAAACAACTTCTGAAGGTCATTGGGTTCAACATCCTTGCTCATGTAGGGCCACTTGCAGTATGTTGACAATACCATGCCCAGATAACTCTGAATACCTCTAAAGATGAGAGACTCCACAGTTTCCCTGGGTAATCCGTCCAGCATTTGGTCAACCTCACAGTAAAAATTATTTGCTGAAATTCAGAAGAATTCTGCCATGTTTTAGTGTGTGCCTATTGTTTCTAGGCACATATTATCTCTAGGATCTGGCTGTGTCCTCTTTTCACTCTCCCTTCAGATATTTGTTGACATTGATGAGATCACCCCTACACTTCCTTTTCTCCAGGCTGAACAGTCCTAGCTCACTCAGCTTTTCCTCATATGGAAGGTATTCCAGTCCCTTAATCATTTTACTGGTCCTTAGCTAAACTCCGTCTCCAGTAGCTCCACCTCTCTCATACAAGGGAAACCATAACCAGGCACAGTACTCCAGGTGTGGCCTCACCAGTGCTTAGTAGAGGGGAAGAACCACCTCCCTTGATCTGATGTCAACAGTCCACTTAAAGTAGCCCTGAATACCATTCACCTTCTTTTCGCACAGAATCATGGAATGGGTATGGTTGGAAGGGGCCATAGTGGGGTCATTTGGTCCAACTTCCCAACCTTTCCCCAAGGGCACACTGGGGGTTTATATTCAGCTTAGGTGCACTAACACCTCATAGTCCCTTCTGTAGAGGGGACTTTCCCAGGCAGTTAGCTCCCAGCATATAGTTGTGCATGGGTGGACAAGATTTTGGGCAAGATTTTGCATTCAGCCTTGCTGCATTTCATGAGGTTCCCATCAGTCCGTATCTCCAGCCTGTCCATGTCCCTCTGGGAGACAACACAACCCTCTGGCATATCAGCCACTACTTCCTGGTTTGTGTCACCAGCAAACTTGCTGAGGCATACTCAGTATACTGAGTACAATCTTCCCCATAATCCAGATAAATGATTAATATTTCAGACAGAACTGAACCCCATATCGGCTCTTGGGGTACACTGCTAGTCACTGGCAACTGAACTTTGTGCCACTGATTGCCACTCTCTGGGCTTGGCTGTTCTGTCAGTTTGCAATTCACTTCACTGCCTGCTTACACAGTCCACACTTCCCCAGCTTCTTCAGAAGGATTTTATGCACTATAGTGTTGAGATATACACTGCTCTCCCCTCATCTACCAGCCTCTCTTCAACCTCTCCTATCACATGGGTAGGGCTTTAAAAGTATTGTTTCTCCTGGAAATGCAGCCTACAAACATATTTCATGATTACTGTTTGATAATATCCAAAACAAATGAGTGTCTGACTAAGTGGAATTAGTTGTTTGCCTTGCTTAGGACTGAAAATTGCCAACAAAGTTGTGATTTTAAGCCCAGCTGGAGATGAAACATCACACAGTCACTTACTCAACTCCCCCTCTCCCTGCTCCTCTGGTGTAATGGTAAGGAAAATCATATCTCAACCTACGAGTTTTACTCGTAGGTTGAGATAAAAACAGTTTAATATTTGAAAGTAAAGTAAAAGAAATAATAATGGTAAGTAATAATGATAATATAAAGGGAAAAAGACAATTATACCATGCAATTGGTCACCACCGCTAACCAATGTCAGACCCCTAGTCCCAAACCTTGATCATCCATCCTTCTGGGTAACTCCCCTCAGTTTATATACTGGGCATGATGTTCTGTTGTGTAGAGTATCTCTTTGATCAGCTTGGGTCAAAAATTGTCCCAGCTATGCTCCCTCTCAATTTCTTTTGCATACCCCCTCACTGGCAGAACATGAGACAGGAAAAAAAAGTCCTTGACTTAGGAAAGCCCAAAACATCAGTGTGCTTTCAGCACCATTTTCATTCTGAGTGCAAAACACAACACTGTAACAACTACTGAGAAGACATTAACTCTACCCTAGCTGAAATCAGGAAAACAGTACAGATAAATTACACCTGACATCACTATACTGAGTATGGCTAAGAAAGGCACAACATAACTTACTAGTGCTAGCAGTAACACATTTTTCATCACTAAGAATTTGTCCTAAATGTAAGAGAAAGTCTCCTGTTCTTGTTTTATAAGTGCTTGCTTAATTGGAAAAATGATACAATCCCCTTTTTTCATGGTATTGAAAACCAGATATTTTCAAAATACATATTGAGTTATTCTTACTGCAAAAATATGAAAAAGAATTTGTATTTGTTACACTGTTAAGATAAAAAAGGAATTACATGTATTCTATCAACTCGTTTTCTATATAAGGTCAGTAAACATTTAAACATTTAAAAAGAAATACTGCCATACTTTAAGTTTCTCCTATCTTTTTCTTATTACTAGGTTCCATCATATCAAAATAGTCTGAATAGTTTAGCTGGTTGATTATGATGCATAGATCAAAATTAAGTGGGGATATGGCTAGCTCTATGACTCTCAGTAGAACATCAAAGTTAATGTTCCCTTCCCACTATAGGGTTGGCTCAGTGAAATGTAGTTAAACAATAATTAGAATCAATGTTTCCAAATGTTCCAAAATAAGTCCATTGCAGTATTGATGGCTTTTTTCCCGTGTCTTGGGTTATGGAACCAAAACTGTGTATTCTATTTCATCTGTTGAAACCAGTTTCCTTTATCTCTTGTAACTCTTGGGGGAGGGGGCAGGTGCCTTCTAATAATGGGCCAGCTGTTAAAATCAGGTGGGGCAGTGTCTCTTATCTCTTTCACCACCCATCCTCCCTCCGGGGAGGGGGGGGGATATCTTCTGCTAATGGGCCATTAAGGCTCACCAAGGACACGACACATTCCATCATCCCATTGGGAGATGCTCCACCCAGTGGGGGAAGGGAGCCAACCATTCCTACCTGAATAAAAACTGAGACTTAGGAACACAAGGTGTCTGGTTCCACTGGATTCCTGGAGGAAGACTGGACCCTTCTCACCATCACTGGACCCTTTTCTCTCAGGATCATCTCTACTCCAGCAGAACCACATCTGCCACTCCAGCAGGACTTACTGTGGACCACTTCCAACACCCTGACCAACAGGGTGTCAGGTTGTAGCTCTGACTCTGTCAGCATTTCTAGGATTGTTGTTTGTTTTTTCCTACTACATTTGTATTGTTAATATTCCTAGTAAAGAACTGTTATTCCTATTCCCAAATCTTTGCCTGAAAGCCCTTAATTGCAAAATTATAATAATTTGGAGAGGGTGAGGGGTTTACATTCTCCATTCCATGGGAAGCTCCAGCTTTCCCTGGCAGATACCTGTCTTTCCAAACCAAGACACCGTGTCATATATATTCAAAATTACCTACTAATTTTGGATTTCCTTTAAGTATAAAGTAGTATTAAATCTCAACAAACAAAGCAGCCTCATTCAGAAGGGCCTTTCCTTCAATTTCATCAGATTATTTAATATACAAGAAATCACTTAACATGCATATAATGCTAAAACAAGAGTTCAAGTCAGTACCAGTTTCAAATATTATGTCTACCTCCATCTGAAATTATACTTGGAATATGCCATGGAATGCTAGGTGGCAGGTTTGGAAGAACAACAGTTACTGTTCTTCTCCGTAAACAGTTCAAAGACTATTTTAGCAAATGAGATGCTAAATTAATTTCCGTTTTTCATCTTGCTGATGTTTGCCATATTTG
Source organism: Phylloscopus trochilus trochilus (assembly GCA_016584745.2). Classification (NCBI taxonomy): domain Eukaryota; kingdom Metazoa; phylum Chordata; class Aves; order Passeriformes; family Phylloscopidae; genus Phylloscopus; species Phylloscopus trochilus. Next base: position 24,509,622 of record WQNJ02000016.1, on the reverse strand, counting down.
GTGTTTGTCCCTTCTGCCAAGGTTTGAAATCTATTATGCACATAGTAGCAACATAGGAAAGATGGAAGAATGGTTGTGATGTCTCACTATTACTCTTTATGGACAAGTTTCAGTCTTGTGTTTAATTTCTATGAAGACAGTCTGCATCTGACATTGCAGCAGCAAATTATGCCTGTCACATCAAACCACATAGCACATAATACTTTATTGGTTTAAATACAGAAAGAGTGTCCCATACAGGGAATTATTTCTGGAAAGCATGGATTTTCTCCTTCTAAGAAGCAAGCATAAGAAAAGTAGGACAGAATCTTACATAAACTAAGTATTTAAAATTTAAGCACTTGGTTAAGCCAAACAGCCAAACATTAAGGTTTATTTAGACCTTTGGACTGTTTAATTAACTGTTTAATCCTAGTATTTCTTAGTTCTGAGAAAGCAAAAAAGGAAAAGGTACATAGCCTCTATCTCTCTATGCAAGATTTATCCATGTGGTGATAACTGATGGAGTTTCTGCTGAAAAATGTCCCTGTAATGTTTAACAAATAAAGCAAATTAACTAAGCTAAGTATCACTTGCTAAATCTGTATACAAACTCCACAACATTTTTATAATTTTTATCTCTACAAATATCCACCAACTTCTTTATGTAGATTCATGAGGGAAGGAAAAATTTTTTATTGCTCTTGTCATTTTACCTACATTTATTTGGTGTGAGAAAAATAATTTATTTTACAGTCCAGGTTCTTCTTAATTTCAAAAGTGAGGGAAAATCCTTTATTTTTGTTTACCATTTCTAAGGTGCTGAAAATGTAATGTTATTACCAAAGCATGAGTTACTATTTTGGAAGTATTTGTAAGGCATTTGATTGGGCTGTCAAGACTGAAAAGTGATCGAATATTTCTATCAGTACACCATGCATATAACCTATATGTGATCCAGCTTTGTCTCAGAACAAATCTTTTGGGAAATTATTAACTAAAAGAAATTAGTATTTTATGATTTGCTTGTTCAATGAAGAAGATCAGCAATGAAAATTCAAACTGTTTTCGCAATATAATGACATGAAAGTAGTTGCAGCAAGAAAAAGGACCTTTATACCAGAGCTAATAGTCAATAGTCAATAGTCAATAGCTAATAGTCAGTTATCAAAAGCCTCTGCACTGTATTCATAAAACACTTAAGAAGGACAACAACATTGATAATCATTCTTAGATATGTTTAAAAATAAAGTCCTGAACTTGAAAGAGAACAGTGCTCTTTTTTATATTGAATAGATTCTTGGGAGATGGATAAATCTAGCACCAGAATTTTTTTAACTTTAAATTCCATCTGTTTCACATTAAATGAGAGTTCCTTTTTGACAATTGAAGGAATACTCAACTCTTTTAGCTACGTACTAAAAGTAACAAATACAGTAAAAGAACTCCTTTTAATGGAGGAAGTGGGTAGGCATACAAGGGTTGATTAATGCAAAAAATGAAGATACAGATTTCAGTTCCCTTCAAGTATCATTGTTGAGAAATTATCTCAGCTATGAACTTACCAAACATGAGGAATATTTTACCAAAATATTTCTGCCCTTCTGATAACAGTCTTCAGTTTTAACAATACTTCCGTGGGTCATCGAGATGCTATCGCAAAAGGCAGGTAAAAAATTAAGGATTTGTAAGAGCAGAATCTTCTATGTTCTCAGCCTGAATTTTAAGAAACAGAAGATCTTAAGATCTTGATGCTAACTTTATCCAAGTGATACCAATGGGCTGCAAATGTTTTCTTTTGTAAGCCACAGGAGCCCCTAAAGGGAACAATACTCATACAAAGGGACTTACAAATGCTAAAAAGAATGTCATGAGTAGTGACTCAAAGTAAAACTATGCAAAAGCATACCAAAAAATTTTAACTTACAACACAGACTTACATAAAGTCAACAGTAAAGAAGTTATAGTAAAACAGGTGCTAAAATAAAGTGATAATTTTAATGGCATTATCCCACAATGTGCCAAAAAGTTATCTTTACTTTAAATAGCTCTCATTAAACCCTGGTGTATTTGTAACACAGACTACTCTTAGAATGGAGAATTTTACCAGTGACAAAAGCCTTTCATCCAGCAGGAGGTAGACCCTACTAGAAATTAGCATACCATGAGGAAAACAAAACTGGCATTTATTTTCATACAGTAGTTAAATCAGTTTAACCAATATCAGACAAGTTGTTTATTTCTGAAATGAACACTTATAGACGTTATGCTATTAAATACTTTAAATTATTTTATGGTAAAAATTCCCTTGGTTCCCAGTGATTGTAATAGTCTCTAGCAGCTGGTGACAGCTGATCTGTGCATGAGTCATATTGGATATAAAACTCTACTCATGTTAAGGATGAATTATGGAGTTAGGCACGTCGTGCTCCTGTAAGAGTGAGCTGAATGAGTTTCAAGGTGACTTTTTTGGTCAAAGTTAACTCTAAGCACAGACAACACAAATGATAGACAGTCTTGAAAAGGAGGGTGTTTATTTCAATAGGGAAACATGATCTGAAGTTCAATTTTCATTGAATTAAGTAGCCAGTTCCCAGCAATAATGCTAGTACACAAAGTCAGAGGATTTGAGAAGTCCTGAAAGAAATTACAGTTCTGTAAGAAATAAGGTCCATAGCTGTGGAGAGGGCAAATGAATTTATAAACACAGTTCTATTTTATTTTCATACTATTTAGCTTCAGAATATTGTTGTGTTACTACAGTAGGTAACATGATTAATAATATTTGTGTATAATACATATGCAATTATATACAATTTGCATATAATGTAGATACAATTAGTATACAATGCATAAAATAATATAGATATCTACTATAGTGACACAAAAAATCCAAAACAACAGAAGAAAGGGGAAGCACAATACTTCTTTTGACAGTGCAGTTATAGAACAAGTTTTTCTTCAAGTTGTGTAGGAAAGTCTGCAGCATATAAGAGGATATTAATTGTTAAGGCCATCCTGAATTGGAAGAGATCCACAATAATCATCAAATCCAACTCTTCACAAGACAAGTCCAAAAATCACTCTTCCTGAGAGCATTGTCCAGATGCTTCTTAAACTCTGTCAGACTCAGTATCGTGACCACTTCCTTGGGAAGAGTGGCCAACTCCTCTCTAGGTGAAAAGCCTTTTCCCAATATCTCCTCTAAATCTCTCCTGACATCTTCATGATCTTCCCTTGGGCCCTGTCACTGATGACCTGCCCTTCCTTGTCCCTTTGTGACAAAGCTGTGCACCACATCTGCCCTCAGTCTCCTCTTTTCCAGGCTGAACAAGTGACCTAGACTTCATACAGTTTCTCTTTTAAAGCTTTCAGCATCTTCACAGCTCTCCTTTGGATGCTCTCTTAATAGCTTTATATCTTATATTATGGCACCCAAAACTGCACAGAGTATTTAAGGTGAGGCTGTCCCAGTGCAGAGCAGACGGACAATCCCCTCTCTTGCCTGGCCTACCATGTTGTGCCTGATGCCTCCCAGGACATGCTTGGCCCTCCTGGCTGCCAGGGCACACTGCAAGGAGCTGCATTCAGCTCTGGGGTCCTCAGTGACAGAAGGACAGGGAGCATTTGGTGAGCATTTTGCGTGTAATCATCCACTTTTCACAAAATCTGAAATTGGTAGAAGAGGAAAATTTCTCCCACATTCTTTGTGAGGAATGAACAAGTGAACCAGGACTCTTTGGGTTGAGGAAAAGACAACTGAACAACAGTATGATAAAAAGCAAGAATGACAGAAAGAATGTGAACAGAAAGCTATTGTTCATGCTCTCCATCTAACAAAATGGATGATATAAAGTGGCAGCTGGCATTCAAAACAAGAGAAAAATTATGTTTCTTTACTCACTTACTTATATTTGAGGACTCTCTGATATAGGGACCAAATCATTTATATGGATGCAAACAAACAAACAAACAAAAAAACAATTGGACAAACAGGGATGGTGAAGTTCAATGAGATTAATAAATTCCAGCTCTGAACAAGAAAGTTCTTGAGGTGGGAATGTCAGGGATCTGGGAGAGGGAGTTGCAGAGTACCAAGAATTCCTGCTTACTCTGAACCAAGCTTCTTCCAAAGGCCTTCTCTAGTGCCTGCTTTTGGATGTGGCATACTGGAGATTGTAATCTCTTGGATATGAAATAACCATTCTTTGTGAGCTCCAGCAGAGTCCTGCCTTTCTTCTGCAAATTTCCCATTTCATCTACTTTCTAAATGCTTATATAATTCCATTTCTTCATTCATTTCAAACTGAGGAACTAATTTCAAAATTATAAGTCCACAAAGCCTATTTCTGTCCTGGTCTTCTTTTATCTATTTCCTTGTCTCTTTAATTACATTGCATGATCTATTGCAATTGAAGTTACATTAGGAACACCAAAAATTTCAAACTACTAAAATGATGTAATACTGTGGGGTTTATGTCATTATTTCTCACAGTACTTTTATGTTCCAATATTTTTATTTTTAACATCTTATAACTGTCCTCAACATAAATTGAACTATGTGGAGATTTTGCTAAATGAACAACATATTCACCGTGACAATTCAAACAATATTTGACGTCATTTTTTCCCCTCAAATTGAGAATGACCTGTAGGCCCTGTAACCCCATTATTTCATTATGCACAATATCCACAGATAAAATCCTGAGTTGTTTTAAGTTAGCTTAGCAAACTTCCTTCCCACTTTTGTAGGCATTGCACTGAGATGCACAATCTTCCAGCAATTCTTTTAAAGTTTTTGATTTTAAAGAGCAGTTTGGTTCTTGAAAGAATTAAATATCTTGTATTCCTAGTGCCCAGAGAAAAACACAAATTGTTAAAAATTTCAATGATAACAAACAGAAAAAAATAATAGAAGTATCATACTTGCAGTACTGAACAAGTAGAACAGGAGTATCTGAATTATATTTTTACCCACTGCCTGATTCACTGTGCTTATAGTCAGCATCTTTCTCAGCCCCCTCATTTTGGTTTCTGGATTTATTTTTAAAGAATGAGTAAACATGCTAGTAGAGAGCCTTATATTAAAAGAAATGTAAAAACCTAAAGACATATACAGTTGGAAAAAATTATCATAGTAATCTGACAGTTTGGAATAAATAATTCCTTTGATGGATTTAACTTTTTAATATGCTTGGGCATGGTTCTGGAAGATTTCACATTTTTCTGAATTTTTTTTTATAATTTGAAATTACAGAGCCACCATAATTGACGTATACTTGAGCTTCTGTTAAGTCAGGAACAATTTATTTTAAATATCTGACACTGCATGTAGGCACATTTACTAAACTCTAACACCTCAAAATTTCTGAGACTAATGCTCATCAATCCTGTCATGATTTTTTCTCAGGCTGCTGTCCCTGAAATATATTCACTCGAGATGGCTGCACAGCACACTGGAAACTTTGCATTTTTTATTATTATTATTGATTTATTTATACAGACACTATTCTGATCCTCCAGGATGACAGGCATTTATAGCATCTCAGTCTTTGATGAGTCTTCCAAAGTGTGAATGTCTGATCTATAAAGCTCCTTGTGATCAGGCATCCTACAGACAACTGAACCTCGGAGCTGAGTCACACATGTAAGCCCAGCAGCTCGGACAGCAGCTGGGTAACTGCAATCCATATGCATGAGCGTTTCAGAGGGACATATAGTGCAATGCTATAAGTAGATAATTTGCAGCAACAAGCACTTCATTGACCCAAGCTAATCCTCTGCTTACTTCCATTCTTAGTGCAGATAGGCTTCCTCTTATGCAGGTGGAATTTGAGGGGTAAATGAAGGGCATTTATTTTGTACTCCTGGAACTCTTACTGAAGTATTGAGATTAAACCCGGGGTTGTAAGAGTAGGGATTCAGAACAAACTGCCTTTTCCAGATGTGTCAGCCAGTCAGTTTCTAGCAAAGGCTGGAATAAATTACTGCTTCTTCTGGCAGCCACAGAAAATGAGTTTCTGTTCAGGGGCAAAGAAGACATGAACCTCTTTATACGCAACTTGGATTCAAACCTGGATTTTTCCTTTTTTTGCTTCATCCTTTCATTTCCTTTATTCAGTTAGACTGAAAGCCCTCTTCTATGCTTCCTTAGAATAATTGTTTTGATGCCTATAAATCCTCTCATCAAATGAATTGTTAATAGGAGATGAATATGGGGGAATGGTAGCTTTTTTTTCTCCTACTTCATTTGCTCACACAGAGGTAAGAGCCCAGTACGAGTGTGTTGTTTTTCAGTTTAACTTACCATTACTACACAATAATTTTACATATTGAATTAACTTTGGCTCAAATTCTGCTTCAGATTTGTAGACATGATTCTTAGTGGGTTTAATAGGCAGTTTAATTACATGTCTTTGCACAGAATTTTGCACTGAGTAATGAGCCATTAAATATAAACTATGGAATAAAATAATGCTTAAATTTCATGCTTTTGTGTTGTAAGTATTTCCACATTCTAATAAATTGCAATTCCAAGTAGTCCAATATATGTCTTCTCAGCGTCAATCATGTAAATAGGTAATGAACCTCAAGCCTTTATAAATATTTGAAAAAAGTTTCTGAATTTTAGGTAAGTCTGTACGTGTCTAGACAGCTTTGCAATAAAGACACTGAAGACTTTTAAGGAATATTATCTGTAATGTTCACTAAATCTCACACTATTGTTTCTCTTAACTTTCTTTCTTTCAGAAACAAACAAAATTTTTGACAAAGATGGAGGCAAAAGATTTCATCCATGTCAAAAAGGTAATCAAGGATTGGAGCTTGTTATTGCATTGCTTACAGAAACTTATGAAATGAAAGGAGATGAGAATTCCCTTCCAACCTCACACATCATGTGATTCTGTGATTCAGTGAAAGTACTGTAGTTCTATATGGGTTCCCAATGAGAAACTGAGAAGCAAGTCAAATGATGTTATTTTGATGTCTATAACAATTTTGTGAATGCTGGTTATTCATTAAAAGAAAATAAAAAAAATTTACTATTTTCTTGTAAAATTAGCCATATGGAAGCATTTCTTCTTATAAAAATATCAATTATTTTATCATTAGTTAATATATTTACAAACACTGCAATGTACTGTTTACAACTGTTCAGACATAATTTCAGAAATGATGAATCAAAAAATAATTTCATGTAAATGCTCTCCTCTAACATGAATCAACTACATGTTGATGATTTCAACATGCCTTTTCCAGACCTTTGGAATAAAACTCAATCTTGTGAATCCAAGCAGTCAAACAACTAGTTATACATGGACTTATAAATCATGAAGCTTGAGTCTCAGAGTTCTAGAGCTCTTATGAAAGCTCTCAGACAGCTTTTTCAGCTTTCATTCTTACTGTTGTACCAGAAGAATGGCTGCTTTGCAAAAATGATGAGATTCATTCACCTTCTTTAAAGAACACAAAAAATATATTTGTATTTTTTTAGGTTTTTAAAAATTCTTTTCTAACTTCTTTTTTTTTGCTTTCATTACTATCTCCCTAACTTATATCTCTTTTGGATGGTGTGATGGGTTGATGCTGTCTGTATTCCAGGCACCCACCAAAGCCTCTCTCTATCACTGCCCTCCACAACTGGACAGGGGAGAGAAAATACAACTGAAGGTTCAGGAGTTGAGATAAGGACCAGGAGAGACCACTCACAAAATACTGTCATGTAATTGTAAGAATTTAATTGTTTCTCAGAAAATTGAAATGGAATTTTTTTCCCCCATTCAGTCTGTTTCAAATATTAGATAATATCACTGACTAATAAAAATAGGGGTGGATTTTCCCATACTTCCTATTTAGGAAGTGGTTTGATACAAAAGACAATCAATGAGTATCTTTATCAGATGCTAAGTTTAGGTGTTGTTTTAAAATCCAAAAAGGAGAAATATTTGCTTTGTTCACATACTTGAATTTATTTCATTGTATGAATTTGATAGAGGTGTTCGTTTAGTCACTGCTGTCTAGGTGTTCACAAAAACTCAGGAATAGATAGTACTATGATGACAGTAGGTTTATTTTACAACTCAACTCTTGACCACTCACTACAGAAGTCAAAGTCATTCCTTTCCATTTCAACTACATTTTTTCCGAGAAATTCATCCCGAAATCTGTTACTAGAAACATGATAGAATCATAGGCTCCAGACATCTTCTCAGTCATCCTCAAAAGTACTTCGACATCTATGGATTAACTTTACCACTAAAATCTGTTCTAAATCAATCAGCCACTTAAAAATCTCCAAGTGGCAAGTAAAGGAATATGAATCTTCAAATGTGCTTGGAATAGCTCATGGCAAAAAAAGCACTTTAGTAAATAAAGGTCCATTATCTTTTCTTTCAATATCGTATTACACCTTTGTAATTAAAATGCCACTGGTTTGGCTTAATATCTTCATTCTTAATACATTGTCATCTCAGGAAATAAGCAATGAGGCTGCAAAATCCTTCAGTTCAATCATTTTTGAATGAGTTTAAATTATGTTTTAGGCATTCAGAGAATTGTCTGATCTTATTCTCTGCTTTGAATCATGAACAGGGCTGAAATGAATGAATATAGTCAATATTTTTATGTTGCTAGGAAATTAATTTCTCCCAGTTTTTTGCTTCATGAATAATTTTACATTATGTTTAGATATCCTTATATCATCATTCATGGCTTGCATCTCAGCACTGTATTTATATATGTAAACCCGTTGGAGTAGAAACAATAATATATTTTGGAAGTTAGATTTGGATTTAAATTAACCTCTTGTTTTATTCCTCTCAACTTCTAAATTGGTAACAGACAGTTGGAAAAAAATAACAGATTGTTTTAAATTGTTGGAGTCAGTTCAGATTGCATTGCTTAGATTCTATGATGTTGCTCATTACTATCACATGATATAACATAATTTGTCAAAATGACATATCAGTAACATGGCAGAAACACCAGATGTCACAGGAATGTAAGCACTGCCAGCCTAATTTAGTTAATTTGTCCTTTCCAGCCAACATATCTTTAATAGTGGCCAGAACCAGATGCCTCAGAAGAAGCAAAAAACCCTCAACAGTGAAAAATGTTTGAAAAATCAGTGTAGGAGAGTATGTTCTTTCTTTCTAAATCCTGCTTAGCAAACAATTAGCTTATTTCCTGCAAGATTAAGATACAAATTTCTGTGCTTAATCCTACATTCCTCAAGTTTGCCAAAAGTCCTCAATTTCCTCTAATTTTGATTATGTTCTCCATTCTTACTTCCATGTCATTCTCAACTTCTTTACTCCAGGTCTCAACTGGCTCACTGCGTGTCATTTAGGACGTGATTCAGCAAACCAAAGAGAAGAAATATTTGTGCCAGTAACTGCACACACTGATTAAATGCATATGTAAAGAAAAAAACCCCTAATATTATAATGATTCTCTTTCACAAAAGTATATTTTTAAAAAGAATCTGAGAGAATCGAAATGATATTTTCTTCCAGATGCAGATTGCATTCATCTGGGTTGTCTCTTACATCATATACACAGATGACAAGCAGTGAAGTGATATCCCAGCTTTTATTTTGTTGAAATTTCAGATGACCTTTGCATAAAGCACATTTTGACTAACTTGAGACAAACAGAGGAAAGTAATCAGTTTGCCTTTTCTCACAGAGTTAGAGAAACTTCAGGAATTTGTGTTAGTAAGAACATAGACTTCCTATCATTTCTTATGTGAACCACTTTGCTAATTCCTAGTAAGTGGACAGTCAGAATAGAAAACTGTGAGAAGTAATGATTTACTGACATTCTATTAAGTTAGACAGCAAAATTCAATTTTCTGACACATGGTAAGGAATGAGCTTCATTTCACACCCCTATTTCTTGAGAGACTATCCATATAATTCAAGAAGCCTATCCCTCAATTCTTGTTGCTCTTACAAAAACAGATTTTCCCATTAAAAGCAGTTTCTCCCATTTTCAAAGCTTTTGTACAATTTTTACGACTATAAGGGACTTATTAGCACTGCTGCTTCAAATTCTCATGAGCTGCAGAAAAGGTTTATTTTTGTTGATGAATGCCACCTTGCAGTGACATGCCTAGATAACTGAGAAAAGTGTACAGGGAAAGCACCATGGAGGATGGTGCCATTGCATGGATGAAATAGGTAAAAGGGAGGAGAATTTCACGGAGAATGTAGCTGATTTGTATCCTCTTTCACCAAGAATTTAATTTGAAAAGACACCTAAGATTAAAAACCAGATTTTTGTACCTAAAATTTTTCTTAGTTGCAGGATGCCCAGAAAAAAAACAACTTACTAAAGCAGCCGTGCGGGACAGCGAATGACTGAGCAACCAGCCTTCTCAGGGGAGCATCTGCACACTGCTTCATAGCAATCCAAATCCAGTAATGCATTTATAAGGTATAAACTATTTACTTTGCTACATTTGTTAGGCTTCAGTCCTGGAGCCTGAGACTATTTAGGGGAAAAAGAAGGGCAGTATCATATACTGCACTTCAGTTCCACTTGATCACATCTTTCTGATAACTAGATGAAGCTTGACCTTGACCTAGATGCTTATAAGATCAAGATACAGCACCAAGATGAGCAGAAGCAAGCAGGCAGGAAAAAGCAACAACATTTTTTTTTCCTGAATAATACGAATTATCTTATTTCAGGTTTTCACACTTCTCTTTATCTTACTTCCTGTTCTGATATGTATATTGCGGGGGGGGGTGGGGGGGGCAGATGCCTATTACTTCAGAATTTCAAGTCAAACATACTAGCCTGAGAGCTAACACTGGCCTGCAGCACTTCTGCTAAATTTATAGAAAAAGGAATCATTTCTTTGTAGCACTAATTATTTTTCCTTATAACGGAGTTTTTGATACACTATTAGACTATAAGCAGAGACACTGGATTTATGCACATCATGTAGGTTTTCTCTTTCTGCTCCTCGTGAATATAATTTTTAATCAGCTTTTAGCTTTAGACTAAGCTGGCATGTAAATGTCCATTTTCTCCTGCAAAGACAAGTTTAAAGTCATGTCCATTCATTCTGGTACAGACTTCTGGCTGAAGAGCAGAGCTCAGCTGTTAAAATTAAGATTGACTGCCTACACATAAACTTGCAGAGGCATAGGTGGGAAGCTGAAGGGGCATACCATATACTGGTTTTGATGTGGTGGGTTGACCTGAGCCAGTAGTTCAAGTTCCTACTCTATTACCTTGCCCTGCCCCAGAGGACAGGGAGGAGAATAAGAGGAAAAACAAGAAAACACATGGGTTCAGAGAAAGACAGCTTTTAAGTAAAGGAGAGAAAAAAACAGTTATAAGCCTAAAGTTCCTGAAGGCTTTCTGAAGAAGCTCTAAAGCTGAATACTGTTGAGATAATGTGATGAACAAAAATAATTCTTATCAAACTGGCAGCCCCTCCTTCCACTGTGTCATACACCCCTCAGACTCTATCACATTCTATCCAAGGTTCCCTTATGCTCTCATAGGACTTTTTTGGTGGCTTCATCCACAAAGCTTCAGTTCCAGAAATAGTAGATGTCCAGGAAATGTGTTCTTAGAAGACATCATAAACCCCACCTTGGACTGGAGCCTGTTTTTCTAAGTATCAGTAACAGAGAATCTGAAACATTTTGACATTGTGTTTGCCCCACTATGAACCCCCTGTTCTCTCGGAGAAAGAGCCTAAATTTAGTTTTATTGCTCATAGACAATATCATTAATAACAGTCTTCAGGTTTCTTAGTCAAGATTTTTTGTAAAAGACTATGTAGAATGCCTCAAACTTCCTTAGAAAACTATTAAATTTGTTTCCTACTGCAAAGATAGTTGAAAGGAAAAAACATGTCTCTGCAAGATTTAAATTTCTGTGAATTCAGGCATGGACAGGACTTTGGAGAATTTAGTACACCTTGTTTTTTGGTTTTTTGGGGTTTTTTTGACATATAATAATTACCTGTAAATAGAAAAGTTTTTTTTTAAAAAATCAGGTTTATGTATTCTGTGGTGGTTGGTTTTTTTTCGGTAAGAAGACTATTAACCTACAAAAATGACCACTGAAGATGACATCTGGATAATTTTAATTTTACTCTAATCAAAACCTTAAGGAAAGCAAAAGATACAAAGAAAAAAGTATTCTAGAGGAAACAGGGTTTAGTACTATGCATGTAGCTTTTTTTTCTTGAAGTTTTAGGTGCTTGTTTAAGTTATGAGGTTATGAAGCCAAGATATAAATTACTCTATAGACAATTAAATAATCCTTCTGGGAGTAAAAGAGGAACAATGGTAAGAAAACCAGTGTAAGACATTTTTCTAAGGAAATAAAAATGGATTAATGGTTCTTCAACAGTTTAAAATTAAACCCAAGTGAATTTCTATTGTTGGAGTGGGTATGAGGAGATATGTAGTATTTTCTCATTTTATTAGTATTAAATAAAAGATGCCAAGCCTTTATGAATTTAAATACTGATGTAATGCAGTTTCTGTGAGAAGAAAGACACTCATTTGATAAGCTCTTTGTTTACTTTAGCTGAAAAGTCCCACACCAAATGAGATGAAGAAAACATCCATATGTCATTTACAAGGCTATAATGGTGAAGATGGCACTGTGAAGTAAAAAAAATCTTGCTGTCCACAAGCAAACTCATTAAAAAGCATAACAGTGGGTAGAATAAGGCAACACTAAACTTATAATATATTCTTAGATACAGTGGCATGTTGACTTCTAAGTGATTATTGACCATTAATGCTGATTCATCAAAGGAAAATGGGCAATTATATTTTTTATGTTTATGAATACCTACACATATATCCACTCCTGATTTTTATACGGTATTTTTCTAGAAATTATAATCTCAGTCATTATTATCCTGTTAAGTGATTATGACACCTATAAAGGGAGTCAACTGTTTCTGTGAACTGAAAAAACGAGATATATACTAGTTCCCTAGATCCTTTCATCCCTGATATCTCTACATGTCTTGTTCTTTCATTCACACATTAGTTTCATGAGACCAGAATGTCAGCTGGTGATTCCCCTGCCATGTGGAATCTCTCCTGGGGGAGTCCAACAGACTGTCTAGGTAATACACCACTGTTCATGTTCATTTACAAAGGGAAAAGAAGTGAAAAGTTGGGTTCAACTTAGTGCACTCCATAAAATTAATTTATCTTTTTAACCATGTTAAATGCCATATTAGAATTTCCATGATACAATCTGAAGATGAGACATTTATCCAGTTTGGTGCTTACTTCACCTAGATTTTTGTCTTCTTTGCTCAGCCCTTTCCTTATTCACACTACAGAAGAGGATGTATTTAGTTTAATCTCAGGAAGGTAAATTGCAGAACTCTTATTTCCTTATATAGCTCTGATTCCCTTGCCTAATTTTTATTTGGGTGATTCTCTTAAGATAGTAGAAAGATTTTTTTCTTCTTAAGACAACAGGAGGTTTTACAATTAAAAACATAACGAAGGCCTTAAAATACACCTTCACATCTCCAGAAAAAAAATGCTGTAAAGAGTTTGATTTTCAGTGAGTGTTTTCTGTGGAGCTACAATATATTATGTAGAAACATATTTGTATTGTAGTCATGTCAGTAATCTGTCAAGTATTCATCATCCCTTTCTCATGTTCCATCTTAGGAAAATTTTAATTTTTGTTAAGAGAATCTGTGGAAATGGTACTGTAAATCAATCACATCCACCCTTATTTTTTCTTTTTTTAATGTTTTGGTTTTAGTTTGAGTTGCAAATTACCATGAAGCTACAACATTCTTCCCATTTGCCATCTCATATTCTTGCAAGATGTGCATTAAAGAGTGCTCTTTAATGCTTATCATTATTGATGAAAATTGTGGTGAGAATTTTTTACATTTGTGACCAATAAGTAAGACAATTTCAGACACTCAGAAAATCATTAAAGCATTAATTGGTTTCCTCATCTCCTCAGAAATTTAGAAATGACATATGGCAATGTATACAGAGTGACCAAGCTTCTTGTTGAAAAACTAAAGATACTCAGGTCTAACAAAAGATATAGCACCCATCTCATATATATCTCATGCTATTCTAGGTGTCTTAATATGCTGTGAATCACACAGTAAGTTAGTCTGTACTGGAGAGCGTAATGAAGAGTACACTGTGTTAAATCTTTCTCCTTCTACCATTTAAAAGTCATATTCACAAACACTTAAAGAGCTTGCTCAATTATTTCAGATTTACTAATGATGAGAAAACATTTTATATTTATTGCAATTTAGTCAGGATGAACTCTTTTGTAGGTAAAAATTACATGGCTGCTGTCTGTTAGCACTGACAAATTAAAGTACTTTTCACCTCAAACACATCCATACATGCGTGTCTTTCTCATCCTTGCATGCATTTCTTCAGTCTCTGCACATCTACCCCTTCATTCCATTAAATAAATTTTTATGGAAAAGTTGCTTTGCTCTGTGGTTAACTGAACCCCATCCCAGCCTTAATGGATATAGGTGCAAGAGTGTACTATGTGAGTTCTCTTTTTCCTTTTCCTGTGGAACTTAATGATTGTAGTGGCTGCATCAATGTTACTAAGCAATGTCATTCAAGAAGAGCAGAACCCTAAAGTGAAATGGTTGGTGCTGAGTGTTAAGACATGCAGCCCTGGCACAAAGTTTATCTAGCCAAACAGACTCTGAGAAGATACAGAACGTGACGTGAGAGATTGCTGAACACCATAAATAACACAGCGAGAAGCTGGCAGAAATTACAGCTAGTGCTGTGAGGAATGGCTGGATTGCACAGATGGCTAAGGAGGAGGCATGTGAGAAACGGCCAAGATTCACAGATAGTTGTGAGTAGTATTGGAACCCTATGGGGGAGGAGCACCTAAGCAACCATATTGGTAATATGAGGTAAGGCTTAGCTGACCAAGCATCAGTGCTACCAAATTCAGATAAGGATGCAGCAAAACTGAGACCATCGGACAAAAACCCTAATTATATGTACACTCTTTATTTAGGAGCAGACAAGAATGGAGAAAGGAAGGGTAAAGGCAGATGGAAGAGAAGTTCAACTATGAAAAACAAAGAGGGGAGGAAGCTTTTTTGCATGTGAGCAAATGGGTGGTCATTACAATTGTATGACTGAGAATCACTAGTTTTGTTTTGTAATGCCACTCTCTTTTCTATGTGTGCATGAGTTGGAAAGTCTAGGAGACATCAGCTGTAGACTGGGTTGTCTGTGTGTGTACCTAATGAACTTGGGCCCTCTGTGTGCATGTGTGTGTGTGTGTGTGTGCACATGCATCTGTGAAATTCCAGCTCAGTCCTGCTACTGGCTGGACCTACAAACAGAAACAGCAGCTTTCCTAAATTTCAAATGCACAAAATGCTGATAATCAGAAGTTTCTCTTCAAAAGCACATTTTAAATAGGAGAAAAGACAACAGTATAATATAATCACATGCAATGCCATTTCATATGTCCTCTTTTCCATTTTCAGTTTTGTAAGAGTGATGGTCATGAAATTTTCCCTTATGCTTCTACAATTTTGGTCATCTATTTTAATCCTCTGCAAATTTTCTAGTTCTTTTTGGGTTTTTTTTTGAGGGGAGTGACAAAGGAAGAGTTTTTGCTCAGCATATATCTGTGATGGAGAATTGAGGGGTACCACTGTCATGCTCATGTTGTCCATTTTGTGCTCAATAATATATCCTTAATATTACTTTTTTTTTATGTCAGACAATGCCATTCAAAATAATGTTATAGAGTAAGTAACTAAACACATGAAATTAACAAATATTGCCTTTCCCTGATTAGATACCAAACTGGAAGGCAGCAGAAAACACCCCTGTTTCTGAAGGACGAACAGAGTTGAGATCTGATCAAGGTAGCTTTTTGGATGTTACTTTATAGATGAAACTTTCAGAAGGAGAAAACCTATCCATAGAGAGATTTATGCAGACCTTGTTAAAGCTGAGATATACTAAGCTGGGTGCTGGCAATGAGCTATGTGAATGTATAACCTCTAAGATCTTTTTTCCTGATTAGTCAGGCACAGGAGCAGAGACATCCGCCATAGCAGCAGAACGCATAGCTAGACAATGGATCTTCAAATGTGTAATGTTTCTATGATGGAAAAAAACCCCAAAAAATTGGAACAAAGGCTTCTACTGCATTTATTCTGATACCTGCTTTATTGTCTCAGGTGAATAATTTCAGAAAATCACATGCCCGTGTTGACAGCAACCATTATGGCAGTACTAAGAAGGAAAGAAGAGAAGGTCTGATACAGATCATTGAAGGAGAGCAAACACTATCCTAGAAATGAAATTATGTTAGTTCAGCTCTTCATCTTCCTGGGATTAATGAAGATTTCTAATTCAACTGAATTGTGAAATAAACAAAAAAAAAACCCTATCACAAACAAACAAACAAACAAACAAACAAAAACTACTTCAGAAGTTCAAGAAAGTGAATTTCTTTAGAAAAGTGTAAAAGCAGTATTAATGTGATCCCTTTCTTTCAGGTAAATTCAATCCTTTAGTATAACTGAGTTTTAGTAATATGGGATATATTCTGTTTAAGTCCTTGCATGCAACTGAAATAGAAATGTATCCTGGTGAAGATTTGATTAGCTCTGAGTATTTCCCAGTGAAAATAAAAGCTGAAACACTGTTGAAAACTTTCCCTTCTGAAAATCTACTTTGTATTTTTATTTATTGATCATTATTAACATGAAAATATGATAGGAAAGGCTGCTGTAGAACTATCTACTGTCTGTATATTTTCATTCTTCATTGGTTATTGCTAACTATTTAAGTCTCCATGTCAAAACAAAAGATTTCCAGCCCTTTCTTTTTCAGTTACCAGGAACAAAAAGCAATCTTTTTCTCTTAGTTCATATATCAAACCACTTCTTACCAAGGATCTTGTTTCAGAATACTAAACTCCATTTGCAACTTTACTGCATGAGGAAAGCTAAATTGACTTTAACTTGCTTCCATAGGCTATGCAGTAGCAGCTGTGCAACGCTGGCAGTGATTAGCTTGTATCAGAAGTAGGCAAATCCACATTTGACCACTTACCTTCTGCAATACACTGAGCATGGAAGCAGAACCTACTCTTTTAGTGGACTGAAATAAAAGTCAATTTGGAAATGCTGGGAGAAATACCTATTGGTATGGTAATGTGTGCTCAGATTTTTTAAAACCAGTTGACACAGAGGTATAATAATGTGGAGAGGGTACTATTTTCACAGATTGCTTCATAAGACTGTCTCCTAGCTCCAGGGCTCAATTTCAGTTTCTTGCTGAGTCCAAAACACGTGCCAGGCTGAGATAGGCAATTTTTCCCCCAAGCTTTGGCTTACCTTGAGATGAAACAAGGCCTGCAGGAAAAAAACTGAAGTTTGGCAGGAGGCTCTTGACTATAGATGAATTGGTAGGGCTGATCACAGATAATGAATGCCTCTCAGTGCAGAGGTTTCCATAGAGACCTTTTTCCTCATCCCAAGTTCATTCTGCTTCAAAATGTGCTGACTAGAACTCACAAACGACAACGAAAAGTCTATACTTCCCAATGTTTGGTCTGAAAATGATTATTTTTCTGACTAGTACAGATTCATATCTATCTATATGTATAGTATATATATATATATATCAGAAACTCTGCTGGTAATTTCCTCATAAATAATTTTTAAATTGCAAATGTCCAATGTATATTTCTAGTACTTGGCTATTAACTCAACCATATAAATCCTTGTAAATAACAGAATCAATTATTTTCTTCTTGAAGTGTTTCTTGCAAGATTCACTTTCTTAATGCTTTTTACAAAGTGAAAGACAATTGTCTTAGATAGGAAATCTTCAACTTGCAAGATGTCCCTCCTCCCAACAGAAAATGCAGCGCAACATTGTTCCAGTTCAGGAATTTTCCCAATTCGTACATCTGTACTAAAGTTCACAGAGACTACATAAATGCACTTGTCATTTCAATGAAAATTGCTTTTCAAACTTTATATAGATATGACCTCACTGAAGTGATTGCAAACACATATACACAGCCTACCTTTCTGGAAATTATCTCATTGATGAAGGAAACATAATTTAGTAGAGGGGCAACATCATTCTCTAACCAAAGCAGCAGCAATGCTGGCAGATATTTGTTTGACATGGATGAATGTTTTCACCAAGTTAAGGTGGGGAAATCTGTATGATTCAGATGCTACAGTTAGAAAATCTGACATCAAAGCCCCTTCTTTTCTGCTGTAGTATTTGGAGGAATGTAATAGACTGTCTTTTTATACTAAATATGAGGAACGGATATTTATATTCTTATCCCCTTCACAATATATATCTAATTCTTCTGATAGTTGAAAATTCTTATTAGCTCAGTCAGCAACATAGTAATCCTCTTTCTAATAATTTCCACTGTTTATTATGAACAAGCCTTCCTTGCAAATTATAATTTCTGTCTTTTGGGAAGGGTTTCAAAAGACTGTTTTAACGGTACAAAAAAGCAACAGGATTCTTCTACTGAAAGATAAGGCACTACATAGAAGAGAAAACAGTTAAGCATGTCTTAATGAAAAATATGAATATATAATTTTCTGTGAACATCTCTTATGTAATTCTGTCACTACTTAAAAAAAAAAGGATTTTGTAACAATATAATCGCTGTTTCGAAAGGCACCTTTTCTTTTCCTCAGCAAGACCAAATTCCAAAACATTGCTTCAAGACAGCATAATGCAAGACAAGTTATTTTTATTTATTTTATTATCCTAATACTTCTACAATGGTAAAATCTTTATGACTCATTCTTAAAAGTCCAAGTATCCAATTCCAGAACGGTCTTCTTTCAGGAAGTCCAGTCTCACAAACTGTTAGACTGTTTCCTACAAAAAAGTGAATGGTTGATTAATTCTATCAGTAGTTCAGAATCTGTGGAAAACTATGTGCATGCAAATTTCTATTTTTGTTATGATACACATTTTTTTTTATTCTGTGTTTCACAACACAATTTGTACTGCTGTCTTTTATGGCAAGTCTAAAGAGGTAATCACTTTGAACGATCCATTTGCAGCAACAAAGCAAAATCTTGTAGGTGTTTTGGTAGGCTTGTAAAGAAGAGATCAACAGTGTTAGCTGACTGTTATTTCCTTTTGAATTATATTAAAGAGAGTACTTCAGGGTTTTCATCCAGAATTTTGGCTAAAGGTAGTAAACAATATGAGCCACAAAGTGTTCTGTTCTAAAAGAGCTTGCTAAGTATATTCGCATTGATTAAAATACCATTTTTGAAATAACAACCAGTGGTAATACAAACATACCTGAGCTACTCATCCATAAAGGACTGTGCAAATCTGCAGATTCTGCTCCAGTTGTCAACTAACTGCTGTGTGATTGCCCAGAACAGATTTTCTGTTCAACAAAAATCACAACCAAGCTGATACCAAGAGAAAGACAAAGGGAGATCTGACAATGAATGAAGCCTTTACACTTTACTGCAAAATTAATGTAGATTTCCTGATTTAACTTTCTGATTCTAATGTCAATCCCTGATCAAAAGAGTCTTGTGAGACTCCGTTGTTTTTCTACATGAATTCTAAATTATAATGACAATAATCTGCTCCTGGCATTGTGCATTTCAGGACCATTATTATACTTCACAGAGACTAGAATCACTTGGGTTTTGAGTCTAATATTTTATTCCACTACCCAAGGTATACTACAACTTGCCCAAAATGCATTGCTTTTTATGTCTAATTGTTTAAGGAATTTGATTATTCCCAGTAGGTGCTATTCAAGCCGGTTTAAATTGTCAGATATATATGCTTGGTGGAGATTTATAGTACTTGCTTATTTACTACCTTATCTGAGAACAAAAATTACTTATGGAAATAAAAGCCCAGCTGGATATTCTCACTTGAGAATCTTTCAAATTAGAAACTACATTAATTTTCAGATTTGGAAAATAGATGAAGAGTGTCTGGCTAGATTTTAAAGAGCTTATTTATTATTTTTGCAACAATTTAATGTTTTATTCTCCAAGTAATTTTCTAGTGGATACCTTTCTTTATGTGCTACATATTAATAAGAGCTTAAAATATTTAGACCACGGTAATGGATGTTTTGTTTAGCCTATTATTTTTAACTGAGCTGGAGAAGCTACAAAAACCTGGAGTGAACTTGGAGTTAAGTCAGTGTCATGCTTTTTTTTTTTTTGTGATACCTTTATTACTGAAGTAACAGGTAAATGACGTATTATACCTGGTTGGCAAATATGGTCCTGGTTGTCTTAATGTCATAGAACAAAAAGCAGTACAATCCCAGATGTATCACTCAGGGAAGCTCTCTACTCAGAAGTCTATTTGTCCTTCTTTCCTCTCATTCATCTCTCTCCCTTATCTCTAATTGTTAAGATTCTTTTTTTTTTTGGGTTTTTTTTTTTTTTGTTTTTTTTTTTTTTTTTTTTTTTTTGACTGGAAGAATCAAGAGATCTTTTTCATCAGTATTGCTGAAGTCTAGAGACTTCTTTGCAAAACAACAGACTTTGATTCCTTTGGGGCTTCCAAGTGGTGCATGAATCCGTATGACTGTTAGCTGAGCTGTTCATAACAAGCCAGAGGAGTTCTGGAAGCCCAGAAGGGCCTCACCTCTCCCTCTAGGCTTGGGCAAGCTGGTGTTGCCCAAGACCTTCTCCCCCATCCAAATAGAGAAGACTTGGAAAGACTGTCTGAGGCAGTTCTCTTTTCATATTTGTACATGAGGAAATGCATCAGTCTCTGTGTTTTGGGTCTGATTAGGCTGAATTGATGTGGGTGTCAGCATGTGTTTCCTAATGTTTTCTTACCCTCTTCCATGAATGAGGCTTTTAGTATGCTTTTGAGAGTTCTTTGTGGTTGGTGGTATAGTACTGCATAAATGAGCCTTGTACTTTTGTTTAGAACACAGATATCCCAGTAGCAAAATACTATCTGAGAAAGAAGATGTATCAACAGTATCATATTAGGTGCCACTTCCTTCTTGTCATTTGATCTTGCAGATTGGTAGATGTATTGAGAACATAAAGCAAGCAATACTACTTTTGGCAGCAGCCAAGTACTTCTTAAAAGTAGTCCAAACCAATGCTGTAAGAGGTAAAATGACAGATTATAAATTTATATAATTAACAGATAGCATGCAATGTTCGTAGAATGGATAAAAAACAATGAGTAATTTTTGAGAGGTATTAAAGCATGACAAATAATTTTGAGAACTATTTCAGACATCCTGTGATATAAGAATAATATATAATAAATTTGGGATTCAAGTTCCAGAAAATTCAAAAATTTTCTATTTTTTCTAAAAAAATTGACAGCATTTGGAAACAACATGCATCTTTTCTGGGATTCTAAAATTCAACTGAAACTAGGTAATCTAGTTATTTATAATAAGTACACTAAAAGTCAACATCACAAAATTCTTAGCAAATCTAGTATATATATATAAAAAGTTCCTAATGTAATGAAAAGGGCTGAGGTTCTAAACTTTCCACTAACCAGTTAATCTCTGTAGTCATAAATACTTTTTTTTTGAATGAGGGAATAAGCTGTATAAGACACAAATAGGTAGAATTTGCTATGTCTGCTTCAAATTTTGGTAAGATGGATGGTGAAGGGATGTTACAAGGAGTGGCATTTTTACAGGATTTGCAGAGGAGACTGTCTTGTTTTTATGCACCTTTTTTTTTTCCTGTAAAGCTGAGCTAATAAGCTGCTTAATAGCTAATAGATGATTAATAAACCCTGATTGTGCAGCTGGCTTAATGACAATAAATTTTAATGGCATCACATAGAGAAGTCAGAAATAAGATTAGAATTCTAGGACATTTGTTTTTAGAGGTTATGGTTAAAAAATATAGTATGCAATCTAAATATACAATATACAAGTTAACTCTTTACAAAAATTAAGGTGTGTCACAACCTTGGGAGATGAAAATATGTAAGTATATTTTGTTTGTTGATAATTTCATTACTTTCTTACATCACTGATTGCAAATGTTGTGAAAGATAAGAAATTATTTTAATAATATTTCTGCTTCCACAAAAAAGGTCAAAAATACTTGTTATTTCAGACTTTAAAAACTTTCGCATCACTGAGCAATGATTTTATTGTAATCAGTGAGCAATGTATTTTGTATCTGGAGGAAACATAATAAATAACTTTAATATACTTACTCTGATTTACCCTGAGCCTAGTAAAACATTATTCAAAACTGGACATCTTATGGAATTATTGAAAGATGGAGAAAGCAAACTGATTTGTGGTAAAGAAAAGAATGTCACAATACAGAAGATTTTGCAGCCTTCAACCAAAATGTAGCTTTTTTAGAACAAGAAAAATCCCTAAAATTTTTCCCTGTTCTGGATACTTTGCTATTTTTCTCTGCATGTTGGTCAGTAGGACAGGTACCACTGATAACTGGGCAAGAAGTGATGGTGCCCTGTCCCCAATGTCTGACAGAAGTCCAACCCTGTCCCACCAAGCTCACAGGCCATTTGCTCCAGCAGTCAGTCCCTTTTCCCTGCTCACATTGTAATGTCATGACTGCCTGAACCAGCCACCCCTGTCACTTCACCTTAACACCAGGCCCAGGAGGCCCCTCTCCAACCTACGCGTGAGGACACCGTTTAATTTTGGCCACCATTTTATGGCAGCGAGCTGCTATTTTGCTAAACCACTTAGCCCATATATTTTCACACTGGTCTGTGATTGACTGATGTCCATTTCTTAAATATATAGTATATGACGTATATTTATATAGTATATTAGCTATATTTCTTAAATATATCCAATATAAATATATATTTATATTAGTTAGAGATATATATATATAGTTGGATAGATAGACAGACAGACAGATAGATAGATATGTAAACACAGAGTCAGATAGTCCTGCCAGACAAGCACAGTAGTGCCTGAGGACATGTGTGCTTCACAGCATTTAGAAAAGGCCATTAGGCTACAATTATGCATATATATATAGATATGTGTATATATTAATTAAACATCAGCATATCTAATTGATGTTTTGAGAGGACATGTTTACAACAGTAGTAAAGATAAATATTTAGGTGGAATGTGCAAGATCTTTCATAGGATGGGCAAAGTATTTGAAGAAATAAGCATGAAGGAATGGAGCAGGTGGAAATAATTGGAGCAATTGACACTAAAATGGCATTTGGTCTCTGATGAGACCCATTCTTGACCTAAACTTCTGCTGCAACTCAAACATGTGGTATGAATTACACAACTAGACTGGAAGCAGTTCTTCTTTTTATTATTTTCTGCCTGTCTCTTGTATTGAATGAATTTATTTTTGTAGCTGAAACATGAACAAGTGGCTTTCTTCAGAGGCCTGCAGTATGAATTTTGAAAGGTGGTTAATGGAGGTCTGGTGAAATTCTGTTGAAATAACTGCTCACAGGCACAAACTAGCATATGCATTCAACAGCATTTTCCTTTTGTATTAGTTGAACCCATTTCAGAGCATGCAGAACACTGTGAAAAGATTCAGTTGAAAAAGATGAACATTTTTGACAGATTGAGCATAAGGCAGTCATCTTGATTATTTCCTCATTCTCAAATCTCTAAAAGAAGCCTTCCATTCCAGAAAATATAGCATTTACTGAGTTTGAAAGAACTTTCTTTAACTGGAGATTACAGAGATTTTTTCAGCACCTGCTAACATAGAGCATTAGTCTGACCTTGAGGTCCAGAATTTGGGTCATTTTTATATGGAGAAACTTTGGATTTCTTCTATTAGATCCCAAGAAATAAGTATCAATAATACATTGTCCTTCTCTAACATTCCAGGTGACTTTTGCAGGAAAGGAACGAAGCATTTGGAAAAGAAAATAGCAGAAGTACTTGAAAAAAGTAACATTTTATCCACGCGCTCTTTGCTCGATTTGTTTATAAGCAAAAGGTTATATAGTTTTTGGAGATTTTATCACATTTGAAAAGCAGTATTTCCACATTTCTCAGAAATCTAACCTAGGAAACCACAAACTGTTGAGTTGTTGTATTACCTTGGCCTAATAAAACTGCAAATTTTCAAACTACAGTAAAACAGGGTCTGTGAAAAGGACCGTAGAATATTGGCAAAAGACCTAAATTACATATAAGGCAGGCAAGAAATGTACCTGTTCTCATAGATATATGTGATCACGTGTTTGTATGTAATCACATGTTTTCTTTCACATGTGATGCCTAGTAGAAGTTAACCTAATTGACAGGAGGAGGTATCCTTGCTGATAGAGGATGCAGCCTGCTGAAGGATATTAAACTCCTGTACTCAGATTGCATATTTCAATATTCAAAACTTAACCATACCCTAAATATTGAATATCTGAGCTCTCTAATGTATTTCAGTTCCTACTGACTTCATTGGGAGTTGTTAATACAAAGCAGTCTGTGAGATCAAGTGCACTTCAAATCCATGAATGTGTAGGATAGCAGGCTATTTTACACTGGAGTACAGAAGTTAATTCTCCCCCCTGAAGAAGGCTAATTGTCCGAAAAGACAAATATTTCATCTTTTTACTCTGTCTGATAACTGTTTCATCACTATCTAGATCAAACTTTCATAAAGCAAAGATATTTAACATTTTAAGGGCTGGAAAACATTGGATAGAGAGGATGTATATATACACAGAAAGACTGCCAGCAAAACAAGCATGTGCAAATATAATCCCAAGGTTAAACTGACTTGGTTAGTACTACAACCCTGTTCTCCAAATAAAATCAGCCTACAAAAATATTAAACCAATATTTATTTGAGCAGGCAGTCAATGAAACAAAAGCACTGTTAAGTACCTATAAGCACAGGTTGGGTTTCATAGTTCATCACAGGCCATGATACAGTCAAATCCTGATGAATATTCCTCTTGTTTCTCATTTGTCCATTCAGATTACATGCCCTCAAATGCCCCACTCCTTGATGCTTACATTGGGAGAACCACAATTTGTGTAAAAATTACAGTATGACCTTCAATCTTATTAATATGCCAAAACAGCCAAATCCATGTTTTTCAACTGACCAGAAAGTCTGGGTTTACCAGTCTGAGGACAATGATAAAGGACAGAGTTCTTAGCAAGCACATCTAATATTGGAAGATAGGCGAAATCATGCATGCAAACAGCTTCTCGATTTTCCTGCATATATAGAGTCTGCTGTTGCTTCCAGACTGTTTCAGCAGGTTTCTGTACTGCTTATGGAGCAAGCTGATGCATTCCATAGACAGATTTTATCTCCATTTAACGGGAAGAATTGATTGAGAGAAATCTTTAGCTATTGTAATTCCACACAGAAAAAGTCAGTGATTAAATTAAGTCAGTGTCATACTTTTTTTAGGCTACTAAATGTTATCCTTTTCAATATACCCATTCTGCTCTAGACCCCTGGTAAAGATTAGAGATTATATGAATTAAGTGTGCCAGGAACTACAGTTTTAAGTTGTAGTTCTTAAGATATTAATTTACATGATAGAGGAAACCAAGAGGGTGCACACTCTAATTCTGTCATTTCCCTGCCCTTGTACACCGGTGAACACTGTGCTTCCAACTGTTTTAGGGAAGACATAAGGATTTTACCAGTTTTCATGAAATGGAGTCATGAAAGCAGCACCGACATTAAGGTTAATGCAGGCAACTCCTAATGACAGAGCTGAGTAAAAGCCAAAGTATTTTTTTGTTACAGTGGGATAAGAAGGGCTTTCAAAAATATGGGATCTCAGTAGTTTGTCTTCACAGACTGGAAAATCGAGCAATGATTGGCAAGTATGTACAAATATTTGTGTGGTAAAAATATGTCAAAGTCTATTGAATAGGCTGTGATGATACACCCATGTTAACTGTCTTCTGGATCACAGAGAAATTATGCATTCTTACAGAATGGTGAACTCTGCATTCTTGAAAGTATATTTTAATTATGCTAATTCAATGCACTCTATTGTTTCACTGTCCTACATATGGAGAAAAGAAAAGCAAATGTGAGAAAGAAATACTTAGGTTTGCAGCTCATAATCTGGAAGCTAATTTCAGAATTCTGAGCTAGATTTTGGGGTATTTTAAAAATTAGCAAATGGTATGTGAGTGTTAGAAAGGAAACCAAAGAGGACATGGAACAGAAGGAAATTCTGAATACTAGGAAGCTTATTTGGTAAAATAAACAATGCTTAAAGGAATTACTTCTGTAACAATTCAGCATGAATCTAGGAGATTTATCTTTGGTTTGGGTAGAATCAGAAAGCCAACCAGTCCCAAGTCAATCAGCACATTAGGTAATCTAGGTTGTAAAAGGAGAATGCTCAATGGCTTTTATCATAGACCTCTGAGTAATAAGTAGAAAAATAAGCAATCATTCATTTTTATAAGATTAAATAAATGAGAGATTTGAACTACATTAAAGAAAACATCACTAATGGGCCGTGCAAATGTGTTGGAAGAAAAAAACCCACCTCTTCCCCATGTGTTTATTCCTTGTTTGTATGAATATGAATATGTATGTGTAAATATGAATAGAGTTGATGTTTAAGTTCAGAAGATTTGTTCTCCAAAATACTAGAAAATGAGTAGACCTGTACTGGGCCAGCTAAAGCTTCATCCAGAAATGTCAAACACACAGAGCAGAGACATGGATTAAGAAGAGGTATGAGGAAGACTAAGAAAAAAATGTCTGTCTTTAGGAAAGTTTAGCATGGATTTTAGTGAAAGACTTATAGAAGAAGATATCTGAAAGAAAATAAAATTATAATTTATAGGAACAAAGGGTCACTACCCTTCAAATAAGACTAATATTTTGTTTCTATATAAGACAAATCTATACTACTGGATTAATTAAACAGATAACAGACAGCAATTTCCACACTTTTCTCGACATCACACCATCCTTGGATCACACTGATCTCTTGATGACACTGATCTCTTGATGACACAGATTTTTTGATAAGTTATTTAATACATTCTCTTATGAAAATGAAAGTCTTATTGCTACTCATTAATTTCCAACCTTCCTTAGCAATATGTTTTTGTCTAGCTCAATTCTATTATAACAAGTACAAGTTGTATATCTCTTTCTCCTAAAGGTTATCACTTGTATTTTATTGCTTATTTCCATTTTTATTTCTAGTCTTCTGTCATCTGTTCTTAGACCCTTCCCTCCCCCCTCTACTTAAAAGTGACTTCCATGAGCTTGTGATTTCTTTTCCAGCAAAGGCAAGGGTAGGCTGTTCTTTGCTTAGAGTATTCAGGTGAAGAGAAGATTGAGAACTGGATAGGAAAGATTTGTCACTGTAACTTCTAGTATTGTTTATGAGATAATATGTATTGCTTATGAGGAATTTTCAACACTAAGTGTTAGGAAGCTGAGGTAAGTTGCTTAGTTGTGACTAAGCCACTTAATAGCCACTACAGTCATACTGCATGATGTCTGATCTCTGATTACGGAACCATGACTATAACAGGAGAAATGAGTACTGTAAATCACTAAGGGTTTAGGTCTGCCAGTGAGGAAAATTGACATAGGAAGTGGTGGCAGACTGAAAACCTAGTGGGACTTTACTACTACTAGATTAATCCAAAGCAACGTGCCTGAAATGATGGGATTTATTTTCTCTCTTCTCATTCATGAAGTGTAATTGTACATACTTTCACCAGCCTGTCCATCTTGATTCATTCAGTCATTGCTGTGCTTGTATTGTATGGAAACACATATTCTGTTTTCTGAAGTGGTTTACTGCAGTATATAAAATGTACTCACATGAAAACTTGGAATAGCCCCACATAAAGTGTTCTTTCTGCAAATACGCATGCAATGGGCAAGATACCTCACTTGGGAAAAACAAACAAACAAACAAACATAAACCACATAAGAAAGAGTATAAGAAAAAAAAGAAGCTAATTCAAACTCAGGCAAAGACTCATAGAAATTATTTTATTGCATTCACCCAGCCTCTAGTGAGCAACACACAGTGCATGCAGAACAAGATGGGAGTAGACACCCTGTCAGCTCTGTTTCACCTAAAGTTTCAAAGCAAGTGGCAGGCCTATTGGACAGCAAATGCAACTCTCAATAGCAATACTGAAAAGCTTCCAGTAAAATACCATCTTTTTATTACTTTCCTTACTAATGTATATAATCTTTTTTATCCAACCATTTCTTTTCAAGAAGAGCAGTGCTTAATTTGTCAGCTAAGCCATTTGACATCCAGTTATAAATACAACAATTCTTTGCACAATGTCAGAAAACTACAGGTATTTCAGTCCTTCATAGATTGTCAGGCATACTAAAGTGCCTGCTTCTTTTTGCAGTGTATAGCAAAGAAATTATTTTTGCAGCAAAGAATTGCTGTTGTGTTCTCAAATGATGAGAACAATTTGTCTCTACATATTAATGGCCAAGAATTTTATGCCATTACTCAAAATAAGTTACATTCTGCCATTAAGTTATTGAAATATGACATCTTTGCATGGACAAAAATATCTTACAATGGCCCTTTCTCAGACATAAGCTATAGGGCAAGCATTTGTAATTGCAAGTATGACAGTAAATATAGTGGTTTTGGTTTTACAACTAAAATGATGCTGAAAGTGGAACTTGATTGAAGCTTAACAATCAGAGTGAATACTTTACAAAGCCAACTTTTTTAACATCATGAAATTCTGTGTAATTCTGAATATTCAGTTTCCAAGTTAAATTTTAATACCAAAGAATTTCATTAGGACCGCAAAGTGAACTGGAAAATTAATAAGCATCAAACGTAGATTTTATTGAAGCATGACTAATATGTTCTTTGCAAGCTGCTTAAAGTGTTATTTTCTTATTCAGGACTATATTTCTATCAAACATGCTGTGATCATATGGAAACAAGCAGTATTTTTAGCATTTTTTCTCTAAACTATTTAAAAATCAATTATATTTTTGCCTGAAGAAACAAATTTCAGAAGGATTTTTCTTCATGACAGATTTTTTTTCAATGATTCTGCAGAAGCTGTAATGGTCTGCAGTAATATTTTGACAGTTCATAACCAGCATAACATTTGATACATTTATAATTCTTTGACTGCAGGATAACCAAGCAGCTAAAATGTAAAATTCATAGTCTGTTATTAAGAAATATATAATTTTATAATTTCTCATTACATGTCCCAGTCACTTCCTCCATGTCTTAACAGTTTGCCTGATGAATGAAATTTTTATGTATCCAGATGACCAGATCTTTCCTTGGTTTATCCAGTAGTATTCAAATCAGCAAATTACTCAGTGGAAAACATTCTTGATAGAGGGTCAGGATGCTGCCCTCATTTCTCCCTTCTAATTGCAACCTCTTAAAACTGGGCCCTTATATGTCAGAAAACATGGAGGGGAAGAGATTTTTCTGACAGTGCTGGAGGGAAAACATACCCACTGCAGTCAGTAGAATTTCTGGCATTTGCAACTCCAGCATGGGACAAACTTACCATCCCTACCTGCTGGTTAATAGAATTAACCTGCATAAAGACTTTTCCTGGTAGCGTGGGAGAACTTTTGACTGAGTCATCTTTGTTTTCTCCCTCAATGCATGTCTTCCTCTAACTTTCCCAGATCTGCTCAGGGCTACACTGCCCCTACATACATTTATTTTGCAATTTCAGTTGAATATGTACATGATATAGTGGTGGGGATTTGGCACAGGGAGGGAGTGGTTCATCCTGTTTAGAAGGACAGAGAACATTCTCAGTGCCTAAGTGCAATGGCTACATAACTAGGTCATCCACCCCTCTGTTTAGCTCACAGAGAAAGGATTTCTCTCTTTCCCCATCTTTCCATCTATCGTTCTCTATTTCTACAGTATTTAAAATAGCAGATAAATACTAGGGAAAAAAAGTCAAACTGTCAAGCTGAATAAATCTGAGGGTTCAAAGTTCTTCTAAAACTCCTCTTAATGTGGTAGACTTCAAAGATAATACTGAACAGTGTGATGTGATTTCTTTATTTAATTTAATGTATTTTATTCCTAGGACTCTAGGTAAGAGTGTTTTGATCATAAATTCAAAGAGCATATATACATATATTCACATTGTATCTTAGCTGGTCCTCTTAACAGCAGCATAATTACCTATAAATATAGTTTACACATATTCCATAGCAAACAGAAGTCAAGAGACCTGAGCCTTTCTTCAGGTTCTTCTGGTGAGCAGCTTTAAATCTATGGGGTAATTGTTAGATGTTACTGTGCACTCTGTGGGAGGATGATTACACAGGACATTTCCGTTTCCAGAGTCCAGGAAGCACTGTATATTTTTATAATTAAAATTATTCACTCCAAATATGCATTTTATCTCACTTAACAAAGAGATTGAAGCTTCACTCCTGAACATACTAAGATGTCCTCTTAATTATATACAGATAACAATACAGCTGGACATGCCTAACTCCTCAGATAATCCAATAATGACTTCTACTCTGTAATTGGACAAAAAAAAAACAAAAACGTGGGAGATGTACCCTCCATTCTATATAACATTGGAAAAAAGCACACAGTTCATAACTTAAACCCGAAAAACATTGTATAGTCTTATCAAATGCAGGAAAAAAATATGCAGTTAGAAAGAATATATTTTAGACATATAGAGTAGAAGGTTCTAGGACAGCATTGACTTGGACAAGAATTAGTGAACACAGTCTATTATTGTCCCAAATAAAACTTCTAGTGCTGTGTTGTGGCAAAAAAAAAAGTGTTATTGAGGTCTTTGAAAATACAGAAAAGGAATATCCAGTAAAAGTAAGGGAGGAACTTGCCACTTGGTATAGCAGGATTGTTGAATTTTGTGTCTTCATTTTATAAGAGAGAGCAATTGGTAAACCTAGCTTTCTATAGATGGTTATGTTCTACAAAGCATATGTTCAGGACCTCAGAGGGTGAAAAGGTCAATATCTGAATCCAAACCATTGCATTGTTTCATCTCTTCTGACTTGATAATCTCTCCTGACTTGGCACTAGTAGTTAGTTATGTTTCCCATACCTTTGCTCATCTTTCCAAGAGAGGAAAAAATTAAAATAATTAGAGAACTCAAATGGCACAAAGCTGAAGGAAAACAAAACAAACAAAACAAAACAACAAAACCCCAAACAAACAAAAAAAAACAAACAAAAGAAAACAAACAAACAAAAACCAACCAAACAAGCAAAAAAACCCCAAACCCACCACAAACTAAAAGGAAGTAGAAAGAGAAGGAAAGAAAATTTTAATTTTTTACAATTATCGTATTAGAAAAAAAAGTAGAAAATAAAATGCTTTCAACTTATAAAAGGATTGGTGAAAATAACGCTGATTCCATTGGTAAATGCTGTTTTGTAAAGAACAACACTTTGATGCACTTGGAAAAGGTTTTTTTGTAGTTGCAATGCAAATTTTGTTCCAAAAGCCAAGTTTACATCACTGTGCAATTCACATTAGACAGTACCACTAAGTAAATGAATTATCAAGAGTCTAGTGTTTAGTACAGTGGAGTCTCCAAAATGGTGACTGGAAGCACTCTGATCTGAGGTTCTCATTCTCTCCAGACTGCAGGGGCTGGCTACTTTCATCCTTATTATCTTCACATAACTGAACCAGATCCAACCATCATAATCAGCTGCTACTGACTCAACTGATTTTGGGGGAAACAGGATTTGTACAATACAATTATGTTTCAATTACCGTATTCCTACAGCAATGAACAAATGTTTGGCTTGAAGTAATTAAAAATTTACTGTATGTATAAAGCTAAATCCATATTAACACAAATCACCTACTGTGGCAGTCATGCATGTACAAACTTTGGGGAAATCCTCACTACAGTTCAAACAGAAAATAGTTCAGTAATACATAAAAGAAACTTTTACTCAGCTTTTGGCCCTCAACTGCTATGACATTTTAAATTTTATATACGAAACCATGCTCAGTTCTGAGCAATTTTCTGTTTGTCTTAATTTCATGTATAACCTATAATGTTCCAATGTCATATTCTAAATATCTGCTTAAGAATTTCTATTTTCCATATTTCTTTACCTCCCATGACTTTCAGAAATATTCCACAACTGATTTTGAGTTGTGAAATAATAAAGTGATCTTAAAGAATAAATGTGCTGGGTTTTTTATTCTGGTTTTGGGTTTGTTTGTTTGGTTTTTTTTTTCCCTTGGTTGTGCATTTTGTTTTTCTGTAGTAACTAAAAGCTACCTAAAATGGAGTTAGCATTCCACAAGAACCCATCTGGCTAGGAATGCTTCTTCCCCTTGCATCCTCTTCCCTGCATCACAAGCTGCCTGGAGAAAACAAACAAAGAAACAAACAAACAACACCCACCAAAACAACAACAATAATCAGGGATTTGGCCAAACAAATTTAAACCAGTTTTGATGTTGTGGCATTTTGTCATCACTTCAGTATTCACAAACTTTCCTGCAGGTGCTTAAGAGCCATTGACTGGATTTTAATGTAGGTACATTAAAAACAGCAAAAATGAAGTTATGGGCAAGACCACAATGTGAGATATCCCTGATTTAACAAGTTTGTGTTATTAGTCAAATGAAGCAATAACTTGTACGTGCCTCTTCTCTATGATACGAACAGAGTTTCTAGTTACACATTTGAAACCATGGCTTAGAGTGGTGTCAGGCAGTAATATGAAAGCAAAAGGATGGTAGCAGTTTTACATGTGAGTTTCTCTGTTACTGCATATTATCAAAAATATATTGAAGTTGTATGCAGCATGAGGGATCTCAAAATTGGGTAGCTGAATGATGAGTACCCACTCATGGAAGCTAAGAAAAAAGATGGTGTAAGTTGCAATGGAAGTTTGAATTACTTTATGCTATCTTCTGCATCACTGAGCAAGATGTTCAGAATTTGTAGGGTGGTGGAATCGAAAGAGAGAACATAACTCAGATAAATCTTTTGATCAGCTACTGCAAATGACTTGAGAATTCTCTTCTGGGATTAAAATTCAGCCCAGGGAAAGCTTGCTTTTTAGTGGATTTATTAAGGAATTTGGGAAAATTGTTCATTCCCTCTGCACAATCTGTGTGGGGCTGCTGCTAATCTTGGCATGTTGTTAAGACAATTTGCATCTGAATTTGCATTTGAAGCACAAAGAAAAAATCCTTCAGAATGCCTGTCTAAACAAATAATACAGGAGAGAAATAATGTTCTCAGAATAACTGAAGATGTAAAATTTTAACAAATCCTGAATCACGTAATATTTTTGTAAAACATTAAAAAACATGCATATATATATACTTACACACATACGTATACATAGATTCTCTATTGTTTCATTAAACACTTGAGTGTTTATTTAAACGTACAATACACACAAAAACCATTATACATATTCTACTTGGTTTTTTTACTACTGGTATTTTAATATCTGTCTAACTTTTTTTTTTTTTTTGTTCCTGTGTGCAAGTTTTATCTCCTGTAACATCTACGACACAGTCTACCCTGCAAGATACAGATACTTCTTGCTACGTGACAGATGTGCTCAGACACTTTTGTAGCCATATCAGTGCTAATGCTAAAACGACAGTGTTTCATGGGAACTGAATCTGTTATGAACTTTTAATAAGTGAGCCATAAAATTACTCAATATCCTAAATCCTTTGAAAGTGCTTCGTTTTATTTATTTATCTATTTGTTAAATTACAAATATCATAAAAGTGCAGAGTAAATGGATTACTTTTCCTAAGAGAAGCTTATCTCTTGGACTCTTAACTTGTGTTTCTCTAAATGCACAATTAGACTATTGTATTCATGCAGGATTTTTCATCTGCGTTATTTATAAGAAACACAGCTAAGCTATAAAAATTATGAGCTATATTAAAAAAACTGATACACATTATAAGGAAAAGCAAATAGAATCATCTAGGAGAATAAAAGGGTTTTTTTTCTCCAGCTTTTTCTTGTAATTTGATTTTGGGATAAAGTGATTTAGAAGCACTGTGGTAGAGTATTAGAGTTAAAAGGCTGTAGAAATAATGCAGGAGACAGAATATAGGCAAGCACAACATGATCACATAGCAACCAAGCCTGATTTGATTTCATAAAGCTGAACATAATATGAAGAGAGGATATATAAAACATATTATACAAAATACTAATATTAGAGATAATTACAGATGAAGCTAAAATAAAACACATCTTTGAAAGTTTTGGAGGGAAAAAATGTTGAACCTGGATGTCATAAAATGAGTATAGAAAACAGCAGAAGTAATGATGGCCACAAGAAAATGAATCTTAATGTCTTTCTTCCCCATCCAAAACACAAAGTGGATATGTCCTTAGTATTGCCAGTTAAAGCTGAAAGCATTTCTTATTCTTTGTGCCTGGAGAGCACATATGATTGACTCTGTAATAACCGAAGAAAACTATCCCTATGCAGAGAGTCAGACATGTAAGTGACTAGAAACAGGCAATGTGTGCATCCTTCCTGTCTCTGGCCATGGACTTAAAGACTGGCATCCTGATTTAAAATACATTTGTCCTATATGATGCATTTTCTGCTGATGTACAGTCCTCATTAAATTAGTTTATATATCGACTTGGTTATACTTTAGAAGAAGCTTGAAGTTTTGCCCCATACATATTTGCAAGCTGATCATTACATCCTGGCTGTTCTAGGACCTTCAGAATAGATGTTCTCTACAAAATAAGAGAGAAGCACTCATAGCTCTGGATATGAATTCTACTCCTGTTCATATATTCCTATTTGACCTGCTGTTTTTCAGTTTAATTCCCAGAACTACTGTGCCTGGATAGCAGTGATTCCCAGAAACATATTTCAAGACAAGGCAAATCAATGACTTGATGGCTGAAATCTAATTTCTAGTAGTTGAGCGTAGTATAGAACCAGAGCCACACAACTGAGAATGATAATGCAATACAAAAAAATTAAGAGCTGGTGGAGGGGGAGAATATGTCTCCCGACAACACTTCCTAACATAAAATTAAACACAAATTCGTCTTTCCAGATTAAAACTTCCTTATTCTAGAGTCTGCATTTTGGATAAATGAAATCCCATTTATTTAAATAAAAAAATTTTTAATTTCTTTTTCAGCTCTTATACTCATGAGTTTAAATTAAAACCTAGACAAATATAATCTAATGGTATGAGAACACTATTACTTTTCTGAAACGGCATTAAAAATTCATATTTGCAATCGTGTACTATCATGTATCCTAAAAATCCCCATTTAATGTTATCAGTATAGTAGTAGTCTTCCTAGTACTTTTCTAACACTATGGTAACTGTTTAATCAGAAAACTTATCTGTGACAAATATCTACAAATGCTTTTTTTTCCATACAAAAGAAACCCACAAGCCTCTCTTTTCCCTAAAATAATGTTATTCTGGGATGAAAACAGATACTTCAACCATCCAAATTTTAGTATAATAAAATTCATTATCTTAAGTCATTAAAACAAATGAACTGTGTAAATCTCAGTATTTGTTTTCAAATTGATCTGTGAATAGCTTGCACAGTACTGATTTTACAAAAAAAGGTGACATATATTGAAATGCAATTGTAGAGATTCAGAACTTTTCTGGGATTAGTGCACTGTTTAAAAGGGATTAACTGGAGTCTTGAAAAGCATTCAGTAACCTTGGCACATTTAATATCATTACAATTATATCTTTATTCAGGCTTATCAAACTCTATATTTCACAGTAATTCCTGATCGCCTATCTTCACATAATACAATAGATTTTAGTTTGGAAACATGTTCAATGTCTTTATGAGAAAAGGCACCATTCCCTAAATGATAAGCAGAAACTCTTAAATTCCAGGTGCTAAACAGTGTTCAAGGAATTATTATTATTTGCTATTATACCAGAAAATGCCAGTGGTACAAAAAATTCTGGAATGGAGTGAGAAAAATTTGGGACTGAGTCCCAAAAAGCAGGTAAAGTATTCAGGCACTCTATAGGAAACATGCCAGGTACTATTCTGACTGATTTTCAGGAAGAAATAATCCCTTCCATTAAATCTCTGGGCATAATCAAAAATCAGAAAACCAAAAAAACAAACATTTGAACATTCAGGAAAGAAAATGTTCTTCATGCAGTAGTACCAATGAATTTTTTATTTCCAGAAGATTTAACTCCATGCCACCCTTACAAAGACCAGTATAGATGCTACAGAAACCATCCCTTAAGTGTTTATTACAAAGACAAGAAGAAATCGGATTACTGCATACTCACAATTGCTACTCCTAATCATAGTAACTATAATGATACTATTAGTCCTATTTGTAAAAGGATGGCACTCAGAGAACCAAATACTAGGGCTAAGATGTTCTACAAAATGACAAAATATCTGTTCAAAACACATTCCAGAGGCATAAAATAATGATTTAAATTAACGATTTAATGCAACAGCATCGATTTTTGAAACTGCAACATTTCAGAAACTCCTTTCCTGGCTCTCTAAATGAATGATTGTAAAAGCCAGTACTGACTTTTATACCTGACAGATTAACAGAAGTATTTCAACCTATTTACAATATATCAGTTTAACAAGCACTGGAAGAAGAAGAAGAAGAAGAAGAAGAAGAAGAAGAAGAAGAAGAAGAAGAAGAAGAAGAAGAAGAAGAAGAAATGTTTTTCTCCACTTTGATTCATATAGAGCAGCTCCTTTGCTTGTATACACATAGGCTCAATTATTAATATATTTAGGTAAAGTAATTGCTCTTGAAATTACTATTTCTGGCCCAGAATTTTGTGAATAGTGATCTCACTGCTTGTAAAAGAAACCTGATAAAATCCAAGGAAAAAAATAATAAAATTAAATTTCATTTTTTAAAATTAAAATTAAACTTTATAAGTTTAAATATTACTCAGAATTAACCTGAGAAAGGTTATTATTGAGAAAGATATTAATCTGTCTCAAAGTCCACATTTTAAATATTCGTATGAAAAAGACTGATTACTAATCATCACCACTGCTAACATGCTATTGTCTTCTATTGCATTCAATATTTTGAAGATATCACTGAACAGACTATATTATTTAAAATTCGAGGTCTTCAAAAACCATAAGTAAAATGAACAGTTGTCAGTACCTGCTACGAGGATGACAGCATTTGCTTTAAAGGAATTAGTCCTTCACGGTATGAATCTGTTAGAAAAGAAGAGTCTTCATCCAGAATAATTATATAGTCAGAGCTTCCTCCTGGTATATCTTGGATGAAGTCTTCCTATCAGATAAATTGATGAGATGAAGACAAAGTAAAGTAATAATCAGTGACTTAGTATTGAAAAGTTAAAGAGAGAATTTTCCTAGTGTCAGTGTGCCATCTTACACTTTGATCCAGTGCTAGATCTCAGTGTTTAATTCAGCTACTCTTTGTCCTGCCACAACCTATTACCAACACCATTTGTACTGCAACCCCATAGAAATGTATTTGGTTCCCCTTGAGTAGCCATTCACAACCTTTGATTTCACACTCTATCAGCTTTAGGTCAGATATATTTCCCTGAGTATGGGGCTGCCGTTTTGATAGATAACTCCTGCCTTGGAAAGTCTTCGTTCCTGAATCAAAGCCTGACAGCTGGGTTCGGGCCAGTTCTTTTTTTGCTGTATATATTACTGGAAGATATTCAGGGTCACTTGTCAAACTGCTGTTCCTTAGGGTGAAAAAGAGGCTGGCCACCAGCTTTCTCCTGTAAATGGATTGTTTAAAGCCATTCAATAGTGATGTCAGGGAGAATGCACTGAACAGATGTTGTGCTGGATGTTTGTCCCAGAGTAAAACTAAGATAAAAGTAGGAGTTTCTTTCCAATAGAAAAAAAATGTAACTATACACATGAACATTGACATGAATGTCTGCCAAAGTATAGGTTCCCAGTGCCAAGCTCCCATGTTTTAAGTGTCAGCTAATGAAAAGCAATTTCGTCATGTGACCTAGCATTTGTCTTCTTGGAAAACTGATAAGAGGAATGCATAGCTCAAGGCTTCAATCCAGTTTTGAGTTCCTAAAGCCAAAAATATATGGAGTGGTTGGATAATGTCTAGTGGAGAGTAAAAGGACTCATCCAAGATCAAGGAGACATGAACTGTAAGAGAAGAATAAACAGACTAATTGCTCTGACAGAGAAACAAAAATGAAGAGGCGACATGATTACAGCCCTCAAATGCGTGAAAGTTTTCTGCAAAGAGGAAAGAAACTGTGAGCTGAAGAACAGATTGCTTGGGAAGTCTCTTCTGATCTGCAGTGAAGGCATCATAACAAGAAACCCTACACCATGTAGAAGGGAGAAGCAAAGCCTGTTGCTCAAGTGAAGTGGAAGGCCTTGCACTGTGGCATACTAGCACTAATTATTGCAGCTCCTAAAGAGAAGAGTTAGTTCATTTGACACACAGATGTATCATAAAATGTCAGCCTGTCACTTGTTTCCTGCTGTCTCAGAAGGAAAGAACCCAGCAATTTCTGCCATGATGGGAAAGCATCCAAAAGAAATTGTATACACCCTGCAGTAAGCATAAGAAAAGACAAGTAAAAGGGTTACAAATTTCATAAACTTTACCCCTGGACCATTGCTAACAAAGTGCAAGTAAATATTTGTCATCAACAACACTTCAGTAGTGATCATGCTTTGAGCAGGGTATTTTCATAAATAAACTTTGAAGGACCCTGGCAAAATTGGGACATAGTGTTCATTAGGTCACACAAAAGAGGAGGTTCATAAGCATGACTGATCTTTTTATGTCATTAATCTAATAAAATGTGAATTGAGAGTATGAGATCAAAGTGAAAAGTTTATGGATGTTGAAGGTTCCTATATATGGTACCTTAGACCCCTCCCACCTGCCATGTGGAACAAAGATGTCTCTGCGCAAGTTTTATTTTTGATGCCTTAGTCCATACTTTACATTTTGATTCTTACAAAAGGGATGAAAGTAGGACCTGGAGCCCAGATGTTAATGCTCTTAGGAAGCTAGTTAATCCTTTGTAGATGAAAATTGCACCTATCAACATGAGCTTTAAAACATCCATATGCTACAGTCCTGTACAAATTTAACCATTATCTAGAATGACAAAGAAGATTTTTATGCAGCCACCCAATCTTACTGTTTGAGTTCATTTAATGACTTATTTTATCTTGTATTTAAAATACAAATCATATTTTAATATCAAGATTTGGCTTCCAGATATTACTAATGGTAAGAACTTCAAAGGCAACCTGAACACAATTCACAGCAAAATAAGAAGATATATTGAAGAGGACCATGACACACTAGTTTTCTTACATATGATGTGTTGAATGCCTAAGGATAATATATCCTCAATATTATGCAGATTTGTCAAAATAAATATAAAAAAATCACCAGTGGTGAGCAACACTGTCAACAGCTTCATATACTGGTGTTATAATTCCTTCATTTCACACAAGTTTTCCTTCTTTTCTTTGGTCTGGCTGAGGTGGAGTTAACTTTTCCCACAGCAGACCTCATAGTAACGTCCTTTGTATCTGTAGCTAGAATGGTGTTGATAACACACCTATGTTTTGACTACTACTGAGCAGTGCTCCCAAGCGTAAAGGATGTTTCTTCAAATCATCTCCTCGTCCCTCCACAAGAAAAAGGCTGGTGCAGGACAAGAGTTTGGGATGGGCCATAGCCAGGATAGATAATCCAAATTCACCAAAGGGATATTCACCAAGGGGTTGTCACCATGTGACATTTTCTTAGCAATAAAAAGTAGGAAAAAGAAGAAAGGGGACATTTGTGATTAAGGCATTTGTCTTCTGAAGAAACCACAATGTGTGTCCAGGGCCTACTTCCCAGAAAATGGCTGGACCTCACCAGCTTATGGAAAGTAGGGTATAAATGTGTATGTTTTCCTTTGCTGTGTGAGGCCTTTGCTTTGTTGAATTAATCTACTTTTATCTCAGCCTAAGAGCTTTTCCATCTTTTCTTCTCCTCTTCTGCTGAGGGAACAGAGAGTGGCTTGGTAAGCACCTGACAGTCAGGTGATCAACATATCACAGTCTTTTTTTTCAGCCAATGTGGAGCTTTCAAGGAACTTGAGATAAGACCAGAAATTGAGAGAAGTAATGAGAAGTAACGGGCAAAATATGGATTGAAGATTGTAGGAATTTTTGTTGTAATTGTAGTGAAGGGATGATTTTGGCATAAATTACTCACCTTTTTCAGTGTTGTGTTGAAGTTATTTTGATTTTAGTGGGAGGATTTCTTTGACAATTTAAGTGAAAGTTTTAAAGATTGTATATTGTGCTATGAATATAGCATTTGAATGATAATTCTTGAATATGTCATTCACAATGGAAAAGAATGGAGTGTATTTTGTTTATGTGGAAAGGTTTTGGTAGTGGAAAGTGCTGCAGGGGTGGCTTCTGGAAGAAGACATCAGAAGCTGCCCCAAGATATGCAGAGCCACTTCCAGCCAGCTCTGACATTTCTGTGTAGATTACTGCAATCAGCATTTTGAACACATACTATTTTGGGTTTACTTTTCCATCCATTCAAGATATGGGAATTACATCACCCTGGCAAGAGAGAGCCATGGATGGGCTACTGAAATTTGGGAATGAAGCTTCAGAAGTGAAAGCTCTTCTTAGTACCTCCCAAAAAAAAACATACTGAAGATTTACTCCTTGAGCAATTAACATTTTCTCTCAGGAATTCTTGACCCCAGAATTTTCTGGCAGGATGTTCTTCAGTTCATTTTACTGCATACTTTATTGGCAAGTATTAGATTCAGGACGCTGGTCAAAAGAGTCTTTGACTCAACCTCTAGAGTCATTCCTGTTAGGTCTGCTGCTGCCATAGAATATCTTCTTATATCATCTCAGTCTTCAAAGAGCATCAGAGCCACATCACATTGCCAGTAGAAGGGAGAAATATAGAAGACAGCCCTCTCCTTACTCCAATTTTTTTGGCCTTAGCCAGGACTCTATTGGCATACCTATTAAGACTGAAATTGTAAAGCATTTTCAGTTCAGGCAAATTCAATGCCATTCTGTCATCCACATGTCCAAGATGAGAATGCTTTACTGCATGTGTGTTATCTTTTAATGAAAATGACACACAACTGAAATGTTACCACGTGTGTTTTTCTCCATGACTGAAAAATGACACTAAAACATAATTTTCCATTGGGATAGGGTTCTAATTATTAGTAACTACATTTTAAAGGTAAAAATATGTTGCATTTCTGTAACTGAACCATTTAATATTGAAATGGTCAGATGCCTTTTTCCACATCACTCTTTGAAGGGGAATTTCATTTTAGTAAATATAGTGCTTTGCACAAGTTATATATGGATGCTTATGAATGAAATGACAGTGCCATTGAGGAGCAAAAATTGTTATCCTTTAGACGTAAAGTTTTTTACAGTAAAAATTTTCTTAAATACTACTTCTAATCTAGTGGTCCCAGCACCAAGGCTGCCAGAGTTCAAGAAGCATTTAGACAACATGCTCAGGCACGTGGTGCTAGTTCTTGGGGCTCTCTGGTGCAGGACTAAGAGCAAGATTTTGATGATCCTTGTGGGGTCCCTTCCAACTCACAATATTCTATGATTATGAATCTAACTTTTCTTATTTGATAGTACAGTATTGCCATGAAAACTAAATACACTGAATTAGTTTCTAATGAATATTTCAGATATTCTATCCATTCTAATATTTCAGAAATTTTATCTAAATTATCTGGACATTAAAATAGATGTACAGATACTAAAATAGATGTATAAGAACATATTAAGAGGATCAATGCTCACCTATTGGTCACATGAAATACCCACCATACTGTTAAATACAGATAGGTTCTTTACATAGTAGCTTTAAAATTTTTCTGAAGAGAAAGTCTTCCAAGAAATTATGGACAGATTGGGTGCAAATGATCTTGTGCTGAAAGATTGCTTCATACAAAATATTTTAATTATTTATTTAAGAACTACTTTCACATTACATAGCATGAACCAGACAACCTCACTCACTGTTCACCAAAATTTAAAAAAATAGCTAGCCTGACATGAGAATTAATTTTAAAAATATTTTTCCCATGTCCATAAGAAAAAGTAGTGGAAATTTTATTTTGTTTAGACTACCATGTTTCTTAAAGCAAAAAAAAAAAAAATCTCTTTCTGTATATTAATTTTCTTTAGTCTATTTCATGTTTAAAAGTTCACATTGACTAAACTAGTTTTTGAGTCTAGTTTAACAAAAAACATATTACCACTCAAAATTACTATCTCTTTATTTGCCTAATACAAATGAAAAATAAACAGGAAGATCCCTTAAAGGGTTTATTTTACTTGACTTAATCCACTGTTTCAAAAAACTGGGGTTTTTCACCTGCTGTGTGAAATAAACCCCCTCTGTAATGAATTATATATTGCAACAGAAAAAAGTCAGATTATATATCTGCCTTTTTCTTACACAGAGTCACTGTAATGTTAACAGTGTAATTCTGATTTGAGATGGGGCAAAAATATCTTTGAATAATGGATGGTTTCCTGTTATTTTAAAAAAGTTTAGAATCTTATTTTTTCTTAAATATTGCAATATAATTCTCAGATCAATACAATATTCTATTTCCTAGAATAGCTGTTTGAAATACAAATGGTAGGGGAAAAAAAGAGGGAGGGATCTGTATAAGGGTAAATAAAAGTCTGGATAAACACCCAAATCTAGCGTTTGGAATGACAGTAGAAAAAAAACAAACCCTCATCTTAATTATACCAAGCAGATAGTCTGTAGTATATTTCTTAGCTTAAAAGGAAATTACATCTTTCACTTACTTAATTTTTTTTTTTTTTGTGAATGAAGTGAATAAATGTGTTAAAATATCAAAGAAATGGGGAACTACTTACTTACACACCTTATCAGAAGAAGAGTGTCCCTCGTCCTTTAGAGTTGCCTAAATTAAAGTATTTACTAGAATCTAGTATAATGATAAAGTCCTTCTATATGCTAGTGTCTGTTGATAAGCTTAAGGGAGCTCTCCTCTTGTCCAAATGACAAGGCCCAGAAGACTTACCTGGCACTGACATACCTATTTAGTCCAATGTAACATATCTGTTTTGAGGTTTTTTTTGGTTGGTTGGTTTGATTTTTTTGGTTCGGTTTTCGTTTGTTTCTTGGTTTTATACAGAGGATAGGGAAAAAGGAAGAACAAAGAAAAAGAAAACTTAGTAATAAATATTCTATTCTTTATTGAACGTGTTACTGATATTATCTGAAAAATGAAATGGAATCATTAAAAATTGAAGGTTCAGATGAATACGAAAATTTTTATCCAGTCAAAATCTCTACATCTCTACATACAAGGAAGACAAGAAGATCAGGAGTATTCAGCATTCATTCACTAAAGGTAAGTCCTGTGTGACCAACCTGATTGCCTCCTACGACAAAAGAACTATCTGGATGGATAAAGGCAGAGGAGTGAGTATTGTCTATTTTGACTTCAGCAAATCCTTCAGTGCTGTCTCTCATGAAACCCTCATGCCAAAAAGAAATAGAAGTGTAGGTTGGATGAGTGAAGAGTCAGATAGATTAAGAGCTAGCTGTGTGCCAGAGGGTTGTGATCAGTGGTACAGAGTGTAGCTGAAGGCCTGTCACACATGGAGTCCTCCAGGCTTCTTTACTGAGCATTGCTCAATTTGCTCATCAATTACTTGGGTGAAGTCCAAATTCAGAAAGTTTGCTGATGATACAAAACTGGGAGGAGCAGCCAATATCTCAGAGGGATGTATGGCCCCTCAGAAGGTCCTTAATAAGTTGTAGCGATGGGAAGAGAAGAACCCTCTGAAATTTAGCAAGGGCAAATGAAGGGTCCTGGACCTGTAGAGAATCTGTAGAGGATCTACAACACACACCAGCACAGGCTGAGGGCTGACGTGCTGGAGGACAGCTCTTCAGAGAAGAACCTGGGTTCCTGGTGGACAAAAAACTGTCCACAAGCCTGCAGTGCCCTTGTGGCCAAGAAGGCCCGTGGAATCCTTGGATGCATAATGAAGAATTACAAAGATGGGCAAGGGTCTGGAAAACCTCTCTTATGATGAAAGGTGGAGGGAGTTGGGCCTGTTCAGCCTCAAGAAGAGGCTGCTGAAAGGGAGCATCATCAATGAGTATAAATACCTAAAATAAATGAATATAAATAACTAAAGTGTAGGTGTCAAAGGAGAGAACCAGACTCAACTTGGTGGTGCCAACCCATAGAATAAGAAGCAACAGACAGAAACTGATGCACAGGAAGTTCCACCTAC
The DNA here is from genome assembly GCA_016584745.2 of Phylloscopus trochilus trochilus. Taxonomy (NCBI): domain Eukaryota; kingdom Metazoa; phylum Chordata; class Aves; order Passeriformes; family Phylloscopidae; genus Phylloscopus; species Phylloscopus trochilus. Next base: position 24,465,329 of record WQNJ02000016.1, on the reverse strand, counting down.
ATATGACAAAGAACTTTTCTGTGTGGGTGACCAAGCACTGGAAAAGTTTGCCCAGAGAGGGTGGGGAGTTTCCCTCACTGAAAGTATTCAAGAATCATCTGGGCGCAATCCTGTGCCACACGGCACTGAGATGACAGTCCCTTGAGCAGTGAGGTTGGAGCAGAAAAACCACCCTTCCAACCTTACCCATTCTGTGATTCTGCAATTCTGTGATTCTATGAAATTTCTGTGAATTTCTCATATGAAAAATCATTTGTGTGATTTGGAAAAGTCACACAAAACCTTTCTTACAGGGTTTTGTAGCAATTTTATTTATAGGCCATGTTGCAAATAGAGTACTGAAAGAATAAATCTCACAAGTGCCTATAACATTTTGCTTCCCCAGCCACACGATAATAATTATATAATAGGAGTTCATTTTCTTTATTATTTTGAGGATCACTGTAGTACAGGGCAGACAAGAAAAACTCAGTTCACGGTGAAATTCAGTTAAACTTGGTGAAACTCTGTTTTCATAAACTTCCAAAAATGCTCAGTACTTAAACATATGAAATACTAGTTTGTGCTAAACTGCTTGCCAGTGTTTGAAAACAAAAAGATGGATATATAAATGTTATTCACATAATATATGGTTCCTTAAACTGATAAAAAATTGTTCTTAGATAGAGAAAGTAGAGTGCAGCTGCTAACTCCCTGTGGGCCTTGTGTCACTAGGTTGCAAATGCCACATCACCCATGTTTGTGTCGTAACAGTCCCTTTTGATGTTTCACTCTGCCTTCTCATTTCTACCGTGCTCCCATGTGTAGGCAGTGCTTAAATCCCAAAAGTTGAAGGCTCCTGCTCTTCTGCTGCCTTCTATTCTAGTCATGAGAGGAGGTGAAGACTGCAGGTCCCCAGAAGTACAGAGGCTGGGGTTTTATGTGATTTAGTAGCCCCTAAATGCCCTTTTCTGAGAAAGAGAGGCAGTGCCAAAAGTGTTACAACTGACCGGCCCCATGAGGAGAGATGTTGGGAACTTACCTGAAAACAAAGTGTGATGAGAAAACCTTGTAGCCTATGAGAAAATCTATGATTTTGTCAGGTTAGTCTGACTTAACAGTGAAAAAGTAGCTCATTCAACTCTTTCAGAAGCCAAGCATATGACAGGATAAATTACACTTGTGAAAGCTCGGTGTGTGTCCAACAGTACTGTATCATTTAGAGCTACATCAAAGGCAAGGAAGTTCCTTGGAAGCACAGCCTCTCACTAGTAACATCTGGAGGTCCTCATACTTCAGCAAAGCTCAAGGTCTTTTGCTCTGATGAATGATGTATTCAAATAAGGCAATGAGATGACATAGAGTAATATCAAGAAAACGATACCACAGCTCTTCCGCTGATTGGAAGTGTCTCCATTTCCCTTTTGTAATGAAAAAATAATTGTAGTTATGATATGTTTGACTGAAACTATATAATTTTAAATTAAATGTAATCTAGACTTTGTTTTCTCAAAGTCTTTTTTGACAAATGATTTTAGTACAAAGGAAAGATTTTTAGTATTTCAATTACCTTTCACCACTCATTTAGTTCTGTTGAAAAGATGAGAAACAAAATTATTTGCTTCATATTCACATTTTGTGAGTATAACCAGTGTTAAATAACCCATATCTGAAATTAATCAATACCTCTGATGAACTGACATTTCATTTCTGTAGTGGGCTTGTAAATTTGGAATTTAATCTTAAAAAGATTAATTATCAGGGTAATCCAAGTTAATAATTTTTATCTTCATACAGTGAGACTGTGAAAATAAAAATATTGTTCCTAAGGAAAAAAGTTAAAACCTTTTTCATTAGTTTATAAGAATAGCAGTTTCCCTTTCAATTATCTCATTCCTGAACAGCAAGAAACAACACAGAACCAGCAGGAAGGAGGGAATTAAAGAGGACGGAAGATTAAAGATGAGCAAATGTACTGGTTGTTTTGAAACAGAAACATTGAAGGAACTCAAATGCACAAACACAAAGAAGATAGTAAAAAAAGAAAGAAAAACATTACAAAACTTGTGGCCAAATCAAAGGTTAAATTGGCAGATGAAACATCACAAGGCTGCAATAATTCAGAAAGACATATGTGAAGAGATAGCTTCTGCTCATCAGTACAAGCTGAAAGCTGGTGGATGATCTGAATTTAAGAGTGGCATGCTTGTGGCTTTAACCACTGTCTGTATCTGAACTGGGGCTTTATTCTAGGTGAGCTCTCAATGTAGATCTCTACAATTGATCTTCAACAATTTGTTGGAGGATTGTTTTCATACAGAATTTATTGAATATGAGAGATTTGCCTATTTCTGTCTCTCCCTGTCATTTTTTTCCTGCAAATATTTATTATTTTTCTCATGAAAAACAGTTCTCTTTTCTAACTATCCAGTGTTTTCTATAAATTAATACTGCTGTTCTGCAGTCTATTTCCTGTAATGCACCTTTTTCCCTGCTGCTGAGAAGTCCTTTTAAAAGGCTTTCTTTTAAAATACAAAGGATATACAATTATATAAGATATTAAAGGAAGTATTATGCGTGCAGAAAATGAAAACTTTAATGATCAAGCTCTGCCTTTCACATCCAAGAGCAGAAAACTCCCCACAGTGCTTAATTCATCATGAATTCAAAGTAAATTCCAGATTTAGTACACAGTCTTTTTCTACTGTTCCTAAAAACACTAGACAATTTTTAGGTGGTGATGCTCTTTCTGTTTTGGGGATTTTTTTTTTTAATTTTCTGATTTTGTACATGAGCTAAAATGCAGGAAAAGACTGAAAAAGATCACTGATAATTACTGCCATCAAGAGGGAATCAACATAGAAATTTAATAAGAGTGAGTGTATGCAAATTGGCTCACTGAGATCTCAGGGTTGGGGTCAATGGCAAGTTACATATGAATCAGCAGAGTGCCCTGACAGCCAAAAGGGCCAACCCTGTCCTGGGGTGCATCAGGCACAGCACCACCAGTCAAGGGAGGTGATTGTCCCACCAAATTCTGCACTGTTGTGATTCCACCTTAGTACCCCCTGGTGAAGTTTTGGGCATTTCATTTTAGGAAGCTCATCAAATTATTAGAGTGCTTGGAAGAGAGTGGCCAAGAAGGTGAAATGTCTTGAGGACAAGACTTAAGAGGAGCAGCAGAGGTCACTCAGTTTGTTCAGCTTGGAGAAAAGAGGGCAGGGGATGCCTCATCGCCATCTATGACTTCCTCAAGAGGGACAGCATCAGAACACAAGTGAATGGAATGGACCTGCATCAGGGAAAGTTCAGACTGGACATTAGGAGAAGATTCTTCACTGGATGTTAGACAGTCACTTAACAGCCCCAAGGTTATAAGAGTTCAAGGAGCATCTGGATGATGCTCTTAATCACACAATTTAGATTTAGACAGTCTTGCAAGTTGCAAAGAGTTGGACTTGATGATACTTAAGGGTCCCTTCATACTTGAGATATTCCCTGATTTTATGAACTGCTCATTTGGACCTGGCTTTACCAGTCATTGAGCTAACTGTTTGATACAGTAAATGAGGAAAGTTTTAAAATACTTGCATCACCTTACAAAGTGCAGGAAGTTTTATTCTAATCTAGATGTCATTGCTTGAGGGTTTTGGTGGCTGCTTCTGTCAGAGGTTGCAGTCATGACACCGGACTACTGTAGAAAGAGGTCCTCCACTTGAATTACTTTATGGTTTCAAAATCCTGGATACAAACTTTTGATGAATTCAGTTTTCTGTTCACATTGTGGTTTTGTTTATAATTTCTTTGCTGTTTTAATTATTGTATAGTTACCACAAGTACTGTGGATTGTACAATTCTTTTGTTAATAAAGTAAATTAGGACATTTCTTTCATTCTAGTAACAATTTTAGTAAATATTTTCTAACAGATCTTCCAGTTTAAAATGTTTCATTTTTGTGAAATTGGTGAGTCTTCTTAAAAATTTCAATCTCAATTTTATGTGTTTATTAAAAAGGATATAATAACTATTTGGTTTTTCTACTAAGTACAAAAATCTGGGCTTGAGTAAAACCGTATTTACCATATAGAAGAAAACTACAAACAAGTAATTTATATATTTTATGTGCTTCATTTGTCATAATTGAGGGGTTTTATTATAAGTCTCTGAGTCAGTAACTTTGAAAAGCACCTAAATTACACCCTTAATTTATTAAAAAAAATGTGTTCAGCTTTTATGTCATAAGTTTCATATTTATTATCCTAGGCTACCTATTTTTCTTATGAAAAAAAAATTCTTTGTTAGCTGCTTCCTACTTTAGCAACAAGTGGTTTTTTATGTAATACTTCTTCATATCTTTAAACTCATATTTTATTCTTTGATAATGTGGCAAGTCAACCAAATATTTACAGATATGGAAATTTTTTGTATGTTAACAAATAAGAAATCTTAATACTTCTCTTGATAACTATTGAGTTGACATTTACTGGGTTTTGCTAGTCTCTTATTTTAGTAGTATATAGTAGTTATTTTTAGTAGCATTAAGTAGTTTATTTTTAAGATAAAATTTAATTCTGAATTTGTAAAAACAAAATCTCTACAAAATATTTCCAAATGCTTTGGAAGCATGAGGAGACCTGCCCAAGTGCAATGGTAATGTGGAAATTTTGACTGAGCATATGGTCGCATTGATCACCTCGCGTGCCATAGAGCTACCTTGATTTATTGGTTTACGAAGGTAGTCACTACCCCCCTAGAAAAAAGCAAGAAATAATTATATATTGATTCAACAGTTACACTTTTAAATATTCTTGGTGTATAGCAAATGAGCATTAAAGATGTCTTACAACTTCAGTGGATCTCAGTGATCCAATTTTTTTAATGGCTGTTGCTGACCATTTTATTTTCTAGAGTAGTTAGAAAAAAGAAATTAGTGAGGCAATATGCAATTATAAAAAAATATTTGCTGTGGTACTGCTCAAGAAGCACATCTGGACAATCTGCCATAATCACACAGTGAATTGCTGTGTGTCAATCCTTATTGTGTGGTAAATGAAATGATAGAAACTTTAAACAATTGGTTCTTAAGACTGATACTTATTTGGAACCCTATGTGTCTGCTTTGAAGGCGAAGTAAAGAAATCATTACGTTCGTGAAATAAAAATTTATTCAGGAGTCATGAATGCAATAAAAGAATTCTGAAAAGAAAGCATTCAAAGCAAGTAATTATTGCGGCAAATAAACACTGAGTAATCCATCCATTTATTTTTTTCTACAGGAAAGATATGTGTCGCAGTCTGGTTGGGTGGTCAAGCTGCCGTGACCTTCCTTGTCAGAAGTGTCTTTTAAAAAGACACCCGGTTTGACAGGGGTACAGGCACTCTCAGGCATAGAATGACTAGCTCTTTTGTGAGGCTGCCTGAGCAGCAGAGCCGCGCTTGCCACCTCAGGTGATGCAGGAATAAAACAGCAAGACGGGCTCTTTCCGATCTCCAGGAGAGCTTCTTTATTCCATTAAGTCCAAAGGGGAAAGAACCAAATAGCCCAAGGGAAGAGGGACTATATAGGGTAGCCAGGGGGTGGGGGTTCATAACTAGGTCAATGGGGAAAGGAATTGGGAAAGGGACCAATCAGGGAAAGGATCCAAAAAGAACCAATCCGGAGAGGTAAAAACCAGGATCAAGGGGAATAACCAATAGGGTACGAAACACTAACATAGAACTGCAAAGGCTCATGGGTTGGAGCATTTTGAGCTTTGTAGCTCACCCTGAGCTACAAGGTAGTCCCCTGAGGGGACTTCCCAAAAGGGGAGTCACTGCTATCTGAGGCAGCCTAGAGGCTGCATGCTCTCCAAGGGAGTGAAACATCTTCTGTGCATGGTCTAGGGACCACCACAGATAAGGAAACTCAAAAATAGATATTTTGATATATTAATTAACTTTCTCATTAGAAAAGTTTACAGACAAAAAGAATCCAGCTTTTTATTATGTTATGAAAAGATTTTTTTGAAAATGAAGGAAAAGATAAAGCTTAATTCAGATGTTATGTTAACTTTAATGGGTTCTGATTTGGTTTTAGATTTTTCCTTGTTATTTCAGTTGCAGATCAAGAATAAACAGAGCCACTATCTTTCAGTGACTACATATACAAATCAAATAATCCATTTTCTGATTTTTTTACTAAGTATTATGAAGAATACTTACAGTGGAACTTTGTTCAAGATTATATCAAACAAATGAAAGTTCCATACCAAGATCAGCCACAACTATCACTACTGTCCAGTTCCAAACAAAAAAAACCTCCAAACCCAAAGCATTCTTAGCCAGCAGCAGATCAGTTTTATACCTTCTACCACTGCATTAAGTACAGAAATCCAGCTATGAAAATAACTTTCTCTGAGCCAGGATCTTGGACTGGAAAGTCAAGGCATATGAAGGAAGATTACATTGGATGTACCTTTTTTTTTTTGTTCCCTAAAATTCATGTTGTTTGGATGACCATTTACTAGATCATTCACTTCAAACTTATGTATCTACTTTAAAAGGTTTGATATTGGGTACATGGTATAATTTATGTTTCTGCTGCATGGATTTATTTTGCTATAAAGAAGATCTGTAAAGTAAAAATCATGCTTTTGAGAATATTATTTTCTTTTCTTATATTTTTTTCCTGTTTGTGGATATGCCTTTGATAAACAGTACATGTTTTGAAATAAAATTCTGCTTCAAATGACAATTCCTTTCTCCCAGTCCAGTATCATCAACCATATATTTAGAGGACAAGGTATTATAAACAGGGAGTGCCAAGTGGAGTTGCAGGATCTCTAAAGAAAGAAATGAGATAAAACTTGCACTGTGTTGCTTTTTCCTTTGTAGAAGTTATTCAAATAGCATTAATTTTGGAACATATCTGAAGAAGGCCTCCAGTCTTACTTGGTTAGATTTCATTTAGTACTTATATCTGGGCTGTTTGTTCCTCACATCTGGGATCATGTATCTAGTCTTACCTTTTGGGATGAGTCCCAAATCAAGGATATTTTTTTTTTTACCATTGACTTCAGCCATTTTTTTTCTTTCCTTCTCTCTTTGGCAGAACAATGCACCAATAAATGCAACTTATTGTATGTTGTAGGCCAGCCTTCCAAATAACAAATGGAGTAGCAACTAAATTAGCAATCCTAAAGCTTTCTCGCAACAAGTAATGTGATATTCATGTGAAGTTTGTACCATAGCTGTCATATTTACATCCCATTCAGCAACAAAGCCCCATCTGACCTCTCAATCAGTTCCCCTGCTCACTCTGTGGCCTCTCACTGAGTTCCCCCTCACTCATCCCCATTGGGATGGGGGAGAAAATCAGAAAGGTAAACCTTACAAAGCTTGTGATTGAGATAAAGACAGCTTAAATACACAAACCAAAAATTCTGTGCACAAGCAAAACAAAACAACAAATCTTCACCACTTCCCATGGGCAGGCATGTGTCCAGCAATCCCCACAAAAACAGAGATCCATAATGCATAGAGGTGTCTTGGGAAGACAAACACCGTAACTCCCAACATTTGCCCTTTCTTTTTCTTCTTCCCTGTCCTGGTTTTTGACAGGGAGAATTTTTTAATTTTTCTAATCTGGGTCATCCATGATGATGGTAGGAGGGGAAATTTTATGATGAATGGTTGAGTCACTTGGCTTGTTCAGCTGAAAGAAGAGGAGACTGAGATAGAACTTATTTGTGGTCTACAGCTTCCTCATGAGGGGAAAAAGAGGGCTGGGCACTGATATCTTCTCTCTGGTGACCAGCATTAGGACACAAGGGAAACTGTATCAGGGCAAGTTTAGGTTGGATTTTAGGAAGAGGTTCTTTGCCCAGAGGGTTGTCAGGCATTGAAACAGGCTTCTCAGGGAACTGGTCACAGCACCAAGCCTGACAGAGACCGTGAAGTACTTGGATAATACTTTCTGGAACATGGTGGTTCTTCATGTGATGCTCTGCAGGGCCAGGAACTGGACTTTTGATGATCCTTTTGGGTCCCTTCCAACTTAGGACATTCCATGATTCTCTGCAACTCTCCAGAGATCTCAGTGATGTGCAATACGAATCAGAGGGAAGAAAAAGCCAATAAATGAAAACAGGAATAGTATCACAAGGGTTCCAAACCCTCAGCTTTCAGTATAGACTCACTCTCATATCTTACATAAAAAGTCTGTAGAGCAACTATTTATTTGTTGTTATTTTTATTATGATCTTTTTCCTGTTGCAAGTGTGGGAAGCCATTCCTTTGTTCTTATCTTTCTTCTTTCTCTTCGTAGTTCCAAATCTGTGTGACTACTGTGAAGTCATCAGAGTTTTCAAATGTGGTGTTTCCAACAGGGAGAGAAGCTTTCCTTACTCCACAATGCTGCATCACCCCTCATGCCCGATATAGGAATATTGGCCATCTCTTCTTTCATGGGCAGCTGCATAACAGAGGGAAGGAAATGTAGAAGCATTGATAAAATAGTGTATTTGTAACTTCATTTGACTTTTGCATTACTGGAAATCAGTAAGAAAGAATAGGATTCAGCAATAGAAAATTAAGAAACTACCATAAATCTTGCTTGAGTTAGACAACTACTGTTGTTAATATTAAAGTCCTGGCATAGATGACTGCTCTACTGAATTCATATGTGAAAATATTGTTTTCAGTAACATCATTCAGCCTGTAATATCCAGCTCTCAATAAGATAAAGACTACTATTATTTAAATTAAAATTATAGAAGACTATGGTCCTATAAATATGTGAACGTGTTTAAACTGTTGCTTGAGTCTAAATACATGGTCTTGACAATTTCTTCCACTGGAATTCTCTTAAGTAATCTTTATACTTATAATCCAAGAAATATGGTAACACAGTAATGTAGAGCATAGATCATCAGTTACATCAATATTTCCATTCTATAATTGCTACAAAAGCTATTCAGTGAGTGGAATTCACTCATATCCAGGGTTTTTATAAAACTCTTAAGACACCCCAACCTGAAATCAGTATATAAATAAGAAGTTAAACCAGTCTATTCTGCCTGGATGTTTTCCTTAAAACCAACTGGTTGGTTTCCAGTTACAGAGTGTTTTTTTAATGAAAATACTAGACTACAAAGAAAAAAAAACAACTACCATCTTTCAATGCTCAATATATATATATATAAAAAATTGTCTCCATTTTTATGCATTATTTTTTGATCAAGATGTTTCCTACCAAAATTCAGAGGTGATTTGTTAGTCAAACTATGTAGTTAATTAAAATTGAAAGGGAGATAAAGAAATAGGAACTTTTATTAGTGTTTTAATTTTCTTCTGGCTGTTATTATTTCATGTGTCCAGATTTAAGCATTTGTACCTATCTTGCGCCTCAGTGTAACCCTTCAGTGGATTACTGTGCAATGCTAACTAAGCACAACCCCATTTTCACAGTTTCATAAATACATCCAAATATCAAAGGCACTTTTCATTTAAGTGCAATTTGTATTCCACTGGAAGCCATTATATACTTCCTATAGCACACAAAAGTGAGAGGCTGTATTACTTTTGAAATGGGAGTCACCTTTATTGATAGATTTATTTGTCTTGTGAAGATATCCTAAGAAGTCTGACATACTTAAACTTCTTGAAAATGTATTTCTAACTGTTAACTATTAAGTAAAAAACAGGAGGTCCAGTCAGATAGACCCATATAGGACAGATAGATCTATATAGCACAGCTCAAATAGACTCAAAACAGAGTCCTTTTTTTGCTTGCAGCCATACTAGGCATTTATATGCAGAAATAAAATTCTATTGAATTTAGTAGAGTTATTTTAGATTTAGAGTGACATGGAGTTGAATTTGGCTTAGAGAAGGCATATACACTTTCCACCAGTAGCATGGTCTTATAATGGAATGCTGATCGAGATCTGAGGCATTGATAATCTTTAATTTTGCAAAAGAATATTCATAAAAACTGCTCCAGTGACATCATAATTCACGCATAACTTTGTTCCTCTTTTAGCTAACAGTGCAACACAGGCAACAGTTTCATACTGAAGAATGTCAAGGACAAGAGCAAGACCAAATATCTATCAATTACCCACGTTTGAAATAAGTGCTGGATTAGTCAGTAGAGAAACTCTCACATTCAATTATGTGTGAGAATCTTTCAGAGATCATTGTTAGCATTGCTGGCCTTGTTCACTGTCCTTTTAGGTTTTTTTGCATGATGTGTTACAGCACTGTTCTGAAGGACAATACTAGAAACTCCAAACAATTTTTTTTTTCACTTACCTTCTCAGTGAAATAGGGGGAAGAAAATGTATAACCTGTGGGAGATATGGGGATACTATTGCCTACCCTGATGAGGGCTGAGTTATGAAGCATCTCTAAAGAACAAATGGACCCACAATATCATTAATCTCTGGAAAATGCAGTTGTGCCTCGGTCAGTATTCTTACTGCAAAATTTCTTATTGTTTTTAAAGTACGTGATGGACATGTGTGACCATGCATTTGCAGGCAAACACTTTGCATTCATAGGTATTTTCCAGAATTTCTTTAGATTATTAAGACCTTGTGCCTTAGTATCTACATTGTGTAGGTTTTTACTCTGGAACAAAGCTCTGAATTCATTTAAATCACTCTACTTTAAAATTCTTCAGAAGTAATTGAAATTTTGAGCTGAATATGATTTATCTTTTTGATCTATGTAATTTTCTGCATACCTAAAAATGGTCTAATGTCTATGATGCCAGTATGTAGGTTGTAAATGGACATGCTTAGAGATAAACACAGTGATATTTACACAGGCTTTCTGAATACTGTAAGTAAATCTTCACATGTATGAGTGCCCTCAGTTTAATGATAACATAGAATACTGATAAATACATTTTAGTTTAAAAACTCAAACAAGCAAAGTCTATAGCATGGGAATAATTCTTAAAGAATTTCTTCATTCATGATCAATGTTGTTAGTGAAAATTGAAATTTGGTGTGATGTTTTTTCTGAAGATAGATACCTTTCAGAAACTTCTTTGAAGTGTGACATTTTATTGGATCTCAACCTATATTAATTTCAGAAAGGTGTTCTCAAAATGTTCTGTAAGTACCTGAGGAGGCATCAATGACTTAGGATAGTGTTAACAAACAGACAAACACACATCAAAAAGAAATATGGAAATTTTACGGCAGGAGTGATCACAACCTTGCAAGAGAAATTCACCTTCTCCTGTGACTAGACTTGCATAGGATAACTAAGACTTCTGCTGTCAGTGCAATACTTAATTAGATGCATTTTGGAGCCCTTAACTTGAGGAATTACTGACATAACTGATCATAACAGAGCAGATCAAAGAATAAATACAGTTGAAGCCAGTCACTCATAAGTTATACACATTTTGAAATAATAATTTTACAAGATCTTCATTCTACTCTTGTCCAAATAGGATTTCTACTGTATTTTCTAAACAGGGACTGGGGAAAGAGAAGACAAACTGTTAGTGGAACCAGCAGTTATTTGCTTCTTGCACTTTTCCTCTATGTCAGTATTGTGAGATAGGTAATTAGAGTGAGGAACTGTAATCCAAAAAAGAGAAGCAATGGCTGCATGAAAAATAGAATTTTCACTTTGGGGAAATTCTTTCTCTCTTTATAGACATAACTAAGCATCTTTAGACACTAAAATTAAAATTCATTATTTTGAAATATCTTGAATACTAGAAAGCATTCAAACATTTGTTGACAAAAATTAAACTACTCTATTTTTACTTCTTTCTTAAATAAACATGAAGAATTGCCCTGACTGCCCGAGTGTCCATGTGACATTCTAAGTTTTAGGCACAAGAAATCTGAAAGCCCTTACAGCTCCCAAAACTCAGATCCCTTTCTTCTCCAAATGAGTGCTGGCTTAAGACAAAGCTCCTTAGTTCCTATTACTTTTAACAATCAGGCAACTTTGCAGCAGATAAAACTTCTGCAGCTTTTTTTGACATAACTTAAAAAAAAAAAAATCTGCGTTTTCTAGCGGCTTCTTGGCCAAACTTCTTGGCTTCCTTTAGCAGTTAGTCTGATATATTATGTGTAACTGACTAATTTAAGAATTAATTTGAAATATGGGAAAGAGGGAAGTGGATTTCCTACAGATGCTGTTCTGTATAGAAGCCATGTTATGGGGCAGTTATGCCCATCTACCATCTGACGGAAGACCAAAACAGTGATTTCCAAATCTCAGCTTCTAGTGCTATTCTTGTAGACAAATATATTTTACATATTTTGTAGAAACTGGCAGAAATAAGAAGGGTATTCAGTTAGAAATCTAAAAGCCAGCATCTAATATAATATATTAATAGAAATTCACTATGAAAAACCCAAGGAGATTATTCCAGTCACATTATAAATATGTAGTCATCTGATTTTCTTATCTCCTTAAACCCTTCTCTTATGAAGTGAATAATATATGTAAATATTTTCCAGTGGACAATGGTAGTTGGTGACACTACAGTGTACGTATCATAACCTCAAGGTAATTATGGCTCAGTATGTGGTTATCATTTTGCTGTCTCCTTGTCTGTCTCATTCCAGTTTTGTATCTCTCTATACTTCTATCTGATTATACTTTGGTTTGCATGTTTATCTCTTCACTCTCCAAAGATCTTAATGTCATTTTTTTCTCTCTTCCTGATGCACAGTCTACATTCTAAATATCCAAAACTGCAAGTAAAGAGACCTTGCTGCTTTCACATGGATTTTGTTTTGGTTTTTTTCCGAATTTATATTTCAATCTTGATAGAAAGTCTAAGTGAAAGGAAATGTGAGGTCAAAAAAATTAGGACAATCATGGAATCAACAAAAATATCGACAGATGATAATTTCAACTGGTAATATAATAATGAGCTTGTAAGCAGAGAAAGACCTAATTATAAAAATCCTATAAGAAGAGATAAATATTTTTGTAGGAGTTTGAAGTACAAAAAATATCTAGAAAATTAAAAGAGAAGCAATTTATATTTTAAGGAGTTGGAACTAGAAAGGCAAAGTAATGCTGACTGCATGCATCTGAACGCATGAAAGCATTTGCACTCAGCTAGACAGCAAGAAGTGATATTGAGAGCTTTGAACTCTTGCATCTCTCAGTTTATAAGAATTCCTATGGTATATCATCAGATCTTTCATTTGTTTGCCTGAGTATCTTGTCTAAAAATTGCCCATACTTCCTCTTCTGAGAAAAGTATAGGCACAGAACACACAGCAGACTATGCTATATCAGTCTTAGGTCTTTTCTCAATTATCAGAGTTTTCTGTAAATCCTGAAATAAAGGAGTTAAAATGCATTCTTAAGGTGGTAGGAAAAAAATCACACAGTGCAATTTACACACATTGAGAAACAAATTTTCAAATATTTTTCAATGTTCAATTATTTTTCCAATTTTGAAAAAGAAGTAATTTATGATAACTGATGTCCTTGATGTTCATGGTCTTTCCCTTGATAATGTTGACTCCCTGTTTTCTGAACAAATATGTAAGTAAATGTTGCTTTCCTGCAGAACCTTTCTTTTGAGCAAGTATGCAATTTTTCTTTTTATATTCCTTTTCATTAGTCAAATAACGTCAATTTCCCTAGTCTTTCTAAAGGTGCTGCTGGTTTTTCAGGGTCTACTACACCTGCATAACTAAAATATTTTGCCACATCTTAGCCTGACTTCAATGTCATCATATATTGAAATGCTTATGGAAACTTAAACTACCCAAGGGTTTTCAGTATGCCGTAATAAAGAACTGAAACAAGAACTATTTAAAGTTAAAATTACCCTATATCAAATGGGAAACACAATCATACTTTGTGGCAGAAAAGCCATATCTTAAAAAGCTGTATGGAGCATATATGCTTTTTTATTCTCCTCTCCTCTCCTCTCCTCTCCTCTCCTCTCCTCTCCTCTCCTCTCCTGAAATATGAAACTGAACAACATCAACTTATGTCTGATTTTTCCCCTCCTCAGTTATACTGGTAGGTATAATAAAATATATCACTTTTTCCTGAAAATCTTGACTTGATACTGTCCCACAGAGACACCATAGCATATACTTACTTCTACCTTTTTCATTGTCTCTCCTAGAATTTATGTTTAATTAATGTACAAGTTATTGTACTGGCAATGGCTGCTTAAGTTCTTTATTACTTTTGGACATTTTTAAAGAATCCTTTGGAAGCATAAATATGTCTCAACCCTCATTTTTCTTTATCATCCATTTTTCTGTTAATTCATAATAAAGGCCTACATCTTTTTATTACACCATGCCTACATAAACATATACAAACACATTATTCTATTCATAGATCATCAGGACCCATGTCATTAATTGCTGTTCAACTCAGGACTTCATCAAAAACTTAAGAGAAAAAAAAATGAGTTTTGTGACAGGGCAAATATTTGCTTAAATTTTTATCTGACCCTTTGCTGTATACTTTAAGTTGCAACATCTAACATGTAAGGTTTAAAAATTTATGAATTTCCAAAGCTCTTGTAAGTTTTGGAGAATTAAATTTAGGGTTCATGAACTCTCTTTTCTAATTAATTTACTTTTTTTGGCAGCCTCTATGAAGTCTAGGACTGCTGTCTCTCAGATCAGTAAATTCAACCCTTTTATGTCCAGGGCCCTAAACATCTTGATGGTTTATCTGAAATCAGTTCACCACTTTTCCTTTAACCTTAGAACAATTCTCTGTAAATATTTCAGCAGCCATGTCTTAAAAGAAAGTAGACAAAAATTGAAAAGACATTTCTTGTGCAAATTCAGTATTCAAAGTCACTGCTTTCTTTGTAAGTTTTAAATTACATTAGAATTAAAAAAAATTAACCTTTTTGAATGATTCAATAGACCATGGGAGAAATCAAAAAACTCCCTGTCTTGGGTTGTGGAACTAAAAATGTGTATTATATTTCATCTGTTGAAAGATGTTGGGGAGATGTTTTTTTCTTTATCTCTTGTTATTCTGGGGGGAGGGGGGAAGGTGCCTTCTGATAATGGGCCAGCTGTTAAAATCAGGTGGGGCAGTGTCTCTTATCTCTTTCACCACCTGTCCTCCCTCCAGGGGAATATTTTCTGCTAATGGGCCGTTAAGGCTCACCAATGACAGGACACATTCCATCATCCCATTGGGAGCTGTTCCACCCAATGGGAGGAGCCAACCATTCCTACCTGGATAAAAACTGAGACGTAGGAACACAAGTTATCTGGTTCCACTGGATTCCTGGAGGAAGACTGGACCCTTCTCACCATCACTGGACCCTTTTCTCTCAGGATCATCTCTGCCCCAACAAAACCATATCTGCCACTCCAGGAGGACTTACATTTGGACTGCTTCCAACACACTGACCAACAGGGTGTCAGGTTGTAGCTCTGACTCTGTCAGGGTTTCTAGGGTTGTTGTTTGTTTTGTTTGCTTGTTTGTGTTTTTTGTTTGTTTGTTTGTTAGTTTTTACTTCTAGATTTGTATTGTTAATATTCCTAGTAAAGAACTGTTATTCCTATTCCCAAATCTTTGCCTGAAAGCCCTTAATTGCAAAATTATAATTTGGAAGGGGTGAGGGGTTTACATTCTCCATTCCAAGGGAAACTCCAGCTTTCCCTGGCAGATACCTGTCTTTCAAAAACAAGACAACCCCAAAACACCTTAGGAAACTTAAATATGATAGTGCTTATCCAATTTTTTTGTATATATTCTCAGTCATTTTTATCCAGACTCTTAAGAAAGCACACAGGATTAAGTATATTGAAAACAAAAGTACTTTGGTGTGATAACAAATGCCTCTATCTCCAATAGATGAACCCTGTAAGGAGTTTTAATTATACTATCTTTTATTAAACAGTGAAAAGATATATAGCACAACTGACATCATATAAGTGTTAATTCTGATATTGTAAGGAGCTCTGTCCTACTCAAAATATGTTGCACTCAGTTGTGTACAGGAGAGTCCTTAAAGTTAGACAGTTGATATTGTGCTCATTGCCAATTATTTACACCAGATTGCTCTCTGTTAGTTCTAGGTCAGATGATTCTATGAGTAAATAACTCCCATGTAGTTGTATGCCATCCAATGACATTCAGGTTCTAAACTAATTGGTTGTTAGAAAAGGTTTCTATAGTCTCTCTTTGTATAGTCCTACTGACCATCATTTTCTGGTTCTTTTAGAGCTGTCAAATCTATTGTTTTGAAATGTTAGGTCTTACCCATTTTTCACAAAGTTATTGGCTCTTTTACATTCTATTCCTATGAGTAGATTTGATGCTCAGATTAGTTGAGAGGTATAATATTAATGATCTAAAGATACAGTGGTTCCAGATGCTGAGTTTGTTGAGTCTGAAATATGCTACTAAATAAGGACTAGATTTGCCTCTCAGGATATGCCTTTGAGATGGTATTATTACAAGTTTTAGGCCAAACCTTGTTATTATTCATGTGCAAGGATGTTATACAGATTTTTATTTGCTTTACATCTTTTACTGAGAGTCTCTAGCAAAGTTTTGTTTGTAAGGGGGCCTTAGGGGTGCCCTCTGAGACAAGTAGATAGGTATGCCCCATGTGGGAGACAATCATTTCCAGACAACTCCAACAGACCCACCACAGGACAGAGCCGAGCCTCTTGGCCAAGGTAGTGGCACAAATGGGAAAAGATTTTTAAGAAAGGGCAAAACAATTGCACAGCTGTGAAAGAGAGAAGTGAGGAAAATGTGAGACAAACAATGCTGCAGACATCAAGGTAAGAGAAGAAGGAGGGGCAGGAGGTGTTCTATACACTGGAGCAGAAGTTCCTCTGCAGCCACTGGAGAAAATCATAGAGAAGCTCTTATCCCCCATGTGTGGCAACACATGGATGGCCACTGTGGAGAATATACCAGCACCGCAGCCTTGGAGGACTCCACACTGGAGCAGGTGGAGATGCCCTGAATGAATTTGCAACCCCTGAAGAGTCCATGCTGCAGCTGTGGCCTGCACAGAGAAACATAAGGAATTTGTTGCTGGCAGGAACTTCAGCCTGCAGGGCACCAACACTGGAGTGATCTGTTCCTAGAGGACTAAACTCCCCTGAGAGGATCTGTGCTGGGACACCATGTAGAAGGTAAAAATGTTGGGAATGACGAAGTGAAGCCTTGGAGGAAGAGGCAAGCAGAAAAGTTGTCGCAGCACGACACAAAGAAACAACACTCACACACTGAGATGTCCAAGGCAAAAAAGACAGGCTTATTTACAGACCTTAACATTTATAGAATTCCAACAGTGACCATGGATTGGAGGAAGAAAATCTTCCTCTCCAACCACACTGGTCAACCCAACAGTCCATCTACAGTCTCCTCCTTATGAAGAATGTACACGTAAAAAGATGGTTAAAATAACAAATCGGTTATTTATGTGAAAATCATGAAAGACTCCATTGCAAAAGGTAAACACAGAAGGCTGAAATAGAACTTTAGAAAAACTTATTGAGACAGAAGAGAACAGAAAAAAACCCAGACAACAAAAGATCATTTAGTTCAGTAGTTCATTACTATCCTAATAATTTTTTCTTTCAATAAACTCAATTAAATTTCCCCCAGTCAAGTTTGTTTTCAATGATGGTAAGCTATCTCCCTGTCATTATCTCTGTCCAAGAACTTCTCCATCTTATTTTCTCCTCCTGCTCTGCTGAAGAGTGACAGTGAGAAGGCAGCTGGGCAAGCATCAGTCTGCCAGCCAGATCAGCCCACCATAAACCTGTAGTAGTATATTAGACTGGAAATGTAGCTTAGAGCTCATTCTTGAGTTCTATTCAAATTTTACAGCAAGAATATGTATATATACATATATATACATATGTATATATACATATTTTCTTTGATGGGCTCATAATTCTCCAGTGTCTTTCCGTATTTCCCCACATCAAAATAGGGAATAATTTCATCTCACAAATGGTGAAAAAGGGTAAGAAAGCAATGTGCTTCTTCTTGAATCAAAATGCATAGTATGTGGCAGTAATCAAATAAAAGGGATGACAAAATCTTCAAGAACACAGAATGCATTTTTCTATTAAGTCCAGTGAAGTTCACCTGGTCCAGATTCATACAGTTATTTACCTTCAGATTTCAGACGTCTGAGTAAACTTTCAGTGTGAAAATATCATTAATTTTTATATATACATTTTCTCAAATACATCATACATCAAGAAAGATAAGCATTAGAGCATCTTCCTTTTTCTCTCAGAAGTATTTTAGATTAAGTCCCAAAAGGCAAAAGGAATATTTAAAATTATCTTCTTCATCAGAATATGTATGACCTTCAGCAAGAAGCTGTCAACAAGCTTGTGAGATAGTCAGAATTATTAACTGGACTCCAGAGAACTCGACTGTAGGCAGTGTTGTGAGGTTTGAGAGGTACAGGATACAAATCAGACAGTGAAACCTTTAACTTTGCTAATGATAACCATCACTCTAGACTTCTAATCCTTGGGATAGTAGTTCAGCTGATTCATCTTTGTTCTGTGACAAAGGCATAGATTCCAGTGATTCATTACTTTTACATACCCATTAGCAGAATATTCACTCACTCTAGGGGCTTGTGTAACAGAAATCCTCAGTGAGAAGACAATACTTCAGGTTGTGCCAGGTCTTTTCTGTAAACAATTTAATTATTTTGACTTCAGATAAATACTAAAATTAAGAAACTCTTCCGCGCCTGCTATTCTCAGCTAAGGCCTGAGACAACAGATAAAAACTGTAACACAAAATACAAAGACTGAGGAGTCACACAGTAATGTAGACTAAACATGTCACATATGGCATTCTGAGGTCATGATTTACAAAGCAGAAAATTATTGTCTCACAAGCACACAACAGCCATTATCCACTCAACAATAGTTTTCCTCAGTGTTAGTCATTAATATGCTCTCTCAAGAGATTGTTTCCTTGACAGGAATATGGACTTTGCAGACACTATTTTTCATTTCCTTTTTCGCCAGCATTTCCCAGATAAATTGGAAGGATCTGGACTGGCCAAACTTGGTACCTGCGTTTTGTACCTGCAACAGTTCTGCACTGTTGCTGTTTGATAATAAAGGCACACTTTTAGAGGAAATGATGTCTCTGACTCAGTGAAAGCCTCCAACCATCTAGACTACCTATATAGTCAATGGACAAAGTGGACACTTTGTGACATGCCTCTCTTCCTAGTATTCTGAAACTCTTTACTCACTGCCTGTAAGAAAGATGGGGTCGGTTAGTTCTGGGTACTTGACTAATGCTGTTCAGTTCAAAGATCCAGTTTAGACCAGAAACAACCCTCTGCTCTAACTAATTTAGGAACCTTAATTAAATAAACTTGGGTAAAATGAATCCACATCTTCAGGGCACATGCACTTGCACACACAGACACACGGTTCTTTCACCATGCTCTTTTACCACCTCTTTTACCAGTTTTAATACAGAACTTTTATAAAGTTCTATATTAACCCTCTAAGAATAATGAGATTTTAATATTAGCATTGTTACAAAGCATTCTTCCTGTCTAGACTCCAGACGTGATAGTAAACAGAAGCCATCCCTCTTTCACTCAAATGCTCTGATGGAAAAGGTCAATTTTTCAGTCTACCCATGACTTCCATCAGGCAGCTACTCAAATTAAGATGAGGTATAGGGACTCAAAATGACAGCAGTCAATGGAAAATGTATCTCTGTGAATGGCGGCAATAATAATTCAGAGAATATTGTTATCAAGCCTCAGGTTACTGTTTTTTTTTCTGCCAGCAGTTGAAATACTACTTGTTAAAGAGAAAGAGTTCATAGCATTATGAATGCCTAGGTATATTTCAGCAAGTCCTATTTCAGTTTGAGCTCCCTTGAATACATTATATGCTGCAATAACTTTGTTTCCCCCCCCTTCCTCCATCAAATCTACTTTTAGTAAAATGTATTTTTTTTTTACTTTCAAAAGATTTAGACTGTATTAGCAAAGTTGCTATTCCTACTATTAATACTCAAAAATTATACGAGGGGGAGAGAGAGTCCTTCCAGTAAAACTCAAATTTATCACAAACACATCACAACTTGTGGGTTTGTTGCATTCCAAGTACCGAGGAACAGCAAATTCACTCTAAATTAAAAAATAGGAAAAGTCATATATGCAGCATTTATTGACACCCTACTTCCTACTTAAAAGCATTATCAAAGTCTTTCTAAATAAAAAAAACACAGTCTGCAGTGAGTGACTGGGTTTTTTTACAAATTTTCAGGACAAATGATTCAGTTATGGATTTCAGATGCTAATCTTAACTGCTTAATAATGTGTATAATTGCTGTGGCATTCTTGGAGTCTCTCCTTTAGTGTTGATCTGTCATGGTCAGCTTGAGTTGCTTTTGCCATAGTAATTTATCACGATGATAGGGAAAGTGGTGTTTATGTATCATTTAATTATATGTCCCATTATCTAAAAAGAATCAGAGGGTGTGATCTTAAGGTACCATAAATATTTGAATCCATTAACTTTAATAAAGCTGTAAGCTTCCAGTCTGTGCCATGGAGATACTTACCTTTGACATTCAATAACCATTGAATTTGACAAAATTTTGCACAAAATTATAAGGTTATAAACAGACCTGTAAAAGAAGAAAAATATTTCAATAATTAAAAAGTAAACACTTAGATAGTTGAATAATTATTTGATCCAAAGCTAAGAAAATCTCCTTGCTGAAGAAGCATTTCCCAAATTAGGAAATTCACATCTCTTAATCTCTCAAAATTTCGTGCCAATATTTTTTCCTTATAAATCAGGAATATTTAACCTGAATAAACTCTGCTGAGTTTCTTAGCATCTTTATATTGCAAAATATATAAAACTACAGAGAAAATATTAGATACTAAACTATCTCTGCAATTAAAATATTGATAGTAACAATTATGAAAGTTTGGGAAATAGTTATATGATATTTATGCATAGTATTTTCAACTGTCTAGCAAGGTTTCCTGTATTGATCCATCTCCTCAAATATTCTGAAGCTGATTTAAAAGTAAATTATGTCCATTTCATATTTTTTTAACAGACAAGGTTTAAATACAGAACAGTGGGTATTATTGGGCAGTTACTTTTTTGAAAAGTAATATAAATTCTTTAGGCAGTATGTTGTATGGAAAAACACTAGAAAATTATTAAAGTTTTCAAAACAAAGTAAAAGAAAAATGTGTTAATTTTCATCTGACACTTTTGAAGTATTTAAAAAGCTATATTTTATTAAGATATATATTTTTGTGAACTATACTGAGGTTTGTGTTCTTATACTTGCCTCATTTGTTTTAAGAAAAAAATTATTTCTTGTGTGAATACTGAAGTACATGTATTCATGTCAGATCCTAATCTTCTAGAAGTTTCTTAAAAGGTATCTTAAAAGCTGAGAAAATTCTTTACTCTGGAACGTGAAAGTTCCTTATTATTTGCAGAACCTGAGGAATCTTAGCATTTATTCAGAAATGACCATATATGTGGGTAGGCTAGAGTATATATTATTGTTCTTAGGAACATTAACTTTCAAATGGCAACAGATTATTGACATAATTTTTCACACCAGATGTTACCTCAAAATTTGACGCAGTGAACACAAACTGCTAGAAAAATTTTCTCATTTCTTTTAGTTACAGTTACCTTCAGAGAAGAAATGGTCCATCCCAAGGCAGTGCTTGATCAATCACATTAGCATGTAGAAATCATGTGAAGGTAAATTCAATTTAATTCTGTGGTCTGAAGTCTATGATACATTTGAATGCATATATTTAAAGCAATGTCATGTATGTTTGACCCAGTTTTATCCAAACTTTTTTTTTTTTTTTTTAATACAAACTGAATCATGGACTCTTGCAATGACTTCAGAAAGAAACAGAAAAAAAAATAAAAACATCCTGAAATTTTAGCAATGTTTTGCTTAGTAGTAATGCATCTGGTCAGTATGGAAAGGTTTTCTACCATTAGTTAGATTTTTGAAATGACTGGAATTTGACTAGGTTCCCTTTTCTTCATATAGATGAACTGTGTTATATAAAATATTGCCATATCTTAAATTATAGTTACTTGTGAATATAATGGTCTTCTGCCTACACAACCTCATCCTGACAGTCAAGAGCCATATCTGAAGTTTTACATAGCAGAAGGCAAATGGAGAAAGAAACCTGTTTCTAATACAGGAGCTAATAATTTGGTATAAAGTTTGAGCACTTATAATTGCATCAGTTCATTGAGTAGATTTAAAGTTTTAATAGGTGAAATATTCAAAAAAATGCTCAGAATAAAATTATATATTTTTTTTATATATATATATATATATATATATATATACACATAATATATACCTACTGGATCTAATTCCCACAGAAAAATATTTGGTGGTTATATTCTTGCATGTGTTGTAGGTCTTGTGTGACTTGAAGTGTCTTTTTTTTTATGGTATCCTAATTTAAACTTGTAGACAGCATGTTGTACATCATCTTGAAAATGTATTAAAAATGTAAAAAAATGTGCTCAGTTTACTTTTCTGTTGTTTCAGTAATCTTTATGGGTAGCAAAAAATCGGAATTTTTTTTTTTTTTTTGCAGTTGTGCTTTCAGCTCTCCTTCTCACAAGTCACGGGCATATGATTTCTCTGTCATGTGGACCAGAGTAAACAACCAGGGAAAGAATATGTTCCAGCAGTGTCCTCTCTATTTGTATAGTACTAGATCCCAAAAACCTTGATTAATTTGTTTGGTCTGTAGCTTTCAGATCTGGCTCTTGCAGAGTTTATCAGTGAATCTGTAATATTATCTCTTCTACAGGGACCTTTGTGAAAGCAAAACATAGCAGGCATCCATTTCACTCTTTTATCAAAAGCACTATTTATGAAAAGGTCCCAAGCACTGCAGTGTATCTGGGGTTTGGCCAGCTACACTCCTAGGCATGTTTATATGGCAAGTGAAAGGCTAAATATTATTGCACCACTGCCAAAGCAGTTTCCTTTCCTTGGCGGCTGCTGACTAAAAGTCATCTTCCTGAGACTGGTAGGGTGGCTCTGTCCTGCTGTGCTATGACATTTCTGGATACTGTCCTTTTGCAGCTAATATCATTAAGTATTTCCTTCATGCACTGAGCATGTTGACGAAATAAATCCAACTGAGAAGAAGCACCTGGTATTATAATTTTCCATGTCTCTACTGAAAATGTAAATCAAATTTAACCTCAGCAGTTTACTGTTGCCCTTAACGAAAATGTATGGAAGCCAATAAGAGAAACATCAAGTCAATGTATTTTAATAACATGCTCTTTAATGTTGTGATATTGTGACAGAGGGGAATTCTAAAGATTCATGTGTACCAGTCTGAAACATTATTATTAAATTATATTCGGTGTATTTTCAAATATGTATGGAGTAATATATATTTGGTTATTTCTACAGAGTATCTAGCTGCAAAAATACATTAAGAGGATTAAATATTTAGAAAGGTGCCTAGCTTTACAGAGTCTGCTAAATTTATGTTGCAGCATACTCTCTGCATTATTTAGAAATTTTCTATGTCATAATCTTGACTGCAATTCCACACACCATATTATAGTTATCTAAATTCTGCGTTCAGGCAACAGGTATCAGAGCTCCATGTAAAACTCATCTGAAGAAAAGGAAGGTTATTGTTGTACTGAGAAGTCAAGGACAGAGGAGTACTTTACTATTGTATTGGACCTCTGACAGAGTGGCTTGTCAGCTAAACAGCATTTTTCCTGACTTCCAACTGTTTTCATTTGTAAACAGAACAACAAAACAGTTGTAATGGCAAATGAGTGCTCTCACATCAAAGTGGAGGTAACAGATCAGGCTTTGGAGACAGATAGTTTCCAAATTTGTCTTCTTACAATTTCAGTGCAAACATGAGAACCAGACAAATTCTGTGTGGTATGACTTGAGTCTTTCTCTGTTGTGACTTACTGCATCATTTGTGTGGGACTGAGGAGGACCTAGGTAATTTTATTTACATCAAGCAGTTGAATACTTCAGATACTTTAAAATAGGAACTGTGACATTTCTGAAAACAACCTAAACAACAAGTTTCATTTTGTTTATCTGAGATCCTCAAGTCCTTCATTGCTTCTTACGAAGAGGCAGTATACAAAACATTTTATTGTTTTGGACTAAGAAGTTCTGTCTTTCACACAGAAATAGAAGCTGTGTGAGCAGCGAAGCACAGTGAGTGACAAACTGGCAAATGTTCATCGACTCTATTAGTGAATCCTGAGCTGTGAATGTTTCCACTGAGGAACAACACATTGCTGTCTGTTGCATCAGAAATTGATAGTCTCCTACAGTAGTGTGGATGGGAAGCCATGGAAATACATTTCTAAGTAGCAGCATTGAGAGCTGTTGGATCTTAATTGTTAGATATGTCAGAGCCAGCTAATTTGGGAAACCTTTAAATTCTCTGAGTAGGTTAGTATTTGTACTGTCAATAGATTTCACATTGCTTTTACAATATGCCTTATATCTGAAAAGAATACAATAGAATCACTGAGGTTGAAAAAGACCATTGAAATTGAGTTTAACCATTAATCTAACACTGTCAAGTCTACTACTAAACCATGTCATTAAGAGTCAAACTTACACACCTTTTAAACACATCCAGGGATCATAACTCAACCAATTCTCCAGGAAGCCTATTTCAATGCTTGAAAACCCTTTCAGTGAAGAAAATTTTCCTCAGAGCCTATCTAAATCTCCCCTGGAATAGCTTGGGGCCATTTGCTCTTACCCTATTGTTTGTTATGTGGGAGGACACACCACTTTGATATCAGCACTCAACCCAAGCATCCATCAGGATTTACCAGATCTGACTCTTGTTTGTCCTAAAGGTTCCCTATGCATCTGTCTTCATATCCTTATCTGGAGACTTGAATTCTGAACCTCATTATGAAGGAGACTGACACATTACATACACCAACCAGATATCCCTCTATGGGCCTGCCTGCAGGCATGGATATCCTGTCTGGAAGTTTGGAAAGTGCTCTGGAAAGTAGCAGGGTGCATCTGAATAATTTCTGGCTGACATTGGAAATGAACTTAAATTCCCTGCTTTTGGGAACTTTGAATCCAAAAGTGGGGTTTTTTTTCAAAATAAAGGACCCAAGGCTGCTTCTCTGGTTTTAAAGAGTGCACCTTGCTCCGTTAGGTGCCTACCCATCTTAGCTTTCAAATGATCCAAGAGCTTAAAGGTTCAAGTCCTGAGTCACTCATCAAAGCTGGTAGGAAGTTCTGGAGTTCTCAGTCACCACTATATTTTATACCTGCTCTGAATGGCTTTCTGTCATCACACACAGATTTTGTGGATTATGTTTCTAAGGAAACTTAACTTCTCTATCAAATTGATAGGGAATGAATGTGCACATTTGTGGTGCTGTGAATTATCCTGCTGAGCTGTATCTAATTCTCACACACTGTGAAACCACATACACTACATCAGTTCATGATGAACCAAAATGGAATCAGAATTCATTCAGGTCAACAATGTCACATTGTTATATATCAGTGCCTTATCAAAACTGAAATATAAATTCACAGTATTAAATATGCTTGAGATATATGGATGGAAGTACAAGCAAAATTTTCTAGCATGGTAAAAGATTTCCTCCCTTGAAATACAACTCCAGTGGAAATTGTGCTGTGGTCAAAGTCCTTGAAAGATTGGAATTATCATGTAGCATGCAGAGAGATAGCACTGACACAAGAGAGCATTGTATCTCAGTGAAGAAAAAAACACAAGTGGAAAGGTACAGAATTGAAAAACACTAAAAATCAAAGCTGTAAAAGACATGTCAAGTTGATATAACACAAACAAATCCTGAAATGAGGTAAAATGGCAGGTTTAATTCAACACTCAGAATGAGAATATGGTGAAATAACTCATTCACCATGTTTGCATGATAAAATAATGTCCAGTTATGGTGCTTTTTTAACCTTTTTTCTTTCCTGTTATTTAGGAGTTGTACTTAAATTTGAAAGGTTGGTTTTTTGCACCCCTTTTGACAACAGAGTCAGGCTAACTTGATAACTCCTAGGTTAGCAATGCCAGCTCTTAAATTTGTACTCTAATGGGTAGGTACTCTATTTGAGATTATGATTAAGAGATCATATATTGACATTTCAAGCAACTCAGGAAGTGGAAACTAAAACTTTTACAGCTATCTCTCCATTTTTCCTTCTAACATGCAAGTTCTCCTGAGTGGTTTTCATTTGCTCTTTTTTTCAGGTCATTTAGTTTCTTATTTTTAGCCATTATTCATTAAATATTAAATTTAAAGCATTTGATCAGGGTGCTCAGAGCTGGCAATGAGTCAGGTCTAAACATTATATCTTACTGATTTGCTCTGTCATTGTAATTTCTCTAACTGCTAAATGAATTATAGGAGATCACTGTAATGCAGAAAAGACCTTAAACTTACCCATGAAAGATGACATAAATCAGCAGGAAAGATATAGCAACAACAAGCTTTTTATCTCCATCCTAAATCAGTAGGATAAAATGCACTTAAATTCAAATAATGTACACTGGAATAAGCTATTTTTGACAGAGTTCAAAATCTCTTGAACAGTATCTTACTGTATTCTAGATTGATTCTCTTTTCATATTTTTCCATCATTTTTAGGAGACAAGAGGAAGCAATGAAAATCTCTATCAAATGTGAGGAAAACATTCTGAAAACATCTCTTTAAGATGGTGAACTTCCCCTTTTAGGATCCAAACTGCTGCTGAGGACTATATCTGAGAAACTCAGTTTTCTTGTATCAGATTTTACTATAGCTACCATTTGACTATAAGGAGGCACTTGCTGTGTTACCAGCTTACTAGAATCAATTGGAAGGTGACCTTTAGTCTCCAGCTTTCACAATGTAAGGGAGGTAAATGACTTGCAATATATATTTTCTCTGCAGCCTCAGGAAATAGCAAGGGGTCCCCTTGTAACCAGGTTTTCTCGTAGACTGGACTGACTAGGGACAAAAGGTTTTTGCTGTCCCAACACACAGCAGAGAGAGAAGGAGGTTTGGAGGTGGACTAGACTTAGGAACATAGATTTTTATACATCAGGCAACTTAAACTAAACCATAAAAAAATAATCCCTTTGTGCCTCTCCTAAGATAAGATATTCACTGAAAAATGTGCTGCAATGAACCACAGCTGTATGAGTTGCTGCTTGTATATAATTTCTAAGTTATTCACATTTGCTTCTTCTCTCTATATCCTTTCTCTATATGTCCCTGCTTGAATTATTAAGACTTCTTTGGCTCACAGTTAAATTCACCACTGAGATAATTCAAAATGATCTAACTGGCCTTGTACAAGAGCAAATGATCAAAACCCAACACCTATATTTAAATTAAAGATATTAATGTATTTTAAAAATTCCACACATACAAAGAATCATGTTATATGAGATCTGCCTGTCTTTGCACAATGCAAGAAGTCCAAGAAGTTATTAGAATGCTTTCTTGTCTCCAGGTTTTTCACAGGGATGAGTAAAACAGAACTTCTTCTCTCTCACTGTCATCCAGCTAGGCTAAAATGGTCCCAGATTTTCACATTGAGGGTATAGCTAAAAATCATAGGCATACTCCAGTGTTGCTTGCCAAATATAGATTCCTTAGTACTTTTTCATTTGACTTTGCTCTTTCCATCAGTTGATCTGAATTCTAGTAAAAAAGTGAAGTTATGCATTTTAAACAGAAGTAATTTTAATAGAGTAATCTAAGACACACTACTGAGGCTATTTCTAGTGAAATACAAAGCTGGTAAAGCCATCAGAGTTTAGATTTGCTCATTGGGTCAGAGCATGGTGCTGATAACACCAATGCTGTGGGTTTGACTCCCATATGGTCTGTTTCACTTAGGTGCTGGACTGGATGATCATTGTGGGTGCTTTTCAACACAGAATATTCTGTGAATCTGATATATTCAGACTACTTGCTGTGCAGGGAAATAACCCCTTACCTTTGCAGCTATTGAATAGGTTCATGGTTCAGCAGATGTTTCACAAACAGACTGTCCATCAATTAAATATCCTGCAGCAAGCTGCAACAAATCAGTCCCTGCACTAACTAGATATTCCACCACAGTTTTAATTAATAATAAATGGTGTGACTGGGATTTTATTAATAAAACAAGAGGTCTAGGTCTGATTATTGGTTCCAATTTATGAGCATAAGGCTGTACTATCAGAATATACAAGAAATTGGTTCAATTGCTTAATATTATTATAATTACTGTTATTCATCACCTATCAAATGAGAAATACTATCTCTGGATTTGTCTGCAAAAGTATCTGCTGTTGATACATCTCTACTTTACTATTAAGCAAAACCTCAGAGAAAAGGCCCTCAGTGATAATGTACGGAATGAAAGAAAACAGCTTTAATGTGCCCCAGTATGGAACAAAACATGGAAAGCATTGTAACAGCTTGAGAGCCAAACAAATTGCTTTTCCTTGTGCAAGTTACTTCTAAGTCGTCTGTGCCTCTGAGTTCCTCCAGAGAAATAATACCTCTTAAAGTCAGTAGACTAACAAACCCTGGGACTGATAGAGCTGGAGTTTTTTCAGAATTCTAGCTCGTTTGGTTGACTTTTTAACTGACTTACACTAAAACTTTTTTAATACCTGCCATGCAACTATTACCTGCTCAAATTGATAGTGAAGCGTGAGCCGTAGGAATTAGCAGACTAGCATTGAAAGCTGTTCCTTTTCTATCCTGTTAAAACATCTTTATCACTGAATTTTATCTTTTTTCAAATTCTGTTCCTCATTCTACTGGGGTGGAGTGAGCTGTGTGCCTGCCCAGTTAAACTAAAACAGTCCTTCATCTTTTCTCACAGCTGAGTTTACTGTCATGATTATTTGCTGAGGGAGTGCATTTTAAGCTGATACTGCAAGATATGAAAGGCAGACAATTTCTATGTCTCTAATCATTGCTATTAATACCACAAATCTCCAATTCTTAGAGACAGTCACAGAATTAGAAAACACCATGTTTCTGTGCATCTTTTCAAAACTTTTTTGTATTTAAAAAAACTTTAGAACAAACTTTAGAACAAACTGCTCAAAGAATAATTTCCACAAATAGGTTATATTTTTAGTATAATAAACATATTTGATGAAATAGGAATTGTAGAGGGAGATTTATTTTTACATAGAAATGTAACAAAAATTATTTCTAACTGTGAAATATGATTATTTGATTCTTGGCTTTCCATACTAACTTGTGGTAATTTTCTGCCTCAAGCAAGCAGTAGTAAGCAGTAACTCATGTCAGAAGACACACTGGCTGAATTACTGATTTAGAGAATTTAAACTCTATATACAAGAGGGCATAGTAAAGCTAAGCACCAAGGCTGCTATGTGTACCTTTGACTGTGAAGAGAAAGTAAATACCTACTTAGTTCATGTTTTAGGATGTTTAACAATAAATATTTTTGGCTTCTCTCAGCCTGATTCATTGAAGCAAAAAAGCTTTTAAAAAAAGGCAATAAAAGGAGAAATCAGTGAAGTAAAGCCCTTTACTACTAGTAAGCATTTGTTTTCTTAAAAGCAGTTTCTTGCTTCTACCTGATCTAAACTGTGTGAGCTATAGTCAAAGAGATCCAATCATGAATCATCTCTTTAAAATGGTGTATTATCAAGTTTCAAAACAGAGCATAATAAAGCAATGTAAAACAGATCAGGCAGCCAAGCTGGCATTTATGAAGAACCAGTTCAATTCTATAGAATTTATTAGATCAGGCACAATCCTCAAGCTAAGAATCAAAGCTAAAGCAAAAGAGCTATATTACCATGACCTTGATCCTAAGCTAATAAACCCTGTCAAACTTGATGTGGCACCAGAGAAAAACAGCTCAGATATCTTGGCACAATCAGTTCTGCAAAGACTCATTTGTTCAGGCAGACCATCACATGGTCACTGTGGTTTTCATCTCTCCAGTATCGTGGTACTCTGTCAGATCTCATAACTTCTTCAATAACCAAATGCATTGGGGAGTGGATTGCAAACTTCTCAGCCTGGCTCCATTGGCACTAGATCAGATCCACCCCCCTGGAATACATCGGGCCCTTAGCGTTTGGGATGAAGGGGACCAAATGGTACACATCCAAGCATCAATTTTCTTATAAGCAAAATATTTACCAATAAAGGCAAAACTCAAAGGCTTGAAAGCCATCTTTTTGTCACCTTTTCTTGCAAAAAATATAGTATTGAATTACTGTGCTGTTATCCTTAATAGAGAATCTGGAAATACATATGAGTATCAAAACAAAACATAAAAGTTGACGGGGATAAATCTTTAATACATGGTCCTACCAAGAGTGGAAGGAGAGATGCCAGTCAGGCTACATCCTCTGTGTTTATTTGGGATATAGAGAAGACTCTTTGCAACAACTCCGGATTTGAGCTCCAGCTAAATAAACACATACCTGACAGGCCACCTGACCATGGAAAGCCATTGCTGGAGCAGGGAAGAAGTGTGAGGAGTAAGGAGCAGCAGACAGGTGTCATAAGATGGCTGCCACTGCCCATTCTTTCTCCCTTATACTGTCAGGGGCTAAAAGGGTGGTGGTAGAGAAAATGGGAGTTTTGTCAGTTGAGACTGATTAAAAGTGGCACGGGTGGATGTAAGGTGTTCTCATTTTTTCTGAGTCAGTTGTGCCTGTGAGAGTAACTGGCAAGAAATTTCCTTGCCTTTATGTCAACCCCTGAGCTTTTTTTGTCTTATTTTCTTCCTCTGTCCTGTTGAGGAGGGGAAGTCAGAGAGTGGCTGGGTGGATGTCAGGCAGCCGGCCAAGGTTAAGTCACCTCAAGAATATTCATTACTATTTTAGTAATCTCAAGAAAATAATGTAAATGTGTCAATGTGGGGTACAGCACAAAAGACAGAGGAGGAGCATTTAAGCTACAGAATACTGCTGAAATGAAATAGCATATACCTTCACTTTGACCATTAATTTATTTTGGAAACTAAACAATATCTATCACTGCCAGAAGAGATATGTCAGAATCTTTTCACAAGGAAATATGCATACAAAAGAAAGAAGGGGATTAAGTTCATGCTGGATCTTGCTGAGATCCATGAATTGCATATGATGATCCAGACATTTCTGTGCTCCTTCTCCTCTTCATTGTTTGGTAAATTTGCCTTTCTGAACACAATTTCCTTACTACAACACCACTTGCAACACCACCTTGATTTCTATGTATTGGCTGCTTTTATGTTAAGGTAGAAGACTGTCAATTCTTAACTGAAACACTACTCAGTGAGATTCTGATAAACTTTAAGTAATAATAAAAACAATGTACGGAATGACACAATCAATTGGAGAGCTAACTTATGCACTTTACATTTCCTTGGATACAAATCATGGTTTCAGACAGTTAGCCAACATCAGGATAGGCTATATTTTCTACTGGGGTATTTTCTTTACTTCTTTATAGTATATTTCATAGATAATATAGTAATGTGCATAAAGTTTAATTTCATAATAGTGTAACACTTTGCTTAACAATTTTAATGACTTCTGTACATTAGTTTTTCATTCCCTCTTTAAATATCACTACATTTTGTCAGTCTGTGCATGCATGATAAAATAATTGTTTTCAGTTTTGCTTTTTACCCTGCCAGATCGAGAAATTTCCAGTTTCTCACAATATTTTCCTTCTTTCCTGGTGGAAAAAAAACATTTATAATTTCTAAAATTCTTGAAATACTTTTTCCTCTTCTGTGTTTCTCCTTTGCTGTTTGATGTGCTCTGTTTTTGGGAAAAAAAAAAAAAAAAAAAAAAAAAAAAAAAAAAAAAAAAAAAAAAGCTACAGTTGCATTTTGGACTGCATCTAAATAATCATAATTCCCTTTTAAATGCATTCCCCTGAGATGTTGTTTACATGTCTCAGTTCCTTATGGTGTTTCAAATACAGCTTTAAGGTTAGAAGTTGCTTAGAGCTACAGGGTTTTGATAATATAAAGTTTACTTATGTCACAGAAAATCACTAGTGAACTAATTCTTCTTCACATCCATTGGCAGAACTCTGTGTGGAGTCTACACAAGTTTCACCTGCAAAAGAAGGGCATATTTCCCCTTTAGATACAAGACAGAAATGCCACAAAATAGTTAGAGATATTCCTGTAAAATTTATGTGACATTACACAAGACCTTTCATCTCTAAAAGTTCCTAGGAAGATCTGTACCAAAATGGTTTAGAAGAAATGGAACCATTTTGTCTTTACGTTGCCCCAAATCTTGTAACAATGTATGGGCTGAGAGGAAATGCCTACAGTAGAAATTTAACCATGCCATGAAAACTCTCTGGCCTGTAATGTAAGATCATGTTAAATGGTGTATAATCCAACCCTTTTTTCCCCCCAAAGGAGGGTGGCCAAATCCAAACTGAAAATGGTCCCTGGCACATGCAGTTACCTTGCCAATGGAGCAGTTTTCTGGGAAACTGTTTGCACAAACCATGCCAAGGATTAAAACTGTGCTAAAATTTAGACAGTGTCTATAGTCACAGGCTGTTAGAAGCTCACATTCTGAATCATTTTATTTACTTGTATAGACATTGTCCATGAAACAGCATAAGGCATCCAGTTCCATCTCTCTCAGTCATAGATGCCTTTGTCATTAATACTTAAAAAAGAAGGATTCATATATCTTCCAAAAAGGCTCCTCCACCTACCAAAATACTGCAAGACACAGAAATACAGATACCTCACAAAATATTTTTAAGTTCTGAAGAGAACATGCATGATTCGTATCACTAAAGAAATAATTTCAAACAGGTTGTGAGTGTAAGAGCATAAGTGTTGGTTCCTTTCCATTGGACATATGGAGGTAGATCCTATGATGACAGCAAGCACAGATGTTTCTCTGGTAGATGTCTGAAGCTTCATTAGACAAATATCATACTGAACTTTTAATACCACGAACCTAACTTTTGTCTCTTCTTTAATGGAGCTCACCTCTCATACACCATATTGTCTCTGCTGTACAGTTTAAAAGCACTAACTTAAATTCTGATGTCATGTTCTGAAAGCTGAAGTTCCACAAGAAAACATTTTACTATCAAAATTATTGGTGGGTTTGGGTTTGTTCCTTTTTTTACTTATAGGTTTTTTCCCCATAAGTTCCTAGGAGACTAACTACTGGGTGCTTATGGGTGCTTGGCCAGAACAAAGAGGAGCCAGAAGATGGGAGGTGGATGGGGGCTGGGGGCAGCTTCTCTCTCTTGCTCTCGGCATCGAAGAGACGACAGGAGGCTGCTGCTTGCTGCGGGTGGAGCTCATTGTCCCACCAGGTCTGGTCCTGGGAAATCCACCATCATCTTCTCGTGTCCCCAGGAGCTCTGAGCTGCCTCCTGCAGCCCTGCTGGAGCTGGGCCAGCCCTGTCCCGCTGCCACGGCTTCTTCAGCATTGCTCTTTTTGCTGCGCTGTGGCCCCGCACTGCCCTGCCCTGCCCTGCCCCGCACTGCCCTGCCCTGCCCTGCCGGGACATCCCACCCCTGCCTGCCAGGACATCCTGCCCTTCCAGCCACCAGCCCGGGGTTTTCCACCGTTCCAGCCTGGTGCTCTTGGACACTCAAGAGATCAGACTGCCCTGGGCTTTGTGAAACAAAACCCCTTGAAGTTCCTGGTTCTGTTTATTATTAATGCTGTAGTTGTTGTTTTTTGTTTGCCTTTTTATACATACTAGTAAAGAGCTGTTATTCCTATCCCCATACCTCTGCCTGAAAGCCCCTTTAGTTTTCTAATTATAGTACTTTGGAGGGAGGGGATTTGAGTTCTCTATTCCTAGGAGGTCCTGTCTCTCCCTAGCAGACACCTGTCTTTCAAACTGAGACAATTGTAAATGCCAAGGTTGTGTCTAATATGATTGTTGTTACCATATCCATCTTTATTCTAACTTAGGTTATATTTGGATAAACAAAATGAGCTCTCTGAAGACAAAAAACGGGTAAACTATTTCCTCTATGCATTGGACCCTAGTTAAGAGAATTCTTGGGAACCTCAAGAAAAGTCCTTAAATGTTGGACTATTTCACTCAATAATATTCCACTCAAAATACTCTTCCTAAATCTCAGCTTGCCTTCCTGAAACTCAGCACATTATAAAAAGGACAAAGAGCAGTTTATTTGCAGGAACTGAGATTTCTCCCTTAAATTTGTGCAGCCTGTGGTGCAGACTATGGTGTGACAGCTGTGCCCCTGCATCATGTGGAAGTCCGTGGTGGAGCAGGGATCCACCTGCAGCCCCTGGTGGACCCATGGCAGAGCAGGTGGCTGCACCCAAGGGAAGGTGTGACCCTGGGCGAAGGCCATGCTTGGAGCACTCTGTTGTTGGATGGCACCCTGTAGAAAGATAACAAGTAAGGGATCCATGCTGGAGCATTTTTTGGAACTGCAGCCTATGGCATGAACCCATGCTGGAAAAGTTAATGCAGCATTGCTTCCTGTGGGAGGGACACCCCACTGGAGCAGGGAGAGGGTGTGAGGAATTCCCCCCCTGAGTCAGAAGGAGCAGCAGAGACAACATGTGATGAACTGACTGTAGTCTTCATTCCCCATCCTTCTGCATCCCTTCTGCAGAAGGTAGAGAAAGGTGGAAGTGAAGTTGAACCCAGGAAGAACAGAAGGTTGGAGGAAGGTGTTATGAGATAGGGCTTTATTTCTTATTACCCTGCTCTGATTTGATTGGCAATGAATTAAATTAATTTTTACCCAAGTCTATTTTACCTGTGATGATAATTGGTGAGTGTACTCTCCCTGTCCTTATCTTGACCCACAAGCTGTTTGTCCTATCTTTCTCTGTCTGGTTGAGATGGAAAAATGACAGAGAGGCTGTGGTGACCACCAGGCATCCAGCCAGGGTTAACCCATCACACAAGTATATATTGTCATGCAATTTTTTGCTATAATATTTTTTAACATAAAAAATTATTATATTTAATCAAACACAAAACTGTGTAAGAACTAATCTGTGCAACTTGTCTAAGGAATTTTTTTTAGATACCAGCATTTTCAAGGAAAATATGCAATATTTTTTTCCTACTGTTCTAGGGTGACTTTATGATGCTTGTATCCCCAATCGACTGCTCTGTTTGTGCTGTATATTAAGTTCTGTACCTTTAAAATGGTTCTGGGAGTGAAGGGGGAGAAAGAAGCAGCAGTTTGTGCAGTTTGTTTTGAGAAAACTCCCTGACTCCCACACGGCCTGGCTCCGGCGTTCGTCTGAGGCATGGACAGCGGTGGGACAGAGATCTCCTGTGCTTTTAGTTAGTTTTAGCTGGCTGAGGCAGAAGTTCCCTGGACTGTTTTTTTCCTTTTCCTTGGGACTGTTTAAATCTGCCTGGGCCTCCGGAGGGAGTGGGGCTGGTGAGAGCCTGAGTGAGCTGAGCTGCACCCACGGCAAGGACTGTCTCAGTTTGCCATCTCTCTTCGGAGCAGTGAGAGGTTTTATTGTTTCATATTAGTCATTCTTTGTGCTTGTGGGCATCTTGTTTGTTAAATAAATAGTTTTTTCCACTTTTCTCTGAGGAAGTTTTTTTCCTGGACTGTCTGAAGGGAGGGGCTGTTTGGGTTTGCTTTCCAGAGGAACCCCTTCGGAGGTTTCCTCCCGAATTTGCCCTAAACCAGGACACCTACTTAAAGTATACTTTTTTTCCCTGTAATTCCCTTTAGCAGGATTAGAAACTTCTTAAAAGAAAATGTTCTGCATTTAAGTGCTCTGTGGGAAAGGAGAAATACTAACTATATATCTTTGACTAAGTCTGTTCTGCTCTCTCTATACAGTCAGTTTAGTAATGCACTTTGGATGCAAGCTAAAATGAACAGGCCTTAACTGCATAATGAGGACCCTTACCAATCTTACTGCACTGATTCCAGTACTAGGGCTTATACAGAAACAATATATTTAATTTTCAATTTTCAAAAGGAACTCTTTGTTCTTGAAACTATAAATTACCTGAAGAATAAACTAAACTTTGCTAAGTATCTAGAAGGAAACTCTTTAAATACTAATGTGATTCCCAAAAATATCATGAGCATTTTGTATCTTGCATCTAATATCTTAGTATTTGATATTGTCCACTGAGGTAAACAGAAAGTAGAATACATGAAATTTTCTGGTGAAAAAAAAGAAAAAAAAAAAAGAAACCAAAGAAAATAGGCCAAAATTTATTTTGTTCATAAAAGTTAAGCCATGAGCCTCTTTTGAGAAGTTTTTCCATGAAGAAGCTTTATTGATACTGCACTGAGTATAATACAGCAGCCCCTCTACCTTCTTTCTTTTCAGGATTATCAGTCACTCTCAATATGAATATCAGCTGTATGGCTTCACAAGAAATTGGTTGGATTTTTAAACCAGAAGACACTATACACTGTTCAATGTAAGTAATTTTTTTTCCTGCC
The DNA here is from genome assembly GCA_016584745.2 of Phylloscopus trochilus trochilus. Taxonomy (NCBI): domain Eukaryota; kingdom Metazoa; phylum Chordata; class Aves; order Passeriformes; family Phylloscopidae; genus Phylloscopus; species Phylloscopus trochilus. The sequence continues at coordinate 24,428,881 of WQNJ02000016.1, read as the reverse complement.
AAAGTGAAGCACTAGCTTTTATAGGAGCTTTCCAGATCTCTTTCTCAAAGAAATATTGTTTTGTACTCCACTAATGTCAAGACAACATATTGCATTTATCTAATTCTCTCAATAATTCTGTCACATAAAGCATTTATCAACTTCACAGTTTGAACCTGTGTACAGCATATTTCCCAGAATTATGTTATTCTCTGGTCCATTTTTTGGTTTCTTGAAATACTGTTTAACTATGAAGGAGTAAAGTACAGTCTACAGTGGAATTTAAAAATAATTGTGAAATTAAATTTTTAAAAAAGGATGAATTACAGTACAGTAACTCTCTAATAATGGCCTGACAGTACCAAAATGATGGGAAAATAATGACTGCAATGACATTTGTAGGCATATTTATAAAATTATATCATGGAAACCTTTCTTTTCAGACAAGACATTTTATATATGTCTGGTGGGATTTTTTCAATTGGGGAAAAAGTATGAAATATAAAAAATTGTCTCTTATGAGACAATCTTGACATTTTAACTCACTCAACTGTCATAGTACCTTATATTTCTTCTGCTCCTATTTACTTTCCCATTTTTATTATAGCAGCTTTTAGATCATCCCTTTGCAACAAGCATCTGAGTTTCAATTTATGTCCTATGAGTAGCTTGGGGTATGCAAGGGACCTTTCTCTTGGCAGTCAGATGAACAGAATGTCCAGATTCTCCTTGTTCAGATTTCTCTTGCACTGGAATAAATATCATAAATAATCCAAAGATTATGTTTATTTGTGTATACACACAATGTGAAATAAGGAAAACTTGAGCATGCTGATAATTAAGAATCCCACTAGGAAAATATTCTCCCGATGCTCTCTGTGTCGTCTCCTGGTAGTTGAGGGTTCAGCACTCCAAGATGAGAAGATGCCTGTCTATTCCCCAAGATAATGGAGGGAGTTTATGACAAGCTCTGTCTCATCATGGGCATATTAGGTCTCAACCTAAGTGAGGCTAAACTAGATGAGCGTGTACAGGGCCCTTTCCTATCTGACCCTGTTCTTCCCTCAACATTGGTCTCTTGTCTGAGGTAATAAGTCCCCTGCAAGTGAAACTATACATAAAAGAACAGGACCTCGAGAGGCTTATAGACATTTTTGCATTGTAAAATATTGCTTAAAGAGTTAGAAGTTTCTACGGAAGAAACCATGATTTAAGAAAGAACTAACAAGGGACCTGGGTGAAGAAAGTCAGTTGGGATGATGTTTGATTAGTGGCAGTTTCTGTAAAGTTCATTCTAAAATAATCAAATGTTTTAATTTTCTTACTGAGTCATTATTTTATGGTCTCTCATAACAGCTACAGTAATTATATCAGTTACTATAGCTAATCATAATTTAAACCCTAAGACTTCAGGCAATTTTTTATGGGCCTATTTCTGATGTCCTATCAATGGCAAATGAACGTCCTTAAACCTTTACATTCCAATCACACACTGTTAGTATCTACTTAAATCTCATTTTGTAAAGTTTTTCAAGTATTGGAGGCATCCCTCAGAAATGTGCTTAAATTATCTCATTTATATTCAAATTATGCTTTCCTTTCACTTTTAAATTCTTCCCTTTCAATTGTAAAGTTTATATAATCCTTGTCACTTGGCAAGAGAGAAAAAAAAAGACTGATGTGTATAAAGGGGAAATAGGTGATGATGTAGATTTGAAAAATATTGCTACTATGCATGCAATTTACATTCACAATTGAATTTTTCTGAGAAATAGGTTTTGTTAAGTTGTGGGTTTGGATTTTGACTTTTCATTTAGAAATAGAATACATTTTTATTTATGAAGAGATTTGTTTGTTCTGTTAGAAAGAAGTGAATTAATTATTTCTGGATATGTTGTAGGTTTGCCTCTTATGTTACAGAGTTCCTTTTAAACTTTGGACTTTCATTCTACCTAGACAAGGTCCGAAAATTGTTCCAGGTTTATTGACATACAGGAAAAGAAATAAAAAGTTGAACATAATCATTCAAAACATAGATGACATCTTAGCAGCACAAGTATTGCAGTATTGGCAAAGGTTAAGAGACGGTTTGTTGTAAAAATTACCCATTGAATAAACTGATATATTCTCAGGATTTATGTCAATATTGTAAATGTTGCTAGGAAATGAATGATAAAAGCAATTATTTGTATTATTCAGCATTAGAAAAGTCCTCTGGAAAAAATTAGCTGATTCTGATCTTTTGGGTTGTTAATCTCATATAATATGTAGAATTCCACTATGGCAAAAGTAGAGGTAAGGACAGGATTGGTGAGAACACTTATTTTGAGGAATGAGGCTTACACTTCATCTGTTTGGATACATGCAACAGTTCTTGTGATCCAAATCTGTGTGCCAACAAACCCAGAGAATATATCATTTCTTCTTTCTCCAGACTGAGCCACTGACTTCAACTGGAGCAAAATCCATATCTATATATGAGAGTGAGAAAGGGTTCCAAGAATTTGCCTGTCTTGCTGCTTAAGTGGGCTCTTTGACACACACTCAGCTATGCTATAAATCACATACCTGAGAGTACCTGGAGAACCTTTATTCTGCCAGAATAAAAAGTATTAGAAGATGCCTCTAATGGGACACTAGAATTTCATCTGCTTTCTAAGAGCAGAATTGGGTTACACGTGAAATACAATATTCATAATTTCTTATGCAGTACAACTTGCAAATGTAGCACAATATATTTATAGCCTGAATTCAGAAATATCAGTAGCTCAGAGATTATTTGTAAACAGACACACATAAAATCCACTGATTTAATTTCATGATAGTTTCCCCTGAAGTGGACCCATTTCTCATATTTCTTTCATCTGTAATTTTCTTTAGATTAGTTATTTGTAATTCCGTATTTCAAAGCTTCAATTTAAAGTTTTACTATGTCTCCATTATTAATTTAATACTGTGTTAATTATAAAGATAATGTAAAAGGGCTCTTTAATTTCCGAAGAGGATTTTCTACTTATTAACTATATATGAAATGAGACTGATGAAATGTACATTATTTAAAAAATACTGTAAGCTATGCAGCTCACAGTAAAGTGGAATGTGGAAATACAAGCTTAATTAAACTTAAAGAAAACCCCTAAAATTAACTGGAATTGGTAATGAGTCTTACTGTAATGGAACTGCTTGCCTGTCACATGAGTGAATGTACACATTTTTGTAAAATTTGATTGGTTTGATTTGATTTGATTTGATTTGATTTGATTTGATTTGATTTGATTTGCTTTGATTTGATTTGATTTGATTTGATGAATTTGATTGATGAAATTTTGTGAGACATCTGAGAAGCTGACAGCAGTTTCTTGGAAAACAAGAGCTTCAATAGTTTATACTACTAAATATGAACAACAATTATCTGTCTCAAAGATATCTTATATCTTAAAATTATGTCTCAAAACCCCATGCATTACTCCTGGAGAGTTTCCTACGTTAATTCAGTGAGTGAATCTTAGTGTTTTATCAATGTCATATGTGATTTTGTACTGGGTCGATGCTGGTTGGAGGCCAGGCACACACCAAAGCCTCTCTATCACTTCCCTCAGCTGGACAGGGGAACAAAGGGTTCATGAATTAAAGACCATGAGAGATCACTCACCAAGTATTGGTTAAACAGGCTAGAATTAGAATTGGACATATTTTAATTTAATTTATTACTAACAAAATTAAAGCACAATAATGAGAATTAAAATAAAACCCTACAAAACCCTTCCTCCCATCTCTCCCTCTGTCCCAGCTCTACCTCCTCCCACAGTGGTGCAGGGAAACAAGGAATAGGGGTTATGGTCAGTTCATCACCTGTTTCTCCACCTGCTCAGGGAGAGGAATTGTTACCCTGCTCCACTTTGGGGTTTCCCCATGGGAGATAGCTCTCCATGAACTTCTCCAACACAAGTCCCTACCACAGGCAACAGCTCTCCATGAACTGCTCCAGTGTGGAACCCTTTGCACACAGTGCAGTCCTTCAGGCACAGCCTGCTCCAACATGGGTCCTCTGTGAGGTCCCCAGTTCTACCAGGAAACCTGCTGCAGCAGGGGGTCCTCTACCTATGGGTCTGCAGGTATCTGCACGACCCTGTTCCAGCACAGGCCTCCCATGGCATCACAGCCTCCTCTCAGGCACCCACCTGCTCCAGCATGGGGCTCTTCTGGAGACTGTAGATGGATTTCTGCATTCCCATGCCATGGGCTGCAGGGGCACAGCTGCTTCACCATGGTTTCCACCATGGTCTGCAGAGAAATCTCAGCTTCAGCACCTGGGGCAACTCCTCCCCCTCCTTCTCCACTGGCCTTGGTGTCTGCAGAGTGGTTCCTCTCACATATTATTGCCCCGGTGTCTGCAGAGTTGTTCCTCTCACATATTATCACTCCACTGTTCTCTGGCCACAATTACATCTGCACAATATCTTTATTTTTTCCTTCTTAAATATGTTGTCATAGAGGTGTTACCACTATTTCTAATTATCCCAGCTTTGACCAGCATCACATTTGTCTTTGGAGCTGCCAGGAATTGGCTCTGCCAGACATGGAGGAAGTAGTTTCTCACAGAAGCCACCCCTGTAGGCCCACAACTCCCAAAGCCTCATCATGCAAACCAAAATACAGTTTTCAAGCCTCTGACAAGGAAATCCCAGAAGTTAAACTTAGTAGGGTTCTAGAAAGTGTCCACTCATTGAAAATTGTTTTCCAAGAGATTTAATACCTAAACTGTATATTTGGATAACAGTGGCTGCTAGCAATTGCAGTCAGTAATTCAGAATTCAATAATAAATAAATACACACACACACACCCATTCCTGATGAGTCATTAATAGCAGAAGTATCATTCCTGCTGCCTATGTATAGTTTAAGAGTTTTTTGCATGTTCTGTTTTTGAAGAAACATCTAATTTTGGATTCAAATGTTCTTCACTATGGCCCAGGATTTCAGCTCATCATCAGTGCTGTATTTTTGAACTGTGAAGAAGAGTGACAACATATTTTTCAGTTCTCAATTTGTATGTATTTGAGGTCAAAAAATAATTCTGTCATTTTCATAGAATCTCATTTCAGTTTGGCAGGAGGGCAGTTATAAGACTCTCAAAATGTTTGCTTCATGCTAAGAAGAAATCTTTCCTTTCTTTTCTTGCTCCTAAATTGATTTAATGCAGATTTGAAAACATGGAATTGTATACATCTATAGGAGTGAACCAGTCACATCTTGAAAACAAAATTATGATACTTAGTCTTACCTTAGGCCTATTAAATTCAGAGGGATGACTTGTGATATATAGATCTATTAATCACACTGTTTCATCTTTAAAATAAAACAGAAAGAAGTTTTCTGTTTAGCTGCTAATTATCACAGAACTGGCATTTAATATTTTGCTATCAGAACCAGCTCAACAAAAGCCCTGTACTTTTTACATTCAGAAAGAGACTTTTTTTCCCTTTCCTCCACTCCCTCTCTTAATTCATAAGCATTGACAGTTTTGCTTGCTTTCAGAGTTCCTTATTATTTAGCAATGAGCAAAATCTTAAGACCTAACATCCAGGAAAATTATTTTTTTTAATATTTTTTTGTTATTTTTCCAGTGACGTTTTACTTTGTCTCACTAAATTGCTAGAATTTCAAAAACTCTTCAAGTTCTTGTCTCTGACATAAAATTTCCAAATAATTTTCATGTTTCTGTTTTCTTGGTATTTTTTTCTTTTCAAATTGCATATCATCTAGTACATTTTTTTATCAGGGGAAATCTAGGACTTTTAGGCTAGAAATCACTATTCTTTTCTATCAGAACCACACCTCACAAAGTAAACTGTGACATACAGTGATGACTTTTTTAATCCCTATTTTGATTTGATAAAAACATAATGCAAATTCTTAGCTGCTATAAAGAAATAGTTTTATTGTTAGAAATTCTCTAAGTAGTGTAATACAGGTTATACCATAAGCATCTGTTGTACAAGTTATCACAATAGTCATTTTTATCTGTTGTGAGAAAGTAGGTTGATTATTAAGAATCCTCTAAGTGGTGGATAAGTCAGTTGTCATGGTTATAACCCCAATTAAATTTATGGTAGACCTGAGTCAATTAATATCTATTTTTACTGTACATTTGTACAGAGGAGATGCAGAATTTGGTAACATTAACCATTGCCCTAGAGTGACTTAGGAAATTTGCAAACTTTGGTATATTATAGCAGATGCAGAGGTGTTTTACTTTTGTTCTTCCATACATAACTTGCATTTTCAAGGACATTCATCACATCTCACCTGGATTTATATACGTTTTTAAATTCCAAAATACAGATTTCAGACAAGATAAAGAGGGATAAGGAAAAGGGAAAAAAACCCCAAAACTAAACAACAAAATAGTAACATAAATGCTCTAAAGGATACAGTATTCATGTACTTTAAAAAATGGGTAACTTTAGGACACTTTCTTTCCTTTTTCATGGAGCTGGGAATAAATAATGCAATTTATCAGTGAAGTGACCCTCTGACAAAATTTCATAATGCTCTTAGCAAAAATTCTTTGTACAGTGGGAGGTGCATTCAGTAAAAATACAAACAGTATTTGCTGGCACAAAGAGATCTGAGATCTCTCTGTGCAATTCACATCTATTTCAGTTCTCATCAACAAGGGGAGATCTTCCATTTTATACACACCTTTGTAATACACAAGAAGTGAGGCTCTACAATCAACTTAAAACCTAATGTCTTATAATTCATTTCTCTTTGGACACACTGTTAATCAATGCTGTGGAAGTAAAAACTAGGTAGAGACAACAGAGGGTAAAATTTAGTTCAAAAGATAGTTTTTTCATGTGTGCTGCAAACATAATTTATGCTTCCATCACAAGCCATAGAGGTTGTTAATACTACTAGTGGAAGCCAAAAGGGTGATTCAGATTCATAACAATTGTCCATGGAATGATTCAGTTTGTTAAGCATATGTATTTATGTATCTGAGATTCTTTGCAATATCTTCCTTGATCTCCAGCTTATTTGGGAAAGTATGATTGTTCTTCAGGTCACAGGTTATATTTGCTAGTTCTATGGGTCTGTCTCAGGTATCCTATGATTTCTCCAGTGGCTCTAGATTCTTTTAGGTAACTGGATCCTCCTTCGGCTATGATAAGAAAGATAGGTAGCTGACATCTGTGGAAAGACACTAAAATTTAGTTACTGAAATTAAAATTACTTAACTTCCTACCCTAGAGGCCCCAGAAGGTAAGCACATCCAAAATTTCTTCTTAGGCAGAGAGAAGAGTCAGCCTGGCAGACCTAGAGAGCTAATCACTCTCAATACCCCAAAGATATTTCAGGGTACATGAAGGAAACAAAAACCCAAAAAGGTTACTGGGTATATTCAGTATCAATTTCTTATGGGCAAATTGTGTTTTCCTTTTTGAATGAATGACAAGTTCTGTGGCTGAAGGGAGTGCAGTGAACTCCATTTACCTTGATTATATCAATTTTATATAATTATCTCCGTTATATCAATATTATATATATATGTCTTCCATGGAGTCCTGGCAATCTAAAAATTAGATGGATGAAGTATAATCTGGGTGAAAAATTTGGACAATCAGACCCAAATGGGTAATGGCCAATGAGCCAACGTGAACTAGTGATCAATTAAGGTATGTTCTTCTGAATTTGATTTAAAGGGATGATACTTTACAACTTTGACAATGACCTCAATGATCATTCACCCTATCAGGTGAATAGGTATTATTTCAAATTGGGAACCATGGTAGATATGCTGGAGAGCTGGGCTGTTCTTGCTGATGAAAGAATAAACAAGCTGAAAAAATGAACTAATATGAATCTCATAATGATCAATAAATGCAAAGTAGTCTTCTACCTTGGCATGCAGAAAGTCCATCATCAGTCCAGGCTGGGAACAGACTGTCTGGTTAGTATGTCTTTAAGAACTGACCTGGGATCAAGATGTGTTTACAACAACGAAGAGCAAATGTCTACTGGGCCGTATTAACAAGGATATAGTTAGCAGACTGAGGGTGCAGTTAGCAGATTGAAGCAAATGGTTTTCCTTCTTCAGCCAGTGATTTTGAATTTAATGTGTGTATCTGGAGTACTGTATCTGGTTTTGGACCCCTGGTAAATGAGACATATCAATCAACAGAATCTAGTGGAGACTCACCAAGATGACTGGAAAGGCTAGAAGAACACGACATATCAGGAAAGGCTGTTGAAACAGCTTAGCATAGAGAAAATAGGGATAGGGAGGAATATAACTCCATCTTTCATTACTTAAAAGGGAGTTGTAGTAAAAATAGAATTTGATTTTCGTCTTGGACAGATAGATACAACGAAAGATCAAAGGCTACTAGCCAAAATCATGAGTAAGAAAAATTATCCTTGGGTGTATTACTCACTGTGAAGGACATCAAGCACTGGGAAAGGCTGCACAAAGAGGTGGGGGAATCTCTCTCCCTAGCGATTTCCAAAATTCAACTTGCCAAAGACCCTGGGCTGCCCTCTTTTGAGCAGGGCGTTTAATTGACCTGAGTGTCTTGGTTTGGAAAAGACAGGTGTCTGCTAGGGAGGGCAGGGCCTCCCTTGGGATGGAGAATTAAAACCCCTTCCCTCCGAACGATTATAATTTTGAAAATTAAGGGGGTTCTCAGGCAAAGATATGGGATAGGAATAACAGTTCTTTACTAGTACGTATAACAAAACAAAACAAACAACAACAGCTACAGCATTAATAATAAAAAGAACCAGGAACCTCAGGGCTTTTCTTCACAAACCTCGGGGCAGTTTGATCTCGGTGCCCCTGCAGGACTCTGAGAGCACCAAGCTGCAATGGTGGAAAGTCCCGGGCTGGAGGATGAGATAAATCAGAAGCTCCGCAGTGGTCGCTGGAAGGGCAGGGTGTCCCGCAGGACAGGGCAGTGTGGGGCTACAGGGCAGCAAAAAGAGCACTGCTGAAGCCGTGCAATGGCGGGACAGGTTTGGCCCAGGCTCCAGCAGGGCAGGCGGAGGAGCTCAGAATTCCTGGGCACACGAGCAGATGGTGGTAGTTTTCACAGGACTGGACTTTCTGGTGACAGCGAACTCCTCCCACAGCAAGCAGCAGCCTGGCCGTCCTCTCCATGCCGAGAGTAAGAGAGAGAGGCTGCCCCCAGACCCATTTTTGTTTTTCCTGCCCCTAAAACGCTTGTGATCTTCCCCCTCCTGTCTTTTGGCCACCTCTTTGTTCTGGTCAAGCACCCATAAGTCCCCAGTAGTTAGTCTCCTAGCAACTTACAGAAAAAAAAATCTTTAAGTAAAAAAGAAACAAATCTAACCCCCAAAACCTGAGTCGTCTGCCCTTCTGCAGCTTCCCCCCTTACAGTAAAAATGAAAATAACTGATGAGCCTTTTCACCAAACGCACATACCAAAAATATTTTATGCTATTCTTCTCCCTCTCCCTTATGATATATTTTTATATGTTTCAAAGCTGAATCTCCTAACCTTCTTCTAATGATGAGTCAATCTCCTGCATTCATAAATCTTGGTTAGACAGCAAATACCAATTTTCAGTATGCCCTCCTCCAGTCCAATTACCCTCTCTGAGTTACAGAATTGCCACTGAAGATCCAGGAGAAAACCAGAGGAGTATCCTTAATCAAAAAGGATAATTTTTCTCAAAAGCAAAATGTGCAAATTGATTTCTGAATCTCCTCAAAACACTTTACTGTGGAAAAGAAAGAGAATTTTGTTTTATATATTTTTTCAAAACAATTGTAAGACAATAGATTTATTTTCTTTTGTCTTTCTTTAAAATTTCCTTATTATTTTATTTTCTTTTGGTTTAGAGTAAAGAAATTCAATTGATAGGCGATTGCAAGCAAATAAATAGTGAGATTTATATGTAATCCCACAAAGCTAACACTTCTGCTCTGAGGGTTTTCAAGACAACTATTTCACCTTGTGTGATTTTATTGGTATTCAAACCGCATTGGAAGAAAGCAGAAAGGGCCATGTTACAATTTCCATTGTGCTTGTTTGTGAATTGAAGCGTAAGCTGACATCTTGTAGTAGAATCAAAGAATGCAAGTAGCACAGTTCATAAACCTGCTTTCCTCAGGTTTCACCAATTTCAAATAAAATTGCAATAGCAAATTCTACTCTAGTTTTGACTCCAAGAAGAAGATAAGCTACTAATTATATTTGTTATTTTAAATATTACATCAGTATTAGAAAGGGAGTAATGATTTTGCCGACACAGCACTGGATGAAGAAAAGCATAAACATATGCACACAATGTGTTAGAAATAACATGCATTAGACAATCATAGGGAAAATAAAAGAACATAAGCAAATTCAGCATGGCTGGTAAATATGATTGTACTATTCACTTCAGATATAGGAGGCAGAAGTTTAAGTACTGCTTCTTTCAGGTTTAGACTGAGGATTTGAACTTGAATTTCCTGGATAATTCTCCTAATCACCTCATCACTTTTGAATACTTCCAACCCATATATATATAATAATTTTGTATTTTATTGTAGCAAGTTTGACTTTCCACCAATAAAACGTTCTAGGCACTTGCAAATATGCTATTCTCCATCTGCTTTACAACCAGAGTCCCAAAGACACTAAATCCTTTAGGTAACTCAGGTCCTTGCAGATTTCCACGTTTGACAATCCTTTCACCTATTCTTCTTTCTAAGGATATGTCATTCACACCCTGTCTGGTTATTCAAGTTACTGGTTACTGCATTCCACTGAAGTTGTGAGACAGATTTTTTTCATGTCCATTCTAGAGTCACTTGTGTATCTGATTCTATCTAATTTAAAGAACTTTGAAACGCAGTCTTTGACAGCAAGTGTGCCCTAACCATCACTTGATAGGCCTTTCTGGGACAGTTTATTCTAAGTCCCTCCAGGTGATGTTACTCCATATTACATAACCCAAATATTCACCAGGGCAGGCAAATATTGCAATTCAGTTGTACTTTTGCAACCATGTGAAATGATGAAGTCCATATTTCAAATCAATATTAAGTTATTGTATATGGTGGACCAGGTTCAGCACAGGAGAATGAGAGATGCTGCAGTTGCATAGAAGACTTGTAGGGCTACAGAGAGATACTTCCTTCTCAAATGCAGTAAAATACAGATTTTTGCAAGGGTCACCCATATTTCAGGCACTCCCAAACCACCTGGGTATCAGGGCATCTGAGAAATCAGTTTCCTGCTTTCTATTCATTGAGAGCACAGTCACTGGGCCTTTCAAATAGAGTTCACATCTCTCAAAATTGAGTGGAGTCAAGTCTGATTTAGGTCTGATAGGCCAATTCTTCCCTTTACTAGAAATTTTCTGCTGGTTGTGCTAAATACCTCCATACATAAATAGAAATACTTATTATTACAAAAAACTCCCCACATTCTACAAAAAGAATTGTCAACAGGATATCAATTGGAACAAATCCTTAGGTAAACAACCACTTGAAATAATCATCATAATAATATATTAGTATTCAAAGTACTCAGCTCTTGATTTTCTTGTGAGAAACTACTTTTATTCTGTTACTGAAAACTGGCATTTAAGGTGTAAGAATACTATTCTTTTTTACAAATCAGTATAGCAACAGTATGAGCAGGGAAATTTTTAACCACGTGCATTACTAAAACAGAACCAGGCACATCACAAACCAATTGGGAACCTGAGAAAAAGGGGGCAGTGATATTCAAGTGTGGAATCTAGGATCGCTGTAATGGGTCTATCTTATACAAGTTGGCAGGCAGTTTAATAAGTGATACAGCAAAGACAGAACCTGAGGAAGGAGAAGGGACTTGTTTCTCATAATAAAACCTTTGCAAGCAGCCAAAGTAAAGCTCACTTTTCATGCAGATGTTGCCTGTGAGATACAGAACAAAGAGACTTGCATGTAGTTTTTGCAGAGAGGAAAATATTTGTGCTCTTCCCCTTTGTAGTGTCTATAAGTGTTTAGCTTTACGAACTGGACCAGATGCTCGCTTAAAGTGTGCTTATGCAACAAAAAATGAGCATTATCACTAAAAAAGAAATACATCAATAGAGAAAGAAAATTTAGAAAACCCTCATAAATACTCTACCAGGTCTCAATGCTTTTTATAAGAGAACAAGTGAATGTAAAATCATTTATGCTTTCTGAAATGGTCAACAACAGCTCGATATTTCCAAGCTGTGGTGTGGTTTAATTGTAAGCAAATTTATTTGGGTTTATTCTGCTGTATGTAATACATTATATATGCATGCATATAATATTTTTGCTATGACTAGCAATGACCAGGTTCCCTCTGACTTGCAGAGATATCATATGAAAGCATTGTTGAATAAAGAAGTAGCTGGTCACCTCATCTATACAGTCAGTACACACTTGAGCCAGGACCACCAATCTCGGCATTTTGAACTTTCTAGTTCTAAATAAGAATAAACTGAAGGATTTTGTGAGGACAGTCAGACCTGCTCAGATCCCAAAGAGAACTGGCTGACATACAATGCTCCATCCCTCCTGGCAGTACTAGTGAAACCAGCTTGATTACCTGAATATAGCCATTGGTAGAATTACAGCTCTGATCAGTAGCAACAATTAAACCAAATTCACTTTTCAGACAGGTCTATACAAAGGTGAAAGAAGCTATTGAAATGAGGAAAGGAAGCAAGCAGTAAATGCCTAGGTATTGTAAGGTTGCCTGATAAATAAATTAAAATACTAGTCTCAACTGTGTTGTTCAGTACAATAAAAAAATTGTATTAATTCTTGTGGAAAGCACAGTCTGGAAGCTAGAAGTCATGCTGTCATCAGAATTTTTCAGTTCTTTATGCAAAAATGTCTATTAACCTGACAAAATTTCATAATGCTATTTATGCATTGCAATATTATTGATATTGCATGCTTAAGGAAAAGAGCTGGTAGGAACATCAGTTTCATCTATACTGATAAGTAACATAGGATCAGGTTACCACTAGCCTAGAAGTCAAGTGGCATAACTTGGGTGCATCTATTCACACAACAATCATGTGATTTCACCTCAGTTTCAGGTGGCTCTTATACATTAATATAATTTTGCTTCTATTTTTATGTTTGATTGTGGAAATAGGCTTACACAGAACAGAGAGAAACAAACTACTGTAAACTTCTCCATGCTGCCCATTGTGAATGATCTTCATTTGGTACTCCCAAACTCATGCTTGGGAATCTTATTGGAAAATGCCAGTAAAACCAATACAGTAATAATTTAGGTAGTATGAATAACCAGTATCCCAAAGCTGAAGCATGTTCCTTGTACTTTTTTAGTGATATATATTTGGTCATTGAAACCATGGCTTTAATATTATGTGTCAATGGAATTAAGCATAATGAAATTGCCAGAAATCCAATTTCCATCACATCCACTTTTTAAAAATCTAATCTATAAAGTTGCCCCATATTGGCAAACAAGTCCTTCAGTCTTTAAATGAAAGGGTTAGATCTAATAGCATGGATAGTTGCTGAGCAATAGTTCTGGGACTTGTAGGGTTACCTTTCATTGACTTCCATCCCTTTTGAAAAGATTTTTAAAAGAGAAGAAAAAATTACATTGATGGTTGCCTATTCTTGCTTTGTAAGAATTGCACTCTTACCTTGGTGGTGTGAGTTAACTCCATGTGGCTAAGCTAAGTCCCCACCGAGTTGTGCTCCCCTTTCAAATGAGGGAGAGTATCAAGAGAGCAAAAAGCAAGAAAACTCATGGATCAAGATAAGGATAGTTTTGTAAAGTGGGGAAGATGGGGGTGGGGAATCCCCCCAACAAGGGATGCAGAAAAACTCAGTCACCATGACCAGACCAATGCCCATCCAGTCCCCAAGCTCTCTTTTGAAATACACAGACACACATCTGATTTCTGAACATGATGTTACAAGGCATGGGGTATTTCTAGTCAGTTTTGGTCAGCTGTCCCAGCTAGGTCTACTCCCAGGTTCTTGCTCACTCCAAGCCCTATTGCTGAGGGGTGGAGAGAGAAGCAGACAGTCTGGACACTGGGCAAGGACTGTTCAGCAATAGGGAAAACATCGGTGCGTTTTGGTCACCAGTCTAAGCAGCACCATATGGATAGATGTGAAGAAAACTAACTGCATCCCAGTCAAACCCAGTACATTTTGTGTTGATATCCTTGAATCTGCTTTTTCCCCCCTTTCATTTACTCCCATCTTAGTCATTGTCCTGGCACTGCAGCATTCTATAGCAATGAGTAATTAAAAGCAGAGATTTTTATCTTTTCACATAATCTGTTCCTCACATTTTTGTATTCATTTTTCTATGTTGATATAATTTATGATAAATTTGAATGTAAAACTTGAGGAAGCGACAATTTTTTTATAGACTGCCTGAATCGATGTAGGTCAAACAAGTGAAGAGTTAGATAAGACTGAACACATTCAAAAGGATCAATAAGTTTCCTCTGCCTAGAGAAATTACAGTCTAATAGAAGGGAACTTACTGCTCAAAAATGTAATTATTTAGGCAACAAATTTCTTAGAACTCAGATATTTGATTCCTTCTGTCAAGTCTACTTACCTTCTGGAAACAAAACCCCTTACAAATTCTAAGTTTGTAGAGGAAATTGCTTTTCTTCTTTGCCTTTTTTTTCTGACTGATTACTGAAACTAAAAGTGACATAACTGACATCATGTAGCAAACCATTTTCTGAACAGGTGGCTTGGAAATTGCACTAACACTATCCTTATTAGCACTGAATGTAATACTTTGAGTACAGTTAATATTTGCAGTGTACTTTGCAAAACATTCCATTTTTCCCCTCCACAAAATAATTGTTCAGCTTCAGGAACATCACATCTTTGTTAGAAAAATCATAAAATGTTAAAATGTTAGTTAAATGTATGCTACTGCCTTTTTTTTCTAAACAAGGGTTAAAATATAACATAATTGTTTAAATTGTTCCTGTTTTCTGAGTGAGAATTGAAACATAGTTAATATTTTTAGACAATTAATAGTTCTGTAACTATTATCTTCTCTGAGTGCTATGCATGAAGTAATTAGCATTCAATGTTTTGAAATATATTATTACCTTGATATTAGAAATGAAATATTTTAGTAGATATACTCATTATTCTCTTGGATGCTGCAGCTGGGAATTCCTATTTTTTCCCTACTGCAAGCTCCAGTTCCACAGCTTTGTCTCTAAAGAAAACTACTCAATCCATGCATAACTTCATTTAAATCTGAGAACTCCATAAATATACAGTGTTCTTGTTTAAGAAAAGAAATTGCAAAATCAGAATGACAGTCCTTCCTTACCCATGTTCCATTTAGAATCTTGTCCTAGATCACAATGATTGAATTAGTATTTTGCATTTCAGACTGAAGAAAAACTACAGCTATCATTATAGTGAAGGGCAAAAGAATGACAAAAATTATTAATTTTCACATTGAAAATTTCCTCTCAGATAACAGGCTAGAGGTAATTTTTTCTTCCTTTTTGTAGGAGTTTTGTTTTAAATTCCTATTATGTCATGTAAGTTTCCCTTTTCCTAAGAACAGCTGTCTATTGAATTCAGAACTTCAGCTATTGTTCTATTCTTCAAAAAAAAAGCTTTGTGACTCAGCAGTATTATCTAACCATAGGCTTTTTGCTCAATTATCTCTGTTGTTAAGTCAAGGAACAGAAGTTTTTTTAATTACTTGCAATATTTTTTTTGAGATATGTTAGTGTGACTTTAGGGAAAAGTGTAGGACAAAAGTACAGGACAAACTTTATGTTCTTTATAATTTAGTAAAAATGCCTTTTATCTTAATAAAATGGTCTTAACTGGAGCCTTTAATGGTACAAAATGTTCTGCATAGGTCAATGGAAATTTAAGCAGTGATGCTGTTGGTTGGTTGATATATAATAGTGGACCTTCAGGTCCAAATCTTCCAACTTTCTGTCAATACCATGTCTCTGCAAAGCCTTACAGATTGCTTATAATTCTTACTTTTATTAGAGATTAAGTAAGCTTTGCTTCTACTTGCAAAATTTCAAGGATATCTTTAAAGTGTGTTCTCTGAGGAGAATACCAGCAGTGTCCAACCTCAAGGTGCTGAAGGTTTTAAAGGCTGATGGGATGGATTCATATCAGACTGCAGATATCAAATGCAAGATCATGAGACCTTTATAAAACACGCATGGCTTTGATTAGTAAAATAAATCAAACTAAGTGCTGTTTTATGACCTTTAACTACAATTCAGGGGAAGCTAATGCTGTTGGCTGACAACAAGCCAATTTTCCTGTAATGGCAGCTATTAAATCCATGGGAAATCAAGACATCATCCAATTCATATCAATTAATCAGATACCTTGGCTAAGCAGAACTAATATCCCACTCTGTTATCAGGACACGTAGTAAAATATAATAACTGTACTAGGGTTCAGTTTAGTAGCAAAACTAAGGTTTTGTGCTCAGGTATCTTTGTTTTTTCTTATTGATCTTCAAACCTACTTTTAATTAAAAAACAACTTTTCTGTTCTGGTTTTGTGGTACCCACAACTGTTTGGGGAAAGAAAAAAAAAAGTTGTAGTTTTTTAATGCATCTGACATTACTGAAAGGTAACCTCATGAACAGAACATTATACAAAGAATGCTCTAGACCAGCTGAAAAGGAAATATCTAACAGATAAGTTGTTTCCAGATGTGTTTCTTTTTCACATTAAGGTAAATGTTAATGATATGTTTCTTAGGAAAGGATTATTTCAATGAGAAGAAAATGAAGAAGAATCCAGCCAGCAGAGCAAAGTGTAACATCACATCTTAAGGTAATAAATTGGTCCTGTCAAAGATAATCTCTTTAAAGAACTTGTTTGAATGAGCTTGTGACATTCATTATAAGGAATTCTCAGAAGGAAGGTTAGTGAAATTCATACTACAGTTTAGTATAATTTGTACTGAACATTATTAAAATATTGAATATATTTGCAAGTTGTAAGATGTGAGTTGTAACATTTTGCCAATGAATAGGCTATATATAATGATTTTAGTCATAGCTGGCCTTGTCAATCTTCCATCCTTACATAAGATATGGAAGGAAAAGCCCAACAGCTAAGGACTACATATTGGTAGTCAAGAAGAGCTGCCATGGGTTTAGATTTTTGGTTCCTATACTATTGTCCACTTTTGTCAGTCTGCAACACTTGTGAATGTTCGGAAAGGGGACAGTAGCTTTTAGTGTTTGGAGATATGTGGATCCTTGATGAATACCTAAAAGTCTGAGTGAGAACAGCAAAGGTAAAAATCTTTACAGTTCAGATGGGCAGGAGTAGGATAGTGCAGGTATACACAAGATTAACTTCCTCCTGTGGAAACTGTGTATGATCAATCCTCGAGACTCCCACAAGGCAGAGTATACACAGTACTACTCTTGCAAATGACCACTATAGGGCCATAATTTGTAGGGAACTTCTTCTCCTGCTTCTTTACCTCAGAATGCACATTTTCCTTGTAAACCATGTAGATAACATCATAAAAGGAACAGCACCTCTCTCCAATTTAAGTAATCTCAGCAGAGCATTGTAAGTGACATAAACTTCATTACAGAGTAAAATGGTGTATTCTGTATATGTCTGATATATTTGAACTATTCCTTGATGGTAAAAAGGACAAAAGTGTCATGCAGCAACTGAAGACCAGTCATATATAATTAGTCAAATATTAAAACCTCAAGAGTTCTCTTAACATTTAAGAAAAGCAAAATTGGACCCAGTGGGAACAGAAAGTAGCCTTCAGTATTAAGGGCGCTGGTAGAAATCAGTGTCATAGAGAATGTGCTGTTCCAGATCCTCTTTTACTTAAATGGTACATGCAATTATACATGCGATTTTCTTCCCATGAGAGTCAGTTGTGAAAGTCTGCTGTTCCAATAGCAGCAGTAGAATCACAGAATATGCCGAGATTCAGCAAAAACTTAGAGCTCCTGCTTAAGGAACAAGAACTTCTTGCTAATCATTTATTGAAGCCTAGTGTATACAGGTGTTTCCTAGCAATATTAGCTGTGAGATTCTTGTAAGCATAGAACCATAGAAACTCAGAATCATAGAATGGGTTGAGTGGAAACCTAGTTCCAAATCCCTGGTGACAGGAGGGGCATCTTTCACTAGATGAGGTCATGGGCCATTTACAACTTCTCTGGGAAACCTGTTCCAGTGTCTCACACACCTCATAACAAATAATTTCATCCCTATATCCAATTTAAACCTACAGTCTCTCAATTTAAAACCATATTCCCTTGTCCTTTAATAAAGGTATTGAACAGTGCAAGTCCTGGTACAGTCCTCTGAGGGACACCACTCCATTTGGACGTTGAGTTGTTGATTGAAACACTTTTGATTAAGACATCCAGCCAATTTCTTATCCATTGAATAGTATGTCCATAACCCCATGTCTCTACAATTTAGCAACAAGAATGTTATGTGGGATCATGTAAAAAGCCTTACTGAAATTAAGATAGATGACAACAACTGCTCCTTCTTTATTCATCAACACAGTTTCTCTATTGTAGAAGGTGACTACATTAGTCAAGCACCATTTGTCCTTGGTGGAACCCTATTGGCCGTCTCTATTCACTCCCTCTTATCTATATGCCTTGACATATCTTCCAGGAGGACCTCTTCTGTGATCTTACGGGGTACAGAGGTGAGGCTGGCTGATCAGTACTTCCAGGTTCTTCCTTTTTATCCTTTTTAAATATCAGTGTGACATTTCCCTTTTTCCAGCCACAAGAGACTTCACCTGATTGTGATCACCCCTCAAGTATGATGGAGATTGACTTTGAGATTACATTGGTCAAATCCCTCAGAACCTTGGAATGGGTATAACCAGGTCCCCTGGACTTGTGTACTTGTGTACTGTCAGGTACCCTGGGTTCCAGGAACCCTCTGCCTTGAGATCCAAGGACTCAAGATATGGGAAGAACTGTTTC
Source organism: Phylloscopus trochilus trochilus (assembly GCA_016584745.2). Lineage (NCBI taxonomy): Eukaryota > Metazoa > Chordata > Aves > Passeriformes > Phylloscopidae > Phylloscopus > Phylloscopus trochilus. Next base: position 24,409,906 of record WQNJ02000016.1, on the reverse strand, counting down.
TGGTTAAAACTGAGGCAAATTGTTCTAGAGTACCTCAGTCTCCCCATGTCTACTGCCACTAGAACCTCATCTATTGGCAAGTGGGGGCTGTACTATTTCTTTCATCTTTCTTTTCTGACTGACATACCTCTTGAAGCTCTTTCTCTTTGTATAACTTGACAAATTTAGATGCAGCTATGCCTTTGCTTTCCTGATCCCATCCCTACACTCTTGGGCACTATATCTACATTCTTCCCAGAATGTGTGTCCCTGCTTCCACTTCCTATGCGTGTCCCTCTTGTGTTTCGGTTTGACTAGAAGGTCTTTACTCAGCTATGCTCATCTCTTGCCTTCTTTGCCTGACTTCTTGTGCATAGAAATTGATACTTCTTCTGTTCTAATAAAAATGTCTTTATCCTGGAGGCAGTTTCCCCGGGTTCCCATCCAGCAGATTCTTTAGAAGACTGAATGTTCACTTTCACAAATTTCAGGGTCTTTACACCTAATCTATATCCCTTGAAATCATGAGTTCCACCAGAGCATGATCACTGTAGCTCAGGATACCACCAGTATTGGCCTTTCCAATAAGTTCATCTGTACTGGTGAGCAACACATCTAATGCATGTCCTCTAGTTGGGCTTACTATCACCTGGATTAGAAAGTTGTCCTCCATACCTTCCTGAAGTTACCCAGACTGCTTGCAGCTTGCTGTACTGCTTTTTTCTGCAGTTGTCAGGGTAGCTGAAATGCTCTATCAGGAGCAGGGCCTGCAGGCATGATGCTTCCTGCAGTTGAAGTAGGAACGTTTCATTGACATCCTCCGCTTGACCAGGTACTCTGTGGCTAAATATCAGCCACAAGGTTTCCTTTGTTGTCTTGATCTCTAATCTTTACTCACAAACTCCTGACCTGTGCACTACCACTTTTCAAAGTAAGATCTGTGCAATCAATCTGTTTAGGGAGAGAGCAAATCTCTCTACCTCTGTTCCTCAAGAACAGTTTATGGCCATCAATTGCAGTGTTCCAATCATGTGATTCATCCAACCAAATCTCAGTGACAGTGATCATATCAAAGATTTCCAGCTCCATTGTGACTTCCAGCTCCTCTTTTTTGTTATCCATATTGTGTACATTGCTATAGAGATGCCTGCAGCTGTGGAAGAGCAGAGCAGGGTACAGCCTGGTAGCTGTCAAGAGTTCTCTGTCCTCCTTGCACCAGCTGTTCCGCAAAATTCCATGCCACTCCTCCCAGCCACCTCTCCCTTTTTGTACAACCTGGTCATGTGACTCCTGGTCATTTGCACTCCCCAAGGGCCATTTCCATGGAGCTTCCTGTGGTTTGAATTGGGCATGTGGACATCCAGCCTCCAGACACCTCACAAGCCTCCTGGTCTTCCCAGCATGCCACAAGAACTGCTGCTGACACTGCTGCTGCTGCTTAGCATGGAAACAAATCATAAAGCCAGAGATATTGTATAATTAAAAGTATTTAATTTAAACTATTTTTTACAATAGTTACTTATGGCAAACAGCAACAAAACGAAATTGAACTATACAGGTTATTTTTATCAATAGCAAGGTATTTATAAAATTCTGTTATATTGACACCAGAAATGTTTCAAAGTACAAAATTAATGTAATGTAATGTAAACATGTGATTAGATTCTTTATAAACTAAAATAAACAGCTACTAAACCAAATAGTATTAATACTTGTAAACAACTCACGCATCCCATAGGATAAAAGAAACTATACAAATGTAAATTGTTATTCTCGCAATTCTGGCACAATACCATGCAGAATGTTACTGCTGAGATGTTTTTAATAAAACTACAGATGCACAGAATATTCTGAATTGAAAGGAACCCACAAGAATCATCCAGTCCAAATCCTAAATAAAGGAACCATGGGGGATTGAACCCACAAGATTGGTTACCGTGTTTCCATTACTATTACCATGCTCTGATTGTCACCTGATCAACTCAGGGTTGATCAGAGCCAATCTCAGGGTCTGAAATGCCTTTCAAAAATATTCAAATTATCACACACAATTAGTGAATGTAGGTTTCAGACTAAACAGCTGTAACTGTATCCAAAAAGAATACATGATAAATTTTCCAGTACACAACCCATATACAAGTCCTGCAGATGATCATAAGATTCTCTATAGCCTCTACAGGACAGTTCCACAGCTACTGCTGTGCCATGTAATGGAGGGGGCAAACTCAGTGCCAGCCAGGGCTACTGAAGTGAGAGAGACTGGCATTTTAGCTTTCTTAACTGTCTGCTGCTTTCCATCTGGAAAACCGGTACCTTGATCAGTCATTAATTTCTATATGTTCCTCCTTAAGAATCAGCATTTTAAAAAGATGCCTATTATTCTGCTTTAGATATCTGTACACCTACATAAAGGCTTGGCTCAGTGCAACCTTTTAGTCCTACTTCAGTGGATCTTAAAATGCACTTAAATTGAAATCACACATGCTTTACTGGCTTACGTAAAAATGCACTGGCACACATGCAAGATTTCATTCACTGTCAAGTTACCATTGCCTTAAACCAACATTTCACTTTTTCAAAGCACAATATAGCTGAAAAGAGTCAAACTGCACTGACTGTATTGTAGTTAGTTTCCAAACCTCTATATTTTATAAGGTTTAATATTTTATTGGTGAAAGTGCATAAGAAAGCTAAGTTTCAGTGCAAAACAAAACCAGCAAAAGCTCCCAACATGTACAGCTAAGCTGTAAGTCCACAACAGAGGTTATAATAGAAATGCTGACACAATCTGAACCACAGCTATTTGAACACAAGTTGTAATTGGTCTTATTATTAAAAACTTGAACTGGCTGTGTATTTCACACAACTGATTCTGCAATCTGGTTGTCACTTTGTTTCAAAATGTTTATGATTACAGAAAAAGATTCTTTGTGCATTGTTCAGGGTTATTTTTCTTTATCTGGCACTCACGTTTTCTTGATCAGCTTGATCTGTTGTCAATACTTGTAATTATTTCATCCTTAATATTTCAGATTAAGAACACAAATTTTAATTGCACTTACAAATTTCTTTATTCCCATTCACATTCCTTTGTCAGTTCTAGCTCACACATACTTCATGTCCACCCTTTTCATCTACTAAAGTATAAAAGAGATTGCATAGACCTCCTTTTCTCTCCAGCTCCTGCTGTTTATAACAATAGCAGTTGAGTGGAGTAGGCATTCTCAAACCACAAATTCTGCATATATGGAAGTGGTTAAAGAGATGAAGAGTAGAGACAGAAACTGGTAGAACTGAGTTTGAACACCAGGTTCTGTAATGCCCTTTTGAACAATCTTCCTAAACCAAGCATAAGACAAGCACAGATTATTTCTCCACTCAGCAAAGAGCAAACAGATTTGTATGTAAGAATTATAATCTGCTTCTTGCTTTCCATCTCAGGAGGCACAGTTATGTACAGCTGAGGTTTATGGCAGAGTTAGAATTAGCATCTTACTGTGTGGAAACACCAGTTTTATTTGCGAAATATCTGAGATGACACATTTAGGATGATGCTTTTCACATCAGTGAACATTCACGTAAAAGTATCCTGCTGGGCCCCACAAAGATGATGCTGAGTTATCCAGTTTATTCAAGGGTTAGAGTATGAAAAGGAAGTGATATGGTCTTCTGCTAAAGTATTACTCTTAAGCCATTCTTGGGAGCATTTCAGTTGTAAGATATTTTCAGCTCATTTCTTGTTACAGTCATATTTTATCACCAGACATAACTTTCTGCATGTTTTTGAAGAGTATTTTCCTTTCCTGCTTGTGACAAAGAGTCGATCCAACTCACATTATACTTAATGTCAGACTTAATTTGAGTTGATTCAAATCTGTAAACTGCAGTCCTGGTCACTACTGTCTAGCACTACATTTTATGCAGTTCTTTTCATTTAGGCGAATAACTACCATGCAATGCCATTGCAAACCTTTATATGCAATATAAAAATATAACAGGTTTGAAATTAGATAATATTATCTGTAAAGTAAACTAAGAAATGATAATTTACATCACCTAAGAGTTCAACACAAATTGTTCTTCAACAACTCTAGGAAATGAGGAATTATTCATACATTTATCACAAAATTCCAGAAGTTCTATCTGACAGTTCAGGTCATCTCCCTTTAAGATCTTCATCAGCAAGCAGTCTTGTGCTTCTTTTGTGCTGGGATAGTGAAGTATCTGCCTGCCTGGCCTCTTTATCAATGAATAACATCCATCAAAGATAAAAGACTTGTAGAAATGATGAAGGAGTTCTCAACTAAAGAATTCCTGGTAGAGGTAGTGTCCCCTCTAGGAATGTCACCTGTGTAAGTAACAGTGTACCAGTTGCTACAACAGTGCAGAATTTAGACAATCACAGAGCAAACCTGAGGCTGATTGTAAAGGTGCCAGATCTTGGAAATGAAACACAAGACCACAAAACTGATTGGAATATCTAGAAGTCTTGGTAAAATTCTTCATATGATGTGAATAATATCCCAGAAATTCTGGGAACAATTCTGGGAACAAATTTCATTTTCTTTCCAGAGTTGATATTTCATGAAAGACAGGTAAGGAAAAACATTGTCTTTGTTCATCATATTTTTATCTAGACTTTATTGAGAAACAAATATTTTTATCCTGGTAAAAGAAAAATAAGAAGAATGGAATAATAGTAGTAATCCATCCAGGCCTTTATTGAAGAGCTTGATTAAGCATTTCTTAGCCAATTCAAGAATTGGATTTTGGTCGCAGCAGAAAACTTTACTGACATAGTGCTATGACAGGCTATAGACTGACAATTATTCTCATGGAATGTACTGGGAAAAAATGTGTTTAGAGGGTTAGAAGGGGACCAACTAATTTAGATTTAGTTTTGCCTAACAGGGAGAATTAATTGAGATGAAAAAGGTACATTGTTGTATGGGGTGAAAGTAATCACAAGATGATAAAGTGAACTACCCTAAGGAAATAAGTGATAGAAGAACTAAAACCAGTGTAGCTTAAGAAGTCAAGCTTTGGTAGAGAAGTCAGGAAGCTCATATGATAGATCATTTGAGAAGATAACCTGAGAGACAGAAATGCAGCATATCTGGCAGTTACTGGAAGAAACAATGTTAATGCACAGTATCAAACTAGTTAATGAAAGAAGAAGATGGTAAGCACAGTTAGAAGAACATTTTGACTACTCAGGGTGTCCATAGTGACTTGACAAGCAAAAAGAAATAATATGAAAAGGTCCTATGCTTGTGGGTCATATAACTGAGAAGATTCGAAAGAAGGATCCTATAGTTGTAAGGATAAATCCAGAAACAGGACAGAGCATATGAGTATCAATTAGTAAGAGAAATTAAAGAACGAAATATGAGATCCTAAAACTACAAAAGAGAAAAACTAGAAGAAAGATTGATTCAAGTCTAATTGGAAGAAAAAAAGGCAAATAAAAACTGGAGCTTTCTCTTCCTTCTTTGTTGAAGCCTGAACTGAAATTCAGTAATTTGACAAATTCATTGATGATGGTTCCAGACATTTCTCAAAATCACATTAAAGTGTTTTGGCACCGTGTGAAGAATTTGAAATATGAATGGTACTTTTAGAAAATGCTATGTGTAGGAAATCCTTGGCGTACTGGAAATAGAACAAGGAAATTCATAGTCCTATCTTCCAAAGTGCAAAGAAAAGGAGGGACAAAAGCTCTAAACTGGTCAGATTTGGTCCCAGACAGTTCTAGAATATATAGTTAACTCATTTCTACATCCAAATAATTAAGAAGTAGTTAAGGCAAATATTTAAATAATAAAGCCCTAGCTTAAATTTTCCATAAAGGTACATTTAAACTAAAGAAATCTGTATGTGTGAAAGGCTAGGATGTGGACATAGTGTACCCTACCACTGACCATAACAGGGCACTGGAGTGAAGCAGACAACTGGAAGCCAACCACTGTTTGACAGAAAAATTTCTCTCATCCCTCTACAACAGGGAATACAATTATTCAGCTCTACTTAGCATGGTGATCCATGGTCACAGTGCCACAGTCAGTTTTAGGCACCACAGTTTAAGAAAGAAAAAGGGAGCCCAGAAGAGGATGACATATATATGGTGGGCATATTAGAGAGTACATGAAGCAGAAAGTAATCAAATTGCCTTTGCTGGAGGCAGGAAGTGGAAAGACAGTCTCTTAATTATTATGGGTTGCTATGAAGAAGTAATGAAGATCATAGGAAAGGACAAGTAGAAATCCGTTTCTTTTGTAAGATGAAGCTATAGGTAAGATATTAATTTTCTAATGTTATGAAACAGTGGACCGGACTACTGCATGCTACTATAAAATTGTTTCCATGGTGGTTTTCAAGAGCAAATTAGAAAAATATTTATTAGGATGTCTTCACTCTAAGATGATTTAGATGATTTTTCAAGCTCCCTTCTAATATTATAGTTGTACAATTTTACTTGTCTTACATTTTGTCTTAACATGAGTAGAGTACATTTTGTATCTCTAATACAATAGAAAGCATCAGATTTTTTTATGCAATATATTTTATGCCACTGCTAACATTCCATTAGTGGCTGATTAATGTGGAGGTATAATATTTTAAAAACAGTCATTAAAATGTAACAGTGAAGTCCCTTACTTAAATATTAATTACAGAATCATAACAAAATAATTGTAACCAGATTTTAAAAAAGCCCTACACTTCTATTCTTTCTAAACATCAGCCATTTCTTGTTACATTTACTGTTTAAATTGTGATGTAATCAGATTCAGAAATGTTCTGTTGTCTTAGACTGTTGGGCTTTTTTGTACTACATATTAAATAATGCTTTCCAAAAGGTCTTTTGAGTTCATTAATTTTAGAGTGCACTGTGAGAAATCCAAATAGGTGATTGTACAAGACAGTTGAGTGAGTGTGGAGTCTGAATAAAGACTGTGCAAAGACTTCAAAAACTCTGAACTGCTGCAATGAAACCAACCTGTGACATATGTTTTCTTGTAGTTACAGAGAAAGATCTTCTGGCTGCTAAGCCAAACATAAAAATTAAATTCCAATGTATTCCTGTCTTTAAAGAAGTGGTTTTAAAGCCATTGTAAGCCTAGGCTCAAATGCATGGCACAGACCAATTATATTTCTTATATCAGAGGATTATGTTCCCAATTAAAAGGAAGATGAAAAGGTCAGGGTATTTTTAGAAATCTGGTTAATTGATTAAACTCCTGGCTAGCTGCTACTGTCTTATTCAGCCCACTCGACTAAAGCTATCCACCTTTAATCACAAGCCATTTTTGAGGTGTTAATATACAAGTAGATATATAATGCTATCCTTTGTAACTGATTTCATAATAACTGACATTTGTTGGCCACAAATTGATTAAATAATCATATCTGAAAATACCCAAATCAGTCTTGAGCATTAAAACATTTCTCTCCTTTTGAGCCCGTGAACAGAAATGAGCCATTCCCTACTCCTTTCTCCTTTCATCAACATGCTTTCATTGAAAGCATGCATAAAGGACTACAGATGATTATTTTGAAACTTACCAATTGAGGTGTTTGTTTTTTTTAAATTAATGTAATAACCAATTTTTTGCCATTTGACAGTAAAGATAACATCAATCCTATGTAAATTTGAGAGATACTTGGATCCATTTAACACAAGTGAGAAATATAATTGTTCACATTGTGTAAGATTCCTTAGAAGTAAGAAGAGGAAGATTTCATCTTTACTTATGTCACCTGAATAAGGTCCACTGACTTTCTGAATTTCACACACTTTTTAGCAAATTAAGAAAGTGTTTACTTGCTTCATTTAAAATCAAAAAACTTCTGAAACATTCAGCTGTCACAATCAAGGCAAATTCAATCACAGCTCTTGATTGCTGTACTTAATACATCTTTTAGTTTGCTTCAGTTTATCATTGCATGTCCAGCTTTACGTAATTAAATACTCTTGATCACTTACGAGCTCCTGCTGAGCCACATTGTCTCACACAAAACATCACTAGGCAAAGTTATTGAGAATCAACATGCACAAAAGAAGCACATCCCCCAAAATCATATTTTCCATTATATTTGGACCTCTGGAGACAATGCATTTTTTCAAATCAAGAAAGAAAATATTTTTTAGCAAGCACTATCAATTTAGAGAAAAAAACCACAATGCCCATCCTGAAAATATTTCAGTGTGATGGTTTTGTCAAAGGTCATGACGAGATGTTTAACCTTCTTTTGTAGCTGAAAAGATATATTCTTACACTTCTTCTTAATTACTGTGACTTAATTATCTCTCAATGAGAAAGTTGGCTAAGAAGCAGTAAGTTCACAGGAAAAGCCAGAGGATTTTGTGAAAACTATAGTTTAAAGGGAATCTTTGTTTATTATTGTAGTATAACACAAAAGTCTTTTTTAGGTTTTGTGTTTATTTGGTTTTCGCCTCTTTTTTTTTTTTTTTTTTTTTTTTTTTTTTTTTTTTTTTTTTTTTTTTTTAATGAATGCCGTCCTTTGACTGTGCAGATATTAACAGAAATGAGACATGAAATGAATAAGGACAAGGACCTGAAGCTTAAGGCAGTCTCTGTCTGCTAAACCTGGTCTCTTGTGGTTGGCAATGTGGCTTTTTGCATTTCTGCCAGGCAGTAGGACAGCTTTCTCTGTCCTACTGAGGTGTGCAAAGAATCAGAGCTCCTTTCCTGGAAGAGGTGATTCCAGCGCTGGACGTGTCAGTTCAGATGCAACAGCTGTGGCTTCACAAGAGGGCAAGGAAGCCTTAGCTCCTAGAGTGTCACTGCCAAATTACTAGGTGGGCTGTGAATAGCAGCTTTTATTCTCTCCCCCTCTGGTCTTGAATACATCTGGTTTTACCACTGTTTATGAGTACCCTGCCTTGGGGAAAATTTGTGTAGAAAAGTAATGGAATTCTGGATTGCCACATGGGCTAAATGATCATAGTACCCTCTATTTCCAGACCAGAATGCTTTTGTCAGAAGATCGGTACCTCACATTATTTGACCATGGATGTTGTTACTCTTTGTTTTTAGGCAGAGCTGGAGAGTGATCTGTGTGGTCACAATCTCAGGCATAGATTTTCATACTGCTAAGGCTCATGATTTGGGTTGTCTGAATCATAACCTTCATAGTACTTTGCCTCCAACTCCTAACAGTAGAGAGAGATAGTTTGCTGCCTTGTCTATCTAGACTGTAAACTCCTTAGGAGAGAGTCTTTTTGTACTCCCAAGTTATGCACTGAGGTTGACATTCTAACAGTGAGCACAAGAAGACCCAATAAATATTGTCTGATTTTGGGGCCTTATTGGTTTTTTCCAGTTCCCGTACTACAATTGAATTTATGGTAGAATTTCTTCTTTCAGCAAATCAGCTGTTGTTCAAATATTTATGACAGCTTGTACCATATGATGTTACCAGGAGTCTGAGCTTCATTCAAAAATTTCTAGATGGAGTGAGTTTTGCTTAAATGATTACATTCCCTTCATTAAATTAAGACATTTCTCCCAGATAACCACATTTCTTCATACAGTGAAAGCAAAATTTGTAGATAAACTTAGTAAGACTAGCACCAATGCATTTTACTGTTCCTCAACTGCTTCCACTACAGAGAAAGGAAAAATATCCTTGCATATTTGCTTCCTTTTTAAGATCTAAAGTGACTAAGTATGAGGGTCAATATTTCCTCCATGAATCATCTTTCTTTACTATAGATCTTTTTACACCTAGACTGTCTTAGACACCATTGTTATGGTAATTAGCAATTATTTCATTTTCTAACAACACTGCTCTCTATATCCATTTTTATTCCTCTTCATTAGACATTTTCCTGCATGTCTCTCCCATGTTATTAAAAAACCCCTTTTTTACCAAAATAATTTATGTTTTAAAATAACAGTTCAGTATTACCCTATTATGTTTCTTGTAATACCTATATATTTTCCTTACAAAAACCAATGTCTTTTAAAGCACTTTTCTTTTCAAGTGGTAATCTTTTTAAACAGTGCAAATAATATATTGAAAATTACTTTTAGTAATTTTTTTTCTGATCTGAAATATATTTTTATTATATTTATAATCTTCTGTGCTAAAATATATTTGCTTGAGTATCAACATATTTTTATTAGTAAAATCAGCAGTATAGACATTGTGCTTTGCAAGCACAAAAAAACCCCTCACAAATATTTCTCTGCTAAAACTGACTTTAAACAGCAAGTTTTTGGCTAAAAAGAAATACCCCTTGTGTTATGAACCCATCACCAGAGCAAATGGTATGAAAATAACATGGACTAAATACTGACCTTTTCTTATCCAGTTGAAGTTTCCAAACTGGTGCAAATTAAAACATATTGACATTAAAAAAATCTAATATATTTATTTTAAATTGGTTTTAAAATTATAATTTGATTGTAAATATGAAGCTTTAAAAATGCCACCATAAAAGATGTTAGAAACATGGATAAAGATATTGCAATTAATGTTTCTTCCTTCACAATCCTCCGGCCTACAGCCGATCATTCAATAATTCTCACAGTACAATTTTTTCATGCCACACCCATGTCTGAATGCCCCAAATTCTTTTCTTTCAGTCACTGTAAAATGTGATCACTGTTACTTCCTCAACATCTCTGCTGCAGCTTTGAAAGATATTTGAATTCAGAATGCTGTACTACATGTACAAGCATATTGGTAAAATGCTTCCTTTTGGGCCTTTCCCACTTTTTTGACCTGCTCCATATCTTCAGGATTATGTCTCCATGTACACTTTTTAATCTCACCTTTTTTGTAATTGAATGGTCTCTTGATATTGATTTAGGAGTCACTTAGCTCCCTGCTGAGGAATGGGAAAAATAGACACTAAATTCTTAAAAGTGCTGAGCTATTCATCTCAAATGATCTACCACAGGCTTTTTCTTATCACATTCCCCTCAACCTTTAAAACATGGCTAATACTCTTTGCTTTATACCTCATTTCTAACCAGTAAAATAAATGCTGCTGCTGACTGGAACCAAAAGAGCTCATCTTATCAATATGCTCTTTATGTGCCTATTTGTTGCATTTCATTTTTGTTTTAACCATATGCATCATAGAAGAATTGTGGACATTGCACTGCCCTCATTCTGCTCAACAATTATACATCTCACATGTAGGCTATGACCTCTGCCTGTATGCATTAGCTCCAGCAATGAAAGGTGACGTGATCCATGGCAAGGTTGTGTCCTCTGCAAGGTCTGGAGGTCTCAGTACTGCACAGCTCTGCCAAAGCCCACCAGAATCATCCTGAGAATTATGACTGTAATTCCTAAGCCAAGAAGTGATGCCAATAGTAAAATGGTTCTGTCTCATATGTTTAAAAAGTGTATACTAATTAAAGAGAGCACTGCCCTACCATTTCCTCTTCATTGTATCATATAGACAGAGGTGGGGGAAAAGCCTCACTGATTAATCCTTACTCTGACACTTAAAATGCTTAATGCTTAATGCTTAATTGGGGGACAAAAACCAAAACAGAACAGAACAAAACGCCTTTAAAATTTAAATAAAACCCCCAAATATTTATTACAATCAAATACAAACCAAACACAGAGCCCTGGCAACTGAAGGGATTGTTTCTCATACTTCTGATTGTCCTGTTTGGTTTTTTTACAAAATTCATATATATATAAAAAATTCCCTCATTTGTGATCTCAGTAGAAATCTGAAAATATGGCTGTTGGGCTACCAGTGTTTATCAACATCTTATCCAAAAGAAAAAAGAATAAACCATGTATTCTAGTTTTTCTGGATCAGAGACTGTATTTGTGGGTAAAAAAAGATGCACAGCTTTTAGTAGTAAGTAATGAGAACAGCATTGTAGTAACTGCACTTCATGATGGTTGCTTCTTTGTTCAAGATTAGTTTTAATATTTGGCAAGGATCATTTTCCTTTTGACAATATTTGGATCCTATTAGTATTCACTTTTGTTGTATTGTACTCTGTTTTTAGATTTGGCAAGCTAACTCTTTTTAGTGGGAATGAATGTCAGTAATACTGAAATGAGGATTTTTAATTATTTTACAGAATTCATAATTTGCTTCCTTGCAGTGCTTGACACAATCTTTCCTCAGACAAACTCTTTTTGATGTTGAAGTGTTTCATGAGGATTCCTGAATGAGAACTTACAAAGGCAAGGAACTGTTGTTGCCTTAAGGCTGAGGCAGAGGCCGGACAGGGTTAAAAAATAAAGTGAACTTTATTTAGGCCTTCAAGGCCACCCCGGCAGCCACAGCAGTGGCTTTTGCCTGGATCGCTCCAAGATGGAAGCAAAAGAGAGAGAGTCACGAGATTGCCCCCCTTTTACAAGTTCTGGTCCATTAGTGTATGCCCCGTCCACTGTCCAATGAACAATTCCGCATCTCCGGTGTTCCGTCTTTCCTGCTCACTTCCTGCCTTCTGCGCTGTTTATCTTTGGGGCCTGGAGCTCACAGAGTGTCCTTGAAGTCGCTAAACCCAGAGGTGCCCTTCCCCCATCACCCTGCCACCAGATCCCAACACCACCCAATACACCAGCAAAATCACCCACCAGAACAAAACAGGAAAAAGCCTCAAAACCTAAGGCATCACTGTATGCAGTTATGATTTCTAATAGTTAAGATTCAACAGGGTCTTTCAAATATAAATATTTTCATTAACTGCAATGTGATTTTGACAGACCCATATGGTTGACTACCTGCATAAATCTCTATATCCATTTTGATAACCTCACTGCCGTTTTCCCAACATGCTGAGGAACACCAGCTTTAACATCTGCACAAACTGAAGGACACCTAGAGATATTTGATGAATGTGGCCATGGCTTAAGTTACAGCATATCATCTTCATTCATAGTGACAAGATACGTGTGTTAAGATGCATTATACCTTAGAGCCTTTTACTTCCATGTGATCAGGCAGTTCATGAATAACCCACAAGTAACTCAAATCCCAGAGAAAGGAAGATAAAAAACAAATCATGTAGGTCATCTTTGCTAATTTTGGATTCTCAAAGTATACTTAAAACCAGGTTTTCCAGCATACTTTCCACAATTCTAGCTGACAGCTTTTTTACTTCTTTTGGGAACATGTTTTTGGTCTCATAGTATGATCTTTTATGTAATTGGCAATGAATTAGTACTTACCTGAAACCCTTTTCCCGCAGCTTTCTAAAAGTGGAACAAAATCTCACCTCAAACACTGACAGTGTGAATTACTCTCCTAGCATTCAAGTATTTCATATCACAAATTCTATAAAATTATCATGACTAAAGAAATTATAAATGGAAAGGAAACAAATTAATATAAAAATTGAAAAATAAGTTATAAAGATATTGAAGTGCAGATGGATGGGAAAATGAATCTAGTTTAGGCTGTGCTCAGATCACTCCTTGCTTATCTCCAAAATTAGGATTTTTAACTCATTTTGGACCAGAATATTTTTTTTTCTCCAATTATACTGTCTGAGTAGTTGCTTTGTTTTCTTTTTCATCCCCTCAGAACATGTAGCAGAGGTCATTTTTTAACTTCCAATGGGACCAATTTCTAGAAGCTGAAAGGTCTGGGTGCTGATGGGGTGCTCTCACTTTTTCTTTACTGCAAAGTAGCTAATAACAATTTTCTGCTCTGAGCCAGATAGTCAAAATTTTGCTAACCCTACAACTGATTCTACACTTGTGTGATGTCAGAGAGTAGAGGAAGGGAGAATAGATCCTTTTTTCTTTTTTTAATTATTTTAATTATTTAGTTGTTTAGAGACAGTAATAACAGCTTGCCTCTGTTGAAAAATTATTCATAGCCAAGAAAAAAAAAAAAAAGAGAGTTTGATCTGGCTGCAGAGTAAAGCAAAATTAAAGATCAAATACATTGCCCAAGAGCCAGGCTTTCTTTTCCAAGGTTTGAGAGGCTTTACATTTCTTAAATTTCCCATGTTAGTCACAAACACTTAAGCTGACACTTTGGGCCCAATTTATTCCTGTGTCACATGAGAAATATTAGTATTGAAAATAAAACCTTGCTTGCACTGGAGTTGCTTTATAGCCTTCCAGTCACCACAAAAATTATGTGCACGTTTAAAAGTATTACTTCAGAAAGCCTTCCAAGCAGTTTTAAATGCTTTCACAGAACAGCAGAATGGCTGAAGTTGAAATAGACCTCTGGTTGAAAGAGACGTTTAGAAATCATCTTGTTCACCCTCCCTGCTAAAAGAGGTTCACCTAGAGCAGGATGCAGAGGTTTGTGTTGAGGTGGGTTTTGAGGACGTCTAGAGGAAACTCCACAAGCACTCTAGGCTGCCTCTTCCTGTTCTCTGTAACCCTCAAAGTAAAGAAGCTTTTCCTCATATTCAGATGGAACCTGCAATGTTTCAGTTTGTGCCCATTGCTGTTTGTCCTGATCCTCCTGACACCACCCCGTGTGCATTGATGATGTTCCCCCTTGGTCATCTACTCTCGAGGCTGAACAGGTCCAGCACCCTCAGCCTTTCCTCACAAGAGAGATGCTCCAGTCCCCTAATCATATCTGCAGCCTTCACTGACCCCACTCCAGCAGCTCCTTGTCTTCCTTGAACTGGAGAATTCCACGTTTTTCTGGCACTTAACTGTGTTTTAAACATTTAGAGATTTCTCTTTCTGTGCTCTTAGATTATTGTCCTTTTAATTCCTAGATTTGCCATCAAGGTTTTTTTAGAGAATATTACAGAAGTTGAGCTAGAAAAATAATGTTTGAAAAGAATGCTAAAAAAGAAGTTGGAAGACTGACTATTCGCCTGAGCAGTACATTCAGATTTCATTTCCGTCTTTCCACCCTCCCTAACAACAGTTCGTTGGAATTTTATTTTCTGCTGGAGTGTGACCCATTACAGGAGTGCATAATTTCTGCCCTAACAAGAACTCAGACACTTTTTCTGCTCACATGGTAGTGTATGCTAGCATGATCCAGGGTTGCCCTAGATGGGGGGAGATGATTTCTCCCCTTGGCTCAGCATGGTCCCAAGGGCAGGGAGTCACAGCCACCTTCTCTCTGCTGGACTTCTGGGTTCAGCCCAATTTCCCTGACATTTTTGAGATGCTACTTCATGACCAATTTCTTGGGGCTTGGTGCATTAATATTTACTTTAGTCACTACTTGGGCCATGAACTCACTCTGAGAGTGTTTAATATTACCAGCAACAAAATAAACCCTGGTTAAGAAATTATTTTTGATAGGAATGAAAAGACATTTGAAACAGGTGTTCCTGCCCTCATATTCTGGTGTTTCCTCTCAATTTCATATCTTATTCACATACTTGCCAGAAGTCTGTACATAATAAAGTCTCAAAGTGCCATGTTATAATTCCTGTTGGAAATCAGAGCCTCTCCAATATTTAATTACTCTGAACTGAAATTATGCAGGAGGTTTGTCCCTTTTTCAATAACTTTTTCGAATGCTTTAAACCATAAATAAAAATTCAATTTCCCCTTTCTTCTTACTCTCAGTAGGATTAAATAATGCTATGAAAGATAAATCAAATTCCAACTTCTTAAGCTTCTTTCGTTGCTTTAGATTTATTTGTAATTTCCAAAATAAATCACATTTGAACTCAAACCTCTCTGCCCCTTAGCCGTGATCCTTTTGTCCTTCAATATTGCCTCCATCTAAGTAACACTGGTGGAAGAAAATATAGGTTATAGATTTGTCACCACAACTTTTATTTAAGTTCTTTACTGGACCATGTATTTGCCTTGCAATGGACCTAAAATCTTGTATTAGGAAAAGTCATATTTCTGTTTAATTAGATTTTTTTTAAGTTTGGATGTCGAGGAGTAAAGAACAAGTTGGTAGCAGCAGGGAGAAGAAAAAGGATTTAAAACTTGAGAAAGCAAAGGGGAAATTCTAAGGACAGTGAGGACAGTTAAAAGACTCCATGTCTTCGACAGAGACAAATGTCACCCTAGGTTACTGTTCAGAAAATATCCAGATGGTTTCCTCTGCCTTTCTTTATGACTTTCCATCAGGTCATCCTCAAATAGATTCACTCCTCTATTTTTAGTTCATTCATTATTTCTCTTCATCTCCCTCTGTGGTGATGAAGGGACAGGTCTGGTGTCAGTGGAAGCAATTTGAAATGAATAGATGTGCTAACTGACCCCTTCACAGCTACATCACAAAAAAAAAAAACAAAAACCCAACATTTAGTACTGCTATTTATGGTCTACACAAAGGATTCGAGCTCTTAAATTACTTCAAAACAAAAGTATCATTTGGAGGTTATTTCCACAGCTTGTCCTACACAATTATTCTCTAGGCTAGAAAGCTGTTTACTGGTCACCAAAAAGTGGATTTTGGTTTTCAATAATTGCCAATCATAAATAACAGCAAGATTTACAGGTATGATTAAAAAGAGGTAAACTTGAGTGTAAGATGTTGTCTCAAAAATTAGAAAAACAATCTAAATCAAATATATATCATCTATACTTTGATAGCCAAACTATCAAATGCAATCTAATTTGATTTTTAAGAGGTGTAATACAATAAAAAGTATATTGTATTATGTATTTAGAAAAAATAGGGTATTATATTCAATAATTCAAAAATTCTGCCAATCTGGATTCATTGACAGGTAGAACTAAAAGTTTGTAAAAGTTTCAAATTCTAAGCAGATCTTTTCATGTATTGTCCTCAGGGGACATATTCACGGAACACTTCTTCTACTGTATAGTTTAATACTCAAGTAAAGCTTAGTGTACTTCTACTGCATCTTTCAAACTCTTTGTCCAGGTTGCCTATTTTTTTACATTTTTCAATTGATTTTATTTTTTTTATCCTTCCAGAATTTCACAAAGTTCCTTGCACTTTTCTATTTTTCTATACTTTTCCTGTAATAAGTTTCTATGTTAGCTCATAAATATATATCCTCCATATTAGATGGGTTTTGAAGAAAATGCTCAGATGGAAACTGAACCTTGTTTCATCTGATAGAGGGGCAAAAAATTCAGTACTTTTTGGTATGGATTGCAACCAGATTGCATTGCTACTGAGAAGACTACAGGTCTACATGACTACAGGTCAGAAGACAAATTTAGAGGTATATATCCCAGTTAAAATCTGACAGGAGACACAAACATAATATCCATGGGGAACAAAAAAATCAGTGAGACCTCAATTTATCTTTTAACAATTGAATGACAGCTTTCCAAGCAAGTGAAGGTTGGCCAAAAAAGAGCTGACAAAGAATGCACAGTAGCACTGTAATTTAACAAGGTGAATTTGACTGGGAGTTTCAGATTACCTGATTACACAGCAGACAGCCTGTACAAGGACATAAAACCAGGAAGGTAGAAAAGGTATATAATACTTTTACCAAAGTTATATTAGAATCAGGAGATTCCAGCAGATTGAAAATTACACTACTTTTAATCTAAACTTGATGTAAGGACACACATAGCCAGAAAGGAATTCCAGCTATTCAGTTTAGGCAATGATTACACATGGGCCAAGTCTCTCTCCAGGTTTGTTTACCTCTATCATTTGATACAGGGGTCACCCTTACTATTTCAGTTTAGAAACTGATATGGCTAAACTAAGACAAGATGAATCCTACTCACTCTAACAAACCACACAAGTAAGGTAATGTGAGGTGTACTGAGAGTTTGTAAGAAGTGTTGTGGATATTTAATTCTATAAGTTTTACTGCTCCAGGATAGTTTGTTCAGTGTCATCAAGAAGACTACAACAATACTACCGGGGAAAGTGCTTTTCCTTTTGTTTTGTGTGCCCTTCCCACCCACAAGACAAAAAATAGAATCATAAATTCATAGAACTGCTAAGGATAAAAAACAGCTCTAAGATCATGGAGTCCCTACGGGCCACATCTATGTTGGACCACAACTGAACAGAAAGTTGATTAATCTGTATCAACTTTCTGTTGAAAAGATAATCAGAAAGATCATATCTTAAACTGATCATTTGTGACCATGTGATGTGAGCAGCCATAAATGTGGCCTGATTATAAAGGCTGAATGTTGTACTGAACAGAAGAAATTAATGAAAAACACTGGCAGCCTGGGACCTGCAAACTTGAGAACTAGGCCTTCAAACAAGACAAATCCTTGAAAAGTGCAGCTGGCCTCTTTGCAGTACAGCTGGGGCACTTAGAAACTGGAGACATGCTGAGATACGATTGATAAGTTCAAACCCAAGAAACTGTAATGGTCACTTAACATTGGTAAAAGTAAAAGCAGTCTGGAAAAAAAATTGGACTGAAACAAGAACCAAAGAAACCATCATCTATTGGCAGGTAGAGATGAAAAATCAGAATTAACACCATCGATTAACTGCCTGAAGTTGTGATATTCTATACCCTCATATGTCTTTGATCTATAAAGGATTTGAGTTTTATCCGAAATAGAACCTCTCTCTCTAAGAATTTATTGTGCTGCCCATAGTTTTAATTTCATAAATATGAACACTCATCACAAACTTTCCACTAGACCTTGGACTGTCACTGAGGCTTCCTGGCTGCCTCCAGACTGTGACACAGATAATCTGTGAAGTGAGACCTTGTTATTTTTCTGTTTGCCTTCTTCTTCCTTGGTTTGTGTTGCAAAAAACGTAACTAAAGGCCCAAATCTGGATGCATGAATAATCTATTAACTTAGGTCCTGTTGCATTCAGAAGAGCCAGTCAGGTTCATGAAGAGCACTGTTTACTGAATGCATATATGGTCCTTTTGGATTGCTGGTGACAAATGCAGTAACTGCAGAATATATAGCATTAATAATATGCCTGCAATCACAGGTTTATTTACGCAGTCAACACTCAGAATAGCCAAGGATGAAAGACTTATCTTGCCCTTTTTGGGCAAGGGGAGGATGACGAACCAGTTGATCTCTGCCTGTGACTGTGTCAAGTTCTCATCACCCAGTAAGCTATGAAATTGGGGTACATTTTATATCTTATTAACCACTGTAGTGCGTTTGGCTGTGGATGGGTGTGTGGTCAAACCTTCCATTCTGTGTAGTTGCATAGTACAGAATATTTCTTGGTAGGAAGTGTACTTGGTCTGTACAAAACCAATTAAAAGAGAAGACCCCTCACTTCAGGTTTCTCCCTGATGCCATAGCGACACCAACCACAAGACCTCCCTCTGGTTTTCATGTTTGCACCATACACCCTATCACATGCTGAGCTTTGCATTTTCTTCACTGTTTCATGTTTCCAACCACTTGGTTTGGTTTTTCCTCCTATCTCTGGGATGGCTGTGTCACCCTTTGGGATCATTTGGCTCCTTCTGAAATCTGTCTAATTCACTTGCTACACATCACATGTCTCTGTAAGCAACCAATCATGTCTGCGTTGTTGACAAGTTGTTTCATTAAAGATAAATTTATAGTAGTATACCTGTAAAATATATATATATATGTATATACCTACTTCGTTGTTGATGTTATTGATTGATGCTATTATTAATTGCTGCCATACTGTTTGATTGATATTATGTTACTGATTGATGATAGTAATTGTTAATAGCTGATTACCAATAAGCTATACTTATGGATACAGATTAAATATACTATAATCTATTAGGTAGAATAGATCATATATGTTGTCTTTATTAATCATAAATATATTTACTAGTGGTGAATTTGTGGTAGTTTACTTCCTAAGAGGAATTTTTTGTGGTATTTGTGTTATCCTGTAGCAAAGCAGAGAAATTTAGAAAATAAAGTTTTTTTCTTCTTGTGTATTACTGAATCCTTTGAACCCATAGTCATGGTGTGCACACACTCTCAGGCCAGGTAACCCTTTAGGTTCTGCCAACATGTCACTTCCTTAATAATTCTAGGAAGCCAAAGAAAAAATGATAAAATTTGAAGATGGTGGAGTTGCTTTTATGACCATTATGAATCATTTGAACTAGGTATATCAGCACAGATAAGAACTGGAGAAACAGATACAAAAAGAAACATGAAGACAGAATTTCTACCATCAACAACACAATACTTGCATTTTAAATTTAAAATCCCTGAAGTTTTTCTATATGGAAGCATTTGTTAAATGGAATGCTCTCAAAAAAAGAAGAGAATGATAGTCTGCAATTCACATTAATGCTTAATTCATGTCTTAAGCAAGTTCTCTTTCCTCTAATAAACAGAAAAAAAAGAGCTGGATAGGATATTCTCTCTAGGAATCTGAGAATCTGTAAAACACCAAATATTCTAAGACTAATAATATGAACACCAGTCTATGCAAAGTCATAATTCCACACCTTAGAATAGAGCATGAGACTAAAAACCACGGAGTGATAGAAAAACGTTACTGAAAAAACCAGTGCAATTAGCTGCCCCAGTTTTTGGGCCCTGCTGTCTCTGTGCAAACGAAGTACATGTCTGCAGCAAAGACTGATTTCCAGAAATATGAATGACATTACACTACTCTTCTCTCTCATTAGAATCTAACAGCTGATGACCACATTCTACAGCTATTGAAAATATTTCACCTTTTACAAGTGAAGATAGTCAAGTTTATAATTATTTTTTTTCTGGGAAGATCTGCCAGCTAACAACTATTATAGTACAAATAGTCCAAATATCATGAAATCAAAGAGTTTTAATAATTGTACTTTATACTGTCTTTTAGCAATATTTCAATGTAACATACAGTAAATGAAAAGCCATTCTGAAGTAACTGAATTGAGGGTTTTGTTCAATTTTTAAATTATTTATTTACTGGTATGAAAACATGCATATCAAAATGCGTGCCATATAAAACATTTGTTAGTTTTGCTTGGGGAAAGAAAGTCTAGAAACTGTGTCGTTGAATTGCTTCACTTTACAAATAAAGTCTGGAGCCAGGGATGAGAAGAAATGGAGAAAAGGATGTATAGAAGGCCATAATCTACTAGTAACATCAGCTGGCATTCAGGCCATTTTTAAAACCACAGACTCAAACCAATTCCTGAATACCAAAGAATACAAGACCTATCTTTGTGAAAGGATTCAGAATTTTGTGCTCTAAAATGAAGCTAAAACTGGAAATTTTCATGTGTTATTTCTGCACAAATAAATTACTGTTTCTGTGCTCATATATTTCCAGAGACCTCCTTCTACTCAGAGACCGCCTACACAGGAGGCAGCTCCTCTGCTGGGACACATCACAGTGCAATTTAACTCCTCAAAGAAAAATGTTATATGTAGTCACATTTACTAATCATAGCTCTCTTATTTAATTGTTTTCAACAATGCTATCCTGCAGTGCATTTTCTTCCTCTTTTCTTGTTTTAAAAAACCAGTAAATAGAGGGGATTATTGTCCCAGTCATGTACAGTGCAACTGTATCATGAAGCAGTGAAAAGGGACCATATCCAGCTGTGCTTTAAGTGTTACAACCAGTTTTGTGTATGCATAATTTGGCAACCCACCTGCTGAGTTAATACAAACAAAAAAAATCATATAGTGCAGAATTTCTAAAGAGAAAATTATTAGAATATATTATAGAGCATAAAACCAGAAAAGAGCAACAGGATCCAAACGCAGTTAATTGAAAAGCACACAAATAATGTCATAAAATGTAATTAAGTGAATACATTGATTTCATTAAGTTATATTAGGATCAGTCCAACTCAATATCCTTGATTTCTTAATACAGTATAAATGTGAAACCTATGAAAGATGTAAAGACAGCTGTGATATTGATTTTGGTTCATTTTTTGTTCTGAAATGGGAATACAACAAAGGACTTGAGATTACAAAACCACATAAATAGTGTAGCAGTCTTATATTAGTGTATATTAATATAACTAGCAGACAAAATCTCCTTCAGTTTATGGCTTTATTTTTGACTTGAATCGAGATGTCCTTGTATCACATAGAATTACTGACACCTATTCCTATTTTTCCATCAACCAAGGAAGAATCTCTGTACCAGGTGAACTCTGCAAATTGGAATAAAAACCACTTTACCCTTCAAGTGATTATGAGATTTTGAAAGGTATGTTTTAAAGAGTATATTACATGACTCTGTCTTCTATTGATCATTATTTTCCTCTCCTTTGCCATTCATTATTTTGTAGTAATTTATAACATTGTTTTATTTCTTTTTCATAACATTAGAAATAAAAACTCAGAGGATGATGTTATCACACACTGTTATAATGGCAATTTCTTTTGCAACCCCTAAAATTGCCAAGGTGTTCTTCAACTTAGTTCATGGTGGAAAGTTGAAAGAAGCAGAAAGAACAATGATGTGATGGATATAGGATGCAGCTGAAGGGATATCACAAGATTCTGATGCTTAGACCAATGGAGGGAAGAGAGAGTGATGCTTCTTTTTCTTCCTAGAGATGATTTTCCTATCATTTATTTGAATTATCATTCTTCACTCCATGGTGTTACCAGTTTGCAAAATTAGCTTTCCATGCACTTGCAGGGGTGCCACTGATCCACCCAAGAAGGAGCAAACTGAATTCTTGGATTCCTTTACGCAAAATTTAAATTTAGATATAAGCTATAATTTAATAATAATTTAATTTGGGTTCAATTCTACGATGCTCATACATAGGAAAGAGCAACAGCTGGAATGTAAATGAACCAGGACCTTCCTTCTGTAAGAGGGAACTGTGGTCAGGACTCATGCCTCCTAATTTTAGCTTTCAAAAAAAAAGAAAAGAAAAAGAATGTCTATTTATAGTTGGTCACCAAGGCTATCTTATAAAACCAGTGGAAAGGTAAAGGATTAGTCAAGAGTCCATTTTTGGCTCTTTAATATCTCTGAAGCCAATGGAAAGGCAGAGGCTCCTCTGCAGCCTAACTTGGATGCTCTGAATAATTTTCTAGAGGAGTCTCTAGCTCATCATGAAGTACTGTGAGATCTGCTGGGTTATTAGTCTCATTACACAATATCCCCTGGGGCATACCTATAGATCACACTGTCATTTCTCTTACCTTAGTGCTCTGTTTTAAGACAGAAATAATTATCTGCTGGGATGCTTTCTCTTTTCTGTGAATGTAAGATCTGAGTCCAGCTACCTTAGGCTAGACCATGCCTTTTAGGTGAACTAAACTTGAAAAGATCAGTATCACTCCACACATAAAATATAAATGTGCTAAAGAGAATCTGAACTTGAACAGCGTTTAAACTGATAATTCAATTTCACCAGAGGATCTAATCAGTGATTGTAAATCAGGGGTTCTCTGTATCAACTCTTCAATACTTTACAATATCCTTCATAATTCAGGAGAATTTTTGGAATTATTACATCAAGAGTTATCTCAGCTTCCTCTCCAAAAATTGTTAAACCACAAGGTAAAAGTGAACTGTGAAAGTTGTTTATTAATACTAAACTCCTAAAACTGTATTTAAATAATGGTTTCTGAAAGACATAAGAAGAAAGCATACAGCAGTAAAACATGCTTATTCCACTGTAACAAGATTGGATTAGATTAGTATGTGAAGCACATACTTTTCTGTACATTTCCTGTAGCTCTCTGATATTTGCTCTCTCATAAGTGAAGCTCTAACAAAATTCAAAAGGCAACATCTTTGTTTTAATGCAGGTTATGCAGGTATAATTATAAAGAGGAGTTGAACTATCAGGAATTGCAAAAAGCATGTCTTTCAGGTACATTTAAAGATAAATTTCATCTTCAGTTCTTTTCAAAGGAAAACATATACCTGTTCACAAGTCTTATTCAGAGCTTTTGCATGTATAAAATTCCACAAATTGGCTTTTCTAATTGCAGAAAGCAATTATTAGAACAAATGGTGCAAGTGTTTACGAGTAAGAGTTCAATTTACTTTCTTTATATATTAATCCATATCATTAATTTCTTTCTTATAGAGCTAATGGAACTCTAGAGGTGGTACTCTAAAGCTGATGTCAATGTGATGAATTTCTTCTTTAGTACCTCCTGGTTCATTAAACATCTCATTCATTAAGACTATTACATATTTTATGTGGTTTTGATCATCTGCGTTTGCAGATTCCTCTTAAGGCCAAATACATATAAGCAGCTATTCTTTTATTTTAGACTTCATATAATGTTCAGTCTTAATGTGGACTTGGAGAGGAAACTGCTATAGTAGTGTCCTTCATGTGCACCATCCTTTTTTTTATTTATTTTTACTCTTTGTGTATATTTGTTCACTTTATTGAACAAATATTCAAATAGAAAAAACGGAGTTACAAATACAACATTTGGATCTATCAAGAAGGAAAGTATTCTGCAATGAAGGAGTCTATCAAGTGGTGGTCCTGTGTTAAAAGTTATCCAGAGCTTATAATTATGAATAGTTTAGACCAGATTTCATTAGATTAGATTAGATTAGATAATGGCACATGAAATAAATGCTACTTCTTTGATTCTTTTATCCATGTCTGCTGCCATAATAGAGCATAATGATATTAGATGTAAAGATTTTAAAATTTTATTTAATTTACATACTAACTTCCTTAAATCCTAAATTATTGCTATGATAGTAAGAAAAAATAATTTAAGATGTTAACAAATGTTAATTCCTTAAAACTGATCATTTAGTGAATTTATTGACTGTCCTTTATTACAACCAAAAGTGCTTCACAATTCAGTGCAACAAAAATATCCAAAAATAGAAATATTTTTCTGTTGCATATAGAAATTATGAGATTAAGATTTTCCATAATTTCCCATAACAAATTTTCTTAATGATCATAAACTATAATCAATTTTCTTTTATATTCATGGAGAAACAACACAACGTTTACTGTGTCAATGCTGTTGGCTCACAGTCCCCAAAAACTGCTTGGTTGCACCAACTTGATTTCATAGCAAAATTGATTATATATCACTGCAAATTAATTCTTGTTTGACACTTGTTACAGCTTCTGACAATGATTTAGTTCAAGTCTGTTACAAGTCTGCTAGAAGAGTGAAACTATGTTGTCATGACCATTGGAGAATTGTGAGCAAAGATTAGCTAAGATACCATGTCTTGAATTTTACTCTTAAAATGTTTACCTATATAAGTCAAGTAGTCAGAAAGCAGAAAAAAAGGTTTTTTCTAAGTCTGATAACTCATCCAGCATAAAATATTTGTGATTCTCTCAGAAGTAACATCTTTATTGGTTTAACAGTACATAGTTAAAGTGACATAATGTCCTCATTGTGCCCTCTTACCAAGCTTGGCTCATGAAGCAATCTCTGAGCGTGTGAACTGAGATGAAGAGGTGTACCTGAGGAAGTTAAAAAATGCAATTTCAGATCAGCACCATCAGGCCTTAGATGTGGAAAACCAGAATTTTTACCTCATCCTAAGGTTCAACTATTGAAATACTTGAACAGACATTATTTAATACAATGACACCCCCATGTTTGTACACTCAAATATCACAGGGACAAGACTCAAAGAGTGTTTAGTGAGATAATGCAAGTATGGGAACCATATCATTCTCCTATTCATACAAATCTCAGATCAAGGAAAACTTAGTGCAGAATTTATGCTAGAAAGTGTGATGAGATGGATCATGATTTTCTGTATCATCAAGACATGATGGGAATGCAATGATCTTGAGGGGCAGTTAAGAAAGCCTAGTATGTCAATCCCAGTCTAACTATGTTTACTTCACCTAACAAGAGTAGAAAGCAAACACCATCTTTCCAAATATATAAAAAAATTGGTTTAACCTTTAAGAGTGTAGATTGCCAGAAAAGAATATTGTGCAGATTGTCCTTTTAGGCTTCTTAAATATGTGAAAGTACCTTTTGAATGGTAGGATTTTGTATTCAATTTTTCCTGGGATGAAAAAAAGAGAAAGAAGTAGTTAAGCTTTTTTATTATTTTTTTTTTATAAAGAGAAGATTAAAGGACTACTCAGATAAAATCTTCATTCATTTTTTATCTTTGTTTCCTTTTTGCCAGAAAGAAAAAATACGATCATGTTATCTAGACTTTAAATGCAGAACAATCCTTTAAACCCTCATTATTCTGAAGATTATAAAGATTACAAGTTCATACAATATTTCCTGAAAACAGGCAGAGAAATGAGAAGCAAGTATCTAAATGAGGGACGAAGAATTCTTTCTTTTAAACACTGAAAGAAAAAAGAGAAAAGACACATAGCATTAGCTGTCTTTCTGCCATTCTGTCCTCAAAGCTGTATGATAGAGATGAACATGAATTAGAGAGAATGGCCTAAAAAGACTGTAAGTAGGTTTTTTTAATACAAATTATGCTAATCTGCAGACCACAGAATCAGCTGCATTTCCAAAGGTCCTCAGTATTGGAAAGAAATAAAGAAAAAAGCATATGACATTTAAAATCCTGCTTAGAAAAATGGATGTGCAAGCTCTTCCAAACACTCACTTTAAAATTCTGCCTTTTCCAGTTTTATTTTTGCAATTTATGATCATTTGAGGTCAACTTTTGCTTTTGTTTCATACCACACACCACTGTTGGGTTTTTTCTAAGGCTATTTCCAAACTTTGCTTTGAAAATTAATTTGGCAATTCTAGCAAGTTTTTTGTTTTTTTCCAGCATGTTTGGACTTTTACTGAAGTACTTTGCCTTGATATTGCACAAGATACAATGCACAGAACATGGGATAGCACCAAAATGAGCTGAATTCATGTTCTCTTAAACTATACGTAGAAGGAAATAATTTGAAAACTGTGAAGAAATTATTGTGCCTCTTTGAAGTAAGATGTGTTTTTTCTAATATAGTCATCAGAAGTGCCAAGTCATCCTGCTAAAGAAACCAATTGCTTCTGGAATATCTGGTACCTTTCCAGGTAAATTAACTGAAATGGTACCACAGTAGCAGGAATGGGTGGAGTTTAAAAAAGGTAAAATTCTCTGGCCAACAAAGAAGTACAAAAGAGCAGCACTATTTGTCACAGTTCTCAAACAGTAAGTTGTTCTTGGTCTCTTTTTTGGTCCTTATTCCAGATAAACTGAAATTCAGAACTCTGCAATGTGAGGAAATGCTTTGAGAAAAAACCAGCTGTGGAGTCTTGATGCCTGATTTATTAAGAAAATTAATTATATTGGGTTGCTCTGAGTGTGTATCTCCCTATATAACATAACTGGGCAATTTCTAAGCAAATTAAGAGGTATAAATCTCAGAGACAAAAGATTTTGACACATTTTGTGGAAATTTCAAGCTAAGTAGAGGATGGAGACCAAAATAAAGAAAAGCAGGTATGAATTCAACCCACTGAATAATTCCAAGAAAATCAACACATATTCTCTGAGGTATCAGTAATACATCCTGACACAGGAACACTAAAAAATAAAAGGCACAGCTAGCTCAGTATTGCACCACAGGACTTATTAAGGAGACCTAGACAGTGTGTAGGAAATCGGCTGTCACTCATTCTGCATCTCATGGGACTACCTTGGTTTTAAATATTTTTTCTGCTTGAAATGCTGAAAAAAATAATAATCATTCTACAATACTCACAAGTGCTTTTTCTAAAAAGACTTCTAGCATTGAAGAATTTGTGTCTGTCAAACTTTATGGCTGGTTTATATGTTTACAAAATCATGACACTACTTAAAATTAAAATAATTTATCTAAGATTTTAGAAATGCCATAGATATGTGTCTTGGTTTGGAAAGACAGGTATCTGCCAGGGAAAGCTGGAGTTTCCCTTAGAATGGAGAATGTAAACCCCTCACCCCTGCCAAAGCAATTAAGGGCTTTCAGGCAAAGATTTGGGAATAGGAATAACAGTTCTTTACTAGGAATATTAACAACACAAATGTAGTAGGAAAACAAAACCACCCAACCAAACCAGCAAACAAACAATAATTTTGGAAAACCCTGACAGAGTCAGAGCTACAACCTGGCACCCTGTTGGCCAGGGTGTTGGAAGCAGTCCAAAAGTGAGTCCTCCTGGAGTGGCAGATGTGGTTCTGGTGGAGTAGAGATGATCCTGTAGAACAAGGGTCCAAGTAATGGTGAGAAGGGTCCAGTCTTCCTCCAGGAATCCGGTGAAGCTGGATACTTTCTGTGTTCCTGTCTCAGTTTTTATCCAGGTAGGAATGATTCGCTCCCCCCACTGGGTGGAGCATCTCACAATAGGATGATGGAATGTGGATAGACTATTTTGGGGATGTGTGCTTTTAAGAGTGTCTTAATGGTCCATTAGCAGAAAATATTCCCCTGGAGGGAGGACAGGTGGTGAAAGAGATAAGAAACACTGCCCTACCTGGTGTTAACAGTTGGCCCATTATCAGAAGACATCCACCCCTCCTCCTCCCAGAGTTGCAAGAGATAAAGAAGAACATTTCCCCAAGTGCTTTCAGCAGATAAAATAGAATACACATTTTTGGTTCCATAACCCAAGACAATATGACAGGTGAAGTATAAAGTTAGTTTGTATTACCCTCTGTTGAAAATGTGATCAAACTTCAAAGTTTTTCCTCTGTGATTTATGTATTGATTTTCTTCGAGCAAGTGTGACAGAATGTTTGCTATCTATATTTTCCAGATTTAGTATTGGAAAGTTCTAATGGAAGAATTTAGAATTTTATTCTAATGAGTTTTTAGTAGATTACACAATAGATTCTAATATATGCATATTATCTTTCCTTTTATTTTATTTGTGTGCATTCTGTATATAAAATGTTTTCATTGGGGTATAGAAGGATTTCCATTGAGGCTGTTTTTCTGTTTGCTATTTTTCTATGGGGTTGGAGAGATTATTAGAAGAGAGGTAATAACAAAACATTGTTGTTACTTTTGAAATGGCAGTCCCTTATCTCAACGACTAAGCTGGAAGCAGAACGTTTTTCTTCCCTGTTTTCTCAGGGAAGATTATGTGGAAGTAACAGAACACCTGCTGAAAGACTTCAAGTCTTTCAAGTCTGTCAATAATTAATTGACTGAGAAATCCAGAACTTTACAAAAGGAAAGCCTTTACAGTGATACTTGTAAAAAGAAAAGAGAGTAGAAGGAAGGACTCTGCAAAGACCCAAAGATCTTGAAAGGTCTGAATAAAACTTTAAGTAATGTAGATATTTTGGAATTAGATTTTGAGTGGAAACTTTTAGTACTTTTCCAAAGTCAATGTACTCCCAGAGCTTCTCTATGAGTTATCTGTGGATGTTTAGATATCTTTTGACTAGTCTGGTTTTATCTTTATTTCATTGTTGTCTTGTCCCTGAGAGTATTTAAAAAAAAAAAATCTTCAGAATCACATTTTGGTGGAGCTCTGGAAGCAGGAAAGAACTACTTACTTTGCAGCAGAACTGGCATAGGAGGAGATGGCATCAGGATGTAGATGGCTAACATAGAGAGTCCCATCTGTTTGGAACAGGTGCTTGACAGTGACTCTGCAGACCGTGATGGTGCCCATGAGTCTACAGATGCCTAGCCCTAGTAAGTTTGCACAAGCCAACTTGAGAAGGTATGTATCGAGATAGCTGATTCAGTACCATGGAAGTACAAATTTCATCGTAAATATGTACAATCCATTTCTTTATTCCCCCTAAAGGTTTTCAAAAATCTTAAAATTTTGAACAAAAAATGTTGATTGAATAAAATACATCTGTCTTTACTATCTGAATACCCTGTAACTAGTAGGTTTCTTCCTACTCCTTTAAATATCAGACCACAATTTACTGTTTATGCAGAAATTTGTTCCAGCACATGATTCTTTTTCTTGCTGTAAGAGACCTACTGTATATGTGAGTTCCTCAGTAATCATCCTTATTCCTTTTTCAGATGCATAATAATTGCATGTTCTGCTGGAAGAGACTAGAGTGTTTTGTTGGCATGTTGAGGGTTTTTTTCCAACTTGTATTTAATTCTCTTTAATGGAAATTAAACCTTTATTTGGTTTTAGAGATATTTCCAGAACACTTTCCTCTTGGATATAAGTCAAAAATACTTATAGAAGCAACATGCAGAAGGATGAGTAACAGAACGTAAATGATGACCATTACCAAAGTAATACAAATTCTATGATCATATTACTATCTCTAATTTACCAGCATAGCAGACACTCATTAAAATATATTTTCTTCTTTTTCCTTTTCAGAAGTGAACAAAACACCACTACAAAGTGCCAAACTGACAGCATTGGAATTAATTCTTCCTGCTAGACAAAGCGTGGCAACCAAACTGGATTTCTTTAAATTTTAGTACGTTTGTCAGGCTTGTCTTTTTCCTCTGCCCTATGCAATGGCTCTCTATCCACTGACATTAATTGTACCATTTCTATTTGCTCCAAAGACCTTTAGTTCAGCTCTCAAATACAGGAACTAATTACCATTTCAGTAACATGTAAATATGCTAAACTATATGTTTGTCAAAATAAAAAGTAGGAGAAGAAGAAAGAACATTGTTTCAGATTATTGGCTAGGTCTTGTTCTTGAATCTTCCACTTACTTCTAGCAGTCCTAAGTACTTCAAGGAACATTATTTTTAAATAGTTACTACTAAGAAGTAGGAAGTACAACCCATTAAAAATAGCTTCAGTCTTGCAATAGTGGCTAGAAGAATGATTACATTGACATCAAGGAGGAAAAACTTGTGTAAGGGCAAACCTAGCCCATCTGTGAATAGAAAAGGTTTCTAGGATGACAATTATCCTATTCTTTCCATTTTTCAGGGAAGGGGTTGAACTATTTTAGATGTAGGAGTGACTCCCTGGAGAGCTCTACACTAGCTAAGGGTGATTGGGAGGGAGGAGGAGAAGAAGGGAAAGGAGTTCACATTTTTTCCCCAGTCTCTGAAGTAAAAAAGATACATTCTTCAACAACTTTAGAAACTACATTACAAGAATACAATTTTTGTAATTTTAGTTTTATTAAAATATAAATTGTAATTGAATAAAATGTTAATATCTAAAAAAACTAACCAATTCCAGATAACTCAGGTGTAAACACTGTGCCAGCCTTCAGAAACATACTAAGACAGACATTTCGCCATCCACACATGGATTCACATCACCAAGTTGAGTGGTGTAATTGATATACCCAAAGGACAGGAAGCCATCCAAGAGGGACTGAGACTAACTCCAGAAATGGGTCAATGGAAACCTCATGGGGTCCAATAAGGCCATGCACAAGGTCACAAATTCTTTTCTCCTGCATTGCCAGGTTTAACTTCACTCCTTATTTCCAATCCCTCTCTTTATCCCTGCAGGTTACCTTTAGACCATTCAGCAAGTAAAAAATGAAGAAGGGCACCCTGTGGTCTATACTTAGCTGTTTTTCTCTGACATTCCCATCTCACACCTTTCCTCTGCTTCAGTGTGAGTTCTTCCAGTGCCTGCAATGCTTGAGGAAAACTTTCTCTAGAGCAGGTTTTCCTTCAGTGGAAGGGAATCACTGCTCTGCCACAGAGCCCCTCCTCACCCCCTCCTTGTCTGACTTCAGTGTTTCTTCTGCTGTTTTGCACTACTTTTATTCCTTCCTCCCCTCTCTGGTGTTCTGCCCTTTCTCAAATACAGTATCACAGAAGAGCTGTCACTGTGGCCAAGAGGCTCTGTTGTGCCCTGTGCGCGTTGGCTGGAGCTGGCTGGAACCATCCACATCCACTCTGGGCAGCCCTGGCCTGTCCTCACAGAGAGCACCCTGCAGCCCCCTGGCAAGCACCTCACCCTCACATCCATTGCAGAGATACACAAACTCCTTGAGAAGTTGCAGAGAGCCTTGTCTCAGAATTTTGGGAGAATAAGAAGTCAAAACCCCATTATCTGCTTGATTCCTTTAAATACATATGTACAAGAAACTTGTTTTGAACTAGATTTACTGTACTCTATTTTCAGATAAGTTACACAATCTATTGCCATGAACAATAGAAAATTAGTTTATTGTTGTATTGTGTAACAATGCTTGACATCGAAATCAGACAATAGAGAGACGGTGGTGTTCATTGAAAATTTTTTTTCAATATGTAACAAAAACAGTCAAGTGCTTACAGATTTTTTGCAAGCATGCCTGTTCAGATTTGTATAAAATCAGATGTATAACAGAGTTAGAATTTTTTTTTCAGAGAGGGAAACTGAACAAAATACAGAAGATGGATATCAACTGGTATCTCTTTTTAAACGCAATGCTGAGCAATGGCTTGAAAAATGAGGCAATTAAGGCTTGCTTATGAACTATTAGCTGTGAGATCATGAACTGCTCAGATGAGCAAAAAAACTAAATTAGGTACATGTGTAGAGGATATAAGAAAAATATTAGATTTTTGAACCAAGGAAGGATAATTATATAGGAAATTATCCTGAAAAATCAGAATATGTTAATACTCCTATATGATTAAACTAACAAGCAAAATAGCTGAAATCTGCCAATAGTTTGCAGTAGGATACATGAAACATGTGGGATGGTTTTAAGAAGTTCCTTTTAGGGAAGTTATTGGTTCCTCCAGGCTGCTGAGACATTATCAGCCTTTGTTCATGCAGTGCTGTGAAGACATGTGACTAAACACCAATTACATTTGAATGTATTTGTTACTGTAATAATACATTATTCCTTGAGTTCTTCTTACACCACTGGTTCTCTTGGG
This sequence comes from Phylloscopus trochilus trochilus, assembly GCA_016584745.2. Taxonomy (NCBI): domain Eukaryota; kingdom Metazoa; phylum Chordata; class Aves; order Passeriformes; family Phylloscopidae; genus Phylloscopus; species Phylloscopus trochilus. The sequence goes on along the minus strand of WQNJ02000016.1, from coordinate 24,377,411 downwards.
CTCTCAAATCGTGACATCTTTGTGGTCTGAGTTTGTTCAGAGGATTCCACACAGTCTCTGCTCTTCCCATATAATCTATTGTGATCATTGCACATACAAATTAAAACAGGTGTATGAATGAACAGAGTGACCTGTAAGCTTCGAGTTGCAGTCTCATACACCATTAAGAATTTTCATTCATCTACTAGAAAAAAAAAATTATATCCAATGATACAGGGCTTTTTTCCAACAGAAATATATATTCCAAAATAATTGAAATAAACTAGAAAACAATTGACTTCTATTTAAATTCTTTCAGTTCTGCATAACCTATGAAAAAAATCATGTGGGAAATGTACCAAAATATAATTTCTCCTCAGCACAATTCAAAGATTGGTTTTCTTATTCAATAACAGTATCATTACAAGTCAAACTGACTTATGCAGCTGAAAAATGAGCTCAATGAAGGACTCTTTCTCTCCCTCCTTGTGCTACAAAGGCACAGACGGTCTTTAGGATGCGCTTAAAAGGAACAGATGAAAAGGTTTTGTTGGGTGCCAAGTAATACTTCATTCCAAAATTTACTGGTCTGGAAAAATAAGAAACAATATAAATTTTAACAACTCTCTTAATGCAAATCCAGAGTTGAAACACTATTGTTTGTGTTACTTACTTTCTTTGCCTTAGGGGACAAAATGGTTAGGCGAGCAATGTAACCACAATGAAAAACTATTTCATTACAATGCTGTTCTTATGTCCAAACAGTGGCAAGGCTGAAGATGTATTCCAAGCAGGTGCACACACACACAGAGAGCCCATCTATATCCTACATATACAATCATACATACCTATCCACATACATATAATATACACATATATATCCACAGAGCACCCACATGAACACAGGGTGCACCAGCACCCTCCTTCCCTCTCTGGCTGGACAGGAAGGAGGTCTAATGATGAGAAATACATATCCGTATGTACAGTGTGGGTCTGTTGCTTCCTTCTGCTTTCCCTCTTGCCCAGCTAGCAGCTTCAGGAGAACTGGCAACAAGTCTTTCTGGGTCTTGGAAGGGAGGTGAGGTACAGGAGCCTTACCAGAGCTTTCTGGGAGGATTCTCTTGGCAGCATGTAGCAGCTAAAGGCAGCACACAGGCAGGCAAGACACGACATGGCTTCTCAGGGTGTTGATTATTTGGGGGTCCTACACTGGGGGGAGTGGCATGGCTCCCACAGGAGAGAGGGGGAGGGAGAGAGGGAGGGGAAAGAGAGAGAGCGGGAGGGAGGGAGCAAGAGGGCGAGGGAGCAAGAGCAAGAGAGCAAGCAAGCCCTTCTGCCTTGCGTATCTCAACTTAAAGGGCTTTTCCAGCGAGGGGGCAGACCTAAGGCTCAGACCAATGGGATACTGAGGGTAGGAGGAGTTGGGTAACAATTGGGTTACAAAGAATGGCAACTTAGGGGGTGGTTTACAACAACTTTGTAATTAACCATTCATGTTGGAGGAATGGCAACTTAGGGGGTGGTTTACAACAACTTTGTAATGAACCATTCATGTTGGAGGAGAACAGAACCATTTAGGAAAAGTGAATCACCACGTGGGTCCTTCCAGCAGCTGCATTTTTTTGGCCTGCCCAGTGTTAAGATCTGGTTATTAAAATTTCTAGAGTGATGCCTCTGCCTGAATTAAGATGCAAACAAGACTATATGCCAAAGACAATAGTATGGATTTTATTTAATAGTAAATGTGAAAGAGAGAGAGTGTGTGTGTGAAAGACATAGAAGAGAGGTGGGGGAAGACAAAAGTAGTAACAGAGACAGATTAAGTAGAAAATATCACCACTCTGTGGATTCTAACAGCATTCTATTGACCCTCTACATCAGCTCTTCTTAGTGGTGAGGGTCCCCCCCCAAAAAAACCAGAGTCCAATGAATTAATATAGATTTGGGCAAGTTGGGAATGCCCAGGCACCTCCCCGGGAGAGGGGAAGTTTTACACAGTCTCTTGTAACAGACTCTGGATCTGTTGCATTCCTTTGCATCATGTGCAGTTCTCTGGTGCAAGGCCCCATGAATGAATCTGGGGAGCACTCTGGGGGGATCTTTCATGGGTTATGACACCTCCTCAGCTGCCCCTCACATGAATATCCCAGAATGTGGCCTTCCCAGGGTGAGTCAGTTTGTGTAAGGGAGGATGGGTGTTCACTCCCTCTGACTGGAGGTTATGCCACACACCCAAAACTCTCCTCCTCTCCCCTAGGTTGTGGTGGAGTGTGTGCAAAGGTGGCCTCAGCAGATGAGCCTGTGGTCTATGGCCTCCTCCACCCCAAACCCAGTCAGCAATGACTTTCAGGACGGCTGCCAGGTTTGGCCTTTTGTGGATATATTCTTCTCCCTCAGCCTTGTTTCCTCCTCCTTAGACATGAGATGATTGAACAGTAGAATTACTTTTATCTTATCTCAAGTTCCCTTAAGTAGCTTGATTCTTAATCCAAAATTTCAGTCAGAAAGCATTTTCAGGGAGGGTGGGCTTTGATAGTTTGCAGCTTCTTTATACATGTTTGCCATAATAGACAAAAGTCCTTCCTAACAATGTTTGAGCCATGAACCATAACATTTCCATCTCTGACAACTTGTAGCTGACCCTGGGTCCCAGTCTTTCCATACATAGGATGTACATGCCGTGAGTCATTGCCCCATTCCAGTTCTGGTCACAGAAATACAGCTGGCCTAAATGAATTTGTTAGTAGAATATCAGTCTTACATCAAGATTAGTGAACTCTTTTGATTGCAGGAAACGTTAAACAGTTTATATGTAGAAGAATGTGAGAGGTAGATTATTTTCCCTAAAGGTTACACACAATATGACTTTTAAAACTTAATTCAAATGGTAAACACCAACTGCAAATCAGAAAAAGACTTCTGTTTTGCTGCTATCAGCCCCAAGTTTCCCATATCAATACTCAGAATTGCTCCTCTGCACAGCACAGCCATTTACTTCACACCTGAACCTGATCAGAGTTAGATCCACATACTAGAGTTTCTTGCCTCAGGTTTCTTGAGGGAACTGACCTGTTGAACATTCTCTGAGTGCCAGTAGTAAACATGGATGAAATTGCAGCCACTGTTTTCAATAAAAAATTGTGTGTATAGCATCAGCCTTTCAAAGGTGGCTATGGCTAGCTCATCTTCCCAAGAAACAACGAACTCAAACTTGCCTGCAAAGAATATTCCAAGTCTAATCCTATCTTACAGCTATGATAAAAGGATAAAAACATTATTTCTGCTTTTCAATGCCATAAGACAAGAAATTAATTTAAAATTCACTGAGTCAGAGGTAGTATGATTTGGTAAACAAGTAGTTTGGAATCTCTCAAAGGGATAGTGAATCATGGACACAAATTTCTACCTAAATCCACACAGTTTGTGGATTTTATCCAGTGACTCATTAACATAAAACACAACAGTCCTAAGGCTGGGAGTTAAGTGGTGGGATTCAGCTTTCTAAAAGTCTTTATTATATCCAGTTATTAGTGCTCTGAATAAAAGAATATCTCAATTCACTTTTCAAGAATCTTGTGAGACGTGAGCCCACAGATATTTCAGAAAGCTTTTGATCCTACTATCCAGTTTTCTAAATTTTTCGTTGTACCATGCTCTAGCAGTCTATGTTTCAGTGATTACAGCAGTTGTTGACTGGCTTGCCACATGTTGTACAAAAGTGAGCCTGGCCAGTCACCACTCACCTCTGTGAAGCAAGATGTAAGTGTCTACAACTGTATGACTCTTAGACTTTCTGTCCACTTTGCAAAGTCCACTCAGGTCTTTATGATTAACAATCTAACACATACTTCTGCCTGCTGTTTTTTATTTTGAATGTAAGAATATTTTTATATTGCATTGCTGATGAATTGCTAAAATTTTTTCTTTCAGTAATAACATTTAAAGTTTGAAAACTTTGTCCTAACAGTGTTGATATTTTCATTTACAGTTTACATTTTCAGAGGTGCACTGATTTCATCATGCATGTGTAAGATTCTGCTACCCCATTATGAAATAATGTTTTGCTACAAACTCTCTCTGTATAGTAATTTTTTTAAGGAAAATAATTAATGCTTTTGCCATACACCTCTCATTTCTGAAATCTCTGTTCTTGAATAAATCTTTTGCTTTTTTTTATAACTTCTCTCTCCCATTTTCCAGTGTTATCAGGGAGGTAGTTTTGCATCAGATTCTAAATCTATCCTGGCTACAATTTAATTTCTTCGATGGCTGTAAAGACAAAATAGAAACTGTATGTTAATGATTTTGCAGTTTTTAACAGTGGCCTGAGAGGCAGAAGTGTGGTACACCCATCTATTGAAAGCAAAAAATAGAAGGATCTGGGTATTTATAAATCCAGCTGAACTTCAGCTCCTAGAAAAAAATGCTTGTGTAAGTTATCAAACAATTCAGTAAACTCCTACAAGAGAACAAGGTGATGAGTAAGAGCATACATGGATCTGCCAAAATCAGGAAGTGTCAAACCCATCTTGCTTGTTTCTGTGACAAGGTAACACAGGTTGTGAATCCTGGAAGAACAGTGGATGTAAAATATCTTGATGTTAGTCAGGCTTTTGACATTGTTTCACATGACATTTCATAAACAAATTTAGGAATTCTTGTTTTCAGAAAGAATGGATTGAAACTGGTAGGAAAGACAAGGATTATAAGGTACATTCAGGCAGGGATTATCAAAGAGAATGGCAGGTTACCACAACGATCTGCCTAATTTTCAGCACTATTTAAAATATCCATGTTTTAGGTAACAAGAATTTAAGAAGAGGGGCTGACATGTTGCAGAAGAATAGTAAGATAAGTACTACAGAATAGGCTGGAATATGAAATATTTTCAAAATAATTGAGATATGTTCTTAAAAAGATGGGATGCTGTTCAAATAAGTACAAGCACAAGATCACTTACAAATAATAAAGAACAAATCTGACTATTCTAATAGATCAGATTGTGAAAATGTAAATGAGAAGAGACATCACAGATGGCATCCAGGAAAGACATTTTCAGATGAGACAAGTGTAAAAAAAACCGTATATATAGAAAGCTCTGGTGATGTATGCAATACTGGCCACCCATGTTTTGAAAACATTTACTCATACTGAAGTATATTTGACACAACAATGCTTCTAGAAACGTGGGGGAAAAGCTGACTATTTTGAAGAAGAAAAATGGGTTTCCTTCTTTTACCTGCAAAACAAAGGGTAAGAAAAGATATAACTGAAGTGATAAATCACTTTCCTACAGCCTACATTATATGCATAAACTTCAGGGTAAAAGAAAAAAAAAAAGCTTTATTTTGGTAAAGGATGATGTTAACACAAGAAAATGATAAATTTAATCTGCCTATAAATTAAATTAGGTTGTAAATTATAACAGTTCTAACCATCAGAGGAGTGACATTTAAGGGGGGAGAGAGGAGGGTGGGAATTCCAACCTAATAAGCTGATTAAATTCTATCTTGAAGCTAGTTAAAGGAACTGTGATGAAGTAATTGCCTGCTATAACAGCTGGGACTGGTCTTTGGTCGAAGGCTTCAGGAGAACCCTTTCTGTTCCAAATTCTTCATCTTACATCTAAATTTAAAGTATATACAGTAGCTGTTAAACTTCATTCAGCAGTATGCACCTACATGCCCTTGGTAATAGAAATCTGTTTTCTTTGCTATTCCCTAATACCACTCTGTGGGAGCAGTCTGGAATCAGGCCTCTGACATGGCACAGACTGCAGGGGATCATCCTTTGGCATCTCACCACCATCCCTGCTCTGACTTCAGCAGCACTGAGTAGCAGCTCTGGCTGCCTGTGCACTCCAGCCCAGAACAATCCCTGCGTTAATTGCCTTGCACGAGTTGTCAGATCTGATGGCAGCACTCCTGCTTGTGCGTGCTCCCTGGGCATGAGTTAGATAGGAAGTCAGATATGAATCTGCTAAGTCTGCCTGGGAGAGGCTTGTTCAGTACCTACTGTTTCAGTAGAGTATTTCTCATATAATGTTTTGGTTCCAGTGGTGGCTAACTGGGTCCAGCTCCTTTCTGCTGTGCTGTGAGGCAAAGGTGCCAGAGTGTGCCTTCCTGGGCATAGATTACACACCATGGAGATCTGTGCTACTGCAGCTGGACTGGGTTTGGTGAGCAGGATATGCAGATTAGAAGTGAGGAAGTGAAGGGTGTCATAGAGAAAGCTGCTTATTGGTAATGTGATCTGATCTTCTCAGTTAACATCTGTGCTGTGGAAATAGCTGAACATTTGAGAGGGTTGGAACAAATTGCTATTGCAATTAAGGAGGAGCTCCTTCAGCTGTCACTTCAGGTCAGAAATTCACAGTCAAGTTTTGTTACTTTTGTTTCCAGTTTGAGGAGAGTGACTTGTGCAAAAAGTATTTTTTGTTTTCAGTTCAGGAGGCATTAGAAAGTTCTGAGAGATATGACACTTTTGAAGTTTGAGAACTTTCTGAACATTAATGAATAATTAGTTTCTCAAATAATATACATTTTTAATAAGCATAAATTGTTTAGTTGCTACAACAATGAAAATATTAACTCTCCTTGTTATATCAAAATGCAAAACTTCTTACTAGATATGTAACTTGCAAATGTAGAACTCAAAAATATATTCTTAAAAATATAAGAAGTAAACAAAATGCAAATACATTGGACATAACCAAAACATGTTCAATTAATACTGCCTTTAAAAAAAAAGACATTGAAATAAAAAATAAAAAAAAAAACCCCAATAAAATATTCCTGAAGTCTTTTGGAGGAATTTAAACTAGTGTAACTCAAAGTGAAGAACACAATTTGTTGCTTCTGAGACTACAGTTAGAAATTATTTATTCTTACATTCTATACTGAAGCACTTCAAAATTTAAATTGCAGATTTATCACTATTTCATGCAAAGTTATTCCCAGTAATGAAAAAAAAAAAAATACACACACACCCACACCAGTATTTATATACATATTTCAAAGTATAAATGGAAAGCATAAAGAACCTCCAAACAAAACAGTTGTTCTGAACTTATATTTCTGAGGTTCTAGAACAAGAATTTTTTTTTCATGTACCAAGCCTCTGCCATATTGACAGACAATGGAAGCCTCCAAGAATACCTGCAACTAGATTGACATCTTATATACTTAAATAAGGAAGAAAAATAATAATTTGGGCTACCATAATCCTCAAGGAGAATATGTATGTGTACATGAAGAGAGAGATAGAGAAGTATCTCTTAAAACTGTCAGTGATGACAAACTGAGTGTTGCAATATTCAACACTGTAAAAGATCTGATTAATATATCATTTGATTTTCCATGTTTAGATTTATCATCTATAGATGCAGTGAACAATGACAACACCTCTGAGGATTGGTAGGTCACTGGAACAGGCTCCCCAGGAAAGTGGTCATGACAGCAAGCCTGCCAGAGTTTAAGGAGTGACTGGATGAGGCTCTTAGTTTTAGGCAGTCCTGAGAGGAGCAGGGACTTGGACCTGATTATCCTTATGAGTCCCTTACAATTTGAAATATTTTATGATCCTATGATTCAGTAGTGAATTCTCATGTTTTCCAGAGATGAGAGAGAAATTATTTTTTAATCTTTGCTGAAAAAAAATTATATTATTTCTCAATATATCCTCTAGTGCTGATAAAAACAAAGTAAAGGAAAATACATAGCTTGGAACACCTGAGAACACCAATGGTATTCATGTGGCATACACACAGTGTAAATAATACCAAAATTCCTGTTAAAACTGCAGATAACTAAGCTCCTGTTGTTGTCCTGTTTAATTAGTATACACTTTTTGTCAAGAGTTAATAGAAAATATAGAGGAACCAATTATTTTCACAGATATGCTGTGGTAAGTAAAGAATTTTTCTGTTATATACAGCTTGTAAAATAGGTCTGAGAGGAAAGTCTAAAACAGTGTAATAGAACTGGGTGTAAGTGTGAGAGACTGCACATCCTGAACACATAGGATGTTTTCACAGACAGGTTTTTTTTTAAAAAAATACTTTCAAGAATTATTTGATCCATGGAATGCTTATGTTCTTAAGACTTCCCCTGCTGGAATCCACACCTGTAGAAGCAAATGATAAATCCCATTCATTCAACTGTGCACTAAGAGATTTGCAAATCCTACTCAGAACATATTGTTCTCAGATGATCCTTTGAGGAGCTGCCTCATCTGGCAGGCAGGCAGACAGAGGGAAGATGCAGCAGCTATGTGCTTCCAAGACCAGCTTCCCAACAGGCACGCATACACACATGTACCCAGGACATGCACAGGTGTGTGCCCCTGTGAACACGCAGATCAAAACAGACAGGAACCACAGCAAACCATAAACAGCACAGGAGGACTCATCCTGTGCCCCTTTCTGATTAACCACAATGAAAGCCTGTTAGTGGAAAATGGGCATGAACAATTTGGAGCTCTTCAGAAGGAAGCTGGGCTCAAGCACTCTGGCTGCCCAGTAGCTGCCCTGGATCCCTGCCTTCCCAGCTGCCAGCAGTTGAACATAGAGGCCTCCAAGGCCACAGCCCCTCTCTGGTTGCTGTCTAGCATGTGTCAGCATGTCTAGGCTGCATGCAAAGACATGCTGACACATTCCCATGCACAGATTGCTCCAGTAACCATCCTTGCACACTCAGCTTTTCACTACCTGGCCCTAGACCCTGACCCAGCTGCCTCACACATAGACATATGAAAGCCATGCTGTACTACCTGGTTCAAAACTATTACCCTGCCCTTATGCTAAAGTATGGCCACCTCAGACACTGTGGTTTCTCCAGTAACTGGCCTGGACTCTCTGGTCCACAAGGTAGCCAACTTTCAGACTCCCTTGTCTCTCCAGGATCCAGACCAGACTCTGACACCCAGCTGCTGAACCTCTTCTGCTTATTGGCTGGTCTATCTTGATGTACACTGGAGTGACTACACACTGAAACACACACCTGAACACAATGTCATCTCTCCAGTTGCCCCCACCCCAGACACACAGACCCTGCTGCTGCACTCAAATCCCCAGATACACAGGGAACAGAGATCCCTGCACCTGGGAAGATAGTAAGAAATGGAATGTAATGAGAGGACAAGATAGACTTCTTGAAACTTTCCTTGCCTTTGATTGCAGAAGGCTCTTCCTGACATCTAGTAATGCCTCCCACATTTCCAAAGACTATTATCACTTCCCACTGACTGAAGGAAGGATTATGTTGGTGGCCACCTGGGGCCATGTGCTGGGGCTCCCCTGTGACCCTCCTGGGGTGGAGCCACTTCAGGGTCTCTGATGAGGTTGTTGAAATTCCCCCAAATGTCACTGCTCCTCTAGGCTCCTTTGTGTTGGTGGACATGTGCCTTTAAACACATAAACTAATCATTACATGTCCACCTCTGCTAAATACCCTTCAGTCTTCAGCACAAAGAATTTCTTAGAGATTCAACAACAACTATTTCTCTTTAGAAAATTAAATTTTGAAATAAATTTAAAATTAAGGGAAATAGTTCTGTGAGGAACTACAATTTATGATAATGATATATTGAAAAATTGTATCACATCAGAAGCTACAAGCAAAACTCATGTCAGTAATTGAGAAGAGGGACATAGAGTGTACTAAAATGTAGCATTTTGAAGTAGTAAGGTAAAAAATTATTAAGGTAGTAAAACTATAAATAATGTAAATGATCTGGAAAAGATAAGGGAGGCTCTGGGTGCTGACAGTTTGGTTAGGGAGAAAATTTTAGGCATCAGGCAGCTGCAGAGCCTGTGGGAATCCAAGACAGATAGACTTTCCCAGGGACTGCTTTGGAGGAGCTGGAAGAAGACATTCTAAACAATTTCTAATCTTGCACCTACTGTTTTTTCCATCTTGTTTACTTGTAAAGATGCTTACGAGTAGGTGTTAGTTTCTATGACCAGTCATGTTCAGTGTACTGGATCATTGTATAAAAAGGATGTGCCTTTTAACAAACATTGCTGTATGCCCTCCAAGAAGATTGGAGTCTACCAGCTCCAGATTGGAGTCGTTATTCCAGCTGTCCCAAATACTATAACAATAGGAGGCTATAAAAACAAAGATGTAGAAAAAAATTGCAGAATGAAAGTGATGGAAAAGGACAAAAATCATCATGTTTGGGGGCTTTTTCTAATAAATCCATTAAATCTAAGAATAAAAAACCACACAAGATGTATTAAAATTATTACAATGATTTATTCACATTGCACTAGAATCTGATAAGAGAATAAAAAAAGAACTTTGATGAGGAAGATGCTAAGGAATACAGTCAATTATACATACATCAAACCCCACTGTTTGCTCATGTTAAGGCTCAACAGGATAACAAAAGCAAGGATACTACTGCAGAGAGGAAACATTGATAGACCCCAATAAAAAATTATGGAGGAGTTACCAAAAGTGAGATTTCTTCACAAGTAGGTATGGTAATATAGAAACAGGTAATTGGAAGGAAAGTCTTTTGGGATACATTCATTGGTCTGGGGCCTGTAAGGAGTAGGCACATGATACTAGATACTAAATATGAGCCAACTTCATTTGAAGTCAATGGAAATTGTTAATAGCTGCCATGTGCCAACCCTGCTGACATCACTGTGGGACTTTTTCAATGGAGAAGAGTTAAATCCCTTCTTCTTCAGTGTCCATCATTAAAGGTCAGTGTCACTAAGCACAAGTGTGCCCCAAGGCATCATGAAGTGGTGTGAGCCACTTGCTATGCTGAGCCTGAGCTGTGACAGGACACAGGCGAAGATACCTTGGCCAAGAGATATGGAGACTATAATGGGAATCTCAGGGCTGATGGCAGCTTGTGGCAGGCAGTGAGATACCCAGCTGTGACCTATTAGCGGAACTAAACCAAAACTCCTACAAATCCTACTTAAAAATAAACTATTTCAGAAATTAAGCATAGTTGCTTAGAAAACTGTTGCAACTGTGTAGGCTTTCTGGTGCTTATCTTTGTCTCTTTTTTTGTACAATCTACACTTTTCTCTCCAGGTTTTGTGTATATCACTGAGTGTGTTGACTCAAGGCTGAGATTAGTTTTCCTGCAACTGACAATGAGCTGCTAGTGTACTTTGTAACAGAGACACTTCAGCCAAGGAAGCTGCAGGAATGGGTATGACAGATGAGACATTTAGAAACCAGCCTGGTATAGTCCCATTACTTTCACCATGAAAGCAGACTAGTAGAAAGCTACAAAAGAAATTGCTGTGAAGAAAAATACTGAGCAAAAATGAAGGGGAAAAAGGACAGCAAGCTTATAGGATGAAATTTATCCAAAGTTATTCCACAGCACTTTACAAATTATTTACACAGTGATGAGTGTGCTTTGGAAGATATCAGGAATATTTGCAGCTATAATGGGGAGGAGCTATTTTATAGACTATAAAAAGACACTAAGCCTCACAGAGTATTATTCCTATAGGACAGATAGGACTTGCCTGCTTAACTTCAACTGCATTGAAGGTCAGCATGGGAAATAAATGATATGGAAGGAATTGCCCATTTTTTCAGAATTCTGAGTTGCTCTAGTCATCTGTTTTATCGCTACATAAACAATATTCTCACAAGGTGGACACACCTTTTATATGATAACACAAACCTTTGACAATTTTCTTTGTCAGCTCTAAAATCCCAACTTTATTCTTTTTTCCAGCTCTAAAAGGTAAAACTCTTCCTCAGTAATGGAGGAAAGAAAATTGAATTTTGAACAAGAGGCAAATTTAGTCAAAGGTAAAAAACTGCTTAAAATCAATAGAGCACTGTCCACAGATGTTTCACATGTGATAATGAAAAAGAAACAATGAAATTACCTGCGCTTAACACAGTAGAGACTGTGGAAGAAAAGTGACCTAGAAATATATTTAAGAAAATCATAGAGATTAAGGCATAGCTATAAGGGTGTTTCAAGTGATGAGTATGCTCATTTAAATAAATTTTAAAAATAAATCTGAAACTACATTAATTAAAATTATAGTAGTATTAATTCTGAAATAGCCACACTAGAAAAATCTTTATATTTCCATTGATAACCCCACTCTAGTTGAAATTCTACTGACATTCTCTTCATTAATGCTCTTCAGACGACGTTAATATTTCTTTCAGCTTCAGACCAAAATTTAGCCTGTCAGTTGAGGACACTTAAATAGATCTACTTAGCTATTTGTCATTTTCATTTGGTAATTGGCAAAACATTACGTTTTTGAGATTTCAAGCACTTTTATGGCATCTTAATTCTGAAAAGTAAAATTTGGTAGACAGACTGAAAAACTTCAGTTGCTCTACTTAATTGTATTACTTTTCTAAACTGTGCAGCTGTATAAGAGGTTTTCAAAAGAGTTCTTGAGCATGCAGTTGAAGCTGCTTAGCACAACATTTGTCCATTGTATCTTTGGAGTATCATTGCTGTGCTTAAACGCTAATAGGCGGAATATGTATTTCCACAACTCCTGGGGTTTTTGCCAGTCTAAAATGGTTACACAACCCTGGAATATTTTCATAGGTTCGTCTGAGGTAAATGTTGGTGCTGTTTTTCCAACTCTGCCCATATTAAATTGATGCATGGTAGAAATTGTAGTATTCTGTGAAGTGACCTGATTAGTACAGCATAGGCCAAAGATTGAGAGGAAATTGTAGTGGAAAGTAATAATTTCTACTATTTTTAAAAGTGTGCAACAGACATTACTAGCTCTAGATATGGTAAAAAAAAAGTTCTTTTTGTCATCTTGTCAACTTGATTCAAGAGCAAACATAAAACAATTCAAGTGCTTTCCATTATATACCAATTTTTATTTTAAGCAGCTTTGCAGAACACTGTTCTGAGTGTTATGTTTGAGAGGGTATTATGAACATCACTTGGGCTGGTTGTTTTCTTGTGTAGCTTCTGATATGACACAGGGTCAATTTTTATTTCAGAGTTTACAACTGATTTTATGGAGTTCACCTACTAAGGAATGCAAACCTCTGTCAGATACCATGATTTTAAGTATGTCCTGAACATTGCCTAGGTGAAAATAAGGGAGAAGCATAAGGCCTCATCAGAGCTGAAACATTTTTTAAATAAACAGAGTATGTGAAGAAGTTTTAAACAATAAATATTTTTCTCTGCAATTGAAAGTTACCAACACAAGAGTTAATAATCAGAAGTTATCTTTGTGTCTAACAATAAGTGGTTCTGAAACACTGGATCTAAAAAGCATTTTTATTCTCAGGAGACCCTCTGTAGTATCCTCTATCCTATCTGGGCTATGCAGTGAATTTTTCTTGCTTGATGCCTCATTCTTCTATGAGCTGGCACGCTGGGATGTCCCTCTAAGGCATCAGCTCTCTCTGTGCAGCATGTGTTCTTTACTGCAGAGTGACACAGATTCAGTGGGAGTGTTGGAAAAACAGCAATTTTGATAGACTGCATTTTCTCTAAAAATGAGATAACAGTTTGAATACCTGCTTTTTCAGCAGATAAGCTATGGGACCTCTGTTTCTAATAACACAAAAGGTGATATTATATCTTCCTTACATTGGGATCTCTTCTGGTTTTTACCGGTCCTCAGACTCAGGAGGATTAATGGACACTGGACTTCAAGCGGAGAGAGGCACCCAGACTTTTACTGATAAACTCTAATTCTGCTTCCAGTGGGGAATCTCTCAGCAGCTATTCACCAGTGAGCTGATATTTTGCAACATGATTCAGAGACACCCAACTCCACAAATGGACTAAACAGAGGAAGCTTTGGTACCTAATCTCCTCAGTATTTCATTCTGTACCTACCTCAGAAGCCCTTTGGCCATGTGTACAGGTTTTTATGAAGCTCTGTATGCAACTTCTTCGTCTCAGAAGGATTAGGAGTTAGGCTCAGCAGCATTTATAGATCACGGGTCTATAAAACATAGAAAGTCTTGGGTTGGAAGGTACCTTAAAGATCATCTACTTCCAACCCTCCTGCTGTGGGCACATACACCTTCCAGATGATCAGATGTTGCTCAGAGCCCCATCCAACCTGGCCTTGAACACTTTCAGGGATGGGGTAGTCACTTGTTCCAGTGCTTCACTACCTTCACAGTAAATAATTTCTTCCTAATGTCTAATCCAAAACTCTCTTTTAATTTAAAGGCCCTTGTTCTGTCACTACATACTCTTGTAAATGGACTCTCTCTATCCTTCTTGTAGGCTCCCTTTAGTTTTGTCGCCCTGAAGCCTTCTCTTCTCCAGCCTGAACAATCCCAATTCTCCCAGTCTTTTTTCCTAGGAGAGATGCTCCACCCTTTTAATCATCCTGGTGGCCCTCCTCTGGGGTCAAACTTAAAACTTCTATTCTGAACTTCCCATAAATTAATAGTTATGAACCTCAGCAATCCAGAGACTTCTCATTCTTGCTTATAAAGGATATTGTAATGTTGCTAATTAATTTTTGTAATTCCATCACATGTTTTAGTCCAGGACAAAATTTATGCCATTGACTGCCACTTGTTGTCTCCATTTACATCTAACCTATACTATTTTATGACTTCTTCATGTCAGCAAGAGGTTTGTAACAAATCTACACCGAAGCTTTAATCAACATATTCCGAAATTTTTTTCAACTATAGGAACTACACGCTATTTTGTTGTTATTATGCAAACCTGCTCTCTATTAATATTCTCAGCTACTAAATCTAATAGGAAGAGTAGAGATCTACAACTGGATTAATTTTCCTCACTGAAATTTTAAAAGTGTCTACTGGATTACCAGTTCAGGAAGATTTTGAGACATTTAGAGGTGCTTACTTATTTCTTTTAGTATTACTAGAAAAATTTAAAAATGTGAAAAGTCAGATAATCTGAAAAAAAAAAAAAAGAATTGATTTTTCCACTATTTCTAGAGAGGTACAGAAGCACAAGCCGAAAAGAAAAGAAAAGAAAAGAAAAGAAAAGAAAAGAAAAGAAAAGAAAAGAAAAGAAAAGAAAAGAAAAGAAAAGAAAAGAAAAGAAAAGAAAAGAAAAGAAAAGAAAATAGAAATGCACACCCCAAACCAAAAGAACACCTAAGTAGTGATAAGACAATTTGGAAGAATTCTCAGATTTGAAAATAATATTCCCAAATCATTTGAGTAATCCATGACCTGTCATGATGACTTTAAAAGACATTGTCAAAAACAGCTATCTATGAGTAATGCACCAGTAGTTTTAAGAGGCCTTGAGTATAAAAGTTCAGTTTTAAGAGTTGATATCAAACATGCAAATTTAAAGCAGCTTCAATAAACGTTTGAGCATCCTCCATCCATCAAGCAATTACCTTCCTCTAACATTAGGAGATCTGAATAGGGCTGGTACTGCTGCAACATCATATCAGCTCTTATTTCACTATCAGGACTGCAATATTCTGCCACTATGCACTGGTTCAATTAGATCCCCACCACATATAATAAGAGACACATTATTAGAGGCATGAGGAAAACTAAGTGTAGGGACCAAAGCCTTTGATGTTTGCATCACAATTTACTGACTGTTGAGCAGGGCTTAGTTTAGAGCTCAATATTTAGAATTAGATTTAGCTAGTGAGGACTGTTATGCTTGGCAAAATCTGATTGAAGAAGTAATCAGACATATTTTAAAATAGAATGTCACAGAGTTAAGGTTTGCAGGAGCAAAATCCTACAGAAAACAGACTTTTGTTCCCCTATCAAGCCAAAATGAAGCAAACCTTACTGTGTTTCAGCCACACTTCTGAGCCAGACAATAAACATTCTGTGAATGAACATTCTTTACATTTTACATGTTGAGGCAAAGATTTAAAAGTCTTTGTGATGTTGTATAAGAGAAAAAGTGTGAATTCCAAATGAAAGACAACAATGGATGGTGCCTGTGTTTCTCTGTATCTCTGTTCACTCAGTACATGAAATTGACACTGCACAAGAAAATTCTGCCAAAATTAGTCAATGAAACATTAAAGTGCTGCTTATTTCAGTGGTTCATGGACTATGGCATCCTGCAATACAGTTACTCTGACACTATGCTCTGAAGCACTTCACTGAAGCCATACAAGTCAGCTCCTTTGCAGATAGGTTTGTGGTTTTTTTCCATTAGATTTTGAATAAACACAGCCGTTTAAAATTTTATGGATTCAGTCCTTTTGTTCTCTCATATGCTTTCTACTCCATCTTCCATCTTTTCTTTCTGCACCTTGTTCTGATCCATCCCCTTCTGACTTTTAAATTCTGTTACTCAGTAATCAGCTACTGACTGGACACTTTTGCAGTTGGTTCCAGCTGCTTTCAATGGATACACCATAGGACACACTTGAGCCCATCTGTCAGGCTGGTGGCAGCTTTATGAAAACATATTTAGGAAAGGAGAGAGAACACTGAATTAAAAATATCAGTGCAACCAGAGCTGTAGGAGGTGATCCACAGTGGAACTGAGGGGTTGTAGTACATGGATAAACCCCAAAGGAACTACATTCCCTGGAGGACCTATGCTAGTGCAATGGAAACTAGGCTGTGTGGGTTCTTGACTGCAAGCCAGTAACAGATCAAGTAAATTTTGCATTTTTGAATACTGGTTTGCTTTCTTCTCATTTAATTATCTTCTTTACAAGAGTCAGTATGAAGCACTCTCATTCTTTAAAAAATCAATGTCTCTTATATGAAAGAGCTTAAACACAAATCCATTAAATAATTAAAGATAGTCATACTTTCCTCAACTTTGTTTTCTTCTTCACAGCTAACTTATGAGTTCAATTTTGAACTGCTTAAACTCCCTATTTAGCTCTACCACTTTCACTGGGTAAGTAAATCTCACCCCACAAAAAGCGAAAGACAAAAAAGATAAACTGGGAAATTAAAATAATTTGAGTTCTGTTGTGGAGGAAAAATTACAATTTTAAACAAAAAAAATGTACATGGACTACCAAATAAAGGCACCATAATAATGTAGGAGTAGTGGAATGATTATGACTTCAAAAGTAGTAGGTTGATGGATGCATATTTCACTGTAGAGTTGTTTCAGAAATGCTCAAAGCAAAGGAATGGGTCCAAGTGTTTCTTGTCCATTTTTCTGCCCAATAAGAAATGCCAGCTATAATAGTAATGAAAAGCATATTTTTAAATGGGGGAAACATCACAATGTAAAATATAACTTCTGATTTCTAGTCATTTTCATTGCATAGCTTAAAATCGAAACATGTTTCTTAATTAAAGCAAGACTTTTCATATAATTTAAAATTTTAAGGGAATGCTATGATATTCTGGACGTGTTTCTATATTTTTCTCTTTTTGCAAAGTCAATCATTCTGCTTCTGAAATCATATATATATATAACAATCTGAGTCAGAGAGATTCAATTTATACAGAGAGTTACTCTTTCAATGTTACTCTTTTCTCACAATCAGAGCAGCCCTTCACTGTTCCAGTGAAGTTCAATATTTATTAGAGAACTATGGAAATGAAAAAGACCAAATGTCCTGTAAAAATGTATTTATGCAGATAAAAGAATATTAGACTAATATTTCTGAACTTAAACTCTGGCTACTTGCTAATGAGAAAACTGTGCTCAGAGTTTTTCTCTCATTCACCATTCAAGCTTTGAACTAAGTTTTCTGGGTTAGATCCAAAAAACAGACCTGAAGTGGGGCTTGATGAGATTTAATAATGAAGTCTAAAACATTAGCTGAAAAGCCCTGGTTGGGAGCAGCTGTATAACCTCCACAGGTCTGTATGTTTTCTTAGGGGTCCCTCTTGCCACAGAAGCCAGAGAATCCTTCCAGAAGGGAGTCATAACACTTTCAAATGATTTTTCACACTGAATTGTCTCTGAGGAAATTTGCCTTTTCATTGACTGTGTCAGAAACCTACACAGGTCAGGTCCAGCAAATTTAGATTAGCAATTGTGTCTAGATGTGTCTGTGCACTCCCTGAACTCTTTGCAGTACCACAGTTCAGCTGTAGTTCAAACATAAATTTATTTTATCCACCATCCCTAAAATCTGATGTTTATAACTGGAATAACAGAATCATAGAATCGTTTAGGTTGGAAGGCATCTCTTGAGATCATTTAGCCCAAACCCCTTCTCAAGAGGGCTCATTTGGAACAAGTTGACCATGTCCAATCAGAATTTTTAGTATCTTCTTGAATGGAGGCATCACAACCTCCGATATATATCCAGTTTGTGTAAGTACTCCCTGATGTCCCTTTTCACTGAGCATAAGGAAGTCTTCTTTGCTTCAGACTTTCCCTGTGATCTTAGCTGCTTTTTGTTCCTGAATGCAGTTCTTACAGTTAAAGGCAGAGGTAGAAAAGGCTTGAGTACCTCTGCAGGTTTCATGTTATCTGCCACCAAATTCCATGCCCCATTTAGCAGAAGGGTCCTGTTATTCCTTTTTCTATTTATGTACTTGTAGAATCCTTTCTTGTTAGCTTCGCTAGATTCAGCTCCAGAAAAGCCAGCTCTTGGCTTCCCAAGCCCTATCTCTACAAGACTGGACAGCAACTGTCAACTCCTTCAGGGTCACCTGCCTCTGGTTTCAATTCTGATACACGTTTTTATGCAGGTTCAGTTAAAAGCCCCTTGCTCATCCTTTCCGCCCACATGCTGACTTGTCTGTATGACTCTTCCTTAAGTTTGGGCAAAGTGATCCTTGAATATCAAACAGCTCTCCTGAACCTCTCTTCTCTCTCAGACTGTGTCCCAAGAGATCCTCAATCAGGTCCCTGAAGAGACCAAAGTCTTCTCTCCAAAAAGCCAGGATTGCAGACTTGCCTTTTGCACTACTTCTTCCTTTTAGGATCTTGAGCATCAGCACTGCAATCAAGGCTGTCTCTGACTTTCACATGCTAACCAATTCTTCCCTGTTAGGTCTGGGAGAGATCCCTTCCTTGTTGGCTCCTCAATGACATGTGCCAGGAATAAGAATAGGCAATAAGATTTTGACCAATTTTTACTGTTCTCCGCTTTTCTAGAAAATAGTAATATCAGTTACCAAATAATCCATTATTTTGAGCACCCAGACTCAATTTTCTTTTTAATCTGATGGTTTTCAAAGAACTTATTCAAATTGACAAGTCATGTACCTAACTTCTAAATTATTTTTAAAACAATGATACTGTCATGATGTAATTTCTTTCTTTATAAAGAGCAAATTTTATTCCAGTTTTAGAAAGATTAGCTGGAAGATGCTATCCCACAGAAAGCAGGAGAAGACTGGTCAAAGAACATTTATAGACTTACACCCTAATTTATACCTATTCATGTTTTTAAATAGGCCATGAAATGTCCTGTTGAACATCTTTCTTCCCATGTATCAACTCTGGACCTAACACAATGACCAGTCTTAAACAGACAGTTAGCAAATTAAATGTCATTAACCACCACTGCTGTGGAAAGTAAAGCTAAGATAAAATTTATTATACAAAATAACAATGCTAAAAATTAGATACATAGGATTTTTATTTTTTTCCCCCCAAATAATAAAGTAAACAAGCCTTGCCACATTTGGAAAGAGACTAGAGCTTCTCATTTATCTGTATCTGAACCAGTCACCAGACAACTGCTTAAGAGACAACAGAGAGGTACATCAGTTTTTAAGATGTGATTCATCTGACCTAATTTGGAAATCCACATTAAGGGTCGGTGAGCTGCATTCTAGAAATACTTGTTTCTCTCCTTTGTCTATAAAGGGAATATACACTTCTGTCTCAGGCATAGACAGATGTGTATTGCAGATGCTTACATCAGATCAGATGAATCCCATGCTGGATGTACGAATGAGGCATGTTCAGCAAGTCAAGCAACTCCTAAAATAACTAGAGAATGTAAACTACATCCTTGTGCTGCTATGAGCTAATGAAGGCTGGTAAGTGCTGATGGTACTCAGAGCTTCTACTGTGTAATGGTGGAATAAACAGATAAAGGAAATATAAAAATAGGAGTTACTGCTTAGGTCTCCATGGAAGATGGAGATAAACAGTGGCACTTGTTTTCTCAGAGTATCCTGTCTGTCTATGTAGAAAGAGCAGACGTGGTGCAAAGAAAACCGCTTGTATGATCTGGTGAATTGGGTTTCCTGGAGGAGTCCAAAATAAAAGTAAATGTAAAATGACCACTTTTAAGCAGCCATAATAGTTAAATAAATGTCATTATACCACCACTTGATCACACCATTTACTAATTACTGGAAAAATCCAGGAACATGCAAAATAATTTATTTAATCTTAATATTCCTGTCAGCCCTTTCCATACGAAGTACATATACTCCATGGGAATTTTCAAACTATGTAAATGACAAAGATGGAAAAAACAGAGAAAATTACCCTTGGTTATTTTAGGAATACTGAACTCAAATACTGCCTTAACATTGCCTCACTCTTAGTCATGTCTTTTTTATTATTTTCTTTTTTCAGGCCTTTTAATATCCAAGCACTTCATTATTTAAGTATTTGTTATTCTTCCTTGTCATTCCTACAGCACTTGGCAGACTGTAAACCTGTATGACTTCATAGACAAGGCAGCTTTGTGATGCTAGCAAGAGCTCACTCCAATTTTTCACTGTGTCTATAACATTTTCCAAGTTTTCCTAGAATGCATAATAATAGGGTAAGAAGACTTGTATTTAAATGAAATATTGTATCCCAATGGAAGGGGAGTTTTGCTTCTTTTTTTTTTTCTTTTGGCGGGGCAGGGGGGGTGTTGGTTGTGCATGTGTTTGTTGAGTTTTGGTGTTCCCTTTTCTTTTTTTCTCTGAGAAGCAATCAATGCCATTTTCAGTGACATATATTCCCCTGCTACAAGGGGACCTAATCTGGAGTGCAAGAAATTTTTTATAGTGGCCAGTGTGTGCTTGAGAGGTAATCTCAAATGACATTTCAGAATCCATGCTACTACAAATCATAGCAAGTCATAGAAAATCTTCAGTTAAATAATCAATGTCTTCTTTAGTACACTATCTGCATGTCTGTTATTAAACTATATTTTGCAGACATGTAGAAAAAATGCCAAAAGTCACAGCTGGCACAATTCCACCAAACTAGCTAATTTGCAATTAGAGTAATATTTTTGGTGGGAGCAATAAACAATATCATGTAGAAAAACCCTATCATGAGACAAAAATACAAATGTTTTTCAGAGGCTGTGTTTTAAAGCCAGCACCAGAGCTTCTTTCCATTGCATGGTTATACCAAACTTTTTGTTTTTCACTTTTTTTATTTGACAGCATACCAAGCTGTTGACCTATAACCTTAGCAAATGAATCATGGAAACTGCATGAGTACATGAATAAAATTAAGTCTGTACCTTCAGTCATCTAAACACTTTGAAAAATACGTTGCAATTTCTGTTAAGACTAGTATTACTGCTTAATTACTTGTAATTTGTAGTTCTTTGGGGTATTTTTTTCTTATAAATAATTAAAGTCATTAATCATGCTGTCTCATAGTTTTCTTTATTAGAAATGCAATGATAGCAGATCATGTGTTCAGAATACTTTGAGATTTAGACTTAGAACAGAATCACCAGTCTGTTTCATACTAAAATTTAAATTTACTTCAAATACTTGCTGCAATACTTCTAAAGAATACTATCAAGTTTTCATGGTGGCTTGCTGGGGTTCTTTTTTATCCCAATACTCAAGTTATGGAAAATCCTAAACTTTTTTCAAGGAACAACACAGTTTGGAGGTGTAACATTACTTTTTGATTTCTTCATATTTCGCCCTTTAAGTAGTGCAGTTCCACACACATATATTCTACAGATATAATGTACATACATATGCACTCAGAATGAAGTCCTATAGCAGGGCTGGGTGGAAGAAGAATGGCTTGTTGAAGTCCTTTATTTATACTGGGCATGGAAGGAGGGATTTCTGGGACAGCCCCTCTGCACTTACACCCATGCCTAGTGGAATGTGAGGTACTTTCCTCTGTGAAACTCACACACAGGCCAGCAAGATGATTTTATAATTTGTGCATTTATAATGAGCTGAACATGAAAAACTTATCTGGGGTTTGGGGATTTTTAAAATCACTTTTTTATTGCTGTTGTCCAAGGAAGACTATAATGGTATGTGAATATTGCTTGGAAAAAATGGAAGCTATATTTGTGAATAAAAAGTAATAAATTCTGTTA
Organism: Phylloscopus trochilus trochilus; assembly: GCA_016584745.2. NCBI lineage: Eukaryota > Metazoa > Chordata > Aves > Passeriformes > Phylloscopidae > Phylloscopus > Phylloscopus trochilus. The sequence goes on along the minus strand of WQNJ02000016.1, from coordinate 24,355,276 downwards.
TCAAATATCTGTGTAAAGGCAAGAAGTAGGATCCTTATTGCAAGACACTAGTAAACAAGCACAGTATTCTAGATCTTGAGCCATTCAGTAACCGTGTGTGCACCTAGCACTGGGTTAACACATCCCTTAAGGAAATAGCATGGAGGTTCAGCAGGAGCATTTAGCTGAGGATAAAAGGCCCCATGGGCTGTTCTGCAGTCTCCTATTCCTTTCACATGAATGCAAAGTCACATTGTAATTATGGCTAGTAATTTAAGTTCCAGACCATTTTCACATTTTGTTAATTTTTGCTACATTGTAAGCACTCTAACAAACAGATTGCATCTTCATAAATATTAAAAATAAACTGAAATAATTTCATTTATTAATTCTTGATCCCAGAAGTCTCATCATAATTGTTTGCTGAATCTCTTTTCCTGAGGTTGTTTGCAATACAAGTGTTAATTTATCAAGAGTTCATCTCAGCTGAAAAAGAAAAGGAGAAGGAAAAAAAAAAGCCTTTTTTTGCAGAGAAAGCTTGCATGACAATGCAGAGAATAAATACACTTTCCTTTCTTTTGAATTCCTTTGTAATTCAAAGAATGAACATGCGTTACAGGCAATATTTTGGTTCAAAATAACATCCAAACTAGAAAAGAAAAATAGATTTATTCAAGATGTAGACCATATCAAAGTTGAAAACAATAAATCAAAAATGGTAAATGTACCAACAAAATGCATAAAAGACAAAATCTGCAAATATGCAAATTGGAGATTTGTATTATAAATGCTGCAAAGCAAAAGAAAAACTTGAATCACAGAAGAAATTCTGTACAGCAGAGGACATCAATTCCCTGTTAGATGGTGTCAGTGCACCTACCAGTAAAGGAATAGAAAGAGATAGGAAAAGTAACTTCTGATTTCTTGGTAGAGGCAAGATTTTGTCTTGTAGGCAAGCATCAAAACACAGACATGCCCACTGACTGAAGGTATGAATTGTTCTTGTTGTATAACATCATTGAGAAAAGACTTCAACAGAGGGTCTGCCAGAGTTTCAGCTTGTGGGCAGACTGAGCCTGGCAGATGCCTTTTTTGGGAGGAAGTGAATTTGCTCAGCTGGGAGTTGTTAGGGGGAAGAGATCAGGCTTACAGATTGCTCTCAATAGTCAAGGAAAGATGTGATCTAGTGATCTTAGAGGACTTAGTAAATTTTGATTGACTGAGGAATTACTAATGGCAAGCCAATTAGAAAGTCAAACTGGGAGAAAAATTCTTGACTTTGCCCCTGTAGCAGGCAAGGACTTTCCCTGGAGATACAAGATTTCTCATTGAGAGTGATTGCTTTGCTCTTTCATCACAACTTTAGAGACTGCTGCAGTGGTCTCCTGAATTATGGAGCATGTTTAACAGTTCTTTAAAGTCCTGCACATCTTGAGACCTATTACCACTCCCTGAGCACATCAATTCTGCACTGGAGCCTAAAGTTATGGAGCATTAAGCATGACATTTTGTATTTTAGCTTGTTTCCACACAAATGATTTTCCTGAATGGATATTCATTGTATGCAGTTATATAAATTTTCACCCTTGGCTAAAATTATCCTGATGTACAAGTATTTGTGTTTCGGGTTGTGTCTTGTGACCTAAAGGGAACAGCAAAACATGAAATCCGAATTTGCATACAAGTTCAACATCTGCCTTTTTTTTTCAAGTTACTCACATAAAATGCAATTGTTGTTATCTTATACTTCCAAAATGTTGTTATCTTACACTTGCATTTTGATCCCCAAACTATAGTTCTCAGTTGTATTTTATCTTTAAGTACCTAGGAGAAGAAAGTTCTATAATCATTGAAAACATACTGACTAAACTAAATATTATGTCTTTATATTTATATTTATATTTATATTTATATTTATATTTATATTTATATTTATTATAGTGAATATTATTAGCTGTTGCCTTCTATACCCTTACAAGCAAATGGAAGTTCTGACTGCTCAGGCATAGATTAAATAATAGTGCTCTTTGCACATACTGTGTTACTGGAACTGTTCTTTTTAAGGTAAATGCAAACAGTACTCTTCTTCTAATGTTTTTTATGTAGATATAAGTATACTATTTCTGATAGCATATTTAAAACAAGGAGATTCCAATAAATAAATAAATAAATGAATAAACAAATTAATGCATGTTGTTTATGGAGGTTTTCTTGGCCTTTATACTGCATTTATTTTCCCATTACCTAAGGCCTAAATTTGGAAAGATGAGGAAAATAGTAAATAAGATTTTAAATTCTTAGATAATCACAGAAGCATGCTAGATCTGACAATATAATTAGCTTGAGTCCCTAGAATTAACTCTCTTCAGTCTATGACACACACTGCTGTATAGGAGTATGCAAGTATAGGAAGATGATAGTAGTTTAGTGTCTCAAAAAGTTTCCAGTTAAAAGGTTTATATTTTATTTTACTCTGTTTCTAAACTATTCGTTTTTTAAAAAAAAGGCAAAAAGTATATCTTGAATAGCCCACATCATCTACTTATGAAGAAATGGGGAATTTAAAATCCAAGATTTAAAGAATATATTTTTAGAAGGGAATTGATTGTTTTAAATGAGTTTGTAAGAGAAATTATAGAATAATATAGCTATTTTATAAAACTCCAGCCACCCTGTAGAGAACCAAAATTGTCTGATACATGTATTTGAGAGAAGAAACGCTGCTATATAGATGAAGAGTGTTTGCTTTAAAGTACTGAATTAAAAGCAAGTTGAATTTTGATATGCTGTCTTCCAATTTGTTTTGATTTTCCCCTTATACTTCAGAGTAACAGAGTAGGGAATGAACGCACTCATTTTCAACCTCTGCTGCAAGTGTTTTACTCTGGTTGATTGGTTGGTTGGTTCTTTTTTTCTGTTCTTTCAGGACCTTTCCACAACTGCTTTGAACTCTGTTTCACAGTGAGTGCTTTGCCAGTTTGGAGTTAAAAGTTATAGTTTTATTTAAAAAAACAAACAAACAAACAACAACAACAAAAACCACCATTATCCTACAGATCATTATGGAAAAATGTAAGCAAAATGTGGTTAGGAAATGCTTACAATGCTCAAAAGATTAGTTGAAAAAGGTGGATTTGAATATAGATGTAAATAACTGCAGGTTCTTGCATAAATTCTTTATATTCACACATCGCTTAGAGTAACCATGCAATCTGAACTAACACTGCACCATCTCTTCTCAAAAATCAAAGGCAAATGAACTTCAAGTTAGGACTGCGGGGGCGAAAAACTTCGACAGCATCTCTCTGTATCTCTGTACCTTGACTCCAGTCCATAGTAACATTTGTTGCTGCTCATGTATACAGGGACTTGTATCGAAGAGTTGAGCATAACACCGAAACTAAAAAATAGCCTTGAATCTTTCTGACATTTTTGGTGCTCAACTCAGCTTTCCCTGGAAAGTTGAACAAGAAAGGCTGTGACATTAGAGCTGGAGCTGCAAGCACTGCCAGTAACCTGAGCTAATCAGCCAAATGTACTGTAGAACAACTTCTCAGAATAGTTCTCTTGCCTGTAACTTTATCCTTTTGTCTTCACCTGTACATATTCACGTCTTACCAAGGATTAGTCCCTCTTTTCCTGCTTTCATGTATTTAAACCTTACTCTCAACTCCACAGTTCCAAATGAGAAATCACTCAGTCCCCTGATACTATTTCCCTTTTTAGCTCTTTCTGCTACCTTCATTTCATCACTTTGACAGCTCAGAGACTTTTGAATGACTGATATATACTGGAGGCAACTATAGGACTTCCACTATTAAAGTACTGCTCTTTTTCTTATCCAAGTTTTTGAAATTTGGGAAAAAAAAAAAAAAAAAAAAAAAAAAGCCACCTTTTCATCACTAGAAGAGTCAGGATTTTAAAGCTAAAAATATTCTCAAAAATGGAAATACCTCTGCCAAATTGTGTTAGAACCATTCTTGGGTATAAAAATGCCCTCATTATTTTTGTGACAACAGTATGAGGAAATTTTGATTGAGATGTCTTTAGGTGGCTAGAGATGAATTAGGTGAACTTCACTCATCTAATTTTGTGTCTTTAGCTGCCTGCCTAAGTTAGGAGCCTGTTCACCTTAGGCTTCTCTCTATCATTAATGCAAAAAGATATTAATTTCTGAAAAGTGAGTCAGCTTGTGTAAGATATGAATAATTCTGTCAAGATGTCTGTAATTCTCCATAGGAGACGCTTTCAGGTTCCTAAATAATCATCTCTGTTAAGTACCTAAGAGAACGTGGGATGAACTCAGGTCATTGGTTTAAGAACTTTGGCAAAATGAAGGAAGATTACATCCCACTTTCTGCACATCTAGGCCTCAAGATTAAATTCTCACACTTTAACATACATATATGCAGAGTTGTATGTAGATGATATAGATATAGATATAGATATAGATATAGATATAGATGTAGATATTTATAGCTTCAAGCAAAATGGACCAAAATGCTGCCACCTTTGTCCTGCTGCTACATTCAACAACAGCAGCATTACACAAGGAAATCACAAAAAATTTGCAATGCAAAAATGTATGTAGATACTGTGGATAAACAAGGATGATACAGAGCTGGTTAAAACGTGGGCGTGCATATCTGGAAGAGTCCTGCCTCACATGTAAAATTGCCTACTTTTGTTAAAGGAAACTGCTTACTTATAAGAGTCATACCTAAAATACTTTTTTAAAAATAATTGAGAAATATGAAATTTATAATTTCAGGCAACAGTGACAATATCCTGAGTCACTGGGGACTGAACTAAATAGAACAAAAACAACCAGCCAGCCTGGGAGTGTTGCAAATAATCATGTGCAGTCAAGTTCTCCTGAGGAATTTGACTTCCTGAGGAATTTGTCTCAGAGAGAAACTTGTTTGCCAAGCTGCTGCTTCACATTCTGCAGAGAATGTGGAATTCTTCTGGCTACTGATGCAATTAATTAGCAGTAGAGTTAAAGAGAAAAACATCAATCTCCCACACAGTTGGTTCAAGATATCTGTTCCTTGAAACAACCTTCATCCTACTTTCACTAGGTATTGTATTTCACTACTTTAAGGCATTGGATTTATTCCACTGCATCTGTCTAAAACTGAAAAGGGTAAAATCATTGAATTCAGTTCACCAGTGATGGCTTTTAGCACAAAAAAATTTAAGACCTTTGGAGGTATGGTACTGTATTTGAAATGAACGGTGGCATGCAGGTCCCTGAAATTTTTGTCTATCAGACAAACATGAGAAATACATCTTAGAAAGATTAATGAGTTGTTAATGAATTTTCTAATTCAATTACTTATGTCCACTACATAATTCTAGAAATTAAGCATAACTTACAGGATTAGCTTTCATATAGTTGTTATTGGAAGCTGTTATTGTCTTCTTGTCCACGAAGGCATCTGCAATATGTGTTGAAATTTTGATTCACTATTATGCATAAAATATGCATAATATGCCCAATTCAAATGCAGACTGCTACAGGATATTAAGAAATAAAACATTAATTAAGTTTTTTTTCATGTTTTAGGTATGGCACTAAGCTTGGATTGAATGGTTGGTTGGAGCATAAGGGGTTTTTTCCAATAAAATTTAGGATTTTCTCAATGAGACTTAATGTTTAATTATTATTTTATCTAGTTACTGATATTTGGAAGAGTCCTGAGAAGAATATGAAAATTGAGACACCCATAGGCATATAATGCACAAACCAGCATGTTTTCCTAAAAGACACATCCCGCTCTTTAAATTCTGGCACTGGCAATGTAAGACAAGATATTAATTTAGTTTCTGGATGGCTGTCACAGAGTATCAGACTGCAGAAAATCTGCTATAGATTGAAATACACCCAAAAGAAGGGAGGAGCTAAATCATCAGTAAATCTTTAATTGTTGCTTAATTTCAGTGTCTATTAAGTCTGAGGTTTATTACTGAGGAAGTCCTCTTGTTCTTGAGGCTTATATACTGTTGTAAAATGTAGATATTTGCTCTTGGGTTATACACAGTGTAAACCATTTTCTAACTGTTGCCTGGAGAATAACAACCTCGAATCCACACACCTCTTTACTATTATTCATTTTCTTAACCAGTTTCTGAATTTGTCATTCAAGCTACACAAACTGCATTCTGTGTCATCTGCCTCTGCTCAGGACACATTTCAGCAACAAAGTTGTTAGGTTTTCAGAAAGCATACTAAGGTGAATTGTGTATTCTGCTTCTTTTATTTTGGAGAGATAAGAATTTTTATCTTTTTAGTAAAGAAACCATGTTTTTCTAGGTCTTCATCAGCCCTGTTTATATATATATATATTCAAGTAATTGTAAGAGCATTTGTCATTAGATAACTGGTACTACCTTAGTGAGACCAGCTTGTTACAGCACTTGAGTAAATCAGACTGTTGCTTTCTAAACACTACAGAAATGAGGCTGGAATGCTTGAGAAAGAGGGAAAATAAAATCCCTATGTGCAGAGGTGTGCTTCGATTACACTTCAATGTCAATACACACCAATGTACAGGACTTCAGTTCTAGAGTTAATATTGCTTGTGGACTCACCAATACAAATCTTGAAACATCTACCATTTTCATTCTATGCCAGGCATGTAAATGACACAAAGTCAATATTAAAATATATAAGATTTTAGATTATGTCATTTTCCTTTATAAAAATGCAGTTAATCCGATTAGGTGATGACTTTATATTCTAAATATGAAACAGATTTCTGTATTACACACATGTTAGAAATACTTTAGAATGCCGTCAGAGTTGGGTTTTTTTTAAAGCAGAATAAAGCTGCTGATTTTTTGAAAGATGTGGGCTGCTTTGAGCCCTCATATTCACATTTTCACTTACTTTTAGGCATTTATACTGCAGTTGTAGATCTGGATGGGCAAATAAGTGCAATCACTGGTGCCCCAAAACCTGAATGATTAGACTAATTGTTGACATTTTACTAATTTCTGCAATTTTTCAGTCTTTGGGTAGCCAGGGTATTTCCATGCCAGCTTCCTCTGTGATCTGCAACAGCTCAGAATATAACATAAGGGCCATTTATTTTGCATAGGTTAAGAGTATCTGTTTGTGCTTGCTACTTGATTTAATCATAGCCTTGAATCACATGATTGCCTTCAGAAAGACGCCATGGAAATGAGTCAATTAATATAAATTACTGTGGTCTTGTAGGTGTTCTAGAATATTAAATGAGCAAGCTGTCAGTATCTTTCTTAAAGCTTTCCTAAGGCAATTCAAACTATTCTTAATGTTTATTTGTCTAGCTGACTGATTATGTCATTGCTCATTACTGTGAGTAATGATGGATACAGGAAAAACTATTTGAGTTTGGCACCTGGTAATTTGTCACAGTACTGCACGTTTTGGGGTTCTGTTGCTTTCAAATTTCTCTCATCTCATTTGAACAGGAGCAAATTCTAGGATTATTTTTTCAAAAGAATCTAGTTCCTTTAGCTGGAATATTTTCACAGGCTGAAACTCCTGCATCAGTCTGACACAAGTGAAGAAGATGTCACTTTTACTTTGTTTAGGGGCTGTCAAATGTGTGTGGCTTTGTCCTGTAAAAGCTCTGCTTTGGGGATTTGGTGATTCAGTCTCTCCATGAGACTGGAAAAAGGAGGTTCTATCAGCTCTCTATGAAACTCTGATTCTATATTGATTTTGATATCAACACTGATAGCTATATAGAAAGTCTATTCTCCATATTCTTCAAGTCAGTCAAATTATAATTCTGGCTTTATCCTGGAGAAAAACCTGGGTCACTCCAGCTGTTACTGTTGTGACTGCAGATAGTAACCCGAACTTTGTGTCATTAGGGAACTCCTCCGGTATCTCTAAAATATTCAGATTTGTGTGGAATAGTGGTAAATAAACAGGTTTTTATCAGTAAGGCTCTGGAAGAGCACTCAGACCAAAACTCATCTCAGAGCATATTAATCAAGACGGAATACATCCAACTGTTTTCTTTTCTTCTCGTGTAATTATCAGGCTCCTTTGAAGTAATTAAACATCCATGGTATCATGGGGTTTTAACCTGTGCTCTCTCTCTTGGAATTTTGACACCTTGAATAGATTTTGCCAGAGAAAATGACCCATTTTGATGTAGTGAATAGATTCATGGAAAGTGAGCTCCTTAGCCAAACACTAACAGTTATAGGAAGTTTAAACATCGAAAAGGAGATTGGATGTAATTTAAATATCAATATTAGTATTCTGGTATTCATGCTAATTTGTTACAAGTTGTATTCCAGTTTTACTGAAGGGTAATTTAAATAGAATAGTTGGTTCACTGAACTTTCTGAATTGTTAGAATTTATTGAGTTAAAAAATCTAGAAGCAATCAGGATAGCAAAGTACCTTGAAAATCCATTGTAAGACTGAAAATTATTTTCTATGTCCCAAGGAGAATTTTACACAGTTTCTTGGAAATTAAATTGTAAAGGCTAAGCCTTTTTCAACTTGTAAAACTCTATATGTAGGATTATTCCATTTAAATTTTAAGCTTTTTTTGTAAGCCGATCACTAATTCGCACAGCAAAGAATAATTTACATATTTTGCAGATTATGTTTTTTACTCCAGAAAATGGCTTAATATCCACAGTGGTTTTATGTACTGAAAAGAATGCTAACCGTCACTACTCATTCTATTTCTATGTCCTTCAGAACATTTCTGCTCATTAAAGTATCATATTATTAAATAACTGTGGTAAAATCTAAGAAAAGAAAGTTCATTTAACTTGGAGAACTGGTTCTTAGCTGTGTTCAAACATCCTTCACAAAATACTTGGTTTAATTCTGAGTTTCACATAAAGTCATAACTTTTTTTTTCTCACATATAATTTATTCTTCTTTATAGAAGGCAGAAGACCATGCACAGAAACTAATATCCCATCCTGCACATTCAGAGCTATCATGCTGAATATAGCCTATCTCTGAAGTAAGCAGGAATGTGTAGGAAATCAGCCTACCCTTGTAAAAAGGCTGATATTCAAATAAATGATCCATGAAATAATTCTTCCAGCAAACAACAAAAACTCTGAACTAAAGACAAATACAGTTTTCTAGACTCTCATCTTTCGTGTTCATCTAGACTTTTGGTATTTTCCCTGGAATCTTGCAGTAAACATAGACTGTCTCTCAGTTAGAATCATAGAGGCACTTAGATTGGAAAAGATATTTAAAATCATCAAGTCCAACTATAAATCTATGACAGCCAAGCCCACTAATAAACTATGTCTCTAGATACCACATCTAGACATTTTTTAAATACCTCACAGAATGATGGCCACTTTCCTGGGCAACATCTTCAAATGCTTGGCAACACTTTCAGTGAATTATTTCCTAATATCCTACATAGATATCCCCTAGTGCAACTTGAGGTCATTTCTTCCTCTACTATAGCTTCTTATCTGGGAGAAGAGACCAACCATCACCTGATTAGAGCCTCCTTTCCTGTAGTTGTAGAGAGCAATGAAGTTCCCCTTGACCCTCCTTTTCTCCAGGCTAAAAACCCCAGCTCCCTCAACTGCTCCTTATCAGACTTGTGCTCCAGATCCTTCACCAGTTTCTTTGCCCTTCTCTGGATGTGTTCCAGCACTTCAATTTCATTCTTTCAATGAGTGGCCAAAGCTAAAAACAGAATCTCAGGTTTGGTCTCTCCAGTGGTGAGTACAGTACATGATACTGCTAGCCATGCTATTTCTGATCCAAGCCAGGATGTCATTGTCCTTCTTGGCCATCTGGGCACACACAGGCTCATATTCAGCCACTGTTGACCAGGTCTTTTTCTGCTGGGCAGTTTTCCAGTCGCTCTGCTCCCAACCTGTAGCACTGCCTGGGAATGTTGAGACCCAAGTGCAGAACCTGGCACTTGGCCTTTTCGAACATCATGCACAGCTTCATACATCACACTTGGTCCATTGATCTAACCTGTCCAGATCCCTCTGCAGAGCCTTCCTACTCTCCAGCAGATAATACTCCCTCCCAGCTTGTTATGGAAAGTGCACTCAACCCCTCATACAGATCATTGGTAAAGATATTAAATAGGACTGGATGCAATACTTAACTCTGAGGAGCACCTCATGTGTCTGCCTGCCAGCTGAATGTAACTCCATTCACAACAAATCCCTAGACCTGGCCACCCAGCTGGATTTTCACTCAGTGAAGTCCACAAGTTAAGTTAAGTTAAAGTTACGTTAAGTTAAGTTAAAGTTAAGTAAATTCCCCTGTCCGACCATTCACTCTGGTAGTCACACTTGCAGCCCCTGAGCTGGGACTGAGGTCTGTTTGCTGCTACATACCCTGTTCACACACAGCTACATCTCACACAGACAGACAGATTTTCTTAATGGCTTGAGCCCAGGTTTCCCATAGCAGAGTCCTAGACATCTCTTTCCTTAAAATAATTAAATCTTGATGCAATAACTAAATAACAAAATAACAGCCTGAGCTGGATGCTTCTGGGAGGGACCACAAACAAGGGAGCACCTGGGCTTTTATACTCTTACAGTCTAAGCACAGAAAGTCTGGCTCCTGCCACCTGGCCAGTGCCACGGATCCCTGTACCCTTTGCACAAAAGAGCTGGCACTTCACAGCCTGAGTCTGGGTCTTGGGCTCAAGCTCCTGCCTTCCTAAGCTCAACTTTCAGCTTGCACTGTAGCTTGCAAACTGAGCTACTTGCACTAAACGTATTCCTCAACATGCCCATCCAAGCCATGAGCAGCCAGTTTCTCCAGGAGAATGCTTTAGGAACAAGTGTTAAAGGGTTTCCTAAGGTCCAGGTAGACAACATGCACAGCCTTTCCCTCACTTACTACTCAAGCCACCTTGTCATAGAGGGAGATCAGCTCAGTAAAGCAGGATTTGCCTTTCTTAAAACCATGCTGCCTGGGCCTGATCCCCTGGTTGTTCCTCATGTGCTGCATCATGGCAGTCAAGTTGATCTCCATGACTTTCTCTGATCCTGTGGTTTAGGTTGAAAGTCCTGCAGTTCCCCAGATCCTCCTTCCCACACTTCTTTTAGGTATGTGTTACATTTTCTAATTTCCAGTCAGTTGAGACCTCTAGTAAATTACTGAAGTGACCTCTTCTGACTCCTCTCTCAGTGCCCTAAGGTGCATCCCATCTGACCTGAGACTCGTGTGCAGTGTAGTAGGTCGCTGACCACTTCCCCTTGGATTATAGGGTATTATGGATCATTTTGCTCCCTGTCCCTGTCTCCCAGCTCAGGAGGCTGGGTACCCTGAGAGCAACTATTCTGGTTATTAAAAACAGAGGCAAAGAAGTCTTTAAGTACCTCTGCTTTTTCTTCATCCTGTGTGACTATGTTTTCCCCTGCATTCAATAAATGATGATTTCCCTTCGTCTTCATTTTGTTACTAATGTATTTATATAAACATTTTTAATTGTCTTTAACTGCAGCAGCCCACATTAAGTTTTAGTTGGGCTGATGTGGCCCTTTTATTTATTTTTTTTCATACATATGGCCAGTGGGATTTTATCTTTAGCATAGAAAAAAATATACTATTGATCAACAGATTTGTTAATGATTGCTATGATCAATTTATTTGTTAAACGTATTATACTTATTCTGTTTTTAATGGCAGTATTTTCAAGCTTTCAGAAATTGCTTGAGCTGTCCACTAAATTCACATGATTTCCTCCAGTATGATAAGTCCTACCTTACAGAAACTGATCATCATACTCTCTAGAACACCGATATGTAAGTCTGAGACTGCCATCATCAGACATGAACATCCATAGATTTTACAGGACAAAACAAGGTAGCCAGAATGTAAAATACCTATTAGAATTCATTTTCAGTATAAGCAGTCCAAAGGACATAGAAGAGCAAATGAATGCAGATGTATGGAAAGAAAAGCAAAAGGGAAATGCAAGACATGCTAAGAAACATGGCATATTATGAAGTTGGCAGAATTTCCAAAATTTGAGCAGCTGGGTAGCAAATAGGAGATAATATGGAGATATTTAGAAGGAGACAGCTGAATATGGGAGGAATGAGGCACTTTTGGAGAGAATTTCTCAAGGGAAGTAGGAAATCAGTAGAACTGCTTGTGAAGTTAACACATTCATAAACATGAAAAAGGAGCAGATTTAGGTTCTCTGTGACATTCACAAAGGTGAAACTTCTGAAAAAGTATAAATGGGCTTTTGCTGCAGTGGAATTTCATCATATTCTGAGTATGTCATTGCTCTGAGTTGCCTTTGAAACACTCTCCACATTTTTATATAATTTTATACATTTTCCTACAATATATTGTAGAATTTATATTTGATAATTCTTTTTTACATAGTTGTATACCATTTTAACTGTACTAAATTGATTACTTTTATTTTTATGTTAATTCTAATAACATTAAGGAAACAACCTGGAAATCGAAACTGGAAGCAATTTTGGAATTAGAAATTTACCAATGACAGTTGCACAATGTAAAGATTACATAAATAATACTATATACCCACGGTGCACATTCCGGTAGAAGTATTCTGCACTCCTAAAAGACAAAACATATACCGATATGAGTAATATAAAAGGAAATGATGAATGCTATACAATAATTGTTTAGGAGTAAAATTTCCAAGCCATGAACAAGAAGAAAGATCAAAGTGATTGCCATTAAAATAAATAAATAAATGTATAACAAATTCATATCTGAATATCACCCATGATGTTATGAAATTGTATCTCTGAGGCACTATAATAATTAGAATACAAATACTATTTATTGCCACCATAAACACAAGAAATTGCAGAAAATGGGGTGAAATTGATGTTTTATGATATACGTTTGTTATGTTTCATAAACTGTGAATATTTGTTCTTTAACTTCTGATTTTATCTTTCCATTTTAACACCTTTGTGCATTGAATTTTATAGTTCTTTTTTATTTACTTGCCTCTCACTTTTATTTGGCATGTATTTATCAGTGGTTACTTTGTGTAACAGGCAAAGTACAGGAATTTATGTCAAAAACATGAATTTCCAGACCGAGACTTTCTGTTTAAGAGTTAACATCTGTTTTTGTTTTATACTTCTGGAGTTCTAAGTTTTGACACAGTTTGGAAACATATTTATTTAAATACTTCATTTGTCGAATTATAAACTCCTTAGAAGGTCTTAAACCTTTACAGGAAATGGAGACTTTCAGCTGCATTTTTCTTATCCAGGGAGACCAGCAGAACTTCGTTGGCTCTTGGCTCCAGGGTTCTTAGTGTTCTGATGTTCTCCCACCAGTGTAGAATGTCTCTGACTTACAGCCTAACCCATCCTGCCCTGACCAGGACTGGTGCCCTGATAAACAGACACAGGCTGTATTTCCAGGTTTCCAGATGTGTGGACCTACCAGTGTTGATATCACACACTAAGCTGGACAGAAACAAAATGTTTGTGTTAGTAGAGCAGGCAGTTCTGCTTAAAGGTAATACAGATATTTTCCAGACTGAGGTGGACTGATGCATGGCACTGCCAAATGCAGTATGCCAAATCAATATTTGTTTTTCACCCTACTCCATTGAAGAGAGTAGGTCTGAATTATGCCTCTAATCTCATTTCATAGGTGCTTGAAAATGTAGGAAGTCACTTGCCAGAATAATGTAACTTTTCCTAATGCACAATCACTACAGTATTGTTACCAAGCCAGTGCTGGGCTGGAGAAAGCTCTCTGAGACTCTGGTTGAAATTTAGTGGAATCACTGAAGGACACTGGGGAAGGTCCTGTTTTCTGAAACTAATTATTTATAGTTAACGTAATGTTAAATTACATTGCCAAAGCAGTACTGTGTGGTGCAGCTGGCTAATTCAACAAAAAAACCCCTATGGCTTTAACTCTACAAAGGGTCTTTCATATTCTCATTGGGCCATCCAATGCAGAGGAAGTACTTAGACCAAGGTTGTCAACAAGAGATTTGGGAACTGCCAAGAAAAGGACCTATGTTTGCAATGCTGGTTTAATTTACACCCTACACTCTCCATATATTTTGTGAAGTGAATGCTATTAATCTGTTGGTGATCAGAGATGTGGGAGACAAAAATCCAGTCCGTTTGGATGACTGTGAATGATGGTTATACTCTCTATATTATAGTGTTATTTTTTCACATATTATTTGACTAAGACACATGGACAAATGAAGTCAGAGCTAGTGTGGAAGATTAGTGCTGGTACGGCACCAAATATTGTGAAAAATATAATTTAAAATAAGGCATGTTTATGGTTATTGCACATAATTAACTTGTAATGAAACTCACAAAATAGGTTTGAACAAACTATTCTCTTCTACTATGGGATTGAATACCATGGGGGTTATCCTGCCTTGAACTGCTGCAAACCATCATTTCCCTTGAAATATTAAATCTGCTATTTTTGTTGAGATAAGTTTGCCAAGTGTCTATTATAGATAGTAACAGATGTACTTTTAACTTGAGCCAGTATCTCAGAAAGTTTAAAATATCTAAATTGGGAGTGTGCTCAATTATAGACCTTTCCTATAATCCAGGAGACAATGTCAGGCTGATATTCATAGATATATGATCATTTCCCTCTGGAAATCTGAGTCAGATACCTAAGTTGTATCGATTTAAGCAGAACTTCAGTAACATATGCTGATCTGGGCCAGTAAGTTTAAATAGTATTCTGTGTCCTCTAGAACTTGCTATTCAAGATTTTGTTTCAGCTTAGAACCAGTACGTCTTTATGAGCATGAAGTAAGGTAATGCTGACAGTTGATGATTAGGGGAGATAAAATGAAAAGTATGATTAAGGCATTTTTCTTTCACTTTCAGAATTTTGTTTTCCCTCAGATCAGTGTGGAGTACAGTCACTTCCACCTTTGACATTTTTGTATGTAATAGATAACTACTCCTGTACTAATCTGCTCATTTCCTTTGAACTTTTTGTATTTTTAACCTTATTCTGGTCATTTAATTCTGAAAATATTCTTCAGAATGCTGTTAAGGAGTCCCTAAACTGTTTACAGGATTCAGGTTGGTTTTTAATCCATCCACTTACTGAAAAAACTTCTAATTTATTTTCTTATGTGTTGTTATGCTTCTAATTATTTAATTTAGAAATTATTTAGTCCTTTTTGAATATATAAATCAATAACTATTGTCAGACAAAGCACATTAAGAATGGGTTAGTCATTAAGAAAGCAACTGAAATAAAAAATGTGCACTGTGATTAGGGATTTTCAGTAAAAAGAAGTTTTACCTGATAGGAGTTAAGGTAAAATCTACATTATAATTAACAGACTTAGCTCTTATGACCAAAATTTTCTGGCCAAAATTCTCACTAATTGCTGTAATAGAAGAATATGCCATGACAAATATATGTATACTCTGGCTACAGAATCATATTTTTCTTCACGCTGTTTTGCTCAGCCACATATTACATATATTGTTCTTTTTACCTACATGTAAAGATGTAGGTCCCTGCCCTTTACATATCTGGTTTGTGTTACAATGCAGGGACAAAATTCGCCATCAGCACCTTCCATTTTTTTATGTTTAACATTAACTGGGAGGTTTTGGCCCTATTTTCTTTTTTATATCTTTCTGCCTGGCCTTTGTTATTTAAAGAAATACTCCCAGAGCATTAAAACATTCTATTTACCAGGTTTCACTGGGGCATTCAAACATCTCATACTGTCAAGTATTGTGTTATTGCAGTATCAAGTCCTTCAGACAAGCATGATGAATAACAACAGGTTAGTTTTTTTTAAGGTTAATGACTTCATGATTTACAAGTGAAGATATGTGAGTCAAAATTATTGCATTAATTGTTCCATTAAACAACGTGAACTTTGAATATACTGTTCAGGAATGCCCTGGAGAAGTGTCATGATCATGTTATATCAATTGTGACATGGCATCTGTTTCAGATCTGCCAACAATTTAGAAAAAGTAAGTACTGCATCTTATAGCTGCTCAATAACTTAAAAGTTAGTCTCTCCTTAAAGGTTAGACAGCTGTTAATAGCCAGCAACAAACTGAAAATTACCTCAGACAAAAGCCGGAGCATGGCAAAAGCACCACAGACTGTTGGACCTCTTGTGGTTTTAAGTGATATTAAAGCCTGGGGCAACTGGAGTTTGGAGGCAGTTGCATGTAAGTAAGCTACAGTAACACTGGTGGTGGACTGCTGCCACCTTGTCCCTCTCTTCCTTTTGGTCTACTCCATGGCTGCTCCATGCAGAAGCCTCAGCTGAGATCTGTTGGTTTGCACCAAGATAAAAGAAGAACCAACAAAAATCATCTGCATTTTATGGGATCAGAAATGTTTTTGAAACAGAAAAAAATCCCAAGTGGTATAGTTAATTAAAGGAACATCTTACTTCTGGAATTAATTTTGAGATAACAGAATAGGCAGCAGGAAGCTCTTTCAGGTATGAAGAACATAGTTTCTTACATTTATTGATGGCGCCTTAGAACTTAGCAATCTCATATCAATAATTACAAAGGAGTGTTAATATTAGTCATCGTTTTACTTATTTAAAAGACAAGGGTTTTTTTTTCAAGTATTGTTGGTTTTAATAACAAAATAGTACAGGGAATTCACTCATAGCTTATGAATGCACTCATGTGAATTTTTGATTCACCAGGGATATGTCAAATTTCTATGTTGCAATACTGTTTTCAAAAGGAAGATTTTATGAAAATATTTTGAATTTCAAGGGGAAAGATCAGTACAATTCAAAAGAGGTTTTAAATGACAAATGATCTCTGAATAATCCCAAATCAGAAATATAACAGTTTTTCTTTTTTCTTTAACAAGAGCTGAGTAGCTCAGCTCAGCCTTGTTACCTGTAAGCAGGCTTGTGTTCAGAGACCTCAGTAAAGCTACACCTTTCCTATTCTGTTTGAATAGATCAAACAGATCTTCTTCTGTTTAATCTTCCTTTCCTTTTTGTGTGTGGCTATTAAATGACAAATGATTCTGCTGACTGTTTACAGGACAACTTGGTATAAGATTACTTTCAACAAGTGAAGTTAAGCAAGCATATTAGTCTAGTTTATTAGTAAACCATTTACTTTGCTAACTGATGACTGGCATCAGGATTTGAGGGGGGTGGAAGACACAGGATACAGATAGACAGAAAGTATAATATCACTTAACATCAATTCTAACTACAGTTCTTTTTTTTCCTTTTCTCCCTTTCGCTTTCACCGGTGAAAAAATGCTGCTGCTTTGCTACCTCTGTCTTTTCACCTTCTCTGTATCTTGGATACTTTGTATATGAACAGCAGCAAACCAAGCTGGAAGATGTTGCTGCTGCTGCCACTGATAGGAAGACAGGATCTGATCATTAGATTCTATCTAGTACCAGCACATTGGTGAAGCTTTCACACAAGGCTCCATGAGAATGGTAACTAACAAAAATTCCAGTGCAAGACATCACCTTAAATTGTTTACCTGGACATTGGGATGGATAAGGTGGACTGAGGGAAAAGAGAAATTGCAGGAAAAGTATGGCTAATCTATTTTTTTCCAAAAGATGTGCTGAAAATTTTGTAAAATACAGTGTAGGCTTTTATATTTACATCCAGAGAAAAGAATTATTGGTACTAGAACTGTAAGAATAGATTCATAAAATAGCAATGAGCATTCTTGGGTAAATTTCTCTACCTGTGGCTTCTGTAATCTGTTACAGTTTGGCTGTAGTCTTGAGGATGACATCTCTCTTTGATAAGTCCGTAATCAACTTGGACTTACATGTAAATTGTCCCCGTGGTTTATATGGGGCTGACTTACATTCATGTAAACTGAGACTCAGCTGAGCCTCATCTTGTTCACTGATGAGGACTGAAACATGAAGCTTCATTGTGGTGGCCTACAGCTGGTCTGTAGGCCTCACAGTTATAAATAGTCTGAACAGACTGAAATGTGGTTGATTACATAATTGCCTTGATTATGTAACTTGACCAGTAGGGCCCCTTGGAGAGCAGGCCCGGGCTATTGGGAGCTCAGGCTGCTATTGGGTGGTTGGCAACTGGCTCAGTGTCTTGGTTTGGAAAGACAGGTATCTGCCAGGGAAAGCTGAAGCTCCCCTTGGAATGGAGAATGTAAACCCCCTCCCTCCAAATTATTATAATTTTGCAATTGGGAGCTTTCAGGCAAAGATATGGGAATAGGAATAACAGCTCTTTACTAGGAATATTAAAAAAAATACAAATGTAGTAGTACAAAAAACCAAGCAAGGTAGGAAACAAAAATCCTAGAAACCTTGAGAGAGTCAGAGCTACAACCTGACACCCTGTTGGTCAGGGTGTTGGAAGCAGTCCAAAAGTAAGTCCTCCTGGAGTAGCAGATGTGTTAACTATTGGAGATGATCCTGAGAGAAAAGGGTCCAGTGATGGTGAGAAGAGGTCCAGTCTTCCTCCAGGAATTGGGTGAAGCTAGATGCCTTGTGTTCCTACATCTCAGTTTTTATCTAGGTAGGAATGGTTAGTTCCCTCCACCCAGTGGGTGGAGCATCTCACAATGGGATGATGGAATATGTCCTGTCCTTAAGTGAGCCTTAATGGCCCATTAGCAGAAGATAGCCCCCGGGAGGGAGGACAGGTGGTGAAAGACGTAAGAAACTCTGCCCCACCTGGTTTTAACAGTTGGCCCATTATCAGAAGGCATCTGCCCCCCTCCTCCCAGAGTTACAAGAGATAAAGAAAAAAACATCTCCCCAGCTGCTTTTAACAAATGAAATAGAATACACATTTTTGGTTCCATAACCTAAGACACTCAGCCAATGAGGATTGATTGCATGTGCCTTCTCATCTCTGTAAGGAGAAGGGATCCCAATAAAGTGGGCTGGTGCTGCATGATCCGCGTGTGTGTGCCGCTTCCCTGCTTCCAGCACCTCACTGCAACCCCCCCTCTTGTTATTATCCCATCTTCTGGCACCAAAATAATGTTGTGATACACTGAAACAGTTGGGATAATAATAATAATAATGTTGGGATCCACGTCTTAAGAGATGCCTCTGCCTGAATTAAGATGCAAATGAGTCCATATGCTGGAGTCAATAGAAGATATTTCATTTAACAGTAAATGTGAGGGTAGAGAAAGACAGAAATAAGAAAGGGGTAGGGGAGGGGGAAGAGACAGAGGAGGTGGGGGAGAGATTAAGAAAAGATGTCCCATGTGAATCCTTTCAGTGTCCCTGTGGCCCTTGTCTTCTTGGTGGTGGGGATTCCAAAATGTTCTTCTGAACTTCAAAAGTTCTTCACTTTTATACAGCCCAAGTCCTGGGTATCCATCAGGCATAGATTCCATTCACACAACTTGGGATAGCATGTGTGTAAGCAGTTTTTTCCTTTTCTCACAGTTTGCCATGGTGGGAATTTTAGCCCAGGTAGACTATCCAGATTTACCTCACCAGGCCAGATGTCTTCCTGTTGCCATCTACACTTTTCCTACAGTTTGCACAGTGGAGTCTTGTCCAGTATGCTAATTCCAAACCTTTCACCTCTGTGGAGTCCTGAAATTTACACCTTCTTGTTGTCCATCTGTGCCTGTTATGGTGGCTTACATTATGAGAACCCCCCCACTCTTTGTCACAGTTTTGAGACAAGTTAACTTCATTCTTGAATCCTCACAGAGCCATAAATTCCATAACAGTACAGACAATATTGCAGGTGAACACTGGACTGCTAACACACATTTAACATTAGTTAGTGCAGCATTTGTGACTTCATTCTTCTAAAAAGAATCAGTTTTCTAATAGGATAGCAGATTCTTAGGTGCTCAACTAAGTCCTTAATGATGACTTTATGTAATAATGATATTCAGTAGTGTCTTCAAATTGTTTATAGCCCTTATGGACTGGAAATTGATTATTCTACCTTTTATTGAGCCCCTTTTTAATTTCCTTGCTGAGAATTAGGGCCTCATGCAATGGGTTCAGTCCTTGGTTTTACTATATAATTTCCTTCTTATTTCAGGATGCAAGTTTGAGAAAAGTATATCCAGAGAAAAGACTCACTATTCAGATTCCGTGCATTTAGGATATAGGCAATGTCATCATATGGTTCAATGTCTTGGAATATCCAGATATGCCTTATTTTATTGCAATGACCAATTCACAATGGAGCCCTGTTCTAGCTTATTAGGGATTACCTCTGAGCTTAATAACGATCTGAGAGGCCAAATAGCAGGTAAAACAATGTTTCTTCTTTATGATATATATTATCTGTATTTCAGTATCAAAAACTGAAAATCTAGTGAAAAGGTACTAGGAAAGATTCCATCCTGTCAGGAACATATGGTAGTTTTACATTAATTTATATCTTTCATGAATGTGACAGCAGAAGCATATGTGGAAATGTTTGCATGTGGAGGGGAGCAAAATGTGTTTTGCTGAAAATAAGATTTTAGCGATTGTCACAGTGTATCTGCTGGTTAACAGTGTTGTGCAAATGATTTGAAGAAAATTGCAGACTGAACACAAGTCCTTTGATAGTCTAGCTGAGAAGACAAGAGAGCTGCAAAGTGAATTTCTGGGTTTTGTTTTACTGTGATAATACCCAGCTCTGCCTGCAATCTCCAGCTCTAGCATTACTGCAGACTGGCATTCTAAAAATTAGTAATACATGTGAACTCTCACAGCTCCCTCCCTATTAATTTATTGTAACAAAATAAGCGTGTCATTGTTTCACACTCAACATCTGCTGAGGAAAACGTTATTTAAAAATAAGGTGCAAAATTCTCATGTAGAAAAGGGCTGTTTTATAGGAAGATAGTACAGATGGTGATCCTTTACTAATAAAAATAGGCTGCTTATTTCTATTTTCTGTGAGGCATCATAAGCTTTTACACCTTTTTGTGGGAATAATATTTATCAGAATCAGGCAGCAGACTGCTAAACTAAGGGATGATAACAGTCGGATGTAGCAGATAGGATTCCTGTCTGGAAATAAAAAACAAAAAGAGGGAAAAAAAGATTTTGAAATGTTAAGAATTCTAGCAATGTAGTAAAAAGAATAGTTTTATATTAACAAGCAAAGTTGTGATGAATATATCTATAAATACATACAGTAAAGGATGGGGAATGGTTGAAAACTGCAGAAGGTTAAATGAAAGAAAATGTCTAGATAGGCAAAAAAGTGTTCTCCATCACATCCTGATGAGTTAGCTTCCAAAGTCTGAAGAGCTTGGTTATAATTTTCACATTAAGCTAAATAATAAAACACTTCTCCAGAACTTCTAGCTTTCCTGCTTTGAATTTTTAGAACTGGTATAAATCTGACAGGAGAATAATCTCATTTTAGCAATTTATACAGTCAAGTTAATACAAAAATATTAGACTTTCAATACTTTTAAAGTTTTTTAACCATTTATTGATCCAAACAGAAAATAATATTTCAGGTTAAAACATAAGTCAACTAAAATGCTTGAAACTACAAAGAAGTTTCACTCATGTTCATTAAGACTTTATTTTTGAAACTCGCTTTGTCAATATCTTTTGGAAACCAAGTAGGACAGTCCTGCTCTGAGATCATCTCTCACTGCTGAATGCTAATATGGAAACAATAGTTACAAGTGCCTTCAAATTGCTATATAAAACTGGGGGGAAGATGGCATCTTCTGTTGTCATTCAGCTCCTTATATCTCAGTTTTCTCAATTTAGCATTTTAACTTATATCTACAAAGACTTCAGATCTTTTAAACGCTTTAAAACACTAAGATAAAGGCTTGCATATTGATAGATGTCTGTGATATCATTTTAGTCTTTTTCTCCTTTGTGCAGGTAATCTTCACCCTTATTGATGAAAATCCCAAAGGTGAGTTGGCAGAAGTGACAGTGTCTGGCAAGGGCAGTGTTTTCCCAATGTGGTTCATCACTGTTTTAGTTTTAAAAAGGTATCTGAATTTTGCTGGACCAGAAAAGGTCCAGCAAATATGTATTCAAATGCAAATTTCAAAGTTTTCTTAGCACTCTACATAAGTATATTATCAGGTTGGAACTGGTGCGTGCAGTCACCATTTGTTTTCTGTTAGAAATAAAAAGGCATACCTGGTCCAAATGCAGATGGCAGGTTGCATTTGTAGTTTTGATTCTGAATGCTTATTTTCAGCACAGATTTTTAATTAGCTTGAGGGCCTGTGTGAGTGCATGAAAGAGGCTGGCCCTGAAAGATATGACTACATTTGAAAGGAAGTAGTAAAACAAGCACACTGCCTTAACAGATCAGAGACAAGCAAGACAGACTTACTAGGGTTGTGTCTCACAAGACTAATGCACTTCTGCAAATGCAGTACACATGACTGTCCTCCTGATCTAAAAAGGGCTGCTGTCCCTTTCTATCAAAATGTCATTCATGCTGGGGAAAAAGCATGGACATCTGACACCTCACTTGTGCTAACAGAGAAATGCACATTAGATGAAGCTCTAAAGAATTAGAGTGCACTCTCAGACTGAATAATGTTAATGGCATTGTCTTTAATGGTGTAAAGCTTCCACCAGTAAAAGTTTGTGAAGAGACTCATATCCTTATATGTTCTTTGATCATCTGCAGTGTTTGAAGCAGGGAATAACAGGGCTGTTATCTGAAAATGATTTACAGAAACATTTTTAGAATGTTTTCAGGACCAGTAAATATTTAACAGAAAACATCTCACTTCCACAGATTCAGTGACACCACCCCCCATAGCTCCTGTAAATTTTGAAATGCTGAAAACATCTCTGTCAGCTTTTTGACTGGCAGTTTTTATCAGAATAGTTCAAAAATGCTAGAGAACAACCCAATCTTGTTACCTGTGTGTTCATTCCATCTATATTCTGGAATAAATGTAGGCATCATAAATAAAACTCAAATGAGACATAGAATCACCAGTTTGTATTTTCCAGTAGAATCTTCAACTTTTCTTCTCAAAAGATACATTCAACATATTTGTGATTTTTCTGTTCAGTTATGAAACTGAGGTTGCTTGCCTCCTATGAATTTAATTTTTATCAATAAGAACTTTAATAGTAGCGTGATTCAATTTGCAAGAGAAATTCTTTTGCAGTGTACCTTGACAAGGGAGTGACTAGATATGTTAGCTCATCAATTATTTTCATGAACATTTATGGAGATAAGAAATGAAAATTTAGAAAAAATCTTTAACTTGTATTTGGATTTCAGAATTTGTGTGCTTTTAAAATTCTGAGTGTGTGTCCTGGTTTTGTCCAGGAGAGAGTTAATTTTCCCACTCTTGCTTTGAGGGGCCAGAGCTTGGAGCCATGTGGATATGCATGGATTGTTATTCCATACCACTCACTCATGGTAGGGGGGCAAAGGGATTCTCAGTTCTGCAATGGAAGGGGACATGGCTTTGGATGGAAGAAAAAGTTGCTGCTTGGAGGGGTCATGGCTATTTGTTCCTTTTTCTGGGGGAGCAAGCAGCAGTGTGGGGTGGCACTGCAGTCATGTTGGGTTAGACTCAGTGAGCATTTTTATATGCAATCACATTCTTTTATACACTGTTTTAATTAGTACTGTTGCTGTTGCTGTTTGTTTTCTTATCTCATTGCTGTCTCCAGTAAACAGCTCTTATCTCAACTCAGAGTTGTTGTATCCCTCTGGCATTGGTCTCCCCCATGAAACCCTACCTGCCCCCTGACTCTGACCTATGGCCTTCGGCCAGGTAACCCCACCCCCCACCCCGAGAGAAATAAAAACCCCTGCTCCCTCATGTTCGCCCTCTTTGACCCCTGGGATCCCTTCTTGGAATAAACCTTGGAATATGCCCAAGGTAAGGAGCCTCTTTTGGATTTATTTCCCCTATCTTGAAGATCCCCTGGCCCAAACCTCCCCAAATTCTGAGCTAGCAGCCGGCCGCAGGGCAGAGGGGAGGGGTAAACTTCACAGAATCTCTTCCTTTTGTCTCTCACCCAAGGGGGTGGGTGGAGGGCAGTGGCTACTTGCAGCTTAATTTACAGCTGGATTTTAAACTACAATAGTATGGTAACAGATTTCAGTAGTTAATTTGAATTGTGTGATTACCATGCTTAATTCTAAAAAACATGTGCAAGTCTAGATGGATGCTCCTGTAATCTGTAAATAAAGGTAAATAAATCCTTCCGTTGATGATATCAGCTTTATATTATCTTGCTCATATGATATGGTATAATCATACTTCTAAATAATGCCTGAATTGTTGCTGTTTACAGTCTAGGTGGTAGAAGGTGTACAGACATTAGCAGACTGGGTGGCCTACAGGTTACTTACACCTTGAAATACTCGAGTCTTGCAGAAAGAAGCCCTGATCTTTTTAATATTATCTGATTTATCCTGTAGGAAGCAGTTCTGTAAGCACACAGTACTGTCATAAAGCTTTCTTCTGGAAGCCATCCCCACTTGACCTCAACAAGCCTATGGAAAGCAGTTTGTTCAACATATGCTTGAAGGCTAATGCCAGAAATTAATTTCCATAATAAATACCTTGAGTGGTAACTATTTCCCAGCCTGGCTTCCTGCAGAAATTGCCATAAGAGATCTTATGGCAGAATCAAACACATCCTCTGTGCTTGTGAGAACCAACTCCCATTTTACCTGCATGAGAATTATAATCTCAGTTCAATGTGGTAAAATGTTCTTCACTCTCTTCATTCACACTTGCATCTCTAAAGAAATTTTTATAAATCTTTTCTATTTCAGTCACATGCTTATAGTTTTTTCATAATTCAGTGGCATGCATACCTTAGTACTCAACACATTGTTTGAAAGATTTCTGCAATACAGTCTGTTCCTTTCAAAGTGCCTGCCATGATTTTTCATTACTGATGCTGTCAAAGCTAAATTAGACAATATACTGTTTGACAAAATATCTTCTTTCAAAATATAGCAAGGATATGCAGCAAACCCCAATATAAATGCATCCTGAGGAATCAGCTTTTCCTCCTTGTGATAAGAAGGAGAAAATGTTTTGATATATTTTTGGCAATGAATTCTAAAATCCAGGCCACAAGTGCAAAAGAGATTGTCAGTTTGGGAGCTAATCCATATGCCAAGGACACATTAAACAAATATTTAGCTACTTACTTCAGGGAATGACTAGATACAAATAAAACTTTCACAAGGAAATCAAACCCAACTACTGGTAAATGTAAGGTGAAAATTTAAATCACTTTTGACAGAGTAGAAAAGCAGATACGGTCATAGTGTAACTGTAGTATAATGTGCATGATTGACTTTCTGTGGACCCATTCCCTGGCAGCAGGATTTTACACATTCTGCGTTGTAGAAATAGTCATTGAGAGAAAACATGTAACTCAAAGCACAGAGCCATGAATAAATAATAATAAAATAGTCTGGAAAAAGTAAACAAGCAATGATTTCATTTTCTAATCACAGGCCTTGGCAGTGGGCTCTACAACACAATTTCATCTTTGCAATTAAGGCTTTAGTCTGTCTTCTGTACTGGAAAAGAGGTGGAGGAGTTCAACTATGTCCAAATATACTGTTCAACAACAAAACTTTTTTCCTCTGTATGATGATTATTTAAACCTTTAAAAAAATACTAGGTACAGATCTCCTTCTTAAGTTCTTAGATCAGACTGAATTCTTCACTCCTATCAATGGATGCTACAGCCTTTTAGCATATCTGAAGCTCAAATGATCAAAGTGTGAGGGGGAAGTAACCTTTCCAGCAGTTGCTTTCAGTTTTCTCATGCATAGTTAAATCAGTGCAGTAGGAAGTAATATTCTACAGGGATGGATACAGAATTAGCCCCTGTAGTCTCACCAGAGTTTAATGGGTGATCTGATGCTAACAGCATCAGTTTCTGCCATCTGTTCATAAGGGGACCACTGACTGTTCTGTGAGCCCCTTTGTTAATCATGCTAAAGGGAATTTGGATGACTAAAACTGAATTGTTTGAATACTCCCATCCAGCAAAGCCATCAGGGCAGTTAATAACTTAAGATAGAAAAAAAGCAAAAATTAGAGCAAAACAAATTATTTAAATACTTAGTTCTGGTTTCATTTTCACAGTTTTTTGATATAAAGAGCTATATGTCAAGTACAGCAGCAAAGAAACTGTATTTATTCTCTACAAATAAATAGTCCAATAAATGTATATCTTTTATATGCTTATATGAAATTATGCTTTTACAAATATGTTGTTTTATTACATAAGTAAGCAGTCTAAGCAACAACTTTGTTTATATAATTATAAATAGTTTGAGGAAATATATTACCACTTGTAGTCTGTTTTGAACTAATTGTGCTGCATGTCTTGTTCTGCTTAATTTCTCATACATATTTTGTTGTTACTATTTCTGATACCTAATAAAATGAAGGGAATTACAATACCAGATGATATGGAAGAACCAGTGGTAAAACTAAGTATACATTTATGTTGCATAAGAATATACTTAATTGTATAAAAAGCTATTCAGGAAAACAAAAAATATTAAAGTGAAAACACTGTTATTTAAATGTTTATATTGAAAGAATAAAATAGTTGAAGAAAGTAATTTTAAATTCAGGAGAATTTAGAAATTACTTATACTCACTATGTTGCAGTATTTGCACAGATACAATTTAGAAATGTATTTCAGGAGAGTTCTGCAGGGTATTAAATAATGACATGAAGCAAAGATAAATATTAAAGCTAATCAAAAGCAAAGCATAACAAAAATCAGGAATATTTAGACAGATCGTTAATTATCTATCTGTTTACACATTAATTCCCTGAAGAATAGTCAGCATTAAAGATATCCCTGAGAAATATGTCTAAAGGAAGGAAAGGCTTTTCACTCTAAAATTGTTTATTTAGATGTTTTAATTAGCCATTTAAGTGTACTTTACTTTGAAAGCAGCTACAAATTACATTGTTATCAATAAAAAAGTCTTTTCAACAATGACCTTCATTGCTTCCATTTATTCTTTTCTAATTAGAGTCTGGGGAAATATCTGCTTCAGACTAGTTTCCACATTTGTACTGAAGCAAAGTTAAATTATTTTCAGCTCCCTTTACAAGAGATGAACAAACTCTTGGCTACCATCTTGCTCTCCCTTCCTCTTCTTGTTTATGTGTCCTGGTTCCAGCCATGAGAGGGTTAATTTTTGCAGTCGCTACGAGGGGGCACACCTAGGACCTGGAATTTGTTCTATACCACCTCACACCATTGATGTGGGTAAGGGGAATGGAGTTTCTTGCAGGAAGATGAGGTTCCTTCTGGTTGGGTTAGGTAGCATGACTGCAGTTGGGTCAGGTCAAGTTCCACAGTAAGCATTTTGGCATGTGAATCACTCTCTCTCTTCTGTATAGCTTTGGTATTAATATTGGTGCTGTAACTGTTCATTTTCTTATCTCATTGCTGTTTTCAGTAATTTTTTTTTTATCCAACCTGTGACATTTTCCTGGTGTGCCTCCAATTCCTCTCTTAGCCTGCTACATTGGGGAGCAGAAGGGTGAACAACAAGAAGCAGCATGGTTTGTAAAATCTCATTGGGAGGACTATATTGGGGAGTACCATTCCTAAACCACAACATTATGTTTTACTTAATTTCAATTTAGCTGTCTTTCAGTGATTAAAATTTATATTAGGAAGTATAATTCTGTTTGCAGAGAAAACTTGAGTTAAAAATTGAGTAGAAAAATGTGATCAGCTATTGTTTTATTCTCATGGGCAAAGCTCCCACTGTACTGAGCTTAAAAGAGGATTTCATGGTAATCTTACATATGAATTGTCTGGATTCAAGTTCGCCAGAGGGACCTGGATGAGCTCAAGAAGTGGGCCCATGAAGATCTCATGTGGTTTAACAAGATCAAATGCAAGGTGTTGCACTTGGGTGAGGGCAACCCCCATTATCCAGGCTGGGGGATCAAGATTGAGAGCAAGCTTGCCAACTTAGTTCCAAAACAGACCTGTTGCTGGACAAAACTTAGTCCACTAGTCATGGTGGCAGAACCTTGGGGAAGACATTTGAGAAAGGATAAAAATGTGCTGTGCACATCTGTGAGAAAAATGCAAAAGAGGCTCTGCAAACATGAAAATTGGCAAAGAGAAAGATGATGAGGCACCAGAGCAGACATTTCCCTGTAGTCTATGGAGATACCATGGCTGTCTTTCTGCAGCCTGTGGAGGACCCCACACCAGAGAAGGTGGACCTGTCCTGAAGGGAGTTGCAGCTTAAGAAGAGACCGCGTAGGAGCAGGCTCTCGGCAGGAGCTGTAGTCTGTGGAGGGGAGATCACATGGAACAGGTTTTCTGATAGGAGCTGTGACATATGGACACTAGAGCAGTTCATGAAGGACTGAGTCCTGTGGGAGTGAGCCCATGCTAGAGCAGGGGAAGAGTGTGAAGAGAAAGAATCAGGGCAGACAAAAGGTTGTGAACTGACCACAACTCCCACTCCCCATCTTCCCTGTACTGCTAGTAGAGTGGGGAAGAGGTAGAAGATTTTGGAACAAAGGAGTGAAGTTGAACCTGGGTAGAAAGAGCAGGGTAAAGGGAAGTGAGTTTAGTTTTGTCTATTTCTCTCTACCCTACTTAAATACATTTTTAAAATTAGGAATAAACTAAATTAATATTCTGAAGTTACCTGCTCTGCCTCTGATGGTGACTGGTGAGTGATCTCCCTGTCTGTAATTCAACCCACAAGCTTTTCCACCAAATTCTCACTCCACTGGTCTGCTGGTGAGGAGGAGTGGGAAAGCACCTGGGTGGGAACCTGGCAGTCAGCCAAGGTCATTTCACCACCTAAGTTTATAATTTTATCACATCAGATAAGTCCCTCCTCCTTCCCAGTTCTGCTGAATTATCTGGGACATGATGTGGGTGGGTGGTATTGATTTTCCTAAAGTGCTAATCCAGTCTTTGTCAGAGTCCTTTGAAGCTGGTGTCTCTTCTGTGCTATGATCCTAAGCCACTGAGGCTGCATGCTTTGACATGAGGAAGGAATTCTCATAAACTCTTCCAAACTGCAAGCTTATTTCTTGTCAGTGAGCAAGGCTTTTTTTGAGATAGAGTTCCTTGTTTAGTGTTTGCATCCAGCTTATGCATATTTATCTGCAAATAATCACCCAAGTCTTTGCACATTCATTTTCAGAGGGGTATCAGTGAACTGCTTATGTAGATTTTCTGCATATAGAGCTGCAGATTTTGCAGCTACTAGAATTCACATTTTAAAATGTGGCCCTATGAGTGTAAATTACAATGTTAGCATACGTTGAAATTTCAAGGCAAAATGATATATGTTACAAGTTAAGATTCTAGAAAATTGCACAAGCTATGATTGCATTTATAGTATATGAGAAAGCAATGTTAATAACATGAACGTTAACAGTTTAGAGAAAGATTCTGATGCATCTTATAAATATGCACAATGGCCATAGGTGTTTGTAAAAAATAGTACAAATACTACTCGTGTGATACATAGATGAAATTCACATGTTATTTGTTCTTAACACTGGATGCGTTTACAGCTGATAAGACTTTACTTCGTTATATGGCTTTGATAATTATGCATTTTATAGTGCTAGACAGAAAACTAGCTAACAATATAAGCTGTTTATTTCAACGTGAATTTATAGCACAGGTCATAAAAATATGCATTTTTATTTTTACACTAGCTTTTCAGTATTTGAAAACTGCTTCTTATCTTCCAAGGGTCAGTTTTATAGGAACCTTAATAACTACTATTATATGATTTGTTAGAATGCTTATTTCCTTTTGATATATGTTTGTTTATAACATCATGGTTATGACTTGACCATTTAGCTACCAAAAAATGTTAATTTGCATCTTGAAGAGACTGATGATTATTTGCAATAAGACCACCTAAAGAGAGGAGCCATACATGCAGCATTACAGAAATATGATTAATTTACCTTCTTCACTATCAGCAACAACTTTCAGTTTGGATATTTGGTGTGGCATTTTCTATACAGACAAACCTTTCTGTCAGAAAGATTGAGTAACCTTGTATCTTGAGTTCAATTTGAAGTGAAAGGACAATGCACCAAGGACAAATTTCTTAAGATAAATCATCAAGCAAAAACCCATGAAACAATAATTTAAGTTCCACAAAACAAAGCAAATACTCCAAGTATGGAAAAATTCAGAGTTATATAAACTATTTAAAAAAATTTGCTGACTTGAAATTTTGCTAGTTATGTATTTTTAGAAATAGAAATAAGATGTCATAGTTGTTGAACTGTCCAAAATGGTGTCTACTGATTAGCCAGAATTTTTGTCTCTTTAATAGTCTCCTATACTCATACTGTGCATGTAGCATGCAAAATGATCAGTTTGCCATGTTTCCAAAACTATTTTTGTTCTGAAAAGCAAAATGTCAGTAGTAGTTTAACCAAGCCTTGTTTTCTCCCTCTCCCCTTCCCTACAGTGACAATAAATAATGTGAATTCCTTAGTGTGGAGATCCCTTTTCTTGCGTAGTTCTGTAAAGTTCTTTTATCTCTCTTTCTTTACTTCCATTTTATGGATGTCTCTTTGCATCCTTACCACTCTTGCTAAATATTGAGATATTAATCCTAAGATTTTTATTTGCAGAACTGCAATCTTAAAATAACTTTTTTTTTCTGCTGTTGTTCAACAACAGTGGTTCTGAACTTCAGTCCAAGATTAATAGCTGCTTGTATGAGCTTACAAACTAATGTCTCACTTCCCATTAAGAGTATTTCACAAATATGCAGCCATACAAACATTTTCAGTTCCTCAAACAACATATACTTTACAGCCTGGCCGAAAGTGTTAATAATGAGAGAAGATATAAGAATCTTGACCATTATTCTGTTCTCAGCACCTCACTTATAGTTTTAAATTTCTACTACCCCTTTCAATATTCTAGAAGGTCGCTTGCATCAAATATTCAAAAGCTGCTATCTACTGTGCATTTATGCAGGTTCTTTTATTTGTAGTCTTCATAAATGATCCATAGGAGAGGGGAAAGGGATCATAAATGAACAAATAATACTAAGGGCTCTACTGTGAATAAAACTGTAAAGGAGAGGCTTTTAGATAACCTAAGAGTCCTATGTTAATTGCTTGACACTGGAGCAACAAAGGAACTATTGACAATATTTACTAGCTGTCAGTGGCAGTTGATGGGATTTAACCTTATTTTCCTAGGTGATTGTGTTCCTATTCTGTTTTACCCAGGCTTTATAGTACTCTTCAGAACAGATGGGCACCCTTCAGCAGGATTGTAGAATGGGAAGAAATCACCAGAAATGTATCTTTTTCTTCCTCTTTACAGGTGAAGAAATGCATAACTTGGGTTAATATTTTTGCTGTATGCAAGTTTGATTTTATGAATATACAGTAAAAGAAAAAAAAAAAAACTTCAAAGAAACAAAACAAACCAACAAAACAAAAACCACCAAAAAATCACCAACGAAAGTTAAAGGTGTCTTTTGTTTGGAGAAAGTGAATATTTTCTAGGATTTTTTGTCTTTTTTGTTGTTTGTTCTATGGTCTCAGAAGGTGCTCAAGAACATTCAGTCAGACTTTGGTTTTCTTGCAAGTGGTTTCATAATATTATGAGAAAAACTGTCAACAGAATATCCATTAAGATCTTATCCCTATGCTCATTGAGTATCTTGCCTATTGAGTAAAAGATTGGTTCCATTTTTCATAGTATGACAATGTAAAGAGCTGTAGATCCTGCTGAGGAGTTCATGCCACATCAATACCATCTTCTTAAACCTTCCAGTTTGTGTCAAGAAGTTTATGACTTCCTCATTAAAGGGTTTGAACAATACAACATTCTCAGCCCAATTTTAGTATTTCAGACAACAGAGTATCTCCATGAATCACTTTTGGATATAGGACCCACTTCTGAGGGTGCTATTATGAGCCTATAAAGTTCAACTTTTGTCTTAAGGTGAGAATGTGTTCAACTTTTGTCTTAAGGTGAGTGTGTGTTTCTGACCTCTCCCCATAGATGTTGGAAATGCATGCAGACATTCTTGGGCCATAAAGGGTCAAAAACTCCTTATGTTCATGTGTGACTTAGAACTGTGCCTTCCACACTAGACACAATTATTTCTAGCACTGCAAAACTTATATTTACATGTTTTGAACTGTAAAGCAACAGTAAAGAAAGAAGGAGTGGTAGTCAATATATAGGGAAGAAAGTATTATTCAATTTATTGAAGGTGATGGCAAGAAAATAAACTGTTGTAATGGATTTACAGTAATTATCTAATATCTATATGACATTTTTACAGAAATTGTCAAAAATACATTTTACAGTTGATCTTTGTATAAGATACATGTACTGTTGTCATTAGGACTATATAAGGCACAGGTTATAAAGGTTAAAATTGTCAGAGCAACGCAAGAATAGGAGTATAAATGACAACATTTTTTTGTCAGAGCAGCAAATAAGAAGACAAATAGCACCATTTAGTCAAGACAGAAATGTTACTAGGAATGTTGGCATCTTATTTCCATTGCTCAGAACACAAAGCTCAAAGCTCCCCCTGGATATGTACCCAGAGACAGAAAACAAACCACTCCACAACTGTACTGATTCTCTGTTGTGTAGCCACAGGCGAAGCAGAGTAATAAAGTTTCACAGTTTTAATTGTGCCCACAAAGACTTTTAAGCTCAAGAGAAGATAAAAAAAAAAAAAAAAAGGGGGGGGGGAGACTTATTTTCTTCACTACATTAATGTCTGTATAATATCTGTAATAATTATTCTTCCCCACGTGTCAGAAAGGCACTTTGTTGTTAGTGTTGTTCTGTTAGGAGTACAGTAGTGGGTCATCATTGAAAAAAAGTAGACTTTTTAACTTATAAAAAGAAAATTTTACTTCTGCCTCCTGTGAGGCAGAAGTAAAACCAAAATATTCTTATAACATCAGAGATGAAAAAAAGAATGCTCTTATCATGGTTATTCCCTGAGCTTCTGTTTATAAACAGCCACTGTTCTCACAAAATTCTTGTCATTGAACTTTATTTAGAATGACAAAGATATCTGTGAAATGAGCCTCCAGCTGGAGAATTGAAGGATAGGATACAGATAAATTCAGGAAAAATTATTATATGTAGAGTTTATGACATCAAGTGCCTTTTACTAAGACTGCTCAAGACTTTCAATTATATGGCTTTGCTTTCAGTTATTTACAAAGTTGCTAAACTTAAATTGTTTGAGTCAAGGTTTTTTATGCCAGGTATCTGCCTCAGGCTGAATTTAATTTTTTTTTCTTTGATATATAGAAACTTGGCCAGCCTTTTTCTGCAAGAAATATATACCATGTGAGCAGGAACTGGGAATGTGGAAGTGAGGAGTGAATTTTTTTTTTCTGTAAAAACTTCAGCAATTGTGTTACATTTATGTGTTAATTTCCTTGTAGATACTTTATAGTGATTTATTTACAAAAGCCTCAAGAGATTTCACATGCCCTGAGATTTTACTTTGACTAAGTCTCTATACCTTGTGTTGACCATCTCACTGTCTCTTCTGTTTTCAGTAACTCTGCTTAGTTACAGGTACTCAGGAAAAATCTATGTGGGTGACTATAATAACCAAATATAAATGAGACAAGAACTGAAAGAGAGAATAGAAGAGAAATTATTTTGAATGTTTAGCCTGGAGGAAAAAAAGGCAAAAGCAGAGGTGGTTGATTCACCTGAAGGTGAATAATGAAGGGAACAGCAATCCCAGTAAGGAAAATGAAGAGAGAACAGGAAAATGGCAAGAGATTATGAGGACTCCAGGAATCATACGAAATGGGTTAATCTTAGTAAATCGTGTTTTTAAGACCTTTATCACACTTGCTATTTTTCTCTGAATTCAAATAGGTCCAGTAGTTCTTGAAGTACCATAGTAATGGTACTCCAGATAAGGGTTTACTGATTTTTACCTATTTTAGAAACCATATTTGCATTTATATGTCTTTGTATTATATTACTCATAAGAACCTGACATCAATACCATACACAACTACATCCTGGGTCATTTTTTCACCAAGCTGTCTCTTATCCTTTCTGTTTGCAACTGAATACCTATGTCCTTGAAATTCTCCACTTTGACAGTGAAAAATTGATGTTTTCTAACAAAATTTAATTTTCTGACCAGTTTCACTCCAACCTTAAACAGCTTCTTATAGAAAATGTTTGCTTTGGTTGTTTACTAGAATATCATTGAAGACTGTCAAAAGTTTAGGGTTTCTCATCTACACAAATGTGTTAGCTTGGAATAGGAAGAATTAGATTAGTGTGACATGATTTGTTTTTGTCAAACCCCCATTGAAGATATAGATATAGATTATATAGACATAGATATAGATATAGATATAAATATAAATACATATGTAGATAGATATAGATATAGATAGATATAGACATAAATACAGATGTAGCTAGGTATAGATAAATGGATATAGATATAGGTATAGATATAGATATAGATATAAGACCTAGATATATATAGGTTGACTTCTAGATGGTTTTCTAGTGTGCTTCCTCCCTTTTCTACTGCATGCCAACCTGTTCTCAGTTTCAGTCACTTCATAAACAAGGAAGGTCCATATATAGCACCTAAAGTTCCTGAATATTTTGATGTTAATATGATTACATTTGTTGGAATATCTATTTTTTCACTTTGACAACCTAGGAAGTTCTTTCAAAACACATACAGAAAACATTAAATAAACAAAACAAGTATTCACAAAGTAAGAAATGGCAAGAGTGAGATTATTTGCTTTATCCGAATCTTCCTGTTCAAACCTAAGCATACAGATTTTGACACAGTGATAAAATTATAATTTATGAGAATTTTTGTAAGTCATTCAGTAGTCCAGGTAAAATTACTATTTACCCACCCAGATTTATGCAGTGTTAAAGTACTGATGCATTTTTTAACTTTTAATGAAATTCTGGAAGGCATAAATATTCTTAGGACATGCTACTGAGACTACCTTTAGTAGATCAGTTTGATGTCACCAGAAATGTAAAGTTAAAAGAGCATCTGCTTCAAGTTCCAGCTGAGAATGTCCAG
Organism: Phylloscopus trochilus trochilus; assembly: GCA_016584745.2. Classification (NCBI taxonomy): domain Eukaryota; kingdom Metazoa; phylum Chordata; class Aves; order Passeriformes; family Phylloscopidae; genus Phylloscopus; species Phylloscopus trochilus. Next base: position 24,320,274 of record WQNJ02000016.1, on the reverse strand, counting down.
TTTCATACAGCCTCCTGCAAACAGCTTTTTGTTGTATTTTTCTTATTTTTGCAATGTCTGTCACACTAGAGTTCTAGTTTCAGGTACCATATCTTGGAACTACTATAATTAATTAAACAATCATCATTATCATTATCATTATCAAAAAAGAAATTTGCAGTAAAGCTCAAAAACCATGTTATTCTATTTAATTTTCATCTTGTTTTGTTATAAAAAAAACTCAACTGTATAATGATTGCATTGATCTACTTGCTTTATTAACACAGACACATGACAATCTATGGTCTCATAAAACATAAAAAGGTGATTTGTCTTCCTGTCAGCAGATGTACCTTTTCTGAAAAATCATTATTCTCTTTTGCAAATATTCTACTAATGGATGTAATGTTCACAAACACTAAGTAACCAGTATTAGCTCCAATTTAAATAATTATTTCTCTTACATAGATAATTTTTGCCAAGCAGTTGTGTATCAGCGGAAAATCAACTTTTTATCTCTGTTGATGTTGCTTTCATATTAAAAGCTCATATATTAATAAACTAATAGAGAAAATGACCTGGTAGAAAGACAAAATGTGGACATGCTAACAATACTGCTTTATGTAAAGTCACGGCAATGACTTTGTTGAAAAAAATTTGCAGCCTGCCCAGTGTGTCGTTTGCAATAAGTAGTATGGCAGCTGTAAAGATGTGAAACTTATTTTGGGGTAAAAAATGTGTGGTCTCCCTTCTATGAGTGGTCAATATGCTCCCCTAAATCTTTATGGCACAGTGCAACTGAAAGTTAGTTACATTCATTACAAATCCATTTATCACCTGAATTACATTCAACTAAAAACTAAGTATAGCAGTCTAAATACACATAAAATTTCCTTTTTAAGGCTGTATTTGTTGCTTTAAAAAGAGCAATGGACTTCTGTAAGTGACAACTGAATTCTAGGCATTCAGACATTAAAGACCCAGAATTGTGTCCTTATTAATATTTTATTCTCAATTATTTTATAGATGTATAGTCAACATTTTAATTACTCACATTGCTTCACACCCTCCCCAATGTACTGCCTATAATTAAATTTCCAGTGGGTTCTGCTCCCTCAGCTTCTCTTTTTATCTTCAGATATCTGCTGAATTCCCTGACCGCCCATTTTGAGATGTTGTTAACATCTCATGTCCACAACTTTTAGCTATTTCTGACTGAATTTTTCAGTTTTTCTGACATCTTTTGGCTCCTGGTGTCACATCTCAGTTTCTGCTCTCCGGATTTCATTCACTTTCATCAATCAAGCTTTTAAAGTCTCTGCCTTCAGCTGCAGTCCTATCATGTACCTGCCTTATTGTAAATGCCATTGCTAGGTCTATATCAGTTTCCCTTCCTTCCTTCAGTACCCAGAGCTCCAGACAGCAGCTATGAAATAATAAGCCCTACTTTCAAAAGCTCTGTAGAATCTATAGCTGCTAGAAACACATCTGCATGACTGCAAATGTAGCTATTGAACTAGATTCTGTCCTGTAAAATGCACAGGTAAATGTGATCTGAGAGTTACCGTGTCTCTGAGGCCCAATTTTCTCTCTTGCTTCATAGAAGCAACTATTATGGAAACTCTAGCTGCATGCTATGTCTGTTGGGTGTGAGGAAATATGATCCCACTTGTACGAACGATGGGCCAATAATGCCAGTGTTGACAGGGACTGCTAAAGGCTCCTGGGGATCACTGCTTTCCAGTTGTTATTCAGTACAGCCCATGTCAGAGCAAATAGTGGTGGGTGTCCCACTTGCCTCAGTGCTCAAGCCAAGAACTGAAATAAAGAAAATGTTCCACTTATTCCTCATTTCTCTCTGCTTCCACACCCCAGCTCCTGGTCACTTATGAGGTGGCTCATGAATGTTGTCGGGAAATGCAGAACTAAATAGTTTTTCTAAGTCTACCACTCAGTTGGAAAATAATCATTGTAAACAATCCACCTGCATACATTAAAGCAATTTTGAGATTTATTTTCATTAAGTTATTATTAAGCTAGAAAAGCAGGAAAATGGAGTTTAATGAAAGACTGAAGCATGAAATTGAACTTTTTCATTGACTTGTATTTAGAGAAACCACTTTTTGATGTGTAACTCTGAATTATGTTTTAATTGGGAGATAATTTCATGCAGTTTAACACCATTTAGGCTGCCATTTTTTCTTCTGAGACCATTTGCATTTTTGGGAAAATAGTAAACATTTTTTTTACAAACAGCATGGAAAACCTCTGCTCTTCACTGTGAAAGCCAATGAAAGTAATCCAACAAAACAAAGAAAATACACAGAGCTGAGAGCAAGCATTCTTCCAACTACAGCTAATCAGTAAACAAAAGGACCTGCCAGAAAAATAACTCAGGAACATGTTGTCTGGTATGTCCATATTCTTTTTATTTTGGCATTGGCTCAGGATGTTTGCTCTTCTTGGAGTCTTCAAAGGAATTAACATTTAATTAGAAACTCCCTCAAAAAGCCTGTCTTCAGGGAGGGATTAATTTAAAAATGAAAAGTGTTCTAGCATGTAGATACATCCTGAAACAATGGCCAGTCAGACAAAACAAAATTCCATGTTTCTTTAGGAACCTCCATTTTTCCACACATGTAACCCAAGCACCAAAACATGCTAACTTTTTGGAAGATGTGGTATACACAACAACTTTATTAAGAAGATTTCCAGCATTTCTTTTGACCTGTGCACAATGAACACCTCAAACATTTCATGAACCCTTAGGTTTTGGTACTTTTAAATCCTGCCTCTTCAGTCTCAAAAATTTTATACTTCATTTATTTCCGAGAAAATTAATTTAGAGATGTTAGCCGGTAGCATAGTAACTTAAAATGAGGCCTCTCACCCCTGAAAAAATGTCACTGTGTCATTTCAAAGCATCATAATTTTGCAAGTCATGCAATAGCCAGAAGTAACCATCAGTGCTGTTGTACATCAGAACAACCTTAGACTGTTTTTTGCCAGACTTATAAAATATGTTCAGTTCTTGGATGGAAAAAGAGTGCCACACACTGTAAAATACCAACTCTTACCTCTTTTTTCTTTTCCCCTCTCACTGTGCACCATTAGCTCAGTGTGCTGAAGCTCTTGCATTTTAACAGCTTTCACTTTTCACTAAATATGCCGTTTTCCATTCATTATCATCTCAAAAAATTGGCCCTGGTATCATCTGAATACCAGGAAAAGTGATGCTTAAGGTTTTTATCTTCACTGCACTGGTGAGAAAATCCAGAAATGCTTCTGTTTTCTAGTCCAATAGATCAGTAAACTCCTGTAACTTTAAATGCTACTGACAGCGTTCAAGAACTTGAGCCATTATAACATGCTTATTGTCAAATGTGCCCATAGCAACACTCACCAGTGTCATCTGTTTCAACTCAAGTCTTATTTTCTCAATTGACAGAAAAAAGCCAATGCACCAGTCACAACTGTTCCAATTTTAGTATGAGTTGAAGAATGATAATGTTCATATATCGCCTGTGCCAACATGTGATTCATTTCAGCAAACTGAACTTTCAGGAATAAAGAATATGGTGACAGGCCTGCATACTCTCTTCTGCTGCTAAACAAGTCAATGTCTATTACTGGTTTCTTTTTGCCTCACACTTTTTAAGATAGTTAACTGAAGAAAGGAGAGGTTAGGCAAGAGGTCAGCCAATTTCTGTTACAGAAAAGCTAGAGCTCTGTGCTATTGAACTTATGATGTTTATGTGTTCCACTGTGAGTCTGTAAGTTTATGTTTTTTCTGGAGAGAGTGAAAAACTATGAAATACTGCTAAGAGAATATATCTAATATAATACATCTCAATTTAGGCCAAGGATATGTGGATTGCCACTGTTTTTGGCATCCAGGGACATTTTTCTTATTTATTTTTTTCTAGCGCTTCATCACAGGGAGGCCATGAGACTTTAGCCTTCCCAGATCCTAATGTTTTAGAATGAGCATAGGCTCCTCCATGTTTATGAGTGTTACAAAACTGAGGAAAGCAGAGACGCTTGTTTACATTCTTCCAAATATTAGTTTTGCTATCTGCTCTTTTTCATTCCTTTTTTATTGGCTTTACCTGATGCATATTAAAGAGGGAACATTTGTCTTGCTCAATAGTTACCTTTCTGTCAGGTTGTTAGTGTATAAGCACACTTTTGATGGGGGGAATAACCTTGCCAGTGCTAGACATTGGTTGGCACGTGAGGTTGGGAAGACATGTGACACACAAACCATAAATTTATCCTCCTCTGAATATAGGAAAGCACTTAATGAGTGTTCTTTTTAATAGAGGCTAGAGACTGACTTTCCCTTAGGAATCAGTGCAATTAAAATAATGCCTAATTCTCAAGTATTACACTGGCCTGAAACTCAAAGGAAACATATAAATCCTATAGCACCTTTTAATGTATATGCATCTCTGTTTATCTAAATATTTAGGTAGCATGGTATGTCATTTGAGGGTCCAAGCCTGCATTACAGAAAAAAAGACTTCCTATTCTTTCCAAACTCTTTCTTCCTTTTTTGCCTACAGTCATCAAAAGAAGTTATGGGAAACTGCAACCATGCATTTTACCCAGAGTAGGTTTCAGGCCCCTAACGGAAAGGACGTTACTCTTGATTCCGGCTGATCATGACAAAAAGCAAACCTCTGTCTATCAAAACAGCCTTCACCTAAGAATTAAACTTTGGTCTAGAAGATTTTTTTGCAGAGCATATCAGTCATTCAATATTCTGGACATATAGCACAAACTGGACTTAAATTTCACATCAAGCATGCATCAATAAACCTTAAGTTTCCCAAAGGGGTATTTAATAGTCGTTCTGCGACTGCTGAGTTAGAAAGTAAGGGAATTCTTTTGGTGATTTAGATGGTCAGTCTGCTTTTTTCATAAGTCAGGTTGGCAAAGGTTTGCTGAGTAGTGGGGAATTCTGCAAGTTTTAGTGTCTGTCCTTTTCCCCTAACTGTTCACCACGTCTTAAGGCAGAGGTCAGGAGCACTCTCTTAACATGCCTTCTGGTACAGTACATGATATTGCACCACAGAAAAAAATTCTCAGTTAATTGTGGTTTCTTAGAACTGAAAAGGGATCTAGTGCACTCCCTCATGCACTTCACTGCAGACACAGGCAAGTGCTTTCCATAGCACAGTACATGCACTAAGCCCTGACTTTTAGCTGGCCGTTGTACTATCTCTCAAACCCCCTTAGAGTCAAGTATCCTTTTCTCTCCCTCACTGCTAAAATTAGCACTTATTTCAGTGGACAAAAAAGGAAAATAAAATGGTAAAACCACACATTGCATTGGGAAGTGACAAGTGAAGATCCTTGAGGACTATCAAAACTAGTTTCTGTGTTTCTTTAATTTGAATAAATTTGGAATAAACCATTTTGAGTTTAGGAACACAGCTTTGAATAATATTGCCATGATTTTCTTACAAAAGTATATAGATGTCTATATATATAAAGACATCTCCAATGTCTATGTATATATGATCTGACGATGTGCACTGACAACCAACTATCTGCACCAAAAGAATCATGGACAGCAGGCAGAGGGAGGTGATTCTTCCAGTCTACACCACTTTCCTGAGACTCCAGCTGGAGTACTGCATCCAGCTCTGAGGCTCCTCAGCATGAGAAGGACATGGACTTTCAGAGCAAGTCCATGGAGGAGTAAGCCATGAAGATGATCAGAGGGCTGCAACACTTCTCATATGAGTACAAGATGAGAGTGTTGGATTTGTTCAGCCTGGAGAAGACTACAGGGAAGATCTTGTAGCAGGTTTCCAGTTCCTAAAGAGGCTACAAGACAGATGGAGGGGGATCTTTTACAGGGTCATGTAGTGACAGGACAAATGGTTTTAAACTGAAAGAAGGTAGGTTTAGACTAGTTGTTAGAATGTGAGGATGGTGGGATATGGAACAGGGATGTTGTGAATGTCCCATCCCTAGAGGTGTTCAAGACCAGGCTGGATGAGGTTTTGAGCAACATGGTCTAGTGGAAGGTGCCTCTGCCCATGGCAGGGGCACTGGAAATAGATTTTAAGGTTCCTTCCAACCCAAACCATTCTATGATTCTATGAACATAGAAAAGGAGACACATCTACAGCATTGTTTTCCTGCTGTGTTTTAAACAGCCTCATGTTGACAAGCTGGATTTGCCCAAGAAAAACCTGTTTGTTTGCATAACCTATGAAGTTTAAGCAATAAGCTAAAATGTAGATATTTACACAGTTAATACTTCTGTGTAACCAGATAATTGTGACCCAAAATTTCTCTCCTTCCTTTCAATTAAGCACGGCAATCTAACTGGTACTTTATTGCCTGTAAACTGGTTTGTTACCACAAGTAACATTGTTAACATGTATCTATTATGCACCAAATGATCAAACAATGCTTTTTCATGAATCATCACTATTTTTTTGCATGAAAGAAGCAAAAATATTAAATATGGTACCACTGACAGCAATTAAATTGAGTAACTACTTCTATGTCCTTCATGCTCTGCTTTATGCACACTGCTTCTGGGCACTCTCATACTTACCTCTGTCTAATAGTGGAATAGACTGAAAGATGCTGTCAAGCAGGATTTTAGACATATATATATAGACACACCTTTATATACCTTCCTTACTGTACTCTTGTTTTACCTTCCATTATAGAGCAGAAGGTCATTGATGATTGTGTAGCATGTGATCCTCTAATTCCATATTCTTCTTAACAGAACTGCCATTTACTCAATCCTTTTTCTTTATTAAAAACAAGCACTAGGTTGCATTTCTTCTGTTGTCTGAAGAATTGCTCATCTCTATACAATGCCAGTAGTTGAGACTGCTTGCTGCACCTAAACAAAACTCAGATGACTACAAACACATTGTAGTTTCTGAGATCTTTTAAATGTTTCTTCTTTATTTAAGATTGTTTTTACCCCACTGGTTGCTAATAGGCAATATGAAAATTGTCGCTGGTATTGACAATGTAAATCGTAGTGAAAACTGTCACAAAGGGACCATTTAAAACTATAATTGGTTATCAGACCAAGCCTTTCCTTGGCCCATTGTTTGCATCTGAATATTATAATCCTTCTAGGATGATATAATGATACTTTCTTTACTGCTTATTAGTTGCGCCTTTTTCTTCTTATGTTTTTTTCTTTTCTTTATAATTTTGTCTCTATGCACCTGTGCTATACTTTTCAATTCTTCCCTAGTAACCTGAACTACGTTTTACATTTCTCATTCTCTCATCCTAGTTCTATGGAGGGTGAATGGTTGAATCAAACTGATTTCTTGATAGTCTTCCCATTTTTCCTCTGCAATTAGGTAATTTTTAGCTATGTGTCTTGGGTTATAGAACCAAAAATGTGTATTCTATTTCATTTGTTAAAAACAGTTGGGGAGATGTTTTTCTTTATCTCTTGTAACACTGGGGGGAGGGGGTCAGATGCCTTCTGATAATGGGCCAACTGTTAAAACCAGGTGGGGCAGTGTTTCTTATCTCTTTCACCAACCATCCTCCCTCCGGGGGATATCTTCTGCTAATGGGCCATTAAGGCTCACTTAAGGACAGGACATATTCCATCATCCCACTGTGAGATGCTCCACCCAGGGGAGGGGAGCCAACCATTCCTACCTGGATAAAAACTGAGATGCAGGAACACAAGATATCTGGTTCCACTGCATTCCTGGAGGAAGACTGGACCCTTCTCACCATCACTGGACCCCTTTCTCTCAGGATCATCTCTGCTCCAACAGAACCACATCTGCCACTCCAGGAGGACTCACTGTGGACTGCTTCAAACACCCTGACCAACAGGTGTCAGGTTGTAGCTCTGACTCTGTCAGGGTTTCTAGGATTGTTGTTTGCTACCTTGCTTTTTTTTTTTTACTCCTACATTTGTATTTTTAAATATTCCTAGTAAAGAGCTGTTATTCCTATTCCCAAATCTTTGCCTGAAAGCCCCTAATTGCAAAATTATAATAATTTGGAGGGAGGGGGTTTATATTCTCCATTCCAAGGGGAGCTTCAGCTTCCCCTGGCAAGATACCTGTCTTTCCAAACCAAGACACTATGCTATTCCTTTTTATTTCTTGAAAGGTAACAGCACTATTTGGTCAATGTCTCAGAAAATATACCCTTACACCTCTCTAAATTGACTGAACTTTACTCTTTTTTAGAACTTTTCCTGCCCTAGAAGTATGAAGACTTCTTTTACAGCTTGCCTTAATCAATTTATCTTCCCAAATGACAATCTTTAACAGTTTCTCTTTACAAGTTTTAATCACATCTGGAAAAGTTTTCCTGTCATTTATCCTTTCTCCTATGAGAAAAAAAATATTGCTAAAACAAGAGTAGCAAAGTGTTGCACTCAGTGGGTCTGAGGTTCTTTTTAGCCTCTGTGATGAAACATTGCAAGTCCTGACACATGTGGAGAAAAGCCTTAAACAGAAAGCCAGTTGTACTGAAAATAAACTGAAAACATTGAGGAAAAAAATTCCCAAATATATTCATTACTTAAAGATCTTGCAGGTATATGAAATTTAGGAGCTTGAGTGCCCATTATGGATTTATCAGTAAAAAATCTCAGAAAGATTAAATGGAGCTTTGTTAGTTCTGATGTAGGGAGGTAGTACTTTGAAAGTGGAAAATATTTTTAATACACATTTGTTACCCGAAGGATAAAATCTCTGACAGCTTTTGTTTGTTCATATTTAAGAGTTTAGCTAAGATTTTAGCTGTCCAGCACAGAACATGTTTCTCTGTCTACTTTTTGAAGGTGATGTAGACTCACCTTAAACAGTATGAAAACTGAAGAGCTTGTCTTGAAATTTAAAAGGATGATTTTATCTTTGCCAATGTACAAGCAAATACAGGAACTCAATGGATTCCCAAGAACCAGTACATCAACCAGGCATGTATCTGTCAAATATTTCTGAAAATACAATGAAGCAAATTGTTAAAATTTAATGTTTCTATTGGTAGTAAAACCAATTTTATATACGGAAAGATAATAAAAAATCTTTTCATCTTGTGATCACAAGATGAATTCACATTCATCTTGTGAATTTCTCTAACAACCACCTGCACTGGAGCAGAGTGAGTAAAACCTCATTTCCTCTATCTGGAGCAAGGACACTTCTCACCAAACTGAGCCACTGCCATGCACCATCCTTCCTCTTCTCTTTGATCTCTGTGACCCATACTGCCCTCTCCAATTTGTGGACTTAGGAGAACCTGGAGAACTCTTGGTTTAGTAAATTGTCTCTCTAAATTTTTTCTAATACTACCTAAGAATATTAAAATATATATTAGAAGTTATTACCTTATCAACATCCTTTTCTGTGCACAGAAATCTGAGAGTTCCCATAATGGTCTGGGTAGGAACGCTTCCATAATGTTATGGAGTTGAAAATCAAGAGAGGTTTTAGGAGACTAAAGCTGAAGCAAAGAAAATTAAGGTAACATAAGTGACCTAGACAGATGGTTGTGATTTCTCTCATAACAACCTTCTACCTTTTCTTGAGTAAGACGAAACAGCTTTTTCAAAACTTAGCATTTTATAGAAGCATTTTTTCAGAAATAAATGCAAAAAAAAAAAAAATTTTTTTTCCTCTACAAGCTGTTCCTTATTTCAATATTTCAAAGCACCAGAGAAAATTATTTCATAAATTTTATCTTACATTTAAAGACAAGAAACCAAGATTGAGAGTTCTGAAGTAGTTTATCATTACATAAAAAGTTATGAAACAAACAAGGATTTTGACAAGGTTGTCAAAAATGTCATCTCCCTTCCTCTCTGCCTTCCTCTACTCATCTCGCTCTCTATTGTTTCTGCTTTTCTTTCGCCTGTTTCTTCCTCTCTTTGTCTATCTCTTAGCTATGCTCTCTTTTTGTTAAAGTATGTATCTTCCTGTCAGCAAGAATCTACCACAATTTAAAAGTGATAACACTAATTCAAGTGAACAAATACTCAGCCATCTCATGTGGTACGAATGTCAGAAGGGAAATGCTCAGAAAATTGCATGTAACATATAAAATGTTACAAAAGTTGCAAATGTAATATACAATGTCCCACGTGGAAAATGAAAATGCTGAGCTCAATTCTTGCCCTTTACTTGCCTTTTACTTTGACTACTGCTGCTGAAAAACTAAGTCATAAACTCTTCTCACTCATCTCACCTTGACTACCCAGATAACAGTGAAGTACTGAGGCAGCTGTTTTCTGTCAGAGCTAAGAGAAAATGAAGCTTCATAATAAGTTGCTTTATCATGCCCACCTATTCTCCAAATACATTCACTTGTATCGGCTGGCAAGAATACACTTCTTTCAGCTTTCTCCTGCCATTAATCCCTCTTGACTCTATCAACAGCTTCTCCTGCAACTAACCACTAAGAATACAAACTTGCAATACAGATTAGAAGTATTTTGCTTTTCTTATTAAAAAAAATGTGGTTTTCTTTCTCTTCCTACTCTCAGCTGCTTTCTCCCCTTTTCTCCTCTACTATTAAAAATGTTCCAAAGTCTTCAGAAAATGGTCGGGGCTTTTTTCTTTGCTTCTGAGTAAAATATGGAGCCAGCCAGGCAATATACTTTTATACCTTCTGTCAAAATTCCCACTGTCTCATTTTCTGTTACTTTGCAACTTTATAAATTTTTTTAATTTTTAGACTGATTTCTTTTTGATTTCCTTGTGCCTATCTCAAATGAAACTTATTTTTGTTCTACATTTTTTAGGTTGGCCAGAGCAGTTCAGTAATTTCAAACGTAGTATGTGTTTAAAATTTCTGGAGATCTTAGTCCTTAATGGCTTTAATACTCTTAGTTTGGCATAAGGCTTAGAAATGGAGGATTGGCTTCATTGTCTCAGAGGAGTGTTTTTTACACTTGCCATGAAAATCTGCTTTGCTGTGTCTTCTGTAAAATTGGGGTGCAGGGAATCATTGGTGGTAATTAGATGCAACCTGTTATGGTTCTGTCCTCCTGGATGGAGCCTGACCCTACCATAAAGCCACATCATCAATGGCAAGGTCTTTACATTGCAGAGTTACAGTGGAAAGACCTTGGCCAACACCAGCCACAGCCAGGGAGTGGGGAGTGAGCCAGGCATATTTGTGTCTCTCCTTCATGTTTTCATGTAAAGGATCCTTCTGAAGGAGAGAGTTGTCAAAATGGGATATTAAAAGCAGAAATCCAGAATATAGGAAAAAAAGAACTAGACTTGGCATGCCCATTAAGACGGTAGCTCCAGAAAATGAGATAAACTCTGGACAAGAGTTCTGATCTTGGCAGCAAACCATGGTGGGGTTCAATGGACAAAAACAAAGAGGAAAGATAGTCTGATAAAGTATACAGTGGAACATCTGGCACAGGCTCCTCTCCTCAGGAATCTCATCATCCCTGTGTATTTTATAGAGACTCCAGAGGCTTACCTCAGAGCTGTGGATTGAATTTGGTGTTAAGATGTTGAAACATTAGTTTTTGCAATGATCTTTTTCCAGTCTTCCCACCAGTGCAACTGTCTTTTTTTTTTTTTTTTTTTTTTTAATCACAAAGTCAGAACTAAATGCTTGTTCTATGGCTGATTGGTTAAAGTTCACCCTGTTTAGTATGGTAGAAAGGAAAGCCAGAGTCAATCTAAAGTGGTAGGAAAATTTCTACATGGCTGATTTACAAATTCTTTGTAAATGTTTTTGTGCTGTGTCCCTGTTTGATCAGAATTCATCACCTGAATAAAAATAATTACAGCATGCTCATAAAGCTTCATTGGTTTTCAAGTCCACATATTATTGACCAAATTTAAACAGAAGCTTGTAATTAAGTGTCCTTTTTTGAAGATGTTCCTCTGACTTAGCACTTACAAGCAGGATTTGCAGGGCATGTTGAATCAAAGAGAAACATGCTTATGCCAACCAGCTGGAACTGATTGAAAAAATGCCTAAAATACAGTTTTCTTCTTGATATGGCCCAGATACAATTGAAAGGCACACCTCTAATTCCCAGCTGTCTGCCTTCATGGCAACTGGCTGTCTCTGTGACTTTTAAAAAGCTTCTTAAGAGACGCAGTAGCCCTAATGAAAATTCCTATGGGATGGAGCAAGTCCCAAGCCTGTCATTTGACCTGCCTAATTTTGCTGCCAGGATAAGTTCAACTCCCTCCTTGGACTTAGGCTTAAATTTCCTATATAATATTTTGGATGTTTCTAGACAGACCTCTTAAAACAAATATAGTTAATATTTTTAAAATTACAAATGTAATTTTCCTTGACTTGTAGATAGCTGGCTGGAGTATTATTAAACCTAAAAGAACTGCAAACAAAACAAAAACTAATTTGGACACAGAAAAGTGTAGAAAGTTTCCCTAAAACAGGGTGATTTAGGATATTATGCACATGTGAAAATTAGAGGTTATAGTCAAAACTGGTTTTCATCCTCAACTATTATGTTTGTTACCATGGAAAAAGTGTGTTAAGAAAATGTATTCTAATTTGGTACGTCTTACTGAACTATTAGGTAAACAACTAACCCTTGCAGTTTTCATGGGAAGAATTTCCACATAAGAAAGAAGAAGTAGGTTCTTATATTTTCATATTTTTATCATTCTTTGTTTTATCTTTTGTTTTTTTCATGCAAGACATTTTTCTTTTCCCTTCTCCCTTCTAATACAACATAGCAGAAACATTTGATAAGACATTAATAAACTGCATACTTTTGAGGAAACAATGTCAATATCTGATTGAACCTCAGTTCACAGAATGAATCCAAAGGGCAAAATATTTTGGTTTTTTATCTGTAAATTACTGAAACCTGAACTCTTTTAAAAACAAATCACCAATAAGTATCCATCTACATACCAAAAAATATTCTAGCAATGCCATAAGTGATAACACTATTTTAACAAAACCACAGTTGGGTCTGATTAGTAATTTTCTGCTATTTACGATTTCTTACAGCTTTTCAGGTGATCAGAATTTCAAGGTATTTTAAAATCCCTGCTGTGTCTGTAGCCAGCAAAATTATCCTGTTTTTCTTTAAAGTGATGTCACTAGAAATACCGAATTATTTTTACAAATAGAACTGTTTATCCCATCCGCAGTTCATCCTTCTTTGGTACCTTAAGGCTTTGTTAAGTATGTCATTGTTTAGTAGCACAGTTCTAAACAATGCCTTTTGAGACCTAGAAAGTTATAGTTATTAGCCTGCCAGGGAGAGCTTCCCCATACCAATGTGACAGAGACTGTAGCCTGAACAACTTGTTTCTGCAGTGTTGTTGCTATGGGAACAGATGCAAAATGCTTACCACTGTACTGTGACACAAGTGAGCATACTATGGCCTCTTTAATTGCATTCTTTAGGAGTCAACACAAATGAAAAGAGCGCATCAGTCTGGGTGGCCTCCTGCTTATTTTCAAATGACACTTTTGAATTCATACTGCAGCACATTCTTTCACCTATTTTAACTGCTTCTTTCTCCTACAGTTCCCCAACCAAAAAAAAAAAAAAAATTAGTTTCCTAAAGACATCCAAAAAATAACTGTATTTAAAAGATGGAAAGATTAAAAATTGCGCTTTGGGCTTTCTGAGACAGTAGGTCATATTTAGTCAATGTTGACAATTCCATGCTAGTAACAGTAGAAACTTCTCAAATTAGAAGAATGTAGAATTCTCCCACATCGACTGACATATTTCATTATCTGGGATAAACTGATAATAAATCTAGATTTAAGTATTTCTTAAAATGGTAGTTCTACCTCCTTTATTTGTATTCTACCTCCTTTATTGTAAACAAGCTGCTTTCCTTTTGTTTATTTTCTCTAATGTTGACTCTCCCTTCTATTTTATATACTACCTTATAAGTTACTCAGTTCTTGTCTTCAAAAAAAGCTCCATTGTTTCAAAGAAGAAAAAAGAAAAAAATCCCAGCAATACCCTTCTCCCTCTCCTCCAAAAACTCCCTAGCCCCACCAAACACAAAGTTTGATAAAACAAACATAGTCTGTGAAAAAAACCAGAAAAATTATGCAAATTTGTAAGGTTTCACTAAGTCTAAATTCTTGTTGTTTTAAATAATGCTAATTTCTTACTGCCTCACTGTCCCATGTCTGTTAGTTTTGTAACCTGGCTCTTCCCAGAGTGCACTAATGTAAAAAAGAATTCATATGGGAATGAAGGCAGGAAGGCAGGAAGGCAGGAAGGAAGGGAAAAGAGGAATATCAGACTGTAAATCTCTCCCAACTTTTGCACACCAAAGCATTAGAACACTAGGATATCAGGTCTACACACACCAGATGCATTGTCATGGGCACAGCACTTAACCTTGAGCCTTTGTTTAACACCTGGAAACACTCTTTATTACTTCAGCCATTCACATCTCATCCATAACACTGCTGTGCTACTTCAAATACCACCAGATACCTGTACTTGAAAGGGACTCGGTTTATTATTATCCCCTTGTTTTCCATACTCATAGTTTATGCACAGCTTGAATCAGAAGTAGATTCAAGACCCTCTGCAATCTCCTTGTTCCCTGCAAAGAGAAGAAAGAATAAATCCAAAGGTTTAGTCATTCATCATCTCCCATGGTCTATTTAAAAGCAGTAAAGAAGTACAGTATCATTGGAATCTCTGAGTCCTGCTGAATAGAGATAGCAAAATAAAATACATTAGTTCTGTCAGCTAAGGACAAATTTTCAGCTTTGAAACCCTGCATTGAACTGGATCATTCGTTTATCAGGAATACTAAAAATGTGCACACAAGAGGACTTTTTAGGGATAGAAGATTGAGAAATATCAGGAATAAACACTGAATTGATCATAAAGAAATACCTGAATTGTCAATTAGATTGTCACATGATGGAGATCAGAAACAAGCCAGGGGCAGGAAATTTACAGAGCTGCCAAAAGATGGAAATAGTTGAGAAACAAAGACAGCTGTGGTATGGTCAAAGCACCATGCACTTTTTATGTCCAAATGATGGCTCCTTTTGCTCAAAATATTACCACGACTACCTCCATTGCTGACATCATTGCTATTGATCATTATCAGTTTCAAATGCCTGTGTGCCTCTATGTTCCTGAAATCTAGCTGAGACCTGGATTCTTCTTTTCAGGACCAGTCAGCTGGAGATCTCACAATCAGTGGACAGAAGCCAGGTATAAGCTGTGGCCACAGAGTTGTCTACAGGCAAGGAGGCACGCAAGGTAGCTGTTTTTCCAAGGCACCAAACCAAAATCTGTGCTGTGAATTGCCAGCATTATTCCAGTCTCAGACAGGATAAACATCCAGAACATTTTCTGTTGTCTGGTAACTGCACTACCCTTGTGATTAAGTCTCCTCAAAGACTTTCAAAAGGTTGGGTGCTGCTGACATGTCAATCACCTGGACACTTCTCTGGTTATAATTTGCTTTTTAAAAAAGCACTGGTTACTTCCATTGGTCAGATGAGTTGAAAATTCTGACCCTAGCATTTGGAGCAGAGAGGATATAAATGCAGAATACTACAGAGGGGACAGCAAGATTTCAGCCTCAGATTATCAATGAATACTTAATTTCACAACAGCTTTTCAGCAATGATTCAAATGTGTTTCAATAGAATAACTTCAAATTGGTATGCCATCTGTTAGGATGAGAGAAATCAAATGGAATTGGAAAATGAAGCAAGAGTAATAAATTATTTCTGTATATTTCTGTATATTTGTTATTCCTGAATGGATATGGAGCCATGGATATATGATGCATTTATATTTAACAATTTCTTGCCTTTAGGAACAAAGGAATGATTCTCTTAAAAACAGATGGTTATCAAAAGACTGGTATGTGATATATGTTTAAAAAATTAATAGGATGGGACTAGCCTGAGAAAGGACACACTAGGATAAGGCCCTAAATCTATCTGAAAAACTCCTTTAGGTGTCTGACTCTTCTTTAGGAGACTAGAGCAATCAGCTAGGTGACTGGATCTAAATGGTACTGCTTCAGCAGGGTAGTTGGACCACTTGACTTCTAGAGCTCGCTTCCAGTCTTGACCGTTCTGTGATGCTGTCATCTAAAATTTAGATCTTAAAGCCTCATATGCAGCAGTCATAATTTCAGAATGCCTTAGCTTTCTGTGAGTAGGTACTGCTTTTAGATATTACCAACAACAGAAGTATTTAGATATTAGTAACAACAAAAGTATTTCTTTTCACATGATCTGTGAGGCCGAGTTCAGCAGACATTGATAGCACACTTGCTGGCTGGCACAAAGTATGTCACCGTCACATGAAGATATGTTGTTTTGTCCAGCTTCATAAGCAAAGAAAGTCTCTTCTCCATATTTTGAGGTTGTCCCACATAAAAAATCATCCCATCCTTGTCTCTCATACCCATGTTGTTGTTAACATTAGGCTTGTTTCTGCTGCCTGGTGAAGCAAAAGCAACACCGTAGTTCCTTCTGGCTTAGCTATTTCACTCATTCAAAAATGATTATATGTTCAGTATTCAATATTTAAACATGACTTCACAGGCTAGTGGATAGGGAAAGAATCTTTGATTATATGCTTTACTGAACACTTAACATAGAGTAGTGATTGTTTACTGATACCTAGTCTGTTCAAAGGAGTGGCTATGCAGTGGAAAGAAGTTGTTTATGTCAGTCCAACAAAAATGTATTCATTTTATGGAGGGAAAAAAGTTTCAACAGGAAGTAGTAAGGGAAACCTCTTTCCTTGTAAGACAGTTCTGTACTGTGCAGAAGTTTTGAGGGAACAGATGAGAAAAAGAGGATCAGGAAAACAAACTCTCTTCTGCTACTACTAGCTATATTCTTTCAGAGATGTTGGATTAAGCACCTGACGTCAAGAAGCAGTGTACAGAAATGGTGTCTTGTAATTGGGACCTAAATGTCTGGGTTCAAGCTCTGTTTCCACTGTGTTTTATTAGGTAGCTCAATGTCTCCTTTTGCAACCTGCTGTCTTTAATGGAACTTATCTTTAGACATGAAATCCTATTCCTGTTATTGACCTTATTTCTTGGCACCCAGTTTTCTCCAGGAATTTATGAGAAGCCTAGGTAGGGGAATGAGGGAATTCCACAAGGCAGAAAATCCTTTAAAGGTTTAGTAAAATGCTAGACATTGCAGGGCTTAAATCTTTTCAGGGATCTAACCCCAAATTAATATTACTCCTAAGAAAGAGCATAAATTATGGTAAAATGTGAAAATATGAGATAAGGACGATATTTTATTACTTTTTCCTTGTACATTTTTAAAATACAAGGGCCAAAAACATCTTGTTTTGTCTCTAAGCACTATGTCAAATAAAGGAAAAAAGCTTCAGAATTTTCCTCTCATGGGGTATTTTTTATCTCCCTGGAATAAAGTGCTCAAGTGTTCACTTGCTTTCTTCAGATTATGGCTGTTGATACTGTCTGCAGCCATGTATTTCACAGTTCCTCTTGTGATTAGCTAGGATTACCATCGAGATCATGCAGAGGATGTGTTGAAGAGCGGGATTTTATTAAAACCATTACATTCTACAATTTTACAATGATACTCAAACTATTAAATAAATTTCAGATCTACAGTCAACTGTTGCCAGTTAACATATTTTAAACACACATGAATTGGACCAGGAATCCCTGATTAAATCAAGTAATTGTAATTAAGTCCACTTCTATGAATGTAAAGATAGAGTATCCCATATGCTTTTCCTGTTAAAAATAACTTGGAGCATCGTTTTTTTATCTCCTTTCTATCTTTATATGGGATAATAGTATACTTTTTTCTCATACTTGAGTGGTTCTTTTGCTGCTTTTTTAATGAACAGATTCATTTTTTCAAAACAAATATTTCAGTTTGTGCATATGCTTTGTTTATACAGGCAGGTATGTCTGATGGGTGAGCCAAGCTGCAGAACTAACTTTTGCTCTAAAGCTAAGAGAAAAAATACTCATTGCAATTGTTTGAAGCATTCAAACACTAGTGGACATTATGCAAAACAGACATTCTTAATACAAAAAATTTTGGAAGCCATAACAAAGAAAATAAGCGTGTTCTGTCACCAGCCATTATTGATTACTTTTATTTTAGTAAATGTTTAGTTCTTCAAATAAAATGGACAGCCAATACAGATGTAAAACAGGACAATGAAATTAATCTAAGTTGCTTTTCTATTTTCTTTATTTCTTCCTACTTCCTTGTTCTTTTTTCCATTACAACTGAAGAATTTAATGCTGCTATAAAATACAGAACATAATCATTCCTTTTATACAAAAGTTGTGTTTCTTTCCTCACTAACAGCTCACATTGTTTCACATCTGGGTTTTATTTTGTATTTAAAATAATTAGGTAGATATTAATGTATATAGCCATTTCAATGGAGAAATCCATTGAAGGTAAATGTTTTGATTTGCATATTGCATGTTCATGTTTTTTAAATATCCACTTGTCTTTTTATTCGCTGCACATTGAATCTAAAATGCATGACAATTTTCAGTGTTAAATTCCATCCTTAGAACCTTCTTGCTCTGAGATCTAAGATTAGGCTGTGACTAATAAGAGATCAATCGCCAGTTCTGTTGTTAGTGCCTAAATACTCTGTACAACCACAGAGCTACACAGCATGTAAAACTCTTCACTCCTCTTACCTTGTATATATGTCTCAGTTATTCACCCCAAGTGACATAAGCAGAAAAAGGAAAAACAGTGTACTAGACACTCAGAAATAAGACACTCTTGAAAAAGCATTCTTCTTTCAGCACTGCAATGGACATAACTTTAATTTCATTTTAATGCCAAGCATGGTCTGTGTTATCACAGGACCTCTGCCAGTGTCACATTTTCTGTTATCTGTGCATTGATCGGTGCTCAAAGCTTTCAATTTGGCTTTTTTTTTTCCCCCCAAAGGAAATATTTAGTTTAATGCCACAAATATGTCCTTAAAACTAAGCAATGGCTAATTAATTGTAAACCTCCCTTTTATTTCCAGAGTCAAAACACAAAATCTGAAAGGTATATTGACATTGTCCAGCTGTCAGAACAGAAGATGAGGAAGGGAAGGATTTTGTTTGTGCCATCCTGTTTGGAGTTTGCTGTGGCTGGGGATGGCACTGGGACTGTTGCCCAGCAGTGGAGCTGCTGCCAAACACCAAAGGGACAATTACTATAAGGGACAATCAATGATTCTGGGCTTGCTGGTGTCTTAAGGTTGACCAGTAATACAGACTTACTTTTAGAAAGTGATTTTCAGCAGGCGGCCGGAAGTCAATCAAGTGAAGAAAAGCCCCAGCAGAGTAGTATACCTCTTTTACATTCCAAAATGTAATGAGGTATTGACACCTGGGTGAAATTGGTATTTGAAGATCCCTTGCCCTGGGTGAAAAATCCATAATTCTGTGCTTCCAGAGCTCACTAATTTAAATACACAATATGGTAATCACGAGAGCAAGCAGCATGGTAGATAAAGTAGTCTCAATTACAATGTCCACGAATGGACGTCTTCTAACTAAGCTTCAGTTACTTACAGTGTTTACATTTGAATTAGCTATCCTAGGCTTTCTTTATAATCAGAAAAGAGGAATTTCTGCTTCTAAGGTGTTATTCACCTCATTTTAAACATGTCCTAAACTAGGATCACAGAAACATATCTATGTACTGATGGGCTCAAATGTAAAAGTCTATGTGGTGACTGGTGTCTCGGTGAGATAGACTGGACTTTATGTTTTTGATGAGCTGAACATATACTCTAGCATTAATTTAATATGTACTTTATTAGAAGAACTCTAGTTTGAGAAGAAAAAATGCTCATCTACATATTTAGATTAGTGACACATGCTATTCAAAAGCCTGTGTAAGTGTCTAAGCCATCCTTAAGCATGCCAATCATAGAAACATAAGTTCATCCTTCCTACTTATCCACTACAGCTTTTTTCCCTTCTGCTTTAGCTTCAAATAATCACTGCAGAAACTCACTCAATCCACGGCTCAGTTGCCATCATGTGTCTTCCCTGGAAGTCTCCTGGCTGTGTGCTGCATGCAGATGTTTCACTCTTATCTCACATTCCCTTCCTACCTCTTCTTTGACTCTTCATCTCTACCTGTTTGGAGTTTTTTATGAACTGACACCTGGTTTTGATCTCAGAGAAATCAAACGCTTGTGAATTCCTCTCATTTTTAATCTTTACAAGTTACACAACCTAGCAAAAAGTTTCTAGTGCATGAAATTTGAGTAGTGAAAGTGAATATATGCATCCCATAGGGAATCACAAAAAGAGTGGAGGTAACAGCATGTATCTGCAATTGATTATATGAATTTTATGTAAAGTGTGATTCAGCTGCCCTTAATATTGCTATAAATTGATGGAAGAGTGGGGAGAAATTGACTGATCATTTTTTTGTAATGTCTTCAGCCCCATCGGCTGTTCTGAAAAAGAATAAAAAGGGAAAATAATACCCCAGTAAAATGATTCCTGATTTTAAAATGTCCTTTTTGTTGCAAAATATATGATCCTGAACATAGAATTTTCTTGTCAACTTTCAGCCCAGAGCAAAGTTTTATTGATGAATTATAAGCCACTGAAAATAGGGAATTATAATTTAAACCCTGACAAGATCCTTAGCTATTGTGGTACAAATGACAATAGCATATAAGTAGTCTACCACGTATTGTTATGTTAATAAATATGCACAAGATAAAATATAGCATTTTCATATTCTAAATTCATATAAACAATCTTTTAATAATATTACCATACACTTCCCTGAAATACAGGAGTGCATATACAAATCTGAAGAAATATGCTATTAGAATGTCCCAGCTAACCAGAAGAGAAAGAAAATGTATACCAGAGTAAATTAATTGACAAAGCAGCTCCCCCCTTTTACCTTTCAACCCTGTTTTTATTAAAATGTTGTTGAGTGTCTGGGTTTTTTAATTTCCATAAATGCTCTGGATGCCAAAATAATTTAAAATGTTTTCAAGTATTGTTACCTGATATCCAGTTACAGCTAAACATAAAATAAAATTAATGAAGTCTTGCATATGTTGTTGCTAAACAGTCAAATATCAAATAATTACTTCAGTAGCATTTTAAAATTTTGGCCTAAAAAATTGAGAAGCTATTGTGGAGGTGTCTATGGAAGAGAGTAATTAAGATTTGTAACCTAAAATAGTATCTTAATACTGTGTTGAGAAGTAGAGAAATAAAATAAAGTTATAAAATAGTTTATTTCTAGATGCCTCTGGACCTTTATAAAATGGCTTAAGACTTTTCTGAACAAAAGCCAGCCTCTTGTTTTAATGTGATCACTCATTTATTTAGTATAAGGAGAAGTCTTTATGGCCATGAATATAACACTGGCACTAAAAATTCAGGATTTTCCTATCGCAGGGGAATGCCTTTTTTCTCTACTTCAGCTTTATCCTCCTAAAAAATCTTGTTAATTTAGAAAATGCTGTTACTTGACACTTATCTTATTGGATAGATTAGGTTTAACAATGATGAAGCACATTAGGTATATTTAAAGCTCCTGAAGGCATATATTTATAAATCTTTTTAAATTAAAGTAATTAAGGTATTTGGAGAGTTGTCTATAAAAAATGTGGAAGGCTTTTTGCTGTATTGAGTGTACATTTTGTATAAAGTGTAAGTTTCCAGTGTATGGCATGACACACCAGATCAATGCATATTCAACACATATAATATTTTTACATTTCAGTTCAGTCAATGAAAATGTAGACTAGGATGTCATTTCAAATATGCCAGGAGTCATAAGTCCTGCAGTCTAAGCTGTCTTTATGACCTTTTGCAGTCTTATCACCCTCAGGAAAGAATCCAGATTCTGAGTCATGGAAATGTAAAAAGCCCGTGTGCTCACTAGATCATGAGAAGAGACAAATTGGAAGACTGGCCTTGGAAAAAATAGTGGTTCTATTCCACCTTCCTGCATTCCACCTTCTCTCAAGACCATATAGAAGGACCTATATCTTTTATAGCTGAACTGTGAATTTTAACTATTCCACGAACAAATTCCAACTCACTTGTATCTTGCCCAACATAGATCATGCAGTCTCTTTGTCTCCCTTCACTGTTCTAAATTTATGGGCTGCCCAACCTTCCTAAAAGAGAAAGTCAAAAAAGAAGGCAGTAAAGAAAAAGTACTAATCCCAAAGCTGGACTGTTTAACATCTGCCTGGGAAATCCTGTTCAAAAATATTAGTATATGGTCTATAATAAGGGAACATGATGTAGCCCTGAAAAAATGACTTGAATCTATAGATTTATTCTGAAGTGACACTTTTAAAATTACACATGCAAAATATTTAAATCACATGATAACAAAAGAAAATCAATAGCTAGATAAGATTAAGAGGATTAATAATTAGATTTGATAATAATCAATAAATTGAGATACTGTTTTGCAGTATGCTGCTCTGTTTCCTAGCCACATTTTCCTATTGTCTACATTGTCTGAATATGGTACCAGATTTTCCCCCAGATACCTCCAGAGAGAACCATCATATCCACCATCTTGTCTATCCAAATAATCCTCCTAGAACTTTAGTAGCCAAACCTCAGTTCAGCCAAAGAGTTCTGTGTATGTGATAATTAGCATAATTATCTACCCAGTACACTGTAGTGTTGACATATGAACATTCATTAACCTTACAGGAAAAGAATCACTCAGTCAGCAATTAACTCTAATCAACGTGGGAGACTCCTGAAGAAACAGAAAACCACAGAGAGTGAGGGCCAGCGCTGGTGACATGCAGTTGACAGTCACAAAACTGTGTCATCTGTTCTGCGGGGCAGAGAAATAGTGAAATTTCAAAATGGCATTTGTGTGTGATTAAAATGTTTTGGTTTCCAAGCTTAGTTTTTTCTCTTCACTGTCATGTCAGCATGGTTTAACACGCCCTTAGTTTTTTAGTTATATCATTGGTCTTTTTGCTTTTTTCCCCTTCAGCATATTTTTATGCAGCTGATTTTCTTCATGCTGAATCTTCTTTTTAATAGTGTAAATGTTTCCATTGTATCTTTGGCAAGCAAGCAATGTTTTCACTGTCAAGAAGGAATGTGCCTGGAGGGCAATTGTCTTCTCAGCTTCTCCTTAGGCCTTCAAGGGCTAGACAGACATTGTTATCTATGTAGAGAACAGGTAAGTAATTTCAGCACTTCTGGAAATCATAAATAATAATACTTAAAGGCATGTTTTAATCTACCCACCTGCAATGCTGGAAACAGAGGGAAATAGTATACGCATACCAGATTTCAAACTCCTGAAAACTGCAGAATTAAAAGCTGTATCTTTGGCAAAATAATTAAACAGTTTCTGAGTTTGGGGGATTTGAAGAAGTTAGAGTAAGATTTTAGTATATTTTCCTCCATGAATATGAGTTTTTATTGTCCTGTGTAGCATGAATATATTATCTGGGCATTAGAGAATGGACCATGAAGCTTTTCTCCTCGGGCCCTGTGGAGTGTCCAGAAGGGAAAGGTCAGTAGTTCATGTAACTTTGCTTGACAGAATGCACAAACCCATTGACTTAATTTTCTGGTAGCTGACATGTGATTTTCTGAAAATTACATGCCCATATTGACAACCTATCTTGCACAAGCAACAGTCTCACTGGATGTTTTTGCAGAGATATAAAGATAAAATATTTGGAAATATTTTTCTGTATCACACATAAGACATACCATTGCTTCAGGGAGAACGGCTATTCTGCTTCTGTCTTTCTGTACCTAGCAACAACAAATAAGAGTTTCACTTCTTTACCAGTCAATGTTATGCTTTCCATAAGGTTTAAATTCACTTGAAAGTGTGATTCTTCTTTGGAATCACAAAGAATGAGATTTATTATAGCATTTTAAATCTTCATTCAAAAATGCTAATTTTAAGCCTTTCCCAAGTACTGCTTCTCCTATTCATAAAATGCGTTTAAAAGGAAATAATCCCTAAGAATTTAAGCCCATTGAAAAAAATAATCTGATCTCAAGAAAAATACATGGTTGCTGTATTCAATTTTCATGCATGCACCACTCCTTGCTCCATAAATCTTACCAAACTTTATTAGTTCTACTGTATACACGAACATTCTACTTTTTTTAAAAGCATAGTTCCTGCTTTATTAAAGTCGTTGTCAGTACCTGGTACAAACATCTTTAGAAAAGCTAATATTTTAAAATGAAGGCACTTCAAAAATGCCTATAATCATCCAGTCAATAAATATGCATCTTACATTTCCATGCTATTGCTGTAAGAAAGAGAAATAAAGGACACAGCCAACTGCAATCAATAGCTAATTTCACTAAGAAGAATAGAAACTAGTCTGGTATTTGTATGTTTGCATGGTGTGCTCACTTTGGATGACTCACCACACTGGAAGTTATCATATAACAAGTGGCTGGACAGAATAAGTTAGTAAAAAGAGAAATGTGGAAGAATTTAATTCATTTTGAAACTCAGAGTACACAATGAAAAGTATAAATTTCACAACTTAAAGAAGCTTAAAAAGACATCAAAATAATATGATCTTTCAAGAAAAAGTTTCAAAAATGTCTGGTACAAAGGCAACCAAAGATATGAATAAAAGAAGAGGCTGAGGACATCTCTTTCTTCAGGAGGTTATGATGCAATAAATTTATATAATTAATCATTCATAGATTGAATTGATCAACAAGAATAACAGTACTACAAAGATAATTTCCTAAATATAAATGTTTTAATATAATTCTTGGGGACCTTTATTTAGATCTTCATAAAGCAACACTTTCATATTATGGTACTATAACTTCTAACGCTTTATAGTATCCTGCACATCTTAGGAAAGCATTAAAGTAGATGTCTTCAATTTATTTAAACAAAGTACCTTATTTCACTAATGTGCATTCTTGAGTTATATATATTTACAAAGCAAAGATAACTGTGTTAAAGAGGTATACAGCTGAAGAACAGAAATTCATCAGCATTCCAAACGTAGTGATCAATTCTCTCCCCAACTCAGTTACAATGAATATAAATTGAGAAAAACACGGAGAAGTAGGCCAGCAGGAGGTCTAAAATGCATGTGAAATTAAAAATAAATACTGTGGTTTAAAAAAGTCTATTTTCTCATTCTTGCTCTGAAATAGATTGGAAATACTGATAGCAATTGCAGTTTTCAATCAAAAATCCACTTGGAGATTTTTTGATCTTAAAGTATATTCTTTCAAGGCTAAAACACATTGAAAAGTTGTATTCCAGCTAAAACTAAGCAAGCTGATTTGTTCTTTTATCATATGTCTGAGTCACAACATTATCCACTCTGATGCAGACAATTTAAGAAAAAATGAAATCAAATGGATTTTCTTGTCCAGAGGGTTATTCAGAAAGGCAAATCCACAAATAGAACCCAAGTTATGGACCAGTTCTTAAAGGAAAGAGCCAATGAAAATATTGCTATGAAATTAAGATAAGAAGAAAAGAGGCAGTTTCAGGGCTCATGCCTGCACCCCACCCATTGCATACTGAGCCAGGAGTCACATGCATGTAAAGCAGCTTAATGTACTAAAGCTCAAGCCACAGAGATGAGCACACCCTCAGATATCCTGCAGACACAGGCCACTTCTTTAACAGGAAATCAAACATGCCTCAGAGTTCTGAAGGCACTGAGATACCTCACAGAATGGCTGGCATCTACCCTAAAAAACTGCCAAGACTGAGTGGCTATGGTGGTGTATTTGCAATAATAGCTGAAGGAAAACTGCCCATTGTGTATTCTCAGGAGCTGCTCTTACTGACAGACCATGTGAGGGAATTGTTGGGAGACATAAATAATTACAATAGGCTGAATATTTTTTAGGGAATTTATTGAGATTTGCCTAACAAGGACAATCACATTCCCATGCCTGAAGCATTCCAAAGCACACTAGAACTGACCAGTATAGATGCATCCAGGCAGACTGATGTAATATTACAGACACACAGATGGTTGAAGTCTTTAAGACCTGAGCTGGAAGTTATGAGCTTTTAAAAAGGATTCATAGCTCTAATTTAGAGCTGGCTGTCATTACATAAAACATTTAATGACAGTCAAATTTTTTTTTAGTTTGAGGGCAACTGAGCACTGTCACTGTAACTGTTACTAATGGAGACTGTGGTGTCTCCATCCTTGGAGTTATCAAAAATCTGTCTGGATATAACCCTATAGAAATTGACTCTAAGTGGCTCTGCTTAAGCAGGAGAGTGAACCTCCAAATGACCATCAGGTTCCTCTCCCAGCCTCAGCTGTTCTGTGATTCTGTAAAACGTTCCCACTCTCCTGTCCCAGAAGCCTACCCTTCATGAGTGTCACCTCAACTGCTCATGAGGTTTTGCTCTAAACTCAGACCAGTTGAGGGAAATGATTGGGGTTAAAAACAATTCTCCAACACAACCAAGCAAGGGTAGAGATGCAGAAGTGCCATAAAGTTCAGTTATTGCCAAGGCTTCTGCATGATGAAACTATGCCCTTTCTGAGATTCCGAGTCCATTTCATGCAAGACAAAGATACTATAATACTTTCTTCTTTCTACTTTTACATGGCCTAGTTTGAAAGGGGATTGAGGCCCTTGCTCAGCCATGTAGAGCTGCTGACAGGCACTTCAGATAGAAATGCTGAATAATACTTTCTTTCAAGTCTGGAATCAGAGTCCAGAATTTGGCCTCCTCTGCATACACTGAGCAGGATTCAGTGTTTTTAGAAGACCCCAAGAAGTGCCTAATCTGCGAAGACATGAAGGCAACAGAAAGGAAAACATAAAGAAAACACAAAAGAGAACAATATTCTTGGTCTTCTGCATCTGAAGGAAATTTAATCTGTTTCTTTTTGTCTTCCAGGAATGTTTGACTATACCTAGGACCATTACCTTTTGGCAAACCCATCTTGCCAATATTTTGGAGTTTTGTATATAGGCCAAATCAATAGTTAATTTTACTATCAGGGCAAATACTGATGTCTAGACAGCAACTCAGTTCTAGCTGGAAAATTGGAACAGAAAACAAAGTGGAGAAAGAGAGTAATGTCTTTATGTTTTCACTAATTCTATACTTGATAAATAACCTTTCTCACTGAGTAGATAATTGTAATCTTATGAGCATCTCGTGCTTCAAATGACAATTTGAAGGCAAGAAATGCAAACAAATGAACAAGATGTTTCTGTCACAAGAATATGTGTAAAAATTATAATAACACAAGCTTATTATTTACTAAATTTATTCATATTTTAATGTTAGCTCAAAAGTAGAATTTGGGTGAAAAATGTATGGAGAAAGGAATAGCTTTGCAATTCCACTTGTGTAAGAAAATACTCATGAATAACATTCATAATTTTTTCAAGTGGAAATGGTTGCCTGCATGAATTGAAAGACTGCTATTGAAGTCAATAGATAATTTTTCTATATAGTGAACACATAGGCCATGAATGGTCAAACAAAGACCATATAAGAAAAAATATTTTTTATTCCATAGATCTCCATTAACATTTTTATTGTTCTATTTTCTAATTTGTTAATATCCATTTCTTCATTTGTTTTACTTCTTTGCCTTTTTTATCTTCACTAAGTAATTTTTGTTCATGATTCAGTTTTATGAAGTAACCTTAAATCGACAGTCATTTTCAATGGACTGAAAATGTACTTGAAGATTTATTGAATTACACTAGATTCTCTCAACAGCTCAAGTGTTTTTGACAAACTAAATAAGGCACACTAAGTGTATGGATTTTTATCCTTTTTGTCATAACTGCTTTTCCATGTCATTTCACAAAATATCTCTAAAGTTACATACCTATTTTCTAACTTTAAAAGTTATGAAACGATAAATAAAATCCTTATGTGTATAAAGGCAGCTTCAGATGTGCCAATGAGCAGGTTTTCAGAGACTCAAACAAAAGCCTAGATCATGTGTAACAACTGACAAATCAAGTGCTATTAGACATTTTTAGAATCAAGAGCCGAGGCACTACAACATGAATAGACATGCTCTGGGACCTGCTTTTGCATCTTTAGATGAGATTCAAAAGAGAATATCTAATTAAGATAAAAATGTCACACCTATAAATTCTACCATCTTTCTGTAGGGTATATTCAAGTGCATATTTGTTTATTTCTCTGTATACGTATACATTGTCTGTGAATATTTTGGGCAGGGGTGAGTCATGAGAGCACATGCAGAAGTTGATTGCTGGGGAGGATGTGTGTGCACCCACACAAGCCACTCAGAGTGAGAAAGAGTACCAATCTCTCACTGCACAGGTCTGAACCAGATTCTACCCCCTCCATACTTTGTGCCAGTTCTCCTGACAGTCACACAACCCTGACTCAATACTCCTACTCCTCATTCAGCCCTCATGAAGGGCAAAGAAGATGGTCAATAGCTGTTCTCTTCCTCCTTCTTCATCATGCTCACATGCAGAATGTCACAAACTTAAGTAATTGGACCAAATGCAAAGGACATACTTATATTTATAATTTTCATCCATACATGTGCAGCAGGCTTCATAATTAAACCAAAGGGAAAAAAATGTATTTTTAGAAATATGACCTAAAATGAACGTATATTTGAATATTTAACAGCAAAGCTTTATTTTATCAGAGGTTCAAGCTGAAAACGCTTTCACAGCTGGAGGAAATGCTGGAAGCCATGCCAAACTGTGAAAGCAAACTTCACATTCCTTTCTGTCGGTAAGTCATATTTTGAGCCCCAACACATACGTAAAAAAGCACATTTAGACACAGACTATCACAAGTGTATCTACATCTGTATAGAGTCTTCCAGGAAAATCCATATCCTGTAAAAAACTTTGAAGTAATTTCCTCTTTATGTAGGATTTTAACTAGATGACCTTCAGAAATAACTTCCATCCTGAATTATTATATGACTTTATGAATCTTATGCTCTCACTGACTTCAGCAGACAGTAGGTTGGACTGGTGTTTCTTACAAAAGATGATATTTATTCAAAATTTTGAGTGTTAGGTTTGTTAAAAATATGATTCTGGGAAAAGTAATTTCAGAAAATTCTCATTATGAGTTGGTTCTAGTTTTCAATTCAAAAGGAGGAAACAAACTTAAAAGAATAATTCTTTGTGAAAAAATCTATTTGTTAAAAACATTTTTCCAAAAATTACTTTAATAGATACTATTCACCAAAACCTTTAAAAAATCTTTTTTTTATTTTCATAAAAAATCAGACATAGCATTGATAATTTTTTCTTAAAAATTAATTTTATATTGAAAGTCAGTTTTTCTTACAAATATATTTCAATTACATAATAATCATCAATATGTATCACTGCCTTTTTTGTTATGGCTAAAATAGTTAACTAGATAGCATAGCTCTTTTTCAGAAGCTAAAATATTGAATGTTAATCAGTTTTGTCATTTCACAGGAAAGCAATTTTCTTCCAGATACAACATTCTACACCAGTAAAAGCTGGTTAACTTCTGAAGCTGATTAAATGGCAAAGAATACCAGTGATCCAGATCTAAATCAGATAATATGATTACATGCCATCAGGGCTATACAACACGCTGTTCTCATGTGTCCTGGTGTCAAAACAAGTTAGCTTTCCTCATGGATTTTAATGTATTTCAGTCAGAGAAAATAGTTTTGTACAATAAATGTCACAATTTCTTGTCTTAGTTTTCTATTATAGTATATATTATTAGGCTAATTAAGAAAATATAATAACTTAGACAAACTTTCTAGAGGACAGATTTTCATTATGGAGTTAAGGAAACCAGTTCCAGAAGAACAAGTGACAGTGGCAAGCTGCTGACTGAGATCTTCTAATTTGACTAAGAAACAAACTGATATCAAACTATTTTTAAAGTGCAACTAAACTGGTTCCTTCCTAGCTATTATCTCTGTTTACAGTGACAGGAAAGCACGCCTCAAAAGCTGGAGTAGTCTATTATTCTTTGTGATTTCCTCCAAGCAAGAGTATCAGGATCACTTGCTACAATAAAATGCTAGGAATAAAAGGCAAATAATGAAGATTTCATGACAGCACTTGATAGGTTTGCTGAATGTTGCAGACATGTAGACTTCAAAAGAGAACTAATAAGAGAAAAAATAGGCATATATATAAAAGGAGCCACATATAAAAGGAGCCCACTTCTGGGAAGAGACACTGTCACTCAGATTCAAGAGCAGCAATGTTACTTACCATTCCCAAAGCAGAAGTTCTGTATCAGGTGGCCTCAATACATGGAAGATGAGCCAAACAGAGCTGAAATGAGCATTCTCATAATACACAAATAGTGCTCAGGAAGGGACAAGGGAGAACAATATCTCTTCACAAGAGAGAAAAGTAGAGCTGTAGAGGAAAGAGTACAATAATGAGCAACAGCTGGAAACTATGAATGGCATAGAGCAGGACTAATGGAACTATCATGTAATAGGTATTTTCCTGATAACACAGAAGCTGCCCAGAGAATCTGGAGATATCACTGCTGTCATCAGTGTATACTGCATGAAGATTTCACAGACCAAGGGACAAAATATGTTGGAAAAACATACAGTGGTATTTAGTGTTAAACTGAACAGACTATATCTTGCATTTAAAACTAACATGGAGAAACCACTGAAGTATTACCAGGGAAAACAAAACAAAAAAACAAAAACCAAAACAAAACAGACCAAAAAACAAACAAACAAAAAAAAACAAACAAAACCAAACAAAAAACAAACAAAACCAAACAAAAAACCAAACAAACCACCAAAACCTGAAATCAATTCAAGACAAAGTAAGACAGCTGTGAAGGTCAAATAAAATAAAATACTATATGGGCTCAGAGAAACTATACTGGATGTTTATATTTAATTCCAAATGTAAGTAGATATTTTTTCAGATAATTTCATTAAGAAACAAGGATTGATGGTATTTCATTAAGTTCTAGACATATTGAAGAAGCCTGATTCACCTTCATGGTAAAATATGACTTGGCAGAGGCTGTTTAAACAATTCACCTGAGGATGAGCACTGCTTAGGCTAAGTACGAAAAAGACTTTATCAGCAACTCAAGGTGCACTCTGTTACCTGCATCTGGGAAATTAAAAAAATCAAAGGGGTTGATAATATGAAATTAGATATCACTTAGTAGAGTGGGAGTAGATTTAATAAGTGCTGTGAAAGCAACAGACTTTACCCTCTCTCGTCCAAGGAGGTCCCTTCTGGGACCGAGGCTGACATGGGTTGAACAGCTCCTGCATCCATGTGCAGGCTGCACTGTGCCATCAAAACACAATGTTTATGGCAACAGAAAAATATTTCCTATTTTATATGTACAGAAAACTACTTGTGGTTGGGCAAAACCATATTTTCTACAGTTACTTTCTACAGCTTTCTACAGCTTATTAAACAGTAGTTCTGGCATCAGATATCAAAGTATTCTCAAGACAGAAACTGACAGCAGGCTATGGAATAATCCCTCTTGTAACAGCCCTAACCAAGCTTGGAATATACTGCTCCAATAAGGAAATATTTTCAAAAGTTAAATAAGTCTCATTATTACATTATTGACTTTTTTCCTAATGCAGTCTAAGGTGTGGAGCCTGTAATGGATAATTGAGTGTAACTTCTTAAGTTTTCTGAAGACTATACTTACCATATGAGTAGTCAAGGAGTAGGTGACTTAATGTGGTAGGGTAACTTTATGCTGCTTGTATTCCCAATCGTCTGTTCTGTTTGTGCTGTATATTAAGTTCTGTACTTTTAAAACTCGCTCTGGGAGCGAAGGGGGAGAAAGAAGCAGCAGTTTGTGCAGTTTGTTTTGAGAAAACTGCCTGACTCACACACGGCCTGGCTCCGGCGTTCGTCTGAGGCATGGACAGTGGTGGGGCAGAGATCTCCTGTGTTTTTAGTTAGTTTAGCTAGCTAGGGCAGAGAAGCTCTCTGGACTGTTATTTTTTCCTTTTCTTGGGACTGTTTAAATCTGTTCTGGACTGACAAACGCAGAGGAGCAGCGAGGGCTGGCACCTGCGGCCTGCCAGGCCTGGAGCTGCGGAGGGAGTGGGGCTGGTGAGAGACTGAGCTGAGCTACACCCACGGCAAGGACTGCCTCAGTTTGCCAGCTCTCTTCGGAGGGGCCAGAGGTTTTATTGTTTCATATTATTCATTCTTCGTGCTTGTGGGCATCTTGTTTGTTAAATATTAGTTTTTCCACTTTTCTCCAAAGAAGTCCTTTTCCTGGACTGGCTGGGGGTGGGGCCGTTTATGTTTGCTTTTCCAGAGGAACCCCTTCAGAGGTCCTCCCAAATTTGCCCTAAACCAGGACACTTAGGAAGCATGTATTTAATCAAAAATATAGGAAGAGCCAACAGAAGTATAATAATATCTGTATTATTTTAGTGTTAATGAATTTGTGATATTCAAACATCCATTAAAATAGCCACTTATTTGGGAAAATGTTACCTATATAATGCTTAAAAAATAAAATCATGAAGTAATATTCCCATGGTTGTAACATAAAGATGCTGAGGAATTCACACAAAAATAACTGGAAGAAGAAATGTTATCCCTGCCTGTATTGACTGTGTTAAATGGACTCTTCATCTACATTACCAACAGATACACCTCTTCATGCTTTTAGAGCACTACTCTCACACAGCAACTATCAGGAAGCTAAGAACCTCTTTCCCTTTCATTCATGGTTTTTCACAGGTGATCACTCTACTCTTACTGCATTAATAAGGACTGAAGAGAGCTGCCTTGCAAGATTCACATTCTAGCAATGACATAATGCTAAAAACACATCTAAGCCAGCCATTCCTCAGAGGTCTTCTGCAGGATTGCATTCTCCTCCCTCTATCCAATAGCTGAGAAATCCAATAACTCCTTGTTATCTGAGATGCACTCAAACCTCTCTTTGGTAAGATAAATCTGAGCTGTGACTTCTACCACTCAAAAGAAAGTAGTATAGAGATGTATGCCTCCTGGCCATGTGGAAAATGCTTCTTCTTGAATAAATTCTTAAAACATAGCCAGACAAGAGATCAACTCTAGGTTTTAGAGCTTAGACAGAGGAAGAAAGTATTCCTGTCTCAGATAGAAGGTTTGTTAAAAGGTAAGAAATCTGGGAGGCAGACCTAAAGAGACTCTCACAGTTAAATCACTCTTGGAAAAGATCCATTCAAATGCTCTTAAGGTGAAGGGAAGGACTAAAAAGAGATAGACTTATATCATCTGCATCCATAATAACTGCTCTAACCAGCTCTTTTTTGCTATGCTTTATGCAGAAGATATTCTGCTCAGCATGCCGTAAATAATTTTTGGGTCAGACTAGGCAGAAAAGCTAAAAGAGATCTCTAGATTATGGCTCCTGGTGGGTATCAGTGTAAGAAAAACATCCATCTACTCCCCACTATCAAAAATTGATTGGTTTTGGAAATTTTACTGCAGAAATAGAACACTTTCAGCACCTCAGGAAAACATTATGGCAACATTAACTTATAGCGTGGTTATGTGCTCAGGATCCAAAATTGGGACTAGTCTGGCAGAGAACTTAGAAGAGTCCTGACTTGGCATACAGACTGGATTTTTCTACACTAATAAATAAGAAAGTAAATAAATAAGTAAACAAAATACCACAAGCCTTAAGGTGTCACAATTTCATTCATAACTAGTAAGTGACCTTCTGCTACAGACGTAAATGGCCCAAATAGAACAACTGCAATTTTCTTTAAAAAACTGAGCACATCTCAGTCAGGGTTAACAGACACTATATGAAGAGCTTCAATTAAATAGTTTCTAATGGGCATTGAAAGAACAGTGGGAATCAAGCTCCATACTGACTTAATGAAAGTTAACAACCTCAGTATTAGCCAGCTAATAGTGAAACTGCCAGAAACTTACAAGTACTCAGCTAAAGAAAAAAAAACAACAAAGTTAAGCAAGAAGAAAGAAGCACTCTTATTTTCATAAATGTTTGCATCGAAAGAAGCAAATTTCTGACAGATCTGCTGTTGAATGGGTTGGATTGCAGCTCCCTATATGGAGTTGATTGCATGACTGGGGAAGGACAGCACATTCTATTATAGCATCATGTCCTAAAAGCAATTTTTTGCAGAAAAATAGAATCTAGCAACTTGTATAGTAGTCTGCCCTGAGCAGGTAAATTCAGGCTCTGCTACAGAATGTGAAATATCTGAAAGAAGAACAACTACCATACAGCATAACCTGACAATGTTCTTTCATTTGTTTGCTTTCTGGACTGAAATATACACATTCCTTGTGGCTGATTATTTCTGCTGATACATAATCTGCAGTGTTTATAGTAACTGCAGATATTCAGGCCATATATAAAGGGAATATAGAAACTGGTATTTGCAAAACATACTAATTTTTCTTGATTGGATTTTTCACACTATTTTTCAATGTACTGCTCAAGGCTCACCATTTTCGCACAGAACTCTGACTGTAATTATTGCATCAACTGAAGAGCTGCACTTTTACCATAATTGTGGGGAAACATAGTGAGCAACAAAGACCTTAAGAAGATTTATAAACTCCCTTTGTGTAGTGCATGTAGGATCGCCTTGATTTTCCAATTAAAAAAAAATGCATCAGAAAACAATATAGAACTTATTTTCAGAGTCATTAATTTAATAAAACTAACTCAACATTCAGAGCAGTCCAGTGCAAGACACCAAACTTGTGTAACAATTCTGAAATCAACAGGGCGCAGTTTGCTCACGTATCAATTTTAAGGGGAAAAAAAAATCACTTTCCCAATTAAACTGAATTCCTACACAACAATGAAAGGCACCAGATCTAAAAACAACTCCTAAACAGGCAACAGACAAAAGTTCTTGTATATAGTCAATCATACTCTTGAATTCTTAACATAGTCCCTAAAAGAGCGTTGACCTGGGCCAACCAGGACTGCCCTATACAGTGCCCAAGCAGCATTCATGGAAAAGTCTAGGCAAGGAACTACTCCCAAAAGGTTGGATGCATGAAGACTCTGAGAGCAGGGAGAAAACTATGTGCAACTTACCACCACAGATTGTTTCCTGGATAATTTTACTTACTAATACAGATGCTACTAGAAAATGTGTTGGGAAAATCACTAATTTTATCAAAAAACACTCCAGACAAATTCTTTTAAAACGGAAATATGGACAGGAATGCCATCAGTCCTCTGTGGAAACCTTGGGTCAGACACTCATTTAACAGAAGTGAACAAAGTTATACTGATTTTGAATGAAGTCAGGAGTATTATGATGATTTCCATGCCAAAGGGTTGTGGTCCCCTGCTTCACAGTATAAAACCATCTTCATATAAGTTTTCAGGTTCGAACAGTTATGAGAGATTTCATGTCTCTGGAAAATTATCTTCTGAACTATGGTTGGTTTGTTGGTCTGTGACCCTAAATAAGAAAGGGATTAGAGTTTTAAAGGCAGAGAGAAGTGGAGATATGCAAAAACTATAAAGCATTTCATCCATTTGTTCCCATAGAAGATCACTAAATGCAATCAATCAGATGCTATTAAAATTTGGGGGGAATTGGTTCAGAATTTTACTGACAGAATCATGATGTCTGCTTCTTCCACAGAGTAATATAATAAGAAAAAAAAGCAATGTTGTAGGCCAGAAATTTGAATAGAAAATAACAAATTTAAATTGGTAGAAGGGAAAATATTTAAAAGTAATTACTTTCCTCTGTATTTTTAAACATCTGTGATATAAAATAGAATAGTAATCTCTTTTGAGCTGCTAATGATAGGAGAGGTCATTTCATGGGGTGCAGATCCAGTATCCAGTCATTAGTTTCCAGGAAACACATGACTTCAAAATTACTTTATTGCATAACTAATATCATAAAACTGTCTGACATTATAAACATTTTAGAAAACTGGTGCATTTTGAGCTTTTTATGCATTGACTATTGCTGCTCAATAACTATTAGATAGCCTACAGCTTCTTTCCTATTGTTTCTTATTTTTCCTTTTCCAATGTGAGAATTGCCTCATCTGTAAACTTTCAATTGCAGTCTGTTGTTTTTATGTAAACCTGCATCATTCTAAGTGCAGACTGACACCTCTGTCAAAGATGATGTTGAAAGGAAAAATAACTTCCACATTGACCCTCAGGACAAGGGAATCTAAGCTAAGAAGGGGGAATGTTTTTTCATACATAGGTAATTATCAAATTCTCTGTGGAGCTCTGTGTAATAAAGTATAATGGAAGAATCCATGAATGTTGAAAAGAAAACAAGTGAAGCTCAATAGTATTTTGCACTTTAAAGTAGCTCATTTCACTAGGACTTCATGTGGGATCTCTTCAAGAGAAGGTGGGACTCCAATAGCTTAACTATGATGACTTAACAAGTCCTTCTGTTTGAGCATGGCATTTTGGGTAACTCATTTGGCCAGAATGACTGGAGACTGACTTCAGACATTTCTGGTAATTGTGCTCAGGGAAAGGATATTTTGAAAGACCATCTAATTGATGAGTTGATTTTGCAATTAACAACTGCAGAAGCCTCCTGTTGTAAGAACATTCAGATTCAAATTTCTGATGAGTCAGAACAGAGGACCACGTTCTTCCTCATGCAAAGAACGACCTAGACAAAGGTATATAAAATGGGCAGAACGAAAAAGGGGGATGAAACATGCAAATATCTAAAAAATTACTTTAGAAGTCAATGCAAGATCATATTTTTATTTTATAACTTCATTTCCCAATAAATTGTAAATACATTTTGTGGGTAGGAAAACTGATTTTCATTCAGACCTATTTGGGAGAGAGAATGCTGACATTTGCACACATTTTCTAAGCACAGATCACAGAGCTACTCTGCTCTGCTCTGCCAAGAAACTGCTCCATTTACAGTAGTTTCTACAGATCTGCTTGCTTCACAACATGCATGGTGGTGATTACTGTTTCATCAAGCATTCATTCACACACTTTTTCAACTAGTTAGTCAGATCATGGTCGAACTTGCATTTGCTGACTATCCATAACTCCCTTCACTGTTAGTCAAAGGACTTAACTATACTAAACCACTAACAAAAAAAAATTCCTGCAAAGTCACAAATACACAGGTGAGTATATATATTCACATATTAAAACTGATATAAAAGCTAATTCAAGTCTCAGTTATTGACCTCAGTTTGAATCCTGTAAGGTCAGTTTATCCTATCCAGGACTATCCAGGAACAGAATTGGTCCACAAATTTATTATTTTTAACAAAAAAGAAAACTGACATAGTCTCCTCCAGATTATGCAACTGTACTCTTATTTCAGAACCTTTATCTAAACCTTCAGGTAGTTAATCTACATCTAGTGAAGAGGTCTTTGGTAAACTTCAGATCATGGCACGTATTTCCAGTGAAACACTTTGGGAATTTATTTTGCAGCAAGGATACAGAAACACCTCTGGAAAGCATTGACTAACTGGGAACCAACTGAGGAAACACCCTATTTAGGCCCTTCACTTACAAAGAATATTAAACTCACAAAGAAGAGAAACAAAGAGGATTTTTGCTGGCCAAGAAGTCATTCCCAGAGCAGAGCTCTGGGAAAACAGCAGCAACTTCAAATACCTCAGTTTTTATTTTGGGGGAGGACTTCCGTTTGTCACACTAAAAAAGACTAAATAGGGCTAAAGACATTTACATGTGTCAAGCTGGATAAATTCAAAACCCTTGCTATAAATCCCTAACTGCAAAATGAGTTCAAGCCTGAGCCTTGAGTGAATTTTTTTCTTGTTCTGCTCCTGGCTTGCTTAAAATGACATTTAAAAAAAAAAAAAAAAAAAGAAAAAAAAAAAAAGAAAAAAAAAAAAAAAAAAAAGAAAAACCAGCAAAATCCAGATACAGAGAAATAGGATAATAGCAGAAGAATGAATACATAAAAAGCTTTAAAAAGGATCTTAAAAAAGTATAGTGAGGCTTGGCTATGCAGAGGTACTTTTTCCTAAGAACTGAATAATGTATTTGCTATGAGCCAAGTTTAAGCCTGCTTTGCACCTCATGAAACGAAGAGCATTCATGTCAAATGACCTTCCAAATTGGCTGTGGGACAACCATATGAGCCAGTAGGAAGGACTTAAGGGGCTCAATATGAAGGCTAAATTTGGGTATGTACTGACTTTCAGTAGCTTACATATCTATGGCATCTTACTCAAATTGGTTTTCTCTGTATTGATTCACTGAGAAAGTTTCAGTCAAGGAAAAATTTCAGTCAAGGACTGCTTCCCTACAGTCTCTGTCTCCTGGCCTCCAGAAGAAAGGCATCTGATCAGACTTGCACAGACTGCACCAAGGGAACAGAATCACTCAGCACGTGATGTAACTTGTACCTCCATCTGCTTTGCAAAGGAAGTGGAAGAAGCCAGTATGTGGAAGGGAGATTTGGAACCATTTCCCTCGCCTTCTGAATTCCTCAGGAAGCATTTGGAGCCAAGACCCTCAGACAGATGACTGTTTCTCTCAGGGCTAATATCAGTGGTGTAATATGTGTCTCTGCACATAACAACCACTGACCAGCTGAATTAAGATGATCTTTCAGGTAGATCATCCCATTTTTACTTCCCTAGGCAAA
The DNA here is from genome assembly GCA_016584745.2 of Phylloscopus trochilus trochilus. Taxonomy (NCBI): domain Eukaryota; kingdom Metazoa; phylum Chordata; class Aves; order Passeriformes; family Phylloscopidae; genus Phylloscopus; species Phylloscopus trochilus. Next base: position 24,281,711 of record WQNJ02000016.1, on the reverse strand, counting down.
TAGAACCATAATTATATTCAACCATAAGCATCTTGCAGACTTTCAAAACCTATATTAAAAATGTAAATTGCAAGTTTATATTTACATTAAACTGATTTATAAATTTACATTAAATATTTATGGTGCTATCTAAGTTTATAGAAAAGAGAAATAATCATTGGAAGCTAATTGAAATGATTGCAATTCTAGACTAAGATTTTATGTTCACAGAAACATGAAAGAAATTCCCATAATAAAATGTCCTTTTTCTTTAGGAATTACTGAATAAAAAGTCTCACACACAAAAATATCCAGTCAAAACATCTTACATAACTGCATAAATTTATATAGAGGATGGATTAACTACACTAAGAGACTGACATTTTCACTACATGTTCAGCAAACAGTTTTTTTTAATAAAGTGAGGCTTTCCTATGTTACACTGAAAAACTTCAATATGAAATGAATTTATCCAGATACATGTGTTTAGGTGTCTGCATAATCAAACAGCTTTTCCTCCAAAATTTTTCATACATCTACTTTATTATCTGGTCTCTGTCCTTCTAATCATTAACAAGCAGTGTAAATAATGTTCTCAGCAACAGAATATTACTGAACCTACATAGCTCCTCTGGTATCTTAATGGTCATTTAGAAAAAACACCTGTTTTACTTATAAAAAGAGTTATATACAGATGTAGCTATTCAGGGGTATATCTGCACAGATACAGATTCACAAGCAGAGAGTCTGAGAACTAGTTGGGGACTCAGAAGATACTGAGTCAAATCTAACTTCTGACCCTGCTTTACTGTCCTATTTTCAGAAGATCATATTCCTTTCATTTCCCACTCATTTCCTGTTATTTGGAAGACAATGACCTCTATTGTTGAACAGATATATAATAAAAAAGTAACTACTTTTTGCCCAGACAATTTTCTTCAATTTTCTACTTTGAATGATCTGAGAAAACTCATGAGTCAAGACACCAGGAAGTTTAATTTACCCTGAAAATATCTGGGCTACTTGGCATAACTCCTCTTAGTCCAGGAAAAGTACTCACTCATGTATGTAAGGCTCAGCATTAACAGCCAGTAAAATCTCTGCACTGGCTGATGAAGATGACTTACAGATTTCTGTTCAGACCTTTGACATCTGTGATAAGTCATGCTGCTGAGTTGTATCAAATTCCTACAAGGAAGGAGCTAAAAGGGCTATAAGTATATCTTGAGACCACTGTATACCAAGTATGTTCCAAATGTAAAGATTTTGCTGGTGATGGATGCATCTAAGCAGATCTTGTCATGCCAGAGAAATTTCAGGGCCATTCTTCCCTGCCCTTGTCTCATTGGCATCTCTCCTTTTCAGTTCATGAAAGAACTAGACCTTGAAAACAGAGAATTATGAAATTATATATTCTTTGCCAAAAGATGTTACCTCATCTTGCTTAATTCTGACTCCAACAATCTCACCAATTCTCTATAAGAAAAGGCTTTGAGGACAGGAATGATATTTTATGCTTCATATGCAAGACAGAAAACTGGGGCAGCAATGACTGTGCCATAGAGCTGAGGGAATCATTCAGAGTTAATAATTTATTTGCTGAATATAGCTTCCTTTCATCCATTTTGAACAGTTGTGAAAAAGCATCTTCCTTTCAGCTGCTAGACAGACAAAGGCACACTTGAGCAGGTCACTCAGGGTGAGCAGAAGGCCATAACACACCTTGCATTGATGTAGCCTGCCTCCCTGCTGAAGCCCTTTGAGCACAAATCTTTACACGATGACCTACCCTTCAGTGCATGGCTGCTTGTGTTTGCTGATTTGTGACCCCTCCAGGCTGACATGCAGGCCAGAGAGCACAGGAGGAACCTGGGGTTCTCTGCTGCACACACCTGAGGACCCACAGGCCTGGGTCAGGCATCCCCAAGGCAAAAATCAACACTGTGAGACTCATACATACTAAAAGGTACAGCTCTGAACAGAAAATCTGAGATTAGTTTAAAGATTCACAATGTAATAATAGCATTTATTTTTTATTTGTTTGTTAACATTAGCCAAATTCTCTCTGCAAATATACTTGGTAATACTGTAGTAAGCAATTTACTACAAGAATGGAACAGAAGTAAAGACTAATTTGATTTTGATCTCTTATTACTTATATGTAGCAACAAACAGAAATAGGGCTTTTGTTCTATGTACTTTGTCATCTATGTGAATGCAAGTCTTGCCACAAAAAAAATCTGGCTTCATAAACTTCCCGTTCTACAAATATTTCTGCCCATGTTTGGTCATATTATAAGACAAGTTTGACTATGCATTAAGTCATAAATATACAGAATATTTGTAGAAAGATGATGTAGTTGATGATGATAACAATGATGATGTGTGACTATAGTTGCAAAGAACAGCAGGAAATTTTAGGGAAATCATTGCAGTTAGCATATAAGCAACAGTCATGTTTTCTTCTTCATTCTCTAGAGAGCAGACCAGAACTTAGAACTAATTGCCTATTGTTCATTTTCAATAACTGCATATTAGATCTCTAAGTATGAATTTCTTTGGTACATCCACTATTCAGTTGCAATACATATTTTAAGCAGCCTCTCAGTAAATTAGTTTCCTAGAATATTCTTGGGAAATGAACCCAAAAAGTTAGAATATATCCATGGAAAATGCAATGTTTCGTTTAAATAAATATTTGCAGATTTTCACCCCTTATTATATGCTTTGCTATAATAATCTATAAAAAGAAAACTTAAATGTATTCCTTTTTTGGGCATCAAAACTGAAAATTAATTTAATATTTTTTTTAAGGATGAAAGTCTTCCTGGAAAACAAACAGAAAGAGGAGAAACATAAACCCCTGACTTTTCTGAAAGTGTCTTCCATGTATACAAATGTAAATATGTATTCAAGCCATAGATATACAAAAAGAATATATAGGTAAACTATGTACAAAAATGTACACCAACTGAAGCAATAAAAGGATTTCCTTAAAAGACCTGTATAAACTGCTCCAAACTATAAGTTTGGAAATTCTTTTAGAGACATAGAATGGCTGCAGTGAAGACAAAAATATTGTTCAAGTCACAACAACTATTACTCTTGAAAACCAAGAGTGGCTTCTGCCCTTTCTTGCTTTTCAGCTCACAAGCTTCCCTTCTGTCTGTGAAGTTCTCTTGACACCAGCAGCAGCCTTCACCAGAGAAATGAACTACTAATCTCTGTGGACAGCCTGCCTGAAAACTCAGAAAACTGTGTCTATTGCCCAAAAGACTGTCTTTCCAGGATCTACTGGAATCATCTGCAGGTGCATACATGTGGGACCTCCAGAAAGTCCCTTGGCTGCTTTGCCATTTCTATTCTGTTCTGAATGCCACAAATAACGAGATAGTCATAGGGTCTGAAAGCTGAGTATAAAATAAATCATGGCCACATTGTACCAATTTTGGCCAAAAGTCTAGGGGCAACTGCATTATATAATCTTTGGGATATTTTTTATCTCTTGCTGTAATAAATTAAAGTATATTTTATTTCTTGTTCCAATAAATTTAGCCTACCTTTGATCCACTAACACTTGAATGATTATTTTAGATTTTCATGACATTTTAAATTCTATTAATCACCAACTATTCCTACTGGACAAATGTTCTGTCTTTTATTTTCAACGAAGCTTAAAATAAAAAGCCTTTTTTTTTCTTTCTGTCATTGTTTTTGTACCATTGATGGTTTCATTCATGTCAGCACAACTCATAAATGAGTTTTAGATGAGTTGAGCTGCTTTTGCTGACGAAATTTGCAGAGGCAAAGCATAAAGCATTTTAGGCTCCACAAAAGCGGTCTTTTTATTATTTCTTATTGAGAGACTGGTGGTTTAAAGAGAAAATAGATACATAGATCTCAATAGGCTCCTGTTTGTTTGTTTGTTTGTTTGTTTGTTTGTTTTGTTTTGTTTTTTGGCAATCATCTCACAGTGAGGAACTTCTCTGCACTAGAAAATTATCAGACACGGTATAGATTTTATAGAATGTATATATATTTTTGCCATATGGCACCTGCTAAAAGTGCACTGTAGATATACCTAAAGTGTAAGCTGTTACAGTCACACAAGATTGTCTCTACAATAAAGAAATACAATACCCAAGCAAGCAATAGATATGCATATGGAATTCATATATCTGTATGTGTGTATACACATAGGTACACTTATATTCACTCACATAAAACAGTTACTTTGCAATACGTGTAGATGTGTTCTGTGGCATGTGCCAGCTCTCTTGGTGAAATTAAATGCACATCGCACTTTGTCTTCTCAGCTGTTGCATGCTGCCTGGTTCTCAGTTTGGCACTGTCTAGCTATTCTGGCACAGATGGAAAGTCAGGATGTGTGACACACTCTTCACCTGCCACAAAATGCTGAACCCCCTCCATCATTTTGTATAACCAATTTGCAATTCATTTAGTACTCACACATGGAATTCCAAAATAACTCAGTAAAATGTTTACTATTATCAGTACTGGAACTTAAAGCAATGAGAAAGAAACCCAGTTTTAGAAGCTTTCACACGCTATAATTTCCAGATCTGTAACCTGCAGCACAGGAAGAGGGATTAAAATTATGTATGAGGTTCTGCATCTGAGTCTCTGATATTACTTTTATGTATTGACATCTGGAACAAAAAGGATTAGTTGTATAATTTAATCCTATCAAAGCCAGTTTTAGTTTCCCTCTTCTACACTGTGTTAAATGCACGGAAGCTTCATGCAATAGCATAAGACTGTCCAACAGTGATTGCATGACACAGAAGGGATGGGGACTTAGGACATATGATACAAACAGCTTTGCAGCACATCAGCTGATTTTTCTGTTGGAGGCCATGATTCACTTTTCAGTATACAACATTTTGTGTGTTTTAATGAGTAAGAAGTATTTTAAGACTGTCATCTTGCTCTCACGAAATAACCTTTTATGCAAGAGGGCTTTACAGATATCTCATTTACTGAGAATCTGCTTTACTATTTTTCTTTTATGAAGTAGTATAACAAATAATAAGAGTAAAGAGGGATATTCTGAATGATACTTCAAGTAAAGATGAGATGCAATTACTTGCCTTCATCAAGAATACAAAAAGCTCAGAATACTATCTTGAATTAAATTCTTAATTTTAAGGTGATGAAATTTAGATGAGATGCATCCCACCTTGTAATGTGCCTTTAGAGAGCCTCTGCATCTTCAGCTTCCTCCCTGGAGCTGATGCTTTATTAACACTGAGTAATACTTCATGTTGCTAACAATCTTCATTACAACCTTGCAATGCCATCAAATACTCATCTGTCATCCCAAAATTACCTTTTGTACTCTTACCTCATGAAATTTGTTAGTATTTGCACATATCAAATATCCAAAGGCTCGCTGGCCCATAAATCAGCAGTTCATGCACAATATACAGTACTAAATCTTTAGGATTTCCCATTGTCACTAGCAAAAAGAGCTGTTCTTTACAGCTGATATTTGTAAACCTATTGAGTTATGAGTTTGAGTTTTTTTTATTTATTTGTATTTTCCTGAACAATAAATAAGGTGATCTTTCAATCTTTTCTCTTAGATAGTAGTCATAGGATAAATGGAGGAAGTAGTGTGGAAAAAGACTGTTTAATTTTTATAATTTAGGCCTAAGTTCTACTCAAGACTTTACATATTTAGCCTTCTTTGAGCACTGTGGGAGATGTCAGTAAGCATATAAGATTACAAATTAATCTTTCTTACACAGTAGGAGAAAGATTTTATGTCGAGAAGTAAGAGTTACAGAAATACAATCAGAACACTTACTGGCTTATTACATGTATTAGTTGCACTGAAAACATGAAACACTCAGCCAGCATAAAAATAGAGGTAAACAGTGTCCAAGACGCAAGTTTTCATACAACCATTCTGAAACTAATGCAGATATTCTGCATAGCTCTTCAGGGTCAAGATACCTATTAATGAGTGTAGCGTTAATCATGTATACAATTACTAGGAGGATCAAAGCCTAACAAATGTTCTTTTTCACAATTATGGTTCTAACTGAGCAGCACAGCACAAAGCTGTAAGGGAAGCAGGCACATTTTGTTTCAAATAATGGATTTTCCAAGTGGCTACCATACCCTGCAGGTTTCTTTCCTCAGACAACATTCACTGTGGATAAGTTCTTGCTTACAGATGGGTCCCTGCACATGAAATCTCATACTTTAAAATTGGGTCTTGGTCCTCCAGTAAGATTTCTGCAATGAATCTCCCCGTGTTCACACCAAGCCCTCCTAAAGCTTGTGGAACTTACAAGGACAGCAAACTTTGCATTAGCTGTTACTGCAGACCAAAACCAAATGGAGGATATAATTTTAAATTCCACTTTAGTGAAACCTCTATCAGAGACTAAATTAATTAATAAGTTTTGAAAAGTCTACAGCAAACAGGAAATCTCTGTTTTATGATTTTTTTTTCTCTAAAAAAAAGCCTTTGGGTAGAAATAACTTTTAACAGATTTGGATGAAAGGGGAAATCTGAAAATTTGCTTTTCTAAGATTTCTTTTGCATTTTTTGAAATGAGTCTTTGCTTTATTAAAGCAAAAATTGGAGGAAAATAAAAAAATAAAGTAAAAAATCCAAATGAAATATTTCTAATGAAGTTTTATTAATATGTTAATTTGTTCTTATTCTTTTCTTTCAGTGGTGCAATCAATGAACTTTCGCTCTACGTCAATACACAACAGTGTTTTGGGGGTTTATAATTCTTTTGTTCAGGCAATGAACTGGGGAAAAAATAAATACAAGCAGTTATTTGCAATTCTACTACTCTACTGCCAACCATAAAATCTTTTTCTTTGAAAAGCTACCAGCTTGGCAACCACATATCCAATACAAACCAAAGAAAACCAGAAAGCAGTAACAGTAATCTAGCTACCTTTTCAGTTTTATCATGAAAAATGTACTTCTCTACGCAAAACTTCTCTAGATCAAGCTTGAAATGACACAAATGTTCATTTCTTTTCTATGAGAGTGTATGCATGTATAGCTTTCTCCATCTGTCATTTCTGTTTTACAGAGTCATGATATTTACATTTCAACAAACCAAGTGGCAAAATATCTATTATTCAAACATACTATTGGATTTTGTAATTTCCTGAAAGGTTGAGTGCATTTAACTAGATACATATTTGAGCTTTCCCTATGTAACGAAACACAATAGATCATGAATTCAGAAGAAAGGCAGGCACAGTCATGATGTGACATTAAAATAGAAAACAAGAAACATTAATTTCTTATTGCACTTTGTTTCTGTTAGTCAAAGAAAAGAGATCAGGAGACTATTTATGATAGAAAAAGTGTTTTTTTCACAACAGAAAGCTTTCCTCAGCAATGTGAATGATATTAACCACTAATTCTACCTTTGAAACAAGCATTTTTCATAATAAATCAACAAATCACGGTGATAATGAACAACTTATACTGTGCTTGGTTTTTATGATGTTCTCTTAAACATATACACATATGCACAAAATCTGTTACAGAATGCTTTCCTGAGATCTCCTAAAGCTACAAAGTGCTTGAGCTGTCCTGGACTAGGGTCTAAGAAGGGGATAGACCACTAAAGAACTGGTGTTTCAGAACAGCTGATCTACACACACCTCTGGCTAGTAGTTGCAATTATTTGCACTAGCAGCTGTGGAAAAGCTACTGAGGGATTCACACTTCTTAGTTATAATCCTTTGATGTAGTTCAGGGTTACGGCCACCAGACAAGGGCAGCCTTTGTGCTATTGATTGTAAGTGCCTAATGCAACCAGAGTTTCACCTAAGGGGGGTGAAATGTGGAAGTCCATTATAAAGAGAATGGAAAAGAATGTGCCCAGATCTCTCTTTTCTTGAGTAAGCTGGCCAGAAATTCTCAGGATGAACCAAAAAAAATAAGAAAAAAATGGCAATTTGTAGAATGGTTTTCTAGGTAATTGAGTAAAATTTAAAATTGAGTGAATACAGTCATTTCCCTCGTCTGTCAAACTCATGCTAATTCTTGAATGTCATTTTAGAGGGACAAAAAGACTAAAGATAAGCAGTTTTTATAATTTCATGAAAACTAGCAAGTGGCTGGAGACGAAACACCCTATTCTTATTCACTGTGAAGGATGCTAAAGAGATCACCCTTCCTTAGACATCAGACAGGCCCGGAATCAGACATCAATAGCTGTGCTGCACGGTGCTAGTCTTTTTTTTTTTTTTTTTTAAAGCTTTCCATGTTACATTATCTTCTGCCCTAATTGCTATAACTGGAAAATGAAATTGAAGAGGACAGTAAGGGGTTTGGAAGGACTGTTGTCCCATCCAGACAACATTTCCATTCAGTATAACATATAAAATTAAATGACCAAACTCACTGTGAATTATATGATCAGTTTGCAGAGGATAATGAGAGCAGAGCAGAAGCTGCAAATGGACTTCAACCATTTTCAAATGCTCAATGATTTTGGGATCTTTAGCTAAACAAGTGGTTTAAAGTTGTTTCTTCTTACAGAGCTGTATTTGTAGAAATGTATCTACTATCTAGTGTTTCGCACTTATGCTTTCTATTGCTTTAATTAGATTGAACTGGCTTTTGTTTTGATTTTTTTTTTGATTCTCACATTGTATATAAAATATTGACACTGTAACTGCTGTATTCTTGAGGCTGTTTTATGTTGTATCACATAGCAATCCTTTTAAATGACTGGGCAACGCTACATACAAAACTGGAAGGAAACTAAAGATCTGACATTGTGATGATTTGGTTTCTTGTGACATTGCTTTAAAAAATGTTATAATTCAAATTAGATACTTTCTTGCTATTTGATTTATGAATGATGAAACAAAAGAAGAATAATGTCTTTAATTGGTAAACAAAGCTATGGCCTCCTATGAAGCAAGTATGATTTCACTGAAACATACTTCTTTTAACTTGGACAGCAATAATTTTGTGCAAGCTGTCAGACTGTCATAGCAGCATAACTTATAACTGAATAGCCTGTGCTGAGAACTGCCCTCGAGGTGAAGTATTGCTAATCAAGAATAAAATGTTTGTTTAATTTTGTGATGAAGCTAAATAATTAATAAATCTAACATCTCTCTGTGACATGTATCTTTTGTGACTATGTAGAGCATAATGACACTAAGTTTAGGACAGTTTCAATTATAATATCTTGATTTTATGACTGCTAGGACCAGATGACATCCAGTAATACCATGACATCAAGTCTAACTATGTTTCTCAGGATTTGTGAACTGTCCATTCTGCTCCAGGCTAATAAAATTGATATGAAAAAATTGCTAGCTTTTCTGATTTGTATTTTTTTATTCCTTTCTCAATTTTATTTTAAAATTAATTTCATGCAAAAGAACCCATGAGTAATGCTTCACTTTCATTGAAAAGATATTTTATTTCATCCTTTCTCCCTTTTGGAAGCTTGGACTCAACATTCACCACAGCAATGCCACCAGGAACACCAGAAAAAAAAATTTATTTCCTCCCTGAGCTGGAGGAGTAGCTTGCTATAAATGACTGCTATCTCATTGCTGTTTATGCAATTAGAAAGCAATCATTAACATGAAAGAAGGTTTCTATTTCCTGTTCTGAACTGTGGTACAGGGGCTATTAACAATTACTGGCATAAAAGGTGCCCCTACAGGCAGCTCTCCAGATGTTCTCAGTTTTGAAGTTACCAGCTTCATGCCAGTCTGCCCGACCTCAGGCTTCTTTCATTGCTAAGAGCTGGCTGGACTAAGGAAGTGATTTGCAATGCAAGATAATAACTTTATTCAATCTACTAACTTCTGAAAAATGTTCTATATTCATCTGTGCCAGTGAATGACACATTGTTTCTATTAACTATATTTTTGCACATATTCATCTCTTTCATATAGGATTCCTATAAAGCTGCTGAAACTTGAAATGATGGAAGTTTTGCTGGAACAGAAACCAGTTATTAAAAATGGGGAGGATACAATTGCAGTCACTCTCAGAGCTGTAATACCCCTCTCTGGGTACCCTTCACATCAGGTATTGAAGAGCAGAGCCAATCTAGTAACAAAACAGTTTAGAAAGGATTCACAGTATAAGAGAGATGGGACTAATTAGGCAAGGAGCCATTGATCGTTGTGAGGTTTTTGCAGGAGCAGAGGAAGGTGGCTAGCATCCAAAGCCTACATTTCCTGGAATACAAAGAAAAAAGCAGTATCTAAAATGGTAATGTTTGGATGCAGATTGAAAGATTGCCATGCTGTGAGTATGTTATAGAGAAAAAAAAAATAAAAAAGACAGCTGAGTCAAAAACTGTGAAGTAAAAAACAATTGATTTTTTAAATTTTGTTTGTGGAGTGACAGTGAAGATTCTGCATGCACTTAGAAATGTGACTATGGCAGTACAGAGCAAGTCTGGCAAGAGGCATCTTTGTCAAAGACTTCCCAAAGTGCTTCAGTGCAACCAGGGGTATAAACTGTAGTCATTAATTAGTTTTCTACATGAATTCACTCTTCGTTTCTCTTCCTAAGGACGCGACCTTAAAGACACTTGAAGTCCAGGGTAGTTTCCTTTTGACTTAGCAGACTGGCTCAGGCTGTAAGTCTCAAGGCCATTCTGCCTAAGTGCAAAGCATCCTAATGCAAAGACTCATAACTTCAGGACCACAGTCATCCCAGGATGCCTTTTATAGTCAATGCATACCTGCCTACATACACTGAGATTGTAGGTAGGACAGAATACTTTCTGGAGTTGTTTCTCCCTCTGTTGACTCCAAGAACTCGGGGAGAGCAGGCTCCTAATTAGGTAGCACAGGTGTTAAAAGATAAATTGGTTGAGATTTGGTCTAATTACATAGACAAAACAGTTATTGAAGATACTATATGAAACAAAACATTAATTCAAAATGAGAAATAAATATTTATCTGAAGTAAAATTTTAAAATTACTTACCATTTCATTGATGGGTACAATATCACTAATCTGAAGAGGAATTCCCAGAGCTTAACATGACTAATACACAGTTTAACAGAATTAATGTTTTCTGTATTATCCTATACATCAAGAAAAACATATATAATGACTAAATCAGTATTTGTTGGCTTAGAGAAGATAAAGCACATATTTTTGAGATCAAATCAGTCCCTTCTTTGGTAGAGTGTAAGGTTTTCTTGAGATTATTCCAAGTATTGACTTAGCCTCACATTAAGAAAAAAAGAAACTACTATGCTGACAGCTCTGCCTTCATGTTCCACCCTCTAAACCCGTAATAAACACATTAAAAATCTTTTTCCACAGAAGTAAGGGTCTTTGTTTAGGTTAATGATTACTATACTACCTCTCAGGTTGACTTCAGAATTTAAAAGCAATGCTACATATGGTGCACTTCCGCCCACAGTATGTCCTAATCCCCGACCACTGAGAGGTCATTTTTTAATGTCCAGAGCAATCCATTTCTCCACATAGAAAGAAAGACAGCAAGCACTTGCACTGCAGAGTGACCTGAGCCTATTTTAGCAAACTCCCAGAAAGATGGCTTTTTGTCTTGGGAAAATTATCAAAAGCCTTCCACTTATTCTGTCTGGCCCAAAGCACAAAAAGCAGCTAGATTTAGACCAAAAAAATCTACAAAGGCAAGGAAACTGCAGGCTTTGACTATAGATATTTGGGCTGATGGCATGTTTGACCAAAGTATTATTTTTTATATTTGCAAAATAGAATCAAACATTTTCCTTTGTGAGACACAATCTCACAACCAAGTTCTTCTATGGAGTTACATTCTAGAAATTCTTATATTGGACTTTTGCTACTTAAAAGGTCTCAGGAATGTTCCTGTTACTAAAAACAAAACAAAACAAAACACCAAAACAAAACAAAACAAAACAAACCACAAAAAACAAAAACAAAAACAAACCCCACAAAACCCAAACCAAACAAACCTCAAAACAAAACACAATCTGCAGTGGTCTTTTCTCAAAAGGAAAGAAAACTGTCTTAATACTAGAGGAATTAAAAAGATGGGATACACATGTACTCTCAGCCTGTAAAGAAGACTTGCAGCTTCAAACATTTTAAATATTAAAAAAAATCATTAATATAAACTTCTGCATCATAGCTGGTATCTTATTTAATCCTCAGAGAGTTCTTTGTGGCTCATGACTTTGGAACGAATTAAGAAACAGCTCATCTTAGAGCCAATTGTGCATTCCCCTTAGTACCATTTTCCTCTTTTCCTACAATTACTAGGATTCATTTTCTTCCCTTAAAAATAGGATTTTTGTCTCATTTGAGTCCCTGCTATTTAATTCCTCCTTGAAGTCATAATCCTCCCTGCCACATCAGACCAATCTCTTTGTAGCCAATTCTGATTTCACGGGCAGCATTTTGACTTAGGAAGAACTGATTATTTAGGTACACCTTATGTAGCAGGATTTAGTTCTTCTGAAACATACAAAGTAAGGAATACTTCAGCCAGAAAATTTTCATGAACTAAACATAAGGTACAAGCTGAAAGTTTGAGCTCCTGGCTATCACTTCTCAGTAACATATTAATTAAGGAGTCAATAGAGTGTACTCTTTTCCTTGCAAGATCCTGCTTTGGAGAGATGCTTCTTGATATACAGGCTGTCCAGAAAAATTTAAGGTGAGGTGATCATTCTTCCACTCAATGGTGTCAGAAAAGTCTCTAAACCTCAACTGCTTTCAAACCTCCGACTTAAAACAGACTAAATGTTGTAACGGTATGTGGTATCCAAAATTGTCCAAAAATAATAGGGTTTGTTTGGGTGGGTTTGTTTTGTGTTTTGGGCTTTTTTTGTTTGTTTGGTTTGGTTTGGTTTTTTTCTTTTTCGTTATTTGATGAAACGTGTAAATTTCTGAAACAACTTTAAGATTGCAACAGGAATCTAGGTGTTTCTTTAATGTAACCCATTCTTATGGGTTCTCTCTATAGATGGAAAATCCTTTATTGCGAGACTTGTAATCATGAAAAACTGCAAAGAAAGAAATAAACTTAAAGCACCAACTGATTTAGGCATATGAAAAAAAATAAGAGCAGTTATTGATTACAAAAAGGATCTATAGCTGACAAGGAAGCCTCTTGATTTTCAGGAAAGGAAGTCCTGTATTATTTTCTCAGTGCTGAACTGACAGGATCATAAATTGGGTTTTATTAATTCTACAGGACTGTCCTTCTGTAGCACCAAACAAACCTCCCATTTCATATGGGAGAAGAATATCCATATCATTGAAAGATCAATACCTATAGTTGACCAATTGATTTCAATTTAATGGATTAATTTATAGGATATCATGTACTGAATATTTGAACTAGAAAATAAATGACTAAATAACAAAGCAACAAAGCAACAACAACTTCAGTAAATAGACAGAAAGTATCTTTTATTTAATGTGATATTTCATGTGACTTGATATATGTAATTGGTCATCATAAGTTTTCCTATATTATAGTTTGCACTCAAACATTTTTAAGCCTTTTCTCTCTGTGCTTTCAAGTATTACTTGTAGGAACAGCTTAAGCTGCAGCTTAGGCTACAATACTGAAAATGTTCATCTTTTTCATGTGAACTTAGAAGTGACTATATACTGAAGCCGAGCATATTATTAAAATACAGAAAAGATTTTAGTATCAAACTTCAGGGTGTATTTGGTTTATTTTTGCTTTGGGTTTCTTTGGCATGTATGTCAAATAGCTCATCAGAGTTGGAGGTTTGGTCGTAAAAATGTCACATATAAAGGAACCTATTTATTCCGTGATTCTTTTCGAAACCTCTTACTACCAAACGGAAACACAGGCAAATTAGAAGGAGGAATACCTTCTGGTATCTTCTTGCAAGGTCTGTGAAGAAGACATAGAGTGGTTTCAGAATCTTGACGGAAAAATACAGACCGTTCCCTCTGCTTATGGGCACTATCAGAGCGGCACGCAGAGCTCGGGAATTCACGTGCCCGTCCAGCCTGGCGGTCCGGCGGTGCCGGAGCGCGGCAGCGGCTGTGGGCGGCGGCGCGGCCGGGCGGGCGTGCGGCGGCGCGGGCCGAGCGCGGGGAGCGGAGCGGGGCCGGCCCGGCCCGGCGGGGGCTCACTTCCCGTCATCCACGCGCCATCTAGCGGCGGGCAGCGGGACGCGGCTCGGCACGGGAGCGGAACGGAGAGGAGGAGGAAAAGGCTCCCACACCCGTCCCAGCTCTCGCCGTTCCCAAAGCTGGTAAGAGCCGTTTGGATATTGCAACCAGAACTCCGGAGTGGCTCGGGGCGGGTTGTGAGGATCATCGCTACACTTCACTGCCAGGCGTCTCATTCCCCCTTTTTTTGCGGTGAACGATTCCCGTTCCCTTGAAAGCAGCCTAGCGCTCCCCAGAAATCCCCTCGGTACCTCACCTAAGCTCTCGCCGCCGCCCGATCCCTACCCAAAGCACCGCGAACTCCAGACGGTCTGTGCGGCGCTGCCGGCGGAGGGGTTGGACCGCACGATGCCGGCCCCGCAGAGACGCACACCGGCACACACACCGGCACACACACCGGCACACACACCGGCACACACACCGGCACCGCCGCGCTCCCTGCCTGCCCTGCCGCCGCCGGCGCAGCTGCCCGCAGCCCTTTTGTTTCGCCCGCGGAGCGATGTCCTGCCCACCCGCCCCGCGCTTTCCCGCGCCCGCACCGCCGCCCGCCCCTGCGCCCCTCGCCCGCGGGCGGCGGCGGCGCGGCGGGGTGGCATGGCCCGCCCGCCTTGGGGGAGGCAGCGGGAAGCCCCTTCCCCGCCCCCGGCCGCGCCAGGGCCTCGCCGCTGCCGCCCGCAGCCCGCGGCACGGCAGGGGCAGCGGCCGCAGCCGCAGCCGCGCCTGACAGCGGCTCCGCGCCGCAGGATCCGCGCCCCGCAAGGACGTGCTCCACGAGCTGCCAGGCGCGATTACGTTGTTTTTTTCCCCCCACCCACCCCTTGAACTTGTTGCTTGGCGCTCGGCGGTGGCGGAGGGGGGTGGGGGTGGGGGAAAGCCTTATTATCGATGTCCCTTTGGATGCGATCAAGCTTTCTCAGGAGCAACTACTTCCCCGCCGTTCCCGGCGGGGCGCGGAGATCTAGCGGCAGAGCCCGTATTTCCAAAAGTCTCTATGCAACTGAGCGCTCTCGCCAGACTTTCACAGGTAGGTGCCGCAGACTGGGCACGTCTGGAGGGATTCGAGAACTGAGCCGAGGGGAAGGGGCGAGAGGAAGGAGGCGGGGGTATTGGGGGGGGCGGGGGGGCATGATCCACCACCGACCGCCGAGCCCTAGGGCACCCCGCACCCCTGCCCCGCGCTCCCCCGCCCGCCCCGGTCCCCGGCCTCCCCCGCCTCCAGGGAGCTCCTGCCCCTCTCTTCGTTCCACGGCCAGCCTCTCCCGGCTTCGCCTTTCGCCGCCCGCTCGGGCGCTCCCGGGGATGCCCCGTGCAGCCCACCTACTGCATGTGTCTCCAAAGGCCCCGCTCCTACCCCCGCCAGGACCGCGGGGGCTCTGCCCGACCCCGCTGTCCTCGCCGCAGATCAGCCCCTGTCCGTGCCCCGATGCTCCGTCCGGGGGAGTGCCCCGCTCTGCCCGCTCCCTCTCTGTGGGGCGCTCCCCGCTCCCGGCGCCCCATCCCCGACATCCCTCTGCCCTTCAAAGCATTTCCTGCACGGAAAACTTGCCTTAAAGTTTAATGCTGCCGCCCGGAGCTCCTCCCCCTGCCCCGCCGGCTCCCCGGGCCCCTAGCCGGGGTCTGGAGGAGTCCCCGGGCGGCGATTAAAGGTCAGGGAGAGGATTCTTCCCGCCGCTGCTCCAGGGCTGCCGCCGGGAAGGGGGGCGGCCCGCCCGGCCCATCCCCTCCGCCCCTCCACGGCGAGCAGCGCCGGCGTTGGCGGCCCCGCTGCAGCCGCCCGGGAAGGCTCCGCTGGCTGCCGCGGCCCGGCTCCGGCGGCGGGCGGGGAGCAAGCGGAGGAGGGGCGGGGGGACCGGCTGCATCGCGCGTGGAGGAAAATCTCTTTCCAGGTGGCTGCACAGCTGCGCTAGCCGGCTCCAGGGGCTAGTGATTTGAGGACTGTTGCTTCCATCCGGGGGCCTCGAATGGAGACCTTATGTCCAAAGGATCTGGCTGTTAGAGAAGCTGCTTTGAATACAGGGATTTCCAAGTGCCCTCGTTTATTGTCCTAACAGTGTGACCAGCACCTGGAAAGCATATGCTGGGGTGAGAAAGTGGAGGAAACAAAAAGGAAGCAAAAAGGTTTTCAGTTAATAGTGAATATCACAAAAATGTTCAGAAATCCTGCTGCCTCAAAAATGTGTGAGAATTTGTGTTTTTCTCTTCCCTCTCTGTTTTAGTGGCTGGACCAGAACTGGCTCTAGATTGACTCCCTTAGCTGTAGTAGGTGTTTGGAGCAATGGCGGCAGGTGTAGCAGCGTGGTTACCCTTTGCCAGGGCAGCAGCCATAGGATGGATGCCAGTGGCTACTGGTCCCATGCCAGCTGCTCCACGGCAGGAGAGAAAGCGAAGCCAGGACTCTCTGATTGTGCTGAATGTGAGTGGCATCCAGTTCCAGACGTGGCTGGACACCTTAGAGCGCTACCCTGACACTCTGCTGGGCAGTTCAGAGCGGGACTTCTTCTACCACCCTGAGACACAGCAGTACTTTTTTGATCGGGACCCTGACATTTTCCGCCACATTCTTAACTTCTACCGTACTGGGAAGCTTCATTATCCCCGCCAGGAATGCATCTCAGCTTATGATGAGGAGCTGGCCTTCTTTGGCATCATCCCTGAGATCATTGGTGATTGCTGTTACGAGGAGTACAAGGATCGCCGGCGTGAGAATGCTGAGCGCCTGCAGGATGATGCTGATACGGATCACGTAGCTGAGAGCTCCCTACCCTCAATGACAGCTCGTCAGAGGATGTGGCGGGCCTTTGAAAACCCACACACCAGTACCCTGGCTCTAGTCTTCTACTATGTCACTGGTTTCTTCATTGCTGTCTCTGTTATTGCCAATGTGGTGGAGACAGTGCCCTGTGGGGTAAGCCCGGGTCGCATCAAAGAGCTGCCCTGTGGAGAGCGGTATGCGGTGGCTTTCTTCTGTCTGGATACTGCCTGTGTGATGATCTTCACAGTTGAATATCTCCTACGTCTGCTGGCAGCTCCTAGTCGCTACAAATTTGTGCGCAGTGTCATGAGTATCATTGACGTGGTGGCCATTATGCCATATTACATTGGCCTGGTGATGACAGATAACGAGGATGTCAGTGGGGCTTTTGTGACATTAAGAGTCTTTCGTGTCTTCAGGATCTTTAAGTTTTCCCGCCACTCGCAGGGTCTGCGCATCCTGGGCTATACGCTGAAAAGTTGTGCCTCGGAGTTAGGCTTCCTCCTCTTCTCACTCACTATGGCCATCATCATCTTTGCCACAGTCATGTACTATGCAGAGAAAGGTTCATCAGCCAGCAAGTTCACCAGCATCCCTGCAGCCTTCTGGTACACCATTGTCACCATGACAACACTGGGGTAAGTGCAGCTGGTGTTTGGTTACAGCCAACGTTTCAATGAGTGTATTGGCATGAACGGAAAATACTCAATTAAAAAAAAATGGTGATAGAAAAACATGTGAGGGCAAGTTTTTTATTACAGAACTTTAACAATACAACTTTTGACTTTCTTCTAGATGTTTTACATGTTTAAGAGAGTTAACAGCATTGCTGAAATTAAAATCACCCAAGTCGAAAAACTACAAAAAACCTGAAAAAGCAAACAGCAAAACAAAGCAAGGACATCTTGAAACTGTTTGGTTTTGGATAGAAAAACTGGAATATTTTATGAGTACGTGTGAGTTATCAGTGGATTTTTAGTGGAGTATTGTCTTGGCTGGCAGGACCTGTTACAGTGTTGCTAAATTATTAATATATATATAAGGAAAACCAAAGTGCAGGCTTTTAATTTGATCAGTATGTGGATCTGCCATTTTGTTTTAAGTCATGTATAGATGTAGACCTGGATGTTGAGTTTGTTATTACAAAGTGATTTGTTTTCATGAAAATCATACCTTGTCTTTACAAAAAAAAATACATTTGTGATTTTATTTAAGACACTGAACACATTTCCTTTGATTTTCATGGACCTGTAACTTTTAAATTATGAGTGTCAAGCTACACTTCCTGGTGACACATTCTGGAAAATGATCTGATGAAGTGTGAGACATATGACACATCAAGCATGTGTCTTTAAACATAATTCTAATGGCAATACAATTTCTTGCAGAGAATAGGAGTTAAAAAGTGTCACTGTTGACATTAGAATGCACTACAGTTTAATGTAAAGATGAGACAGTATTATTTTGTGAAGTCTCTGATACTAGAGTCTGATTGTGTCAGCTGATTCTCTGCACCAAGTTAAAAATGCATTTGTTTGTAATTACAACAGGGATTTAGAAGGTTGACTAATTTGAGATGACAATTTTTCCCTATTCTTAATTTTGAGTTGTATAGTACCATCTATGAAACTAAAAATTTGTTGATTCATTACAAACTGACTAGTTATTTAATAATTATAGATAATAAATGACAAACTTAACACTTTCATTAAGGCAAAGCTCATCATTCTATTAGCAATTTGCTATATCTTGTTGGGACTGTTGAGATTTATAAAACATGTATAACTTTTAAATTTAACAAAATGAAAGTGCATTATTAAACTATTATGAAAAGCTTGATTTATTATGTGCAATAGTAATTTACTTGGGAAACGCACATACAAAATGTTGAAAAAGATAAAAGGAATGTCTTATGCCACCATTTTTTATACAAGGCTTTTATCTTCAGTGTGATATAACAAATGAAGATAAATATAGTGCATAGTAAATATTTCATACTTCTTGTAAGGGCAAGTTATGCTAAAAAGGAGTGACAAGAGCTTTGGGGATTTTAAACCGCCTTTTAGGTTCCTGGGTGGTTTTTTGGTTTTCATTTTCTGTTGCTGGTGACAAATGGAAGGGACCAGATAGCAGAAGAAGCAAGTTAGGCATGATAACTAGATGCACACTCCTGTATTTTCTGATGCTGATATTTTTTTACCATTTGTTTTTAATTAGAGCAGTGATGTTTCCAAGAAAGAATTGACTGATACTCTAATATAAAAAAACTGAAGCTGGTGTATGGGGTTTTTTGTAACAAAAGGCACTTTCTGAGTAAGTTGTTTCCATTCTTATCCACAATGTGGAAAGTACTTGTCCATGGTACTGAACAGAAACTTTTCTTGTTTTATGCCCAAATTGCAACTGCTATAACACAGGTATAGTATCACAGCTGGTGTTAATAGGATTTGTTTCTTTGGCACACATTCACAGAGATATACATGAGTATTATTCTGTCATTCCAGGTTTTGAAATATTAGTCTGAATAATATCTTCAGAAGTACTGCTGTAATTTGAGCATAATTTCAAATCTCTGAATAGAACCTAAGAACTTGTTTTTAAGTATACAGCAACATAATATTTTGGTCCCAAGTGGAACAAAAAGGGTTAAAGAGAATCCTCTCATGCTTGACTCCTTTTTCAAGGTAGTTTGAGCAGAGAAAGTTTTGAGCAGGTTGAACAGAGATCCAAAGTCTCACCCTCAGGAGTTCAGGTGTGATACAGGTTCAAATATGACAGACATCTCCAATTTTTATGAAATCTTTTAGCAGTGCATTAGCTAGATTATGTCCTTTTAATAACATCATGATAACTTTGTAAAGATTATGTTTAAATGTTAAATACATATGTGTGAATAATTTAAATAAAATTAGCATAATAAAAGCTTTGAAATCTTTTTAGTTGATGGAATAATTACACAAAAGGAGAGGGAAGTTACAGGGAAAAGCATCAAGGGTCAGTGAAAGCTGATTGTAATTAATACTGATAGCTTTTCTATGTGCTAAAGCTTACCACCTCTTTACTAGTACAGAACTCCTGTTCATTTTAACTTTAGTTTTAGCTGAATCAGGGGTGTATAAATGGACTCGATAGGAACAACTTCTTTCTTTTAGAAACAAGGTTTTATGAAGTCTTTATGTTTTCAATGACAGTAGCACACAGCAGGATATGTGAAATACTACAAAAATTCATGAAAGCTAATGGCAAATAATAGATTAACATAAAATTGAGTTTTTGAGTCTTGGTATCATTGTCATATTTTTTTAGATGGCAAGGGTATTGAGTGAGCGACCTTTGCAATTTGGGGAGTTATTACCTTGGAAGCAGAGCTATATTTTTCAGTTCTGCATGATTGCTGAGCAATTAAAGTGTCTTTAAAAAACATAGATTACATTTTCCTTTGCAGTGTGCTAGTGACTTCAAATATTATGATATTTGTTCCTCCAAGGATATCCCAGCTATTAACTGCTCTTGACTGCTCAGCTCAAGTAGTACATGCACATGGAAATGTTACATGAAAGAGCTAAAAAAAATGAAAGGAAGGGAAGAGAGGAGCAAAGGAAGAAAGAGAACTTGAGAAAAAGGTAAAGACAGAGAAAGTGAAGAGAAAGATGTCTCTAGAAAAACAGCATGCACACTTCCAGAAGCTGAACTATCTGATTTTAAACTTCAAGCTAGTGTTTTATCGGGATTAATTGTAGCAAGAGTAAAGTAGAAACAAGAGGAGAAGAGAGAATGAAATTGAATGAGGTCACAAAATATTTTATGGAGATTCAATAGTGGAAAGCACAGAGGTCAAGAGTCAGATTAGTGTGAAACTTGACAGAGAGAAAAGCTCAAGTCTATTGAACTGGGACTGGCAGACCTCCACAGGGGCTTGTGAACATCCACACCCATAATGACAGTTATGTCACTTTTTGCTGTCACCTTATAACATCTAATAACATCTAATAACTTTCCACCTGCTCTGTCAGGAGCCAGCTGGAATACTGGTAAGGTTTTGATGGTGTAAGGATATTGTTTGTTCCCAGGTCAGTCAGAGCTATAGTGTAGTTTGTGTTTTATGAAGATATTATACTTTAAATAAGGAACATAGTGCTCTTCTGTGAGTAGTTCTAAAGCAGTCTCACTGCTATATTAAAGTTCTATTTTTATAGCCTTTACATTGACTAGCTTTATTAAGTCATACAGCGCTTCAGCAGGTGAACACAACACTTTGTAAGGGAAGCCTAAACTCGACTACTATTTGCTTTCATTGTATAAGCTAGAGGAGTGTCTTTCAGAAAAGATAAAGCAACTACTTGTTTTCATTATTTGTTAATATAGCCTATAATGTGTGAGGAAACCCACTTAAGATATATCAAATTCTCTGAAGAGTTTATAATAAACAAATGACTACATGTGATAACAGAAAGCCTCAAACAGTGAACAAGGGAAGAGACCGAAGGATTTCCTTTTCCTGCACATTCACGTTCTTTGCCATCTTCAGTCCTTTTTCCATTTTTTTTTCATCAGTATGGGTATATTCTCTCTATTTCTTTTGGCCATTATTTATTCAAACTACCACTTTCCATAGTTTTCATACTTGGGGTTTGTCTACTGGTTGACACCTTTCCTCCCTTCTTCAAGACAAGATTAACGTTTGTAAACACTCCACTGGCTTTATTTTTTCTTCTTCTGCTCCTTTGTTCCAGATTCCTAATTCATCCTTCACTACTAGATCAAATCTTTCGTTTGTCATCATTATCATTCCTTTGACCTGAACTTTCCTCAGAACAGATTTTTTTGTTCTGACCTTTGTTTGATAGATTTTTCCTTATGAGCACCATAAAATTTCCACGTCATCACTTTTTTTCTCAAATGCCACACATATTGTCTTTTCTCACTACTGTGCCATTTTCAGTGTGTTTAGTTCCTTATATTTTCTGCATTTAGTTTGAAATAATCCATCTCTTTAGAACTTTTATTAAGAAAATGAATTTAATAAAATCTGACAAGAGAGAACAAAATTCAAAATCTTGTGAAAAAATTTCATTAAAGGTTTGGATATATTCTTATGATTAGTGTTACAAATATAAAGATTCACAAAGTTAAAGTATTGTTTCTGTATCTTGTATGTACATATTGCTCATTCATTTTTGTTTGATACTTTCAACCCTGTTTAAAATAGAATTTTTCTATTTTTGTCTTCTTATATACAGCCTAGTGGCTTTTGTATTTTACAAATGTGTTTGATGTCTCAATCTATTTTCTCTTCACAGCAGAGACATTTAACCTACATAACAGAGGAGGGACAAAGTGTAGTTGTGATCACCTTCAAAGTACATTACTAGATATTCGAAAAGCGCTCCAGGCGGAATCTGTTATACTAAGGGTCATTTTGATAGCAGTAAAAAAAAAAATAATTTTGTTCTGTAACAAAAATATTACTGAAACTATATTGGGCTGTTGTTGCTTGACAGAGAGCAGAGTAATTGTATTCTTATTTAATTGCACTGGGGACCAGCTTTCCTCTTCAAAAAAACCCCTGAAAATCTCTTAAAGGAAAAGGACTTAGCTTGTTTCACTAATTTTTCTTGAGCATGAACTTCCTTAGTTCAGTTATGAAGAACATGAAGGTGATGCTTAACAAAAAGATCTTTCTGCTCAGGATGTAATATATTTGCTCCTTTGGTAGAAGCAGATGGAATTTTGTTTCCTTGTTGTTACTTTGAGACAAGAATAAGAACAATTAGATTATTGTGGGCCTGGATGTAACATAGAAATATGCTTAGTACAGCAGAAAGAAATCATCTTGGAGAGTAATTATGACTAGTGCCTGATCTAATAACTAGGGCCTATCATTCAAGTAATCATCAGTGAATACTGTCATTTTAGCAAAATCTTTAAGTGATCAAACCCAAGAAGTTCAAATTGAGTGATGACAATCCATACATGACTCACATCATTGTTCTTTGTCTAAGATGAAAAATTTGCAATATAAAAGCCATATAAATCTATGAATACAGTATTAGAAATAGTGCCTACCATGCAAAAAAAAAATCTCGAAATGGAAACTGTATTTTTGAAGAGGGGAACATAAATACTGCAGAAATAAAGTCACTATTCGACTATTCAAAATAGTTTGAGAACATCTTACCACTTCAGGGTGACAGTTCAGTTTTCAGACATTTGAAAGAAGGTCTAATGAATTCTTCCTTCTACTTGACTTTTATGACATTATAGTCCATTGGCAGAAGTTCATAATATTCATCATGGTAAGCTAACGAGGGAGGAATCTGGTTCATCAGGGATTAAGATTATAGATGGTTCCAAAGAAGGAGTATAAGTTAGAAATAAAGGAAATGTTTAGAATTGATCTTAACAGGTTTCATCAGTTAGATGACAACAGAGCAAACAGAGTGATGATTCTGTATATTTCTATACCTGTCATTTTTTGGGCAATAGATAGGAGCATAGGTTTTTCTGGAAGACATAGACTTTAGGACTTTTTTTTTTTTCTGAATTGATTATGTGGTGGAGAAAAAGTTTTTGAATTTGTAGACAGTGCTTTAAAATTATAGCTCTATGCTACACTTCCAGGAACAATAATAGTCACCATGCTTGGACTTCAACTCCTAACACAGTTAGGAGCCCTAATTTCTACCACTATTTCTTTATATATTTTTAACGAAGCATATGATTTTGCTCTTCCTGTGCCTCTGGTAATGTTTTATAAACATCTTGTTAAGTAAAAAAGGTGTGGGGTGTATTTTTCAATTTTCACAAAAGTACACAGTGAAATTTGCATTATTTTCACAGCATAGACTTAAATACCTGTGATTTGAAATGAAATTAAAAAAATAATGCTTTTGAGTAGAGCATCTGATGTGTAACAGGCATGAGTGCCCTGTAGAAAAATACTGGCTACAAAAATTTACTCAGCTATCTGGCATATTAGGTTTAAACATGAACACCTATGAAGATCATGTGATCAATGCATAAAAAGAATAAAATCTAACAGGATTAATCTCTATTATAATTCAAATGAGACTGCACTCCTTTTCTCATAGCAGCATAGACATAACTTATGCATTGTTAGGAGATACATCTTAATGTACCTAGTTATCAGTACAGCATTCCTACTACCATGAACTCAAATTGGAGCAGTTAAGTGCATTGACAAAAGCTAACAAAGCAGTAAAAGACTGCTATCTATCTGATTATTAAAGGTACAAAGGTATCAGTCATATAAGCAATTGTATTTGTAGTGTATTTAGAAAAGCAGTTTCCTTTCTTACATTCTACTGTGCGGTATCCTTACTTACCTGCAGATCTCCATCCTGAAGGTGAAAGCATTAGGACCTACTGTGTAAATGTACTTAATTAGAGCATGATTCTTCAGTTACAGAAAATGTGAGGTTGTTAAAAAACCTAGAAAAAAAATGAGTTTAGTATGAACAAAGTGAAATTTTGTGTATTTAAAGTATTTAGGAATAGTAGTTTGCATTTCATCCTTGTTTTTTTCAGTTTCATCTCTGTTACTGGTTTCTTTGATCTGATTGGTTTAACTGAGAACTCAGGTTTCACAGACATAGAGATCCCCTGGGTTTATTCATTTATAGGACCCAAACACTACAAGGAAGAATTTAAGGGCATTTGTATACCTTTAAATATGTCTGGAGATGAAGACAGGCACTCAGCTTGAATTCTCAGAAGAGGTTTGGGTGTTAGAAACACAAAGGAGAGAACAATTGAAGCTAGGTACCTACTCACCTTAGAAAATAGTCTTATGTGCACAGGAGTAACTTCTGGATAAGTATAGAATACTGTACTCAGAGTTGGGTATGTCCCAGAGGCAGGATCAAATGCCCCTATCAGAATCAAATGGATCTTGCTAGGGTTCAGGTCTTGTTAAAATAGAATATGTCCCATTTTTACGTAATACTGTAGAAAGGAGATAAGTGTTGTGTGTGTGGTATGTTTAGGAGAGAGGAATGAGTAAATCAAGTAAATGAAGAAGGGTAGCTGAAAGAGTAATGTAGATTTTCCAAAGGATATATTTTTTGATCCTGATTTTCTGTCTCTATGGTTTTCAAACCAAGAGTTCAGCATGAAAAGATATCTAAGAAATAGAAGCTATGGCATGTAGATCTTAACGAAAGTATTTTTAGAAACAGTGTGAAAAACTATGAAACAATGTCACATAGGTGATTCCATTTTTCAAATAAACATGAGATCTGAGGATTTATGGGTTTCAATAGTCTCTTATTTAGCTTATACACAGTGAATTTGTTAAGATGCTGATGTGTGGTAAGAAAAGATAAAAAGATAATTTTTTGGTTTTG
This sequence comes from Phylloscopus trochilus trochilus, assembly GCA_016584745.2. Classification (NCBI taxonomy): domain Eukaryota; kingdom Metazoa; phylum Chordata; class Aves; order Passeriformes; family Phylloscopidae; genus Phylloscopus; species Phylloscopus trochilus. Next base: position 24,256,444 of record WQNJ02000016.1, on the reverse strand, counting down.
ACCAATTCATCCCCTTCTCTTTTATGGTGGCAAACATTCTTATTTTGTGTCTATTTGATTTTTTAATGAGCCTTTATTGTAGATTTATGTAGGAGGTTTGAGAAGTACTTTGCCTGCCTTTGGGTTTTCTTTTTGTACAGTAATACGAACTTTGTAAGCAGAGTCTACAGTTCTGCTAGCTGATTTTTACCCTTATCTATGTTCCTAAATGAAGCACATTTAAAGCACATTTTCCTTTTTTTTCCTGATTCTTTGTAAAAGAATTATTTCCTGAGGTAAGCATCTTATATCACAGATCTTTCTCTTTGAGGAAGCATTGTGATTTGTGAACTGATGTATAACTAGATGGTGTCTAGCTCAGTTTTGTACTTACTACCACTTGCATTAAGGCTTTATACTAAAAAGAATATGAAGAAAAAATCCCAATATTGAGAACACTTGCATATTTTTTTAAAATACAATCTATTATAATATCAACATTAAAACAAAAATGTTATAAAATATGTATCTGTATAAATAAGTGGAGCTGTTTGATTATTGAAGACTCAGTGTCCTTAGCTAAAACTTCTCATAATATAAAAGACAGTATGAACTTCTAGGATTTTATTTAATTACTTGGACTACTTTGGTAAATTAAAATAAAGTAAGTATGTTTCACTAGTTTTAAATCTCTTGGATTAAGAGAATTAATTTTGGATTATGAAGTAACTGTGAACCTCCTTAATGGTATCTAAAATAGCGTAATTTTATGATAATACATTAACATGCTTTAATTAATTGTTATTTTGAAAAAAAATTTATTTGAGGCCAAACTCTAATTTTTTTCAGATGTGTATCCAGAGATACACATTTTTTTCTATGAATTATACTGGCAGATTCTCAAAATATTTTGGCTGATACACAGGGAACAGTCTTTCAAATTATCACTTGAAAGCTTGGCAATCCAGGCATTCCCTGTAAATGGCTGAGAGTTAGACTGTAAGGTTGTGAAGGAATTAATTTAGGATTGTGTAACAGCTTACAGTCTGAATGTGTCTTTTGCATCCTAACTCACTGCTTCTTTCAGTAAGATGAATCAAGAGAGTTTTCTGTATGAGAGCACACGTAATGTGAATGGGATCCTTAAGTTTTCATTGTTGTTACTATTCATATACCCCTTTTCTATAGGCCAAAAGAGGAGTTTTATTATTGTGTTAGTGGGCTTACTTTCATTTTCTCCAACTTTTATCTCTTCCACTTGCAGCCACTTAACAATTCCCTGAGCATCCTTATCAGCTATGGGCAGCAACTACTGCACTGTGCAGAGTTGCTTAGGAACAAAATTGATGCTCTTTGACGTGGTGGATGACAGCTGCAACATGCTGGTCCCCAACTCTCCTTCTTCCCACAGAGGAATAAAAAGCAGAGAGGTTGAAGATGTTTTCCAGATCTGATTGTGAAGATCTGGATACCTTTTTGGTTTAAGGTATCTAATCACTTCACTGTTGGTATACAACAGGTTGAGAATTGTGTGTGGCCTTTCTTTTGAAGACACAGCAGTTTCAAACAACCTTTAGTCACAACTGTTTTTAACTCTTAGTGGTATAAATACCACAGTATCTTTTATTACTTCTAGAATTGAGAATTTTTAGTTTTTGTAAGCTTTCTAGTTGAGTTTGTTATTGATGCATTTGTTTACATCAGTTGATGAAATCCAAGTTGAAACATGGATATCATGGACTGGAGACAGGAGTACTGGGCAGAGTACGTGCACCTATTCTCACACACCTAGTGAGAGCTATGCTTGCAGCTGTCTCTTGTGTTTATTTGATATGTATTTATATAAAAAGAAACTTCCAACATTGTAAACTCTGGACTGTTTGAGATTTTAGGTAGAATCTGCTATTTTAGCATCTGGATGGAAGCTTGAAAGAGTACAAATTGAAACTTTCCCACAGACAGATAGCTTAGAGTAACTCTGTCCACAGACTGGCTTAATGATTTAACATACTTAGTATTAGTTGTTTCCCAAGTGAAAGGGAAGCTCAAGTTTTATCTGATTTGTTTGTGAGCAAAGTAATTGACCTGTAGTATGTGTCAAAAGGTACCAAGTTTTAGAGGTAGATACAAAAAGGAGTCTCCTCACAAAAAAACAACCCCAGGTAATAAATGATAGGCATGCTGTCCTTCTCAGACTATGTGCTGCTTCTGACACCTCTCTCCCTTTATCCCATCACAGTCAGATCACTGTAGAAGTTGCAGCTGCTGAAAAGCTGCAACCGTCATCATTCCTTTAGCCTACAGTTTCTCTCCTGTGAAAGCCCAAATTTTCAAAATTTAGTGCATTAAATAATTCATGGAAAAAGCAATGTTGCTAGTGGTGCTGGTGAGCCCTTCAGTGCAGTTCAGCCTCTTGCTGCACTGGCAGAGCTGTGGCAGTCTCTCCTCCTCTGGGGAGAGGCACAGCTGCAGACCGGAGATGGTGCTGGCTCGTTGTGCCTGGCACAGATGATCAATGGTTTTAAAATATAGACATCTTTGTATGACAGTGCACATGCAAGATAAAATCCTTGTTTTGGGAGGGGGAGATAGGAACCAGCTTTGTTTCAGATCTCTAGAAGACAGAAAAGAGTGCCTGGAGTGGGCTGCCCAAATCCCTTTGGATGCAACTGCCTTCTGGCAGCTGTCTGCCCGGAGCCCTCTTCACACCCTGAGTACAGCACCATGTCTGTCAGGCAGTCATCCACAGAGTGGATTTACAGTGGGTTTGGCCATGCAATTGGAAAGAGGTCTGGGGTTTTGCAGTGCTTTTCCAGACTGTATGTAAGCTTTCCCTATTACTCTATGTAGTCACAACATTTAGTCTGCACTGCTTGCTATGTCTTTGCAAACAAATTAAGTAAATACAAAGCAAAGTGACAGATGATTTGGAGCACTGGACAGAAAAATGGATGGAAGTATGGATTTAGATCCACATAAGTGGTTTTGAAAGATACTTATATCAAAAGGCTGAAAACAGATTGATTCATCTCTTTAGTTTCTCTCAGTGGTGTATCTTCTGCAATAATAATACTTTCTGATACCTGCTCACTTGCTATTTTCAGAGGTTTCCTTGTTTTCAAGGCAAACAAATCCAAATGCAACAGAAAGGTTTCCTCAAATAAACCTTTCATGTTGTCTGTGCATAGTTAATTTCCCAGTCCCTATGTTTGTGTGGAAGGATATAGCTATAGAATTTAGAGATCATATCTTAGGTGTGTGGTTTTTAAAGAAGACAATCAGGACATAAAACTATTTTAAAGGCGATAAATAGGAACATGCTGTACAATAGAATTATTATGGAAGAATCTGGAGGTGGAATTCCAACTTATTTCTCTGCCAGTTGCTTACTATCTCTGGGAGATATTTATAGGTCTTAACTTACTCCTCCAAAAGTTAAATAGTTCTGAACTAGTCATCCTTTTCTCACTTAGAAGGTAATGAAGAGAAGCAGGCATCTGGATGTGCTCATTCCTCTGCACTGAGTATAAATGAAATTTATTATAATTAGTGGAGACTTTAAATACCAAGTGGAAATGGATGAGATAAATCCCAAGCTCTGTGGGTAGTTGGTTTGATCAGCTCTCCTTGTTCCCAAGTTACATAACTGTGAAAAGCCCATAACATATACCTTTCAAAGATCATAGCAGAGTACATGCTTGGCATTTGATGGCAATACCCACTTAATCAAAAAGGCAACATATCTGCTACATTTAAACTCAAAATATTCTTGTTTTGTGTAGCCCTGAAGGCCACTTAGTGCTTTTGCCAATTTTTTGTCCTTTTCCAAACAACACAACAAAAATTTAAAATTTCAAAATGCCGATGCATAGCTGTGAAGCAGACTGAAAATTTTAGAGACACACTACAATAAATTTCAGCAGGGGCACTCTACTCATTGCAGTAGTCATTTTCATATTTAATTCATAAATATGAATAATAAAAAAATATAATTTTCTCTAAGGCTGCCTCTAGACTGAAGTACTGCAGAAGGCTGTGGCAGAATATTATGGTCTAAACTGCTTCAGAGTTTGTCTTTCTCATTTTTTTTTCTGAACTTTGTTCACTTCTCTGCAAATAATACGAATCTTTCTGGTAAGGCAATTCTTTAATTTGGTATGAAATCCTTTTATCAACAAAGATTTGGTTTAACTCATTTTAGTTTGTCTTCATGATCTACTTTTCCAGAACAGCAAATCTCAAATTTGCCAGCTAGTACAGTTCTATACAAGTGTGAAATAACATTTCCTTCAGTATGTTCCCTTTTTTTCTTGTATACGAGTTCGTGAAATTTTGCTCTTTTATGCATTAAGTGGCATATTAATTTTTTTTTGGTGTCTGTGAAAAGACATGAATGAACTATAGAAGAAACAATATTTCCTCTCTTATCTACCCCTCAACTGGCCAGCTTTATCATAAACTTCCAAATAAGTTTTAAAGAAAAAGTGCTATCCTGCATAACTAATGAAACCTTGCTTCTCCTTTGAGGGGAAACAGTGGTTATTTCATCATTTGGAGTAACAACTTCGATTTAATACTTTTTCAAAATAGTTCTCTTCCCATTTGTAGTTCAAGCTAATGGGTTTGAAAAGCTAGAAGAGTGATGATAATGATGGAAAAAGAAACTCTCTAAGCTTCTTGCTTAGTTCTAAATTGTCCTTGGAACAAATCCTGGTATGAGGACATGTTTCTTACATACTTCTGAGATTTGAAGTTGTATTTTTATTATGCCAACCCCTTTTCCACTGCCTTTCAAATCAAATTGAGAACAGGGACCTGTGAAGCCAGTCTGCAGTGAAATTATTTACCTAACTAGTTAGCTAGAGAAAAATAGATATAGACAGTGTCAAAAACTGAGTTGTTACTCCTTCAATAAAGCAGCCTGATAGTGGCTACTGTTCTGCACCAGGGTAGAGTGGTGGGATGTGAGGTGAGAGAGTGAAGAAGCAGGATTTTTTCTGAATCTTGACAAGAAAGGTACAGCAACAAATGACTTAAGAAAAATAGATGTTTTACTAAAGAGGAATATAGTTACCTAGTCAATCTCATACCCCTTCAGATGCTGGGAACTCTGCATTGGATAGGTTGGGGGGATTTTTCCACAGCATGCTGCACAGGTCCTGTGCATGCAGAGATCTCTCTTCCAGTTCTTTGTGGTATTGCATATTTTTTATTTTTTACTTTTTTGCAATAAACCCTATTAATAAAGGATATTTTCATGATAACTTCTTGCTGCACTTTCAGATGAAGGCAAGGTTGTACAGGTGGTGTAATCACCACCACTGAGTTACCTACCTTGAAGTGATCTGGGCAGGTTTATCCTGCAGACCATGTGTTCATACAACAGAGCACAGCCTGAAGGCTGGGGTGGACATTCAGCATGGTCTGCTGTACTTACTCGGTTTCACTGTTATATGAATCACTAACTCTCCTGTGTACTGTGGGCTTTCAGTCAGGTTCACTACAAGAGGTTCGGGGTGTGAGGTAAAGAAAAATAACACCTGTTCACATGATTTCCTTACTGTAGTATAAAAATCAGTAACTTTTAATGATTATAGTTACTGACTTTGATCAGAGAATTATAAAAAAGCTAAGAACTTTCGCAGTCAGATGAGGGAAACATCTCTCCCATTTTCAAAAAGGAAAGAAAAAAGGAGTAGAGAACCACATACTAGTGAGCTTTACCTCCATGCCTGGGAAGATCGTGGAGCAAATCCTCATAGAAGTAGTTTTAAGGCACATACAACACAAGGAGGTATTTCAAGACAGCCAACATGGCTTTCTTAAGGCAAATTGTGCTCAACAAGGGAAGACAGACCAGTGTTATCTACCTAGACTTCCGTAAGGCCTTCAACATGGTCCTATACAATATTCTTATCTCCAGGTTGGTCAGACACAGACTTGAAGGGTGGACTTGGGGTTTCTCATGGATGAGAAGCTGAACATGAGCCAGCACTGCACTCACAGCTGGGAAAAACCAATCATATCCTGGGCTGCATCAAAAGCAGCATGGCCAGGAGGGCAAGGGAGGTGGTTCTCCAACTCTACTCTGCCCTGGTGAGACCCCACCTGGAGTACTGCATCCAGCTCTGGAGTCCTCAGCACAAGAAAGACATGGACCTGTTAGAGTAGGTCCAGAAGAGGTTCACAAAGATGATCAGAGGGCTGGAGAACCTCCTCTGTGAATACAGTGCAGAAAGAATTGGGGTTGTTCAGCCTGAAGAAGAGAATGCTCCAGGGAGACCTTTTGTGGCCTTCCATTACCTAAAGGACCTTATAAAAATGAGGGAGAGTGAATTTTTACATGGACAGATAGTGATAGGACAAGGAGGAATGGTTTTAAACTAAAAGAGGAGATATTTAGATTAGATGGAATTTTTTTTTTACTGGGAGGACAGAAGCATGAGAACAGATAGCCCAAAGAGGTTGTGGATACCCTGTCCCTGGAGGTGTTCAATGCCAAGTTGGAAGGTGCCCCTGCCCAAGACCGAGGGGTTAGATTTAGATGATCTTTAAAATCCCTTGCAACCCATAAAGTTCTATGGTTCTAAGATAATACCAGAATAAGTTGAATATATTCAAATAAATATCTAAAACTTTTCCCCAAAGAAACTTCATATTTCTTCCAAAAATTTCACAATGAAACATCAAGAGCTCTTGTGATGTAAAGTAATAGAAAATCTCTTCAGGAGTGTTTGAACTTTTTTTCTTATGTGAGACTTTGATAAAAATAAAATGTAGTTGGAAAATATAATTTATGAATTTTCTGTTTCCAAAAATACATGAATGAAACTCACTTACTTTCTATTAGTTTTCTTTTAGAAATGTAGAACAAAAATCTAAAATTACACATTTGGCTTGTTTGATTCAAATTGCTTTTGGGATTTCAGTTCAAAGCAATTTTGACTTTTCATCCATGTGTGGAATGGAGAATACTTTTTAGAAACAATGCTATGAAAGAACAGTTTCATCTAATGATGAAAGGCTATAAACCAGGCAGGACTAGTACTTTCTTTTTTGAGTTAAAAAAAAATAGAAAAAATAATGGTAAGATATCCACCAGTGCACATCAAGGAAAAAGGATACAGGCTCTGCCTTGGGTAGAAGTTACAGATTGCTGATGGTATAATTGGTGTAGTATCATGGTGTTCTTGCCTTTGCTTGTGTCCTAACCATGTCATTTACTTCCAGCCATGGACAGGGCTTTAGTTTTACACTAATTCATCTCCTTCACCTCCCTCTCTCATGTTCTCAGTGGAAATAACTGCGAGTTGGATCAAGCTTAGATAGTTTTTTTGCTAAGTACTTTTCAAAGAATTGTGGACAATGGATACATTATAGCTGTTCTTAAGTACCTTAAGTAAAGGTTCAGAGTCTTCAAGAATATCATAGAGCTGAATACTGTGCAAACAGGAAAATAGATGCTTTTAACTCACAAATAGTTCTTACTACTCTTACTTTCTTTAGCTGTTTATATAATCAGTTCATAATCTACAAGGTAATGAGAACTTTTGTCAGCTGCAGAACAGAAAAACTTCATAAAAGTTTCAATGTAAGGTGCATAAATGCTGCAGCTTCTGTGAGTCCCTGAATGCCTTGCAGGATTTAGTGCTATCCGCTTGATCCAAAGCCCATGGAAATCAAATAGTCTTTGGTTTGACCTGAGAGGGCTTTGCATCAAGCTTTTGTATAAAAAACCTCTAGCAAGATATTGACCAGGACAACAATTGCTTTCTTGAATTATGTCAAGCTCTAAGGATTTTATCCCAAATCTGTAGGACTGTTAATAGGCATTCCTCCAATACATGTATTGCTCTCAGTACCTTATGCAGACACAGGGTGAGAAAAACAAATGGTAGAGTTTAATTATATGTATTTGATGCATAGTTTCATCAACAGCCAAACAGTACATTCCGACTTCTGATGCAACAGGTTTATAGATTTTTGGTCAGGAAAATCTTAATGGGAAGTAAATGATACAGCATCTCTTCTGCTAACATGGATGTTGAGTCATACGTGAGATCCCACCTTGAGTATGTCACATGACATGACAGAAATGGTCATAATCAACACTGGAGTAGAGAATTTGCTCAGAGCTTCTTACAGCTAAAAGGGGAACAAGTTGGCATTTTTTTCATTAGCTTATCAAAAGCATTGCTAGCTCAGAGAAGCTTTCAGGCAACCTTGAAAGTATATCACGCACTAATAGCATAAGAGAACATGACAGACAGAGCCTGATGTATCTAATTTTGGGCTGGTATAACAGTGCTATTTAGAGCAATAAAGGTTTTATCTCTTGGTTGATCTGTTTACTGAAATAGTCAGTGAAAAATATGTCATCTATTACATCTCCTCATTATTCTTCTGGTGTAAAGGACATTTGAATAGATAGTTCTGCCTACATTTTGGGATTATCCTGCTAACTGTATTAGGATATGGTCATATACTGTACTTAGCACTGGTAAGACAGCGCTGTGTCCAGTGGGCCCCTCACTACAAGAAAGACATTGAAGGGCTGGAGCGTGTCCAGAGAAGGGCAGCAGAGGTAGTGAAGGGTCTAGAGACTGAGTTGTATGAGGAGCAGCTGAGGGAGCTGGGATTCTTTAGCATGGGGAAAAGGAGGCTCAGGGGAGACCTTATCACACTCTCTGAAACTACCTAAAAGGAAGTTGTAGCCAGGTGGGAGTCGTTCTCTTATCCTAAGTAATAAATGATAGCACAGGAACCTCAAGTTGTTCCAGGGGAGATTTAGATTGGATGGAGAGAAAAATATTTACTGGAAGGGCTTAATCATTGGAATAGACTGCCCAGGGAGGTGGTTGAGTCACCATCCCTGAGTTGGTAATGACTAGTGTGTGTGGTACTTGAGGACATGGTTTAGTGGTGAACACAGACGTTCTGGGTTAACAGTTTGGCTCAATGCCTTAGTGGTCTTTTCTAACCTAGATGGTTCTTCGGTATATAAAATGGGTATAAAGAAAAAAACTCATTTCCCTAACAAGAATCTGTCAATCAGTTCAAATGAATGACAGGCTAAGACTTATCAACAGCACAATGGTTATTATATGGACTTACGTGCTTGCTTGCCTTTCCACATTAAAATCCATCACTCCTTGTGATCATCACACTTTGTTAGGTTCCTCCAATACATGATAACCATTTGACAAATAATTTGTTTAATGAAAAACAAATAAACTTCCAGTTAATTTTTTTCTGATGTGAGACATGAATACCAGTACTCTGAACATCCTGTAAGGACTGGGAGAGACTAGATTTTATTCTTGGTTGTTATTCCATTTCAGAGAACACTGCAGCTTTGTTGACATGAATGCAGTGCATGAATGACTTTATGCATATTCACAACCATTTCCTGGAAGGAAATGGCTTATTAAACAGCAATCATATAGCATGTGTAAATGAGTTTTGTGGATAAACATGTATCTTTATCCTTATTGCCTGAGATTGGTTGTTGGCTAAAAAAGTTTCTTGGCTAACATTTACTCTTCCAGAAATTTTACCAAACATCTTATGTCTGACTTCCGTTTTTGCCTGAGAAATTTGTTTTTCCTTATATGTAAATAATGCTGATTTTTCTGTTTCTCTTGAAGAAAAAACAGCTGAATTTAGGAGTGTCTAAGTACTACCCCAGATGAGATGCTCAAATATATCTCTCTACTTTCAGGTGAGGTAAATCACTCTCTACTCTCAATGACTGCAACGTGAGCTTCAGTAGTAACTTATGTATGAAAACCTACATACATACACCAAAAGTGTCTTCACTTTCTACTTGAATTCCATTCCAGGAGAATAAAATGAAATGGTTATGATTTCAGAGCCAAGAATTATTTTTCTTTATTCCTTTTTGTTCCCCGATTCAGATTTGGGGGTCCTGCTCTGTTTAATGATCTCATGCAATTTAACTGTTCCACATTCTATTTTCAAGCTTCTTTGCCCAAGGTGCTTTTCTCTAATGAAATTGTACACTCAAATAGAGTGACAGTAGCTTGCTCAGGAGAAAGGTATTCAGAATATATTGAACAGGTCACCTCAGAAAAAAACATGTCCTCTTGAGGCACTATGGCTATATTACAGTAGCCTCTGCACATGTATTTAAAGAGTCTCAGATAAATATTTTTATGCTAGTTGAATAAAAGTAGAAAACCATAAAAAACCTCACAGTTTTTACATCTTCTGTCCTTGATAATGTGTTTAAAAAACAGTGGAAAACACAACCGCAATTTTTGTTCAATATATAAAATATTGCAAGAAGAAAATAATTTACAGGAATATTGTGACACCATACAGCAAACCAGTGAAATTAAATGAGAGAACCTACAGTGAATAAAGCTAAAGAAATATGCATTATGAGCACTATATCTTAAGATTAAAAAGGCCAGTAGAAACTACAGGAAACACTGTACTTGCTGTATTTTAAAAATACTGGTAAGTATTTTGTCTTTTTAAATGTAGAAGCAATTTTGTGGTAGTTTCTTTTAATTTGTGACAGACTTATTAGTCTAATAACAAAAGAGGAACATTTCTTACCTATGCGATTTTTAATTAAGCAGCAATATAGAAAAATGGGTGGAAAATGTAATGATTTCTCCCAGTATTTGTGGTTGAAGACAAAGCCCTCAGGAGCTAATGGAGATGCTTTCTTTTTCTTCAACAGGTCAGATCAGGATTTTATGTCTTATGGTATATAATGTAACATTTCTGTATTATTAGTTCATTCCAGTGGGAGCTGGTGTCAGATTTTTCCCACATTAAATCCAAGGTAAAAGTTGTGACCTGTTTCCCTTAAAAGAAGGCAACACTCTTATAGATAGACTGGTGGAAATATGAATGAAAACTGAAAACACTTGCAGAATTTTTTGTTTTTTGAATATTAAATGTGTCATGGAAAGGTTTACTTACTATATAGAATCCACTTTAAAATGTGTGTCTCAGCCGTCAGGTTGGAACATATCAATGTGTAAAAATTGCAATTGCTCTTTGGGGATGAGGTGAAGTCTATAGTTAAATGCTGTGCAAGCTTCTGAGAGCAGACACCGTGACGATTTTGTAGGCATCTCATTAACGAATTGTAGTGCTGCAGCATGCTCTGCTTTACTTATTTATTGAAGAGATAATGGGAAATAACTGGTTTCTTTGTGAAGTCATAAATAATATGACAGAAGGATATTAAATGCACTGAGATGTGACAGAGAAGCTAAAAAGTTGTAGGGTTTAGTATTTTATGGTGCCAGTTCTCCTTTACCAGTACATGTAAAACCAATAGATATGTTTTAGCTGGTTTTGTGAACAATTACCAATTTATTGTGCTAGCTACTGACAATGTGCTAGCTACTACAGCTATGTCTTAAATCATAAACAGTATCTCAGTTTTGCTATTTAGCAGTAACATACAAAAGTTACTAAGAAATAAATCTTCCTTCTCCTTTTCTTTTTTTTTTAGGTGTTTTTCCTATTTTTTTTAAACAGAGGTAGTCTTTTTTTATTTCTAAATTTCCAGTGTGAAATATTGATTCGACAAGTATGAACATTTCTGACATTCAGTCTTTGCTTATTTTGTTCTTGGTGGTAGTCTTGTCCTGATACAGCACAAAAACTTATAGGCAAGGTCTGCTGTGGCCTTTCAGCACTTTGCACTCTTGAATAAAATAAAAGCTACCTTTTTTTTTTCCCCTCTGTGTGTGTGTGTGTTTGTATCTGAATTAAAGAGAAAAAAGTGTTTTTTTCTGAAGTGCAGACATAGCACTGAGATCCAGATTTAGGCAGCACTGTCCTCTTCTGTCTTCATTGCTGTTCTTTTCACTAAGAGATTTATCATGAAGTATATTGAGAATTTCCTCAGAGACTGTGGTGACTAAAGAATTAGCAATCTCATTGGTGAGTCTTGGGATTATTTCTGAGTATCACGATCCCACAATTCTTTACCTTAGGTTTGCCTCTACATCTAGCATGAAGCTACTATAGAAGACAGAGCTCCACAATGATGCAGCAGGTTTTATTTAGGTTCCTATATCCTCTCCATCTTCACGGTACCAACCACCTATATCATAAACATCCTTCTACAATTTGAACAAGTTACTTTTCCTGGAGCAATATGCGTTTCTTCTGGGTTGGTAGTTTAGAAATTGTTGCAGCAGGCAAATGTTGAGGTCACAAATGTGTGGATGTCAGCCACTATGCCAGCCATGAGCATTTTATGGTTTATAGTGTCCATTACCACCTCATCTAAAGACTAAGCTCATCTTCCGAAACATGACCTTTTTGTTGGAGTAGTTCCAAGCATTTTTAGAAGGGGGACCGGGGCTTGTTATTTTTGCTTGCTTAGCCCACTTACATAATTTTATAGCAGTGTAAATCTATTGTTTCACAGTTGTCTCCTAGTTTGCAGTAATGTGAAAATAGAGTGAGGCCTGATCTGCCATGCTCAGCCTTTGCACTGCCAGCAAAATACAATTTTAATTTATTTGAAGTAGGAAGTAGTATAGAAGTAGGAAACAGAGGAGCAATTCTATTGTGACTCAAGTGGTGTGTATATAAAACTTTAAGGTTGGAAACAGTTTCCGTCAACTATTCTAACTAATATGTCATGATTATTACTGTAATTTAAAATTTCTCTTCAGACCCAGCAGTGCCATAATGACTTCAGAAAATGAAGTGTTCATTTTTCATTGAGCAGTGGAGTGGTGACTTGGAAAAAGTAGAGTTTCATCTACAACAATTCAAGTAACTGAGAAAGCACTGGATAAAATATCATTGAGTTCTGCAAAAACGAGTTAGGGCTACTCTTTCTCATAAATTTTAGGAAACTACTGAATACTTGAAGTAAAGGAGATAACACTCATGTGGTGGTCATATCTGGCCATTTCTGGTAGCTGTTTCATAGGGACTAGTCTTATAACTAACTTGTCCTTGTTCACACATTTTGAGTCATCCATCAGAGAAAAATATCCCCAAATTTCTGGTTCTTCTGAACTTGAGGGTCTAATTTTGATGCCATATGTCATTGTAACTATCTTTTTTCAACTGTTTGGGAGGTCTCTGAAACACAGAGCCTTTAACAGCTTATTTCACTGATCCATTCATCTAAGCAGCCACACATGCAAGATTAATAAATGAAGAACCTTGCCTGGAGTTTCAAGCAAGAGAGGCAATAGATTGCATCCACTATCATATTTTACCACAAGTGGCTTGTGGTAGAATAATTTTGCATTCATTACTTTCCATGTTTAATAATATTACAAGGTATTTTGACAAATAATGTACTTAACATAGTTTGGTAAATTTTAGGTCAATTTTTAGTGAGAATGATACTGAATATACATTAAAAGGCTATAAAACACTTCTGTTCATCAGAAGTAGCAGACATTCATTAATTGTATCAAGTATTAGGTGTATTTTAATATACATTTTGCCTTTCTACTGAGATGCTAGTTATAGGCAAGATAGCCCATATTGATAAATGTGTGGCTTAATCTAATTTCCTCTGAGAAGTTATATGTTTTGAATAAGCTTAAAAAAGAAAAAGGGAATGAAACATTTTATATGGCAGATTTTACTGTTGCTTAAATGACATGAAGTACAAAGCATGGCTCAAGCATTTCTTTTTAAAGTGCATTGGGGGAGTTTTTGTTTTTTTCAGTATATATTGTGTAGTAAATATGCAGTAAACACTTATCCATGGACCACTTTGTCAGGAAAATTTGTAAATACATATGTTAATTTTGAAAGTCAATAAAAAACCTGTTGCTTTAATATTTTCTCAGTTATGTATTGAACACAACTTGAGCAAAGGTGTCTAGTATTGTTATTAGGCTGTTCAGCTTACTGACTGGTGGGATCATTCTGTTCTGTTTCCATTCCCAGGAAAAGATCTGATTATCATCAGGAAATATATCCTTATGAGTCCCTTTTTTGCCTACTGCAACTTTTTCCAATTCCATAAATATTTTATAGAAAAGGGCCCTAATTAAAAAGACTTTTTCCTTCCCTTTCTATTGCAGAATTGTTCTGTCAGAAGAGCCTGACACCCTCTGCTCTGATGGTAGGAGAACATAGATTGCAAGGGTTCACAGGATCCTAATCTAAAGGATGTTGTCGGTTTATGTTCCCAAGTGGTGACTTGCCTTCCTACCCATAGTAGATGCTTATTTCTTCCAAACAACTAAGACTTGTCCCTTTTTTTCCCCTGAAATAGTTGTGGTTCATCATGCAACTATTTTCAGAAGGCAACACTATTATTTTCCTGCTCTTTCTTAAAAGACACAAAAATTGGAAAACCCCAAAGAAACAAACAACCCATGTTTGAGGTGTCTCAAAGATAATTTAGAACCTATTTGAATTTTTCTTCTTTACATATGCTACAAGAGTTGTATGAGATTGTGCTATTTATTTTAGCATTATAGCTTATATATACTTCTCTATGTACAAGAGTATTCTTATCCTGAAAAATGCTGCTCTTTTTTGTCTGTCTGCATCTTAACTTTTGTGTGCTACAGAAACATTTCTTTGACTGCTTTATTCTTCCCCAATTAATTTCATCAAGGCTTCTTGTATATGTAAGGACTCAAAATGTAAGGGTCTCTGTTTCCAGATTCTGACTGAGACACTAGCTAAAGACCAACATCTTTACCTTGAGTATCTCTCTTTTCTTTTGAAATTGGCAGGGAGCCCGGTAGTTTTCTTGATCAAAGGCATTTCATGATTTTTAACCTACTTTCATGCCAATTTGTTCTAGTAATCCTAAAATTAATCAAAACCTTTTCCATTGTTTAAAACTAAAGATAACATTTCTACAAAATATTTTATAGCATTTTGAATACAAATTAAAATCACTGTTAATGATAGAAGAATAACTACAGTTGAAGCTGTGTCCTTTAGGCAAATGGTAAGTAAATTAGTGGCTGATTCAAAAAGCATTAAAGATCATGTTGTCTCAATAAATAATTTTACTACAAAAAGACTTTAAAAAGAAGAAAAAAACAGATATTCTTAGAAGTATAAATTGCATCACAGTCCAGTCTTCAGCCACAGCAATTACCAGATTTGGGCAAAATTTGTGGAGAAAAAAATCTTGAATATGCTTGACAAAGGAGTATTATATGATGTATATTTCTCTTCAAAGTTGTCCTTCTGAATTTTGTAATCTAAAAACATGAATTTCCAGATTTTTTTTTTTTTTCACAGGTAATTATGTAATGGCTTCCTCCTTTTGTATCCCAATTATTGCTTTCTGGAATTCTGTGTAAAATCAAGAGGAAGCTGGTCAGGAAAAATTAGTTCTGGAAACTGAATTTATAAAAAGCATTGCCAAATGGTGTAATGTGGAGGAAGAAGAACTGAGGAATTTCAGACCAAGAATCCAAGACTCAAAAGCGTAGCTGAAAGTTGAGCTACCTGAAGAAGCATTTGTTTTAAGAACGTGGAATATCCAAAGGGATTTTGAAAATTGCTGATTGTCTTCCCATGAACAGAGGAGATCAGACTCAGTGCAGGGCAGTAGGGAAGTCAGCAAAAGGGCAGGTGTCAGCAGGTGGTGCCCTTGTCCACTGTGGGTCAAGTTCTTGTTGCTTTGGTGTGAGTGTATCTTTCATCTTTGGGAGACATGAAGAGTATTTTACTTTAGTGCTATGCATGAAGAAAGTTCCCATTTTCAATTGGTTTCTAATCAGTGAACAGTCCTGAAAAGAATTTGCTTTCCAGGAGTCACTCATCGTGGTTGAGGTTCAGGGGACAAAAAGGAACATTTATTTATTTTTTTTTTACTCAGTTAAGTGAGAGGAGAAAGATAAAAAGTTACTCTGATTTGGGTGGAAGAAACCATGGGAGCCTAAAGTACCTGTCTGGTTTTAACAGATTGATGCCATTAAATATTTGCAAGGGCTGTTTCAATGCTTGGTCTTTCAAAGCACTCTAAGTAGGTATGAAAAAAAATGCCAATGCCTTCTATATAGAATGTTCTGCAAGAAGCCTAGAGAATTAGTCCATGAGATTTTTTTATGTTAACTTATTCATATTATAATGATATAATAACAACAGTATTCATCAGACATAGTCATGACTAGGAAGACCTTAGAAATGAAATAGAGGTAATAAATATGATGAAGAATATGTTTACTAAAATTGTGCTAATACGGAAGAGCAAGAACATATATAATGTGATTATATATCAAATTACATGTCAGCTAAATGGTAGGCCAGGCTACAATATCTGAGTTTAAAAATCTAAGAGTAATTTTTTTTATGACTTTACTTAAATGTAGCGTCTTTGAGCATTTTTCCTTGTTTCACAATTTTCAGTTTTGCTATTGTAAAATCTATGGAAAAAACTTGCATACAAAAATATCTTCTGACATTTAGATTTTTTGATTATGAATGCTTTAGTATTTCACTAGCCCTTACCTTCGTTCTGTATTATGAGAGTTTATAGTTCTTAGGAGCTCAACCTTTTTCTTAAGATTTTTGACAAAACAGAAACTCACTGAGCTCTGCAGAATTTCACATAACAGATATTTAAAACTTACTTTTACTCAAGGGCATACCTAGGCAAATTCATTGAACAGAAATTCACTGATGTTTGTAAGTACATAGAAAAGCAATCTACTTCATAAAATCCCTGAACTGAAAATAGATGGAAGATGAGACACTATTAAGGGAAAGCATCAAATATGTTTGCTCTGTTTTTACTCTTTTCTATGCCATCAGTAATGGCCACAAGATCCTGGCCTAGATATATCTTTGATCTGACACAATGTATGAATTCTTAAGTTTTTATGTCACATAAAAGCAATGGAGCATGAAATTGCTATGTCTTGTGTAGATGCACCCAAGTCTATGTGCTATAGGAATGGAGATTCCAAAATTAAACACATGTCCCTAGTTTTACTTTCTATGAGTCACCAGAAGTCTCAAGATTTTCTAATAAAATATTTTGCATTCAACACATAGTCATCACATTGTCTCATCATAAATTTCGTATCAACACAGAACTTTTGCCATGAGGTTTCAAACTAGCAATATATACGTTGCTTAGTGCATATGTAGTCTGAGGAATTATTTTTGCTTTAATTTAAAATTATTATCTGTGGCATTTCTATTTTTAGCAAGAAGTTAAGAAGTTTAGCGAGAAGTTAAGAGTTTGTTAATGGACAAAAAAACGGGTTAGATGGATGTTACAATGAAAAATGTTTCTAAGTTATCAACCATTATTTACAGTGATTTCTTTGGATATCTTACTACTGAAGAAAGTTGCAAAAAATGTCTTTAAAATTAAATAGCTTCAACAGGATATCAGCAATGTGCATGTAACTTTTTTGTTTATAAGGCTATAAGAACTGTGTTAATGCTTGTAATTATAAATCCAGCAATTTTTAATATCTGCTCAGAACACTTTTAAGATTTGAAGCCATTAACTTCTTAGAAAACTTACCTCTAACATTTTATGCTGGAGTGCGTACCTGGTTCTGGCCCAGCTTGGTGTTCAGCTTGGGCTCCCGGCTGCTCTGATACGCTACAGCAATACACTTTTGTGGGGTCCTGGCTCACAGGCAGTTGGCTCACACTGTCATGGCTGTGGCAAAAGAGGGGACTCTCCAGAGGCTTTCAGGAAACAGAGGCTTTATTTGGGGGGTCAAGGGATCCCCCAGCCTCAGATAGGTGCCTCTGAGAGAGACCCCAAGCCTGGGCTGCAGGGGGGTTTTGTACAACATAATCTGGTAGGTGGATACAAAATTATACAAACCAGTAAGACAATCCAAACACTACATGCTAACTAAGTTACCTAAATTCTAACAAATCCAATACAGGTTTGGGAGTGGTCTCAGGAGAGACTTGCCCAACTAGTGGCCAAATCTCTTGGACCTTAAAGATAAGAATTCCATGATGGACAAAGGGAAAATTATGCATAACACAGGGATGAAACAAGAAGGAACCAATAAAGAAGAGTCTCCAGGCAGAGGCTCTAGTTGTCCTAGAAACCCTTATCAAACTACAATAAGAATACATTCTAGGACGAGAGGCCCTTTCAAGGTGTTCAAACTATACTAAACTTACAACAAAAAAATCTATACTATATTCATAACTAAAGCTTATAAATCATTTCTTGCAAACTCACAATTTTAGACCAGGTAATTAATAAAATAAGTAATATTTCATTGCAGGATCTTGTTTTTACTATCATAATTTTCTAGTTAGAGCAATAGGTCATATGGATACTGGAGAGAAGTTTGTTTTAAAGACCCTCATGTATTACTAGACATGTAAGTCTTCTGATTCTTTTGAAGTCCCCTGGCTGTCTCTTTAAGCAGTCACAAGTTGGGGAAAATCTAGTTTATCATTAAGCTCACAATTAACACTACGCTGTAGGGGATATAGTTTTACAGCACAGCATATTATGTTTGAAAAGCAGAATTGCAGGATTGAGTTAAGGTTAAAGGGGACCTCTGGAAATTGTCTTGTCTAACCAAACCCTCCTGCTCTGAGGAGGGTCAGAAAATGGAGGCTGCTCAGGATCATGTCCGGCCAGCTACTGAATATCTCCAAGGGTGGAGATTGCACAACTGCTCTGGGAAACCTGCTCCAGTCTTAGAATACTCTCATGATGGTTTTTTTCCCTTATGTTTAAATTAAGTTTCCTGTTTCACTAGTGGCTTACCACCACTTGACCTTTCTCCAGAGAAATAGCTTGGCTCCATATTCTTAACTTTAACATTCATCAGTTATTTGCATAAGATGCCCCTGCATATCTTTACCAGAATGGACAAGGCAAGCTTCTCAGCCTCTCAGTGTAGGTCACATGCTCCAAACACTTGTTCATCTTTATGTTGCAGAGTTCAACTCAATTCCATATTTTCATTATTATATGTACCAGGGAACTTAGGATTGGACCCAGCACTCCAGCTGTGGCCTCTCCAGTGCTGAGGAAGGAGCACACAGCAAATGGCAGGTGGTGAGATCCCATTCCTAATTTAATCCAGAAAAAGTTATTTGCCTTCCTTGCTGCAAAGGCACTTTGCTGGCTCTCCCATCAGGATTGCAAAGCTGCTTCCCCTCCATTTAGTCCCCAGCCAGTACTGGGCATGTAGTTATTTCTCCCCAGGTGCAGGATTTAGTATTCCCTTTCTTGAATGTTCTGACGCTATTACTGTTTGCCCATTTCTTTAGCTTGTTAAGGTTCCTTTGACAGCATAAGCATTTGCTATGTCAAAACTTCTTCCCAAGTTTGCAAATCATCTGCAGATTTGCATTCTGTCCCATCATCAAGGTAATTACTGAAGACATTAAACTGTACTGTCTCCAGCAGTGACCTCTGGGAAATACCACCACTGGCTGGCCTTCATCTGGACTTCATGCTTCTAACCACAACCTTTGAGCCCAACAGCTCAGCCACCTTTCAGCTCACCTCAGTGTCTGCAGATATAACCTGTGCTTCATCAGTTTGTTGAGGACAATATAGAATTGTATAATCACTAAGGCTAGAAAAGACCTCCAAGTCCAAAATTTACCTGAGTACCACTGTGCCCACTAAACCATATCATGAAGTGTCATATCTATGTGCTTTTTAAGCTCTTCCAGGGATGGTGGTATTATTTAGCCTTGCTAAATTCAAGATAAGCAATACTCCTCATCCACTGAGTACTGTAGTCATTTCACCATAGAATGATTTTAGACTCTTATGGCATGATTTTCTCTTCATAAATCTGTGCAGATCACTCCCACCTTTTCCATCATGTGTTTGGAAATGGCTTTTGGGATGGTTTTCTCTACCACCTTCCCAGGGATCAAGGCTAGGCTGACTGGTTTTTAGTTACCTGGATCCTTCTTCTTGCATCTCTTGTATGAAACTCTTTTATTCAAAAAATAAATACATTATCTAGAAAGGTCATTTTAATATATAAATGTAATTATTATATACAAATACAAAATAAAATCAAAATGTACATTTATGCTACTTTAGGACTTTTTTCAAATGAGTAGAACAGTTTAGAACACTCAGCTGTGAGTGGGTGTTGGACTAATTAACTTTGCTGCAAAGACTTAAAATTCTATGGGATGTGATAATATTCAAACATCATGCAGTGCCATTTAAATTTTAAAAGATACATGTTTTGAGAAGTTTCTATGAAGACAGCACTTCTAGTAAAAAATCTTCACGTTTTCTTGGCCTTTTTTGGAACTCATAGTGGTATTATTTCCAGCTGCACTGTCATTTTTCATGTACTGAGGAAGTCCAGCAGAATATCTTTGTGTGCCAATTTTAAAAAGCCATTTCCTTGGCCCTGACCCCATGCAATGATAGAGTATATGTAAATAAGAGAGCTTTGAGTTACTATGTATCTTCAATAAAATGTTTTCCCACTAGAGTGCATCAGATCAGGTAGATAGATTAAATTTAAAAGTAAAAAATCTTGTGTAATTTATGAGTTCACAACAGAGAGAAAATTACTTTTGTCCAGTGTAGATAGGAACAATACTATAATTACTAATTATTTGCTGATAATTTATTATCTTTTAAAACCAGGCCTGAGGAGGACTCTAAAGTGGGCTGCCCGGGGAGGTGGTGGTGTCACCATCCCTGCAGGTGTTTAAGGAAAGACCTGGTGTGGCACTCAGTGCATGGTCCAGTTGACATGGTGGTGTTCAGTCAAAGGTTCAACTTGATGATCTCTGTGGTCTTTCCCAACCTAATTGATTCTTTGATCCTGTGACTTGGGCAGTTTCATTGACAAGAAACTCAACATGAGCCAACAATGTGTACTCACTGCCCAGAAGGCCAGCTGCACCCTAGGCTGCCTCAAAAGAAAGGTGGGAAGCAGGTTGTGGCCCCCTACTCACTTAGAGTGCTGCATCCAGCTCTGGGACCCCCAGCTTGGGAAGGACAGGGGCCTGCTGGAGTGAGTACAGAGGAGGACTACTAAGATGATCTGAGGGCTGGAGCACATCTCCTATGAAGACAGGCCAAGAGAGTTTGAGTTTTTCAGCCTGGAGAACAGAAAGTTCTGGGGACATCTTGGAGCAGCCTTTCATTATCTAGAAGGGGCTTCAAAGAGAACTGGAGAGAGGCATTTTTACAAGGGCATGTAGTGATAGGACAAGGGGGAATGGCTTTAAAATGAAACAGAGTAGGTCTAGATTAGATATTTAGAAGAAAATCATTACTCAGAGAGTGGTGAAGCACTAGAATGGGTTGCCCAGAAAAGCTGTGAATGCCCCATTACTGGAAATGTTCAAGGCCAGGCTGGATGTGGCCCCAAACTGATCAATATGGTCTAAGTGGGAGGTATCACTGCCAATGGCAAGGGGGTTGGAACTAGATGGCATTTTGTCCCTTCCAAACCAAAGCATTCTATTATTCCATGAGATTGGACCTAACTAAAACTTCTTAGCTGATTGTTTTACCTCCATTAGTCATTTTTCTATTTGCCACAAAAACAACTTCTAAAAATTTGGTTGCCCTTTTTAAGTGCAAGCTATGCAGTATCACTTGGTCATTTGCAGTAGCTATACTGTATTTGTTGTGCTTTGGAACAAGTGTAACAGAACAAATAATTCCTTAATACTTTATCCAAAATAGCTCTAGAAAAAAGGCAATTCTACTTCAAAAGAATCTCTGATCTCAGTTGCGTATTGAAAAAAGTGCTAGAACCTTCAAAATATATTCAAAATAATGTAATTTCAGAGAATAACATAACTTAATAACATCACGTCCATATTTTTAAAAACAGAGGCTAAAGAGAACTATTCACCTTCCTTGTTTGTTTTCTTTTAAATTTAATTTGTCATCATCTTGAGAAAGAGGTAAAGACATTTTTGAAAAAAAATCTTTACCTTAAAAATCCAGTACTGCACAGTAGTCACAGAACTGCTTTCAAACCAAGCGAGGGAATTGAATAATTGGGCATCAAATGGTAAAAATTTCCTTTTTATCCTATCCTAGTCACATTGAACTAGATGTCATAACTTTACTGAACCTTGGTTTTATCCCATGCATGAAGATAAGCTAATGCAAAAGTCATTGCAAGGCTGATATAGAAAAAGCTTAGGTACTAATTATCTGATTTTAGAAGAAACTGAATATATAATTTTAGTGAAATAAAAGTCAGAACATAAAACCAATACATTTCAGTATTGGTTTGAGTAAAATATCAGGAGGAAGAAGTCTTAAGGAATATGTGAAGTATTAATAACAGCTGTGAATAAACATTTTAGTGACTGATAAAAACTAAGGTTCAAAGTTAAATAATTGCAGGAGAAAACAGTACAGAAAGATTAAACTATGAATCTATTTTATATTTGTTTACTGATTTCTTCAATCACACCTTGAACTGGAAAGATGAAATTCACATTAAGAAAAATACAGTTCTTCTAGCAATGTGGTGATTGGGTAGTCTTACTAAAAATTGATAACTTTGTATGGTGTGGAGAGAATTTGAATGAAATTTTAAATGTAATCGTAGGCAAAACAATGTTGCTAATCTTTGTGAACTCACACATTTGCAAATCCCAAAGACTTGATTTGTAAAAAAAAAACCAAAAAAACCAAAACCATAAACCAAATAAATTTGGTTTGTTAACATCCTGAATTGAGTTTGAACACACATAGTTCAACAGTGACATTTATTTTCACTTTGACATCTCCCATGATATAACTCATTGGGCAACTAAATTATAGCATCTAATTATGACAGAGTTGGAAGCCAAAGTTATTTGTACCCCAGTTTTTTTTGTCTTTTCTCTTTAAACAATAAAAAAGAAAACCATACAAAAATGAAAAAAATAAAAGCCGTCAAAGTTCTGTATAAACTTCTGTATATACAGAAGGTTATAGAAGTTAACCTGTGGAGACAAATTTCATTCTTATTTATGGAGCATGATGTGGCTGTAACAGGAGAACTGACTGGGTCCTGTACTACTAGCTGGATACATTTGGATTTTACAGCAGCCATATCACTGCCTTCATATCAAGAAACTATTTCACACTAACCAGTGGTTGGTCTGCCCCTTCAGGTGCTCCAGAATTATTTGATTTCTCTGTCTTCATTGTCACAATCAAAGCTCATCATATACAAATATTAAAGGAGCAAACTATACGGGAGAGTGGTGAAAACATTGAACACCTCCTTCCTGTCTTCAAAACAGAAAAAGGGCAGAAAATTATTTAATGCTTAGAAGTCAGAAAGACAGGCTCCCAATACAAAAACAAGAGGATAAGCAAAGTAATATTTTCAGTCAAACTTCTTCCATTTTAAAATTGGGTTTGAAACTATTTTGTGTGATTCTCATTACTCAAAGGAATTTAAACTCTTTCTATAAGGGGAAAATAGGTTATGGAAAGAAGTAGATCTTTTTCATTGGCCATATATTGGTTACAAAAATGATATATGCCCAGAGCTAAACATGTCCCACATGGTTGTAAGCAAAAGCTTATATTACTACTTTGAAGTTGAGGGTGTGAGTATCTAAAGCACCTCTGGACCTGCTTCACGCTTCTGAGTTTAAGTAAAATACTCCCACATAACTACCAAAAAAAAAAGAAAGAAAAAGAAGGGTAAGTTGAGCCTTCAATTTTATCATGTAAAATTTAAAATGGTGGATATAAGACATAAAAGGTTGCACCTACAGTATATTTAAGAGTTTACAATACATCTTCTAAACTGCAATTAAAAAACTAAGAAGAGATTTGTGAATGCTGAAGATTCAAACCTGAGCCAAAAATATTTTCAACTAATAAGGAAAGGACTTTGATGTTAAATATGTGGTGCACTGTGTCACATTTATAATTTAGAGTAGTTACAAGCCTGAAAACTTACTCACATTTTAATTCTTAGGCAGGAGAGAGCATTTTTATGTTCTGTTAGAACTCCTTTGGCATGAGCACAGCTTGTACTGAAACCTACATATAGTGAATTCTTTCATCACTGAGTAGCAAATTCTGGAGGCATATAATAAAGACTGTGAAACAGAAGAACATACTGAGTAATTAGCTTTTGAATTAGGGATAATATGAGAAGCAGGCAACAAAGTTGTTGGATTTGATTACATGTGACACTATTTTATCTCCTACAATTTGATTTCTAAGACAGAAGTGAATGCTTGTGTTTTGAATGGATGAAGAAATAGTACTGTCCAACCCATGAGAAAAACATTGCTATAAAAAAAGTATAAAAGAGTAATGCATCTGTGAAATGCAATTACAACAATTCTGCATGAATTTCAATACTGTAGTAGTAGAGGTTTGATGATATAAAGTTATTTTTATGTCTCCTACCTTTTTTTAAGTCCATTCATGCAGTCTTTGGAAGGAAATTAATTATTAACTAATTTTATTTCTGTTAGAACTCAAAATTGAATTTGAAGAACTGAAGCAGAAATAAAAGATCTAGGTTTGGTTATACACACCATGAGACTTGTTTCATGGCATGATTTTAAAGTAGCAAAATTTGTGCTAATGAGGAAATGTTTCTGCAAATTCCTTTTTGGATTAAATTAACTGCAATCATTTTTTAAGGTCAGATAAGACCATTGTGATCATTGTATCAGACCTCATCTCTGACAAAAGGTAAAGGAGTATTATTAATTAGTTCTGGTTTAAATTTGGGAGCACAGTATAAGAAGTGCTTCCTATTCTATTTGAAGAGCCGTCAGTGAAGAGTCCCTCACAGTCTTTTAATATCTGTTGTAAGGTGTGTGACATTTCTAATATGAAAGAAGGAAATCTTCTCACCTAAATTTAATTTAAATGTCTATCTGCAATGGAGCAAATCTTCCAGTGGACAGTGATAGGCTCTTTAGAGCACAGTTCATTTGCCTAACATGAAAAAAGTATTATGATAGAGATGTTCTTAGCTTCCATAGGCTATAGAGAATCAAGGCAAGCTTCATGAGACATAAGGACTATGGAAGCATGCTGTCAGTGGCATTGAACATTTGTATTGTGCCTTACAAATATCTCCTGTAGGTTTAGCTGACCTTTACAGAAATTTCAAGACAATTGGGAAACTTCTATGTTTCACAAAGCTGTCTGATTTGAGATAAATTAAAGAAAGGAATATCATTTGCACTGAGAAATATTGTTTTGTTAATTCAACAGATTGTGTACACAGCATATTGTGCACAAGAGTGAGCAGGCCAGATAGTCTTTACTTAAGTCCTAATCTGATACACCCTGGAGGAAGGGCTTTGTAAGGACCTTGAGAGACTTGAGAGGTGGGCCTCTGTGAACCTCATGAAATTCAAGAAGGCCAAATGCAGGGTCCTGCGAGCTGCGACAGTCACAAGGGCAAATATAGGCTGGGCAGAGAATGGATCTACAGCAGCCCTGAGAGGAAGAACTTGGGGTATTTGTGGTCAAAAAGCTTAAAACCTGGCAGTGTGATCTCACAGCCCAGAAAGCTAACCACACCCTGAAATCCATCAAAACCAGTCTGGGCAGCAGGTCAAGAAAGGAGATTCTGCCCCTCTGCTCCACCCTGGTTGTGTCCTACTCACCTGGAGTACTTCATCCAGCTCTTGGGTGCCCCAACAGAGGAAGGACATCAACCTGTTGGAGCAAGTCCAGAGGAGGCCACCAAGATCACAGGGACGGAGCACCTCACCTCTGAAGACTAAGAAAATTTGTGCTGTTCAGCCTGGATAAGAAGAGGCTTTGGAGAGTCCTTAGAGGCACTTTTCAGTA
This sequence comes from Phylloscopus trochilus trochilus, assembly GCA_016584745.2. Lineage (NCBI taxonomy): Eukaryota > Metazoa > Chordata > Aves > Passeriformes > Phylloscopidae > Phylloscopus > Phylloscopus trochilus. Next base: position 24,230,742 of record WQNJ02000016.1, on the reverse strand, counting down.
CCTAAAGGGGCCCTACAAGAAAGCTGGAGAGATGCTTTTCACAAGAACAAGGGGCAATGGCCTTTCGATGAAGAGGGATAGGTTTATGTTAGATATTAGGAAGAAATTCTTTGTTATGAGGATGGTAATTATGAAACAGATTGCTCAGAGAAATTTGGATGCCCCATCCTTGGAGGTGTTCAGAAGTAGGTCAGATGGAGCTTTGGGTAACCCGATCTAGTGGAATATGTCCTTGCCCATGGCAGGGAAGTTGAAACTAGATGGCCTTTAAGGTTCCTTCCAATTTTAATGATTCTATGATACTATGAATCTATGACTGTCAAGTTTTTCAGTGGGAATTTTCTTGAGTAAAAAATACAGAATGTAGTTAGCAACTTCAAAGGTGAATGCATGTTTGCTTCTATTTATCTTAGCAGGGCAGATATCTCTGTTACAGGATGTTTTAATGAGTTGATACATTTCTCCTTTCTAAGCACAGTGATCACAGTAAGATTATAACTACTATTAAAGGAAAATAATTAAGAAGAATTATATTATTTTATTAATAGGAAAAATCGATTATCGAATCTGTTTTGGAATTGCATAGATTGAGGTATGTGTTGGAGTGTTTAGTCAGATATGAACTAAAACAGAGAAGGAAAATGTTATTACATTAAAGATACCAAATTCTATTTGCATTTATACAAATAAATACAAAAAATTATTATTCCTGTGCCTGTTGAAATTGATGTCAAAGTCCTTAGAGCTTACTGGGAGGAGGATTATGGTCAATATCTGGTGTAATGGAAAGATGTTAATGGGAAAGAGGCTTAGGTGAACTTAGGTCTTTCAACATAGGAATGTGAAAATGAGTATCAGTGAAAACAATGGTAATTATGTATATATATATACACAAAATTCCATTTGTAAGGAAATGCTTTTGTGTAATTAAAGCAAAGAATTAAATAAATAATGAATAATTTTAAGAGCACACATATACTAGAATCACAAAAGGACACTCAGGCTATTCACAGTTAATACATTTTTGGCCCTCCAAGATGATAACAAATGGAGTTGTGCCATATTCTGTTCTTGTACCAGTGAATTTAGCTTCTCCTGCCAAACTCTCAGCTTTCTTTCAGGCAACATGGGAGCTCATGATAGGAGTTTGGCATTAGATAGGTGTTTCACCTATCTCATATTCTTTACTTCCTCCATTTCTGAGCAATTCTATCCAGCTTTCATTTGAGCTTTTGCTTTCGGTGGTCATTGACTCTCCTCTTCCAAGATGTTCAAGGTTTTTCTAAGCTACATAGAGAGCCTGATGCAATTACTCTTTTCCTAGTTAAGGAATTTCAGGTTTTGCCATGTATTTTATACTTGGGAAGTGTGTGGGGTTTTTTTTGTTTTTGTTTTGGGTTGTTTTTTTTTGGTGGGTGTTTTGTTTTTTTTTATTTATGTGCTTGTTATGATGAGCTGGTATTTATAACTCTGTCACCTGCAGAGACCCCTCAGAAATCACCTCAGCTGAAGCTCCTAAACTCTTTAGTTCCTAGAGGTATTTTTGTTCTGGATGAACTTTCTTCTCTGAAACAAATTGTTATGGAAAATCTCTCCTAGAGGAATATACGCTAGATGAAAATTCATCTCTACTAGTGTGATAATTGTAAAAATAATAATAACAGGTATGTAGCTAACATATGGCTGCTTCTGTAGAACAGTATGACAGGATGACCATCTTGGCTGATCTTACTGATCAGGTGCTGAGAAATATAAGGACTAATAGCTGCACACCTCAGAAAGTGGAAGGAAGGGCATGCTTTAGATTTGCTTCATAGGCAGGAGATGGAATTTGATCTTTACACCCCCTCCTCCTCTAGAAATTTGAGCTAGATTTGTCATTGAGCTCCACAGCAAATGATCACCCTACTGCCTCACATCTTCACAGCGTTTAAATGGTCCCTAATACCCACACTACACAGTTCCACTGTCAGTTCTGAGACTCAACTCTTTTTTCGAAGACTATCCATAAGCTGCTTGTAAAGGAAGATCTATGATTGATACCAGACAATAGAATTGTTGTGGGACACCAATACTGATTGCTGTATCTCACCTTTCAAGTAGGGCATTGTAGTCTAACAACTTGATGAATCAACAGCAATATTCTGTCTGAATATACTGAAAGGGTCTTGTGAAGAGCCCTGCTTGAAAGATTGAGCATCAATCCCGAAAATACCATGTGCCTTTAACCTGAGTTTGTTATTGTTAACTAGATAAAGTTTTAGCATGTAAGCATGAGATAATCTTAAAGATGCTCATCTAGATCAGCTCTACTCTTTCCATTATTGTACCTACAGGCAAGCTGTTTCCTGTCCTTGACAAAGAATTGTTTTCAAGTACTGAACCAGGGCAATTACAAAGTTATGATATAGCCAGCACTAACGATCCAGTCTCGCTTGCTATTTTTCCTCAGGCAGACTCTATTGAAAGGAAACAATTCAGTAACAACTGTTTTCTGAAGCAGTAGTGGTAATCAGCTCAAGGCCATCCAGAGTATATTGTCAGAAATATTATCCATTGTACATAATGTGCGACTCTATTCTGGATGTCAGGCTACAAGAAGATCTTTAACAGAAATGACATTGACACAATGCAGAGCTTTGCCTCTAGTCATGTGGCATCCCTCCACTTCATAGCAGAGAGTAGCTGTTCTTATCCAGCTGTCATGCAACAACAGAGCAAAGTAGTGACTGTTGTTACTCTTTGGTGAAATTAGGCGGTTCATGCTTTGCAATGGCTTAAAGTTACAGGTCTAAGGAGACAGCATTTTGTGGCTGTTTTATGGTGCATGTAATTAAAGATTTCACTGGATAAATGGCTTTCCCAAACAAATGTGCATTTCCCAGCTTTTTAAATAAGTGAAAGTGAGACATTTTTTGGCATGGGGAACACCTGCTCATAGATGTCAATTACTTTTTTCTGCCTTTAAAAAATGAACAATTCTAAATTGAACAGCCATTTGAATGTTGTATTAATTAATATTTCATTGCTTTACACTGGAGAACAGATCAGGAAAAGGGGTTTTTTTGTTCATTGACATCTGGTTAAACAAAGCTAAGTGGAACCTTCTGACATTATCAATGGAAAGATCTGAAAGGAAAGCTGTTCTGTACAATAGCCTCCTTCATGTATTTTTGCAACTGTTCTGGTTTGCTACTAAATAATATAGTTTGGACTTGTTATTTTTTATCTTTAGGAACAAGCTGTAGTTAGAGTGCACATGAGATATTTTTTTATTGGTTTTAGAGCCAACTATAATGCAGTTGCTTATGTTTAAGTGATTTCTGAAGCCTTTGTGAGTAAGCTGATCTTGCCTTATTGAATGTGAGTTTGGCCACTGACTTCATCAATCCTATAATTCCTTATAAACTCAACCACCGTAAGTGATCATTTATGTCCATGAAAATCCAGTTACCACCACCTACTGCAGCTTAACCACAAATGAGTCTGTGCTTTTCAGATGAACAGCAGTTCTTAATTTTTTTTCTGTAGGTTGTTTTCCGTATGAAAAAACTACTTAGTATGTACGGAATAGAAACCCTCTGATTGCTGCATGGTATATAGCATGAGACTGAGGACGTGTTTTGCCTCATCTAGTCTACTCTTTGTAGGAGCTTCTGCTTTCCCTTACACCCTAGTTTCTGCCTAATTGTTTAGGTATTGCAACCTTCTCTGCTGGCAGGCTCATCCAAGAAGGCGGCCAAGGCCAAGGGCCCAAGGTTAGCTCAAGCTAACTCTCCTGTTCATAATGCTATCTCCTTCTCACACACAGACACTTGCACACACTGCATTATGCAAAACGACATTGAATGCTTACTTTTGGTTTTATATTCTGTAATCTTAAAAAGCATGAATGTATTTTAAGCAGTTAAACATCTAGCACTAATCCTACTAATTAGAATAAACTCAATATAAAATGTAGAAAGCTATTAGCAGTGAAGTATTTCATGTAGATTTTAAATGCCATTATATATGGTAGTGGAGGAATAAAACATGCAAATATCCGAATCAGTAAACTAGAAAAAATATAGCAAATTGAAAACCTGTCTGTTAAAAATGTATCATAGTGAAAAAAAATTTGACTAAATTGAGTCATACTTTGCAAATAATGAAAACAGTTTCTGATCAGGAAGAGAGTTTTGTGCTGCCAGTAAAGTTGATAAATATAAGGAAATCTGATAAGTTTCATTGAAGTTTTATATTCTCATCTAAGTGAAAACATTTAACATGAAGCAAGACAGTAGACAGTAGGTTTTGGTCTTGTACACAGGGAAGAATAATCCTCCCTCTCCATCTTTGGCCATGCACTACTTGTACAGCTGGAATACTGCACTTCCTTGAATTAATTTTCAACGGTTTTACAAATTTGAGTGATTCTTTAAATACTTTTAATAGTGTTATAATTGGTATGTTTGAGCATGAAAAGTCAATGATCTTTTTCGTCACATGTTATTTTCATCACAGAGTTGGTAAATTTGTATCACAGTAATTCCTACAGGAAGTTAAATATTTGAGTCTATTTAATTTAATTAAATATTCAGTTTATCTGTCAATATGTCTATTAATTAAAAAACATTGAGCTGTTGTAGCATAATGAAAAAACAAAATCAAATATTAAGAAAACAGCATGACAATGAAATTACATTTGTTAAGTCCTTTCATAAACTGGTCCCTATAAAATTAAAATCTCTGGACACTGTTAATGTCTGTGATGACAAAAATGCAAATAGTGTTGATATCATTTTAGAATAATGTAAATCCCCTGGATAAGCCAGGTTGTCAACTCATATTTTTCTGTCTTCAGCAGATGAACTAAATCAGATTTTCTATTTATCTTGCACCAGGTACAGAACTGAGTAAAATAACTGCAGTGCTTTATGCTCCATATTAATAGTGATTTTGCTTCACATTCAGAGCCTGTACAGAACCACTAGCTTGACCTGATGTAAGATGGAATCTGTGGCATTCGTAGGTTGTCATGTTGTTCATGGTCAGGATTTACACTGGTGTCTCTTCCCACGTTACTGCTCTGCTAAGGCCTGAACAGCAGACCAGATGAAAGGAACCCCTGCTGACAAACCAGGCCTTTCTTGGTGCATGATTTCTAAGGTTCTCACACTTACCTGTCCTTTAGTTCTGCGAATATAGTAAATTATGAATTTAGAAGCCTTGCCAGAATTCTTTTTCTGCTACTGCTACAGAAGGTCAAAAGCTTTGCTGATATTGCTCATAGAGCCAAACTGTGAAAATTCATTTAGGGCAACAAAGAGCTTTGAGGAGAATGTTCATTCAAATCCTACCCTACAATGCCTGCCCTCTAGACATAACAGAAACTCTTTTCGTGTTCATCAAATAAAAGCTCCACCTTGGTAGCCCCTTCTTTTAACTCATCTGTGTGTTTGCCTCGTTGAATACAGAATGTAGGCATCACATTTGGCTCAGGGATAACACAGATCTCTGAATATACCTAAATAATGAACCTTCATTTGACTGCAAACATGTTTATCCATGTAAATTTACCTCTGCTAGATTTCCCTTTTTTTGAGAGAAGCTGAATGTGAGTGATCTTTCAAGTCAAATATCTGGGTTTAGCAGTAATTCTAGGGGAAAATATAATTTACGATATAATCAGGAGCTGTTTAAAATCTCATGAGGCTCTCCTTGTACCATGCATTTAACAATAGTAATTATATGTTGAATCAAGGATTTTAAAATTTGTCAGACAGTTCTCTCCCAATACGTGCTTATCTTGATAAGTTTGCAGAAGTGATAGATTGTTTACTGTTCCTCAGGCATTTTGGTAAATCTATCTATCCATATATCTATTTAGCACAAAATAAACCATTAATTGCAGATATCTTTTGGTTTATAATAATTTTGCTGAAAGAATCTGTCAAACTTCGAATAATCAGTAAGGATTCAGGACTCCTTTAAATTGCTTTTCTTTATTCCTTGAATTCTGCTTAAAAGGTTGAAAGTACTGCTTTTTTACTATAGCACTCTGGAAAATTTACGTGTTACCAGATCCTGCTACAGAATCTCCCAGATCCCAACTCTGCACCAAGATGAACTGGGAGGTGTACCTTTATCCCCTTCCTGTTTTGCATCAAATATGATACAAAAAAAGCACCCCATTTGTGTGCATGGATAAAAGCATTTTTGTCATAATCAACAAGACATGGTAGAGGACAGAGATGTCATTTCAGTTCTCTGAGGGAAGGTGTGTACTGACTGCCGTGTGTGACACCCTAGAATTTCCAAGGCTTCCACTCCGGGCTAACAGACCTGCAGGAGTACTTCTTTTGGAAGAGCAGATGGAGAGGTCAGATGCTTTAGGTCATCTTACACAGAAGTACTTGCCTAGGTTTAGCCAGTTGAATCACCTTCAGAGAGTCCATAAAGTAAACTACAGTGCCAGCTGAATTGAGGAATAACCCCAGCAGAAAATGCAGAATGTGTGAAGTTCACACTAAGGCTAATGTAAAGAAAAGTGCATTAAGTCTGCATTGAAAATGTGAGAGTTCAAACTGGAAATGCAGTTTCGATCTAAAGCTGTTAGTACTTGATACAAATACTGCTTTTTTAATTTGTTGTGCTGTTTTCATGTGTTTCTAAGTCTTGTGTTTCAAAGTCAAATTTAAGCATACCAGCCTGCCCCACAGTATATGACATAACATAATACCTAGTTGGTTAAGAGCAATTAAGTTAAACTACATTTAACTGTGAGAGTGCGTTAGCATAGTGATGTAAAACATTGTATGTCACTGTAAACTATGAAAACTAGCAATTATTAAAGCTGGAGATTTACTGTATCTTCTTTTGCAGATTTTTTTTTAAAGTTGCCATCCTCAATTTGATTAGAGAAAGCCTACGCATAAATGTTCTTTTATAGCTTTTGTGAACACTTTCTTGAAAACATTGCTCTTGAAATTCTGCCGGGATTATTGGAAGATGAAGGTTCTGGAACATGTAAATAAAGCTATTATTTCTTCCGTGAGTAAGATATTTAACCTGTAGTGTTACAGTCATAGCATTTTGTTCACTTTTACTAAACAGTTTTGGAAAACAAATGTTTTTATGCTGTTACAGGTGCACATCCAACAACAAAATACATGGATAATTTAACAGTTCACTAGTGCATCCACTGAGTTAGCTCTAAAAACACCTGATTTTTTTTTTTAGCTCACTTGCAGTCACCATCACAAATCTGTTAAACCCTCATAATCATATAAAGGTATTTTTAGAAATGAAAACTTAAACTTGTGCATACTCAACAGAGTCATTGAGTCATTTCTCAGACATCAAAGTGACTTCTAATGGCCTTTGTCCTTCACGGTAATTATCTAGCTGTGTCTGTTAAGTCCCAATTCAGAAAAACCTTTGTTTTAGCACTGCAGACTTCTCAGGTACTCAGTCCTTCCTAGAAACTAAAGATGTATATTTTTAAAATAAACCAATAATCCTCAAATATTCTATATATTAAAAAATAAACTGCTGCACTCTCTACTTTGGAAGGAAACAGTGTTAACCTAAAAAGGTTTAGCTGAGAATACATAATTTTCCAAAAACAATAACAAAAAAACTAGTCACATTACTAGGTGTCCTGGAGAAAATTAAATGAGTCTTCATGATTTATTACAAATAAAAAACACCACCATCTGAAACCAAGATAGTAAGTAAAAAACAGGAAAACAAAATGATGCAATAAAGAATTTTAAAAAAATGAAATTACCGTTCAATGGTAGCATGAGTGAAATTATGGACAAACCCTTTTTTTGTAGCTTGTTTGTATAATTCCCCTAGTAACATCACATTTTTGTAGGAAGAACTATAGTATAATTTTTTAATGTGATTCTTAAATTATGAGTATTTCTTTGCAAAAAACATTTATTCCATACCCTTATAGAAGCTTTCTTTGAAAAAAAGAATCTTGCCGCTTTCTGAACTCGCTAAATTTATCTAGCTGTCACCACGACCTGCCATAAATCTACCTGTTCTGAGGTTTCCCTGCAGAGTAAGCATTCTGTTTAGAACTTTTTAAATGAAAGTTCTCACAAGGAACAGTGTCATTTCCAATGCCCTGTAAGGGTCTAATATGTAACACACCAGAAGTATTCTCACTGACATGACCAGGCTTTGTTTGGGGCTTGAAAGGGACTCTGTTAGCAGCATCCCTGTCAACAGCCAGAGAATTAAGTCTGGTTTCCTAAAATGGGCTTGTATTTTTTCTTAGAAAACAAGTGAAATGCTAGCTTTTACTTCAGATGAACCAGCTCACCAGACTCAGGAAGAAATAGTACAATGACTCTAACATGAGGAGAATTGAAATGAGCTTGTGAAGTATCAGTGAGCTTGCGTATGCTGTATTTGTTTTCATATCTTCAATCCTTAAAATTTTCAAATCTTCAAGTCCTCAGACATCAATTTTCATATTCAATATTTTATTTCGAAGTAATGATTCTGTTTGAATTTCCTGTCTTAAGGGATATTCACTCTGTCTCCAGTGGAATATACCTTTAAACTGGCTTAATTTCTACTATCAAAGTTCAAAATTAGAGGTAATACCACTTGTATTTCAGCATTTCATAAGCTTATTTTCCATGGTGACATCCCCTCTGAAACTGACATTTCCTGACATTATTTATTGTTTGTTTGTAGTGGGATTTCTGTACTGACAGTAACGACAGCAGATTTCTTCCCTTTGGCTAACGAGAAATTTGCATTTTATTCTAGTTGATCAGAGTTGGAAAATAAGTACATACTCATGCAACAATTTTGTTCTGTGGAGAGTGGTATGAATCAATTTTTATGCAGATGTTAATTCTTGCACATGAAGGTATTTGCATTTGTTTTTCAAAGCTGTTTTAGAAACTTGAATCAAAACAGAAACATTCAGAGAAGGAATTTTCACACTAGTTAAAATCTTAGCAGCACGGAAGTCAGTGGGAGTTCTGCTTCAGTGGGGCTAGGATTAAATCCTGTTTGCATATAATGTAGTATTTCTCCTAGCCTTTTTCATAAAGCTGACTAAAAAGCAACAGCCCTCTGGCTTTGGCCTGCAAACCAATATTATAGTTGAATCAATAATTTATGTTTATAGCAAATTAGCACCATTAATTTAGTAAAAATGTGGGTGAAATGTGGGCTTTCTATGCAACATTTTTCATATTGTGGATGAACTTTTTCTTATGATGTACACACTAATCATTTGATGAAGAACCATTCCATTTCACAGCCTCTTCTTTGAAAAATTTGCCATCACACTAAGCAAGAGAGGTAAACAGTAGGGGAAAAGATGCAATATCTCCCTCCTGTTTTGTGGAGAAAAATCTGGGACCTGACGAGTACGTTACTTGCTGGTATTTGCAGAATTTGTGGCAGGTCTGGAAACTGAATACAGTGCTCTGGTAATGTTCTTTGGAGGTCACTCCCTTGTCTGGCTGTACACAGGTGCACCTCTGGCTTCCACTTGGTCCGGTCTTCTCAACTGATCTTGTTGCTCTCTGGAACTGCCTGAAAGAAGGTTGCAGCAAGTCTGGGATGCTGACAGGACAAGAGGAAAATGCCCTAAATTGTGCCAGGGGAGGTTTGGATTGCTGTTAGGAAACATTTCTTTACTAAAAGAGTTATTAAGTATTGGAACAGGCTGCCCAGGGAGGTGGTCGGGTCACCATCCCTGGAGGTATTTAGAAGACATGTAGACATGGCACCTGGGGATATGGTTTGGTGGTGGAGCTGGCAAGCATTAGTTTGATGATTGGACTTAATGATCTTATAGGTGTTTCCCAACCAAATGATTCTATGATTCTATAAAATAGGAATGTAAAGTTAATACTCTTTTACATTTTTACCTCAGACTAAAACAGTCCTTTGTTAGTTAGAAAAAAACCCCCACAACTTGAGAAACCTATAAAAAAAATAGCTTTAACTCTTGCTGACTCAAGCAGACATCACTGTTACTCAGTGCTTTGTATTACCGATTCGAGAATACTCACCATCTTTCATGAATACTTTGTGTAATATACGTAATCTCAGTGAAGCAATTTTAGCCAAAAGAAATGAAGGAAAACATTCCTGAGAAAATAGGTTTTCACAATGGTGATCATCTTTCATGTGTGTAAATTTTAATGATGTGGAAGATTGAAGTGGAATTTTTCTTCTGTTTTATTTATGAAATTGGCTCTTGAACTTGTTTTCTCCAACTCATAAACACAACTCCTATTTTCTGCAAAGCTTAAGTATCACTATTCCATGCAGCTGTATGGATAACACCAATGCTTCTGGAGCAAGTCACTTAAGGGCTACTCCACATGATCAAACACTGCAAATAAGGCATGTTTTTATGAAGAAAATTGCTTTAACTGCTGTTTTTTACACTATTTCTATGCAAGTGAGTAAAGAAATCCTTCCCCTTTCTGTATGCACAAGTGAGGTTTATGTTTTCAAGTGTTAATTGCTGACGATACCAAAGTTTCAGTGATCACAAGGCTGATTTGAGGCTAAGAAAAATATGAAAGATTTGGGATAAATTTTATTCTACAAGGCTGCTCATAAAGAACAAGTAAATGAATTATTTCGTCAAAACTTTTGCATATCTTATCAACAAAATATGTCCAGAATGTCTCTAAAAGTATTTCTAAGGAATAATGACAGATATCTCTCAGAGGAAGAATCATGTATTTTTTCATGTCTTTTGTTTTTAGATTAGCTTCAATGTGTGTCTTCTGTCTTATGAGCCTTGAATATCAGTCTTCTCTCTGTAAGAGTATCCTGTTTTACCCATTTTATCATGTTTGTTGCAGCTTTGAGTAGGAGGTGCCGTCTATTTTTCATTATTTGTTTTGAAATGCACATCTTGTTTCCGTGTTATCTTTAAAATTCCTGTGCCCACTTATTTTTAGATAAAAGAGAGCTGTTCATTTATGCAATAAGATATGATACAAGATGCATTTGGGGAAGATAATTGCACTTTTTGTAAGGTGTACAAGGACATAAGTCTGAAGGTCATTGTTTTTCATAAAGATATTCTAGGCACTCCAAAGTGATTAAAACAATTCTCTTCAATCTGGAATAGATGCTTTCTTTCTTTTGTGAACTGAAATGAGATGGGTAAACAATCATATCCAGTTTTTTTGATGAGTCCCCTCTTTTGTGTATGTCTGCATATCCAAATTTTCTAAAGTGTAAGATATCTCTCTCAGAAACACTCAATAGGGCATGTCTAGAAAGAACTATGTTCCCCAAAGACATCACTGCTAGGAATGGCAATTTATCAGAAAATATTTGCCTGAAACTCTAGGGTTTTACAGGGGCCTTAGAGTCTGAATATGTTCTCTGAAGACACTAGCTTTTTTTATATGTCTCTCTTATGGGCTTCAACTCTTCCAAAAGAATCCTTGGCCCAAGGAGCTTCTAACAGAAATTGAGGCATAAATCACCTGACTATCAATCTGAGGTATCTCTGAGATATCTCTAGTAAAGGCAATGGAGGTAAATATGATGAAAGATGAAAATATTGTTTTATTATATGAAAAGATAGCTGAGCCACACAAATTATTGGAATTGCTATCAGAGTGCAGTCACTGATTCTATAAATTAATGAATAATTAATTGAAGAAAAATCTACAAACTTCAGAAGAACTTCACTTTGAGAAATCCAGCATTTTAGTTGACCAACAGCTCTTTGGTTTCCAAACATTACTAAATGTCAAAAGAGCCACTTACATTGTGTCTCATTTTTCTCAGTGCCACTGTTTGGTGTTTCACTTCTGATATGGATGAGTCTTATTTTTTATATTTAGCCAAAAAGTCCAGAGTATACACTGAAGGCAGAAAGAACCTTTTTTAGGACTAAGTGTAAAAATTAAATGAAGTAAGGATAACATCATAAAACATATTGCATTTTTAGAGTAAAAATAGGATGTAAGGAATTTTATTTCCCTCTGTTAAGATACCATTCATTTGGAGTTCTGTAGTTAACAGATCATCTGCAGGCATCATGCTGCATCATCTATTACTAAGATAGCATTAACATTTACAAGCCTTTAAAAAAAGCTTGACTGTCCATCATTTGGTCCATTTACATTTTATTATCTTTGCTTTCTGAACCAATGCGTGTTAGTTATTAACTGCCATAACTGTCTGTGAAGTTATATACTGGATTCATTCCTCTCTTTTAAAAATTCTACCTGTAGTTTCACTGCCACAAGTATTCTTTCTAAAGCTAAATTAATTTATCCTTTGATTTTTTTTTCCTAGTACAAGAGTCAAATTACTTCGGGTGATTTGTCATCCATAAATGTATTTAATTTACATGAGTTTAAAGCTTGGTATTCTAGAAAGTCAAGGTTTATTGAAACACAAATATACAAATTTAGAACGATCAAGAACTATTATGCTGTATCCTTCAGGAAGCTCTTGGTAGGATACAAGACTCACATGCAGTGCATTAGCAGACAAACCCAAATTTAAATATATTACAGCATATTCATATACATCTATATAACAGAAAGTAAAATCTAGATTAGAATATTTCTCATTTAAAATAGGTTCTTGAATTTGCTAGTGGAGTTCTTAAACTTTTTTTATTATTATAATTCCTTATTATTATAGTTCTTAGAGTACTATTTTATACAGTAACAAAATTAAATATATTGTATTGTCATATTTGCTAGTGGTTCACATTCATCCCTCTTCTTTCAAAGACAAAAACAAAATAGATTAAAGTAAAATTAAATTATTTTTGTAAGCATTTAAGCCAGCATTCTTCTTTGTCTACTCTGAAATACTGATGTAATTTGGAATAAAAAGAATTCACACGTGCATATCCATTCTGTTTGCTTGTGTGTCAAAATGCATACACATAAATAAATAAATATATGTTTATAGTTATATCTGAAATGAATATTCATTAGTTAACATGATTTGCACTTTGAGCCTATCGTACTCATCATGTTGATGAATGTTTTCATCACAAAGTCCACTGAGTTTACATGGCAAGAGGACATTTGGAAGATTCGAGTCATAGAGATGAAAATGTAGTAGTTCAGAAAGAATGTGTTCAATATGTGTTCAATATATATGTTCAATATATGAGGATATCTTTATCATGGAATTCTAATACTTCATTTAACAACGAGAATATATCTTCAGGTTCTAATTTTAAATGTATGAATTCATTTACCATTTCTGAAGCTATTTTCTTATTTTTCTAGTGTATCTGAATTGTTATCAAGTGTAAAAATATCTTTCTCCTCCTTACTACTTAACCTAAATCTGATGAGAAATATTTTCAATCTCCATAAATCAAAGTCCTTGTTGACAATCAGGCTACTCTTGTAGTCAAGGGAAATTGAGATTTAGCACTGTTTCTTTATTTATCACTTGAATGCTTAGATCTCTGTTCTACCAGCTCAGATGTTAAAACAGATTTGCAAGACTGACAAAAGTTGTAAGGCACATTATTAAAGCAAAGGCATTATTTTATGGCCACAGATTCTAGAAGAGCTTTGGATTCATAGTGTAGAGTGGAAGACACTAAAATTTAACTATATTGCTGCAAAGGTTATTCATCTCTCAGTTGAAACTGCGCATGAAACATTTTACTGTAATTTTTACTAATTACTTGGCATTAAAAAGCACATGTTTTAATGACAATAATGATGAGCAAACAGCCATAACCCTCAAGAGGGAACACTGATTAAGAAAATAGGTGACAAACTGTGCAAAGTTCTGATTAAAATATACCTTACATGAATATGCAAGCTTCTGTCTATGCAGAGAGCCCCTAACATGCTGAAGATTAATCAGCTCCTTCACACATTTGATTTATATTACTACTTTGCATTTTTAAGTCAACATTTCTATGCTTAAATAATAATCTCCCTCATAACTTATAAGTAGGCTCAGGAGACCCTTTTGTAAATGTGTAACGTTTTGAAAGAATAGTTTGTTCAAATATTAATGCAATTAACGCAATTTGTGAGGGCTTTGGTTTTTTTCTCTTATTTTTCTCTTGCTATGTGGTGAGATATCTTCATTTATTTCGTTATCAGGAGATACTTTGTTGTCAAGTCAGCATTTATCTGCACTGTCAATAGCTTGCCAAACCAACTTTATACTGGCAAAATTTAGCCATGTCCTGCTTATGTCATGCACTGCAGAAGGATACTATTCAGACTAGGGTACCTGTGACTTCAGGAATCACAAGAAAAAGGAAAATCTGTTCATTACCCATCTCACTGGGATTATAACAAAGCTCAACTAATTATTTTAGAGTATTCTGACAAACATTACTGATTTATATGTCTTTTATACATCATATTTTTAGGACTGCCTTTTAAGTATACTAGTATATCCATCCTGTTCCATAAACCCAACAGGGTTTTTTGCCATATTTTGTTAAAATGTGCTTTGCCTAGAGTTTATATTTTCCATGGGAAATAGCTCTTCCAGATTGCAAAGACATTGTTTAGTAATAATTTAGAGAGATGTGTGGGAAGGTACTATCCCAACCTGCTTGAGATACTGCTCATTTGCTTTGATCATTTGCCTTTGATCATCTGCAAATTTAGGCCCTGTTACTGGTAACGCTCATGGGTTTAATTCTCCTTTAGATAAAGGCTTGTAGCAGTAAGATCTTGAAGGTTTCTTTTCCTTTTCATCCAAGACTGAAGGCTCTGATGTTCTTGGATGAGAAATGCTAGATAAATGCAAAAGATAGAGGACCTTTTCCCCTATGAATTCCAGTAGAAATTTCCTTCCCTCTACTCCTCCTCTTCCTTCTTCTTGATGCTATTAGGCAACATGCCCAGGCTCTTTGCTACCACCACACACAGCCTGAGTACATACTTCTCTTGCAATAGCTGTGTGTGTCCATTCACCTAATCCAAAATGTGATTTTCATAAGTCTTCAATTAGGAGAGACAGGTAGGAGGAGGTTTCTTAGTGCCAGTTTGGTACTTCCCATAAATTATCCCTCACAAAGGCACTTTTAAATTGTGCTGAAATTCTGATTAAAACCACAGATTATTGTCTAATAGAAATAAACAAGAGATGATAATGCCTTATGTGGCTGAAAAGAAGCTATCTGCCACATCTCATCCCAAATTCTCAGTAGATTGTTTCAAAGGGTATTTCTGGGAGGGACAAAAAAAAAAAAAAAACAAAAACAAGGCTTTGAGACCATTATGTTCTTGTTTCAAGGTGGTAACATGCAAATACCAAAAGCCCAGGAAGAACTGGAGACATCCTGATCAGATACTCTGTTCTAGTTGCATAAAAGAACAATAGAAGCACATGTGCTGTCATAAACCCTGTGCAGAATAAAGCAGGATGCATACCTTTCAGGTTCATCAGAGATCATAATGAGGTTTTAAGTCAATTAATCAGGGTTATTTTGGGGTAATTCAGAGGGATACACCCTTGTAAAATTAAAATACATGAAACTTACCACTTTTGTTTCCATTCTACCAACTGGACACTTGAGTAAAAAACCAGTTCATATTGCTTTGCCTTGCTAAGGAGAAAGAAAGTAAAACCAGCTGCAGAAATGGCATATGATGCTTCTGACAATTCCTGGCAATTCTTTTGAAGGTTTACAGTAGGAAGTTTAAATATATTTTGTCTGTTCTATTGCTGTTTGAAAAATAGCCAACACAAGGGAGCCTGACTGGAAAGCAGGTAGTGACTGCTCTTGTTCAAAGTGATCCCTGCTGCTTGTGCCTGGAGAGCCCTGCTACAGGTAGGAGGGTTGTCTGGTGACTTCTTTCCTTAACTAAAGTAGAAAATCCAATCTGAAATTCCAAGAAAATGGAAGTAGCAATTAGATCAGAGTGTCTGGTCAAAGCTCTGTCAGTTTGCAACCTTTGCTGCTTCCAAAGTCGGAGGAATTCAAGCGCTGAAGCAGTTTGTACATTTTGGCTGTCACATTCAAACCAATATTATGGAAGGAGAAGAATATCAATTTGAAAAGTGATAGTTAAAATCATCATCTAAAACAAAACTAAGGTCTACTGATTTTTGAAAGTCTACTGTTTAAAGACAATTTCTGAAGTCTGCAGTTCAGATGTTATTTTCATTTTAACATACAGATGGGAAGGATGTAAATCCATTAAAGGTATAGACTTTCTTACCAAAGCAAACACCTTTGAAAAATGCTTGATATTACCTTAAATCCATATGTAAGAAATGTTAATAAGACTGATGTTCAATTTTTTATCTAAATATATCCAAAAAGAAGATGGGAATGCCTGGGAACTGTGGTGAGAATAAAGCTAAAAAACTGTCATGATAGTCGTGCCATGGGACCCCAGAAGAATAATGGAAGTGAACAGCACAAAGGCTCATTCTGACCAATAAGACCATTCTGACCATTACTGACAAAAAAGAAGACTCCTGACACTGAAAAATGCCCAAATGTAGTAAGCAAATTCTGACAGGTTTTATTTACACAGCAAGAAACATTTAACAGTGCTTGAAAGACTCAGCTTCAGGTGCTAGCCAGTTTCAATTCATGCCCCTAATCAGAGTTAAGTGCTATGAAAGTTGATAACATACCATTAAATAAAACAATTTATAAGCTTGACAACAATTTTAGAATTGTGCTGTAAAATATCAGCTCGTTCAGTTCATACTCAGTAGCTCCATTGATTATTTTTGCAAAATATATCACATCTTTGTATTTTGAATATTAAGGTTTGGCAAATGTAAATATGTGTGAGTTCTGAGCATATTTAAAATACAAATGAATGAAACTGCTTTTCTCTAGAAAATACCTTGTTTATAGTGGACGTTTATATACATACCCTAATTTTTTTTGTATTTGGTGCCACTTGAAATCGACAAACCTTTATTTTGTTTACAGATAACAAGCTGTTTCTTACCTTATATTTTATCCTACTGACTTAATGTCTCCTATTACAAACCATATTATGTCCATCTTCCTCTTGACACACCAAATAAGTGTTTTATTCATCATTTGCTGTCTCAAATTCTCTTCTGTGTAAGCTTGAACCATCTAAACTTGCATAAAGTAAAAATGATTACCGTAACTAGAAAACTGAATATTGACTTAGAGATAAATATAGCTACATTTCGTCTAAACTTTTTGGAAAGGTTAATTGGCATACTGGGAATGATCAATATTATATCTCTTGAATAAGACAGCTAGGAAGAAATGTTGCTTGACAGGTTTGTTAGAAGGAGGACAAAATGGTTGTAAAAGCCATTTCAGGCAAGACTATTTGGTTATTCTGTGTGTTGATTTTGAAGTGTTCTTGAATTAGAATTTTTTCAGGAATAGACCTTTGATAGATCATAATTTTAAAGGACATTGTCTTACTATGGACTTATACTTGATTCACCTTGGACTTATCCTTTATTTAGTAAGTATGTATCTGTGACTGACGTAATCATGCAAAAGAAATTCATTGCTCCATTCTGTTGATCAGTTTTGCTAAAAGGAGTTAGTGGGAGTTAGCATTTGGTGAGAATGACGATTTGGACTTCTGTAAGGTATTTTGGATAGTATTTCCTTTTCTTAACTGAAGCAATGAGGGTCTTCAGAAAAACAGCATCCACCACTTTGTTGTAATGGAATAGTCTGTAAGCATTCAAAATTTAGTCAATTTAGTTCAATATCAGTACAAAATAGCAACAACACCAAAAAACCTGGATGCTATTGATATGAGACAAGGTTTGAAACTTGTGAAATAACCAAGGTAGGGCACTGACAGTTCAATTCAGAAGTTGTAATACTTACAGAGTAGCAGAAATCCTCTTGGCACAGGTTTTGAATAGTTTTGGCACTGTGTAGCTGGATCACTGAATCAGAAATAGCCAGGATGAAGAAAGCCATGGAGCATCCTTGCAGGATCTGTGTTAAAATATACCTGAAAATTAATGGTGCTAGGAATAGTCATCTTGGTGCCTTCTGTTACCCTCGAGCATGAGAATGCTAATGAAGGCCACTTGAGTGTATCTTCATGTGAGTTAAGCAAAGACCAATTTCTACCTCTTTTTATGATTTCTAAAGTCCCACTTAAGTTTCTTCAGGCTCTGAATTGTATAAAATAAATATGTATGCAATGACAGCGAGGGACATGAATCTCTTATTTGCTGGGAAATGGACCTGTTTACTAGCTGAGTTAAGCAGTATGTGTAGAAAAGGGTGTGCTTGTTCTTCTGGCTCATCTGTTGTCCGCTTAACCCCAGAGATAGTAGGAATATGGGAGAGAAGGGGTGGGAATCTGCAGTTTTACCTGCAATCCAGAGAATCTATGACACTATGAGTATCACCTGCTGGTGAGACTTTTTTCACTCCTCTGTGCCACCTGGTAGGTTCAGACAGGGAGCAGCAGATGAGAAGCCAGACGCCTAACAGGGAAACTGTAAAATATTCTCATTTCAAACATGTGCCAAGGATCAGAGAATTGGGCTTTCTTTTAAGGAACTAAAGGAATACTGTGTGAAAGGGCAGTGTCATTAAATCTGGTGATAATTATAGACTGGAAATGTAAATTGTATCTCTCAAGCACTTTTTTTTTTTCATTTCATTTCCATTGTAAATACTTCAAACAATGAAACCTCATTTAGTGCAGAGAATGTTTGAAAAGACATGCAGTATACTGTGCAGCATCTGTCTGCACACATCACATTTCATTCACTAGCAGTAAAATAAATAGTGTTTTTTGAATTATATTGGTTGACCATAACCTTCCCCTTCTACTGAAAAGCATGGCACAAGGCATTGCCCAGCTGCAAGTTTCAGCTTTTAGTTTACCACTGTGCTGATGGAAATGATGTTCAGTTATACTGAAAAATAATATTCAAGCCACATACTCAGATTACAGAGTAGATCACATGTTAATAATTACATTATATGCTTCTCTATAAATTCGTAAGTAGGAATATTCTTCAAGAAGCAAAGGTCATTTGCTTAACAATGTCTGCTTTTATAGTAGGTTTAGCAGCCTATTCTTTCCATTGTATTCAGAAAGCACTGGCATGGGGCACAGAGCCTCCTGCACTTAGCACAGTGTCAAGATGAGCTGTTTTAGATGTGGATGGACTAACAGTTATTGCCCAGCAGTGGCTCTTTGGATATATTTCAGACTGGTGGCTAAGCTTTCAGTGCACATTGTCATGCATTGGACCCATACATGAAAATACAAACACAGTGAACACGACTGTGAGCAGTCTTGGCAGGACACCAGATACACACCTGAGATATGATGAAGACATGACAACGTTTTCCTTGGACATCACGATGAAACTCAGGTGTTGTTCTGCACTGCAGCAGCTAGATTCTCAAAGTTTCTAACCAATATATCTGTCCATTTTGTGCATTCTCTGTCCAGTCAGCATTATCTCTAGGCAAGTTCATTAACTATGTGAGTTAGGTTGAAGACTCAAACAAGGATTTCTTATTGCTTAAATTTTCTTGTTTCTCAAAATACAGTTAGGATATATATCAGGTCTGGCAAGGTATTGCTGAAGCCAAAATCCTTTCCTATGTAGGTGTGAAGCCTTTCATAAAGATTCCTAGGATTTCTAAAGTATCCAGGCTGTATGTCTCAATATGCAAACTGAAGAATTAATGGATGTAATTTCCTGCCTGCTCCTTGGCTCCAGTTAAGCTGAAGAGGACACATGGCACTGAATTCAATAGGGGGAAAGTCTGAACTTTTATCAATATCAGACTCAACATCAAGTAACATCTTATTTGTTGCTGAATGGTCTAAAACATAATTGCAAAGTACTCTTCTAATTAGTTATCTTTAAAATTTTGCCTATAGTATGTTACATTTGGCAGCTTTGTGAAGTGTAAAAATGTAAAATAAGTGGATACTGTCTGGAGAAACAGCTACTTTTTTCTAATCCTAAAAAAAACAACAGCTTGTAAGGGTCAATCTTTTAAAGTGTGTGCTTCGCTGAATGCAATTATTAATCATTTCCCTTCAGGAAAAATATTAAATTAAGTGTTAAAGTACAGATCTAAACAGTGTTAAGTGCCCAGAGCTACTGAGTTCATAGTTTCAGCTATATTTCAGTGTGAGATAATTGACCTTCTACAATGCAAATGTAGAGCTGGCACTGACTGATACAAAATGACTCATCCTGTCTCAGTATTTTATCTCCTTGCATTTGTTTATTTATTTATTTCTGTGTCCATCCTTAGTTGCCATGAAGGTCTCTGTGGGTGTGCTTCAGATTGAGTCCTTAGGTTCCGACATTTTTAGTAAGTACACAGTTTTCAGGATGCTTTCCTCTGATAGGAAACCAAATAATATGGTAAAGGCTTTTTTTTTCCTAATGACTTTACTACCTTCTAAGCCAGTTGGATTTATTGAGAAATAAAACTGTGGTTAAGATTATTTTTATAGATAAATGAATTAAATCCTCAAACCATATAATTCAGGCACAAAACCAAAAGAGAAAGATGGTACCAGTTTTTTCTCAGTGTGCTTGTGGTACTGAAAAAGACCTGTAATATTCATTCTAGTGTTTTATTATTAAAGTGCTTTCTATAATTATATTTTAATAAGTTGACTGACGTCACTAATTACAGATTATGGCTTTTCTGAAGCAATACACAATTGCAGATGCCTTCTCAAAGTATCATGCTGATAACGTTTAAACCAGAAAAGATACTGCTTGTTTGCTGATCAGAAACAGCAGATATGAAAAGCATTTACAATTGAAAGGAGACCAGGTTTGTGCAGCTGGTAGGATCTAAAACAGTAGTGTCCATTTACCTTAAATGTAGTGTCTTTGTATGTGTGTATGTATAAATCTGTGTACATAAATGTGTACATAAACACATATAAATATCTACTGCTCTCCAAGTACACAAGTATCTGTTTATCTTTGTCCAGCTAGTCTGAGAAAGAGCACTGCTCTGTTACTATCCAAATATGCTAGCATGAATTTGCATTGTTTTGTATCCCTGGCAGCATTTCACAGTGGAAGAAGTGAAAAACAGAGACTTTGAAAAGTGTGATTAGGAAAGAAGTAGTGCTCTGGTGGGAAAGATTATGTTCTGTGTGATCAGAGCTTACAGGTTGAATCATTACTCTTTCACAAGACAGATAACTTCAGACAAGTCAGTTATCTTACACAATGGCGGACAAATATTTTATGTGAAAAAATCCTTGTATCCCAGCTTACAAGAAAATTATAAAAATGTCTAATTTTTTCCACATACCATGTTGGTTTGTTTTTTTTTTTCTTCATTCTAAGTACTGGTGTGTATTTTCTACACATAGAAATCTCAAGTATATTCCAGACCAAATTAAAAATATTAAAAACATCTTTTTACCCATGAAAAACCCCTTGATATAGTGCTTTGAAAGGTAGCCACAGGGAGAGGGAGAGATAGGGACTAAAAGCAATTCAGGATCTTTGTTTCTTCAGGTCAGAGTTGATACTTCAAACCCATTTTTGATATCTAGGTCCCAGCCATCTTAGTGAAAACAGATTCTTATGTAATTAGTTATACAATACAGAAAGTGGCATCCGAAGGGACTGATCACAATTATTTAGATTGTCTGCTGCCACATCTCCTTCCTACAGCCTAACAGCAGAAGTCCTGTTATTAAAGGGATGTTATTGTCCTGACCTTAAGTCACTGACCTCTCCTGCAGAGAGAGCAGGAGCTTTAAGTTGTGTCTCTGACATCAAAGATTGGGTTGTATGGCTGTAGGATCTCCTTCTCTGATGCAGTTGTTTGATGTAGAAGAGTTCTGACAAATGACCTCCTTTAAGTCAATGACTTGAAATCCCATTTTTCTCTATGTAAGGTGGCTGCACTGATGACTAGCAGAGTTGTGTGTTCTGGACTTATTTCTGCTCTCTAGTTCTTAGGTCTAGATACAAGGAATCAGTCCAAAGAAACCCAAATCAAATCCAGTAGATTCATGCAGAAAGTTCCAGTTTTGACAACAGGCATTTACGTATCAGGTGATACTCTCCTGAGGAATAACGGTGAACATATACGACCATTTTAACATTCTTGAATGGTAAATGTGGATAGCCTCCCCAGCAGGATCATAGAACATGTATTGGCAAAAGCACGGTCTACTCAAGAGGGCCCAGCACCCTGTCCAGCTGAATCTTAAAATGCCCAATGTTGGAGAATCAACCACTTGTGTGGGGAGATTATTCCAATGGCTGATTGATCTCACTTTGAAAAATTTTCATCCTGTGTCCATTAAGAATCTCTTCAGGAGCAATTTATACCTGTTACCACTCATCTTTTCCATGTGACTCCTTGTAAAAAGGGAATCTCCATCTTCTTAGTAGCTACCCCTTAAATACAGAAACATGGTGCTATGACTTCCCTGAAGTCTTTTTTCAAGGCTGAACAAACCCAGCTCTCTCACCATTTCCTATTCTGGCAGGCTTCCTGGTCCTTTGTTCTCCTCTGTGGCCCTTCTCTGGACACTCTCCAGCCTATTCACTTATTTTGGTGTTTTTCTTTATAGTGGGGAACAAAACACAGGATTTGAGGTGTGGCCTGGTAAGGGCTGTGCCCGGAATGGTAATGACTTTTCCTCTCTCTGCTGGTGATGCCCTGATTGATGCAGCCCAGCATCCTGTTGGCTTCTTTGTTGCAGCATCACACTGTTCACTCATATTGAGCTTGTTGTCCACCAGGGTGTCTTCTTTTCACTTTTATCTACCTTTTTGTTCCCCAGCTGGTGACATAATTTTGAGTTTGTGTTACAAGTCTGCTGTAGCTTACTCTATATATATTTCAAACATAGTCTTATGGATTTGAACCTTGTTCAGGTAATGATACCAGCTTTAAGGGAAGGCTAACCTTCTTTTAGATTTCTGGACATTTTTAGCTGACTATTTCTGTTAGAGCAAATTTAGAACCATGCACCACCTCATATCTGCCAAAATTTGTTAATCACATAAGAAAGCTGTCCTGTACATTACTAAATGACCCTATGAAGTGACAGTAAAACCATAATCTATTGTTTCAAGACATGATGAGGCTTTCAGCACTTCCATCAGTGCTTGGTGTAGCTCAAAGAGAGAAAAATAAATGTTTTTCCATGAATACTAGTTCTAGTTGCAGGTTCATGGCAACTGCTATCTCCAGGCTTTGGCAAACATTTATTTCACCATTCATTCTGCTTCTTGCTTTACTCCTACCCTCATTCTCTTTTCTAGGATTTTGCAGAAGATACAACTTCTGGTGGAAAAGGGGAGCAAGTTCTGAGTTCTGGAGCACATGGCTGTTCCTGAGTACATTGCTCCAAAATCTCTACCCTTTGAGCAAATGATCAGTTGTAAACTGCACAACATGGCCATTATACCTGGAATCTCTTCTCTTGTTTTAGCTTCTGGAGTGCATCTGTTTGCATTTTTTTTCTACTTTATGTTAAGACACTCAAGACATATTAATTGTTCTCAGAGAACAAATCAGAATCTGCCTAAAATATTAGGGTTCTCTCTATTTAAATTTCACTTCTAAAAAATAGAAGTGCAAAATTTGTTATAATGTGTATTTGGAAAGCTCACAGAGGAAGTTAATCCTATTTAATTTTACTCACATACCTCACCTTGAGTTCAGACTCTGTGTCCTTGCCTTGAAGGACCCTCAAAGTTTTGCCCCAAGCTATCTCTCTAACCTTACTCCCTATAGCATTTCTCTTCTTTATGCCACCAACACCTGTCTTCATTTGTCCCCGATCACTCTCTCCAGGCTTTTTTCCATGCCTGTACATTCCAGCTTGCACTTCTTTGCCAAGTCACAGTCCTACTTTCATTAAAGTCCATTAGCCAAAATAAAAACAATGCATTTCTTTCACCAGATTTAAAGTAAGGAAAGACAAATGAAAAGCCCGGCCAAATCCTGGTCTGAAGTAATAAGCCAGTGTCCCATTTCCTTGGGTCAAAACTACTTGCCCAGGAACATAACCAGGCAGATAAAACTGCAGGGCTTCAGAGATGATCCTTCCCAGAAAAAGAAATAAGAGCAGATTTATTTAAAGTCTGCTACATTGCATAGCCAGTATCACACTAGTAAGTAATTCAGTATTTAAGTGTTTTACGTGGCTGTCTTTTTACTATTATTTCCATGGCCCCTACATAAAGGTATCAATGCAGCCTGCTGAAATTGCTATTCAATGAGAACAGTAATTCTCATCTATCTTTAGCAACGTCTCATTAGCACAGAGCTAATGAGAGAGAGCTAGATTCTGCCACGAGGAAAGTTGACAAAGCAGTAAAAACTTCACCAAGAAAATAGAGGATTTTTATGTGGCCTTAGGTTTAGTGTCCTTTAAAAAGAGACCAGCAAAGCTCGAGTCTGATCTGTGCTTCTCCCACAATCCAGGAAGCAGTTAGCATGACTCCTTTTGCTGGAGTTGCTGGCTCCATTTCTGCTCCATATAAGGTTTCCCAGTGCTCATCCACCAAGAATCTAGACATCTTGCAACACTACCTGCTGTGGCTAATATCTGTCCCACGTGATCCTGTGTATGAGCCAGGTGCTGGAGAGGTGTTTCAATTTGTTCGAGTTCTTCCTAAAATGTGAACTTCATAGAAAAGGAAGGAAAAAAAGAAGTCAATCAAGCTAACATTTCCTAGCCAGAACTTTTTGAGCTGCCGAATTTGAGATTTTCACTTGAGGTTGGATGTGGTCTCTGCACTCTTTGCCCCTTTCTACTCAGGAAAACAACCAGCAGAGGTGACAGAAAGAGCAGATCTCTGCATACCTCTACCCCATGGGCAGAGGCAGGCTGTTCCTGCCTGGACACAGGCAGTGTTCCACCTACTGCAAATGCTACCCAGACACACTGCAGGGCTCACAACCTACTCTTTAAATGTTTAATTTTTTTATTAATTATTTACTTATAAAAGTATCATGGCCTTTAAAAACATGCTTTGCTGAAAATCCATCCTAAACTTTATTCATTCTGAGATGTGAAAGTGGAAACATAATGCACAACCTTTAAAAGATTAAAAAAAAAAATTGTTGGGTTTCACTCAAGAAGACCCTCTTCCTTGCATCTTAATACTGCAAAGTAGGTTGGCAGAGAAATAGAAAGCACTGCACCAGAAAGTTTGTTTCCTAATCCTTTGACAGGCCTTCTATTTTTTTTTTCTCCAGTGTTCTAGAAAATAGACCAGAAAAAAAAATATCTCAAACAATATAAGTGCTAAACTTAGCACTGTCAGACAGTAAAAGATCAGAGTTGTGTGTTGTAGTCTGGACCTGGAACTGCTGTCAAAGATTTTCTAACTAACTCTGCTTAACAGCATGAAAAGATTCAAGGGGAAACCAGGTTTTTTTTTCTGTTTGCTTTTAAAAGATGATTAGTCTAGTGGGCATTAAATCTTTCATTATGAAGTTTCCTTTCAGGATAAAATGTTTATTTTCAACTTGAAAAAAGCACTTTTAATCTTTAAAAAAATCCCTTGACTTTTCTAGATTTGGATTGCATTGGTTATCTTTTAACCATACACAGGAAAGTCCCCTAGGAATTGTAGTGTCGTTTGCCAGTATTCCTTGAGGGATTTATAGGAATGCTCACAGCTATTCCTGCCTCATCAATTATTTTCCTCACAGATTAAATTTTATTTATCTGTATAAAGATTTCTTCTTCTTTTCATGCTGTTATCCATTTTCTCATTTGTCCTTATTTCTGTGGTTCATTAAATGATCATGAAGAAAGCAACAGCTGTGCTGAAAGCAGCAGGGCTAGGGGGAAGAAGTACATCCTTTTCCAGGTTTCTTACTAAAAATGGGAAGTAAGGAAAAAAGAGGCTGTCAAAAAAAGAATAAACAGGAATTTTGCATTTCAAAAATGACCTGTTTTATAAAGAAAGACGCAACATTATTGTCTGCACATATATAGAAGAATTTTAACACAAATGACATCACCTTCTGGATTGGTTTCAAGGGCATGTAGAAATGCCACAGTTCTTTTAATTTCTCCATAGTGCTAGAGTTTTTTTATGATTATTCAGTCTGAGTCTAATTGAAGTCAACTGATGAAGAACAGTTCTCAACAAATGGAAGACTTTTCAGCCTTTCAAATATCCAATTCAAACAACAGCTTGCTAGCAAAGGGCATGTTTCAAGGGAGGCTTAAATGGTATCTGTGGTCCTGTCAAAATTAACAGAAATGTATAGCTGAAGTGTAAAGGATACTGGATAATGTTTGTTAATCAATGTTTAATCATTGCTTGTATTCATTGTTTTAGTATTTATGTATATGGAAAATTTATTTTTCTTCACTATAGGTGGATGCCCTCATTGTTCCAATATCTGCTTGCTCCTTCTTGCTCTGAACCATCAGAACTGTCTGTGTCCATGTTCTTAACTTCTACCCCTACCAGCTATTTATGGACATGCATAAGATGCCTGTGATGTCTTCTCTCTCCAGGCTGAACAACGCCATCTCTCTCAGGTCTTTACATAGCTCAAATGCTCCAATACCTTCATCATCTTTGTGGCTCTTTGCTGGATTTGTTCCACTATGTCCAAGTTCTGCTTATACCTGGAAGTTCAGGACTGGACTCAGCATTCCCTGTGTGACCTGTCTAGTGATGAGGAGAGGCAAAGGGTCACAGTCTCAATCTCCAGATAATGTGATGCTGTTCCTGATGCAGCCCTGGAGGGGCTGTTTGCCCTCCTTGACACAAGGGCATGTTGCAGGCTCATTTTCCATTCAGACCACCAAAGCCTTCTCTGCTAAGCTGCTTCCCAACCAGTCAGCAGTTGTGTTTCTTCAGGTTGCTGCCATCCCTCTGAATGTCAGCACAACCATGTGGTTCATCAACCATTCCCCTCAGTTTTGTATCATCTACAAACTTGCCAAAGGTGCACTCTGTCCTGTGGTCCAGATCATCAGAGAAGATAATGAAACATAGGGTCCCCAGTATGAGCCTCTGGAGTACACCATTAGTGCGTGGGCTTCCTCTGCACTTCATGCTCCTGATCACAACTCTTTGAGCCCAGCAGTTTTACCAGTTTTCAAAACTTATCTAGTCTATATTTCATCAGTTATTCTAGGAGGATTTTGTGGGATGCACTGCTGTAAGCCCTTCTTAGGTCAAAACAAATCAACCCCCTCTCCCTGTATGCACCAACCCAGTCATCTCATTGCAGAAGTATTTCGGGTCCATACTGGCAATTCCCACTCACCCTGTTGTCCTTCATATGTTTGGAGATGGTTTCCGGGATTATTTAGTCCATTACTTTTGCAGGAATCAAGATAAGGCTAACTGAAATGTAGCTCTGCCAACTGCATTTCTGCCCTTCCTAAAGGCAGGAGTAACATTTGCTGTCTTCTGGTGTCAGAAGTCTCCAACATTTGCCATGACCTTTCAAAATTTAATGGAAGTGATCCTGAAATGACACCAAGTATCCCTCTCACCCTTCATGAGTGCATCCCCTCAGCTTCTGTGGATTTTACTTTGTTTAAATATTTCCTGAGCAGATTCCCCTCCACTGAGGGTAAGTCTTTGCTGCCGACTTCCCCTCTGCTCTTAGGGACTCGGAGCTCCTAAAGTCTTACCTTTCCTTCAGTAGACACTGAAGAAAAGAAGGCCTTGAAAGATTGGACTTTTCCATGTCCTTTGTCAGCCTGAACCATCCAGCAGCTTCTGTGTTTTCTCTAGTCTATTTTTGCTTCTAGTGTACTTGTAGATGCCACATGATTTGCTTACTTAATTTTCACTTTTACATTTCTGTCTTTCTTTACCTAAAAATCCCAGAATAGGAAGAAAAAAAAAAGGGCGAAAAAAAGAAAAAAGAAAAAAGAAGTATTACTACAAAATGCTGTAGTGAACCTTATATTAGCTTTTTTATGTATGATATAATATTAATGCACTGGTTATAATGTGGATAATCCCTCATATTTGCTAAAATGTAGTTCTTTGCCCCACTATAATTCAGCACTGCATGCAAAGACTTCATACAGATGTAGAGAGAATTCTGGAATTCCTGAAATTATTTTTGTTATCCTACACAACCCACTTTTTAAATATTAGTTCAAATAAAATCATTGTGTTGTTGTATGGTAAGCACATAATTTGATCCAGGATCCCAGATACGGAGTCTCACATAGATTCTTAAAACAAAATAGGAGCTTTACTGACTCCAGTATAGCATGTTGTGTGTTTGGATAATATAATTTAAGCAAGCAAATCACACATTTTGGTATCTCCACTCAGAACTGTAAGGTTCTTGTTGGAAACATTAGGAATTTTATCTCAGACACAGCTTTCACAGTAAGTACTACATTCCATTCTCATCAATCTACTTTTCACATCCCCAACACAGTACACCATTTATCCATTCCCATCTTTTACCCATATTTCCTAGTCAGTATGGTCTCTCTCTCTTTTTTCATCTCTACCTTTTTCCTCTTCTTTTTCTGAGTTAACCTCTCATTTTTAGAGATAACAGCTCAACTCAAATGGAAATACTTTCCTCCCCTATAGAAAAGTAGCAAAGTAGCTAGAGAGATAACGTAGGATTTCAACAGAAATGTTTGCATTTCCATAAAATTAAAGCAGCTTTATTATCCAGTGTTCCATGTGCACAGTCATCAGTAGTCTGATTTCCAAAAGATCCAGCGATATTTTACTTTCTTATACTTCCCTTGAAATCAAGGGAAGGAGGCTGTTGGAGGGTTCTTTTGTTACCATTTCCTAGAGTTTTCTCTGCCTATAGAGAGAGAATTTCTCAGTGAAGTATAATGGTGTCAATTCAAATGCAATTTCAGCTGGAATTTGTCCTTATTGAGAGTAGTTTCACTGGCAAATGGGAGGTTCTGTCTTTTCAGGCCTTTCAGTGATTAACTTGTTTATGACACAAGCACACCACTTGCTTTTTTTTTTTTTTTTTCTTTTTTTCCCCTTTTAATGGGGACAAATTTTCTCTGTGGTTGACTAATTTACTGAAATATTTGAGTCACATGTTGCTAAAGCTTAATGAAATAAGATATTATTTTCTCCCCTGCCTTCTTATACTCCTTGTTGTTTTGCCTCATACAACTACGTTGATTGTTAGTGTTTTGTCTTATACACGGTTTGCAATTCGTTTTGCACAGAAGTTATTTTCTGTACAAAAAACAAGAAATGAAAGATGAAGCTCTGTGTCCAGATTATTTGTTCTCAGCAGATGACAGACTGTTCAGAAGGTTTTCAGGAAATGGATGGTAGAATAGAAACAATTATGTCATCTTTCCTAGAATTACTGAAATTGCAGTTACAACACTAAGAAGTAGGACTGGCTTATGAGCTGGTGTAAATCATTATAAATCCTCGTTAGTTGAAGCTATGCTAAAGTAAGGGTCTCACCCTTCTGACTGGGTGGCAGCATAATAATGAATTTCTACATCAGGTTGCAGTAGAAAAAAAAAAAAGAAAAAAAAGAAATATCAGCTACGTGAAGAGTTTCAATGGCATTTGAACTAACCAGTATCTTTCAAAAGTCACTATCAAGGTGATGTGCCAAACCAGACTATAACAACCCATTTATAAATTAACTTGAATACACAGAGTGTGCCAGGACCATATAAATTAATATAAGTCGATACATTTTCACCTTGACATAATGCCACAGGAAGGAAATAAAACAAAGTTAATCTTAAAATTAATTCAGGCCAGCCTACCAATTAATCAAGTGTAACATCAAATAGGCTTTTGGCCTCACACAGAGTATCCTGTTTCTTATCTAATTCTAAAAATAAATGTCCAATCACATACCTTCAATATCCAACAAGTGGATTAAAGGCAGATCCTTTAATTTAGATATAGATTGGAAGGCAAGAGTCTAGAAGAAAGCCCAAGATACCTGAAGGTCCTTTTTTGTACTCATTTTGCAGCTTTTTTACAGCCCTGTTGCAGTAACCTTAAGTCCTTTCCTTTTCATTAATTGCTTCATTCCCTCCTCTGTGTCAGTGTAAAGAATTAGAGCTGGGCCCAGATTTCACTGTAAAAGCAAAAAAATTATCTTGCTTCTGAATTTCCCACCTTCCAAACTAGGAACCCATTCTTGTGCCTCAGTATTCCTTCTATCCCTGTGCATACTTCAATTCCCTTAAAGCAAAATCCCAACCCAGTTTCTTGTACCTTTTCCCAGCCATTCTGGTAAACTTTGTTATATTCTCTTTGCTCCCTTTCCCTCCAATTACCTTAAACATCAGAAAGTTTAGCTTTTACTTGTTATTGTCCAGGATGATATCTGAGTTTTTCTAGGAAGGGGGACAGCATCAAGAGGAGGAAGATGTGGGACATAGGGGTCAAACCGTGATGCTTAAGCCATCAAACCATAGCTGTGAAATCAGTGAGCAGATGTCAACTGGAAATATGAGGAACAAGAACATTACACATTAGAAGAAATTTTCAAGTGTAAGAAAATTGTATGGATCCATAAAAGTCATAATTTGTCAATGCTGAAACACATTCTTCTTAGGTAATATTTTGCTAATTTTTTAGTAGTCAAGACTGTGTTGCTTAGAATGCATAACTCATTCCCTTCCACAGCATCTTAGTTTTGAATGTCTAGTAGAAGTGTTTATTTTTACAGGAAAGAAAAAGTATGACTATTTTACCAAAGATAAACTTTGAACCTGTCCATGCTCTTTACTGTGATGTGTAAGTCTTGTAATATTTCATCATGAAGATACAGGTGAAGAGTATCACCACATCTTACTTGCTTTTACTAAAGAAAAATACTGTTTTAAGAAAATTATTTCAATATCAATAAAAGAAAAACATCATTCTTAAAATGTAGTCAAAGTTCTTTCTTTTATTTTTGCTTTAATGCTGGGCCTAGAAGTTCTGTCATCCTTTTTCAGTCTTTCATCTGCAGCTGAATTTTATGAGAGAAGTAAGAGGCTGTTTAAACCATAACCCTAAAATGAGTAAATCAGTTTTGCCCAATACCATAAGGCTTTATTTTTATAGCTAAAACATCCAACCTTTCAATTTTAATTTTTTTATCAATTTACCAAGCAATTTACAGAATGCCACAGGATCCAGAAGGCTTTCCAGCTGGCCACCTAAAGGGAAAGATAGACAGGTAACACTGTTTCTATAAGTACTATCATACCATGTAATATTTTGAAATACTGTTCATATATCAAGAATCTAAAGAGGGCTTTGGCCACTGACGAAAAGTGAAAAGGAAAAATGTAGGCCTTATATGTGCATTCAAAAAGAAATAAACTAAACCCAGAAATAGTTATTTTCTCTACCTAGTAATTATACAATCACATCTTTTATTTATAAACATGTTCTCTTCTTGACTCCTTGGAGTGCTACATAAATGCTCAGAACAAAAATGTTGGAAAGAGGCCAGATGGAAAAACAAAATGTCCATCAGAGGTAGAACAAACAAGAGTGGTGTATTTTAGACTAACATTGCTCTTCAATTCAAAAACTGAATTTGCACTCAGGAGTACAGTTCTGCTTTATGGGCTTGCTTGGATTTTCAGTTTCTTTTGCAACAATCTGTCTCATATTTGATCACAGAAGGCAAATTCTCAGGACCAGGTTATTTTACAAAGTTTATATCAACTTGTTATTAAATGTAAACTGAGTATAAGTAAATTAGGTGGTGGTGATAAACTAATCCAGGGATTCCAGACAGGAAATTGTCACTGCTTTGGGAATTCTTGTTTGGGGGATTTGGGGGATTTTTTTTTTTTTTTTTTTTTTTTTAATTAGCTGGGAATAAAGGTGAGAAAAGTTGGGAAGCTTGAAGGCAGCTTTCCCATAGTAGAAAACTTACATTCTATGCTATATAAACCATCAAGAAATGAAATTAGTCTGTACATTTTCATCCGTGGCTGATGGCTTACCTAGTGCTTCAGCCAATGCACAAGCCCCTTCCAAGTGAGCTTCTCACCTCAGTGTTTTTCTTCAGGATCCCATTTGGTGTGCTCTGCTCAGGACCATATGGCTTTACTATTGCTGGGGCAGGAAGGGCTGAGCCCAGCAAATATCACAAGTTGAGAGTCAAGGACCAAGGCCTGCTGAGTACCCACAGCATGCCAAACAGCTTCAGCTGGCTGTAATTAAATGCAAATGATAATGGTAGAGAGGAAATACGTGTGGCCAAGTCAGGTCAGTAATGATTCCAGCCTCTCAGCAACTTCAGCCATGAGTTGTGTTCCTCACAGGCAACGTCCTGTTGTTCTTGCGTAAGATATATACATATATACATTATGTATATATGTGTAATGTTCTTGTTCCTCATATTCTCTCAAACATTCCAAATGTGCCCTTTCTCCATTTAAAAAGCCACAGTAAGAGAAATATCTAAAGGAATGCAGGAGACATGAGCTCTTCCCTGCTGGATGCAGGTACCTTGGACTCCACAAACTGTGGTTTCTTCCTTTGCGGAACTGTTCCTTCTTCTGTGAATATTAAAGAGTGAAGGGCAGGTTTATGCCTCATCTGTAGAGAATTTCCCCAGGGAGTGGCAGCCCAAGTTCAAACCTCTGTGTCAATTGTTAGATAATTACTTAGACAAAACAGAACTGCTCCAGGAAGATAAATCTAAGCACTTCCTAAAGAACAGAAAATCAGAGGGGAGAGAATATACAGAAAAGGGCAGGAAATTGGAGTTTAAGTCTGCAGCAAAGCAGTTCTGCTGGGATTTAAGGTGACTGTGCCGAAGCCAAGCCAAGGGGCATCACTGACACGCTGCTGCCCGGCTGGGAGCGGGAGGCACAGTGCCCCAGCTGAGCGCTCTTACAGCTCTTACAGCGGGACGGGAGAGTGCACAACCGGGCACATCCTGCATCCAGTCCTTTAGAGCAGGCTTTAGTAAAGGCCACTGGGACTGAGGTGTTAATGACACTCATCTACAAAGACACGACAAGGTCCCCTTGATGTCCTTTAATTCAAGGCAATTGGATTTCTTAGAGAATTCAGGCTTTAACGACTATTCCAGCTAGAGCCAGGTTGGCTTTCTCACAATTTTGTTAACCTGGTTTACTTTTAATTTTTTACTAGTGCTATATAATTATTAACTAAAAAATGTCAAAACTTCTCAAATGTTGCATTTAGGAAAGAGCACCAAAACAAAAATCATAAAATTCTTTCCAGGATCAATGATTACAAGTAAATTGCATTTAGTTGTAGTAAATATTGAAGTGTTGCAATATGACACGAATGAGCAACACTCACACACTGAGATGTCCAAGGCAAAAAAGGGGCAGTTTGTTTACAGACCTCAACATTTATAGAATTTCAACAGTGATCATGGATTGGAGGATGAATTGTCCTCTCCAACCACACTGGTCAACCCAACAGTCCATCAATTCTCTCCTCCTCCAGAAAGGAATGCAAAACAATCATTATTTACATGAAAAGTGTGTGAGAAACTTTATCTCAAAAGTAAAATATCAGAAGGCTGAAAAAACCAGGGCAACATTAAAGCTTTGGATTCTTACACTCAAAGACTAAAACACCATAGGCTGTCACAATTTCTCACAGAAAATATAATATTTTTTTTCTATCACTTTGTATTTTAGCTAGATCATCAAAGTGTTGGGTGTTATTTGGAATCGTCTTAAGACTTCCTAAATTCTATGTTCCCACCTCTTTTCTTTGAAACCACCATTATCAAGTTTAGCTGTTACAACTATATGACATATAAGTCTTTAAGCATCGAGGAATGATTAAATCTATCTTTCAGTTGATAATGTTGGTTTAAAGCATTAGTAAAACAGAATGTCCATAACACTTTCTTTAAAATATTTGAACAGAATTAATGAAAGGAGTTGGGGTTTTTATCCACACAAAAAGATGGCAGAACAATATTTTGTGTAAGCTAAGATTACCCTTTGTATGACATGGGTAGTTAAATCAAACCTAATGAATTTTGAGCTAACATTTGAAAATCCGGTTAAGTTTTTTCCTGTCAGAAGATTGCTTAAAGTTAATTAAATATCATCTCTGGTTTTGTTTTTTTTTTTAATTGTACATATACTGGCATTAGTTCTATATATTAGACAAACATTTTGCTGCCTTAGAATCAATGCATCATGTTCAGAAATTAATATATAACAAGAGGTGGTTATTCTCTTAGATGAGTTCAGATAACCAGTCTGAGGCAAGTAATGCTATACTTGTGGGAGGAACAGTTTCTCATAATAACCTTTCATATTAAATATTTTTGTATCAGTTGTGTGCTACTGGGTTTTGAAAAAGATTTTCAGGCAATGGTTACATAGTTTTCACTGATCTATCATTGCTCAAAAAGATGGAGGATGGCCTATGATTTTTTTCTGTGTTTTGTACTATGTACATTGTACAGTATTTAAGCAATCCAAGGGTAGTTTAACTGAGTTATCTACCATTTACAATATAAATGTAGGCCATTGATTTTCAAATCCTTTGTCAAGAGAGGGAATTGGTTTTTGTTATTCCACGACTCTTTACAGGATGTTGATCAGTATGGTTGACCATGGTCCTCATGTGAGTCCACATCTTCAGATTAGCTCTAAGACATTTGTATTCATGCAGACAGCATGAAGCTGTACCCTGTTTCTTCTTACTTTCTCTATATTTCATCTTTTTTTAAATGATGTATTTTGCCTGTGAAACAAAACAATCTACTACAGCCACAAACTGTTGAGTAATGTACACATATGCCATAGTTTACATATATATAAATTATACATATATATATATACACACTGCAATTAAACTTTTTTATAAACTACCTAAGGTAAGACTAGAACCGTACTGTACTGGACATGTTTCAGATTGTTAACTTTATTGTAATGGGAGATACATTAAAAATGGGGGCAGAATTGGTTGGACTATTTTTCTTATTATCTAGGCCACCCAGGGCTGGGTAAGTCTGGGATAAACTGGCTGGTGAAAGTCCACTAAGAGACTTTAGCTAAAGACTAGCTAGAGACTAAAGCTACTCTTTAGGAAAGTGAGAGTTAACTCTGTCTCTGAAATCTTGATGCATATGAGTTCACAGAGAGAGCACAGAAATGGAAGGAGTTGAAGAAATTTAGTAAGTTCTACCATAACAGCTGAAATGAAACAAGAAAATTACATAAAAGTAGAAACTACAGAAAGATAAAATATGTATGCCCAAGTAACTATTTCTACTTTGATACAATATGTTTTCCAAGTTACTGTGAGGTCTTCATAGGTCTAGATAATGGAAAGTTGAAAGACTATGAAATTGGTTAGCATGGGACTGGACATGGTTACAAAAAGAATGTCTCCAACATTTTCATCATGCTTCCATAACTTTTATCTTTATAAAAGTATAACTATTTTTTAAAAATAATTTTAGCCATTAGATGATGAAGAAACCCCATCATATTTTTGTATTTATTAATAGTCAGCACTGAGTTTTGAAACATGCAGAATCCCAGGGCCAACTACAAAATGACTGAAATTATAAATCTGCATGCTTTTCTTAGAATAATTGTCTCTATAAACTGGAACATTTTATCACAAAAAGACCAGCTTTCCTTAGTACTCATGGTATTTCTGGGTTCATATCAGGGGCTATGACATTTTGCATATCAATTTTACATTGATTTCAAAATCAGATATTTGGTATTTATTGTACACAGAAAATAGCATTTACTTCAGGAAAAAACATAAAACTAGCATTTAGAGCTCACAATACACATTAAAATTTCAGTACAACAGTGCTGAAATAATCCAGTGACCTAGCAATCTAAACAGAATGCCAAAAAACAATCCAAAGTCGATGTCCTAGAAAGACCATAACTTAAAACCAATTAAACTAACCACTGGTTGTTCTTTTAACCTCTTTAGCAACTGTAAAATCAGATTTCTTTTTCTTTTCATAACTTTCCTGTTCATAACAAAACAAAGAACACAAGAGGCTCCAAAACAGATTAATGAGTCAGTTTCTCTCTGCATTCTCAAGATCAAATCAAGTTTTAGACTTTAATATCCCTAGCAATCTTGAACTAAATTTTCACTTGTCCCAAAATAGAAGAAATAGAAGAGTTTCTATCAGAGCTACATCCATACAAGCAAGCACAGGTTTGTCAATAGAACCGCACATGATTCACAGTACCTGAATTGTATATGATTTATGCCTGTAACTCATTTGAAGTTTAGCTTTTCAATTCATACGTCAGAAATCTATAAAAAGAAATGTAAATAAGCTTAGTAATGTACAATTTCATGGTATACTTAATCATTTAGCTTCAGGTTTTAGTTTGAGGTTAATCTCAATTAAGATTATAGATGCGTGTGTAGATATTTTACGTAAATCATGAAAGTTTTCAATCAATGAAGAAGGGAAAAGGCATCTTATGAGGGTGCGTATTGTTTTCATTACCCTCTGGGAGTATCTGTTTCTCTCCCTTGATTATAAAGGGAGCATAGATAACTGAAATTTATGAAGTATCTAACTTTAGAATGATTAAAATGGTATGAAACGGATCCATCCCTTAGGGTCTGATAGCCTCTTGCACTAAGGATCAGTAGGCTTATATTGCATTCAGTCCCAAGAAGAACAATAAGAGATGTCTCAGATCATCTTCTTTTCTATATACCAAGCAGTACTTTGGCCTTTGTGAATTACTGAGTGTTGAACTTAGGAAAACACAAGAAATTAAAGCTGTCAGGACAGTAGAAGAAACCAAAATGGACAGACAGTCAGTTTAAATCTAGATTGTTTTAATTTTATTTCAGTGCTCTGAAGAAAAAAAAAGTCAAGAATGCAGGAATCAGAGACCAGTGGGGCAAAAGTTCTTTATTTGTACATTTGGTTTTTAATGTACATACTATCGTGATTTTCCTCCAATATGGCAACAGCTACGCTTATGCTTGATGTGAAAACATCAGAGCAGACCTTTCTGTGTCAAAACATTTAAATCCATCAAGAAGGGTTTATTGTATGGTACAGGTAGTTTTAAGATTTTTCTCAACCTTGTAAAATGCAGAGTTATTACTGATTGACTATCTTTTCTTTGTATTGCAACATAAAAGTTCTAAGAATGGAAAAAAAAGTCTCTGTTGTAGCAGCGTTGTGGGGATGGTGAGGTGCCTCTACTCCTCCCTGAAAGCGTCTCCCTCTTCTCAGGAAGCCGCTTGGGTGGGCACACCAACCATCACTCAAGTGCACAAACACAGCCCACGGCTAGCTCAGCCAATGAAGGGCAGGAAGGGGCTTCTCTACACAGTTCCAGCAGGGTTTATTGCAGCCTCACACCAAAGGGATCCAGGGACAAAAGATAAGGGTTCAATGGAGTGTCCAGGGTTAAGTATGGGGCCAGGGGCCAATGGTCTGAGGGCACCGGGGCGGTGCAAGGGCAGGGCAAAAGGCAATAACCTATAGGGAAGATGAGGGCACACAATCAGTAATACAAAAACCAATGGGGAAACAGGAAAAGGAGGACCCTCTAGAAGTGGGACATATATGAACAATAGAGGTGAGCAAGGCCAACGGGCCAATGGGAAATGGAAAACTGAGGTAGATTAACATAGTGCTGCAGCCACCATGGGGGAGGCCTTTTTCTCTCACCCTAAGTGATGAAGCATTCTTGAAGCCTATGGTAGATTCCTCCAGGGCATTGCCCCAGAAGTTCCCCTGATAGGCTCAAGGGCTTCCACACTCTGTCATAATCCTTTCTGTAACTTGACACCTCAAGGAGTTTGATGTCCTGATTTTGAATAAGTCTTGTTTTGCTCATAAGTCATATTTCTTATGCTCAGTAAAGTATAGCACGTGAACCCAATATATTAGTGTTGCTAAGGGTGTCCAGATTGACAGCAGCAAAATTACTTCAGTGCTACACAAGCAAATAACTAATCTGAGCTGCAGTTCAAGGCCAACTGTCTCAAGAACTTCATGGTGCAAAAACACACCATTGTTGTTTACCATCATGGTTCCAAGCTGTGTTCAACTGCATTCCTGGGTAGCATTCAGCCAAGTGCACCTAAAATGGCAGTGTTTGTTAAAATATGCAAGTGCATTTAGAAATGCTAGAAAAGTTAACTTTCATCCTGAACTGGGATTGAAATCCATATCCTGGTAACCATCACATGGATGTATAAAAGTCTGTGATCCATTTTAGCACGGATAATTGAATCACTCTTTCCTTTTAAAGCATTGGAGCACAAAAAGAATGGAGACAGTCTGTATGCTTTTGACTAATGCTCTAAATTTGGTCATCCAAGGAATAAGGCTTGGACTCCCAGATTTGAGGACTTTCTCATCCTTTATAACTGGCCTGGCACAGCAGAATAGAGTGTTTCTAAAGCTAAAAAAAGAGTGAATTACAGGAATGTCCATCTTTTGAGACATTATCACATATCATATATCTTTCTGTACAGTGGAATTCAAACCAAATGTTCTTCCTGGACAATGCATATTTTCTCCTCTCAAAGACTGGTGTTAGCTGATAGTTATTTTGATAAACATATAAAATTAATAGTTTTGGCACATTAAAAGGCTTTTTAGAGACTGAAGGGGTCATATAATTATGGTTGTAATATTACATTTCTCTGAAGTAAATGGCTCATGTCTTCCACTTTAGTCTGTGCAGAAAATTTATGTCAGTTTAAGTGAACAGCTCATTTGTAGCAGAAAGTAAAGTAAAGCTGAAATAAATGGCTAGTAAATTGTAATAGTCACTTATAGAAAGTAAGACAGACTCTTCTAAATGGAAAATATTTAGTTCCAAAAATATTCAGAAGATCCAGCACCATAAGGTTAACTGCTTTACCAGGGGCTAAAACAGTCAATGTGTTTCATTGTAAACTGGATCATTGGTGGAGTAATTGAGATGTGTGACACGAGATGTAGACTTGAGCATTTTCTAACAATTATTATTTCTGGTTAAAGAGTTTTTCTTGAGGTTGTGCTGAGTTTTGCAGAACCTTAGCAGAAGAATACTGGCAAGACTATTGCTCTGATTACATAAACATGGACTCAAAATGGATCTGAAGATCACTTACAGTAAAATCCCTCTGATGTCTAGACTATTGACACTTGGGGTTCTAACTTAAAGTGTTGCTCTGAAAACTCTGATGTGAAAGCTACACAACAGCAGTAGTCCTAGATATTCATAAATATACATCTCTGTGGGCAAATAAAGGTGTTAAATAGCTCTAAAAATGAGTAGCCAGGTATATTGTCCATCGCTAATCTGCTATTAGTTGGTTTTTTTTTTTCTTTTTTTTTTTCTTCTCCCACATGTCATCAAATTTATTCCCTGATATGTCTTACTGCTGCAATCATTAATCAAGTGTAATTCCTGGAAAATATGGCCCTATCAGACTCTTGTTTGTGGATCAGAATTTTGTGCCGAGACACATGCAGGGCCATGTTGTAGCATGTGAAAGGAATACAGAGTTGGACTGCAGAACAAAACCATCTGCTGTATGTTTACATGTTCTCCCACACGCTAAAATCCAGCAATACGGTGTGAATCAAATAAATGATAAACTGAAGTTAACAAACATTTAGTTTACTAGTACCACAAAAAAATACATTGAAACTCGTAACTTTCTTATTAGTAAAAGCACTAAGTTATAAATGCACACTCATGTCAAACACTTGGTCTAGTGATCTAAGTGGTAAAATTGAGCCCTCATTTTAAACATATCAGTGCTTTTTATGGGCATCATTTTTGAATATGAACCAATGTGTCTCAGATTGAAATTACATCTTGAGGAAAGACATTTTCCCTTAATGAATTAGCAACTCTACAAAGTTAATAATAATTAAATGTGAAATTATATATGCAGTGTTGTTTCTAATTTCTATAACTATTTTAATACATATTTTTATATGTACATACGTAACATTTTTATACATATAATTATAGAAAATCCATGTGGTTAACTAACCATGAACTGGGTATGGTCCTTCAAACTTAACAATCCGTTCTTCATAAGTAGCTGGCCTGTGGAGACATCTTGACAGCCCCAAAGTCTAGCTGGCCTAAAAACCTCTCTGTGGGGAGTCACTGCTCTGCAGCCTCAGACCTGCCATGGGCTTCACCTGTTTCACCTTCAAACTGCCCCTGACTGCTCACTGGAGCCAGCAGGTGTGTGCAGGCATGTGGCATCCCTCCAGGCTCTGGCTATGCCTGCCACCACAATCATAACATAATTATTGACACTGCAAATCTGCTCTTTCAGAGGGTCTCAAGATGGCCCTCAAAATGCACTGAAATCAGTGAGAGTACTATAGCCAATATCTCCCAGCTGTGACATTTTCTGAGATGTTCCAAAATACAGATGAGGATTTTTCTGTGTCATTTCTACTTTTTCCTCTGTCAGGATGTAGGTGTTTTCAGGCAATCAAGAAAATATTTTAGGTTTTTAGAAGTGCATAGTGTCTCGCCAAAATTTAAAACTGTCAATATATGAAAGCAGAGCTGAAAATGTGATCAACATTTGAATAATCTGAGTCTGGCCTGTTTTAAAGGAAATAAAAAATGAAATTCTTATTCCCATGTTTCTTAAATTTACTACTTTTGCAAAGTATACAGAAAAGAGTGAATAAAATCAATTAAAAATAAACTTTTTTTCCATTATTTTCATGTTTGTTTAAAAATTCTAGTTTTTATAAACAACAAAATTTCTATTGATAACTTGCTTGTTTTCCAAAGCATTTGCACATTTCCTTAATGAGTACCAAAGACAGAAGTATTCAGGAATACAACAGATTTTAAATCAGGCTATTAGTGATGAATCAAAATTTAAAGGAACTATGGCATGGTTCAAGGTTATCTCCATTCAACCTTATCTCTGATAAAGTGATTAAATCTCTGATGTAAACTTTTAAATCTCCTTGAAAATTTAGAGTTGAATAAACATCAAGCTACATAAAAAACTTTACTCCTTATTTTCAGACAATTAATACACGTTGAGTTCAGTTAAAAATAACATTCTACTCTTGAATTTTTCACTTTCACACTAAGTTTATCACCACAAGAAGTGCTTGGCAAAAAATTAACTCCTTTTACTTTATTACCAAAACTGCAAAATGAAAAAAAAAAAAGGTCAGCTTTACTGAATTTTTACATGACAATATACACTAATATAAATATAAACTAATATAAAATAAACTAATATAAATATAAAAATATGCAAACTTCTGTAAGTCTTATTTTTCCATATTATTGTAAATGTATTTTAAAAAACCCAAACACCAAAAAGCAAAACAAGCAAACAAAAAACCAGCAATGTAATCTAAAGAAACTGATGCAGACCTGCCTATCCAAAGCAGGTGCTGTCCACTAACAATCATTTTTTTCAAGGAGTTATGGTTTAAGCCCTTTGGGCATGAGACAGCCTTATTAGAGTTGCTCAAGATAGTTTTCTGTCCTAGATATTTAGATCATGTATGTGCAAAAGACTGCATTGTGTAAACAGATTAATCCAGCTGAACCAATACCCATGCTCTATAGATTTGTTTATTCAAGCTTTACCTACAGTTGCTACATTTCGGGATAGGTGAGCAGCTGGAAAAGCAGCAGGTTGCCACAGACGTGTGAGGAAAGAACAATTTCGTATGTTATTTTTTTATTACATGCAGGGTTCTGCTCAGGTGCAATGCTACCTGGGACATCTGAACTTTAGGACCAGTAGGACAGAAGGGGTGTTAGGACTTAGGATGGATCCCTTAGGGCATGTTCTGTGAAATGTTACTGTCCATCAGCAAAATCTCACTATTTTCAGTAACCTCTCCTGGGCTATTCATGTGAATAACGTGAGAGGCTATCACCCTAACTTGATTAGTTTGCACCTTCAAGGTAATTAGCTCCTTCTGTTCCTTTGCTAGAGGCAATCTGTGTTATATTCCAGGCGGCTACACAGTTGTCTTCCCTTCTGTCCATACACCCTTTTAGGTTACTCAGGAAGGTAAATTGTGCAGTAGAATTATTGCTTCTCTGCTCTGCAAATCAGAGGAAAGCAAACTTTTTTGGGGGGAGCAAGAGGTATCTGAAGTACAAGTAAGAACAGCTGTGAGTCTGCTTACAGTTGTATTTTTGAGATTTTATTTGGTTGGTTGGCTTTTTGGTGGTTTGTTGTTGTTGCTGTTTTGGTTTTTGGTTTGGTTTTTTTTGGTGGGGTTTTTTGTTTGGTTTGGTTTGGTTTGGGTTGGGTTTTTTTTGGTGTTTGTTTTGTTTTGGTTTTGTTTGGTTTTGGAGGGTCTACTTCTCATTTAAATTGGCTGAGAAGCAGTATAAAATTATAGGTTGGTAAATAACAGAACTCGATTTCAAGACCTAAGGATTTAGAAAGTTAGGACATTGCTTCTACTCAATTTTTGACCTTGATAAAAAAAAATTACAAATTCACATACATGGCTGCATGTTTATCCTACTATACCCTGCAGAGTTTTTCACTTCATATCCTTTAGGTATGGAATGTTCTAATGTAGTGCTGAGGCTACTTAAAATAGTTCTGCTGTGGCGAAGAAATATAAAATTCTTTTTACAGTAAAAATTGTTGTAGAAGGGTCAGTTCATTTTGCTCTCCAGAGTAAGCAATGTGAGTAGGTCACCTATAGATGCATAATGGAAGCTTTACAGCTATTAAAGCAGTCATTGGGTTACAATATCTCAAAAATTACATTAAGAAGCAAATGAGGGAGTGTCTTCTAAAATGCTGTGATTTAATAAGATATCTCAAAGTGAGGTCATTCATACTGGGAATGATAAAACCAGTAAATAAAAGGGAAGGTCATCACTTTTTTGTAATGTTAATCATACAAATTCCTCAAATATGCCTGTTATGGTAAGGCTTTTTATGGATCTTAGCATTCTGTGACCTTTGTTTGTGTTAGCATTATAACTAAAAATCCATTCATATATGAGAACAGAAAAAGATTATCTTCTATCCTTCTATTTTATTTTTTAAATGTTTAGGGAGCTTACCACATGTTGTATACCATAGACTCACTATAAAACATGTCTTACATGTAGAATGTCTTACAGGATATTTTCTTCAAGAGATTGCCTTTTGTA
The DNA here is from genome assembly GCA_016584745.2 of Phylloscopus trochilus trochilus. Lineage (NCBI taxonomy): Eukaryota > Metazoa > Chordata > Aves > Passeriformes > Phylloscopidae > Phylloscopus > Phylloscopus trochilus. Next base: position 24,187,723 of record WQNJ02000016.1, on the reverse strand, counting down.
GTACAATCAGGTTTAAAAATAGAATTTCTCCATTTGCTTTTGGAGTAAAAATATTTTAAGGAAAAATATTCAATTCCCTGCCTGTTATCCCGTATTATGCCAAGTGGGCATAATGCATCCAGTCCTATAAACTATTTTGAAAAGACCTTAAATCCTTGCAGTAGTATTTCTATGGGGTTTTATTATGGAGCCAGGTATAAAGCCAACATGAAAGTATAACTGTTTTATAAGGAATAATTGGGGAACTTTTTTCCTCTCAAGATTATTTTGTTGATGTGACTACATAAGCACAGATATTCTTAAAAATGCTGTAATAACATGGGAAAGACAAAGGAAATTTTAAACTATACTTTTCACGCAAATTTTCAATTTTTTTTTAATATATCTCTATGGATTTTTCACAGAGAACAGAAAGTCCAGAACACCATCAAATGTTTTGACAGTAGACTTTTAAATGGGAAGTCTTCTAGGAAAATTACTCAAGACACACATCTAAACATTGTTAAAGATCAAGTCTAAATTACTGCATGTTTTTCACTGTTTATCAAGAATGCAAAAATATCTTTTTTTTATGTTGAGTGGAAAAATAGTGTATCTCCAGAATGTAGATTTTTTTTTCTCCTGCACTCTTAATGACAGTCGTTTTTGTGGTACCCTGCAGAGTGTTAGGCAGTATATAAAAAACATGACCAGTGCCATCAAAACAGAAGTGCTGCTGGAGTCAAGGCATTTCCAACATCTTATGAAATCTGGAAATCTGGCCCTCAATTTTAGTCCTTAGGGAACTCATACTTTCAAACTGAAAAGACCACAACAGATGAGAGGGATAAATATCCCTACATCATAGAGGAAATTAAGGATTATAATAAGGCATCACAATTTACCACATGGCTTGTTTAACAGTCCTGCAAGCTCATGCGAAAAAGTCATGATGGATTTTAAGATGTCTTTCCAAGGGTACATTTTTCTTACCATGGCAAGACACGCTGTTTAAATTGGCTTCAATAATTTTTCTTTAGATGTATGCAGGGTTTTTTTTTGGGGGGGGGGGGGGTGTTTCAGTCCTTTCTCTATTTTTCCTTGTTGTTTCAATTCCTTGTCCTCCTATCTCTTCCTTTGCCCACCATTGCCTCTTTCCTCATATTACCTGAGATGAAGTAGAAGGGTGAATCAGGGTAGGGAGCATGCCAAGGCTCTGCATTCACAGCCAGAAGAATCCACTGCTTCTCAAAGAGGGTACAAAGAGCTGGCTGTGTCTCATGTCTGATATGAGCTATTGTAACACTTCATTTTCCTCTTCTTTACATGAGAAAAGATGTGTCAATAGTTTATTACATTATTTAATCATTAGGCATCATTCCAGATGACCATGTCTTTTTTTTTTTTTTTTTTTTTTTTTTTTTTTTTTTTTTTTTTCTCAAAAGTAATCAGCACAACCTTCTGCTGTAAATAGAGGGTATAAATTAGTGATCATAACTATTTTCCCTCACAGCAGAACAAATAATAAGACATAAGTCTTTTCCACCCCTGTCCCCTTATTGGAACAATAACAAGATGAGCCTTTGGGCTTCTGATGTTATAAATCACCTAAATAGGAAACAAGACCCATGTTTTTCCTAATTTATCATATTGTCATTTATTATAGATACCCCTTCATCTGAACTCTCCTAGCACTATATCTTGTTCATCTTCTTAAGGCAGCTCTCTCAGCTGCTGTTATGCGTCTTACATTTTTGCATTTACTCATGGCTAATCTCACATCTACTTCCCCAACTTTGTCACTCCCACTACCCTTTCTCACCTCCTGCCTACTGCTCCAGTGTTTCCTTTCTGCCAGTCCCACCTCCATATTCTAGTCAAATAATGCCTTAGAATACTTTCAGATACTAAAATTGTTGTGTTGGAATGCATTTCTCAGCCAAATTCAGCCCTTCTTGTCTTACCTAACATTTAAGACAATATTGCATTCTTAATAATTGATGCAGATTACCTGTCACAGTTTGAGTTACTCATCTCTGTTCTTTGTAGCTTTGTTTTCTTCTAGAGATCATTTTTCTTTTTCACTAGGCTAAAATTTACTTAAATCATTTATTTACAATCTGATTGTGTGAACAGCTGAAGATTTAAATATAGAAGGTTTTCAAGATGATTGCTTGATTTTATTTCAGGTTACTGATAAACTGAGCTCCTCCATTTCTTACTGGAGAAAGATACTAAATTATTGTCTTATGAATGCAAAATCTTCTATTTTTGATTCTCAAAACAAACTATACCAGGTCATCATTCATTTTTTACAACAATGAAAATTTCTGACTAGAATCTGATATGTGATATGTTAAATAATTTCATAAATGAGCTTGAATTTCAAAAAAACCCCATGAAAGCTAGGACAATGAGTATATTGAGAGGTGTTATATTTGCCAAGTTATTTCACTAAGGTGTATTAAGAATACCTTGAAATTTTCAACTTTTTGAATAGTAAGGATCATGCAAGATGAAAACCTGAAAAAAAATAAAATTAAAGTTCTCTCTCTGTGAAAATAATCCTTAATGTCAAAAACTTACTTCCTAAATATGAGATATAATAATTCAACTTTTTAAAAAATTTTACAAATTATAATTTTTACACTATGTAAAAACTTTATATTCTCTACCTATCATTAAAAGTGCTGAAAGTAGCTTAGTATCAAAATACCGTTTTTAAAATTCAAATATGTTCTCTATGGTGTGTTGTACTTTGAGAGCAAGTGTTTTCAGGTTTTAGTGTTTGTTCTAATGTAAGAAAAAAATGCATAAATGCTGCAGAACTAGGACAAATAGGGGTCTATAAATAGCAATCAGTCTCAGTGAAGCACAGCAACTTCATCTCCATTTGCAGCTATTCTGAGCACAAAGTTAGGTTGAAGGACATGAAAGTTGTTTTGGTTCCCACTGTCTTCCCATCACTGTTGTCACTCCAAGCATTGCCCTGTTCTCTACTGGTCTTGTACTTCTCTAATCTCTCAAATTTATGTCTCTATATTTTTCTCATCCTTGACATCTCAGATTCTTACTTTCCTTTCTCTGATGCTCAACGGAGTAGAGTTCTCCTTGAATTTTCATCCTTCTCATCTACTGAGAACCAGATCTGTTATCCTTAGGCTTCCTGAAAGAAGCACAGACAAAGCACTTTTTTAAAGGGTAGGAATATCTTTATACTTGCTGAATCTTTTCAAATAAGATGAAATAGGTTTAGCTAGAAGAACAGCTGTTGCTTTTTCCTAATCCTGCTAAACCAGGTAGAGCTTCTTTATGACATATAGGAACAAAACATATAGGAGTATAATTGAATATAGGACAGAGAGTATAGGAATATAATATATATAGTAGCACATAGGAGCATAAATCAAACTATGACTGGGAGCTGTTAGGTAGGCATTTCACCCTTGATCAATATAGCTCTCATATGAAGCTTCAGTCTACTACAGTTTTTTGAGTCACATCATTTATCAGAAAAACAGTAGCAAAGAGTGGAAAGAAAAGGGGCTTCCTCAGAGCTGCTTTTTGTGTCATTCCAAACCTTTTTCTTGAAAGGTAGCAGAGCTTATTCTCAAAATAGAATTGGCGAGAGTCCCCAGCTTAGACCTCATAAACACTCTGATATCTCTCAGAGCTTAATACCCCCGAGAATATGATTTAAGTCTTCTCTCTGAGGCAATTGGGCTTAGGATGTATGAACCAGTCTCTGGGGGATTTAGGATGATGCATTATTATTTTCCACAGTCACCTACACACCACCCTGAGGTAAGATGCTGATATGTCTAATGTCATACACGCAAGCAGTGCCAGAGCTAGGATTCAAATTGTTTCCCAGACATATTTTTGATCCCTTCAGGCACAGAAGGCTGTCAATCTCAAAGACTGTTACTCAAAGTGGTCAGAGCTCCACCAGTCACTAAGCAAGAGATTTCTATATGCATTCTGTCAGAGGCAGATAAGGAGCCAAGCAGCATTAATGGGATCAGTGATACCCCACAGCTCTATGGCACTGGTTTCTGCCTGGGATGGTATGGAAAGAAAGGGAGTGGGAGTGGCTTTCTCAGCATTCTGTGAATCTGTTTGGGAATAATTTCTATGCTACATCTTAAACTGATTTTCTCTTCTGATGTTTTCAAGTCCAAGCACACTGAATAGTTTGGTGTGCAAGTGGGCATGACTAGACTGACTGTCTGAAGATTGTCCTTCAGACAGAGCCTGGGCAGTCCACAGAGCATGCAAGGATTTGAGGAACCCCTGCAGTCATCTATCCAGTGAAGGACAGACAAACTAACACTGCAGAAAACCAACTGCCTTTGTTCAAGGGAGCAAACTTGTACTTGGTTCCTGTTACATGCATCTAGAGCAGCAGATACCAACCTTATCTGCATCATACAAAAGTCCTGGAGTACAAGATCAGCCAGATTTCTTATCTTGGAGTCCATGCTACTGCACAGAGGGAACTGAAATGATTATGAGAACAGGAAGGCATTATCCTTTCCAAGATACCACTACTTAATCTGATACTCTCTGTATTGCTGCTTTGTGGTTTGCTGGGGGTTTTTACTGCAACTGCCTTAGGACTTGGGACTGCTAGGTAGCTAGCAGTAGAAGAAAGCAGACCTGAAGGAAGCAAAAGTACCCAGAATTAGAAAGCTGACAGGGAATAAAGACTTCACAGAGACAGTTGCAGGGTTGGACAGTGAGGAAAAAAGAGCTCATGTGCTAAGAGGTTCATTTCCACCATGAGGAGACAGCATCTGAGAACAAGCTGACTGATTCAGATCTGAAAGAAAGTCATTCATTTATAACAGGGGATCAGCTTAGTTCTTGCATTTTATTCATATAGGATCCTGGTTAGACACTGCTTTGCCCTTGTCAAAGTAAGTTTCTTGTACCCACTGTCTCTCACAACCCTTTACCCAGAACCCTTTGTAAAGAGAAGAAATGGGCTGAGAATGGGTGTGCCTAATGCACCTCACCAATGTAAATGTTAATGTTGCCACGTTCTCAGGTTAATAGCACAGTCAAGAATTTTCAAAGCCTGAAGTGTTGCTTTGATAGTGGTAGAATTCATCAGGGTTGTTGTTTTTTTTTTCTTCTGTATGTATGTTCTTCATCTTTTGTGTTTTTCCTGTAAGGAAACAGGCTCTAATTTGTATGCTGCTTCTGAAGCATGACCTTGGTGTGTCTTGTGTATTGATTAAGACAGAAGGGATACCTGAGTGTTTCAGCTCTAGCAGATCATTTCAGTATTATGTCCACTTTAAACAGCTCTAATTTGGTCTTTATACAAATATCACACCACCAGATAGGGGTTCTTTTGTCTGTCAGTGGAGTTTAGCCACACAGGACAGTTTGTAATGAGCTCATGAGCTGTTCTGGAGCTCCAAAGGCACAGCTAGCATACTCAAACAACCTTTCTATCTCTGCCTTCGCCGTTCTGTCTGCCAGAGAAGTTGGCTCTGCACACAGACCTCATGTTCACTTTGCCACCCTCTCCTCCCCTTCCCTTTCAAGATCTGCTGGTCTATGAAGGGGAAGCTGTGGTTTTATCATCTTTCTTGTACACCGTGTAGCAGTGGCAGATGAAAAAACTAATTGTAGATGAAGGTACAAAAGCCCATGAGCTCTTCTCTCTAAAACCTTTTGCTATGGCCCCTATACTAATATATATACTAGTATAGAACCCTATACTAATCCAAAAAATGACTGCACGTTGTGGATACAATCAAATCTTTACTAAATAACCTTCAGTCATTTCCACCATGAAATTCCTTTACTTTTAAGTACTATTTTTGCTGCTGTTAAAAAAATACTGTGCTACACTGTCAATAACAGAATTTATTTCTGAGTTTTGGAAGGAAAGGGTTATATATGATCTGAAACATCACTCTGGTGTAGTAAGTTGTCTTTGCCCTTCTTAGAGGCATTAATAGAGTGATTCTGGGGTGGGCACAGTGTCCCTCTAAATGCACATGGAGCTACACTCTAAGATAAGTGACATCTGCAGTAAGGGAGCAGAGTCAGAACTGCTGTCCTTAATGTGCTTGTATTGCTTGGAGCAGAGATAACTGAGAAGAGGATATTGGTTTTGGTGCATTATAAACCTGTGAAAGAAGGTTGAGAGAAGGAACAGGGGAGAAACCTGCTCATAAATGCCATTGTCCCCCAAATGTCCCAAATGTACAAGGGCATCCTGAAAGAACACTAATCCCATGACTAGTCTTCAAGGTTTTAGTGAGATCACTGATGCTCAAAATTAAACATGCCCTTAGGAGCATGTCTTCATGGGGTAATGCTAAGAAGCAGCATTTCCCATTGGCTGCTGACAGTCATCTCTTTCTCACCCTGTGTGCCTCCTGATCATGCAGAAAAATGCTTTCTGTGAAGCAATGATGTAATTCAGTCTCATAAAAAAACAGCCCTTGAGAAAACAGCCACAACGATTTTACATCACACAAAAGTGATATATAGCAACCTCATCAGTCAACATTTTAACTTTAATTTACACCATCCTTTTTCTGCAACAGTGAGGATTTGAAGCTTTAAAATAAACTAAAAAGATGTTATATCAAATCATTAAAGCTGTCAATCATTGCTAAAATACTGCTTTTATTTTGTCTTTTGAAAATACATAATGTAAAAAGGAATGAATAGTAGGTTAATAAAGAGAATAAAGAAAGGAATAAAAAGCCTGAAAGAGGAGGGAGGGTTATGTAAGGGAACCCTGTGCACCCCCTGAAATGTCCGTGCATCTGAGATATCAATCTGTCACAGGCACTATAGGCTGACCTTGTTCACTGGGTAAAGCTGAAATGGAAAATTGAACTGCAGCTTTGGGATCATAGGGGCAGCCAAAGGTCATCTGCTACTCAGGGACTGCCAATGCATATTCCCTGCTGACTTTGTCTAATCCACAGCTAGCTGCTTTCAGTCACCTAGATAGGATCTTCACTCTGCAGCCTCCTTCAGGGGAGCATCTTCCTGAGTAATTTTCTGCAAAATACTGTTTCTTTTGGGCACATCTTAGATGTTGTTTAAAATAATGAAAGGAAACAATTTGTTTTGAACACTGAGAATGTTTTACCAGTTTATAAAGATCATGTATATCTGACTGAATTCTGAATTCCTGCTAAGGAGTAAATGCACCATTAAAAGCAGACTTGAGCAAAAAAGACACAGGACAAGGGCTTGAACTTTAAGTTTCCTTCTGCTGATCTCATCACTGCTCACAGAGCAGCATGGCATCAAAATCTCTAGCAGTGCTTTTCACAAAACTACAAGACAGTCCGGGTGTAGATATCTGATACCATTTTTATTAAGATAAATGGATTTTTAAGAATTTTCCAGTAGCAGTCTTATTTCCTCATTAAAGAGGATTCTATCAAAACAATATAAAAGAACTGTGAAGTCATATCTGCCCTAAGTGTAAGCTATCTGTTCATCTAGACGAGACACAGATTATATATATACAACCATGCCATGAAAGAAAGTACATGGCATCCATGTAGAAATACATGGCATCCAACATTAGACCCAGAGAGTTCCAGAGTTGCTTCCTCTGAGCACTGCAGCCTGTTAGAGGTTGATCCCCTTGTGCGTCAGAAGGACTTGCATCTTCATAAACTGAGACCACACGCGCACACACATACACACTTCTTTTTTTTCTCTCTTCCTATTTATACCTCTTAGATTCTTTGAAGTAAAAGGTCTGATCTTTTATTATATCAAGCATGAATGTATCTCCTATATTTAGCAACCTGAAAAAAATCTCTTTGCACAGGTGCATCCTAAACCATTCTGGCTTCTAGCTATTGTTATATATCCTAGTTTTCTTCTAAATTGTATGACATTGTGTTTCCTAGAGACATTTGAATGTTGTCTGTTTCTTATTTTGTTATTTCAAGTTAATTTGGGGTGTTTCTTTGATATTATGTGTTGATGCTTCTTACATATCCTGATTAGAATAATTTGTTTTTCATATTCCAGTATCTCTAGAGCCCTGCACTTCATGTAATCCTTTACATGTGTCTATTGCAAATGCAATGCTACTATAAAATCACAATAATAACCATGAATGTTTGCATTAGGTGCTATACACCTATGAATTGAACTTCAATTATTCATATCTCCCCAGCATATGGAAGGAAAATGGGGACATGTCTGTACTTGTAAAAACTTCTTAGCTTTGAAGTCTTTTGAAAGATATTTTTAGGTGAGGGCTCAGTTTCTGTCAGTCACAGGTATAAAAGGAAAGTGACTGTGCATGTGTTGTGGGTATGCATGTGCATCTGTAAACAAACTTATTGAAGACTTCTTAATTTCCCAGCAATATTGATTGCTGAGATACTGATTATCAATTAGGATTGTCTGTCATGCAGAGAATATTCATTACTTCACAAAGATGTGCAGAGCTTCATGGGTTTGACTCAAAATATCTGAAACTGGTTTGCATAACTTCATGAATTAACATAAATAACTCAGGACTGTAGTTTAATTATGATACAGGTATGATTTTAGAGTACACATCACTCAAAATGAAAATTGTTCAGCATAGTAATAATTCTCAAGAAGAGGGAAAAAAGCAGTTCAATAAGTATTTCTGTTCTGGGGAAAAAGCTAAATGCTCTTGTGACAGCAACACGATAAGGAAAAGCATTTTCTGCTTCAATTGTAACTAGAGGTTAAACAGAAGCTACTGAAGTTAAACAATTTCAAGTTGCCATCTGTAGTTACCTAGAGCCTGGAGGTCTTATTGCTAGTGATTTTTTATTTTCCTTGGAACAACTAGAGAAATTCTATAAGCATGGAAGATAATTGCTGTTATATCATTATCTAAGGAGAGTAAATAAGCTAACCTGGGAATTATAAACTTCCAGAAAAAGTGATTCAACAATAAATGGACCTCGATTAAAAAAGTATTATCCAAGGTTAGTATAATAAAAGACAACCAGAAAAAGAAAAATTTCCCTTCAAACACAGTTTCATTTTAATAAAAAAGTCTTTTGATAAATATTGTTCATATTTTATGTCAAAAATAATGGAAGACAAAGATTTAAAATTGTTATTTAATTTTGTATGAAAAATTGGGAAATAAAAATTTGCTAATAAATCAAAATCAAAATGGCTAAGTACTAGCTAGATAACAAAATCATAATCTACATTTTGAACAAAAATGTAGAAGGAATCTGCTATTCGGAAGAGGTCCGTCTCCTTTTAGTTACTATAAAATGAAAAAATATATGTAAAAAATACATATATAAAAAGTTCTCATTTTACACAGAAATTAGTGTACTGTTAAATGTTGAAATAAACTGTACATTTTATAGCAAGTAAAGTGGCAAAATCCAAATAAGGTCCTCCGACTTAATGCACAGACCTGTATCAATCCATAGGTGAAGTCCTTCCACTGCTTCAGTCTTTAGTGTTGATAAAATTCCCCAGTGATCTTGAACCCATTTGAAAACTACATAAAGAATATTGTTGCAGAAAGAGTACAGAGGAATTTCATAGAGTTTTTAGTGAAAAGCAAAATATATGTTAAAAGATTGAGGAAGCTCTATGTATTCTCTTTATAAAATAAAACCTAAAGTAAAATTGTTTGTGACAGTATTGAGGTTGTGGGTAACAGTCATTTATTCTGAACCACGTTTGGACAAGAACTAACCTCATGGAAGCCCTGAAATCTGTATTATGTAAGCAATAATGATTGCTGAGATTGTTTTGGGTTTATGAACTAGGAATTTATGAAAACCTGTATCTTGGCCAAGATACCATCACAAAAAACAATTTCTAAAGCTAATACCTGAAAAACCTAGAAGAGGATTTTGAAGACTGGATAGGGGTGAATTGTTCATTTTTTTTGGAATGAACAAAAATCGTTAAGAAAAAAATATTCCACATATTTTAATTCCTTGATGCTCAAATCTCATTATGTTTTGAGAAATCCTGTACATCTTAAGTATTTTATTTATAAGAAAAAAAAATCTGATTTAATTAAAAAAAAAAAATTCCTGAGAAATAAGAGACACAGAGTGGAGATCCTCTTCTCAGGGCGAATGATGACAGATTAACATAGTCCAGAGGGTGACATTTTGCTGGAAGTACTCAAATTGGCATTTCTTATAAACATCAACACAGAATATAAGTACATGTATAAATGTACATCACAGAAACCAGATACAATCTTTGTCTTAAGTTAAACCTTTATCAGACTCTTCAACTAATATGTCTGAAACTTCTCTCTGTGTACTGGTATACAATAAAACAGTTTTAGAACTTCATATAAATGGGTCTCAGGCTATTTTACAAAAATATTCTCCTGACATTAAGGATATATGTATTAATATAAACTCATTTTACATGAGGGGACGCCAAGTGCGAGACAAAATTAGTAGTTTTCTTAATGTCTTGGAGGAAGGCAATGACAAATATGGGACTAAATAGCAATGCCTGTGATACTGATGTGAACTGCTGCTGCTGGCTGAACATCCTATGTGTTTGGCCAGCACAACAAGGAAACTGTGGCTCATCCTCCTCACAGATCTGGTTATTTCCTCGATTTCCTCTGGTTAGTCAGAATTGCAACTCATTTGTTTCTTAAATCGGTCCAAAATTGCACACACCATTTATGGACATTTCTATATTGCATTTATTAATTTCTCTTTCAAGAGGATTAAGCCCAATTCAAAGGTTACACTCTTTCTAGATAAATCTTACAAATCAAATGTTTTTATATGTGGCCTCTGATTTAGTTAAAGAGGTCCTTTGGCAACAGTCCCTAAATATTGAATTGAAAACCACTTTAAAATTGATAATCTCAATTGAACTCAAATAATAGGGTACTGTCCTGAAATTCTAGGACTAATGTTGAAACAAATTTGCTTTAAATCATCATGACAAGCTTGTTTATAGTTTCTGTGTCTCCTATTTAGACCGCATTCTTACCTTGAAAATATATGTTGAAAGACATGGTTAGGTTTGTTTGTTAAGCAATTGAAATTGTTGAACATCAGAAAGCAATAATTAACTTAGGGTAAATGTTTCAGTTTTAAAAGAAATCATTGTAAGTACAGTAAATCATACAGTAGAATTAAAAATATTTTTTAAAGATAAAAATATATTACTTCTACTATCAAAATACTGGTTGACTGTTTTATAAATAATAGTATGGACTGTAGAAAAAAAAATTAAAAATGGTCACTAATGTTGATGGTGAAAGATAAGGATTGTAATGATACTGTTAGAATAAGAAAAAGGTGTACATCTTTTTTGCAATTGTTTTACTTTAAAAATTTCCTTTCATGTTCATAACTGAAGTATCCATTTTAACATTAATAATAAGGTCGAGACACAGCATAGAAGCTAAAAATTCCTGGGAAATTTTGTCTGGCCAGTAAAAGTCTGCTTTATTTGTCTTCCTGACAGTTGTAATGATAGATACCCAGTATCAGCTGTAGCTGGATCTTCTCTTACTGTACCTGCCAGCAGGAAGTGAGCTGTTCCTTACTAACAGAAATGTGATCAACGTGACATCATAATGATACTTGGGAGAATATTAGAATAATATGTCAGATGTCAGACCAGGAATCATCATTTATGCAATGGCTTTAAGCAGAATATGGCATTTTTCTAACTGAGAATACAGCAGGGCGCTTTGTTCCTCCAAGGATTGCTCATGTAACAGTGCAATCTTCTGATTTAAACCCTCACAAGCATGGCTGGAACAGCTTGTGGAGTAAAGCACATTGATTAAATAATTCAAAGTACTGTAGAGGGAAATGATGTGTAATCCCTGTTCTTGTAATAACTCTGCTTGAGATCAGGCAAGGTGGAGCACGGCAGCGGATAGAAATGCTCAGTCTATTAAGGCCCAGTGCTGGGAGGTGCAGAGCTTCTCTTGAAGCTCTCACTGGAGTTGCAGTGCGTGAGCAACTCCCTGGAACAAGCTTTCACTTGCCAAATATAGACATAGAGCATTTTTGTTCAGGACATTTATATTAGTCTTCTCTGCCTTCTATACATAGCTGCTGTTCCTTTTATGGCTTGTTCTCTGAGGGGGGTATTCACACCATCTTAACTTCTGGCATCTAACTTGGGGGCCTAAATTAAGATTGTGGGCTCCACACTTAGTGTTGCTTCAACAGGCAATTCAGAGCTAGTTATCCCTAAATATCTGCTATTTAAAAAAGGTGGCGAGCAACTAGAGTAAATTGTAGTAGACAGTCTTTATTATTGTAGTAGAGATTATATTAAAATGCCATTTCTGGATGAACATACACATTTTTATCAAGGCATAAAATCATAAATAGCAGCTGTCAAATACTGGAGACAGCTCACTTTGCTAAAGGTAGATCGATGGAAACATGTATGTGCAACTACATCTATATGTGGTATGTCTGCAATAATTAAGGTTTTACACACCCACTGCTTAACTTCAAAATACAAATTTTATTTCAGAAAATGAAGTTTAAATCAGTTGATAATATTGTAATTATTTTTAGTTATTTTGCTGGTTTTCAGTGTTTTTAAGGCTGCTTGTCTTTTTAAATGCTCTCTTGTGTGTGTGGTTTTAGAAGTGTGTTGTATACACCTTTTAACAAAAATGCCATCACTGAGGTCAATGAGAGCTGCTGAAATGCAGTGTCTCTAAAAATTGGTCCACCTTTATGCAAACCTTTAGTTTATGGGGTTTCTCATTACAAGTGTACATGCAGATCTACAGTTTATAATAAGCAGTGATAGTGAGCTCATGGCATGCATTACAGAATTAGGACCTAGGACTGTCCTCAACAGCAGACAAACAGAGCCCTGGGGTCTACCTGCTTCTTCTGCATGCCAGGTGACAAGTGGCAGCAAGGGGCTGGGGAACAGCAGCTGGGGGCATGAGGGATGAGAGGGAATTCAGAGGCTAAATGGGCAAGGTAATGCACAAGAAATTAAAACCAACATATAGGCAAACCAAACAAATAAAAACTCAGCCCAAAGAAAGCAAATACTGCCCCCCCCCCCCCCGATATTTTGTAATTCATATAAGATGGGAATATAAAGCATATTATATAAATATTAAGGTCAAAAGTTCTTCTTACTCTGATTTCAACCTTCTTACATAAACAGAAGAGGGTCACATATAGATAAGCAGTAGTTACTAAGGGAAATTCCAGGTCAGACTGGATGAGATCTGGTGAATTTAAGTGGTCTGGATCCCATCCTTGCTACTGAGATTTTTAAATGCAGAAATGAGAAACATGAGGTACTGTTCTCACACAGAGTCACAGATGGTTGAGGTCAGAAGGGACCTCTGGAAGTCACTTGGTGATGTCCAGATGGCTTTCTAATTTCTCTGTAGATGAAGATGCCATTATCTCTCTAAGCAGACTCTACTGGTGCTTGCTCACCCTCACAGTCTTTGCTGATGTTCAAAGGGAGCTTCCTGTGTTTTAGTTTGTGCCCATTGACTTTTGTCCTGTCACTGAAAAGAGCCTGGCTCCATCTTCTTTATTTCCTTTCCTTGGATATTTCTACATATTTGTGAGACCCCCACCAAGACTTTTCTCCAGGCTAAACAGCTCCAGGTCCCTCAGCCTTTCCTCATATGAGAGGTGCTGCAGGCATCCTTGTGGCCCTTTAGAGGACTTTCTCTAGTAGCTCCATGTCTCCTGTCTTGGTGAGCTCAGAAGTGGACACAGCCACTGTTGTGGCCCTGCCAGTGCTGAGTAGCAGTTCACAAGAATGCTGTGAAGATAGGAATCTGAAAGATTATGAAGATACCCAGTACCCCAATGGTAAACACCGTTTGCCTGGAAAACAAACTAGATCACACAAATAAATACAGAAAGAATCTAAGCTAAAGCAGTAAGTTCAATCGTGATTATGTTGTTACATAAGCCTTGTGTACTTGACTTTTCAGAAAAGAAAAGAGAATGCTTTACCTTCCTTTAAAGCAGCAAAAGTTTCTTCAGTATCAGATTTCATGAGTTTAAAAAGTAAGGCAGAGTTTAAAAAATTCCTGTGATGCAGAATAACATTGGCACCCCCATGATTTATTCAGGAGGTTTTGAAGGTGATCATGGGAAAGATGTCATTAGGATTTCTTGTTTCTCTTAAGAATGCCAAAAGAGGAATCGTGCCTCGCTATGGATCTCTGTTGTACCTATTCCCTTACGCTAAAAGTCCTGCAACCACTGCTCCTCCTTTATGTTCCTGCCCTGGACTGCTTCAGCTGTTCAAACCATGTGTGTATTTTCCCTTTCAAACTATTTCTCTTGCTGCAAGCAATCAGATGCTGCACCCATTGTCATCCTTCTACACATCTGCTCTCCAGCTTATATCCCAAGGAACTGCTTGAGTTCCCCTCTCCAGTCAACACTGCTTACAAAAAGACCTCTCAAGCAACCTCTCCCTCTTATTCTTCATTCCTTGTTCTTTCCCTCTGGTTCTTTCAGTAACAGTCATTATTAAACAAACATGCAGCATGAACACTGTTGACCAGTATTTTGGCCTCAAATTTTGCTAAAAATGCTAGAATGTTAGAAAACTCATTATTATCATTGTACCAGAAACATGTATTTCTGCATGTAGCCATATAAACTTCATATTTAAAATATATACTATAATAAATTCTAAAATATTCAGAGTATCTGGACAAACCTAGGTCACAAATGCAGAGAACAACTTAAAATCATCTGAATTTCATCAGACAGTTACAAAAATGATTTGCCATTTTATGGATATATTCTCTTTCTAGAGTCAGATCATGACATATATATTAAATAGCAAATGGAAATAGAATATGCAGTATTTTTTCATGGTAAAATTTTAAATTTCAAGAAACAACCTCATGGGAAATACTATATGATACAAGGAATAAAAGTTTAATTCAGTCTTAATTGGTTGTTTTCCAGGCTTTGTATATATTGACTTGGGGTTCAAAAAGGGCCTGTGTATTCTTTTTTCCTCATTTTTTAGTCACATATGTTCATTTGGGTATATTTGTCTTCTAAAATGCAGAAGGTTTTTTCACATCTGGCTACCCCAAAAGAGAACATCCCTAAATGAAAAAAAAAAAAAAAAAGAATAAAAGTAATAATGTGATTTAATACCAATTTACTTATTTAATTTATTCAGGAATGTGAAGGCAGGAACTACTATAAAGTGCTCAAATAAGTGTATCCTACTGAAATCTGTCTCAGTCATTGTGCAAGACTGCCTTGCACAAATCTTCATTATTTAAAATACACTTAAATAAGGATTGATCAAATACTTAGTAGTTCATAGATCTATGTGGTCATCTGACTTTTAAAATTTGAACGAATCAGAGTTCTCTCCTTGCTACTAACAGAAAAGATTTTATTTGTAGAGTTGTGGATGAAAGTGGCTACCTGAATTATCATGTGATATCAAATATACGAGGGAAAAACATCTGCCTAGAAATTTCTAAATCCAGAGTCTTATAATTAAGGTACAATATGTTTGTAATGGGAAAATGTATTTTCCTTTCTATGTTACAATAATATTTTTTGATAGATTGGGGCAAGGAGGGTCCTAAAAGTTATTTAATGGAAATGACAAAGTAAATTGTTTCTTTTTCTTTGCTTCCTTAGTGCAACATTCTCTTTCCTGTACTAGTGGCATAGTGGTCTAGTGATCACCAAGAGAAGAATGACAGTGAAGTGTTCAGCTCTACATTTACATATGTTAAGAATTTTTATGGCCCAAATTTTTCTCAGTGATGTTTATTTCTAGGGAGAAGCTTCCTACTCAGTAGCTATTATGTAAATCTTCCTGGTTAATCATCACCTGACATTTTGGCTTGACTGATGGGCTGATGCCTTTGCTCAGCTGATGTCTGTAACTTGCCTTCTCAGGGTCGTTGTGTTTGGACAACTTTTACCATGAGCAAAGACACTGGAACAGTATAAAACAGTTATTTTTGGCTATTACACACAACAGAAAATGTGGACAAAAAAAAAAAAAAGTATTAATGTGCTTATAATCATGCATATGTATATCATGCAAGTCTGTGCTGGCCAGAAAGCCTCCATTGCTAGTCCTCAATGCTGCTGATATGTCATCTTTATGTCTTCTCATGTCATTGTTTTTGTCTTGGAATCATAGAGGTGCCAACAATCCCTCTCTCAGCAAACATACCTCTGCTTGTCATTTTACCCTTCTTTTCTAGCTCAGTACTTTTTCACAGCTCTTTCTCACAATTTAGAATTTTTCTCAGAAGTTTGAGGTAAGATTATACAACCATGTTATGTCAAAAGCAGTCCTTGATGAGAGGAACCCTAGGAGAGAGGTTATGGACCAGTGACACTGGGAGATGGACGCTATTTACTGAGAAAAGCTTCTGTGATTTTAAGTAGGAAGGATGAAGTGCTATTCATCCTGGACACACAATAGTCAGGTTTATGTGAAATTAAAATGGCCAAAGCCTCACCTTGCAATGGCTAAATTTTAGAGTGAAGCTCCAAAGAAAGGGAGGAATGAAAGTAAAAGTATCTCTCAGGTCCCTCTCGAAACATTGCCCTCAGTGCACCATGTATTTCAGAACCCTCCATTTTTCTACAAATTCACCTCAAAGAATTTAACTATCACACATTTGAGCCTCCACTTCCTAGGAGATTGGAGGACCATCTGCTCAGGTTTAGACAACACAGTAGTTAAAATGCTGGCATCCTTCCTGCTCTAGCACTTTCATGGCTGTTGCAATCAAAGGAGGCGAATAAGAGATAACACCTCCACGTGTGTGAGGTGAGGGAGGAATGCTGAACATGGACAACATGGTAATGAGTAGGAGAACGTGTAGATGGAGAAAGGAAAGAATTAGTTGCTGTAGCAGAATATCAAGTGAGAGGCAAATTAAAATAACCTGTCCAAAAATGAAAGAAAAGGAATTCAAATTCCATCAAGAAAATGAGAAAGTGAAAAAATGGAGTAAGTCAAAAAGAAATGGACTGAATGCTGTAACTGTGCCAAGGATTCTTCTGAGAGGGTCCAGAGAGATGAGAGGTGTTCACCTAGAACAACTGAAATGGCCTAAGAGGTCATAGATTCTGCCTAGAAATCAAATGGAAAAAAAAGTAAGAAATAAAATGTCCAAGTATAAAATATTTGTACTATCCCATCATTATCATGCCAGAAGAGTAGGCTTTTTACATGCAGTATAATTCAAGATAAGAATAGATAGGCTAACATATGTATGTAGAAGCACACAGAGATGGGTATCAGAGATTTAAATCATAGATGAATATACAGCAGGTAAAATTCACATCAGGCAGGCTGGATGCCATCTGTCACAGTTAGGTTTCCATGAGATTACTGGAAATAGATGTCAACAGATTCCTGGTTAAAACTACCTATTTGAATATTCAAGAAAAGTGCTTCTCTGCTATTATAATCACCATTTCAGTTTATATTTTTTCTGTGTAGACAGTAGAAATACATCAGTATATCCTTAAGAAGCTTTATGGCACAACAATAAAGGGTTCTGCTTTATTCTCAATACTGATTTATTATGTTTCAAATCCTTCCTAAGGCAATTTCCTTTTTCTGACTAAAGAGTATGTTAATCTACTGGTATCAAGCTCTGTTTCTTTCTCTGTGCACTAAACCTAATATTGAGGCTATCATTCTCCTTTAGTTCCAGGAGGAACAAAAATTTAAAATAAAGAGGTTTTTTTAGATAAACTCCTCAACCTTTATGCAGGAATAAAAATAAGATAAATAATGGAGAGCACTTTAGGGGACTAATATCACAAATGTTTTATTAAAGTCATTAAGCATTTAGACAAAACATTTTATTGTTCCTAGCTTTGTGTGGTCAAAAATATAAATTCAAAACGACTGTGTTGTTGTAATAGGTTCCTATCCAGAAAAATCTTTCCCATGAGCAAACAGTTCTTTGATGGATGTATGAGGTGTTCTGGTGTGATACATGGATTAAATAATAAAATACTGCATTATTTTTGTGACAACATTTGGTTTTATCCTAAGCTATGTATTTTCATAGGAATAGTGTACACAATTTCAAATAGAATAAAGCCAATTAAAATTAAGGAAAGGTTATTTATGATGCCTGTGTATTTTTACATTAAATATCAGCCAATTCATAAGCCACACATACTGCATTCTTTTGGTTTCCTGCCAACAACAAAAGTTACTAGAACTTTTAGTTTACTCTTTTAATTAGATAACAATATATTACAGGATACTTTCTTCAATACAGTAAACTTAGAACTCCCCAGCGGTTGCAACTATCATAAGACAAAAGCTGTAGATAGTTTAAAATTTCATGTTTTCATTGAAGAAGAAAAAAAGAATCTACAAACCATTACTACCAGGATAGCAGTGTATATTGCAAAAAATTGTTCCATGTTACTTTTTGTGTCTTTTTACTGTTAGTCTGACACTATTATTTGTTCTGATAACCATAAATATACACCCATGCCTAAAGATGGCACATCTTACATATTCTGGCTGACCACAGAGTAATATGGCTAACCTATTTGTATATGAGGGTATATTTCATATGTATACAATTATTTATACATTATGTATTCATCAGGTCTAGTGGAAGAAGGCAGAAGGGTTGGGACAAGGTGATCTTTAAGGTCCCTTCCAAAGCTTAATGTTCTATGATTCTGTGTAAGCATTATACTTAGTGGTGTACTTGGATGCCACGTTACAGCTGTAGGATGAACTCTCCAAACCCATGGAAAACTCAAGGTCTTCTGCAGTTATAGTCCAGAATTTTTCAGGCTCTAGCAAGCAAACATTAAAGAAGCAAAAGCTGGGCTGTGGCATAATTGCTGAAATTATGGCTATAAGTCCAGTTTCATTCCTGTTTGGACAGTAGTGTCATGTTCAGAACAGAGGCTCAGTATTCTCCATGCGAAGATGGATGATACTTTGGATGATACCACTGTACTGGTATCAAGAACTTGTGGGCTCTTGACTGTCTTGGAAGATACAAAATGTAAAAAACAAAGACTAAAATTAAAGCATATACATATACATATACATATACATATACATGTATATATAATTTTTAAGTCTAAAATTTACCAACTAAATTCAGAGCAGCTATAACACAGAAATACACAGAAATTACAGCATAGAAGGTGGTTCTATGTAGTATATAATAATAGTACAATATTATGAAATGGGATTATAAGACAAAAGAGAACAGTAGCACATCATCGTACTCAATAAATTCATAAAAGTAAAATCAACACACATCTAAGTGGAAGAAAATTAAAACTACATGTTGACTACATGATTGACTACAAAATAAACACAAATCAAATGGTTAACAATAAACATTACCTTGAATGGGAAAAAAATGAAAAGTAGCTTTAAATTTCATCCCATTAAATACAGTTCAGTACCCAGAAAAATAAGTAATGGCTATTAATAAGAAAACAGTTAAGCAAGTGATACATATGGAAGTTTTAGAAAACATTTATACATTTTATTTTGTGGGGTCAGGTTTGTGCATGATAAGATCTATTTGATCTGCTGGAAGATAACTGTTGTAAAAGGAAAAAAAGGATTTTTTTTATTATTATTATTATTTTCTTGTGGAACAGAATCACAGAATCACTAGGTTGAAAGAGACCTTCAAGATCATTGAGTCCAACCAATGCCATAACACCTCAACTAAACCATGGCACCGAGTGCCACATCCAGTCTTTTTTTAACACATCCGGGGATGGTGATTCCACCACCCCCCTGGCAGACCATTCCAGTACTTTATCACTCTTTCTGTGAAAAACCTTTTCCTAATATCCAACCTTAAGACTGTGTCCTCTCCTTCTGTCAGTTGCTGCCTGGAGAAAGAGACCAACCCCAGCTGACTACAACCACCCTTCAGGGAGCTGTAGAGAGTGATAAGGTCACCTCTGAGTCTCCTTTTCTCCAGGCTAAACACCCCCAGCTCCCTCAGCCATTCCTCATGGGGTTTGTGTTCCCAGCCCCTCACCAGCCTCGTTCCCTCCTCTGAACGCGCTCAAGTGTCTCAACGTCCTTCCTGAACTGAGGGGCCAGAGCTGGACACAGCACTCAAGGTGTGACCTCACCAGGGCCCAGTACAGGGGAAGAATGACCTCCCTGCTCCTGCTGGCCACACCACTCCTGATCCAGGCCAGGATGCCATTGGCCTTCTTGGCCACCAGGGCACACTGCTGGCTCATGTTCAGCTGCTGTTGACCAGAACACCGAGGTCCCTTTCTGCCTGAGCACCGTCCAGCCACACCGTCCCCAGCCTGTAACATTGCAGGGGGTTATTGTGGCCAAAATGCAGGACTCAGCACTTGGACTTATTAAACTTCATCTTACTGGACACTGCCCATCCTTCCAACCATTCCAGGTCTCTCTGCAGAGCCCTCCTATCTTCCAACAGATTGACAAACGCTCCCAGCTAAGTGTGATCTGCAAATTTACTAGTGAAAGACTCAATACTCTCATCCATGTCATCAATAAAAATATTGAACCTTTAATGTTGACTTTTTATAGAATCATAGGAAGGCTTAAGTTGGAGGGGATCTTAAAGAAAATTTTGTCCCCCCTGCCCTGCTCCCCTCCCCCACCATCATGTGCAGGGATGGCTCCCACTAGACCAGGTTGCTCAGGACCCTATTCACTCTGGCCTTGAACACTTCAATGAAGAGAGCAGTTACAACTCCTCTTCTTGTCCAGCTTTTCTTCCACAAAAACTCCAAAGTCCTTCTCTGCAGGGCTGCTCTCAATGAGTTCTTCTCCCAGTCTGTACTCACTTCTGGGATTGGCATGAGTACATCCCTTGTCATCAGGTTATTGTAGGCCCACTTCTCAAGTGTGTCCACATTCCTCTGGATGGCATTTCGTCCTTCTGTTCTGTCAACTGTGCTGCTCAGCTTCATGTCATCTTCCTGTCTATGTGATTGATAAAGATATTAAAGACCACCATTCCCAAGAAAGACCCCGAGGAACACCACTTATGAATGGCTTCTGTCCAGATATAGAGCCATTGACCACAAATCTCTGGCTGCATCCATCCAGCACATTCCTTTTCCACTGAGTAGTCCACCCTTCAAATCCATATCTGTGCAATTTGGACATAAGGAGGTCATGGGGGACCATGTTGAAGGCTGAACTCCAGGTAAATTACATCAGTTGGTATTACTTTGTCAGTTCACTTTTAACCGCTTAACTTTGATTTTTCTTCAGGGTTCTGTGAAAGTTAGAACAGAAAATGGTGGGATAGACTGTCTAAACATGATTATTGGTTTTCAGCTGCAGTACATTAGCCTGGTGATTTGCCAGGTGATTTCTTGATGCCACTTAAATATTAATGTTTATGCTGTTGTGGAACCACTGTGTACTTTTGATAGTTCGGATCATAAAACTGGTCATACATGTGAGCATGGACAAGGTCATCCTTTGTTTCCTTCATTCTTTCTCCTCAGACTGAGTGAAATTAGTGTTGGGTTATTTCTTCACACTAAAGAAGATTCAAGATGCTGTCATCTTTTTAAATCTAAGGGTATATTAGATTGCTAGGATTTGGTGTGGAGATGTCAGTTGAAATATGAGTAGCATCTTGATGATGCACAGTTCTACATCATTCTGTTATATTAAATATTCTACTGACATGAGTCAGGACACTGATGAAAGAAAATTGCTTTTTCATGTCTGAAGGAGATAAAAAGTGAGGAGATAATGACGGCATGTGGGTGTTTTGGCAGTCTTCCTAATCTAGAACATTTGCCAGACACTTGGACAATAAAAGAAAATAAATTATGTTTTCCTATATTTTCAGGTGTTTTGAGAAAATCTAATGGAAACTTTCCCAAATAAAAAAGATAAAGTCTAAAGTTCTTCTTGTGAAATACCATGTTTTTTTCTTATCTTTTCAGGTATGAAACAGTAGCATAGCCCATGCTTTTACTATCTTTAGACAAGACTAGTTAAATATTTTATTGTGGATTAGACTGAAGAGATATTTGGTGAAGAACCCAGTGACAGCTTGCTATTAAGAATATTAGACAGAAAAGCTCCACAATCCACATATTGAATGATAATGTTGCCTTTAGTGACTAAGGAACTAAATCTCTCCTACTTGGAAGGAAACTTTCTTCTTTCTACAATTGCCCTCTCATATTTAATTTCTTGTTCCTTTCTGCATTACAAGATACAGACAGGTTCAATAGTTTAGGGAATTATCTAATATGTAAATAATTGTCTATTACAGTGGTTTTCTTTAAAGCATTTTTAATAAAACAAAAATACAGAGAAACAATCTAAAAATCAATGTCAACCATAAACCCTGCAAAACATCATCTCCTTAAACTTCACCTACATTCAGGAAAATGTTTCTTCCATATAAACATATAAGAGTTTTTAATTGCAAAATAGTATAATAAAGAATAGGGCAAGAGCCTTCAAACCATATGAAGGTCTTCCACAGCTCTTAGGACTTATGTGAGATTTTTTTCCCTGTTGTCATGATTTAACCCCAGACAGCAATTCCAGGAATTCATCAAAGGAATTGCCAACTGTGATCCTATAAAATGCATTTGTATGAAATGATCAGTGGAGCCTAGCTACTTCATTAGGACATGTCCACACGTACAGCAATAACCTAGGGAGGAGTCAGGATTAAATGTAGAAAGCCCACTGAAGACACTTACAGATAGAAATTGTGTGAACACTAATATTCTTTCTCCTGAACTAAAATATCATACTCTAGACAGTCCCATGATAATATGTGCTCTAAATTCATGCTATTTCTTCAAACTGAAAACAAGCTAAAGTAAACTAAAAATACCTAGGCAACTCTAGACTCATATCTGAAGAAGAAAATGGCCACATTCCTGGAGTACCACACAAGTCTGACCTAGTCCATTACTAGAAAAAATAGTTTAAGTCAAACCCTGACAAACTAAAGCTGTTAAGCAATTTCATCCTGCTTCATATTGCAGTTCAATTGTACCATAAAATCACAGCCACCACTTGCCAAGTCATTTCACCCTATCATAACGGCACAGCACGGGAGAACTGCAATTTCCAGCAATGGGCTGTCATCTGCTGCACTCCACCAAGCACGCTCTGCTATACCATGTCCCTGGCTGGCTGCCAGACTGCTTCAGCACTCCACAACACTCCATGTCCAGCTCATAACTCAGCCTGCTAGTATCAGGACACCATAATGGACATCATTGTGTAAAGAAGAATTTAGCACAGCTGTAACATGATGCAGTTGACACTCTCATTGTGATACATTACCTTATAAAACTAGGAACATCCAGAAGAGGAGAAATAGAATTGGCTGATCAGATGAGAATGCAGCCCTGCTGTTGTCCAAACCTCTGTATCATATGAAGATATCAGATTTCTAACAGGGTTTTGGAAGCTGAAAAATGTAGCACAACATTTCACATATATAAAAACACCATAAGATTCCTAGACCAAAGTCTGTCATGTCTTATACTGCTATATTACTATTGAATTTACTCTGTGTAGTTAATGCCCAGCAGGTGTGCTAATTTCAGCAAAATGTTCTGTGTCAGGTTATGCAGCCCTCCACATGGGCTACAATGCCACACTGCATGGAGGAGACAAAATCCACAATGCGCTGAGAAGTCTGTCTTGGTTCTCAATTCAGTCTGATTATCTAATGAACTCAGAAAAAGAGACCCACCAGAAAGTAAAAAAAACCCAACAAAACAAATACTTTTTAATTCTGGTACATGTGAAGAATGAAAATGGAGAGTTACCAGTTAAGGAAGGTGAAGACTTCCTGAGTGACTTTATGGGCAATGTGGCTTAACTAAGCAATTGGCACCCAGACAACTAGATGAAGTTTTACAGTCTAATATATCCAGAATCATTACTAGCAGATGAGCAGTTCTAGCCTCCCTTTGGCATGGAGCTGGGTTTTACTCTCTGCTTAATCTATCACTCTGGTTGAGCTCAGAAACATAGGACTAGGTTTTTAATTTTGTCATCAGTGGAGAAGGGGTAGGATTTTCTACCTTTCTAAGACTAAGGCTGGAACCTCCATGAGGTAGGTTGTTTCAAGGTGATGTCTGTGTTTCATACATACCATTGTTTCTGGGTATCCACAGATGAAAGTAGAGATAGGGGAGTCATCCTCCCAAAGGGTGGGAAAAGGTGAAAAATGTTATGATGAATGCATCTTTGCAAAGATTAAGAAAAACTTGGTGAAGGCTGTGATGTTCTTAGCTGGAAATAAAGATGAGGAACAAATGGGGCATTCCTCTCTTCTTAAGGAAGGACTGTGCAGACATATGTTTTTTTATATATTTATTATGTCTTTGAAAGCATGAGCCTCACTGGATTGAATGACTGTGGGCAGGAAGAAGACATTCTGCACATTCCCCTTTTAGGACCCTCAATGAATCTCAACTTGGAGCAGACATGGCAGCCTCCTATCTTCTCACACATTTAGGACAATTCTTACCTTTATTTGACATTTGGTCTCCTCATGATCTTCAGATGCTTCCAATTCAGGGTGTTACTAAAAGCTAGAATCTTATCTGGGTGGGTAGCAGCATATTCAAGTCCATCCTCATAAACAGGTATGTGTAATAAAGCTTAGAGAGCACTCAGGAGCCAGGTAGTCTATACAAAACTAAAAAGAATTTTTATTAACTCAACCAGTGTTCATTTAAAGCAAATGAGTTTGGGCTCCAGGAAACCTCCAAATTCAAGGAGATATTGGAAAAGGATACTTAACTCAAAGTCTAGTCTTATGTCCCACTGGTGAATTGTCTAAGAGAGTCTTTAATAACTGAACAAAATATGTTATGAAATTCTGTGCTTTAACTAACATACACATTGAATTAGGGCACAAACTGAGTGTCCCAGAATGTTAACAATATCTTCTACTAACACAGGGCCTCCTAAATTTACAGCATGACTATCATTTCTTGCACTATCTGTTAATTTGTGAGGTTTTTAGGAAGATTATCAATACTCTGAATGAAGAAAATGTCCAACTGAAAATTCTAGATTGTATCTTAAAATAGTGGTTTCTAAAAATGCCAAAATCTCCTTTCTGCCTTCTGAGTCTTCCCAATATCTTCTACATGTTTTACATTTAGAAAGCATAATCTCCCCTTTCAAAACACAAGTATGAATTTGTAGAATTTTAGACCTTATGCCTATTTCACATATAAACTGGAAGTCAGACTGAATGGTGTAATTATAGCTGTCTCCGTATATTTTGTAAGCAATTAAACATTAGGCTAAGATAAATGTTGATCAGTGTTGAAATATAAAGGAATTAGGAAATAATCATCCAGGAAATATTTATCATCCAGGTGATACATACTTAGCCAGATCCTGCAGTGTATCTTTGGATTTGCAACTGTTAAAAAAATAGTAAAAAAAAGATAATAAACTGTGTCTCTTTTTTTTGTTGCTGCTGTTTACACTTTCAAACAGTATTTAAACAGATAAAATAACAAGACATTACATCCCCTCAATGGTCTGGGTAATTACTCTATTTTATGTGGTCAGAGTTACTTACGCTAAAGTAACTGCTATAACTGCTTTTTCCAGCCAGGATAAGGAAAGACAGGAAAGAGAAAATGTGTTTGTAAAGGATGGCTGAAAAGAGTTGTTTTGAAATAAAAGCATTGTATTTGGATGGCAGTTATTCCTGACATTTCACCATAATAGCCCTGGAATATGGAAATCTAAAGCTGCAAGGAAAATAATTCCTCAGTTCTGTCAGGTGACAAGGAAGTCATGCTGATAGATGAGGAGTTGGCAGTTTCCACTAAACAAATGATTGTGGAAAAAATCATGAACAGTCCAGTTCCTTTAGATATTTGCTGTCAAACTGAAGAGATCTTGATAGCAAGAGTCGTTGAACATACAGTTCAGTTCCCTTCTTTGGTAAGCACAGAGGAACCTTTGTGCAAGGGAAATCTTTGTCAAGGACAAGTAGGAACAGAGAGAGAAAACTTAAAACAACAGCAACAACAACAAGCCAAAAAAAAAAAAAAATCAAGTGCAAATTTTATTAACCATCCTGTATCCTTTCATAGATGTGATATCTGATGAAGTAATAATTTACAATAATTCCTGTCATACTCATGTAATGTTTATATATCAGAACATAGGAAACACTGTGAGATAAAATTGTTCATCCTTAATAAAAATGGAAAAATTATTTGATTGTCAGACCTATAAATGAATATTAAATATTATGTTATGTTATGAATATTAGGAAAATTTAAATAGCTACAGCTCTTGCTTCTTTCATGCAGTTGATTTGACTTTAATCTCCAGGAAATTCAGTTTGTAATACTGAATATGCATTTCTGTAGAAAGTATATGACAGCAGCATCTGAAAACAGCCATTTAAGTTGTACACATTATTAAAAGAAGGGAAATCTTAGAACAGAAAAAAATTGAAATGTTTTCTTAATTTTCTTAATGAAAATATGCACAAAAATAAATACTACGACAATATTAATAATAATCATTAAATCCCAAGATTATTGTTTGATTTCAACAATTGGGCTTGTTTGAATAAGATTTTGTTCTGTATGTGCTATAAGGATTTCTGCCAAAAACATAATATTTAACACAATATCATGATATTTAACATGATAATATATAATAAATGAACAGAAAAAATGAGAAGGCAAAAAAATAATAGGGAGGTGTTGACACTTTCAACTACCCAAGGTAGCTAAAATTATAACTTTGGAATTGCAGAGGATTCCATAATACTGAGTGACTAGACAATAAAAACAAAGATTCAATTAGGTGATGATAAGTGCAAAGTGATATAAACAAAACTGTCCCTAAATGTCTAAGAGCAATTATATAGTGAAGTGATTTAAATGAACTTTTGCCACTCTGAAAAGAGTCATCATGAACAAATTTCTAAAAATATAACTCAGTGAATAGAAGTCAACAAAACCAAAGTAGCATCATGTATTCATGTAGATGTAATGCTATGTATTTAGGTAGAATTCGAGAAGAAATACGTAACATACCTGTAGTGCATCTTTATTATGAATACTACAAGTACTTATGTATCTCCAAAAGATTGTCACATAAAAGTTAGCATATAATTTAAATTGAAATCATTAGGACAGTTCATAAAAGATATCATTAACTTAGTGTAATATTTTGAGCTGGACAAAGAAAAGTTTTGGAGAAGTTCTCGGACTTTACTATAAAGAGGGCAGTACAAAACTACCTGGGAGGTCAACAAGTTTTATCAGAGACTAGGAAAATATTTTGAATAGTCAAAGAGAAAAAATTGCAGCTATTCATCTTAGTAAAGGGACACAACAGTGATCTTGAAAATTGTGAATGGCAGGATGGTGAGGTAGAAAGATTTCTCTAAATTTTTTGTATTAGAGGAATTGGGGAAAAATGGTTGAAATATCAGGCAACAGATCTATATTGATCAAAGAAAAAGTATTGCTTTCATCCAGTGTGTGTGATTAGGAGATTGTTCATATACGTAAGTTGAAATGATAATTAAATTAATGAAGAATATGTCTTAGGTTGAGTATTAATGCTTTTGATGCAGTTTGTGACTCAGGCTACTTGCTGCAGGAATCTGAAAGGATACACCAGAAGGAACACACTCTTCATGTTCAGCACTAAGCTGTCCTTACTGTGTATCTGTTCACTTAAGCCTGTGTTCTTGGCAGTTATCCAAGATGGGCTAATGGGCTAAGAGGGACTTCATGACAATTTGTATGCTCATCTAAGATCAGGTCTCCTTAGAGTGGCTTATTTCAAAGAACGTGAAAGGTGCAACCGTTAATTTATGTTTAATAATCCAAATTCTAGCATAGTAGAAGAACAAATACACAGACAATAAATTAAAGAATTGTTTTGTAATTGCAAAAATTTGACTTGCTGCAGGGCTGTTCAAGATAAAAAAATTTTCATTTACTCTTTCAGAAGAAAACAAAATTCTTGTTTTTCCAAAGAACCCATTGGCCACCAGTCTGGATGCCATGTAAATATTCAGATATAGCATAAAAAGCTGCATTTTAATGCAGTTTGAGTTGAGTAAAGAATACTTATATTCTTACATTGAAACATTTCTTAACCTTGTCTTGATTCAGTGCAAATATCCCTTGCAGTTTTACCAGAACAAGCCTTTTGCTTTCTTAAGTCTATACTTTCAAAACCCTACTTCTCAACCATGCCTGCTTTAGCAGACGTGTTCTCTCAGTGAAGTGCTTACATTCTAATTAGTCAAATTACATTCAATCCATTGCTAATTCAGAGTATTAAAGTCAGCCATCTCAGCTGATCAGCCTCTAATTACCAGGATGTTTGTGCTTTTAGTCTTCTGACAATTGGCAGCAATGCTTTTTGTCAACCATCATGCTTGTTAGGAGCATTTCCATTTCCAACACAAGCACAAACACTAAGCAAGTGTGAGGGGTTGGTAATCCACCGTTTATTGATAACCTTCACATATGCTGAGCATCCTGCTCTTGCTGCAGCCAGAAGTCTGGCAACCAAGGATTCCTAGCCCTTGTTGTATTCCCAGCAGATAAGCAAATGGGCAATCATATTGGGCCAAGAGGTGTTGACACTGTTTCCAAACCAAACCATTATTGGACATTATTTACTTTGACAGAAAATGGAGTTTACAAGCATTTGTTCCAATGCAGGGAAATGCTGTTCCCAAGTGAGTCAAATCAAGTCCTGTTGTCACCAAGAGGAACATTAACTGGGCACTCTTCATGGACAAGATGAGAGCTTCATTCATTAGCTGGTTTTAACCTTCCATCTTCAGCTCAGCTTGCACATCTTCTGCACACACTTACACAGCTGTGAATTCCTGACTATAGTAATGATCCATTATGCCCCGAGGAGAGGTTACCATTATACTTTATATTTACCTCTTTCCTTTCACCCTCTTGGAAATTACCCAGCTGTCAAAGAGGAAAAAGAATTCACAAGCTGCAGTTTTTTCTCCTAAAGTTGCTTCAACATCTGTCTACTTTATCTTCATTCTGTGTCTAGCTCAGGTAGTTAGGGTGGTGGAGATGTTGTGAAGGGAATTTTCATTTTCAAGCATAGAGAAGACTGGTAAGTATTTCCTTTTTTGTCATAGCTCCTTAGTACACATTCCCACCACCCCCTTGCCCCACATCTCCCCCACCCCAGCCCAGTCCAAGGATATTTGGTTACTTTCTCCCATCAATTTCATAATGACTCTTAATGTATATACAATGCATCTCAACAATTTTGGAATCCATAACATGCATGTGGTCATCTAGCTCTTACTTGTGGTCAAGATCTAGCTCTTACTTGTGGTCAAGAGAAAATAGTACTCAGCAATGGATTTCTTTGCCAGTCTCTCTGTCCTGGATTAGTCACAACTGTACCTCTGGAAAACATTCCCTTCACCACCTACAAGGAGTTTAGATGGCTTGGTCTGGTTTAGATCATCATATGGTAAATGTATAAATTTAGGTGGAAAGGATCTCACTCTTCCTTATTTAATTCTTTTGGGTCTGGGAAGCAGAAAGAAATCATTTAAGTGAACAGTTAGTTGTTACAGATGCAATATGGGATCTTTTGCCTGCAGTGGACATACATATGATCCCTCATAACATGCATGAAATGGGGAAGCTTCATTTAGGCTGCTAACATGAAAGTTTTCATTGTTACAAAATTGAATTTGTGCACTGGTGGGTTTGTTTATATGTTTAATGTTCCACACCTTTAAGCAGTGTTGTGATTTTGATGGTGCTGTAAGAGTACAAATTTTTCCAATAGATTTCCCCAGAATAGAGAGAGACTAGTTCAACATTTAGGGCCCGTGTTTTCCATATAACTTTTCTACAAAGAATGTTCATGCTATTTTTACTGAAAATTAGGATGAAGACACAAAGATGACATATGTCTATACATTTTTTTGAGAATATATACTGAAAATGCATGTTTGTACTTGGTACTGAGACCATTTCTATTGGGTTGTGTTCATTTGTCACCAAAATTCCAGAAAAGATTTCAAAATTAATGAGCTTCACTAAAATGATAAAGAGGCAATTAAATGAATGGAAAACACGCACAGAAAGAAAATGAAGGGTCTTAGTCCATTAATTTATACTTTGATCATAGAAATTTGAAGAAATTTGATAGCATTAATTTCAGTCCAGAAGAAAAATTTACAAGAGATTACAATCTGAGAAGTGAAGACTCACAAATTTAAACGCCGGATAAGACTGCCTGCTGTTTGGATTTTTGGGGGTTTTTTCCTTGTTTGTCTCCTTTTGGAATGTGAGTTATGGGGACTGGTTGGAAGTTCACCTGAAAACTTGCAAATGCTAAATCAAGACCACTCCTAAGAGGTCTTTTGATTCTCGCTGTGCTGGTGAAGGTGCAAAGCCACAGGAGAGCTAACTTCAGTCAAGACTTTTAGGTACCAAATTGTAAATGCAGCTGTGACTTGAGTTCATAGGAAGCCAGTCTGGTTGTTATTTTAACTGGGTGTTTTCTAGATGATTTTTCATAGACATTTATTCAAATAGTCCAGAAAGTAACTTTAGAATGACTGAAAATATTGTGTCATTTATGTGATAGAATTTGAAATAATGAAATGAGATTCTCGTTTTTTAAAAGGCATCTATTTCCACCATGGCTACTGTAAATACTAGGAATAATAAGACACAATCTAGATTAGTTGTGTTGTTATATTAGTCAGGATGTAGGACTAAATGTTCACAGTTTCCTCTTTGCCTTTTAAACTCATGAACATGCAGCAAATTTTTTTATTATTATTTTAGGAGAGTACTGTGTGACTGAAAAAAAAAGGGTGCTATTGTAAAAATTGGATTAAATCAGAAATTAGTGCTTACTTCCTGTGTGGTTTTTCAGTTGTATAATTTCAGTGGTTATTATCAAGGCACACAGTTAGAAACTCAGCACAGAATTTAATTCTGAATAAGGTAATATTTTGAGAGTTTTTAAAGATCTTAAGTGTTCTTTGGCTCAGAAATCTTATATTGCTCACAAATAATCATGCTATTAAGTCAATTCTCATAATGATACTGTAACAAAGAAGATTGCACTATTGTAGCATTGCTGACACTGCTCTTGATTCTTCACTAGCTGCTGAAATAATTTATTCTTTCTTTGTTGCTGATTCAGTTTCTAGTACTTCTGCAGGTATCAAGGAGAAAAAGCTTAACTTTAGTGCCCAAAAGTCGCAAATGGTCAAATACTTGACATCCAAATTGGAATTCTACAAAGAAACGTTGATTTCACATTCTCTGTGACTACTTGAATACAACAAGCTGAACCTGAGAACATTAATACTCAGTAATGAAACTAGAAAAAACAACTAGGAAAGTAGGCTGAAAAAAGTGTTTTGAATCCTGTTAGGAAGAGAAGGAGCCCACACATGCCTTAAAGGTTACTTGAATACAGAAAAGATGACAGGGTTCTTAAAAAGTTTAAAGAAATCTTATCTGGAAATTGACCTTCTGTAAAGGTATCACCTTGGAGATAAAGATGTCATAGTCATTGAAACAGTGACTCTGAAATTTTTCCTTAACTGCAACCTCCCTTACCACCAGGAAACATCAGGGAAAGGTCTTTTGAAATAGTGTGTTTAAAATGGGAATTCATCGTAGCAGTCATAGACAAACACATTCTTCTATGAGTAAAGCAAAAAGCAGCAAAGACAGAAATGAAGATCTCATTTTGCTGTTGAACTTTCATTTTTCCGTTACATGCCCAGGAATGTTGTACAGGCGTCATATTCTCTAAATTGCTCCAAAATGGGATTGCAGTCAAGCCCTGACTTTCTTGGGTCACCTGACTCACCACTGCTCAGATCCCTCCCTACTGTTAACCTTAAGGGATACTTCCCACTGTTTCCCACTCATTATTCATAAAGTGGCCACATCCCACCCGACCCTCTCCACCAGAGCAGCATCCTGTTCATGACACCAGTACAGGTGTTGCATCCCACTCCTAAACAGAAGGGAACACCCAAGATTTGTAGATGCTTATGGCCAAAAAATGATGTCAAAAGCAAGAAGGATCCAAAACAGCTCTCAAAGCTACACACTTGGTGTGGAAATCAGTATGTGTTTTGCCCCTGTCTTCTAAAGGTGCAAGAAATCAAAGATGTTTTCCCTGCCCTGGAGCAAGTTTTCTCACTTCTCATGCAAATCACTTAGCATGCAAAGTTTATTTCCCTGGATCCTTCTAGAAGTGGATCAGAGGGCCTTGGGGGTCTTTAGTATTCTTGATCCCCCAGTTCTGGATTGATCTTCAGTCCACAGTTCAAGTGCCTATTGACACCATGCCTGTGCTGTCCTTTATGTTGGGTGTTGCCGTGGACCAGAGCGAGGAAGTGCCCCCAGAAAGGTCCCATCCTACCTCTGTACAGCCACATCCTGTTTTAACTTGACCACGTAAATAGCTACCAGTGTTTGAGACATAGCAACTCCTTAACTACTTACTGTGCAAACTTCTATACTGGCAAAATGTTGTATCTTCAGTGTCTGCTTAATGGTAATAATTTGCTGTTTATTTTCTCTTTTAGCCTTTAACAAACACAATTTCTAATGGTAAATTGATCTTTCTTAACATCTGATACTGATTTTAGATTCTAGTACCTGAGAAATGTGCTACAGATTTTATAGTACAGATAAATAGCATGACATATCTGTTACAGATCCAGATGCTTGAGTTTACTGTCAGATCTCCAATGTGAAGCAGTAACACCTCAGCAAAGGAGTGGGAGTTTGCTATTGCACAAAGGTTCAGTGTATTCAGTAACTGTATCAGGAAATGTGAATAATGGTAATGAATTTGCTTTGCAAGATGGTTAGTACATTATTGTGTGTTACTGAATACTTTTATACAAGAATTTCTTTAGCTGGCATGAGCACGCTCATAGCTGGATGTGGTGAATTACCCAACATCAGACATTTTCAAGATTTAGCTTTACAGAGTGCTGGGCCATCTTTTCTAGGCTGCGCTTTTGCCAGGAAAGGTTGAACCAGATGTTTCTTGAGGTCCCTTCCAACCTGATATTCTGTGGTTCTATGATTCAATATTGTAAACATATTTCATCATTTAGGTTCCACTAATTACTTCAAGAAGGGAAAAGGGAACAAACAAATATAATTAGTACATTTGGGATGAAACAATGAGCTTTACATATAATAAGATAGACTATATAATAGTATCATTTGCACTATTTTCATTTTAGAGTACAATAGTTCTGCAATCCTTTTCCAAAGACAATCACTCTACTTTGACCCAGCTGCAGATCACACAAGATTCAAAACTCGATCTATACCAAATCTGATGTATTGTATTTGTAATTATCTGTGTACAAATTTTAGGAGATAATCTGCACTTCACCCTGTAAATCCTTTAGATGTTGAGCAGATATGGAGCATGGAAATAAATGAATTATAACCTTTCATTTGTGGAGCTCAGTGTTTCATCTTTGTCATACCACTGTTATAAAGAAGACATGGTTATTAATCTCCAAATAATTTATCAGATGTGTGTTACACACTAAAATACATTTAACTGCTGTATAATCACATTGTGGTTTCATTATTGCACCAGTAGGAGCTGTTTTATTTCAGTTCTGTTAACAGCTCCTGTAAAATCAGCCATCTTAATTTCTCTCTTTTTTAAGTACATGATTTGTAAATGAAAAAGAGCCCAGTGCAAAGTCTTCTGAAAGATAATGGCAGTCTTTCACTCAGGGTGTCTCATTAGTTGTCTGACGTAAGGAATGGATCTCACCACCTCAGGCATTATTTATACAACATTTAATTTATATATGGAACACAGTTCATCAAAGTGCTTCATGGATTTAAAATAAAATAAATTAAACAAAGCAGCACTAGATATTATATAAATAGCCAAAGGATAAAATAAAATAGTACAAAATAAGGTGAGTCCCTTACAAATAAGTGCAGAGCATACAAAAATATCTTATTTAATGAACATATCTGTGGCAAAGGTTTAATGTTTAATTATGTTTATGAATCATAGCTCAATATCCAAATTCAATTTTATTTTAGAACTTTTTTTTCTGCCATTGGAATTTCTGAAGTGTAGTTTTTAATATTGATCTCCATAAACATACATAGCTGTAGCTGGTTTGCTTTTTTTCTCCTTATTGTATTCTATGTAAAAAAATATTTATGAAATTGAATGATAGAACAAAAAGCAGGCAAGCAACAGTATGAAACAGTTTTGGAAATGTTAGAAAATTAAATTCTGTTCCCATGTACTACAGAGGTCATTGACTTTTCATTCACCCGGGTGCTTTGGGTTAGACATTTATTCAGACAAAATCAATTCGTTGAGTACTGTGACTGTCCAGAGACTCCTGGTAACTACCTGATGTCATGTCAGTTCTGAGTTGTATGTAAGTTTTTAATATATCCCTAAAATTATTTTCCAAGGTGTAAAATGACAAATAGAAGGAAGGAAAAGCAGACTAATAAAATAATGCAGTAAGTGTTAATTTTGTTATTCCAGATCAAAAAACAGACCCCTTTACTAATTTTGCTCTGCTATTTCATCTCAAAACAAGCAATATTCCCTCCCTCTACTTAGTGCTGTTGAAGGATCAATTCAGCATGTCAGTGCTTCATAATCTACCTGCCATACTCCTGAAACAAGACATCTTTATTTTCCTGTGACAGTCTGATTTAAAATGAGATAAAGGTGTTTGATCTTGGCAGATGGATAAATAAGTCCTATTTTTCTTGACTGGAATATAAATTTTGATATATTAAAAGTGTGGGAAAGTATTGCTTTCAGGAAATTTGGTGGGGGGTGGTTTTTAAGAAAGAGAAGATGATACCGAAGATAAGGAAAGAGGAGAGGAGAGGAGAGGAGAGGAGAGGAGAGGAGAGGAGAGGAGAGGAGAGGAGAGGAGAGGAGAGGAGAGGAGAGGAGAAATATTTTGATGTGAAATAACAATGATGTTTAGAATCAAGACAACATTTCCAGGAAGTCTTAAAAAATTCTATCCAATTCACAGAAAGCATAGAAAGTTTTTTAAAAGCCTGAAAACATTTTAGTGAAACATAAGAGATTATTTTCAGATATTTGTATCAATGATTTTTAAAAACATGTTACAAGATTTTATCTGGATGTTAAAAAAAGAATAATCCCAGCGTGTTTTACTTTAAAAGGTAAGATATATACTTTCTTCTTCTATGCCTCTGAACTAGGTTTAAAGAGGGCTAAGATGGATCTCAACCATTTGATACCTCCATCCCAGGGGTTATCCTGCAGAAGGATATGAAATACAAATATTCTGTTACAGCACAAAATGCAGAAAAGGCAGCTGCCAGGGTACTCATGGGGGAGCAGCAAGCCACAGACTCTTGCTCCTCATGGCTGAAAAGGGAGATGAAAGGTCCTAATATTTTTTCTTTCAGCAATATTTGTGAAAAATGGATCTTTTGACAACTCTTGGTAACCATGGTCTTGTTTTTAACCTGTTAAAAAAAAACAAACCCAAAACTGAAAAACAACAACAACAAAACAGTAGAATTGTCTCTTAAAGTCATGTTTTATTAGAAAATAAAATGTAATGAGGTAACTCAAATATGAAAGTTGTAGTAAGTCTGAAATAAAATGTTTATGGACTCTTCCTCCTCTTTACACCTATCTAATCACCAATGCCCACTGACTGCTTGGATAGCAAAACCTTTCACACCACCTCTTTAGAAGCCTGCAGAGACTTTCCTCTGGGGCCACTAGAGACTCATGGGGGAACCTGTGCTGTGGGCAATGTGTACCAGTGAGCACTCCCAAAGCTTGTCACAAGTTACCTCAAGGAAAGGAGCAATCCCTTGCACGTTTTAGCATCTTCTTCCTAACCTAGGACAAAGAAAATGGGTAGCTGCCTCCTCATTGATGGTTCTTTTAGAAAACACTGTGCATGGCCCATGCAGCAAGCAGAGAGAAAATATAACAGATCTCATCTACCTCATTTGCAAGTCACAGTTGACTAGAAATACTCCTGAGATCTCAAACTTAACATCAGTTAAGTTTGAACATAAGAGAAACTTATGATATTCCATGAACCTCCCAGAATGTGTGATCTGATCCCAAGGTCCAGGAGAGAGACTCTGTCCCAGCATAGAAAAAATTAGGCAGACCACAGCACATTCTTGGTTTATTATATGTGCTCACTGACTCCTTCAACTGAAATTGCTCAAACCCGTCCACATTCAATTTTGGTTTCTGTTTTCAAGTGACACTTAGTATTAGGGCTATGGTTATCTTCTTTGAGTTTGAATTTACTGTAACAGAGAACAGAAAGATTCACAACTCTCACTCCTACAATGAAGCTCTGCAGTTATATAATGTAAAAAGCAAAGGGTGAAATGTTATTCCTTAAAGATAATGGGAGTTCTTCCATTTGGGCTGTAGCCAGAATGTCGATCAGCAATGACTGTGGAAAGAAATCACACAAACATTCATGTATTGGACCACACAAGATATGAATATCACAGGGGCTTTTTTTCCCTGTAAGATTTGCATGGGCCACCTTTCCTTTCAGCTGTAATGAAGTGCTTTTGTAGCATCAGCTTCAGCAATTAGTGAGGTGGAGGAATAAGTTGTAGGAAAGTATTTCATAAATTTCAAGTGTTTGCTGATGTCTTTGCTCTCCACAGAATGGCTTGTTTATTCTCAGGAAAAGGAGTCTGAATCACAGGGCTGTAAACATTCCTTTCAATTTTTTAACAGCCTTCCAGGCTTTTTGTTGCAATTCACAACCTGAAGAAAACAAGCATGGTTTGGAAGCCCCTTTTATTAATTGGACAGGTGTTTGCCCACTGATGGCAACCACGCTGCTTTACGACAGTGATCGTTCCCTACCTGCAATGACAGCAGACAGCAGGATTTTCAGAACAGTTTATATTCCTTCATCCACAAAAAGAGTGATGTTTACCCACTTTACTTATTTATATCCAAATGTCCATGTTTGAAATATCTGTTCCTATGTTCTTAAGTCAGAGGGTTGCAAATGGAATATTAATAAACATGTAACAATTTTTTTGTAAAAACTATAAATCACTCATTTCTACCTATATGCACCACAGATAAACCAGCAATCTTTTCTGCACTGCATTCATCTGTCTCACTTTTTCTCTATCACCTAAATTTCTGTCAAATCTCTAATATGTTCTGTGCTTTCAACCATGTAGAAGTTGAATGCATCTTCACACTGTACCACTTATTTGCCTTCCAGGCTGAGGTTTATTCAAAATTTTCATCTTCTGTGCTCAGCAGTACCTTTCCCAATGGAATCAGAGAGTTTAGATGAAGTGTGCTTGTTGGGCAGTCATCTGACACAATTAGCTCTAATTAGCAGATCTGTTTACTCACAAATATACTTTCCAGGTAGATCATAACTCACATGACTGGCAGTGCACATCAGTAACTCTCAAAAACCTTTTACCTTTATACTCAATGTCACTATACTAACATTCAAGACCTTCGATAAGAATAAGAAGCTTAAACCTTATCATATCCTTCATATAATTTTATTTTAAGTATCATGATGAACAGTGTTCCTTAATGGGTTTTGGGTAATTAATTAGTATATTCTAGGCAGAATAATAAGATCAAGAATAACCAGATTCATGTACAGCAATCAGTAATAGTGAATGTGCAATGAATTGCACAACACTTCAGTACAAATTGAGGCTATTTTCTCCCAGTATAGGTTTGTCCATTATGGGATTTAGTACTCTGGGAAAACCCAGTAGTTTAAATGTACCGGAAATTAAGAGATCACTCTTTTAATGGAAATACTACTTTTTAAAAACTATGTTTATTAAGTTATATAAATAATTTAAATCTTATTTTCCTAAATATTATGCTCCCTGTAAAGTATCTGAATTTTTTCCATACTGTCACTGTGTAAGTATTTCCCAGTAAAGACTTCACAAGCACCAGCCCAACCTAATTTCTGATGTAAAAGACGTGACATGGGCATACTGAGTCGTGTTTTATGTACACTCTTACCTTACAGTATAAGAACAAGAAAGAAATAGTTTAAAAAAGACTAAATTATATTTTGACTTTGGAATTCATAAGAATAACCTGTTGGGATTTTGGTCAGCCCTATGTTTGCTGCAGGTTTGAAGTGGCACTGTGGTTCCTTTCTCTTCCATAGGTCACTTGATCTCCACAGCACAGGCACAGGTCTCTGCAATCAGCATGTGCAGCTGCTGAACCATGGAAACCCTCGTTCTTGTCTGTGACTTGTAGCCCTGCAACCACTCTTTTCACATAAACTGAATCTTCAAATGCCCTCTTAAGTTCCCGGCTCAATCAAGGATTTTGGGAATAGGCAGCTGTAAAATACAGCAGATGTATGAGTAGAGGGGAGATATTCTCTGGTTTTCTGACTTGAACTGGAACAGACTTCTAAAAAATATAGTTCTAGCCAGATGTTCAGTAATTTACTTTTTAATTTCATTGACACGTGTAGTCTGCAGAGAGCGATATATATTGACATTTAGCATCTAGTTACTTCTTTATTGATGGCAAGGCCAGTTGGCAGATATCATTCCCTTAAGAAATGCTAAGCAAATACTGAAAAACTTATTCATGAGCACTTATTTGAACTACAAAAAAAGCAAAAAACAAAACCACAAAAAAAAAAAAAAAAAACCACAAAAAAAACCACAAAAAAACTTGGCTGTGTCTGTGGCCCCAGTGGATTCACTTTCTGCAAATATTCTAGCAAACAATTTTAAGAGGAGTCATGTTCACTGAATTGCCCAGCTGTGCAGCTCATGCATATTCAAAAAAATATTTAAGCATATGCTTAACTTTGAACTTCAGATTGTATTGAGTCTCAGAAGGATTCAAGCATGTGCTTAAAATTCTGCTTGTGATTACTTACGTCAAGAAATTTGCCAAACTGAATCCTGAGGTGAGACCATATGAATTGACAGCTATCCAAAATCAGCTGATGCATGGTAATTTGCACAATCAGACCACTTTTGGTCTTGATAAAACCTTTGCATTAGAGTAAATTTCTCTCTTGAGGCTCTTAAGGCAACTATTGCTTAAGAACTTGACATCAAGCTCTTAACGTGCTTTACCTTAATCCACTTCTAAAGTATATGGTTATTCTTTTAAATGAGGGATAAGAACACCTCATAAGTAGACAGGCAACTGAAACATAGCTATGTCAAATTATATTTCAGAGCTCAAAAGTCCATGGACCTAAATTTCTTTCTGTTTAGCTCCATTTCCATTGAGACACAGTGTAACTTAGATAGCATAGTCATGGTCAGGGATTCCTACTTCTTTCCTTGTCTAGAAACAGAAAGATATGTTTTTCATTTAGTGCATATAGGGTGAATCTGAGCCTTAGTGAATTAAGAAGGCCCTTT
Organism: Phylloscopus trochilus trochilus; assembly: GCA_016584745.2. Taxonomy (NCBI): domain Eukaryota; kingdom Metazoa; phylum Chordata; class Aves; order Passeriformes; family Phylloscopidae; genus Phylloscopus; species Phylloscopus trochilus. Next base: position 24,148,280 of record WQNJ02000016.1, on the reverse strand, counting down.
GGTTAGGGACTATACTATGACATCCATTATTCTTGTCATTGAAAATATATTCCTTGACCTTTAGCAACCACTTAAAATCCCAATAAAAGTTCTTGATGCTTTCAAATGGAGTTCATCTCTTCACGCATAAATAAAGTGTTTTGTTTATTCCAAAACTATATGCTTCAAAGTAGTGAATTATTTTTTTAATGACTATCAAACTTGTTTTTTTATTCTGTGGGAAGGAGTTACCTAAGACATTATCCAGTTTGTCTGTCTCTGATGGTTTGAACTCAGCTATTCCCCATTTTTTATTATGTTTATATTATCTACTCTAGTAGATAATACCCTTGACTTTGATAGTTTTCTGCTATATGAGGATGTCACCATTGGTTTATAACTCTTTAAAATTGCAAGACAATTTAATTCATCTTCAGCTGTTGTAATAAACACTTGATAATGATCTTTCCTTAATTGCTGAATTTATAGTTCCACTCCCTCTCTTTTGAATTTCCTACCTTTGATAATCTGTTTTCCCTCAGTGGACTTTACAGAAAGCAGAGGAGAGAACGTTTCTTAAATGAACAGAGGCAATAGATGTCAGAAAAAAAAAAAAAAAAAGGGAGACAAAAATCAATCACTAGGGTTAGTTAAAATCTCCAAGTGTTCCAGTAATAATCAAATGATAAGAATTTTTAAAAGTTGTTCATGTATATTGCAATTGTTTCTACTGCAAAAATTAAATCATTAGTCAAATGCAAATCATTAGCTAAAATTGCAATGCTTTCAAGATTTAAATATGTTTCAATGTTTTGCAGAAAAGACAGAATAAGACACTCATGCAAACCCAGAAGTTTAGAAATCAATTCTCCCTACTTAAAAATACAATATTCAAAAATGAACTCAAAGGAAGCCTGAAAATCTGGTTGGTCATGAGAGTGGTTTCTTAAGCTGCATAAACTAATGGCAAGTCCTTCAGCAGTTTCATTTAGTGGTATTTTCACTTCTTTCTCCCTTAGTCACTTGAAAATAGGAAATGGTAGATCATGTTGAGAAGTTGTTGATTACAATTAAATATTGCTAGCAAATGCCATTAATTGTCCTAATTAAAATGACCATAATTCTTTTAAAATTTAACAATATGTGTCCTTAAGAGTACGATAACTTTTCTTAGTATAGAAAAAAAAAAATAGAAGAAAGTATGAATCTGTATTTTAAGGACTCTCTGTCATGACATGTTGTCATGGCACGAGATTCCGTAGGAAAAGAAAATTTAAACTATAATTAATTTGGAATAGATAAATCATATTTCACCGTGAATTATATTTTTTTCCTTTAAACTCTTATGGACAATATAGCTTATAAGTGGTCTGTTTGTGCCCTGTGTTGCAAATACAGCCAAGAAAACGTGGAATGAGAATCACTGTCTTAGGAATGGAAAACAGTGTTCTGCATGAGGGGTCCACAGATGTCAGGGATTCTGTCCAACATGTTCCTGAACAAGTATCACCAATTTTTATTGGAACAATTTCTAAGGTGTCAAGGCAGAGAGATGACTTAGTGAAGAGAGTAATTTTCATTTCCCTACATCAACCCAAATTCAGTAGTAGTCTTTCTTCTGGAAAAAGAGAGGAAAATGTTTAGTTAGTGTCCCTAACCACTACAAATAATTCCTCAATTAGGACACATTAAGCCAAAATCTTAGTTGTAAGAGACTGAAATATATACATCATGACAATGCCGACTTGCTTTACATAAATTGGTATTTTTTCTTACAGAAGCAGAACTTCTAAGTCCATGAGGCACCAAAAAAATGGGTAGGGGTTCTACTAATTGGAAAACATATTGGAAAGGATCATAAATTGGCTTACATTACCTACATTCAGTGAAATATTTCTGAGGTTGATTTTGTGTGGGAAATACGACCCTTAGTTGAATGGTGAATTATGGTATAACTGAAATATTTGATTAGTCAATTTTCTTATTTAAATGTTTACCTGCATGTTTACATGGAATTCTTAAAACACAGCATCCCACACACACTAACCAGAGATGTAGAAAAAAACAACAAATTGGATAAGACTTCACCCATGGAAAGTGACAACACTCATGTATTCATGGTGCAGATGGCACTTAAAAAAATCCCTGGAAGGAGTAGCTTCTAGGCTCTGCTGAACTGATAAATCTTCACAATCATGTAGTGCAGCCTTACACTGATGCATACCCCAGTAACAGATATCCGTACTTCTCTGGAAGGATTTTTGCACTAAGATATTTGCAAAACAAAATTGCAGTCATGTAATTCAACTAAGTGTTATTATTGGATGTAATTCAACTCTTATTTTGGTCAACACTTAGGCATCTTTTCAAGTTCAGCTCTGTTACATGGAAGAAGCCTTAGGAAGACTTATAAGGAAATTTTCCTGAGATTGTGTCTGAGGGGAGGAGTCCTTTTTTGGGTAGAAGACAGCAAGGGAAAAGGACTAGAGAGATTGTATTTGTTTGTTGTACATACTTGAAGAATAAACACCTAACTTCTTTTCAGTTTTACTCACAGCTTGGGTTCATGTTTTTATTTTGGTAATTAGTTGTTGACTTCAGTCAATATTTTTTGCCTTCTATTTGTGTAATTGGTATAATTACATAATTAGTATAAATAGACACCGGCATGATGAGAATGTTTTGGATTCCTTGAAACTTTACAGAAATCATGTAACATACACACAGTGATAACTAAAATACTGCAATGTGATAGTTGCTTTAAAATTGCATTATATTTTTTAATGAAAATTACATTATATTTCTTTTATGTCATAGCTCAAAACTGTGCCTGTATTGCAGATTGCAGGATTAGAGTAAGCTAAGTACAATTCTTGCCACGTAATGTCCACTAATTTCTAGAAGCATGAAATGAGAAGATTTCTCCCAACTGCCTCTAAAACAGGCAAAAATACCTACACAAATTCTTACACAGAAATATGCAGTGACATTAAATTTCACATTCACTTCCACACCTGCTTAGTTTTTCACAGCTACCATATTACAATCTGCCTCTTAATGAAACAGAAGAATTGAAGGATGGATGGATGGATGGATGGATGGATGGATGGATGGATGGATGGATGGGTGGATGGATGAGACAGAGAGAGAGAGAGTTGTGTAAAAATAAGACATTGGAAAGTAGGACTAAATGTCTTCATTTCCCTAATGGAAGGCCTACAACTATAGTCCCTTTATGCTTAACAAATTATTAATATTGCTGGTTGCATGAAAAATAGAAAACCACAACTAATCTGTGCTAGAACAGGAGAGCTGGAGAAATTAAGGCTATCAGAACATCGTGAATTCCAAGGAATTCTGCCTGGCAGCAAAGAGTTTCATATACTGCTGTGCTAAGATCAACTGAACCCCAGAGACAAACAGCATTTTAATCATTTGCAGACATCTCTAAGAATATTTTTTCATGTTAATTTCAAGAACCAGACTGAGGACCTTAGAGTAAAAAATCCACAAATCCATAAAAGGGTTGAATTCTTTTATTTGCCATCTCACTAGTCAGCTTTGCTCTGTGATTGAACTTAGGGTCATTGTTAGTGGACCACAAGGAAATGATACAGTTGTGAAAAATCTGTGGATACTTTGAGGAGATTAATTCCATTTTCTGCTATTAAGAGTCTAATATTTCACAGTCTGTTTAGGAACAATCAGATTTTTCAAAGGAATTGTGTATCCAGGCATCTTAAGGAGAACTAAAATCTGAAAATCTTTTCCAAATTGTTACTGCTGAACATTAATATTTGACTTAATGAGATGTTGCACTGTGTCTATTAGATGGTGATTTCTATTATAAGAAGCATCCAATGGCATATCCTGTGTCATACTAATACACAAGAGAAATTCCTTTCACACAAAGAAATTGATACTTAGCATGCAAATAATCATTATAATATTCACTTTACATAAGGATTCTCATCTATAAGGTTATAAGAAAGGACAGAAAACATTTTTTATTGCTATATCTGAATTGCTATTCTAAACCTTGGAACATTGTAACATAAAATATCTATAAATCAGTGGGAGTTTGTCTCCCCATTTACTACTTTGTTAAATAGATGAGTAAAAATGGAAGTCCTTTACCATTTATATTTTCATTTCCTTTTAAATGTTTCTGTGATTGTATTTCTTCTGATTAAATATGATTTCTGTATCAGTCACTTTTTAAGAATTGCAAAATTAAGGGTGAGGTTCCATTACAGGTTGCAAGATTTTTTAGATACTGTGGGAGAAAAAGAATAGCACACCTCCTGTATATCACAGTTTCATTTCTGAGTGCTTTGAATTTACCTTTTCATAATTTTGTTAGTATCATTAGTTGAGTATTTTGAGATGTGCAACTCTTTCAGCTTTTCTTAGATAAGAATTAATTCCACTATTAAGGAATTATATTTTTATTATCTGGAGTTGCTCAAATATGCAACATCTACAACACTGGAGATAAAAAAATGACAATGTCTTTTACCCTTTTATGTGTGCTTTACATTTCAAAAACATTGGGGTTAATTCAAATCTTACATTGGGATGCTGAGTAACACCAGCTGGGGTTGTCACTTTTGCAGTGAAGCTCAACCAGTGCTCCCTGCTTGTCTCTCAGTTCTTCTGAAAGACTGGGAAGGATAGCAAATTTAGGAAGAGACTAATTCTGGCACAATCATCTTTACTTATGCCTTAAATAGTCCAATTTTTAAATATTTAGTTTTATTAGGTTGTTTCAATGCAATTGCTGTTAAGTAACTAATAGAGGGAATACACCGTAGACATCTGCAAGCATACTAAGCATTGGAACAAGTGGGGTTGCACTTTACATCTCAGATAATATTTCAAAATACCTCTAAAGAGAGGTGCTTTATGGTCACCCTCTTTTCTCACATATAACAGGTGTGTAACTCCCACTCACTTCTAAGTTAAGCTACCAAAAAAAGTAAAGGGAAATTTCAATGGCAGAGGTCAGTACATTAGAAATTCATGTGTTTTTCCTTCATGTTTCAGAGGAACATATCTTCATCACTATTTCATTTCTTGGATTTGTTCATTTTACCTTTTATTTGCTGCAGACACCAGCTAGCCTTGTCACCGCTCTCTTCCCTGGGCTGTGGCTTTCCTCTTTGACCTCTAAGGTCCAGGAATGACGCAGAGACTCCTGTCTTCCAAACACTGTCAGATTCTCCCGTCACCATCTAAACCACGGCCCACCTCTGTCATGACTTTGGACTTTCCTTAAATACTGAAAGGCAAAATACGGAAATATCTATTTTATTCACGTCTGCTACAATGCCAAGAAACCAACTGGCTACAATTGCCTTGAAAAAAATCATGGCATACATAATTATTGATATGTTTTAACTTTCAAGTGCTTCAGAACCATGAAAGTTTTATTTAGAATCAGCCTAAGCTCAGTTTTATCTTATTATTGCAATTCAGTCTCCTCTTTTCAGCCTTTACCTTAACACATATATTTGAGGCCTGATCCTGCTCTAAGGTTCTACATGAGTGCATAGGGAGTCCTTTTGTGTCTTTCTCTCCTAAACTAGTCATCACTGTGTTCTTGTGCCCAGGAATCAGTCATTGTCCAAAAACAACTTACAGGTGCAGGTCCAGTTTTCTATTTTCTCTGCTCAGCAGTACAGGGCTTTCCAAACAAGATTTTTAAAGGCACTGTGACATCTATCTCCCACTGATTTTGATGAGAGCAAAATGTTTAAAAAATACCTTGAATAATCTTGTTGTAAATGACTGGCAAAATCCAATTTTTCAAAGTGACTTAAGCAGACTTAGGAACCTGGGAAGTCAGACACACAATTAGGTTCCTACTGCTCAACATGTAACCATTCATCAGCTTAGCTTGAACTTCAATCATTTCAGCCTAGGCTAAACAATGTTAACTTATATTTGCCTCTGGCTAAGACTAAGAGCACAAACATTTAAAATTGCCCAGATAATTCAGTATATCTTGTTAAATCATGGTAATACAACAACATTCCTGGATGAATTTTACTTTTGAAAATCAATGGCATATGGAACTCTGATAGAGTAGTGAGTTTTTATGGTGATATATTTTATGCTGCATCAGCTTTTTGACATTGACAGTCCCTGTCTTTGCTCCAACCCTTTGGCACAAGGTGGCAGAGTATCCTCTTCACTATGTTGTGACTTATGCTCATATGAGGCAGCTGTGTTTGCACCAAGAGTTACAGCTTCTGTAACTCCTCCCAAAATGTATCTTGTGTTATAACATTATAGTCCATAATTAATTTGTGCAAGTACATCTCAGATACCTAAAGCTTTTTCTATCCCAAATAACAACTAATGCATATATAAGCCAGCTTTGCATTAACTGCAGTAGCAACAATGAAACAGTGGCAACATAATATTCACTGCGAAGCAAGTCAATATTTATTCAGCTTCTCAAACAGGTGAATTTTGTTTTGTAGTATATACAGTAAAAGCACTTCCCGAGACAGAAAGTTAAAAATTCATGTACAGATACCAAAAACCGCCACACCAAAGATGCATGTAGTCCAACATCCTACATGCATCCATGACTTGGAGCAGAGTGTCAGAGTAGGGTCAGTATGCTGTAGTACCTTCCATGGGATGCTGGTCAAAAGAGCAGCAGTCTGAGTGTCATAGACTTTTAGTTCTGGATTTTCATAGTCTTCACAACATATTTCTTACCGGCATTTGCCTGGTCAGTTTTTGATCCAATGTCACCTTTTGCATGCACACTATCATGCAGAAATAGATTTAGTGGCATTCTGTCTGCAAAAAGGAAAAATCTGACTGTTTATTTTGACCTGTCTAGAAACTGTATTTGATATTCTTCAGCTCTTTACCTAACAGTTTGATTGTAACTCTTTCCTCAAGGTTACAGAGGAAAACTGTGGTAGAGAAAGGTCTGAATCTATTTTCTTGATTTCTGTCTTGTGACACAGACACAGAACCTGCCTTCTCTTGTATATATCAATTTAAACTATTTGGAATTCAGATGAGTTTGCCTTACTGCATTCCTAATTTGAATCAAGCTGGCTGGCAGTGAATACTTCTTCTCTACTGAAGTATAGATACAATATAATATTATGAGGAAAATATTGCAGTGAAGACACTTAAATGTTCCACAACACCTCTCATGTACCAGGATCACAGGTGTTCCTGTTCAGCTGTATATATATATATCCTGTATATATGCTTCAAGCATTTGTTTTTATTTTGTGTTATCCCCAAGTAAACACTTTAGGTATGTGGGCTTTATTTCCAGACTATTAACTAGTTGCTATTTCTCCAGACAAGAACCATAACATATTGATTACCAGTAATATCTTTCACCTCTGCTGCAAAAATCTCTTGTGAAATATTGTCAAATTTTTGGTTGGCATAGGGAAGTACAAGGATTATTACATTCCTGTATTTTGCACCAACATTCATCTAAATCTCCCTTAGATTCCCTAAGTGAAGGAAACAGCTCTTATTTTGATTTTTTTTTAGAATTTGTGATGATTTTTAAGCCTTTTATCTTAATAGTTAAAGGTAAAAAGTTTTTCTCTCCAGTTAGACACTTCCCTCCTTAGATGTAATTTGCAAGTTCCCTTCTTTTCTGTTTTCTGGCATCTTCTGCTCTGAGTGACACCTATCTGCAAATTCAGCATCATTTCAAGGAGCCAACAGCTCCTTCCTCAGTACAGGATATTGGCCATTAAACGCTATCCAAATAACAATTGGTTTATCCAAGATGACTATTCCTACACACTTATGTCTCTTTGTCTCTTGATTGATAAACTGAGGTGACCTGTGAATTCAGAAATGCTCACAACCTGTTAGAAGGAAAATTGTTCTTCTATATGTTGCATCATTTCATAAATTTATTTTTTATTATTATTCCTTGTTTTTCATCAGCTGAAATAATTCTCATTGGTGGACAATTTCTCTTGTAAAGTAGTTTTACATAAATTCATTTCTTAGCAATTGGTCTGTAATGATGTTGCTGCAGAAATAATTTCTCCATATGCTTTATTGGCATTCTTCCCTTGACTTTTAAGGAAGACAAACAACAGCAATCAATGAAATTTTTTTGTTCTGTTTTGCTTTTAGTGAGGTTTTCTTGATTTAAAAACCCACAGTCCTAATATAGAATATAATATAGATTTTATATAGAAACATAAAGGCAAAATGCTGTGTAAAGACTGTATCTTGTGCTCAGAAGAAGACAAGGAAACTCTTAAAAGAAAAGGCACACAAGGATTTTCCCTAAATGCCCTAAAGTTTTGTCTATTACTAATATTAGACAATGAGAACTGGGCCTGCTCAGCCTTGGGAGGAGACAATGAGAGGGGACCTCATCAATGCCTGTCAGTACCTGAAGGGAGGGTGCCAGGGGGATGGAGCCAGGCTCTGCTTGGTGGGGCTGAGCAGCAAGACAAGAGCCAATGGGCAGAACCTGATGCACAGGAACTGACACTTGAATATGAAAAAAAGCTTCTTTACTGTTCAGTGACTGAGCCCTGGAAGAGGTAGTCCAGAGAGGCTGTGGAGTCTCCCTCCCAGGAGATATTCCAGAACTGTCTGGACACAATGTGCTCTGGGATGACCCTGCTTGAGCAGGGAGGATGGACAGAAGTCTCACTATGTTCCCTTCCAACCTTGCTCATTCTGTGATTCTGTAATACTTCTAATTATGTCCTAGACTCAGAAGCAGCAGCTATAAATTGAAGATAATTTGAACATACTTCTTTCCTTCATGTAGACAGAAATTATGCACAGATACTTTTTTTAACCAGGTATATGCACATCTCACAAGAATTATCTTTAAAAAATAAAATGCCATTCTAGATCATTGTGGCAAATTTTGAGTAATTCCTAGCAATATTCCAAATGAGCATTTGTGATTTATTTCTGTATAGAGGAAGCATTAGTAACACTAGATAGTGACAGCAAGTATCAGACTCTTTATTACAAATGCTTTTTATACATTGCTTGTTAAAGAAATGGGTTTGCTTACTTTGACAGTTTTTTAAACTGAATCTACTTTTTTCTTCCATTCATTCATCTTTGAGTTTTGACATCTAATGTCTTTCCATGAAGGCTTCAAGAAATGAGATGACCTTGCCAAAGATCAAGAGGTGTGTCTGGAAGAATTACATTATCTTGGAAGATGGATTTATGTGATTACTGTGTAAAATAGTACTTGTTCTGTAGTGATTGATGACAACACTGTCAGTATTGACTGATCATTAGAAATATTTATATGGCAGATCCTTTAAGGTAGTGGAAGACAGGAAAGAAAGAATAAATGCATATCAGGAAGACAACAGTTTCTGTGTCTATGGAATCAGAGCTTGTAGATCTCGGCAGCACCTTTAATTATTTTCTTCATGTTTGCCTTGTTTCACAGACACAAATTTACTAAAAATGACTCCAAAATGGCTTGTAGGACCCACAAAGTTTATAGTGCAGATTTGAAATTATTTTGAAAGCAGTTAAGTTTAATATTGTCAATTATAAATATAAATATGCTTATAAATACGTTTTTAGGTAGGGAGCATATTCATAAAGATGTACTAGAAAGATAAATATATTGTTGCTCATTGTTTTCTCAAGGTTTGTATCACAAAGAGACTTTAAAAGAATATACATATTTTGTCATTTGTGACCCGGGCATACTTTTCGATGTTGGAGTTTTCTATTGCATTATTTACCATGCTGTGTTGATACATTAATGACTAAGTAACCTTTAGTAAATGATATGCTAGTATTTCAACTATATATAGTCATTAAAAATAGATGATCATTAAGGTGGTGATTTAAATACAAGGAGAACTGGCATTATTCTCAGATTTACCACATTGCAGATCTCTACTAAAGAGAGCAATTCAGTAGTATTGCTCTTAATTTACCTAGGTGCAAGTGAAAGCAAAATCACCTGGCTAGCCTGCTGGTGTATGTGGTAACTGAAGATATACATGCACACTCAAACTCACCCTATATATAAACTTTAAGTAAAAGGTCATATATAGTATGAGTAGAAGGATAACAGCTTGACAGAGTACATTTAGTATATTTAGTTTATGAGCAATTGAATGGGAGCATGTTTAGTTGATTTAAGTTTCCTTCTCTTTCTGTTGCATTATGAAAAAAAATTGATTACACTGAAGTACATTTTTGATTTTTTTTTTGAGCAATGAAGCAGGTTGTTCAGCAAGATTGTGTGGTTTCCATCCAACAACTGTCTGCCATTATCCTGGGCAGCTGACTGAAGGTGGCCCTATGTGAGCAGGAGGGTTGAACCATCCAAGCCCAACTATTCTATGGTTCTGTGCTTCTGTGACACCAGTTCTGAAAAGCATCCATGTAAAATGCAGTGGAATGTTTCCCTATAAAATGCAGCGTTACAGTTCTGATAATAGGTTGCATGTAGAAAAAAAAATATATGGAACAGTTAAGTGCTCATTAAGAGGTACTGATTGCAAGGTTTTGATGTAGTGAAATAAAGAATGAGCCACGTTTTTCATGTTTTATCTTGGCATATTTGCACACACCAGTAGTCACCAGATAGGTATTTTAGCCCGTGAGAGGAAAAGGGCTAAAACTACTTGTAGTATTTAACTAAATTTATCATTCCTTTCCTTGATCTTATATTTAATGGCTGTTAATTATTAGTTCCTTTTAATTATACTTCATGGCCTTTGTCCTGGAGACTATCCAAAGAGTAGATCATTATGGTATGCAATTTGGTGAAACAGTTTCCAGGCATTATGCCATCCTCAAGACCATGTGAAACAATAGTTATTAAAAATAGGAAAATATTAGTGTGAATATTTAGATTATAAATAATGGGAGAGAAATCGTTGACATTATTACATGGAGTGCTATTAATTTGATTTGGCTTTTACTGTAATTCCTAACCACTTCAAAATTAAGAGCATTGAGAACAGCAGCGTGTCAGTTCTGTTGCTCCGTTTGCTGACAGAAGACACAATGGTTTCTTATCTTTCTCAATCTATTTTAAGTTCATGTGTAGGTGTAAAAAAAAATCTCACCCCAGTGCTTTGGAAGCAGCTGTTAGGCAGGATTTGTCCTCAGAACAACATTACTTCTCAGCTGAGTGATTTAAGCAGTCGAGGTGAAGTAAAGCTGGCCCAGGGTCTCACACAGGCCAGTGATATCAGTGAGGGACTAGTGGTAAAACCAGACAAATTCTTGAGCTGCTGGGCTGTGCTGAAATGCTTGGATAGCCACAGTTACTTGTGCACAGCTACCATGGCTACAGTCTAACATTTAGTGTTGGAGGCAGCTTGCAGATGCTATCACATTTGTACAAAGGCAATAAATGTCTCTGTAGATACACCCAGATATAACATAAGTTAATTTAAGCCTTTTGGGGACCCTTTATAATTTTACAACTATGTTTTTGTAAGTATTTTTAAATCTTATTACTTGAAAAATCAGTCATGTAGGGAACAAGAGATACTGACTCAGAGACTGATCCCACAAAGACTTGCCGAATAAATAATTTCAGTTTCCTGAGTTGTCCCATTGCAAGCTTTGTGCAAATTTGTGCTGTAATGGGAAATAATTTAATACTTTTAATGTTGTTTTTTGCTCGTGTTAAAATGCATTCAACGTAGCCACTGCTTGAAACAAAACTATTCTTATGCTTGTGCAGTACTCCATTATACCACATCATAATCCATATATTAAAATAAGATAATTTGACCTAGTTGGATCATGGAAACATATTTTAATGTGAACACCAAAGATCCTGTTTCTAATTAATAAAGTCCCATTGTATTAAACTATAAGTTTATTAACCTAAGCCAAGCACTTCTGGTTGACTCTGTGTAAGACTGGAATCTACATACTGTAACAGTCTCTTTCTTCTTTCTCACTAACCTTAGCTGAGAATTAAAAGAGCATTGCTCTTTTATGTTCAGAAAACAATCTTGTCACAGTATATGCTATTTTTTCCTTCAAAAACAAAAGGCCTATCTTTGTAATAGGCCTTTAACATAGCAATCTTCAACCTGAATTTAGCCAGCAATGCTCATTGTGATTTGGCATTTTGTTACTTATGATTGCTTTTCAACAAATTTGTGGTTTTATTTATTACACAATCATTATTTTAAAACTTAAAACGTCTTGGCTTGTTCCTTTAGAACTTCTGTATTTTTTCAGAGACTTCCCTCAGTGCTCTACTTTTTTAAACCGTTTTTAGACAAATTCTCAGATTTAAAAGCTGACTTTATTCTCAGGGATTTCACCTGTTAGAAATTTATATGGATTTAAAAAGCAGTTAGACATGGTCTTAAACCATTCTTACTGAATTAAATACATATGGACTGTCTCTGTTGACTTTTCTCTTCTAAAGAATCCAAACCAGCATTTTACAATAACAAGCCCATGAGAAAAACAGCTCAGGGATAATTTCTCAGTTACTGTTATTCTGTCCTTAGTTGTTTAGTGATCTAAAAGATATGTATCTTATAGGTTTCTCTGTCTTTTGATTGTGACAACACATCATGTTTTTGCTTTATTTGTCTCTTTTGGATTATACTATTTCCTGCTTCTCTCTTTTTGAGTCTTTATGCATAATTTTCAGGACAGTTTTCCCAGCAATTTTTAGCCGTAGTTAAAGAGTTCTCCCCATTTTTTTGGTTCAGTGGCAACCCATAAAGATCTTTTTGCACCAAATAAATTTCACAGTGAATATCGTGTGGATTTAGATCCATGCTACTGAGTAACATCTTTCTAAACTGAAAACCATCTAATCAGAATTAGTGGTTTAGTGGTTTCAGTATTACAAAGAACAACTCCTACAAACTCAGGTCATTGTCCTAAGGGTTCATAGTAGTTTAAAGTAATAGTTTTTGCTTAATTATAATGATCCTTTCATGAACAGAATCTCATTTGTGTTAGCAGTCAAATGATTTTAATTTGGAAAGTTCATTGCAAATAAGTTGTGTTCTCTTGATTGGGGTAATTATACTCACTTAGTACATTAATGGCAAGGACTGCTTAGGCTTTTTAAAAACCTTCCAGCTCTCTGTAGAACAGTTATTGAAAGGAGTGGAGAGTATGCAGTTGTCTTTGATCACTTTAATGAACCTCAGTGTTTTTATTGTCTATTCACTTATATGCAAAGTGTAGTGCAACTGTGTATTAGCTACTAATTAGAGTTTTATTGAAGAAAAAATAACATAAAAGCAACCTAGGTCATAATTAAGATTTTGAACAATATTGTTTCTAATGATTTTCAAACAGCAAAACAAATCTTTTTAATTACTTTAAAAGATGCATATGCCTTATTGCTGAAGTTTTGCTCTTGTTTTTTTTATGTTTATAAGGACTTAGGTTTTGTCAAAAACTCAAGTTAGATCACAGCCATTGTCACAACCTCTGCCAGCCCATGGGCAGCAACAGAAAGGGGACAAAACTGTGAGAACAACATGAAATTTTTATGTCCTTGTTGGTCTTAGTAGCAAAATTTGCATTTACATTTCCATCAGCGAATGAAACAGCATTGTAATAAACTTCTCAAGCAGTGAATGGCTGGGGGCTACAAGTAAGGACCACAGCTATTGAATGATGCTACACTTCTATAGATCACATTTAGATAATTCTGCACCACTTTTATTCTGTATATTCATGGGATATAACACTGTAATGTGCATGAGATAAAATGCTCTCATTGTAATTCTGTTCCTGGTGCAGGTCCTTTTATTTCCAGAAATGATTCAAGAGAGAGCATAAGGAAGGAGATGGTGTTCTTACTAGCTAAGCTGTTCATGGTGAAGTTCAGTATGTGAAAAATAACAAAATAATATTACAAAGGTGTCTGACAAACCAGATAGTCAGGAGGTGGGAAAAATAACTGAAAAGTTATCTTCAGTCAAAAGAATGAAGAGACAGAGGCATAGTTAAAAAACACCTATAGAAGGCAAAAAATACGTGAAATAGCTTCATAGGCAGGGAAGTTTTTCCCAGAAGTACCTCACCTCTTTGGAAACATGTTTGGAAACTTTAAGAAATAAGAACAATGGCCATAGGAATTGGTTCCATAGATTAGAAAAAAATATGGAGGAAACCTAAATATCACCCAAGCTTTAGCAAGAATAATGCATGGAAAAGAGGACATAATTTTTGGATGATGAAAAAAGCTTACTTTAAAGCTTATACCGGGCTTCAATCATAAATATGTGTTTCATTTCTACGTATTTTAAAACAAAATCTGAAGTTTTCCTTTTAAGAATAGTGTTCCTATTCCTTTAAGACATTCATAGCAAAATGGGATTTTTTTAATATGTATTCAAAATTAGATGTGTTTGGTTAACTGATTTTTGGTTACTTAAAAGAAACTGATTGACAGCTGAAGGGGGAAACTGAGAGCAATACTTAATCCTAGGAACAAGAAAGAAGTGGGGAATTAGGATTAATTTTCCTCTTAGACTTTAGACTGAAGCAAGCAGTGCAGTGGATACTTCCCAGCTTCCTGCAGCCAGCAATGCAGCAGATCCAGGGATGTGAGGAAGCCAAATGCTGTCAGTTGAGTGGCTGTGCTGCACAAACAAGAGATTTCAACAACCTAAATACAGCATATGCATGATACAAAGATGTGATCCCTTTGTGTTACTTATTGATTTTTCATTCTTATCCACTGATAACTTCATCACGTTCATTGGCAAGTGATCTGAATAAGCTGAGGGCACAGATTTTGGTTAGACTTGTTACTCTGAGAAACAATTCTTTTGTTCTCTGCACTAACAGTAGGAATAATGTTCCAACTTAGTTTTGGTCAAGCAAAATTTTCTAATAAAATTCTATTAATTACTATTGTTACTTTGCCAAGTATACTTTTTTTCCTTTTCATAAATGAAGCAGCTTTGCTTTACTAAGGACATCAGTTTATAAATTGATGTCATGTCAGCAATTGTACCTGGAGGTTTTTGGAAGAGGGCATTAGAGGAGTGTTGGAAGTGACACTCTGCTCATTAACCCTGTGAGACTGCTGAATGGCAGAACAGATCATCTGCTAGTCAAGCTCCTGCCTCACAACTTTGAATTAAGGCCAAGTGATCATACAGTTAGAGATTTTGTGTTGCCTCTTTTGGTGCTTCAGTTGACTCCTCTATATGAAAACAGAAATGTTGCAGAACAATCCACTCCTTTGATCACTACATCTTTCTGTTCCCATACAGAGCTCACTGTAATCAACTTAAGATTTTCTCAGTCTCTGTTACTTATTACCTTACCTTGTAATGCCACTGGATTCAGCAGAACACTTTCCATTGTCTTACGTGGATTTTGGATCATGCAATGAGAAGTCAGCGTGTTCCCAGTAATGATAATACTGTCTATTGATACCTTGAAAGCCTTTCTAGAATTGCATTTACACCAAGCAGTTTTTTCTAAGGAACATTATTCTTTTGTTAATTGCTTTTAGTCTAATGCATGTTTATCCCACATTCCTACAAACATTTGTGCAATATGGTTCTGCCCACTCAGGGGCCTGAGCAATGTCCAGTCCATATCCCTCCCAAGCTGACACATAAATGCTAAAGGGAAGATGAGAAGATAGAAGAGGCAGGAGACAGCAGCAGCTGGGAGAGGGAATGAGTTATGTCCCAGAATCAAAGCTAGCAGCACACTCTGGGCACAGCAGCAATAGTGTGGGGTCTAAGTACTTTATCTTCTCAGGCAACTCCCAGCTCCCATTTGCCACTGTCCTAAATTTCCCCAAGATTCACTGTAAAGTACTCAAAGGTATTCTGATAAACCCATAACAGGGTTGCATTCTCAGCTTAGGGAAATCTGCCCTTAGGAACCACCCCTGCTCTTAGCACATTGTTGGTAAACAAAGTTGTTATTTTATCAGGTCTAGTATGCCAACATGGCATAATTCTGTCTAACCTTCAGAAATTAGAAAAGGTGGCAATTATACCCTTAAAAAGTCACTTTTGAATTGACTAATTAATCATTCATTGCCCGTGGCACTAATAAGTCATTAGTTGTGTAGTGGCTCATTATAAGGTGCAATATGTAGAAGGGCTCATTTATGCAACTCCTTGCTGAATGTTGATTAGGTTATTTATAGATAATGCGTCCTTGTTATGATCAGTTATGACTTACATCTCTATAAATGTGTTTTTTAGTTGAAACACAGCAAGGCAAAGACTTATTTAAAACATCTGTACAGTTAAATATTGTAAAAGAAGCTGTTAATACAATATCTCTTTCAATACTATATCCTCCAGAGAAAGGAATCTTTTGTCTTGCTACATTGAAATCTGTTCCCATTTGCTCTTTAGTTTTATTTTTCAATTGCTGTTCTGTCTACTTGAGTTATTCATTGTTCCTGAAGGAACTCTGCAATATAAGAACTAAAGTATTATGCATGTTGTAAACAGACTTTAATGCATGAATGCAGTTAAGTAGCATTGTTGCAATTTTATGTTAATGTTCTAAAGGCTTCAAAAATACAATATGAAGTCAAAGTTATTAGATATATTAGCCTGTGTTTTGAAACTGCTCTCTGAATTTAAAAGAGTTATAATTACCCCAAAGAAAGAAAGAGAGAAGTTAGTGGCAGAAATACTATGTGTCAATGTTTGCCAATTAGTCACTGAAGTAACTTCCAATTGTTCCATCCTTATTTTTACCTCAGAAAGAGAATTTACAATTAAACAATTTAAAACATACATTTCTCTCTAAAAGGAACATAAGTAAAATGTAAAAACTAACTCTTCTTAACTTTAAAAAGCCTGCAGTAGACTTTATGCCAATACACATACACAGAAATCCCCTATCCCTACTGGATTAGATCATCTCTAAGGACAGCATTTAGCATCTCTAGAATAGTTGCTATGGCTTCAGCCAAAATCCCAGTCCTGTTAGCTGGTTGCAATGAAAACCTATTTGATATATCCAGCCTCTTGTGGTTGAGTGACTTCCACACTCAGGCTGCCACATAGAGGAAAGATGGTTTGGAAGGAGGGGGAGGAGAAATCTGAGGGGATTCAAGTTCTCATTCTGGAGAAAAAAAAAAAAAAAAGCATGGAAGCAGCTTTGCAGATTGAGAAAGTATCCAAGCCAGACAGGAGTCAAAGATACTGGTACAGAAGTGGTATGGAACACCTCTGAGCAGGAATACTGATTATGGAGAAGCCAAGGACAATGTTTTATAAATCTAGGACTACTGCTTCCCATTCAATCTTCACTGTGCTCAGATCAGAACTGTGGTACCTTGAGAGATTTGAGCCTCATAAGAGCTGTCTGGGACTTGCTAATAAGAATCTGTCTTACAAAGGAGGAGGTATTAATGGTATCCTTTTTGAAAAGGGTAAAAGATAGTGCATATTTATGAAAAGAATTCACAAATACAGCAGAAGAGTGTGTTAGCTTTGGATGTTTGCTGTCCTAAGAGAGGTTTGCTAGGATGATATATAACTACATAAAAAAAGGGTTATGTTCTTAAATGCAGCTGACAGACACTGAGGATTCTTTTTCCCTTTTCCACTGAAGTGAGGGATAGCTCCTTCAGAAATAAGAAACAGGGTGAGGTTCTGCCTTTTCTTCGTGAGTGCAATGTTCCACCATGGATACCCTTGAGAGACCACACCTGAAGGGTGAAAATCGCCTCAGCAAAGAATACAGTCACCCAAATAGTTCTAAAAGTGACCCAGACAAGTATTGTAGATAAGTAAATCGCACCCTGATAGCTGTATGCTCTCTCTTCATAGCAGAGAGGGAGCAAACTGCCATTTATAAGGAGAGCATTACTTTACGGGAAATTCCTCTATACCCTGTGACTGCTAATGCACATTCAAGGCAGCTGTTAACAGCTTTCTTTGATAGTCACGTAGGGTAAAAGGCCTCAGCTTCTCTGAATCAATACCTTAGCATTTGTTCAAAGGCATCAAAGCCCTCCATGCCCTAGAGGAATTGGCTGGAAATGCTACCAAGAGCTTGCTGCAGCTGAGGTCCAACAACGTATGAAAGACACAGTTAAACCTACCCAATAAAATAAACTGCCTTAAGCATGAAAGAAACATTTAAAAGCAAAGTAATCCAGTGAATGTAATCATGGCAATTAATCACAAGCTTATGATAAATGTGTTTAAAGGGCTTCTGTATTAGGACCTGAGTTAGTTTCTTGGTTTTCCCATAGAAGGGAAGATACAGTTTTGTTTTGATAATTTTGTAGTAGTCAGCCTCAATTCTCTCATGTAGAAATGCCCTTGTGAGCATTTTTCTGTGAGTTAATAAAAGAATGAAAACTTCAATTGTCTGTATATAAAAAACTAAATCAAAAGCACTGTTTAAAAATCAAAGGAAAAATATTTCCTACTCCAGTTAAATTAAACTCAATTGGAACCTATTCAGTCACCTTCATAACTATTTAAATGGTGATTGTGCAATACTTACATGATCAAAGTCAATGTAATATTTATGCAATCAAAGTTAATGTTAAGACATATAATGATTTTACAAGATGAGCTGTGAATATAAATGAAAAATTAACATAATTATTAAAGATCATAATATTTGTGTAGAGAAAAAGTATTTTTTCAATAGTAATGGTTTGTCTCTTTATCTCTAAGAGGATTTCATATATTATTTATTTTATGAGAAAGCTTCCAAATGCCAGCTTGTGATTTGACTTCTTGGACTGAATTTTTGAAATAGCAGCAGTAAAAAGGGTGTGGGTTTATTTCTAACAGAATGATATTTAGGTGGGAAATTCTATCTTTAGCAGTTTCTACTCAAATCTGGAGTCCAATCCACCTGGGTCATTAAAACTGAACACAACAGGCCTCTTAACTGTCCCCTTGCCTTTTAGATTTATATTCTGTATTGATGCATTTTATGAAGTTGCCTTGTCTGAGGGAGCTGTATGCAACTTCCCCAGAGCTGAGGTCTCTGGTGGGTTTTCCCCTCCCTGTGCTCAGGTCCTGAGGCAGCAGCCATCAGGGAGGGCTGAGCTCCTCCCATCAGGGACAAGTATGAAGATCCTCTGTCACCCAGCAAACAGGGAAGAGATGTCATTGTGCCCAGCTTGTCAGCCTGCAGAAAAGGGGAGGAATTTTTCACATCATTCTCTTCTCTTGCACTCACATGCCAAGGAAATATAATCAGGCTTTGTCTGGTTTTGAAATACAAGCTGGGAAGAAGCCACAAACGTGAAATCTCACTGAATGAAAACTTCACAAAGATTTTGGATTCCAAACTTGCATGTGAGATTTAGAATATCAGAAAAATAAGTGTTTGTGTTCCTTTGTAGGAAGCTCAGAGACTGTTTATCCATTCTGAATTAGTGATTATAGAAGAACACTTAAAATTTTCCTCATTATTTCTATTAATTATGATTTAGCTGCTCTAATTGCCTTTTGGATTTGTCCCAAAAGCCTACTTTCTAAACATCCCATCCTCCACCAGTACTAGAATTATTTAGATCTGAGGTCTCTCAAGACCTTACCAAATATCAAAGAAAGAGACGTTTGCCTGAGTTGATGGTGGGCTTAGCCATTAAGTACAAAGAGGATCTCTGCTCATGATTACACGTCACAGACAAAAACAATCAGCTGTGAAATTTTTAATCAGGATTTGTGTAGAACTGAGGTTGCTTTGTGACTGAATAAGTGATGTGATTCAAAAGTAGTGGCAACTGAAACAGACTTCGTAACTCATGTTTGGATAACAGACTCTTGACAGCTGGATTCTGTGACATGGGCCCATAATGTTGGCATATTTAAAGAGACTTGATAATGGTAAGGGTGAAATGGGATTCTTAAATTCTGTGGAGTTGGTTGATGTGGTTTATACATATATACAGCTATGTGATAACGTAGTGTTTTCTCATCACTTGTACCAATAATACTACCAGCAAACCTTCTGCACATGCGTTTGTAATGCTACTTATGTACATTACAGTATTATACTGACAACAATTCTACTGTGCTCAGACAAAAGAAATAACAAGAGGCTGTTCTAGAACTGTATAATTTATGAATACCATAGTTATTTCTGGAGATTATCTTTGTCCTCATGCAAATTACTTATTTTGTGCCTACTTATAGTGTAACCTTTGAAATTAAATTGAAATTATGGAATGCTTTAAAGCTTCACTATCATGTAGCAGCTGTCTCAGTCAGCTGGCTCGTCAGTCAATACAGACTGCAAATCACAACTATATTTGATCTTGATTGGGAGGCTATTTTGGGAATTGTGCCGGTGAACATTGAACAAGTTGTACCGGAGAGATCATACTCTTTGTAACTGGTGAAGACCACAGAAATCATCTCAGCCACACAAAGATGATTGGTGTTCTCATGGTTAAAAAAGAAAAAAAGAAAAAAAGAAAAAAAGAAAAAAAGAAAAAAAAAGAAAAAAAAAGAAAAAAAGAGAAAAAAAGAAAAAAGAAAAAAAAAAAAAAAAAAAAAAAAGAAAAAAAAATTGCAGCCAAAAAGCTTTCAGGGAAATTCCTGTAACCAATCTGCAACCTATTTTCTCTGCAAACATTCTCTTTTCCTGCTTTCCTATTTCCTCCTCCTCTTCTCCACCTGCCTTTTTTTACTGCCTTTCCCAGATGTCTTGAAGCTCTTGCAGGCCAGCCAGTGTCCTAGAGCATACCAAATGGACATTATCTCCTTAATTTTTTGCCAAAAATCCCTGGCAAAAAATATTTATTTATTCTTAGGGAAATCATGCATCACAAGCTGCTGCTGTCTATCATATCACTATAGGATTTTAATGTCACACTTGAAGCTTTGAGAGTTTTAGGTATTATTTCTTCCTTTTGACTAATTTACTAAGTGTACAGTAATATTAATTCATGTGCAGATCTCTGTTAAGGTTTATTACCATAGACTAACTGGTTTTTTCCTGGAGAAAATGTTTGGGGGAACTTCTTTTCAAATAAAAACATAAATCATGCAGGTGATTTTTTTACACATACATTCTCCCCAGTTAAAAGGTTCAATTTATGACTCAATGGCTAAAACACCCTTTTTCTATAGCCTTGACAAGGACAGTCACCTATTATAATGTATTTTGTTGCTGGGCCACTTTTTTAACCCCCATAAACATTACAAATATTTCTGTGGCTTTAGAACTATTCAGATGCACAGAGTCACCTGCACTCATTTATCCCCCAGCTGGTTCCCTCATGCTTTTAGCATTCTCCAGTATGCACTTTCATGATTTCATCCATAACCTGAAGGTACATCCCATAAGTACCTGCCAACCTGCCTTGCTGTTTTCCTTCAAATCACAGGTTCTGCCTTTCCTTTGCTGCGGTGCTTGCACAAGCCCTGACAAAACTGCTGTCACTCAGGCTGAGTAACGCTGCCTCGGTGTGCCTGTGCAGCCTCTCTCTGCCTGCACTGCCTGATGAGCTGTCTGCAGTCTGAACTGCCTGCTGCTCTTCTGTTTGCATGGTCCCTAGTGCAGTGCACACAGGAACCCTGCCTCTTCTGCTTCGAGGTTTTATACCTACAATGAAAAACAACAATAAAGTCCCTAATACGGGGATTATCATGCTAAGAAGGGAAACAGAAGGATGTATTATTGTAACACCAAGATTTTCTTCTTAAATGCTATGATAGTTCTTGCTTTTCTGGGTTTGTTTGAAGAAAATCTTATTTTACCTTGAGGCAAAGGAATTCTTTTTCTTCAGAAGTTTATCTATAGACAGGATTTACTGCAAAACTTTTTTTACTTAAATACTTCCATATTCAAATTTTAAATCAAAATTTAGTGTAGTGTTTTGGGGGGAATGAAATATAACATAATACATGGTTTTTGACCTCCATTTTCTCTGGGAGAAAAAATGGAAGAAAGAGGAAGAGCAGTATTCACTGTGGAGGTGTGCGTGTCTTCCTCGTTTCAAAAATACCATGCACTGAATCTCAGCTCCACATGTCTCTCAGAAAGCTGCTCGTTCGTGGCACTTACCCAAGCTGCTTTCCTCCTTTGCTGAACTCGAAATGCTCTTGCACCCTGGCATGGTTTCAACTATGTCAGTTAAATCAGAAAGAGGGAGAGTCAGGCCAACAGCAAAAACACCTTTCCTGGAGAGATATGATGTTGACCCAGAAATAACACTGAGCTGCCAGGACATCATTGCTACATTCAATTCAGTTTTTAATAGAGGGAGAGTGATCTAGTGGTAGCTGGGCACATTCAGTCATTGTTGTGTCTCCTGCTGTCATGGTGTGTGCTTACTAGAAGATTTAAATAAGGAAAAGGAAAAATAATGTGCAGTATATTAAATGTTCTGCTTGCTACGCTGAAAAATAGTAGTCTGAAACATTTAATCACTGACAAGCATCATTCTTTTATTATAAATAATCCATATGGAAAGTAGATTGCTTGCAGTAGAATTTTTTTTCTGACTTATTTTAACTATGCATTTTAATACATTTGGGTATAATAATAAAAATAATGCTTTGGTCTGCAAAAATGCAAATATTGAAGCACATTATAGTCAAGGATTTTACAGCAAAGGTTCAGAATAGATTCAAAAGGTAAAGGACGTGCCTTTTTATTCAGGATTTGCTTAAACAAAATTCTTCAAGTTGGCAACAAATTTCTCTCACGTTATTTTCCTTTACATTATTATTGTTACAGTTGTGTGAGGTGTCAACAGGCTTTTCATCATGTCTATTATATATGAAAAATGCACAGAAATTACTTCAAATCCTAAATGTAGTAAACATAAATGATGTAAGCAAGGAAATTATTCAATTATCAAGGATTCATTTTGTTCTTTTGTACCCCAACAGTATTAGGTAATATTCCAAAAACATTCTTTTTTGGCCTAATTTTATTTTCAGTGATACCAGCTCAGATCATAGCCTTGCCCAAGATGCAAATTAAGAGGAAAAATTACAAAGCCAAAGCTCAATAGAATTTAATTGGCTGTTTTGGTATTTGTATCTCCTAAAAAGCTATCAGCTCAAATTTTTATGTTAATCAAAGAGTGCATTTTCCATTTGTTAAATTATTAACCTACACTAAACTTACATTAAGTCAATTTAAATTTACAGCTTGAGTATCCATGTTGTCAGCAGTTAATGTAGAAAAAGATGAAACCATTAGGTTCATATAGAAGTCTGAGTGAAAGTCATTTATGAAAATACATAATGGAATATTCTTGTTCTCAGTCAATGGCCAAAAGTGGAAAATGCTAAGTCCTTTCTAAAGACTGTTGCTCCTTCTTAGTTACTCACAAACTATGTCACACAGTTAAGACAGTGTTTGTATGTTCTGATCATGTATGCATAGTATTCGTTTTAATTTACACAGCAAGAAAAGGAGTTTCTTTGATTTTCTCTTAAAACTCCATCTTTGATAGGACAGTGTGACACATCTCACTGCAATGTGCATAAATTGATAAGCATGTTGCTCTGGGATTTTCATATCACCAGTTAAAATGAAATGTGTACCTGTTCTGTATGGAGTTTAAGTTGAACCTGAACAGTAAGAATATATTAATAGTCTGCTTCAATCGTTGTGTGTCATTATGTATTACTAAAGATCTCAGAATTTGTCAAATACATTCATTAAACATGACACTTGCAAGGATGGAGTAGGGTTTTTCTTGTACTAGATTTCCATTGGGAGCAGCATATTTCATGGTGAATTTTTCTTGATGAAGTGATAGCAGTGTAGAGCTATTTTTAAATATATTTCCCATTTTTCTACAGTGCTTGTAATGATTGGAAACTAATACAAATGTCACTCCCCATAAAATCTAACTTTTAATGAGAGGAAATTAACTGATTTAGTATTGTTAGCAATATAATTTTAAAAGCCTTTAAGATGCTGATTCAAAAAATCTTCCATTAGGAGTCTATTTAACATACATAGGTCTAATATTCCTACATTTGGCTTCTAAATTGTCTAAGTATAGTCTCTAAAACATGTAGTATTGTACCTTTGAAAAAACAAAGACAAAAAAGGACTTGCCTCTGTCGAAGTACATATGTCTACCACACATTGGGTATAATTAAAGTGAATATTAATGTATAATTTTTTAGGCTATGCACATGTTGTGCTAGGTCCAATTTCAGAATATTTTCACTGTTTTTTCCTTAAGTGCTGGAGTATTCACAGTAAGACGTTAGTAGTGGATATAATGCACCAATGTATTGAAAGTTTGCTGCATAATCATTAAGAATTTTGTCATTTCAGAAGTTCACACCAAGTGGGGAGGGAGTAAATACTCAGGTGGCTTCATGATGTTTTGTATGTGCTCTGTGTAACGTAATAGTATTCAGGGTATACAGCCTTTGAGAGACTGATTTTGTATGTCTGGCTGTCATAGCATGTATTACCACTTTTGTTGTCAGACCTTAGCTGGGAGGAGGAAGATAAACGGGACAAATAAGCGTGAATGACGAGAGAAGAAAGTTCCACAGGAATACCTCCTGCAGATAACAGATTGTCCTCAGAAACGGTGGTTAAACTACCAGGCTATGTTTGTGCAAGAACTGCATCTGTTTAATGTCCCAAAAATCTCCACATTTTCTGATAAGCATACTGATTCTCCCTGGTAATCAATATACCATTGAGAAATAACAGCCAACAAGGGAACATGACTAATAGTACCAACTCATGGCTGTTGCAACTGTGAATCCTTCTATAATAGCTGATAATTTGGTATCTGGAGACCAAGAATGATGTTTAACAAAACACACTAACTTTTTATGGCATTTTCCTATAGTACAGGCATCTCATACTTGTACAGGAAGGAAAAAAATCCTAATTATTAATAACTAATTATAAGAACTAATCAAGTAATACATTAATTAATTTTATTCCATTTCCCTTGGTAATATCTCCAGCTCATTTATATTTGGTTTGCATGAAGTATAAATGAACCTTAAGGGCTGTATTAATTAAATAATATGAGGAACTTAAAAATCAGAAAAAACAAAACTACATTATGATTACAAGAAAGAAATTACTTCATCTCAGTCTTTTCCTCATTCTTGTCATACTATTAGGTTTCTGTACATTTGGGGTTAGGACAAAAAAAAAAAGACAGGCACAAAAATTCAAAATTTGGTTCCTCTAATCCTTAATCTCCTGTGAAAGAAAGTTCTGCAGAACCTTCAGTTCTGATGCTAGACAGGTTTTAAAATAACTGAACACCTTGTTCCTAATATCCAGTGATACTTATATACTGGAAAATCCCCCTGTCTCTTGGTGAATGGTGCCATCAGAAGGATTGTCATGCTGTATTCCTCTCCCAAGCCCTTCTTATACATAGAATATTTGCCTAGTAATTGGGATATCTTTTCTCAAGTCTTTGCTTAGCCCAGGCAGGGAGAAGACCCAAACCAAACCACCCTACATCTAAGCTGGTCTCTACTCATTTGGCTAGAAGACAACAGAAGCTGGCACACTTCCTGTTTTCTTTCAAAATGCTATACATTTTACATTTAAATAGATTTTTGCCATGTTTTGAGGATGGTCCAACCCAGCAAGGCTTGTGAGATATCATCCAGTCTGTATTTCCACTGGGGCTGTTGCCAGACAATTTGGCATGAAAATCATTGAAACAACCCATGTGTATGGCTTGTAGTCACAGAAACATGCCTGCTTGGGAGTTTTCCTGGTAGATATTTAAGTGCCAAAGGTGGAACAGTGTTTTTGATGTATGCACTTTGCACTTTGTTGTCAAAATGACATTTGGGTTCTAAGCTGCTGTGCAAGTCCTAACCCTTATAGAGCTAATTGTAACCTGAATCCATTTTTCCATGTCACTGCAAGTTCTTAACATTTACAAAGAGCTAATAAAGGAAGCAACTGAAGTGTCAATAAATTAAAGCCTCATTTGTTCTCTTTAAAGCCCATTATACTGCTAAAAATCTTCCTATGATAAAAGGAATTGTCAGTCTCAATTTGCACTATTTTTTTTTCTCTTTTAAACCACCATGCCTGCTCCTTCTGGATTTAGGTGTTTGCAACAGAGATACACAAAGGAAATTGCTCTGTTTAACAAATTCCTTTGTAGTACTTTGTACAATTCATTTCTCCCTGGAATAAGGCAAGATTTCTGGCAGTTGTCATCTCAAAAATAAAGCAGCACTTCCATAACATTTCTTACTGCTCTTGAAGAGGAAGCATCCACAATCAAAGCTCTTGAAACATTCCTGGAATCAAGATTTCTGAAAATTCTTCTCAGTCTTCATCAACCATGTTAGGTGACTTAAACTGATTCTGAAAATAAAAAAGTGTTCCACCTGAACTCAACTACTATGAAATATAAACTATCTGTTAGAATATAGACGTTTTAAAGGGAAAAAATCTAATTTATATTATGGGGAGAGGGTCATGTCAACCTTGTAGTGGAAACAAGTTAACATTAAGAAAAAGTACAAATAACCAGTGACTACCTAATATTTTTTTTTAATTCTCTAAAGAAGTTTACACCTGAAAATAAATTTTGCTGAGTTAATGTTAGTTTTGATTGGAAGTGTGCAGCCACTTATGCCACAAGTATATGGTGCCATACTGCTAGAAGAAGTTTTATGCAAACATCATTTTGTAGGATTATGTCTGTGTCTATAATATTAAAAATTACATGCTGTCACCATTCTGTGGCCCTGAAATTTAAAGTTGTGGCGCAGCACACATTCACACAACTAAATTTTCCTTCCCTTGTAGAATGGTGGGATGAAGGTGTGGAACACACCATTCCCTGCACTGGCAGCTGGAGCTCTGGGGCTCCTTGCACTGGCACAGCCCACAGCTGAGCCAAGAGCGATGGTCACAGCTGGACAACACACCTGGTCTGGGGCAGCTTCACTGCTCAGGGACCTCTTTTACTCAGTACTAGAGATATTACTCTGAAGCAAATTTTGCCACAGTAATTCTCTTTTAATTTGGAAAGCTTGATGCAATATATTTAAAACCTGCACTTCTCAATCCCAACACAGACCTAGCACTAGAGTATTCTAGTAACATTAATGCCTAATAAATAAGGGAAGGACACATATGGTGCTCATATTCTTTCATTATGGTGCCAAAACACCATTAAAAAAAAAAAAAATCTCTTCTCCATGCAGTCCTAAAACTTTATACTCAGGATTGCATCACCAGACTTTGCACCATTCATCTACATGATTTTTTTTTCAGTAAAAATGTTTGCAAAATGGAGTAATGAATTCTAAGACTTCCATGCATTGAAGTCTCAATGAAGAATTACTCATAACTATGAACAGTGTATATTTCTAGTTTTTAATTTGAGACTAAAGTTGACTTTGCCAGTTGTCACTCAGTTAAAATAAATACTCTTAAGCCTTACAAATCTCACAGAGCTCAACGGAGACCTGGCATGGCTTACATTGGCTAAGTTAGGTCTATAGTGAAACAAATCAGTTCTAAGTTTTACAAACATATAAGAGATCATTTCAGATTCTTCTACACTTATTGTCATCTCTAAACCAGCCTGTGAGATCACAATCTCTCCTTACATGGATATTTTTTGGGTTTTTTTTAGTGATAATACACAAGCACAAGGACTTCAGTGATAACAAGTTCAGCATATTCCTCTAGTAGAAATAACAAGAAAGCTGACATTTCGTATTTTGATGTATACATTGATCCACATTTGGGGTTGTTTTTCCAAATACACCTCCTCAAATTATCACAATGGATCCTCTGGGCATTATGAAATAGTTCAATCATTCAACCTGCAGCATATAGCTGAATGCACTTTTGAATTAAGGTGATTTCTAAAGATTTTTCTACTGTATAGTTATATTATAGCACAGCCTTGACCAGCAGCAGCTACATGTTTTCACAGTTCCCCCCCAAGTTATTTATGGCAGAAGTGTCATGAGAGGGCTACAAGCTGTCAGAGTCATGACATTTTCATTCATGTCCTGTGCAGTCACTTTGGGTGTGTCTTTTAAAATTGATGGGATACCTGGAGAGGGTAATTGTCCTGGCATGTTTTGAAAGATGTGCAGAGGAAGGGAGAAGTGTCTGACAACTGGTCCATCTGGTCAAAGGTTAGAGACGTGCTCATTCGAGTAATGTGAGAGATTAAATAAAGCATATGAATTAATACCCCTGATTAGGTGGCTGGGCTATCATGTACAGACCATACAGAGAAAGAGTGGCCCCTAAAAGCAGCATGGAACTATACACGTGTTCAGTTAGGATAAGTTTTGTTTGCACTAAGGTGATGAGAATACACTGGTGTGTCAAAACTTGTGAACTGCTTTCCTCATGACACAAAGCAACACTTTCACACATCCTGGAGATTGTTAATCTTTTAGAATTAAGAGGTCTCTTGGATCACTTAAGCTCAGAGGCAGGTTGGTCTTCTACCTAAATGTTTAAAGAATTTTACCCCCTGTGAGGATCATAAATTTTCCATCATTCTGATCATACTTTTTTTCTCCTGAAGCAGATAACTGCTGCTGAGTGTATTAATTTTTGGTTTTGGTTTTATTTTTTTGTTTTGTTGGTTTTTTGTTGGGTTTTTTTGTTTGTTTGTTTGTTTGTTGTTTTTTTTTTACTTTGAAGAGAGGGAATAAGTATGTGAAAAAAATAAATCAATAATCTTTGGGGTAGGTTCTAATTTCTTTTCCACTGGTTTTCAGTTCTCAGATTTTTCTACATGTGAATTTTAAACAAAACACTGGAATAGCTCCCAAAACTTAATTTCAGCTTGTGCTACTGGCAATCTGCTGTGTTTTGGCTAGTTACATAAGTCATATGGCACTGTTTATGTTAAGTCATATAGCTTTCTTGGAATCAGGGAACATAAAACAGGACTGCATTACTATCAACAAGCTTGTTGTCATTATTTGTGATTACCTCAGAAATTAGGCTTAACCAGAAGTAAATAAGGAATAAAATTCAGAATATAAAAACTGCATTAACTTCAGTGATGTGTATGTGTTAAATCATTAATCTCAATAAGGTAAGTGTCTTAAATGAGCATATTAACTTCCATTCAACATACAAAATTTGAACACGATACATT
Source organism: Phylloscopus trochilus trochilus (assembly GCA_016584745.2). Taxonomy (NCBI): domain Eukaryota; kingdom Metazoa; phylum Chordata; class Aves; order Passeriformes; family Phylloscopidae; genus Phylloscopus; species Phylloscopus trochilus. The sequence goes on along the minus strand of WQNJ02000016.1, from coordinate 24,119,251 downwards.
GTCTAAATTATTATGGCTATAAAATATTACTGTTATTGGCACTACTTATCATTCAATGTATTTACTTATAAGTATTTCATATTCATATATTGTGGTTTCTTGTAATTAAATATTGCAGATATGGCTACTCATACCTAAAATCTTCTTTCCATTTGCACTTCTTACTTCAAGTAATGTAATTACTATACAACACAGGGGGTTTTACTCCTAAAATTAACTTGAAAAACTTTATACCTCCCCCACCCCCCCCCCCCCAAAAAAAAAGAAGTGCTCAGAAGTATATACTTAACTAGGAAATAGTGTCAGTGGAAACAAAAGTTGGCTTAGGTTAATAGTCTCCAGCTGCCACATTAATGCTGAGGCAGAGCCAAGACATTTATTTTCAAAGTTGAAGACATTGATCTTATGACAGTGCTCTGTTATGATGACTTCATTCCTATAATGTCAAGAAATTGATGAAGAGGTAACCATTTTATCAGATGAATTGTGCTGCAGGAGAGTGACAGATGTTTGGTCTAATAGTATTCATTTGCTTCATCCTAAATTGACCTTATTTATCGAATCAGGTGCTCGATTAAATTTTCAAGTAAGTCACACTATTTGCAATGGGACTCTTAATCATAATGTTAAGTGAAAGAAAAATGACAGTGGAATAAACAATGAAAATGTTGGTCATCTCTTTCCTATTATAAAGGCATTTGGTCTTATTGCTGCATTATAAAAGATGTGGTTTAAGGTTTAGGGTTCATTTTATGTGCAATATGTAATTTACATCTAACTTCCACAACTGTGCTGAATGTATCAATTTTCTGTGCATCAATGGAGCAGTCAAAAATATCAATATGGTAATTAGATAAACAGGTTATCTTAGATGAATTGTTGGTTTAGACCATTAGCTTCCGTAACATGACATTATGAAATTATACAATCAACAAATAGTTTAATGTTGCAAAGTGTTCTAGAGTTTACCAATACGGTACAAGCTAGAAACTGAGGTTCTTTGGAAAGGCAAAATATACCTATTCTAATTCACTATTCTTATTGATTACTACTCCTTTAATTTTTGTGAAAGGAGCATTATTTTTTAACAAAGAAGATCGCAGGTTTTACCCAAGTCCATTTTTTTTTTTAAACTTTGAATATATTCTTACAGCCATGACATCCTGGTGCCCTAAAAGTAGGGGTGGCTTGTTTACAGTCCCACTGTGGCCAAAGGAGAAAGACTGGTTCCACAGTGCAAATAAAGAGAAATCTAGTAAAAGAGCTCTCCATCTTGCCCAGGACATGTCTATTTCTACTACTAGACTACTGAGGAAACCTAGAATCTAAAATAGAATTACTTAAGGCTTGTTTTTCACATATTTGAATGTCAAAGTTTTTCCTCAAATGGAACTGTAGGAACTTTAGCTCCTACAATGAAATTAGGAATTGACAATACTCCCAATAGCCCCTACTAGGTTTTAACTTCAGAGGTGATGCTGTTCAGAAAACTTTGTAAAGTATAGCTGTTGCAATATTTTTTCCTTTTAATCCCTTATGGGGAAGAGTTAATCTAATACACTGAAATTTTAAAATCACATTACACTGTCAGAAACACGTTTCTATTTCCTCAAGGCATTCTTACTGAGATGTTAAATTTACTGTGAAGTTTAACATTTAGCCACTTGTTCTACATGACAAACGGAGATGGAAATTGTCATCAGGTCCTCAGTAATAGCACATTTGTAAAAGTACATTTTGAGTTTCTTTAGTAAGCAGACTAAAGAAACTAATCAATTTTTTTGTTCTTGGGTCACTTAAAGGAATGGATTTTACAAAGCTCTGAGAGCCTCTTTTGCTTTATTTGTATGAGAATGCCTTAAATCAATATTTGTCTTTAAGGACTCTTAGTTGCAATTTCTATAATGGACATTTCACTTCAAAAAATATAATGGGTTTGCTTTCTAAAAAAGAAAGAAAAAGAGATTTAAAGGAAAAAAGAAAAAGAAAAAGGAAAGGAGAAAAAGGAAAAGAGAAAAAGGAAAAGAGGAAAAGAAAAGAGAAAAAGAAAAAGAAAAAGAAAAAGAAAAAGAAAAAGAAAAAGAAAAAGAAAAAGAAAAAGAAAAAGAAAAAGAAAAAGAAAAAGAAAAAGAAAGAAAAAGAAAAAAAAGAAAAAAGAAAACAAACATAAAGCATGCAAAGTAAAAATAAGAAGCAAGAGAAAACCTCCAGAAAAAGGCCAAATAAGGGGTTTTAAACACATTGTTTTGTATGAAGAAAAATGAATATGAGTTTAAGTAACATCATAATGCAGGAAAAAAATCCAAAACAGCACACAGACAAATAACATTAAAGCCCTAGCAACAAATTTAAACTAGTTTAAAATAGTACTTTCTGTACTATTGTTATGCTTTTTAGTACCATTTTAATGCAGTTAAAAGAGAACAGTATGAAACCCTCCTTCTTTAGACCTCAAGCAGAGTTTAGTTACTAAGTACTATAAAGCCTGAATATAAAGACGGATCACAAGGCAAAGACATTTTGTTGGAAACACAAGTTTTTGGCAATTCAAATAACGAAGAAGAAAGAAGCTGCAAGCTGGAAGTTCTCATTCCCTTAAACATTTAGGGATCCCTGCATCTTACAGCTGTGGCGAGGTCTCCATATTCTCTCAGCAGCAAGAATGGAGGCAGCTTCTTTCTGGAAGCACCAGACCATCTGAAGGGCTTTTTGTTGCTCAAGGCTCCTCCTGTTTTCCTGTTGCTGGCTGAATTCCTCCCTCTGGGGACAGCTGTGGGACACCTGTGATGTGCTGTCTGTAACTCCACTTCATCCCCCTGCTGGTGCTATAAGCTGGACTTCACTTAACACCCTTGTCTCTAACATCACCAGTTTAGAATGGTAACAGTGGCAGCTGTGGTATCACTGGTACTGAACTTAGAATTTCTTTAAAGAGAAATGGACTTGCAGGTTTGCTCACAGAGCACTCTCCACTTCTTAGCACATTCAGATTAATTTACTATTATTTCAGTAAGGTAAAGATTATACAAGTCCACTTCTACAATACTAATTTAAAAAAATACATTAACTACAGTCTGTATTTCCCACAGTTAAAGCAGAGTGCATTTGAATATCATCTGTTTCTATTTGACATAGTAATTTGGGGTTTAGCAGTTGATCACAAGAAAATTTTGCAGGTTCTACAAGAAAAATAGTTCTTTAAAAAGCCCTAATAAACCCACTGTAGATGTTAAGACTCCTGTGAAAATGGGCACTGTACTATGTAATCCAGATCCAAAGAAAAAAAAAACCACTGCTAGTATAAAGGGGAAAATTAAGGTGAAAAATACTACTGTGGCTTAGGTTTAAATTAATTTTTCATAGCACATGATTAGACTTGAATATCTGATCCTCTTCTATTAGGAAAATGAGTATGTGATTGATGGAAAGTGACCATTTTAATATACACCCCCCCAGATCTTGGTGAGATACTTTTCTGGGTTCTCAGAATTATCTTCTGCCCCAAAGCATATTCATAAATCATTCAATGTTGATGTAAAAATGGCTGGTTTCCACAGAGGCCCTGGCTGGTTTCTGAGGCCCTAGAATGACACTGTAGAATATTTTATTAAATAAAACTTGTTACAGATTAATCAATCTGAAAAATTTAGGTCTTCATTCTAAAAGAACACTGAAATGCTTGCTAACCTTGCACAGACAGTGGAAAAGATTATCTATTCACAGGTTTCAAAGTAGTCTGTGTTTACCACAAAGCTTCATTAACTTACCAACTAAACTTCAAAAAGTTAATAGAAAATAATTTTCTGAAAATCACTGCTATAGCATAATACCTGGACACACTGGGAGAACCAGAGTATAAAGAAAAATCATAAAATCTTGAAGGAATATTTCTTATTATTGTGATTGTGTCAATGTCTTAAATAGTTTTGAGTCCTTTCTAGGAAAGAAGTCTTGGAATTTTATTTGTCTATTTCTTTCCCAGAGTTTTCTAACTCCTTACATGGTACTACTAATAGCTCTCTCCCTAGACAGTTAGTCTGGATGAAGATCTAGTGAATGCTGTACACAGGGTTTTCTACAGTGTACACTACAAAGCTTTTAGCAACCTATCTATGGAGTTCCAGGAAAATAATCTGAATTCCGCTGCTCTACCACAATATGCACTATTGAGATCAAGAGGAACTTATATCCTAGGATCAGGAAGAAACACTACAGACTAAACTTCATTTCTTTACACAGTCAAGAAAATATCTCCAATTTCAAAGTGATTTTCAGAGGGATTAAAAAAAGAGAAAAAAAAAAAAAAAACAACCAGAAGACAAACTTTCTAATAAGCTCATAAATAGTAAAAAGAGTTGAATAAGAGAGAAAAACCTTCTGGAAGAAAGAGAAATGCATTGTAAAACAATAGCAAGTAAAAGAGTAAAAAAGAGTAATAATATGAGAACCAGAGAAAAACAGAGACATCTAAGAGATGGCAGATAACAGAAAACAGAAGTGAGTAACAAAACCAGATCAGGAAAATGCATCTTGTCAACAACAACAACAACAAAACCCCAACTATTTTTCCAATTATTTTTCTACACCTATAGAAAAAAGAAGTTCTTATTTTACTGGTAGATAATGGGAACACAGAGTAACTAAACTCTTCCCAGTTCAGCTTCCTTTATGAGCTGCACAGCATTTAGAGCTGCAGCTCCCTGGCTGCAGTTCTTATGTGTTCGGGTGCTGATTAAAGGAATAAAATTTAGTGAATGCCCCAGGGGAACCTGCAAAAGACCAAGTGACTGAAACCTTCTTTCCTAAGCTTTATCTAGTGCTTAATCACAAATCTATTTTTTTTTTTAATCTAAGGTATTTTTTTCCACTTCAACTAATGAATTTCTAAGTGCTTGACTGATTCCTACAGTAAACAATGCATTCATTCATTTTGCAGATGTGGTTGGGAACCAATGTATTAAAGCATCATCTGGAGAAAGAGAAATTGTTCCTGATACTTTTTTATACCAAAATGAGACTTTATTACCCCACATTTCAGCTAAGAAATCCTACCAAAATTTAGAGAGTCTTTACTTGGGATTTCGTTTAAATTGAAATTATTTTAATTTAAAGAAATTATTTCTATACATTCAAAAGCAAAAATAGTTCTTTTAAAATATAAATAGTATCTGCAAATAATTCAGCATGGTAAGTGTTGATATTAACTGAATAAGAGAAAAGAAGGAGTACTTTTAGGTCTGTAATTTTGTTCTGCAGTTATGTCATAAAATCTTTAATTTCTCTCTAAAATCCTTCTATATATCTAATTTTCTCATGATTGCATCCTATTTATAAACCACATCCAACCACTAACAGTTTTCACTTTTTTTGAAAATTTTTCTGCCTGCACCATTTCCTGATGTAGTGTTAATAATATAATATTCTTCAAATTTTAACTGCAGGTCCGCATAATCCTTTTCAAAACATCCCAGAAGTAACCAGTTAATTATTTTGAAATTAATTCTGTGTGTAGCAGGTAACAAAACATTAGCAGTTTGCTCTGTAAGAGGAACACTTTTAATTCTTTTATATACATTAGCATTTCAAAACTAAGTGAACCCTTTCCCCCTCTTCCTCCTCTCTCCCCAGTAATTTGTTGGTATGGCACGCTTGCTAAAAGGAAGCAGAGCATTTGACTAAGAGACTTCTACAGGGTATGGCTGTCTCTCCTGAATGCTGTTGTCTCACCCTTCTGAAGGGCTGGCCCTAAGTCAAGAGGCAATAAAGAAGACCCAAAATTGCAGAAGAATCAAGTTGCAAATGGGAACACGTGGAGATTTTTTCCCCCTTGCTGGTGTGGATGTAGTTGGGTGATGGGAACAAAGAGGCTGGGATGGTGAAAGGCAGAGGTGGGAGGACGGGAACAGTTTTCACAAGATCAAGACAATGCATCCAGTTTTAAAACACTGTGCTACAAGAACTCAAGCCCTTCTCTCTTTAGAGAAATAATTAATTCAGCTGTAGGGAAATTTTATAGCCCTTTTTCTTTTTAACTAAAATACCAAGTTTCCTTGCTGCACTCATGTTAAATTCCATTGTGATGATTTGTCACTAAGAGTGGTGTCCTAGCAGTTTTTCCTCAGAAGCAACAAATAGCAAAGGACAGCCTGTATGAGTGAGCAGAAGCACACAATAGCAAACACTATGCAATTTTTTCTGAAAAAATTCTACAAATATTAAAAAGAGGGAAACTCTGACCTGCCTTTAAGTTCAAAGCCAGTTACAGGCATCATTACTTTAATATCCAGATGTTTTCTGTTCTAATCACATTTTGATGATTTGATGCAATCTCTTTAGTGAAAGTCTGGAGAATTAAAAATCTGACACTGAGCTACTTAAAACCTCAGCCCAGTAACTTGCCATAAGAGTGACTAGAAACTTACTTTATAAGATTTTAATTTTGGTTTTTGCCTATCAGAAAAATAATTTTGTAGTTTCATGTCCTGTATATTTGGGGTTTGTAGAAATTCTGAAACTCAGTTTTACAGAGTATTGCTCCACTGAAAAGACATAGCAATAAATTTTAACAGCAGAATATATTATTTTTTTTTTTTTACATAAACATGATATGACATGCATTTCTTGAGTTTCAAAAGGGATCTACCTGTCTTTGGCTTCAGCTGATCTTGTGGACAGCAATAAAAGACAAACTCTGAAATAAAATAGAGGTTATTCTGAAAAATCATAAATAAGCATGTTTTTTCCCTTTCTTTACCCTATGTATCTAATAAGCTGGTATAAAAAGATAGGACTTGTGTTACACCTTGAATCTAACAATGAACCAAAGAAAGACAATGAATTTGGAAGTTGAGCCTTCCTCAAGGGCAGTTCTTCTTGCTTGATAATAGAACAGGTCTGCTTTTAAAGTCAGTTGGACATACACCATTGTTTGCAGCTAATTTAGGATTCTGCTTTGTGGCAGGTACTACCCTTAAGTTTGACAAAGACTGCATTTGCAAAGGACCCTTATAAAAGTCTGAAATTTGTAGATACTTGGCTCAGTAAGTATCTGATTAGTGAATGAGAGAGGAGCTACATTTAAAAATCAGGCTTTGGATAGAGAAGGGTCAGTAAGCAAGTTTTTATTTATGGAAATTCTAAATCTGCAGAGTTTTGTGCTGATCTTTTTCTGTTTATGAGATATCATATGTGAAGTAAAAAGGTGTGTAGTAGTATAGAATCTTCCATTCAAGAATCCTAAGTATTCAACAGATTAATTAATGTTGCATCTTGATAGCACAAAACTGAGAATTCTGAACAGAAAAGTGAGAATCTAGTAAATTCTAAACATTTAATTTGACTCAACAGAGGAATAGAGTTCCAAATCCTCTACGTGAACCCTCCTGAATTTGAACACTCCTATAAAGAGGACTATTTTCATTTTCCTTCAGCTTCCTTCACAGAGATATGGAAGTTGATTCCTGTTAAATGTTTCCAGTGTTAATAAATTCTGAACAACTTTCCTGCCTCTTTTTATGATTTATTTAATTTATTATCTTGAAAATCAGCCTCAAAGAAAATTGAGTTTTAAGGGCTTAAACTTTGTTTAGTAAAATACAACTCTGTACAGCATCTCTTCTTTCCATGCTCTGTATATTTGTGCATTTCTAAAGGATTTGATGGACTGTGTACACAGTTCCATGCTTCAGAACTCAGGCACATAGACAAGAGTTTTCCTAATGAATATCATAGGTATGGAAATCCTTTTCACTTTTGCTCTTTATGTGTCATTAGGACTGCTAGAAAGATTGACAGCATTACTCAGTTCCAGTTTCAATGGCAGTGTTATTTTTCTGATTGTGGATTCTTAAAACACTTTTTTAGCACCGAAGCATCTAAGAAATGTGAGCTGCATTCTTGCCATGAGGAACCAGCACACGCAGCTTGTCACGTAGTCATGAATGTAGTGTCTAGTACAGCACTTTCTAAATTGCAGTAATTAATTTTTCACTTAAATTCAGTTACATTACAGCTACATCACTGCTGCTGTCACAGTTACCTTCTATTACTTCCTTTTTCATTTATCGTGAGGACAGCCAAGGATCCTCGTGCAGAATACTGTATTGGGCCTTTTGTGATAAGGACAATTTAATGTGTTTCTCAGCATGATGTAAGAACTTAGTCTTCAGTATTTTGGCTGCTAGGAAAATATATATGAGACAAATTTCTTGTCTACATTATCTCTGTAAAAATTAAGAATAAAAAAATTAAATACAATAAATAAAAAATGACAGCACCTGTTTATGACTGTTCTCCAAACAAAACATAGCAAAACCCAAGCTGCCTGCTGCTATTAGGTTTTAAAGGACAGTTCTTGCTCTGTCCTTGCTCAAATAACAGCCTTGCATGACAGCAAAATCACAGCAGCCGGCCTGTAAGCAGGAGCTTAATAATGTGTATTGTCCTGTGGTTTCTAATCTGTCATGGTTCAGATTAGTTTTAAGAACATATCAAAGTAAATTACAATAGCATTCCTAGTATTTTTTTATTTGTTTGCACGCTGTTAAAATGCTTTAATTGGTTTCAGAAATCTATTGACATAAATCAATTCAAATTTTTATGATGCTTCTAAGAATAGAATGAATTACCTTGTAGGTTTCTATAGTTAAGCAGAGGATGTTATATAGTGAATACCTGGAATACTTATTTTGCAGCTCACTAGGCAAAAGCTTTGCATTACAGACACACACACACACACATTGTCTGTGCACCTTAGAGGGTTGCATGTATTATGAATTAATAAAGAACAGTAAGGACATATTTTCTATGGAAATGCCAAACAATTTGTGGCAAACTGCAAAATGTAAACTGAAACCTATAATGAAAGCTGTAGTCTAATTTGCAGTTTCTGCTCCAGTCAAATTGTACTATAATTTAAACAGAAAACTGGTTCAGTGCATTCAGTGGAATTTCCATCAAGATCTCTTCTATGACTGGGAGGTTTATCTGGTAGGTGACTCCCCAGACAGGGCCTGCTGTAGTGTCCCAAGTTAAAAGCTTTGAAAAGAAACCCAGCAACAAAAGATTCTCACTTGTACTGCACATATGTGGTAAAAGTAGCATTGGGACTTCCCTAGGCTATAAATAGAACTGGAGGATGACTAGGGATGGCAGAATGCCAGTAAATTTTGCTTTCCTAGTCTCAGAGTACTAGGTTGTGCCATGATGATAATTGAAATAGTACTAAAAAGAAACCCTTCAGATTTTCAGTATACCTAAATAGAACTAATTCACATCCAAATTAATAACACCAAGCAAAATATTTGTAAGAAAATGCAAATCCACTTAAGATCTAAGGTTATTTTTGCAATTTCTCTTCCAACAGAAACTGCTGCTAAGCCTGCTTATTTTTAAAGCAAAAAATGGGAAAGCTTTTGAAAAACATGAAAACACAATTCTTCAAAAGCGTGCTTGTTTTCCCCAGCAAACAGGAAAATATGAGCCATTCTCCTCCAGCCAAAAGTCTGCAGCCCTTTTAACATGATGCTGTGCACTCTGATGCTCTTTTGGTCTGTGTGCAGAGTGGGCAGGTGTGATATGACCCTCCCAGGGGCTGAAAATTTTTTTGGTTCAGAAGGGACCTTAAAGATCATCTAATCCCAACCAGCAAGGACACCTTCCACTAGACCAGGCTGCTCAGAGCCACATCCAACCTGGCCTTGAGCACTGCCAGGGATGGGCCAGCCACAGCTTCTCGGGGAAACCCATTCCAGTGCCTCACCACCCTCACAGCAAAGGGTTGCTCCCAAGTATCCCATCTAAAACTACCCTCTGCCAGTTTAAAGCCATTGCCCCTTGTCCTGTCACTACTTGCCCTTGTGTGAAGTCCATCTCCAGCTTTCTTTTAGGCCCCATTTAGGAACTGAAAGGCAGACTCTCCCTGGAGCCTTCCCTTGTCCAGTCTGAACAGCCCCAACTCTCTCAGCATGTCCTCATAGGAGAGGTACTCCAGCCCTCTGAGCATCTTCATAACCCTCCTTTGGCCTCCATCTGACAGATCCACATCCTTATGCTGGGGTCCACAGAGCTGGAAGCAGTTCTCCAGGTGGGGTCTCATGGGAGCAGAGTAGAAGGGGGAGACTCACCTACCTCTTAACTGCTGGTCCCACTTCATTGATACAGGCCAAGAAACAGCTGGCTAACTCAAGATACGATTGGCAAGCAGGTAGAAAAGTCATTCTAAGGAGAATTAAATATCAGCTTAGGTAAGACCCTAGACCTCGGGAATGGAGGAAGAATCCCAGTAAGCTCCAGAGCTCAGAATTTCAGAATTCATGAAATTTCAGAACCTGTTCTGCTATTTATTTCTGGAAGATTGCATCCAAGGCTGAATTGAATGGAGGCAACTAACAGCATTGCAAAACAGTCTATCCCAGATCTATCTTCCCAGGATAGATGTAGAGGAGTTAGAAGGCTGCCAGGCTCAGAGCTCACCTGCTTTGGGATGTGAACAGCTGCAACATCTGTGCTGAGATTTGTGCTGATTGTGGGGGACACAGCAGTCTGCAGCTTGTTGATCTCAAGGCTTTAATGTATGGTGTATATATAGCTGTTAACTTACTTTTCAAGGCAATTATGGGGGTTAGTCTTTAAAAATGGGTAGAGAAGTCTCCTGCATTGAGGGATACATATGAGGAAGACACCCTGTGAGGATAAACACTGCTGGTAGAATAAGCCACTGTAATTTTCAACATGAAATTAAACTTGGTGTCTTTTTTAATAGTTTGAGCATGGGAAGTCTGGGGGATGAGTGCTGGAAGGCTTGTGTGTCACCTGAAGACTGATGATATACTCTGAAGGTCTTCAGAAAAGCTGAATGGTTCCATGAGACAATTTTTGGCACTTCATGGTCTTCAGATTCCTTTTACAGTCATCAAAATATTCTGAAGTATGCTGTATTTAGAGAAACAGAGGCTGTTTCAAAGGGACTAATTATCAAATATGCTGCTTTCCCTGAAGCCTGTTTCAGTTCATGATGCTCTTTGGGGACCAGGAGAACCTACACGTGAGGTTTAAATATAACTGCAGCTGCACTCTCCAGGTTCTTCTTTGGGGAGTGAATGAAACTGCTTTAGAGAGGCAAGACCAAACCTTAAATCCTCTCTTAGGACCAAACAGAGCATTTGAAGGAGAATAAGTACTTCTGCTGTCCTCTAAGTGTATTACAGCCCAGTTTCTTTCGGGTTAAGGCTACTTTAGACAGAGGAGCTGATAAGAAAAAAAGTATTTAAACATTTGTGGAAAGGCTTTATAGGAAGAGTATTCTTTTTAAGATTTTATTTTGGTCAGGAAAATTCTGAATTTCAGGAAAATTAAAAGAAGACTTGAGACATTTATCCACACCATCTTATTGAGAGTTTAAGCAGCTTTGGAATCAAGGTTACATAGACACAAGGCAAGCAGTAGCTCCAGGATATCCTTTCATCAACTATAATGATATCTGAAGAGATAGGGAAAAAAGAAAATAGAATGTGGATGAATCCAACTTCACCATTTTCTTCAAGTTATTCTAGGTTCTTCATGGGTTTCTAATTCTATTCTAATCCATCTCCTTGCTGTGCCTCACAGTCTTTATCATGCTCAATTTTCTACAAGGCAATTAGGAAATTGTTATCAAAAAGAATCATGTGCTGAAGCCATGCTATTTGAATGTTCAGAACACCAATTTATAATTAAATGCTGCTTGCACATTATTTACGCAGTGTCCATCCAAGGTGAACAACTACAAAGGTGAACAATTACAGCAAAATGTTTAAATGTATCATATGAAAGTTCAAATGGATTCTGAAAAAGCAACTTGAAATCATATTTGGGGTTTTTTTTCTGTTTTTCTTACTCTAATATTGAAGACACCTACGTATTATTTTGTGATTTTAAGTTTTATAGGGAAAAAAGTGAAATGCATCTGAAACTACAAAGTAATTTGGGTTTAATCTATGTGCATTTACTGTAAGTACATTTACATTTTAAAAATGAAATTCTTTTCAATATACAATGAAGAGAGTTTAGATTATAAGAACTTTAATACAAAGAAGTCTTCCTATTGTGAGGCTCTGATGTGATTTATTCTTGTTTTGAAGGCTTTAAAACAAATCATACTTTGGACTTTTTATCCTTCCTGACTGCCCTATGTGCTGGCAAGGCACTGTGCTCATTTCAACTGGAATATTTCATGATGATTGTTCAGTTCAAAAGAAGAAAAGCGCTTACCAAAGTATTTCATTTTAAGGAATGGTGCAGTAAAAATTAAATTATCTACTCGCAGCTAAAGGGAAACTTTTCACACAAAAGGCAAATTTTGCTGTACTTAGGACACCCAGTACAAGCCTGGTCTTCCTGTGATCGGTGTAAATTAGGAGAAATTTCACTGCCTCTGAAGCTGCACAAGTTTGCAAGTTGTTTCAAGATCAGACTTATTGTGATGAACAGTAACACATTAAAGTTAATGATGACATTTCACTTGACATTTGGTGGTTTATAGTTTCTCATTCATGCCATTCCAGATAGTCTGTATCAATGGATGTGGTAAAGGGTAAAGAAGACTCTAGGAATAGTGATACTTGTAAAGGTCATCATGATTTCTCTGCATATTGAAGTACATTTTTTTAAATGAAAGGCAGTGTTATAGAACATTCTTTGGATAATGGGACCTACATAATTGCTGATATACTGTTTAGATTATGCTTTCTAGTGGGATGAATATTTGAGCCACATTTTCCTTCCTAAACTGAGAGGCACTAGCTATCTTTCTTCTTATATTTTTCTATCTTTACGTAAGCCATCACTTTCAACATGAAGTCTCATTAAGTCCACCCTAAAACTTGAAAAAAAACCTTATATCTTCTTCTTATTTTGAAAGTTATATTCAAAGGCATCAAGCAGTTGAATTCTTGCTTGAACAACCATATAGGTAGCATTTAAATCTTAACATATAGTGTGAGCTTGAACAAAGTCTTATATTTGGACTACATGTAAACTAGTCTGGGTGCAAATCAATAATCTATATCCCCTTTCTCATTATATTTCTGGAGGTATGACTGGCATGAAACAAAAATTCAGACAGTCCTGCCACATGCTAGGATTTCTTCTGGATATGTGACAGCACAAGGTTATGTAATTACATTTCTTTTTCCATAGTTTTTGTGTGATGGAAGAGAAAGAAAAAAAGAGAAAGTGTAGAGTACCAAAACAACCCATCCATTTCAAGTGTAATAAAGAATATTCCTTAACTAGTTTAGAAAGTGCCCTGGGTGAGTTATTCTCAAGGCAAAGAGGTAGCCTTGAGGACACAGAGTAGGTAAACCTGAATTAGTGTACAGTGTACACTAATTACTTCACTGAAGTAATTCTGAAGTGAAATCTACTGATAATTCTGAGGGATGAATATGCCTCCCCTGCTTTCTAGAGAAGTCCATCTTGCAGACAGTAATGCAACAATCACAGCCAGGAGATTTAGCAAGACCCTGACCCTATATTTATGTAAACTCAACTCATGTTTCCAAATGAGTGTATCTTATGAAGGCCTAAGCATAGTTACTCAGGCACAGGATGTGGAATCCCCACTGCCTAGTAAAAATCAGGTTTCCTTTTCTCTGACAAGGTTTCAGTGTAAGCTTGCATTTCTTTTTTCTTAGTTTTTCAGCTCTCCTGCTGATCTTAAATCTTTCTGCAGAAGCTGCTGACAAGAATTCAGTGGTTAGTTACCCAGCCTTAGCATGTGACTTTGCATTGCTTCAGGGCCCATATTGCTGTGTGTGAAATAAAATGTGATTTTCTCTCTTGTTAACATTATCACTAGTAGAAAAGCTCTTAATCTGCTTAAGAACAGCAAACAACATCATGGAAACGTCTTATTTCAGGCAGAAAGTTTGAACTAGGAAGGGTTGTGTGTATATTATTTTTTTATTTTGAAGTTGAAAGACCTTGTAAAAAAGAAAAAGAAGTGGTTGCACCAGTTGAAGTGATTTTTTTAAAGGGAAATGTCAACTCTCTTGGTGGTTACTCTAGCAAGAACTAAAAGTTTCTTCCTATCTCCAATAGTGCTGGAAATGCATTTCCTCAACTTTTTTTATGGTTAAATGCTCCACTGCGTGTTGCTTTTTTGTTGAAGAAAGGAGCAAAACTTGAGGACTTTGATCATTCTACTTTTACAGGATGATTACCATAGCCCATTCACAGAACTGTTAATATTGCTGTACAAACATGAAAATGTTTTACCTCCTTTTCCGGGTTGCTACAATAATTTTCTCTGAATCTAAGTAAGTGTGGTGAGGATTTCTTTTTCCTTTGTGTTGTTCCTCCTGCAAGAAGACAACTCCATGCCAAAGTAACTGCATGAGTCCTTTGGCTTTCCTGTTGCTTTCACTTGTTCTGACTATTCCTTGAGATGTGTAGGAGGACATGGGATGGACCTTTTCTCTAGGATGTTTTATTAACAAGAAAAGAGCATTAAGTTGCAGACTATCTAAAGACTTTTAAGCTCTTCAGTCTTTAATGTCAGACTGGGTTAGTTATTGGATGTTCACCTCTTCAGCTGGTTATCTGCAGCATCTTTTTGCTTTCTCAACATTTAGACAGATTATGGGTAATTCTTCATGTGCTTTATCACATGACACTCCAGACTGACAAGAAAGTAATTCTGTTACTTCTTGCTGATAATTCCAAACTGCTTTTTGGCACATATTCCCAGGCCAACAGCTTTGGTTTGCAATGTCAATTTTAAACTTTCAATTTTGTTTGCTTCTGCTTCACCTCTATATCATGGCTTACTATCATTCCACTGAATATTGTAAATTCTATTACTCCCCACAGTAGTTTTTGTTTATTTAGGAGTTTTAGTCTAGGCAGGACCCAAAAAATAGTTTTATATTACTTAATGAGTTTATAGCATTAGCCACAATAGTTTTATAATATTGTCAATGCCATTGTTTTGTACTATATTATGCTTTGTGTACTGTTATGAAGTTCTGAAGCTCTTCTCTCAGAATTCTTAATGTTTTTTCTCCTGATTATATGCCTCAGCAGAGAAAAGAACAACTACCAAATTTTTAGATATTTTTGCTATAAATCTATTTACATGGATGTTAGAACAACATAGGTATAGAATAAGGATCAAAGTAGATTTCTTGCTTGTGACTTAGGATGTGCAAAAAACTGTGGAAAATCAAATTCACTGATATTATTTGTGGATATCAGAGATGAAGGCATTCTGGGTCTCAGCAATGGTGCTAATACTGTCTATGCTTGTGAATATTTGTTCATTAGGAATTTGATTGTTGTTACCTGCTATTGGAAGAGTTATAATATGAAAAATATTTACCTCCACTACCAATAAAGCCTGTATTTTTAAAAAGAGTCCAAGGCAAGAAGCCTTTGAACTATATTTTTTGGAAATGTTGGAGAATTCTGTAGTATTCTTGATATTAAGTCCTAAGACTCCACTTTTTTGTTTAAATACAGCATAGAAAATAAGTGTAACTGAAATAATTGTCAGATTAGCATCTAAAAATCTGAATTTTACTGCAAGTTCCTGGCATACACAGATGTAGAAAAAATGCTGTTTAGAATGCAAAAGCAACCCTCTGCTCCATCTTAAAGAAAATGTGTCACAAAACAATTACATTTTAGCATCTTTCCTAGGATTAGACAGCACACTCAAATACTGAAAATTGCCCTTGCATGATAAGACTGCTTCACTCCATGTAACTACACTTAAGTATTTGAAACAGTAATTCCATCTAGTGACAGGTTATGTTGCACACAAATACATCTTTCAAAATAAAATAATTTTTAAGGTATTAACTTTTAGAAGATACCTTTTTTTTTTAATAATTGTTCCTAAATATCCTACTTTTCTTTGTTTTGTCTGCTTGGGTTTTTCTAAACGTTGCTAAGACAATATGATGCCTCTTTATTTCTCTCTGGTGACTGAAGCATTTATGGAGACTTATTTATGGGTTAGGTACTGCCCTGAGCTGGTGGATTTGCTGTCCAGCTCATTAGGGTAGAAACACATTCTTACAGCCCAGGGGTGTGGGTTCATGGCTAACAAGAAATTCCACAAGGCTTCCTGAGAAGCATAAGTACCATCTTAATGTAGGTACAGATAGGTACTATTTGTGGGTCACACCTTAAACAGGATGACTTGTAGCATTCATTTTCATTCACTTAAAGCCTTTTTTTGGGATGGGCTACCATATGTTCATGCAGAAGAAAAAATTGGTTTTTAATGATCTGAGATTTCTTGTTTAATGATCAGGTTGAGAACACTGAAACCGCAGTACAAGCATAAAATATTTAAAACACAAATTTCCCCAAATCTCTTAAAGACTTAGCACAGGTGTAAAATAAAGATCTTATTGTTTCTGGGCAGAACAGTCTGCAGTCTAGTTTCTTTTTTTTTTTAATTTAAAAAATTAGATTTCTTTTACCCAAAATGATGATGTCATGTATGTTTCTGCAAATATGCAGGGAGCCTTATCTGGGACTTCTGCCAGTCTGTCTGTTAGTAATGGTGACATCAGGCACTGATGGACATCTTTTGCATAATTTCCCAGAGCAAAAATACATTTCTGATTGTCTGGCCCATTTGGGTTCTAGATATTCATCATTAGGGAACTCAGTCTCAGGTGTGGGTCCCTCTTTGTAGACCAACATCCTGCTGCTATCTTCTGTCTCAAGAGGAGTTTCAAGAGGGTTTTCTGTTTCCCAGATTCCAAGCTACTCTAGGAGTCAGTTCAAAAGGTTCCTGGTTCCTTGTCCTAGTTTAGCTGTGTTGAAGTGGGCAAGTTTTAGCATTTTCTACTACTTAATGCAGATGTCCCAGTATCCATGTGCTGGTTGTTGTGTATGAAAAGACCCTCATGCTTCACAATTATCTCTGTGGGGACTTTTGGGCAAAGGAGTCTTAAGTACTCCAGTTCTACAGCTGATCTCTGTTCCATGGAAAGCCCTCTGGGGCAGAAAGACCACTGCCCACAGCAGATTTATGATGACTGATGCACTTACTAGAGGCCAGCTACTGTTGACAGGCACATAAGGAAATGCCTGCCACTCCTTCACCAAGCAGTAAGGAAGCAAGCCTGCTGAACTCCTGGCCAGGGTCTCCAGGGCTGCCTGGTTTGGTGCTGCTCCACCTCTTCACCCATCTGGCAGCACTAGCCAGTGCAAGAATGTCATGAGCAAGGACAGATTTGGCAGGAGGGGAAGAGGGCTTTTTGGAAAGCAGTATGTAGGCGTGTGAGAATCATGTGAAGGTGGAGATAGGAGACCTCTACAGACCAAAAGGCATTCTACTGAAGGGGTGTGGAGGCAGAAAAGACAATTCTGGCAGGAGAAAGGAAAAGATCACTGTCCAAGCACACAGATATCCTTGGTCTCCACAAAGTTTTCCAGATCCTTCCCAACCCTTGATTTCTTTCAACCATACATACACACACCTTCTTCCTGTTCTCTGCCTGATTCAGACATCCACAATATTTCCAAAATTTGATAAAAATCTTTCAGTAACTGTATTCCTTCCATGCTTTCTCCCTCCTCAGGTCAGGTCCCTTGCACCCTTTCACACTGTTAGAAAACCACGGTGACAGCTCCAGATTACCCCTGACACCTCTCCTCTTTCCTTTGCCCAGGGCACAGCTGCCCAAACTGCCTGCAAGAATGAGGACACATAGTTTTACCTACACCTGTGGGCATTGTTGAGCTGTGCCAGCTCTCCCATGTATCCCATTTAATCACCCTGTCCTGCCTTCTCCTCCTCCTCAGAGGAGGGCTGTCCAGTGAGAAGTCCCTGCCAGCTGGAAGCTCCCAGGCACACTCTCCTGGCATCGGGGAGGTCCAACACTCAAATAATCTCCCTTGGCCACATGGCACTGCAAGCAAGAGATGGCCTGTCAGTGGTACCTGGAACAGGAGCAAACAGCAATCACATACCAGGGTTGAATGTTAAGTTGGAATTTTATATTTCATGTTAACTTAACCCTCATATAAAAGACAGGGTCACACAAAGTGCTGTCAGAATATTTTAATTTTCAAGAGACTTTTGCCTTTTGAAATTTGTTTAGTGATCAGGGGCATTTTGCAATGACTAGATGAGTATCTGTGCTATTCTCTGTGACCCACTCTTCAACCCTGGGGAAAAAGGTGAAGATTTTTTTTCTGATTGATGGTAATAATAAGAGTTTTAAAACAGTATTTCAGTAGGTCATTGTAAAATCTAGGCGTATTCACCTTTGGCTAAGAGCTCAAATGAAACAATAATAGATCTTGGTTAAAACCTGAAATTTCTGTCTTTGCATTCATATTATATTTTTAGTGGTAAGTATACTGTGTAGGTAATAGAAAATTAGTCTTCTTCAGAAAATAGAAACTTCAGATGGTAAATGAGGAGCAAGCAGACAAGTCTTAGGAGTCAAACTAGCACTTCCATATGGAGAAAAGGTGACTGAAATTGAGAAAGGCTGGGGACAACCCTCAAACAGCAATGTCTTTTGCTGCCCTTGTGACAAACTGCCCAAATATTATCAGTGATTAAAAAAAAAAACCCTCTGTTTACATAAGCTGGATGGAGGCTTTAGTTTATCAGGTGAATTCTCCCCAGACTGTTTGTTTTGAACAAAATCAGTCCAAGCCAGAACTCCTCTGCCAATAGTTCCTATATCCTACCCCACCAAAGCCTGGATGGCTCCATCCAGCAGCTACAAGTCCTCTGCAAATGTCTCCATGGTGAGGACCATGGGATCAGGCAGGAGGAGTACTTTCTCTCCGTGGAGGTGGGATGCACTCTGCTACAGAAAGCAAGAGGAGTCAGATCAAGAAGGGAGAAGAGAGTAGGAACCATGGAAGAAAACAAGCAAGACTGAGGAAATTTCACATGCAGACACAGCAATTTGGGGTGGATGGGGAAGTGAGGGAGCAGAGACAGGGAAAACAATAATCATTAAGAGGGGAAAGAGGTGAATAAAGTCTGCAGGAAGAGATAGAGGTGATAGAAAAGTGAAAAATTAGGGGAATCAACATATTTGGAGTGTCCAGAGCAGACGTTCAAGAGGGAGTTCCAGTGGACGATGGTAGCACCTGCAGCTCCACCCCACAGCCCTGATATTCCACTCTGTGCAGTCTGGTGTGTTGCAGATTTTTTTTCCCCTCCTTTAATGAGTGCAGAAGATTGGAACAAGCAGGAAAAAAACAGTTCCCCCCACACAAACACGTAACTTCTCCATCCTGTCAGTGGCACACTTTTCACCCTTTGCAATGTTTTTCACTCTTCCTTTGTCCCCATTCCCAAAGCACAATTTAGTCCAGTCCTCCATCCCTGCAGACAGGCAGGGAGCATCACTGCATCAAGGTGGGCACAGGATCACAGTGTGCCTGTTACTAGAAGGGCTCCAGTTTGTGTTTCATGTCAGCAACTTTTCTGGCCACAAGAGTCTGAAAGCTGACCTTGAGAAAGAGGCAGCTTCTTTGAGCTCTTAAACTGCAGGCCCTTCCCAGCATGAGCCTTACCACAAATTTTTAACTGTTTGTTGCCCTGAATGAATGGTCACACATGTGCACACTTGTCCAGTTCATCTAAATTCATGTTTACTATTGTACTAGCTTAAGTATGTAAATAAACCAGATTATAGCCAACACCAAAAGTGTACAATCCTGCTTGCATGAAATGGGAAAGGAATCCAGTAATGAACTCCAGCCTTGGAGCGTACTAGGAATCAGGTTTCCTTCTGAGCTGTCACGTAGGATTTTTGGGGTTTGCCTTTGATGAAAGGTGATGGGCTGACTCAGTAGGTTTTCCCTTCCTCACCATTTATAGCTGACATCCACCTGTGCCTTAAGAGCAGTGACCTGCTCAGCCACCCGAGGTAGCCAAACTAGGGAGGTCTCAGCACCTCTTTCCTCCCCACACCCTCTTCATCAACATGGATCTCTTTTTCCTTCCTGATTCTATTCTTGAGTGGGTTCAAACTGCTTTTCAATGCAAGTGTAATAAACAGGTTTTCTTCTCTGCTCCTTCTTTAGGGTTTTTTTCCTACTTCGCACTCCTGTTGGCATTTTTCATTGGTGTAATCTACTGCCTTAAACGGTCTTCCTGTGAGATCACATTGCTCTCAGAACCATTACAAACACTGTAATTTACAGTGTTTGTAAATTGCATACCATAAAAAGTCATCATTGTATTACACCTTCTCAAGTACACAGGATTCAGACTGCTTTTAACATTTTAGAGAAACCATGCACCATCTGGGCCAAGGGCGTCAGACTGCTTTGTCTGAACCTGCTTCCCTCTTATTTATTCTCAGTTTCATGCAACACTTCCCTGGTGTTTCAAACACTGGGAAAACAATCATGATAAAAAATAAAATACTCAGAAGGTATGAAATGCCAAGATTAATTTTCCTTGTGGCAGTTTTAATCTCTTCCCTTTTGCCCTGCATATTTATGAAGTTTATTAAAATCTTTGCTAATGCACAGATTAACATTAGGTTGCTCACTGAGTACTCAAGCCCTCTCATTATGAATGAATAACTAAACTTAATCCTCTGAAAACCAAGTAGTGCAAAAGTCAACACCCGTGTCATGAATCTATAACATTGCCTCTTTACACAGTGCTTGATGTGTATTCAAGCCTTTATCCTCATTGATGCTCAAGACCTCAGACTCCAGGGTAACTCAAGTACTTCACTAACACAGATTTGTGCTTAGATCAAATATAACACAAAAGGCTATCTACAGTTTGTCTGTAATTAAACCTAGCCATATAACACACAAAGCTATCTACTGTCTGTCTATAGTTAAACCTACTCACACAAAGCTTATCACCCTCAGGAAAATAAAAATATTTTATTTTTTCTTGCCCTCATGACTTTTCTCAAGAAATAGTAGAAGGAAGGTGAAGGACAATGCTAATAAGTCGCTACAAGTCACCTTTTTGTGGCCAGGTGTTTCCATAAATTATTCTGGGACCAAACATAAAATGAACGCCAAACATCACTCAACACCAAACCTGTTTATTTGAGTGCTACTTGGATGCTTTTAATAGAATGCAAAGCCTGAGTCTAGCCACAAGAAAGAAATTTCTATATCAAAACCAAAGGATGCAAAACACAGACATAATAACATGAAAATAGGATTGTTGGAACACTGAAAAGTGAATGCTTTAGTATAAATTTGTTAAAAAAAATTTATAGTTTTATCCTGATCCCAATACAAATGCTATGAATTCCCTTTTTCTGTTTAGGGGTAGAGTTGAGCCACACATAGACCACAACTGTAAGTTGCTGACATCACTGCACACTTGTGGCTTTGAAAAAATTTGGCAAAATCACTCATAGTGTCATCAGTTTATCAGTTCTTGTAGACTCAACAGAGGTTATTAGTTCTTGGGAAACTTTCTCACACTACCTTTTCCGTGTATGTTTTTCGTCTCCCCAGCCAGCTGTGGTTTTCTCCCCAGACATATAGATACATGTCATTCTCATTCACACACACCCCTCCAAAAATAACCCCAGGAAATGAGTCATTTATGAAGTAAAATTGTAGTAGAAAATTTCCAAGGTTTAAAAAGTCTTTCTTTTTTTCAGATGAATTTATGAATATATATTTACACGAAAGTACGCAAACACAGAGAGAAAGCAAGTGTTCATGTGTGGGCAGTGTGTTTATATGTACACTGCATTTTATTCAAGATTGAGTACACAATTTAAAGAGTCTAACATATTTTGTATGGCTTTAAAAATATCTGTTTTGGTATTCTATCCACTCTTCAGCCTCATACCAATGAATAATCAACAAGGGATTAAATTAAAATCCAAACAACATCTCCTGCATGTGCTGGAGGAAGTCAATGCCTCATTTTGCAAGATGTGGATGTGCCCTGTGTATGAACTTGGCACACTGAAAGCCTGTGAGTTGAATAGTGATTTTTTTTTCCCCGTGGTGGGCTCTATCCAACTCCTACTAATGTCAGTGGGCACCTTTTTACTGACTTCAGTAGTGCTTTCAGCAGATTTTTAATCTCTTTGATTTTAATAGGAATGTGAAGAAATCATAAACCTAATGTTTGATCAGCTCTTTCATATGAAGTGTTTTGTACCCATGAAGTTAATTTACTATTTACAGAATTTAAAATCAGACCTCAAATAAATGTTATTTGCTGATACATAAACACAGTTTGACTGCTGAATGGTACAAAAATGCTTTCAGTAAATCTACTCTAGTCTTTACAATGGAGTGTTTTCTGAAAGTAAAAGGCTATTTCTTAACAAGTGAAAAAAGCTTTCACAAAAAGAAAAGACATGTATTTATTAATTTATTCATAATGAGTCCATTTAGAAATCAGGAAACAAATTTAAGATTATTAAGCTTTTCCTTTTGTTATAAAAAGTGTTATGCTAACTCAGTCGTAAGACTACAGAAAATCTGAACACATATATCTATTTATATCCATTCGTATTTCTTAATTTAAAGCTTTAATATATTTTTTACAAGGCAGAACTACTTAGAATATAAAGAATGTGGAAAAAAATTTCATCTTAGTGACAAATATCGAGAAATGGGTTAAATCACCTGTTCAGTTGCATGGAAGAGTCTGATTCTCTCTCCAGTTAATATCACTGACTTGCAGGGCAATAAAAGTTAACCAATTGGATTGTAATGATTTATTCTCAAGTTCCTATTCAGAGTTTCAGCCATGTGTCTGCCATTAATGTTAATAGGGGTTACACAGCCAAAGCCAATTTAATCAAGAACATTTTCCAGACTTAGAAACCTGTCATATGACAGAACATGCATTTTTGTTTTACTAATGAGATTATGGTTTGCAGTAGAAATTCACTGTGTCTTAATGTGAGCAAAAAGAAGTAGGAGGAAGTGTACACAACAGATGCTGGGAAGATTATTATTGCAAGGAATGAATTTTCACCACCATGCAGGTTTTGGCTGGGTAATTTTCTTCCTAGTAGCTAGTAGAGTATTGTGCTTTAGATTTGTGATGTGTTGATAACCCAGGATTACAGAATTGTAGATTTGGAAGGGTCCTACATGCTGATGTTTGAGTTGTTGCTGAGCAGCAATTACATTAAGTCAAGGAATTTTCAGCTTCTCACACCACCCCACCAGTGAGGAGGCTGGGGATGCTCAAGAAGCACAAGAAGCTGTGATGATGACCCAGACATGGAGACATGACCCAGACAGGCCAAAGGGACATGGCATCATGCTCAGTATAGTAATTAGGAGGAAAGTTGGCCAGGGGCAGCTGGCCTGGCTGGGCATCAGTCAATGAGTGGTGACCAATTGCATGGTGCTTGATTATTCTAATTCTTTTATCATTACTATTACTCCTTCTGTCTCTGTCCTAATAAACTGACGTTTTCTCAAGCCACAAATTTTACTTTTTTTTTTCCCAATTCCCTCCCCCATCCCACTGCAGAGGTGCTTTTTTACAGTATGAAAAACCAAATCAAAACAAAACAAAGCAGAAAGACTGCTTCTGTTGCAAGAAAGAATTACTGTTTCTCACTCTACCTCAAATAGGTGGTGGAAGAGCTTGCACAATTTTAACCTGGGCACATCAGTCTCAAAAGACTTGGTTGTGTTAAGCTTTGTCTGAATCATTAGTTTCAGAGCCCTGTTTCCCATCAAGTGCATTTTTGTGGGTGAAGTGTGGAGGACATGCTGTTAGTGGTTGTCATGGTTTAAACAGCAGGTAGCTGACTACACAGCTGCTCACTCCTTCCCCATCCTCTGCAGTGGGATGGGGGAGGGAATTGGGAAAAAAAAGAGTAAAATTTGTGGCTTGAGAAAAAGTCAGTTTATTAGGACAGAGACAGAAGGAGAACTGAAAGGGAACTGACCTGGACCAGAGCTAGGTGCATTGAAAGGGTGCTGAGAAGGTCCCCAGCTGATCTTCCTCAGCACCTTCTTAGAGCTGGTGCAGACAGGACTCGTGGATGTGAGACATGATTCCTCTTTAAAATTATCACCTTGCTCAGAAACTTGAGGTGAATTCCTAGCAATGGGACTCGTTCTGTGTGGTGCAGGAGGGGAAAGGCAGAGGAGTGGAGAACATGTGTGTATTCGTCACTTAGCAAAGCCACCTGGCAGCACTGAAAAAGAATGTTGACAGGACTGCCTCAGGTGGTAGAGCTGGGACCGCAGAAGTTATTGATCTTTGTTGCAAACAACTTAATCTACTTTGGGGAAAGGATGGTACCAAAATATAGTGTTATTTTTTTCCCTGAATTACATTTAGAAATGAAGTTTCATTTACAAAAAGTAATTCCTATCAAAGAGGGGAAAAAATACTATTTGTACCAAACAATTATTCCTGTATCCTTCTGTTCAAACTTCTAGATTTTTTTTTTATGATTCACCTTACAATAGCAACCTTCAAATATGTCTTTGTATGGATGTGGTGTACAAATTGTTAATGCTGAAAACTCTAAAGTATTCCACAGCAGAGGGAACATAAAATGCATGATACCATTCTTCTAAGCTGATAATCTAAGTAATCCAGTTTAATCAGCCAATAGTATTTCTATAACATTAAACAATTAACACTGTATGCCAATACCTCTTTTTCTCAAAGAAAAGAGAAAATGGAATGTAATGTTCCATTAACCTATCTTGGATATATTAAGCTATGAAATTAACTGAAAAAATGAGTGAACTGTCTTGTAAAGTCAGCAAAAGTTTCTTACAGTGTCAATCATGCTTTAATTCATAAATCCCTTTACTACATCCTGGAGCTGGTTGAAAACATTCACATGAATTTTAAGTAATATGGAGCATTACTTTCTAGGTTCACTGTAGAAGATTATAGATTATATATAGAATATAGAAGATTAAACACAAGCTCACTTGATAGCTCTAATGTTTAAAAAAAACAAAAGCTTAACAGCTCTTCAGACTAATTAAAAAAATCTGACAGGCTGATAAAACTTCCCTGAATGTTTCCCTGTTTTGTTCTTTTCTCCCCAGCACCACACAAAAGTCTTCCAATCATTTTTTATCCTAGGTTATATCCAGATTTCAAAGCAAACCCTTTTTATATGTATCAGTAGTACATAGCTGGAACCTCAAAATACTTACTACACTTGTAACATTAACCAGGTGGCAATCACTGAACATTGCAGCTGAACAAGGACTCTCCACCATCTCCCTAGAAGAGCCTTCTAAGAGTTGTGTTTTAAATATAAAGAGCATTTTAATTGAATCAGACAGCCTTCTCTCTTCAAACTGCTGACGGAGGCCAGTAGTGGCAACTATCAGATGTACAGTCCTTACACTGATGTACAAACAAGCTGTGCTCTGACTCTACAGCTTTCACCTCTGTGTTTATATAAAACATCTTTGCAGGTATGATAAAACAGCAAAAATTTCCCTGCATCCTCATCCACACTTCACACAGGTCTACATTTCAAAAGTTATAATTTTATATAACTCTTTATGATTGTAGCTTATCCTGGCAAAACAAAGAGCATCTCAGCATTCCATTAATGTACACTCTGGCTTGCTTTGCTGTTCTCTGCAGGTGAATGTCTGAGATAAGTCACATCCTTATATGTCCACAGTTGAAGGAATCTGTGTTCCTCTTTGCTGGCAGTCCAACAATGAGCATTGTCTTATTTTGTGCATCCACTCAACAGCTCCTTGAATAAATGCTCTGTTAGTATGTGCATGTACTGATATCTAACATACATTTTAAAGGAAGGTTTAGTTCTCGTTAAGTCTACTTATAAAAAAAACCCAAAAACCTGAACTGTACCTTATTAGGTAAAAATGAAAAGTTTTGCAGCACTATTCTGACAGATCTCATAGCAGGGACTTCATAAACGAGCCTTCTAGAATATCTGGAAAGCTGAGTGATTTTCTGCCCACCCACTTTGGCCCACAGCCAAGATGACAAGTCCCCCAGAAGCTGGGGCTGCACAGCTGCCTGTGATGGCCCAAAAGGGTTTCTCAAAGCCAGCAAGGGAGATTATTCCACTGCTAGGCCTTCATTGCCTTTTTAGGAAATACTGCAGGGTTTAGGCTATGTGCTAGTTAAAGTAGTTAGACATAGCTACTGATTTTAGGTCTTACCATTACAACTGTATCGTGGCTGGGATCGGGGTTTATTCTTTCACCAAAGGAATTCAAGGTGCAGAACTTCTTCAGGCTGTGAAGATCGATAATAAACGTGAGAAATAGGAAGGTGCTGAATGGAGTATTCCTCACCTCAGAATGGAGAAAGGCAAATATGCAGATATGTTCATTTTTTTTAAATTTCTGAGAAGTAAATCTTCAGAACTATAGCTTGTATCTTAGAACGTAATCACTCACTCTCCTCTCCCTGTTTTAGTGTCAGCATAAAGAAAATGGTGCAATAACACAGCAGGTGTTAGACATAATAATGTTCTACACTAGAAAACCCTTTGACTAGTAACTAAATTAAGAGGAAATTGATGGAAAAGGTCTAACTGCTCTCCTGAATATCCAGAACTGAATGATGATAAAGAATGCTTGCTAGTTCATTCCTCCCATTTAGTTTAGGTAAATGAGTTTCTGGGATATGGCCCAATTATTCTATTTCATTTCTGGAGATAACTTGGAACATGTCTAGATATTAAGAGATGTCAAAACACCCTGAGACATTAATTTTTAATGCTCAGCTTCTCTGTTGAGTAATTTGGTTTATACAATGCAGAGATCAGTGATTATTAGATCTCAGTGAGCAGCTCTCTACTTTTCTTTGACATTCCCTTTGTGTCCCCTGTTGCCCTTAGACTAGTGTAGACCTTTCTAAGGCTGAAAACTTGCATTTTACATGGTTTTGTGTATTTCATTAATATCCCCAGCTGCTCTGATTTTCAATTTACTGGTGTGAATAGAGCATTTCCACTGAGTGAAATCCTGTCTGGAATTACTGAGTTGCATATCTGTCTATGTGATGGAGAAATAAGACTGGTAGTATTTTAACAGGAAGAAAGAAACATTTCCTGATTATTATACCGTCTTCCTTTACCTCAGATTGCCTCAAAGACTGGCCAAGGTCCATCCATTTGAAATATGCACAAGGAATTATCCAACTTCCTTACAGATATGTTCCTGGAAATCTACATTGCTACAAGATGATTGGAATAAATGCATGTGGTATTGCTTATAGTTGTATTGTGAAAAGCTTCAAGTACCTACAGATTTTAATTCCTTAAAAAACTATTGGCTCCATATTCATTCATCTATCTGTCATTAGATTTACTCCAGCATTTTAATGTATAGATGGCAGCTATATACTTCACTCTCTGGGGATTTACAAGTGACCTCTCATGCACAGCATATGTTCACCATTTTACACATTAACCTTTAGTATACTGGATGAACATTGATTTAACTGCAAGATAAGACTCTAGTACCACAAATCACTTTAGGAAAACAGCAAAATAGATAAATGAGTAGACATGAAGAATATAGGAATCTTGGTGGTTGATACCACTTTCCTGAGGAGTGCAGTGTGATTAAATGCTGAATGACTTTGTGTCTGCTTTCAGAAGCCTTTGTTTATGTTTCTAGGCTATATAGACCCTGGCTGGGCTCCTCCTGGCTGGTGTTTGAGGCTGGCCTGGCTGTCCCAGAGAGCTGTGGACATGGGAGCACAGACTGCCTAGGGAATCTAGGTCCTTTCTGAGTGGACTGCAGACTTTATTAGCTTTTAATTTCACATAGTCACTTAAATGTCCTTTCAAAAGGAAACTCTCATTTTATGGTGGTAAATTGTGTTTTAAAAATATACAGACAGTTTCAGTTACGTAGCAAAATTGATTAGATGGTCGCAATTACCAAATAATAAAATATTGGTGTGAACTTATCACCTTTTATTCCATATTTTGTGCTGTGACATGAAATCAAGTGGGTTTTTTTCACTTTTGCAGGATCTTACAAATGTCTTTTTGAGTATGTAGTACACAGTATCGTGATTTACTAACGAAACAAACACCTTGCTATTCCAGGAATTGTTTTCTTGTTCTCTATCTCCATGACTTTATAGTTTTTGTGTATGACAAAAATATCATGATGTGCTTTTTTTTTTTTTTAATGTCTAGTTAATAACTGCATTAGCCTTCATTTGTCACCTGTAGAAATGAGCAGAAAGTTGCAGTAGTCTTTCAAAGAAATGCTGGAATCCTATTATGAATCAATCTCTGTATTACAGAATGAGGCTCATGTGTACACTTTAGTGAAAAATTCATGGAAGCAGAAAACTACCTGTTCTCCCCCAGGGTAATGAGGCTCTGGTGCCTCATTTGCTATTGCTTATCACTCAAAGCATAGAACGAAAAAAGAGTAAAAAATATCGAATAGGCTGAGGAAGAAATAAGCACATCAGAAGCTATTTCATCAGCACTGTATTGAGATGTTTAGCAGAGCTCTTACTTGGTCTTTCTACTCAGAAAAAAAAGGCCACTCCAAAAAGATAACACCAGAGATACAAACTACTGTTAGTTTTCTCATAGCAAGTAAAAATAAACCTAACAAGCCTAAACAAGTGTTTTTACAATGGAAAAGGAAAGAACTAATGAATCTCAAAGCTGTATTGATATATGTATACTTATGTATGTTTATTTATTTATCAAATTTATTCCATGTATGTGGCTATGTTTGCTATTAGGAGGGGTACTGCACCCCCTCCAGTAAATCTTATGTTCCTGGGGGAACATGCATTTTTTACCTGTGTTACAGCAGACTCAGGAGAATGGGCTGACTTCTGCTGAGATGGATATGTGAATTCTCAGAAGGCACACACAGATAAATGCAGAATGCTTCCTAAAGACTGGCAGGTCTATCCAAGTGCTGTTTTTGACTCAACTGGTGTCCTTGTAACTGACTATGGTAATCATGACTAGAACAGGGAGCACAGACAGTCCATGTCCTGTAACATGACACTGAAGCATTCGTATCCAGTGTGGGACAATAATTAACAGTGCAGGTGAGGATTTCACAATGCTAGCTATGGATCAATCACTACCTTGGTGACGTGTAACATCTTATCTGAAAATAGGTTTTTGCTACTTCAAGCTTCAGAGAGAAAGCAGGAAGCACGTAAGTATATTAATTATACCAAAATAAGGTTATGTAAAGGGAAAGAGACATATTTCATCCATGCATTTACAGGATACCTTCTTCAGTACAGACAGGAATAAGCAAGTTTTATGTGGCACTTTGCAGAGACATGTTGACACAGATTAAGATGCCAAGAGCGAATGTGCACAAACATCACAGCACTCCACAAATACTAATAGAGAGCTCAAGGCAGTAACAACCAGGCATGGATATCTTAGAGTTTTGGTTCTTTTATAATGGTTGTTTTCTTATTTCTGATGAGATTTTATTGACTATGCCTGAAGTGTGTCAATGGCTCATTCTCATTAGTGTTTCTCATGTCAGCCCACTATAATGTCATGCATGATGGCACTGTTGTTTAATAAGCCCCACAGTGTGAATACCTTGCCTGCTGTGGAAGGTTGGTAAACAATCTTGCATCAAATTTATCTTGCTATGCAAAGCTCAGGCAGTAACCTATATGGTGTCCTTTTATAGGGCACTACCATTTTCTTTTTTGCAGTTTTGGAAAAACAAGCAGGGCTAATGAATAAACAGATGGAAAAGAGTATCAGAAATAGATGTGCAAAAATAGAACCCAGTCAGAAAACTTAAAAATTAGTAAACTAATTTATCCAACAGCAGAACTCCCACAATATTTCCAGACTTTGTATAGATTCTTTATTTTTAACCTGTAAAGAGTAGATGGAAAAACAAAAATAGGTTATCTGGGACCAATCAAGCCTATGAAAATAGCCTAGGCAACTAGAAATGGAAAAGAGTGGTTTTCTAGTGTATAGCTCTGCTATTTATGACTCTTTCTGTACAGTTCATTTTCTTATCACTTTTAAAAAAATTCTATTTCTATGTAAATAGGTTTTAAAATCCACCTTGGGAACCAGTGCAGCATCCAGTTAGAAAAAGCAGTCAAATCTTTTCTATCTGATAACCTGTAAACTTGTAATACATTAATATATACAGAGATCAGATAAAATGCATGCAATGCATATACACACAATTTAAATCTCCTGTCAGAAGAATATGAAACCACAGGTAAAAATGGTGTGTAAATATTTGATTCACACTTGTGGGAATACAATAATTTTATATTTGAATTCTTGTAAAAAAAAAAAAAGAAATTCTACAAACAGTGTAGAAATGGTGAAATATGGCTCTTAAAGTAACCAAATAATGTTTAATCCTTAATAGTTAAGTCACTTTATAATTATTGTAGATGGCCATATGAGGTACAAAGTACGCAGCAGCTATATCTAATTATACAATGATGCTATTTCATTATCAAAATGTGTGTATTATTAAGAACTTATTTTTATGCTAACAATGTTACAGAAAAAGCAAACCAAACTGAATATTTAATAAACATTTGATTTGGCCGCATGTATTAGAACATAAATGCACTCTTACTTTATATATGTTTTCAGATATTTTGTTGCAATGATGTGTGTGTCAGTTTAACGAGCAGTGCTGTAACACCGGTAAATCTGACTGGTTTTCTTCATAATCTTTAACTGAAAGGATTAAATTTATTTTCTGTTCTTGTGCAGTAGGGAATCCAGGTGTCTTTCTTAGTTCTTTAAGTGCATCTGCCCTATTACAGCCTACCTATGGATGCTCTGGTAAAAGTTTAGTCCAAGAGCTGATGAAGCTCAAGATCACTCAGGTGTGATGTCAGCTGTGGTTATTTGATAGCCAGATGGTTTCACAGAAAGGCCAGAGTGCCCATTAACAAACACTGGATGAACTGATTACAGGACCCAGTTCTTTACTGTCAAACCCAGCCATTATCATAACAAATTTGAATACATTTTACAGTGGAGGGCTTGGACTTTGGGGTTGTTCCATATTTTTCTGATTAATCATTCTGATTTTTTAGATAAAAACATAGCTTTAGGACTAGATTCACTCATAGTTTATATCCATTTGCTGTTTTTCTTATATGATCATTTTGTTTTAATAATTATTTACTCCTTCCAGTGTTTATCCTATTATGCTTTAGTGGCATCGTGCTTCCCCTCAGCTGCTTTTCCCTGCTAGAAATAAAAGGAACTGCCTCCTGATCTGTAGGAGGCTCTGGACTCCATCCACCAGCACAACAGCCCAGCTCTACTTTTGTCTCTGAATTTGTCTTTTTTGACATATGATCATAACTGCACACATGACCATGCCCAAATGTACATCCTATGTTCTACTTCTTTTATTTAAACCAGCTATTGACTATATTTCAACATTGGTGACAGCATTACCCAAGTGCCTTTTGATAACAGTGTATCTTCAAGATCTTTTTTTCTCTTTAGTCACCCCAGGTGGTAAGGTGCTAGACCTTGCCAGAGTTTCCTGTCTCTTTTCTGTAAGGGTATGTCTTTGCAAGCAGTGTTACTGATTTTGATCTCTCCCAATGTAAGTCTGGATGTGTCCCTATGTTATTCTAGTCCTTTCCTTGACAGTACTTCTCAACTTTCTATATTTCTCAACTTTCTATCACAATCTGCTACAGTGCAGCAGTGTAGCACATTCAAAAACAAACAAACAAACAAAAAAAAAAAAAAAAAACCAAAAAACCAAAAACACCAAAAAAACCCAAAAACAAAACAAAAAAAAACCAAAAACTAACAAACACCAAAAAAACCCAATAACAAACAACAAACAAACAAACAAGAAAGAAAGAAAGAAAAAAAACCCAGAATTAAAACCAACAAACCCCAACAATAAGGAATTTGGCATATAGATATTTCTTTTGAAAATTATTTCATTAATTTCTGTAAAGGCACCAAAGGTACCCAAAGATAAATAAGCAATGGAATTTTTAAACATTTTCTGACAGTCACTGCCCATCATTTGAAGACTTATTAGGACTTGGTTTGCAAACAGTACCAATATCTTGTAGCTCATTGGATATGGCTTTCCAAATGGTTGAAGTCATCAGTAGGAACATTTGTTCAACTCTGCTTACAGTTCTGACAGGGGAGAAACACAAATTTCCCATCCTGCCAGGAAATTTTGTGTCACGCCAGGATGTTTCTGCTCATGTTACTGTCTCCTGTGCATCTTATTCTGAGAATCCCTGGGGAAAGCTTGTCTGGGATAGGGTTCCACTAGATGTAAAACACAGAAGTCCATCTGTTCATTTAGTCACTGATTTAGTGCCTTTAAGATTTTTCTTTCTCTTTTGAAGTCCTTAAAAACATTCAAACCGTAGATAAGATTTTTAAAAAGTGAAAATATCAGTGTACAAGTCACAGCATTTTAACTTCTCATGCTTTGTCTGGATTTGGTTCTTTGAGTCTGACCTACAGGTTTCCTGTAGTACCTAACAAATGTCCTTTAGATAAAGCTGTTAAGAAATATTTTAAAAGGTGATGAAATTAACCATCAATTGTTATCTGCTCTTTCCAAGAGTAAAAACCTGTTCCTTTCTGTCTACCAGTTGTTAGGTATCAGCATTTTCCATGCAGCCCATTATTAGACTGCTAACAAGGATAAGTCCATGCTCAGCTTAGAAAAGCTGATCCCTTTCCAACATTTTGCCAAAGGTTGTCAAACTGTAGATAACTGTAGTTTAAAATTCAAGTTGTAAATTAGACTCAAACTTGGAAATGAGTGTAGGTCTAACCAACAAGGTCAGCATACCTGCACCATGCAG
Source organism: Phylloscopus trochilus trochilus (assembly GCA_016584745.2). Lineage (NCBI taxonomy): Eukaryota > Metazoa > Chordata > Aves > Passeriformes > Phylloscopidae > Phylloscopus > Phylloscopus trochilus. The sequence goes on along the minus strand of WQNJ02000016.1, from coordinate 24,086,478 downwards.
GAGACTGTGATGGCAGCCAGAAAGTGGATTGAGCCAGGAAACAGGAAGGATGTCACTCCGTCATGTCTACGTTGTACAGCTACCTGTGATTAAACTATTACACTTATCTTGCTAAACAGGTATGTGATTCAGAAATGTTGTGAGAACTGGACAGCACAGCATCTGGAAAAGGAAAAAGCAATTTAAATATAAAATATTAAAGCTTAAAATATACAGTGAGAGTGTCAGTAAAAATATCTGACAGAATGGGATTAGTTAATCCTTTATCATAAAACATCGTAGTATCAAATCAAAAGTGATAAGGGGCAGATAAGCAAGAAGAAAGCATTTCAATTTAGACAAAGGAAAACTGCTGTAGTAAACATGCATCCTGATCCAGGGTATTCTACTCATTATTCAGTACCTTAAACAGAGAAGGGAGAAAGCTCCTTACTGTAGAGCATCATCTTAAGATGATGTTTTTTTCTGTAGGATTTTTGAGTGATTTTTTAATCTTTTTACAAGTCTGTTTGCAAAGAATACATATTATTTCATTCTTATGTAGCCAAACAGTTTAGTTTCTCATTCCCTGCTATGCAGCAATCATTAAAACAGCATTAGTGGGACATTGTCAGAGTGCCCTTTAGGAAAATGGATTTCTCTAGTATACTCCTATGTAGCAGGGTACAACTCCATTGAGTTGATTTTAGGTACACAGGAATTTAAAACCAGAGCAGTTGCATCCAGGAAACTTCACTGTTATGTAGAAAGAAACAGTTAATAAAAATGCCATCACTTTGGGCATCCCATTGAAAGTTCTAGGGCACTTATAATTCAAACAAGAAATGTGACTCTAAGATTCACTAACACTAGCACCTACACACATAGGTCACATAGGCTCCTTTTGAAATGTTTATCCTATATGTACCTTGTAAGGAATTCTTCTAGGACATTTGGCAATCTAAATTTTCTCCTCCTTTCCATAAATTTCTCATTTAGCAGGAGGGCCCTAATTGAGTCATAACTGAAGCATGCAGTAATTAACATTTCTTTAGTCATGTCTTTAAGGTGGTTATTATGGTTAGAAACTTGCTGGTGTGAAATCTTATTCATCAGGTGAGCTGTTTCTAAGCATTCAGTCACATGAGCTTATTCACATTTGCTTCTTTGATTGGCAACAATCACTGCCAGTATAAACTCAATGCAACTATGAGACAGTGATCTGCTTCTGTTTTGGCTTGCAAATAATTTTCAGAATTGTTAACTAATTAGGAAATTCTCTATTTCAGTTTATTTGTCAGCCAATAAAAGAACTCTGTATTAATTTTCTGATCAAGTGAAAAAGTTTTCCTTCTCTTTGTTTACAGAGCAAAATCTGGTTTTGCTTACACCTCATGGAAACACAAAATTGCACATGCAGAGTAGGAGGGGTTGCTTTCAAGAATAGAAATGTGTAACTCACTTTTGCATATCTGCAAATGGTATCTGTAGAATTAATCATTTAACAGTAGCGCTAATTTTTTTTATAGAACTATGCTGATCATGCTACAGTGTGAAATTCTTATTTAAAAAGCTTTACAGTCATGATAACCATCTTTCCAAGCTGTGTTGCAGAACTTGTGTGTTTCATTACATTATATTAAGTCCTCCCATCCTGCAAATGCAGAGAGAATCCATCTCTATATACAGAACAACATAAGAGAAACTAATTTGTCTTAAATTTTTCTTATTTTTAAAAAAAAATATTTGGAATCTATTTTACGTAACCCACGTGGTGATATTAAGATACTTTAAGCAATATTAATTAGTTAATAAACTCAGGAAACATATTAGGGCCTAGTTTATTTGTAAAACTAGTACAGATAGCTCTGACTTACCAGGCTGTCTCAACACCTTGTGTTAGTCAGAAGATTGAATTCTGCATGCCAGTGTAACCCTTATAAAATGGATATAGATAACTCTTGCACTACAGAAGTAACTGCACATTTCCTCACCTGTTCTCTGCCCGCAATTTCCAGTGTCAGGAGAAAATGTTAATCTAATCAGAGGTTTGGAGGGAAATGAGGGAAATGGAGATACCCTGCACCACCAATGCATTTGTGCACAGACATACTGATCCTTTCTCTCTCCCTTGTGTCAGAATTGCTGCAAGTTAATATATTTGACTAAGGCAATGAACAGAAAGCTCTGTACTCTGTTACCAGTGTCCTCAGTTCCTTCACCCCAAAATTCTGCCTTTTGGGCAGGATGCAGGTCTGTTCTCCATGAGGTTAGCATGCCCTTCATCTAAGTTTATTAAGTCATTCAAAAAGAATTCTGCATTTTGTAAAGCTCTAACGTGGCAAAGTCCCTCAGCAGCCGGGGTTTGCACAGCACACAAAGAAGGTGGTAAGCAGGTTCTGAGGTGAGTGGTATTTCCTGACAGGGAAATAATACCTTCATAGTAGGGTTCAGTTTTAAGTGTTCACTTGGCTCAGGACCACAAGTCATTGAATGCCATTGTGGTGTATTTCTTAAAACAATCACGTGCATCCTAACTTGCTTACAAATGCATGCACTTTAATTTAAATGAAACATGCAGTTCTGAGTAAACACTGTTATGTATAGGGAGGCTGATTTCTTAAAGAGCCAAAAGACTGTTATTTTAACCACTAATTGATGTTTTCCTCACTTGATAGATTTTAATGTTGTAAGAAGACTCCTTTCCTGCCAATCTGATGTCAGCTGAATCCATCAAGTACTGTGTTCTGTTTATATCAGGCGTCCACATGGTTCATTTGAACTTGTTTTTTAAATATTATATTGTGAATATGTGACAACTTGAAAATGTCTCCCCTTAAATAATTATTTGTCAAAAGTAAATTTTTCCAGTTTCCTACATCTTATAATAAATCAAAAAACAATGGAAGTCACACTTTCCAATTCATGAATTATTATTGCATTTGCATGAATTGTACAAAGAAATATTTTTGAAGTATGAAGAATGCTAGGGACAATAAGAATATTGCCAAATACAGGGAACTGCTTGTCACTTTTAAATTCTGGAAAAGAGATTGACTTCCCTTGAAAGAAATGAAGTCTAACTTTTAAAGACTCACAATCTATGCCAGAGATAAAGCCCTTAAGAGTAAGGGCTACACTGTGTTTCATTTCTGCACAAGATGAATAGAAGGACCGGAGTGTGATAACTTCATCTATTCACTTTGTAGCTCTGTGTTAACTGTCATGTATTTTGCAGAGAAGTGAAGAACAGGGGAATGGGGCAAAAGGAGTGAATAAAGGGTCTGGAAGAAATGGAGGTCTGGGTTCATTGTGTTTGGCTTCGCTGAACCTCCTAAATTAGGAGGCAGGTAGCACTAGGCTGCTTTACAATGAATGGATGGAGGCAGACACCTCTAGAAGGCAATTCAGCCCACTTCAGTAAGTGATTTGGGACTTGCTCTCTTCACTCCATGTTGATACTGAGCTTGCCTGATCATGCCAAGACTGCAGAATTCAAACTTCACCCAATGCCCTTGTGTAGTCATGATGTTTGTTGAAAGTGTATTATGTACCTGCTTAGAAGTGAGCTGCAGCCTGGCTTGCAGAAGTGATCCAGTAAATACTGACAGGAAACAGGTTCCATATGGTTTGTTGCAACTGGTGCTAATATACAGTAGCCTATAACACAGAAGCAGTAGCTCATGAAGAAGCCCATTTTATTAGAAATTGAAGAGAAAAATGAAAAGGGAAATGGGAAAAGGGAAAAGCTGGGTTTTCTTTTCATTTGCATATTTTTAAATATTTTTTTAGTGTGTTACTTCTCTGTGTGGTCTGCTTAAAGAAATGCTTGCATTTACACAAATCATGCTGTTCACAGAAAATATTTTTTTTATTCTTTATTCTATTTTATTCTTATGGATTAGGTTTTTCATCTATGTGCTCAGTCCAGAAATGAGATGAAGGAACCTTACCTTTTTCCTTTTTTTTTTTCTTTTTTTTTTTTGGTAGTAATATTAAATACGTATGTGTGCCACACACCATCTGTGCACGATGAGGCAAAGTCTGCACTCTATGCACATAAATAGGTGTAACTGAAGACAGTTTCTTCTTTTTATCAGTGTGGCATTAGGTGAATTTACTTTTAATATTTCTCAGGTAACTTCCAGAAATATGAAACTTTCTTAATTTCTGTGTGCTAGAAGCTAATGTGCAGTTCAGCCATTAATCAAATTACCATCATAGTAATTTGTTCAGACTCATGCTGTTTTGCTGAAAGTAGGGAAAAGAATAGTATTAACTGCTAACAGCCCACAAAAAGGACATGCAAAAATAAATAGAATGTGTTTTGTGAAACAGAGTCTAAAAGCATCCTTCTTCTCTCTTCTCTTATGACCCTGTCAAAGATCTCAGCTTGAGCCATCCTACGTACTTGCTGATAACATTGAACTCAGTTGTCTCTGTAGCTCACTTCATTTATTTGTTATTAGTGTATTTTTACAGTGGCAACTGCAAGAGCTCTGTTTAGGCCCGAAGGCCAGTGCTCCCACTGCAGGGAAATGTGTGACTGGTTCATACTTGATTGGATTGTTGGGTCACAGCAAATGGATTACTCTTAAAAAAAGGAGACCAGACCCATGTCAAATACGTTTAAATGTAAAGAACGTTTATTTTGTAATATCATTGTTACTTTAGGTCCCATTTGAGAAAATAAATCTCTAAGAGTTCTGTAAGGGCTTGGAAGGACTGGAAAATCATTTTTCTGTGAACTTCAAAAGAATCTTCAAAAGAGTTTAGGAAATTAGTCCCAACTATTCTGACATGATTTACAGAAAGTTGCCATTAGGGTAACTTATGCTTTGTTGAAAGCCACCAATATCTGCTAAGGCAATGTGAAAGTCTTTGAGAAAACATTAGTGCATCCTGCAAAATGTTGAAGTCTTGGCACAAAGGAAAGCAGAGGATACTGATTTGTCAAGTTTCAGCTTCGCTCTGTATTGGACATAATGAAGCATGCAACCTGCAGGAACAAGCCTAGAGATTGTGCTACAGAGCTTTGAAGATGTAATCTGTTTCTCAAGCTGATCTTCCACACACAGGCTTCCCATTACTCCCCAGCTGATGGTTCTTCTGATTTCTATGGACCACTACCCCAAAATTTTAATGTCTTACAAAATTTAAGACCAAGATCTATCTTGGATCACCCAGTCTATCTGCCTATATCATAAAAGCAAAATGAATATTACCTAAATTCAGATTTTTTCTTGAAGGTTTTGCCTAGCTTGTTCTTTGATTTTCCACACATTCCTCTTCTGTAATATCTTGCCCAAAGCAAAATTAATTTTTTAATTCAAGTTTCTTTTAATGTTAGACCTTGTTCACAAAATAGCCTGATATTAAAGTACCAAATTAGCAGTGAGACAGACTTGCAAATGCTATATATATTTAAAAACTACAATTATATATCCTAAAGTGAAAAGTTCTGAAAGAGTTGAAAGTAAAGTTGCTCTGTAGTTATACTTCTTTGCAGACTAACAGTTGGAAATTTTTATCACAAGTAAATTAGGTTCAAATGTCTTGGTCTGACTAAACTATTCAGCCTGAGATGAGAAGGAGAGAAAATACAAGGTGACTTTACATTGTGCTCATACAGGGTAGATCTTGAAGCCAGATGAAGACCAGGAAGTATCTAATGTAAGAAGCACAGTAATGTACAACCATAAGAGTAGTTATTATATCTGTCATCTTTCAATGCCAATTCCTCTAATTCTTTGAGACATCAAACAATAAATTCCTATTCATTAGATCTTATCTGCTGTGCTAGGAATGGAGATGATACCTCTTAGCAAGATAGATTTCTCAACAGACAAAGTCACTGTTTTTAATGAATCACCAGAGAAAAAAAAATGGGAAAACAGCTTCACCAACCCTGCAGAATCCACCATTTTTCATCCTACTCACCTAAAAACACTGTGTGCAAGAGGAGAAGTGTGACTGCTGAGTAGTGCCTGTGAAATGAACTACTGTCCTTGACTGAATAACGCATTCCCCGCTTCGTAAAATTTGGCCAAAAAGTTATAGCATGCAAAGAAATACTTCATCTTTCCCAGCTCCCATAGAGAGCTGGCAACCCATAAGACTGGCCACTAGTGAGGAGTTTTCCTCCCTTTCCCAGGATGGGAGTCCCGTTTCCTCTCTTTTTTTCTTGTTCTACATGTTTTATCCCAGAATTCCTGTTCCTGTTATATAAAAACAATATGGATCTGCCCTGAGGAATTCCATTTTGTCTGGCCTTGTATTTTTGTGGATAAGCCATGACAATGTGTCTTCATCTGCCTGGTCCATAAATCAGTGGCAAGTGTTAAGGAGTGGCAGAATCCACTGGGCCTGAGGTCTCACAGGGCAGCCTGTCCCTTTGACCAGGCCAGCTCTGAGTCCATAATAATACCATGGCACCACAAACCAGGAACGCATATACACAAACACACAAACATGTACAGGATGTTTTTCCTTGATCCTGCCTCACCTATACACACTTGTTCCTACCTACATTTGCACTATGCATCTTCAGTTTCACATCTCTCAGATTTTACTGATCCAAGAATCAGTAAGTTTTCTTATTACAAAGGCCAATTTGAGGTGGACTATGTGTGGTAGGGTGACTTTTGCTGCTCGTATCCCCAATCGTCTGCTCTGTTTGTGCTGTATATTCAGTTCTGTACCTTTAAAACTTGTTCTGGGAGCGAAGGGGGAGAAAGCAGCAGCGCGCAGTTTGTTTTGAGAAACGGCCTGACTCCCCCACGTCTCTCTCTCCGGCGTTCGTTCTGAGGCACGGACAGCGGTGGGACAGAGATCTCCTGTGCTTTTAGTTAGTTTAGCTAGCTAGGGCGGAGAAGACTCCCTGGACCTTTTTTTTTCCTTCCTTTTTTTCCTTGGGACTGTTTAAATCTGCTCTGGACTGACAAACCCAGAGGAGCAGCGAGGGCTGGCACCTGCGGCCTGCCAGGCCTGGAGCTGCGGAGGGAGTGGAGCTGGTGAGAGACTGAGCTGAGCTACACCCACGGCAAGGACTGTCTCTGTTTGCCATCTCTCTGCAGAGCGGCCAGAGGTTTTATTGTTTCATATTATTAATTCTTTGCATTTGTGGTCATTTTGTTTGTTAAATAAATAGTTTTTTCCACTTTTCTCTAAGGAAGTTCTTTTCCTGGACCGGCTGGGGGGGAGGGGCCGTTTGGGCTTGCTCTTCAGAGGAACCCCTTCGGAGGTTCCATCTCAATTTTGCCCTAAACCAGGACACTATGGGAAGAGTAAGTTGACAGAAGCAGAAGAAAAATGAGTTACATGTGTTTGTGCATATTCTAGAGGAAAATAAATCAAATCCTATTTATAAATGTTTAATTTAGACAAACACTCTCCAGCAATATGTAACAAAATTTGAAGATCTAATGATAGCGGTCCTTTAGCAAAATGATCTGAGCAAGATGATTTGAGGTAATGAATATGAAACAAAGTATTTCATGTCCCTTGCTGGAGGGGCATGCATATTAGAAGGCAAGTAATATTGTCATCTATGTCTGGTACTTTAGAACCCTAAAACCTTTCAAACAACTAACACCTGTTAGTTGAAATGAATCTGTTAGTTCATGACATATGGAAAGTATTTAAGTAGAAATTCTTAAAATTTGCTTTGGTGAGTCATATGTTTTAAAATTAAAATTAACTGTAGTCTCCTTTAAGTGAAAATATACTTATGAAAAGTACTCTGAATACTAGCTTAAAGATAGTTTGTCTTCTTACACAATATACTCAAGACAAATAATGTATAGAACAGCTGGTGATTAATTTTTTACAGAGGAAAGTGGTACTGTGAATATATTGAGCTGAGAAAGTAATAGAAATGTTTGGCAATGAGGCATATACTTGGATTATTTTAAATGGAAACCAAGGGAAAAAAAGATGAATGTTTTGGGGGTGATGATGTTATGTTCCCTCCCTCAGTTATAAATTATAGAAAGAAAACAGATGGAAGCTGGTCCTTTTTCTATGTTCCTTACCTGTAGCTATACAATGACCTTGTTAGCTATTAAGAAAACATGGCACATTCCTTGACTGTGCATTGCCCACTTCGGAGTTCATCTGGCCCACCAACAGGATACCTCTCACAATTCAGACACTCCTGCACGAAGATTACAACATAAAAAATACAAAAATCTTGAGCTTCTATCTCACTATGTTTAATAGCACTTCTTAAAATACTTGCACTAAAGCTACTTCTGTTTTAAGTCAGTTATAGAAAAGAATCTTGTTGGGGTTGTTTGTTATATTAGCAGCAGAATTCATCAGTTACAAATCCAGCAGCTGGGAAAGAAGTACCCCTGTCTGAGGTTTGGTCTGGGGACTGCCTGGCTGGGGAGCAGCTCTGCAGACAAGGATGTGGGGGTCTCAGCAGAGAACAAGCTAAACAGGAGGCAGCAGAGTGCCATGGCAGCTAAGAAACCAGCATTATCCCAGATTGTATTATGAACAGCATAGCCAGGAGACTGAGGGAAGTGACCTTCCCTCTGTAATCAGCAGCTACAGCACTGTAGTATTTTTGAGTATTGTATCCAGTTTGGGAAAAGACACTGAGATAAACTCATACAAGTTCAACAGATCAGTGATGCCTTAAGTTTTAGCTTTCATATCATCCAGATTCTGTACTGCTTATCATATAACTCTGAACTACATATAAAGCAGTAACAAGTTCTCCTCACAGTTTAGTTAAGACAAACAATCCTTTTCCAGCCCGAGAACCAGTGACACCATTACAGCCTCAGGCCCAAAAGCATAAACAACAGACTGGGAGGATGGAACTTCACAACCTGAAGCTGTAATTGGACAATTGACCCCAATAGGTAAATGGACCAAAACTTATAAAAGTGTGAAAATGTTTGATCCATCATCCATCTTGGCTGTAACCTCACCAGGCTCTTGTACTGCCCAAGGTGTATCCTCTGAAGGCCTTTTCAATACATACCTACTTTATTCCTTTAACAGTATCTAGCCTTTGTTCTAGGTAGCCTCTCAAGGCATCACCAGCCACCAAACTGGTCTAAAGACAGACTGGTCTCTTTGCCTTTTAAAGAGAAACTTCTGAGTAAAAAGTTTCTTCAGCCCCATGAATAAAAGACTGATTAGCAGTTGTTTGATACAACCTCCCCAATATGTGAAGGGAAGTTAACAAAATAGGCAGAACTAAAAGATTCCTAGTGATGTACGGTGGGAGAATGAGTGACAGCAGATAAATGGAGTCAGGAGAGGCTGTGGCTGGATATTAGTAACAGTCAAGTCCTGATGCGATGCCGGAGTTCTTCATCCCAGCCAGCTCCCGGCACCATCACCAGGAGCGCGCTGCCCCCAGAGAGCCGGGCAATCCGGGGGGCAGCTGTAGGGCACCACTGCTCTATGGCACAGGTGGCATGCAGCGAGGGCAGGGACAAGGAACAGGGAGAGCCCTTCTGTGGGTTTTCCAAAGGTGCTTATTGCCTGGGGGTCAGGGACAGAAAAAGGCACAGAGTTTGCAGGGGTTTACAAGTGGGGGAGGTCTTGGGAGAGGATACAATTCCCAACCAATAAGGGTGACATGGGGCAGGAACACAAGGCGGGGAGTACAATACACAGACCAATGAAAGAACACAAGGGGAGGGAACAGTTTAACCACTGAGGCATCGAAGGTTGGGGGATTGACAGGGAAGGGTCTGGAAGAAGGGGCAGGGTTAGGGAAGATTGACAATTCCGTAGGAGGAGGGAAGGGCAGGTCTAGGGAAGACAGACAACCAGGGCAAAACCAACAATACGGGGGAAAGGAACAATCCATTAGGGATAAAATATATCATTACAATACAAAATATGGGTGGTGTATTAAACTGACCATTAAAACTGAGCTAAAATTGGAAACACAATAAAAACACACCACAACAAAGTCCCATGGGGACAGTCAAGCAGTGGAGCAGCTTCCTGCTCTTACCTCACAGTGGAGTCTGTTTTCAGCAGCCAGAAGGTCTAGAGGGCTGCTGGGGTCTCTTCCGATCTGAATGGCCTGGAATGTGCTGCACCTGCAGTGGTGCCAGTGCTGTGGTGTTAATTTTATTACCTGATGTTCTCACTATCATTTTTGACACTAGACAAAAGACTTACCAAGCATGCATTTATCATATTTCATGGCAACAAAATTACAAGATCCTAAATGGAACACAATTTCTAATTACACTATGCAAAGTGTTTAACCCTGCGGAGAAATGAAGCTGCTCTAGGAAACATGGCAGCAACACTCTAAAAGCATAAACAAAATAATTCAGCGAGAGGGACTCTTCATACTCCGTTTCTGTGGAAGAGCAGTGCTCATCACCATTCACTTCTGAATTCCTGTCCATTGACCCAAAGAACCTACAAATGAAACAGAACTTTTCAGGCCAATTTTTTAAACTGAATCAAGTGGGCTAGTTCCTATTTACATTTTCAAACACCAAAAAAGAGACATTTGATAAGTGCATCTAAGAACTCAGTGCAGCCTCATGTCTTTTAAACCAAACATAATGACTTTGAACTAACAAAACTTATGTTGACTTTACTGAAAAGATTGATTTTTTCTTTCTGAATAGGTAATCTTCTGACTTCACATGAAAGGATGCCATTTACATCTTTTAAAATATTTATTTGGCAGCCATTGCTGAAACTCCTGAATGTTAATTAAGATGCTGTTTAAGTGCTGGAAAATATTTTAATCGTGTCACCTTTGTTTTCTATTGATTCAAAAAGAGAAAAGAATGGGAACTAGGCAAAAGTTGCAAAGTAAAAACGTGGGCACTCATCTAAAACCTATGTAAAGCACAGGTAATACCTCAGCCATTTTCAACCTTTTCAGTCTCATGCAAGAGACGGCAACAGAAAAACTCAATACTGATGGAATATGATGAAGATGTGCATCTGGAGATGTGAACAACACAAAGACAGAACTAGCAGTACCCTAAGTTCTCAGAAGAAAAATATGGATTTCTTATTGTAATGGTCACAGAAAGAATTCTCAAGTATCTTCTTATGTTACCAGTATTACTTTTTAAGTAATAATTTATTATTTTTTATCACAAATTATGTTATTCACACATTTGCATTCTTGCATTAAAAATTCATCATTACTTTTAAAATTAATTGAAGATTTAAATCCAAGTAATATTAACATTTTCTGCTTTTGTCTTTCAACATTTGGTATCCATCTGAACAAGCTTCTTATGTGGATTTCTCTTGCTCTGTGTTGCAAGACTTCTAACCTGTGAAAAAGAAACTTCTCATGTTTCTTTTTCATTGAGTTATAGCAATGAAATAACCTCAATTTCTAACTGTTCTCCAAGAAAAAAAACACGTTATCAATACTGTCGATCAGTACTTTTTAGTACTAATTATTGTAGACCAATAGGTCAATCTATTGTTGATCTCTTACATAGTTGAAAAGAACTGACCTCTGAATTATTCCAGTTTTTATTTTAATTATTTCTATGGGTGCAGAAATGTAAAGAACATACAATAAAATTCCATTCAGAAAAATAATTAGGCGTGATGTGTGAAACTCACATTATGATCTTTGTAAACTGACCATTTAAAATTGGCCCACTGACCAGGTCTTGGGCCTATTTTGATGTAAAATATTAATGCCTTATTTTAAACAAAGCCAAGTAACGTCATCACTTAAGAGTATAATTCTTAGAGATATAGTTGTCTGGTTTTCTTCTATTTTTTCAAATCTTCATGGAAGCAGCACTGAGTCATCATATGCCAGTCTCAGGTAGAGGCAGAAGTGTCAAGCAGAGATTCACATTTGAGTTCCACTTCTTTATGAGATCAGTCAGTAGTGACTGACTGCAAAGGAAAGGGACAAATGTTTTATATAAATGTCAGCATTCAATTACAAACAGGGCATTTAAATATCTCATTCAAAAGGAAGAGTAATTACTCAGAATGTTTGAGTCCCCTCTTTAGGTCTTAATTGTTGAAAAAAGTAAAATGTTTATACTGTTTCTGTGATCTTATATAGCAATACCTGTAACTGTAGGTAATAAATATCTTATCATAGTACACAGCATCAAATGATTTAACACATCATTTGGACCTGATTAAGCAAATTAAGTTACTAAAGAAACAAGAAAAACAGCAAAGCAAAGCAAAGCAGTAGGTGTTGATAGCAGAATGTAATGACCTTTTTAAATATTCCCAGAAAAAATTACTCAGTCTGACAATCAGTTTCTGTGTAGTTCGTCTGACTTTATCCATATTCTTTCTTCATTTTAGTACGATATACTAATGTATCCCAAAAGAAAAATAGAGTAATAGGGATCAAAATCATAAAGCTGATCTGGCCATCCCTTCTTGGTAAAGGCTAAAGTGGTTGGATGTAGACACCCTGAAAAACCAGAATTACAATTCTTGCTATTATATCTTAGCCTTCTTTCCTTCTGCTGTTTCTCTTAATTATCAGTTTCCCACAGACAGTTGTCATCCTAGACTGCCTTACACTCTAGCTTTCATCTACCTAAACTAGCAGAAGCATGATGAAGGCTGTAGTCTTTTGATCTACCTTCTCAATGGCATATTTAGGTTAAAGTATCCAAAAAAACCTCATTAATTTTACATGCCTGCACTCTTTCTTTTAGGTAACTTGGTGTTGCATTTTGATAATCTCCACCATATCTATAATCAAAGCTATAAAGTGTTGAGAACCAATAATATTAAGCTTTTTATGATTCAGATTGTCTCAGGAAATGACCTCCATGCTGAAAGATGACAGTGAACCACATGATTCACTCTAAGATACTAAAAATGTTTTTCATAATCCTAGCATTCTCCTTTGGAAGAACAGGGAATGTCCTTGAAACTCTAATTGCTGTACTGCTCTATCTGGACTTTAAACTTTGAAGTGTAAACTTAGACATTATTGTAAGGAGTACTGTGCTGTTAAGACTACAGAGGAGTGCTTAATTTGTCTACCTACCTACTTACATGCTCATCCTGACAGTCATTTTATCAGTTCTGAGGTTATCCATCATCATTTCAGTGGGCTTCCAAACACCTTCTAATTTAGCAAAACTAGAAAACACAGCAACAACGTTAAATTGATTTTAAGACTCTACAGTGACAAAAAACCTCTGGCAGGCTCTCTGACTGGAAGCTGAATAAATCTGCTGAAGCTTTAAAGACAAAAACACTACTGTAACATTCTGTTCCCCACAACACTCCCACGCCCATGCATGTGCCTGTCAGTAATATCATTTTTATAGTGGTATTTTCTCTGGAGACAACTAGAAAAGTACCAGCTGTTTCCTCCCTTCTAACGATGTAAGAGTAATTTCATAACAAGTAGACCATCACTGACTGGCAGAAAGCAAATAAACTTGGCAGATCTGGACCTAATATTTGGACTGACAGAACATAATGTTTCTATGTATTTCAAGGAATTTCTAACATTTTCTTTGAAAAGAATTCCTTCTGTCGAAATTGTTTTTTGTTCCTTTACATTTTCTAGAAAGGCAGAGGGGGATGGGTAGGTGGTGTTTTGTTGGCTGGTATTTTTGTTGTTTTATATCTGATTCCATAAGCTTTTTTTTTTTTTTGGCAAAGATGACTTTTACACTTAGCCAGCATCTGAATGTCATTACTGGAACTCACTCTAGTATGTGTGCACCTAAGTGCTGTGTCTTCCACAGAAAGTGTTCTGCTAGGACAACGCCTCTGTTCACTTCTGTGTTAATTTTGTAATGAGATTTGTTATTTTAACAGCGTGATTTCTGGAAGTTAGAATGTAGCACCTGGATTGCTTGCTCCATCAAACTACTTCTTGAAGTCTATACAGTCTCCAGTTTATTGCAAGTTATTGTAATAGTTCCTCTGTTTTGTTCTTCAGTTCTCTGGAAATAGGTTATGACTACTCCCCATCAACTTTCCAATTGTCTATCTCCTTTCTTGCATAATCAAAAATAGCTCATGCAGTATAGTAGCTATACTGGAAACAAGAACCTGAAAACTTCACAGAATCACAGAATAGTTGAATTTGGAAGGGACTTCTTGACATCATCTAGTTTAGCTTTCTCTGTTCAAAGCAGTGTCAACCAGTTAGAGCAAGTTGCTCAGGATATTATCCAATCCAGTTTTCAGTGTTCATGATGATGGAAACACCACAACTATTTTGAAGATGAAGAGGTTGAATTTTGTTCACTTTAAGCTTTGCCTCCTTCTGGCTGGCAGAAAATGAGCAAAATATTAATTCATTAAACCGATAAAAAATCTAGATAACAAGGACAAATAGTTCTGGAGAAATAAATCGCATGGTTTATATCTTCATGATAAATAACATTTTATTCAGCTGCAAAACACCTAAAAGACAGTATCATTTCTACCTCATGCCCGTGTGTGTGTGTGTGCATGCACAAATGTGCACATTCACGTACATGAATGTTGACTTACCTTTCTGTGTTAGTGCATTTAGATACATAGGGTTCATTTATAAGAGCAAACACGATGAAATTGTGTGACAAAGTTTTAGACCTGAGGAAGATCATGAGTGAGAGAATTCATGGTCATAGGAAAATCTCATTGATTAAGCTGCAGTTCAAATGCTGCACGTTATGTGACTGGACACTAACCATTAATAGTGTTGTTAATCCACTTGCCAATGAAAATGACCCAGTCATAAACCCAGTCAACTATCCATGCTCTGTCATTTGCTCCTCAAATGTTTAGGTCAATTTTTTTATCCATTGTATCAACAGGAAATGTCTAGATGTGCTGTCTAGCAGAGGCACACTGATCCTATCTGTTGCCCTAAAAGATTTTCAAGAGGGATTCATCTTGATTATTACATCTGGGCTGTAAATACTGTCCATTACAACTGGACAGTAAAGTCATAGATACTAGACAAAAAGTCCATCTAAAGTGTAGATGGACTTTTTAAGTGAACCTGAACAATCTGAATAGTGCTAATTTTGTAGGTTATCTCCATCATAAATCCAGTAGCTCTGGAAAATATTTTAAAAAAATCCTTTTTCCTTTAAAAAATATTACTATGCTAATTATACTTGCCAGAAGCAGACTTCTAATATAACATCATGTGGCAGAATTTGAAATTAGGTGTGTATGACTGTTAATGATATAAGAGTGCTGCTAATTTCATCTGACAACTAAATCTGTAAATTATAAGATCTTTTGGCTTGGTGATCGCATCAGCCCTAAGGAGCTGCCATTTAAAAGAGATTATATATATTGCCAACAACTGTTTCTAAAGCTGTTGACAGAAAGATAATGCATGATCTAATATTCGAAGATTTATCTTTAAATGTGATCAGGGTAATGCTTTTGATCCATTTTCACCTAGGCACTGTTACAACAAATGTGGTTGATCAGAAAATGTGGTTAAATGTTGATTTCACAAATATTGTCTACTGAGCAATTCCATATTCAAGGCTACTTAGTGTGCTGATAATGCTTTCTCATCATAGTTAAGAATATTACCTTTGTTTCTAAACAGCAGGGCTCATCCAACTTTTAAATAGATAGCAAGAACAAATTGAATAGGGAGCTCAGTAATATCTGAAGCAAAATAACTGGATTCCATTTGATAAAATTATTACCTGGAAGGTAGGATATAAAATCTGATGTAATGGAGACATAAACAGGGGAGCTTTTATTATCTTCTCATAACCTTTAGGAATATTTATACAGAACATTAGAGATGCACCTTAAAGTATGTTTTTCTTTCTAGAGCCTAACCGGGTAAACTGATGCCAGCTGCAATTTCCCAGTAACGTGTGTTTCATAACTAGTTCTCCTCTCATAGTGATAACTTGAGAAATTCTTCTTGACTTGATCTGCTAGTGACGGGCTACACATCTCCACAAAGTCAAAATTCTTCAGATATAAATGCTATAGGATGTTGGATCAGACTAATGGTGCCTGACACCAAGGGATCTTCACAGATAATCTAACACAGGAATTAAGGATGCTCCTTGTCAGAAGTCCCTGAGGACTGCACACCAAAAGCAGAAATGGTGAGAAGGAACATTAGTTAATCTAATGCTTCTGCATGCTGGCATTGCTCAGCTCAGGCTCTGCACTCCAGGACTCTTACAGTAAAGGCACTTTGGAGACCCTCCAATGTGGCTTTTTGGGACCAGTCTTAAACCCAAGACCTTTAATCCAAAGTAGGTCTGCATAATTTTTTATATATATATTTGGAAAGTGCTGGCTGAAATTCCCATTTCTGCTTTTCTCTGCCATCAAGAAGAAATGAAACCTGACTTCACAGTAAAGTATATGTATATAGTTTGGCAGTGGAATTTTTTTGCTCCAGTGTTAACCTCCAATTCACATATTTGTGGTTTTTTAACAATAAATGGTAACTACCTAATGGTAAAAGTGACCAAAATAATTTCATTCTTTAAAAAATATTCTGTTGTATCTTTCTTTGAGACAGACCTAATATCATTTAGCCTTGCACTACTGCGAATAGAGAAGAGAGAAATTTAATATACACAAGTACCTGTTCCCTCTTTCTCAGTTATTCATATTCAAGCTACAAATCTAAGGATGGATTTAATTTCAACTAGGTAGAAATAGGTAGAAACCAGAAAACTTCATTCAAGGGAATTAGCTTTGCTTTTGTCAGCCTTTGACCATATTTTACATTATTAAATCATACTATACTGGATGTAAGTACTATGTGCACAGTAGGCTCTTTTCCTCTTATGCCTTTGAAGGAATCGATCCCTGTGTAAGAAAACCAGAAAATGAAACCCACTCTTATGTCTAATCTGAAACTGTTGTGCATGTGTCATTCCACTTTTCAGAAATCAAATTTAAATTACAGATACCTTAAATGTGTTTTCCTAATAACATGCTTTGCCATTGAAGATTGATTGTTCAGCAGTGTTTCAAACTTTCCCTTTTGGTACTTCCAGTCTACCCTGTAGACTTTAAAAATTCTAGTAGTACAGTGTGCTTTCAATAAAATTTATTATCCTTTTTTAGGCTATGTATAAATATCTTAAATAAAACCTTGGCATCAACATCAAAGCACTAAAATATGTCTTCTGTTCTCTCCAGCTTTTCCATATTTTATGTGTTTGATGTTAATGTGAATGCGATACTGAGACTTAATAAATGTATGGCAAAGGGAAAAGTAAATGTCAATAAGCTTCATTGAACACTTTTATTAAATGCATGTTATGTAAAAAGATTTCTTAATGGTAAGAGGTGCCACCATTATGTAGTTCTGGAAGTTACAAATATATTTATAATCCTCCATAGAATATGTTAAAGAAGGAAGTTGTTCCTATATATTAATAAAAGTTATTAATGTATTAATATTGCCTTTATTGCTGAAAGTTCTTTCAGTGTCCTGCTTCTGACAGCTTTAAACTGTACATGCAGTGTGTGCACAATTAATAAACCTATCCTAAAAGAAAGGATGATTTACCTTTCCTATTTTGTTAAATCAAAACATACAATAATTAAAACATTTGCTACTTGTTCTTGATATTTCCAATTAAATTCTAAGAGCTCTCTTAATGAAAGGACGTGATTTCTCTGTATTGAGGTTCGGCACATAATCTGTGTATTAAGAAACTTCTTCTCTACATCATCTCTATGAAAGCAAGCAAACAAACAAACAAACAAAAAACACCAAAACCAAAAAACCTCATGCAATAACTCCTACTAGGACTAGGATTCAGTTTTCTCTTCTAGGAGAGACTGCTGCAGCAGACATGGATTATGCCATCAGCCTCTGTAAGTGAGATTCAGATCACTAGGAAAATTACTCCTGGGGCTGTAAACTCCATCCTTATGATTCCTTCCCTTCATGGTTCTAATTCAAGCCATTTAGTAGGGTAGCATCTGCAGGGAATTGGTTACCCTGTTCACAGGGTCCAACTCCTCCAAATGTCAGGTGGCTCTGGCTTAAAGGGCTTGACAGCAGCCAGAGAAATGTTTCATTTCACACTTTGGAAAGCGCTATAAATAGTAACAGCTGAGTAACTCTCACTGCCTGCTGTGAAGTCCTTGGTGACCATAAGTGTCCCCTCAGCAATAAGGCAAGAGACAGGCTGAGAACCAAGGCTCACACACATCCACCTGCTCACCCTCAGCGCCGCAGTGGGCCCCATCAGCTTCTGTGAACCCAGTCCAAGGTTGGAAATCACAAGCAGTTGGAGGGCTGCTTTGGCAAGCATGCTGGATAGCAGTTCCCTGGGTGATATACACCAGATGTACAGATGCTGTAACTTTGAAACAGAGTGTGTACAGTTTCCCCTTCCACACTTCAACTTAGGACTTGGTCAGTAACTTTAGGAAGCACTAGATAGCCCTCTTCCCCATTTCCCTCATCCCACTTTGCATTACTCATTACTGCAAAATTAGCACAGGTAACCTAGGGCCCATCCTCTCCAAACTGTCTTATTTCTGACATACAGCCTTATTTCTCTCTGTTGTATGACCACTTTCTCCTTACAGCTGGAGCATAAGTCTTGGCTGGAATTACCTGGGGGAAAGTATAATTTAAAAAAAATGTCATATAAAAATCTGTGTTCTGTCCTTCTATAGAAAAGGTTGTTTGTGCATAGCCATTACCTGTAGCAAAGCCAAAATTATGAAACACCCATATATGGCTCCCTATTTCATGAACAGCTAAAGTTCTTCAGCTTTACTGGGGGGCACCTCTGAAAAAAGCAGTTACCATGGCCAGCTAGCATTCAGCCAATTCGCACCTAAAGTTCCCCTCTCAGTCCTTTTTTTTGAAAGTAGTGTTATTCATGGTGTTTTTCCTGATTTGTTAAAAATCTTGATGTTCAAACAAAAGTAGAGCATTAAGAGATGCCTCCTAAACTTCCTAGTGTACCTGACTAGTCCTCAAAACAGTCCTGCTATCCTCCAGGAGTTTATGCATGAGTGAATTTGTATGATTGGCTGTTCTTAACTGCCAGAGAGAACATTTTAAATACAGAATTAGCAACAATGCAATAATTACACTTTGATCTCCATGAATTTTAGTGGATATGAAATTTCATTTAAAGAAATAAATAATAAACATATAAAGAAAGATTTAAACACTTAAAGAGAATTCATGTGAACACACAAAGTGCACACAATGGTGATTCTGAAAGCTACCATTGCATGAGCCCTGAAAACCATCCACACTTTGAACCAGCTTCCTGACTCAAGTCCTGCAGAGCTCCAAGGAGAGCTACAGAGCTGCCAGTCCCCACCAGCACCTTGATCCTGGCAAGACTGAACAGCCTGTTGTCCTCTTGGCTCTGTTAGCTGAGAAGATAGGTGTCCTGCTGCCTTTCTCCAGGAGGGCTTTCCAGGAATGAGGAAGTCACATCTCATAAAATCATAAAATCATTAAGGTTGGAAAGTACCTCTGAGATCCACAAGTTCAACCATTAAGCTAACACTGCCAAGTCCACCAGCAATCCATGTCCCTAAGTCCTGCATCCACATTTCTAAGGACAATGGTTCCACCACTTCCCTGAGCAGCCTGTTCCTATGGCTGACCTCTTTTAGTGACAAATTTTTTCCAATATGCAATCTAAACCTTCCCTGGCAGAAATTGAGGCCACTTCCACTGGTATTACTTGTTACCTGGAAGAAGAGAAGAGCAAGCACTGTTTTCATAATCACTTTCTTCTAAAACATGACCAATGTGTGCTGTTTCTTTCCTTAACTCCAGTTACAAATGGCTAACACACTCACAGATTTTTAAGAGATTTATTGGTTCTCACCTTTTGGCTGCATCGATTCTCTCCCATCTTCTGGGAAAGGATGTGAAGCAATGGTGGAACATCACACTGTTAGGCCTTTCTTTTCAGTTGGTGCTAGAGATTCATTCATTCATTCATTCATTCATTCATTCATTCATTCATTCATTCACATATGGGGGGAATGTGACTAGCACATGAACAACTCTTGGGTCCCAAGCAGAAATCCCAGTTCCCAGGCTAACACACACCTGAATTTCTTCCCTTAGCCTCCTCTGTAAATCTGCATGTTCTAAACAGCTTCTTCAACAGGAACAGAAAGACTGAATCACATCATTTTACTTCCTTTGTATATGATAGTGCATTTCTACTTTTTGTTCACTGTGAATGATTGTGCAAAAAATATAAAAATCCAAACTAGAAAATCTCCACCTACATTCAGGACAAGCTTCTGGGCCATTAGTCCTGCCTGGACAGAGCTACTTACCTGCCAAGAGGAAACTGAAAATCTTCAAGATTCAGGATTTCCCTTCCTGCATTTTTCTATCTCTGGCCTTGGTTGGCTCCCTGGTTTGTGCCAAGCTGGGGTGCATCATTCCCCCTATATAGACTGTTGGGCCTTGGGGCATACTGTATTCTTGGATGCAACACTATCATGCCAAAATTAGGCTGTGGGATCTTGCATTTCCTTTCTGATCTTAGTCTATAATGGTTACAAACTTCCCTGTAGCAAAATCTCAAATTTCCCCCACATTATCCTGTATCCTAGCTAAAGTTTTGGTTCCTGTAGCATGTCACAATATCAGCAAATAAGTATAACTTTTTCTGTCAATGATTGATGATTCTAGTGGATGACTTGAAGCACAGCACCGGGGTCTGCCTGCCAGAAGCTGAGTTCTGAGCATTTTTTGAAGAACAGATGTCTCAGTCTCTAACTACATCTTTGTTTTTCCAGTTTTTTGATCCTAGCTTGACTGGCATGGGTGAACTCCCAGACTCCCCAAAGTCAGCAGCAGTTCTGCCATTGATTTTGAATTGTCATATAAATCTTTGTCATGAGCATACAAAGCCAATGGAAAAGTCAGAATATTGTATCTGCCTATCCAACATTCTCTGACTTTCTGTTCCAGTAATGTGTATTGAAGTTTGATTCCATTCTGATATTGAACTTCAAAATTAAGGTAACTGTGAAAAACAGTGAAAACTGACAAGTGAGAGGGAATTGGGGAATTCAGTTTACGTAGCCACAAAATATAAGCAGAAAATTCATTTAACCTATTTTCTCTGAGAAGTTGTCACTATTTTCAATTTAGACTGTTTGCCTACTACTTTCTATTAATTTTAAACTAAACAGTTTTCTAATTTAGCAGATTGCCTTGGAGCCCCCTAGTAGCTTTCTAGCAAGCTTGATCTTTTATTAGCTGCAGTACTTTGTGATATTCATTATACATTAATTTAAATTTACATTTTTAGATTTCAAAAGTACATTCATATTAGCATTCTTTTTTACTAGAAAACAGCAGAATAATTAGCATAGAATATTTGATCTCATTAATAGAATTCATGTTTGGTCTTTTGAGGCAAAGCTCATAAAAAAGTAGTGAAAAAAAACCAGTAAAATGTTACTCTCTTGATATGTTTAAGACATTTTGATTGGTGTATCCTTTTATGCTGCTTTATGTTCATTTTACCAGAAATGCATCCTTATCTACCCTTTCATGTTAAGGGAATTTTTTATTCTACCAGAACTGATAGTTTGAATGTAAAAGTGGTAGCACTCCTTATAATATTCCAGAGTTAAAACCCAGGAATTTTTCCTTGCTAAGGTCCTGTTAAATTCTACTAAAGAAGCCAATTTCTTCAACAAAGACCTAGAGGAACATACTGAGCCAAGTGACTTTTTATAAAACATATGCTGTCTCTCTCCTGTGCAGGCAACTGCCTTTCATTTGGGAGATGAGCAGACTTTGCTCCTCAGCAGTTAGTGTTTGAATCCAAGAGGGAAATGGACAGCATCCTCACAGTTTCTCAGCAGGTGTTGGATAGATACATAATCTCAGGTTAGATAAGACAGGCAAAGGAAATCCTCAGTATGATTGCTTGAGCTGGCTTAAATGCAAATTGGTAAAGCAAAGTGCTTTTAGAGGCAATTCAGCTGGTGAAGGTGCTGATGGATATAACCAGGATGGTGACCACACAGCTGAGGCCACATGCCAAAAGGCTGTACAGTCACAGGATGATGTCCCTGTCCTGAGGTGTATATCAGGGGCTGTAACTCAGGAGTGAAATGACTGCCAGAATATGAGCTCTGTGCAGGGCCTGGCAGGCTGATTCACCCTGTGGGGGCAGAAGCCTGGGTGAGCTGCCAGGGAGTGCACTGAGCAGCACTCAGTGCTGCATCCCAGCCACTCTGCCTTAGAGACAGTAACCTCTGCAGCAGAAAGGGAGCAGGGAGCCACAGGGGAAATAACATCAACTACCAGAGTTGTTTCAGTAGCCTAGGACTGCCTATAGCCTGACACATTAATTAGTCTTGCTTCTGTATTTTCTGAGTGGTAGATTTTCAAAGAAAATTACATGTGAAAAGAATCCTTAAGTTTTTTAAGATAGGGAAATTATTTGGTTGACATGATTTCCTATTACTGTCTGCATGAGGAACTACCACAGCAAGTGGTCAGTTCCAAGGGAGACTGCAGAGCCAGCTGATGGAGCTTGGAGCTGTTCACTGGGCTCCCTGGCACACAATGCTTCAGCCAGCTACACTGATGGTCAGCAACCCTAAGAGAAACCACAGATGGAGGGGCACCAGGGGTGTTTTCTGAAATGACTGCAGAAAGAACAAGAATTAAAAGTTCAAGACAGGCTTTGGCATGCACAGCAGCTCCCTCTCTACATTCTAGGGTGCTTAACTAAGTATGGATGGATGGAGAATTAGTTCTCCCTTTGTTCCTGACTGAAAAATAGAAGGATTTCAACTTCTGGTCTAGGAAGAAAGTCTGAATTTATTAAGCAAAAGATCTTCATAAACTCCTCTTCTATGGAGGAAACAGATTATTCTCTTGTTAGATCAGCCCATGCTCATCTGAAAGAATCCAATTTTTGAGTTTGAGGAATAATACAGAAGGGAAATCACTCTGGAAATCCAGATTCTTCAACCAAGGTGCTGTGCAAACTGAATAAGGCACCTCTGTGTTCTGTGAGAGCACTCTGCTACAGACTACAGCCTCATATTAGACTTTCTGTTTTGACAGGCCCTGCTAAAGCTAAAACAGAGCTTTATGACTAAACTCTCAGATAGAATTAATTGTTAATACAGACTTTGAAACATTTTATTATTTGCCATTTGGCTGAAACATGTCAAAAGTAGAACAGCTGCAGCTGGCAGTCACATTTCACAATTCCCTCTCCCACCTCTGCCAGTAAAAAGAAAAATAGAATATAAAGCAAAAAACACAGCTACCCTGTTACCTTAGGAAAAATAGTTGACAAAAAATATCCAACTTCACCAGAAATAAGAAAGAGATGGGTTAATCACGTGAAGTTTGTATTTTTTGAAAGACTGAGTATTTTGGGGGGGGGGGGGGGTTGTTTACTTTAACCTATGAGAAACATTACCATTTCTTGGTCTTATAAATCTTCTGCGTTTTAATAATGGCTGAAGGACATCTCAGCTCTGTACTGAGACTAAAAATAGTCAGCTTGGTAGTTGGTTAGCTAGGTAGTCAGGCAGCTGCTATGCTGTTAGGTTTGTTTCCACACTGCTGTAGAAAAGAGGTACCCTTAGGGCTTCAGTTCTAAACTGGAGAGTGGAACAGCTTGGTGAAAACCTGTTTCTATTTTCTGGCTCCAATCTCTCCTCATACTGTGCCAAAAGGTGTGTCCCATTGTTAAGGGTCAAATGGATAGGCATGCATCTAGATTTTTCATGGCTTTAAGGGCATTTTGAATTAAATTCTTTGTAACCAGCATAAGCAGACAATTGGAGTTGGAATTTTATTTTTTTTTTCACACTTCTATTTAGTATAATTCTCTTTTGAGCCTCTTTTATTGGTCAAACCAGAGGCATACTGTGGAATAGATTAAAATAAGTGGGTTTTCAGCTAAAATTACTTTACCAGCCATGATTTAAGTTTTGTAAGATACAGTTTTTGCAACTGCTTTAAATGAGTACTTATTATCTTAAGGATTATGAACACGTATCAGCAATATGTGTTCTAACTGAAGCAAAATGATTGCTTTTTTGGTGAACAGCAGATTTGCTCCAAAATAAGAAGAGTCTAGAACTATTCTCTTACCTAAGTTAAATCTAGCCAAACATAATGGTCAAAAATGTTGAGTGGAATTTTCAAAAATATCTAGGGGTTTTTTCCACCAGTTCTTAAAAATAAATGTATCCCAACATGAGTATTTTAACTGACCTACTATTAAAAAAAAAAGGTTTCAAAACCTTTTTACAACCCAAACACATTAATTAAATACTTCTATAGAAATTTTCAAGTTTATTTCAAATTATGTATTATTTTCTTTTTTCATCATGTTCAACTTTTTCAAATATAATACCTCATTTCAATCAAAACCAATCTAGTTTTTATCCACCAGAAAATCTACCTATTTCAAATTGTAGCTTTAGCAACTCTCCCTGAATATAGATTTTATTTCATTTCAAGCATGAATGAACATAAATATGTCTTCCTGAGATATTTTTATAAAACTATATATATATAATATAATATACATTATATTATATATATAATGTTATATATATTATAAATATATAAAACTATTTTTTTTGTTGTACAGTAAGAACACTTTCAAAATTCACTATACTGTATTTTCCTGCAGCATGTCATTGAACTGCAACTACTTTATTCCAAAATGCATTGTCAGCTGTTTACAATACAAAAATAGAAGAGGAATGATTTTTACTTTTAATGATATGAGTGAGGCATTATAATCAAAGCAAAAGTTTCTGTATAAAGAATCTGTGTGAGCAACTGGATCTATCAGACATAGTTGTTTATATACCAGCCCTTATTCAGGATTGCATTCCTAACTATGCCTTGGAAATAGATGATTATTATACCAATGTAATTACTTCTTCCTTGAGAATGTGGTAGAAGCAGTACTGATACTAAGGTACTTTGTTATAAAGCACATGCTTCGTGGAGAAATACTTCATATTTTTATATATCCTGAAAGAAATTGGTGCAAGTTACAGGAGAAAGGTTATAAAGTCATGGTTTTAAAAATTATGATTATTAATAAAATTTGACCAATATATAATGAATTTTAATTTTGTGCAAGAAAAGAATCACACTTGTGTCTACTGTGGCATCACTGTACATCGCTCAAAAAGTGTACTAGCATCTATCAGAGATTAGTTAAATGTTTATGTGTCCAATACAACAATTCAAATATAATCCAGACTGCTCCAGATTTTAATAAATTTTATAACTGCAGTGACCAGAGAAGCCAACAGCAAACCACATTTAATCCAGTAGTTTGATTTCGCTTAGCAAGATGAGTAGGATATGTTGATTGTGAATCTCCAAATGATCATCTGGAGTATTTTCTATAAGCTGACCAACATCACTCACTGTTCATAAAGGGAAAGAGAGTTCAGAAAAACTGTTTCCTCCCCTTTAAAGTAATGGAGGTCAAAATTTTCCTAAACAACTTCTCAAGAGTTTCTTATCTCTACAATCTCCTGCCTGCCTTCAGTCAAAACATTTGTTAGCTTCCACTGGCAGATACCCAGGGGTAGGTGTGTGGTCTGAAAATCTGCTGGAGTGGAGTTTCCAGCAACATAAACTGCCTGTTGTTTCCTTTCCCTGTAAGGGCTTGAAAAAAGACAGCTTGGCTTGAAAAATTGGACTCGAAGTGCCTGAGTGTACCCTGAGTATAACTAGAGGATAGGAACATGCACAGAAGCACCTCCCCTGCAGAGCCCTGGCCATGCTGAGAGGTGACCTTTCTCTTAGCATAAGATTGATGAAAAATGTGTTGTACTCTAACCAGAAATCCAAATTGAAGAGGTCATGCTAAGGGAAGAAGGGGAGATATTCATCTGTTATAGTTCAATATATATTAGCTGGATTGTATCTGTGCCAGGAGTACTCAGTGTAGCTCACATGTTTGTACTGGGTTCCTGGAAAAAGACTAATGTTAAATGACCTTAGCTGTACTTTAATCCCATAAATGGTTGTGCCTATTACATGCAACTTTCTCAGAAACAGCTTGCTTTCCTGAGCCTTGTTTGAGTATGCGTTTCTTTTCTTTTTTTTTTCCCTTTGTTTTTGTAGGTCTTTTTCATTCTGTTGCTATTATATTCAAACCTCTTGTTATCAGCATCTTTCTCTGATATATAGCACATGCTAAATTTCATCTCATATTAGCTACAATATATTACAGCTCAAACAAATGTAATTTCTATTTAAATTATATGTGACATCTTCAACGGCAACACATTTTCCAATAAGTTTTTTTTCAACCGTGTAAAAGTAAAACTTTGCTATTCCAGCTCTTATTATAAGAATACTTTCTAGCTGCTTAAAAAAATGTTAATTTCCTAACAGATTCATGACAGACCATAATCCAAATGAGTTCCTCAAACTGACATTGGCATTTCTGGTTCCAGTTGTATGTCAATCGCAAACACACATTCTCTGATTAACATGATTATAAAAAGTGATTACTTTAATACATGCTTACTATTATTTATCTCAAGGTATTACAGGAGCACCTGAAGCCAGGCTAGTATTCAGTGAGCTCTTGTACAAAATGCTAGCAAACAACAAACCTTGCCTCTTAAAATCTAAAGCTACAAATCAGAAATGCATTTAAGTGTCTAAGAAGATTCCTCTCTTCAGAGAAGCTCTTAGGCAAATAATACCACTATGTAAAAGTAGGTTCTTATAAAGGAATTATTTCTGGATGAAATCTCTGAAATTATAAACCTTAGATAAAATCTTATTTTTTCTCCTACAGTTGGAATAATTCCAGTGCTCAATGTCTCTGTAAAAGGTACATGCATTTGAAAAAATTTAATGTTCATATCATAATGTTCATAATGTTGGTGATATCATTTCTGCCATGTTGCTTATTCCTATGAAAATCCTTGATAATTCACAATGCAGAATAAAGTACAGATCCCTTCACTTACATTAACCTATTCAGCTTCTTGATTAATAGCATTGTAAAGGTATAGTTCCAATCCTTTTATTTTACAATCCACAAAAGATTGCTTTTCTTGCCAATTTATCGACATAATATTTTTATTTGTTTATGGCTTTTTTCTGTAAGATTCATCACTTGATAAAGGGTATTCCTTTCAATGAAGATTTAATTATTTTGTATTAATTATTTCATGGCATTATTCTGCTGAAGAACTTCACTGAACGTGTATATTTTAAGTGACTAAACATTTGCATTTAATAGCTTTTGAAAGGCGAGTTCACAGCTACTCTAATTAATAACAATGATATAGTGTGGATTTTATAGCAAATTAACTGTCCAGCAACAAGGCTGAACAACAATAACATAAAAGTTATGGTTTGTGCTTCATTCCAAAACTAACTTAGAGAGAAGAAATAGATTACAAATACAGAACATTAAATTATTCTTCCATAAATTATGTTTTCTTCTCATTTACAAATTCATATCAGAAGTATCTGTCTTAGTTAAAATCCATTCTAAGTATTATTTACAGAACACAGACAGGGGAGAGCAGAACAGTAGTGTTTTCTTACTTGTTTAAAAATACTAATCATATAATTTATGTCTTTTTTATACTTTCATGGAGCATATGCCTATAAACATCCATTGTTTTCAGTTTTCTCAGAAGAGCTTACAACAGTTTGTAATCACTTTGTAGCACTTCTGCAAACTACAGTTCCTATGCTGACGAAAAAAATCAGTACCACAGAATGAGCTTTTCTTGGTATTTTCTAGTGTGTTCAGCCATATTTGACTTCTAAATACCAGTCATTGAATACTTTTGTATTTTGTATTCAAAGATTTTAAAAGTAGAGACTACTGAGTTAAAATGCCCAAACCACCCTAATCCTTACTCACATGGAGGTGGAGGCAGAGGCATGCTGAGCATACATATTCCTTCATCCTATTCCTTTCCATCTTATGAGAGAGGATGGAAGTGATGACTAAGGTCCTGACTGATGGAAAAAGAAACAGGGAAACCTCAGGATAAATCCCAGTTGCTCTGAGTAAAGCAAGGAGAAGAGCTCACCTATCTTAGGTGATGTCAGGGCATTGCCTCTTGACACCTTCATCAGAGAGAAGGACTGAGCAGGAGCATCCCCAGGGTGACAGGAAATCACAGCTTGAGAAAGCAGTTGTTAAGCAGTTGGTAGGTAGATGCAGACTGTGATGACTTCACACATCTTTGTGTTTTCAAACAGACTTGATCAAATATGTACTTTCAATTTTTTTTGCTTTGGTTGCTCTAACAATGCAGAACTCCACTTTGCCTGATATACTAAGCCATTTTTGCTATTCTAAATTGATGAAACTCCTCATTAAGTAATTTTATTATTATGGTCTATTTTGCTGGTGCAACACTAGGAAAAACACAACAGATTTAAGTCATAAAGCTTTCTTCATAATGTTTTTAAACAGCTTTTGTTCCTTTAGGGCATGAGGATAAGGTGTTGCATATGCATGCAGTTTTGTTGCCAGTAAAGATGAAAATAAACTTAGTTAAAAACCTAGGGAATTCATAATTTTTATGGAACACTTTTATTATTCAAAAAAAAATACTACAGTAGTATCATTGCTGCTCCTATTTATATTAATTGACTAACAGATTGTTTCATATGGGTTCTTTAAAAGATTTATTTTCCCAAAACTCATCCAAAGCAAAGAGGGAGGCAGATGGAATATGCTATAATTGTATGCTGCTCTGTAGTTCAAAAACAGTCTGTTGACAGAAACCTCATAGGATTAACACAACCCCCAAATTTGCAGAGAACCCACAAAATTGCTTTAGTGTAAGAAGAGGTCATGGTGGACTAAGCAATATTTGTGATTCGGTAACTTGCTCCAGATAAACCAAGAAGCCTGTGAAAACATTCAGATGTTGATCCTGGCATGGTAGATGTGTTTTTTACAAAGTCTGTTCTCCCTAGGGACCCTCTGCAGTAGATGGAATAAGATTCTCCTTCCAAGGACTAATCTCAACTACCCAAGATCCTATTCTCAATCCTTTGGCTTCTGCCTCTCAGAAAGACAGGGATAATTGTAATTATCTTCCACTGAGAACTATCCTATAAGGAGTTGCTTGTCTATTTAATATGTAGATAGGAATTTAGAAAGGGTCATTTGAGCAGAAAAGAACATCCCTTCTCTGAATTGGTTACCAGAAAGTGCTTTGGTCCCTCAAAAACTAACTCATATTAATTTTAGCTACTGAGTGTCCTTAGTGACTTCAGTTGTACTGCATGTGTCATATTGAGTCATGCAGTTGGCTGAAGGGAATAGGAATCCAAGACAGCTCTGCACACTAGAATGGAGAAGAAATATAAAACATTTTTAAAAATCAAATTCAATAGAAAGTGTCTGTGTTATAATTTCAGATTATAGGTGGATGTTTCATCCCATTCTTTTCTCTTTCTTTACTTATTATCCTTTGAGGATGGAAGAGCGGAAACAGTTCAGTTAGAGCCTGGCAGGGAAGGTGCAGATGTTGGAGAGCATGGAAGAACACGAGAAGTGGTTTTGAGAGGAACTTACCATCAGTGGTGGTACTACCACTGAAATGCAAGAAGCAGTAATTTATAACCAGGAGTCAGCAAAGGTTAGTGAAATAAACAGATGAGAA
The DNA here is from genome assembly GCA_016584745.2 of Phylloscopus trochilus trochilus. Lineage (NCBI taxonomy): Eukaryota > Metazoa > Chordata > Aves > Passeriformes > Phylloscopidae > Phylloscopus > Phylloscopus trochilus. The sequence continues at coordinate 24,056,907 of WQNJ02000016.1, read as the reverse complement.
AAGGAGTGTTCTCTTCTGCTGGGGTTTATGACATGGACAGCACATAGCTCAAAGATCTTGATTCACTGTAGATCAGCTCTATGAAAATGTCATACTTTTTGTTTTGGGGAAATTCTAAATTTTTAATTTTAAAATGTTTTTTTACTTGCAAAATGTTTTCATGGGAGTATCTGACAAACATTTTTATTTCCAGCAGTTTCTTCTGCAAGCATGTTTATCTGAAAATTGAGTTTCTTTGAGTGAGTTAGTGAGGTTTTGTTTTTATTTTTTGCTGGATAATAGTGGCTCTACTTTTGTTTAAAAGATTTGTGTATATTAAGTGAATACTCATTCATAAGTTATCTCTTTGTGGGTTATGTAATGAACTGTGAGAGATAAGTGCAGTTTCCAGTGAAATATCAATGTTGCATAAATTTTTACACATACATGTTTTAAAATGTCTAAGTATTCATTCATGAGTGTTAGTCAAGAAAATAAAATGTGTCCTCAATAAGATAAAATACATAGTTTAGGAAAGAATTCAGGACTTGTATAATAAAAATGTCCTGAACCCCACCTATGGAAAAATGTTTTAACTAAGAATTAATTTTCAACAATAATTTGACCTTAAGAGTATTTCTTCTTAAGCAAGAATCATTGTGCTGAAAAAGCAAAAACCCAAACAGAATAAAAAACAGTGCAGTACACAGGGGCATTCTCAGATGAATACCTGGTGAAGAAGGAGACGTGTTCAGAATTTTTCTGTACATCAAGGTTATCCATTTAACTGGTGTCTCTTTTACTACCTCAGAGCATGCATTTTTCCACCTTAGAAGATTTCACACATGAATGGCAGTAACACATTCTGTAATTATCCTTCATCCTATGTCTTTGTCACAATGTGTAATGCTGCAGTTTTTCACTATTTGAAACAGGGCAGGAATTTAAAATAGTTCAAATAAATTTTAGCCATAACTGGTTTTTCCCCAGGATTCTTAGATTGCATAGGAGCATGTTTTAATTAAGCGACCTGAAAGAGGAGAATTCATTAGTAATACTATTATAAATTATTGTTTTGCCATGAAGCATAAGTGACAAAATTAATTAGTTTAGAATTGTTCTGAATTTTTTTCAAACTAAAGACTTTGAATTCAGTGGGTCAGTAGACAAAATACACCACTTTGAAAAACTGGACAAGAAATTTCAAGCAATTACCAAGAAATAAAGTTCTTAGTAACACCTAAGCAAAATACCTCTAATGGTTTTGATGCTCTTATTGGCTCATCTAGGTGCATGGAGTGAGTGCAAGTCAATTTCAATGATGAGAGATTGACATGTAATAATCTTTCATAAAAGATATTTTCTACATGTCACTTAGAACTGGAACCGATACCACAAATCAATGAAAATATAGTGCCAGTTTCATCACCTATAAAATTATGGTCTTTTCAAAAATATATGATGATACGAGTACCACATCATTTAATTTTATCTTCCACGTATAGTCATTTCTCTGTTATTTCTCTATAAAGCATGATCACCTTCTTGTGGAAATATTTTATAGCAGCTCAAGGTTTCACAACAGCTGTTCAATGGAAGATCTTTTACTACTCCTTTTTTGCAGGCAACATACAGGTGTTCCTGCAAAACTATTCTTGTGAGCAATGTAAGAGCATTCAAAAACATAATTGCCAGAGGTGAGCAAGATCAGAACTGGTCTTCTGGACCAATGTCATGTGGCATAACTGCAGATGTTTCATGATTAATCCTTCACTGATTCTTCCTTTTCAGAACTTTGGCAAAATTGCAGTTACATACACGTGCAATTGATGTTTCCTGTTGGGAGCACCAGGGACCCCTGAGGAGGGCTGGGAAGGGCCCCCGGGCAGGGCCCACCCCCCTACTGCTGAGCTCCTTTCATCCTTGAACATCTTCCTGTTTCTTACATCTACTAGCAAAGGCTATGCACAAGTGAGCTTACCAAACATGCCAGAAGTTTGGTTCCAGAGCTTCAGCAAAACCTTCATCTGGAACAAGAGTGGCCCCTGGGCAGTGCTGCTCCAGCTTGCCAGTGACAGTTCCTTCTCTGATGAAAAAGCCTCTATAATTCTGAGGCAGAGCATAAAAGTCTTAGCAAAGTAGGGTGTTTTTTTCAGGTAGTTTCAGGCTGCTTTGTCTGGAAACAGAGAAAGAAAGGATACTTTTTTCACGAGGGAAGCAGTATAAGCAGAGGCAGTAGATAAAACTGTCCCAGTAACAGAAGATCCTACCATTTAGCAAGAACCTCAGGATGACACTGTGCTGTGTGACAACATCATTCTTGTCTCAGCAAATTGAAAAGGGCATAAAGGAATGTAACGATTTCCAGGATACCTCCTCTCTACTGCAATAGCTCACTAAGGGAGCAGCTGCTAGAGGTTAACTTTGCACTCAGGCAGTACCTCACCCTGCCTGGCCCTCTTCCCACCCCTGAAAGAAAGGAGGAAAGAGAATAATGACGTGCATAAAATTTGAAACAGGTTGCAAAAATCAAAAGGAGGCAAATAGATCTTAAATGTGTCCTAAGCCATTCCTTTCAGATATCTGATGAGAATGAAGGAAAACAAAAAAAACATTAAAATTTATCTGCAAACTGAGTCACTTTAAAAAACATGTAGTAAGAAAGATGGGCTTTGAGAGACTAAATTAAATAATACTTCAGCATAAGCAGCACATGTCTCATAGGCTTGGGGAGTTACAGAGAACCTGAGCAAAAAAAAAAAAAAAAAGAGAACCTGAGCAAAAAAAAAAAAAGTCCCAAACTTACAAATATGGTAAATATTTATCTTAAATATTATCATTTTAATAAATAAATACTAATGTCGTATAAGTATCAATATTTTTAAAGTATTGATGCAAAGTGATTGCTGTTTCTTGGAATACATTCTATTATCCAAGGCTTTAGGATACAATACTGACTGGGCAGAGGTAATGGTCTCCTTGTAATGTTGGCAGCAGTTATTAATAAATACCAATTCTTACTCAGTTTTACAATGTTTGAGAAGTTATGTGGAATATGCACATGTCTCTGGTTAGTATCCCACTTTATCCCACCTTTCTGTAAGACATTTTAGCATAAGACTGCAGTGAAGAAGTGCATGCTTGTACCTGTTCTGTAAATAGCAATAGAAAGCAAGGCTGTTTTTCAGAGATTCTTTAACAATTTATAAATTCACTTGAAAAGGAAATAAACCAAGAAAGTAACTCAAGCACCATAAGCCTTGCCCTTCTTCATTACCAAAATATTCCAAATACTGCTGCATTCTAAGGGAAGTGCCTTGATGCGTCTCTTGGAGTCGATAACAAAAATGCTTTTCAGTTTTAGAGTTTCTTAAGCCTCAAAACTAAGCTACATGAAAAACAAAGTGCGCTTATGAACTAATGAAATATGAAATAGGGTGGGCAATTAAGAAGAGAGCCTTAAAAAGCACTTACAGAGAAGCCATATTCTACTCCCATTCTTAACTCTGTGACCCATGTTAGCTTCAGCAAATGAGAAGGGCATGAGTCTGACGAGGGCACAATTTGTCATGCCATCTAAGCAACAGATTGACTGTTCCTGAAGCTCTTTTTCCTTTGCATAAGTACTTACCAAAGAGGGAACAAGGACTATTTCTGAAAAACTGTATCACTGCTATCAAGGAGAGTTTCTGCAGCCCTGTTTTGAACAGCATATGGTACAACAAACAATAATGGACTCCTGTCTTCCTCAGGATGTCCCATTCCACTATATTTTTCTTAAAATAGGTACTATTTTAATACATGAAAAAAATGTATATCGTAATTAGATGAACATTCAGTAGGTCTGTAACAGCATTCTGAAAGATGGTTTCAGTGTGACCTTTAATTTCCTTTAAGTTTAGTAAAAAAAGATATTTTCCAAAATGTGCTGAATGAATGTTGCCTTTCAGCATTTTTCAAAATGTGTGTGTGCAGTAAGGAGTGCGTTCTGATCTTTATTATGCCACCATCAACTCCATGAAAAGTGTGGAACTGTGCCAGTATGAACCAGATGCATTGGCTTTTAATTTTGTCAAGTAAATAGGAACCAGTTGACCTTTTCTGTGCTGTAGTTCTATTAATATCTTCTTTATTTATCTAAGTTTTCTCTGTAGCTTTTAATTGCAATTGCACTGTGTTTTTACAGGCCACAGTACTTTCCTTCAGAATTTACAGTGTCACTGAACAATTAAATGAACTCCCCATATTTCATTTGGAATACATTCCTTTTTTTGGTGAAGAGATATTGGAATGCAGTGTTCGTATCTTACAAAGAAATTATTTTTAAGAAATATTTTGCTAGAAAATGTGGGTACTTTAAGTGTTTATGAGTCCAGTTTATTTTGCTGGAAGTAAGACCTGTTCCAAAACATTATAGATAAGTTAAGAAATAAAAAATAACATGTGCCCTGACCAATGGATTACTTTTTTCTCTTGGAAATGCTAATGTATATACATATTTGCCATGGTAACTGGACCATTTTAAATTTCACATACAGGCCTTTCTTCTCTTTGTTTCTGAATGTTTGAAAATATAATGAACCAGTAGGCTCAAAAATGCTGAAGTTTTATAATGAAGGGCTTCTAAAAATGATTCCTGCAGTTTAGAACTGTCACAACCTGAAATTTCTCAAAAAAGAACAATGTCTGGAAGCAATTAGTCTGAAACCATTCATTGGTCCCAGATTTCAAATAAGAAATCCTGGATACAGTAAAAAGTCAAGATTTTTATGCATATTTTATCTCTGCTTATAATGGCACCGGTCTTGTGCATGTATAACTTGATGAGCAGGCAGGGAGCTGGTGTAGCACTGTAGTGTGTGGTAGTTTTCATTCCATGTGAAGCAGATTATCTAAAATGTCCTTTAGATGCTCATGACCAAAACTTTGGTGAGTTCTTCCAATTACATAAATTTTAGAAGATAGTACAATACAAAATACATTTCATTGCCTTTGATGTGACCTGTATCTGTTAGGAAGAAATGGGATTTCACCTTGTCATACAGAAATATTGAGAAGCTTTATATTTGGGTACATGAAACAAATCAAAAGTCCATATACTTTAAACAGGATTTTTTTGTGTGTATCTTGTAATGAGCCTAATCATTAATTTGTTAGCCTTTTTTTGTTGAACTATCACTACAATAAATGGCTTCTGTGAACAGAGACCAAGAATCCCCTCAGCTCCGTTTTCTAAAAATAAGCCTTGTCTGTTAAGTCTACTCATTTAAATTCCAATTCCTACCTTTTGCTTATCATGATCTGACCATACCTGCAACACAGCTAACATTTCCCATTCTGTTGAGATAAATTCACTCCACTTACAAATAGCATGTAGCTATGCTGACTTCACAGGTAGACACAAAAAAAAAAAAAAAAAAAGAAAAGAAAAGAAATTACTAGGAAAACAGTTATTTTTATTTCAGCCATTTGCAGTTGGGGTTTAAAAGTCTTCAAATACCTGAAGCTGTGGGTGATTTTTCTGCTGAAGATAATGGACCTGGGATTACACTCAGGCAAATACACACATGCAGCCTCTTTATTTTGTAGAGAGTATATTCCTCTGCTCTATCCCAAAGGTGACAGACAATAAAAGCATTTATACTGTGCTACTTCAAATATTTACTCATCACGTAAGTTCAGAAAACACTTCAGAAAATGGTGAAACCTTCTAACTCCTACTACCTTTCTATTCTACTTGCACGCATCTTCTATTTGATGAAGCTCACCCCATCTCTCACAAGTTTATAGGAATTTTTTTCTGCCTAGCCTTGATTGTATGCTCTATTTTCTGTTACTTTATTTTCCTTTTTTCTTTTTTTCTTTTTTTTTTCCCTCAGCACTGTTGCTAAATCTTTGCCACTCAGTTCTTTCAGTTTTTCATTTCCAAATCTCATACATCTCTCTTGGTCATCCAGCAACAGGCATCAGCATCCTTCACATTCTTTAATTATTGTGCTGAAAGTAGGCTAGAAATCTTTGGACCAAATTGAGCAGTGTTTCAAATTATAAAGTGATACCTGAATCTGTGGATTTAGATCAATGCAATACCTCTGCATCATCTCTCTTCCGTAGTCATGTGAGAAATTACTGCCTCAAATTTGTGATTAATAAATGTAGCTCACAGCTTTGTTCTTGCTTGGGATTATATAATGCTGCCCAGAGAGAAAGGCACTTACATTCCTCCCTCTGCTGCCAGCTCCTTCCCAGTTGTGCGTTACAGAAATGAGAATATTTCTTGATTTTTACCACTGTAAACGAGATCTAGGTTGAATTTATAGTTCCTTCATTTTTTTTCAAACTCCTCTTCAGTATTTCATTTTTTCCCTCTAAATTTAGAAGGAGATTTTGATTTTACCAGTATTTAAAGTGTTCATATGGGAGTTAGAATGGATAACAAGTTTAGGGAGTACATCTATAAAATTCTTCTTAAGTGATTCCACTGGACCAAAGAGAGGAACTGCATTGAAAGGCACTTCTAACAGAATCTAAACAATTTCAGCTCAGCTTTAAATGTCAAGGATTTGCTCTTCTCTTGTATAACTAGAGTATAAAAAGTGTGTGATCAAGATTTAGTCTTTAATTTCAATTATGATTTACACTTCCTGCAGCAAGGGAGGATAAATTATTCCTCTCTATTAGTTGCCTTTAATTTCTGGAAATTGGGAGTTACTGTCTTACATCCTAGGGAAATAAAGCCGTATTTTGAGCCTGTTTTAATGAAAATCAGTAGGCAACTTACTTTTTAACTCCTCTGCATGTAGCAAAACACAAAACAGAAAACTGGCAAAGGGTTAGATCTTGAAATAAATAAAGAGAGAAAAAATAAACTGTTTGCATTGGGTAAAATAACATACACATAATGCAAGCAGGAAAAGTTTTGAGAGAGATTCAGGCTTTGACTGCAAATTTCTACAAACTGGAAATTGGAAAGTTCCACTCTACAAAAGCTATTTCCTTAGCATTGCCAGATATTGTAGCAATGGGAGAAGATATGAAACACATATGCTCTTTAAAAAATTATACTTTAGACAAAGACATAGAACTTCTAAGGAAATTATTAAAAACTTACACTGCACTTTTTTCTTCTTTTTTAAACAGAATAATAGTTTTATCTTCAAAATTAACTAGAAGACTAAGTTGTTAGGGTATTTGGCAAGTCAAAAATGTTTTCTGCTACTGGTTTCAATAACATTTTGTAAAAGGCACTCAATAAGCACTCTAATTCCTAAAAGTAAGTTCTTAATTATGCAAGCACTTAAATTTGCACAAAACAGTGCTACATCCAAGTGGTAGTCCTCACCCAGCCCTTCTTTTCCACCTCCATGCCTCTGTCTCCATTGGGCTGGAAGCAGTATCTGGTCAAAACATGGACCAAATTGCTAAGTAATCTGGAAGTTAAATGTTTGAACCTGAGTCCATTCTGTTAGTCCGATCTCTGTGTCTCTGCCAAAGTGCCTGGGGAGCTACAGCTCAAGGCAGGAGTATCACTCATATAAGAAGCTGCAGTGCCTGAAAGGGTAGGTGCTTGTAGGTCTGGAACACACTGCATGTCAGAGAAACATGGGCAATACTTATAAAGAGGAACACCCCAGCAAGCTGGCAGTGAGTACAAGGGTGGTGTCTCAGTTTGAACTAGTGGTACCTGTCCATTCAAAGATGATTATTATGGAACTGTTTGAGTTCCTCTGCATTGAGTTCCACAGATCTGTGAAAGTTTATGAGCTTTTGCCCAAGAGTGAAGCCAAGCTGGCTGTCAAATTCCCACAGCAGTGCTCATTGTGGTACGAGTCCCCTGAGCACAGCACCAGAGTCAACTCCTGTGTGCATCCAAGGGTCTGCTTGAACCATAATTTACCTGGTTGGGCTTACAGGTTGTCCTGCACATGCTGGAGCAGGCTGGAGATGTCTTTGGTCCTTTGCATCCTCCCTGGCTGGGTCAGTGTGCACTCAGTGAGGCTGATGTATCAACAACTGCACAGAGCTGCACTTGCATGAATAATCCTGCCAGGACTGCGCTGGCCTCCCCCAGTGTCTCTGCATCCATGGTACAATTAATCTGCCAACTAAATAAATGCTCTGTGGATAACCATACACTGGCTGTGCACAGCAGAAAATTAACATATTTAGCACACTGTACTGTGATAGTGAAAGGACAATTGGTGATTAACGGGTAGGTCTTTGGGTCACTGAAATGTACAAATATACTTCATTAACACTGAGGGCAATCATAACTGAAGGGGGTGGAGAAACTGTTTCCCTAAGCTTAAGTTGTAGTGGAAGTTGGGTGATCAACTGTGTAATAGGGTAGGAAAATTCAAACTAAAGTAGCAGTTATTACAGGCTTGGTTTAGTAACAGGTGGAGTTGCAATGTCATCTACAAATGACAAAATCATGTCTGCATTTCTGAGGAGGAGACCTGTGCCATAAACCTTGCAAAACCTGGTAGTTAAATAGCTTAGTACACTGGAAAACAGAGCCTGTTTCCTTCTCTGGATGTCAGCAAATGGACTGAACAAACTATTTTAGAGGGGACAACAGGGAAAAGCTTGTCAGAAATATGAAATCACCAACCATTTGTGGCTCAAACTGGACAATATTGGATTTCTAGAGCAGAATAGTATTTGCAAGGTGCTGAGTGGGGAGGAGCCAACCAAACAGGGCTGCTCCCATGGGTGCCTGCAGATGGCTTTGCAGCTAGAATTAAAAAAATATTCTGATGACAAACACACATGAGAGGCTCTTTAGGTATGAATAGAAAATTACCTGCTGTGTTTCAAAGAATAATGAGCTGAGTAAGGCAAGGGGTAAATGGTGTTGTCTGTTATCTGGATGGTATGCTAATAACTGGGAAGATTTCAGATGAATATTTATAAAACCTAGAGGAGGCCTGAAAGAAATTGCAAAGATGTGATTGTAAAGCTAACAAAGTATAGTGTGCTAATTTTTGTTGAATTTTTCCTCCTCCCATATACCCAAGCCAGGTAACATAGCATATGGACAGAAAATTAAGGCTACATATCTTCCAAAAATTAAAATCCAGTATACACAGAATATAAATAGGGCCTTTAAGATTTCTTCAGGGTTGAGCTTTAGGGCCATGAGATGAGCTAGATGTTGCATGCTGTGGAGGGATAGTGGGAAGAGTCTGTTAGATTGGCAGAGTTATGTATACTCTAGAATACATTGTGGGATTTTATTTTTTAAATTATGATTTGTTAGTTTTGTTTCTTAAAAGTAAGGGTTGCTTCAGATGTTAGATGTTCAAGAGAGACCTTACAATATTCTGCTGCTTAGATAGGACTGTGAAATAGTCATTTGAAATACAGCAACTTTGTTTGGTGTCATATCTGTTCTTAAGAAAGAAAGTGAAATGACTGTAGACAGAATAAAATGGGTTTTTGTGGAAGAACAGTTCAATTCACATTAAAATTACACATTTTCCATGACAATAGTATGCGACTACTCTCTTCCAGGAACTGAGCCACAGCTTCAGACACATATAAATCTAGGGTTCAAAACATGCTAGATTCCCTTCCACAGTATAAGCAAAAGGTGGGGGAAATTACTAAGAAAAGTATTCAGATTTGAGATTATTAAATTCCACACAGAAAAAGATTTTTTCAGCTCACAACAAAATCACAAAGGGTTGGTAAAAATACTTCAAAGATGCACGTTCCCCATCTGGTGACAGTGGATCTTACCAGATCATTTTAAAGACTGTCAGAGAGATGCTAATCTGGAGTTTCTGTCCCAGCTTCCATGTGTTCAAGAAAAGTATTCATTGACAAACAAATGCTTCAGTTACTAAATGACCTCTTTATTGCAGTTATAAATACTACTCTATAAATAGGAAAAGCTCCTGTACCAGTTAAGAAAATTACTTTTACATGCTCTGACTAACTTCATCACATAACAAAAGGGAAACTTTATTCTTTCTAATTCAGGAGATTGAATTAACCATGGAAAATGCTGTCCAAGGACTAAATGTAATGATACCAATATATCTACAACAAGTATGCAAAATAGGTTTAAATGGGAAATAAAAATGAAGAAAGAAGTTAATTTAGAGAGCAGATAAAGAAATCAATACATGGAAAAGGCACAGAGCAGATTTGGCCAGCCATCAGAAGATGGCACCATATTAACAAAACAGTATCATGTCACCTGTGAAGAAGCCAAATGGCTGAACACTGATTCCTCAAGGAAATACTCTGGAAACATGGCCAAGCAATGGAAACATGATCTCTCAGTGCCCAGAACTTGAGGTCTGTGGTAACAGCTTATGCTATTAACACCTGGAAAATGTTTGGAGAGGTGTTTTATTCTTATAAATGTCATGTCAGAGAAATGTCTATGATTTTATTCTGCATGAACTTCAGACATTATCCTAGCAAAATGCCCAACATATCCTAGTAAAGGCCCAGCTTTGAATGCGTTACCAAAGAAATTGTGTCAGACACATAAATAAGATTAGAGGAAAAGTAGTTGGAGAAACCGATAAGGTGGCAGCCCAAATTTCCAGTTAGCACCAGGTTTGCCCTACCACCTCCAGCTCAAAAGATTTATCCAAAAATGTTGCTCTACATTCCATTTCCTGAAAACAAAAGTTAGCCGTGACCACTTGAAAATGGTCAGTGTGCTATTCAAATGTATCACAGCCTTGATTCCGCAGCAACACAAAGCAGAGTGGGAGGAATAGAGAAAAGGTTTAGGAAATCTGTAGGTAGACTTCAATGGTATATTAGAGAAATGGAGAAGATGAAGATGAGAAAAGACCAGCTGTACTAGATAGCATCTTAGTTACACGGTGTAAACCTGGAAGTAAATTGAAATGATCAGTTTTCATTGACTGGAGAAAAAGAAGATAATAAGAGAAAGAACACAAAAATCTGAATTATAAGGAGCCAAAACCAATTCCTCCAGGTGAAATTCTAATGAACTGAAAACCTTCAACTGTATTTGCTTGCCTTGACCGTAATCACAGAAAACTTTCAGGCTTTCATGAGACCAGCATTATATTTTGCTTGGTTTTATATTGAAATTTTTTACAAAATTTACAAGGAATTCTGTTCAGTAGATTTTTCCCTTTTAATAATGTGATACGGCTCCTAGTTCCATGGATGTGCCTATTTTACTTTTCTCAGCATAGGGCATTTTGAGTCCATACATGATTGAGAAGGTTTCACTTTCAGCTATGATTTAAGTTTCTGCAGTAACAAAGGTTATGTTGTTCTTGCTGTTGTTTTCCACTTTCTTGGCAGTGTTTTGCAGATGAAAAGTAATGTGATGTTCATTATATGCCTTTAGCCAGGTGTGCTGGAATTTTTGATTTCATATCCCAGCACACAGCAAAAATGTAACACAAAGCTAGAAGGGCCTGATGCTGTAGCTCTGATGGTAGAATCACAAAACTATTTTACTCCAAATTAAAAAAAGAAAAAGCTTCTTTAAATTATTCTTGACATAGATCTTATTCAAGGCCTTTAAGGATACAAGTCAGCTGTGGGGAACTAATCCCATGGAAAGCAGCTGTAACCTCACCTTCTTTGTTGAACTTATTTTATCCACCATAAAAAGAAATAATTTACAACTGGAAATGATGGAAAGATCCAGAATCCTCCATTCATAACTTCATGCTTTCTAAACTAAGGGTGTTAGAATAATCCATTCTCTCAGTATAAAAAATTGCACTCCCCCCCCTTACCAAAAATAGGGTCAGTCTGGAACAAGTAAAAGTTACATTACACATCCTTGCATTCACCTCAGTGAACCTCAGCTGTTGTCTACAACAACAATTTTCAGAAAGAAGTGCCTGCCTGTAATTCAACAGCAATTGTTCTTTTTCCCCATAGAAGTAGTTTCTGGTTGAAGCAGACAGGCTAACACATGCATTCCTGTCACAGAGAAAACATGCTCTCCGCAGTGCTCAGGTAGGCAGGCAAGCAGGCGTGAAGCTGCAAACACTCAGACACAGACAGAGCAAGTAAAGGCAAGTGCAGCCTGGAGTTACTGGGGAAAAAGAAGTTAAAGAGGTGGAGGTGGGTTGAGGGACATAGGTCAAATCTCAGATCAGCTCCTACTATTTTTATGGTTTTTTGACATTCTCAACATGTTTCCAGTAAAAGGTAATTGAGCCATCCCAGCACCAACAGCGTTTCCCATGGCCAGAGGAAGCAGTCCCAGCATCACTGCACAGCACTGTGCAGCCTGTGACCCCTGCCCCTCAAATGTGTGTGCACACAGGTGGTCTGCACAGCACAGGCTGGAGTAACACTGAGTATCGACCTGGATCTTTGCTGAATTGAGCTGCCTCACAAAGGCAGCTGAGCTACCCTTCTTCTGAAAATTCATTGAAAAAGAAAAGATTCATTTCATTCTTCTGAAGATTCATCGGAAATGAAACAGAGCATTCTTCTTTTAATAGGGAGCAGGCAGGGGATGATGGGGGCACCTGGATGGAGGGGAGTAGAATGGCCCAGATGAAAGTAAGGGCAAATTCAGGGACCACCAGTGCAGTGCCAGCCTGGGGTCTGCTCAGCCTCGAGCAGCAAGCAGTTTTATACCTCCTGAGTCTTACAGATCTCTGACCAGTAATGCTTTTGAGGGGAGAGGGAAGAGAGTGAAACATTGATTTTGGCACTGTCCATGTCTCAAGGTAGTAGAGAGGCTGAATTTTTCATAATTCCATTTTCCTCAAGAAACCAAATCTGTTGAAAGAAATTATGGAAGCACCTGCACAGACAGTTTAGGCAGCCATATCCAAGGTTTGGGCAGACACATCTAAGGTTTAGAGAGGAAAAAAAAAAAAAAAAGAAAAGAAAAAAAGAAATGCCTACTCATGAGCAGAAAAGCCAATGTGGAAAATAGGTCTGCCAAATGAGCTTGTTCATCAGCAAATTCTACATTTGACTGAATGCCATGGGAGCCTAGTTCTCCTCAGAGTGACACTTTAGTGTCCATGTTTTTATTTCAAATACCTGCTTTCATATCAAGTTAGTTCAGTATATCTGTCAAAAGAAAATTTTTATTTCTGACAGATCTACAAACACATTTTGAGATTTGAAAATCTAGTTGAAATCTCTTTGTTTCATATTACATATATATTACATTACCTCTCTCTTTTGCTTCTATCTTAATAATGAATAATTCTTATCACAGACTTTGTGTGTCCCTCTGGTTTTCTGAAAAAGGAAGAAAATAAATATGTCTCTTCTTTTCCTCCCAAGCCCAGAGATGAAACTGCTTGTCTCTGTTTATTTGCTTGCATTTGTACGTATTTATGTGATACAGGGCAAATGTGTGTCTTGTGCATGTGTAAACAAATTATTGAGAGAAAATAAGCTAAGTGTTATCTTTTGTTCTGAAAGCTTTTAGAGTAATGTAGGTATTCTTATCTTGTGCAGAAGAGGACATGATAATGCCCATTATCCTCTGCAAGTTTTGTTCCCTGCATACATCAGGCTGTTGTTCTGTTGTTTCAGAGGACCATGAATGTTATCAGAGACAGCAGTTAGCACAGGGCATGCATTTTTCTCAGAAGGCATGTTTTGAAATTTAAAATTTAGTCGAATGTCCTGATGATAATTATTGGGAAGCCAGATCAGAGAAACAAGGCAGCAGTTTAATGGAACAGAGGGCCAAAAAAACCAGCTATAACCCATGCAAACCTGAAGCCAAACTGGAAAGTGTCAGCTCATAGTTAGGGTTGGAGACCATTTCTGCTGGTTCATTTGTGATTGTCAGATCAGTAGGTGAGAGTTTATAGCATCTGTTCTATTTAGTGAGAGCTAATTTAGAGCTGAGCCTGTAATGGCCTTTTGTTGTGATGAGTGGTTATCGTCAAATGAGGTGTTGAAAACCTTTACTACCATCCAGTTAAGGCAGGTTTCTGAGCCACCAAAAATGGCCCTGGCTGTTCTCCTGTCTTCCAAGACTAATTTTTATGTGCATTGAATTGGACAGAAAAAAAAGCCTCTTTCAGTTCTTTCAGACTTTTTATTCTTTCAAAACCCAGAGATCATAAGGCCACCCCATGTGAGGGTGTTGATCTCTGAGCTTTGTTCTCAGGGGCAGGGAAGCAACAAAGAGACAAGCTGTTCAGAAGTATTTGTCAAACTGTTGTTTAAACAATAGTTTCAGTCATTCTGAATGACTCTGAAAAGAATCTAGACCACTCTCCTACAGGATATTTCTGATCTATTTTTGTTCATCTTAACCCTTTACATAAATGCTCACAGTTATACCAGTTCTGGGCAAAAGTGAACAGAGCACAGTGGGAAGTATCAGCAGAGAGTCTACTTGTCATCAGCTGCTGTAATGCAGAGCTGTGATATTCCAGATGCAAATACACCAACTGCCTTAGTGCCCACAGTCACTTCAGAGGCAATGGGCAGCCTCAGTGCTGCAGCAAGGCAGGAGTTCAGCTGGGACAATCCACCTGATGCTGGTAAGCTCAGTCCTTATTGCACTGATTTCAGGGCTCACCAGTGTGTTCTGTGTTGGGTTTACATGGCAAGATTTTGATGAGTTGAAGGATAGCTTCAGGGTTGGCTTCTGTGGGAAGACACCAGAAGCTGCCTCCATGTCAGGGACAGCCAGTTTCACCTTCCTCCAAAACAGACACTTTATTGCCAAAAGCTAACCCCATCAGTGATGCTGGTGATGCCTCTGTGATAATTCCAGAGAGTGTAAAAAAACACTGTGCAGCATCTGTGAGGGACACAAGTGAGAAAAATGTGAGAGAAACTGCCCTGCAGGTACCCAGATCAGTGAAGAAGGAGAGGGAGAAGGTGCTTCAGGCACCAGAGCAGAGACTCCTCTGCAGCCTGTGAGGAAGACTGTGATGAAGCAGCTGTGCCCCTGCAGCCCATGGAGGCCCACAGGGGAGCAGAGATCCACCTGCAGCCTGTGGAGAACCCCAAGCCAGAGCAGATGGAGATGCTCTGAAAGAAGCTGCAGCTCATGTAGAACCTGTAGAGGAGCAGCCTCCTGGCATCAGCCATGACTTATGGGGGACTCATGCTGGAAGTGACTGCTCCTGAGGGACATTACCGTCATGGAAAGAGCCCATACTGGAACAGCTCTTGATGAGCTGCAGCCCGTGGGAGGGACCCCATGCTGAGGCAGGGAAAGAGTGTGAGGAGGAAGGAGTAGCAGAGACAAGGCATTATGAGTTGACCACAACCATTTCCAGTCCTCTTGCACCCCTCTGGGTAAAGGAAATGAAAGAGTTATGAGTCTCTCTGCCCTGTCTTAGCCTATCAGCTTCTTCATCATCATTTCATCTGCTGAGGAGAGGGAGCAGACTTCTTTTTGCAAACACTTGCAACATCCACTAGTGCGGAGATTCTTAAGGGAAGATACACTAAAGCCTTATTATACACAGTGTAAATAAGTATAGTTATAAAGAATATATTGAGCTAAAGCAAAGCTGAAAAAATACCTAAAATTAAATGAAAAAAAATAAAACCAAAGGGAATTCAGTAATTAATTTTAAAATGCCACTTATTAATTGAGAACTTTTCGCATCATCTGCTTTATTTTAGATTCTCACTAGGAAAGTAAGCCTGGAGCAATCAAAAACAGGGTAAAAATTCACAAATGCTATTAGCCCAATCAGTATTTCAGCAGTCTCTGGCTGCTAAACTGTTTATAATTTTTGGGGGTAGGATGGGGCAGTGGGGGGAAGGTGTCAAAGAGAAAGAGGAGAAACAGAAGTGCAAAGGACTGTATCTGGAGTACATCTCATGGTGCTTCAGCCCAAGGAGAGTGCTGAGAGTCCACGTGCAGTTAAGAGCTGCTGGCTCATTATGTACTCACAGAATTGTAGAAAAAATGCTGTTGGAGGTCATCTGGTCCAGTCTGCTTAAAACAGGGCTAACTTTGAAGTCAGGTCACAATGTTCATACCCTTTCCAAACAAATTCCAAACATATCCAAGGACAAAGACTCCACAGCCTAGACATCTCAGTGGCTCTATGCCAGTTTCCCAATCTATCCCTTGCAACAGGAAGTCCAAAATCAAACACAGTATACCAGAGGAGATTTTACAATTCCCCAATACTGGTCCAAAGTAATGTTGCTCATTCTGATGGCTAAACTCCTGGTGACAAAGCGCTGTATGTGTTTAAGAACATACTGTCCAGTCTGCCCTGCCAGATATGCAGGCTCTTCTCTGTAAAGGCCCTTTTGCCTGTAAAGAACACAACAAAAAGGACAATAATCTTTTCCTTATCCTTTGACATTTAGTCACATACACAATCAGCAATGGGCTCTCTTTTCCTTAATGCTCCTTCTTCTGCCAAAGTTCTGACAGAGCAATGTAGAGAGAGTTTGGTACCACATTCCGATTGCCTGTTATAATGTCCCATTCAAGTGTTGTTGGGTTGTTGTTTTCGGTACCTTCAATGCCACAGAGGACAGCGTGGATGTGTCCTAAAGAAGCATGTCCCGTTTCACATGGTAAGCACAGGGGAGCCCCCTTGTAGAGGCTTGAATAGCACTCTGTCCTCTCATGCTTCATACAACCTTTGGGTGAAAGTGCTGCCTGGATTTGCTAGACTGAAGATGCATTGACTATGTGTCTCTATCCAAGGGATACACAGACCGATCCAACCTGTGGTCTCACTTTCTGCAGAGTTCTGCTCCTGCTGGCCCCAGAAATCATCATGATATTCCTTACACCAAAATGGGCAGCACATCTGTATTTTTATTGGATATGACAAGAAGCTTTTAAAGTGCTCCAGAAGTCTCATTTGGTGTCTTTCAGCTCACATAATGGTTTTCCATATCTCAGGGGTTGGTTCTGTGTTCTTGTCATCAAATGAGTAGAGTTACAGAGATTAGCATCTCAGATCATGAAAGAAATTCCATTGCAATATATTTTCAGCCTAGAATAATTGTTCCAAAAGCTTAAGAAGTGGTATTGGTTTTTATTACGGCATTGTTTGCTGGAAGAAATCATTTAAGCTGACCACTAATTAACATAAAGGCTGCTCTTCTAGGTGAAGTGGTTCTTTACACTTTATTCTATTTTAAATGCAACTTTGGCAAGAAGAGGAATAAAAAGAAAGTATTTCAATGTCTGGAAAACACATTACTGACATATAATTTTCTGTTGACTTTGCTAACATCAGCTTACAGAAACGTTATTATTTTTTCTGCTTCAGTAAATATTCATCCCTGGATTTAGCTGTTTTGTGGGGGTTGTAGTTGTTTGCTCAGGCTAATAGAGATTAGAGACCTGTGAAATGCTCAGTAAGATACCACACAGTAGAGAGTTTCCAGTCTGGTGTGTTAAATAGGTTTGAACAGTTTCTCTATATTATTTAGCACATACTAATATAAAACATGAGCATGAACTGATTTACAGATTATCCTTTAGGGCAGAATCATAAAAATGTATAGGCATATAAAATCAAAAGGAAAGGGAGAAGAGAGATTGTGTATCTTAATAAACTAAGTGCATGAAATATCAAAGTATATATTCCATTGCTTAAGATAGAGTAATAATAAAAATTGCAATAAAAAAGAATTAGAATATCTTTAGACTAGAAATGACCTGTCAACCTCATTTGTAAAACAAAAACAAAGTCAAAAGTATCATTTCAAACACCAAAAAACCAAAGATGTTATTTATTCAACTCCCTAAAATTCTGGCCATGTGTGATTAATGCTTTAGCAAGTACACATGTACTGATAGGTAAGCACAGTTAAATAAAGAGAAAAAAAAGCAAGTAAATTTTTCTGTGCATATAAGGGAAAAAGACAGGTTTTATTTCTCTGAGTATTTACTGATCTAATGAGAGGAAATACTTTTGATTTTGACTTTTGGAAAGGGAGTATGAGGAACTTCTAAAGATCACCATCACCGGTCTCTGAACCTCTTCATCGCTTCTGAGAACATAAATGTTCTGGCTGAAATTCATCTCTTCTGCTTTTTAGTTCTCCATGGTTAAAGCAGTTGGCTTTGCCTAGGCTTTCAGATGATGATGAGAAAGATGTTACCCTGAAGGCTTTGGAAATGGGTCAACTATGCATTAAGGATTGAGAGCTCTCTGATTCAGATTCCTCCAATAGCTTTCTAGAGGAGGATGAGATGAATCCAGGAGAAGGACTATGCAACCTTAAGTTATGTGTCCCACCATTCTTACTATGGAAAGGATATTCTTATCACAAACAGCATTCTTAAAACTCAGATAAGTAACAGCATATAATTTAACTTCTCTTTTGGTTTCATTTCCTGTTTCTGTAAGTTCTGCTAAGGTTTTTGGAGCATAGACACTGCCTTCATCTCTGTCTGTAAATACACATTAGTAACATTGCACTGGTAATAAATCCTCATCACCAACAGGGAGGTTTTTTGCTGTAGTACTGAAAGACTACCAATGACAGAGGTTGGCTTTCAGACTTAAGTTCGCTCTTCATTTTTTTCTGTGGTACTGCCCATTGATTCCAGTGGGGATTCATTGGTGTACATGAGGTTAGAATTTAGTCTATTGTGTTCACAAAGTGATGTGCCACAGCAAAACTTTTTGTTTCACCACCTTGAAATATGTCTTCATTAAAGACCTCTATTTTGGTTCCCTGTCAAAATGGTTACAAAACTCTACTTAATAAATGACATGTTTTTATATTAGAAGTCAAAGGAAACTATGTCTCTGGAGCTTAAAAAACACTCATTACACAAACTTGTAATTGTTAGTCATTAAGGAATTATTCTTCCAGTAAAGTTCAACTCAGAAGAAGTTTCTTACAGTACTTACAAACCATTTTTTACATTTAAATCCTGAAAACTCATGTGCAGATTGTTTTTGAAGAAAACAGGTTGTTATCAGTAGTTTTAGCCCTAATCCACCTCCTGTCAATTTGAAAGAGTATTATGGGGTCTAATCCTGCTCTTACTAATTCAATGAATAAGCTCAGACAGAACATGCAAGGACAAACACATTGCCTTTGTATTGACTTCAGCAGGGAAAATATCCTTCTCTTTCTTCTTAAGGTCCTCTTGCCCTCCTCATGTACCACAGATAAGATCTGGAATGGGGGTTTAGGGCATTATTTATAGAAAATGAACAAAAAAGTCTATGTTATACTTCCATGACCGCAATCCTGAGACCTTGACAGACTCAGGTACCAAAAATAGCATCCGTGACTCTGTAACAATGGGATTTTTACTCCTACAAAGCAAAACTGTTTGTCTGCAGAAGAAAGAGAGAAATATTTTAATGAAGTCTCCTCTGCTAAGTGTTCCTTTTTTATGGTGCCACTCGGCCTTTGTCAAGAGCTACCCTGTAGCCCTAACACACTTCTTGCATAACAGCTCAGCTTAGTAGAAATGGCTAGATATAATGCAGTACATGACCTCCACATATTCAACCCTTTTATGGGAATAGAATAAAATAAGTATCTATGTAATTACATCTGACATGTCCAAAAGATTTTTGGAAGAACAACAGCATTTATTACACTTGTTGGTTTACGTCACATTCTGATTTATTTTTCAAGTAATATGTTATATAGTTTTATAAACTACTTAAGGTGGAGGGTTTTTTTAAAGGATTAAGTAAATCTTCTCAATCCCTTATCTACAAGCTAAAATGCATCAATTACTTGGACTGGAACAAAGTTTTGATTGTCTTTAGTGTTTCTCCAGCACTATTTAAGGCTTACTCTTCTTATTGCAGCAAACATTTGTACTAACAGGAGTTTGGCTCCACTATGTCGTAACTACACTTTGATGAACTCTGTGTTTCAGGAAATCTATCCCCACTGACTGCTTTTTTTTTTATTGCTCATTTTTCATAGTTGCATAATTATTATGGCAGAAGGATAGAATGGATGCAGATGAGCTGAGTCACTGTTTTATAATCACCAGCAAGCACACCCTAAAATCTGGTCCATATTGTCCACAGACTATCCTTTACTCAGAGCAGAAGCAGTGCCCCTCTCCCTGTGGGATACCAGCAACAGTGAGTAGAAATATGCTGGAGGTACAGCCACTGGGTTTCATGTCTCTTCTGCCCACCCTGTGAGCTGGTGGATGAAATCCAGTCCTGGGGTCTATGCCAGATAACACTGAGCTGAAGCTGATAAATCTCTTTAAAAGGTGGCCAACACTTCCACGTGGTTCCCTCACCTAACCTTCACAGCACTTAATCACTGAGCAGGAGGACCAAATGCATGGCTGTCCTCATAGACACATGTATAATCCCTGAGGAGTAGGAACCGTGCCCCCAGACACCTCTGTTCTCTTTTCCCTCAGGCCCTTTGTTCTTCTCTGTGAGGTTATTCTGGCACACATATGGTGACACACATATTTCTATGAACACAGGATCCCAAAGCCTTTAAGCCATGGTCCTGCAAACTAAAATTTGCATTCCACTGACTGGACAGTAGTTCTTATGACTGGGAGGATCAGAGATTAGCAGACAGATGGAACCTTTTTAGGCTGGAGAAAGGGAGGGGAAAAACAAAAGTGGCATAATATAAAATCAGAGGGAAAAAATACTGCTCAGCTGTGTTCTGAATTATTGGCACAGATGGAAATTGCTGCATTACTCCCTAAGAAGCTTCTATTAATTCTTTTTTCTTTCCTGTGAGAGTTGACCTCCTGTAGACTTTTTCTCCACTCCTTCCAACACTTTCTGAAGAGGAACAGGCCAGTGATATACCTGCATGCCTATTTATTAAAGACATAATGTTGATAATAGAACATAGACATCTTCTAGCTCCTAAGGCAAATGCATTTGGTGGTTAATGCTGATGAGCACATTAAGGAAGGAAAGGCCTGGAGAGAGCTTGAATTGCTATCTGACTTGTGAGCCTGTAACGGCACAATTTTGAGTAAAAAGAAAGGAAATGTCTCCTAATATTTATAACCAAAATTTGCCCTACTTTGAAAGAAATGAAATGTAGTTTAGTGGCTTTTTAGCTGTTTAACATCCAGAACTGATCTGTCCTCTCCAGCACAAGTAACTCTGAGCTCTAACATTCTGAAGTTTACCAGCAACGTAAAGATGATTAAAATGAATCAGAGAAAAGCCAGAAAATATGACAGGAATGGCAGTAAAAGGACCATATGATTAGTCAATCTCAGATTCTTCAATAGTTATATTCTTTCTATGGAAAGTATTATTAGTTCAGTTTTTCTAATGCTAGAAGAAATCCTAAGTATGGAAATTAAAAGAGCGAGATTGCTGTGCATCTTGGCAGTTGTTGTGGTAGTGGAGCAGATTCATGTTCTTCCCATAAGAAGAATCCTTGCAGCTGTAGCTAAGGATGAAAGACAGCATCAAGGAGAACCTCTAGTCTGGTTCCAGGTGGGGTTAAGCAGCGTACAAGAGACCAATACAGTTGTGAGAGCATAGCATATTCTGTAAAGGCATGGGAAGTCTCTTACAGAAGATAAAAATTATTATGAATCATGCTAATTACCTCATTAAGTAATGTGCATTACTATCACAAAAAACAGAATTACTATCAGCATTGATGGGGTCTCCTCTGCAATCAGATATAGATTGTGAGCCAGATCGCAAGCATCAGACGCTTTGAGCTGAAAGTGGATACTCAAAAAAGCCCTCTGGCATAAGTGAAACTGTAGTTGCAAGTAATGAGGTTAGAATATAGCCCTAATCAGTCACTGGAAACTATACTGCACTTGAAAATACTACTTTTGAAGATACCACTCTTAAAGAAAATTCAACACCTATGATTTTTACTTTGTTGAATCTCTGGGTTATAAGTTGGTTTAAGAGCCCTTGCAATCATGAGACATCAACTACCACTTCCCACAGGAGAACAGAAGCCACTTCTGGAGATAAGTGTGTGCAACATGGCACAACATCCACAGCAGTGTCAGGAAGCCACACCTGTCACTCTTCTGCCTCTGTACCATGCAACAGCTCAAGGCCAACAGGTCATTTCTTCACTCATTCCCTAGACACACAAATTCTGTACAGAGGTGTGAATCGGGGGGAACCCAGGGAGCAGTTGTGAGGCAGTTCATGGAGAAGTAGTGCTTTGAGGTGTGTAATCTGTTTGCATCAGGAGTGCAGTGTTAGTGCTCTTCTCCCAGGATTCCTGCTCAAGTGCCAAAGATGTGCAGTTATAATGTGGGCACAAAGAAAGTACCTACAATAAGAAAGTCAAGGAGAAAAGGAAGGAGAACAGTGCTCAACACACTGAAAACAACAAATGTGACAGCAGAAAAGACAGAAGACCTGCTATATAAAGGTCTCTAGAAAGTGATTTATACTGGGTGAGAAGCAAAACTAATTGAAAATGCATAAAAAGGAGAGGGTTTGGCATTCCTCATTAAACCGTGTCTGTTGTTGTAGAGATAAAAGAAACACAGTTTGAACCAAAAGGTTGAGTAGGAATTGAAAATCCAAGGACAAAATTTTCAGTAAATGACACAGGCAAAATTAAGCATGAGAACTGCCAGATATTGGTTAGAGTTCCCAATGGATTTTGACATACAGAAAGATAAATACATCAAATATAGTTATACTTGGAGACAGGTAGAGTCTGGTAGGTTATTCTTTGATGCTCCTGTAGATGTTAAGGTCAAGCTGGAGAGAGTGGCTCAGGAAATAATCTTTCAGCTGTGGCAAGAACTCTGGTCAGGAGAAACTTTACTTGCTTGTTATTGCCTACATCCAGGGGTCCAAAAACACAGCCTGCAGGGCCATGATAAATGATCTGCAATATATTGCTTTTACAGTGCTCTCAATTGCCCATGTAATTCTAAAGGTTCACAGTAGTTCAAAGCAAGCTGGTGCATAGTTCAAAATGCTCAGGAATCAGTGATTTGGGTAATTCACTGCAGGGGGTGCATAAGCAGAAGGATCCCTTGTTTACAGCACAGGAATCTCTACTGAAAAAGCGACTTTTTTAGTGTTTTCAGGCCAATGTCTGAAACGCCACAGCATTTCTCTGAGCATGACACACAACTTTTGGAAAGGCAAAGGATTACAGTGGAGGCATAATATTAATGATTCAGAAAGTCTCGTGTCACAACCCTGAGCACTGCAGTATCTAATTACTAGGCATAACGGTTTGCGCACAGGCTGTGCCAAATAATGACAAGAGAATTAGACACCTAAAAATGGAGTTTGCCCTCTGGGGAAGGTCAGTGTAAGCCAATTGGTGGGAAAAAAGCCAAAGTAGTGCTGTGAGACTGAATTCCTAGTCCATCACAGAATCGGTATACATGCTGCAAGGAGGGCTGCATTCTGTAGAAAAATATATTGAGCCACATCTTAAGAAAAGCAGGATTGTCTTTCAAAACCTGAAGTAGGGAGGAATAAGGCTTTCCTTCCAAAAGCTGGGGAAAAAGTGCAGGTGCTCCTTCTGAGTTACAGCCTTAGTGTTCAGTGCAGTCAAAGCATCTGTTGGATAGCTGGGATCAAAAGGTTTCCATACATGAGGGATTTGACCCTTCATGAAAGCTCCAGCCTCTAAAGACATTACTCACTCTTGATGGATAGTATTTTCTTCATGTTGAAATTCAAAAATGAAAATTAATTAGGAAAAAAATTACGAGACTTCTTGTAGCTATGGTTTGATTATTCAATTAAACCTGGATTGGACTGTTGAATGTTTAGAAGCATTTTGTGAAATACAAGCTGCACAGGAAGAGATTGAGAAAATCCCTTTCCCGCATTCCCTATTGCATGATTTCTTGGCAACACATGTAGGGAATATGTATTTGCATCACTCTGGGAAAAGAAGTCCCATGCAACCTTCCAAAATCCTTCTGTTTACTATTGGCATCCAACAAATTTTCTACAAAGCTTCAGACTTTTTAATGAATACTGAAACTTTACAGGGTTTGCATTTTAAAATGTAATGAAATTACATTTAAGAGTCCAGAAGCTCAATTTCTGAGCAATCCATGAGAAAATTCAAGGTTTAATAGCAATCTCTAAAAAGGTAGATTTTGAAAACAAAGTTTTTTAATGTTGTATACAAGAGAGAGAGAAACATTTCTTTAAAATGGGAAAAAAAAAAAAGTGGAAAATTTATTTCTTTGCTACTTGTGAAAAGAATAGTAGTGGTCAGCATTATGAAGCTTTATGTCTGAATGGCTGAGAGGATTGGCAGTGAAATACAGAACCTCTCAGTCACGGGACATGAATTCAAGTAGGAATGGGGTTAGTAGTGACAGAAAGTCATTACTGTGTCATTGCAGTGTGCTAATGTTCAGAGATTCATTGGTGGCTTGAGTCCAATTATTAGCACACAAGAGGTCACATTACAAAATGCACTAGTAAAACTGGCAGAGGGAGACCCATTTCTGCTCTTTGTAACATGCTGCTACACTGCCATATCCAAAGATATCCATTCAAATTTGTGTCAAGACTCAGAGCCAGTGTGGTTAAGCAGTCAAGCTCCACACTGCACGATTTGATGTAGAGAGGACATCTGAACCAATGATTCAATAATTCAATTTGTAATTGTAGTAGTTGCAAATTTCCCCATTTATATTACATAAACCATGCAGCACCAAGCTTTTACAACCTGCAGAGGCAGTGACTAGTGCCTGGGAGGGTGAGGGTTAAGCTGTCCCTGGGCAGAGCAGCTCATACAGGCTCTTGGGTTTCTTTGCAAGAAAGGGGATATAACGATGCTCAGCTGAAGCTGATTACTCTGCCAGGCTATAGCATCACCTTCTTTCAAGGTTTGGAGTGATTTAGCACTGATGGAAAGCTGAATTGTGCAGAGCCTTGAGTGAACTCAGAAGAGGCTTTTGTTTTGCTAGACTAGAAGTACATGAGTTGTTTTGATTCTCCTGGCTTGTCTGAGCAAGTTTAGGAATCTCTGAAAATTGGAAAAGAGCAAAAAAGGTTATTAGACCAAGAGAAAAAATTAGTAAATGGTCCATTGCAGCTGATATGTTTTCTCAACAATCTTCTAAATAGGAGGGCATGTCAAAAAAGGCCTTGAAAAGGAAGGAGCTGAATTTCTGATGCAAAATAACAGTAGATATTCTCAGAAAAATTACTCTCCTGACTACTAGCTAGAAAGGGACACTAAGAAACTGGACTCTGATAAATCTTTTAATGCATGAGAGATTTACAGTGGAATTATTACTACTTTATAGGGAAAGTTCTTAGTCTTACCTAAGTGTGTATATGTAATATAAAATGTATAGTGTATAGTATATAATCATATATCATTTATTGTGTGTGTGTATAAAAATATATGAGTACTTTTTTACACTTGGTTGAACAGATTTCAAGTAGGCATTAGAGAAAAAATAAGGGAAGTATTCAATATTTGGCAGAGATCCCTAGAGACTTAGGCCAGTAGCTGTGTCACACTGACAAAAGCTATTTCATGTTTTTCAGCTCTGCCTGAAGGAATATAAAAATAATACAAATCCATTGGTGGTTGTGCTGGCAAGCAAAAATTAGCTTGGCCTAATTGGCCAGTGCTGAATGTGACACAAAAGCCTGTTTTCAAGGGAGGTGAAAATATGTGAAGCAAAACAAGTAATAAATAGAAAGTTGGGAGGATGATTATTTGTAAAGATAAGGCAATAATTCTATTTATTATTTCGAAAACATTTCTAAAATATTTCTTCTAT
Source organism: Phylloscopus trochilus trochilus (assembly GCA_016584745.2). Classification (NCBI taxonomy): domain Eukaryota; kingdom Metazoa; phylum Chordata; class Aves; order Passeriformes; family Phylloscopidae; genus Phylloscopus; species Phylloscopus trochilus. The sequence goes on along the minus strand of WQNJ02000016.1, from coordinate 24,031,295 downwards.
CAGTATTTTACATACTAGACTTGTGTTGTTGAGTGGGACTAAATATACGGAAGAGGAACCAGGATGTGTTTAAGTTGGAAGGTGTGCCAGTGAGCAAAAGCAAACCTGTATTGCAGTCTGAGAACTTTACAGAATCACAGAATCACCAAGGTTAGAAGAAACTTCCAAGATCACCTAGTCCAACCATCAACCTGGCATCACCATAGCCACGCCTAAACCGTATTCCCAAATGCCTCAGACCCTTCTTGAACACTTCCAGAGATGGTCACTCTGCCACCACCCTGGGCAACTTATTCCAATGCTTTTCACCGATTTTTTAATATATATATATATATATATATATATCTCTAATCTGAACCTCCCCCAGTGCAATATGAGGCTATTTCCTCTCATCCTTTCACTTGAGATATGGCAGAAGAGGCCAACCCCCATCTGGCTACAACTTCCTTTCAGGGAGTTGTAGGGAGCCATGCGGTCCCCTCTTAGCTTCCTCTCTCTAGACTAAACAACCCCAGCTCCCTCAGCCCCTCCTCACAGGACTTGTGCTCCAGCCCCTTCACCAGCCTCTCTGTTCCATCTCTGACTTGCTCCAGCACTGTCGTTCCTGAGCGAGGGGCTCGGAACTGGACACTGGACTTGGGGTGTGGCCTCACAATGGTGTGGTCTGAATATGGACAGATAATCCTTTCCCTCCTGGCCACACTATTTCTGATACAAGCCAGGATGCCACTGGCCTTTTTGGCAACCTGGGCACAAGCTGGCTCATTTTCAGCCAGTTGTAACCACCAACTGCAGGTCCTTTTCTGTTGGGCAACTTTCCAGCCCCTCTGCCCCCAGCCTGTAGCTCTGCATGGGGTTGTTGTGACCAAAGTTTAGGACTGTGCACTTGATCTTGTTGAACCACACTCCTTGCACACACACTCCTTTGACCAAATGCCCCAATGCCCTGAAGTACATTTTGATTGCTCCAGGACTAATTTCTTCAATCTCATCACTATGGACCTGACAACTAATACAGGATAATAATCAGAGAGTTGTAATAGATCAGGGAGTTTCCTAGTAATATCCCTTACCTGGGCCCCAAGGAGGCAGAAAACTTCCCTGTGGGATGGGTCCTGCTGAAAAAAAAAAAGCAAGAAGGAGTTGCAAATTTGCTGGGAATCATCCCTATCTAGATCTTGATCTGCCCATTAGAGTGCTGAACAGCATGAAGGCCAGCAGTGGCTAAAACCTCTTGTCAGTAAGAGTTTTACTTAAACTGGGAGCAGCTGGATTTGAGTCCCAAATGCAATCAGCTCACAGTTCTCAGTGCTGTGCCAGTAGCTGTCACAAAAAGAGGTATGGCTGTCCTTGCAAACTTTCACAGTGCTTTTTAGTATTAATGTGATTTATACTTGGAGCAGCTTTACCTGATGGCTAATATATACTCAAGAGAAATTTAGGATTGGATTGGCAGATCAATGCTGTGTTTTGAATTTGCTGCTATTTAGCACAAGTATTGAAACTAAAAGGAAAAAATGTAGGAAAAATGAATTACATAAAATTTTCAGCAATATTTCTGGCATGAGCACTGGGCCCAGAATATACCTAGTCACACAACCAATAGGAAAACTCTGTCTCTGCTGGAACAAGGCGGCACATCAAAACATACCCCTGGGCTTCAGAAAGTGCATTTGAATCTGCACCAAAACCTGTGCTTCACTGCTCAATCTTAATTTTAGTCATTATGCTGAAAAATTTTATCAAATAGCGTGTTCCTAGAAGGACTCAGAATTGTGTTGGGTCCTGTCATGTGCTCATGAGACGTCTGAGGGAACACAGAGTGCCCATCAACCAAGGCTAGGTGAGGGAGATTAGATGGCTGATATTTATCAGTTGCCTTGGAACTGTTTCCCAGGAAGAATGTGCCAAACTCTAGTCCATCCTGCTGGGAATCAATGGAGCCTGCAACTGGGCTCTCTTTGGAGCAACCCTTGATGTAGTCAGTACATCTCACACTGCTCCTGTTCATCACCACCACTGTGGGGTCTTTATTCAGTCATTACTGGGCACCAGGGCCAGACCCTCGCTTGAAGGTATTGCCCATCTTTTACCTCTAACCTTTGAAGTGAAGAAGGGCTGGAGATGGTGCTACTTTTGAGAGTGAGGCTTTTTATAGCTAGATATTCATGTTGCTTCCAGTTAATGTCTCAGACAGGAACTGCTGGAAATTCTTTAAACTCTATTTTATTTGTATCAATTTATTTAAAATGATGAGCCTTTGGGATTGGTGTGCATTCATCCTGGTTCATATTTTTTCATTTATCCATGAGATAAAAAAACACTGTCTCTTAACATTATATTGCTTTTTAATTCAGTTCTCCCAAAAAAGGATTTTTAGAATAACAAAGGGAGAAGAAGAAAACACTCAAAGAAACCCAAAAGTAAAAATTCATATCCACAGGACAAACAAAGATACATTCCTTTTAACCTAAATGTTGGTAAAAGTCTAGGGGTGAATTTTCTTTGTCTGGTTAGCACAGGTGCTGGCTGATCTATGCCATTTCCATGATTATTTTGCACAAATTATGTGATGACAGTCATTAAAACATCTGTACTATGCCAGAACCCCAACAGCTCCTTTTCCTCTCTCAATGATAGATATCTGGAAAGCAAGGCAAATTTTGTCAGCTCCCATCATAAAGATTTGGACAGAGAAATAACGAGGGTGGGAAATCACACATTAACATTGTGAATAATAATGGTTCACAGTCCAAGTTGGGACCAGAAATATAAGCTATCCTGAACTGGCCATACCTCTTTTTATAAAACTATGTGCAGTTCTGATCTCGTTTTTCTGCAAACAGTTTTAAAAAATAGAGGATATTCAAAAATGCGCAAGAAGTATGATCAAATATAGGGAGCAGATTCTGTATGAGCACAGTAGGACTTCTCAGACTAGGAAAGACATAAGGTAAGTAGATATGAAAACACACGAGGCAGGAGAATGGTGGCTGGAGAATATCACCAGATGCTTTTTTGAATACAAGAACCTGGCTGGGGGCATCAGATGGAACAAGGAACTGCAGCCAGAAGAGTCAAAAGGACACTCACCGAGGAACTGCCAGTGTTGTGAATGCCAGAAATGTGCACAGGTCTAAAGGGTCAAAATAAAGCCCATGAAAGTGAAACACTCTAAGAATAACTAAACAAAAAAATATAAAACTTTAGTTGGTACTTCAGTTATTTGTAAGTGGTTGAAGGATGGAAGATCATTCAATGATACTATCATGTATATTTAGCTGATTCTTTTTCCCTATATGTTTTGTTTGCTTCAGGTTATATTTTGAAGACTGAATATTAGGGCAGGTGAAGTTTCAGTCTGAACTATTACTGGCAATTTTTTTGTTCATTTATAAGCTATGAAAGAGCTGGTCAGTTCATCCTAGATATGTGTTTCTGTGTGGGTTCATATTCTGACAAAAGAACTGTTAGAAAATTAGGTCCTAATGAAGTAATACAAGTCATTGATTTTTTGGAGCAAAGACCCTGGAACATCTTTGTGAAATAAGCCAGAATTACCGGAGCAAAGATCAAATCATCTTCTTTTTTTTCCCCCTCTTGGTTACTTTTGACTTCACAAATAATAGAATGAAAAAAATGCATGTCTGCATCAGGCCCCAGAAAATACATACTTGAGTGACACTGGAAAAGTATACTCTTCCTGTAATCCTTTGTACCATCTCATGAAATAACATCTAGCCAAGCATTTATTCTCCACTCATCACCATGGCATTTTAAAGACTTAAAATACTAAAGTAATACAACAAAGTAATAAATTAGTTCAGTGTTAATCAGATATTGTATTCTTAGGAGTAAAGATCATTTTAAGAAATTAAATCATTTTTACTTCCATCTGACTCACTCTTTCAAACTTGGCTCATTTCACATTCACACACAGTAGTGTTTTAAAAACAGAATTAGCTCCCAAATTGTAACTGTACAGGCTGAATCCTTAAGGCAACACAGTTGAAATGCTTATTTAGAAATTCCACTTAAAATTATTACCAGTAGCAATTTATATTATCTGTTGTTGGATGTAATGTTAAAATAAATGGCTAATTAGTGTCAACTCACCCGCATTTAGCTACCAAGCAGCTTGAAGGCTCTAGGGAACAGCTTTATAACAATCTACAGCATTCTCTTTAGACAAGGACCCCATTTAGCAATTGTCAAATGTAATTTGACATGTCTATAGTATTGCTTTATGCATAGAACTTCTTTTTGTACTCTTAGAATGGCTAGCTTCTATATTTTTATTGATGGTCTTTTTCTGAAGTGATCTCAAAATTAAAGTGGTTAACTGATATTTGCTCCCTTGCAACCTACATGCTTAGTCCCAGAGCTAGACTACTAGTTCTGAAGGGGGCTAGTGGAGATTGATTTATTCATGCCCATGAAAGATCAAAAGCAGGGCTTAACAAGTCACTCATCCTTTGCAGAGTGTGTGGCAGTCTAGCTGATTAGTTTTATTGCTGACATACAGTCCTCCATCCACTAAACTAAGCAAAAAATCCCAGCAAAAAAAATTGCAGATCTCTCAGGAGAGCATCTCCATCACAAAAACTACTGCTGGAAGACTCAATTCCGAGTTACTCAATAGTGGGACATGATGTCTACATCACTTTAAATAAATATGGGGTTTGGAAGCATAAGCTTCCTCTGCAGAGATGTTCTGCAGTGATGGTTACAGTGTCAGTGTCACCTTCAGGCAGGAGATGGCTTGGACACTGGCAAGGCCACGTAGACTGAGAGTACCTGCACTTGCCAAAGGATCCTAGTTCTGTGTGAAGGGTTGTGCAAGGCCCCCTTTGCTTGCAAACTCTGAAGAAGGCATATCTTCACCTGCGCTTGTGGGTGATGGCCAGTGTACTGTGAGAGCCACCATGATTTAGGAAACACTTGGAATGGCAGCTCACAAGTTTTATATCAAGAACAGCTGTAGTGCTGTGTTGCTTTTCTTGACCTTATGAAGTGCTGGATCCATTCAGAAACAGTCTCTTTTTCCTAAAAACAAACATGCTTATTTTTACTTCTGAAATCTGGGGGGAAAAACCAGACAGAAATGCCACAGTAGTATGTCTGTGACTGTAATGTTGCTGTTGGGAGTCAGCTGAGCTGCATCTCTGATTGCTTAAAAATGCCCCACGCAGGATGGAGCAGTTGTCATACTTCTGTGATGATTTGCTCAGGAACAGGTAGGATACAAATTTGTCCTATTCAGTGAGGGAGAGTGTTGCAATACGACACAAAAGAAATGACACTCATGCACTCAGATGTCCAAGGCAAAAAAAGGGCAGTTTATTTACAGACCTTGACATTTATAGAATTCCAACAGTGACCATGGATTGGAGGAAGAAAATTGTCCTCTCCAACCACACTGGTCAACCCAAAAGTCCATCAATTCTCTCCTCCTCCAGAAAGGAATGGAAAACAATAATTATTTATATGAAAAGTGCAGGAGAAACTCCATTGCAAAAACGTAAACACAGAAGGCTGAAAGAACTTTAGAAAAACTTTAGAAAAACAGAGAAGAACAGGGTGACAGGAGAGATGACAACAAAAGATACCTTTTACCTCTTTGAATTTAATATTTTATGGTAAAGGAAAACAGAGGGAATTTGGTTTTCTAAAACTTGGTCTGAATTGCAAGAAGCTGGGAGTGTTTCCTTGGCCAAGCCTTTTAACTTTTCCATGCAAAAGCTCCTGTGTTTTGACCTCTAAGTACTAAAGTCCACTGTGCAAATCTGTTAAAGCAAAAACCCTGGTGCACATGCAAACAATAAAAAACAAAACACCAAAAAACACAACTCCCCTTCCCCTCAAATCCCCTGACTTTTATTAAAAATTCTGTATTTCAGGAACTGCTAACCCAGCCAGGTGCTGGGGCACTGTTTTAATTCTCTTGCACTGCAGGCTGAAAAACCCAGGGAGCACTACCTCTTCTGAGAAGATGTGATTTGCATCATTCATGAATGATCATACTGGCCAGCACTTGAAGGAACATTTGTGAACCCAGAGGGAACCATGTCCATCATGACTAGGCAGAAGAGAGAGCTATTGCAGCAGAGGGCCCTGCACAGCAGTAAAAGCATCCAGGAAGATTGTTTGCAATTCCATGCAAAATCTTCCTAAGCTGGAATAAAATTTGAAGTAATCTATGTAATGTTTTTTTGCATCTCATACAACCAGCACCATTTCGCATTATTAGAAATTGCTGTTCCAAAATCATTAGGCTATTTTCAGACTTGGCCAAAACCAGGACGGTAAGTCAGCTTCACCATGATTATTGTTTGGTAGTGTCAGAGAGGATGGGAATTGCTTTTCCTGCCTACTCTCCTAGACTGGGATGTAAATGTGTGCCCAAGTGGGTGGCTGGCAGCCTAAATTCATGGGCCAATGAGCAGCTGTATAATCTTCTCTGAGAGACTCACCACAGCAGCCTCTGGGGCTTTTCCTGGAGGAGAGGAAAGAGCCATTAGCTGAGAGAGGAGACAAGAGAGCTGATGCATCGTCATCCCACCCAAGTGGGTAAAGCACCGACGCTGCGCAGAGCAAGCCAGCAGCTGCAGGGTGGGAGGAGAGCCCTTGCCCTGGAAAGGCAGGGCACTGTTCTATTAATCAACTCCCATACAAAAATCTTGGTGTCTGCCTGGATGACCCACTAAATCTACTGAGAAATGTGATTTGTCCCCCACACATGAAAAGATATGAGCTGTGGTGGCTTCTACAAAGATTGTTTAGTTTCCATGGGTCTCATACTATTTCCATTGTTCCTTGGTCATAAATTCCCTTGCTTTTATAATAAGTATTACCAAGTCAATTTTAATGTCTTTGCATCTATTTTACAACTCCATTATTTTCTGACATGTTTTACATGTTTGAAAACAAAAAAATGTTACTAGCTTTCCTTTTCAGCAAATAATATGGGAGCAGACAAAGACCTCCATCAATGTAATAATTCTTTAAAGAATGTAAATTAATTCGAAAGAGGTGGAAGAGGGCATATGTATCTGTAACACGCATTTTAAATTGTTTCTGCATTTGCATTTGGTTTTAATGGCGTTTACGCCCTCTAGTGTCAGAAAACCCTATCATAGTGAGGGGTTTTTTAACCTTTACTGGGTCCCTCAGTCTCAGCCTCAAGTATTTAGGCTTTGCAAAAATACAAATGCTGTGTTTATTCTTCATATATATGTCCTCCAGTTTTACAGAGTTGGTATGCTTGGGTGTGTTTTGACCCAAAGGGAGCTATTTTAAATATTAATTTCTGATGTAACACACACAAAAATACGCTAAATTACAATTTCTGTCACTATTTATTTTGACATCCACAATACACTTATTTTTCACTTGGAAAAAAAATTTACTCCTGTGTTCAAACAAATAAACAGGAGTTAAATAAGCAGCACTGTCTCTCTCATTTGTTAAGATTGTTAAAGAAAATACATTCTCTCTCGCATCAAGGAAAAATGACCAAAAAGTATGATTCATTTCAGTTATAATTGGGACCTTTGACTTATGAAATATTTCATCTTACAGACATCAAAAACTGGGTTTCATTAAATTCAGGAATAAGACGAATCGGTGATGATGCTACAAATAGACCCTGTGTTGTCTGGGATTTCTTGAGTTATGGCTATGCAACACCAAATATATTCCACTCATCAGTTAGAAAAGCAGTAGTGTGCTGGCAGGTGGATGTCCATGGGTAAGATAAGATCTGACATGGCACTGCTGAGATTATTGGCTGGGTATTAGTAACCCCAAATACATTTGTGTTTCCCAGGGTCCTGCAAGAGCTCCATCTTCTGTGTGTGATTCAAGCTGCATTTTGTTCCCCCCCGTCTGTCACGCAAAGTGACACATCACACCCATGTTACTTGCATCAACACTCTGAAAAGATACAGTATTTGCAAAATGAGGGAATCCCATGGCTTGCTGTCTGTCTTGCAATGAAGAGTCAAACATGCAGAAGTGGTCTGTCACCTGATGAACACAAACAACCGAGACAAACACACCTGCCTTTAAATCCATCCATCCATCCATCCAATCCATCCATCCATCCATCCCTCTACAGTGTCATTTAGTGAAGAGATATCCATGGACTGCAAACAATAGCACATCTGGCCTGTCTGGCCTGTATCTAGTGAAACCTAAGCATTAGTTTGATCATGTTGTTTCTGACTTGTGATCTGATAAAACTTGATTGACACACCTAGTTTGTCATAGCCTTTTCCCTTCCCTGTTTGGTAACTGAAGTAGAATGCACCTGGTCAATATCAGGGATCAGTGTGAAGCCTCTTTTTCTTCATTCATCCAGAACATACAATATTGGGATGACACTTCTGACATTACAAGATTAGATTGTCAGTGCAAATCATAAATGCCCAAAGACTGGGTTGGGCAGTAGACATATGCAGAATAGACCATATACAAAGCTATGAAAAAACAGCAACTAGAGAAAAAAAGCAAATAAAGGAGAATATGTTTGCAGTTCCAGCCGGAAGAAAAGTAAAGCAAGCAGATTAGCACTAGATAAAACCTTAAAATAGTTCCCCTTTGAAAAGGGAATCTGTGAAAATTGCTTAGTAAGATTCTGCATTTGTTGTGTCTCTATGGCTGAAGAAATCAGATTTTCTGCAGAATTTAGAATTTGTTTTAGAGATCAAGTATAAATTTTCAACTATGAAATACTAGCACCTCAAAGCTTCTCTGCCATCTGAAAATGGAGTTACACTCCTTTTTTTAGTTTAGAATTTCCAAAGAATAAAACAATTATGTTTGGGGTTATAGAGGAATTTTCCCTTCATTTTATATCATCCATTTCCATTGGTGGTGTTCAGTGATATATGAGGTATAACTAAATGTTTATTTCAGGAGGAGGAACTTCATTAGCAATTCTGATCATGACTACACCAGACTAAAATCTGTGCCACTGTCCCAGAGGAGAGTCAGGCTAACCAGGGCAAACGTAGCAAAACCCCTGTTTTGTCACAAAAGTAACCAAATATGTTTCTCACCCTGTGAGAATTAGGAAGATTAATTTCTTTGAAGTAATTTCGTCTGACCATAGTTTTATTTAAACAACTCCAACACAGTGGTAAGCAACAGGAGAAAAACTAATTATGTAAGAATTATTAATGATGCGAAAGGCGTTACTAGCACTAAAAAACAGACAAGCAACATTACCTTTGGAAAATGTCACTGTATTACAACTCATGCAAGCTAAAAAAGTAACCAAAAGCAAGTTATTTTAAAGTAAGCAGTATATGCATCTGCATGACATTTTGTCCAGAAGGTAAGAAAAACATTGTGAAATACCTTCCTGTGTCAAATGATTTATTAAAAATATGAATATCGATCTAATACTGATATCCAACTGAGATGGACAAAAAACTCTCTTAACAGTTTGAAGTTAGAAAGTGTATGTTTATTGCAGCGCTGGGCAGCATGTGGGATAGCTCCCAAAAACATACCATGCCTTATAGAAAATCACAGAGTCATTTTATTTACAAAACTGTTGAATATCCAAAATACAAATGCATATTCATAACCCTGGTACATCCCATTCCCTGCTTCGTATGGTAATTAGCAAAAAGCAATTAAGATGCGTAGTTTGTCCTTTGAAATGGGTCTGTGGTCTCATTCAAGAGGAGTGGGCTTAAATTGAGGAAGTAAAATGACTCCTCATCGCCTTGAACTTTCTACCTTTTCAGTGCAATTGTGACTAATGAGTGTTGGTAGGACTCCCATTTCCTTAGGTACAGTGACTTTCAATAAGTTTCAGCATTGGGAGTCTCTGCAATTGTCCTGTGTCCCTAAACCTATTTATCAGGTTCCCTATTTATTGTTGCAAGCACTGCTAAAGCAAACATAAAGTTGACAAGCAATCAGTTATTTGGAAAAAGTTAACTCAAGCCTAGTCTTCCTTAACTAACTACAAAGCTTTTAATTAACTCCAACAACAACAAGGCCTATTTCTAACCAAAATCTTAATTTCCCTAAAATCCTATCTATATTCTTTAAAGTCTATGTCTCACAAACAATCCTAATTTTTTTATTTCGCTCTGTAACACTAAAATATTATGAAAAGGCACCTGCTTAAGTCACTGGTTAGGTCCACACATAAATGCTGAAATGCTAAAGACAGATGAGCTTGTGCTTCCTGTCACAACTCCTAAAGCTTCAGTCTGCTCTTGATTCATATAATTATAGTGTCACATTATCAACAGGATGAACTATATCCCTGAACAATTTCAAGCTATATTAATTAGAGCCAGCTATGCCTTCTGTCCACAGCTGCCATCAGTGAAAAGGGAAGCTTATGGAGATTTAGCAGTTTAGCATTTCAACTGATAAGCACTTAAATGTAGGTTTAGGAATCTCATTTAAGAGATCTAATTTAAGAGATCTAGTACTGGGCATGTGTAAATTTTGCATTTCAAAATCTGGTTGTGTCAGGTTTCTGTTTACACAGTTTGATCCAATATATGAAAATACTTCTATCTACAAGAATGAAGTAAAATTAGTGAACAGTGTAAAGCAGAAATGTTTACCAGTGATTTGATCCTAGGTCTTCTCCACAAAGCTCACAACCCTGGCCCTATGCCCACTGCTTTTCTATTGTTCTGCCTGGAAAAATTTGGGTTAGTGAGGTGTTGGGGATCCCATTTGTCAGAGACCTTGAAAGGTCATTTATCCACTTCCTCGCCCAAAGAAAAGAACAGCTGGTCAGGCATACAGCTGATAGTCAGCTCAGGCTTTGGGAAGACATAAGCACCAAAAACGCCTATGTTGTGGGGTGCAAATGTTGATGTGAAGGAAAGCACGACATACTTTCAAGTGTTTTTCCAGTTTTTATATATCTTTAATTAAGACCAGTTATATTATTCATGTAAAAGATGGATTGTATTAAATTATGTATTTTCTATGCAATCCTGCCATGTCACAAAATGAGAAGCAAATATCATTTGAATTCTGAGTAAGTGTGTGTGTGTGTTGGGGGGGAATATTGGTAGAAATATTAGTTATATTATTCATGTGAATATTTTACGTTTGGACATGCTTAGTAAAGCAACCAAATATTTATTTAACACAACATAACCTATGTCAATAGTCCAAGACTTGGTCATCTATATTATATCTGCCTGGATGACAATTTATTTGAATATTTATGTTCAACACTTTCCTCATATCTTACAAAATGTAAACCATTCATCTTCACCTCCTTTTGACATGAGCTGAGCTCTCATTGGTGGAATGTGTCCTCTAACTTAATATAGTTTCTCCATTATCCTCACCCTTTATCCCTCCCTCATAATTAGGTGCACAATTTGGACACTGGCTTGAAGGTTTCCCCCTTCTTCTCTGTTATTTTCAGTGTTCCCACTGAAGAGACAGGTTTTGTTTTCCAGACAGTATTTTCTAAACACTGTTCCTCTGCAGTTTTATTTCTTAACTTTTCTTGTGTTAAGAGTTCATAAATTCTTTGTAATAGGAAATATGCTATCTCTCTTTTCACAAGCATACTAAACTCACAAGCTAAAGTCAATGTTTAATAATGACTTTAAATCCAATAAAGTTAAAAACTGAATGGTACTTGAAAGTAATTCATCTTTTTATTAAACTCTGTAGTATGTAATTTCATATTTGCCCCTATAGAATATACCAAAATGCAAAGAGCTAGAATCTCTTAATAAGTTGGAGTGACATAGCCTTTGCATACATCAAGGCTTTGTTCTTACTTGCTGGACAAAACAATATCCAATATCATAAAGAAAGGTGGTAGCTTTAGTAATTCTGAGCACTGCCAGGATTGCAGTTACAACTTGATTGCTTGTTTTTTCATGTTTGCTTTCATCTGGACCATAGAAGGGACATCTGGAACTCAGCCACTCCAGCTTCTCATGTCAACAAGAAGTTAGGTCAGCCATGCTTCTGTCTCGCCAAGTTGAAAAAATACAGTGGTAGAAAGTCCATGATCTCCTGGGAAAGCTGTTGCAAAAAAGTGTCACCCTGCTAAATGAAAGTACTATATCAGCTTGAGACAACAGATTATTCAGTTTGGTATCTAATTTACCAAGTGGTCTCTCTCAGATCTTGCCAATGAAATTGATGAGTTCTTTCAACAAGTAAACAGTGTAAGGACTGAACTTCAACACTGATTTTATTTTTTTAGCAAGGTCATTCTCTCACCATTGCAACAGAGGTGGCCTGGGAAGAGTACAGCAGGTAGAACATGTGATTTACCTGCCCCCATTTGGACACACAGGAGGCCTAAAATTTGTTTAAAATTAAAATTATTTGTGCACAACAATGGGCATCCTGTATATGTAAGAATATGTATAAAAGCATTAACTATATGCAGCAAGTATTATTTGCAAGAGAAGTAAAATATATTGTGCAATTAATGAATTGTGAAACTAAATTATTATAAGAGATTTAATGTTTACTAAGCCTTTTGTTCTCTTTAACCTAGGTATGGTGACATGGTGCCAAAGACAATAGCTGGCAAGATTTTTGGTTCAATATGCTCCCTGAGTGGGGTCTTGGTCATTGCTCTGCCAGTTCCTGTAATTGTCTCCAACTTCAGCCGTATTTACCACCAGAATCAACGAGCAGACAAGCGCAGGGCACAAAAGGTGAGCTTCTAGTTTTTCCCCCTTATGTTGATGAACAATGGATAAAATACGATTTTCTATATGCACTGTGTCATTATAGCACATATTTCTTAGCAAGAGGACCACTATATGTATGTCCTAGATTTGCATCTAGGACATTCTGCATCCACGTCCTAGGTGCAAATACTGTCTCATTTTTAGTGAGGAAAAAACCCCAACACAAACCAAAACTGGTTCATTTATCTTTTCTATCAAAATGTACAGACCTATTATTTTGGTAATTCATCCCACTTGTTAGACTAGATCTAGGATTTTTAGACAATAACTGCAATCTCACCCACTGAAGATTCTGCTGTGCTTTTTCAGACAGACTTTCTTTCTATCACAGTCTTACGAGGAAAAAAAACCGAAACAACCAAACAAATGGCCAAACAAACAAGCCAAACCCGCAAATCTAATAATGATTTCTAACATCTCTGCTAACAGATTGCTTCACTAATCCAGGTTTAGTTAAAGTCCCAGATTCAGTCTCTGGGGGAATCTGATTGTTGGAGAACTTGTCTCCTCAGCTCTATTTTGCTTAAAAGGCTTCAGGTAAACTGCTCAATCAGGTAAAAAATGAAGGTAAAAGTCTCTTTTTCCAGCCTCCTTGATTTGCTGAGTCTCTCACTAAATACCCACTAGATCTACAAGAAAAGTGTTTCCCTTCCTGACACATATGGACAAGGTCAGTGGCTGGGAAGAGAAGCATTTATCAGGAGTGATGCAGCCAAGCCTGGACAGTCACTGTCATCTCCACACCACTGCCATTGCACTTGTTCTAATCCACTTCTCTGAATTCTGGAGTGCCAGGCAGCTCAGAGAGCACCCATTGTCACCTGAAGCCCTGTTCTGGGAACTGAGATGCCTTACCTTCCACTCCTCTGCAGATGGCAGTCAGAAGGCTTCGGATGCCACACAGGTTGCATGATTGCCAAGGCTGAGGTGTCACCACTTGGGTGTTTTGTGGACCCATGGCCTCTTTTCAGGGGTCCTGAGTCTCTAGTGATCTCAGGAGAGCAGGATCACTGCTGGGGGAAGTGTGCAGGCAGACCATGCCAGGGAACACAGGCAGTTGCAGGCTGCATCTGCTTCATACCGACAGCAGCACCACAGTCAGATACAAAAAGATTGTGTTTCCCTCTGGCCACCTTTCTGACTGACTTCTTCACTAAAAAAAAAAAAAAAAAAAAAAAGAAAAAAAAAAAACCCACTTAAATAAACAAACAAACAAACCGCCTCAAACTCAAAATCAGCAAAATGAAAGTGTGCAGTGACACCATTCTCAGAGTATCTTAAAATCAGGAGAAACAGAAGTACATGGCCAAGAAACTCAGGCCCAGGCAGAAGATACAGCACCCTTCAATGGCCACATCTTGGAAAAATGCTGTCAGATGAGGAAAATGGCTATAAAAAGAAACCAGGTGTACCACAAGGATGTCATATCTCTCTAGAAGCCTAATCTAAAACATAAGCTACTTCAGGGATCCAAATCCCGTACTTTATCTATCTACCAATTCTACCCATTCTTCTGCATGCTGTTTTGTCCCACAGCCTAACTTCAGCTGTGTGTCCCCTCTTTCACAGCTGACTTCATGTCACTTCTACACTACCTTGGTTTTTGTCAAGAACTTTTCTACTTCTTTTTGTGGAATGGCAGCAGAGAAGCAACTGTTCCTCAGGCAGGACACAGTGCTCCTGACTGCACCCCCGAGCACTGTGGCAGTAATAGATCTGCTCGATCCCAACAATCATTGTGCCTGTTCTGAGCTTTCACATTAGCTGCAGAGACAACCATTTCAGATAGAAACTGTCTCCTACTGCATGCCACAAAGCAGAGTGTTCTAGGCCTGCTTTACATTTGTGTTGTGGTTCAACCCAGCCAGCATCCAAGCCCCATCCAGCTGCTCGCTCACTCTCTCCCCCACCAGCAGGAATAGGGAGAGAACTGGAAGCATAAAAACACAGCCCCACACCAGCCACTGTGAAGAAAATTAACTCTACCCCAGCCAAAACCAGCACAATTTGTCAGTGAAAAAGTAATGGATGCTAGAAAATACTTCACAAAAGCTAGATTGGTAGACTGGCTGCTATTCCCCATAATCTCTTCCTGAATAGAAACTGCTTGAGTTAATAACTGACTTTTTCTCCATGCAAAATAGTGAGCTCATTGTATGTTTCAAACAGGAACACAAAGTGATGAATGGCAATCCTGCCAAGCATTTTTTCCTCTGCTCCCCAGAACAATGCCAACAGCAAGGATGAGAGATCTCTGACTGTGTTTATGCCCTTCTTGCTTTGGAGAAAATGGCTTTGAGGTCTGATTAACTTAGCACTGGATGTGTGTTTCATTGATATCTCCTATTGCAAAGCTAATCTCTTTCAATCTAAAATGACTCAGATGTTGAACTGAATATTGCTCTAAAAAAGAAAAATCCACAAAAAGCACTTCATGGGTACTGTATAGTCCATATTTAGCCATGAAATACAGCCTTGCATTTCACAGGGGGGTTCTACTGCATTGTATATCCAGGCAAAGAATACTCAGGCAAAAAGGTCAAATTATTGAAGTTTGAATCTCCTTCTTCATCCAGTACAATAGAGGCTTTACACCATTTTCTAACATAAATGTTTCCCTAGGCACTGAACTTATTTCTGTTCCCTGAGGCTGAAGAACATAAGCTCAAAGAAGGTGCTTTTTCATGGAGAGTAGCACAAAGCCCTGCAGGCAATGGTACCTCCTGCTGGCTACAACAGCTTCCACTGGACTGAGACAGTATTACCTTTGAACTGCAACTTTATCAATATCTCACACAGAAGTTTAACCAAGACAGACTTCAGAAATGCAAAAACACTTGGGCTGGAAGGAAGCACAAGAGAAAATGCTTTGCTAAGGAGTTGAAATCTAGTTCCAGAAGCATTGACAATTTACAGCAGAAAAACAGTGTCACTTACACTAGAATTGTTAAGAGCCATGCAACCATCATTTTATGCACTCTACTGAGTTCTGCACAGTTATTCAAGATTAGACAATTCTACTTGTTTCTTTTTGGCAAAAAGGCACTGCACATTAATGCCTGGGAGAAGATGGAAGAGAGAAATCTGTTTATACACCATTGCATTTTGAATACATTTAAAAGGACGCTCCTGCTTCCAATCGTAAAAATACGTTGTTGTAATGAAATCCCACTCTGTAACACAGAAAATGCTGACAGGATTGGCCAGCTTTCTGCTGCAGTACAGGAAGCCCCTTGCAATCAATATAAACAAAAACAGAGAGGGGGTGAGGGCGAAAAGAAAGGAAAAATCATCTGTGCTTATCAAAATATTGTTTTCTATCAGATAGTAAGGTCCAAAGATCTGGCCTATCCTGACAAGAAATGGATGAATAAATAATCCAAACTAGACATTGAAATTCAGAGCATAACTAATTATGCCTTGGAGTCTTACTGTGCCTTCTTCTCAAGTAGTTTTATCAGTATTGAGACAGTTTTGAAGAATGCTATTTGTGGAGCTTTCTCAGCTAGAGACAACTTCAAGAGTTGTTATTTTGGTTGCCCATTAACTTTGGGCAAAGTTAATGACAGTTGTCTTGTCATGTATGAAGGGAAGGGAAGGGAAGGGAAGGGAAGGGAAGGGAAGGGAAGGGAAGGGAAGGGAAGGGAAGGGAAGGGAAGGGAAGGGAAGGGAAGGGAAGGGAAGGGAAGGCTTAGGCATGATTCAATGTCATTTCCTATTCTGTATGTGATAGGTAGCAAGGGCTAAGGTTTGGCAGGACACTCACACTATCATATTCACTGGGATAACTGCCAGCCCAGGGAAGAGACGGGAGGAGGTACAGCTTCCCTCTAGGAATGAGTGTCTCACCACTCCACGGAAGCTCGGACCCAAAGGTCCGTCCCAGCATACTGCAGCAGCAATTATAGAGCCCTTCTTATGCTGAATGGAGTATCCTTTGCTATGTGCCTTTTCTGTTTTCCATATATATCTTTTCATACAAGGGCAAGAATTTTGTGTCCTCTTGGCCAACAAGTGCCTAAGTGTGGGTACAGTGCTGTTCATTACCTGAGGAACAAAAGAACCTCAATATTAGCTGACCAAGCACTTTCTGCCTAGAGTGACTTTGCTTGATGCCTCAATAGAGCAGCCAAACAAGCATCATCAGCTCCAAAACTTGACTTTAGACATAAAATTCAACCTGAATCTTTCATGCAGGTATCTGCTTTCTACTTTCAGAACGCAAAATATATCCTGAAGATTGGCTTGGTTTTGCCATTTATTAATTGCACATGATTAATTTATCTGTCAAGTTATGAATAATCAGTGACTAGCTAATTATAAATAGCTCTAGGATAAACTGCAACAACAACTGCTTAACAGTATCTGGCAGTCTAGAACTGAGTGTTTGCAGTAGGAAACCCTGCTAGCCATTTTGACTTCTTTATATGAGACAGGCTATTAATATCAGGAGTATTGCATAAACGTAACTAACAGTAACTTATACAGCATTTTTGAGTTTAGCAAAAAAAAAGCATGTAGAACTCATGTTTATTGAACAATAATTTGAATAGATTGTGAAAGTAAGGCACCATTTGAGAAATGTATGAACCTTATTTAATTCCATATCCATTAATGTGCAAAGTAAACAGCATTTTCTTCACCATTTCATTTGATGTTGTGTAAATTATTGTCAGCTAATATGAAATCGATCGTTTGCAATTACTGAAAATTTGAAAATCAGAGCATTAAACATGGCCGTGTTTTTTTCACTTAAAAACAAACACACAGGGTAAATTTATGAAAGACCAAACAAAAAAAAAATTATATAAACAAAAATGTAACTGATTTTTTGGACAGTATTCGGCCTTCCTCTAGGAACCACAGTGTTGTAGTTCAGCACAGGCAGGCAGACAATGCCCACCCTGCTGCTCACTCTCTCTCTCCTCCCCAGAAGAGTGGGGTGAAAATCAGAAAGGTAAAAGTGCAAAAATTTTTCAGTGGGGATAAAGACAGTCTAATCTTTTTAGAAAGAAGGGAAAGAAACCACCAGAAAGGGAGGAAGGGAAGCAAATTCAGGGGTAAAAAGTGATACAAAAGAACACAATTGCTCAGCACCAAGCCTGTCCCAAAGGAAGGGCAGCCCCTGCCAGTCCCCACCAGCATCCAGCTTTGTTGCTGAGCATGATGCCATATGGTGTGCAATAACTCTCTGGTCTGCTGGGGTCAGCTGTCCCATCTGTGCCCCCCCTAACTCTTTGTCCACCCCCAGCCTCATAGTGGGACACTTGGAGGAGTAGAAAAGGCCTTGGCTCTGTGCAAGCACTGTGCAGCAGTAACTAAAACATCCCTCAATTACAAACACTCTTTTCAGCACAAATCCAAAACACAGCCCCATACCAGCTCCTGTGAAGAATAACCAGCTCTGTCCTGACCAAAAGCCATGCACATAGAATGGCGGTGAAGGAATTTTAATATTTTAAATGTACAAAATTATTAAGCAATAATAACTAAAAGATAAGTAATTAATGACTTTTGAGTTTTCATAGTAAGATAATTATGTACCCTGGAGAACAGCAGGAGACAACAGGAGTTAAGTATCAAATAACCTGGGCTACCCTGACTTCTTGCATAGCAAGTTGAAGAGAATCTTGCCAGAAATGATTCCCAGTACCACAGTAAGTCTTGTCCTAAAGTCTTCCTGATAAAATCATTCTCTTAAAATAGCTGGACAGCTGAGGGCATCTGAGTTAAAAGCTGAATGTTGTAAATACCCCACAGCGCTGCATTTAGCATTACTTAAAACCTTGTGGAAATTAATGTTTATATTTCTAAAACTGACAGAGCTAACTGTTGTTGAATAACAGTGAATTCCCTTTGTGAGATTTCTATGAATGCAGCCAAAGCCAAGGATCCAAATCTATGCTGTAAAATTTGAAGCTAGAAAAAAGAAAGACACCCATTTAAAACAGAAGTTCAGTGCAAATACAAGGGATGTGGCAAAAATTACAACTTCTTGGGAAGATGGAGATGAGATGATTAGGGTAGAATTTCATTAGAATATGTAAAAGAGCTATATTTCATCTACATTTGTTTAGTTCTAGATGACGTAAAAATTACGAAAATAAAAGTTTCATACTCAGGAAATCTTTATAGCAAAGATATCATCTACTTCAGGAGAACTTAATACTTTTGGGGTTTGGGGTTTTTTTCCTAGATATTCTGTGAAAGAGGAGGATTAGGCTTTGCAGTAATTGAAAGGGGCAGTTGTTACTCCCATTCTGTTATACATGACAGAAATGCAGACTAAAGGAAAATGCAGTATTTCTGTATCCACAGTTTTTCTGATGTCATCACATCATTTTGATGCCTTTCATGGGAGTTCTATCCCCAGCACACAGCCCTTAAAATCTTGTGGATGACATGAGCTTTTAATGATGCCTTCATAGGAAATGTGAGAAGTCACTAGACTGCTCATGCTACAGGCTCAAATATAAATCAGGCAGAAGCACTGAAAATAAATCTTATCACTTTAACAGATTTGTAAACACCTCCAGTTTCTGCAGTATTTTCTGTAAGCTGAAGTAAAAACATGGAGGCCACAATATCTGCTTCCTCTCTTGGTAACAGATTTACTGTCTTCTCTTTTATAAATGATATAAATTCAGACCATCTGAATGAGTCTCAGCTAGAAAGATGTATGCTATTACTTTCTAGCTCACAAAAGCTTTCTAAGATGCAATAAATTCATACTTGCAAAGCAATTTTAAATCTTCACACAGAAAGTACAACCTTCACATTATATGTGTCATAGCACTTTGATATATTAAGATACTCTGACGGACTGTTATGTTTTTCATATTTCTTTATTAAATGATGCTGTACCGTAATTATTACTTCAATCACTAAAGAGAAAATGAATATGCATGCTAAAAGGAAAAGCAGAACTAATGTATGTTAAATGTGTGTTCATTAAATCTAATGAATCTCCCTGTATAAAGAGCAGACTGAAAAATACCACAGCTAAAACATTTGTGACTGAAATCACTTATTTATGGGACTCAAGCTGCATACTCTAAAGGTATTTCCAGAGCATCTCAAACTCCTAAGACTAAACTTTCATATATTTATGAACATAACCAAGTGCACTTGTCCCAGCCCATGACTATTCTGTGGTAAAGAATCCTTCCCCCACCCTTCAACCCAGCAAGCTGGGGTTGCATCACAGGAGCACCACTTTGAAAACAACCCATTTTCTGCCTGCCCAAGGGGCTTTTAATGGCTCACCCTGAGGACTGAGCTCTAACCGTGCTGGTAGCTTGGATGTGCCACCTAAGAGCCCAAGTGAGCCAGGAGGGTGGGAGCTGTAACAGTTTCCCACACTGGTTGCTCCTGGGGCCCCCAGGCCAGGTCATTGGGGATCTTTTTTCCTTACCACTGAAATACGATGCATTAACTGTGTTGCTGGAAAAGCTGTGTTCACCAAGAAAGTCAATAAACCAGTGTGTAATCCTAAAATGGGCAATATTTCTCAAAATCAGTCAACAGCCCCTCATGTGAGCTTTTTGGCTCAAGGATGCACACATGCAGAGCATTACTTTATTTTCTTTCAGAACAATTAAATGCATGAGATAGTGTAAGCCAGATTTCAGCCATGTTAGCTGTTAGCTGTCATAAATTTCTTGGCTTGCTGTTGAGAAGACCTGTGAGTTTGAGGCTGTGAGTGCAAAGAAACGTGGTGTTGAGCCATTCCTCTAAGTCAGTTAATTAATTAATTAATCATGCCAGACAGATCTGGTGGCTGCAGTGACTGGGCAGTGTCCCTCTACAAGTGCATATTGACATTTAAGGTCACAGAAATTTGGGGAAGGGGGAAAATACTAACTAGTTTTTGAAAATGTCAACTGAGTAAACATCAGGTATGAAAATCCCTACTAATACATCAAAGTTGGATTTTCAAGTCCTTCGCTGTATCTCCTTCTGTGCTTCAGCAGCCATTTAATTCCAGAGGCTGCTAGGCATTTGGCTTTCAGAATCAGAAATCTAACCATGAAGATAAACCCAGATTGTCCCTAATACATGTAACCAGCCACAAAAAAATATAGAACCAGGATGCCATCCTAGTAATCCCATAAAAGCTTCTGTTTTCCACATTAATAGTTGAGAGAGTCCATTCTTCATGCTTTCCCCTAATTCTGTGTTCTGTGTGTTGTACAAAATTCAGTGGATGCAAAATGTCTGCACACTCATGAGCCTCCTTTTACTCTGGATGGATCACCTTCACAAGCAATGAGGCTCACCTGAGAAATCACAGATTTCTCTCAGTAATTGACACCTGGAGTCTCTAAAATATCAGGTTGTGAATGGTCTATGACCAAATATGATAAATATTAAGTCTACTGACAGACATGAAGAGGTAGGTGGAGGTCGGTGAGGAGTGGTGTCTTTCTGGTCTTTGTCTTGGGACTGGTGCCCTTCAGTATGTTCATCAATGAAGCAGTGAGATCAGGTGACCCTCAGCAAGTTTGCTGATGACACAAAGGTGAGCACTGCAGTTGGCACAACAGAAGGAAGAGCTGCCATCCAGAGGGACCTTGACAAACTTGAGAAATAGGCCCATGAGAACTTAATGAAAATTAAAAAATCCAAGTGCAAGGTGTTTGCACCTGGGTCAGGACAATTCCATATATGAGTATAGGCTGGCAGAGGAAGTAGTTAAGAGCAGCCCTGTGGAGAAGATAAGTCTCTGAAGAAGGGAGTCCTTGTGGATGAAAAGCTCAACATGAGCCAGCACTGCACTCACAGCCCAGAAAACCAATCACATCCCGGGCTGCATCAAAAGCAGCATGGCCAGGAGGGCAAGGGAGGTGGTTCTCCAACTCTACTCTGCCCCCACCTGGAGTACTGCATCCAGCTCTGGAGTCCTCAACACAAGAAAAACACGGACCTGTTAGAGCAGGCCCAGAGGAGGGCCACAGAGATAATCCAAGGGCTGGAGCATCTCTCCTATGAAGACAGGCTGAGAGAGATGGCATTGTTCAGCCTGAGGAAGAAATGTCTCCAGGGAGATTTTAGAGCAGCTTTCCAATACTGAAAGGGACTTATGAAGAGGAGGAAGAGAGACTTCCTGTACAGGCAGATAGTGACATGACAAGGTACAATGGTTTTAAATTGAAAGAGGGAAGGCTTCTATTAGATTTTGGAAAGAGATTCTTTATTAAGGAGGTGGTGAGGCACAGGAACAGGTTGCCAGAGAAGTTGTGGATGTCCCACCCTGGAAGTGCTCAAGGCCAGGCTGGATGGGGTCCTGAGCAATCTGATGTAGTGCATGGCATCGCTGCCTGTGGTGGAGGATTGTGACCTTTAAGGCCCCTTCCAAACCAAAGCATTCTATAATTCTAAAATGGCCTGGCAAATATTCTGGAACTTAGTTGGGAGACAACATAAAAACACTATCACATTTTGGTACTCCAAAACCCCAGAAGACTCCGAGAAACCCACTCATACCTATCACAGTATTACTTTTTTTTTTTAACCATTTATTTTCCCACAGTAGCAACTGAAAGGGATGTCCATGTTTCTGCCCCACAAGACATAAGAAGTGGCAGTTGCAGCAATGTTAAAAAAAAAAAAAAAGAAAGAAAAAGAAAAAAGAAAATAGAAAAAAAAGGCAGCACTTCCATACTGATCTAATACCTTCTCCAAAGTCATTGTTCTTAGTAGCTGATCCATGTAAACAAATAAAAACTTCTATCCTATGCATTTTAAATGGGAAGACACTTGTGATTTGCTCCACCTGGAGGATGGATGCAGTGCAGTCTGTCAGTCACTGTGAGATTGGTATTCATAAGCAGCTGATTCCAATTAGCAGCTTTAGATAAACTGGATAATGGCTATGAGTACAAATGACACTCTTCATTTTGTGTATTTACACAGAAAGCCAGGCTCGCTCGAATCCGCGCAGCAAAGACTGGGAGTGCTAATGCCTACATGCAGAGCAAACGAAATGGCTTGCTGAGTAACCAGCTGCAGCAGGTAATGTTTGTGTTCCTCCACCTCTGGAGTAACCACTTAATGACAGCCCAGCAGTAGTTTATTCTACTTATCACCAGGGCGAGTCACCTTGGGGCTTTGGGCAATGTTATCTTTAGAGGTAGATTAAGAAAGGATAAACTGGACAATTCCTACCGTTAAAGGAAGCTTGTGAGAATCAATGGTGGGGCATTAAGAGATGAGGGAAATGTTCAGATAGAAATGCTTAATTCAATGCAACCCACATTTGTGGAGTTAGATCCTGTAGAACTCATTAAGGAAAGTACAGAGCATTTGCCTCTTAGGAGGTGAGTTGGATTTATCTTGCTTGGCTTTAAACTGGTAGAACATGGGTGACAAAACCAGGTTTCATCATCAGTAAAGTTTGAATACTGTTTGCACAGAGGGGTGTTGCAAAGTGTTGCCTCAAAGCACCTACTTGGGTCTAAGGAGAATCTCAGTGATTACCTCAAATACATTGTAATCTAATGTTATCTGAAGCAAATTCCCTGCTCACTCCTGCCAAGAAAGCTAGAACCAGCAGCTGCGACTGGGATCCACAGTGACCCACGCTGCTGGGAGACAGCCCCTTGGCTGCTCAAAGCTGTACCCAGCTGAGAAAGACTGCAGACAGAGTGGTTTTTAATCCCTGTCATTTTCTGGCATTTAGGCTATTCCCTGAGGGATACAGGAAGGCTTTTATTCCTCTATGCCCTTTCTGTTCAATACGTGTTAAACAACCGGATACTTTAACCTATAGCCAGAAGAGGAGGAAGTGGCTGTCTGTCCCTCTGTCCTGTCTTGCACAAAAGATGAGCAATCAGAGCCCTTGTTTCCTCTTCTGCTTGAAAGAACTCAAATATTTGAATTAAAAAGACACCAAATAGCTTAATTCTCATCCAGATTTCAAATATCCCAAGGTTTAATTGTATTCTTTTTTATTATCTCACTTCCTCCCCTATTTAGTTTTTTGCTTTCTAGTGAATAATTATGAAAGCAATTAATAAACAGTGGATGCTTTCTACTTTATTCTATGCCAGTAACATTTGCCATATGCTTTCTAAACACAGTAGATTGGGATCACTGACATGAATTTTTGTGTAAGCAGCAATACCAGAAATTCTTTAGTGCTATGAAATGATCCTGGGAGGACAACTATTTTTAGTTTTCTTCAAATGAGGCACATTCTCAGGAAAAATAAATATTTTACTGTAACTTAAATCGATTAGAATTTTAAGCATGTGTTGATCCAACATTAAAAGCTTATGTGTTGATTGCAATTGTAAATTGTACTATTTTATCCATGCACAAAATACCTAAGAGGAAAATATTTAAAAGGAGGTGAAAGGGAAGGAAAGAAAACAGTTTGATTAAAAAAAAAAAGCAAAAAAAAAAGCAGCAAAACAAAATTAAGGTGCAAAATAATTTTTGTTATACATTATAGATGAAGCATTGCAGTTATGCTACCATGTACAATCCAGATTAGCTCTGATCAAATATTTGGATAAGAACCCTCTTGTTTGAAACTGAGAATAATATAGAGTTTTATGTATCAACAGTCCTCCAATGAAGAAGAACAGGCCTTTGTTGGCAAATCTGGCTCTTCCTTTGAAACACAGCACCACCACCTGCTTCACTGCCTGGAAAAAACTACGGTAAGAAAAGAGAACTGTGTCTTTCTGTGAATTGCAACACCAGCCTAGTTTTGAATGTTTTCAGTTATCTCTTCTAATTAATGAGCCTTTATATTAAAACAGTAAGCTGGGAAGAAAAGCCATTTTATTTTATTTTAAGGCGTTATACCCAATGCATATAAATAACAGAGGGATATAGCTTCTGCTATATTTGATGGAGATCACTATGCAAATCTTTCTGCTTTTTCTCAGAAGAAAAAAAAACAAACACCCCCCAAACAAACAAAAACTATGTAAAATTTTTCCCACACCAAACATTGTTAAATTTTGATAAATTAAAACCTGATATAGGTATATATGGAATTTAATGTTCTCCTTTTGACAGCATTTCTTTGAAATAAAAGGGCCCAGCTGTTACATCACTTAGCAATACGTCACCCATATGAGTGTTGTGCTTATGTCTCCTCCATTCTCACTTTAGAAGTATTAATTTTATAAAATGTGCTGTAGGACAGCATGTCTCACTTCCTATTCAGAGACTACTGTGGTTTCTTTTGCTAAGATTCTTGCCAGGTCCTTTTGAAACATTTTTGAGACATTTTGTACCAGAACCTGATAATAGCAATTTGCCTTTAAAATTTTTTCCACAGTTGAATATTGGAAACATATTTAAAAATCTGAATAATAACCACAGGTCTTGTCAGACTGTCATAGAAATCGTGGAAAAAAAAATCTATTCATTTGGTAGAAGCTGAATTCACCTCCTGAAGTTTCACCTTTCCTCTAATCATAATGGTGGAATCGGTAAAACTTCTAATTTTTGTTTTTAAATTTTTCTTTAGAAAATGAAGTCTGTAAAGCAAGTATTATCTTGTTTCTTGAATGTACATTCTTTTTTCCTTTTGTTCGGTCCTGCTACTGGTCCTGAGTTCCTATGATGTATTAACACAAAAATATATGCAGCAGTTCTAAATTGTATTCTGGAAATGATGCATGCCTAAAATTGTAGTGGGAACTTGACATTTTGGGCCCTCAACATTTGGGATCTGTCAAGTTTCTCGTTCATTGTAGAACACGAAGGGTGGTGTGACTCTCACCATTCTTTGTGGTATAAGCATCATGATACTGAAAAAAGGCATATTTTCTCTTTTCTGTCACTGAAAAGTCAATAGGATAAGATCTCACCCACCCTCAGAAATGCAGAGTGGGCAAATTTATGGAATTCTGTGAAGATTACATTAATAATGAAACTAATTGCACTGAAAATTATATTTAACAAATTACTTTTAGCTAATTTAAGAACAGTTAATTAATTAGTATAATTAAATCAATTAACTTATGCCATTGTAGCATTTCAAAATGTTTCTACTCTATATTAAAAGTTCAGTCAATAAAGTTCTTTAATCATTGTTCCATAAAAGTTTTAGCAAGCACAAAATTATTTTTAATAGGAAAAATAACAGAGTTCTTGGCAAATATACTGCAAGCCCCTGAACATAATCTCACCAGAGCAGTTAGGTTACTTTTCTCTCTGAATTTATGCCTACTGTGTGATCATGGTCAAAATCTTAATTGTGACTGAGATATGCCTTATAAAAGTTATTTGTCAAGCAAGTTCTTTTCTTCCTTATCACTTGAAATTTGCATTCTTCAACACCTCTTAATTCACACAAACTTATGTCTGAGTGAAGAAGAACAGAAGCAATGGAAATAAAAATGTTATGCCTACAAAGGTATTTTTATTTGCCGCAAACACTTGGCCAGATTTGTTACTCTCTCTACTTTACATATTTTATATTGGCCCCATACGACAATTCTGAAAAACAGCAACACCTTTCCAATCAGAGCAAAAATTTTTAGGGGAAAAATAATTTACCTCACTCTAATACACAAAAATGCAACAGGCTGACAAATTTGACCTGAGACTGAGTGTAAAATAATTCAGAAAATGCTCCTTTAACAATTCCCCTAAAACACTTTTGGGATACATAGCAGTATTCATCCCAGCAGTAAATGGAAAGAGTTTTCTTGGAAAAGGAGGCTTTCTCAAACTGCATGCAAACTTACCTCAGTATCTGCTTAGTTTTAAATGAGTATAAAAACTTCCCCCACTCCCCTGCATCTCCTCCTCTCCCTTGCCACCATAAGCAGCACCTCTATTTCACACTCTTTTGCACACATAGAAAATGTGGAAATTGTGGCTGGGTGTGAAATACTCCCTAATCACTTGATGAATTAATGGAAACTGGCTGTTTGAGTGAATTTGGATTCATCTTTGCGACCACCCTATAAAGCTACTGCCTTTGTTGGGATTAAGCAAAGACTGCATGAATAAAGAGGACTTCATCTAACTAAAATGCTCAATCCTCTAAACTGCTTTTTGATACATTCATCTACAGTAATTAGGAACTTTTTGGATGCTTTTAAATAACTATCTCATTTCCTCTAATCAAAATTTCTATTTGTTTAAATATTTTTCTTTTAGATAGATGCATACCTCAAAAAATGTTTTGGATCCTGATTTCTAACACGTAATTCAAAAGGAAGTCTTATAAACATATCTGGAAAATATTTACAAATTTTATTATATTATAGTTCAATATAACAAATCTTATTTATTTTCAACTGACATTTAAAGCGTTTACATAAGCACCACTTGCATTTTATTAATAAATAAAATCCTCTATTTTGTGGCATTTCAAAGATTATACAGATATTTATAATGCAAACTACATTACAACCACATGCTATTTTGCAAAATAATTTGGATTAACATTTTCTTGTTAATTTTGTTCCAATGTTTACGCTTGTATTGGTATTCAGCCCAGACTAATATGGGCTAAACACTATAATCAAGAATAAGCTAACTTTCCCAGTTTATTCAGTTGTGTCAATTTAAGCCGTTAAACAATCATGATTAATATGTTCACTTCAATTATCTTTCTGTGCGTGCTTTGTCCCTTTGTTGGATTCCTCTGGGCTAGAACCACGAGTTTGTGGATGAGCAAGTCTATGAAGAGAGCTGCATGGAGGTTTCTACAGTGAACAGGCCCCCGAGCCACAGCCCCTCTCTTTCGTCTCAGCAAGGCGTGACCAGCACCTGCTGCTCACGAAGACATAAAAAGACGTACCGCATCCCCAACACCGCCATCGGCGGCAGCCGCCCCGGCAGCGTGCAGGAGCTCAGCACCATCCAGATCAGATGTGTGGAGAGGACGCCTCTGTCTAACAGGTACTGCATGTGCAGCAGCACACCGACAGCTGAGGCCCCTGCCTTTGTTAGGGAAGAGATACAAAGGTGTTGTGGCCTCCACAAGGCTAAAGATGAGAGTCCAATACTCATCTAAAAATGGGTACTGGTACTGAAATATTCTGTGCTTCCTTTGCTTAAAGCTTAATCCAAAATAATAGAATAGGCTCTCTCTCTATCCATTTCTGCCCTCTCAGACCCTCCTCATAAACTACCGTGCCCTATTTGCAGCAAACAGCATCCAGGGACCCCAAATAAAATAGAGCACCAAATATTGTATGCCATGGACAAGTGCGTATGAAGAAAAATTTCACATAGAAAAATGTCCACTTCTATGGATACACGAGATGAGCAAGCGCTCTGTTTGGCCCTTCTTGGCTCAGAGGCATGGGAAATGAGACTCCCTTGCATTTCTGCAGAGCAGAGAAATAAAACTGATACCCAAAGTCTTAAGTGTAATAGCCGTAAGAAAGACTCTTCTAAATAAAAAAATATGAAATGGATAAAAAAAATGTATTTCCTACTTGAGGAGTTATTATAAAAGTGAGGAAAGTGCAGTTTAAGAGTTTGTAATTTACTGAATGTCCCTGTACGCCCAAAAGTAAAGTATTTGGCTTTCACATATATCCAAATATCACCTCTGAAAATATAGCAAAGGTCTCAGAAGATGCAGAAGAGTTTTCTATTGATCTCACACATGCCACCCTTTAATAAAGAAGTATTTTCAGTACAAGTTGCTATAGAGATTGTCTTCTTAAGCTACATTTTGAGTAGCTTCCTTTGTATAGTTACTACATTTGGCTTTCCCTTCCATGAATGATCCAACAGGTTGTAACTCCTGAAACTAGTGAACTTTTTCATCTGTTTTGCAATTAAACCTCCTGGCCAGCACAAAGATCCAATCTATCTTAGTTTTTCAGGAAATACTCTGTCTGGATCCATTCTTTTTCTGCTAGAGCACTTGCCTGCACCATACTTCCAGATGCCATGTATATAAAAACAAAAAGCACCAGCTTTGTGCTAGAAAACAAAACCACAAGTACAGAATGCCAGTTTCACCTTAAAATAGTCTGAATTTTTCAGGTCTTTTACAATGCGGGGAGGTACTGCAGCAACCCCATGAACATATTAACAGAAACTTCATTAGTGCATATAATTGAGTGCCTTACTATTGAGGAAACAGAATATATACAGAACCACTAGAGTTGGAAAAGACCTCCAAGATCACTGAAGCCAGTTATTAACCTGGCACCACCATGTTCACCACTAAACAACATTTCCTAGAGCCACATCTACGTTCCTTTTGAACATTTCCAAAGGTACTGATTAAACCACTTCTCTTGGCAGCCTGTTCCAATGCTTGATAGCCATTTCAGTGAAGAAACTACTCCTACCATCCCAATGTCCTTAAATAAGCATGGCATTGAGGAATATGCAGGAGACTTGGACTGGCCCTTACTTTCCATTTTCCTGAATAGTAAGCAACTTGGCTGTGCTAATTTTGCAACGCTTCCCCTGTTCAAAAATACAGGTGATTGGCTGAGAAGTGCTGAAATGGTGGGAAGGAAGGGAGAAAGGGACATGGACATAAGCATAGCCACGGACCACCTGTTGCTGGGGTACAGGGCAGTGGGGTGGTGCTGCTCTGTACTTCAAGCTCTCCAGTGGGGCAGGATGGAGATGGCTGGCTGAGGGGATGGAATCAGGCTCGAGAGGTTTGTGGTAACATGGACTTTCATTCTTCATGGATTTTTGTTTCTTCCTCCAGCCGTTCCAGCTTAAATGCCAAAGTGGAAGAGTGTGTTAAACTAAACTGTGAGCAGCCTTACGTCACCACAGCAATAATCAGCATCCCGACACCTCCAGTCACCACACCTGAAGGAGACGATAGGCCAGACTCTCCTGAGTATTCGGGAGGAAACATTGTCAGAGTATCTGCATTATAAAACAAGGAATTATTTATAAATTAGCATAAAGACCACTTGCAAGCTGAGCTCGAGCAGTGAAAAACGAGTCATGAGGAATGAGAGAGCTGACAAAGACAACGCCCCTTGACAAGTGTGCCAGTGGCTGCAGAGCAAGAGGTTCAGGAGAAACAAACTTTGTGGGTTTTGGTGTTGTAGGGTGTGAACCAAAAGGAGTTTCTTACCCCCTGTCTGAACTGACGCGCGGTGGAATCTTCTGTGATCATCCTGACTTTACTATATGAGCACAATGAAATGTCCCCATTGATGCTTCTTCTTATCATGAAAGCTCTTTTTAGAAAAAAACACAAACAAAAAATAGAAACCTGTGTTCCTGCTGAATGCAAAACAACAAGAAACATTTTGATAACGTGTCTTTTTTTCCCTGTTAATAAACCACAAACTTGTTGAAGAACTGTCAAAAATGAACGAAAAAATGCTCATATGAAATATGTTTGTACTGACTGAAAGAACTACAACCATAATGCATGCTGAAATTATTTGAAGCTGTGATCTCAGTTTACTTTTGTTGTTTTTCAGATTAGGCATGATAAAATAATACTGTAGAAAGGGGCATTTCTGTGCACTTACAACAAGCTGATTGTTAATGTTCCATGGTAGTTGTACAAATAACTTCCCTTTGAAAAATGCAGTATTTCTTACTCAAACACTCATTAGTGAACTAAAGGTGTTCAGTTAGTACAATATTTACTATTGTTTTATCTTGCTTCCTAGGTACTGTTACAACTGCAATAAGTCATTGTACACCTGTTGTATCAGGAATCAGGATTTTTTTTTTTTAAGGTATTTTACACAACTTCATCTACACTATACACTTCTAATGGCAAACATTTAAATAATCTTACAACCAAACAGTGCACCACAAATTCCTATTCAGTCATTGCTCCTTTTGTTCACAGTTCTCTATTTCTCTAACATTTTGTTGCCCACTCCAACATAACTGTATCATTTGGGATTTCAAGGATACTGATGAATCAGCAGTCCATTCTACCATAGACAACTTGTCTACTTCTGTATTTTCAGAACAAACTTCTCGTCACAGTTTACTGCTACAGGAGCAATCCTATTTGAATTAAAATTACCACAAAGGTGTTTTGGGGATCAGCTAACATTTGTCTCCAAATGTTCCTTTCTTACATTCTGCAGCATCCAGAGTATTAGCTACACTGGAAGACACTGAAAAACATTCAGTAAAAATGATGGCTAAATTCTTTTTGTAATTATCTGTAAACCTGCATCTTAAAATTTGTTTGAGAATTTATATTGTGTGAAAAACATTCAATTACCTAAGAACAATGACAGAACAATGGATTGAGTCCCAAAGCTATAAAAGTATAATTGATTTCAATTGGAATTTGCCTATATGGGCAGGCCTAAAAGCTAATATGAAGGCTTTACAAGTTAAGGCTTCTTGGCTTCATTTATAAAAGGCACTGATATTACCAGAAACCTTTTCAATAAAAAAATGTAGTTTTTCTTCATGAGAGTACATTAGATGTATCATAATGCTTCTTATATTCATGACATACCATACATCATATACATCAAATATACACAGAATATGTGCATATCAATACATACATATATACATCAAAAACACTGGATCAGAAATAATTGCATGTCTGCAAAATAAAATATGCATATAAATCAAAATCTCAGTGCATTAGATGCCATTACAATAAATGATTAACACAGTTATTTAATAGTTTGAGTAGTGTATGTTTCAGTATAGTATTTGCTAGCATTCTACTGACCTGAAAATTTACATTAAAATACCCACTAAAAACTGAAACTTGCTGATGATACACTTTTTCTTGCACTCAAATATTGGTCTTTCTCTCTACCTGTCAACAGTGAAGAGTAGATGATAGACTATCATGCTACAGTATACACACCAAAATACAGCATCACATATTAGAATTAAACTGCAAGTAAAAAGAGTAGATAATGCCATTCATTACTCTTTTATCATTTACTTATTCTGAAGTTAATGCATTTATGGTTAATTTGCAATTAACCTCCCCATTTTTTTTTTTCAAATCGGAATGATTTACTCATTGTAAACTGAGTTTCTCCATTTCTTTCAAACATCAGGGAGCAGAAGCACGGGCTGTGCTCTGAGCCAGAGGAAGGGCACCCGTTCTGAGCAACCCTGCCCAAGTCCATTACCCAGCATTGCTCTCTCCCACCCTGCAGCAGACCTGCTGAAGCTGGCAGGTTACATAAACTTTAATGGATTTAAAGGAGATGCAGAACACATCAGTTTTTACTTGCATCCTACTTCTATGCATGGTTACTCATACTTGGTCCCCACCTTTTGCCAAACAGTTATTGATATAAAAACTGCCTTGATGTCAGAAAACTGCAACAACTTCTTTATGTCACATGATACTTCATGACTAGTTATATCAGCTAAACAATGCAAAGGGGCAGTTACTAAATCTACTTCGGTACAGACTACACACAACCCAGGAAACCTACTGACTCCATCAGGTCATGTGTCTTTTAAAACTCTTTATTCTCCTGTTCATAGGCACTAGAAAGAACGCACTACAGCAATACACTTGCATAACAGTTATACCCCTCAAGCAACTTGTATTTTCATTTTTAAAATGCAGCTTAAAAGATAATTTAGTAAGATTTTTCAGAATTCCAGTCCTGTCTCCTATTTCCATATGTCACATGCAAAACCATTAATTTATTCTGAATTTGGGAAATACACATTTTTTTGGTGTTTTAGGTGATTTAAATGCTGTTTTGGTAGTGAATGACTGTTGATGACTGTGTAAAATGCATCTGTACTGTACATGAAATGTAATTATTTCTGTGTATCATACAAAGAAACCAAGGTTGTTGTTTTGACAATTTTGTTTGACAGTCATATATCGTATTTCAGAAGGCAGCATAATACACGTGTTATGCTGAATAAATAGACATTTGAGGAATATTTAAATAAAACATCTGCATGCTTGAATGGGTCAACCTGGTTTTGCAATAACTTATTCATGAAAGTTTTTTTCCCCCTCTAACAATTTGGAAGGAACACTTAATCTGAAGCCAACAAATGTCCTAGACAGTAATTGCAGGCAGGATATGAGTGTATCTAACCCATACTAGAGGTCATCAAGACCAGGCTGCCACAGCTCCACTACACAAAGTTGCCCTTCTCCTGAGGGACCAGCTATCACCTTTCCCTTCCCAGCCTGCAGCTGCAGAAAAAAAATGGAGCATCATTTCCAGCAGTATGAACTCCATCTCTTTATCTGTACTTTAAAAAATATCCCTTATGTATATCCAAAAACCAAACTGCTCTGCTGAACTTCTCAACCTACAGTCTCCTCATACTTGATAAATTCCCTTGATAAAATATTAGTGCACAGAGAAGATCAAACTCTTTTTGTAGTGTAAGAGTGGGTAACAACACACCATGGATCATTAAAGAAGGGCAACTAGGTGCAGATGATGCTGATCAGCACTGGCACGTGTGATGGTTGCCTCTGCCAGGAGCTCACTGCTCTGGGTGGTGGGGAAAGATAAAAGTAACACGTATCTCTGAAACATCCTGAAGCATTTTTGTGACAAACTGTCCTCATAAAATAGCTACAAAAGACAAACTGAAAACATACACTTTACATTTTGAAGTGGCAAATGTACTCTTGGTGGAAGCACACTGACTACCAAGAGAAGGCTTTCACAGCAGAGAACACGATGCAGCCTCAGCTGCTGCAGGGAGAAGGGGCCCTTCAGAAAGGAAGCTGATCTGGAGTAGGACAAATTACTGAAGACACAGGATCATTAAATTTTGGGCAGAGGGTGCTTAGGAAGGTCATAAGCTCTCTTTGCAGCATCTGTGGCCCACCAAGGCTTTATTTTACAACTGACTATGGGAATATTTTAGGACTATCACCTGTTCTAGAGGAGCCATCAGCTGATGGGATATATAAACATGTGGCTAGAAGAGTGTCAGGAGTGAACACTATATATAGAGATTGGCAATATCTAGAAGATATATGGAATTATCCAGACAACTTATTTTCTTACCTGCATGTATCATCTAGTTGTCTACATTTTTACAGTATCTGCACAACAACTGAAGTGGGGGAGTGCTGTATAAAAATTCTCAAAAGTTTAGGACATCACATTTTTTAACAGGAACTAATCATACACAAGTTTTAAATACAATCTCACTTCAACAAAGCATTTTGCATTAATTAAATGCAATGCTTGTGGTGGGCTGACAACACTGGCAGGATGCCAGATGTCCACCAAAGCCACTCTGTCAGTTCTCTTCTCAGCTGGGCAGGGAAGAGAAAATATTACAAAATAATGTATCTTGGGTTGGGATAAAGGCAGCAAGAGATCACTCACTGACTGCTGTTACAGGAAAAACAGACTTCACTTGGTGCAATTAATCTATTACGAATCAAATCCAAATAGGGTAATGAAAAATAAAACACCTTTCCCCCATCCTTCCCTTCTTCCCAAGTTCACCTTTATTCCTGAATTCTCTACTTCCTCCTCCTCAGAGGTGCAGGGAGGCAGGAAATGGGGTCTGTGGTCAGCTCCTCATGTTTTTTCTGATGCTCCTTCCTCCTCCCAGGAAGAACTCCTCACACTCTTTACCTGTTCCAGTATGCGGCCCCTTCTATGGGAGATGGTTCTCCACAAACTTCTCCAAGAAGAGTCCTTCCCATGGACTACAGTTCTTCATGAACTGCTCCAGCATGGGTCCCCCACAGTATCACACACACCTGCCAGCAAACTTGCTCCAGCGTGGGCTCTTCTCTCCACAGGTCCTGCCAGGAACCTGCTCCAGTGAGGGCCATGCATGGGGTCACAGCTTCCTTTGGACATCCACCTGCTCTGGTGTGGGGCTCCCCACGGGCTGCAGGTGGATCTCTTCTCCACCATGGACCTCCAAGGGCTGCAGGGACACAGCCTGCTGCACCATGGGCTGCACCACGGGCTGCAGGGGAACCTCTGCTCTGGTGCCTGGAGCACCTCCTGCCCTGCCTTCTTCACTGAGCTTGGTGCCTGCAGAGCTGTTCCTCTCTCCTCTCCAGCTGCACTTGCTGTTGCCACCACTTTTTCTGCTTTTTAAATAGCTATCCCCAAGGGCTCAGCCTTGGCCAGCAGCGGGTCCATGCTGGAGCTGGTTGGCTCTGGCTCTGTCAGACACAGAGGGGAAGCTTCTCAGCTTCTCACAGAAATCACCCCGTAGCCTCCCCACTACTGTGCCATGCAAACCCTCAGTATTTTCAGTGTCCTAAGACTTTAATAATCTCTGTTTTTCTGCACAGCTTACAGAATCATAGAATATTCTGAGTTGGAAGGGACACACCAGGATCAAGTCCAACTCTTAAGTGAATGGCCCATATGGGGATTGAGCTTGCAACCTTAGCATTATTAGCACCATGCTCTGAGACCAAATACAATGCTTTTGCAATAAAAACTTTAAAAGCTATTTATAAATCCCCTCCTCCACCACGTTTAACTATATAGTTGCTGTGACCAACAGCCTGTCTTTTTACTATTCATTCTTTATATAGTCCCTTATATTCATATATGCTTTTACAAAATAAAAAACTATAAAGAAAACACAGCTCTTTCCTTTCAAAAATCTTGTCATACAACCTGTTGGCAAATGAATTATCTTTTCCAAGGACCAGAAATAGTGATTTTTTCCCCCTAAAAGCATGCTTAGCCCCACAGGCACAGTCCTATGGACTCAGTATAGTCACTGGGCTGAATACAGAACTTGGTGCTTGCAGGAAGTGAGCCATTTTTCTGATACAGTTGCATCCTTGAGTGCTCTGTGAAAAATGTTAAGGAGCATCTCTGGAGTTGTTTGCTACAAGAAAGATTTAGTTCATTACACTTCACGCTGCAGAGAACAAAAACCACACCATCCTTCTCCAAGTACTCCTGTAAAACTGAGAAAAAAAAAATAAGTAGTAGTTTTCACTGCCTCAGGTACTTCTAAATGTTCCCGTCTTGCCAAGCAGCCTCTCTCCTACATAGATTTTAAAGCTCTACAGGAAAAGAGCAGGCTCACCATAGCCTAGTCAATTAATTTTAAGGCTCTTAGAAGAAGCCCTAGAAAAACAGGCACCTCATAGCCTGAGCACTCAAATCCAACTTACAGATGAGACCTATTTCTGCAAATGTGGTTAAATACTCAAAATAGAAAGGTTCTTTCTCAGAATGTAGACTGGCTCAGGATTTGGGTAGCCAAGCCCAAGTGAGGTTTTCCTGACTGCAAAGGTTCATTGTTGTGGAGGTCTATAAACACAGCTTTGGGAGGTTGGTTCTGTGTCAAAGGAGGCCCCCCCAAAGCAATCCCTCTGCTGTTAAAGAAACCGGACTACACCTGAAGGCAGTGCTTAAACTCATCACCAAGACAGCCTAACACCAAACAACCTGGTGTTAAATCCCAACACATCCCCCGTATTTGTTCCATGATGAGCTGGACACAAGATACACAGGCAACCTCCACGACAGTCTGCACAGTCCTTGCACAGAAAGCCTAGGAATATTTGTAGCATGGCTAAGGGAGCTTCCACAGACACTCCTTGGGTAAAACTTTAAGGGCTGAGGTTTCCTGGAAAAGGGGAATTTTGTATTTCTCTTTACGTTACTTAAGTGAAATTCCCTACATTCAGCAGTAATTCACTGCCAAATGTAGCTGTGTACATGTAATCCATAATCAAGAATTCCACAATTTGTGGTTTGTACAGACTTTTTTTTTTGGTTTTCAAACAGGGGCAAATGGCAATTCAATGCACTTTGTAGCACCACTGGTCTCTGTAGCACTCTGAATCCTGGAGTTGCTCTACACCCAGAATTTGTCAGACACCTGCTCCTTGTACACAGGAACCTCACCCTCAGCTACAGCAATGCTGCCCAGGCTGAGCAGTGGGAGGGGTGGAACTCAGCTGTACAAGTGCAGTAATATCAGGCCAAGGCTTCCTCAGCAGAACATAAAGTATTCCTGACAAAGACACTCCAAAATTTCGGGACGGTTTCTCCTTTTATCTTCTTTTTACCTCCCAAAGTAAGTATTAGCATCTATAGAAGTACAAAGGCAGAAAGGTAATCTTGCTTGGAACAGTACCCTTGAAATAATTACACCCAGGAGCAGAATGCTAAAAAGCAAACAGCCTACACAACTGAAGAACTTAATTTCACAAGGCCTTAAGAAGTCTTCTCAGAAGAAATAAAAAAAAAAAAGAAAATTACACTACCATTGCAGTTTCTCTACAACAGAGTAAGTGGAAGGAGTAAAGACAAGTCAAATTAACTCACACTAGCAGGAGGACCCTCCCAATGCCCATCCAAAGCACTCCCATTCTAGGACTAAAAATAAAAAAGCCATTATGGAATTTAAGACAAAAGTAATTTTATTGTCTACCAAATCACACCTTGCTTTCTCTTTTTTTTTTTTACAAATTCCAAAGCAAATGAAATGTTATATTGTGTGAAAAGCCCATTTGCCACAAACTACTGTACTCAGTGGAACAAATATATATTTCAAGAGTGTGGCCAATTGCAAAAATAATCCTATGACATAGACGCTGTCCATAAAAAATACAGTAAAATGCACTTTTCCCACCTCAATAAATACATTTTAATCTGTTTCTGGCTGGCATTTTAAGCCACCAGAGAGCTCTTAATGAAGCAGTCACCAAAGTAAAATTTTTCCTCATGTACTTTTACAATTATTGCAATAGCATCCAGAACTCTAAGCATTTTTCTTGCAGTCTTTTGTTTCTAGCTTCAGGGGAATCATGGACAGGAGAAAAGAAAATTTTATCTATAAAAATGTGCTACTCCCATATTGATTCCCATTTTGGAAAGAATGTTTAACGTTTTCTTCCTTTTTACTAAGAAATAGTCCACAGAACAAACTATTTGAAAGAAGAATTCTCCAGGAAACTAAAGTCTATTGTCCATAGCTAGTTTTGTTTTCAATCCCTGTTTAATATATTTAAAATTAAAAAATCATTGTTAGATAAAAATAGAAGTTTTAGAACATCTTTAAGAACAAAAGCCAAGATAAAAGTTCCATTAAAAAAAAAAAGAAAATGTCACCCTTTTTACAAATCTTGCAAATTTTTAAATCCAAGGACTAACTTGAATTGTAGCTCTGCTTTCCATGCACACATGAAAACACACAATTATACATACATAGATCCCTGATTAAGACATTTTCCAAATGGCTTATTAAAAGTCAATTTCAGCTGAAGTCACATTTTGTTTGCTCAAAGCACAGTTGTTTCTTCAGAAGATGAGTATTTCTCTTCCCTTCCCATGATGCTTCCTTCCAGGTTCAGTCTACTTGTGATTGAGTCAGTGTTTTACACTTCACACAGCTTGTGACAATGAGTATTACTGTGCCCAACTGAATGAGTGCTTTTTAAAAAACACACAAAATCAACTCCTTTTCACAGCTGAGGACATGGCTAAGAGGCTGACAACAGGCTCATCTTTCTTTGCTGGTCTCCTTCACTTCCATTCCTTAGCTGGCTTCTGACACACAAGAAGACTGGTATATTTGGTATATTTGGCAGAACACAACAAAAATAACAACAAAACAAAAAGTCCTCTGTGACTTCGCAGATTCATTGCATCACTTACAGCTCTTCCATTTCAAAGTGTGTATTAAAGCTGTTTGCCATGGATGTGTGCTCAAAGATCCTGGTCAGGCTTGGTTTCAGTAGCTCCATGGAATGACATGACAGCTCCTGCGAGGTATCACTCTTCAGTGCCATGATCTGATCTGCTCTGGGATCCCTTCTGTCATAGTACAGAGCCCACAGCAAAGTAATAGTGAGGATCATAGCCAGGATCTGCATTACTCCAATGGAGATTCCTAGAAATCTCAGCACTTGCAATTGCTTTGTCCCCCTCAAGAAAGTGTACATTTTTTTACCGCATCCCTATAAAACAAGAACAGATTAAAAAACAGTCAGTAATATTTGGGTTGCAGTTCCAAAGACTTAGCTCGTCCTACCCACTGCTGTCTTTTCTGGCTCCCAAGAACCTCTCTCACTTCCTTCAAACAATACTTTGAAAAATGTTTTGCCTACTTTTTAACTGCTTCCATGATGCCAACTTTAAGTTTTCTCATACATAGAGACTTTACTGCAAGGTATCTGTGCTACTTTTCAATTCAGAAATCACTCAAACTTGATCTGAATTCCTATCAACTCTCACTAATTATTAAAGAAACTCAACTGGTTTTGCGAAGGTTTAAAAAGCCATTTAAGTCCTCTTTATCATCTTGTTTCTCTCCATAAATTGAAGATCTTCAAAGTTGTCAATTATTTTAAGTTCTTTTAGATTTTTTTCTACAGAAAATATTACACTCTGAAGCTAAAACAGTATTGCAGGAAAGATCTATGGACCTGCATAACCTCATCAGAAAACATCCCATGAAAACTATGTTACAATGTCGTAAGTTGATGTTCACAGAAATGGAATTTAGCTCTTTCCAAACCTTCAGTGCAGGCTCTACAGTTTGCTTACATGGCCAACTAACTACCACATAAGGTTTCAGAAAAGCTCCCAAGGCCTTGTAAGGCTGCATGGATCCACAAAGAGACAGCAGCTTTGGGAACCAGTGGCTAACAGTGCAAACACAAGTTACAATGCTTGTGGCTCAGTAAGGGCGATGTGTGTCTTAAGAGACGATAAAACCATGAAGACAGGGTCCTCTGCTAATCTGCATGAGGCTTATTCTCTATTTTAAGCTTTGCAGGGTTTCACAATTATCAAAGCAACATAAACATCAAGGGGAAATTCAGAGTAACAAACTGGATGGGCACTGGTCCCAGAAGCAAACATCAGGAACCCATCAATATAGGCACTGTCTCGAGAATGTTATTTTTTTGCATTTACATCCTCACTTCATATTTCTTAAGGCTTTTCTAAGAAAATAAAATAATTGATCAAAGTGATGGAATCTGAAGACAGGACATGATAAATAACACTTTTCAATCACACTTAAATTCCCAAAGCCAATTTCCCCAAAGCCACTTTCAAATGCTACAGTCCTAAATGTATTTGATGAAAGGTCCAATTTTTGCCACACACACAAAAAATTCACACTGTAGTCAACAGATTTTCATTAAGCATCTAAATAAAATTAATGTACTCTATGATAATTGTACCAGAATAAATTATAGGATATCAATGTCTTTGCTTGTTTCACTGTTTCATTTTCTAAACAGCAGCAAAGGCACAAAAAAAAGGAGCAAGTAGGCATTCTTTGAAATTTCAAAAGAAAACAACCCAACACATAGCAAAAGCAATGTCATTGGACTTGAGGTGGGAGAACAAAACTGTCACGTTGTCATCTTCTTTTCTTCAACTGGAAGGCAGTTTAGTTACACCATTTCCCAAATTTTTTTTTAATTACAGAGAAGCTGGCTGCATTTTAACACTTTTGATAACTTAGAGAGATGAAGGTGCATGCTGGTCACAACTTAAAAATGCTCCACCACAGCAATATTCAAACTCAGTTCATTTGTTGCCTAGAGAAAACACCCACTAACAGAGAGCAATAACATTAATGCCTACATCTCCTGCAGTACAGACACATAACTGAGACAAATTAGACTCAATCTAGGTAGACTGTTTTCCTCCATTTAATGATGTTCTTAGAGCTCTGCTCTAATACACGTTCAAAATCAGTTTCAAAACTAAGAAAACAGCCAGCCCTGTTAACTTCACATTCGTGCATTTTATTTCTGCTTATGTGACACTTTCATAGTTGGCAGCCTGCAATTAAACAGTACATAAATACACTTCCCCCAGCAAAAGTTTGTCACTAGATGGGGAAGAGCTCTTGTTGACAAATCAAATAAAGTACAAAACTCTGCAGCAATCATTCAGAAGAATTAGCTTCAGATTCCTACAAAGCTACTGATTAAAGGTCTGATTCATTCACTTTATACTTTCAGTCGTGAAATAAGAAAAAGCATATATTTCTTGTTTAGCATATATTACTGATTTACTTCATCATAGAATAAGAACCTGAACTGAAAAAAGGCACTTTACTGAGCAGAAAAAATAAGCCATCAGCAAACTCAACAAATCTTTTGTATACCCAGATTTTGAGTATACTCAAAAGCATATTAAAGCAAAATTGTAAAATTAAATATTAAAACAAACCAAAATTAAACAAAATTAATTTAATTAAAATGAATTTTGAGTATACTCAAAATTATGCCAGAAACCAAAAGAAAATATTGAACACGTAAGTTTGATTTTTTTCTTAAGATATCAACTCCCACCAAACATTTTATCTATACTGCACTTCGCAATCAAAGATGGGCAGAGCTCCTCTTGTTCTCAGACCACAACAAACCTCCAAGGTCACATCATCATCTTCACACTTCTCCCACAACCAAGCTCTTTCTAAGGTCAGTCTGTTCATGAAACTGCACCA
This sequence comes from Phylloscopus trochilus trochilus, assembly GCA_016584745.2. Taxonomy (NCBI): domain Eukaryota; kingdom Metazoa; phylum Chordata; class Aves; order Passeriformes; family Phylloscopidae; genus Phylloscopus; species Phylloscopus trochilus. Next base: position 23,990,244 of record WQNJ02000016.1, on the reverse strand, counting down.
AAGGTGAAGCTCATCAGAATAAAAGCAATTCAAGAAATTGAAAAATAACTTTCAATATCCAGCAGGGAAAGTATGATTCCTGCCAGAAGTACTTTCAAGCAGAACTATAAGTCACCTTTCTTTCTGCAAAAATTAAATTGTGAAGGATTCCAACTTAGACTATACAAAGTTCTGAGTTCCCAGAAAAAAAATCACAGCACAGCTACAAAAAAACACATTTATCAGTCCCAGACAAACCAAACTTCAGTTTTCTGAAGTACTACAAAGAATTTTTCTGAAGTACCAGAATGGACTTGCCAAATATTTACATAAACCAATTTTAGGCTAGCGAAGCTAATCTTATCAGGCTCCTTCTCAAACCACCAGACTATGCAAGTTTAGTTTGAATCACTTTCTAAAAAAGCTTTTTTCCTTCAGTTCTCCAAAGCAAAAGTTAGGCAGATTAGTCTTGGAAGTGTAAGTTGGTTTTGCATAATACCCATAAACTTATTAGCAAGCATACTGTAAGAGACTGTGAGACACCCCATAGGCAAGTACCATGGAAAGAAACATTTTAAAAACAAAATATTGCACATATCTCAAAGAGAAATGAAATATTTTTGTGGCTGATACTACCGAACACAGCCTATCCCTTTTTGGAATGGATTCTGCAGTAGAGTACCAAAAATAAATTTTTGCTAAGTGCTGAACCCATCCAAAATGCTCTGTGGTACAGTAGGGGAGGAAGCATAAATGTGCCCTTCAGATTTCTTTGGAAATAAAAAAGTCAAGCAGCCTTTCTTTTATCAAGTGGGTCTTAACACAGCCCTCATGTCCTACATAATAATAATCTTTGGCTATTAATTTTCTCCAAATAGAACCAAAAGAACATAGGAAGTGCTCAGCGATCCATCTTCCTGGAATATGACACGGGCATGTAATGTTAGCAGAAGAGGTGACACAAGAAAACCTTGCACTTTGGACACTACATTCCAATGACTAATACTTCTCAGAAATTTTTGAGCTTCCTGTGCTCAAAGAGCAGTTTTTCATTGAGTGACACTGCTTATATACTCCTGCCTTTTCAGGCAGGGGGCAAATTAATGTTCTACAGCTTCCATATACTTCTTGGAGGCTCTGTACAACAGACAGAGCTATGCTATGGTGTAGCAGTGTGTGGCAGCAGTTTATTAACAGTAGCAACAGTATTACAAAAAGCAACCATTATTGCAGAGTGAGCCACAATTTTTAGTTTTTCAAAATGTGTGACTGGCAGGCCCCAGAAGAAGCTGAATGGCTTTCTCATTCAGGGACTGACACTTCTAAAGCATAACCAATGCTGTCAGTGCTGTGAGCCTTGCCAGAAGGCAAGAGAAGGTCTACAAGTAGCTGGTAGGAAAAAAACCCAACCTCTGCCACTGTCTTTAAGGTTCCTAGCACAGACTGGCTTTCTGAGGCACTTGCCTTTTGGCAGCTCTATCTTCTTTCTTCCTAGTGGAAGCACACAGCTTCCTAGGATGGATGTCTCAAAGTCCAGATTAGATTAAATAATTTCTTTTTATAGAGTCAACACCACACAAATTCATTTCCCCAAAACTTTATTGTTTCCTAGCAGTAGCTAATATTCATTTTGGCTTGTTTATATAGTGAATCTCCTCTGCTTCAGAGATGTTGCTCCATAGCTCCAAAACAAGAGCCATGAAACAGATTCTTGTAAGAACAGGTCATAAACAGCCTCCAAGACTGGGAGAAAATAAAATGGTTCTTTGGGTACTCTTCCATAATGCAGAGCTACACCATCCACTGGAGAAATGCTCATGCTGCAGCATCTGAAAGCATGATTCTAAGGTTCATCCTCTTTCCTATGCATCCTGTATGACTCTAAAAGCAATCCAGTGAAGAATGCACCGCTGCTCAGATCCTCACAGCTATGTGATTGAGTCATGTTTTCTGTCTGCTGTTGGACTACTTGGACTGTTGGTCATTCTGCTGTTACTGAACGTACAATTATAGGTCCTCAGAGAGTTACTAGCATAAAAAAATGCTAGTAACTCTCAAAGCAGTTTTAAGACAAAGGTGACTTTAGACAATATTTGTGAGAACACAGCTTTAGTAAGGAGCATATTTACTTGTTTTTATAATTTTCACCCTAAAAACAGTAATATCTTGCTACCATGATGACCTCCCTTACCCACTTTGAGTTCAAACAGGTCCTTGCCTTAAGGTTTTTTTTGTAATTATTTTTGAATTATCATACTGTAATGTAGGAATATTTTCACAAGTTTCTATGCGTGCTCAGAGTACAACAATTGAATTATCTGCCTCCTGACATGAGACTTGTTAACAAGAGTGCTCTCATTTTCCAAAGGAATTCTCAAAAGCATCCTTCACTCCACATTTCACTAAAGTATTCTTGCACTTACCTTGCGATAGTTTGATGGGATCGAGCCTGGACATATTGTCACACCTAATTTATAGCTTTTGGATTGGAACAAATTTGAACTCCAACCTAGCCCATATAAAACAAACACTTCAAAGTTTAAGCACATCTCAGGTTTTAACTGCATTGCCACTAACTCATCTCACTTCCAGGTAAGGGTGGGTGGGTCTGTTCCTTCTTCTTTCCTCCCTCTGCTTCAGCATTAGCAAATAACAACCATAAACACTTCCCATAAACACAACCACTCTACAAAAAATTATTCTATTGCACTGCAAACGATTTTGGAAAATTACTGGATCAGGAAGAATGTACAACACCTTCCAATATATCCATATTTTTCTCCTTACCTCCTGATAAAGGTCACTGAGATCCTCATGATGTGCCTGCTTAGAGCATCCCGGGAACTCTCTGACACAACAGGAGTCAGGTGGCCAGTCCAATTCTGTCATTTCCAGCCAGTCTGTGAAGTACACCACGCCACAACATTTAAACTGCAAAGAAAGGATTAGCCAAGATCAGTAATAATGATACTTCTTCAGTAGGTAAAGTAGGTCCTAATGAGAAACCTAATGAAGGTCCTAATACCAACTTTCAAAATATTTACATAGAACTAAAGATATCTCTGAGTGCTTCCATGTATCTTGTTTTGCTGTACTTTGACATAAAAGCAACATGAAAAATGTAATGTGGTGACCAGTGAATACTTCAGAAACAGCCAACAATACTGCTGTGTCTTTTAAATCCCAATTGCTTCCTCAAAGGATGCTTCACAGAAATTTTCCTCTCTGGATTCTCCTATCCTTACTACAAGGAACTACTAGAATTTCATGTTAAAATGGGGACTAATGAACAAGTATACCTGTGTCTGAAAGGAGTAGCAGAAAAAGGTCGTACTAGTGAGGACTATTCTTGCAAGGGTACAACTACAGACACATTTGTTGAAAACAGAAAAAGCATAGATTTACCTGAATATAGGAAAAAAAATTTAAAAAGTAAGCAAAAATGTATAGAAATGACAAAAGCTGAAAGGAAAACTTAAAATGGAAGGAAGGGGTATCACATTAAAATAAATACTGCAACGGAATAAACCATAAAAAGAAGTTTGGCTGCAAAGCAGATGAGCTGTAATTGGCTATAAAACCCATCAGGACCAACAACCTTTCATCTTCTCTGCAAAGCACCCCGAGATCTAAAGCCACATGACCAGTCTCCCACATTAGCAGCTGCTTTCACACAGAAAAGGGTGAAGCAGCTACATCAGATTTGGTTTGGCACTGGATGTGAACTTAGACATGACTGAAAAGATGCTTTGCTGCAGAAACAAGATGCTACCTTCCTCTGCCTGAACATCCTCCAGGACCAGTCTGAGTGTAAGTAATTCCCTGAGTCCTTTGATCCACAGGCTTGGGAACACAGCTGCCCCTCTTTACCCGCTTCAGAGCCAGGGTCCCTGTATTCCACGCCACTCGCTGCTCACAATCAAGCAGATCAGTGCCCAGACATGCTGGTACACACTGTGCCTTTAATTCACCAGTCCTCTTAAAAATCTCACTTCTCCCTTTTTTACCACAGCTCTCATCTCAGCTTTTATTGGTTTGTTACTCAGACTCCTCCCAGCACTGTACTCGAAGGAAAGCTCAAGCTTTTGGCTCCTCATTGCAATTGCCAAGACACCTCATTAAACACCCATTTCTCACTCTTGTATCTTTTCTTCCCCCACTCAGTTCTTCTTTCCTGACTTCAACTGACCCTTTCTATTTTCTTAGCATAGCCCCAACTTTGATATTAGACCAGCAAGAGGAATGGGGGAGAACACATTTCCCATCTCCCTCAGATGTTAAAAGATACAGAAGAAAGAACACCAAGCTGATCAGGGCTGAACCTCTGGTAACAGAATTGTAATTAAAATTCTGCTGACTGAAGAAGGGCCACAAGTGCTTATTCAGACATAAAGCATATACCAGGCTCATATATTCAGCATCTAAACCATGAGTAGATGGAATAGAAATGAGAGCCCACCAATTAAGTAGAAACTGTAAAAGAGCTTTTTCATTCATCAGATCATTCATCTGATCACAGGTGCCACAAGGAGAATCTAACTTCTAAAAACTCTAACTTCTAAGGAAAATTCTTCTCCCCTACAAACATTAAGGCTTAGTTGAAGTTTTATTACTAATATTCATATTATAACCAGCCATTATAATGAAACTACAACAACTAGGAGAAGAGGCAGTATTTAATTTAATCAACCTGTACATTTAAACCAAGATACAGTACCAGTTCTATTCAAGGCAAATTGATTGAGACCATTTGATTACATTATCTCAAATACATAAATACTCAACCTGCATGTGAAGAATTACTCAGTTTCACAGAGCACTCACATGGCCAGGGCAGGGAACTCGGGGTGGAGGGGGGGATGGGGGTGCTGGTGTGTAACCTCTTTCTTTCAGGTTTTAGTATAAATACAGACTAACCAAGTGCTGCCAGGAAATGTTTAAATAAACAGGAAATCTGTGCAACAATGATAGATTTCAACATTTCAACAAGGGCAGCACAATGACAGGCATTTAAAGAGTTCTCTTCCTGCACGTGAGTTATATTTGGAGTTAATGGGTTTTACCTTGGGCAATTTCATGTTTCTGTAACATAATACTTCATTCTATAAAAACATGAATTTTAGTAGGCTAGAGGGCAAAGCTGTGAATACACAAGGAAGCTTTTTGGTTTGTTTCCCACCCCCCAGTCAAAGGAAATAAAAACCCTCATCACTTTCACAAACCTCGGCCAAAGAGACAGTGTTGGCATCTTTTTGGAAACTTCCTTTCCCATTCCTTTCCAGCTAAACATATCTTAACCATGACAGCTCCATGAAAGGAAACTAACAGAGCCTATGGGAAGGGGAGCACAGTTTAATATTAAAACAAGATATAGACACAGTCATTTTACTTTACCTGCAGATTTTTAATTTTACATACAACATAACCTTTAATGCAATAGCAATACTAAAAGGTATTGGTGTCCTAGCCTTACTGAAAAAGGATATGAGAATGTTAGCAATTTAAATGCATTTATTAACATTCTGGTTTTGGTGTTTAGGTACCTTTAGGGCCTACAAAAACCAAAGAATTGGTTATCAAGTGATGTTAAAAGACAGCACCACTACACAGTGGTTCATACCAAATGAACTTGCACTTATTTGCCTCTTCACTTAAAACCAAACCTTTAGCAGGTAAATAACACTCACTGAGCAGGAACTACTTTAGTTCATGAACTATCATCTTACCTCCCTCTGGAAGAAATTCCAAGCATGGGTCAGCCACTGGTACCTAGGTAGGCCATAACTGGTCATCCTGGCTTTCAGTGTGATCATATCAGACCACTGCACTGGAACCTGCAGCAAGGAGAGAGAAGTGACTCACACAGTGGATCAGTCGCCTTGTGGCTCCAAACCCACAGGTTCCATCTCTACTGAGATCTTTCCAGTGCAACAACTAAAATAGCTATGTACACAAACAAAGCAGGAAAACAAGTGTTGCAATTTTTATTATATTAATATTTTACAAGCCTTTCTTAAAATATCAAAGAAAATTTATTTGTTTCCTTTCCTTACAAATTAATGTACATTGAAACACAGTTATATTTTGGAGAGATTTGGATGATTTGGTACAATTTATTTATATCTTTACCGGATTTTTTACTTGGCATTAAACTAGAACTGAGTCCCATCCAAGTCATCAGGGATGGTATTTGTCTGCCCTAATTTAGGTATCCCCCTGGTGTTGTCTTAGATTATAGAAATAAACAGGCAGCCAAATGGGGAAATTCATATCAAGGTAAATAATTTAAACAGAGCAGATAAATCATTCCCTTAAAGTCTCAAATCCACTTCACTGTCTAAGGTGAAAAGCTTTGATTTAAATGTCTAACTTCTACATATGTAAAATTAATTGAGATGAATTCTATCCCGGGAGTTTTTTCAGTCATTTTCTAGCTTTGTTTGGAGTCCATCATGCAAGTATCCTGAACGAGCTCCATTTCAGTAACTTGCTCAAAAACAGTAACAAGAAGTGTAGACAGGACCCTCTGACCATTTTTTTCCCAAACACCCTCATAGCCTTGTGAAAATCTTTTCTTCTGACAGGATTCCCGAAATATTTTTCTTTCAACTGTGACAACTCAAAAGTGAGGTGCTGGTGCACTCCATTGTCTGAATATGACACCTCAGTTATCAGTTTGATGCAGTCAAACAGAGGCAAGTGCTACAGCACCTGGTATACAGTTAAGTTACGAGTCAAAATCAAAACCTCACTTCAGTTCAGCAGCACAAATTTCAGTGTGCCAAAACAAGGATCTGAAGACTGCAGTCAACACTCTATGTCACCACATATCATCCATGCTGAGTTTTGCCTTGTCTCTATCAGCCTTAATAGTCATGGTGCAAGAAACCACAATTGCAGTATCAGCTGTCACTTAGATGGGAGGGGAGCCCACCAGCTCCTCCAGTAGCCATGACTTTGCTCTCCTATTCAATTTGAAGCTAACAGTAAGGGCATTCTGCAAATAGCAACAAATGTTATCTAAGAAAGGAAAACTTGCACAGTAATTCCCAAGGAACCTGATCTTCATTGTGCTAGATGCTCTGCAAAAATATAAAGCCAATCACTGCCGGCCTGAACCCATAACACAAATAGGAACATTTGATAACATTTCATTAGCACTGCTAAGTTATACTACATATTTGATGCCCTAGTAAAGCTTCATATCATCTATGTATTAGTAAGGTCCAAGAAATTTAACATGCCTTTCACTTAGCAGATTTTTGCATTGAACTCATGGGTTCAACATGAAAAATATGTTAGCAGTAGAGTACCAAAAATACGTAAAAGCATTATCACAGAACATTTCTATCACAAAGATTTACACAGGTCACTATAACAAATTAATCTAGTTTTGTATTCAATGCATTTCTCTTTCCTCTGCATTGTAAGCTAGCACTCTGCTTTCTTTGGATAATATTTGATTGTGCTGCAATTAAGCTCATATTTGCTAGACTATTTTTTATTAACTTTTTTGAGTTAAACACATTTCAAGGTTACATCCAAAACAGAATACATCCAATTTCTTTAGTAAATCAAGGAAACACAGGAAAAAATATACTCAAGAAGTGAGAGAAAGAAATAAAAAGCAAAGCAAAACAATCTAAACCTCACTGTAGGAGAGCAATTTGAATGCTGGAGCTAAGGAGGGATTTCAGAATCTGTGTGTTTGCTCCAAGAATGCCAACAGTAGAACTGTACTGGTAATAGGTACATTGATGTAACTATTAAATATCTTCCTGTCAGCTCATATACAGGGTAGTGCACAATCATACACAACTGAGGTGCATTCGTTTGACTACACACCAATACTCACGTGTAGACAAACAAAATCTAGAGATGCTGTTTTGATTTCAACTTAAGTTCTATAAAGCTCAGTCTGCCACTAACATCTAATTACTCATTATTATTTTTCCAATGACTATCAAGGCTTGATCAATGCCTAAATAAGCCAAGAACTCACACTGGCTTTTCAATCTTGTGGGTGGAATAAATTAGTCATGAGGCACACTACATGCTGAGAGCTATCATGAGCTGCAAGAAAAGCTGTTTATGCAAGGACTCTTAGAGCAACTTGTCCACATACCAAGGAAAAGCCATATTGGATCAGCAGAGGCAGTTATGCCTCAGTGACATTTCTGACAACATCACCCACACTACACTACACACCCACCTACACCAATGCCAACTGATCTCTGAAACTCACCAGGGGCTCATGTGATTTAATGCTACACTGAAACCAATATGACATGGAGACAACTCCATGGTTGTAAGAGATTTGTCTTATCTTTATCCAGTAGGAAGAAGCACATTCTAGGGAATGACGTGCACAGGTACACAAGAACCACTGAAAAATAACTGTTCTCTTCAAGACTGCCACATTCCCTATGGTTCTCAGCACTAAGAAACCCACCTCATCACATGAAGAGCAGTAGTGTTAGGATAAAGGGAATAATACTAAGAAATCAGATGGAAAGAGAAAAACAAAAAAACAACAACCAAAAAAGACCCAATCCAAACCAGTATTTCAGGAGATGAGGAATAAAAAAAAATACATATATAAAGGGAGAGAAGAAAAGAGAAAAAGTAAAGCAAAAAAAGAGCAACTGTGTTTGCTGCAATCCACTGCAGAAGATGCAGACACGGAATCCAGTGCTGCTTACTTAGCAAAGGGCTGAAGGGACAGACATGTTTTTTTCTGAAGCGAAACTGCATGACCAATGACGTAACATACGGTAGGGCTATGCCAGCCTTCATCAAACTGGCACAGGTTTGGGTTTTGGTAGAAGAGCAGATAACCAAAAGCTTGGAGGTCAGATTAAAATACACCATAACTTCAGGCATTCTAACTAAATAGTGAGGGCTGAAAAAGCATGTTCCAGTGCTGTGAAGGCTGTTATTCTGGGCAGTTTCCACTGACAAGATTTTTGTGGAACAATGGATGTTAGTTGTAACAATCATCCTTGGCAAAACCCCTACAGAGGGCAGTTGTGCCCATAACAAGAAGAATGCCTCTTGTCTGTATTCCGAACTTTGAAATGAATCAACGAAGCTGACATTGAAAGCAAAGGACTAGCCTTAATACCTATTATATTAGAAAAGCTCTCTGGAATCTGTACTGCAAGGGAATGAGTTCTGATGCAAAGTCCTGCTATGTAACTTCAGACTTCAAATCCCAGAAATTCCTTTGGTCCAGTACTGTGTAAATATCAAGAAAGCTACCTCACATCTCACTGCAATATAATTGTCATTCGGTGTTGGAAAGACCATTATATTGGGCATATCTTGGCAGTTGAAAGAAAAATATCTGTCCTCTATTCATAAAAATGTACCAACCTGAGTAAAGATGTAAGGATATAGCAGCCAGCAGTTACATTTCAGTTTAATTTGCTCAACACTTACCTATTTTCTTAGATGATGGTTACAAGTCCTCAGTTTGAAAATTAAAGGTTGTTGTAGTTATAAAAACTAGACAGAGATAAAACCTTTTCACAAGTTTACAGAAGACTGCTTTATAGTCAAGACATGTTTTGCTTAAAACTGGCATTTATAGCTTGTGGAGGCAGTGTGCAGATTTTAGCAGACAGCAAGTCCTCTATGGAAAGAACATGCTGTATGTTTACAATGTGGTACACTCTTTAAAATGCAAAGAACTTTTGGGACAAAATCCCTTTAAATTCTCTCATCTTCTCTCCCAAAGTCCTTATTTAAGCCTGAAGTTCATAATTTGTCCTCAAAAACATCAAAGACTTCAATGAGAACCTGCCTGAGCAAGACTTAACAAGAAATAAAGTTCTTAAATGGAGGGGGATGAAGGATTTGGCTCTCAAATATAGAGGGGGTAGGGAGAAACCCAGACAGGGCCTTCCAGAGAGACAAGCTCTCCCAGGAGAATTCTCTGTTTAAAATGAAGGCAAACAGTTGAAATTTAACTGTCAGAATAACAAACAGAGATAAACACTACAGCAATTAGAAAACAGCTAGCTAATGGAAAACTTAGTTTTCTTCTACTGAAAAAATGCAGCCCTCTTTTCTGACTCACCGTTATTTCCTGCTCGTAGGTCCACACACCACAGGCCAGTTCAACGCAGAATATTACAAGCAAGCTTCCAAAATACTGCAGAAAACAGAACGGTCTTAACTATTTTTTATCCTCTTTGAAATAAAAAACCAAAAAACTTCTCAAAGCTTAATATTGTTAAGTCTTTTTTTCAAAGTTAAAGAATATCTGAAAAGATTATTAAAATTTCACCTTATTTAAGACATGGAAACAGAAATACATTCTTTTTAGCAAAATATGAAAGATTCAGACAGCAAATTTTATAAAAGCTAAGATCATGGGACATTTCTTTCTTGAAAACTACATTCTTACCAAAGTGATTTGGGTATATGAGGTCAGGTCTAGCTGCAAATACTTAGAGATTAATTGAAGTATCTTTTGCTATTAGAAGGTATAACCCTTGAACTATTTAAAAATAGGAAATACAAGTGTAAATGAAGAAGTACAGACTTTGGTAATTAATGATGCTTAAGAAAAACTGGTTGCTGCAATTAAAAAGAGTGGGAGTATCTTACATAGCATCAACAAACCCTTTCTAAACTGCAGGATAAAGATACATGGAATTTAAGGCTGTTTTAACCGGTGTTCCCTATTAAAAATAACCCTTTTGTCTTTTATTTAAAGCAGAAGTATACTCTCATTCATTCTTGACTCCAAACTTTCTCCACTTCCATGTCAGTAGACTGACCTTCCTTTTTGTTCTTGGTACACAAGACTTGAAAGCTACAGTCTTCATGCATTTTAATTTAATTTGAAAATCAAAGAAACACCATCACAATATAAAATACAATTGAATATATATACCATTCCATCAGTAGGATACATGCCAAATGGCTTCTAACTCAGTTATTTCATTCTGGAATCTATTTAGGACACAAAACATGTACTTATGGTAAGTGATTTTTTTTCCTATTAATGGCTAAATAAGATGTATTCACTCTGTTTAAAATAGAGTATAAATCCACAAATATTGGGCTTTAACAGTCATCTACATAGCCTCTTTTCATTCATCTGGTCTCCAATTGAATAATACACAGCTACCTTGGCAGCTACTGCTCTTGCTTTTATCTCTATCTGCTCACCAAATCCAACTCCTTGAATTAGGCATGTAGATGCACACAGAGATATATAAGAAGTGCATGTAAAACTAGTCATGTTATTTTTCAGGAGAAACCTGTACCCATACCCTCCCCCTACAAAGGTCTTTCCAATAAAGATGGTACTGACAGAAAGATTCCTGTTTTACTAGTCTTCCTCATGATACATTGCATCTTTACAGTCATTACAGCAGAGCAACACACTGCATTTCCTTACAAATCAACACTGTAAGCACACACAGAGCTTCAGTACAGGTCTTCAATTACCAAAATGTTCATCCTCCAAAGGTCCAGAAGAGAAAAAGCATGAGTCACATCTTCCAAGAACAATAGTGCTTTCTCTAAAAAATAAATTCATGAGCTTCTGTGCAATGTATCTACCAAGCTACAGTGCCCAGTATGAAAAGGGTTCTTTAAAAAAACCACATATGGTAATCTACTTTTCCAACTATTCACTTCGAAAGCAGGAAAGAATGCCACAAGCTTTAGTGCCACATGCTCTTTTAATTAATAATTATAATAAAAAATGTTTAAGGGCATTATGACATTTAATACCGACATTTTTGAGAGGGAGAACAACAAAATGTTTCAATGAAAAATGCATTTCACTTCTCAGCTGTCAAAAGAAATTTCAGTGGGTTTATACTCTAACCGAATAACAAGCCTGGGACTGCCTGCCATCCTTGAATCTTATGCAAAAATCACTGATTGTGGTGAAAGTGATACATCTGGGGGTGCACATATGGCATTCTCTGAAAAACTCTTAATTTGGAGTTCTTTGTAACATTTTCTTTGTTCATCAAGCTTAAAATTTGAAACTTACTCATTTTTCTCAGCATGTAAGTTAAGAGTGTTTGTGGTAGTAGTAGGAGACAGAAGAGTCAAACTCAAGATTTTCTCCTCTTACTGAATATAGCCCAAGATAGAAAACTATTTATCCAGATTCACTCATAAACCACTTCTGGCTCTGCCAGGGACTGAACACTGCTGAGTAGCTACATCTAGACACATCAGGGCACTGCAAAATCAAGCTTTCTGTCCTGAGAAAGCCCATCTCTGTTGATAACATAAAGGAGAAAACAGTGACTTTACACACATGAAAGGCCATGCTCTGAATTAAGTGACTGCAGGCGCACCAGACTCGCACACAGGAGCTCGTTTCTCTCTGCTACTGAAGAGGAGTTTTAAAGCCCTCTCTATTTAATGGTTTGCAAAACAAATACTTCTTATATTTTGGGGAAAAAAAATTCTCTAACCATTAGTTGAATGTATTGCCCTTATTTTCCATCTTCCAAATCTAGAAATTATTACTGGCTTCAACGCTTATTCCTTGCCCCCAGTTCAAGTCCCACAAGAGTCTGAATGCTAAATGCATCTTCCTGCATTTCCATGCTTCTGGTTCTTGCCAGAAACAGGGACTTGGTTTTGAAGGAGGCTTAACATTTCTTCCTGTGGGCTGAGTGGCTAAATGTCATAAAGATGAGTAACTCACTGAGGAGCACAGTTGTATATCACACTCGAAACTGTGCCAGGAGGTCCCTGATAGTGCCTTCTACAGAACATCTCTCTCAGAGTATTCTTGGCCATTTCTAAGATATTTTCTATTGTTTCTTTGTTTCTTTTTTTCTTTTCTTGGCAGAGAGGGGGTAAGAAGGGGAGGGCACAAAAGGGAGTGAATGGTTTTGCAAACACATCTACAAGCTATGATAAAATAGAAGCACAGTTGTAGTAGTTCTAAGAACCTGAGATCTCTTACAAGGCAAATCCTACAGACTTTTAACATTTCCCTCTTCTAGGCAATTGCTAATCACTATCATTTTTTCCTTAGTCTGACTCTGCAAAGTAATCAGAAAATTGGAGTGGTGCCTTGATCCTTTTACAAACCCATCAGTTTCACTGAAGGATTTCATCCAGCAAAACTGTGAAAAACCTAAAATGTTGCTTCCTTGAGAGAAGCTGAATGACTGAAATGCTGGCAGAAAACACTCTTTAGAGAGTAATAAATCAAAGTAAAAATATTTGCCAACTTAAAAATAAATAAAGTATTAGCCATTTACTGCTTCATACATCATGTGGCCAAGATACTCAATTTCAGCATCCCTTCACTGTAAAATGGATGTTGTTGGCAGGACCTGGTCTCCTGCAACCTCCTTGTTAAGCCTGCTCTACCACAGGTCACAGGCTGGAAGGAGGGAGAAGAGAGCGAGGCAGCAGCTCTGTAAAGCAGCAGTTTTCCAACAGGAATATTTCATCTAATACCTGCAACATTGTACAAGCACTTGGATTTGCAGCACTGACAGACTGCAGAGGCTTAAACAACTCTGTGTTTCTAGCACATCACTCCTGAAAGAGAGGCGAAGGACCTGGGGGCTCAGGAGAGTCATGCTCTCCTTCCTTTCTTATGCAAGACACTGAACATTCAAGAAGTAGGAATAGAAACAGTGCCATTACTGTGAAAACCAGTTTCAGAGATGTAAACAGGCATGAAGGGCCAAGGAATAGTACAGATACTCCGTACATAATCACCAGACCCTATTCTGCTGGAATATTCTTCATATGGTACAGCCACAAAAGTGACCACAGCCAATATTCACATCCTGAAACCTCCAAAGCAGAAACCACACACAACAGCATGGAATCCTGTCACTGAAATACTACCAACTAGTGCAGAGATACTACCAGCTTACACTCACCTACTGCAACTTGTAACAGCCTCCACAGAGCTCTTGCTCCTGGAGAAGTCAAACAACCCTGAGTTCACATCTACAGGGAATGCATATATAAGAGAGAAAGGACAGGGGGATAGTGAATGCAAATCCCATTATGATGAATTTCAGCCACAGAAGCAGGGTAACCATGAAGTAAATAAAGACAAAAATCGAAACAAAACATAACCAACACCTACCAAACCAAAACACAGGGACTAATATTGAATAGGTTTTGTCCTAATTCAAATCGCTATTTGCATATCAAAACCTGATAAACCACTAAAAACATACATGGTATTTTCAGGTATGTATTAAAAATCAAAGTAATTAAAACTTATTTTTATAAAGATCTGTATAGGCTGTGTAAATATAACCAAAAATTTTAGTCTGAATGAAATTTCTGCACACATGCCAGTGTATGCCAGTGCTCCATACATGGAGCATGTATGTTCTGGCATATGCCCAAAATGTCTTTCTATCTCACCATCTAAGGTTAAAAACTAAGTTACAAAATTAGTTTATCCTGTCTAAATTATGACAGGTTTTTTTGGTATTACATTTGTTCTACCAAACTAAGTTAATGTTCACCACCACCAAATATATTCCAGGAACATACTTCTTTTTTGATCACCTCAATCACTTAGATAAAAACACAAAAATAGCAAATGCAAGCACAAAATCACTATTACTGAATCTAAGGCATTTTACATTTGTTCAAAAGGTATTTTTTCCAGCAACTCCCATTCTGTTCAGAGAGTAATAGCAAAAAGAACCACACATGAAGTGTCTCCCAACATAAAAACTCACCCTCGTGGCTTTCCAACCTGCAGAGTACGGAATTTTTTTGTTGCAATTGTGGGCACCTTAGGGAAGGATGTAAAGCATGAAGCACGATCTTTTGCAGCATGTAATAGAAAACTCTTACCATAGTTCTAGAGATTTTGTGTTGAATACACCATATGATACTTGCAACTAATAACCAAATGTAATTTGTCTATGCTTTTCAGGCAGCAGGTGAAAAGAACTGGTGAAAAATAGACTATTTCTGTTCTAACATGGCAACAGGACGATGGAGAACACCAGGAAAATGCAGTACACGGGGAGAGATTTGAAATTCTTCTCAGAGATTTTTTCACAGCAGAAATACTGCATTCTAACTACATTTAGCAAAGTAAAACTTGAGTTCAAACTCTAGTGCCCTACAGTAGTTTCCTTCAGTGTGACAGCCAAGGCAACGTCAACAGCCAGTGCCCTAGTTCAGCCTCCATTATGATCCCACTGGCATCGATTCACAACCTGCTTGACTGTCCTCTGAAGATGCCCCTCTGAACCCTGTGTGAACATTGTGTCAGAAACAAAGGCAAGACCAAGAACTCTAACAGAAATTTGGTAACTTGCAGTATTTAGTAACCAAGTCACTACAGCACTCTGCTCCAAGCAACTCAAGCAGATAAGAGCTGCCATACTACAAAGCTGAGTGTACCCATGTATATTCGGGAAGTAACGAGATTTTTCCAAGTGCTTTTTCACTCTGCCACTGACAGCTTCAGTAACTTTTTGCCAATGACCTATGAAATGCTTCATCAGCAAGCAGCTACTATATATATAACATTCATACCAGTGATAGTTTTGTTTGCAGTTTGCAAGCGTGATTTGGAAGCAGGAGCCACAAACATGAACAGAGACAGGGTTCTGTGTCAACTCAAATTTCATCAGAACTAGAAAGGCACAAGAATGGTTTAGTTTATCTTTTTCCTCACTCATACCTTCTTGGTTTTATGTTGCATCATGCTCTTCTGTTCTAACAGCTTCCTAGTTAACTACTCCCAACCTAAGGAGACTTCACCATCTACTACTTAATTAATCCCTAGAGAACAAATATATCCCATCACACAACATGGTCAAAATACTGAGTTCTTAAGCCCACTTCCAGACAGTGAGAAAGCAAGAGTGCATTCTATATATGAAAGCAATTAGCAGTGGAGGCAGGGGTTAACTACTGAAGCAAGAAGTTACAATATCGTGCAGAAAAGAGAGAACATGGGGATCTTTCAGGGAACCTCTTCTACAAGACTGTAGAAATCTTTCATTTTCTGAGCAAACGCACCTTTCTTTAAAGGTATTTATTAAGGAATCATCATTCCCATCACCTGTCTTTTATTTCATAAGCATATTTTTTTTTCAAGTTTTACTATCCTCCTTCCAAACATTTTTCTCCCAGAAGATATAAAACTCTTTCCCCTGCCTCAGACTCAAAAAAACCCAAGGCCTTGTGACAGAGCAAAGAGCAGCTGATCAACAACCCTATTCTCCTCAGACTTGCTGCCTCACACACTGCATTCTTGAGCAACATGCTCCATGTGGCATCAGAGGTGAAAAAAGCTCTGGAAAGGGCAGGGTCTGAAGGAAATTCCAACAGGGCAGCTGCAGAATGAAACCTTACTGTAACCTCTAAAAGACCAGAGCATATCATATGTAAAGCAAATGCCAGCAGATTTTCAGAGTTATGCACAGCATTTACAAATGGCTAACAGCCTGAGAGCATCAGCCTTGATCTTCTGGGATGCAAGCCATCCAAACATTTCTCTGCCCCCTGGGAAACCTCAGATGACAATCACCACTGGATCACCAACAGGAACCAGAACTGTTCTAACAAGTCCTTCCTCCTTCGATAACTAAGAAGCTATGGTTCCCGTTATTTTTGTCAGTTTACAAGCTAACAAAGTTATTTTAATGATTAATCTAGCTATCTTTTTTTAAAAATGGAGCAAACACTCCTTAAACGGAGGCAGCCAAGCTGCATGGAAAACTGACATCCTGTTTATCCACTTCAGCAGCACAAATTTTCCCCTGCCTCCCTCCCCTGCACCCTCAGCCCTGCCCTGTAGGAATTAACAGTCCATTAGTCATCTTGATTTTAAATTTTGTTTATTTGCTTGACAACACAGAAATCTGTGAGAGATGTAGCCAAAAGTCAACAGAGAAATGGGCTGAAACCATCAGCTTGCAACATAAGCTACAGAATGTCATCCAGCTCTTCAAAATAATTACCTTTCACACAAAAATGATCTCTAAAAAGTAACTCTATTATCTTAGACTTGGTTTACCAGAACACAAAATTTTATCAAAATGCCTTAAACTCTATGATCTTTGCAACATCTACCTCTTTTTTGTAAGACTTTATAAGTAATTTTTAAATTATTTTTTTATTGCAACAAACATTCTAGTTTTTAAAGCTACGTATCCAAGTTCTTTTTACTAAGCCATTTGTTTTTTTAAAAAAACTAAATAAAATTATTCATGAATGAATGGTTAGATTTTTGTTCACAGCCTTGATTCTTCTGTGGTATATTCTTCACTGGTTGTAAATTTTTACTTTAATGGTTATCTTTGCTTATATATGTAAACTGGTATTACTTTGGAAATAAGCAAATACACATTTCAAACAATTATTAGGATTTATTTGCTAAGGGTTCCATTACCTTAAGTTGGTGAACTTCCCAAAATAAGGGTTATTGCAAGGTCATGGTAAAGTACTAAACAGGACATAACATGAAGATAGATATCAGACCACAACTCCCTTTTATGATTCATATTCCCTTTTGCCTTTTTCTTCCCCTATTTCATAAGACTTATATCAAAATCTACGGTTTCCTATTCTGCACAGATTTTTCAAAGCACAGCGTCCTTTGTCTACCTGCTCTTTATTTTCCATCAAGGAAATTACACACCATATAAAGTTTCCTTAGTCAAGAAAACCCTTTTTCCTTGTAAAATAGACCCATTTGGTGCTGATACACAATGACTCTCTTTCAGCACGCCCCAAGACACTTCACGCAGTCAACATTGTGAGTGAAGAAATGCTCTTACAATCTAAAACCCACACTGCAGCCCCTGTAGACACAGCAAAGTGCCTTTGTGGTAAACAGGCAAAAGGCTATGATTCAACAAGAAAAAGATTAAATTACCTGACAGAACATGCACTCCACACTCAGTTTGTGGCGACAAGAATGCAGCTGAACAACAGCAGCAAGGCATACCCCACCAGTGAGACTGGACTGTGTCTCAGACAAGGCAGAGAGATTTGGCTAGGCTTTGTGGATTCAAACACTCCTTCCTCACTCTTAGGAACTTCTCCCATTACCTGTTCATTTCAGAAGAGAAAAAAACCTGGGCAAACAAGCAACAAGAAAAGAAGAGCTGAAAAGGACAGAGGGGAAAAAAAACCACACTATGGCAGCAAGACCATATATTACCTCAGCAACTCACCATTTTTCAGTCAAGATGCAGAAGCCCTCATTCCCATCCTGGAATCACTCACAACTCTGTCCCCTTCAACAACCCCAGTGCCTTGAACCTACCATCATATCAGTACCTGTCTTTTCTATAGTTTCCTGGTACCCACATCCATCACTTCACCAACCCTTTTATTACTGTCTTCCCTCCTCTTTTAACCTGGGAGCATTATTCCAGAGTCCCTTTCAGTTCTGGTGCTGTTTCATTCTCTTCTACTGCCCTGGGTATCAATGACTTCCAAGAACTTGGAGGGAAGAAGCAGTATTAATAGTGCAACAAGTGGCAATAAGGAGAACAAGAACAGAGCCACAAGGCTTCCTCCAAAAGGATCATGAGGCCAAAGACAGTGACACCCAGTCAAAAGAACATTCAGGATATAAGTCCCCAAGAACAAAGTAGTCACCTGCCATCAGATGAGCCTAAAAGTACAATACGCAGTAAAAAGTGTGGCACAGGAGTCCAGGCAGCATGTGACATGCAGAAAATACTGGAACCATAAAATGACTACTGTCAATAGATATCTGCCTTTCAGCACTGTGCAACTTGCCTAAAGCATGAGCAAATGTCTCTTCACTATTGAAGAAATATACAGAAAAGAATTAAAATGTATGGCCTCCTAATGGCACTATACAATGTTGCTTTCCTAAGTCAAAGGAATTTCCCTGAACTGCTCTCAAGAGGCCAGACAGTTCTTGTTACTTGGAGCTGCTGTATAACGGCACCAAATAGTGCTGCATTGCCTCTGCAGCACTGCTGAGCATTCAAGGCAGCTGCTCAGTGCCTGGATGAAAGCAGCAGATCATCACCATGATCACAGCAAACATTTGGATTTAAGTCAAGTACTTGCAAGAAGACCTGGACATTCGCCCCAGTTCAATTCCTGTCATGCTCCCCCACGCTGCTCAAATACACAGCTGCTCTTGCTTGCTGTGTGTTCTGCAGGCAGCATCTTCATGGCTACACAACTCCCAATATCCCACATGGCCAAGCAACTCATGTCTCTTCTGTAGGCTCCCTCTCCCACTTCAGGAAATTTGGCACTGTTTCAAAGCACTTGTCTTTGAAAAAGTCTTTTAAGGACATACACAGCAAGGATTTATTTATGTCAGGGAAGACAAGGTCAACAAAATATACCATGCTTACACAGGCAGACAGAGAGGCTGGCATTGAACCCCAGGACCAATGTATGCCACTCCACAGAGATAGGAGCCCTACAGAATGCACACTTTCCTGCAAAGCCTGGCTTAGCTCTGTGGTGACACTGGCATCACCAAAATCCATCTTGAAATTGAACAATTTGTCCGAACGTTAAAAATCCTGATCTAAACAGGAAAAACATTTTCTTTCCATTTCAAGGCAAAAAGATGTATAGTAATTAGTACAGGCATCATCTCCAGCAGTTTACCTTTGAATTCAAACTTAGAAATATAGAAAGAACAGAAATACTTGATTTTTTGAGAAAGTTGCTCATATTTGAAACTACCAGGGTATCATAAAAATTGGTGAACTTGAAGTGTATTTTCTCTTACGAGTGGAACATCAAATAAGCAGCACTTCAGAATGCAAGCTAAATGCCCCTCAGTTACTCACCAGCTATCTGAAACTGAGGTTTAGCAGAGTACTAGCTTCTCATCAAACCTGAACAGTTTATAAACACATTTAAACCAGTCTTTCAAACAAGGTATGCCAAACTGTCTTGTGAATCTCTGTCTTCCTCCCACTCAGCCCATGTTTGTTAATGGGCTGTTGATAAAAGCCACAAAATACAAACTCAGTCTATCCAGCCTAATACTAAACTGCACAGTTTTACACCAAGTATGTTTGTTAGTTGTTTCTTCCCTTCAATGCTTGGTATCGAAATAATTTAGAAATACTTCTGGTTGGTAAATAACGATTCAAGGGCCAAATGTTAGTACAAGGTATTGGAGCAGCTGTAACTGTGTTAAAAGTCCACACGGACAGGAACTAATATCCTCTATTACTACAGAGCAAATAACCTGTACTGTGTATTACTGCAGAAACACATGCTGCCACAAAAAGGGGGAAAAAAACAGACAACAAAATTTGTTATCACCAAAGTCTCATATTAATTCCTGCCAACTGTAGTCGTAAGTACTACAGAATAGTTGATGCTGTAAGCTGCTGTAAAGCAGTTAACTTTTCACATAGAGTAGGAATGCCTTCTAGGGAGAAAACATTAGCAGTAACTGGTATCTTGCAACATAGCAGATGTGCAAATTTAATCACCCCTATAACCTCTGCATCCACATGGACTGAAATGGGCATATGTGTATAGAAGAATTTGCCACAAGCAGAGATACAGTTAACAGTATTTCAGCGTTCTTTAGATAGACTTCACAGAAACCACTAGTTTAATGATGGTTGTGTTTCAGCTCAATACATAGCTTAGTCTGCCAGGGTCCAATTTATAACCAGGCTCCAACATAACTGAACTAATAAGCTGTTTAGTCATGCACCAACAGGGTCTAACAATGTTTAGCTCCAAGGCATATTTATTACTCTGTCAACTACATGATAAAAATCAGTAGCAGGATTTGCCCTGTTGACCATTTCTAACAGTTTTCCCCTTTGTGAAAACATACACAGACAAATTTGAATCCCGTGCTGTTTGAATGCTGCAGTTACAGAAAAGTCATGTTAAAAATACAAGAACTTGCAATGAAAATTTCAGCCAGGAAGTATTTTCCAGTAGGACTTTCATAAAGTTCTTCTTGTCAAGCAACAGAGCTTACTTTTATTATTTTAATAAAACAAGAACTCAAGAAAACAAAACAAAAACAAACAAAAAACCCAAAAACAAACAAAAAATCCAAAACAAAACCCAAACCAACAAACCAAAAAGCAAACAAAAACCCCAACAACAACAACAAAAAAAAAACCCCAAAGAAAAACAAAGAAACAAAGAAACAAACAAACAAACAACCACAAAAAACCCCACCACACATTGTTAGGGTTACTATTCCTAAAGACTATGTGCACTTTGTAAGGGTTTGGGTTTTTTTCAGTTAGGCAATGTGCACAACAAACTTTGAAAACAATCCAAAACAGAACCTCAGAGGAAGAGAGGAGAAGTATTTTTTTTTCCAAATCCAGAAGCAATCTTGCTGAAAGAACTGTACCAACCAACATAAAACCAGGACTCTACTTTGCCAGCCTTGCACTTTTCATGCATCTAAGTCAGTGACTTGGAAGAGCTCAGATCTTCCACTTCAGGCTGGCATCACAGCTACTTCTACTTGAGGATGTTGGTCAATCACATAGAAAAAATGTATTACAGAAACTCAAGGTACATATGGACTCTTGAGACCAACTACCTTTCAGGACATATTTCTAAACTAATTAAAATTAAATTATCAGAACTTTAAAATGCTGGTTCTACAAAAAGTCCAGAACATGCACCTCAGAAGACTGAGGTTTTACATTTTCTTACTATTAAGCTGAGCAAACATGGGTTTGATGGATACTTATGTCCCCATGTGAAGACAGAAAGGTTTCAAGCACATAACTGCAAGACAAAATTATAAAAAACAAATGAAAATGGTTATGTATTCAAATGTATTAAAACCAAACACTATATCTATTTTATTGTCTTTACACTCTATTACATTTTCCAAAAAATCCATTTCAATTAACATCAGCACTAGCAATGAGCATGCTTCCAGGAACGTCAAGACTTGTCTCCAAATATCTGTGCATGCCATCATTATGGCTTTCATGTACTTCAAAAAGAAAACTAAAAGCATGATTGAAGAGGTTGTTAATGTTTTACATGACGGTTATTTTCTTTTAGTTCATCTGGTTGAACAAAAGCTCATTTTGTTGATCCATAAGTTTTCTGATTAATCTGATGAATGAAGCATTGACTTACGTCTGTATACTTCTGTATGTTATAACACAACTGCATTCATTTAACAATCAATCAAAGACAATGACATACTTAGGAAGATATAATTTTGTTTTGCTTATCAGGTTTTTTAGCAAGAGCAAATTTCAAGCTCCTGAAAATGAAATATTGCAACATAAAATTATAGAAATGCCTTGTTTTGATTTAGTGTAACTTGACTGCCTAAACACACTTCAAATGATTTATGTCC
The DNA here is from genome assembly GCA_016584745.2 of Phylloscopus trochilus trochilus. Taxonomy (NCBI): domain Eukaryota; kingdom Metazoa; phylum Chordata; class Aves; order Passeriformes; family Phylloscopidae; genus Phylloscopus; species Phylloscopus trochilus. The sequence goes on along the minus strand of WQNJ02000016.1, from coordinate 23,967,950 downwards.
AGATGGTACTAAAGGCTATAAATTATTTCTTTTTTTCACTTGCAGTGTAAATAAACTGAAGGCCAAAACTAGTTTTAACTTCATTATCTCTTGAAATAGTGAGGTGGGTTTTGTCAAAACTTATAGCAAAAGTAACTTTTTCTTTCCCCAGATACTGTGTGGCATTCATCTACATCATACAGTTGTTTCTACCTTTTAATTAATTTAATTAGTATTTAAAACTACCACCACTATGAAATAAAGAACACATTATGAAAGTAATCTTACACCCTTACAATAACCCCTAAGGTTTATAAAGTTTATAATATTTTAATGCTTTCACTATTTAGATGAAACAAAAATATGTACAAAGCCCTTTTAAGATATGTAAGAAAGATTACTAGAGAAATAATGATATGGTATGAAATTACATTAATCCATTACTCTTACACACATGCCCATAACTAATTGTCTAAGAACTTGTTTCCATTGATTTTAACATTGCAATGTTAAGATCCAGAAATAAAAAATGCATTAATATTCTGTTACTCTAATATTAGAGTACTACTCTACTCTAATAGTTCAGATTTAAATGAGAGTTTTCTCCAACAATATAGTTTTGAAAGAATAATCTTCACATTGCATACAAGTTGAACAAAATATCCAAAAGGAGAAACAGCACTGCCCTCTTGCAACTGAGGAACACTTCTGTTGCACACATTCAGATGGAAATATCAAATTAAGCTTTCTCCAACCCTCTCAAAAAAAAGACATTTCAATAAAAAAACCCCAGTATAGTTTTGCAACTGTTTATTCTGCAGTTAGAATATTTCTATTAGAGAAAAGCAAAAGTTCCATAAATCTCAGCCAATTTCTTAAGGTGTTTTACAGTCACTTTATGCAAAATCTGTGAGCCTGCACATATCCACAAAAAAAACCTCAACTGAATGCACTCTGTGAGAACCCAACACACACCAGAGTGAAAAAACAGCAGGAGCCCAACTCTGCTTGTATGGGACCCTGAATATTCTCAAGAGCTGAAGGGTTCTATCAGTCCCCTTTCTCCTACTGCAATTACAGTAGTCAAGTCTGATCCACCTCTTTCACACCCACTGCTTCCACTCTCTTGGACTTAGAGTGCTTGGAATCTTGCTTATGCTCATGTTAAAAAGCAGATTCCAATTATGCAATGAGCTACAGCTCTTTTAATTCTGTATGGTTTTTTATGCCCTTTTTTATGCTACTTTTAAGAAGCATACAGATACATGGCACCCTTGGATTTCAGTACTGCCAACAGTCTAAAAATCATAACTCTAAACCTTTAAAATTTATGTGAACTTGATGGGCTTTTGACAAGAGTGGCATTTTTTGGGCATTTTTTTCATTGACTGTTTCCTTAATTGTCCTCAAATTCACCGACTTCCAGACAAAGAACATGGTGTTTGGCTCCCTTGACAGTCAAAGCCACATCACAGTTAAACTGTACACAAAACCTTCTGCAGGACAGGCTACTACATTTCAGCTGCTGTCAGCTCAGTCACGTACTCTCCAAATGAAGGAAAAAGATGGGTACTTTGAATTTACTTTTAAACTTGCTCACAACCAAATGCAACTGCAAAATTCCACGTTCATGTAAGAGAAGACCTGAATATACTCAGAATTAACTTTCGTCCAATACAAGTGCTGTTACTTTACACACACAGTCAACAAAGGAATAAAGCAAAATCTAAGTTAGATAGCTATTGCATAGCTAGGAGTCAAAACATATACTTTCAGGGTTTATTTCAGAGTACGCAGACTCACGCCCCTATAATTATTAGTACTAAGGAGGTTTTTTTTCCCTTCAGCAACACCTCTACTAAATGAAGTGAATTTTTGCAATTGAGACATTGCTTGTCTTTTAGTCACAGCATAATGCAGTCTAGGCAATAAATTATTTCCTACCGTGTGCTTTGCAATTACAATTCCTCACCGATACTGTAATTCAACAGGGTAATAAAATATAATCAGTATTTATCTAGTGCCTGTGGATTAAAACCTTTTTAACACACCTGAAACAAAAGAGAAGTTATGAAACATACCCAGACAAGAAGCAACAGATTTCTTTTCACCGTTCCACAGTATCCCAGCATTCCAACTATGATGAGGAAACAGCAGACTGCAATCATAACCGGGTGGACCACAGGAAAGTAAGTCAAAATGACAGCCTCCTCCACCCTAAAAAACATTCAGAACAATAATCAAAAAAAGAACAATCACAAAAAAAGATACAAAAGAAAAAGATACAGCCATTAAGAAGAAAACAGTTGATTAGCAGAGGCATTCCTTCCAGCACCTTACACAAATATCTCTTCAACAAGGTTGAAAAGACATGGTTTTAAAGTCAAATGCTGCACTCAGGTACGTAAAGTTGCATTTCCAAAACCTCTCTGGAGCGAAGGTTATCTTCCTGCCCTGCACTTGCACAATACACAGCACAATGAGGCCGTTTTATCACCAAGGCTCATAAGCACTGCTGTAATAAAATTAATAGAATTTCTAAATCTCTGGACTGAATTAAGTATTCAAAACTAAACAGTAATACAATATGATTAGATGTTGTCAATGGGCCAAAAGTTGATCCCTGTCAGAAGAGAAAGGCACAGGACTGAAACCCGATCTTTCCCCTTTTTCTTATTTCAACTGATGCCCAAAACTGTGGCAAAAAATGCACCTTCCAATAAAACAATTATTAGTTTAACTGAAAGATTCTCAGTTCTACAAATCCTAATTAAGAAGCTTACCACACAGAATGAACAACATCTACCCCAAACAGTAACCCACACAGATTAAAAGTTTAACTAAAGCTTTACCTTGTTTCTGCAGTTAAAGTTAGAACATTATTCAGGTAGTCTCTCAGCCAAGCAGAAACACCTAATATGCTGATGGACATCAACTAAAAAGAAAACATTAAGTTATTTATCATGTGTTTAATGCAAATTGCAAGATCATTCATCATTTAAGTAGAGGATCAATAATCACTAACATCTGTCATGCACTCATTTACTTGAATAACATACTGTCCCCAAAACCATACTTCTATACGTTTAGAATTGGTTTGTTGCCCAAGTGTTAGGGTGCCAGTGACAGTAACCTTCCTTTCCACCTGGTGATGCTACTGCTGGCTCCTATCCCACCACTGCACAACATACCATAGAAACAACAGGGAGAGCTTACACTGCTAAATCAGTGACTCTTCAGGGCTCACAAGTGATACATATCAGTCTGCATGAAATCATGCTCAGGTACACAGCTCCCAAAGAAAAATCTGACAGAACAGTCCTGATACACTGACACTAAGCAGAAGAGATTTATCTTTGGGTTAAATTTAGACAAATCTGATTCTCTTGCTCATTCAGACAGTCACACCACAAACACTATGTCTCAGTTTCCTGAACCATAGAATGAAAATAAAACTAACTGCATTTCAATTATAAACCATGCAAAGCATTTGGGTACCTAACATGTCAGGCACTTCAGAGGCATAAAGCCACTACACTTTCACCAGGACTGCTCCCACAGCAAGTAAATCCCCAAGACTGAGCCCACTTAGAATTGCTACCATCTCAGCAGAAATGGATTTCGGTCACCTGATGCCATCGTAGACTTCAGCACACCTGGAAGTTACCAGGAGAAGCTCTGCCCTCTGACTTCCTTGAGAAGCCAAACCCGAACAACACATTCAGAGCCTGCCCCACTGTGACAGCACCAGCTCTGCAGCTGCTGTAGCAGAGGTACTGCTAGAGGACAAGGCACTCCTCACTCAGTTTCATGGGGCACCTAGGCCTGAACCACAGAAGACACAGGACCTCAGAAGCACCACTGTGTAGCTGAGGGAGGGAGTCCTAAGCATGCGGAGTCTCTTGAATACTACTGTTTTCATGAACTGCACAGGGGTATGACAGGACACATCAGCATTATACTTACAGTTTCTTAAATCAGTAAAAAGTGCTAACTGATCTCCCCTGTCCTCAAACATCTAGCTTCTCACATGCACTCATATTTCCCTGAAGCTGTTTTGAAGAACAAGTTAAGTGGTTCAAACCTAACAGGAAAAGTCACTCTGTGTCCTTATTGGCTTCTTAGCCTGCAACATGCCCACAGCAGACTACTTTAAAATTTCACAGAAGTCCCAGTAGCTATCCCAGAGCTTCTTCCTACTTTTCAGATCTAATGCACAAAGTACAGACACTTCCCTACTTCTGAGTGCTGCCAGCAGGAGCTGGGTGTTTAGCATGCTGCAGGCATATTCCTGGAAGCTAGTGCACGCTACAGGTCTACTGTATTCACTCATGTTCTTTACACTCCCTGGGATCTGTTTTGGCTGGTGAAACAGTAACAGTAAAGAACATTTTCTATTGTCTTATTTGCAGGAAGCTGCAGGAACAAGGAAAACAAGATTACTGGAATCTCCTCCTAAACAAACTCCTCCCACCTATCTCCTAGGAAAGCATCAGGCAAATATACCACACAAGCAGTCAAAAACAATAGAGAAGTAAAGCAGACTACAAGCAGCCAGCCTACCTTCTTGTTGTCAAAAGGCAATACAAAGCATTTTTAACCTACCCTATCTCCCTGAAAGGCCAGTTGATACACACAGAAAAGCATCAGCTCACACATCCACTCGATAGTAAAACACTTAAGATGTAATCCAGTTTGGTTATTTCATTTTACAACAGTGGTGTTCAGAAGTGAGAAGTCCATCAAAACACTGCTAAGTAACTTTCAGCAAGAGCCACATGGTCCTGCTACAAAAATAGTACCAGAAAAATGATTGCTTTCTAAATAATATTCTTCCTCATATACCAGACTGGTGGACTGCCTACTCCTTGCTGCCCATTAGGCACTCTCAGGCTGCACACATTTTCTTTCAGCCATCAGCATGCGGCAACACATTGTGAGAGCAGTGAGAGGTGGTAGATTTTGAGGAAGGCAAAATTGCTTAATTGCTCTTCCAGCAGAGGTAAGATATGGCAGCATACTAAAGCACAGACAACAGGGAGATCACAGAGCAACCAGGTAAAAGGCAAAGGGGACAGAAAGGACTTTCTGGAGACCAAAAGTACTGAGCAGAGTCCTGTCACTAACAGAATCATTCAGTTTGCTAGAAGAAAAGGACTTGCATGCAAAGGCAAATCAGGAAGGACAAGAACTTTCATTTCTGTTCTGTCTGCCTAAATTGAGTCTTCTCTACCTAGATATGTATTTTTGCCACATTAAAATCCATGGAAAATCTAGGCAGATACATCACCACGCAGAGGCCAACACATGGCTATGTGACTTCTACAGAAATGCTTAATGACCACATCAGAGAATGATTCCCTCTTCATTTGTGAACAGCAACTGGAAGAAAAGGACTGCATCCTTTAATCTAGGAAACAACCTTTACGCCAGTAATGTAACTACATGAACACCATTTCAGTTCATAAAAATAAACTCTCTATGAAAGGCCTCTTGCATCATTCTGAAATATTTTAGCCATTTAGACTCCCCCTTGCTATTCTCATTTAGTATAAATAACTAACAATTACTACTGTTTCTTGCTGATGCAAATTACATGCAAGAACATTCCACTATAAAGCCTGTGAAAGCCAGGCTACTGCTCAGCCACACACCTACCCTGTGCCTGGCCTGATCTCATCACCATTAACTGCTTCAGGTGTTACTGACTTCTGCTACTCTTAAAATGCACAAGAGCTAGGTTGGCATGACTAAGAACAGTGCAAGCACACTGCCCTACCTCGCTGCTACACAGTTATTACACACAGATTACCTGTGCAACACTCTCCTGCCAATCAAATTCCTAGTGAGGCACATTTGGGCACCGTATTTTCAAGGAAGTCCAAAGTAAATTATTACTCTGAATGACCTGAAAGCCAGAGTGCTGTGACACACTTCACTCACAGGCATGAAAGTCAGTGACAGCATCCAGCTGGCGTGGCAGAAAGGCATGGATGAGGGAAGCGAAGGCAAATACTCAAGAGGCTCCTCTTGAAGAAAAGAGGCCTGTGAAAGAGCAAACTGGTAACTCAAAATAGCAATTCTGCAATAAGCTGATTACAAAAGGTGTACTTCACAGCACATAAGCCAGGAAGTGCTTGGTAGCTCTTCACTAACAGAAGGAAATGATGGGGAAAAAGTTGCATCCCCTCTGATCAGCAGAAGTGAGCCTCAGGGCAGCAACACCCTGATGGATGAAAGATGCATTTGCAACACCAGACTGTCCTCGATAATGACTGATGTATATTTTAGTGACAAAGGATAATCAAGTACTAGCTCCCATCCATCAATCCACTTGCTTACCTGCTCCATAGCCACAAGGAAATCACAGCAAGAACACAACACATGTCTGGCCTCCACAGCCTCCTGCTGACTCAATGTGCAGATGTGCTGCCCTGTAAAACCACTAAACATCCTCAAGTGCCAGATGGCATAAAGAACACTCCAGGCAGCCACCACTTCACACCACCTACAGTACATGCAGATCTTCAGCCAGCAGCAGGAAGTCCATCAACACCAGCAGTACAACTGAGGCCAGTCACTCAGTAGGCAGAAACAATAACAGCCTCCCCAAAAACCTCGGTGTGCATCCAAACTAACCAGCAAATATCAGCAGGCACATCACTGCAATTCACTGCCAAGTGATTCTCAAGAAGCCATGGGCAGGAGCAGGGTCCTGATTACAGCTATTGTTGGTTCATTTGGTAAAATGGGGGCCCCAAAAGACTGGCAGTCCCCACTTCAGCCACTGCTTTGTAACTAATTTACATGCAAAATACAGTTAAAATCTATATCAAGCAACCAGATGAAAGAACACAAGTTTATTACTGCTAAGATAATTCTCACATTAGCAGTAACATAATTTCACCAAAAAGTTTTCATTCAAGCTTCTCTGATGACAGGCAGTCTGCTGTGCTGTAAATATAATATGCTAGTATGCAGTAAAACATGTTTATTTGTTGCAGCTGGCTGCACAAGTCACTGTGGGTTTAATGGGTTTAATTCTGAACTGTCACAGTATGTTGTATAGCCATCAACATGACACTGAGGAGTTCACAATGATGCCTACTGTAATACCCTATTTTAAATATATTTTCACATGATTGAACATAGGTAATAAATTCTGGTTTTAGATATGAGCAATATGCATGCAATAATATATTAATTTTTAAAATTAATTTCTAATGTAAAGTTTTTAAAGCTACTAAGGTTTTCTCAGAAAACTGAATTACAATATCCAACAACAGACTTCAGCTATTAGGAGTGATCATTTCCAAGCATAGTTTCAAATTGTCTTTCCAACTCTTTTACGTAAATTAATGAAAATATGAAATCAATTTGTTAAGTATGTATTTTAAGCCCTTATTTTGAAAGTTCTACTCTCAGTGTCTCAGAAGCCATACCTGAACTGGAAAATAAATCTGCATTTCCAATTAATAAATGAACATGGACTTCCGTCTTTACGGGAGCAAGTCCAACTGATCTTGCTATATCCACACCTGTGTTCATACTCTCAATTTTTTTTTTTCATTCAAACATTCTAACATATCCATTTTACTTTTGCTCAAATTTGAGAAAAGGCTTTTTAACTATTAAGTTGGAGGAAAGATTAAAAATATCTTCCATAGCAAAAATCACACATGATTGTTTTTATTCTAACAGATGGTGTGAAAAACTCATACCACACTCTGATATCCATAATGAAACACTGACTAGCAGCACTACAGAGCAACCTGCTTTGCATGAAAAGGTTTCTGGCTACAAGGAAATTACTTCCAAGATATGAGAACATTCATGAGAATATGTCCCATAATTTTAGTTTAAAAAAAAAAAAAAACAAAACAAAACAAAATAGAAAAACCCACAAACAAACCCCAAAACACAAAATAAGCCTTGTGAAAATCTTGCTGTTAAAATTGATTTGGGTAATCTGAGCTATGACTTACCCTTAGCAAGGGACAGGGGGATACAGCACAACAAGGTCATGAGCATGCTGCAATGCTTTTACAGGATTTTCACTGTTAGGTTCAATATTCAGATCATTGAACAAACACAGATAACTGAGATTCATGGATAAACAGACAGCTGTATGTTTTTGGGACAGAGGGACATAAGGGTGGAGGGGGGGCGGGGCAAGAGGCCTTGTGTTTCTTCATTACCTGGCAAAATGATTTAAATGTTTAGAGAAAGAAGAATTGCCTACAAAAAATAGGGAAATCCCCTATTTCCTAAAAAAGTACCTTTCTTTCTATAGATATTCCAACATTTCTTTTTAGCTAAGCTTCCTACAAGGTTATGCCTTGGTCCTCTCCCACATCAGTAAACAGCTGAAGCACGTTCATATTTGCACTTTGAATCTGTGTTTGTTTGCACAGCTGCAACAGTGAGTTAGCAACCTGCTCCACACTTGGCACAGGCTGGAACTCACACACTTTGCATTAAGGCAACTGCTGGAGCACTGACAGGCTGCTAAGAGGTCACCCTCCTGGGGAACATGAGCCAGTTTTTCAGCAGGTGGCTGTTCAAGGTGCCCAGAGGAAGCACAGCAGAAAGAACAAGAGCCCAAGCATGCAAACAAGACCAAGGTGCAGTTCTACTGAGTGTCAGACCCACATCAACCTCTAGGCTGTGTAGCACAAGGGTACATTAAAAGCAAGAGTGATAAAGAAGTGCATGTATTTCTTCAACCACCCTCTCTATGGCTACCCAGGCACTGCACTTCCTGTTAGGACATGACTTGTGCCCCTTTTCCCTCAAAAGTAACCATCTCACTTGTCAAGACATCTTTTGCTTTGGGGAGGAACAGGCATGCGCTGCTCACCCCAGGTAATCGAGAGCAATGCTCACAGCTCAAGTATCTCAATCCATACCACAATCCACTCATCACCATCAAAATGATTTGCCACCACATATACAGAGTATACTCTTATTTTGTTTCTCTAAGAGTTTGCTTTTATTCATGGACAGTAGTCAGAGACGCAGGCAAATTATTTTTACACTCAGCATATATATATATACATAAAAAGAGCATGTGTTTCTTATGATCCATGGGACTACATGTTACCTGTTAGTGGGTTTATACCTAACTTTCCTGTTTCACACATGAATACCCATGAGCACACAAAGATGACTAAAATGAACCTTTAAATTTAAATCACATATTCCTATAAAGATGCACAAAATTAAACTGCCCCCTATACCTTATGAAATACCTACAAGATATTTTAAAAGTTGTTATTATTCCTATGAGCCTTGCCTAGAGCCTACCACAGACTCAAGGTGATAGAGAATCTTCAGGGTACAGAAGCATACTGGGCACAGGGTACTAGATATTCATGAATAACTGGATAGCTATCTTCTACAAAGGGAGATGTCAATTTAAAGAAAAAAATATACAAGTACCTACATGCCAGATGGACCCTTCCAGTTTGCTCCAGATTGTGGTTTGCCAGTATAAGCACATAGCTTGAACTTTTTCCTTCCCCCTGAGCAATGGGCTCAAATCCTGTCAGCACTGATTTGTGATTCATCCTCCAGGTTGATGCAATGAGTTCCACAGAGTTAATTGTGAGTATTACTAAAAAAGTGTCTGTGGTTCACTTCTTTCTGAATGCCAATTAAAAAACATATTAATGCAATTTCTAACATTTGGGTGGGGTCTTGGTTCGTTTCTTTCCATTCCATTAGAACAGTAAGCCACCCTTTTTCAGGACAGTTTTCCAGAAAATAATCCAGCAATTCACAGCAGATAGGCCACTCAGGGTGAGCCACATCATCTACAAAGATACTTGGAATAAAAGGTTATATAGAGGTAGACACAAAGTTGACTTATGGCTGAACTCTTTTTGTTAGGACATAGTCTGGTAGTGTAACAATATTGTACAAATATTACAGCCTAAACACACCAAAGAGTAAGAGATTTCTCAAATACCAGAATTAAAAATACTTCTGGTCCTTTAAAACTCCTCCTATAACTTCCTCTGTTGAAAGCATTCCTTTAAAAAGACAGCATATTCCCACAGAAGCCACAGTTATTTTCTTTATATAAAAAATGTTAAGAAAACCAGCTTTTAATTGCACATGTCTAAACTGCAGCCTCTAAAATCAGAGCATTTTAGCCTAAAACATAGTTTACAGTGTTACAAGTACCTGGCAAGGCAGTGTTTATTTCAATGGATATTACTTGCCACTTAAAACATTGATCTAAACTTTTCATTCCAAGTATCTACAAATCCCACCAACACGAGTGGAAGTCAAAATGCAGGAGAAACAACCTTTATGGAGAATCTGGTTTCACAGAAGGCAGGATAGACTGATTTCTTACCGGTGCCACAACAGATTGAAAAATAAAGCAAAAAAAATATAAGATTCAACACACACATTTGAAGTTGGAGAAAACTGGAAATAAAGTATCACTGCTTCCAACCACCCCTAGCTACTTCCTAGGACAACACTCATATTCACTCACTCTGAGTTCTCAATTAGTACACACAGGTAAAACTAGAAGACTTTAGTGTGGAAAAATAACTGGAAATTTGCTCCACTTTCATTTTATGTGATTTTTTTAAACTTTGTTCACAAACACAAGCTCAAGATAGATGCAAACAATTCCCACTGCCTGCCAGAAGTGTTTATTGGCTGCAATCACCCAAGTGAAATTAGATGGTACTGCTGAAGGAAATCTTAAACACTGTTCAACAGAAACAGCATATCCCTAGGCACAAAAAGCTTGTGAGGTGAAAGAAAAGTGGCAACATTGCTGTCTTGGCTCAAACATCCACTGACACTTATAATCATCAGTTAAGAGATGCTTACCACCTGCAACAGAGTCAACTGCAACTTACAACTTTGATTTGTCTGTAGCACTACAGTACAGTCATCCTCAATTACAAGTGACACAACAGCAGCTGCCCCTGCCTCATGCTCACCAGGGAACAAAAAAAAAAATAGTTGGCAGTTTTCTCAAAACAGAAAGTCCAGACCTTTTCATGCACTCTTCCTGCCACATTATACTTTGCTTTTCTTCAAAACAATTGAGAAAATAGACAAAATGATTGTGTTGCTTTTAGTTGCACTTACTATCACTATATAGTTCAACTATTTCAACTACTAATAACTTTCTTCAGAGAACATACACAGCCAAGCTGCAAAGGAAAGTAGAACAAACCTGTACATCTCAAAGCTACTGCTTTGATTAATCTCCTAGTAGTGTAAGCAGCCAGGAGGCTGAATTTTCCCTGTATTCAGCACCATTTGCTAGTTCCTGTTCCAGCACAACCCACAGGGGATACTTGCACTCCAGCATCTCCTGTGACACATCTGTGCCATTATTACAGGATGACCATGTTCTGTGATGGAAGGTCTGCCTAGTGTAAATGCTTGCAAAGGAGGTTTGACCAGGAAAATGACCACAGCAAAATACTTAATGGCAGCACTGCAAAGTGTGGCAAAGAGGCACTCTGTGAGGACAAGTCATACAGTGCTCAAAACGAATGAGGATACTCATGTTACACCCAGGACTGCTACTGAGCTGGGACAGTGTCAGGAGCTTGCCAACCCAGTAAAGCCCCACCAGAAGGAAAAATCCTGCAGTCTCATAAACTGTATAAAATATATTTGCAAAGCTATCAAAACTGAATTTCTCCAAGTCCTGACACACACACTATCTAGATATAACAAAGACCAGTATTGTCCCTAAGAACAGAAAAGTAGGCAGCAGTGGGAACACGTCTTCCCTGAAGAACCACTAAGGCTGCTTAGCTAAGCACTAAGTCTTGACCACAAAACACCAAATCATGCATTTTTGGAGGTCTTCTCTTTTATTAGGCTGTCCAGAATTTAATGTACTGGAAATAGCAGTGTTACAGAACATAGAATCAAGTTGGATCCCTCAGTCTTGCAAATTAGACTAAGTGATGCCCATTTATGTATATATGAGGACTGCAAAAGAATGAAACTAAATGTTAACTGCAGGATTTAGTCTGAAGGATATTCCTTGTCCAGGACACTGTCAAAAAAAAAAAAAAAAAACAATGCCAACAAAAAACTGGAAGACTGAGGATGTCCTGAAACTGCAACTTCCACTGACATCTTGCAGTCAGATGCATGTTTCAATTGACCATGGAAAAAGCTTCCAGAAGGGTATCATCAGGTCTATGACCAGTGTCAGTCACTTAACCAACAACAATTACAGCACTGACAATGAATTTATTTCCATCTTATAGGAATAAAGGGTTTTTTCAAGTTCGAAGTCCTGAAGAACCAATCCTCTCACTTCCACAAAACCAGTGTTTTTCTGGAGCAGTAAAGGCAGTTATTGGCCCACTATAAAACAGGATGAACCACTACAGCAGAGCCTTGGGTTTTCAGATTACTTATGATTATACACAGCTAAGCAGACTTTAGGTCAAAAGTGACATTATGAACAACACTTCATGCCTGCCTCCCTCTCATGCACATAGAGGTACATCACAGCTCATCAGCTGAGCTCAGTAAAAAAAGTTTCTTTTCAAACAAAGCACACAGCTGTACATTTGCAAGCAATACTATGGAGAAGCTACAAGGACAGCAGCAGTATGACTGGTAAAGTCCCCTCGCTTCCCTGCTTTTGCAGGCATGGAAAAGAACCAAATAATGCAGACAGCGGTGTTCTGCAGCCACCATCTGCACCTTCAGATTTTCAGCAGTATTCACGATCAGACTAGCCACTTGTGTTACCTTAAGGAGCTTCATATGCACTAATCTCTACTCACCAAGCTGGCAATGACAAATGCTGAAGTCCCATCACACACACTGGGACAGCTGCACACAGGACACGCTTTGAGAATTACTTCAGATGTTATCTTCCAAGAGCTTGACAGTCAGACCTTACCAGACAGTATCCACTGACTCCTGCACAGTTTTATTCAGGACTTCAAAGGCTTCACACACCCAACTTGAACAAAGCAATCCTTTTTGCACAAAAACTACGATTTTGTTCCACGTGCTGTTTAACAGTTTTGTCTCTCATTCATATTCTGATTTCCACTTAGTTTTCAGTAATCATGGGACTCAATTCCACAAGCCCCTGCCATGGCCAGGACACCTTTCACTAGAACAGGTAACCCAAAGCTTGAACACTTCCAGGGATGAGACAGACAAAATTTCTCTGGACAACCTGTTCCAGCAGCTCACTGATACCACAGTTAGAATTTTTTCTTTATAATATGCAAGGCAAACCTACTCACTTTCAGTTTGAAGTCATTCCCCCTTGTCCTGTCACTACATCCTCTGGCCCTTCTCCATCTTCCTTGCAGGCTCCCTTCAGACACCGGAAGGCCACAAATAGGTCACCCCAAAGCCTTCTCTTTTCCAGGCTGAAAAATCCCAATCCTCTCTGCCTTTCCTCACAGAAGAGGTGCTCCACCCCTCCAACCATCTTGGTGACCCTCCTCAGAGCCCACGGCAACAGGTCAATGTCCTCCCTGTGCTGGGGATCCTACAACTGGATGCAGGTGGAAAAAATATCAGACATAAACTAGGTTTGGTCCCAGCCAATATATTATCCCTGCATCATTCAAGTCTACAGCACCTCAGAAGCCAGCCCTTATGAACTGGTGTGCAACGTTATCCCTTTTGTCTTACCCTTACCATGCACAAATCTCATCTATTCATGTGAAAGAGATTTCACGTGTTGCAAATGAGTGAGGACTCTGAAAATATCCATCCTGCTGTCTCTTCAGAGCTCCAAAAGTTTAAGGAACAAGAAGAGTTGATCACACCCACTCGTGCTGAGAGTGAGAAACTCTGATGCTATAAATACAGCTTTGACTGAAATCCTCAAAACAAAAGAAAGGGCCTTGCCTGCCACTTAGGATCTGTCCACAGAAAGCACAAAAAAGACTCTGGGCAGACTATTCAAGTACCTGCGGCCGTGCCCGCCCTGCGCCTCCGGGACGGCACCTGCCCGCGCCCGGCCCGCCGCGCCTCGCTGCACTCACCCAGAAGAGCAGGTTGAGGGCGTAGAGCAGGCAGCGCAGGCACTTCACCGAGTCCTCCCTGGCCATGGCGAGCCCCCGCGGGACACAGCCCCATCCTCTCACCACATCCTCCCTCCCGAGACCGGGCCGCCGGCGCCCTGCAGGGGAAGAGGGGGAGAGGGGTGGGCGAGCCCGCCTTACAGAGGCACCGGCGCGCAGGTGGTGGTGGCGGAGCCGCGCCGAGCCCGGACCGGCCGCGCCCCGCGGAGACCCCCGGCAGGCTCCCTTCCCCTCCCGCCCCGCCCGGAGACAGTAAGGAGCGAACTGTTCTCAGAAAAATAATAAATCCGCGCGCACGGAGAAGCCGCGGGCTACCCCAGCGGCACAGCGGCGCTGAGCTGAGGGCAGCGGCGGCACGGCCGGGAGACGCCAGCTCCCTTTCAGCTCAGGATGACGAGCTGCCCTGGGAAGAGGGGGGCGGCCGTGGGACAGCGGCCACTTACCGCCCGGACGCCTCCCGCACTCACTTGCTCCGGCGAGGACTCATGGGGCCGGGGCGCGGCAGCGCAGCGCGGAGCCGCGGCGCCCATGCCCTGCGGCGGGCGCGGCAGAACGTCCGGTCCCGCGGAAGGTCCGGCCCGGCCCGGCCCGGCCCGGCCCCGCGGCTGCCCCGGCCCCTCCGCCCCGCCCGCAGCGCTCCGCCAGCCCGCGGCACCCGCACCCCGCGCATGCGCCGCTGCCCGCCCGGTCCTAGCGCCGCCGCCAGCGCCGTCCCGGAGCGGGCAACCCACGGCAGGGCTGTGCCGGTGGTTCCCGGGCAGGGCTGTGCCTCCGGCAGGGCTGTGTCCTGGCACAGCTGTGCCGCCGGCAGGGCTGTGTCCTGGCACAGCTGTGCCGCTGGTTCCCGGGCAGGGCTGAGCCGTCGGCAGGGCTGTACCTCTGGTTCCCGGGCTGGGCTGTGCCTCCGGCGGAGCTGTGCCGGTGGTTCCCGGGCAGGGCCGTGCCCCCGGCACACACGCCCGTGCCCTGTACCCTCGCTGTGGCGGGGCTTCGGAGCTGGTGGCGTTTTTTCCTTCAGGGGAGAAGTTAAGCTGACTGGAGTTGAATGACACGAAACCTCCTCTCTGGTGACACGTTGGCCGAGGGTGGCAAATGCCACGCGAAACAGGTTTGCAGTGCTTCACAGGCACCTCACAAGGTTCCGGCGTCTGCGCTGGAAATTAAACTGTCAGCATCAAACCTGAACTGGTTATTAGCAGCTCAGCGCCCACTCTTTCTGCTAAACAGCAAATTTAAAAAACCAATCGTATTGGAGAAGTACTATTCCAGAAATGGTCAAAATCTGTGGTTATTATTTAGGAAGAACGGCCGTTGACTTGCCCTGTAATGTCCGTGGAACTTACAGGTGCCACAACTGAGCTTAGAAAAGTCATCCTTCCTCTGAAATCCATTAGTGTGTGTGCATCTGGTGATTAGAGTAGGAATTCTGTAGAATCACAGGATTGGGACCTGGCAGCTCATCTAGTTCCAATATCCTCTGAATGTGTTCTGCCCTCTGCAGTAAACCTTTCAGCGGTTGCTCAGAGCTCCATCCAGCCCGGCCTTCAACACCTCCAGGGATGGGGCATCCACTGCTTCTCTGGGCAACCTGTTCCAGTGCTTCACCACCTTCACAGTAACGAATGTTTTCCCCAATACCCAATCGAAACCTGCTCTATTTCATTGTTACAGATGCCTGTATTGTTACAATATATGTATATATATACATACATCAAAACTAAGAATTATAGTTTAAAACTCAGAGTTACATGCAGATTACAAATTTTCGATTAATACATATAAGGGTGTTGCAGTGCCACCATCACAAAAATTTTAGAAAATATACTAAAAAATATTTCTTAACTAGAAACTAGAACAGGAAAATATGCTAAAATGAGTTAATGATGTATAGAGATTGTTTTAACAACTGCTAGTTAAAGCTGTAATGGATAAAATTTAGCTCTTGCTAGGCCGAAGAAAAATCTGTTTCTTGAAGAAACAATGTCTTGGAAAAAAACACACAAAGTCCAGATATTCAAATGCTTATCACTGAAGCTGCTGGTGGAATCTCAATTCAGTTTTAATTTCACTGTTTGATACCATTCATGGTGAACTGGGGCAGACAGACTCTTCAAGTGTATTTGCTCCTTCTTATAAAGGAAGTTAAATGGGCACGGAAGGACGTAAAATCCCATGCAACGGGGATTTTATGACAAATTTATATAAGTGAAAATTGTAGTAAAGTTGAAAACAGTTAAGAATATTGCAGAAATGTGGTGTTTGAAGATTTTTCCACCTTGAAATTGCTAAGCTTTAACTGCTATTTTGATCCTCTGTGAAATCATGAGCCTATCTGGGAAGTGTAGTGTTCACATTTAAAATCTTCAGTGAATGTTGATAATACCATACCTAAATAAGGCAAATTGAGCTATAACAGATACTGTTAAAAGGTGACATTGTACATTCATTCTACTGTTTACATACCATTCATTCTTTTTGTTACTACAGACTTCACATGAACACAGTCAGTTAGATCTTGAACAGGTATGGTATTTTCAGTGAACCTATGTCAGTTTACACAAACAGTGTCAGTTTACAACTGAGCTCCAGCCTTGGCTAAGAACAATCCAATCTGATCTAAACCAACATAAAAGTAACTGAGGTTGTGTTTGTGTTATTGATTGTTCCTGGGAAGACAATAAATTGCTTGAGGAAAATTTTATAAAAAATGCACTACAAAAATATTCAGTGATTTTTCTTTAAACATGCCTAAAATGGCATACAAGAAGTTCTTTTACTCGTTTCAGATATTTTTTTGGCTTAGTGTAAAACTATTCCTAAAGTGTGATAAGGAAATTAAGGAAAAAGAAAACCAATCTCTTAGACATCTTACATGCTAAAAATCCTGGTAAAAATGGTACTTCAAGATTTTATGTCTCTGAGTTTTCATTCTTTGAGGTCTTTTGTCATAAGACACTCTCAGATGAATTTTTTTTAAAAAAAATTCTGCTGCAACAACTTCACAAATATAAAGAGGGTCCCCTAGTTGGTTAAACAATTTTTTTTGTCATTTTTTTGTTAGCTAAATCATTAGTTGTCCAGAAGAGATTGTGCTCAAAATTTAAAGAAAACAGGTCCTAATTATGAATCTCTTCCAAACTCTATAGGGGCAAGAGCTAGGTCTCTTTGGAATACTTTCTACTAGGCTGTCAAACTTTGTGATATTTCCGTGATGTCAGCACTGGGAAAGAAATACACAGGCAGTTCCCATACATTCTAAAGAGTCACCCATTTATTTAGGGCAAGGCAAGAGAGTATTTTTTACAAACAGAAGTGTAACTGAAGTTCTTTATAAGTTTTTGAAATATGTGTTTACTGTTAGCAAGTAATGCTTATTTAATGCACAGAGACTTAGGAACATGGAAAGCCTTGTGGATTAGTATTTTTTTGCTTGGATTTTCTGATGCCTAATAAAATACAATCAGAGAAGCTTTCTTTTCTGTCACAGGGCATCCACAATAGCTTTCTAATATGAATTCTCTAGACCTAAATAAAATGTTCATGATACAGTCTTTCCATCAATGACAGAAGAGGGGGATGGAAATTCAATTAATGCCAAGAATCTCTTTCCTCTGCTTATCTGCCTATTTTAATTTGATGTATGGAAACTTAATATTTGTAAGTTAGCTCCTCTTTGTCAAATGTGCTTAAAATTAGTCAGCAGGTTCAAAAGCTATTAGAAGAGTGTGGTTTGACAGATAGTTAGTATGCATGAATACAACAGTATGGTTTTGTAAGCTGTTCCTCATCAGGAAACCTGAATAAAAGAGGAGTGGATATTAAAGACACCCAGCCAGCACATGGCTGAATGTGTCTTTAATTTAAACTATGTGATCAAGTGGAATAGTATTAGGCATGCATGTAAATTTATAGCTGATAATTACCTGATAATATTTGGCAGGAAACTTCATCACTGAAAAACCAATTAGTTAAATAATGACCTTTTATATGCCACCATAACCTTTAAAATTACTCAGACGAGCAGTGAACAGAGGAACATACAGATGGATGTGCTTTGGCACATATTTGTTTTAATTCTGTGATGTGCCTACTTGACTTAGTCTACTCCAATGAACAAATTGTTCATAGACAGGTTTATTTCCAAAGTTTTGGTATAAGCTAGAAATGTCTTTGGTGGCACCATGGCGGTTTTTATTGAGTTAATTTTTTTTCCCAACCACATTGTCTGTTAGATGTGAAAATTCTGCAATTCCTTTAATTTCCATGGTATTTGTAAAGTTTCAAGGATACTTAAGTCATTCCTTTTTACAAACAGCTTTTTAATTCCAAGTCCCTGGCAGGTATAGCCAGGGCAGGCAAGTTCTATAACTGGCCTCTGTCTGCAATGAGTAATTTGTGTGAGTAACTGTGCCAACACTGAACTCAGGATGGATTTCTGAAGCTGGTGGCTTGTCAGTGTCTCAGGTAGGCATCTCATCACTTGGTCTTGCTTTCTCAGTCTTTTGCTGGATCATAATGGTATTCTGTACTTTAGTCTTACATGCTTAGCTTGCCTCTTTCTCAGCTTTGCTCCAGATCTGTTTGCTCTTTAGCCTAGACTCAGACTTACCTAATTTCTTTTCCTTTGTACCTTGAGCTGTTTTTTCTAGAAGCCTTATCTCTGTGTTTCTCTTCTGCTCTTTGCTTGGTACCTTTCTTAACTTTGTTGGGGTCTGGTTTGCCTTGCTTTTAAACTTGGTTCTTGTCTGGCCATCGGCGCTGGTTATGACTGTCTGCCCAATGAGTATGACTTTCTAATGACAAGTTGAATGAGGTTTGTTTAGGAACAAAATTATCAGATACATAAACATCTTTAAAATGGAAGGTGTTCTGGTTGGCTCAGGAATAGGCTCTCTTGCAAATGCATGTTTGTAACAGAATCGAGCATTCCTACTACTTTTATCAGGTAAAAGTTCCTTTCTTTCTTCTGAATCAAAGACATCAAAAGGCAACACCAACTTTTTCCTGTCTCTAGAGCTTGGTTGTACTTGAACATGTAAACAGTCTGGAATAAAGCAGCACTTAAAATTAATAAAATACAGATTAACAAGATTAAATAATTAAAAACATAGTCTTGAAAACACTTTGGTTTAATGGGCTCTTGAAAATGGCCTTCCCTGCTTTCTAGCTAAGCAACTTTCCTAGGCTCTCTGAATTGAAATAACACCTCAGCAGGTTGTTTTGGGTTTTTTTTTCTGGGATCTAGGTGAATAAATCCCTGAGCAACCTGGTCTGACCTCACAGCTGGTCCCTTCAAACCTAGGTTACTCTCGAAACCTGTGTTTCTGCCTATTTTCTTTCTTTCTCCTGTCCTGGCCATCCGTATCCCTCTAGAATCTCCTCATGGTCACACTTTTAGTGGGGAGCAATGTCCTCCTTCTTGCTTAACTAGAGGACAGCAGCAGCAGTGACAAGGCAAACAAGTGTCATGCTGGGTACCCCCGGTCTGTGTGTGACACTATGGATGGGGTCTCACCAGAGCAAAGTAGAGGGGCAGGATCCCCTCCCTCAGTCTGCTGCCCACACACCTTTTGATACCGCCCAGGATACATCCAGCTTTCTGGGCTATGAGCATACACTGCCAGGTAACGTTGAGCTTCTTGTCCACCAGCACCACAAAGTCCTTCTTCTCAGGGCTGCTCTCAATTCATTCTCTTCCCAGCCTCTGTTTATGATTATGATTTCCCCAACCCAGGTGCAGGACCATCCGTCTGGCCTTGTTGAACTTCATGAAGTTTGCATACGCCCACCTTTGAAATCTCCTAAGTTTCAGTTTCTTGCCAATGATCTTCATAGTTCTGTGGGTTATAGTCCACACTTCCTTTTCAGGCACAACGGGGGATTTTACTGAGCAAAGAGCACATTTTATTATCTGCGATGTGTCAACAGCACTGCTACTTATCAAGGTTGCTGACACTTCTTATCATAGAGCCCTGGTGCTGTAGGGAAATACAAAGGAGATCCCATCACTAGAGAGTGGCTGCTTTGGAGAACTGTAGACAGTCTCCACTGCAAAGTTCCTGTGTGGCAATTTTCTTTAATCACATTTTTCCCAGGCGGTTATTTTGTTCTCTCTTTTTATTGTTCAGCTTGAGATCTCACAGGCTGATTCAGAGAAATGTTTAACATTCACAACTGTATTTGAAGCTACTGGGAACTGCCCTTTAAAAATATGAAATGTAACTTATTGTGACCTACTCAGATGGATTAGCTTGAATTCTGAGATACTTGTGTTGTACAGCTTGAATTTCCCAGCTCTAGGGAAGAGATGATAAAACTCTGTTCTTTCAGAGAAATGTGGAGGAATGTTGGGGAAACACGTGTGCTGTGAGAGTCACAAAACAAGCCAGCAGGAAATGTAGGGCTGTCCTAACAGCTAAAACACTTAATAGTGGAAAGTAGATAGACCTCATGCTGAATGAGGCTAAAAGAATATACTAAAAACTCATTCTTTGCACATAACAAAGCAGGGGTCAAGGAGAAAAATATGGATGATTGTGTAACTAAAGCTGGTGTCATAATTTAATAAGAGAGTAAAGATTCACTAACATCTTTGACACTTCCTTATTTTTCAGTGTTTGATAAATTATGTCTTAGGGCAGTTTTCCTTTGGGAAGGTGCACATGAAACATGTTTTTATAGAAAAGCCTCTTGCCAGTAAGGTGAATATGCTGCTCTGCACATAGCTGCCTTTTGGTCACCTGTTACACCTTATTGTTCCATCTAACTACACTGGGACTCACAGCTAACAGGATTCAGAGCTCAAGTCTGATTGAGAATTAGCAGACAACTTACTAGTTGTGATGAAATCAAATCTGATGTTGCTTAAGTAATCACCAGTTTCCTTGCAGCCTTACAAGGAAGGGGTAAGTCTTCTCCTTCTTTCCATTTGTTTCACCTTCTTCCTTTTTCTCCTTGTCCTTCTTTTAATCTCCACTTTTTTCCTTCTCCTCTTCTGTGTATCTGCTCTACTGCTAAATCTGTTTTTCCCTCTTAGTTTCAGTATCTTGTCCAGATTCTTCTCTGCACTGAGATTGTTGTGCAGGACACATATTAAAAAAAAAAAGTGTCTGAGTTGAGGCTGTTTCTGGATCACTGTCATGGTTTAGGAAAGTTATTCTCCAGTTTAGTACACCCCCTAAAAAGACCATACACTTCTCCCTTCCCCCCTTCCCCCCCTCCTCCCTTCCCCCCACCCGCTCCAACGGCAGGTCCAAAAGACAAAGATCAGAGGTTGAGATAAAAACAATTTACTGGAAACAGCAATGAGATAAGAAAATGAACAGTAACAGCAACAACACTAATAGCAAAAGGTGTAAGACAAAGAAACGGAAACACAGAGAAATCCCCAACAATAAACGAATACTGAACCATTCCACACATCTGCCATGTTTTCTCCACCCAAAGGAACCCCTTCTCCTGGGAAGCAAGGGACCTTTCCCCTGCCCCTGTATGGGGTGGTATGGAATAACAGTAGGGTCTGGCTGCACCTTCCCAGCTACTGTAAAAATTTAGCCCTGTCCTGGCTGAAACCACCACTATCACACAGTCTTCTGATGGCAGAGCTGAAGCAACAGTACCTGAGATATCTTAACACAAGTGGTGTTCCCTTCTCGGATCTGAAAGCTCCCCTGGCTGGCTCACAGTTCCCATGAAAATTGCTGCTGAAACTGTCGTTGGAGGCTTGAGTGAGATGCAGGTGAAAACAGGATACAAAAATGACAGATATAAGTAGAAATTAACAGTAGGTAAGACAAAGGAGAATGTAAAAATTTGGAGAATGATGGAGGGATGTTGAGGCTTGAAAGACAAAACAAGAAGACATCTTGTATGAAGAGCTATCTATTACTTTGCTATTATTACAAAATCTGGCAGGAAGTATGAAACAAAATTCTTTAGACTGATATCCTTCATAGGAGGAAAGAAGACAGACAACTTACTAGTTGTCTGGCTACAATTTTATTCTAAGTATAGTAAAGTGATTTTTTGTTTGTTTTTTTTCCATATCAGAAAACACAGATTTTACCATGGCTTTTTAACTCTAATGTGTGATAACTGGATCTCTACAGGAAAAAAGGTATACACCTGCCAAAATACTTATCTATACAAAAAATGTAGAAGGCATGGCAAGTCTTTATGAGAAGGATGCCTGTTAATTTACCTTTTCTTTTATTGAGTATCTTAAATTGTCAAATGGCAGGTTTTAATTGATTTGAACTTAGGTGTTGAAGAAGTGAACATATTTAGGTATCTAAGCTAAAACTGTTTTTCTCCACAGAACGATGAGTAAGACCAGGGTTACTACCATATTTTTCCTTCACATCGTAATCAGTCTCACATTTCTGCAATATGAAGCACTGTATGCATGAGTTATTAGGCTAATATCATGAGAGTCAAAGTAATTTGCTTTCATTTCAGCTGGAATCTGAAATAATCTTTCATGGGACAGTGGATGACTGTGACGTCCTTGATATTTTCTTCTGCTTCCTGCAAGTTATTCGACGTAGGTTGCTTGTGCCCTAAATCTGAGCCATCTCTGTGCTAGTGCTTTTTTAGTAGTTTGCATAGGCTCTGATTTTTCCATGGAGCCTCCATACCCTTGCTGCAAGACAAACAGCATTACTTCATAAATACATGCAGCTGAAATATTGTACAGCTTCATCTGAACACAAAACTTCATTGTATTCTCAAGTACTTGTAATTTTCAAGTATTTTGAATTTTAAGTAGGCAGCTGAGAATGTATGGCATTTTTGGTTAAAATTCCACCACAAAGAGTTTCTTTATATTACCTTCCCTAAATGTAGCCCATTTTTCAAGGGTCAATTGGCTGCTTGTCATGTAAACAATGTGTTATTGAAATGTTGATGCATTACTCCCATGGATGACACCCTGCTGAGGGACTGAGGAATGGTGCTGGATTTGCAGCGCAGACATAAGCATGCAGAACTGGCCTGTCACTCAGTGGTGCAGGATATCATCAGTTCTTGTGCCACCACCCTTTGGCACTGACATGGCTGAACATAGCTACATCATCCACCACATAAGATACATTGGGCACAAACAGGGGTACAGAACTGCTATACAGCTTTAGTATAAACATCCTAGCAATACTAGAATAAGTGTAAGTCAACTTTGTAGGCAACTCTGAAAAATACAGTTAGCCAAATGCCTTGAAGCTCAATTTTGTGCAATTAAAACACCATTATTAACAAGAATTGTCTGCTCTGAGCTAACATATCAGTGACTTGGGCACTTATCTGCTGTCATTTATCCATGATTTTCCGTGGAAGATGTTAAAATGGCATTACAGTCCCAGGGGATTGCTTATCAAAGAACTCTTACTTCACTACTGCACCATTGGGATGCTTTTGATAGCTATGACATGTTTTAATTTGAATTGTCTTCTCTGTTTGCACCACACTAGTATGTATCAGCTCTTTCAGGATCAAAGGATATCTTACTGCACTTCAGAAACTCATTAAATCTATATTTGTAAATAAAGCATTTGTTCCACAGCACTAGGTGTCCTTGAACCACTACAATGAACAGCTCTGCAGGACGTGTCCTAAATGTACTCAAGGCTCCAGTGAATAATGAAAATGTGACTTCTCTATTAAGTGTCCTGGGAACAACTTGTTATGGCCTATAAAGCAGTAGAAAAAGCACACACAGTGGTATTCCCAGAGCTGAAACACAAATCTAATTAGACTCCCATAAAATGTCTTATTCGAGACTGAAAAATTGCTAACTGATCACAAAATTTGCTTTACAGATTAATAGGCTAGTTTAATAGCTATAGTTCTCACTGTGTATGAACTACTTCTTTATGCACTTTGCTGTACAGGTATTAATTACTTTGGCTTTTATGTAATACATATTTATATGCTGCTATTTTTGCAAATGAGACCTGCCTCAGGTAATCTTTTTAGTCTGTGCTTTGTTTCTTTTTTTTTTTTATTAATTAAAAAGAAGTCAATATGTTTTTCAAGTTAGAATTCATTTTCAGGTTTCTCAGCAGCTGAATACCTAGAATGATATTCATGCTTCATAATGATTGAAAAATATTTCATTCAGTCCAGTAAGATATTAAGAATAAAAGCATAACAAATTTTTCACGCAGCAGTATTTTAGACACAAAATTGATTAAAATAGTAATAGACATTTTGGGGACACTTCTGGGGACATCTTGGATTTATAAGGAGTTACAGGATCAGGGAGATAAGCAAAAAGAACTTCATCTGTGTCTCATCATAACAACACCTTCTTTGTACCGGTGCTACAAAGATTAGTGCTGGCCACAGCCTTGCACTGAGCACCAAGAATATACTTTCCAGTTTCTGGAACTTGGGATAGCAGTTTTCATTGCAGAATGTTCAACTGTTTTCATAAAAAAAAAAATCTTCTATTGCCTATAAAAACCATTTCTAAATAGTAACTAACTACAGGACAATTAATTTTTTTATGGCTCTATAAACTAATGAGTCCACACCCATGTCAAAACCTAATGCCACATGTTATGTTTGACTATTAGCAAGCCATGAGAAGCACAGACCATTTTCTTGAGAGTGAACAGCTTCACTAGGAAAAAATTTTGAGAAGACTAGAGGTAAAGGGAAGTGGAAGTACAATTTCAACAGTAGAATAATACATTTTAATTTTTTAATGATGAAGGAAGAGAGCAACCACTTCAGAAAAAACATGAGAAAGTCTGAAAAAACATGTTAAAGCCATTCATTGCATTTTTTTGCCAAAATATCCATTCAGTTTAATTTTCTCTTCATTAAAGCCCTGATCAATCTATGAGGTGACCATCCAAACCATTTTTGACCAACAACCAGTGTTTCCAACATGTTTACTGGCTTTATGTTGGCCTTTCATGAGTGGTGGCCATGACTTTTCAGTACTTTCTTCCAGTCTTCTTTCATGTCAACTTGTGTTACTGTGCCATGTTTCCTCTCTTCTCTTTTGTATCTATAAATCAATTTTTTATTCTTCCTCCAAAGTTATCATCAACAATTTCTTTTCATTTTCTGTATCCTGAATTCTGTTCGACAAATCTTACAACAACTTAGGGATCCTCACTGTAAGCTTCTCCATTTTTCTTTTATTTCTCATATTGACAGTTCTTATGTTCTCTGTCTTTATTTTTTCAGAAGGTTAGATAATTCTTTAATTTTCCAGTAAGCACTGCTCAGTAAAACTTTGCTTCTACCACCTGATGTACCAGAAATCACCTCCTAAAAATTCTTCTCTGTATCTGCCCATTTTCAAACTGGTGCCTTCCTTCTCTGAAGCCATGAGATTATTAAGTTGCAGCTGGAGCTGAGCAGGATTTTTCCAAACCATTATATATAAGGTGTTAAGAATGTACTTTACTTAGCTACACAGGAAAAAAAAAAGCTTTTCCTGCTGTCCAAATAATAAAATGAAAATTTAGGTGGCTGAACAACAAAAATGGGAGTTATGTTTGACATGATGGTAGTTTAAATGTGTATCTGACTATTTACAATTGTTTTGGTGTTTTTTCATGCTATTTTAAGTCTTAAATATAATCTATATATTTACCAGCTACATCTTCTACTCTTAAACGTTGACACTTTCTCACCATTGTTTGTTATTCTTTTCTAAACCTGAGACCATGAAGGTTTAAGAATGTTTTGTTAGTTCTGTTAGCTGGTCACTAAGGTTGAGTGATACAATTTTATGAAAGTAATAATCTGAATTGTTAGTAAAGTTTATGTTCTTTGTGAACAGCATTGTATCTTGTACATTTTCTTTTTAAAGAAAATTTTATACTACAAAGGATGAAATGAAAGCTCTTTCATATGATGAAATTTATATTCAGTGAAGGAAGCATCCTTTGATAGCAGTCAAAGCAGTCTGGAAGTGACAGAGCATTCATTCAGCATGCTCACCTGACAAGCAACAGGTTCTGTGCTACCTTAGGTCCCCTCTCAAACTAACCATTTTCTACCCTAACTTTCTTCCATAAAACACAGTGTGGCACCAGTGATGGACCTTTTATGGGATCACCATTATTTATGCAGAGTCTTAAGTAGTAAAGTCTCCACTAGGAGAGATTTGTCTCACACTATCTTATGAAGATATGCAGAAAAAGTACATATATGCTTTCTGTCTTACTTTACTGTTTTCTATATAATTAATGATAGGAACAAAAGAGTTTTATTACCAAAACAGGATGGTAATGATTGAAAAGTTGTGCAAGTGAAGCTTCTCGTCCTTCAATCCACAGATCTGTTATGCTTCATGTTCACTACATGCTGTAAAATATTTAGAACATATGGAAAAATGGAAGGTGATTAAGATAAAGCTATTACAAAGCCTGATTTTACCATTCAATATTGTTGTGTCCATGGTAACCCCTTGCATCATATGGCACCTGTGTATTTGATGCAAAGTCATTTCTTAAAGCTGCACGAATACTAACATGAAAGGCAAACTTTCTTTTATCAATGTGAAGTATTTTGTTTCTGTTATAATAACATTTTTCCAGAATTCACCTTATTTTTAAGATGTGACTTTGTAAACAAACTATTATTTGTAAGGGAAGAACATGTAAAATCTAAAGATGGAAATAAACAGGTTTTATGAGGAAGGAGGAAAGCAGTGGGTTAAAGGGACAGCTGGTGTGTGTGTTACCCGATATGGGAGTTCTGCTCTCTGTTACTATTTTGTCACTGCTGTAGTAAGGCAGTAAATGATAGCTACTAGTAATTCACTGAATTAGGCACGTGTCTTGTCCAGCTGTATCCATGCCTTCAGCCTTCCTGTGAACAGACTAAAGAGCAGTCTCTCCAGAAAATCCCTCCAGAGGTGGAGGGAGAGCCCACCAGAGGTGAGGAGTTATAAGGGTTCTACAGAAATCACTTTAAAACTAACAGAACTTATATGAGTGTGCATCTTTTTTATTTTTTGACATTATCTCACAAGATTATATAATGTGACTATTACTTCTTCATGTAATCTCTAAGATAAATTAATAAAATACAAGTTATAACATTCCATTAAATTCTATAGCTTACCTTTACGATATTCCCTTTGCTCGTTTTCAGCTCAGTCACACAAAAATTTTGCATAGAACTACACAGATGTCTTCACTGAAAATATGCATTGTGTTCTTTTCCTGTGTCTTTCAATTTCTGAATCTATAATTCTATATTGTGCCAACTGAAATGAATTTTGCAGAGACAGATAATGAATAATAGTATCGTGAACAAGTGCTGAGTACCACTGTATATATATACATGTGCATTCAGACACACATATATATATACATATATGGAGTGGATGTGTGTTTGGAAGGGGGTGATTAAAATTCAATTCTGAGTGACTGATTAAAGCTGAACTCATCATCAGATGTCAACAGTTGTTCTTGATTCATATATGCTGATTCTGAACTAAAGATCATAAAATATATTTATTCTTAATAGCAAGTAAGTTCTTATCTTCGAGACACGCAGCAGACACAAAGTATCTCTGGACTGTACTTTGTATGGGACACTACATACAAAAGCATTTAGCTCTATGAATTTTTGCAGGACCCTGTAACATCTTTGACGACTGATGTGACCTGCACTTGTCTTCTTTTAAACAGTTTGGTGTGACCATATTGCTTATTGCCTATTTAAGAAAAAGTGTCAGCATTTTTGAAAGAAAATACCAAGGACTGACTATACATTAGTTTTATGCAGTTAACACTGATTGAAAACAGAAATGAAAGAACATTGACAGTAAACAAATACATGTATAGATAGGTGTATTTCAGTTTTAGGTATCTGTATAATAGCTTTCAGTCCTGCCATGATAATTTAATCATCTTTCTATTCTGTTCTAGCTTATTCGAACACTGTCCCATTTGGCACAGAAACTTCTAGTTCTCTGTTGGAAACCAAATATTTTTCTTTCCAGGGGCAGACATTCCTCAGTCAAGTTCAACAAAGTGGCCCACAAGGGACCGTCTCTGTTGTCCAAGCTAGCAAGATACATTTATGAGCCAGCATCAGTAAATAAAGAAGGCAGGCTACAGCTGTCCTCCAGCACTTGAGGTCACTGAGCAATTCCAAAACCACAAGTCAGTGATTTAATGGAATTTCCCATTCAGACAATTACAGCAGATTTGACCATATCACAGCACAAAACTTTGGATTCTTAGTGCATTTCCACAACAACAACAACAACAACAACAACAACAACAACAACAACAGCACCCAAACAAACAGCCTTGAATCAGGTTTTTCTATCTGGCATCTCTTACTTCTTTTTTTTTCTTTTTTTCTTTTTTCTTTTCTTTTTTTCTTTTTTTTTTCTTTTTTTTTTCTTTTTTTTTTTTTTTTTTTTTTTCAATTCTGTACTTGAGTACCGAGAGGTTCAGAGAGAGAAACTGAGTATGCATTATCATGCACCTTTTAATGAACTCTGCAGCCTACAATAAACCATGTGTCTGGTATGAGCCAAGGCCATTGTTTGAAAGAGGGGCACACAGCAGTGGCAAGGAGAGGTGGCAGGGAGAGCCCATGAGAAAACAGCCCCCTATAAGGGCATGCTGACAAGAAAATAATTCCCATGAGCAGTCAAAATGTGCTCTGACTTAGGGGTTAGCTGTGAACCCTGCCAGTCACATGACTGAGTAGAGTGAAGGAAATAGAAAATGAGTACTCCTTGGTGGGAGGAATGTGCTTGTACTCTGGTACTACTTATAGGGTACCACACCATATGAGAAATATGATGGAGGTCATTTTAGATTAAAAAAAAAGGTATAATTGATTACCCAGCCATTGCACGTCACTACACGGAAAATTAATGCACTGCTCTGAGATGTAATATTTATTCAAATATAAGCCCATATGAACTTAAAAAAGCAATTATAAAACACTACCATCTATTCTTGCAAATTACATGTTGTAATTTTAGCTCTAGACAACAATGACAAATTACAATCCTCATTTCAAGAATATGAGATGCATTACATAATGCAGATCTATAGTGTTTTGAACCATTAATCATCATCGTCTGGAAGCACTGTTTGTGTTGATCCTGTTTACAAAAGAAAATAACTGCTAAGACATACTCTTTTATGCTTTTCTTTATCCAGTAAGTATTCTTTAAAACGAATAATTTATAATCTGAATTTGCATTTAGCCTCAAAATGGAAAAACAGTCCAGACATAATTGCAGCAAAGAAAGGTTGAAATACACAATAAAAAAAAAATAAGACCTATTTCTATCTTCACCAAACATTTCTCTCTATGTTATTAGCAGTTTTTATTGAATTACAACCTTGTGTCACCTGATAGTTTTAAAATTATACCTTAGGCACATAATCTAGGAGCCACTGGATTTTTCTCAAAAATTTGTAAAACATTGTCTTGGAAGATATATGAAGTTCTTCGCACTTTCTGTCATTTTTTTCAAGAAAGATTCTCCCTTTCTGTGTAGAGAACATTGTCAATCATGGAGTACCAGATTTCACTGCTAACAAAAGTAATTCTTAATGTTAATTGTATCAGAATATAAATATAATAACAGTAAAACTGAAATAAGTTTTTAATGATTTGTAACATTTTTATTTAAATCTGTTCCCTATCAGTGAAAGATACTCAATATCAGGTTAGATTTGGAAATGAGTCTTTTTTGTCCTGTAAATTTTTTTAGTTTCTTAAATGTTCCTTGTCTTTATTAAATGTCACTAAATACTGGCAATTTAATGAATGCACAGGTAATAGCCTGACAATAAGAGGAATTTACCTGGGATGTGAAAGGCTCGGGTTCAGTCTGCAGGTCTGACATTTCTGTCCCAGAAATATGCTCCAGACACCAGGAAATCAACCCTACAAGTGGTTTTTCTGGAGATGGATTATGATTTTCTCTATTTGTACATTTTGTTCAAATTCTCTGCAAAAAATCTGTGAAGCTCAGTATCCAGCATCACAAGCAGACAATATTGGACCAGCTCCATAGTGGTTTCTCTCACATAAGGCAGACCAAGAAGAAAAAAAAATCTAAGGGCCAACATCTAAATCTGACAAAAGACACTTAGGAGTTTCTTGCTTAGCTCCCAGGAGTTTCAGGACCACAAGGCTATTACCTTTTATGCGTCTCACTCTCTAGAGTATTGCATTTCAGTAAAAGCCCTGTTGAAGCACTTAGGTTCTTGCAAGCATGTTAGTTTATACTGAGTATTTTGCAGCTAAAAACCTTTTTCATTGAAGAATTCCCAATCAGCTGCATTCCCAAGCATTTTGCATTAATCTTTAAGGGCAGAGATGCATAGAAGAGCCAAGAAGATCTGAGGTTGTAACTAAGTGGTATATAGGATTTTTATTAACAGAAAAAATAGTAACCTTTCCTTTTCAAATTGAATTGATATAAAAATTTGCAGTGATTTTAGTACTTCCCTTAGAAATTACTGATAGATAATTATCAATAAGGAGATCTTCCCTTTTAAAAATATGTTTCCTTGCCACATTAGCGTAGTTTCTGTAAAATCAACTTGTGGCCTCCTGCAAAGTAGCTCTCTTTACTGGTAAAGCCCTTATTTCTTATAACTTCTGGGATACAAACAAATGTAACTTCATCAAAATTAACTTATTTGTTAGTAAGATCTTCTTCATTTTAGAAAAGCTGTAGCATTCCTGTCACTTGCTACCCTGAAAGTAGGCTGTTCATTGCAACTAGTGTTATGCCAGTGAAGTCCAAAGTGACTCTAAGTGTGTAATTCTCTTCATATTTTGTTGAAATACAATACTGACACATAGAGAGGCAAACTCTCCATGTGCACCAAAGAAATATTGAAGGCTTAAGACTTAGATTTCTCTTTTGAAAAGAAATACATCAGAATAATGGAGATGTTTGAAAACTTGAAACAAGAAGAATCCTTCTAAAATGGACTGCAATGACACTTATTGCCTCTTCTGCTTTCACAGTGCATTTTCAAATAACCTTCTGCATGCTTACATTAGGGATTTTGGCATATATGCAAAAAATGAGGCAATTTGTTACGTCATTACAATATGTGCTGATTGCAAACCTTTAGAACTCATCTAAAAATATGGTAAGGTTACGCCCCCAATGAGATGAAAAACAAAT
The DNA here is from genome assembly GCA_016584745.2 of Phylloscopus trochilus trochilus. Classification (NCBI taxonomy): domain Eukaryota; kingdom Metazoa; phylum Chordata; class Aves; order Passeriformes; family Phylloscopidae; genus Phylloscopus; species Phylloscopus trochilus. The sequence goes on along the minus strand of WQNJ02000016.1, from coordinate 23,936,768 downwards.
TAGGTATTAAATTAGCCTGTCATCACCTTTTATTCTTTATTTCTGTAGGAACTAACATGACAGGGCTCACCATGTGTGGGACCATGAATTTGCATTTCAGAACAAAAAATAATATACCAGAACAACCTTAAAATATGCTGATGCCAGCCAATAAGGAATAGGATTAGTTCACTTGTAAACTAAGCTATACTTCTAATTGTAATGCAAATTTGACCAAGGATACATAAAATAGGTACATTTAGATCACGTGAAAGTTAAAAAAAACAAACAAACAAAAAAAAAACCCCAAGAAAAACAGAAAATAGAAGTCAATAGGACAGTTGGAGAGGAACTTGTGTGCTCCAAGTTGTCTGTATTTTCAACAATTGTATACATCTGCATAAAAAAATTATCACCTAAGTTAGCTTCCCCAGAAAGAGCACTTGCCCTATCTCTGAGAGTGCAGCAGCTACAATGTTATTACCACCTTGCATACGTATGGTAATAAAATTTCAAGGAACTGTGTTGTTCTCCCTTTTCTGCCTCAAGTATTGCCTTACATTATCAACCCAAAGAGGTAGACTCATTCTTATGCTAAAGTGCAGTACATCTTCTCTCCCCGGTAAGAAGTTAGGGTATTTGCCTTCTGTGACAAGGACAGCCCTGTCCTGCAACTCAGCACTGAGTCTGAACTCCAGTTTCTTGAGTGCCTCAGTCTCTCCACAGCTCTTGAAACCATGAAAGAGGTGATTCCTGGTTTATCCTCACACATCTGACAGTGTAAGCCCAGAGGCAGTGAAGATTCATGCTTCCCCTCAAAGCCTGCATCCTCTCCTGGGTCAGCCGTGCTACTTCAGTCAATCATAATGTCATCATTTTGGCAAATTTCTCAGTTACTTCCTTCCCCTGATGCCACTTGCAACTTTGTGAATTTCCTCCAGGGACAAAGAAGGCTACAAGAGCACAAATATGAGTGGAGAGTAATACAACTACATTGTTGTCTCCTAAATGTGTGCTCTGAGCACAAGACTGTTCAGATCTTTTATTTTTATTTTTTTTACCTGCTCCATCTGCTCAATTCTCAGAAGACACAACTTTTGAGCAGCACAGGGCATAGATGGTGTCATATCCCACATTCTTCTGTGCCACTCATGGCATACCAGGCACTTACAGCATTTCTTGGTGGAAACTAGTAGATATGAGCCAATGCCAGGCACAAGCATGTCCTGGCCTTATGGAAAAAATACAAGTATAAATCTGAAAAGAAAAAGGCAGAAAATGTCTTTCATTACAGATAAATAGTTAAAGGCATTTGAAATGTCAAATTTTACTTAAAGTGTTTAAGTAATCATTCAGATAATCATTTTCCAACTTACTGTCACATGGTCCAGCATTCAGGATGGCAAAAAAATAAAGCAAACAAACCTGGAGAGGTGAGCAGCAAAACTGCTTATGTTGGTTCCTTGTGCATAACTTATGTTCATCAACAGGTTTTCTTATGGTTTGGGTACTTATTGCCTTTGAGTAGATTTTCCTGAGTCTAATACATGGAAAGTTCACATTGCAATTTTCTCCTCAGTGAGAGGGAGAAAAAAATCCAAAACTATTAGCAGCAAGGAAGTATTTAATAAGTATACAATTAATCTCTAAAACAAAAAGTTTTCTTTTTTCAGTTAGGTTGAAATTAGTCAATTTATAGAGAGAGAGCAGAGTGAAAAAACAGATAAAGTAGAAACATATGGATTGTTCATGTAAGCTTTATTTCCTTAGGAAGTCAGGATAAAACATTTCAGTGATTAATATATAAACAGCAATTGCTCATATCCTGCAGATTTTCAGGAAATAACTGATCTGCAAGCAAATTTACAGAGTCTGTTGCAGATAAAATTAACTAAAAGATGGAGATATAATTGCTTGAGCCTGTACACAAAGTCAAGCTGAAAGATAAATGGCAGTTCCATTTTCCTGTTGACTGTTAAGCAAATTAATTATCTGGGGTCATGGATTTTCTTCCAGAAACAGGAATGTGAATCTCAGAATCCAAGAGAGTTTGTAATAAGCAGAAAAGGAAACTGATTTCTCAAGAGAGATTACCATGCAGACACAATGCTCCTGGGCCAAATTTGCCCTTTTGAGGGATTGTTTCAGGGAAGTGTGAAGTTCCTGCATAGTGCTGCATTAGACTAGGGTAGCATTTTGTACTTAAAACTCTGACACAGCTTTTTCCTAGGATCCAGCTTGGGATGGAGTTTCCCATTACATAAAGTTGATTGCTCAGAAAAAAAATACAATTGTGCTGTAATCCTCACATAGTGCTCAGTCTCAAGACAATTCAGTTGTTTAACTAATGTCCTCCAAAAGCCATGGTGTGCAGTACAGCAGGAATGATAGTTATTTCCTGCAGAGGGAGAGTGAGGCTGTGGGTGATGCCCCTGCAGCAGCAGAAAGGGTGGAATTTGGGAGATGGTGGAGTCCACGGCAGCTGGGAGGGACAGCTGGCCTGCAAAACTGGGTGGACTGGAAAGAATGGGAAAAACAGCTGCAACAGCAGAAAAAAGAGCAGGCAACAAACAGGATATGAGGAGGAATTACAATAAAATAGTTGAAAGCATGTGAGGAGACCAGCAGGCCTGATACTGACACTGGCAGCCAGAAGTGCTGGGAACGCTGTGATCCACACCACATGCTGGCAGCAGTGCACCGTGGTGAATGGATTCTGGCCTGCCACCCAGCACTGCTGTACTGCAGCAGCAGCAAGTGCCAGAGACAAGCAAACTGCTCGTTTCTGGTAGTTTAGGAGCTAGTCAGGCTTGCAGTTTTATGTAGGCTCTGGTGGATGCCACTTAGCTGTCACTCTGTCTCAAAGTTCTTCTGTGAGAGCCCTCAGAAGCACACAGATGTACATCTGCAACCTCTGTGTGCCACAGGCAAGGAGGCTCCCTTGTGAGAAACCAAAGCACAAGAACCTATCAGCAATAGCTGAGACCTCGAATATCAGTCTAGGGATGGGCTAGGTAGGTCTTTCCTGATTTTTTTTCAAATAATATCATTAGAAATGTGTCCTTCTTGAAAACAGAAACAAAAGTATGGTAAGTCCAGAAACACTGTATTAGACAAGAGCTAAAAATCAGAGTACTCAAGTAAATAAGAGACTGTGACAGTTCTAAATGGGTACAAAAAGCTCCAGAAATCATACAGCTCAGAAGATAGAATGGATTTGGAAGGAAGAAGGAATAGGTGGTATCAGCAGATAGACAGCAGATGCAACAAAAAGATGGAAATGATGGAGTTAAATGTGTCAAACAGCTCTACAGATGGGAAGAGAGAGAAGAAATTAGAACAGAAAAAGGACAGTACAGAGATATGGAATGGGTAAGTGCAGAAGAAAAGTTGAAAATCAACCCCCATCTGAGAAGTGTGTATTGGAACATAAATTTATGGTTTTAACCACCTTTTTCTCTCCTGTCAGTTGAAAATTATTGAAACCTAAGCATGCACTTAGCTTTAGGTAGATCACAAGGCATCTGTAATGTTCCTTTATGCCATCACTCTGTCATAGTGATGAAATATGATTTATGTGAAAAATTTGCTGGAGAAATGCCATCAACATTAATAACATTATATTAACAGGAGAAAACAGCAGCTCCTGTGGCCTTCCTTCGCTTCCTGTGCTACGCAGCTCTGTAGTTGCAAAGGAGTTTTTTGAGCAATGTTGATTGCAATTCACAAATTGAATTTTTTTTACCTTGAGTTCACAGTTGGTGTTTAGTTATTTTTCACTGTATTTGCATTCCAATAAACAGTCATTAATCCCTGTTTCCTTATCAGGAGCTGTTTTAATTAGGCTGGTCTAAAAGTTGAGTTAATCAATAGAGTTAATTCTTCACATTTATAAACAACAGGAAGTTTTCTATTGTAAAAACAGTTTCTTTTTTATGGTCTGTTTGCTTATCACTTCTTAAATGTCAGCTTAAACTCATTGCCATTGGTATGTCATGATAAACAGCATTTACACAAGCAATCCTACTGAAGCTGGTGTGGCTAGTCATTTGACTATACAACATGAATTAATATGGGCAGAAATGAAAAATATAAGCTTCTTCATTTATCTAAAAAATACTGAAGAAGACAACAGGTAGATAAAGAAGTTCCTCTTTTCCTTTCAGTAGACAGTGAACAAATTGAATTGTGTCACTATTTGTAGTTTACCTGTCTTGGTTTTGAAAGACAGGTTTCTGCCAGGGAAATTGGCGTTTCCCTTAGAATGGAGAATGTAAACTCCTCACCCCCCCGCCAAGTTATAATTTTGTAATCAAGGGCTCTCAGGCAAAGATTTTGGGGATAGGAATAACAGTTCTTTACTAAGAATATTAACAATACAAATGTAATAGGAAACAAAACCACCTAACTAAACAAGCAAACAAACAAACAAACAACAATTTTGGAAAACCCTGACAGAGTCAGAGCTACAACTTGACACCCTTCTGGTCAGGGTGTTGAAAGCAGTCTAAAAGTGAGTCCTTCTGAAGTGGCAGACGTGATTCTGTAGGAGCAGAGATGGTCCTGTAGAAGAACCGGGTCCAGTGATGGTAAAAGGGATCCAGTGGTTGTAGGAAAGGGTCCAGTTGTGGTGGGAAGGGTCTAGTGGACGAGAAGGGGTCCAGTGTTCCTCCCAGGAAATCGGGTGAAGCTAGCCGCTTTCCTGTCTCTGTGTCTCCGTTTATCCAGACAGCAAAACTGCCTGCCCCCCCACCCACTGCCAGGGGGATGTGATCCATCTCACAATAGGGTGATAGAAATGCAGATGCACTGCTCTGGGGGGGAAGGTACAGGCTGGGAAGGTGCTAATGGCTTATTACTCAAAGGCATCAGGCCTCTTCCCCCTTGAGTTACTAGAGATAAAGAAAAGCATCTCCCCAACTGCTTTAAAAGAGATGAAAATAGAATATACAAACCCTGGCTCCACAACCCAGGACATTACCTTACAATGTCCTGCCATCCCTTACTGTAAAGCACTACAGTGAACAGTTTTTTGAGCAGGTCTTTATTTCTATAAGAGCCTCTCACATTACAGTAAACCACCACACATAAACAGAGAGAACTCATACCTTGAAGACAGCAGCCAGCCCCACCAGCACTTTGTCATTCTGCTGGCATAGCCAAGTTTTGTTTTCCTGTTTCACTAACAGACACAGGGCACATGCCATTACTAATGGAAATGACTGAGACACAGCTCCAAGACCTGTGTTCCTTCGTCTCTTTGGTCTGGGCACCACAACACACATAAAATACTTTGGCACAGTAGGCCTCATTGAGAATTTTGCTCCCTATCCCCAAGCTTGCAAAGATGAGAAAAGAAGAAGTACCAATGTCCCAATGTCTGTGCTCGGATTTTGGTCATGAGGCAAATGGTAGGGACTTACTGTATGACCATATTTCAGTTGTGGTTCTAATAGTGGTGTCTTTGTTTACAGTATTGTTCTTAGACTTCAGGTGCACGAAATGTGCTCCCAAACGTGTCTACAACATTTTTTTTCTTTAAAATTCATTAAAGCCGCAATTAAGCATAAAAGAAAGTGATGCCATCAATTCAAATTTCCCCTAAGTTCATCTAGCTTTTCTCCTAATGAATATAGGATGTTGTTATTTTGCTGTGCTTTTGCACAGATTAAGTTCTCTTGCTACATCAAACCCTTTCACTTTAGTAAAGGCATTTACCTTCCCACAAAGGGTCATTCTTGTCTTTTGCATACCAGACTCGAGCCAAGCAATTTCTCATACCAAACTTCAAAAATACTGTTATGCCTACACTAGTGTGTCAGAAGTTGTATAGGGAAGTGATCTGTATGAGCAATAATATAGAGATAATTTCCACTAAGGCTGAGCTTAATGACCATCTAAAATCCACTCTCATTTTTATGTCTGAGAGTAGCTGATATTTCTGGTCTGGCAGTGCAGACTACATGGCTGATGATGGAGTGAGTACAGAAAGTGACCACATTGATGCAGCACTTTTTTCACAAAGTTGAAAAGTTATTGAGAGTTTATTGTTACACCTTTTTAATTCTCCCCCACCTTTAATAACAAAGGAGTTAAAACTTGCTTGCTATACTATGTGTATGCAACACTTTACTACCATCAGTCTTTATAAAGGCTATATACACAATGTATGCGTCACTTCACAAAATTCAGTCATCTTTAACTAACTACTCGCAATACATAAACTTCAGACATGAGAAAAGTACCACTTTCTATTGGTCCCTATTGGTCCTGACCCTCAAAAACATCCCATGCAAGTTTTACTCATACTTGGCTTAAGCATACGTTTCCTTTTTGCTTGGATACCTCTAGCATAGATGAAGACACGGAAACAAAAGGAACGGTGGAGACTAAACCTGATCTGCTACCACAATTCTTATGCTCCTACACTTGTATCTGACATCCTGCAAGCCCCAAAAATTTCTTTCCCCAAGCAAAAAACATATCTGGGTAAATGCATCAGTCCGTGCTTAAAGCAGTAACTAACAGCAACAGAAGAGTGATGAAAGACTTTAGGGGAATGAAACTGTGTGAAGAACCCCAGCCCCAAAACACGTAGAAGTGAATTACTGCGAGGAGCATTGTAACTGGATGGCAATCAATGCTGTCAGCCAATTTTAATTTTGCACTCTCAACAGCAATTCTAAAGCCCACGTACGTTTCTCCTCTCCTAATATTGTCCGTACCTGTGATCTGCGCTGAACTCAGCATCTTTTTTACCTTGTGCCGTGAGAGTTCACGGACTGAAGCAATTTCATCACTTTTGCCATTTCTTACGCTTTTAAGTAACTACTGCCAGCTGCGAGCATTTCAAACAACAACGGACAAACAAAAGAAAAGCCTCGAGACTGATCAAGAAGCTGCAAGTTTTTCCTTTCCGTTCGCCTGACTTGCGGCGCTGTGGTCGCGCCGGGGACGCTCCGGAGGGCCGAAAGCTGCTCCCGGAAAAGAGTCCCGTGCCCCTGTGAGGCAGGAATACCCCCGGGATGGCGGGAATGCTCCCGGGATGGCGGGAATGCCCCCGGGATCGCGGTCCAGCCGAAACGACAATGCCGGCCGGCACGCGCAGTCTCCGACCGGCTCGCCCACCGGACTACGCTTCCCGTGAGGCCGCGCGGCAGAGCGCGGGCCGCAGTGTGCGTCAGCGGCGCGAGCAGCCAATCGCGGCGCGGCCGGGGCGAGCGCCGTCCGCCGCCAATGTTGTTTTCGCTGAGTCGAGGCGCTGGTGTTGTTGGCGGCGGCGCCATATTGGAAGGGACGAGCGCCCGCTCTCGAGCAGCCCCTGGGCGCGGGCCCGGCCGCCGCCATGCTGTACCTGGAGGACTATCTGGAGAGTGAGTGTGTGCGCGGCGGGGGCGCCGGGCGGCCGGGGACGGCCGGTGCGGGGGAGCCGGGGGAAGCCGCGGCAAGGAGGCGGCGCCCCCCCTCCCCCACGGCAGCGAGTGACTGACTGGCTCCCTCCCTCCCCCCTCTCTCCCGCTCCCCCGTGTCCCCGCAGTGATCGAGCAGCTTCCCATGGATCTGCGCGACAGGTTCACCGAGATGCGCGAGATGGACCTGCAGGTGCAGAGTACGTGAGTCCCGCCCCCTCCGCCTCCGCCCGCCCCCTCCGCGCCCGCCCCGCTCCGCCCCGCGGGCACCGGCCCCACCGCCGCGCCCCCGCCGCAGGGCGGGAGGGGCGGGAAGGCCGAGCAGGGCAGGGAGGAAGGAAGGAAGGAAGGAGGCGAAGCGGCGCCGCTCCGGCCCGCGGCAGCAGCGGCAGCAGTTCCGCCTGCTCCCCAGCGCTGCCCCGGGGCGGTCGCGCCCCTTCCCCAGCCCTGCCCCGGCTCTCCGGCACCGCAGCTCGGGCTCGTCTCATCGCCTCCCGCCGGCGAAGGCTGTACCGAGCCCAGCCGAGGGGCGGGGCGCACGCCCCTGGCGCTGTCGCGGCAGCCCCCGGCCCGCCCCAAGCCCCCGCCCGCCGGGCCTCGGCTCATGCAGAGCCTCGGCGGAGCTACGTTCCTGGGCTTGTGCTGCTCCTAAAGGCATTTTCGGTGGCACGTCCCAAACTCTTCAGATTTTTGATCCCTAAGAGCAGTGATGGTGGTTTGGAACATGAGTTATGTCCCACTCCTTCCAGTAGGCAGCGGCATGCTCTCCCTGAAACTTTCCAGCCAGCTCCCTAATAACAGTATATGGGAAGGTGCTATTGTTGTGCCCTAGCTGACACGCAACCTTTATAAACATACACTTTATACTTACGGTTTTATACAAAGCGTATTTCATATAGATGACTACTTTTGTATAAATATATATATTATACAAAATATATTTATAAATACACTTCATGTTTCTTTGTAGATAACTTTGTATCTCTCTGCTTCTATCCTGGTATAATACATCGCCTTAGGCTGTGTTCAGAATGCATTGCCATTTCATCTTTTCTAATGGAACCTCGTCTGGGACTTGGGTGTCCTGTAACACCCTGGGTAGCTGTTGCGGTCATTTAACACACAGTTAATTAATATGGTTATCTGTAACTGTAATCCAAAAGTATTCATTTATAAAACTCCTACTGCACAAAAGATGAGAGCAATCATCAATATGGGAGGGCCAGGCTTGTAAAGGAGAAAGAGAGAAAGACCAGAGATTGAAATAACAAGGGAATACTGTGTAGGAATACAAAATGCCGCACTAAGTGGCAGTAGTTCTGTAATACTTTAAAGTGCTTTCTGTTGGATATTTACTTTAGTGAGCCCAGCAGATCTGTTTAACAGGCCTTACTGACACATGTAGAATTGTCTATAGGATTTTTTTGTATATTATGACCTAAATGTTGTCTTGGGTTTAGTGCTTAAAGTTGTGGAAACAGTCGTGGCTCCTTCTGGGACATAGCACCTCTGAAGCTGCTGTCACCAGGGAGCATCATGAGAGGGAGTGAGCAGCTCCCTGACTTGGATAGTTTGGGATAAGTTCACAAATTTTACTTCTCTTCCATAAGAAGGCAAAGAAGATAGTAGAAATTTTTTTTAGGCGTGTTTGAGAACTGAGGCAGCTAGCAACACCAAGACAGCAGATTGTCATTTCCTCTGCTTTAGCTGAAAATGGTAAATAACATTCCATGCTGTTTACTGGAAGTAGTAAATGACAGTGAATATTGTATACTAGGACCAACCTTAGGTGTAGAGAAAAATTTTCTCAGACCTTGGTACTTCTGTAATTCTTGTTTGATGATTGGCAGGATATCCAAAAACATTTATGAAACTTCTGGATTAGCACCTCTTCAGCATCATTTGCCCAATTGCCTGATGAACACTACGTGCAAACCTGGTGGTTTGGTGTCTCAGAAGTACTTGAAAACAGTACTTTAATGAGTGATGCTGTCCCAGAAATCTACATGATTTGTAGTTCAGTAATATCTCTGCTGCTCTGCTTTAGTGTCATTGTTGACTTTTTATTCTGTCCTGTTCGGATCACGCTGACTTCTAATGAGGCAGGTTCTGCTGTTTGTAGTTGGAAGAGATACTCAACTGAGTCTATCTGCAGTATATTCTGATAAGATTGCTGTGGAAAAAGCAAAGACCATCTGAGCTGGGACTTGACTCTTGAGCTTTAACTGTGTTTCCCCATGAAACATAAAATGCGTTTCTCTGTTTAAGTTAAAATCATGGATTATCAGGTTTTCATGGTAAAATATCAAGATCCGGAAAAAGGACTTCTCATGGAAGGTTTGGCAACTCTCTTGGGAAATTTGATCTAAGAAGTTAGTATCTCAGAATATAGTATCACAAGAAAAAATGGATGAACTTGGGTGTAGCAGAGAGAACTTTCCATATAATTTGGTAGACCTGACCTGCACTCGCCTTTGCCTTTTCTGCTCTTTCAGGAGAGACCAAGTTTCAGTGGACATTTTCCCCTAGGCAGTTTCACACAGACTGATAGCATGTCCTCAATAAAAAGTGAAGAGGGAAGATATTTTTTATCATTTCTTCTTTATGGAGCCACTAGAATCACTAACACTTAAGGTGTTTGTGCTCAGAGGATAGGAGATAGAACATTTTGTCCGTTGGCTTTTCAGACCAATTTAGAGTCATTTGGTCAAAGAATAAAGATTTTAGAAGCCTCCATAAAAAGTGTGTGCTTCTTGTTTGCCTCTCGGGCTTCTTAATCTTCTCTACATGGTGCACGTGGAAAATGCTTATTGTTCAGGTTCTCCTGCTTTAGCCTGTTTTATTCCAAAACCATTTGACTGCTTTGTTTCTTTGGGTCTAAATAAAGTTGATGTGAATTTATGTCACAACTGTTACGGCTTGGGATTAATGGTGCTCTGTCCAGTCAGTTGTTAGGTTCCTGTTGGGTTTGATGCTGAATGTTCCCAGCATAAGGAAGATTGATCATTTACTATGAATGATTTTTGGTTATTTATATAAACAGTTCTAGCTGTGAATTTTCACAGAGTTAAGAAGACCCTTGGCATCTTGGATTTTAAGAGTAAATCATACTTAGGCATTCATGACCTTCTTGAACTAATTAATTAATTTCCATTTTGTTTTGGCAAGATGAGATCCAGTTTTAATGGTGGTTTCTGGAAAATTTCTTAGGTGTTTCGCAGCCAGAGCCTGAAGTTTGTAGGTGATATGTGCATTGTCACATTTAATTTAAAACTGATAGCTGGGCAATGTCACTGAGAATGCTGGGGAAAAAAAAAAAAACTCAGTACAGTCATCTATCCTGACACTAGCAAGGCTGTCCAAGCTAATTTAACTGAGGCAGCTGCATGTTTTTGGAAATATGCAAGCTGTTGAGTGCACAAGTGTCCAGCTGTTGAAATAGTAAACTCAGTGGGAGAAGGGTGGAGGGGAAAGGGAAGGGAATCCCTGTTCCTGTCTCAATAAACAATGAAAAAAACCCTTGTGGTTGACATTTTCCTTTCTAGAGATAGTTAATGTTAGAAATTTGGTGGTTTTATTTTTTTTTCCCCTTACAATATTTCTCAACTTCATGAAAGTGAGAATCCTGTTCAAGTAATACTTCATCAGTGCATTTACTCCTCTGGGGGTGGAGGGAATAATTTGTGAGTGCTTTCAATTTTCCTTAACCCTTTCTAGCAAACAGTGGAGAGGCCCTGGACTTAAAGGCAGTGACTTTGCACTTCAATTGGTCTACCTTTTTGAGACACTAATTTTTTTTCAATTATTTGGTTTTGTATTTGACTGTTTCTCTTAGGAGAACATTTTGTTTCCTGCTCAGTTTGTAACTGGCTAGAATGTTCCAAAGTCAGCAGTCTAGAGGCCTGGGTGAGGAGTTTGGGTCATGCTTTAAGTCACTACCACTGCTCTTAGGGACAAAAAACCTTTAGAACTTGGAGTCCTGCCTGTCCCATGCTGGAGAGCACAAGAACCTTGATGAGAATCCTACCAGAATGCAATTCTGCTTCTTGGAAATTAAGGTAAATATTTCCCTCCGCTGTCCGCTGTTGCTTGGTTGTTTTGGTTTTTTTCTTTTTTTTTCTCTCTAATAGTTTGCACCTCAGTCCTGTCAACTTTGTTTGAGAAAAAAAAATTCCCCTTATTTTCTAACGTTTATGTACATGAGAAGATAACATTTGTTTCAATCTTTTCCTATGCTACAGATGCAATGGATCAGCTTGAGCAGAGGGTAAATGAATTTTTTATGAATGCAAAGAAAAACAAACCTGAATGGAGAGAAGAACAAATGACATCAATCAAAAAAGTAAGGATATCACAAGAGTGGGTCAGATTTTTCTTTTGCTAACTAAGACAACCTTAGGAAAAATAGTTTATGATTGATGGGAAATTTAAGTGTTCAGAACTGTGCCTTCCCTTGGGCCTTCATAGAGGTGGATGGAACTACCTTGGAGGAGAAAAGTGAGTGAAAGGTTTTTTTGATCAAGAATTTCTCTCAAGTTTGATTGAGCACTTGCTAGGATTTTAAAAAAAATGTAATCCTGAAATGCTGAGGGAGCCTTGTACTAAATTTTGAGCTCAGATTTTTTTGTTTCTGTTTGTGTGACATGAAGTTGCCTAAGTTAATTTGCTTTGTTTTAGAGGATATTTTTCATGTTTAGTTTCAGCATTTTCTGTAATTTTCTGCCTATGTCCTTCTACACATTGACCATATGGTCTATATAGCTTGAGAAAGGGAGGAGTAAGAACATGAAGATGAATGTTCTGTGTTATCCTTCAATACTTGAGCATTGGTGATGGTATTGTTAGCAATGTAGTCCATCATTTTGTCAGGAGAAACTTCTTTGTAGTCACCTATAGTGGCTACTTCAGCCTTTAATTTGGGTAAGGGTGGTTTTCTTCTTTAATTAATGCAAGTACATTTTTAAATTCTAAAAAAGAAAAAGGTCAGAGCTCTGACTTAACTAGAATAAATGAAAATTTTGCTTTTGACTTTAGTTGAATCAAAATTTCAAGTAGTTTTCACGTAAGATATTATTCAGTGGAAATTGAGGATTAAAAGGCAGTAAAATCTGTTCAAATCTAAAGTAAAAGTATTTGAAAACGTACCTTTTCAAAAAAAGGTTTTATCTGTGAATTTTCATTGGTTAGAGGAGACTTTTGGATTGTTTCAGTCAAATTATTTAGAATGCACTTATGAGTTAGAGAAACTTATTTTAAAGTAATTTAAATGATATACAATATTATCTCTGTTTAACTAGGGTGCTGGAAAGGCCTCTCCACAGAGTACTCAGCGTCATTTTGAAGAGCAGTAGGATTTGTGGTGGTCCTGAAGTAAAAGACACGACCTTATTTTAAGTTCATAACATGATGCTGTGTAATATAAAATAAATCCAAGATAGTTTCATTTCTGGTAGCATATCTTGCAGAAATCTAACTATCATTCTAGTAAGAAGTGTCCCCATCTCTTTTTCTAACAAAGAGAAAATAAATTGATATATATCTCTCATTTAAAATTCAGATGATTGTTGTTTACAGTAAAATTTCACCGTCTTTCTGAAAACTGACTTAAATTTTTCTTTTTGACTTGTATTTTGTTCTTTATAACAGTAGCCTAAACTTACTGAAGTTACATTCATAATTTAAAAAAACATCTCTTCATTACAGGATTATTATAAGGCTTTGGAAGACGCAGATGAAAAAGTGCAGCTGGCTAATCAAATATATGATCTGGTAAGTGGACACAAGACTTGTGGTGAATTACCTAAATTTATGCTCTAGGAAGTTCTAAGCATTTTGATAAGCACTGCAGCTGTGCTGCCTGTACTTTTATGTCATCTACCTACAGATGTTTTGCTGGCCAAATAAACATTTAATATTTTATTGACTTTTAAGAATTTTGGGGGTTTGGGCAGTAAGTGTCACTTACTTAAAACAGATGAATAGTATTAGAAATCATAAGGTTTTAATGCATGGGTTTGGCCTGTTTAGGAGAGTGCTTGATAGAATCTCTTGGGATGTAGTGTTGAGGAGTCCAGGAAGGCTGGACATTCTTCAAGAAGGAAATCTTAAATGTATAGGAACAGCCCATCCCAATGTGCCAAAAGAGAAGCCAGCAGGGAAGAAGACCAGCCTGGGTAAATACAGAGCTTTGGCTTCAACTTGAGAGGAAAAAAGAGTGGATCACCTTGGGAAGAATGGCAGGCAACTTGGGAGGGCTACAAGGATTTGATGGGGTTCCGTTGGGAGATAATTAGAAGGACCAAAGTCCAAGCAGAACTTTTATCTGGTTACTGCTATGAAGGACAAAAATATTTTTTAAAATATATCAGCAATAAAAGAAGAGCTGTGGAAAATCTCCATCCTTTACTGGATACAAAGGTAAACATAGTGATGGAGGATGAAGAAAGATCAGAGGTACTTAATGCCTTCATTGTCGCAATATTTAATAACAAGACCAGTTGTTCTCAGGGTACCCAGCCCCTGAGCTGGAGGAAGTGGATGTGGAGCAGAATGCTGTGCCACTTAGACACACACAAGTCAAGGGCTGTGATGGGATCCACCCCATGGCAGTGAGGGAGATGGTGGAAGAGGTCACTGAGCCACTTTTGGGTGTTTACCTCAATTGACTGGAAATTAGCAAATGTAATGCCCATGTAGAAGAAGGGTCAGAAAGAGGATCTAGGGGAGCCTGACTTCAGTGCTGAGAAAGGTCATGGAGCAGGTCATCCTGAGTGTCATGACACAGCACAAGCAGGACAACCAGGGGATCAGACCCAGGCAGCATGAGTTTAGGAAAGGCAGGTGTTGCCTTACTGACCTGATCTTTAATGATGAAGTGACCTGTTTAGTACATGAGGGAAAGGCTGTGGATGTTGCCTACCTGGACTTTAGTAAAGCCTTTGACTCTGTTTCCTACAGCACTCTCCTGGAGAAACTGGCTGGTTGTGCCTTGGGCAGGTGCACTAATTCACTGGGTAAAACATTGGATGGATGGCCAGACCCAGAGAGTGGTGGCACATGATTTAAAGTATAACGTTTAAGTATATTTATTTTACATTTCTCAAGAGAACAGAACCTGCAAGTCAGACTACACTCAAATATAGGAGACATAAAACAGCTGCTTTAGTTTCACTACAACTAGCCAAAAGTTTGGTCTAGAAATCGGAACTTCCCCTTCTCTTTTGCTTAGCTGGTAACTGGAAAAACCTCTCAGTTTTTAATAAAGATAGGTAAATTTTGCTGTATGATTACAGATGTAGAAAGCATTTGGAATGTAGTGTTTCTTTTCATGATAGTGAGCTGAGAATTTTTTGGTTAATTTTTAATACCCAAGAGCTCGTCAGTTTGCTGAAACACGCAGGAATCTTCACTTTCAGTTGAGACTCAGTACACAGCAAATTTACTGGTATTTATAGTGGCACAAAAAATGCACAGAGGTTTCAGTTCAGAACTTGCGGTTTCCTCAAAACAGCCCAATTTCTTCTAAAGTCCATGTCATATACTGTCCTTCCTCTTCCCCTTTGTGTTTGTATAACCGGAGTACCTCTAAGTCTTCTTCATCTTTATTTCTGAAAAGAAGTGTCTTGGAGCTTTGCCTAAGCTATTTCGGTGTTAACAGCAATGTCTCTGCTGAATGAGGGAAGTACAGGTGACCAAAAAGATCACTTCTGTGCATAATTGTGCTTAGTGCTGTGTGGCACAAAGTTGCTGTAAGGGAAATACTTAGCAGGCCTGAAATTAAGAACGTAGATATTTATGTTCCAGAAGTGGATGCTATTTATTTTTGCTTTGTCTAACAAACAGGTAGACCGTCATTTGAGAAAATTGGACCAAGAACTTGCTAAATTTAAAATGGAACTTGAAGCAGATAATGCTGGAATTACAGAAATATTAGAGAGACGTAAGTATGCATGATTTTCTTTAAGAGCTTGACAGACTTTCTGTCAATTTGCAAAATTAAAGTATCATACGCTCCTAAGTGGGTGCCAGTATTTTCACCTGTTTTAACCCAATTTTCATCAGTGGTTCTCAAATTTCAGTTTCAACCTCAATTTACAGCATGAAATCAAAATACAAGTAGAATATTTTTTTCACACAACTGCTGTCCTTATGAATTGCTACAGTAAGATACATAATTCCTTAAATCTGTTTTTAATGATTATAGGTATTCAGCCAAGTACTTTGGCCTAAGCACACCACCTATCCAGTTGCAAGGGTACCATTTTTAACTTGAACTGATTGCCACCAAACTGAGGAGGGTCATTATTTTAGTTTTCCATGTACTTGGTGGTTTTCTTTTTTAAAGGGACAAGAATGGGTTGTTCTGTAAAGGGCCAGTGAAGGAAAAGCGTTTTAGGTAACAAACCTGCATGTTAAATACAACCATGGTAGTATTCAGGATGTGAATAAAACTGTAAAGTTCCAGCTTTTTTTGCCAGCTTGGTGTAGAAGAATCTGAATTTTCTGTACTTACCAGCATTTAGACATCAAATTCAAATGTGATTGTGATAAATTTCTAAGTTGATTTAACCACTGTGATTATGGAGGCAGTGGCTGTCCTCATAGCCAAAGATAGTGAAAGTTGACTTAAATCACTTTGGGATATTAGGAATAAGTTTTGTTTCTTCCAACTTTTTTGTGGCTGTGTTGTATAAGCTGGGAGTTTGGGACTATTTTATTTGTAATTGCTATTACAAATATATAAAAAAATGCTATTAATTAACTAGCAATTACAGAAAAGGAATAGTTTATTTTAATTTAAATCCCAGCTGATTTTAGGATGTGATGTTACCTTTTGTTGAACCATGTATTTGGAGAGGTTGCTAGATGGGATTTCAAGAATTAAAAATAGAGAAGTACTGGACTGCATGTTGATTCTTTAAGGTTTGTTTGGGTTGAGGGTTTTCTTTGTTTGTTTTTATATAAAGCTAGAAGTAGGAGGCTCTTAACATTTTTAGCTTTCAGAGTAAATACATAAGGTTGAAGTCCCGCCAGAGGGCAGCCTTTGGGCAAGTTCATAATGTGATTGAAGTTCGCTCAGCCAAAATAGCTCCTTATGATTTGATCCTCTTCGAGAATAATTATATTTAAACTTCTGTAATACTTATGTATTGCTCATATACTCATGTAATCCAGTGCTTTTTGAAAGCACTGGAAGAGGTAAAGGAATGCTGAAGCTACAGGTTTTAAAAAATTAATGTGAATTGCTTTCTTGTTTTGTCTTCTGTGTAAATGTAAGTTGGTAGGTATTGCAACTACTTCAAAATTATTTTGTTAGAGATTGATGCACAAAATACTGTATATCGTTCTAGATTTATAGTCAAAGTCTCTCCTCTGCTGTGATTTATTTAGCCTCATCTTACGAGAAGTGTTATTCTTAGACATAGACTTCAATTTATGCCTGTCTGACTTTTTTAGGGGGGAGGGTGGGGTTTGTTGTTGTTTTGTTGGTTTTGTGGGTTTTGTTGGTTTTGTTGGGGTTTGTTTGTTTGTTTGTTTTGTTTTAATTTTTATTGTTGCTCTGTGTATTTTGGATGTTAAGAAAATCTGGATGATGATCTGCAGCCCTTTCTTTTGGATGTTAAATCATCTTGAAAGATGAAACTGCTGTATCTTGAGTTTTGACTGAATGTGACAAGGTGGATTCAGTGGGACAAGATGCTTTGTTTATACAGTTTACATTGTTTAGTGTTCAGTTCATATTGATGTAGGTTGTCAGTACTTTTGGTGCAGCCATTCTGCAAGTCATTTGAGTAAGTGGCATGTTGAGAGCAATGTTGTTGGTTCTTACTTGCCTTGATTTTAAGTTCTTGATTTCAACAGTTGGACAGTAGCAGTCACCAATTTCTATTTGAGAACTAATTTCACTGGCTCCTGGTTGCACCGTAGAAATGGTTTTCAACTATAGCGAAAATTCTTCCAATTAAAATAAATATAACTGCATTGTGGTTGGCTAATATTTTAAAGATTCCTTTAGAATGTAAAATTAAAACAGTGCCAACTCTCAATTTTTGTGTCCTTCTTACCTCCCTCTTAGGGTCTCTGGAACTAGATACACCAGCACAGCCTGTGAATAACCATCACTCCCATTCCCACACTCCAGTAGAGAGTAAGTATTTGAAACTTCTAAAGATGGCCACTTTTTATCAAGTTTCCTTTGATTTTTTTGTTGAGTAGTATCAGGAAAAAGATGGTTCAGAACTTTTTTCCCTCCATCATTGCAGAGAGAAAACAAAGCATAGTAAATGCTAATAATGTCTGTTAAGAAGAAGTGCAAGAATGAAATAGGTTTTGCTGGTGGGAATTAGTTGACAGTGCTACCATAATTTGACTTTCAAGGTGAATAGATTTTATATTTAAGCTCCCTTCATTTATTTCATTTAGAAAGGAAACACAATCCATCTTCTCACCATAGTACAACAGATCATGTTCCTGAAAAGAAGTTTAAATCCGAAGCTCTTCTATCTACCCTGACTTCAGATGCTTCTAAAGAAAATACACCAGGTAATCCTAATTGTCTTTCATTTCATTGCTTTTTACTCAGAAGAAGAGAATTATATTTCTGAGTTAGTCTTTTGA
This sequence comes from Phylloscopus trochilus trochilus, assembly GCA_016584745.2. Taxonomy (NCBI): domain Eukaryota; kingdom Metazoa; phylum Chordata; class Aves; order Passeriformes; family Phylloscopidae; genus Phylloscopus; species Phylloscopus trochilus. The sequence continues at coordinate 23,918,763 of WQNJ02000016.1, read as the reverse complement.
AATCACAGAATCATGGAATAGGTAAGGTTGGAAGGGACCCCAGTGGGTCATCTGGTGCAGCCTCCCTGCTCAAGCAGGGTCATCCTAGAGCACATTGCACACGACTGTGTCCAGACAGTTCTTGAATATCTCCAGTGAGGGAGACTCCACAGCCTGTTTGGGCAACCTCTTCCTATGCAACCTGTCCCGTGTGTGGCCACCTACACAGTAAAGAAGTTCTTCCTTATATTCAGTTGGAACTTCTGTGCATCAAGTTCTGCCCTTTGCCCTTTGTCCTACTGCTCAGCACCACCAAGCAGAGCCTGGTTCCATCCCCTGGACACCCTCCCTTCAGATACTCATAGACAGTGATGGGGTCCCCTCTCAGTCGTCTCTTAAGGCTGAACAGGCCCAGTGCCCTCAGCCTTTCCTCTGAAATGAGGTTCTCCAGTACCTGAATCATCTTTTTTTCACTTGACTGGACCCACTCCAGGAACTCCATGTCTCTTGTACTGAGGAGCCCAGAATAGGACACAGCACTCCAGATGCAGTTTTGCTAGGGCTGACTAGAGTGTCAGGATCACCTCCCTCAACCTGCTAGCAATGCTCTTCCTAATGCACCCCAGGACACCTTTGGTCTTCTTATCCCCCAGAGGACAGTGCTGGCTCAGGGACAGTTTGTTGTCCACCAGGACCCTGAGGTCCTTCTCCACAGGGTGACTTTTCAGCAGGTCAGCCCACAGCCTGTGCTGTTGCATGGGGTTATTCCTCTCCAGGTGCACTGTATTTCCCTGTGTGGAATTTCTACACCCTGTGCCATTGATAATGACCTTCTGGGATCTGCCATTCAGCCAGTTCTCAATTCAAGGCTGATACCCCTTCCCCTGGGATTTTCAGTCACTTGAAGTATGAGAAATTGCAGGCATTCTTACTCATCTGTGTTATCCATGAAGTGTGTCTGCTTTTTTGTCATTTAACAGCTGTATGATGGCTGCTTCTTTTTATTTACCCTTTGAGGAAGATAGCAGTACAGTTTCATTCAGCTAATAGTAGAAATACAAGAGATCAATGCATTATTTTCAGAAAAAATGCATACGACAATTTGCAGAGTAAGGGAAAAGAATTTTCACACTTTTCTTTTTTAAGAGTTGGTCCGAAAATAAAATTCTTTCATGTCTTATCTATGTCAAAAGAGAAGTCTTTTTGAATAGTGACTAAAAAAACCTAAACATTTCTGCCTGTTCTCAATATTAAGGTGCTTCATAGATTTTTTCTGAAAATGAAAGACTAAGGAGTTATAGTAAGTCAACTACCTCAGTAATGTTTGTCAGTTTTAAGTAGTTTCAGTCATTTCTATTTCGATTTTCTTTTGAAGAAACTTCACACGAGGCTGCAAATAAAATGTGGCTATATTTGAGCAGCTGTCATTCTGCAGATGAGCCTGGAAATTGTGTAGCATTAAAACTGATCTGTAGTTTTTAGAATTAAGATTGTTGAAAGTTTTACTTCAGAAACAGTATAGGTGCATAATCATTCTTACCCTCTTCTTGATGATAGTAGTAGGAATTGTTTCAATATAGGCATAGGTATAGCAGCTTCATCTGTTCTTCAATAGCTGAGCATCATAGTAAGAGCTGTCCTTCTAAAAGGACTCCTTGCACATGAAGATAGATAGGGAACAAACTTCTTTTACTTTCTTTCCCATAAACAAATATTGGCTGTGTCTAATTACTTTTAATTTTTTTTCTAAATGATTAGACTACTCTGATGCATAAACAGAGTTCCTACTCTTTCACTAGTTGTCATATAACTCTTCTTAAAATGCAAAGGAATTTAGTTTCATTTTGAATTTCATAAATGTGTTCTATTCATCAAGGGTGTCGAAACAGTAATTCATCATCCTCTTCAAACAATGCATACAATACAAACTCTTCTCAACCATTGGCATCATATAACCTGGGCTCATTATCTTCAGGATCCGGGGCCGGTGCAATTACCATGGCAGCAGCTCAAGCAGTGCAAGCCACGGCACAGGTAATGTCAAAATATTCTTGTCTTTCTGCCATCTGCTTAAGATAAAGGAGAAAAGCTAGTGACTGGTTTTTCTTTTTTTTTTTTTTTTTTTTAAATCTGAATTCCCATGCTCACTTTCAGCTGATGTGATTCAGTTCTTATATTAGAATTTTATTAATATGCGACAGTTTCATCCTGTATAACTTGCCTAAAGGGACAGCTTGTTTTCTAACTTTTCCTGGAAGATATTCTTACACATTTAACTGCTTTCTGTACATAATGTCTTTAACAAGGTAACGAGGGCATTGAGAGAGAGGAATAACAGTTCTTGTGTATTAGATAGAAGCCCACTGGCCAGAATCATGTGGTCTAGCTTTCCCTGGTTTGGGTGGCACATGGTGGTGGCTGTATTTCTGCCATTTGCAGGCCCTTATCTAAACATGGGCCCTATAACTAAGGCTACTGTAGCTGGCATCTAGTTTATTTTGTGGGTTAATAAGGTGAGGAATTCATGGATTTTTAAATTCCTCTGGAAAGCAAGCACATGGATTCAGAGCTATCATACACTCACTCTGTGTTTCTAGGGTTACTATAACAATGGTACCTATTGTGAGGAAATGGCACTGGGGGAATGTCGCTGTTGGACACAAAGGAAAGACATGGACTCGTGAATTCAGAAGGCTGATGCTCCAAAAAGGGGCTGGTTTATTCTCAGAAGCTATTTTTATACCTTTTTACAATGTGCCCACCTAAGAGGTGGGATCTTTTGAACCATTGGTCATACCAAGGGTCAACAAGCAAAGTCCCTCCTTAGGAGAGAAATGTGAAAACAAGATAGTTTACAAAGTGTGACTTTGTTTACCATTTTAGGTCCCTGGGAAAGAGCTTGAGAAAAACCCCAACATGACAAACAGTGACTACAGGGGAAATCTTCTCCCAACCCTTCACCCAGGTCTTTGGGTCTACCCCACCAGTTTTTGAAGGGTTCAAATCTCCCCTGAGTGCTAATGATATCATACAGTGGCTGGTGTTGCTGGTATACTCTTCTGTTTAGCATTCAGAGATAAGGGGAGATTGACCTGGGTAAGCACCCTGATACATACCCCAGAGAACAAGGATGTGGCCAAGAGCCCGCCCCTGCCACACGTTGGGCGCCAAAATCTGTCTTGGTTGTGAAAGACAGGTAACTGTCAGGGTTTTCTAGGATTGTTGTTTGTTTGTTTGCTTGTTTGTTTTGGTTTGGTTTTTTTTCTACTACATTTGTATTGTTAATATTCCTAGTAAAGAACTGTTACTCCTATTCCCAGATCTTTGCCTGAAAGCCCTTAATTGCAAAATTATAATTTGGAGAGGGTGAGGGGTTTACATTCTCCATTCCAAGGGAAACTCCAGCTTTCCCTGGCAGTTACCTGTCTTTCACAACCAAGACAGATTCGGGTGAACCTGTGCATATCATTAGCAGTTAGCAGCCTGAATTAGGAGCTTTACTGTGTAATCTGATACAATATCAATATTCCTTTCAGATGAAGGAGGGAAGACGAACATCCAGTCTAAAAGCCAGCTATGAAGCTTTTAAGAACAACGATTTTCAGCTTGGAAGAGAATTTTCATTGTCCAGAGATTCAGCTGGATATTCATCATCAGCTCTGGCATCTACATTAACTCAGACATTAAGTTCATCAGCCACAGATTCACGAAGTGGCAGAAAAAGCAAGTAGGTTTTCTTACTTGTTGACTGCAGTTATAACTTTTAAGACAGCTGAGCTTTCCTTAAAAAGGTCATGGGCCATATTAGAAATACATTGCATTTAATATCTGTGGGGGGGAATCAGCAGAAGGTAGTTACTGCCTGTTGGCCATTTTTTGTTCAGGGCTGTGTTCTTTAGTCCTCCCACTTCTTTTTCTTTAAGCAAACTCACTCCACTGATTTGCTTTTTTTTATCTGGGATACAATCAAGTTTCTTTCCTCATTTTTCTGTGTTTTGGAGAGATTTGATCTAACAGCAAATGCTGGGGATTACTGTGCAATGGTTTGTAGATGGTTTTGAAATAATCTGGAAATCTGTTTGATGTCAGACTTACTTCAAACTGGCGCTTTCTAATGACTCACCATCTAGAACAGGGAATGAATTTTATTTCTGATTGAAATGAAGTTTTAAAATATTTTTAACAACACAATGTCACAACACATTTCAATAATCAGGACTTGTACTTGAAAGAATTTGTCTCAAAATGCCCATGCTTTTAAATTGACTTGAGTTTTTTTCTTCATTCAAATTTGTCTGTGTTCACAACTCAGTTAATAATGCTGTTTTAGAAGCATTTCTCATCTATGAATATCTGGGGTGTCAGGTCTGACCTATAAGCAAAAGCAGAGAAATTTTATTCTGGCACCATTTCTATGGTGTGATTGCTGATGCTTGAATGGAGATTAATAGAGAACTGGTCATCTTCAAAACCAGTATCTATTGTACATGACATATGACATTATTTATATGTAAATTCCAGGTTTATTGGTAACATAATTTTTATAAGGACTTGACACCAAGGCTCTTGGTGGAAAACTTTTTGAAGAAAAGCATTTGTTAAAGGCACTTGACAATTTAGAGTTGTTAAATTCCATTGATTAGAACAGTGTTTCTTGCACTTGTAAGCTGGTATGACTTGTTTCCTTTCCCAAGAGCATTCAGTGGGTGCATTCCAGTGCTTGCAGTGGTTGGATGAAATGTGATAGTGAATGATAGCTTTGGGATTTACGTACTGCAGTATTTCAGAGTCAACAAAGTACTTGTTTAATGATTCTTTCACTTGGCAGAAAATAAGTCATGTATGCTATTTTTTAATTTTTTTTTTACTATTCCTCAGAAACAACAACAAATCCTCAAGTCAGCAGTCCTCATCATCATCATCTTCTTCCTCTCTATCATCATGTTCTTCTTCATCTGCACTGGCACAAGAACTGTCTCAGCAAACAGCAGTAATACCAGAGTCTGATTCTAATAGCCAGGTTGATTGGACCTATGATCCAAATGAGCCACGTTACTGTATTTGTAATCAGGTAAGGATGGCCTCCAAATTGAAATACAACTACAGGTGCTGTTTTGATGTGGCTGAACTTCCTTCTCTGAATGCTAATTTTGAAAAAACTGTATTTTTACTTTTGAACTTCTGATCTGTTTTTATTTACTTACTGGTGATGTGAACTGTTGAAGCTAAAAAAAAAAAAAGTCTTTTTTTTTCGTGATATGATATCCTTGGAGAGTTTTAAATCTGGTAATGGAGACTTCAGGAATAATTAATTTAAAAATTGAGAGGGTTCACAGTGAATTTAGTTTTTTATCCAGTCTGAAATATGCAGTTGTATCTTCTTTTGCATAAACAATTTTTGAAAATCATTTCACTATGAACATGATGGTGTTTGGATTGTGTAACAAAAATAAAATGTTGTTACTGCTGTTAATGGAAAAACTCCTCAAAGGAAGAAATTTAAATGTTGGCCCTTTCAAAATGTTAATTGCTAAGGGTTTTTTTTCTTATTTTACTAGGTGTCCTATGGTGAAATGGTAGGCTGTGATAACCAAGATGTAAGTAACAAAGTTCAAAAGATTCATGAGAGGCTTGTGCATATAACTATTGCTTGTAGGAGTTGCTTTTTTTTAGAGCTTGTTTTTGAATAGAATTTTTTAGAGTAAAGTATATGATTTGAACCATCCTTCAGGAAACTTCTCATCTCTCCACACAGCTCAGGCTCTTTTAGAAATCTTCAGCCTTTGCTAGGTTCAAAAATGCCCAGCTTCAAACACCCTTTATTTCTGTGAATTTTCAGCTATTTCACTACTAATAAAAGTTGTCCTTTTCAAATAAAGTTTTCAAAGAACTTTTGAATATAATAATGTATTTACTGAGATAACTACATTTAAACAGAAGTAAGTGATAAGATTACTTTGTCAAACTAAGTCTTTCAAAACACAAGATACTTATTTTGCTCTGTAATGTGAGTCCATATATGGACACCTAGAATTTTTATCATTTTCCTTAGTGTACTGAGTGCATGTTGCAGATCCTCCCCTCTCCTTGTTTTTTCCTCTGCCTTGTGTGAAATGTGGAATCCATTTCTGTTTCAGTTTCATAGAATTATATTTGCGATAGGCATTTTGAAAAAAAAAACAAACAAGTCCAAACTCTCTCTTTTAACTCTTTTTTCAGTGCCCTATTGAGTGGTTCCACTATGGATGTGTTGGACTGACAGAAGCACCAAAAGGGAAATGGTACTGTCCACAATGTACAGCTGCAATGAAGAGAAGAGGCAGTAGACATAAATAAGTTTCTTCATCTGGAAAAAAATTGCATACTAAAGGTTTTATAAAAGACTTGGAAGGAGAGGGGCAACTCTCACCACATTTCCTTGCAACCACTGAAGAGTAACATAGCAATCATAGAATGGTATGGTTGGAAAGGACCATAAAGATCTTCTGGTTCCAGCCCCCAGTCATAAGATCTTGAACTATTGGTTTTGCGAAGTCGTGTTTTAATATTGTAGGTAAATTATTTACGCACCTTGATGTGCTACAGATACTATTCCAGTGAGCCTTGGATTCTTCCAGTGGCCAACATATGCAGACATTTGTACTATCAAACCATTTTCTCTAAGCAGTGGGCATTCTACAATTACTCAATCTTCCAAAAATTCCGATAAGTCAGGATTTTAAATGTATGTTTTATATACAACAGATATATTCTGCTGCATGTACTGTACTCAAGAGCTGTTGCGTAACACTATGTATATTAATAGTGCAAAAAGTCAGTGCTTCTGAAAGGAAAAAGAGACAGTGGTTTTTAAAATGCCTTTATAACTTTGGTTCTTTATGAAATTTAATTCAGCAGGCTGAAGAAAATGGTTCTTGTATACAGCGGGCTGTTGTCCTTTAGGGTACTTGAGTATGTAAAAACAAAAAAAATGCTGTAGAATAAAACAAACTTGTGCCATTAGTCTTTATATGTTTCTGCTTCAGAGAAGGCGGGGGCCATAAGAAGAAAAAAAGGTGTTAAAGTGATGATAAATTTTTATACCAAATGTGTTTATTTTTTTGTGCAAGTAATCCTTTAAATTTGAATTGTATTAGGTGTAAAATAAAAGAACCTCAACTCCTCAGATTAATGTTTTCTGTATATTTATCAAAAAAAGGTCTGTCACTGACATGGTTTTACAAACAAATTTCCTTTTCTTTTTTTTCCTATGGCTCTTTAATGCAGCAACACTGAACAGAAAGATGGGGTTTATGCCTATTTTTTCTTCCTCCTTCTTTCCACTGTTAAAAAAATATGCTTTCCCTTTGGAATAAAGTTCTTCCTTCAGCCCTGGGTTAGGCTGAAAGACTGTGGCCATCACGTGGTAGCTTTCCAGATCCATGAAGAGAAGAGAGGGAGAGAGAAGCAGCGTTTCATTGCATGAGTGTGCAAATAGTGTCAAGGGAATAAAAACAGATGGGTCCATTAGTAATCAGAGTATGTGCAGAAAATGAAACCAGGCTTCTGTCACAGCACGTTTTTTCAAAATGAAAAAAGTAGGCATTTAAAGTCCATGAACTCATTAAAAGTAGATGTGTAAGAAGGGAAATGTGATTATGGATGATAAATAGACTTTGGCAAAAGAATAGGATAGAGTTTGGTGAAAATAAACAGGAGTAGTTAACTAAGGTTCCCGTGAAACTGGGAACTCAACCCACTGTGTATATATTTCCGTGGAAACCTCAGTCTAAAAAAACCACTTGAAGACTAGAATATTTGGGTTTAAGTGAGGCTGTTGAGACAGTGGAGATAACAAAGTGTTTGTTCTGTGGGAAACTGGTGCCATGCTATAAATTGAAATTAAATAAGCAACCAGTAATGTAGACTATCCTTACTCTGAAAGTTTGTCCCAAGTGCTACGAACTTAAGTTCCTTGAGAATTAAGACCATATACAGCAAAATCTCTCACTCTGCTGGTAACCACACCTAAGATGGTACCAAAACTACAAATCCAAAATAAAATTTCAATTTTTAGTGTGAATATCGGATCGCTGTTTCACTGGGGAATAAAAATTATTTTTTAAATTCAGAAGTTAGGGAACTCAAAAGAGGAAAAGACTTGTCCATATTAGTAAACTAGTATTTTGTGTCAAGAAAACAGACATGGACAAATGTGAAAATGTGGGAAAAAATGCAGTACCTTTGTCAAAGATGTAGAACAATAAAACCTGTACATACTTTTGTTTTCTAAATAGGGAGCCTGTAAGTGAAGCTTACAGGTCAGGAGATTATAAGGCTGTAAAAGCATTGAGCGGTGTGAGAAGTTACATATTGAGAGAGTTCATGCCTCATGGTCTATAGAGTTGGCTGGACACTTCCCCAAGCAGACAAGTACAGGTGCAAATTCTCTCATTAAAGCTTCTTTAAAAACAGTGATGCTCTGGTTGAACAGTGGGCATCCCTTGATTAGGACATCCACACTGCTCCTTGCGAAATGGAATAATAAAGAGGAAAGGAATAAATTAGCAATATCCCCAACATGCACTGCTAAAGAAGAGCAGGGCTCTGCTGCTCACGAGTTACATAAGAGATCAGTTAAAGAGGCCTAAATAGTAACATAATGTTTGTGTGTATGTTGTTTTCTAAAAAAAAAACCCCAAAAATGGAAAGTGCTAAAAGCATCAGACCAATCTCATGACAGACTTTCTGATAAAGTGGAAAATGTTTTTCAACATTTTGCTAAAATAATATAAATATAAATTAATATATAACATAGTACTTAGATCTCACTTTACGTGCAGCTGAGTTCTCTGAAGTAGCTATTACTATGTAGGAAAGTGATTTTGAAGTTATCTAGTAATTGTCTGGAAACCTCAGCTCACTGTTCAGCAGCAGCAGGTCACCTAAGTGCTGACAATGACTCAGTAGGGAGATAAAAAATAAAACAGAAAACAGTTTTACACTGTGTAAATTGATGGTACAGTTAGGTCAGTGCAGTGTAAAATTCTGGTCTGCTCTGTTACAAAAAGACAGCAAAGCTAGGAAAATTGGAGGGTCAAAGCTGCATAATGACAACACAGCTGAGAAGCAGGTTAATTGCCTGGGACTCTGCTGGATGGAAAAGAGGCAGCTCCATGAGGATAAAACACGGATCTGTAAATTTGGAAGTGATGTGGAAAAGGTGTGTGTTTGACAGAAGTAGTTGTCATGAGGTAGCCAGTCCAAAATTAAAGAATGGGCAACATTTTTTTACATGTGGCATGCTTACATTACAAAATGGGACATATAGCTAAGATACTTGGATGAGAAACTCACTGAAGTTTGATCAGTAGAAGTCAAGAGTGTAATGAGGGAAGTGTTCCAGACTGCCTCTGACAGTCCTAAAATCCTCTGGCACTCACTGAATGCTATTTGATACCAGACACTACGTTAGGCAACCTTCAGCATTAGGCTTTTCTTTTAGTTTCTTTTAGTTTCACATAAACATTCCAGCATTTGAGTGAAGTTTTAGGATGAGGGGTATTTGCAGTACCATAAACTGAGAACCAAAGTGCTAGGCACTGTCATGGAACAAAACGTTGTCTATTCCTTGTAAAGAGTATTGTCTGTGTGCACTGGGGACCAGTAACTTTTGTTTATTCTAGATCTGAAATGAAAAAGGGAGAGGAAATACATTAATGGATACTAATCTAAAAATCCCACTAAGTTGTCTCTCTGAATAGCACGGAATAATTTGCATTCTCCTCTATCAAACTTCGAAAAATGTTATTCACACACAGTTAAATATCAGAAATTCTGAGGTTTGTTTCACTTTTCTGCTCTGCCTCACCAGGGAGGTACTTTCCACTGCAAGTTGGCTTTTCTTGGCAAGTTTTGTTCACCTCCCTCCTCATTCTGCTGGAATGTCTGGACCATGCATTTTTCAACAGAGGTGGCTGTTACCTTGACAGCATAGGGTTCAGTTTTTTTAGACTAAAATCTCTGAGAAGCAGAATTGCAAGAGGAATAAGGCTCTGAGTTTTTACACTCTCTTCAGGGTATACACGAATAAAGTTAGGCCACGCCATATGAACATAGCCCCTTCAATTTTGTTACTCCTCCCTGGTTTGACTAAAATGCTCTGAGAATAATGAAACTAAAAGAAAAACATCACACTTCAGTGTATCTATACCAATTGACAGTAATATTCCTCTCAGCACTTTCAAATCCATATCTTGCTTTTATACTCGTATAGTATTGAATAAAGACAAAGAGCAGGTTTTTCCTCTAGATAAATCTTGTATTTCAGAGATATTTGAGAATGGAAAAGTTGTCAACAAGTTGCATGACTACTACTTTCAGGCTTGTCCTTCCATAGGTCTTATATTTTAACCCTCCCAGTAATTTGCTATATTAGCTCATTATAGGTTTAAAGTCTTGATTATAAAAATTACTTTAACTGCATGCTGTGTTTTCTTTTTATAGGGATAGGAATAATTCCCATATTCAGCCCTGAAAATAACATCCTGAAGGCATTGAAAAGAAAAATAGAATAGAGAAATACTTGCCTCATGATTGTACAATAAATCTACCTAATGCAGTAGAAAATTATGAACAATGTTATAATCTACAACTGTGTTAATATTTTTAAAGACCTAATACTTATTTGTGCCTTGTACCTTACATTATGAAGATTCCTGTGTATTGTGGAAGCTCTATTCCTTTCTGAATACTTATTTAGCAAAGTTATAGTCATTGAATCAAATCTATCTGCCCATATCTATGAAACTGGCTACTGTCAATTAGAAAAAGTTTTATTCAAGTTACAGAGAATGAGGGGATTAGATGCAGTTGTTCAGCTACAATTTTTATGTATTTCTTTTAAAATATCAAAATTTTGAGGACTCCTTGTTCCTGCACAGATTTAGTTACTTGATAGTTAACTTGGTTCTTCTATTTAAGGTGGTATTAAGCCTTTTTTCCTAGAAGAATAAATCATAGTTATACTGTGTTTGCACACATGAGGATTAGTAAAACAGAAACCGGGGGCAATGTGAAGATAACTTTATATTTCTTTTGCCTGCAAAGTTTTAGCCTTATAATTTCAAAGCAAGTTTTACTATTTGTTTTCAGAAATGGACATGTGGGATAGATGTTTAGATAAACTTTCTATGAGTGAGTGTAGTTAAGTGCTGGAAGGGGTCAGTCAGGGAAGTGCTAGGGAATTAGGGAATCCTTTTCTGTTAGATATGCAGGAATAGTTTTTCCTGTGTTAATAGAAGAAATTTTGTTTACAGCTTTATCTTTTTACAGCTGCTATCCTTTATTTTAGTGAAATTAAAATTACATTGTTACTAGGGGTTGGTGTGTAAAAACAAGTGCTCATCTTATTTAAAAATTGTTCTAATAAATGTTCAGTTATGTAGCTTGCTTGACAAGATGACAAGCTGGAGTGTTTCTGCTGTGATGAATTCAGTTGGATATGCTCTTCTTGATTTAAATTGTTTTAAAGTGTGTTTAATCTCTGTGTCTTGTCTGTATTTGGGGCTAGATTAATCTCAGGCTTTTAAGGAAAGCACATTCTATAGACTGAAGGATTAGCTGACAGTTGAGTGAACTGGCCATAAAAACACGTGTTCCTTAGCCAGGTCTGGAAAACAAAACAGTTCAGTAGTATTGACCAACCCCTTATTTTAATTTAGGAAGGTATCCCATACATTTCCCAGGGATCTTGCTGGTAACTTAATACTGTTGGAATGGCTAAGGAACTGAGGAATTAGCAGAAGTTAAGGTAGGAGTTACTTTAACCCTAAACAAATTAAAATTATGTATTAATAATTTTAATCCAGAGCATATATTTTCTTAGACAAAGACTTACAGTTTACATGCTTTTGCACATAGACGTGATGATTTCAGAAGTAATGATTACCTTTGAGAGTGTCACTTACACAAGAAGAGTCCTGCCCGTCTCTTCTATAACATTGTTGGTTGCTCTTGGACGACGTAAATACAACTTAAAATACACACTGGGTAAACATCTCAGTGAAGTTTTAGCCCCAGGACAGGAAAATGAAAGATGATTCTCAAAAACAGAAGAGAGATGAAAATCCAACTTTAAGGTGTTTTGGTTAGTATCTGCATTAATGTTCAAGATTTTCCAATGCTGAAGTACTTTTCACTTTGAAAGTGCTTTCCAAACACTCACCCACAGTTATTTACTTAAAGATTTCTGTTAAGAGGATGAAAGGAATGTACTGAAAATGTCTCTTCCTGGAGGCTGACAAACCTTATAAAGGATTCTATGTTTTCCTCTTCCCTATTGTTTGAATCTTAAGCAGTCATATTTAAATTCATGAAGGAAATAAACACCAAAACATGTTGTTCCTAATTACATCATCACATTATGAAATTGTAACCTGATTTCCTATTTATCAAATGATAGTGTGATTTTAAATCAATCCCAAAAATTGTCTGTAATTCTCTCTCCAAAGACTCTTTTAAAACAAATGAATGAGTTATCAGCCTTATATACATTTTATTAATTTTCAGTGTTGGCACTACCTGGTTTTACATTATTTTTAAGCAAGGAGTCTGCTTTAGTTTTAAAAGTTAATCAAAACATAGTTATACAGAAATAGTGATTAAATAACAAAAATGCATTAGGAGGTTAATCAGCTCATTCATACTGTATTTCAGAGCAATTCTGATTTGGTTATATTTTAACTTTTTTCAAAATCAAATCCTAAGCACATCTACATCTACATCTACCTCTCATCATAAAGCATAACTCCATAATTAAAAAATATAACAAACCCACAAAAGAACAGGCTCCAACAAACCAGTAATGTGACAAAGAACAAAATGCTTTTATTCACTTTTCAGCCTCTCTAGACAATTCAAATTATGCGTGAAATATTGAAAAATGACAGCAAAACATTTTAGATCTCTCAGACCTGAGAAATATCTTCCTTGAACCTTGGTTTTTCAAGAGACCTTTGCCTGGAATGCTGGTTTTACACATGACCTGTTTAAAGAAAGTGGCCAAAATCACTCACTGAGAGCATGATGTTCAGCCTTCTCCCAGCTGTACCACAGCAGTTCCACATGATGTCCCTCCCCTGTTTCAGCTTTCAAGCCCATCAGGCGTGTTTTGAGCAAGCTGTGCAGCCCATGAGGCCAGAACTGAGAGGCAGTGTAGTGACTCTGCATGGGGCAGGACACAAAGAACTCATCAGACTTCAGGCCAGCTGCAATGCAGATGTTCTCTGTGGCCTCCTTCACTCCATTTATTCAGGCCGCCTGGCTTTGTAAGATGTGAAAAATGGTTAAATCTCATTTTCAGCTTTACTTTCAGAAATACCATGTTGAGGAGGTTATCAAAAGTCAGTGCGTAAAAGATGTAGGGTACTTAAAGGTATTTCTAAAGTAACTTCTGTGCCACAGTGGTTGCTGTTATCTTGTTCTGCAGCAATCATGCTGTGGCAGCTGGACTTGTCAGAGAAGCTGTATTGTTATAATCAGATAGAGACGTTAAGAAGGATACTTTTACTTCTTTTTCTGCCTACCCATAAGAACAACAAAAATAGCATGTCTTGCATCTTCACGTACTCTATTCACTTGTACAAGAATTTCTCATATATGTTCACAATATGTAGAGTGCCCCAGGCGACACATTTCTGTGCTGGTTCATTGTATATTCTGGCAGCACCATGAGAATGCAACAAACTGTTATAAACTGTTATATACTCTGGCATATATAATAATGGCTGGCCTTGATGGGATTAGTTAAATCTATGAGTGCCTTGAGAGGCACAGTTGAGCATTTAGTCAACATTTCTGTGTAATGTGGTTGTCTTAAAACTCTCCTTGCTAACAGAAGAGCTCTGTTAAACAAATATCCATCAGTACAAAGCCTTTTGATAGGAAAAAATCAAGTTCTTGCTCTCTTGTGCCTAAAACATCCACACATCCTCTGAACTCAGTGGAGGCCATGATGTGGTTTAACTTTTATGGTTGCATGGATATTTACTGTACTGGGATGAACAAAAACGTGACTACCAAAATGTATGAAATGATTGGCACCTGGAAAAATTAGTCCCAAACTACAGAGCTTGTTTGTCACCCCATCTGCACCAGCACAGACTAAATCATCTAGAGGAGAGCACAAACTGCTGTAGGTACCTGAGAGCATTACACCTTTGTGTAATGGACACAACAGAGGTGACAAAATTTGTTTACAGGAGATTTGTTTCCTTGCTACAAAGGAGCATCAGAGGATGCTGAATCTAGAAGACACTGGAATAGTCATGCAAAAGTCTTGAGTGGTCTCAGCAAAGCAATCACTTTGTTAAGGAAAGAGAGGATGTTCCTTATCATATAAGCAGTGAAAAGGAAGAAAGCTAGCCAAAGATCAGGAGACAGAATCAAATACAGTTTAGGGGGTGAACTGGAAGATGAGTGTTTATGGAATGAGGAGTCTAATTGTATTTTTCTATTGCATCTTCTAGCAGTAAGTTTATTTGAAACCTACACTGCTTCTGAGAGGCAACTGTACAAAAAAACAGTGCTTGGGGGTGAGTGGCATGAATTCTTGGGTGACTTTGGCTTTCTTCATATTTAGACTGAATTGGGTCCACTTACGGTGTAGAATGGGAGAAAAGAAAAAGCACATCACTAGTCTTGGCTACCTACATAGTAAGGCCAGGCTAAAGTGAAAAGGGAACATGGCAATGCAATGACTTAGTTTACACAGAAGAAGAGGAAAGATCTTGTGACAGGACCTGGAGGACTATGACATTTCAATTCTACATTTAGAGTTTATTGAAACAGAAACTAGAACAATTGACTTTAAAAACAAACAAACAAACAAAAAACCCCCCACAGAATGCTAAACATTACAATTAAAAACATTTGTAAATGCTTCTCTTCCCTATCCAAAATGCCTGTACCAAATTATCCTTTTCTTCATACTTATTGCTCTTGTTCAAACAACTCCATGGCTAGCTTACAAGCATCATACATTCCCACTGCATAGGCTGCTATTTAGGATAGATCCTGCTCTCACTCTGGAGGTCTGACTGAGG
Organism: Phylloscopus trochilus trochilus; assembly: GCA_016584745.2. Classification (NCBI taxonomy): domain Eukaryota; kingdom Metazoa; phylum Chordata; class Aves; order Passeriformes; family Phylloscopidae; genus Phylloscopus; species Phylloscopus trochilus. The sequence continues at coordinate 23,903,701 of WQNJ02000016.1, read as the reverse complement.
AATTAATCTTTCCCCTTGGCGGTAGTCTCCAAACTTATAGTCACCTCTTGCTCTCCCCATCTCCTCCTCATGGGAGCTTTTCTGGCCTGGTGCTAAGGGAGGAGAGCACAGGCCTGGTGTGGGGCAGGTGTTCCCATACATGCAACAGTTGGTAGTGAATAGGGATACCCTCATTGCAGACATCATTTGAGCAGGCATGGAGTGGCTAGGACAGAGTCAGTGACACTGGTATTCTTGCGTTCCTTCCACTCCCACTGGTCATTTTGATAACATTTTCATTGGAATATATGCAGCTAGGAAAGATTGCAAGGAAAATACAACTGTGCACTTAAAGCACTACTTTGCACTTCAGAGCCCTTCTGCAGGTACAAAGCAGTGAAGAGCTCTGCTTGGACCAGAAGAATGAGAAAGTAGAAGACTATTTGTGCAAATGCCTTTCATATAATAAAGCCAGAAAGTGTAACTGAAAGACATGTAAATGTACTGAATAAGAATGATCAAGATCACCTCATCAAAGAGATTATTCACTGTGTTAAAATAAGAGAATGATCTCGAGAGACAACAATTAGAAAAAGTGCGTAGGAAGAGGAAGGCCTGAGAATGGAAGTTCAAATACTTTAACCTGAAGTGTGAAGAAGAGGGGGACCATCAAGATGTCAGAGAAATTACGTGGAGCATCACAAAATAAAATAATTACTTAAAGTATAAAAGAACAAAGATGCTGTCAAAGGTCATGAGGTATTTCACTTTGTTCCATGTTCTTGCAGCCTATCTGGGCACTTTTTGATTACCCCTGATCCTTATCCTTTTCTCAGCAGTAATCAGTGAGTCTGAGCAATCAAACTGGCTACAAAATCCATAAATCTCTGTTATCTCTGAATAACTGCTTCAAGGGGCTTATGTCAGCAAACAACTGTAGACAGGGAGAAGCAGAGAATCTGCTGATTGATTTTTTTCCTCATGACATTCAAATTTGCCTTTTAAGCAAGAACCAGTATATTAATAAAAGTTTGGTCTTCAAATGCTTTCCTGTATCCTCATGTCAAGCAACTTGCTGTGTTATTAACATATATAAATAGATACCTCTGTTTCACTGTAACCCTTTGCCGAAACACAGTAGTGAAGAACATGGCTGACATAGAGAGATACTTCTGAATAAATAACTCAATTGGCCCAGATTCTACCTAAACTTCAGGGAAGCTGGTAGCTTTGGTAATCTGATGAGCTGAGTATTGAGCTTTGCCACTGCCTAAAAAGCCCTGTTCCTTTCCTCTGTTTGCACCCTCTTTCAATAATGTTCTCCTGTTGCTTAACCTGTACCAGCACAGGGGCCCACTGGACCTCTCCAACTGTCAATTCAATTCCCTCACATGGCAGAAAACAGCCCAGCTGTGCACTTTTTCATGAAAGATCTATTGAGCAGCACCACCAGGTAGGAAGGGAAAGAGCAGGAGCAGAGGTAAGGAAAGTGCCAGATTCTGCACTTGGGATAGGCCTACCCTGGATATGTGGACAGACTGGGGAATTTGATACTGGAAAGCAGTGCTGCAGAAAAGGACCTGGGGGTCCTGGTTGCTGACAAGTTGAATTTTAGTCAGCAGTGCCCTGGCAGCCAGGAGGGCCACCCATATCCTGGTGCATCAGGCACAACATTGCCAGCCAGACAATGGAGGGGATTGTTCTGCTCTGCTCTGCTCTGCTCTGCTCTGCTCTGCTCTGCTCTGCACTGGGGCAGCCTCACCTCAAGTGCTGGGGTGAGGTGTTTTGGGTGCTACAATATAAGAAAGATATAAAGCTATGGGAGAGTACCCAAAGGAGGGCCTCGGGGAAGGTGAAGGGTCTTGAGGGAAAGCAGCTGAGGTAATTTGGTCTGTTCAGCCTGGAGGAGAATGAGGTGAGTCCTCATCACAGTCTACAACTCCCTCATGAGAGGAAGAGGAAGGGCAGACACTGATCTCTCTAGTGACCAGTGAAAGAAAGGACTTGAAGGAATGACCTGAAGTTGTCAGGGAGTTTTAGATTGGATATTAGAAAAAGGTCCTTCACCCAGAGGGTGGCTGGGCACTGGAACAGGCTCCCCAGGGCAGTGGTCACAGCACCAAGCCTGACAGAGCTCCAGAAGCTTTGAGACAATGCTCTTGGGCACAGGGTGTGACTCCTGGGGATGGTGCTGTTCAGGGCAAGAGTTGGACTCAATGATGCTTATGGGTCCCTTCCAACACAGCATATTCTGTGATTTTCTGCTTGCCTGCTTTCACTGTGAACCAAAATCAGAGAGCTGAGCTTAAGTGGGATTAAGACATGAATCTTTGCTCTCTGGAGCAGAGCAAAATCACATTATCACTAATGTTTACAGGGTTCTATGAATGGGACAAGGAGAGAGAATCTGGGCAATGCTGGGATTGATTTTAACTTCAGTGGTATCAAATCTTCTAATGTGCAGGACAGTAACTATTTTTCCTGTTTTCTTCATTGTGTTCTGTTCTTTCACTGCTTATAATGGGACCACACACAGGATTAAAGACACTACAAATCTAATTGCAGTCTGGATTGAATTTAAGGAGATGTAAAAAACCAGGGAGGGTGCAACTGAGCTGGTTTTCCCCAATACAGCTTAACAAGATGCTTTGCTTGAGTATTTACAGTGCTATTGAGGCCTATTCTTCCTGCAGCTTTTAACTAATTTTTGAAGTTAGTGAGAATTTATGACCCTTGGCACAATTTCTAGCATGGTAGAAAAGAAAAAAAAATTAAAGAGTTGAGCATAAATATGAAAATTGCTTGTAGGTTTGCTCTGTGAAGATGACATGATTACAAGCACTTGACTATCAGTTAATTTAGAAATTATTAGTTTGCACTTATTTTTCATATGATCTCATTTATCAGGGAAATCATTGCTAAGATGCTATGCTTTGAAATTTGAAACTTTCTCCAGAAAAAGAGCAATTGTGAAAAGGTTTTTTTAAAACATATTTTCTTTTTGGCAGCCTCTCTCTAGTGAAATTATTGATGTTAAATGGTTTTCTTATATCAAGACTTCATCTTACAAGTACTTATAACTAGACTTAATTTATGGTTTACGTTAGATCTCTGGGTGAAGTTGAGCATACATAAGATATTTGTATTCAGCTGACCTTAAACTCCTGTTAACTTTCTGTGCCTAATATTTTCTCCTTGCTCCTGGCAATTATGTTTGCAGGTTACTGTTTAGATCATGGAAATAATTTTTCAGTGGTCACTAGCTTTCACCACTGAACAAACACGGAGACTCATGTAAAATGGAAGCTGTGTGTGTATGACCTGAGTTACTTAAAACCCCAGTGAGATGATGAATAGTGAACATTACACGCCTGCATGGCACCTTGGCTAAGTCCTCTCAAATCCCAGTCTCTTGGTAATTTTTAGCAAGTCTTGTGATTTTCCTCTCACCTCCTATGTGTCAGGTTGCCTTTAAACACTTTTGGTCTATTCCAAATGATGCAGATGGAGCTGGGATTCTGTCTGCAAGCACTGGAGATCACTTTTGACAGTCATGGCTTGCTGCTCTTGGCCGAGATGATCCCTGCACGACCTTGCCTCATGCTGAGCAGGATGGTAGTTGGCTGCTGTAAGGGAGCAGCCAGGCAAGGAGTCCTGAGTGAGAGGGAGAAATAGGAAGAGGTAAACAGACTAGAAAGCCCTTAATCCATGCAATGGGAGCAGTCACTGGAAGGAACAGGTCAGGGAATCTCAAACAGGAAATCAATACTTTGTTTTGTATTTCAGAAAGAGGACATTTATACCTTTCTGCTAGAAATTCTGAAATGTACAATGTACCTATGAATATAAATACTTAGCTGGATAGTTCTGATCTTACCAATAGTTATTTGAATATTATATACTGAAGAATCTTTCTTGTGAATTTGAGACCCATATCCACTTTGTTCTTTTCCTAAATCATTAGTTAATGCCAGGGGAATTAGTCCCCATATGCAATAGCCCTGACTTAATTTCTGAAGTGTCATAATGGGGCCAGGTAAGTCAGCAGACATGTAAGCCCAGAGATGCAGTGGGATCTTGATTCAAAAGATAACAGGAATCATGTTCATTGCACTCTACTGTGACTGAGGAAAGTATTTACATCCTAAGAGATGGGCATTACATGCTATTGTCATGAAAAGAAACCACAAATTATAGAGAAAAATCCAGCTCACTGCTGAAAACACCTGGGGAAAGCAGGTGGATAGAAGGCTGACTACCAGGAATATGCAGGAGGCAGAGTGATCCACCTGCCCTCTGCTGATACCTCCTTCATCTGGTCCCACTTGTCCTGAAGTGTTGGGACCCATGAAAGGTTTTTGGGCTGCAGGAAGGATGAATTGACTCTGAGACATTGGGGAAAATGCGAGGATAAAGACTCCACTTGAATGCCTGAAAGGGGAACATAATGTTGGGCTGGAGGGAGAGCATGATGACTTGCTGTGCAGAGGGTAACTGGGGGAGCAGGGCGTGGGGAAAGAGAAGATTACTTTGTACTAGTGTAGGATTGTCCAAGGAGGTATGAGCTCCACAATATGAAGCAACCATTAAGCCAAATCTTTATAAAATGGTTTTAATCAAGTTTTCTAGGAATAGCCCACAGAACTCTGACTAAAATACCGTCACTAGGAATCTGAGAGAAGTTGACAACCATGCAAATGCCACCCACACAGCCGGTGGTTGTGGGCCCAGAAACCAGGGCATGCCAAAATCTGCATAAGGACAATACCTTATAACAATAAAGCAAGTCTCCTCTTCTGTTGATGGTGTCACCGTGGCTCCCAGGTAGGCTGGCCTGTAGTGTCTCTGCAATCCTCCTCTAAGTGTACCAGCTCCCTAAACATCCCTCTCCATTGGATGGAAGAGACCTACCCCGCAGTTAGCTGCAGGGAGTACCCATGGTTTTCTGATGTCCTCTGGCCAGATTTGTTGGCTTGCTAGAGGTTTTGCTGCACAGGCTGGCTGGAGCAGGGCCTGAGGATGTGAACTGGTATGCTGGGAAGAAGGAGAACAAGCAGCATGCCTGGCTGGAGCAGGGCCTGAGGATGTGAACTGGTATGCTGGGAAGAAGGAGAACAAGCAGCATGCCTCCAGAGAGCAGATAGGAGTTCCTCTGTGGTTTATAAGCATCTATCACAGCAGCGTACAGGAAGCTGGAGTAGTCTCTTCTTGCTCAGGAGTCTAATGTAGGTAACTACAATCCCAGACATAAAACTAAAATGCAGTGTGTGTGACCACTGAGGTACTGCATGAGGTATTCAATCACTTGGGTGGCATTTTTCTTTGTCTGCAAAATGATAGGTTGAGTTGGGGGCGGGGGAGGAGGGAAGAATTTTAAAGATGAATAAAAAGCAGCACTTACAAAAAATATATAGTCTATCCTTCCTTGCTGTTTATAGGCCTCTAATTTGGTAGTGCTGCTGCAGCTGCCAAACTGTAGACTGGCTCAAAGTTATTGTAACAACATTAATTTCTTATATATGAGGCAGTGTAGGAAGAACTGTCTTTTCAAAAATCGTTAACTAAGTTTGGAACATAAAATAGATTACTTATAAACAGATATTTTTAGCTAAAAGAACTTGATTATATTAGAAGTACTGGTCTATAAATATAGCAGAGTTTGTGAACCGTTCCCATCTGTCTTGTCCCCGTCCTGTGTCAGTAGGGGGAAGTAGTAACTAAGACCTTCTGTGGCTTAGAGACTAAGTGCTTTTATCAGAGTATTTTTGTCCACCCTTCTTTCTCTGCCTTTTTGACATCAGCAAGAAGTTTTATTTATATTCTGCTGTGAGATATTACATCTACCATGGAAAATTACTGACAACTGCTTTGTCAGTGACGCTTATGTCCAAGTAAATCTGCTTAGTTTACAACATTTTTTGTTAATCTGGATTAAAATACTGCAGGTGCTTCACCCTGAAAGATATTAATATTGTTTCAATTAGGGTAATCACTGTAACAGCAGTTTTCTAAAAATTGCAGTGATGGTGGCTTTGAGGCATGCAGCATGAGCAAGGACACCTCTCCTTCCCCATCCAGACCTCAGGCTGTGTCTCCAAAGCCTGTGCCTGCTCTGAGCAGAGCCAGTTTAGCTCCACCCTCTGAGCAGTCCAGCCCTTATTTATATGAAGTCTGTGGTCCAACTGGCTTCAGATGGCGTGTGTTATGTGCGTGTGCCTGCCTCCTGAGTGTGTGAGACGAGCTGGGATCATGAGCCAGGGTTGTTCCAAGTGGTTTTAATCAGCAGCCCATTAGAGGAGAACGGAAAACTTCAAACAGGGTAAGAAGCAAGTAAGTAAACCTAACTTTGAACTTGCAATCTGGACAAAACAAATGCAAATGAAAATCTTCAGTCTGTCAGTTTTCAGATAAATTATCACTTTTAGAGAGAAAGCTGTGCCTTCTAACAGGAAGGAGGAAATTTAAAAGGACTGAAATGAAGGAAACTGTAAAAACAAAGTAGGAATTGAGAATGCAAGACAGAAAAAACAGCAAAGGATTGTTCACGAAGTTGGTACACTCTCTTACTTTTTTCAGCTGTGGACAGGACATGTTAAGCTTTAACCTCTTGCCTTCTTGAATACTATTGTCTGGCTGAGTAAGTAGTTCTTTTTGCAAAGGGGATGAAGATTTCTGCTCCTCACCTGTCTGCTCGCAGGTTTGTTTTCCTGACAGCATGGAGTGGAAGAGCTCTCCTCGGCTCCTTGCAGGATGCCCCATGGTGTGCTGCTGTTTGCTGCTGCTCATTTGTTGTTTTTTCACAGGTTGCTCCAGTGACTCCATGGGAAGGTGTTCCCCAAGCCTCTGCTTCTCTGGAACTCGTGACTTCTTGCCTGGCACCAGGAAAACACTCAGCAGCAGAAATGGGAAAATTCATGCTAGTTTTGGGTAAAGTGTGCCTCTGACTTTTTTTACCCTGGCAAGACGTGGCTACTTGGACTGCATCTGCAATGTGGCAAAGGGCAGAGTGAGGTTGGCAAAGAGGCCATGGTTTGTGGGCAAGTCCCCAGATGCCGCAGGCTTTGTCGCCCTCGTCCCTTCCTTCTGGCCTTAGTGGTGGCCCTCTGTCTGTTCTGCCAGACCCTGACTCCACTCATGACCAGCAGCATCCTTTCAGCAGTTGTTAATGGGATTGCACCCAACAAACTGACTAAAACACAGCAAGGAAGATACAAGGAGGTCTCCCCAAGCACCATGCACTGCTTCCTCCCTGGCAGCAATTCAGAGACAGTGAAAAAGGTAAGTCAGCTGGAGCAGAGTGCTGAGCAATAATTAGCAAAGCGAGGGATAGCAAGTCTGGCAGGATCATTTGAGTCCAGCTAAAATTAGCCTAAGCTTGGAAGTCTGGGATCTGTATACAAACAAATGGGTGATCTAATGACAGCAGCATATGCACAAGCACATTCCCATTACCAGCTCCTCAGTGTGCTGTTATGAACACAAGAATCCTGAAATCTTCAACTGAAATGTGGCATTGCTCTGTGATTCCAGGAAGATTTCGGTTTGCTGCACAGACCATGCTTTATTTTGGCTTTGGGAATTGGTTTAGAGGCTTTACAGTGCAGGCACGTAGATCAGGAGCCAGTGGGGTTTCACAGAAGTGACTGAGGTTGTTAATTGGCACAGGGAGTGCAGCTGCACATTAAAGTTATCTGCTCGTCAGCTCTGAACTTCACTGGGATTCCGATGAGAAGCTGAATTTAACTGCATTTGAAAAACAAAAGAATATTTTCAAATCACACTATATACTTTGGAATCTCTGTCTCACAAATTTTACTTTGTCCCATAGATTACCTGACTTCATGTTTACTTTGTACAGGGTTCCTAGGATGGGTGTTAATACCTAACAAATGGAGACGCTGTTATTTTTGTTGGAAAATCTAGTTATTAAATGGTCTCCAGACTGAGGTAGTTATTTTTACTCTGGAATCTGTGATCAGCACTAGCACAAATGTTTAAGGTTTCCTGCAGTCCTATAGAAGAGCTGCCTGCTAAGGGTACAGCAGATACCACACTGTGAAATTATAATTATGCTAACATTTTATATACAACTGTAGCAGAACTGCAAAAAATTTGTGACCCTCACAAATTACGGACAGCAACCACATAAAGCAGTTCCAATATTAAAAAATAAATAATAATAATAAAATAATAAAAGTACCAGGCTGCTTCTTTGATTAGACAGAGTTCATAGTCTAAAAGGTCAGCAATATTGATTTTAGGAGAGCAGCTGTAAAGTGCATCTTCTGCAACAATCAAAAACAGATATGGGAAATAACTGTGGCATGAACTCTTTAACCTTAACTCTTAAAATACTGGGGTTTTTTCCTATGGTACATATAGTTGCATTTGTCAAATTTTTTATTCTAATGACCTTTTAGTACACTAGGTACCCAGATTCAGATCTGACCTGCAATATGGCATAAATGATTCCAGCTTAAAGAGAAATATAAGCACAGCTGACATATGCGGGTTGCATTGTGTTAGGTTTACAGGAATAGTCCATTCCTTTTTACTCATTGCTATTATAATGGCAAAGAACGTTTCACACCTTGGGCTACTTAATGTCTGTAAGAACTGGTGAAATAATGGCAAAGTTTTGCTAGTATGCTGTTTGGCTGAAAATATCTGTAGTATCTTCTTTTGCAAATTGCCTGAGAAAAATGCAGATTGACATGGAACTTGGTGTGCTGGCCAATTGAAACGAGAAGAAAGCTTTTTTTTTTTCAACATGCTGTACTTACTGCTCTCCAGCATATGTGGTTGGATGTGACTATCACATGCACACACTGGACCTGTAGCACAGATGTGTGTATATTAACCCTTACAGGTATGTTTTCCAGGGCTGTGCTACCTTAACACATTCCTTTTCAAGTTCTTAAGACCACCCATATCTGGCTCCCTGTTTGTCTTGAATTTTTCCTCTAGAGCATGATGAACAAAATGTCTTGCACATGTTGGGATGTTACTCTAAGTTGCTCTCTGTTTCCCAACTTTCTCTGCTGGTTGTGTGGGCTGAATAATAATCTCAGAGAACAGAAAAGACAAACATTGCCAAAGATCTCTACCAGTCTGCTTTGAAAGTGTGTTCTTGAACTGTGTGTTTTCATTCACTGCTTATTCAGATAGCTGAACTGTTATCTGGCTTGATTTTATTGGGCACTCAGTAACATCTAAGATAGATGTCACTGTTGAAACTCTACACTGTTTTATTTTACTGTCACGTGCCCACTGACGGAAGCTAGTTTGGAAACAACTTTTCATAAAAGCTCTGGGTAAAACCTTCAGTATGAACCTGGAAAAGTACTTTAAAATATAGTTATTCACATTTCTAATTAACTAGTCATACATGTATTCTTATTCAATAAATAATCCAGAAGAAAATTTAAATGAATTAAAAGAAAATTTAAGTTAATTAAAAAGGATCTTTTATACAGCTAAACAGTGACCTAAAGCAAACACTGCATCGTGTCTTATGAAATCAAAGTTCATGAGTAAATTTTAAGGAAAATAAGACCCTGCTGGAGATAATATTTTTTAGGTAGCACTTAATGTTTATAGGTTTTGAGTGACAGCATGTCACATAGCAGATTCTCTTCTGGTTAGGGACAGGTTTCGCTCTTGCTGCCTTCAGAAAAACAACCAGTACTGTGTTGAGCCTGTTGTGAGAATTTGGTTCTGATTGTTATTACCGGGGCAAAATCCCCTTCCAAAATCTAATGATTTCTTCATTCAGAGTATGCATAGCACTAAGTGCCTCAAAAAAACCAAACCAAATAAAAACACCCAACCCCCGCCCAGCATCTTTTATGAGGCATTTGTTGGAAGCAGAGGAAGAGATCTTAGGAGAAGTCCAGCTTTGCCAATGTATTTCTGATATCAACATTCACCTCATTTTGGAAGTTACAGTGGTAGTGTGGAAGAAGACGACAAGTGTTGAAGAAGCATGGGGATGAATATTGTCAGTTACATCTGTAAATGTGTCTTTAACTATATGGGATGGAGCTTTTTCTGTTGGGCACATAGTGCAAGCTGTCTTTTTTAAATTGCAAAAACGCAGATTTCATTCATAGCCTGAAAAACCAGATAGAGCTCATAGTACTCCTCTCTTGTTTCACATGGTTTTAAAAGCTGCTGGAGATCTTGTCCTGAAGCTTTAAATTTACAGGAACAGAGGTTAACATTTTCTAGCACAAAATTAAATGTTAATACCTGAAGTATGAAAAATACAAGGCTTATTTCTGATTCTCCAGCATTAAAGGCAGTAGAGAGTGATATCACATCCAGCAGCAAGCTGTCTGCAGGTTTATCAGGACACTCTTACCTCCCAGTTTTTATATATATATATATACACCTGTGAATATATATAGTAGGGAGAAGAGCCAGTGCTGTAGCATTGAAACTGGAATAGGTATCAATAGAAAAAAAAACCAAAACAACAACAACAAAAAAATAAAAAAACTAAACAAACAAAAAACCCAAACAAAACAAACAAACCCACCCCATACAAGCCCTCTGTGTCTCTGTGTAGTTTGCCTGGCATGGTATTGTGCCAGAAATACTTTTAATACCACCCAGCTGATTACACTTATCTTAAGTAATTTAGCTCTGCTTCTCGGCCAGTTCCAGCTTCCACTCTCAGAATTAATTCAGTCAGAGGCAATTTAGATGTCTCTGCACATGAGTGATTTTGCCCAGGCAGATGGTGTACTCTTCTGGGTAGAAGGAATAGAGACTGTATTGCTGTTACGAGGGCAGGGTGTTTGGTTCCTTTTCCAGATAGAGAAGACCCAAAACCACTTTTCCTTTTCTTCTTAAAAGGCCTAGTTCCCAAGCCATTTAGCTTTACATCCAGGTTGAAATTGTGACCCTGGTTCATCATACTGGCAGTGGGATTTTCTCTTTGGTCTTGGAAAGCAAAATTCTTTCTTTTCCTTGTTTCACATAGAATCACAGAATGACTAGGTTGGAAGAGACCTCCAAGATCATTGAGTCCAACCCATTTCTTCCACAGCTGGAGAAAAAGGAGGAGGAAATTATTAATTTATATTTATTACTCCTTTGATAGGCACTTTTTGGCATACTAGCTTTCCAGACATTGTGAATGTATTTAAACAAACAAAAAACAAACAAACAAAACATTTTGGATTTAAATTGGGTTCTAAAGGAGATTATTTCATGGATACTCAAAAAACTTTTGCTTCACATCCCCTGGCCATTTAGGCCAGCTGAGAATAAGAGAACAAAGAAGATACACAGCTGATTATATGAGAGCTTGATGAGTGGGTTAGGCTGGCATCCAAATAAATGAAATACCACAGGTATGGTGAAAAAAAGCTGTCTTCCTTTCAAGGCCCTGAACCTGCCGCTTTTGTTTTGTGTCAAAGATGTATCTCAAAGAGGAATTATATTGAAGTGAGCAAACAGGAAAGATAAGAAAAAGCTTTTTATGGCTTCATTCTGAATAAATAGGATAGGATATCATTTCCCAGGAGTGGACAGTATGAAAGATCCAAGATAATGACAGCCTGATGTGGCCATATCTGAAAGATACTATGTAGAAAAAGAAGGAAAAAAAGGGGGTAAAAGAGAAACATAATGGTTTAATCTTAACCAATGTCTAGAGGAAGATCCCATTGAACATCTTGCATAGGTTACTGGCCCAGGCATCTATATTTGAATATTAGCAGTTAAATTACTGAAAAGCTGAGAAAATGTTACTAGAACACTGGATATCCAGAGTGGAATTATCCTCTCTTTACTTGAGAGCTCCACTCTGTCAGAGGCAGAAAGCTGGACTTCACAGTCAATGGAAATGACTGCAAAATTCATCATGAATTAATGCAGACATTTAAAACAAATCTAGGGAATTTCACCCTTTTCTACTGATTTTTTTTTTAATGGAATATGCTCACTTCAGACAGAATAAGCAGGCAACAAATGAGATAGGACCGGAGTCTGTTATGGAAGGAGGCATGGGGAAAGGAAGCAGATGTAGGAGAGCAGGGAACTACAGCTGCTTAATAATAGTAACCTCAGCAAGTACAGAAGAGATTGTGCACAGAGATGGCTGAATTTGTGCAAGGAAGGAGAAAGGGGGAAAGAAAAGAAGACAAAGCTAATGAGACCTTTTGAAATGTAAATATCTGAAAAAGGAGAATTGAAGCTGAACAATAGAATGAGATGAATTTTGCTATTATGCAAAATGCAGTGTGGTGAGAGCTCTGGATAGAAAATTACACTATGCATAATAAGGTTTGATACATTTTTAAGGCTTGATACATTTTTAAGTAAATTTAACTTAAAAGCTATTTTATAGAATAAATAGGGGGATGACATTTTTTCACAAAAGAACAAAGAACTTTGCTAGTATGAAACCTGTTGCAACTAGAAAGCAATCAACATAGGAGGGTATGGTATCAGCGACTGACTTCGTTGGAATGATACCACATTCACATTGCACCCTATGAAAGCAGGACATTTGTTTTCCCCTTTTATAATGTAAAATGAAACAGCACTAAGGAAACAACTATTTTTACTGAGCAGATAGCTAGAGATATTCTGGTGATAAAGGGCAAGGCTATTGTGGTAGCAGTCAGGAAAGAGGGGCAGGGTGGAGACTTTTCAGGAAGGGAAATTTAAGAAGGACAGGAGGAGCAAATGGAGGCAGAACCTCACTCATTACTGCAGCTTCCTCCAAAACGAGGTGTTTTGATAAGTGGTAGGATTGGCTCATTGTCTGTTCCCAAGACAGGCCAGTGGTACCATGTACTACATGCAGATATAAAGCAAAAAGCATTTTAATAAAATAGCTCTGTACTTCCTGCTCAGTGATGGTGATGACTGAACAAATAATGCCAGGTTTGCTCTTGGATTTATAAAGTTATCAGAAGACAGTACTCAAAGCAATGCCAATAATCTAATTGCTTGTTCTGTATTTATCCAACAATTCAAAGTAGAATTACATTCCAGCCATTTCATTCTGCAACCCAGTCTTTTCTGATTAGGAAATTCACCAGAACATAAAGCAAGCACATTTAAATATCCTCCAGAAAGTGAAACAGGAAATTAACTTCTCTCTTACTTCTTGATACAGCAACTAAGCACACTTTTAAGTATAATGGTAGTATGAACAACTTACAATTTCTATGAACTTTTATGCAAACACAGAAAGGAATTTAGAAGTCAGATTTGGAGCTAATAAACATCTGCATAGTCCCATAAATGAGTGGCTTGGGGACATTAGAACCACATGCTAAGTTTTTATTATCACTTTTCTTTTTGATGCTACTCAATAACAGTACAGTATTTTCTGGGAGTCCCATTCATGTACTTTTAGTAATGTTGTTCTGCTAGGTGGTATTTAGTAGCAAAAGTAGATGCTGGCTTCCTTTGCTAGCTAAATAGGAATTTAAGCTATTCACTGCCTGTGAATTTTGCTATAGGGCTGGCCTTGTTTTGATAAGGCCGGTTTTCCTTTGTGGTATTTTTGTTGCACTCTGCTTTCATGCAAAGGCATTTTGGTTTGCACAGTGGCTCATACATCTCTTTTGCAGCTGCTCAGTACCTGCAGGAAGCAATGGGGTTAAAGTAAGCTGCAGTCAAATTATTTGAAGCTACTGGACCAAGTCTCTGGCAGTCTTGGCTAGCTCAGTGTGAAAAGTGGCTGCCTGTAATCAACCCAGGGACTTACTGACACCAGAACTGGGTAGCTGAAAAGATGATTCACAGTTTTTGAGTTCTTTCCTGAGAGAAGCTTAGGCTGACATGAGTTGGGCCATTATGTTAGGATGGAGAATTTTGCTTCTGCAGGTGAAGTGATGGTCAGTGAAATTCTATGGCAACCATTCAAACTGTATATTTGCTTCTTTTCCAGGCATAAACAATGCATCAATATTTATGGAATTATGTAATATTCTTGGAATCTGAAACAACTGCCAAGGAACTGTTTTGTTTTCTTCAACTTGAAATATCTTCTGTATTTTCTTCTTTGCCAAAGCAAAAACAGTAATTATACATCATAAGATTCAGTTACTGACCAAATTCTAGGGTTTTGGAACAATCCAGAAATTCTGTACAATAGAGGAAAGCTTCAGAGACGAGTAGAATCAATTATATCCTTATACATTCATAACCTAGAATTGGATATACCAGTTTCAAGGGAAATGTCAAAACATTTTAATAGAGAACTTCACAGCTCCCTGGAAGTTGCAGACAGACTGAAATAAGAATTGCAACTCTGAAAATGGATGTCTATTTTCAGTTGCACAAGGATGGTTACATAATTCTTCAGCTTTCATATTAAAAAACTGGGCCTTTTATCTTGTTTGTTGAGACATCAAAGGAGTATACATTTGATACAATTTAAAAAGTATTTAATAAATTTTAATGGAGCTCAATTTGTTTTGTTTTGTGTTTTTCATGTTATTCTGTAAACTGAAAACAAAATTACAAAATTCATTTTTCTGAATTTTTATTTACCTTACAGCCTATTCTGGTTTGTTTGGACCAGTTGTTAAGGCTGTGGATCATCTGTGTAACAGCCAATTGCACTAAAATGAGGTCAGTGACTCAGCTAAGTGCAGTATTTTGTAAGCTCTAAGAGAAGGTATATCATGTCAAAGCTGACATAGGTCTCATCCAAAATCATATGGGAAATCTCAGCCCTGCTGTAAAGCCTCATTAATTTCTGTGGAGACAAACACACCATTTTCTAAGTATGACATGGGCTGCAGATGTTCTTACCAATCCCTTTCACATAAGATACATGGAATCTGTAATAAACTGACCTGCTAACAAATGGTCTGAGTCTTCAAACTGAGGAAGAGCTAAAAAATGGTTGGAACATGGGAACATTTGACCATTTACCAATTATTCTGTAATTTTTAAATGTTATGGATCCTTATTTTGTGTGTGTGTGTGTTTGAATCTGTTGTACATTAAAATCATAGGAATGCCAAAAAAATCAGAACCATAAAATGTGGAAATATGTGAACAGCTTATTTTCATCTATTGTACGCTGCTTCTCTTGTACTAACTCTCTGCCCAGACCTAATTTTTATGATTGAGAAACATTTTATGAAAACCAGCAGACTCTTTAAATATATAAACATGACTGTTATTGCTGTAATATTGGAAATTATGAAAAACATCTACTAGTAACTAGATCAGTATGTCCAGTGATACAAGGCATTTTGTATAAAGCTTTGGAAAAAAGTATGGAATCACTTGCTGCAAGCATGCAGTTGGCCAGATTTTTTTTAAAAAATTCTGTATAGCTGACAACCCACCCTACCTCGTACTGGCTCGGCAAACACAGAGGACACGTTGCATCTTATAACCTGGACTGCAAATAGCTATGAAAGGACAAGGCAGAGAAAATAAATTTGGCAACACTAAGCATAGATCTCAAGCAAGTACCCTAAAAGGTGTGGAGATACTTCGTATTATTTAATAGTACCAGATTAGACATCAGGTCAAGCTGGTAAATTTAGGCTCCTGAATTGCTTCTATGTCCCAGAGACGCCGTTGTGGCTCTTTGGGGAGCTGCTGGATCAAAGTGCCCGTACCCAGCGCCCGGGCGGTGGGCAGGGGCACAGATCAGCGCGTCCCTGCTCGGTCCCTCCCAGCACCGCGACAGCTGGCTTCGGGCTCCCGCAGCCTCAGCGGCTTTTGCGTGTCTGCGGAGTGAGTGTCCCGGGAAAAGCCCCCGCAGAAGCTGATGCTGTGCTGTGCTGTGTCTCTGAGGGCTGTCGCAAACCCTCTGATCACCCAGCCCGGGGACGGCGCCTGGTGGGAGCCGGACACTGCGTGGGCCCCATGGACCCGCTCGGGGCCATTTCCTTTGTGTTCGCTGCCTTTTTTTTTTTTTTTTTTTTCCCTCCCTGTGCTGAGTGTTGCGTTGAATATTCGTCGCTGCCAAACCAGAGCGTTGTAAACATTGCAGCCCTTCCCCAGAGATCTGAGGAAGACGCCCACCGCATCAAGGCTGACGCTGAGGCGGGATCTGCCCTGGCACATGCCGCTGCAGGCAGGCGGGCCGAGCCCCTGGGGCTGCCCCGGGGCTGGCTGGCTCCTGTCGCTTGTGCCTCGTCCCTCGGGCCCGGAGGGCACCGCGGCCAAGGCCTGCTGCAGCAGCTGTGGGGGAGCGCTGGGATGCTGGCCTGCAGTACTGACGCAGGGGAATGGCGTCAGTGCTGGGTGCTTGAGGCAGCACCTCTTAATGTTTGAAGCACAATATTTCAGAGGTGACACTGCAGGAGGCTTTGCTTCCAGGAAGAAAGGTGTACTTTCATAGCATAACAGAAGTGTGGTAATTGTTAGCGAGGGTGGGGGCACACAAAGTGCCGCCACACACAAGGCAGGACCCTGGCCCCAGGCCGCGCTGGGAGGGACGGCAGCGGGAGAAGCCACGATCGCCAGCAAAAATGGAACAGGAGCAGAGATGTCTGCTGGTCTGCAGCCCCTCGACACTCCTCAGGTGTCCTCAGTTCACCCTGCAGCGCTGGCCCCTGCAGCACACGTGGGATGGAAAATGGATTTTCTTGCAAAATAAAGCAAGAGGTGTCTCTATCTTCTGGGCTTCTTCCACGATGCAAGTGAAATGGAAAGTAGGAAGTATTTGGCTGGAATGCCTGGAAGAGAAGGGAGAGAGAGCAGAAGAGGGGGGCTGGGACAAGGGCTGGATTTAGGAACAGGGAGGGAGGAAAGGAAATGGAGAGGAAGGGCTGCCAGCAGCTGCTGGCGCTGCAAGAGAACAGGAAATAGAGACGATAAGAGGAGAGAAAGGAGGGGCAAAGGCAGAGGGGGACAAGAGTGACGTTGCTGTGGTGGGCAAGGGCCATCAGAGACGCTAACACTGTGTTTACCACCTGATTAACGTGTTTTAAAAATTCTTGGATGTCAGGAACGCTGTCAAACAGGTGACCTAACACAGTTCCTATGACTTCACCCTGTGCTATGCGTGCCAACTCTGGCCAGCAAGTGATCAGTTTTTACTTACTGAATATCTGGGTTTCTGATCTAGTTTTGGGTTGCACATTTAGCAAATGTGGAAGACTCTGATAGTGTTGTATTGAGATTTTTTTAAGGTCCCTTCATCAATAATGCTAATGCTTTCCATGGGCAGTGAGTGTTCTGGAGCAAAATCTGAAGAAGCTAAGGGCTCTGAAATAGTTTGTGCTCTTCATTGCTGCAGAAAAGCTTACACTTTGCCAAGCACAATATAAAACTGCAGCCTACACTCAGGAATACGCTGCTGAGAACAGTAACTTTAGCACTAGATCCCAAGCCTGTAAACAACTGGACACATCTTGAGTGACATTTATTTGTATCAAAGTATCTGTCTCTTTTCAGTCTAGTCTACTGTGAGAAAAATGGTGGCGACTTGTTTGTGTAGTGCTTCCTATCTCCGGTGATAAGCTTACTAAAATTAGAAGTTATGGAATAACAGTTTTTCAACTGCTGACAGCTGTCAGGTTGAAATTCACAAACGTGCAAAGAGCAAATTTCATGTCCTGGATTTCATCCCTGCTTGTGTATTTCAATCCTAAAACCAAGTAACTTTCACCAAAATGAAGTATTGGTTTTTAATGGTGTTTTTATTGTGAAAGAACAGCTAGACGATTGCAGATATTATTGTCCTAATTTTTATGCTTTATTTTACTGAGGAGCGAGCATGTATGAGAGGAGCAGCTCTGCAGACACCTGGTCAGTGAAGAAAGAGGGGAGGAGGTGGTTCGGGCACCAGAGCAGAGTTGCCTGCAGAATATGATGAAGACTGTGGTGGGGCAGGCTGTCCCCTGCAGTCCACAGAGGTCCACAGTGGAGTAGAGATCCACCAGCAGGCCATGGGGTACCCATATCCATAACAGTCTGTTCCTGAAGGACTGGGCCATATGGAAGAGGCCCACACTAGAACAGTTTGAAGAATTGCAGCCTGTAGGAAAAACTCGGGTTGGAGAAGTTCATGAAGGACTGTCTCCAGTGGGAGGAACCCCACACTGAAGCAGGGGAGAAGAGTGTGAGGAGTCCTCCCAGTGAGGAAGAAGGAGCAGCAGAGACAATGCATGATGAACTGAACAAGTCACCAGTCCCAGTTCTCCCTTCTCTGCTGAGGGGGAGGTAGAGAATTTGGGAGGGAAGTTGAACCTGGGAACAAAGGGGGGTGGGAGAAAGGTGTATTGAGATTTGGTTCTATTTCTGATTATCTCACTTTAATTCCATTTATTATCAAACAAATCAGATTCCCCAAGATGCATCTGTTTTGCCTGTGACAGTAATGAATGAATAATCTCTCCCTATTCTGATCTCTACTTACAAGACTTTCAGTGTATTTTCCCTCTGTCCAGTTGGAAAGGGGAGTGTTAAGGTGGCTTTGATGGGCACCTGGCTGCCAGACAGGGTTAACCCACCACATTTATTTAAGACATAAATTATCCCCCTTACCCAAAGATCTAATGGCAATGGCCCAGTGATTTGCCCTTTCAGAAATTAATATTATGTTTGCTCTATGACTATGTGTTTGGAGTGTCTCTTTTCCATTTTTTCCTGTCAAGAAGCTCATACCCCAGGCTAGATAAAGAGTTTTCTCTAGATGCCATTGTCCGTAGGCACTATATGGGAAGACAGTAAGTGTTCCCTGGGATTCATTGTAGACATCAGATACCTTTCCACTTGCTCCTACATACAAGTCTCTGCCAGTCCTCCTATGGGCTAGATCGTGTTGGACTAATGAGGCAATAAAGGACTGACAAGGCTACATTTAACTTTCTAGAGCACAGTAATCTCCAGTTTGGTTTAGGATTCCTGTGTATGATTTTACCCCAGTACTCTTCTTACTTTTCTTAATAATACTGCATAGCATAACTCAGATGCTTGCACTTACCAGAAGTAAGTAAATGCAAAAGACCTGCATTCCTTGGAACGGTTCACATGGGCCCTACCAAGGCCTCTCTGTTTAGGTAACCACAGCCAAATCAACCCGCAGTCAAAGTCAGAGGGCAATTGCTGTTACCAGCCCACCAGAGCAGCCAGATTTCAGGAAAAGTTGTTTCCACAAAGGGAAGAACATGGTTTAAAGATCCTTGAGTCCTAAACAGAGCTATCAAACCTTTATAGTATCAGTTCAAAATGAAGATAGAAAAGATGGAGAGGCAGACAAAATAGAATTTGTGATCTGAAGTCCATGATATAAAGAGAATTCTTAATTATACTAGAACTATTTTCACTGTTGTCATAGTAAGTTACTAGCTTCTTTTTGTGAAAAACAACTGTATTTTATACTGCTGAGGAATGTCCTATCCTACAACCATTGTCTTTGCACTGTGTTTGCTGTAGATTGATGCCTCCATTCTTCAGTACTTTGGAAGCCACACAAGAAGAGCAGTTCTCTATGCACCTCCTGCTCACCATGACAGTGACCGTCGGCTCTGTCAGCGCATCCTGGCAAAACATGGATATACAGTCACAGTCCTTGAGAACAGGAGACTGGTGGAAGATCTGAGGCATGAGAGCCCTTACCACAGTAAGAATAATTGGACTTAGTTAATTTGTTAATTACTAAGTGTGATCACTAAATGTGAAATTGATCCAGCATTCTTCCACAAACATAAAGCATATAAACTCTGATAAAAATAAGGATAGAAGCCAAATTCTAGCCCTTCTCAGCTGTGTGGATAATTTTCCACAGTTAGGTGATTCTTCCATTAGCTATATTTTTCTGTAAAAAAAATACAGCAGAGTAGTTCATCATAGTCTTTACAACTGATCTTTAAATCAGATCAGTTTGGTTCCTGATGACTTCTCATGTAACTGAGGGATTTTCAGTAGCATGTTTCATAACAAAACACATACCTGGTACATTTCTTTCCTTATAATTTTCTCTCCTAAAGAAAACTTGTATGTGTGAAGGTTATTTTTCCTCTAGTAATGTTTTGATTGTTCTGTAAACTTTATTGTAAAGTAGAGTTCTATAAACTGTATTGTGTTTAAGAACACAATATGGGACAAGTACATTTTTTACTTTCTGCTGAATCTGGGATAGATTACAGTTGGTTCTCAGTTCCTCTTGAAATTTGATCCACACTTCAAGCAGACCACTGAAGAATCCTGGTACCTTGCAGTACAAAGGACTGTAGCTTTATTTTGTAGAGTTACGCTGTGCTTGATGGAGAAGCTTGGGCACCAGTTAGATGTGTGATGACCATGTTTGAGTGTTCTTGGACACCTCAGAGGTATGAACTGAAACTGTGATGCCAATTTGGTCTTGGAAGTCAATTCAGGAAATGGAAGGCTTTGAAAAAAATACACAGGCTACTATTTTGCCAGAAAAATGGTGTAGTTAGATATTACTCGTGCTAAAGGGAGAACTGTTTTCATCATTCAGGATTGAAGTACACTTCTGGAGCTACCAGAGAGCTCAGGTTTGCTTTGAGTTTTAACCAAATCAGATAATTTCTTAGATGAAAACTACAATTAGTTAACATGCTTGAGATTGCTCAAAATTCCATCACTAATTTCAAGTTTCTTTAAGAAACTTTATTGAAAATGAGGTATATCTGATTTTCTTTGGCAAGCTGTACCAAGAAGTAGTCAATTGTCTTCATCTCAGTATTACTTTAATGTAATTTTATGGTAACCTTTTAGTCATTCTTTACCTTGAGTACTTTCCATCTCAGAGTGACAACACAACCATGTGTGCAGGCTTTGCTAATGTCAGATGGGCTGCAGAGAAAAGTTGGTATCTCTGGGCACCATGTGCACCATCTCTGTGAAATACTTTTGTTTCAAATGGCCAAGGAAATTATTATTTACACAGTTTCAAATTATTAAAAATAAAAAGACTGTACTAGATTTTCCTATAGTGCTGAGTTCAGATTGAAGTTATCCTGTACGGTTTTTACACTCCAAATATTGCCTCTGCAGAAATGAGCTTAACTGTGGATATTTATACTTTACAGACTAGAATCAGTACTTCCTGTAGTATTTTTCCAGTAATAATAAAAAAAATAAAAAGGTCAGGTATTTTCCAGGAACATCCTACAGCTTCCAGCAGATGTTGGATTATGTAAAAAAGTCAAGTGCTTGCCAACTTAAGGCAAAGAGTAAGACTCTACTAATTCCATTTCATGGCAGCATAAATCTGCTTTTAACTATTCTCTGTTATGTAAGTGTCTAGCTTTAAGGTTATGTTTTAAAAACAAGAAGTAAGTAATAGAGCATGTCTACATACCAACCCAATGATCTGTTCTTACAGCTGAGCAAATTACATTTAAAGTTAATTTTCTTCCCCAGTAGATGATGGGCTTTATTTACTCTTCTGGATGGGATAGTGCTCCTTGTTTTGGAGAAGGGAATTTTGAGCTATTCTTTGGCATAATATGTTTTTTAATACAAGTGTTATAAGTTGTTAAAAATAAGCTCATTTGGCCTCAGTTAAAAAGATATAGATAATGAACTGAGAAACACAGAGAATAAGTGCTGTGAAAAATCTATAAAAATAGTAATTTCTTATTACTTGGTATCATTTAGCAGCTCTAATGTTGCTTTTATTTGTGTGCAGTCTTTCTTACTTGTGTATCTTGCAAAGTTCACTCTAAATTTGAAAGGATTTTTTTGTTTTGAATGGCTGAGAGCCAAGACTCTAGCTGGAGTCATATATGGAAAAAAATTCACCACAAAACATTCCTAACTTTTATTTGTTCTGGCCTGCTAAGAATTTTGGGACCAGTTCTGCTGCTGTTTGAAACCCAAATGTGACAGCTCTTCCCACTGATCTTCCAGAAAGATCCTCAACACCTGGGCTGCAGTACTGTGTTGAGTTCATTGCTGTCTGAGAGAGAAACATCAGGGGAACAGTTTTCTTCAGTGGAAATTTTTCACTTCTTACAAACCAACCAAAACCAAAAACATAGATTTTTTTTTTAATCATGGCAAAGAGACTGTGGTCTATGGGTTTACTGTGAAAAATCCATACAGATGTGTTCTGCAGTAAAATGTAAATTATTCAAACCCCTAATTTTTCACTGAAAAATAGCTTTATCAGTAAATTCCCAAGCAGCTTTGCTTGAACAAAATAGTAGTTGTGCTTTCACCATCCCTTAGCAATTAAACCCTCATGGAGGGAAAAGTCCATGGACTGATGATACCTGTGCCTGCTCTGAGCTCTTTGAGACTTCCTTTTGCAGCAGCCCTAAAAGAGCCAGTTTGCTGGAAGTTTAACATGTCTCTTAGATGGAAATAGAGAGGTGGAACTGTATTAGAACTGTATTAGTTGCAAATGATGGAATAGTCAGATTTTGCAGAGAACTGGGATTACCACCTTGGGAAATCTGTTTTAACATGGTCAGTATCTCCAGTAAATATCTGCGGTAAATCCATTTTGAAGTAAGCAGTTCCAAAGAAGATGTTGATGAGCAAACAACTCATCATAACAGCTGATAAGAAAGGTATCAGGTTGTACTGGCCAGCACATCTACAAATGGCACATTTGGTTTTTTTGCCAGGTAGTGTGATTGGCTGTCCTTCCTTCCTTCCTTCCTTCCTTCCTTCCTTCCTTCCTTCCCTTCGTTTATAAAATGCGAAAATCTGCCTCTCCTCTGGAATAAGATATGCCTTTGCCACAGCCCTGGAGGGGGTTGAAATTGGTGTCACAATCTTGTGGAAAATATTAAAAGGATCAGAAGGAGGAGTGAGAAAGCCCTACACTTCCAGGATTTCTCAAGGGAGATTTGCCATACTGAGCTGTACAAACCTCTGGGCTTCCTTGCCTCAGCCCAACACAGAGCTGTGTTGCTCTATCAGAGATGAGTGGGATGAGCCACCTGGCTTCAGAGCCCCCTTAGATCTGCACAGAGTTGCAAATACCAGAGGAGAACTTGCCAAATATTTTCCAGTGTCTTCTCCTTTCTCCCTGTTCTTCCAGTCTGAGAAGCTCTCATCTCTGTTACCCCAGTAAAGATTAACAGGATGTGTGTGTCCCTATGACTCTGTGCTACCCTGCCAACATTTTCACAATGTTTGTAAAAGGAAGGTTTTATCTCAGAAATTTGTTTCAGTAATAGGCATTTCTGCCCTCCAAAAATTATATTCCCTAGTTATTGCCTGTTGCCTGAATCTTTTCCCAAATTCCGTGATTTGCCCATACTTTGGAGATGACATTTTCAAAGATAAATAAACTACTTATATCTTTCCTTATGGAGCCGTCAGTTTTTCTGTCCTTTGATGAATGTGCCTGCCTCATTTGTCTTTGGTGACCCTCCCTTAATAGGCATTTCCTTAATTTCTCAATTCTTCACCTTTACTGATAGTTAAGCAAATCTGAGCGAACTTCAGGCTCCAAGAAATGTGTGCAGTTGTATGTTACAAATCTGACTGGCCAATTTTAGTTTAGTCTGCAATAATATGCAAAATTCTGTCATTACCACTAGCTCTTGAAATGGAAAAGATTGTGCAGAAGCTCAATGGTAGCCCATCAGTTTGGCCATGGAAAAAAGCACATGTATTCAGGCTCCTGACAAACTGAGTGCAGCATAACGTTATATGCTCCCTGCTGCCTTAGAGTGTTAGTAATGTGGTGGGAGCTTTTGCAATTGCAATCAGGGACTTTAAAAAAAGAATCATAAACCATTTTCATAGCATTGCTTTTACATTATCATTTCCTATTTTTAGAATAGTGCAGTTAAGTATTTAAACTTTACTATTGCCTCTCTTTGCAATTTGAGTGACATCCATTGAAGATTAAATTTTAGCCATGCCATTAGAAAGATCACTACAATACAAATATTGATTTGGGTTGGGATTTTTTTGTGTGATTTATTGTTTCATTAGGTAAGTATTGAACACATCTTAGCTTTGTTCAATATTTAGCTTTTCTGTCAATTTCCACGGAAATACCATTTTCATGTCCTGTTCATTTTCCTGACATTGTTAAGTAGGGATCATATACTACATAGATAATTAAATTTACATATATTGCAAAGAATACTAGATTTGAAGTTATTTCCTCTTTTCTGACATTATCAGTATACACTGAATTCTGTTCTGTTTTCTGCCATTTTAAGAACATGCTGTGTTTAAATACTTGGCTGTGTAAACTAAGCCCTGGTTCCAGCAACTAACTATGAGGATGATCTGGCTTTTTGCAGATGTGGGAGTAGTGCTTGGGTGGAGCTGCACCAGGAACAGGAAGGGATGATTGAGACAAGAGACCCATGGGAGCAAATCTGAGCGAATCTTGGCCTTTCTCTTTATGTGCTTGGGTCAAGAGATCTGAATTTAAAGTGGCACTACGTATGTATTAGAGCGAGGAGTAAATACCCTCTCACTGATAAAGCCACCTGAATATATTCAGATATAAGTCATTTTACTGTAAAATGGTGGTTTGGGAATTGTGCTATTATGGAAGATAAGGCCTCTGCTGCCCTGCTCTTGGCGCTCTGTAAAGAGTTCTGTTGCTTCTTTGTATCCAGTGGTGGTCACTGCCTGTAAAAGCTGATGCTTGGGGAATGTCAGGGAACATGAGGCTGCAGGAGCAAGCACAGGTGTTCACAGATGTGGAGTGGTGGTAGCTGCAAAGTTTTCTGTCTCTCTATATATTGCATGACTGAAGAAGCAGCTGGGGACAGATAAAAGAAAATTCTCATTTGATTTTCCCTGAAAGCAATTTTCCAAGTCAGTCTTTGTCAGTTTTTCGTTTTGGTTTGTTGGGTATCCTTTGGAAAAATGACTTTTTAAAGAAAATTTACGCTTTTTTTTAATGGAAGAAAATTATGCAGATCACTTTGCTTCACAGTTGGAATTACAAGGCCCAAAAATGTTGCCACATCAGTTAGAGATGGAGAAAACTAGGATAGAAACCGTGAGTCACTGTCAGAACTAGGATGAAATGCATGCTCTTTGCTGTATATGTTTGTGCTACTCCTTTAGCATATTGTATCACCTCTCACTGTTCTCCTCACTGTTCATACTTTTGACCAGAGGCTAAATAGGAAAAGTATCAGCTTAATTGCTGACATCTGGCCAGCAGCAAGGTAGGAACTAGCAGAAGTGCTCCTTCATAAGGGCAGCCAGTAACAGTTTCCTCAGAGATGCTAATTAGTCTAGAGAATAAACTACTTTATAGTTATAGCCATAGGCTTCAGAGGCCCCCAGGGCCATGGCTGGTGACTGTCAGACATCCGTTTTTCATTTTCCAAGACATACCATATCAGCAAAATTAGTGAATGTGAGAGGAGGTGGTAGAGACAGGAGGCCACAGTGATGCTCTTTCTTCAGAGTGTGAAGACTGGTATGTTTGGGAAAACAGAGGTACTTGTTAACACAAAGTGTTAACAAATTCTGCTGCCAAGGAAAAAAGAACAATCTGTTCATCATGCATGTAGCAATCAGGGCATGAAGTACTACAACAAAGTTGTTATTAGGAAATCTGTTTTGGGAGTAAAGCTAGTGAAGTAATCACATGGATTACTTCCCTGAAGCTGTGGAGCATTCAATCTTAGATGTCTTGAAATATTAGGTTAAAGGATTTTATTGGGTGTAGTGAGTCCCCTGGTGGGGTAACAAGATGGTCTTGCAGACTTGGAGTACATTCTTAGCCTTGAGAACATCAGGCGGACAAAAAACTGAAGCAGGAAAATGACGATTTCTCAAGAAGATGGAGAGATTTCAGGTATTTATCGGCTGTGGTGTCTCAGGGCTTGGAGGAACAAACAATATGTAGTTTACAGCATCTTCTTAAAATGCAAAATATTCTCAAAACCCCCAGAATTTTTGAGAATATATTCCTGATGGGAGTGGGGAAAAGGGAAGGGAGCAAAAATCAGTCATGCTTAGATAATAGCCAGTTGAACTTTGAGAAAGTAGAAAGCAAATAGTGAATTGTGGAATAGGGATGTTTTTCATGGGATGACATGTAAAATATGCACTAAGAGAACCAAATTTTCTCCCTTAGTGAATGATTTTCTATGGAGTTAGAAATACATCAACAAGAGTAGAAAATATTAGTTTTAGCTTTTTTACTTTTTTTTTTTTTAATTTTTCAGAATAAAGTTAGGAGGAGCCCCTTCTGCAGCCTCAGATAAATTTCCATGAAATCCAGCTAACTTTAGCAAACAATTATAAAGACTAAAGGCCCCAAGGAAAATTTCTTGTGTGTTCTGTAAACATCTGGTTGCCATTTTCAATTACAAGGACCAACCCACTGAAGGAAGCAGTTTAGTTTTTTTGGAGCAGAAATGGGACACTGGGGTTTTTGTTCTTTTTCATAGTGGAGAGTAAAGGAAATGTCAGGAATAGAGAGGTCACTAGATGCTCAGCTTTTATAAATACAAAAGTCTCTGAGAAAATTAAAGTAAATTGAAATCAGGTTCTGAAAGTGTAAACAACCCTGTGGAGGTAAGGTTAAATAAGCAGGACTGGAGATCCTAACATGCCAGCAAAAGCACAAAGATCATTCTATCATAAGTAAGTAATTTAAAATACTGTGCAAAATAATAATGGTGAAGCTAGCCACAGAAATATTTTGTGGGTTACAATACAAATACATATGTGTATTCAAATCTTGCAGATGTAACTTCTCTTCAAAAAATCCTTTTGGTTAACTGCTGGTACAAATATATAACCAACAGTATACAAAACTGGTTGGTTTCCTAATGCAAAATATATGTCATGTGAGTCCTGAGCTAAGTTTTAACAAATAAAACACACATTTTAGAAACACTTCTTGGTATGTCGTTAAACAAGGAGCTTCCTAGACAAGCTAAATAGGTAGCAATGTGATCCTCAGAGCATACTGAGTTACAAACATGTAACAGATTTAATCTGCTTCCATAACATGGAATTTCATTTAGTTTTGGGAAGGAAATGCATACCAGAAACATTATCTTGATCACTTTTTAGTTTTGCTTTTAGCAATTAATCTCGTGCTGGACACATCATTGGTTTCAGTACAAGATATAAATTTCTGACATACACAAATGAATTCTTCTCTCTAATGTGATGCTGGGGTTTCATGTTAGAAAATCTAAATGCATGATATATTTTTCTGAACAATATGTATTCTTCTTCCTAATTACTAGCAGAACATGTTCATGCTTTGCAGAAGAGCACACAAACACTTCCTTTGTATTATTAAAATAAACCCTCTGTAAGATTGAACTGAATCCTCTGTTTCAAATGCACTCTTTTCATTTAGAAAGTGAAATTCTTTATTCGCGTATAACAAAAGTGTAAGTACATTGAGCTCTGCCAGGTAAAACCAAAATATAGCATTTAGTTCTAAATGTACCAAACATATCTTTCTCTGAATCTTCTATTTAGTTCTTTAAACAGAACATACAGTCCAGTGGAGAGTGGTATTTAAGGGGCTGACTTAGAGATTACAATAATTAAAATGATACACACTGATTATACAGTGAGCTAAAATTAAAACTTTACTGGAATAAATTATGTCATGTTAACAGAATCTGAGAAACACCAGTGTCCAGGAAGATCCACACGTCAGCCAAAGGAAAGCAGCAATGTGCACGGCTACTGAAATTAAATAAATACAAGGGATTTAGGCATCAGTATACCCGCTTCTTATATGCTAGTAACATGCAGATCCTGTGAAAGAGTTTGAGGCAAATTTTATAACTGTAGTGTGTCGGATAAGAAGGTAACAGCACACAATTGCTTTGTAAAGTATTTTTAAAACGCTTGCCTTTAAGAAATGAATCCTGGCTCTGATAGGGTTCAAGCAGAGACTCTAGTTTATAAATATATATGTCTGTTCCTAAATGTCAGATAATTGTTTGCTAATATAGGTGCTGGGAGAATGTCAGTCAGTCTAGCCAGAAGGCTGTCACCATCCTGCCAGAGCACTCTCTGTAAGGGATTGTTGGTTAGGACTGCTCAGTGATTTGGCTGCTGGAAGCTGTGGACCCTTTTAAATGCAGTCACTGGCTCTGAGCCCTGGTCAGCTGTGAGAAGTGTGCTGCTGCCTTTCATCACTGTGCTCCCATTTTAGGTAGTGACATTATATACCACTGAAACAAAGAGTTATTTTTCTTTTTTCTTTTTTTTTTTTTCTTTTTACTTTGGCTATCATGACTTTTATTGGTTCAGGCAGCAAAAAGCTTATACACTGTGTAGGCCTTCATTGTAATTTGCAGCCAGCCCACGCCATTCCTAGTTCAGATTCCAACTTTCTCCAGCTGCATCCACTTTCAGCTGACAGCTCTTTTGAATGCTGCATCCCAAAGCCACCCCAGACATCAAAAGTGCAGTAGCCACCCACGGTTTAGAACATGTTTCTGAAAATTTCACACAATGTATTGTTGTTATGCTGGCTTTATCTTACATCGAAAGGGAACCTTTTCTTCATGAGGAGAATGATTATTCTACCCTTCTGATTTTCACTGTACTCCCTCAGTCTTGATTTTTCAACATAATATTGAATATTTTTTACTCAGCCCCTGAGGTTGTCCATTTGGAGGTAATCCTTGTTGGCACAGATGTCAAAGACAATAGAGGCTCCTCTGACATACTCAGAAATTGAAATTATTTCTCAGTTTCAAGTTAGTCATGACAACCTTCAGATTTGTGGAAAAAATATTTCATACAGAAAATTATTACTAGAAGTGACACTCTCCTTTTGATTAAAAAGGAAAAACCCCACATATCACAAATTTCTATCATTTTTGGCAGGCATGTTTCCTTACAAAACAATGCCCATTTTTCACAACAGAAAGGAAAATATTGAAGGGATTTGGATTAAAAAGTAACACTGGAATAGGATTTGAGCAACTTTAACTGGTAGCAGGATTACAAAAATATAGTTTTAACAGATTTCCTCAATAGTGCCTCACATAAATAAAATACAGTCCTAATCTGATAGAGGGAAGCACAGAGGAGCTGAGTGGTAAGCATTTTGGAAAGTTTGAACCGAATTGTTCAAGTCATAAAGTGTTTCTATAACAAGATTATTGTTGTAATGACTTTGTTTCTGACATTTGTGGTAATGCTTTCAAAAATAAATATTTAGCTATAAAAAGGAGTTTCAGTTTTAATTTATAGCAACTACTAAAAGTGTATACATAGAGAGAGCTTACAGAGTGTTCTTCTGTGTTTTGTAAATGCAAGATGAATCTGGCAGAACCACAGTTATTTTAGATCTGATAGAATAGAGCTCAGCTGATTTGTTTATTGAAGAAGGACTTGTGGTGTAAAATGGAGAAGTAAAACAAGATTATTTTTTGTTTAGTGGATAGAAAACCAGTTCACTACAATTTTTTTTTTTTTGCAATAGGTAAAATAGAGAATGTATCAGCATACCAAAGAGCTGTTCAACAGGCTCATAGACAAAACAAGATCTAGCTATTTTTGAGCAAATGAAGAAGCATTTGTCTGTCTAAACGGGAATTAGGCATTTAAATATTTTTTTCCTATTTGGCTTCAGCAAGTGTATAAAAAAACCTCTCTCACTTCAGGTTTCACAGCCACAGAGAGGCCAAGTATCAGTGGAGCCTGTCTAGAAGTCATTCTTCAACAAAAAATAATTGAGGTAGTTTTCTATAAAGATAAGGCTGAAGTCAAGGACTTCAAATACACAGAGTTTGACATGTTAGCCCTTTTTTTCCTAGGAGTGGTGTGTTAGGGCTTTAAAAAAGCTCTGAGAGTAGAAAAAAAAGACTTATTCAGGAAAGTGCTAGCTCAGAATGTAACTGTAAACTAGTTAGGTTGCCTTTTTTATGACAGGATGATATGTGAAGTAGGAGAAAGTATCAGGTTTTCTTCTTCCTATACCCAGCTCCATGGCACATATGATTTACATCCCAGATGTTACAGTACACCTCTTTTTTTTACAAATCTAACAATATGAAGGTATCTGTTGATCTTCAAAAGTGAGGTCTGATATTGCTGGTTGAGAGACAGGGACATTCTGAGTTCTGATCAGAAGCCAAATTTATTGACCATACAAGGCGTTTATATGGGGTTTTTCTTGTATGGCACTTATATAGGGTTCTATTTTTGGTAATAATTCTCATTGGTTATACATTCTTTATGACATCAGTTACTTGGTAATCATCACAAAGTTTTACAACATGTTTCTTGATCACTTATACACCAGGGAGCCTTTATCTGTGTCTGTGTCTCCCATGGTTTCTGCTCAATCAGGCCTAAGATACCAGGCTCCTTTATCAGTTCCATTATACTCTCTGTTTCAATCCCCATAGTCTGACCCTACACTTCTTTAAAATGCTTGCAGAGATAATTTTAAGGTCTACTTTGGAGTCCATGTTTTATGGATGCTCTGCATGGCAGTCCAGATATCTATCCTGGACTTCCACTACCCCATGGCACGCCAGGTGAGTAGAAGTGAAAAGCAGCATAGAGTGATACATAGAAAACCGTATCTGTGAAGTACAGCTAGAAACCCTTACATTTGGCATGACTTAATTATTGCATCACTGTCTTCTGCCATTTTGTCTAACTCATAAATAAAGGTCAGTTCCCTAGTTCTAAGGACAAGTGATGCAGTACGGCTCATGTCCATGTATCTAAACTCTTTTCCCCTGACTGAGGGTGGCCTGCTTTTCACTGAGTTTTAGGAAATGTCACTGGCTTAGGCTGTCTCCTGGGGCATTGCAGGGCCACCCAGGGAGAAGAA
This sequence comes from Phylloscopus trochilus trochilus, assembly GCA_016584745.2. Lineage (NCBI taxonomy): Eukaryota > Metazoa > Chordata > Aves > Passeriformes > Phylloscopidae > Phylloscopus > Phylloscopus trochilus. Next base: position 23,873,034 of record WQNJ02000016.1, on the reverse strand, counting down.
AACAAACATGATGATAGATGATTGCAGGCCAGTGGTTGAGCCTGTGTCCTGACACTGTTTATAGTAGCCATTGTCTTTATTCCCAAGCTTCTTTTTTTCACTATTGTTTCATGTATCCTGGGTATTACAGAATCTGGCACATTAATAAGGATTGGTATAGGTGCCTCAGTGCTCTAATTGCAGTGATCAGGGTCTGCGATTTGGATCTTAAAGGATGGGGGTTTGTTTCTTGCATATGTGATCAAACATCCTTGTTTTAACATTGTAATCGATATCCTCATTTATTGTAAGTAAAATGAGACAGGACATTAAGACAAATAAGCCCATTTACTCCTTAGCTGCATATCCTGACGCTGCTATATATCCAGGGAAGGGAAGAGGCTGTTTTCTCAGCTCTAGCTCATTTTCTACCTTTTAAAGTCAATTATGAATTCTCATTAGTGCCATCATTCAGAGAGCTTCTCAGCTCAGGTACCTCATATTCTGTTGCAAAGAGTGGGAGTGGTAGAAATGTTGGAGTGAAATGCAAGGTGGAAAGTAATCACAAGCTGACAATTTGGTTTCCTTGGGCAGAGCTCCACCTCCCTAGAAACTACTTTCGAATTGAATCTTCTTTCCAGCCACCATCTCTTTCTGTTTCTTGCACGTGCCTTTCTAAAAGCCTAGACTCTTCCTTATAAAAGTAGCAGCATCTGCAGGTTTTGCAATAGGGTAGTGGGGAAGGTGCCTCAGTACCACTTGTTCTTGTTGTTAAGTTCTATGTACACACTCATCCAAGTTAGGTTGTGCTTCCACAAGTTTCAAAAGGTGCTTTGGGGCACCTGTTCACTCATCATGTTTGACACTGTGGTGGAGTCTCCTCCAGGGACATCTTGGAGGTACCAGGGCAGGGGCTTGTGTCTCTCTGACAAGGTTACTGGGGTTACCCCACCCAGCATTGTGCCTCTGTGCTCCTTCATGTGTGTGTGCATGTACGTAAGAGAGAAGTGTATTTTGTGGGCAGATCCTCTTCCTGCAATGTCCCTGGAAGCAGCTGGAGCAGGGTGCTGTTTGAATGCTCCCACCTGCTGCAGTTCCTCTGGACTCCATTGTGCAGCTCAGTCCCTGCATGTCTCAGCTTTTCCCACATGCACATTCTCTCCTTCCAGTTTTCACCTGGTTCTTCATGCCAATCTACTCTCACTAGCCTGTCTCTAATATTTCTCAATCTGTCTTTTTTGTCAGGCAGTTTCCTTCTTTACCTTCACAGAAAGTAAGAAAACACCTACACAGATTTATTTAGCTGAGCTTTAGTGGATCTGTGACATCTGTGCTTTAACTAGGTACTTGGTACTTAGTTAAAGCTCTATCCCACTGAAGGTTAGGTCTAAGTCCCACAATGTGTGGGTGAGAAACATATATAGCAGCTTTGACTATTGTAGCTTAGGTTGTGTATTAAATGCATATAAAGTAAGTATTCCAGCCTTTGGGAGCAGTTGGGGTTGTAAGTTATTTTAGCTTGCATACAAGAAGAGCGTACCATATTGGATTATTAGGAGCTTTTGGTTTCACTGAGGCTTGCTGTGCAGAAAATACCCATGTATGGAGAACATACCAGAGTAATCTGAATATTCATCCAAAGCATGGATCTGTTAGCACAGAAGTGGAATAACAGGCTTGAGTGTTTGAATTGCCCCAATGTGTTTATCAGTGGGTTAGAACTGCATATTTTCCTTTTATTTGCTGTTCAACTCTACTACAGCTCAGAAAGTATTTTGGCAGCATATTTTCATACCTTGTGTTGACAGGCTATGCCACATCATGATAAAACCTATAGGTTGTTAGAGTTGCAATCTATAATACCGCTCATGGGAGAATTACTCTTAGCTTGACTGTCTTTCCTGGATAGCCTGAGAGTCATCTAATGCACCTGCCTTACAATACTGCAATATTCTTCTCCCCACGTCAGACTAATACAATTTTTTAATACACTTTTATATCCAGTATTCTGCCCATTCTTTGGTTGCACAGAAAAATATATGGATGTAGTTCAATAATACTGCAATTTAATTTTCTTTTTTGCTACCTTTTGTTGTCTTACTGACATTTGTCTGCAAATTTTAAAACACTTGCTGCAGGTCTGAAAATTCTTTTTTTGTTGTCTGTTATAGTATGGTAATTTATTGATTTAAGAAGGGATTGTTAATCTATTGCATGACTAAGTCAAGCATTACTCTGTTTTTATGAGAGGTACTGCAAACAACTTCAAATGCCTATCTCACTGCCCAAATTCTGAACTCAGATGTGATTATGCATTAATTCCTGAGCATAGGGCAATGTTTTGTTTTAAGCTGTTCTGGGACAGATGAACTGTCTTTGGAATTAAACTGGTTCCATTTGGTTCACACCAGCCTCTCCTCAACAAAGAATGCTTCCCTTGGCACTTCAAATCTTCTTAGTTAGGGAGTAGTTGAGCCAAAAAAAAAAAAAAAAAAAAAGTCCTGATCATCCTCGAGGGGAGTGAGAAGTGACTGTCCTCAGGATTCCTTCAGCCTTTCCCTGGCAGCCACACAGCAACTGCACAAAGTATTTTGTGAATGAATTGACTGTGTCCAACCATCTCAGCCTCAGTAGGGTAGAGTATTTTTTATACTTAAACTACTCCACTACAATTAATGTGACAATAGATTTTAGCCTAATTTGTCCAGATAAGCTAGTGGTTATGGGGCTATGTGTTATGGCAAAGTACAGTCAGTCTGAACACACTCTGAAACAGTGAAACAGTGAGAGATTTGCATATGGACAGGTGAATAGCAGCTTCCCAAAATAGTTCAGAAAGTATCAGAAACCTCACCATCCTGTCCTGTGCAATCACTCATGTGGAGTGATCATTTCTTCATTGTTGTAGTGAGTCCATATTGGTAATAGCTCATGACCATCAAAGGCCGCACCAAAAGAGAAATTAAAATGCTTCCAGTAACTACTGTTTGAAGGACAAAATTTCTGAACACTTAGGTGTGAAACATTCCTTTAGGGAAAATCTTACAAATGTAACAGTGAAATCAAAACTTGCAAGAGGACGTGTCATTAACAAAGAAAAACTATTCAGTCCAACAAGTGGCATTCTGATATTTGCACAACAAGGCAGCCAAACTGCTGTAACCAGAAATAGGCTTCAAAGGATGTTTTCCCCTGGAGTGCCATCCGTGAAGCTCAGATCTTCAGAGGTGTAGAATTCCCACATCCCCAGACCTCATCACGCAGCCTGCCCAAGGCTGCTGCCCTCTGAGATGCTAAAGAGCATAAAATTCAGCCTAGAATCCAGAGGCATTCAGTGAGGCAGAAGTTCTGTCTTTCAGACATATGTTAGTGCTTCCACTTCAAACTCCTGGCTAACAAACTACTGGCTCTTATAAATTGACTACATGGCAGGGCTGAAGCCCAGCATATTCCTCTGTCCAGTTTAAAGTAGGATCTGTGCACAAACAGCTACTTTCATAAATACATGCCTCCTCACCCAACTCCATACAACCTGTGCTCCCTTCATTACCGTGCAGGAGCAGAGGAGGATGACTTTTTTTTTCCTTGTATATTATGAGGACTCATGACTCACAAAGCTAAAACTTACATTCATCTAAAACTTATATCTTTTTTTTTACAGATCAGGATTACAACATGCTATAAGTATAACTGAATACAGTTGAATGCATCAGTATGTAAACAATAACTTCTCCTGAAAATCTTCTCTTTACATCCATACAGCTTAGAGGTGCCTGAAAATGTATTTCAAGTAGAGCTGACATTAATTTCTCTTAAAAAAGGATCCTGTACAAATCTCAGGATCTCCCTTAGCAGGCGTTCTATAGCTTCCTTAGAGTAAGGTATTCCAGTACTTGATACATATGTTTAGAAATTGTTCTTTGCTGCAAATTAAAATGCTTACTCTCTATCCTGTCTCCAATGATTAAAGAGAGAGCTGATTTTGGATGGGTAGAAATTTGTTGTGTGGTGTTGTGGTTTAACCCCAGCCATCAGCAAAGCACCACCCAGCTGCTCGCTGATCTCCCCCTGGTGGGATGAGGGAGCGAACCAGAAGGATAAAAGTGAGAAAACGCATGAATTGAGATACAGAGAGTTTCATAGGGAATGCAAAAACTGTGTCTGCAAGCAAAGCAAAACAAGGAATTCATTCACCAGTTCCCATGAGCAGACAGGTTTTCAGCCATCCCCAGGACAGGAGCTTCAGAATGGATGGAACCAAACCTTTAGCTGGGCAGACAAATGCCATCACTCTGAATGTGTGTTTCTTCCCCCCTACTCCTTTCTTCCCAACAAGCTTTTGTTGTTGAGCACAGCATCATATGGTACATAGTACCGTTTTGGCCAGCTGGGGTCAGCTGTCCTGACTGTGTCCTCTTCCAGCCTCATGCCCATCCCAGCCTCCTTGTAGGACAGAGTGAGAAACCAAGAAGGCACTGACACTCAGAAATAATCAAAACAAGTGGTGTGTTGTAAACTGGTTTGTACAAAAGCAAAAAGACATCACTGTGTGAGTTGCTAGACAAAGCATTGACTCCACCCAAGTCAGCCCTGTAGGAGGTCTTCCAAAATCTGTCTCCTTTTTCTAAACCTCTAGTGAAACCATATTTTCCAAAACTGGGGAACAGTGTTACTGGAAAGGTATGACCAACACAAAATGAAGAGAAGGATTAATCCCTGATCATTATTACCACCGTAACCTTCATAAACAGGTTTGGTTACAATTCTTGTTATCTGCAGGGCTAGTATTTAGAATTCTGTGGGGAATTGGTGTGGTATAAATTAAAACTGAAATTTTAAAGGAATGGATTCAATTTTTTCAGCATCAATAATTCCCAACAGCTGAAAAGTTACTTATATTTGCTTTGTTGGTTTGTTGGTTTTTTTTTTGGGAACAATACTGTATTGTTAGTTCATATGCAGTTTATAAATTTGGTCCTTCTCTGCAGTAGTGCTCTGTGGCAAATTGTTCCTCTCCATTGAATTTCTTCTTAACTATAGCACTTTTAACTTGTTTTGAATTTCCTTGGGTTGAATTTGGACAGATTATCAGAATTATTTTGAATTCTAACCCTGCTTTGCAAAGTCCTTATCCTCCTTTTCAACTTGGTGTCACTTGCTATTTATAAATGCACTTATTATTCCATCATTCAATTTGTTACTGAAAAAATTTGATCAGAACTCAATGTACAGTGGAATATCTTTTGAAGTTCTGGTCCAAAAAAAAATCCACTTTGATAGTGGATTAGGCTTCATTTTTTCAAATAGCTGTGCAATCACCTCATAGGTATGTTATGTGGAAACAATGTCTAAAGATTTACTAATGTCAAATTGTTTCATTGCTAGTTTTGCTTTGTTCACTAAATTGGTTACTCTGATTTCTGTTTATTGGATCAGTTACTCTGTCAGAAGAAAGGAGACTACTTTTATGTAATACGTTCTTGGCAAACATGCTGGCTTTTTCTTGTCTTCTTTTCCTCTAGTGCTCATAAACTGATCAATTTCAAGGTAGTGATTTGAGCAAATGCAAAACTGCAAATTGACTTGAGATTAAAATAAAAAAAATAAATCCAAGTGGCTTTTTTTTTTTATTTCTCAGAATGAATGAAATACAGGAAGATAAACATGAAAGATGAAAATTTTATTTGATTTTCGAAGCTCTTTAATTTCAAAATTCAGGTTGGAAACCTTAACACTGGAAAATGAAATTTCAGCCTATGGTACTGAAATAAAACTTAGTCATTTGATTGAATTAAATAATATATGCCTAAGAGATTAAAAATTCCAGAGGTGCATGAATCTAACAGTTTTCCTGCAAAATTTAGCCTTCAAGGCCATAGCTCATGGTGAAAAGGTGATAATTTCAAAGACTGCAATTAAATCACTTCACTTTAGAAATCACCTTCAAAATTCTTGAAGTTTATAGATAAACTTGAAACCCTATTAAATCCTACAGTTCTCTTTTGGTTTCTGTTAACTTTGGTCTATTATATCAGAATACAAAAACTCTCTGCAGAATGTTATTACAGAAAAAGCTAAATGTTTTTATTGGTGTCTGCCTTGCTATTTCCTCTGCTGCTAAAAAATGTTTGCTTTTCTCCCTAGACTATTATCTTTTAAATTATTTTTCCACATTAGCTATTTTAATTATTTCAAATGACAAATCAGTGTCAAAGCCAATGAAAACAGTGCTATCTCACTGGAAATTAGAATTTGTACATTACATCAAATTTCAATTGAAATTATTGCTCTCTGAATTGAATAGCATGTTCTTTGATTCATTCAGAAAAAAAAGTTGGCCACATCAGATTTCAATCAAATTATGCTGTACAACTATTAATTGAAGTAGAAACTCGAGTTGATATTCTTACATAAACATGAGATACACATTGCAGGTACAAATACTTTTTGAGATGGGACTGGATGATAGCTACAAAGACCACAGGAGAGGGGAGGCTAGGAGCTGGCAAAAGACAGGTGAATAAAAGCACCATGCTGCCAGTATCCACTTAAATCTCACTTTGCCTGAATAGTTAGTTAGATGTAATTCCACTGATGAGCATTCATCGTATATGCAAGGCCTTAATTAACAGGCTGAACTAAACTATCTTGATTTGAAAAGATATTCAGAGAGCAAATGAACATGCAATTGCATGTTCACCACTCTTCTGCTTGTCCAAGTGCAAAATGATACAAAGAGTAGAGAGTATCTCCATGAGGTGTGATTTCATACTGTCCAACTGATCTGTGGATCCTGTGTGCTGAGCTCCACTGGTTTGCTGAATAAAGCAAACAGGATTTCCATAACTAGAGACAAAGTTCATTCTGTGGGAAAAGCTTAATGCAAATTGCTAGTAATTAAATTGTTCAGATATGAAGCATTCTTTTTAACCTCCCCCCTAAAATGTCCTGTAAAAGCCTCCTTCTGGTTTGAAGTCTGCGGGAAAACAGCAAAGCAGTGTGTACATTGAAAATGGAATATTATGGACGTTATTAAAGCTTCTTCATTAAAGTCTCTAGAAACAATTTGAAACATGAGTCCTTCCATGCAGGTGATGTTTATTATTATTGTCAATTTTGTTCTTTTATTGGAAAATGTTTTAGCTCATATGTATCTTGCTTTACTTTAAAAATATCGTCTGTGAAAGGGATCTCTAGTCCTTTGCATGGCCCGTGTGATGTTGTTGGAATACTAGTAACAGTAGCACATTTTTCCTGAGATATAGGTTTTTTCTGAGATATAGTTATTATATCTGCTTTATTATCTCATAAAACATGCAGAAGGAAGACAGACTGTTGGTTTCCTGATCATAGATGTTCATTTTCCACAAAAAAGTTAAGCTCTGGAAGGAGTGACATGGACAAATTTGAGGCAAAATGGATTCCTAGAGGAGCCTGTTCTAGAACTACATAGCTGTTGTAACCCATGACTCTTGTTTTTGTTTTCCAATGATGTTTTTTTCAGGTATAATTTATGAGGAATATATCAATACATTTAAATAGAAGTCACACTGCTCTGTCAGCCTGAATCTGAGAGACAGCACTAGGTGTACGCTGTTTTTGTAATAGGAAGTCTCCTGACTTCTATAAATAGACATGTTTCAGTTCTGATTGTTCTGTACTGAAATAACTGGCTAGAGGTTTAATTACTCTGAATAGAAAACACAAGTAATGGCAGGCATTCAAGCTCTCCTGAACTATTCTACTTCCTGGGCACTGGCTCAGAAGCACACCAGATCTGAGGGTACATTTTCCTTTTCTTCTCTTGGGTACATTCATATTGATCACTCTGATGTACCCTAAAGGCAAATACACAGTGCAGCATATTCTCTGGAGTCAGGGATCAAATTCTTCCCAGGGCAGGATGTGTCATAATAAGCAAGGGAAGGAAATGAACTGCTTCTGAGAAATGGAGTTCCCTCCAGCTCCCTTTCAATTTGCACACAACTAGGCATTGTGATTTATATGTAATTATAATGATTTATTCAAAGGTGTTTACTAGTCAGAGGCATAACAACTTGCTTATCTGATAATTACATAGCTGGTGAGGTCATTGAGTTGGTTGTTAGCACTGCCAAACTTCTGCACTAAAATGAGGTATTTGCTTGTACATTTCTTTAATGCTTTGTTTGTTTGCTATCTGTGACATTTTTATCTACCTGCAGGGGTTTTTTTGTTGTTTCTTTCACAAAGAAGCATGTAGTGAATCTGTCTTGCCTAAATTTCATATATCCTAATTACTTTTATACCATAATACTGGTTCTCATAATGTGAAATTGAAGAACTTGTTACAGTAATAAATGCAGTATAACTGAAAATTGATCTCTTCAGCTTTGTCACACTGCTTATAAACATAAAAAAGTGATAGTTATTTTCATAGTCCTGGATCCATTCTACACAATCAGTTCATTACTGTACTTAACATAAATTGAGTGTTAAATCTCCTTAAGTGGTATCTTTACCCTGCTTGACATTTGTAATCATGATTGGGATAGGAAAAAAACACATTCTGGAGAAAGAAAGAAAGGAAATAAATAAAATAAATACCTCTGTGGGCCATCAGTGGGACCAAATTAAGGGGGTAATCTAGTAAAATTAACAAGGTATCACAGATGGATAGGACAAAATGGAATAAAATGCATGTAATCTTCCCAGCCTTGGGAAAAAGAACAAACCATTCCCTGAAATAGCTGTTCTGCAGGGAGCTTTGAGACCTGATTCTATATCCTTGGATGCTGTACTGCTTCTCTGACTGCCCTTTCTGTTTTTGAATTCATTATTACTGATTGTCTTCCTGTCAATGAAATAGTTTATCCTTTATTGAACATATTCAAGGTGTCCTCAACAGATGTAATAACTCTGTTGTGAGCTGCCACCATCTCTAACTGGTCCAGATAACAAAGGCTGTATACAGAAGAAAACAAATAACCATGTGAGGAAGCTGACCAAGGTTGTTTGAAGCAACAGTGGCATTTCTACACCACATCACATGCTGAGATATGAGCAAATTCAAGACCTGTTTGTATCTTCAGGTCAGCTTTACCACAGGAAGGAAGCATCACATTAGCTCAGAAGCTAGCAATCTAATTCCCACTTGTACACCAGTTCTAGATCTGGCAGTCTGGTGTCTAATGTTTAGGAATCCACTACATCAAAACTCCTGCTGTTTGCAATAGCATGACCAGTAATACTTCCTGTAAAATTTACTTCCCATTAAAGAAACACCTCAGAAGATCACACTGCATGTACTGGATATGTGTTATAAGCATGCATGTTGAGCAGTTCAGAAAAAAACAAAAAAAAAACAAACAAAAAAAAAAAAAAAAAAAAAAAAACAAAAAAAACCACAAAAACAAAAAAAAACCCAAACAAACAAACAAAACACACAAAAAAAAAACCAAAACAAAAAAACCCAAAAAAACCAACAACAATAAAAACCAAAACAAAACAAAACAAAACCACAAACTTAAAGCAGAATCATGTTACCAAACTTAATTTCTGAATGTTAAGCAGGTCAAACAGCAGGGTTTGGACATCAGTAGGCAGATATAACAGGGAATGCCCACTGTGAAACACCTAAATATAGTTCCAAAGCTTGAACTTGTTGGTTATCCTTCTGCCACCTGTAGCTGTTTGTGTAGTTAGCTCTCCAACAGTTTGCTGTTTTTCAGGATTTCGCTCTAAGTATTTTTTATGCAAATAAGAATTGTGTGATATTTTCTTTCTCAAAGTGCTTCTTGTCCTTTTGGATAGGTGCTATGAACCCTTGGGATCTTTTCATCTGCTTATCTTCCCAAAAAAATGGTGGTACTGGCTGCTTTCAAACAGAAGATTTGCGTAACCTAGAGCTGTTCCAGAAGGTATGAGATTATTGTGTTAGCCTTTGTGGGAATGGAAGGACAGGACAGATTTTTAGCCCCCACTCATAAAAAGAGAAGTATCAAATGTTTATTTTATACTGTAGCAGCATGGTTTAGCAGAAATGAAGTTTGTTCATGTTTTCTATTTATTGAGAAATACTTGTCAGGGACCAACATTTCATTCTTTTTATACCACACCCAGTTATCAAAAGCAATTTCTCATTTGAACGTAGTATGTTTGGTTTAAGTATTTTAGTGTAAATACTGAAAATTGTTACAACTCAGTGTCAAGTTTCCTTTTCCTCCTTTAGACTGAACTTTTCCATTCTTGGCCACCTTCAACCAGCATGTCTTGCTGCAAAAGTGTCTACAAGGGAAATTATTTAAGCAATTTTCCCTGTTGGAAAAGAGAATTTAGAAATTATGAGAAACAATTGGAAAATGCATGCAATATTTCAGAATGATAGTATAGGCAGAAAATGGAGATGGGTGAATTTAGGTTTCATATCTTCTGTAACAATTGAGTTTAACCTTATGTAATTCCTCTGTTGTAAACATAATTGTGGCACTTCTCCAAACAGTTACAGTGCTCCTACAATCCACAATGTGTAATCTGGACCAAGGCCTTCAAGGGAATTCCTTGCTCTGGCACTGCAACCTGCTTCCTCATGGTTCCTCCTTCCAAAGCATCAGTAGTATCATTTATCTTGGTATTTTCAGGACTGCTTTTTGTATTTTTTCTCACATGAGCAGGTTGTGGGCACAGTTTAGGTTACTTAGATATGTAATTTCTATGTGAACACCTGACTTGTTGATAAAAATACATAGGTATTTTTACAAAGCTGAAGTCTTTGATAAAATGTGACCAAGCTATGGGTACAGTATTTGACTTGTATTTTAAGTAAAATAGCACAGATAATAATGGCAAGACTCTAAATTATTTACTCCAGCTTGAGGGTCTGAGAGAAATTGAGCTGCTTTTAAAAGGTGCCTCTGGTGATACAAAAAACCACTGGTGTCCACAGAAGTCAGAGCTTTGAGCATGTATGCTGGGGCTCCCTGGGACAGGATGCCATATCAAAGTGTATGCAAAGTGAAATTTTTATGGCAATTATAGTTTGCTAGAAATATACATGCTTTGAATACACTCAGATAATAAAGCACACCAGGCTTCTGCAAACTGCTTTTTTCTCATTCTGCCTGTATTACCATATCTGAGCCTCTAATGCTGTGCAATATAGTAATCCTGACAGCATGCTGCAATGTCCAGATGTGTCACACATGAAATACTGAGACACAAGGTGATCAAAGGAATTGTCCAAGTTCTCTCAGGAAGTCTGCAGCAGAGCGGGGACTTAAACCAGATGGCCCATTCCTCTGGAAAACTTTAAATATTGAACTAACATGACTTGCTGCTGGCATGTCCATACCAAAGTGCAACACAGTGTTTTGCTGCAGAGCCTGCCTGTGATTTAGCTACATTAGCTTACTAATGATCCCAAGCATAGCAATTCAAGAAGCATAGGGTATTTCCATGCAGAGAGAGACAGTGGTTGGTAACTGGACAGATCAGAGAAGCTGTAGAGACTGAAAAGGAGACAGGGAATGGGTCAACACTCAGCAGCCAGAGGGAGAGATACAGCCTAAAATTTTGCATTGTTATGGATGTGGGGGAAGAGTCCACACCTTAACTTCATTATTCCAACATTGCAGGGAGGGCAGAGTTATCATTTTCTCTTGACACTGATGGGAGTTTTGCATGTGAGGTGTCTCTGATAAATTAAACACAAACCCATTGATGGCATTTTCCATTGAAGAAAAAAGAATATTTTTTTGAATTAAATGATTAAAGCTTCCCTTTTTATATACAGGTAAACCTGCTTCCAGAAATCCAGCATTTTCTTTGCAGAAAAGAGGGATTATGCCAGATATCAAAAGCCTTTTCAGGTAATCTGATTTTTTCAAATCTGCATATGTGATGATCGTCTTTTAGCAGTTGTCACAGGAAGTTTCTGAAATGAGACTGTCAAGCTTACAGTTCCGTTTTATTTTTAGTCATGAATGCATAGAGGGAAAAAATGAAAATTGATGATCCATTTTAATCACACTTAAATATAGATTACAATTATACAGTATCTTTCCAGGTAAAGATATTGTATTGTTCAGCTGTTGCATATTGCAGAAATATTTTGTCTGTGTCTTATTTTTGGACTGTTTTGTGTTAATATAGTGTATTGGTATTTACATTTCTGTCCCTGGGTTTGGTGTAATATGTTTGTTTAACTTTACAAAAATGTTGTGGCATGGAGAAGGAGTCAGAGTTTGGTTCCCATCCAGACATAATTTACTGATAAAAAAGCCTTTATTGTGTATTAAGATCATCAACCAGAAAAGTTTAAAGGTTATGGGCAAGTTTCCAAAGAATTCTAATTTACTGTGAGTAAAATTCATCTTTGAATAGAAACTGGAAAAAAACTGTTGTGCACTGTATTAGGTCTATTTAAACTTCCCTCTCTTTCCCCCTTTTTTATATATATGCCAAATTTAACGCAGAAGGAAAGAATTCATTACATCTCATTTAACCATTTAGGAGTTAGGTATCTTCTGAAAGCAGTATTCTAGTCTTCCATTTAAGTCAGTGGAAGAGAGGCACACCTAGAAATGCTACTACCTTTTATCTTAAAATACATATTTAAAATAGGTGTGTTAAGTTAGTCTCTGCAGGTGCTAGCTACCCAATTATGTCTCACCACTGCCTAGGGAAATTGGTAACCCTGCTCATGTTGCAACAGATTGCCTTCAAAAAGCCTTAGGTCACCCTGCTACTTGAAAAAAGGCCAGTTGCAGTGGTTTTATTATTTTACTACCACAAAACCACAAAGACAAGGGGACTTACTACACACAGAGCTTTCTCTTTAAAATATGCACATTTTCACTGCTGTCCATGAGCGTGGTACAAGCCACTTTGTATACAACATTTCTATTAAGCTATTCAGTGTTTTCTCCTGTACTGGCTTTACGTGGCAAGCTTTTGATCGCGGGGGGCCACAGGAATGGCTTTTGTGAGAAGCTGGCAGAAGCTTCCCTTAAGTCCAGCAGAGCCAATGCAAGCCAGCTCCAAGATGGATTTGCTGCTGGCCAAGGCCGAGCCCATTAACGGTGGTGGTAGCACCTCTGGGATTGCATGCTTCAGAAGGGAAATAAAGCAATTGTGCAACAGCCCCTGGAGAGGTTCCTGAAGAAGGAGTGGGAGGAGGTGCTCCAGGCACCTGAGCGGAGATTCGCCTGCAGCCCATGGTGCAGCCCATGGTGTGACAGCTGTGCCTCTGTACCGTGGAGGTACATGGGAGAGCAGAGACCCACCTGCAACCCAGGGAGCACCCAGTGCCAGGAGAGGTGGATGCCTGAAGGAAGCTGTGACCCTGTGGGAAGGCTCCTGGCAGGAGAGACCTGTGGAGAGACGAGCCCATGCTGGAGCAGTCTGCTCCTGAGGGACTGCATCCCATGGGAGGAACCCACGCTGGAGCAATTCATGAAGAACTGTAGCCCATGGGAAGGACTCTCTTTGGAGAAGTTCAGAGGACTGTCTCCTGGGGGAAGGGACCACATGCAGGAATGTGAGGAGTCCTCCCACTGAGGGGAAAGGAGCAGCAATGTGTGATGAAATGACCACCACTCCCATTCCCCTCTCCCTGCATCACTGCAGGGAGGAAGTAGTGACTCAGGAGTAAAATTGAGCCTGGAAAAAAGGGAGGGATGGAAGGAAAGTGTTTAAGATTTAGTTTTATTTCTTATTATCCTACTTTGATTTGATTGTTAATAAATTCAATTAATATCCATGCATTTTTTGCCTGTGACAGTAATTAATGAGTGATCTCTCCCTATCCTGACTCACAAGCATTTCGTAACAGTTTCTCTTGCCTGTCCAACTGAGTGATAGAGAGGGTTTGGTGGGCGCCTGGCATATAATCAGGGTCAACCTACCATATCTTGTCTTCAGGAAAGGGCCATTTATAAGCATCTTATTCCTTACTTATATTTTAGTGCTTTCCTGGCAAAGAGAAAAGGCCTTGTGACTGATGTTGAAATACCATTGAAATCAAGGTAACACATGTTTTGTGGCAGGGCTCCCACACAGCAAAGGAGGATTATTCTAGCACTCCGCTGAAGAACTATCATACAGAAAAAGGCCCATCCAACAAGATGTAACCAACAAGAAAGGTTTTGAACCTAAATGAGCTGAAGTATTTTAAAGTAAAAATAAAAAATTATATCTCTTTAATCTAGGCATCTTCACATCAGCTTGTGGCCTAGGGCTGAGACAGCTATTTCAACACAAGGTTCTCATGACACTTAAGATGTCCATGGAGTGTCCAGCATGCCCAGTAGAATGGGCAGATTTGGCACAGGATCTATTTCCTTTTGGTCCAGAGGGACATCCTGTGGTATCCTAGATGGCAATAGATGTATATTTGTGGATACTGAATTTAACACTGGTATTTAGAATAAGCAAGCTCAAAAGAGCATTTTTTTTCAGCATAATTCAGGGTTAGCTGAAGTGGTTCACATTGACTGTATAGACTAGACTGATTGTACACTGACAGGAATAGGAACTTAGACTGTGGTACACAGTGGGGTCATCTCTGTACAGAGCAGACCTCGGTTTCAGCCCATGAATTAATCCCATTCAGTGTCACTGGATATGCAACATGTAATTTAGAATGAGTGGAACTCATCCATAAAAAGTGAGATTGGAATCCAAAGAGTAAATAATTTGATTTCAGGTTCAGTGGACAAAAAGGCATGTTTGAGCAAACCAGTCTAGAGGTGAGACTTCAGATACTCCCCCTAACATTCATCTGATAAAGCCAGCTCTTTCCACTTTCTTTTGCCTGCATTCTCCAACAGATCTCTCTTTCAACAACAGCAGAGTTGCCAATTAGCAGGATTTGTTTGGTCCTCAATTTTAAAATTATTCACAGAAAGAACAGTTCTCATCAGTATTTCCTCCACAAAATAGTTTGTTTCCTTTCAAATCAGTTATGTACTTTCAGTCTTGTGTGTTTGAGTCAACAGGGTTTCTCTGCAATTCCTGCTAAAGAGGATCAGTTGGTTTGTTATTACTGTCATTTAGTCAGCCTTCAAGGAGCCAAGCAATTTCCTGTAAAAGTGAAAACACAAAGAATTATGTTCTCTAATTAAAGACATAGTAAGTTGTAGAAAGCAACACCAGGCAGCAAAGCAGAAAAAATGGGATTACTGGATTTACTGTGGCTATGACAGTGTTGATGTTGATAAGCAGTGGTAAAGTGGTTTGGGTTTTTTTAATGTTATTTTTATTTGCTGTTGTGCAACTCTTAAACTGCTAGGCTTTGTATTTAAGACAGCATGCCCATTCTCATACCCCTGTTGTGTAGGAAAGAAAATGATTTATACACAATATCAGGCCAGTGCTTGTTTCTTTGCTCTTTAATAGAAAATATTTCTGTCATTCTGACATTTCATATTGCTTCTATTTCTATGGAGTGGGGGAGAATAATGCATGCACCAGTGATGACTGCTTTTTAGGAAAGAAGCTGGGAAGAGAAAAAGTTCTCAGTCTGGAAGAAGACTAGATGAGCAAAAAGGTTAAAAACAAATGCTGTGTGTGGATAAATCAGATTGCCATTGAAGACAGGGTTGCTGGAAGATGAGCACGCGGATTTGTGGCAATGGATGTGGGATGAGGCATAAGAATAGTAACAGATCCTAGAATTCAACAAGGAAGGCTACATGCTACACAGTCTGAGAAGATTGTTTGAACATCTGCTTTTGCAGGGCAATTGGCCCAGTTTTTACTCAATAATGCCTGATGTCTGCTCTTTATATATGGGACTGGGGCCTTGAGAAGGTTCTGATGTACCTAATGGATAACCAAGGAAGGCCCCTGGCATTTATTGCTCAGGTCAGCAAAAGCTGCAGTAGTTGTAGTGGTCTGGAAATTAAATCTTCCTGCAAATGACCTGAACCTAGAAGCTCTCTGAGGTTGGAGAATGACTGTCAAAGAGATTTCAGGTGTTCATACCTGGTAACTTGCCATATGTGGGTTTAGAACTGGGCTTGGCTGGCTCCTGGAACTACTTCCAGCCAAGAAATGGAGAGGACTAAAGTCCACAATGTGAGCAGAATTGCCCAGATTCAGTACAGAGCACACGAAAGGCATCCTGATGCATGTACAGCAAATATTATGTTTGACAGGTTTTGCCCGGGAAAGTAGTGGAACTGCGTATAGCATAGCTTCCCTAATTTTCCTGCTCCCTAAGGAATCCAAACTAGTCTGTCTGTCCATGTAAGCATTTGTCTCATTTCGTCACTTCCAGTGCCCAGTCTGTGCCATGCATAGCTATTTTCTCTATCCATGCAAATCACTGATCCTTTTTTTAAGTAATGTTTTTGCCGTGTGCCTTCCTTCTATGTTTCTGTTTATTAGTGCCACTAGTGGAGAGACTTTATGAGTGCCTGCCAGCTTTGTATGCTCCCGTGATCTCCTGCTGGGCTGACCAGCAGCATTAATCACACAGAAGGTCTTGGGATAGGCATGAGCCTAATGAAATTGTTCAGGAGGGAGAGCCAAGACAAACCAGCTGTGTGACTGTGCTCCCACTCTGTGATATGTTTATGGTCCCATGCTAATCCTGTGATAACTTTCTTCTCCTGCTGCCTATCCCCAGTGTCCTTGGGTTACTCTGGAGTCAACATGAAAGGTTATGACCTGAGAGTAGGAATCAAGACTCACTGCAGCCTCCTGTGGAAGAGAGAAGTTATAGATCAAATTTATTTTCTGTTGTAACAATTCAGTATCTCTGAAACTTGATATTTTATAGGGGGATGCATTTCTTTTGGCAGCTGGCCATTATAAATATTTGCACACCAGTTTCGATCAGGTTTGTGCCTATTACCTTTCTGCTACTGAAATTAATAAGAGCCTCAAGAGTGGCCAATAAAACCAGCATCTAATTTTTTCCAGTTAATTTGATTATAAACTATGTGGGGCAGGAATTTCATTGGTTTTACAGCAGTGTCAAATCTCAGCTAGATAAGAACAGCAACATAACAGCAAATATTAATAGTTTGAAAAGAAGTAAAGCAGCTAAATTAGGTTAATTACTTGGCCTATACTCTTCTATATTCTACCCTGTCACTAGTACTGAGTTGTGGCTCTAATCATGCAACAGTCAGCCAGCATTTTCCCTGTGTTGCTTTTTCCAAAGTTTTATCGCTTCTCTGTGTAATTTAATTCTAGTATGGAGGGTGCACACCAAAGAAGCATCCCTTCTGAAAAATATTAGAAAAAGCCCCACCCCTCTAACTCTTAGGATGCTTTAGGAATGAAGACACAAACACTATACTTAATACCATAAATACTGTTTTTCATGCACCTGCCTAAACAGAGAGGCAAGTGATTAAGCTAAACTGAACCTACATTTGCTGATGTTTCTAAAGGGAAAAATAAACAGCAACATACAAATGTAGCACTGTCATAATTTTATCTTTTTAACTCTAAAACTTCACAATTAATTTCAGTGCATTTCAACCCACAGTTTAACCTCTAGATCTGCATTACTATAAATTTGTTTGGTTCTTAATACTAAACCTATTTAGGGCAGTTTAAACTTCCAGAAATGACAAGTTCGTCATTTCTCCATTCTAAATATCCAGAGTATGTTGCTTTGAGATTAAGTGTATTACAGAGGGTGGTATCACTGTATTTTTTTAATGTGAAAATCTTTTAAGGGCAGCTGAATCAGTAGTCAGCAGTGGGCAGGATATTGGACTTGCATCAATATTGACATCACAAATAAAGCTCATAATGCATATCAAGACCATCACATATTAAGTTTCAAGCAAGAAACCATATTCCAGTGAACTCAATGCAAAATTTTCCAGGACTTCAGTGGGGGCCAGGATTGCCCCTAGTGTTTCTAGTTTCTTTCAAATATTTATCATCTACTTTGAGTTTCACGGCCACACTTTTCTAAATGCATAGGTCATAAAACTGAGTGCTAAAGGTTCTCTCTCTTTCTTTAGCAACCTCAGGTCATAATGTGTAAGCCACAGTACATTACTAGTCTTTGTTTCAGTATTTTCATCCGAAAATCAAATAGGTAACAGGAGGTGATTGAATGGGATAGATCTGCTTTCTGTGACAGGTCTCAAGGCATGTAGTGGCAGTAGTTCAAGTGAAATCATCCATCCTCCAAAATCAATGCTGAAAAATGGAAAAAAATTACATTTCAATGCTCATTGCTTTCACAGTTATGCAGCTCAGAGTGTGTTGCTGTACCTGATTGAGCCAAAGGTTACTAGGCTTTATTTTGATCAAAATTCCTTGTCTTGGATGACTCAGAAGTCTGCCTAAGAACCTGTTAAAGCTTTTTAGGCATCTTCCGATGTGGAGCAATCTTTGCAGCTGTTAAACACACCTTTCCAATCTACAGAGGCTGGAAAATTGCCCAGCTGTAAATTCTAGAAAAGGGGCAGATTGTAGCAGTACAGCTTGCCTGGTCTATATCACATGTGAGCCCTTTGTGCTCCAGCAGCCCAGGAAGGAAGGAAAGGAAAGTAAGGAAAGGAAAATGGATTATCCCAGAACAATGCAATATGGAGTTCTTCTAACTCACTGAGGTGCCCTGTCAGAGTGCAAACCTGCAAGGCTGACAGGGAGGACCTAATACCTTATTAGGTATAGGTTTTCAGTAGTTCCTGAATATTGTACTGTAGAAAAGCTGAAAAATGACATGAGGTGCCATTCTCTTTACTTTTTCATGTCAGAGAATTGAGGCTCCTGCTAGAAACAGACTACCACCCAGATGAAAATCTAGGGAGACGCCTGTAAGGCTTCTATGCAGATGGAAAGGCTGCTGTACAGTTTCAACATCAATGTACTTTAAGGTTCTAAAGCAATGTTTTTCCTGCTAAAAAGAAAAGCAATCGGATGAATACCTTGCAAGTACAAATGTGCTGAGTTAACAATTTCATTTTATGAAAGAAATTATCAATGTCCTGGGCACAAAACAAAGCCCATCACTTCAGTTATATTTCATTCCATCTCTAGCTTTGTGCTTCATTGAACAACTAGGAGCTCCCAAGGCGACTCAAACACTCTTTCAATGTTTGTATGTAATGTATGTAATCACTCTTGAAACGTTGATGTAATAGATCTGACAGCTGATGGGCACTTGAGAAACAAAATGACCTTCTTCTCACAGACAGTAGTCTTAGTTGTTTCTTGCTCCATGTTTGAAGTGTGTAAAATATAGTCTATTTGATCTTGTACAAAGTAAGAAATTAACTAAAAAACCATATCATAATCTTCCTTCTAACATCAAAGGATACTATAGAAGGAAAGATAAAGAAGAGGACACATTCTCATTCATCTTCTGTTTCTTTGTCTTTCAACCAAATGTGACTTAGTTCACCCAGTAGAGTATTCTCCTGTTGAATTCCTTGCCTTTGCAGATCACCAGATGTTTGTGTTAACCTAAGTGTTCCATTTACCACCAAACCAGGTGGCTGCAGCCTGGCTTTGCTCCAGGAATTCTTAATTTGTCCAAATGTACTTCTAGCTATTGGTAAACCTTTTGCTCAGCCACACGTTGTAACTCTTAAATCAGCTATTCTTTATTGTGTATCTCATGTTACGCTTCAGAGCTCTGAGCCAAAGACAAGTAAATAACTTGTGAGCCGGAGATGGGGAGAGAAGGAGCAAGAAGTCATAGCTGTGTAAAACATTTGAAAAGCCTCATTAGATGTCTGTGAGGCTGCTGTATTAGGTATCAGTTGTCACTGTCAACTGATCTGTTTGACTGTTGTACTTTGAGAGATTGCAGTACAGAACAGGATCTGACACCAGTTCATGTGACAAAGAGGTGCTTAATTTTTTTGATCTAGAAGTGTTGACTTGCTTTGGTGGATTTTATACCTCCTCTTTGCATATGCTATGCAGCTGTTTGTATGTTCTTAGGTCTGTGTTTTACCTGCTGCTGTGGTTAATGAGTGAATTCAGATGAGAACATGTAGTGGCCTCCTTGCTCATCTGCATGGCCTCAGTGAACACCCTAGGAAGCAGTAAAGTGGTGATGTTGTTGGTATTTTCAATAGTACCATTCCAGAGATGTCAGCATCAGAAATCTTCTTCAAGGCAGAATTTCAAGGAAATGAAACTTTGTGGTTTTTTCAAAGTGAAAGCAGATATCCAGTCATAGGTCCTTTGCTTCACACTGGAGCATCAAAAATGGCAGCAGCAAAACTTGTGGCAAAGCCTGCAGCTGCTCCTCAGGAAAAACAGCACTTTGTGTAACATTTCCATTACTGCATAGCCAGTGTAAAATGAGAAAGAATCTACTTTTGTTTATTTTTTTTTTTCCTTTGATTTTTAGAGTCTGCTACAAAAATTGCAATTTACAAATTAAAAATAGTAAGATTTGGATTTTTGAAAGAGGAGATGTAGTCTGGACATCAGACCTAATAAGGTATTAGGATGCTGCAGCTCTTCCTAACTTGGTTTCCCAAGCTGCCTGACACATCAACCGCTGAGCCTGCTTCACCTCTTCCACTATAAAATGTTGATGTTGTTTACGTACTTCAAGAGGACTGCTTAATTAACAACAGCTTGTAGAGTGATTTCAAGATGGAAAAACATGGCAATTACTGCAAACAGTAAAGGCACTGCAGGCTAATTTTCATTGATGATAAAGTTGATTAACAAATACACAGCTCTAATAAACAGTTACTGCTTTTGAATGCAGGAGCAGGTGAAGAGTTGCCATGAGAACAGATGCAGCTGAGTGTGCTCAGTTCAACGCTACTGATGTCTCTTTATTATTATGATAATTGTGTTCATTGATTACTAGGAGTGGATTTACCAAAGTGAGGGACTGTCACTCCCTCTTAACTCTGCCTGATGGTGTACATGCTCTGTATCATCTCAGAGGAGTAAGTACCTAGTGACAGTCACACTTCTTCGTGGAGCACCCTTGTGATGGGCTCTCTCCCAGGGGGATGCCAACATAAAACAAATAAAGGGGTGTAAGGCACCATACAAACAGGATACTCTAAAGAGGAGGCATAATTTATGAGCATTGTCCTTTTTTAGTTTTCAATGCTAATTATCAGCATCCTGAAATTTGCTTAATATGGCAGGTGATTTTTTTGTTTGGTTAGTTGTGGGGTTTTTTTGGTGTTTTCTTTGTGTGCGTGTAGCTTTGTTGTTGTTTTTTTTGCGGGGGGGGGTGGTTGGAGGGTTTTTGGGGTGTTTTGGGGGGTTTTTTTTGAGGCATTTTGCAATGACTTAGGGCAATACTAAGGATCTTCTATCCAGTAGTTTGAGAATAACAGGACAGTTGTGTTTTTCATCTGTCCCTACCCATTTGTTTTGTTTTGTTATATCCAGCTCCAGGAAATGGTCCACTGGGTAGTAAGAAATGAATTAATGTCAAAGTAATCTTTTTTTCTTTCCCTGAAACAGTTAAAGCTCTCATTTAAGAGGGATAAATACAGGTACACAAACCTCATCTCATTATTTTCAACCTCTGTCCTGTGAGTTGTTACTTGTTGCTTTAGCAACACAATTAGAAACATGTTTTTAAAAGGAAAAGACACATTGCTTTCTCTTGAGCAATGGTCTGTACAGCCCTTCTCTGCCATGTTCTTGTTTTCAGTAAAATGTTTACTTTCTTTTACATACCTAAAGTGATGCATAGGAGTAATTACATGGGACCATTGCTAATTGCCATGGTGAGGTGCCATTGTGAGGTGCCCTTGTGTCTTTACATCTAGTCAGATATGGGAAAAAATACAACTTGATTTTGCAGATCTGGTTCCTATGCATATTCAGAAGCAAGTCTGCTAAATAAATTACTTAATGGGAGTTTACTTTCTTCCTCCCTTCCTCACTATGCAGTCAAGTAGGCAGAGCAGTCTGCTTTTGTCACCGTACCATCAAAAAACAGGTAGTCACTTGCAAAGTTCAAATTAGTTATAATGCATAACAGAAAGATGTCAGTGTGAATATAATTTAAGCATGACGTGCTCTATTAAATAACTGCCTGGTTTTGATTATTAGAGCCTTTAATCCTGCTAAATGGTGCATGTAAGGCAGAAGACCCAATTAATTCTAGATCCCAGTTGAGGCTGGAAGGTTGAGCCGAGCTGATCTTAAGAACAGCCAATAAATACAGACAATTACAATGTCATTTTGATAGGTTCTCTGGGAAAATGAATAGTTTTTTTCTTTAAATGTCTGTTTACAGCTCGTCACCAGGAGCACAACTTCCGTTTCATTTCACGTACCAAAGCTGAGAGTGCATGCTTTAGAAAAGAAACTCTACAAATAAATTCCTAGCATAGCACCATGCAGTATGTCATTAAAACGAAAAGTAATACAGTTTGGGAATAATTTGAACAGCTTGATTTTTCCTGACCATTACTTAAGAACTTGAAATGTGAGTTGTGTTAGAGTTCATGAAAACTAACCTAAATGAAATAATGACACAACATAAGGGCTTTGCACCTTTTTTTATCAAGCACAGTAAAAGCAGAAAATACACGCTTGACTGATCTCATATCACAATATTTTGATTACTATTAATAGTCACATGCCTGAATAAGCTTGAGAGCTGTTAAACATCAGTCCTGCTCCCACTGTGTTTGGTCGCAGAACTAAGACTCCCATAGGGTTCAGTACCTGCAAATTGTAGCCTTAATGGTGAACATAGAAACAAGGATAGATGCTTATTTATTGAGCTATGTTATTACAGTGGCAAAGTCCCTTGGTCCTTAGTTAAAGAAATTTCTTATCCCCATTAATTGTAATTAGTGCTCCATGAGAAACTAAGTTTTGGTATTCCATATTTGGAAGTCAACTATTTCAATTTTTTCTAGAAGGAAAAAGGGGATGCTTTTTGTATGCAGTATTGCTGCACTCACCTCTAAAGTGGGAGTTGCAGCTAAGCCTTTCAGCCTGCAGCTTGCAGCTGGAAGGGGGTGCTTGGTGGGGTGAAACTCTCTGCTAGAAGATCCAAAAAGTTTATTGCCTCAGCATTTGTTATTTTACATTTTCATCTGATGTTGGTAACTCTTCTCTGTCTATTGTGTTTTATACATTTAATCCTTAACAGCAGGAGTCCACCCCTAGTTTCAATGCTCTGCTGACTTCCTTTCTCATCCCCTTGGTACTTTTTCAGACCTCCAGCTCCCACTTGTCACCCCAGACTGTTCTGGTCAGCCTGGACTGTCAAGGGCCAGCACCGAAAGAAACGTGTCCCAGAGCAGCACAATCACTGAGCTGGCACATGACTCCCATCTGCAGCACTGGTGGAAGCAGAGCATGAGCACAAAGCTGTAAGTTAATGCTAACCCACCCTCAGAAACTGCCAGTGCTTCAGCATGCAGTTATTTGGGAGTCAAGGATGCAGAATGCAGCAAAAGAGGGGACCAAAAAGGCCGATGGAGCACTTGGATATATTGCATCTCGTACTTGCAGAATGTTTGTTTCTCTATTAGCCAAGTTTGCACATGTTTTGGTTATAAACCTCAAAGTCTTAATGTTGAGGAATTGAAGCACCTGAACAGGTAAACACAGACCCAGAGACACCCCTGCACCTTTAGGTCTCATGGTGGCTGAGCTGTTTCCTGCTCCTATCCCTCCTTTGCCCCTACCACAAACTACCATGGAATATGTAGTCCTTTGCACAGAGATCCTCCCTTAAGGTGAAGAACCAAGAAGTACTTGATAATTAGTCAGTTATCAAGTGCTGTTTCCTACATCACACTATTTCACAAATTTTATGTTCTGAGGACCTGCTATTCTGCAGAGAGGAGAAAAAGTTCTCTTTGAGATAGATGTTATTAGACTTACTTAACAGATAGCAAAATTGAGGTCTGGAAAGGCCACATGTTGCCAAAAATTACATAGAAATTGAAGAAGAGCCCCTCGTCTTTTACCAGTAATCAGTCTTAGAGACCCATAATTTCTATAGTCATCTTCCTATTGAATTTTCTATGAGGTAAATTGATACTCAGAGATTTTAACAGACAGATTAATAATGTCATTGTGAATATGCACAAGAGTAGCTCAGATTTCCCCTGTAATGAGCTTTTAAATAACAGGTTTTTTCTTGGGTTTGCTTTTTGTCTGTTCTGTTTCTACAGCTGACTCTCTTTGTGCGTACTGTGGGAGCTGTAGGCCAGTTTGTAGAGAGCTGTGTCACTTCTTAAACAAAGTTTCTTGCAGAATTCTTAGGTTTAACTGATTTATTATGGGTTATCTAGGCATCTCAGTCTTTCATAATATTTGGAATGATTGTATATGGCTTTCATTTGGGGAAATATGCAGCACCACATATTTCTGTCCCTTTATTACAGAAGGAAGTGCTAACAATAGTGCAGTCTTTCCATAGGGTTGGGTGGGGGTGCTCTTCTGAATTCACTACAAAACAGCATTAAATAGGATACTTCGACTATGTATTTCTGTTATTTAAGATGCTTGGATTTCTTTAATGTTTAATTTAATCTTGATTTAATCTTTCACTTTGAATATTCTGGATTTGTAACAATTATTCCCACAATGCAGTTGCATATGGGTGTATGTACTCTCAAATGTCACTCCCTCCAAGTATTGCAGCTTACTGAGTTTAGAAACTAAGAGTTAAAAATGCTGAAATCAGTAAAATGACTCTATGTAAAGCTTTGTTCCAGCCTACTTTATTTAATCTACTGTGTTGCTTAACTTGGGGGAAAAGGGACTAATTTTATATTTCCCCTAATTTCACTATTTCACTATTTTCTTATAGCTCATTTGCAAAAGAACTGTATTAATGTTGCACATTTTTATTACTTTCCAGGAATCAAGTATCAACTACATCAGACCACAAGGACGTTCTTAAAGCTGAAGACCTTTCTGTAATCATCAAAGCATATGTGCTTGTGACATCCTTAACGCCTCTGCGGGCATTCATTCACTCAACCACCACTGTCTGGCATCCACCCAAGAAGAAGCATTTCACCATAAAGGTAAAATGCTTAATTTCCTCAGTTTTACATCTTTCAGGCGAAGTACATAGAAAAACTAGAGAATATTTTTCTTCTCTTTTACCCCTTCTTATTAGCAGCCTACAGCCTGCAATGAATATTCTTCTAATGTACAGTTTTCATTTCTCAGAACAAGTGGGGTTTGCTTCATGAAGCAGGAAAGCATTGCCCTGTGCACTGGGATTTGCATGTCTCCAAGCCCATTTTTATTGGTGACATTTTACAGCAGTTGCAAGGTCAGAGTTTTCTCTAAAACACAGCAAAGTAGGTGCTGCCATGCAGTAGCAACTTTTGCTGGGATATTGACAGTGTTGTGAAAAGGGAAGGTAAATATTTAAAACTGTTTGTTTAGATTTCTTTTTTTAGGTGCAGTAAAACAGATTAGAGGAGGGTCAGGACATTTCTAAATAAGGGGAAAGAAGTATACCATGGATAGGGTGATTCCCCATGATCTCAACTTTATGAAGAAGGATGTTTCATATGTGCCTTAGATTAATTCTGGACATCTCCAAGTGCATGGAGATACTCCTCTCTCTCCACATCTTGCTTGCTCAGCAGTCCCATGAATTTGAAAATATGCCTTCCCATTCCTTTTTCTTCTAGCAGGGGACTGTGCTTGTAACACATCAGCTCTTTGTGAAGAAGCTACAGTGCCATTGCTTCTTCCCTTCTGAAGAATTACGGTCACAATGTGACAGTGATTTCTTGAGGTCATGTAGCAGCTCCTGCAGCAGCTGTTAAAGGATGGGTGTGCTACACCCATGTAGCCTTCTTGGGGTAGGTGCAGGTCATGGCTTTGGACCAGTCTGAGTGCTGTGGTGTCACTGTCAGGACTGTTAATGCTATCAGCCATTTGGTACATTCTACAATTTTAACTCTCGCCAAGTGGAGTGCCTAGTTTAAGCTCATTATCTAATTCTAGTCACTGGAGAAACAGACACCTCTAGAGAACAAATCATCCAACTTAATTTAGACAACAGTTTTGGAATGAGTTTCCTGGTGAAAGTGTTTGCTTCCTTCTATGGACTATGGCATTTTTAGAGAACATGCCAAACTCTGGATTGCCAAAATTAGGTAAGCTGAATCTACTTCTCTCTTCCTCCCCCCCACCCTTAAGCTATGGAAGCTCATGGAGATATATTACTTTGCCATGTATTTTCCTCCGTTTATGTTTATGAAGAGTAATGGTCACTCGCTTTCAAACCCTGGGATTCAGTTTTGGTTTACATTTATTAAAATAGCACAATATCCAGCAGCATCACTGTTGCAGCTGAAGTAGGGACTACTTTAAAGGCTAGTAGTCATTAATAATTGTGATATGGCTCTGCAAAACAATTCCCACTGAGGAAAGTCTGCTGAACAGGGTGCCAGCCACCATTTACAGAGCACTTTGGCAGCTGAAGAAGCAATAAAAATGATAGATGGAAGTAGCAGTGCATCTACAGTGGTTCCAATCTGTTTACTGCTGTTGTGGTGTTATGCCTTCCGTAGCTGCAGAGAAACTCATCAAAATTGTGAAAAATACACAAAAGATAGGGATTATTTGTGAAAGAAAGCACATTTGTAATGATGTAGATATTGAAATGCAAATTAAAAAGTTAGGGAAGAAGGGGTGTGTAAGGCTGCCTCTCAGCACAGTGTGCCCTGTAAAGAAGGGGGCAAGGAGCTTCCAGGAGAACAGAGACACTGAATTCATAGAGTGGCTAGAAAGCACTACTGATAAAATCATATAGAGGGTCTGGGCTTGATGCAGAGGCAAGGAGCAGGTCACCCATCAGAAGATACTTGGGAGAAGGTATGAATTCAGCCATTGACATCCTTTGTTAAGAGATTTTTGTCAAGCTTCTCAAAAGCTTCATGGAACCCTCCATCACTTGCCAGTGCGACATACAATGCCAGGAGAGTCATCTCTCCCAAAGTAGCCAGTGGAGCAATGCATGCTTGTACCAGCCAAGGAGCCTGGTCCAGAAAGCTCCTAAGATTCAAGTTTCTGCCAGCTCTATTGTGTAGGATGGAATCTGGCACATTTTGAAACTTCAACCTGTCAATAGTCTATACAGACAGAATCTCCAAGACCTTTTTTTCCACTGATTGACAGAATACCCATCAGGGACTCAACATCTCAACATGCCTAGAGGAGAGACTTTGGTCTGGAAAAATTTGCCAGTGTTTTTCCCCAACTGGCTGACTTTTTTTTTTTTATGCAGAGATGAGAATCACTTGAATTATCTGCTTTCAGTAATGTCATACCATAATTTAGACACCTCCTCAGTGTGTATAGACCTCTGGTCAGGAAATTTTTTCTCATACCAGTATAATTACAACTTTTTTAATGAGAAATTCATTCACATTTGTGGCTAACTTAGCTTTGCTATCACAAACTCAGTACATTAAATATGTTTCAAATTTGGTCTCCCATGTGCAACAGTGCCTTACGGTTGCTACGAGTTACTAGAATGTGGGAGATATGAAAAGGAGATTTTTTAAAAAACTGGAGATGGGGTAGCTGTATAATATCAATGACTGAGAGAACCCGTGTAAAGAAAAACAAGGAGTTTCATTAAAAATACTGAATTCTCCACTGCCTTTTTGTTAGTAAACTATTGTAAATTTTTTTGCAATGCATATTTACTTTTTGTCGTCATAGTGGCATGGCTTCAGAATGATTCCTTGAATAAGCATTGGTCAAATGGCAGTTCAGGAAGAGTTCAAGTGTGTTCTATTCACCAGCTGCCAGGTTTTCTCTAGGTTATACATATTTTAGTATTTCATTTCAGAAAGCAAAAGAAGGTAAATCCTGAGCTGGCATGAGGATTTTGTGTGCAGTCAAGGGGTAACAAAAGTGTGACTCCAGATTTGGGACCAGCATGGGAACATGCAAGAGATGCAGGGGAGAGAATGGCTTTCTGCCACACAGATGTTTAGATATGAGGCTTCTGTAATAGCCCTATTCCTTTGAGGAGAGTTGGAAACTGCTTATTTAGACCATCTCTGTGTTGAAAATTTATTAATAAAATAGAAGTTTTGTATTTTGCATATTGTACCAATTAATAATATGCAATGTATGCAATAACTCCTTTTGTGTTAATTGACATTATGTATTGACATTATATGTATTGAGAAGAATGCTGACCCCTGAATAATTATCTCTTTTATAGAAGCCAGTGTGCAAACCAGTAATTTATGGTTAATTATTTCAAGGCTTAACACACAGTGAACTGCTTCCTTTGCCTTGCCATTACCCTTTCCCAACCTGATCCCAGTGCTTTATGAAGGGATGCACTTTTGTAGACAGAAGTTCCACATCCTGCATTATCAGGGAAGGCTCTTCTGTGCTGACATCAACTTCCCATGGCCCCTGCTATGGCTCATCATCCTTTTGCTCATCCAAAATAGACAGGTGCCTCCTGGACTTGAATTTCTTGACCAGTGTTCTTGCATAACCCTTAATGCGCTCAGATGAAACTGTTTTTAATTTTCCAGTTGAGAAGTGTAGTAAATATAAGTTTTTAAAGCAGTTGCTCTTAAGCTTTCTGTGGTATGAGTCACTATAACTGTTGCCAAAACTCTCTTTGAGTATTAAACATTTGGAAACTTGCTTCCAAATATAGATTTTTTTTTTCCCTACTTAATATACATGCAAGTGAAGCTGGACCCTCACCTTTACAGGAAATCCGTATTTTAATGTGCCATGCCGGTCTGGCGGAGGTGGCACTTAAGCTGCAGTATTGCCCTCAAGTGTCCAGCTTTGGTACTACTTGAAGTATTAGCCGCACGTATTTAAAGTGAGATAGAATGCGAACACACACAGATAAAGAGCAACATGCTTGCAAACAGCGGAAAGGCTTGGGATTTTTTTCCTTTGTTTTATGTTTGTTTGTTTTAATTTCATATCGTTGCCCTGCCACTTACAGGAGCAAACACACAAGAAAAATTACCATAAATTCTTAATCAATTAGATTGCAGTGTTATTTGGAACTAAAATTGTATTTGTTCATTAGGTTCTGTTAGAATGCTGTAATGCTGTTCTTTCTGGAAGACTGAGCATAATGTAAATGCCATTTCTGTTTTCTTTCTTCATGGTATCTATAATTTCTCTTTTCACTGATATAAGAATGGAAGTCTATCTGGACTGGGGGAGATCAAAGACATGCTTAATCTGAAACTGTTTGTGGCAGTCAAGAGAGCATCATGAAACTGTGTAACAGGACAAACATAAAGTGGTAGTGGTCCCTAGGCAGACTATATCTCTGGTAACCTGTGGGGTTAGAAACACAAAACTGGAAGTGGAATATATGTCTTGATATTTAATAAGCTCCAGTGGGCTTTTGTGCATGCAGTTTTCTACTAGATTTTTTAATTCATGAATGCTTTTGGTCTTAGCAATATCTTTGAGCAATGATACTGTACAGATTATTTATGTGTTGCTTGAGAAAGAGTATTTGCTTTAAAACTTCAGCAAAGTCAAGTATGACTTGATTTCATATCCTTAATTCTTGTCTTAAAAGAAAGAATAAGAAATCCTTCTTTCTTTGTCTTTTTAATCTGTGTCAACTTGTCATGCAGTGCACAAAAAAGTCTTTCTGGAGTTCTCTTTCTGCTTTTCTCATTCTGAACATCCCTATATAGCTAAGCAAGAGCTTGAGACTGATTGTCCTCTACAACATGTGGATATGTCATAAGTTTTTACACTATTATCCTGGCTCTTAGCACTCTGGTGTTTTTTTAGTTCACATATCCTCTTGCTTTGGCTGTTCAATCCAGTCAGCTCTGTAAGCATGCCTTTCTGTAGCTTCAAGCTCTCATAGACCTGCCTCCTATTATCCTGATTCTTCTCATCTTTCCTTTTTTTGAAACCCAGCTTCCCTTAGTCAAGCTGATACACTTTTGGTTCTCACAGAAACCTGGGAAATACTTTAGTGAATCTCCTTTACTTTCCCACTAGGGAAGTCAGGGCTGAGTTGAGAAACCATTCTTAGTTCAGTCTCAGTCAAAAGGCCTAATTTCATGACCAGCTGAAGCTGGTCAGTGGTTTTTTGCTTTTGGACTTAGTCTTGAGAGCAGGGAACTTTAGAGAAAAAAAATCTTTCTCAGATAGCCTTTTCTTCTCCATGTAATTAGATTATGAAAGTGTTAAAGGGCAAGATGTTGGGGTTTTTTGTGAGCAATTTCTTTTTCCTGGACAATTTAGTGTCATCTTTTAAAAAATCTTATGTAATGAAAAAATATATGAAATATAAGAAATGGGAAATTTACTGTAAAAAAACATTTGGACTAATGTGATTTCCCCTTTCATCAAGTGCTGTGTTAGAGTTGCAGAGAAAGAGCACATCATAACAATAAATCAGGAGTGGAATAGACAGATCTACCTGAAGCCAATGCAATAAAATTATGATAAATTACTGAACTATTTTCTCTGTGTTTTATTCTGGAACCATTGGTACATGGTTCATGGGTACATTTTTCTCCCATTACATGGCCTTTGACTATTTCTATATCCTCTGGCCAGTGGATAGGTCCACCTGTGCTAGCAGAAAATACTGAAAATAGTTTTATTGCTAAGTATGCTTCTTCCTGGACTTCTGTGTGGAATTAATTTTTATTCTTGCAGACATGTTAGAGATTCAGATACTTCCATAAATATAATCAACGAGTTTCTTGTTTATGTGTAAACCAGTATTTTTATATCTATGAACAACTACTTACGTCCAAAAGTATTTGGACCTGGCGAAGAAATTTCACCAAAGATAGATCCAGTACAAAGAATGAATGTACAAAAGTGAACTGAGAGAATAGAGCCTATGTTGAAAGTTTTTAGAGATTTATTGAATTTATTTAAGCTATTTTCAAGAAGAGGCAATTACTGTAAGACCTTGAGTGCCTGAATATCCAGCTGATCAGAAAGAGTGCAACAGCTCCAGTACGTAGCAGAACAATCTGGAGAGGATTTGCTTCTTCAAGAAGGGTAATTTCTTGAAGCCAAAGGTCATGCTTTCACCCCTCAGATGGAAACCTTACTTTCAACTCTTACCCTGATAAGTTTGTCTGCTATGTCATTTTGCAGGCTACTACTAGGAACCAGCAAGGTCTTTCAAATTGATTCATACAAATACTGTAAAGTAGGATGTCCCAAAATGTAAACCTCAAAATTACATTGGATTACTCAGTAGGGGTCTCTTTTCTTCTGCCTCCTTGCCTCTGATGTAGGGTCAGAGCTCATCAAAGGGGGGTTACTATTACAGGAAAAAGTGTAGGAGTTCACATTACTTAACCAAACCCAGAAGTGTCTAATTAATGATATACAATCAACTGGCAGCCAGTAATTGCATTATATCTTCTGTCAATTTCAGTAACAGAAGAGATAAATTATGATACCAGACACTTAAAACACTTCATAGAACATTGCACTTTTCTATACATCCTTCTGTAAATACTCTCTGAAACTTTAGTGACATCTGCTCATTTACCCATGTTTATCCAGCCTTTATCTCACAGGCAACACAGGTTACAGACACAATCCTGCTCTCCTGGGATGCAGCTTCCCTTCTTTCGTGCACCTCTGCTTGGAGAAGTGGGGTTCCATGCTCTGTGGGTGCCCATTTCACGTGTACCCATGCAGGACCTGTGCCCATCTTTACATCCCAGTATTCCCTGAAGTCTAGGCAGAAGCTGTGTTGCCAGTAGGCTGATTTGTGCCAGTGCTTGACCAGGTTTTGGCTGCTGCTTTCTCCACCCTGAGTCTCTCCCCTACTGCAAATTTTTATGCTCCTTTTCTGTTTTTCCCAAGCTGACTACTTCTTTGTTTCACAAAAGAAGTCACTTTGTAATTTCCTGGTTACTGTTTAACCTTGCTGATGGTCACATTCCTGTTTATCATGATAAGTTTGGTCAAATATCATCCCAGAAAGTTCTGCATTTTCAGGCATACAGGTGGTGGTGTTTGTGGGCAGGCTTTATATGCACTGCAGTGATAGATCTCCTATCTGTCTTCAGTGTCTCACTTGGATTCCCCAGGGGAACCAAACAATTTTAGATTGCAATTAATGTCACTGTTTTGAGACATCTACTTTAGGATGGCATAAATTACACTCTTGAAGCATCTGTGTTCTGCAGTGAGGTGTAAAGGGAGCCTAGACATTTAGTTTGTACATAGACATAAGCCGTGTAGTCGTGTAGTCTGGGATTCCTCTACAATATTGGCACCTGAGTGAGTTGTCTTCATGTGAGCTGTGTCTCTGAACACATGTTACAGTCAACAGAGAACTAATCAGTGCAGTCAATAAAGGAAGGCATTCTAAGTTTGCATTTATGGCCATTCACAGTGTTAAATAAGGAAAATCTTTCTTGTTTGTTTCATCAGGAGGCAAGATTGTTTAGGATTGAGCTAGAAGGCAATCTCAGAAAGATCACGATAGTTTGGTTTCATACTCTTTCTCAGCTGAGAGAAAGTTACTATTCAGGCTGCCCCAGCAGCTCTCCTAAGAAACTAATCTGCAAAAAAATCGCCTGAGGAAGATCTTTTTGAGGGAATTACTACAGTCATCATAAAATTTGGCCCAGTGAGGGCCAAACTCTTCCACTCTTCTTCAGGCTCCATGACTTTCTGCATGAAGTCTGCAAACCAGAATTCCTTTGTCAATTAAATTGCATTTTTTCAATGTGTCAGACCTTCACCTGATGATTCAGTGTATTTTGAGGTGCCAGAGGGATCTGTGTCATTGAGATTATAAGGCTAATTTTAATGACTGCAGATTTTAAAAACTGGATGTCAAAATGGGTTAAAAAAAAGCATAATAAAATTAAAATTGAGCCTTTTTTTTTCCAGTGGCTTTTCCTAAAGCAAGAAATTGTTATTGGGCAGTGAAAGGTCAATGAGTTTCAATCAATCTAAAGAGTATTTCTACTTCATCCTGCCTTTACAGAAAATACGTACTTGATCCATGTAACTTGACTGGACTGCATTTGCACACTTCTGTAAGACATTACATAAATATTTGGAACATACCTCCAACTGTATGAATCCAGCATTTGGATGAACACCTTCAAGGTTCTGAGAAGAGTGTATATAGTGGTGTCATTGTATAAAATAAATGTGCATGTCTGCATTTAGTTTTACAGCCTGCTAAAATTTAAGCCCTATTCCTCTGCTTAAAAATTAGCCACCCAGAGGTCAGCTTTCTCCAAGGGTATGTTCCTGTAATTGCCAGCAGTATTTCCTACTCTGTCCTCTTTAAATTGTTCGATGTTCCTGTTAATCACACTCTGTCAGTGGTGAGGGTGCAATTTGCTGGGCAGTCTGTTTCCTCTGAAAGTGAGAGGATTAGCATCAGTGGTGGTCACTTGAAGAAACCTTCAACTCTTTAGTATTTTTCAGTTGAACACAGGTATTTATCTACTTTTGTTCACTCAGAAGAACCTGAGGTTGCTGCAGATTTTCACGTTATCCCCCTTAATCCATACACTTTAAAATTTTCCTATCTGTTGCTGTAAATCCTGTGGAATCTCTTGGAGTCAAACCTAACCTGAACTTGTTTAAATAGGGTTTTTTTGTGAATTGGAATTTAACCTGAAGTATTCATCTCATCTCTATTGGTCCTGAACCAGCCTGACTAAATATTTATTTTCAGTCAGTGCTTAGAATAAACATTGGTCTAAAAGCTGATATCCTTTAATGAGAACCTGTTGAGCAATGTTTCTTTTCTAGGCTGGCTAAGGAGAGCTGTAACTAAAATGAAGTTTCTTGGAGATGCCAGTTTTATTTTAATGCCTGTTCTGGTGGCAACAGTTGACTATTACAGCCAACAGCATGCTCTGAGTACCAGCAGGGAGAGCCAGCCTGTCTTCATCAATTGTTACTAGAAATGTATGAATTATATATCCTTTGCATTAAAGTGCTTGGGAACTGATTGATGGTGAGGGAGGAAATGAGCTAATGGTGGTCTTGCTCTTCCTTCCAGTAATCCCCATCTCTCCTTATAAAACTCTTTGACTCCTTGTGTTGCCTGTGCAGTACAATAGCACATCTTCTCACTTAGTCCTTCAATACCTGCTGGAGGTTTAGGATGTTAGAGAAAAGGTGCAAGCCAGAGTAGTGGGATTGTAAGTTGTGTGCAGAATCTGGCAGAGGTGATGGAAATAATTGCAAAATTCAACTGAAGAACCACCTTGATGAGGTGGGCCTTCATTTTAATTTTTTTTTTCTTTATTTCACATGAACAGTTTAATTAACTGTATTTGTCCTGAACAAGGAGCCACCTTGGTGAGATGAGCCTTCATTTTAACTTTTTTGTTTATTCACACAAACAGTTTAATTAACTGGTTTTGTCCTGAAGAAGGAACTGAAATGGAACAATTTCACTTGGAGATGAATCTGAATCAGAACTGATTTGAAAAATGTGGAGCTTCTCGTTCTTAATCTTTGTACCACTCTGTGGAAGAAACGCAGCTTTGGTGGTCTTAGACTTTGAGAAACAAGGACTCCTTCTCAGACTGTTTTGGAGATGAAATAGAGTGTGATGTGAGGAGCTGCATAATCTCTAAATAATGTATCCAGAGCTCCTTTGCCCAATAGGCTCAAGGTACTGCCGTACACATGGCAAACACTCTACAGTATAGAAATACAATGTGATTTAATTCAAGATCTCAGCATCATGCAGATATCCAAAAAACAGCATTGAGGCTATATATGTAATCTTTGCTTCACCATTTCCTGCAGTCAGAAGTTTATAACTTCAGCCATATATATTGTTGCCATTTTTTTCCCTACTGGTATTTCAAAAAGCTTTACTAAAAAGACAAAAAAAAGTCCCAGGCACTATAAACCATCAGCACAGATCTGTGCATGGGTCACAATTTTTTTAGTCAGTAGAACTTGTAGAAATAAAATCAGAGGTGATAAGAACAAGAGGGCAAACAGACCAAATTCCTACCCTTCAGTATTTACCAACACAACTGGATGGGGTTAGTGAAATTGCAAAGAACAAAAAGCAAAGGAGGGTCAATGTTAGCTGCATATTCAAGTATCTCCCATGGCTGGCTCTAATTTTTTAAAAGGGAAATTGGAAAGTGCTTATCACATTTAAATGCTACCTGAAGAAACTGAAAGCCATTCACTTTGCCAGTGCAGACCAGTGTGCTTGAAAGTATTCATGCTCACAAGGGGAGACTCCAAAACTGTCTAGACAGTTCTGTGGACCAGGGTGGAGAGAAGTATGCTGTAAGTTCTGGTGTCAGCACAGTGAATGCATCATAGCACATCACCAGGAACTAGCGTTGTGTGCAGAGATCCTTACTGGGTCTATACCTGCTCAATGTCTTTGTTAGATGCCTGGATGATTGGGCAGAGTGAATACACAGCAAGTTTGCTGATGACAGAAAACTGGGAGGAGTGGCTGATGCAGCAGCAGATCATCCTACTTCCTGGAAGGACCTCAGCAGACTGGAGATAAGGGCTGACAGGGAGCTCATGCAATTCAGCATGGGAAGTGCAAAGTCCTGCACCTGGGAAGATGCACCAGTATATGCTGGAGGCCAGCGGCTGGAGAACAGGGTCTGACACCTAGCTGACCATCAGCCAGCAGTCTGCCTTTGAGGCACCCCTGGAGTACTGTGTCCTGTTCTACACCCTTCAGTACAAGAGAGACGTGGCAAATGTCCAGAGCAGGGGGACAATAAGGTGATTAAGAGCCTGCAGCATTCCTTATATGAGGAAATGCTGAAAGAGATGGGACTGTTTAGCTTGGAGAAGCTTCTCAGGGGGCAGAGAGATGTCATCAAAGTGTGTGAATAGCTGAAGGGAGGCTGTAAAGAAGACAAAGTCCCTTTTCATTGGGTCCTAGTGGCAGAACAGGAGGCCATGGGCACAAACTGAAACATGGCATGTTCCTTCTGAGCATCAAGAAACGCTTTTATTTTGAGGTTGACCAAGCACTGGCACAGGTGGCCCAGAGAAGTTGTGGAAGTCTTTATCCTTGGAGGTATTCAAAAGCTTTCTGGACATAATTCTGGGCAACTAACTGTAGATGATCCTGCTTAAGCAGGATGGTTAGACCAGATGACCTCCAGAGCTGCCTGTGGTTCCAAAGCATGTGATCATGCTTTGGAGCCAAAATATCACGTTAAACTTTTCTGTGGACTTTTACCGAGGCCCAGGCTTGGGTAACCCATCTGCTGTGGATACTTGTTCATGGCTGTAGCAGTCCAAGGCAGATAGAGAGATGCCAAGCTTATCAGTCCTCAGAAGGGTTGTCTACAGAAGCCTACATGATTCCACCATGTTACTCCACTAATAGAAAATATATATTGGCATTTCTAAATAAATGTAGTAGGGAAATTCCCAGAAATAATCAGAAATTTTTTCTTTCTTAATGTTAATACAAAATGTATTCTGCATATACTTTACATGCTTTATTTCTGAAAATAGTATTTTTTTTTTGTTATGTGAAAGTGTCTCTTTAGTAGTATAATACTAATATATTATCTAACAGTTTTACATAGTTCAGACCTTAACTGGGTTCTGTGCTGTATGATAACTCTAATGGAAGTATGGTTCAAAGGCAGCCCCTTTCCTAGCACCGAGGACTCTGATACAACAAGACCTGTGTATGTCTCACTCTTCACTGGGTCTCTGTGCTGCTCCAGTTGTTTCCCTGAATCTCTGTCTGAAGTGATGATAGGGATGAATTTGCATGAGTGATAAAAGCACCTTAGGGCAGTGCTGTGCAGGCCAGTAAATGTGTGAGTGGGAGGATTCATGAGTCTGAAAACCACCGAATATGCAGAGTTCGGTCAAAACACAGGCTGCAGTGGCTGATTGTTTTTCCAACGTCTTTCTTCTATATTCTTTTTAAAGCTTATTGACCAGGAGTACGGATTTGTAGTCAAGGTCAAGTGGGATGGCCCTTGGCACAGTATGTTAAGGAAAGAGAAGTCTTTTACTTTATGTGGGCTTTTTCCCATTGATGAAGATCCAAATATTTGTGAGTCTGCTTGCCTGGAACTAGTGAAAGCAAAAGGTTTTGTCAAAGTAAGCTTAGATTCTGAGCAATATTTTTTAAAACCATTAATACAGATTTTGTTTCTGATATACTTATTTGAAAATAGTAATTCTCTATTAGTATGCTGTGTGGAGCTTTTAACTTCCACTTTACTGTACAAATGAATAAGAATTGAAGATGATATTCCAAGGCAATTTTTATTTCTATCAGTCTTTTAATGTATGATTTTAAGCACTGATTTATTGTAAATGCTCAAAAATATGTGTATTCTCTTTCACAGCTGCAAAGGTTTTTTGAGATATTCTTCAGAAACAGTTCTCCCCAACAAGCCTTCAACAACATGAAGGAGGCTATAAACAAACTTCTACTTATAACTGAGGTCTTCAGCAAATCATCTGCCTCAGGACCAAATTCTTTCAATCAGTAAGTGACTTGCAGTAGTCATTGTAATGCTAGTGTCAAGATAGCTCCTTAAAGCAGAATGAAAATTGCAGAGGATACAAAAATCTTAAAATAAAACTTCCCATCTATTTCATACATCTTTATAAAGTAAGGACACACTGCAGTTCAGGAGTACAGCTCTTCAATATCCACAGTGTTTCAGTTTGTGAAAAGGTTATGATGAGTACTTAGGACCAGATGCTGTCCTAATGAAGTGTTTCAGGCAGCACAGATGAACAGAAATCACTCACAATTGGGCTAGTCCTAACATATATAAAGCTGTATTTCCTTTCAGTGAGCATTCTCTCATATGTCAAATATTTAATGCTAGAGTAGCCCAGATTGTTCAGAGCAGGCTCTAGCAGGCAATCTGAACAAGAGACACTGTAAAACACTTTATAAAGTGTACGTTATGAAATACACCTAGGCACTAACAGTCACATTTCTGTGTGTAATCACCACTATTAGTGTTATAATTCTTACACATAAATCAACCTCAATTATGTAATATTTTTACTAAATAAAATTAATATTTGTTCTATGTATGTTATGTCCCATCCCTGACATTTTTATGATAAGTACTAAATAAGTTACTATTTATTAAATTTATGTGTTTAAGCTATTTTGAGAACCAGGTGTTTTAGTAGCAGTAATGTAAAGCTCATTTGACTTAAACAAGTTGGGAATAAAGCTTATATTGTGAGTGGAGGGGGTAGCAAGGAGGGGAGGAGTGTAATGATGATGAAGCTATTTTGACAGTAGTCCAAAATCTCTTTTTTTACCAATGAAATGGACTCTCTTGTTTGTGTAACACAAGAGTTGCTTATAGATCCTGGCCTATGCCTCCAAACATCCCCATAGCTGCAGCAGAGCTCTTTGGCTTCAGTGAGCCTGGAGTGTTTCACCATCTCTTCCCTTCCAAATGTCTTCAAAGCTTTTTCAGGGCCTCATTCATTCTCTTCAAAAGGCATTTCTTCCTTCAGCATAATTCACCTCTTTCTCTGTCAATTGTTAAAAACACTTTTGTATAGCACTATTTTCATCACGTCACAATCTGACTCCTTCCATGTTTAATTCTGCTGACTCTTAGAACTTTATTTAGTCTGCATCACATGTTGTTTCTCGACCTATGTGTGTATATTTTCCTGCATGTGTTCTTGGACCTGTGTGTGTATTGAATTTTACTGTGTTTAGGGACATGGTTCAATGGTGGACTTGGCAGTGCTAGGTTTATGATTGGAAACAATGATCTTAAAGACCCTTTCCAACCTAAATTATTCTATGATTTTGTATTTCACAACAGTATCTAACCTCACTGAAATTTATTTTATGTTGTATTTCAGATGCAGCCAATGTTTTCAAATGCTAACCTTTGATATTGGATTCAGCAGGTCCATATATCCAGTAGTTCTTAAGGTGAGAAAATTGCACAAATTATTGCTTGACTCAAAAAAAAATTACACCAAGAAGAACACAGCAGAAAACCCTCAATGATAGGTACCCTCAAATGTCTAAGAAATGTACCAATACTTTATTATTAATTTTGGCTGATTGTGGAGGGTTTCTGTAGAAGAAACCAGATTTTAAGAGTCAGAGTTCCTGTGATGAAATTCACCAGACCATCAAAATGTGCAAACTTTTCAGTTTACATTAAGAGACTAACTATTACCCCAAATGAATATCAGTGAAACAAAATCCATAGGAAGCAT
Source organism: Phylloscopus trochilus trochilus (assembly GCA_016584745.2). NCBI lineage: Eukaryota > Metazoa > Chordata > Aves > Passeriformes > Phylloscopidae > Phylloscopus > Phylloscopus trochilus. Next base: position 23,833,941 of record WQNJ02000016.1, on the reverse strand, counting down.
CACGTGAAAGTGAAGTTAGGTTTTAAACGTCACAGAACAAAGATGAATTAAGGAAGCTAAAAAACCACAACTGGCTTTTAATATAAATTAAAGTTCTCAATAAATTGGATTGTACTTCTTCATTTCATTACCTGCTTTGACCTCCACTGTGCCACCTTCTTCCTGGATGATCCACAAGGCCCTTAAAACCAGGGAAATGAGACCTGTGCCAGTTTTTGTACCACTCCTGCCTCAGAACAACCTGTCCTGAAACTATTATTGTACTGCTTTCCAGCTGTTCTCATTACCTCATGTATACACATGAATATGCATATGCCTAGGTATGTAAAATTTTTCTTTATATTTATGATGTACAAATATCAACAAAAATTAATTAATATATCCCCACTTAAAATCTGTTCAAGGGTCTAGTAATAACAGTGCAGTCAATCTCTGCATTCTTCAGAAAAAAAGGTCCTTTAAACACATAGTAAAAATGCACATATGAAAGGAAATTTTGAGAATTTAAAAAGTCCATGAAGACGATATTTTTAATTAGTCTGAGAAGACTTATTTAGCTAGTGTAAGAAATATGGCATGCCATAACAATTCAGTAATTGTATAACAGGCTGTAAAAAAATTATCCCAGAAAAGCTTAAAAAATGAAACATGAAGACTAATTTTTACCTGCTTGTATATGGTAATGGTATGCTTGTAATGGTTTCAACCATTATCCATTATCCATAAATTTATAGTAAATCAGTAGGATTTAGTAGTTTCTTCTGAAAAAACAAATGGCTCTAGAAAATAGCTGTTGATAATTAATGCAAAATTGAATTCGAATATTATGGCTTGAAATTTATAGTATGCATACAACCTATTCATATTGATGCTATATTTGTGTTTATGCTAAAATAATGATTTAGTCGTATTTCATAACCATGAATTTGTTCATTGTGTTTATATATGGTAAAACTAAAACTTTCATCCACAGTAACAGATATTCTGTAGTAACCCTTAGCACATGAGTTTTTCAAGAGTTATGTTAACAGATAATCTGACATTTTATATTTTTAATCAAATGTGGAATAAAGCTTTTCACATGTGTCTGCAATACTGCAGTGTGCCCACTGGAGGGCAGCAAACATTGTGGTATGGAGTTGGGACAGAAAATGTGGCACAGCATTTGTTGTTTTATATTCCTGTCAGTTTGTGTCATTACTTTTTTTTGAAGTTCCAGTTTAGTATTTATTGCTATGAGAAGACTGGAATTGTTACTCAAACTATATTTTTTATATTTTTTTCCAATAGGTGCATGAATACTTTGACTTTCAAGTTGAGAATGAATGGACTATTCAGGACCAAATTTCCAAAGAACTTCTGTTTGAAGATACATTTAAATTTCTCTTATCTAATGACTCCTCAATATCCAGTTTCATAGAAGATTTGCAAAAAATATATGGATCATCTGTGAGCAAGGTAGTTAATTCCAACTTTTTCTTCTTATTATTTGAAAATATTTAATTTTAAATTGTATGCCTCTGAAATTGTTGGTGCCAGCTTATAGAATGAAGAATTCATTTAATCAAAACCATCTTTTGTTGTATTCTAGGGAGTAAAACTGTAATTATTTCTCTTTAGTTTTGTAAAATTTCTATTCTCAAATCATGTCATTTTCCAAAATTCTGTGCATGAAAGATATATTTAAAGCTTTGAAAATTAATTTCCCACTATTTTTTGAAAAGGTTTTTTTTTAATATACAGATTTGTGTGTTTTCACAATTTCATCCAGAACTGGTTAACTTGTGCATGGAGATTCATGAGCATCAGAATTAAATTTTGTTTCTTACAACTTTTTGTCTTGTTCTCAATGCAAGATCCAGTTCCAGTATTTTTTTTTCACATTCATAGAATCTGCATAATTTTTGCTTCATTAGCAATAACTATTTCTGACAAGCTGAGATCTCTTTTAGCAGTATTTCTCTCAGTCTGGGAACTTTTAAGCGTGCATTTCTGAGGAGTCCCCTGCTTGAAAGACTTACAGGGACAACTTCCAGACAACTTCTGCCTCTTGGACAGATGTGGCTAAAACAGGGTCATGGGTTCTAAATTTATGTCAGGATAAAGTAGAAAACTGCAGACATCCAGACATGTAGAGATACAATCACCCAGCCCATGTTCCAGAGACCAGTAGTTTCTAGGGGCTCGTTTCCACACAAAGCTAGGGCTTTATTCTAGACTGAAAAACGAGATGAGCTATCAAGGAGCTGGCTGGCTGAGGTTAGGGCTAGCTGGGAGCTGCTGTAACTTGTTCCTGTGATGAGCAAAGGAATTGGGGTCTAATGAAAGCACATTGCTTTCCATGTGATTTCACCAGAACATGCTGCCCTTTCCTTCACAGGATGGAACATACAACAGAGAAGATGAGCAATGTTTCTCTTTGGAAGAGATAAATTCAGTGATTACTTTCATAAAGGAGCTGAAGAGCCTTGGACAATTTGAGCTGGTAAAATAAACAGGGGTTTGTTTTATTGGATATATATTGTTTATAAATCTCATAACATTTCTCCTTCATTATCATTCTCTTCTGTCTCTAGCGTATGTAATTAGGCTGGATGGGCAGGGAAGCAAGGAGATAGAGAGAATACTGATTTTACTTTGGTGAATCATTTGAATTTAATTTAAAATAGATAAAGAAATACAATAGAATATTTGAGCTGAGCTTCCAACGAAAAGGACAGCTAAAGCAGAAAGAGAGGCCAGAAAATAGAAGGGAAGGAAAAGAGGGAAAACAATGTAAATGACTAATGAGGTAGTAAGAAAGCAAAATGATAACGAAGCAAAGCAGGAGTGAGTGGAAGGACTAAAGAAAGTACAATTTAGATCATGACCAGAGAGTAGATGTAGATGAAAAAGTGGCAAAAAAAAAGAAGAAAAAAAGCAGCTGGAATATGTCATGTCTTCTTCTTCATGCTTTGAATTCATTTTTGGAGAACACGGAGGAATAACAATCAGTGTCTGTGAATAGGCGTAGTTAATGAGGGAAACAGTGAGTATTCAGAAAATAAAGGATCTGCAACTGAATCTGTTGTTCAGAAAGTGAGCATGATATCAGAATTTCTATGAGACTTCCTGGATGAGTATTAGGGATGGAGACTGATGATACTTTCTGAAGAAGCATTGAGTCTAATAGATCTGGAATTCATAGAATCATCTGTGTTGGAAGGGGCCCAGAAGGATCATCAAGTCCAAATCTTAAGTGAACAGCCAATACAAGGATTGAACCTGTAACCTTGGCATTATTATCTTCCCACTCTGACCAACTGAGCTAACCTGAAGGCCAGTTCAGAGGCAGAGGAGATCAACTTCTGCGTCAATACTGGTAATCCTGATTTGCAAGTCTGGGCATCACAGTCCTTTTCTAAGCATGTAGGAAAGAGCATTAATATATAACCAGCCCTATGCAGTATATACACTGTCTTCTGTTTGGTTTTCACATCTTTGCACTCTGCAAATATCATACTGTGTTGTCTCAAACCAATATCTTTCTTCCCAGCTTTTCCCTTCTTCTGCACCCAAGATCCAAATGTTGCTGCGTGACCTTTATCGAATGGTAGACCCAATGAGACGGCTTAGTTCAGTCCTGACTGTGCATTGGTTGCTTTCCAGTGTCCTTCAACAGTTCCAGTTCATGAATAAAGAAGCACATACAAATCTTTCAGAGTGGTAAGATAACTATTATATGTGTTGAGGATAGTTTCTCAAGTTATATAATTGCAGTATGACCAGTGAGCATCATAAAACTTAAATCCTTCTGTAGATGTAGGTGTACTTGCAGCCCTTGAGATGAAGGTCCATCATCCCATATGGTCCCCTGTCAGCCATTCTGCCATTAGAACTGTAGCTAGGTTTCTAAATAGAACAGGTTTTGCTTCTCTATCTAGTATGAAGGACTGTGGATTGAAAATTAATCAGAACTATCGTAATTTTTTAAAGAAAGATTATTTGGGGATATTTTTTCTAAACAACTGTAAACTCTAAATTAGGAATGTTTCCCAGTGTTAAGACTGTCTTAATTTATGCACCAATTAAAAAGAAAATTTTAAAGAAAATATAATATTTCCTGTGAAGATTTTTCCAAAAAAATTTATAATTTTGATTGGCTCCAAATTTTCTGTCCAACAAAAGACAGGTCAGAGAGCACAGTATCTGAGAACCACATTTTAACTCCTTGTGAAAAAATGGAAAAAATGCTGTAATTACAAAGTTAGGTCTACTGAATTTTTGGCAAGAAGTTTTAGCTTTCATAAGGAGAGAAAGAGGAGATAAAGGACAGAACAAGAGAACAAGACAGGGTGGGTGAGAGGAAGGAAGGAAGGAAGGAAGGAAGGAAGGAAGGAAGGAAGGAAGGAAGGAAGGAAGGAAGGAAGGAAGGAGAAAACTTACAGTATACTGTATTTTAATATGAAATTTTTCAAAATTTGTTTTCTGTTTTCATTATTGCTTAGCTAATGATGTTTTATATGCATGTATACCACACTAACTACTGACATATATGAATTTAAAACAAGGGCTTGGGAACAGAGGCACAATAAACAATGTGTATGTTCCACTCCACTGAGTCTCAAGATGAATGTGTGAATGATATTAATTCATACATTTTGCTGGGAGAATGCTGTATTAAGTATATAAGTCATCTGTAAGATTTCTTAAGTTTTCATTTTGTTCCTCACTGAATTGGGCGTGGCTTTCAGCAAATCAATAATTATCTAAATATTTGCTTGCTTTACTGCAAAGGGGAGCTTATACTTTATCACTGTACTAGGTAACTGTTTATTAGTGTTTTAAATATACACAGTTTCATGAAAGTGCTAAATTATTGCTGTTACGGCTGACCACTCCGTGAGAAGTAACTCAAAGATGCAGCTGCTTGCATTCATATGTAAGCCCTTGTCCTTTTGCAGAAATATTTAGGTTTGCATATCAAAGCATACCAGCCTTTAGCAGCTTTCTTGCTAATCCAAGCTGTGCCACTCACTCACTTTGAGCAAGCCCCTTGGCCTCTTTCTTTTCCTTCAAGCTCAACATTTTTATATGGAGAAGTACCATGACCTTTCTCCAGGGCAGAGGCCAATCTGCTTCTTTGCTCTGTGTTTTTCTGCAGTGGCTAAGCTAATAACACCATTCTCTTCATTCACTGTATAAAAAAAAAGTCCTTTGACATTGCTAAATCAGAATCTTCCACTCCTTTAGCTACATGCATGTGAGGGTGATATATGTGTCAGATATGCATATGATTATACTTAATTCCAAGGAAGAGCTTAGTTGTACTTACTTCCCAAATAACTCAGGTGTGAATTCTCTTTGAGCTTTGATTAATCTTTTTTATTTTTTTTCCCAAGCTTTGATGAGTTTGTATATCAGAACACTTATCCTGAATTTCTTCAGTTAAGGCCAAGTTGTTTGTTAAATTGACCAGTTAAGGTCAATTTATTTAACAATTCTTATTTCTCTAACTATGGAAAACAGGTATTTCCATTTATCAAATCTAGTGATTGCATAACTGACTGTCCAAGCAAACAAGAAATATATGGGAAAATAGTGATTTCTGACTGAGGTCTTGTACAATTACTTTGTTCACTGATCATGGCTCCATAGGAAGAGGGCAGGATATAAAGATGTTTCCTAGTCTACATATTTTAACTCATTTCATCTATATGACTAGTGTTGAAACCTTAAATGGTATTAGTGAACTCTCTGAATTCCTTCCACAGGAGAAGTAAGAACAACTCTAGAAAATCATCTCAAACTGTAATGAAATAATTACAGCCTAGATGAAAATGACCACCTCAGATGTATTGGTATAAGATATTACACCTAACATGTAATCTGAAAGAATTATTGGCATTTTTTATGGACTTTTTTCAACTCTATGCAGTTTATACTTGTGGTATGACTAGGACATACATAACTGCTGTCTTTTGGAATAGGGGCAATGAGATGTCATGGAAAGTATATTTGGCTGTGTTAGATAGCATGGAAGAATCAGATTAGTGAGTAAAGTTAACACTTCAGTATCTGCAAAAGACAAAGGCCTAAGCAGGTCAAAGAGCTGCAAATGTTTTTTGAAATCAACTGATGTATTTGGAAAAGTGGTTCTAGCTTCTCATATGCAAGCCCTTTTTTAGCTCACACTGGAAGCATTTGAGCTGTAAATACTTTTTTTGGAATTTAATTTGGTCATGTCAATTACCTGGAAAGTCTGAGAAATTAACATGTTTAGGACTATGGGACAGAAAAAGGCGATGCCAAAGGAAGACAAGGCTAATCACTGACCTAGAATGGGAGGAGTGAGAGACAAGGAAGGAGAAAAACAAGAGAGATAGTTGGGATTAAGTGCCAGTAAATTAATCCCAATCTGAATTTTTTTATTTCACTTCTGAAATTAGCACAAGGTATTTCATTTAAGGATGCAAATGCTCTCATGGAAACTCTGTGACTGAAGCCAAACAAACGCTCTACAAAACAGAGAGTTTATTTTGAAGAGAGAACTGCATAACATCATCTAAAGAAAGAAAATTCATAACTCTACTGAATATTGAAATGGTCTCAGTCTTGAGTTTATGTACCCTTAAAAGTTGTACCATTCACAACTAACCTATTCATCAGAGACACCAAAAGTGACTAGTTTTTTCTTGTTATATTTTAATATTGTGAAATATTCTATTTCTACATGTCGTTCATTGCTTATGTCTGATTGCATAGACCATCAGAGCTATATTACTATTGCTACTGTCAATCCTTTGCCTTTCTTGTTTGCTGAATCAGAGAGATTCCTAAAGAACAGGTTCACAGTCAATAGTTTGTGATGTATGTATTGGGAATCCTTTGAAAGGTACCTTCACAAGCATGCACTCACCAAGTGTGCTGACATACAGGCATTAGTTTCATTAGAGCTAACTGCAAAATGTGTAGGCAAAGAGCACATCTGTACTTGACACATCCAAGATACTTAAGTAAATAGGAGGCCACTCAAACAGATGAAGATCCTTTCTTGAGTAATAGCATGTGAAGGAAGGGAGTCCACAAGGTTCTTTGTATTAGGACAAGCTTCATAACTGGATCATATCTCAGTCTGTTGATCGTGAGGAGCTTGGACAAAGGAAAGCTTCATAGTGCTGATGATTAAAAAGCTCAGGCTGCAGCAGAGATAAATCATTGGACAGAGTCATTCCATACAGTATTGGAAAGGTTTCTCTCATTGTATCACTTATTATGTGGGAGAAGGACTACACCTGGCTACACCCTTGTTTCAGAGAGTTGTAGAGAGCAATAAGGTCTCCCCTGAGCCTCTTTTTCTCCAGACTAAACACCCTCACCTCACTGAGCCACTCCTCATAAGGCTTGTGCTCCAGTCCCTCCCCCAGATACACTGCCTTCCTCTGGACATGCTCCAGCAACCTCAATGTCTTTCATGAGAAGCCAAAACTGAATGTAAGGTTCAAGGTGTGCTCTCACCAATGCTGAGTGCAGGAGGACAGTCACTACCCTTGTCCTGCTGGCCAGTTTGAGTATCTTTCTCTAATATGATTTCTATCTAATATAATTTCTAATATTACATTTTGCTACCGTGCTGTAATCAGATATAGTTATTGTATGTCTCGTGCTGTCTGATGTTAATTGTAGTCTCTACGGATTTGAGATTCATAGAGGTCATGCTGTTCCTTTGTGAGCAGGGACCTTGCAGTTGTGGTGGCTGCTGCACTCTAAGGTGTTCTCTGACTAAACCAAAGTCAGAGAGTTTTAGTTTTATGGAGTTAAAACATGTTGCTTTCACTGTAAAACAGGATTTGGGAGCAGGCAAGCAAAAAGGAACAGCAGAGAGAAAAAAAGTATTTTGTTTGTCACTAGATGTATGAAGCAAAGTGACACAGAGTCCCCAGGCAGGTGCAAAGGAGAGAGGCTTTAGGGCAAAAACCAGGCCTTTTTAAGCAGCAAGGCCTTTATCAGTTATATGGTTTTAAATCATAACAAACATAATCCAGCCAACCACCATACACCACGATGTGAACACGTAATTGGTTATATAACTTGTTTTTCCATCTCTAATTCAGCTGAGTCACTTTCCCATAGTCCTCTTCTACTTAGCCAAAGTAGCAGACCTGAGCTATGATTTTACAAGGGTAACCAGGCACTTATTTTATGAGGCTTTACCTATATGCAACAGTGTTTGACAGATGTTAGCTGTTACTTTTTTGACAAGCAGAAAGAAGGGTGCAAAATTACTTACAACTTGGAAAGCAAGCCCTCTAAGATTTTAAGTGCCTCCTTTGAAGTAGATAATGAATTTGCACAAAACTAGGGTGGTGTCTAGACACTACAAGCTCAGAACTACATTTTCCTGCACACACAAAGACGCACAGATCTGCCAGCTGCTTCTTTCCTTATCTCATTGAGTTAATGCAGAAATCTGTTTTATCACTGGACAGTTTTTTATCACTGGGCAGTTTATCTTTTTCCATGATTGACCTCAATACTGCTTTCAGAAGCTCCTGTTGAAACATAAGTGATGGATGATTGCACAGAACAATATTGCTACCTCCCTTCCTTGGCACAGACAGTAGCTTTGTGTCCTTCAAAATCCAAACTGCATTCTCCAAAAAGAAGCTGCATTATGAGAGCTTCTAAAGGAAACACTAGGAGGAAAACCAGTGAAAGCTTCAAGAAATGCTAATAAGCCTCCAAAAAGGTCTTATCAGCCAAAGGACTGAAGAGGAGCATACTTCCTTTTTTCTACCATGCTACCAACTTGAAAGAAAAAATCTGCAGAGTTCACAACATGGGCACCACCAGCATGTTGATTATTTGTTGCAATTGAGTTGTCTTTTTTCACAGGGATTTTATATACACACACACACAGAGGATTTGTTTTGAATTTGCAAAAAAGCAAAACACATAGAGGTTCCATTTAGGAAATTCATGCTGATGTCAGTAGACATAATCCCCTGGAGACATGCCTTCATTTTTATTTAATTCTTTTTGGACAAAGTCTAATCTCAAGTACATGCAAAAAAAAAAACCAAAAAAAAACCCAAAAACAACTATTATAGAAGCAGTTAAGAGATGTGGCTTGGTTTATTTTCTTCTTGGCTATATCTCTCTTCATTTTCCAAGCAATGTAACTATGTTTTGAAATTTATTTCTTTTTTTTCTATTGATGGGATGTGCTGCCATGTTACGTTCACTCAAGTAATATCTCTAGTGCTGAGAATATGAATCCAGAAGGTTCATTTTTCTATTGAGAATTCTGAAATACCTTGTCCTGGGATACCATATAGATATTTTTGCAAAGTATTTCATTCTTTCTGTTCCACTCATGTAGAAATATGTCTGCTATTGAATTGACAGGCAACTTTCTCAAGAAAATATGAGTCCTAAGCAGAATGTTCCTTCTGACTTCAGGAAGAATCATGAAGGTAAGGGTTCAGAGTAAGTTCTTTTATATACAGTATGTTGTTCCTATTTGTATTATTTCGATAACATGTGGATTTAGATCGTATTGCCTTGCATTCCAGCTGGAAAGTCTTAGCTTACTACATATAAAATACCAATTTTTTCCTTATCTTCTGTAAGTTGCTAAGTGGAGCCTATGAGCAGCATTTGCAAGCCTAAAGTAAAGATCTGGCACTGTAAAGAATAAAAGTAAAATGTTCCTGTTAAACGATGGTTGTTTCTTCAGTAGGATTGTGATAATGGTGAGAACAGAAAATTATTAGCTGTTTCTGTTTATCTTTCAGCATTGCATTATTCCAGTAAGACTGGAGAAAGACAATGCAGTTATGGTAAGTAAAGGTCTTTCTAGGGGGAAAAAATCTTGAAAAAATTTCTTGGGTTTATCTACATGATCTCTAAGTGAATAGAGTATCTGTAGGCTTTTACTGAGAGAAAAAAGATTTTTAAGTAGCAAGAATGTTTATAAAACACTCAATAAATGGGGTATTATATTAAATAAGCCTCAAAACCAAAATTAAACATTGCTGTATGTACATATTAATGTGAGTATCCCAGCACTCATTGATCCCTTGTCACACTTCAATAGACTTTTGCCCCATTCTTTCCAATAACCTCAGCATACATTTGTTCTTGTGGAAAAACCTTTAAACTTGTCTGGAGTTTAATAAGCTTTGTTAAAAGCTTTGTCTTCAGCTCAATAATGGAATATTAAGGAGCTGCTTAAGAGGTAAAGATTGTTTCTAAAATACCAGCTTGTAGGAATATTTAAAGTATTTTTAAAGATCTGTAAAGATGTAAAGTATGTTTTTCTTTTGTGGTAGCAATGCTTTCTGCTGTCTTCCTCATTCTCAAATTATTTGAGGAGCATGTTTGTAAAAGTGAAACCATTGCTCTATGGTGGAAAGTTTTTCTGCACATTGAGCCTCATGTCCCCTCTGTTGCTGATCTCATGCTGCCTCCATGAACTATTGTTCCAGATAGAGGCCAGAAATGCTCCTGGGCTGGCTGACTGGCATCACCATTCTAATTGCATGATCCTTTATTTTTAAAATACCTCAATTAACTTTACTTTGAAATTCCTCCTCATTTTTAAGCTAGTTGTGAGATAACATTTCTAAGTAAGGCATACAGAATATGGAGAAATGTTTATACTCATCTTTGGGGGTTTTTAAAAACACCTTCTGTGTGTCAATGTGTAAGATTCTATTCCCCAACAAAGCCCAAATTCTGTTCTTCCATTGGAATATCTTGCCTTAAATTTTAATCTATGCAAGAGAGTTCTCAAATTGCCCTTTTTTGTTTCTCAGGGCAGATATTTCAAGGTAGAAACAAAAATATTTACATCATTTTTGACCCTTTTAAGCCACAAGATTTTTTCAGATATTAAAGGAGTTTCCTATCTGTAATATTTTCTGAAGTACACAGTTTAAAACATGTATTCATGAATATATGTTAAAGCAGTTTTCTATGTGTTACACTGTAAATCTGAATCCAATAGGCTGGATTAAAATATTTGTCATAAGTAGGTTGCCAACAAATAATTATTCTCATGAGTAATTTGGCAAACACTTTGAAATAAAGGACACATTTGAGCAAATAGGATTTGATAATAGAGATCATACACAGGAAAGGAGCTGGAATTTGTTGATATAGGAATTTTAATAAAACATTCTTCCAGCTGTACTGGAAATGACCCCATGGGTCTTGATATCTCCATGTGACTTGTTCTTATGAATAGTAAGAGTATGTCTAACTTATTTTGATTTTTATTGGAAATTACACTTCTACATAAACCCTGTACACAGCCTGGTACCTAAGCAGGTTATGAATTTTGGCCTACCTCTTCTTTAAGTTTCAGTTAACTAACTAGAGACAGATCTCCCAGACTTAATCCTTCCATTTTCAAAGGCTTACCCAGGCTTTGAGTTTTGTGACTAGGACTAAAGTGATTGAATACTAAATGTTTAAAATCCCTCCAAGGCCTACAGATTTCTCTCAAGTGCCATTACAAACTCCATTAAAACTTTGCAGCAGGATTATAAGTCTCAAAGTCACTAGACATCAAATATCTTGCCACTATACATAGTATCAATCTTCCAGAACTTGCATGTTGTTCCAAAATGTTCATACATTTCACAATTTTTTTCTTTGATGCTTTCTTGAAACAGATAAAGATACCCTATCTCATATCAGACAGATCTTCACCAGTCCACAGCTGGACTTCAATCCTCAGTTTAACCCAAAGATCAGAAAATACTATGCAGAAGTGCCATTTGACATGGTGACAGTGAAGATAGGAGCAGAACCCTCTAACTGTCAATGCCACGTACACCTCGACGACAAGAACGGGCCAAGGTATGGGCAACAAAATATGACCGTAAAAACTTCATCTTGGAAATATGCCATAATGTTCCAGAATTGGTTTTGTTTCCAAAAACCCAGAACACAAATAGATTAGTCACAGGAAAGTCAGTGGGAGTTCAACACTGAGAAACTTGTATTTATTCCCAACGTCCTGAAGGCAATGGTCATGTATTGTTCTCAAGCCATAATTAACCCTAGCTTAATGGAGCATACAACTACAATATCTCACCCAGCTTCTGCAGTCACAGACAGCATCAAAGCTGGGTGGGAACAGACTATCACTACACTGCACACAGTAGATGACCAACAATTCGAGCCTTTGTATCCAGGTGTTAGCTTTTCACAGTGACCTAATCTGCTGTCCTGCTGGGCTTGGTCTGTTTACATGGGTCAAAATAGGGCAGCTGGCTTCAAAATAAGAAATAAGTTCAAGTTTACTAACTCAGAATGATTCATTTTTGTCATAGTTGTATTATAAGGGATTGTCATAGAGTCACAGAAGTCACATTGAAAAAGACCCTTGAGATCATCATGTCCAACTGTTAACCTAGCATTTCCAAGCCCACCACTAAACCATGTCCCTAAGTACCACATCTACACGGCTTTTAAAGTGCTCCTAGGATGCTGACACAGCTACTTCCCTGCACAGCCTGTTCCAATGCTTGACAATGCTTTCAGTGAAGAAATTCTACCTAATATTGAACCTAAACCTCTCCTCGTGCAACTTAAAGCCATTTCCTTTTGGTGTCTCACTTGGGAGAAGAGACTGACCCCCACCTTCTACAACCTCCTGCCAAGAGTGACATGGTCTCCCCTCAGCCGCCTTTTCTCTGGAATCAATACCCTCAGCTCCCTCAGCCACTCCTCATCAGGCTTGTGCTCCAGTACCTTCACCTTGCTTCCTTCCTTTCCTGGATATGCTCCAGCCACCCAATGTCTTTCTTGTAGTGAGGGGCCCAAAACTGAACAAAGGTTTTGAGGTGCAGCTTCACCAGTGCCAAGTACATGGGGGTAATTATTGCCCTGGTCCTGCTGGCCACATTATTCTTAATACAGGACAGAATGCCACTGGCCTTCTTGGCCACCTGGGCACACACTGGGTCATGTTCAGCAGCTCTTGACCAACATCCTCAGGTCCTTTTCCACCAGGCATCTTTGCAGCCATTTTGCTTGTAGCCTGTAGCTCTGCCTGGGGTTGTTGTGACCCAAGTGCAGGACCTGGCACTTGTCCTTGTTGAACCTATACACTTGGCCTCCAGCCCTTCCTCTGCAGAGCCTTCTGCCTCTCCTTTGGATCAGCACTCCCATCCAACTTAGTGTTGTGTGTGAACTGGCTGAAGGTGCCCTCAATCTCCCATGTCCACATGGTTTGGCCATCCAGCCAGTTTTTTACCCAGCAAAATGTGTGTGAATGTAAGGTGTGAGCAGCCAGTTTTCTCCAGAAGAATGTTGTGGGAAACAGTACCAATGGCTTCACTGAAGTCTAGGTAAGCAACAATCACAACCTTTCTCTCATCAACTGAGTCAATCTTGTCATCCACAAGAGTCCCAGCTTATGTGATCTTTCAGAGAACTATAAAGCTGGACAACAGAGGAGAGAGCAGAGTCATGAGTAAACATTATGTTTGAGGACGACCCACAATGTACCATGATGTTTAATTGCTGCTCTGAACCCTGGCACAGTTTTGGCTTTCCCAACCAGCTCTGTCAGAGACAACAGCATGTACCAGGGACAATACCAATAGGTATTTTGGGTATGACCTGCTTTTTAAGGTTGGGAGGAACAAAAAGTGTTTATTTATCTGGGTCAGGTACCTGAGAACCAGAGAACTGGCTTATTTACATACTAGCCATTAGTGAGTGGATAAACAGGAGAACAGGGACAGTGATTTACTTGGGAAAAAAATTCTTAACCATTTCAGAGCTAACTTGGTTTCATGACATGAAGTGCTTAGCCAACACATCACCTTTTTACTGACTGTGAAGCAGATGGTTTCACCTAGAATACCTGCTACTAAGCAGAAAGTCTGTGCAGTTGTTACTGATCTAATGCCCGATGTGTTTTCTGTATTTTCAATAAGAAATCAGTCTTGATTTATAATTTCAAAAAATTTACAAATTCAAAAAATTGTCATTAAATTCTTCTCCCCAGCATTTTGCTGTTTTAATGTTAACTGCCTTGGCAGTCAACATGAATATATGTGAAAACCTCAAAGATTTCTTCCTGGTACAATGACAAAGAATAGCAAGATATTCTTTACACTGAAAAGAAAGTCCTGCATATGCAGGTTCTGTGCCGTTCAGCATTTATTTCCCTGCTGAAGGAAGAAGAGCACAGCTCAGCTTTGCTCTTTTTTGTCACTGAGCAGTCTGTCTGGGAATCCTTCATATTTGGCTAGTGGACGATTTCAGCTGCTAGCTATGTTTCTGATTGTATTTGTCTCCCTGCTGACTTCATCACAAATTTGGGCCTGCCAGGAATTATTGTCCCTAATGATTTCATTCACAGATTTCATGTCAGAATATTTGCCACTGCTACTTTTTTTACTAAATTTCACTCTCAGTGTTTTGTCTTCTTGAAAGAACTTCAAATACTTACAAATTCTATTTTGCACTGTTTTTATTTAAAATCTCATGTATTCTGTAAGAGCAAGAAAATGTTAGAAATAGCAGCCTCTAGGAGCAAGTAAAATTTAGCAGCCATAGATAAAAGTGTGTAAATCTTTGTTTCTTCAGTGTTTATTGCATTTCTATCCTATTTTGTCATACAGCATTGCTAACTACCCCCTTGGCCTTGGATTGAACAAAGTCACCATTCTCTTAACGGATGATTCGCAGCCCAGCCCTGAGGTTGTGAGCAGCTACAAAATCACAATTTATCGAGAAGACCGCCCTAGCCTCCCGTTATTTGATGACTATATGATGTGTGGGTTTGTGCAGGTATTGTCTCTGCATTCTTTTGCTATACGCATTAATAGGAATAGATGGTTTCTGTTCATTCCATGGTATAAATTAGGGTACATGAGCCAAAGCTCATGCAGACCCAGTTTTTGTTGAGACTGTGTGAAATTCAGCATTTATGCAACATTTTGGATGTAAAAGGCAAGTGTGAGTATGTCTTACCAGGTATTTGAGAACTCCAGGTTAATTAATCCTTACCTTGGTCAAAGCCAAAACTTTCTTATAACTTTTCATAACTGTCTCTCTCTGACACTGGAACTATGGAAATTCTTTAACCAGGAAAGATATTTATGACAGTCTATTTAGCAGTGTTCAAGACAAATGCTGCTACATAATTTATGAATGAAAACTGTTCATTCTAGATCAATAAACACAGTTAAAAAAACCTCACTCAAAATTCCAAAGGAAGGGAGGATTTTTGGTTAAATTACATTTATCCAACTACAAATTTGGGAATGCACATTGTTTACTCCCAAAAAATAGCAGATCTTAGGAAGGAGTGGGTCTTTTGAATGAAAAAAGGACCAGAGTCTGTCCAATATGGCTTAGTAAGTTCTGAGAAAGGAGAGCTCAGGCTAAATTAGACACAAAAATGGAAGAAAGCTAATGAAAGAAACAGTGAAGATTTCAGTTAATGAAACTACAATGATAAATATGCATAAGAGAGAAAACCTGGGACACATACTGGATCAGAGCTGTTTGCATTCCAAAGTTTGAGGACTAAATGTTGGCTGCTTCTTGATATGATGGGCAAAGATAAACCAGCCAGTTCAAAGAGGGAAGTGACATTGTAAATGGTAATCATGGGCAGCACATTTTTTTCTGTGGAATTTCAAGCAGATTAAAAGGATTGGTGGGTTTGTTCTAGAGCATCTAGGAGTGATATATTTTTTCACAATTAATTCTGCAATCAGGAAGCAGAATTTTCAAAATTATTGTTTTGAAACTGTCATGCTTGTTCATGTCAAATATCTAATCCTATATTTAGTTATTTTCTGTATGAAAATTTTAGTATATCCTTTAGCAAAACATGCTTCCCTTCCCTGGTTTCTTTCCATATATTGCAGAAGAGGTTGGGACACGAGGGTGGTAGAAGGCAGAGCATTTATATGATGGGGCAGATCAAGAGAGATTTTGTTTTTCTTGTGGAGGAATAAGCACTAGGATTTAAAACAGGAGTCAAAGAGATTATAAGTGTTGATAGCAAATTCTATGTGGACAATAATTATCTCAATCTGCAAATCAGGACTGCCAGAGAAAATATAGGTAGTAGTCATAGTGTACTGACTGCTGACCTGAATACCTGATTATGGTATTGTCTGGTCCTCTGTCTCTTTTAGACTTCTCTTACAAGCTCAGAAGTTCAAGGACCATCTTCTTACTATTTGCACTGACTCAACACTACGTCTAGTAGTTGCTACAGTAAAATAAGAATAGACACATATAATACCTGAGATTTCAGTTCAGTTCTACATAAACCTGCTTGACATCTATGACTTAATATGAAAAGGAGAACAGCAGTAAGTTGAACTAGAGTTACATCACTAGGAGACCACACTGGCTGGAAAGATGTGAGGAAAGCTCTTTTTGTTTCCTTATTTGGAACACATATCTGAGTGTAGGAACAGGAATTCAACCTCAAAAATATCTTCCCACACCAGAGTTTACACGGTTGTTAATGTTTTATCATACCATTTATGAGACTGAGTATGAATCTTTGAAGCACTGTGAAGGCAAAGAGATCTAGACTGATAAAAAGGAAAAGTGTTTTAGAAATTTCTTTTGATTGAGCTTGGTTTTCTGCTCCTCTATGAATAACTACCCACTAACTAATACAATTATTCAGAGCTAGGAATGACTTCAGGAGTTTAGAGTGAAAAATGGGATGAAAAGCATTCTTGTGGTATCTAATAAGTGCTGTGAAGATACAGTATGAGATTCTAAAACAGCTTTTAGATATGTTAGAAGCAAACTTATCAGAGAGTGCCGTTAAAAAACAAACAAAGGCTGGAGCTGGAGATAGAAATGGCATTCTAAAATGCTTAAAAGTCTGCATTTTTTCCTATTTGCAAAAACAGAATGTATTGTCTTTTGTTTGGAATGATTTTTTAATCAGTACAAAACTCAGGTCTTAAACAGCATCATTACATTTTGCACTTTATACCAGAGAAAATGATGCAGTCTTGCAGAGCCAGTTGTTCCCCCCCCCTCCCACCACCCCCCACCCATCAGTGGCATGAATAATTGTTCTCTTAGTAATGAGACCCTGTTTTAGGAGAAAAAGGAGAAGTACAGTGAGAACTGATGGAGTCTCCTCCTTTGGACACTTGACTAGACACAAGTGGGATCACACATGAGGAGAGAAAGACCACTGATAGTGGTGTGGTGTGGTCTTTCTCATAGAAGGCTTCAGTTAAAATTCTAATCCAGCAGCTTTTTTTCCCTCACTTTCTTTTATGTTTAGTCTCATTGGGATATTCAGGTTTCACTGCAAGATGATACTATTAGGAACCTTACAATAAAAAGACAGAGTGTGGGATGTGGTTTCCAACAATCTAACAATTTTCATGCAGTTGAATAATCCTGGATTAATTTTGAGGTATTGAGTTGAGAAGTGTGCAGTTCCAAGCCTTGAAACACCTAGAAAGGGAAAAAAATATTGTCTCCTGTATTTTTTGATAGCAGCTGTAATATCCTCATTAAAGCCAAATTAGTGGAGGATAAACTATCATCTCACAATATCACCTTCAGCAGATTTTCCATTTTGTATTCTGCATTTTGACAGTATTGTTTGGACTGCAAATGGAGAGGTTATTGATTTGTGCTTGAACTTAATTTTGCGCAGTTGCTGACAATATTCAAATTAAGTATCCTTGAGAGAAGTGGTGTCATTTCATTATCACCTGTGAAGCCGTGATATGGAAGATAGTTAGACTCCAAGGCCATCAGCAGAAAAAGCAGTGAGCTCTTAAGACAGAGTTATCAGCACACCTCTCAAGTGAAAGATCCCAGACTATGCACATACTGTCATAAAGGACAAAATATTTTATTCATTCTTGCACTGCCCATTATCTTTAAAATGCAAACAGATCTATCTATGCCTCACTTGAAATGTGTGGATGCTGCCTCTTGAATTGTTAATATTTGCCTAGATACAATCATGGAGAGTAACTACTGATGTGCTTAGGGAACCTTTTTTGACCCTGTGAACTTCTGTATCTGTTTGTACCTACAGTGTCCTGTTGCCACATGGCTTGTTTTGTTTGTTTGTTTGGTCAGTTGGTTGCTTGGTTGTGGGTGAGTTTGGGTTTGGTTTGTTGTTGTTGTATTTTAATAATACAGTTATTTATTTGGGTTTGCATTTATATTGAGAGCAATGGATAGCTAATGCTATATTTTATAGCGTAGTGTGTTTCATTCTGTGTCATTTTCTTTTGTGCTTTTGTACATTGGATTTCAAAATCAGTGCAGTGCACTGGGCTGATGTTCTGGCTGTCCTACAGCTTTTGCAGGTCTGAAAGAATGAACTTACAGAACAGCTTCAAAAAGTTTCCTGATTATGTATTATTATCTCTTGTATTTTTGTGAACCCTTTTATCATATTCTTTTCCTGATGGTTTAAGAAGCCCAAAAGAGCTTATGATGAGATACTGGTGTAGCATTGCTGACTATGTAACACTAAATGGCTGCAATGCAGCTGGAAACAAGATGCTAGCAAGAACATGTTTATTTCTCTGTATGTCTACTAAACTCCCATTGATCAAAAAGCAATTAAGATCCAAGACCGGCATATTAAGTATATTTAACTTTAGTATAGACTTTTTGGAGTAACGATGAAAACTCTTTAGAAAGGAAGAAGCCTTAAAAAAAAAGAGAGGGAGTAATTTCATTTTTATGCTCAGGAAGATACGAAAATACTTAAACTTTTTTGGCTCAAAGGAAAATGAAATAGCTTTACTTTGTTTTAAACTGTGCGCTGTTGCCATTGCAAAGCTTTTCATACCAGATGGTAGAAGTAAAAACAGTCAATTATAGAAACAGGTATTAACTCTTTGCCTAGTACTTTCCTGCAAAGATTTAAAAGCACCTTGCAAATATTAAATAATGCCAAAACCCTCCCAAACAAATAAAAAAAATTACAAAAAATCAAACCGCTTAGGACAGAAACAAAGAACTTGTCCTGTAGTAGGACAGGCTGGATGCACACTAGTCTCTTCTGAATTTCCCATTTGCTTCATTAGATTCAGTGGGGCCGCCATGTCAAAGGACCCATCTTTTCCGTCCTAAGGACACTGTGAATCCTGTGAGCAGACTTAGGTTTTGCAGTGGTTATTGTAGCAGCAGCTGACCCTCTTAACAGTTCTGAGTTTAAATGTCTTGCTTGAAAAGGCATGGAAAGTGCATCTCTGGAACTACAGTCTAATTATATCAGCAACCAGACTGTACCTTATTTGCAAAGTTAGCTTACTTCCCTTTTTGAGAAAAAAAATGCTATCCATTATAGGAGCAATCATGCGTTGCATTTTTCTGCCTTCTCAGGTATGGAGCTGGTGAAATTTTTTTTCGGTGGTTTTTCAGTGGCTCACTCATTAGATCCGAAATAGCCAAGTTAAATTTTCCTCAGAAACACTGGTGAGAGCACAGCATGACAATCATGTTTTCCAGGAGCAGTGCCAACTTAAGCATCCCTTTCCCTGCCTGCAGCTACTCATGAACCGGATGGGAAAACTTTTTTAAAAATGAGCTAGTTTCTAGGATAAGGTTCTCATGTGAACACAAGGGAGGGGGTACATGCAGGGGCAGAAATGAGCTGCTGAGCACAGAAGGAGGGTCAGTGGGTGCTGTTTAAGGCAGCTTTTTTTTTCTTCATGGAAGAAATTCACATTGAGATTGGGTTTAAAGCTCTTGTTGGTTTTAAATGAGCAGGAGCTTTATGTTCAAAAATTGTAGAAGTGATTTATGTGTGGAAACACACACTTTTGCATTGCTATTAACCTATAAATTATTTTGGTTCTGTGTGACTGCTACCCACTTCCCAGGAAAAACAAAGCAAAGTTCACATAGCCTTGAGGAGCAAATACATAGCAAACTGAACATGTCTTAAATTGTCAGCAGTTCGGGTGAAAGCCACAAAATAGAGAGCTAATAGAGGGACTGCCATAAAGACAAGGCTGAGGTCTTACATCTTTGACTGCTCTATATCAACATGGTTCAATTAATTTCAGGGGAGCAATTCCAAATTATACTGATTGAGTACCTGTCCTGACAGAAACATACAGCTGAAATCTTTTCCATTATATATGCCAGACATTGCTTATGAGTGAATTCACTTGCATAAAACTGCTGAATTTTTTTAGTAATTTTCCTAAATACTTAGGTCAAACAACATCATAGCATAATCTAAAAAAATCCTTGAAGATGTTTTTAAGTATTTAAAGATAAGGAATGTTTAATCACCATTCACAGTAAGTATAAACTGAACAGAGACCTAAATTGAATAACACAACTTGGTGCTTCTAAAAATGTGTATTTAAGATGATGTAGAAGGAAGAAAGGTAAATAATAGATACACTTAGCTAATTTTCATGTAGAGGGTTAATGTGTGGATCTCAGAGCAAACTTTGTTGAGTCAGCATGTTCTGTCTTTGTCAGCATCTATACCACTGGGGAGAGAAGGCTTACCACATTTTCTTAATTATACCAAAGACTTTTGTGATGATTTAAAATATTGTTCGGTAGATGAATCAGAGGAACAATTAACCATTGTGATGGATATTCTTTATATTTATGCAGTTCTGTGCTAAACTCCTTTTGGATCTCAGAATCAGGATGTTGCTGTTAGGCTAACATCTTAATCAGCAGCCAGCATCTGCTGCTTTAAAGGAAACATCCCCAAAACACAGCAGAGCATAGATCCATCATCTGAAGGAATTAATATAATGCTCTAGAAGTCAACCCCATCTTTCACATACAAAGTTAACTTCATAGACAGTCTGTGCTATCATCTGGTAGTCACGAGTTCACATAATCAGTGCTCTCTGTGAGACATCTGCTGCACTCTGAAGAGGCCACACAGAGGAAATGGGCACAACTTGGACATAAAATAGAAAGAAATAGCAAAATAATGAGTTTGTATGTACTTTTATATAGGTATCTCTTGCTCTGACCATGGAATAAAAATTTATAATTTTATTCTGTGTTTCCAGCAGCCTGTGCCTGACTAGGATCATCATCCTACTTTCCAATACTTTGGGGATGGCACATTAGAGACCAAACTTTAGGGCTCAAGTTCATGTTGACACCAGCTGCCCAGAGAAAAGTTTGCAGTCATCCAGTTTACAGTATTTTGCTTACACTCATGATTTTTGACTTGTTGTGCTTAGTCTTCTATGTAGTTAAGTTTCCTGTTTAGTATGTGCTTCAAGATTAATACCAGGCACCCTCCAGGAAATGTTTCCAGAAGTTTCAGGCAGAGACTGAAGAGAGTGAATGTTTCCATGTAGCAGTAGCTACATTTGTCTTTTTTACAGTGCACTGACTTGGGAAATGATGTGTTACATGGATCACTGATGGATAAATTGCCACCAGTGCTTTGAGATGATCTGTATGAATACTGATTCACCCATTCAACAATTATAAGCCAATAGTCACACCAACAAATTGATTTGGTTTATAATCATTAGCCAGAAGAAGTTTTAAATTGCTATAATAATTAGGCCCTAAAGACTGAGAATTTTATAGGCAGCTTTCAGCCTTAGTTTTTCCAATGTTCCTTTTCCTTGATTGGCACTCTTATGGATAAGAGTGCCATTCTTATCCATAAGATATTCTTATCTTATGGATAAGAACTTCTTAAGTCAGGAGTGATATCACTCCATCACCACTGAATTTGTTGATGCAACTAGAGTTGGTTGTAGCACCTCCTACATCAGCAGTGGAAAATTTAGTATATCTTACCATTCTTTTCTTCTTTTATTTTGAAATTTAGCACAGCCTTACTAGGAACATCCCACCCTCCTAGATACTCAATTAGGTGACTTCTGCCTTGAATTGTTACTTTGCTGCTATGCTGCCACAGTAAAATGTCATTAGTAGAAAATTATGTGATAAAAGATAAACCTCAATGACCTGACAGAACAATTCCATTCTTTTGTGAGCTCAGGCCGTTCTTCCCTTTCATACAATTACTAGTACCATCCCATGAGTGTGCGTGACACGTTAAGGATAGAAAAGATGAAGATCTGCCCATAAAATGGCCAAGGAGAAACTCCTAACTGCATGACTAAAAGTGTCAGGGAGTTAAATTGTGACCTGTATGATTACAGAATCACAGAATCACAGAATCAATCATTTGGTTGGAAGAGACCTCCAAGATCAAATCCAACCAAACCCTAACCTCAACTAAACCATGGCACCTAGTGCCACATCTAGTCTTTTTTTAAACACATCCAGAGATAGTGAATCCACCACCTCCCCAGGTAGACCATTCCAATACTTTATTACCCTTTCTGTAAAATACTTTTTCCTAATTGCAACTGGTGAACAAGATCCCACTGGTGCTACTGGGGGGTATGGTTGGACATTTCAGCCTTACAATGGCTGCTCCCTACAGTGCTACAGAATGGGGAGATGCTGAGGCAGATACAGTGCTGTGGATGCAGATTCTGTAGATACACTGCTATCTCTGAGCCCATGACAGACTGTTAGTACTGACTGGAAGAGATCCAGGTTTTTCTGATTCCTTGCCTTTAATGAAAGGATTAAAATGTCTTTTTAAATAATAGCAGCAAATCATTGTGGGTGGCTGTGAAAGGAGACAGATGACAGTAAATGCTGGGTAGGCAATTCTGCTCCTGGGAGAACACTGTTCTCTGGAAGAGTTTATCAGAAAACCTATTTTTATATAATTTTTGTCAGCTATGTGGTTTTTTGTTTGTGCTAAGTTATCAGGCAATCATCCCACATATTTAGATTTTCAGTTATGGTCCTTCTTTGCTCTTATTTTTGATGTTTTTAATATAATACGGGTCCAGCAACACCACTGGAATCCCTTCCATTTTGCTACAAAACTGGTAGTGGTAACTTTTGCAAAAGATTCCTCATACCACAGACATTTTTGTGCTTATTCTTGCTTCCTCTCTGCCCTACACAGTAATTTCTCCATGCATTGCTGAATTGTGGTGCAGTTCAGGCAGAGAGCTATAGCTCAATGGACTGATTGCCCTTTAGGGAAAAGAAGGAGCCACACGCTCGAATCACCTCAACATGGGGCCAGCCAAGAGAAAGAGTGTTTGTGGGGTCCTGGCCCAGCCTGACTAGTTGGTTTGCTTCCTTCTGGCTGCTTCTACCTACAGAAAGGCACTACTGGAGCCAGACCAGACACTGGGCAGGCAGAGTCACATTCTCTTGAGTCATGCCCTGTGGTGTACTGATGATATTACCTTGTGAAGGCACCTGAGATCTCTGGAGGAACAGATGATGTACTTGAGGACTCTGTCTCCCTCTACAGCTGCTGTTGTTCCATGATTCCACAGGGAACCTAGCTCAGCTGTCTCAATCACCATGCTGGGTCAGGATTTGAATTGCCAACATTAACTAGGCTAAATTAGGAAGGTAGAATGAAGCCCATAATCTTTTGATGCTTCCATTTCCAATGATATAATATCAGGACTTAAAAATTAACTGCTCAGTAAAGCATAAAGCCTTCCATGTCTTGGAATGAACCACATAAGTATGAAAACTTGAAAGTTTGAGTTAAGCAGTTCTCCTTTACAAGTTCCAGAAAATCCAATGACATTTAAAAGTACAATAATTGAGGGGGGTGGTGAAGAAGAAGGGGTCATCCAAAGTTTCTGAACTGAAATATTTAGCTTATGTTTTGGGTAAATAGCTGTGCCAGTGTTTGCAGTCGATGTATTGAGTTCTGTCTGATTCATGAAGAGAAAGTTCATTAATTAGAAATAACTTGCACTGTATGACAGCACACAAAGTATTACAATCATGATCAGACTGCCACTTTATAAATCACAGACAAATCAGCACAGGCATATGGATGAAATATTTACAAAGCATATGTTGAGTGTAAATCTGTGGGGTTTTTAGAAACAGTCACTGCAGTTTGTACTGAAACAAAAGTTATTGTTAAGGTTAAACTTCAATAGCTTTGTGTGATATACCAAAGCCCTCTGGTGCCTTGGTTGCAGTGAGTGGTGGCACTTGTTAAAGGCTGATGTGGCTATAGAGTGAGAGGGCTGTTTGTGCTGACTGTGCACAAGCTGGTCTAATTACAAGGAACAAATATGGTGCCTGTGCTAGATGGCACACAGGCCATTCCAGGTACATGTTAATGGAATATCACAGTTTCTGGTAAATGAGCTTGTTACTCTGCAACACTTTCTGTCATGCTCCTAGACATGTCATGAGGGATGTATGGTAAAACTGTCTAGAGCCACGTTTGAGGCACGCAAAAGTTGCACGTTCCTTGGTTATACAGTTGTACACCTCAGCTCTCCCAGTTCTGGGACTCTCCACTTAGACTGTCATTTGGCTTTAGTAACAGCTTCTGTGCCCAATTTTGTGACGTGTATAACGGTAAAAGAAAAATATTCTTAATTCAAGCCCTTTGAATAGGAAAAAGACTCCCTTAGTCTTCCACGTAATTTGTATCTGACCTAACTAGGTTTATTTCTTAACATGTAGGATGAAAAAATGAGTCTGTAGAAAAGAGTACACCTCCCATTGTATCTCCAGAAATAATTGCTGGTCTTTGATCATCTCAGCTTTTGATGCTAGTGAAAATTTTTTGTGGCATTTTGGCATTGAAAAGCTGTAAAATCAAGTAGAGAGTATAGGTTGTTATGAAGATATAAAGAGAAGTCTAATGAGTAATAATAATGACATCATAAGTCTTCATTGCAATTTGTGTGGACTTTTAATGACAGTCATAAAATTCCAATTTTGTAAAATAAAAGCGAAAAGGATAATTCTGCAATTCAGCCAAATGGCAAAATGGAACAACGAAGAGTGATTTATTGCTGCACTGCATTAAGGCTCTCACCTCTTCCAGCTATATGGTCACAAAGCATATTTGAAATGCAGATTGTTTTCCCTGTGCACTGTTTGGTAAAGAAGATGGGACATGACCAAAATCCTGCTGTGGGTCTCTTGGTCTGGTATAAAGGTTTGACCATTTTTGTTCTTGAAAGCACTGTGGATGCTGTGTCAGTAATTTACTAAGGCCACCACACAAAAAATAGGAAATGAGATAATTCCACATCTTAGTGAATACCTCAAACAAAACTGAGACCTGAAGATTTTATCACAAAATGGGTCAGTCCTTGAGTTCTGGGTCTGTCCATGATAAAAGTGGAAAATTTGGTCACCCTTAAGAAGCTTGAGAAATTGCATACTTCATGGACTGCAGGATTAGCTTAATTCATGTATGTCTCTAACATCAGCCAGAAGTAGTTGTACCTAGGTCACAGAAACCTAGATGTTTTGTAGTCTCATCTAGAAAAACTTAGGAAATTCAGAATCCAACTTCTTTTCTTGAAATTTAAGAGACAAATAAGGAATTCAGTGTTTTAGACTATTTTACTTTGTTCCCCAGTAGCTTCTTCTTGTAGAATGTTCTTAATTGAATGACCAAAATAGAATCTTAGCTCGCTTGTCAGATTCTTTTCTGTATAGAACTATAAATGTATGAAAAAGGTTTTACTGTTCCAAAGACTGCTGGTTTCAGCCTATGTTGCTCCTGAGTAAAATGGTAAAAGCTTTTTGCATGGATAATCATAGTTTAAATGGTCTAATTTTGTGTTTGTTTTACAATTTGATAAAGAGCAGTAAAAGGAGTCATTGAAAAGCATCCAACACCTGAAGGATGAACTTCTGCAAAAGTCAGGAAACCAGTCCACCACTGCTCATTTTTTCTGGAATCAAGGTAGATATAAAAAAAAGTATCGCTTATATAAAACACAAGCACCCATATACGATAAAGAAAAGACTCAGATTTGATACACTTTTCTTTGCTGAGAAAAATCCATTACACAGTATAGATCCATTGCTATTTCTGTAGCTATAAAAATCTCTGTATCCTACAGAGAACTGCTATTCTCTTTACCTGGCCCTCTACAGTTTATGTTTCAAAGCTGAAATCCAGGGCATTCATTATTGACAGTTCAATTGGTGTATCCTTTTCGGTTCACTTCATACACTGCTCTCAAATTTATCTGAAAAATGTGAAATAGCCCGTTGAATTTTCCCCTTGATGATACCACAATAGATGTGAAAGAAGAGCCTTCAGCGTAAGGCTTTCTAAGTGTTAACAGATCATGAAAATTGGCAACAACTGTTGTGCTGAGTATCATAACCTGCAAGAGGAGGGCCAGCAATTCCACAGTGATGAGAAGAGAGTGCTTGGTGTTTGAGCTGTGGTCGCATTTGCCTTTCAAGTCATTTGGGCCTCCATGCCACACTTTTCAGGAGAAGAAAGCTAATGCAGCTGCCTTTGTTAATCAGTCAGTATGACCCAGGCCATCGGGGAGGCAGGCAAAGGCAGATACATACTGAGACACACAATCCTTGCTGATTAACAGTGAAAGCTGGTAAAGTTACTCTCTAAGCCTGTCTGGCCCATCAGCTGCAGAAATGTAATTTAGATGATTATCTACATGCCCATTAAACCTTGTGACCCATCACTAGTCTGTTTGAAGTTTGCCTGCTTAAACTTGCTAATAGGAAGAATAGAAGGATTAACTCAGAGGTCATGAAATAAGAGAGCAGCAAAGAAGATGACAAAAGAGCAGAGGAAAACTTCCTACTGCATGTATTAGGTAAGGAGAAAGAACTACAGTACCATGATCATCTCAGCAGATACTGTTACTTTACGGAGCAAGCAAGCCATCTGGAATTCAAGCCATTTAATCCTTGTGTGTGTGTGCTTTCAATCTATTTTGTTTAGCTGCACAAATAAAATGAACTACCTGTTTGATGAATGTTGTCAAGTTAGGCATTTAGTAAACGTCATGCAGCATAGAAGAGTGTGGAATGTTGGTGGACAGTAAGTGTTTCTGATTTTGTTCAGGGCTAGAATATGTAGATATAAACAAGGGAAAGATTTAAATCAATCACATCAGAGTAGCTGCAGTCAGGTTCAGCATCAAGTCCAATCTTGTTCCCTTTAGGATCTGAAGCTCCAGCCATTACAGATGCTTGTTAACTTAAGGATTATGAATGAAAATCTTACCCAGTGATCTATTTTTATTTGATCAAATTGAAATTAATATAAACATGTTATAATCTGCCTAAATTGTTTGCAGAATGTTGCAATGAAAATAGTGACAAGTTGAAACTAAATTCATAGAGAAAAGATGGGATGCATTGCAGAAAACAGAATGGAATACATGAGTACCTCAGTAAGGGTGACCTAGGGTCTGACTAGTTACTGGAAGAAAATGAGCTTGAACTTTAAATGGAGTCTTGAAAGTTATTTACCTACTTTTACATATAGTACCACTCTTGAAATGACTCCTTGTGCCTTTGCTAAAGACAGTCAGCCTATCTGCTGAGAAACATTGGTTGGGAGCATATTTCACTGTATTTCAAAGAAGAAATAATATTCTTCTCATGCTATCTTTAGATCCCTGGGTTTTGCAATATTAGATCTCTTCATAAAGAATTACTGTGGTCTATTTTGCAATGCTTGTGATATATTTATTTATTTAGATTTTTGTTCATATAGCTATGATTAAACATAGTTCTGTTTCTCATTTAATTGTGTTGAATCAAATATTTTCCAGTTATCTCAGACTGTTCCTTTACACGTATGAAACACAGCAATATGCTACTGGCAATATTCAGTGCTGTTGCAATTCATTTTAGAACCTGGAACTTTTCCCCCAGTGTTTTTAGTATTTTTGTGACTGATAATGCAAACTCAGACACCTGATGCTCTGAAGCTAATGGCTGTACTTTGTAATAAAATGCATAAATTTTAAAATTCCACTTCATCATCTGAAGATGCCTTGCACATTAATCTGGCTACAAGTTTTCCGGATTAGTGTCAACCATATTTGGATCTTCAGTGTAGAACTGTCAGTCTTCATGTGTTGGCCACACTGGCAGTGGTTCTCACCTTGAAAAATGTAAAAGTTTTAGGAGGGAAACAAACTTCTATTGCTGATCATAAGTCTTCCACTGAGTGGCATGTACTCAGCTGTTTGCAACCAGACTACTTCAGAGGACAGAAGTTATTCATAAATCTCATTCCAGTGGTGTTGTCTGAAAAATAAAGTAGATGCCAATATCTGCTGGGGAGCCTTGTAGAAAGCAGATCAAAGGCTTCTGGAGTTTATTTAAGAAGGAGCAGTTGTGAGTGGCTTAATGTCTGAGCATGGCATGAAAAGTGAAACAGCCATGACAATGAGCCACCACATGCAGAAGTCCTCTGGACTTCAGTGAAGAATTTCAGTAATATGTGGTACAGGTGGACTGTTGTCTCAGCCTGTCATTCTGTTATTCCATTGTCTCTAAGGAAGGCATTGCCTCCTCTGTCCATCCCCATTAAAAAGTGGAAAATTTCTTCTAGAAGTCATTGCAGAATAAAGCCACCTTCACTTACACAGTGTTTTGCCTGCCAAAGAGATGCTGTCTTCTCTAGGGCATTTGGTTTAAAGGTCTGTGATTATATGTAATTCACTTAACCTGTGACAAGTGTTCTGGCCAGCATTTTTACTTTAATGGCATGAAGCTGTGTCATACAAGATTTAGGCTAGATATTGGGCTAGCCTAGGAAAAGGCTTTTCATCCAGAGGATGTTTGGGCACTGGAACAGGCTCTCTGGTGAAGTGGTCACAGCACCAGCCAGACATAATTCAAGAAGTGTTTGGACAATGCTCTCAGACACAGTGTGACCCTTGGGGCTGTCCTGTGCAGGGACTCAATGATCCTTATGCAGATCTTCCAACTCTGGACATTCTATGACTCTATGATTTGAGAGTTTCTGAATGAAGCCTGTATCTCTGTTTCAGGTGTGAGAAACTGTCTGGTTTTCCATTAGAATTGTTTATTTTATTTATGTTTGCTTCTTATATGTCGTTGTGGTGAGTTGACCCAGGCTTGACCCAGGCCCACCAAAGCCACTCTCTCACTCCCCTCCTCAACTTGGCAGGAGAGAAAAAAATGATTAAAAGCTTGTGGGTCGAGATAAGGTCAGGGAGAAGTCACTCACTGATAACTGTCATTGGCAAAACAGACTTGACTTAGGGAAACTGGTTGAATTTATTACCAATCAAAATCAGACTAGGATAATGAAAAGTAAAACAAACCTTAAAAACACATTTCTTCCCACCCTTCCCTCTTTCCTTGGGCCTGACTTTGTTCTTGATTCTCTACCTCCTCCTCACCAGTGGTGCAGGGATATGGGGAATGAGGGTTATGGCCAGTTTATCACATATTGTTTCTGTTGCTGCTTCGTCTTCAGGGAGAGGAGTCCTTACTGCTGCTCCAGCATGACATCTCTCCCACAGGAGACAGTCCTCCTCAAACTGCAGTGTGAGTCCTTCCCCAGACTGCAGTTTTTCATGAACTGCTCTGGCATGTGTCCCTTTTCACAGGGTGCAGTCCTTCTGGAACAGATTGCTCCATTGGGGGCCCCCTATGGAATCACAAGTCCTGCCAAAAAACCTACACCAGCATGGACTCCTCTCCACAGGTTCTCAGGTCCCTGCCAGGAGCCTGCTCCAGCACAGGCTTCCCACAGGGTCACAGTCTCCTCTCAGGCATCCACCTGCTCCAGCGTGGTGTTCCTCCAGGGGCTGTGGATGGATCTCTGCTCCACCATGGACCTCCATAGACTGCAGGGGCACGGCCTGTCACACCGTGATCTGCACCATGTTTTGCACGGGAATCTCTGCTCTAGCACCTGGAGCAGCTCCTCTCCCTTCTTCTCCACTGACATTGGTGTCTGCACATTGTTCATCTCACTCCTTTCTTCTGTGGTCAAAATCAATTCTGCACAATAAATTCTGCACTACCACCATCTCTGACTGGTTCAGTCTTGACCAGTGGCTGGTCCATCTTGGATCTGTCTGTCATTGGCTCTGTTGGACATGGAGGAACCTTCTGGCAGCTTCTCACAGAGACCACCCCTATAGCTCCCCCTATACTAAAAGCTTGCCATGCAAAACCAGTACAGTCCTGTAGGATGCCTTGATTTATAAAGTACCTTGGAACAGCTGCAACATCTTCAGATTGTATCAATAGATTGTAATAAAAATAGTGCCTGTGATTTATAGAATCATTGCTCCTGTGTTTTAGGGAGCTTGCATTATTTTCTTTTTCCTTCAGACATTCCCTATGTAGCTATTTTCTTCATGGATGGCACATACAACAGTGAAAAAAAACCCAAAAAACAAAACCTTAAAGGAACCTGAAAGGCCTTAAAAATTTAAATAAATGGCTATCTTGATATCTCACGGTCTTCCCTACCACTTAGTCAGCTTTCTCTTTGTTGACCTCAGTGGAGTACAAAGGCTCAAGCCTTTTCCTGGCCATACCAGGCTCTGCTGGGAGAAGGGCTGGGGCATGTATCCAGTCATTCTGATCTCTTAGAGTTCCTTCAAGGAAAGGAAAAGCTTCAGCAGGGAAGTTGCCAACTATTGCATCTTTCACAATGAAATCACTTTAGAAAAGGATCAATGAACCTCCTAGGAACTGCCACCTGAAAAGGATAGAAAGCAAAAAACAGCAGGTGTCAATTGCCGCAATATTCACTTCTTATCACATCAGAAGCTCGGTACCACATCTTTCTTCAAGCTGCTGATCCCAAAGAAACTAGGACTGCGCACGCTTGCCAGTTCTGTGTAAGTGCTCAGTACGTTCAAAATAATTTTTTACACCTTAATGCATCCAAGTGACCCTAGATACCTGTGTTTTGGTGCCTGTACCAAAGCCTAAATACCCTGAATGTTGCTGGCTTGTTACCTGGTAGGGTAGGGCAATTTCCATGATTTCAAAAAATAGTATTCTTTTTTCTATGACGTATGTTGTCACAACTCAAAAACCCTACTGATATTCCTGATAACTGTCCCCATTGTGCTTTACCTTTCTTGATCCAACAGCCGAGTGTTTTTCATACTATTGAGCTACAGATATAAATCAAAAAAGGATATTGGAAAAAAATCTTCTTTCAATCAAAACTAAAACTTTCCTAAGCAAACTTACCGTGCAATATGCTATGATACCTTTCTCAAGAGATTAAATGCTTGACAGAAAAGTTGCACAATTTTACTTTAGTGGTACTTCTTTGGGGCTTTTTTAAAAACAGATGTTTAACACTTCAGAATTTTATTGTGGGAGAGTGTGGATGTGCTGGAAATTGGTTATGATAGTAACAAATCTCTAAGAGCTGCCAAATAAATTCTAGACAAAAGGGAACACTAATAGAATCCAGGAACTAAACAACAATATGGTAACAGCAAAAAGACAGAAAATACTTCAGGAACCTCTAATCCCCAGGGTGAGGTTTCAGAGGGAAAATATGAAGATCTAGTACATTTTTCTGCAAAGTAGTGTGCACACTTAACTTCCCACACTGGACATTTCCACTGAACTCAGTGGGATAACTTGTTCTGAATAATACCATATGTCTCCATCTTTTCAGGCCGAAAGTCTTAAGCTATATTTATTAGGTCTGGGGTGTGTATAGTTCTATCCATGTTCATGTTTGTCCAGGACAGTCATTATTTACTTATTCCTAAACCAGAGACATATTTGTAGTATTTATCAATGCTCCTGACTTTCTCTCCTAGGTCTTTTTGCTCTTTTGCATGATGACATGCTTTGGTGTCTATAAAAAATTACCCTGTTTGTTAGATGTGAAAAAATAAATGATCTGTTTAATTTTTTAATGTGAATTATCACATTATTTATTCAGAGAAACATATTCATTGATTCCACAGAGTTGATAAGTATCAAGGATTTTCTTATATATATGAGGCCTGGATACCTCTGAACTGGTTTTGCAGTGGGATTTCCTGAAGTTTTTACAGATTGGTGTAACATAATCTGCTAGAATAATCAGAACTAACGAAGAAAGAATATAGCCTCTTATGCATTCTTTATTTTCTTTCTGTCTTTTTTCCTGTTTATGTGTCCATCAGTAACATTTGGTTGTTTTGTTTGGGCATGTTTGTGGAAAAATATCTGTTAGGTCCACTATCAATGTCCCTTTCCAAATGAAAAACTATGTAAATGAAAAATGCTAGTCCTCTGTAGGAGATGGACGGGAGGGAGGCGAGGAGAGATCTCTGGAGTCCAGGGCAGCTCTTGAAGCATGCGGTTTGTTGCACAGGTCGTGGGTACAAGAGCTTTGCTTAAGCTGCCAGCCACAGCTTCTTAGCTTGAAGAGTGCCAGAAAGAGAGCTAAGTTCTGGTTACAGTACATTGTATCTTTTTCTGTGTTGAATATTCTGATTTACGGTATCCAGCAGTACAAGATATAAATCCTACAGAATTTACATACAGCCTGTAGGAACTACTACATTACCATACCGCGCTGCATACTAAACCTTAAAAGCTAATTTCTAGGCTCCTTTTCCCTGCCACATTGGCAGGGTCCCTCTCCCTTGGACCCTTGGCATCCCTTTGTCTGCTAAGGGTATTGCTCAATCGACAGGAATCTTGCCTTCAGCTGACTTAATCCTTGTCTTCCTGTTACATAGTAACTAGTGGCTTTGCATCCTATATCTCAAAGCTCACTTTCATTTCTATTTCACTTACAAGTTTTATACTTTTAGAATCTTTTTCCAGGCAATCATATTTGTAAGGCTTTCCTGTTTCATCTTCTCCAACAGTCTTCCTCATTGGGTAATGTAATAAAGTTTGATCACATTTTGGTGGGAAAAGAGATCAAAGACATGCAATTTTGGAAATCCTCAAGTGGATTTAGAATTTGTGTAACAATTCCCATTGGGCCAGAGCCTTGGCAAGTAGGGGAAGTAATCAAAGGAGAAGCAGAAAAAATAATTGCATATTTTGTGTTGGAGTAGCTGATTTTTTATCTTGTGAGCATCATACTCGGGTAACTCTTCAGACCTCAAGTTTCTTATTTTCCACTCATTCATGAACAGAGTAATGAAGTACTCAACTGACTATAAGTTCCTTGCATATACCTTTAAAATTTCTCCATAAAAACATTCTATCAGTGGAAATAAATCAAATGCTTTCAAGTATTCTGTAGCTGGTTTACTCAAAACTGAAAAAGTATATACAAAGAACACTTCACCTGATCAAGCAATAACTGAAGCATTTTTTATTTTTAATAGTAAAATGCACTGAAGTATTAGACAGTGCACATTATGCATTTTGCCAAATATGTTCTTCCTTTCCTAAATTCACTAAACACAGAGCTTTCATTTGTCAGGAATCTGCAAGACAGTAATATTTACTGTCAGATCAACCACTCCTCTTACTGTTTCTTTATGTTTGTAGTTAAACAAAGTTTT
This sequence comes from Phylloscopus trochilus trochilus, assembly GCA_016584745.2. NCBI lineage: Eukaryota > Metazoa > Chordata > Aves > Passeriformes > Phylloscopidae > Phylloscopus > Phylloscopus trochilus. Next base: position 23,800,621 of record WQNJ02000016.1, on the reverse strand, counting down.
ACCTTTGCCAAATCTTTGTATTCTTTTCATTGAATGAGTTGACAAGTCTAACTTAGGAGTAAACAGAACACCTGGAATCTTCCAGCTGATTGTGCAATGAGAGCTGAGGCTAAACTGAGGTCTTCATGAAGATTTGGACATTTCATAATAGAGTATGAGGGAAAAAATGCAACAAGAATTCTGTATTTGTACTTGATTGTATGAAAACATCAAAAACGTGTAGATGCATCATGCAGGACTGTGTGTTAATCTTCACATTAAAATCTTAGAATATGACTTTTCCTTTCTTAAAACAGTGTTGAACAATTTAGAGAAGTTGGTTTGTCGGGGGTTTTTTAAGCTAAAATTCAAATCTTATGGCTGAAAACTTGAAATCTAAATGAAATTAAAATGAATTAGATGAAAGTTACAGGCAGAGCCAGTCATGAGCAGAGTCCCTTCCTGTGGCTGTACAAGACAAGGCTCTGAAGTGTGCATACTCTATATCACTAAACAAATAGCAGAAACACATGACTAAAGAATTTATTTGTCTTTTAGTAACCCTAAGATCCAAACAATATAGATGGGTTACAGTGACCAAAGGAAAATACTACAATTATCTCTACAAGCAATAAATCCGCTGAAGAGAACAGCCATGTAAGAACAGCATCTACAGCAGCAGCTCTCAGTCCGTGGTATGCACGCTTATACTGGTATTTCATTTCTGGTATTCAAAGTTTCTTGTCTGTGATAACCTCTGCCACTGCTGCTCCCTATTCAGTTGTGTATTCAGTCTTCCACTGTAATATTTTGACTGCTGCAGAGTGTTGGAGAAACTAAGACTTGTGTTTAGAGCAAGAGTAGCAAAATAAAATTAATACCAGTACAAGGTTATGGTGCTTTGCTTCTCCTGTATGGACTTTTATAGGTCTTAAATTTTCCCCTTTCCTTCTTCCTCCCCTTTTTTCTTTTTCAACTTTCTCACTTTTCTTGTTTCCTTTGACAATTCTGCTAAGCATGTATATAGATTGAGGAGAATGAGGTTAAAATTGGCTCTGCATGAGCCTATGCTCCCAGTCACCCACCTTCCCTTAGGGATGTGGTACAACGTTTGTCAGCTCAGTCACTGTGAAAGTTCAGGCACAGGTTCCACTCACAAATCTTCCAGTTCCCCAGCTGCAAGAGGAAAGTAGATGTCAGGAAAAATTTTAAGCTTGAAAATAGATTGGATATTTGTTTGCAATAATGCAAGCAGATTGGATTGCAGTCCAAGGAGAATTGAAAGATGTAAGACTGTAAGGTCACATAAACAAAAGACTGTAAGGTCACCTAGGACAGGTGGTGAAACCCAGAACACAGTGACCCCCTGCAATGATGATCTTTTCCCCTTGTTGCAAACAGGGTTAAGCCCTCTTAAATATGGCACCAAATCACTGAGCACTTTAGAGGTTGTTGGTGAATAAGGCTTTGAGATCCAGGATGTATGGACATGGTCTGTGAATTCTTGGCTAAGCAGATACATTAGCTAGCTGTCCAGTTTTCTGGATGGTGTAGAAAATACTCAGAGGGAGGCACTCTCTTTCCTCTTACCTGAGCCCAGGGAAGGCTTCTCCATGGTTTGTTTGGCAGGGTGCTACTCTATCTCCTGATAGAGAAAGTGCACTGTAAGCTTTTATAAATCACAATTCTCAGTATTGCTAATGCTGATGCACAGATAGAGAGCAGCTAGTGTGATAAGCAATGCTACCCGCAAAAAAAAGACATCCCTATTAAAGGCATCATATAAAGAGCAAAAATAAATATTGTAGATCACAGTGGGAGAAACTTGCGTTGTGTCTCACTATTAGCAGTTCTTAATTTGCAGCAGTGAGGATAAAATGGCACTTTTTTTTTTTTAAGGAATTTTTGCCAAGGGATGAGAAGAGGGGTGATAAGGGATGCCTGGCTCACAGAACCCCAACCGTCTTTAGTTCTGCTTTGAAAAACACACTTTTGCACATACTGATTTCAATTGTGCAAACAGCTTTGGCCACATATTTCAAGATTTGCATGCATGACTAGCATGCATTTTCAAAACTAATAATAAATATTCAGAAGTCTTTTTAAAAATATGTGATGAGTAACACATATTCAAAATTACCCAAAAGCAAATTCAGACCATGCGACACAGGCTCTTGAAATGTCCAGCAGAGATTTCAACATTAATTGCATGAAATTCTTCTGTGTAAAAGAGGAAAAAATTTATTCTCTTTATTTTACTTATATTCATGTATTTCTTTTCAGATATATTGCATATTTTATGTTGACAATATTAAGCAGATTACTGCAATCCATAATAAACTTAGATTTTTTCCTCAAGCTGTTTTTTACGTTTTGCATTTTATTGTTGCAAATGAGGACTGAGCCTGCATTCAGCTGTTGCTGTGCCAGCTTGGCTTAACCCCACCAAAGTAACTGAAGCTTTTAACTGAGTACAGACTGTAGGTTTGTACGTTTTGCAAAGCATCTGGAAAATTTGGTGGATCAGTGCCAAACCTATAACTCATTGTTATTGCTTTCATTATGTGATGATTTTATGACATATAATATTCCATTTTCTTAAGAGCAGTCTTTTAAATGCGAATGTCTGGGAACTGATACATTTCTATCCCTAACCTTTGTTCATTGCTGTCTTGGGTAAGGGTGTTTTATTGGAGACCAGCTAAGTTGTATTTGAATCTAGTGCTTGGTTATGACAAACTTTTAGCACCTTACCTTAACAGTTCAGGCACCTGAGTCAGCTTCCAAGACAGGACTGAAAGCATGATAAGGCATCTGAGCTTAAATCAGAAAATAATGTGAAGGACCGAACCATCCATTCACTGTGAAAAACTGATATAGTCTCCTTAATAATAACATTTTCCTGGGAACATCAGAATTCCCATTTGAAGTGAGCACATCAGAAAAATGGAATGAAACAAGTTTAATTGCTTTTTTTTTTTTTTTTTTTGTATCTCTGGTTGTCTTTAGGAGTATAAAGAAACTTAACTTGGTGCTTTGAATATTTGCAGCGTTATCCCTAGGTCTGAGACAGGATCATTTATTTTCATTTGACAGGTGGGTTTTCTGTACTTGGGGTTTCAGAAATCACCAATTTCACATTTGGATTATTGTATATAACTAAACAATCTATTTTAAAGAATAAGCTAAAGCATAAATAGTGGTTGAATAGAAGGCATGAAATACTTTTGTTATCATCTTGGCAAGTTCTACAATAAAATGCGAATAATTCCTTTGGAAGTTAGTGATGCATGTATTAATTAGGTTCAGAAATACTGATTCATTGTCTGTTCAGGCTTTCGGTTTTTCAACCCCTGCTTTGATTATCAAATGTACAAAGAGGCTTCTTTTGAAGGCTGGTTCAGCATACTGGAATTGAAGCAATTTGGAGTTTTTCTGAAAACGAACTTTCAACCCAGAATGTCTGCTTGCTCCAGTCTTACCCCAAAGTAAAAGAAGAATGTAGCTCCTAGTTTCTTTTTCATCTGCCTCCAGCTCAGTTGTGTTCTATCTTCCTCCTTCTTAATGACCTCTTCCTTAATGTTCTCAATCAGCTCCAGGTTCTTCCATGTAATAAAATAGATTATTCCTCAGAAAGCTCTTTCCTCTGATGGGAGAGAATAATTTGCTTCCTGGCCAATAGTTGCATTGGTGATATGTCATTAGTGAGGAGAGATTCAGATGGATGCAAGATGAGTACTGCTGTGACCTATTCCTGACTGGCATTGTCCTTTGTAAGAAGTGTGACACCACCTTAAATAATGGTCCTGCTGATGGTCTTAATGGTTCCTTCTGAATCATATTCCAATGGACATCCTGGATCAAAATATCTGACTAGTCAGTTTTCAGAGAAGCTTTCTGTTACTGATTTATAGAATTCTCCACAGTTCCAAATCAGTATAGTTGTCCTAAGGCAACTGTGTCTGCAATTTGATCTCTTATATAGTTTGACGATGGATTGATGTACAAAAAGATGGTTCTCTGTCACCTTAAATATTGTGCAAACCTAATTTTCCAGTCAAGAAAAAAAATCCACTCATTTGGGATTTTATCCAAGACAAAATATTTGCACCTGGAAGGTTGTGTTTTAGTCCCCACTGCACAAAAAGGGCATGGACAGACTGGAGAGGGTCCAGCACAAAGATGATCAAAGGACTGAGAAGCTTGCCAGATGAGGAAAGTCTGAGACTGCTGGCTTTGTTCAGTCTTGAGAAAAGAAGACTTAGGGGAGACTTTAGCACCATATTCTAGTATTTAAAGGGTGGCTACAAAGAGAATGGAGACTGTTTTTACAGGGAGTTACATGGAAAAGATGAAGGGTAATGATATAAGTTACTCTGGGGGAGATTCCATTTGGACACAGAAGGAATATTTTGCACAATGAGGTCAGCCATTGAAACAAACTGCAAAGAAAAGTGGTGGATTACCCAACGCTGGACATCTAAGATTCAGTGGACAGGGTGCTAGGTCATTTTTTCCTGACTCTGCTTTTGACAAAGAAGGTGGACCAGGTGATTCTTGAGGTCCCTTCCAACCTGGTATTCTATGTTTTTATAGTTCTTTGGCAATTCAGATTGAGACTCCAAGAAGGAACATCAGACAAAACTGGATTGAGAAAGTTCATTCAAGAATAGGTTAAAACCTTTGACTGGGACATCTTTGGCTAGAGGTGCGTTTACCAATTGGTGGGGTGCACCAGGTCTCTGCTGTATGGCTTTCAGTTGCTGCTGCTCAGCTTTTTGGTACTGTTTCCAAACGTGCAGTCACTTCTTGTAGAAATTCTCCTACATTTTTTCAAAATAAAAATAACCAGGTTTGCTAGACTGGAGTGTGTGGAAGTTGAAACACTTTGGAGCCCTCAATAAATGAGTTATCACATTTCTGCCTGCTTTGCGCCTCCTAAAGTTTGTTTCAACCTAAATGATTCTGAATCCCACAGTGTAGAGTCCATGAAAATTAGTTGAGTGTCAAGATTCCTGTATACAGGAATCACAGGTGAGCTTTTCTCACCTCCATTGTATATGTGTCCCAAGAAGGAAAACAGGGAATATTTCCACTGCATCTAGCAAAATTTCACCTATCATTGAAGGTCTGAGTTGACTGTAGCCCTTCAAATTTGCTGAATCCCACAGATAAGACTGTGTGCCTGCCAGCTGGCAATCAGATGTACAAGTGAATAGAATTCATTAGCAGGGACTGGTTGTATTTGGAGATCAGACTTGCTGTGTACATATCCCACACATAGCTGCAGCTAGATTCCAACCTCTGGACCTTTGGCAATTTAAGGCAGGAGCATTGTCTGCCAAGTCAGACTACAACTCCCCACTCAGCAAGTTAGAAGCTGTGCCAAAATTGCCTTACTCTGAAGCTAAGTATGATACAAGTTATGTCCTGGTACTTTCATACAAGTTAGTCCACCTGAGAAAGGGGAGCACATTCACTAATACTGCTTTTCTGCAGAGTTGTATTTACAGTTTTGCAAACCACTGTTTAATTTCATCACATTCAAATAAAAAAAAAAAACCCTAATCTTGTTTCTCTAGTATTACACTGACATTTTGAAGGATAGAATTGATTAAGGTCCAAAGGATGCAATGTACTCCTTCATATCATATTTAATCAAAAATTCCACTCAGAAGAATTTGTCTCTTGATCATATTCACATAAAAGTAACTGGGGTTAGTAATCAGTATCTTAGATAAATTCATATTTTTAATAGTTTCAATTGAAATGAGCATAAATAACCTGGAATCTTCTGTTAGCAGGCGTTCTGGTTTAGAATTCTGGATTCACTCTTTTCTGAATCCTTCTTGAGCTTGAAGGAAGACTCATTCATGCCAGAGTCTCTTCTGTATTGCACTGTTTTAAATTAACTTTATAGCTGCAAATCTCTAGGGAATTGCTATTTGCCCTGTGAATTAATTTCTTTCTGCTAATGGTTAAAGATTCATCTATGAAACAAGGGAAGGTCTTATAAAGAAGTAATAGTAGATGTGAAACAGATATTTGGCAAAGAACATTGGTGTTCATTCCTTTTGCCATTTGCTTTTTCTTGGCATTTCATGAGTGATAGATTATGTGGCTTCTCCCAGACTTTTTAGCTGTGTTGTGGAATGCCCTGTACTGGAAGACTTTAAGTGAGATTAGTAAAACTGCTGGTACACTTGATCTTGTCTCAGTAAGGGAAGATGACCCTGTGGATTTCTTTGCTGATGGATTTCTATCCTGCTTTGTGTGTCCAGGATTCTCACAACTCAGATATTTTTGTAAAAAGCTGTGCTATGCTACATTTAGTTGGTCTAAACTGGAAATAAAGTAGAACTGCTAATGATTTTATCCATTTCTATTTCTCCTGTCTGAGCTTAAGAACTTCTCTTTCCTTTCAGTTTTAAAGAATTGAAACAAGAGAGAAGTATAATTTAGAGACGTTTATTGGCAGAAATCTTGCTCACAAATGCTTTGCTCTGTAAATTAAAGGTCAAGAGGATTTTAAACCAGGCTGTTCCTTGCCAACAGTGAAATCTAGGATGCAATTATTTGTTTCTAATATGGTTTGGGATGGATGCCATCATTAGAATGAGACTTTTCCCTTGTTTTTGACCCAGTAAACATTCTGTTATGAAGCTGTATAACATATGGACATTAGGGAGATGAAGGAAGAGTTTGAGAAAGGAAATCTCTGAATTGAAGACAAACTCATGATACAAATTTCAACTCAAATTGAAGCTGGGATTGAGAATAGAGACTTCATTTATGCCTGCTGAAGACTTATGAGGTTTTTGGAGGTCAACGGAACTGTGCTGTTATGATTTACATAAAAGTATAAAAGCAAAGTAATTACTCTAATCCATTGTTCAAAGTGAGCTAATGTGTCTACCCAATAATCTGTGATGTAGTAGAAAACAAAGACATCTTCAGACATATTTTACTTACTAGCAAAGTAATCTCCAACCATATATTACTGCTCTAATGCTTTTTAGAAATTCAGCCTAACCACTAAAATTGAATTTCCCAGGAAATTTTTTTCTAAATATTGGTTGCATAAAAACAAATTGAAGAAGTAGAGTGGGTTTTTTTTAAATGTCTTTTTTTATCTGAGGAAAGCTGCTTTGCACAGTTATGGGAAGTGATATACGGTCACAAGAGGTAAAGTTCTAATATAAATTCTAATATTCATTTTTGCAGCATATTCATAGGAGATTTTTAACATTTTAATTGCATTTCTGATCAAGTGGGCACAATGAAGAGAAGTTATTAGTATTTTTCCTGTTTTTACTTCTGATACTGGTGGTAATTCCAACTGAAAGAAGATGCATTTGCTAAACAAATGTGGCTAAACGTGTTTTAGCCCCACAGATCCAATTGTATCTCCTGTTAGAGTCCTGTGGAATGGCCAGTGTCCAAGGACACAAAAAGATGTAAAACATCTGCTCCAACATAAATGTGGAAAACTACTTTAGGAGACATTTGTGTCTACTAGCATCAGCTGTGTTACATTTGTTAAACTTATACTAAGTTCTAGTGTTCTGAACAAAGCCAGAGTATCTAAAATCCTGGTTTTTGAAAAAGCAGAACAGAAACAGGACAGAAATGAAACAGTTAAAAAAAAAAAAAGTTGCAAAAAGACGACCTGGGATCACATGTAAATACCAAAATAATGACCTTTTTTTTTTTTTAATTTTAGTGATGCTACACACAGATACCAGAAGAGCTGAACTTGTCAAAAAGTATGATTTATTAGCTTCAGGATCTATCCACGTGTTTCTGAAAATAAAATTTGAACTGTGATTGCATACACATCATTAAGCAGGAGTATGTTAGACTGCCTTTTTCCTCTAAATAACACTGTGTTACAGATTTTTACCTAAACACACTCCACTCTATCAGTGCTTTAATCCAGTGAAGTAAGGCTCAAGGCTCACATATTTTCAATAAGTAAAAGAACAAACAGTCTCAATTACTGAGATTATTCTTAGTCTATCCAACAGAAATGCTAGCTTTCATTACAAAAGATAACATGTACCATATTTCAAGCCTAGATAAGACTTTAAAAATAGCCATAGAAATCTAAAAGTGTCAACTTGGTCCCTCTGTATGGGAAGATTCTGCTGGATAATGCTATGGAAGGCAAAAATAGCTGTAGACTTTATTGTGCAAGTTTGGTGTTTGGTCCAGGTAGGTGAAATCATGATGTCCTTAGTTAAGGGAAATTTTCAGTGATCTCTTCCAGGCACAAACCCAGAAAAGGTGAGTCAATACATCATCCACACTTTCTTTATTAATTCTTTCCACTGGAGATTATGTTAGGAAATAAACTCTTTATTCCCCATTGTTTAAGTTTGACAGTTTGAATGCCTGACTGGCCAAATTAAGATGAGGCATTGTAGACCAGGCTCTGTCTAAAAAAGTTAATCAATAAAAACAGAGGCCTCTGGTAGAAAAACATACTGCTTCAAAAAAAGAAAATGGAGAACTGTAATTGTTTTGTTCTACTTCAATAATTCTATGTTTCGTGGCTGTTTTCAGCCCAGAGCAGATGAAAAACTGAGTTGTGGATCAAAGGTATACCACATTCTATAGGAATTTAATTTTTCTGTTTTACAAGAAATTAAACTAATAATCATATACTTTAAACAGAAGGGCAGAAAAATGTGTAAATCCACCGAAAAAGAAATGTGAAAGCATATTGTCTCTTCAAAATGCATTTTATCGTTCCCTCTGAAAGCAAGGTATTGAAAATAGCTCAGCTTCAAAGCTCTGTTTTTCATTACTGTGGTTTATTGCCCACAATTAGCTGTTTCCAAAGTCCATTTGAAGCTATTGTGTTCTTTGACTGCTTCTCCTACAGACTGTGGAAGAAATTGCTGCCTATTGTGGACCATTAAGTTTTATATTAGGTTTGCTATAGAAAAAAAATATTAACAGTATCTCCTGCTGCCTACTATTCTTACAGTAGGAAAGATGGAGACATATGTGTGGATTGCCTCTGTGCTTTATAGCAGCCTTAAAAGACATTTGTTTGATAAGTTGCCAGAGAACTGATGTGGTACCTGAAGAGCTACCATGTGCATTTCTGACAGCTGCTCCTATAGCTGACAGTTTACCTTCAGTTTTGACCTTCTGTACCAAATATTTTGCTTGATCCCTGCTCTCTGCAAAAATGAAAATATAACATTGGGATGGAAGGGAAAGTCTTCTGTGACCCATGTATTTTTTTTTTGGTCTATACACTGTGCATGGGATTCATCCTACCTGACTTCTGTTTTCAGCAGTGTGACCTAGTTCCTTTGGATGCCTGTATGTTGGGGTGAATTAGCAATTTTAAGGCACAGTTCAGTAGATCAGTTCTAAATATCTATTTTATCTATAGCTGGTGGCTTAGCTATAAAGTTGCAGTGTCTGTGTTTCAGCTCCTAATATTTGATCAGATGAGACCTATCTTTTGTAATTTATATCCTGAGCAATCTGGATAAAATATGTTTGACTAAAACAAGTCGGGCAAACAAAGTCATGTGAGTCTCATGCAGAGGAGGTAGGGAATGTGGTGCAGACTCCTTTAGCAAGATGTTGGTTGCATTCATTAACTCATGAAATTCATGTAGTTCAAACCTGATGTTGTAACTCCTGGTACTACTTTGTGACTACTGAGTATCTGATGATGGATATTCAGGCTTGAAGACTTAAGGGTTGCTGACAGTCTGTATTCATGCACTTGAGCAGAATGAAAGCATTTGATCCTAAGGGATTGGACCTGTCTTGGATCTGGCTCTTCACCCACTGAAAATTTCTAAAACTGTTGTAAATACAGGGTCAAGTCATTATAGGGGTAACATGATTTTTGCATAAAGGTTTGTTTTGGAAAAGGAAGTGAAAGAAGAGAAAATGGGGAAAGGGGTGAGAAAGAAGACTGGTGATGAAGGAAATTGAGCACAGAAACCACTTTTCCAGTAATCATTTTACTTGAAAGTAGAATTTCATAACCTTTTTTTACTTTTTCTTCATATGGCTTGAGGTTTTACCCTGCATCCAGGGTTTTATCATCTGTGAGGAATTTAATGTATAATTTAAATAAATGATAGAAAAGTAAACCCACTAGTGATAAGAATGAAGGCTCTGTCTCTATGAAATAAAAATTCAAAGTGTTCACTTCTCACCTTATAAAGTTATGAGGCTTTGCTCCAGTCACATACTTTTGTGATTGTTCCCTACCTTTAGGTGTGAAAGTTATTATTACTTGTCAAAAGCTGTTGAAATATAAAAGCTGACCTGTAAATATTATTTTTGCTCTTATTATTTTACAATAGAATAATATGAACAGCAAAGCAAATTAACTTACAATATAGAAGTTAAAATATGCAATTTTTATTCTTTTCAGTTTTTAAGTTCCTGCCTGCCAAAAAGGCTCCTTTAAAACTGTCCATTACTCCTAAATAAGAACTTAGAAAGGAAGTAAGGGCAATCTAGAAAAGTCTCTTTCATGGCAAGAACAAAGAAATGTCTGATGTCTCTCTTGGTGTAGATTTCTGTCAAGATGGAAAGAACACATCATATACTTTATTTTGGATATGGTTTTGACCCTCTTACTTCCTGAGTAAATGCTGGACTTTAAGAAGCTTGGTAACTTAATTAATAGTAATAAGGATCTGGATCAAGTTCCTTCCTCTTGATAGGAGCATTCTCTTTGCATCAGCTCTTCTTGAAAGCATTTCTGTTAGGGGGATAATTACAGTAAGTTCCCTCTGTGGCAGATGGGCATTATCCTGGTACTTCCAGAAGGCTATTAATTTTGGCACCATCCACATCAACTTCTGAAGCTACTACTGTCTATTGTTTGACTCAAAATGGCTTCAGCTCTTGTGTCCTACAGACCCTTATTAAGCCAGAATTGAAGAATCAACTCACATACCAAGATATGAATGACACAAGGCTCTTAGGTCAGTAGCTTATCTCTGTCATAAAATGTTGTAGTTAAAAAATTAAGACAGCTTGGAGTTTCATAGTCATCCTACATATGTCCAGATTTGCTTCAATTCCATATGTCTCTAGTGTGTCTAGTGACCTCCTGCACAAAATGGAGGTGTTTATTCCTGTTTAAATCTGAGCATCTCTCTCAGATGCCTAAGCTGGAGCATTAGAGCCCTATTCAGAGCCCTCTCAGGCCATTCAGTAAAGCAAATGGAGAAAAGTAATCCTTCAGGGAGTGAGGTGGAGAACCTAACTGGTGCCATCACAACGTTACAGAAAACAGTTCTTTAAGTTAATAGCAACCCTGTCCTTCTCCTTCTCAAAGATCAGAGATAAGGGCCACTTTTTAAACCACAATTATAGTATAGGCGATAGTGGTAAAAAAGACATTCACTGACCTTGTACTCTGCCTTTCCATAATTTTTGCAAACTGTCTTGCAGCTTCAGAAAAGACCTGTGTTTCCTGCATACTATCTGTGAAAAGGGGACTCTTACAATAAAGATACTACAGAATGAAGGCTCTGTGCCTGTAACACCGGTTCCTGTAACCAGGAACTGAAGTGGTTCTTCCTATGAAGTGCTGAGTATTTTGTTCTCAACCCAGTAAAGTGCTAATATAATATGAGTGCTCAGTCTTAATCATGTGATCCTAAAGTGGGAAAATGTGAATGGGAAATTATGTCCATTTCCCTAATGATGGAAGCAGAAGCTGATGTAAATGAATATGTATTTTGAGCTTTGTGTTGCTAAAAATATCTTGTCTTTATAACCCAGAAGTGATAACCAGTGACTGATAACCAGTTAATTGTGAACTCCAAGTAAGTACTGAATTACAGCTCTTTTTTCAGTTGAAGCTGCATAATACCTAAGTAGGTTCTAAAATAGTAGTAACAAAAAAAGAGGACTTGACAATTCAAATAAAACTTCAATCATTCAAATAAAACTTTGTTGCAACAAATATAGCACAGCTGATAAAATTAGGTGTTCTATTATTTTGTCTCATAGAAAAAAGATTTTTATTGTTTTGTGTTTGGGTGTTTTTAAATATATGAAACCTAAAGTGAAGCAGAATTCTCAGGCCCTTACTGAACCCTTACTTTAGAGTTAGTAATCTCTAATCCCATTGGAGATTTTTTTTACTTAAGCCACTAACTGAACTCACATCAATCAGACAAAAAGCATTTGAATTTACATCTACTACATCTCAGCGTTTCTCAAGAGAATTATAGAATCATCAGATTGTTAAATTTAGAAAAGATGTCTCAGATTATCAAGTTCAGCCATCAACCTATCATCACCTCTGTTCACCAATAAACCATACCCTTCAGTGCCATATGCACACATTTCTTTGAACACTTGAGGGATGGTGAGTTTATCACCATCACTTTCCTGGGCAGCCTGCTCCAATGTTTGACAACTCCTTCTATGAAGAAATTTTTCCTAATGCTTAATTTAAACTTCCCCTGGTGCAACTTGAGGCTATTTCCATTAGGCTCTTAGACATTACAGAGATGTTTCAGTTGTATTTTCTGCTGGACTTAGTCTGGCATATCAATTCCCAGGATATTTACTGATCAGCCTTCCCTGACAAAACTAGAGGAATGCCCACTCCTGACTTGAAAATCAGCACCATCAGGTTTCCTATAGTTGTGTGAATGACAAAGCTGCACTGTAGAAAGCCCTCGGGGCACTTTTGGCTTGCAGCAGTTGTCTTAGGAAGGAAGGCTGAGGGAGATGGTCTATTTTAGCCCAGAATGCACAAGGTTTCCATGAGAGTTCACAGCAGCTTTCCTGTGCAATAGGAGGACAGGAGAGAGCCAGGCTCCTTATGGAAGAGGTTCACAGCAGATGGTAGTGAGTTGAAACAGGGCAGTTTCTGGTTGGGAGTAGGTAAGGGAACATTTCTTTCTTTGTGATTCAGGCTGCACAGTGGGGTTGGGCAGGCTTCATTCTTGGAGGTCATCAAGACCAGAATAGCAAAGCAATCTGAACAGCCTGGTCTGATTTAATAGCTGAGTCTGCATGGAGCAAGAGGTTAGATTAGAGACCTCCTGAGGTTCTTTCCAAGTGGAATGATTTTGTGACTGTGATTCTGTAACTGCATGGAAGAAGATGCACACTTTTGAGGGGTGTAAAACAAACTTGGTGTGCTCTTTGACTGTGGCAAATTGTGATGATGTGAAAGATTCAAAACGATAGGTGTTTGCTCATATTAGTGATTAGAAGTGCCTTTTTGTTTTGAACGTCTATGGTTTGACATTTGAAGTATGTTATATAATTTATAAAATATGATGAGTGTTACAACTGTAACATAAAATACAGATGAACATACACAGCCTCAAGGTAACCCATTTCTTGCTTTATAAGCCAGAAATTCTTGTGGAAGTATCATAGTATTTCAGAGTGCTACCTTGTGCAAACAATCGCTACTCCTAGTTGACAGATGTGGAGCAAAAATATGTGGCTAGACAAACACTTAAACACTTCTCATGTGGGTGTTGCAGGCAGCAAGTTATTCCAGATAAAATCACAAAGAAGCTATGTTCAGCTTGCTTATACTTTGTAATTTTTCTTACAGTGCATTTGACACGGTTTGTTTGGGTTTTTTTTTGTACCGTTACATTGTATTAGGATATCTTCAGATTAAGGACCTTGTACTTCAGAAAAGGATAAATGGACCTGAAGAGCTGCTCTGTTGGAAAGAACCCATATATATGAGTTGTATCTGGTAGGGTACAAACATGAGCATTCAGGGAACTTATACTTTGCTTTAGCTCCTGCCATTTGTGACATTCAATATTAAGCATGGTGAAACAATAGAAATTACTTTTGCAATTTGCTGTATTTGCTGTGGACAGGTACTTGTTAGTCTTGTGGACCTTTGAAATAATTGCACTGAACAACTCAAGGTCAATCAGAAGACAGGAAAAAAACAGCTTGGGAAATGCCCAACTTCTTGTAAAAACTGGTTATGAGCAGCGCACTGCCAGTGGACCTCCAGCACTCATAAATAATTATAGCACAGCTTTTGCTGGGCTTTAACTGCTGAACTTCACTGCTTCAGTCAATTACTGGAGGGTGAGAAAGGCAGAATAGGACCTAGAGAGCTTCTTTTGCTTTACATGAAATGCCTTACAGCACATGCAAGTCTCATTTAATCATAGAACCATTAAGGTAGGAAAAGATCTCCAAGATCATCAAATCCAACATTCATTTACATGAACCTTTGCTTTTGCATTCTGATACAGTGAAGAGGTTTATGCTGTTTTACCAGGAGGAAGTGGGATCATCCCTAAGACAGTGAACTTGGCAGTGTGGAGGCCATTTGGAGCTTCTGCATGTCTGGAATTTCATAGCTGCCCTGAGGTAATTTGTTGGACCTGTGTACCTTTCCATTCCCCACTATGCTAGATGATGAAGTTCATCAGCCTAGGAGGAGCTTATTTAATCCCCACAATCACTATGTAGTGTTCTATTAAAATCAGTCTTTGTATGGACATTTTGTAGTCCAAAATGGTAAGCTAGGTTTTATCTACTACATGTTTTCTTTGATGTTCAGCCTTTAGTATGAAAACAGTAATGCAGTGCTTTCAGACTAGCAGTCAATTTTGAGCTGTCCTATCTTATTCTTTCCATTCTTCTTATTAATGGTTTAAAGAGGTCTCTTTTTCATCAATTTGGTTATGGCTTTTTGCACCCCCACAGACTTCATTCTGTTTATGCTTATTGGGATTTGGTCCTGCAATAACTTTTTAAATTCTCACATGAAACATACTCCAAAGGTAAGAAACGTATTCTTTTCAATCCTGCAAGATAGTAGGTTTAATATTGCAAAATAGAAGGAATTTCAAGGTATTTCCAAATATTTTTCTGGCACTTGAAAACAATTAAAGCAATTCTATTCAATTGCCATAACATGGCACATCTAGACAGCTCTGTGTCCTAAGAAAACAATTTATTGTTCATTTAACACACATCCTTCTCTTTCACCTTTCGCCTTTCCCAAGCTTCCCTCAAGATTTCTTTTTGTCTTTCTCATGCTGGTAATATGAAAAAATAATTGGAAAAAGACAAGAAGTTCTCAAACCTCAGTAGTTTTCTATAAGTATCCTCTGATTCAGCCATGCAGAACTGCCATTTTTATGAGAGAAAGGGTTATTAACAGATTAGTGGGAGGATCAGCACAGCAAAATTACTCCACATCTGTGCAATCATATTAAAAAAAAAGACTGTAAAGTTTTTACAATATCTACTGTTGTCAGATGATAAAAAGGCTGTAAAAAGGATATGGAAGGAAGGAATTAAAACAAAAGTAAAAGCAAGATGACAACATCCTTGCACTAATACTTAACTTCTCTTAAATTAATACCATGTATCTAATATAGGTTACAGTATACAGGATACAATGGATACACAGGATATAATGAAACCTAATTTATGCTTTATTATAATACACTGTAATCTAATATTAGTTGGAATAGATCCTTCCTATTATCTCAGACCTTTTGTCAGTAGTAAATCCTCTAAGTCTGATTCAAAATGGAAATATTTTAGTTTTCTGCAACAGCCTAGTCTGCTGCAGGGCCAGAGTCTCAATATCCACACTAAGTTCTTGCAGCTCCTTGCCACATGGAAGAGAGCTGACACTGGAGAGAGTCTGGTCTGTGTGATTAGTTCAAGACTTGTAGGGCTTTTTGTAGAGCCTTTTTACTACTGGGAGGACACTCTGCATAAAATTCTTGTTCAAGATAGCCATTATTTATTGAGGAAGAGTAGGAAGATGAAAAACAGATGGTTAAAAACTAAGAGTGTCGGCAGGTCCAGGGTGATGCATCAGCTAGACTGTTTTCTAAGGCAAAAATATTGAAACTAAAAGATAATATTCAATCCATTATTTTAGAGCTGCTCAGGGAGCATTGCTTGTAATCAAATAATCCTTTCAATCAGAAAAACGAGTCATAATGTGTGAGGGTTTGCTACAGGATGTGAATGTGTCCATGCCAACTCCACTAAAGGAAAAACTTGTTCGACATCTCCAGAAAGCTGAATTTACAGTAATTAGTTTTATTAGTGGACACAAGAAAGTTAAACACTAAACACCTCATAGGCTGATTCAAAATACTTATGAAAGGTGGAGGAGTCCCTATCTCTAAAGAGGGTTATTTCTTTGAAGTGCTGATTCTTGGTGAATGAGTTTCACCTGGGCTGGGAACATTGCCCAGATCCTAGTGTAGCCTCTGTCCTTACAAGAAAAATAGTAGTTAACATGTTTTTAACATCTCAGTGGAAACAACCTGAGTCACTTTGATTCAATTATGTTTGTTGTCCTACGCTGACTGCGTTGTCTGATGCCTCTTTGCTCCCCAGACCTGAAGTAAATCACAGAAGTCTTCCAGATGTCTTCCTATAAGGGAGAGTGAATTTCTCTGAGAAAGTATTTGTGTAGGTCAGGGGAAAATCAGTGTCCAAGAGATGTAATTAACTGTCTTAATATCTTATTGAGGGAGCCTTAATTTCAATTTTAAGGGGTTTTTCTTTCCTATTTCCACTATGTCCCATCTCTGTGCTAATGTGATCTCAATATTTATCAACTCAAGTCTTCAGCTCAGCATCACTTACCATGTGCAATAGAATAAATATAGTCATTAAGCACATTATTCGGTTTTCAGAAGTAGTTGGTTTTTTTGATGTACGCCTTGTTCAGCTAGGGGCTGCTTGATTACTTTAGCTGAATGAAGAGTACATGTAGTAAATTACTGCAAGAAGGCTGTTGGAGAAAGCCTGGCAAATTCTAACTTCAGCCTGCTTATAAATTCTAACTTCAGCCATGCATACTAACTGCATGCAATCTGTTTCTGTCCATGTGCGAGAGCTACCTGCATGCAGTCTGCTGTTCAGTGAGCCATCAAGCTGTAAGCCTGCATTTTCAGTCTGCTGTGCACCAGAAGGCAAACCTTTTATCAGTGTCTTTTAAAAGAGATCATGGTTAGTAAATATTCACTTCTGTGATTATAGCAGCCAGTGTGCTACAAATTCACTAGAGTCAATTTCAAACCCATTATAGTTTAGAAAATAAATCACTACATGGCTAGATTTTTAGGTGTGCTAGGAAAACAAACTTACCTGTCTTACTCCATCTCCCAGCTGTGTATAATAAATGAGAATCTGGGAATATGTGAAATTTAGTGCTGGTCACAGCTATTAGACATCAATGAAAATATTCTAACTCCAAGGCTCTTTTGAATGAAATACGTAATGCTTTTCAAAGTCAAGTCAGTCCTTCATTATGTCATTTTTTTTATGGTAAGCCACAGTGCAGTGTAAGGGAAGAATAAATGATAACCAGATTCTGTCAGTAAATGTATTTATCCTTTCTGTTTTGATACAGTTATGAGTGTTTTCCAAGAAACTTTAGTCTCAAATGATCTTGAGACTTAATTCCTTTCAAGTCATTTTATTTTTACCAAAGCTTTTAACTGAATAGGAAGAAAGGAAAAAAAACACCTCTATCACTTCTTAAATCTTCCCATTGTCTGACTCTCTTTCATACCTAAAGTCATAGTCATCCTTTCTGCACTACCATGGGCTTATACAGAATGTTCTGAATATAAGAAGCTGCAGCTGGAGTTATGGTTAATGTTGGATGGACACCTATCCATGCACTGCCCATGTGTCCCAGACATTTGCACAGATGCTTTCTCTAGTGTAATTTACACATTGTTAGTTTTAGCCCTCACATTTTGTTGTGTAGGCAACAATGCTCTAAACTTTACACCAGTGATAGATTTTTCATAATGTATTTGCTGGCTACAGTTATGAAGATTTGTGTAAATGCTCTCTCTCTAAAAATATACTTTTTCAATGTCTCTTGACTCACTTATGCAAACAGCCTAATGTCTTAATAGGAGAAGGGTCTGATCTTTGGCCAGAAAAGCCTCGGACATTGATTCTTTATCAGAGATGGGTCCTTCATTGAAGGTCACTTTAAAAACAGAGCCAGATACTCCTGTAATTGGTAAGGCAGCTGCTCGCAAGGCTGCCAGGCACTGTGACCTGCTTCCCACTGAGCTGCTGGGAAAGCTCAAGGTGTAGGGATCACTCCTGTCCAGAGTGGGGGCATTGCAATGAGCACATGCCTATTTCAGGTGCCTCTTTTCTTCTTGGCACCTTTTGAATGAGAAGCAATAGTGGATGGGATGGCCTTCCACAGAAAAAATGTCCCCAGGCTCAAATGTGACCCAGTGGCACTCCCTTGTGTCCCCATGACTGTCTATATATAGCTGGATGATATTTTTCAGTTCATGCTTGAGCAGACAAACCATTTGGAACACCTTTACTGGTGAGCAAGAGTAGGTCCTTTCACCAGTGGTATTGTTGCCTGAAGTGGAAGTTGTTTGGCTCTTGGGAATCGACACAAATGAATCAAGTGTTCAACATGACTGCTCTGAAGGTCTGACCCTGTGTGTTCCCTGGGACACCATAAAAGACAGTCAGCATCAAAGCCCATGGCTGCTCTGGAAAACATGTGTCAGTGCAGACTGTAAATGTGTAAAGGGAAATTCCTCCTGTTGGCCACACATATGAGTGTAGTTTCCTTTAGAGTGAAGCTTCCATGCACATGTAGACTCTGTCTTTACATGAAAGGCAGGAACTCACAGGTTTTTTTGGCATTATCTGTGAAAACAGTTTCAGAAGTCTTCTACCTGGTATTTCTGAGCCTGTATTAATGGCTTTCTCAATATTCCCCACACCATATGTGGCTGTGATGTGTATTCCAATACATACTATACCACGGAGAACTGAATTGCTGTATAAAACTGTGTGCAGTAATTCCTTCAACAAAAACATTTTAATTTGCCCTGAAGCCAGCATTATGTACATTACATTACATTTTGAAATCTTGCCTTCAGTCTATCCATTGCTCACTAATACCTTTTCAGCCCCTTGGGCCCCTTTCAGCTCAGTTTAGAAAAATTAGAGTAAGAGAGGAAATACTGATTTTTTTTTTTGTCACATAAAGGAAGCAAAAGAAACAAAATCAGTGCTCCTATTGAACTGATCTTGCAGAATTCTGTTCTTTTGCAACCTGTCTGGCAGTCACCAGGCTTGCTATTTGTGATTAATATTTTGGTGAAAAAAAATCAACCTTACATTCCTTTTCTGATGTTCAACTAATGTCAAGGAGAATCCAGGGCAGTCAGTTGGAGACAGAGAGATATTTGGGGATCCTGAGTCTAGGGAAACAGAACATGTCCAAGCAGCGTAACAAGGCTTGTTATATACTGTGGAGGCAGTATTAGTGAGGTAAAGCTTGCAGAGAAAGGTTTAATATTTTTTCTGGTAGAACATTAGATATAATTGGGGGGAAGAAAGCACATACACACACACACAATGTTTGGGTACAAACCCTTGTTAAACCTGAAATAGAGGAGTTCAGTTTGTAAATCTTGAGAAGATTCTCTACATGCCAGCACAGTGATTAGAGAGGCAGATATATTCCCCCACAGATAGTGATATGGAAAGGAAAGAATCTTAGATTTACCTTTCTGTGGAAGTTATACATCCAGCCTTAGGTTACAGGAAAACCTGTCCTCTACTTTGAATTGCCTCATGATCTCTCTGGGGTCTAAGTACCTACTTCAGCCAGTCCTTTCTCACACAGCAGTTTCCAGGGACCTAGCGGTGTTCTCTCCATCCAGTTTCAGCCTATGTTCCTTATACACAAAAAGTCTATGGACAAAGTGGGTTCAAGGCTCTTAGCAAGTCAGCATTTAATTGTGTGTACAAAGCAAATGTAACTAGCTTCCTTGGCAGAGCCTGAGGCAGAACTGACCGGAATATCCTGTAGCCCCTGGCTGGAAAGAAAACACTGGGAGCTTGAACTGAAATCTCTGCTGCCAGTCAGTTCAAAGGGAGACTTTAAACTGTGTTTTCTCCATCACAGGGAAATACCAATTAATGCTTTATGCACTCCACATTCCCAGTAACATGTCCTGAGAACACTTACTTGATCAAGCATTGTTGGAAAAGGGATCTTTAAACTCTGTTAGGGCTGAAGGGGCTGACTTACACACCTCTGTGAGCTGTGGGTGGCTTTCCCTATGCTCAATACAAGAAAATTAGACACTTAGGAGGTTGGTGGTAACTGAATGAGGGTTTTGAGATGATACATTACAAGGGTAAATAGTGTTGGATGGAGCTCCAAGATACAAAAAATAAGAGGCAGAATTGTGAATTGGACTCAAACATCCTAAATATCTTTTTCAAATTCTAACCCTAGTATGCCCCAGGCCCTAAATAAAAAGTTAATAAATATACTTCACCATCTAAAGGATTTTGTGCTAGAAATGAGAAAGAAGTACTTTTGTTATGGTATACCCTGAAACACTGGGTTCGTACCTGCAAGCCTTGCTTACTGTGAAAGGCAGCTTCAGCAGTAGTGTTGGCAGATGTATAGTTCACTGAACCAAGTCCTAAGCTAACATGTTTTTTCAATGCATTACATTCATTGTCAGAGTATTTCAATTTAAGAAATCATGAATAAACACTAATGCTTTTCAACTCATTTTTTCTCTCATCCCTTTTCATACTTTCTGAATGTAGTAATAATTTTTCAGTCTGAGAAGTTCTACTGTGTTTGTCATGGCTGTGATATAAGGCCTTAGCCTAAAATCAAAGGCACAAAGCTAGAGCTCAAGTGCTTCTTGCACATAGGAGGCTTAGAGCATAGATCTCTCTGCAGTGAGATCTGTGAATGCCATATACTCTGAGCATGGGAGAATAGAAATGAATACTCCTTATAAAAAGCCACAAGGCAGTGGGTTTTCCCAGCTAGTATAGAATATTTTTTACCTAATTACCAGGGAAAAAAGTCAGGGTCACATCAGCACTTTATTGAGAGAGCCATAAATGGATAATAATTCCTTTGGTTATGGCTTAAAACATTTACTTTTTGCACTGTCAAAGCACATGCTTTTCTCAATCTATTCCCCGTTTTCAGATAGTGGACTTGGCAAACTTCAAGTCAGTTCATATTCAGAGCTTGCACTTAAAAGGATAGATGTAGAGAAGAGGACAAAATAGGAATTAAAAACTGATGCAGTTCTTAAAGTCTCCAAGTCAACATTATCATATCACTTTTTAAACTAAAAAACACCAGAACATAAACAGCAAAATGCCTCTCTTTATCTGCTATTCCTTGTTCCTCTTTTATCTTTCTTTTTAGTGAGGAGGAAATACTAAATTCTTTTAATTCCTCTTCTTTCTTGCTTTGTGTACTTTGTTTATAAAGCATACAAGCTGGAAATCATCACTGTTCTTGCTTGGAAAAAATATCATTAGCTTCATGAGGAAAATATGTTCTCTAAGAAAGGACTTGAAAAATCCATGCAGATGTTAACTACAAATACTGAAACTAAAACCCCTCTGTAAATATAATTAGGTACATTTTGAAACATTTTCCAAAATTTAAGTTTATAATATTCTGTTCTTAATGGAGTTGGATTTCACATTCAGTTGTCTTAGTCTGATTCTGCTGGATCTCTGAGCTGTTCAGAATGATAATTCACGAGACTTTGCTAGATTAAGAGTTAGGCTTTTTAGGTGTCATGAATATTTTTGTTCTGTGGCTCACAAATGCAGCACTTTGAACTGTTTGGGAGCAGGAAGGCAGATAGGGTCTAACTGATGTTGTGCAGATAAAATGGAATTGAATCAAAATCCTTTATAGATTAAAAGGATTCTTTATATTCCCCATGCACAGAAAAGATACTAAACTAGTGGTATGAAACTTGTAATATTTTCTCAGAACAGTTTCATAGCTTTCTGTGGGGTTAGCATTCTGAGTGCAGAGGAAGACACTGCATCTGCTGTAGTGTCAGGAAGAAATTTATTTGTCCATATAAACAGTAACTGCTTTAAGTCTTTGTGGAGAGGCATCTACTGGGATTTTCAAAATTTCTTTAGCAGTTAGTAAAGGTACTCTGTAGTTATGACAATCTTCAGTCACTGGTTAAAGCATGTGACATTATTCTCAAAGAAATTTCATATGCAGAAATTTGTGATTGAGAAAAACCATGCAACTTAGGGTATGCTTCTATTCTTAAGAAACAGTAATATTATAGTAACAATATGAGTAGCACAATTAAGAACTTAAAAGCAATTTAGACTGATGGCTGTACTTTATCCACACATCAAACTGTTCTCTGATGCCCACCTTTCTGTATCATTCCTGATCTCCTACTGATGTCCGTGAGCTGCATTTTTCCACCCAGGAGTGCCCAAACTCATTTTCTAAGGTGTTTTTCATGGCCCCTACCAGATCTGTGTGGAGCTGAACTGAATACAATAATAGTATTTTAATGTGCTATTTGTGACAGTCTTTGGGGTCATTGGGGAACTATTATCCTATATTTGCAGATAGAACTTATTAGGTTCCTTAAAAAATACTCTGGTGATATAAAATACAGTTTCTTTGCTTTAAAATATAGCTGCAACACAAGGACACATTACTCCATCAGTTCACCCCATTAATCCTATATTCCCTGTTTAATGTCTTTGTGTGTCTTTTGATGTAGACAATGTTTTCATCTAGACAGTGCTTGATGGCTAATAACAGTCATTGTTTCCCATCCAACAGCAGGAGCAAACTGAAATTTCCTGGGAGAATGCCTCTCCTTATGACAAGTCTCTAGACTTATTTTGCACACACACAAATTTCAGTTCAGTCTAGTAAATATGGGTGTTGAGCTGAAGTGGCCTGAACCTCTGGATCTTTAGAGGTTCATCTATCATTGAATAATGTAGCTGGACAGAGGGAGACAGTTGGATAGAGGTCAATATGCCAACTGTTCCTTCATTTATTCCTGCCATATTAAGAAAGTTGATAGAGTGTAGCTAATCCATCTGCTCACAATTTATTCCCTAGCAATAAGATACAGTTTCACTATTTCATGAGTTCACTCTTTGACTAATTTTATTAGAAGTCCTTGTATAGCATCATTTTTAATCACTTTCCATGCAGCTTTAGTTATGTGTAAAATAGTAGAAAAAGATGGACATGAAAGAGATAGGAAAAGATTTCATGAGGAACTCAGGTCAGCTTAAATAGAATCAGATCAAGTGAAGTTCAGTCAGTGAGCCTACAAAGGAAAAGTGTTCTAAATTAGCTCTTTCACATGAAGCTGTATTCTGTCATGTCTGAAGTGCAGTCAAAAGGAGTAAGACATCCCTGGCAGCACCATGAGAGGAGGCAGGGCTGCAGTGCATGGGACTGCCCAGTTGATGGACAATGCTGGCCAAGAGACTGCAGGGTCAGAGCTGACAGCAGAGGGGCCTCACACCTTCTTTACCAAGAATGCTCAGTGGGGTTCATCTCATCCGCTTGTTCTCAGCCATGCATGGCTTCTGGATGGCAAAAAGATGCAGGATTTTGTCTACATATTGGTTGTATGCAATACTTAAACCAATTCCTGTAATCTTAGTTATATTTCTCTTATTATTTAGTTTAAAACCTTCTGATACACTGAGCCTTTATTAGACTGGTAGGGGTAGTCTTCAGTGATTTCGGGTGGGTACAATTTCAGAAATGAGTACTGAAGGAGAAATTGCCTGTTTTTCAGTGTTGAGCCCACCACTCCCGTTGATGGTTAGGGGTTTTCATAGAAATGCAAGAAAGACTTTTACTAAGTAGCTGACTGTAGAGCCTGTATACAGGCATGCTGGGTGGGAGTTTCCAAAGCATTCAATTCATTAACATGAGTCCACTTCCACCAAAAATTATGGTTTTAGCCACAGCTGTAAAAGAACGGAGTTAGATTATTCCATAAAAATACTGAAAATCCTTCCTTTCTATTTAAAAATGCCTTCTTGAGTTGATAGGTAACAGCAGGTGTAGATGTTAAAAGGAACTTTGTTTTGGTTATGGTACTCTGTCACTGCTGGAGCATTAGCTGTTAAAATGAACACAGATGGATGTTGTTTCCCCTATTGGTATGACTTCTCCCAGGAAAGTCAAGGGCTTCTTACCTTCTTTCCCTTTTCTGCAGTTTCAGAGTAATCATTTTTCATTAAGGTAGAGGTGGTGAAAAAGGTACAACAGCAATTAAAAATCCACAAAGAGTTAAGTTAGATTCCTTAACCTGAAAGGATGCATCACTGCATCTAAAGTGGTCTTCGCTGTAGGACATTCATCCCATGACATCAGCTGCATTAGTGTGGGTCAGCTTTATAATGCTTTGTTCATCTCTCTCTCTGTCTCCACCTGTGAAATTGTAAAAATGGTTATGATTTGGTTTTTACTACTTATATATGCCTGAGTAAAACTATGTATGTATATGTATATGTATATGCATACATATGTAATTGAGAGGAAATATACTGTGATTATTGAAAGGTGAACTAAACAAACAAAATTCTTATTAAATTAGGCACTCAGACTATAAATAAATGAAATACCATGAACTAATAACCCCAAATATTTTGAAGGTAATAATCAAGAAAACTCAGTAAAGTAACAGGCTTGAAAATATGTTTCATCTCTTAAAGACTAAAACATTATGAAGAATCAGGTTCACTATAGTGTTATCTGAAAGAGACAAGGAAATTGTCATTTCACAGAGTAGATGGACTCCAGAAATGTTCACTTTCTACATATCAACTGATGTTGATTCAGAGCTATGTAGATGTACAGAAGAAAGCTTTATTCCTCTTTTATTTGCTGGTGTCCAGAAAATCTTCCATAAAGATAAAAGAAAGTTTACTAGCGAAACGCCACACCAATCTTATAGTCAATCCTAAATGTGCACTAAAGTAGGTAATGCAAGGAATTTTTCTTTTGATTCTAATCCAGAAATTGCAAGGGCCTTTTTATGTCTCCCGTCTAAAAATGAAGGTTTGCAGGAAGAACAGACACAGAGCAACAACTATCATTTAAGTTTACATGTCTGGCTCTCATCTTTGCCATGAGTGATCTTTTGTAAACATACTTAAGATCACAAGATGTTTCATCTTTGGGCAAGGCAAGAAGGATGTCATGTAACCACAGCGCCTGAAGAAAACAAATATACATGCATTTAGAAAAACCCTCAGTGTGCCCTACATTTATGTAGCTGCAGTAAATCTGTAGCTGCCACAGATTAATTTTACGTATTCTATTAAATATGTGACTGAAGTAAAGGATTGGTCCCCTACAAAGGTAGAAATGAAACAAATAAGACTTGTTCAGGGATTCACAAACTCTCATGACATGACAGTTTAGATGTGAATTAGAAATTAAATGCAAACTTTGAAAACACAACAAAGGGAGTCAGTTACATAGTTTCCTGCATGTTGGTTGTAATTAGCAAAAAAACAACCACACAAAATTGTTGTTAATTGTATTGTCCAAGAAATGCAATTAAAATAAAATTTAGTTTGCTTAAACACATAACCTGGGTAGACGAACAAGAATATCCCTGTTATTTTATGGCACTGTGTTGAGGGCAGTGGCAGCACATTCAGGAATTTGGGACTCTCTTGTGAAGTCCTGTGAAATGGCTTTTCTGCAAGGTAGGAACTTTCTGATGTTAATGTTAGTTGAAGTTATACTGTCAAATAGCTGTACAGTGTGTCCAGACCCAGAGACTCCAAAGCACAGTTTAATACTAGAAGATACTGTGCCATTCATTTTGTCATAACAGCTTTCCCTAGTGAGAGAGATTAAGCAGAGAACAGGACAACCCACATGTAACCACTATTTTGTTGATTATTTATACACAGATATTACCATAAACCTTTGAAGTCACTGGAAAGATTTTTTAAAAAAAAAATTTTTTCACCACCATGGACTTTAATGAGATCAGAATAATTTTAAGGCAAATATTTCACTTTGTCTTTTGATTACATAGCCAAAAGTCAACAATGTTTACAAAATTCCAAGGTGTGTTCATATTGCTATGCATATGAGTGGTACATATTCTAGTAACTGTCAGCACCTTGACTCTATTAGGAATTGTCTTTTGCTCATTGGTGCAATTTTGGCACAGCATCCTAGATGTAGCATAATTCATGGCAACAGTGAATTATATTATGTAACAGTTGGGAAATGAATTTTAGTACCATTTTAGAAAATAGATTTTTTTTTCCTTTAAGCACCTGTATCTCCTGAAGCTAATTTGGGGCATTTCATCACAGAAATGGTTCCCATATGACTACAAATAGGCATACAAAATTCCTGAGGGAAAATAGGTAGAGATTATACAATATGTAGAGACCACATGATGTTACATGAAAGGTATATTTGCCTTAATAAATTTTCTTATATCTTTAGCATATGTAGTATCTTGTATGTTTACTGTGGATTGGGATAATTTATTGCAAAACCTTTGTCTGAATGAAAAAAGGATTCTAAATTTTGTATTAAACTATATATTGAAGAGCTGGTTATGAACTACTTGCAGAACCACCCAAATAACTTTTTACTCTTGAAGAGGATTTCAAGGTGATGTGGATGGGCACAGTGCTGTCATTTTCACAGATTCTATTTTAATTTAGGACTGTGGTTCCAAAATTCACCCAGAGGAGTCCTGTGGCTTGCAGCCTCTCTCTCATGAATACCTCTCAGCTATTTCACAGACAATGTTTAAGACCTGTGAAGCTGGAGACACAAAAGGTTTGTACTTTATGCCTCTTTTTTTTTTCCTGAAAATTAACTCATGCACTTCATCAAAGAAAACCTAGAAACAATATTAACTCTTTGCTACAGACATGCACTAACCTATGCACAATAAATTGAACTAATCACTTGTAACAGTTAGTGATTTTTAAAACAAGGTTAATTTGTTTATGGGAGAATTTTCTCTTTAATAATTTTCTAATCAATGATCCACCACTGCATGTGTTATTGTCATGTTGTTTTTAAAATGCATTGGAATATTCCATCAAAACCATTTAAAATAAAAATGCTTTATCCTAAATGGAAGGAATTTTCTACTCAAAATAAAAATTAGCTTTTTAAAAAGAACACAACACTTCGATCCATTTGAATTTTATATTTCCACTGCTGTATTAGAAACACAAAACTAGTTTTTAATTTTACATATATTTATACCTTAAAACACAAGATGGACAAATCAAACATTATACAATAACCAGTACAACCAAGACATGTCTTTGGTTTAGTGAGAATTTAGATTACAACAGATTTTGTCAAGCAGATACTCATGTGAAACTCACAGTTGTATGAGGGTTTATTCAGGTGTACTTTAACTTCTCAGGTATGGGGTCTTGTTCGTGTTTAAATTGTTGTTCATGTTTAAGTTGCTGTATTAGACAGAGAGTAATTTAATTCCATTCTTTATAAGGGAAATGAGAAATAAACCAACAGTCCTCAATGGTCTAGTGACACAACTGTCTCCTTTATCTTGCTATAAACAGGAGCAGCCTCTCACAGCAATAAATTTGCACAAACTCATTGAATGATCAATAAAAAGTAACAGGAATATGGGATGAATGCATTGCTTCATGTGAAACAGAGGCAAACAACAAATTTGTTTTGTATGGAGGGAATGCACAAAAGAGACACTGTTGTTCTTAACAGCATATTTTAACCACACAAGTTGTGTATCATCCTAGGCAACAATAACAGGACAAAAAGTTCAAAACTAGAAAGCCCAAACCAAATCCACTGAATCCTTCCTTGGGCAGACAATCTCCTTCTCCTGATACACAACATACTCCTTTTGAATACTGAATCTAGCTAAGTGAGGCTGAATGCTGCATCTTTTACAGCCCTATTGTGAAGAATATATGCAATTGAAGTTCAAACAAACTTCAGGAGATGTATACTCAAAGGAAAAGTACATTAAACAGGGAAGAATATTTTGTGCTTATTAAGTGAATATTGCCAACAGGTGCCTAATGAGCCTAGAACATTTGCAGTATCTGGCAACAAGTGTCTGTATAGTTTTAATGCATGTCTCAGCATCCAACTGGAACTGGAAAACATGGTTTTGTGTGGAAAATCATTCCAAATTTGTAGCAGCCAAATGATATACCAGTTCTGGCAATAAGGAATGGCAAATGGCAAATTCCTGGCTAAAGCAGTAATATCTCTTAAATAAGTTAAATTTTCAGAGAAGCCAAGAAATATCATTTCCCCTCAGAAGACAACTCAAAAATTCTGCAGAAGTAAGTAGGTGTCATACACTGTGCTCGTGCTATGTACAGAGGCTGAGGTGGAGCAGCAGATAAAAATATAACCTTACTTCTTCTGACATTAACAATAAAATTTAAAAGGCTGCTTTATAGTTCAGTACAACCAGGATTTCATGATTCATTTCTAATCCTTTCATGTAGAGCAGAAACAGTAATTCAGAGTCCAGCCAAAGACAGAAGTGACTTCTTCCTCTCCTAGTCACCATGGTACTATTCTTTAGAGGAAGCTCAACACCTTACCAAATATACACTTAATTTACACAATTTCTCTCTCTCTGCCCTTTTTATAACCAATAAATGCAAATTGGAATGTACAACAGAGGAAGTTTCCTTCCTTCGTGTTTACATCATGGAATGTAATTATGATTTTTCTACTCAAAAAATCTTTTTTCTTTCAGAAGTTCTCCTTTGATTCACATTTGGTTTGAACCAGGCTGTCATATCAAAACTGAGCTCTTTGTTCAATATTGTTGCACTACCAATAGTACAGGAGTCAGGAAATATTAACCATGTGTTTGGCTTCTCAGAGGGAAAGAAAGAGAGAGAACTGAAAGAGACCATAAGAACCCAACTTGTGCTAAATTCCTGCAGGTGAATCAGGTTACTGCAGTCTGTAGAAATGTGGTGTGTAGTGATACCAAAATCTGGTATGCAAGATATCACAGATTCACTTCTAATTTCCTGCTACTGACACATATGTTTTAATTATATCTCACTTTCCATTCTTCCTACTGTATCTTCCTTAAACTGTATCCAGTTTAAAAAGACTCTGTGTGATCTCTCTCTGCATTCAACAGCTGCCTGGATTTGGGTCCAGCAGAGACATAAATTGGTGTCCAACAAAATGAATGTGTCCATTGGTTACAAGGAGTAAATCTAATTTTGGACATAAGTTCATATGGTATTTATTCTGTAGCAAATCACGTCCTTTTTAAAATAGTTTTTACTTTTGTTTTTTCATAAATGCAGCAAGAACAAAAAGAAAAAAAAATCAATAGCCTATTCACAGAGAAAAAGCTTTTTAAAGATCTTTGGGCACCAAATGAACACCAAATACAAAAGTAAACCAGTCATAAATCAACAAATTTGTATCTGTGTGGGTTAAATGTTTAGATTTTGAGTTACCAAGCTAGCATACTATTTCCTCTTTATATGGATGATTATTTGGCACTATAGAAAAACCCTGACTTTAAATTTGAAAGCAAAATATTTAAAATTGTGGCTATAACAATGTAAAAGGATAAATAAAAATAGAAGAGACTGAAAGAAAAAGCAAAGCTATCAAATTAAGTGTTCAGCTGTTATCGGTTAAAACTTTCAATTTTAGACTAATATTTTTAAAATGGAAAGTAAACAATTCTAACTAATTATTTTGAAAGTATATTTCTTTTCATGACATTTTATGAGAACAATTTTAGGGAGTACTGGCAATGTTTAATCTCATATCTTAAGCAGAAGATTTATGTATGCAACTGATAACTACACTAATGAGCCAAAAATCCAGCTTTCACTCTTCTGGAAAACTCCTACTTACAGGTTTTCATGAAAGTTTGATTATGCCAATTTTTAATTTGTGAAGAAACTAACAGTGTGTCTCTCTTGCTCTCATTCACTTAATTGTTGGTAAACTTGCCCTTGTCTGGTAGAGCCAATGTTAATGCCTTTGCCTGAATCACCACAAAATGCTGCCTGATTGAAATGGTGCTGAAAGCTGAATTATGTGCTGCTAACTTATATAAGTGAGCAAACTTAAAATTGTTATAGAATATAAGTCTAATTTCCAAAGTAATATTGTTTGCAATTTTTTTCTGTTGTCTTCTTTTTTATGAGATTCATTTTATCTTTAACACAATCCTATTTTTGAAGGTTAAAAATGCATTGACCAACTGTTGGGAAATTGCAACAGGAAAAGTTCATAATAGTTGGACTTAAAATGCATAAATTTACATGCATAATTTAAAAAATCTATGTAAATATAAACCCAAGAATTATTCTGTTAACATTAAGTGCTAGTGCTTCCTAAAAATACGAATTTATCTCCATATATCTGTTTTCTCAAATCTTTTTACATTTGCCACTAACCTTTAGCGCAGGCCAAAAATTGATCTATGTTTTTCATTAATATACCTAGGGAGCTGTTGAACATAAACCAAACTATTTAAAAGAAGCTTTTCAAAAGTTACTTATCGCTTTCAATTGCCAAAGTCTAAACTTTTATTTTGGCTCCTCAATATTCATTTTATATAGTTCTACTTTTCTAGTTTATTACCTTAAACCAAATCACCTCATAAAAGTATGGGATGTTTAAAAGAAAATTCCATAAAATGAGGGATCTCATGGCATGTTTTAGACATTGCCAGAACTTTTATATATTTGGGTTGAAAGAAAAATTACAACATCAGGAAAAAAATACTGAGTTTTCATATAATTTTAAAATACAGGTCACTGCCTGAAACATCTCTCAGATCATTTATTAAGACCTCTACAGTAGTGGCAGTGTCTGAGTCCAGACTTCAAACCAACCAACCATTCCGTCCCTGCTCTATTACCCAAAAAAGCAGTACAAAGCAGTAAAAGGTGTTTGCATGGCACCTCTTGCTGGGTTATCAGAGACCTAGAACTTTTCACTCTGCTCATGTGACTGCTGTGAAGCTGGGAATGACCATTTTGTCATGGATTGCAAAGTGGGAGCCAACAGCAAGATCCATAAGTAGCAATAGAAATCTCAGAGGGTCAAAGTATTTCTGGCCCCAGTGCTGGCCGGGAGAGCACAGCCTGGAACAAGGGACCTCAAAGCCAAGGGAGTGTCAGGATGAGTAGGTGACTCACAACAGCCAGCCCTGGGAGGCTACAGTAAGAGAAATTGTCTAAATTCAGCTTCTGGTTTCCCAGCTGAGGAGGGTATTCATTTGAAAGAAAGCTCCCTGCTCCAGAACCCGATTATCCACTTTGTAACTTCAGATAAAGATTTGATTTAAGCCTTTGATAAAAATTTTGCATAGGATCTCTCTTAGGGACCAAAGTTCAGATCTCTCTTTTCACACAAAAATTACCAGGTTACAAGCATGCTGTTTCCCTCTCCTAATGAATTTTGAAATTTAAAATGGTCCTTAACTGAGTGAGGAATATTTCCCCTGACAGCTGCATGATTAGGGTGCAGAAAATGCAAGCTTGAAACTTCTCTGAGTAAGAGGCATGGGATATTTCTATCTTCCT
This sequence comes from Phylloscopus trochilus trochilus, assembly GCA_016584745.2. Lineage (NCBI taxonomy): Eukaryota > Metazoa > Chordata > Aves > Passeriformes > Phylloscopidae > Phylloscopus > Phylloscopus trochilus. Next base: position 23,769,229 of record WQNJ02000016.1, on the reverse strand, counting down.
GCTTGCTCCCTCTACCATGGTCCCGAGTGTCCCTCCTTCCTCTGCCCATGCTGTGAATTGGGCTGATTCCCCAGCACAGCCTCCACGAGGCACCCACACCCATGGGAACAAGGGAAGCTGGGTTATGCTCACTGAACCACAGTGTGCTCTAAGCCAGTGTCCAGGGTTTTGTTTAGGTTCAGTCTGCTATAATTTTCTCCAAATCATCTACAAGTGCATCTGAGGGTGATGTGAGTGTGTTGTGCACAGGACAGAAATAGGAGCAGCTGTGCAGGGTACACAGGGTAAACATGGTTGTGGCACTGTGGGATGTATTCATCCCTTAGATGTACCCGTGTGGGCTCCCATAAAAAAAAAAAAATCTTGATAATTTTATTTAGAAGGACTTCTTTATCTGCTAAGATGACTCACTCTGCTACTTACCAAAACATAGTTACTTGGACTTTTGCCTAAAAGCAAGCACAGGCTGCCTCCCTGGAAATTCCCTTGCTCATGAGGTAGCAGCTGACTCTCCCAAGGCCACTGGGATCCTTCAGGGTTTCTTTGCTCAGCCTCCCCCTCAGTCCCTGGCCAGCTGAAATGTCAATAGGCAGCCTTGGGGTTTTTTGCTGTGGCTTCCTGTGCAGCAGCAATCCATCAGACACAGCTGACTGCTGAGCTGCTGCCTGGTAGTGGTGGTGGGGACAGGCTCTTAAGGCCAGGTCTGATCTCCAAACATTTGACTTTGGGGCTGTTTTCTGGGCTGTGGTGAGAAACCCATCTGTGGTGGAAAGGCCCAATAGCATTGACACAAGGACCTTAGGCTTCTGCACTCTTCTTTGTGTAATGCCTTTAATAAGGACAAAAGTAGGTTTTGCTGGCAGTTACACTGGTACTGGGAGATACTGTCAGCACTGTGTACTTACTAGAGCTAGAAAAAGTGTTTCTTTTGTTCATTTGAATACAAAGGCAACTCAAAAGTTTTCTGTCTTCCTTCAGAAATGAAATCCCTCAAGCTTCCAGTAGGATTTTGGAAAGGAATAGTTTTAGAAAACCGAAGTAACAAAACCATTTAACCTTAGATAAGGGATTACTAAAACCCACTGATTACTATAACCCACTGCCACTTTGTGGTCCTAATCTTCAAAATCATTTTTGTAAATAAGATCAGGTTTTAATAAATCACATATATTATTCATTTCACCTTCCAAAGCGTATCTGTGTGTTCTGAGACAGTCCTCTGAATGCTCACCAATTAGAAGAAAATTAGTGTTTTGGAAGGAAAGTCTTGATCTTGCCCCATTTTTATATCAATTGCTCTCAACCATACACCCAACCTTTAGATGTTTCATTGTAGATGAGAATTAATCTTCAGACATGTCTGAATGTGAATATTTTCTTTACGCATTCAACCTCCTCGCCCATTTTCTCTTTCTCATATCCCTTCATTGGGAAAGGACAAGCTGCTACAAGAAAGGCAACATGGACTGAGAAATGAACCCACAAACGGCTGTCAAATTTGAGCATTCGCAGCTCTTTCTGGGAAAGGAAAAGACTCCCATCCTAGCTAAATGAAAAGGGCATACATAGCACAGTGAAAGGAAATAGTCTCTTCAAAGGGTTGGAGGGCGTTTAATTTAGGGGGAAACTCCCTTACGAGTTTTATTTTACATGAGTAAAATACTCAAAAATATCTTGCTTCCTGTGTAATAAAACTAGTCAGAAGAATACACAGGAGGTGCTGACATTCATTGCTGTTTTCCAGGGCAATGGATCGTCCCTTGCCTCAGCTGCTCTGACAACAGGACCTGTGACTGGAGAGAAATAACATGGCAGCCCCACGGCTGCCAGTACTCTGTGCTGGCCAAGCCTGAGCTCCAGCGCTGCGTGGAGGGCAGAAGGGTATGTACCAGCCTTTACATTTTAATTTATTCTTATTTACCTGGGCATTGAGTGTCCTGAAGGTTTCAAAATATTTTAAAGTTTGATATGTGATAAAAATCCCTTTTTAACTAGAGAAATATTTTGGTCAAAAGTTCACAGAGATGAAAACCAACCTTTGTCCACAATTTAGCCTCATATGCAGACAGAGTTGTCTGCTGCTACTTCATAGAGGATCTTAGGTCACATCACTGGAGTTTCAAGACCTGTGGTGTATGTGATTACCAGTCAGACCTGCAGTGAGTACACAAGGACAGCAAATGGAGGATGTATTTGCATTGTTGTCACAGTTTTGTCTCACGTGCAAGTTGGTTTTCTTCTGCTGCTTACCTAATGCATGGCATTGCTTGTGCACACTAATCTTACCAAGTCTTCTTGCACATTCTTTTCTTTTAGTGAAGCTTCTAAAGTGATTGCTTGGAAATACAAGGTCTCCTTAATAAGCATGCTATGACTGTTATACTGTTGAGAGAGAGCTCTGATCTGAGGCTCAGGTACCTTACTGAGGATACAAGTATCCAGAAAGTAAGTAATTAATTGTTATAAAGCTCTTTAAAGTGTATTGCCTAGGTAAGAAAATAGTTACTATAAGTGGCATTTTGATAAAATCCAAGAGCATTTCCATATAGACAAATACAAAAACAAGTCTTTCAATTAACATTTTCTCCTTAATTTCTGATAAATTTCTTGCTCTGCACCGAGTACTTTATTGCCATTTTGCTTTATTTCTGCCTGTGGTTTTCTGTTGCTATAGAGCTTTAGGTTAGTCCTAGAATATTTTTCTAAAAAAATATTGCTTTTTATGACAGAAGAGAAGCTTGATTTGCTCCTCATGTACAAAACAAGCTCTTCTGGATTGACCACAGCAAAAAAAATATTCAAAAACTTGATTGCTTTGCTTTGGTCTTTAATTTCCATGGACATCAGGCTGCTTTGACAAGCAACCATCCTTTGGTCAGGCAATTGAAGGACAGCAGAGGAACAAGATGCCACTATGGAAGTGGATTGCCAGAGTATGCTGAGAGGATTTGCTGACATTTTTACATCCCAAATGTGACCACTCATATTCATGAGTGTCAAAAACAGGACAGCATTTGTAAAGGGTCTATTAAAACCAAGTAAATGAAATGAGTGTCTGTAAAGCTTCATTTCTTAATTCAAATTCCATGATGTTCTAACTCTCTGAGGTCACTGATCTATTTTAGTGTCAGATGACAGCCAGATCCTAAGTGAGATACATTAACATCTTGAGAAAATCTCTGTAACTAATAGCACTTGTTTCCCATTCTGCATCTTTTACAGAAGTCTCCTGACACTATCTGATAACCTTTGCTGCTCTGTAGAAATCTGCTGAATTACCTTTTACCTTTGCACAGATGTGTATTGAATTGGTTTATTCTTTTAAAGTCACCACTCTAACGCATGTTCCTATTTTGGTATATTTCTCCTATCTCTTTCTCTCATATGTTATTTTTGTCATAACTTTGTAATGATTTTAGTTTTGTCTGAAATTTTGCAATAGCACTTTTGCTTCTTTTACCAAATAAATAAATGTAGAGCCTAGATCAATTCCTTTGTGTCAATACAATTTAAGAACTAAGAAAGGCTTTCTTCCTACCAAAGTCAGATGAATAAAAATAGTTCCCCACTTGGCTGATAAGATCCTTTGATAAGTCAGACTTTGAAATTACTTCAAACTGCCCAAGCGTTGTAGTAGAAAAAGATTTTTTTTCATTTGTTCACTGAAAAATACTTTTGTCTGTGTTATACAGGTTTAAGCAACCTGGACCTTTTATAAAGGAGCTATTGAGTAGTAGGAAGATATAATTCTTGTGAACAAATACATGCTTATTTAAAAAGAGATTTTCATTACTATCCATAAATATTTATGTATTCTCAATTGTGATTTTAGTTTTGATTGATTATATACCTTGTTTCTAAATACTACAGAGATCACTGACATCTCAAACTGAAGATATCCTAGTTTCCATAATGAAATAAGCAGAAGGTTTCAATATTGGAAACAAAAGCAGATGTCAAAGCATTAGTACCAAATGAAAGGGTAAAAGTCATCAACCCAAGTAAGGACACTGAGGTGATCTGGAATGCTGTTTGATTTACACTGTTGTTTGCTGAAGTTAGCTAAGAACAGAGCTCATTCATGCCTCCACTCATAATGGGCTCAACTAACCCATGTGCCTCTTTATTCAGGGGTTTTGAATATTCAGCTTGTATAATTGTAATTTTGGTCTTTTGAGTTCAAAATCCCTTACACAAGACAGCTTTGCTGTTGGCATGGACAGGGGAATTGAGTGCACCCTCAGCAGGTTTGCTGACAACACCAAGCTGTGTGGTGCAGTTGACTTGCTGAGGAGAAAGGGTGCCATCCAGAGGGACCTTGACAGGCTTGAGAGGTGGGCCTCTGTGAACCTTGTGAAGTTCTACAAGGCCAAATGCAAGGTCCTGCACCTGTGTCAGGGCAATCCCAATCAAAAATAGAGGCTGGGCAGAGAATGGAGTGAAAGCAGCCCTGGTGAGAAGGGCTTGGGGATGTTTGTGGACAAAAAACAAACATGACCCAGCAGTGGGCACACAGAGCACAGAAAGCCAACCACAGCCTGCACTGCACCATAATCAGTGTGGACAGCAGGCTGAAGGAAGTGATTTTCTCCCTATGCTCTGCTGAGACCCTGCCTGGAGTACTGTCCAGCTCTGAGGTCCTCAGCAAAAGAAAACTGCTGACTGTTGGAATGGGTCCAGAGGAGGGCCTGTGAGTGGAGCACTGGGCTGGGGCACCTCTCCTATGAAGACAGGCTCTGAGAGTTGAGGTGTTTAGTCTGGAGTAAAGAATGCTCTGGGGAGACTTTAGAGCAACCTTCCAGTATCTGAGGGGAACCTAGTAGAGAGATGGAGAGGGCCTTTTTTACAAGGGCAAGTAGTGATAGGACAAGGGGGAACAGCCTTGAGTTGAAAGAGGGTAGGTTTAGATATCAGGATGAAATTCTTTACTCTAAGGATTATGAGGCTCTGGCAGAGGTTGCCCCAGAGAACTTGTGAACTTGCCATCCTTAGATCCAGGCTGGATGGGGCTCTGAGAAACCTGGACTACTGAAAGGTTCCCTGCACATGTCAGGATGATTTTTAAGGTCCCTTCCAAACCAAAGCATTCCATGATTCTATGATCATGATAAGACATAAAGAACATAAATCTGTGATTACATCTTTTCATTTAAATAGGAGGTGTTAATCTCTATACCATTGTCAGATTTCAATTTTGTTAGCTGGAGGCTGTTTTCATGCACTTCTCTGCTAGTTTTATGAGGGAGAAAAAAAAGATGAAAAAAAGCCTACTTAAATTTTTACTTTTAATGAATGTGAGGGGAAACATGCAGTGATTAACCAGTGTGGTGCTGCGTTCCTGACTTGTGTTCACTTCAGCAAGTGATGAATTAAGATGGAAAGTGAATGCTCTTTTTGACTGAAATGCAGCACATGGAAGATCAATGCTTTAAATGCAACGCTTCTGTTTTTCTTGTGTTTCATAGAACAATGGTAAAAGGCAGCAGATATCTCTTGGTCACTAATTTCTTGTATTCATTTGTCAATGTTTCTGAAATGTATTTATGGTCACCCAAACAGAGCACTTCTTTCCTACCTGCATCATAATTAAGCCTTCAAAAATGCTTTCTAATTTGCTTTCTAACTCCAGGCTGCTTGTATTTCTTATATTAAAATTGATTTGTTTTCCAAAGCTCATCTGAGCTTTATAATCTTTCTTTGTAACCAAAATCCATTTCCCTGGCTATGAGTTCCAATTGATTTCACATCATCATTAACTGCTATTTTAGTTTGTGTGCATATAAAACTGTTTGAACTAAGGTGTTTCTGTGTGTTTTGATTTAACCTAGAAGGCAGCTGAACGTCACACAGCCACTTACTCACTTGCCCACAGGGATGAGGGAGATAATCAGAAAATAGGTAAAACTTGTGGATTCAGAAAAAAAAGACAATTTAGTAGAATGGAAGAGGAAGGGAAAATAGTAATAATAACATTAACAATAATAATAATAAAAATACACAAAGTGATGCACAATGCAATTTCTCAACACCCACTGACTGATGGCCATCCCATCCCAGCAGAGCAGCTGCTGCCCTCCCTAAACAACCAGTTTCATTGTTCAGCATGATGCCATATGGTTTGGAATATCCCTCTGGCCAGTTGGGTCAGCTGTCCTGGCTGTCTCCCCTCCCAGTTTTTTGTGCCATCATCCTCTCCAGCAGGGAAGAATGAGAAGCTGAAAAGTTCCTGAGTTAGTGTAAGCGCTGCTCAGCAACAACGAAACTGTCAGTGTGTCACCAACATTATTCTTACCCTGAATCCAAACCACAGCACTGTACCAGCTACTAGGAAGAAAGTTAATTCTATCCCATCCAAAACCAGGACACTTGGTTTAATAAAAACATAAGACCACCTGCAGTGAAACAATAACACTCAAGCTGGTGTAGACTGTGCATGTACATATGAGAAAATATGTACATACACAGAAACAGTTTTATGAGGCCTTATTTTGCTTTATGATGTGTTAGCAAGAATAGTCAGACATATATTTGTATTTCATACATAGTAAACAGGAAAATTTTGAAGTGCTGAGGTTAAGGTTGTTCTGGCTGAGTAGATTTTCTTTCAGTCTACTTTTAATATCAGCAGTCTTTTTTCTCTTCCACTTTAGGGTAATGAGATGCTGTCTCATTCTTAGGGAACTCCATATATATATCCTAATTGAATCAAATATTTTTTCATCATAATAAAATGTTTTACATCATAATAAAATATTATACCTGTATTATGTTGGCTCAACAAATTCTCTGTAGCTGTGATTAATGACTTTTTACTGTAAGACATATACAAATGTATTAAGATAATGCTTTGATTTTTGTACAAGATTGATTTTGTACTTTTAAAAATGGGTGAAGGAAAATGAGTTCTAACAGGTTATTATTTATCCAATTAGCAGTATATAGAAAGTTGGCCTCAATAGCAAAATATATATTTTGCTTATCATTGAGAAATACTAACCAGAGTTTAGTCTTATAATAAAATACCATTAAGTCATGTGTAATTAAGAACAGGAAATATGAAAAGGCAATATTTGCTGAAGTGCTTAAAAATCAGCTGTTAAAACAGGAATTTTAACTTGTGTGATTTCTTAATCATATTTTAGAGTTAAGTAGTGTTTTGAACTTACAAGTGTTTAAATTTCCCAAGTGTAGTTAATTTTTAATGATAGGTCTGGTTAAGATATGAATTCCACTATGCTTATACAACCTTTCAAAGCCTTTAAGCTGTAATGGAATTTTTCACACAAAATATTTGCAACAGGAGACAGTGAAAACATCTGTCTGTGTGGAAATGTTGTTCTTTGTCTGGTAAAATTATAACCTTATGTTTGTCTGATCATTTAGTCATCCTGCAGACAACTGCCCCATCAACTTGAACAGTACATGACTAAGTCTTGTGCCAGACTTGCAAAAAAATGAGATAATGGCTTACTCTACACATCTAAGCCATTATGGTCCTCATTATTATCATAGAGATAAATACAGAATCATCTCTGGAGGCTTTTGTTCCAAACATATTAAATATTACATGGCACATGCAACTACAATGTGTTCATTTAACTGTATAGAAATAAATGTGGTTTTAATTGCCATACATTCAGTTACATTGAGAGATTATTTTAATTCATCAGAACTCCTGTGTTATTTGAAGGACACAAGTTTTCTTCCTCAGGCTAAACACCACTTATTTTAGCCTTTGAGTTCTCCAAGCATTTGCTAAAAATGAAGCTGACTTGCAAAAGTGGGCTTTGAAAGATGCTTTCTGAAGGCCTGCATACCATAACAAAATGTATTTGGCCAGCTCTGCACAAGGGCAGTTTGAAAAGAGGGTAGGATTACCTACAGATTTCCTCTTTATCAACTTCATTTTTTTTTTCTTTTGAGGATAAGAAAAAGAAGAATTCAGTTTTGTTTCCAGGATTTACACATCTCACACCATGGTTGAACCAATGGTTAGAAACGACTGTTGGATGCAGACAAAGTCTTAATGAATGGATGCATTGTGTGTGCAGATGTGCTGATGATGTGCTAAGCATCCACCAGCCTGAGGTGCATCAAAATACAAGAAATGCATACCTATATTTCTGTCTGAGACCTTCTTTAGACTTATGAGAGAGCATTCCCTTCAAAATCCCAGCACACAGTCTTCAGAGGATGACTGCTGATATTGTCCCATGATGACTGCACGTTTTAGAGCTCTCTTTCAGAGCTACAGGACAGGGACCATAGGTTTCACATACTGCAGTCCTAGTTTTCATACCTGTCAGAAAAACTGTGATTTCGCTATGGAAGACAAAGACAGAATTAAATAAATTTGCCTGATGCCAGTGATACAGTCCTGGTGTGGCTCATACCTACTTGAACAATCAAAGACTTCATTATTGTAAGCTAATCTGGTTACTGTAATTGACTGACATCTTTAAGGATGACCTCCCCTTTTGATCTGTTTTTCTGTACAGCCACAAGTTCAACTTTGGCTCATTTCTTTCTTTCCCACTAGTAGCAAGCCTTGACTATTCTCTTAGCAGACCCATTTCTGAAAGTCTGGGTTAATTTCCCTAGTATTACAAGCTGTATTCTTACCCAATTGTAATGTTGCTATCTTTCTTATTCCTGATTTGGAAATAGGCTGAGTGCAGTCTCATCAGTCTTGTGATGGTATTTGAAGTATGTCAAGGCCTTAACAGTTGTCTGTTCCATCTAGTTATGCTAATTGCTCTAGAGGAATCTGCTCTGACTCCTGTCATCTATTTTGCATTCTCAGAACATCAGGACAACAATAGTAATATGCTAAGGCCCACCTGATTTTTTCATATGGTGCCCAGCATCATGGCATTTCCAGACTAGAGCTGCCACTTTAAGACATGATCATAACTGACTTGTTTCTTCTGGTAGGGGTTTTCTAAATGACTGCACATCTCCAGACTTGGCCAGAAAAGCACCCCAGGACAGGCTTGAAAATTCATTCATGGGTCCACTGTTTATGTGTATGTACCTGTGTAGGTACAGAAAAATTGCAAAGCCCTAAAATGCTAAATCATGTAATAGTGTAGATTAGGATGTGTGTATGTGTTTACTCTAATTTTGACATAAGGAAAAAAAATGGGAAAGAGATCTTAATCTTTGATGCTCTACAGTGTTTGAGACTCTTTGCATGACTCTTCACACCTCAACTGCTAATGAATGCACAGTGTTGGCAAAAAAAGACATCTGTGCATTGTGTTCATTGACATTGGCCATGGTTATTTTCTTCTTTTATTCTGTGGAAATTGTTGTCCTTCTTTGAAATCAGTAGTAGATGAGATTAGATCAAATATATTTAGGAGAAAACAACAATGAGAATTCTAGTCACACAAGAATGATATAAAAATGTCCTATCTGCCACTTTCATGTAATTAATAGCTGAATATGCTTCTTTGTAATTTCCATGTGCTGTGATAACAAAATACTGTCATATGATACTAGAAGTAGAAGACTCTTGTATGTTCTACCAACTGCTGTATGCGTGTAACTTGGTAGGGCCTGTTTGTTATTCTGCTAATGATGAGTTGGGTTTTTACAGAAATGTTCTCACCCACATTACAAGCTCATGATGTCCTTGCCTGTGAATATCTGAGAACTATGTTTTAAATAGATATGCATCAAAATGCTGCAGTGACAGGCTTATGAAATGGAGATTAAAGAGACATGAGTATAGACAGGCTGGAGAATCAAGAGATTTTGCAACCTAAAAGAATTGTTGCTTAAAACCTCAAGTTAACCTACTTTAGAATTAGGACATATTCTAAGCATGGATTGTCTTCCTAATTGTAAACAATTTTATGCATGTGTGTGTCTGTCAGAGGAAAAGAGAGAATATCCAACCAGTCCTTCCATGGAACCAAGGATCCTTGACTTCTGGGAGTCATGTTATGCTTGATTCAGAGAGGTTTCTTCTGACATGATATGAAAAGCTGGAAACCCCTTACATGTGAGAGAAATGCTTGTGCAATACAAGCATGAACAGCAGCTGTTAAGGAATTTCCTCTATGGAGTGGCTTTGAGAGGTCCAGGGCAGGAGTTAGAAGAGCCTCCATGAGCTCAGTGTAGTTTTGTTTGCTACCTATCAAGGACTTCTCTGCCGCCCACAATGGGCAAGGCATGGGAAGTTGAAGGCATTGTCATGCCTGTTTTGGCCCTAACATCAGATGAGAGTAGGCTCATCTGAAATTCCTTCTCTTCTGTGAGAAGTATCATTGGTACAGTGTTGTGGCTTATTTTTAATCACAATAGGTTAACAGTGGGAAGTGGAATCAGTTTTCAAAACTGTGACATTCCTGAAGGGAATAGATAAATAGATAGATAAATGTGTTAGATGAGTGTAGACTAAAATGCCTCTACCACATAAAATCTCTAAAAAAAGCTTTGGAAATATAGCCTTAAATGTGTCATCTTGTGCAGTCTGAATTTTATTTGCATAATCAAATATTCAAGATGGAAGTGGTAAAACATCAAACTCCAAATCAAATTTAAAAATGAAACAACAAAATCCCAGCTTACAGAATGCCAACTACCCTGAGTGCCAGAGAAGTTAGGAGAAGCTGAGTACTTCTGTGCAGAGAACAGGGCTGTTACTGTGTGATGGTTCTGTGGGGTTTCTTAATCCCAGTTTTACATGTTTGCTCCTCATTTTGGATTTCTGGCTGAGTTGATTGGGGTAAGTGATTCTGCACACAGTTTCATTGGCAAACCACAGTGAACCTGAGTTCTCCCACTCTTTGGACTTGTCTTCTATTACCTGCTTCATCAGAAGGAACTGCTAGTCCTAGCCACTTAAAATAGAGTGATAATAATAATAATAGGGCAATAATATTAAAAAAAAATCCCACATCACTTTAGGTTATGTGGTCTTCCCATACAGAGATGTTTATTTTCTTCAGAGGAATCTACAGAATGAGGAGGATCAAACCCAAATTTGACTTCTTTATTCATTTGCAAGTTCAGAGTAGCCCAGCAGAGACTGCTATACTTAAAGTACTTCTGTCATCCTGGCAGTATTTCTAACTCCCTTCAGGCCATAATGCTTTCTGGTGGTCACATCACACATGGCAGAACTCTACTCAGATTTTCCTCGACTCAAAAAAACCCCTTTTTCTTTCCCCTTTGAACCTGCAGAAAGACCATCTCTCTACAAATAAGGCAGCAGCTGCATTCTTCGTGGGGAGTGTGTTGGTGTGGGTGTGTGTGGGTGTGTGTGTGTTACTTTGGTGTAAATTCTAATGAATCCCATTTATAGAAGAACAATACATGCTGTGTAGGAGCAAATCTTGAAAAACTAGGAAAAAAAAGCAGGAAGCTGCAAGCAATCATGAGAGCAATTGTGTACTAGCAATTAAAAGTAAATATAAACTTAAGCAAAAGAAATTATCACCAAGGATGAAAGATGCAGGGCTAATTTTGCAGCTATGGCCATCTATAACCTGTACTTTTTGTCTTTAAAATACATAATACAGCTTTTTTATTAATCAAATCATACAGATTTTGCTAAAGGACAAATTTAGTATTAAGATGCCAGGGTACTGGCAGTTCACAAAGATATTTCTGGAACATTATGAGAAGCATTTCAAAACCTCCCAACTAGCTGTGCTCTTTTCTTAGCTTTTGAGTTCTGGATTTTACAACTTCTAAGTCATACCTTTTCCATCTGAAGATTCTTTTTATAGGTGACTCAACTAACAGAGGGATGATGTATTACCTAATTGAAAGAGTGAATAAGACTCTTCAGGAATGGCAGAAGACTCATGACGTTAAGTGTTACCACAATATCAATGAGGGGAAAACATTTATCAGTTACTCCTACTACCCCCAGTTCTGGATGAATGCAAGCCAGAGACCGACTTTTGAAAAAGCACTGGAGCAGCTGCTGCAGAGGTACTGCATGAACTCTGCATCTCCCTTGTTTGTATTATCATTCTATTCACAAGTGTGTTTAACACGTTTTACAATTAAAGTCAGTAAACAATAAAACATAACGTGCACAGACCATTTGTGTGGTTAAAAAACAGCAGAAAATTACATCAGGCCTCCGATCGGGGTGCCAGATACAGTTCAGTGAAATGCAAAGCAATGGAGTTAAAATGTTTGCCATCTGTTTAAAGCAACATGGGTTGTTTTTCTTTTCTGGGTTTTAGATCACGTCCCCTGGAGAACACAGACCAGACTGTATTAATTGTAGGTGGTGTTCAGTGGCTTAATTCCAATCACCTGCAAATTATCCAAAAGGTGTTGAACAGGTAAGGTTATATACTTGGTGTTATTCCAATTTTTGATATGAGAAATTATGAGAAAGAACAACAAAAATTTTAAATACAAACTTTCCATTTGTTTTTTTCATAGGCATGTACTTAAGTGACTTTGAAAAAAATAAAACATTAATTGTTTTTTGATGTGTCTGTTAAGTATAAAGTGTGTCCTTGTTTTATTTTTTAAATTTGCAAAACAGGGAAAATCTATCAAATATCCTGGTAATTATCAAATCCATAGGAATGGGCTTTCACCTTCCAGTGGATGGAATCCATTCTCTATCACAGGTAAGCTACAGCACATTTTGAGTGCATTTTTCATGGAAGACTTGTCATTTCATCATTAATTTTGCTGTTTGGTCAAAATATGTTACAACGTCTTCTGAGCACATTTTAAGAGGATCTAAGGAAGATTAATGTTTGTATTTGCTCATACTGCTTACTAATAGGGATTCAAACCAATTTCCTTATTTCATGGGTTCTGCTGCAATCAGAGAGCTGTTTGAGATACCATGCTTGGTCAGCTGTCCCAAGAACCAGAAGCAGCTCCAATATTAATCCTGCTGCCAAAACTGAGAGATCATGCTGGGGATAAGCAGATTGCTCCTCATACTACATTGCTCATAGGCCCTCCACAGGCTTCCTCCTTGGTTACTGCTGGATCCGATTCACTTGTCTGGCTTGCACAACTAAATAAACCTATCTTAACCCACCTATGAAGCCAGAACATTACAGAGCAGCAGGAATGTACCAGTGAATCCAGCCTGTTATTTGCATGTTAATCAGATATTACAGTCGTGTTAAATCATATCCAAGACTCTCAGAGTAACAACTGTGCTCATTTCAATGCACTGTGTAACTCACTCAATTCACTATTTTTATTTACAATTTGGACAGTGATTCTCTATTGAACACACATAAATGCATGGATGAGAAGCACTGGAAGGCAGAAAGGAGTAAATGATGCCAACCAGTGCTGTGTGTCATGCTCCAGCTATTCACAGGTGTTGAAAAGAGAAAATTATTACCTTTCACAGATTAGGTGCAGCACTCCTTGTGCACAGGACTAGAACCCACGTCTCTCTGCAGCCATAACACACTGCTGCATTCAGCGTGTGACTTCCTGCTACTCTCACCCTTCTCTCACCCAGGCTACAGAGACTGCCCTGTCTGATTTCGCCCATTCTTTCTGTCTATGTTAGTACTGCCTATCTGCCTTGTCTCTACTGAATGTCTTCTTATTGATTCAAACCATTTTCTTAGTTTACCTGGAGGACCTAAACAGAATAAAGTAAGGAATTGTTGTCAATACGAAGAAACATTTTCATAGCTCCTGTGATAGTTTTCAGCAAAGTTCAATCCTAGGATGAAGAACTTCAATCCAGGGTATGTGAGGCAAGAATAGAGAGTGTTAAAGGCTTCCTAGGAGTTTTTTTTTTAAAAAATTAAATTTACAAAACTCCAGAAATCAGCTGTGCATAACCGACATTCTATTCTCTTTCAATATTGGAATCATGTGCCAAATTACCCATGTGGTTTGTAGGCTGTAGGCTTCAGGATCACTCCGGCTACTCTCAAAGGCCTTTTGTCTGCCGTGTCGAGTCCACTGCCTTGCCAATTTTATGGCTAACTTTTCTTCTATTCTTGTCCTCCTGAAGTATATTCAGAAATAGTAATCTGTTCTTCAGTATAACCATATTTAAGATACCTATGGCCCTATAGTCCCTCTTAAGCAACTACCTCAATGAATTTGATTTGAAGCTGCATTTTTCTTTAAAGGAGCCATTTTACCATTTGTTACAGGCAAATTTTATAATTGGAGTTTTTTTCTGAATTACACCTCATATTAGTGAAGTACATGTTAAAACCATTACCCAAGAATTACATTTTAAACAATCATGAAATCTTCCTTTAAAGGAAGCTGCACATCTACTGAAAAGTAATTATAATTTCTGAAAAACCCCTACACTGGTTTTGGAGTAGTAGCTTTTTTCAAAAATGAATTTATAGTAATTCATGTCTGTAGTATAACATAACTGCTTATTCAAAATGCAGTTTTGCTATTTTTTTCCATGACACAATAACCTTTAAACAGTTCTGACAAGACATTGCAACATTTTATCTGGAATGCAGGCAGAAGTGCAAAACTTGTGGAATGAAAACTTGGTTATTCTGGATACAGCAAAAAATTTGGGCTATGAAGTGGTTGACACCTTTGTCATCACCATGGGACGTTACAAAGAATTCCTGCAAGGGAAGTGCGGCTGCCATTTCCATGAGGTAATGATTTACACTTACATCATTCCCAGGTATTTAAGATATTTTAACTGTCAGGTCTTAGAAACGAGAAGGTATATGGTGAGGTCAGCATCTGCCACTCCAAGTCAGACTTGAATGCAAATCATGGGGAAAGCAGTTTGTATGGTGGCACTTGTCCATCACTGCTCACAGTGCAAGGCCACCCAAGGGCATGCTGAACTGCTGGCATGGCACAATAAAAATAAATGTGCCCCTCTGCAAAGGTAACTCATATAAAAGGATATTGCATAGTTTCCAGGTCCTTGTATTATTTGTTATGTGTTATCCTCTGCTGCTTCTGCATGGACTCAGTTTCTCTTTTGACTCAGTCTCACGGGTTTTTGGCTGATGCACTCCTAACTGAACAGCTCAGGACGCTCACATCAAACCATAAATACAATTAAAATGGAGCTTAAAATTGAAGAATCAATCTTACTGCTATATATCTGTTTTCCTATGTCTGAGAAAAAAATAATCTGTAAACTTTTGTTTGTACAGTGATACACTGTACAAACAAAAGTGTAGATTAGTTGTTCTCACTCATACCGGTAGTCCTGCTTTCTTGACTAAAATCTATAGAATTTTTTTGAGAGTGTTATCAGACTCACACGAGCGCATGTGCCATGCGTCAACCTCACAGCTGGCTTCCACCTGAGGCTCCACGGCAGCTCACATGTTTTCAGGCAAGTGCCATGGCCTTTATCCTGCTTTGGGGCTAACATCAGCGGGTGTGGTTAGTTAACCAGTCCTCTAATCTACTCTGCTCAATACTTGAGAGGCACAAACATAGCTCAGTCCAAATGAAGCTGCAAAAGAGGGAGTAAGTCACAGAGTAGATATTTATGTGATTGATAAATAGTCCCATGGAGCAAATGCTTCCCTCCATTTTACCCAGACATCTGTATTGACCCCTTTTTTATCTAGAAACCAAATGCTGATGTTTTTGTGGGTCATTGCTGATGTTTGCCATTTCCACAGATCTTGTGAGTGAAACAGAGAGCTTCAAAATTAAATTTCAAATGCTTTGCATGGAACTGGGTGGAAAAACAACAGGGTGTGATCAGTCATCAGCATTTTTCATGTACTCCTCCATCATTTTGTATGAGCTCATGTGCAGATTTGTTCTTGCTTCTCTGCTGAAGGAATCTCAACAGAGTATGTGTTTCAGGGGAGGATCAAGGGAGAATTTGGCTCACAGAGCTGTTATTAATGAGGCTTGAGAGGTCATTGTGCCTGAAAGAGCCATAGATATGCCCAGTAGAATCCATCATGTACCAAAAACCAGACTTGATCCTTGAGGAAGGCAAAAAAAAAAAAAAAAAAAGTCCTTGAATTCTTTTGATACTTCATTAGTTTTAATAGTTTTGTCATCAGCTTATTTCTGCATCCTGGCAAGTGAAGTTTCATTAGGTGCTGAAGCAGTTTGCACCAGGAAAATGGCATTTTGCCCCCAAGAACGGAGCCAAGAACACTGTGTAAAACCCCAGCACTTTTCATGTTTTCTGAAACCAGATGAGAGAGATTAAATCTTGTGCTTTGTACTTTCACTTTCTTTCTCTTAAAACCTGACATTCCTGAAGTCCCGGAAGATGGCACCCCTCTGCAAATGCCATCCGAGCTAAAGCAAGGCTGTGCAGGAATGGAGGACTGGCCATTCTTTGCAGTCAGAAAACAAGAACTGAAATGCCTTCTGCAGTTCTCAGTTCCCACTAACTGGCTGAAGAGAAAGCTATGTCCTCTGAATGGCCTGAAGAATTATTTGAGTTCCCACCAACCCATTTCAGAGTGTCTCAGGTGACCCTGACAGCATAGCAATCTCCATCTCTGTAGACTCTACAATCTTTGCTCAGATTTCTAAGGGATCTGGACTTTCAAAGGGATTGTACTGAGCTGGGACAAAATATCTTTCATAATCCTGGCATTTACTGCCCAATGTAATTCTAGTTCTATGTGCACATGAAAACTTGATTTTTTATCTACCTCATTCTTTGAAAATGCTTATGGACATTGGTCAGCACTACACAATTATCACAGAAGCTATTTATAAATTCAGATTTATTTCCTATTTTAATGGCAGTGAAATCATAATCACTACACAGAAATTAGCAACCTTGGGATTTTTGTATCTTAACCAGTGGCTAGCTGCTGGGTGAACATTAGATTGCATTCCTGGGAGATTATGCCTAACAGGAATGCAGTTTGGGTGATTGGTTCAAGGTGGCATCATTTTGAAATAATTATAAGATCTAAGGGCACTAATTTAGAAAAATGAACCTACAGTAATTGCATGAAAACAAATAATAACCCTTGGCTTAGCTGTATGAAATTGATCAGAGGATATATTAATTTTCTACATGGATAATTCCTGGTCTTTTTTCAGTTCTGCCAGCTCCCTCATAGTCTCTGCTCAGTCTTTCAAGCCTTTGCACATGTTATTTCTTCACTCACACCTAATTTTGTATGATTTATTTCATTTATTATGAGCTTCACCACATATGAGCGTTGATTCTGATTGTTCAGTGACAGTAAATATACATTATATTTTTTAAAGCTAACATGCTTCTGCATAAATATATGCATTAATAAATAAATTGTGCATCTTCATGTGTCTGCTGTGACCGATATAGCAGGAAAACTCATGGGCATCAGAGCTATCAAGTCAGCATATAAACTTATTTTAAAAATAAGTTAACCCTCTTTTCTGCATTCTCTGGGTTTGCTACTGCCTGGGCTGAGGTCCTGCATATGTGCAGGGTTCTGAAGGCTTCATTATTCATCAGTGAGTGAGTATTCACTAAGACAAGACCTTCAGCATTTCACAGGAGACCACCCCCCTGTCGTTAAGCTCCCAAAAACCATACCTTTCACTTTCTCACTTGCTACTCCCATCAATACACTTTTATTCCATACAAGTAGAAGATGATAATCCCAGAGCTTTATACATATTTCAGGGGCCAAGGTGAAGCATTCTTCAACACTAAGTTACTGAATCATGTTGTGGTTCTGTCTGTGTGGTGTCCTGGGGAGAGGGATGTTAAACTGCAGCATAACTCCCTTCTTGAAGAAACATGATACGTGAGGGTTTTCATCTCAACACGGGGCTGCGCCAGGTTTGCATCAAGACCTCAGAATGAGGCATTCTCACAGGGCTCACAGCTGAGACACGTTATATGTGCCTCAAGTGCTTGGTATCTGAACAAGATTTAAACCTTTCTGCAATTTGGAGCAGTCATGAGTTTGTTTTTTCACATGCTAAAAATATACAGACAAGCTGTTGAGTATGAATTTTATTGTTTTAGGTAAATTGTCTCTAATGAAGAGAACAGAGTCTAGTGCACAAAAATCTTACAGAGTCAAACGACTGAGTATAATGGGCCTATGCAAGTAGATTTCAGAAATTAAAATCTTGCTCTTTAGTTAGTTTGCAACATAACATGTTGGCCACAAAAATAATGTTTATGAGCAACTTGCACGTCAAGATAGGAGTATCAGGACCTGCTTCATGGACAACTGCCTCAGCGTTTCTGCACACACTGTGCAGCTGTGTGTCTGTCTGTCTTTCTAGGTGCAGGCAGAAAGCACTCACATATGTCATTTCTTTTGCAGGTGGTGAAATCCAACCCCTCTGAGGAAAGGCCACACATAACAATGACGTTATCAAGGCACTATACACTGGGGAAATATTTCGGCAGTCAAAGCAAACCATCACAACTGCAGGACTATGCAACAAATTCTCAGTCCCCGTATCATGTGCGAGGTCCAATAAATCAAGTTTATTCTGAAATCCTTCTCAGCAGGCTCTGTGCAAATAAGAGGGAGTTTGTCAGCACATAGCCTCTCTTGAATGCAGCACCCAGACTAGAGAAGTGCCACTGCATGACAATTGAAGGACCACGGTCAATTTATGATATGCTTCCTTGATTGACTGCATGCACACAAAAAGAGTTTGGGACATGTGGTATTTTTCCAAAAATGTTATGAAATTAAGATATGCCCTGGTGACTCTGTTGTGTGAAAATGGAAGATGGAGGGTTGCAAAGGAGAGAAGAGGGGAAGGTACTTGAACGGTTGCCAAAGACTAGAACAGCTGTAGTTCAAGCAAGTGTGTATTATTGATAGTAAAAAGAGACCTATATATTCACTTGAACATTTAGAAAGGGCTGTTTTAGGTCTTGAGCACTATTTAGTTTTCTATTTATAGAGACACTGTAATATTTGAATGTATTTAAAAATGACTACATTCCGTTTGAAAGAGTTTTATTTTATGTGGACAGGTTTCCCTTCCATATCAACCCTTTTCTGTTTAAACACTTGGTTTATAGAATCTGAAAATGTCTATTTGCATTTTACTGGTGATGCTGAATTTCGAACTCTGGTGTTTTTAGTGAAAACACATCTCTTCTTTGTATCTTAGATGGAACAGATATCAACTCTATTTTTTTGCATGTTCTGAAGCTGACAGGGAGATAGGTTGCCTACACTTGAGACTCATTGTAACTGTCTCAGTGTAAAATGTAAATATAGTGAATTTGTTAACATAAATTTATTTATAGTCCCAGTTTAGGAGAGTGTCCATATGTAGGAAGAATGCTTAGATGAGTGCTTCAGTTTCTACCTTGGCCGGTAAGCCAATCAAGTATTCTTCCTGCAAGAAAGTGCCATTTCTTTAATGTTTTTTTTATAAAATACTTGCCAATGTGTGAAGCCAGTACCACAAACATAACAAAAATCCCCCTTGCAAGCACACTTAAGAATTTATCTGTCATAAGAAGTGCGTGATATGATGGCAGCAGAATATAAGCCATGTATTGCTTGGCACAGACAAGACCTTCTCTGAACTGCAGTTTCATGCTGTAGCCCAGCTACATCCCCTGTGTTTGTGGACCTTCTGTGGGTGACACCCCAGGGAGAAGCTGTGTGTTGGTCCCCTCGCACAGTGCTGGCAGCTTAGTCATTCACAGCTGGGTGAATTTCCCAGCTGGAAGCTGTGCAGAGTCCAGGATTAGCAGCTGGGTGACAGGTAACCCATAGGACTGCTGTCCCTGCAGATTATGCAGTTACAGATTTTTATTCATCCAGTCATGCAGCAGGGCAGTCAAGGCACCACTCTACCACCATGCATTGGAGAAGGGTGTTTTAATCAGACAGGTGCAAGTCTAACAAAGGATCTGCTGAGATCTGTGTCAGGCTTCCCTGTCACAATTTTACATATAATCCTCCACTAACTTCTGCTTTGGGAAAGGAAGCCACGAACAATGTCAGGGAATAAAAAATTTATAGCAAGGAACTAATCATCATCTTATTTGCTTTAGTAGCACATGGAGTGGCTGCCCTGTATAGGGGTAGGGAGAGCAATTCATGACACAACATTTAGCATTTTCCTAAGATCCTGTATCTATCAACAGTCTGTATGCCCAGCTATAGTTTTGTGAATTTGTGCTTCTTCTGGTAAGATATGTAAAGTTATAATAGGAAATTGTCATGCAATATGGAGTTTGGCATCCTAGGTGATAAAGAGTATCCTCCAAAATAGGATCTGGCATACCTAATTTAAGACACCTTTCACTATATTGAAAAAGTCCTAATTTAGATAATGCCAAAATTAGTGAGATGGTATGATTATATCTGTTTCTGTATAATATGCTGCTGATTGCCTACAGCAAATATCCCCAGATTTCAATGTAAGGTTTTCCCTGGCATGGAGGTCCAAATGAAAGATGGGTCAAGAGCTGTGTGTAAGTACTGAAAATATCAGCATTTGGTTTTGAGCAATATGGTTATCTAAAGAATATAATTGTATGCAAGTGATGTAATATATTCTCTTGGGTCTGGAAATCCAGGACTGCACAACCTTAAAAGTGAAGGATAGAATATCATCATTTATATTAGTAGATGCTAAATACAGCCAGATGTCTTTGGTATTAAGATGATCGATGATAGTTGCATTACAGTTCTGCTTCTGATAAGATTTTTTTTTGTAGCTCATTTAAATCCACATGCTGTCACCGTTCTTGTTCTGTACACAAATGTTTTTAAGGCAATAACTGGGTTTTATGGGTTTTTTTTAGCCAAAACCTATTGCTGAAGCATCAGCTTAGTGATGAAAAGGAAAGAGCTGACTTTGTTATACTGTAGTGGAAATCCGTGAATGTGCAATTCATCAGTTCTGGTTTCACCACAAAATGGTTTACATGTGCTGTGCACCCAGATGTCTTAATGTTTTTCAAATCTCAATATTTTTGAAATGTATTAAGTGTATATTTTCCTGTGTGTTTTCTATTTTTTACATGTCTGTGTACATTATTATGTCTGTACAAAGTCATTGGTACAATTTGCAAATTGATCTTTATATTTAAACGAGTTCTTTGAATAAGCTTTTTCCAACACTATGTATGATCCACGTAGTCTTAGGAATAAAAAAAAGCAACATTTTTGTTATTTAACTTTAAAATATATCTAGTATCTCAATGTATGTGGAAGATGAGAATTGAGGTTGACATTCAAGGGTTGCTTGCTCATATGCATTAAAATTTGTGGATTAAGACAATAAAAGGATTACTGTGTTTGAATTTCAGTGAGAGCACATGTTGCTATCTACAGTTTACTCTAGAATTATATCTGCTGGGACATTTTGCCTGACTAAACATTAAAGTGTTCCTATAGTCCATATATACTATGGACTATACAGTCCCATTACTTACCATTAAAATAGCAAAGGACCTGGTTGTCAGGTTGACTTCCACCTCCTAATACAGACATGGGTGGCCCTGGAATTAATGGTAGGATTGAAATTTTTAGTCTGGGGAACAAGTACTCTGAGAACTGGGGTTTCCTGCTCAATGTCTGCCTGGCAGCATGTGGAGCTTGGAACAGAACTAGGGCATACTTTAAGCTACAGGTAGAGTAAGAATGGAACTGTGTTGCAAAATAAATATTCATATACACAGCAGTAGTCTCAGTCATTATTGCATGCCTATAGCTGAAGCATGTGCAGTGAGTTGTAACTCCTCACCTCTCAATAACTCCGTAGATGTTGAACAGTGAATTGGGTTAGAGCCTTGCAGGGTACCTAGCCACCATCATCAAGTCCATCCTGATAAGTATCTTCAGAATAACTGACTGACTTTGGAATAAAAAATATTTCCCTTTTTGTAGGGAAATGCCTTGAAGAGTCATCTCTGTCACCAGAGTTGCTAGATTTCAGGGAGCTGAAAGAATGAGCTACAAATACAACATTTAGTCTAGGTATTTATTTGAAAATTATAATCTTTAGAATAATCTCTTTAACACTGTTAATACAAGGCCTTTATTTTTCTCTTCTGTGACACATTAAAGGGACATCAAAGTAAGTTTATTTGCTTAGTGGGTGGGGTAGCAAGGCATCAAATTACCTCAAGGTTGAAATAACCACTAATAGTTATGATTCTGTTGCTATGTTGAGCCAAAGAGAATGCTTTGAAGATGCAGATATGTGTGATATTAAGTTGACTGCAGTCCAGGGATCTTTCAGATTACTCTTTTAGACTAAAGCAATTTTTAGAGGTGCAGTGAACTATTTGGCATAGACTCAAACTGCTAAACAAGTCTCTGTAGGGTCACATGAAAAATATGGTCTTACCTTCTTGTTTGCCTGCAAGCTTTGCATCTGGCTGGTTTTACCTCACTGGCTATCTGCACCTGCTCTCCTCCACATCAGCCTTTTTTTTCAGATGAAAATAGAAATTTGTGTTTTGTCAGACTAGCAGCTTCTGGGAATCTGAGATACAATTGTTGCAAATTCAGTCTGAATCTTCAAAATATATTTTTGCCAAGCCCAAAAGCCTGTGAATACAGCAGGGGTAGAGCATGCATCTTATCTAAGGCAGTGATTTTTCTCTGATAAATTTAAAACAGCTGTGTTGTATTAAGTAATTAGTTTGCACTAGCACTTATCACTTCATGGAGCTTGCCTTTACCAAGTAAAAAATCCATCTTTCAAACTCCACTGCTATCTTTATCTGTGTAAACCTTCCAAACACCAGAACAGTCTGTGTAAAAGGCAGGCATAGCTATTTATTGGTGCTGGTACATATCCTGAAGTCTTTGCTGGTACCTTTACAGTACCCATTGAACGGAAAAGCTCTGACTACACAGTAAAAAGACACTGTGCATTTTAGGCTTACTCGCCTGTGATTAGATTGTACTAAAAACAGTGCTGTGTGTCAGTCTAGGCCAGTATCTGGAGCTAAGTGTCCTAGAAAAGTACTCAAGTCATTTACTGCAATGGTCACGAAGAGCCTATGGGCTCGCAACAGGGTCTTCTGCAGCACAAGTTTCTGTTGTGATGGACTTCTCCCATTTCTAGGTTTTCTCATCGGACTGTTTGGCCAGCTCTTGGCACCTGTGGGCAGCCCTTCCTGCAATCCCTCAAGCATGTTCAACAGCCTTGGCAAGGGACACCACACTGAGCAGCCCTAAACTGAAGATCAAGCACATGTTTAAATAAAATCTGAAGTGAGGTCTTTATGAAACACAGCATCTATTAAGCATCACCTTCATTTCCTCTACTACTGAACTTCCCTAATGAGCAGGATTCACCCCCTTTCAGCTGAAACTCAAATAACAAGGTGCTTTCTCAGCTTTTGACAAACTTTCTTCCCACTGCTTGCTTGCCTGAAATGAAGGGAGGTAACTGTTCTGCATGCTTCTGCCTGGCAGAGTGAGGTGTGTTCACAACAGTCACTGCTGTGGGCACTCCCCTCCCACACCTCATTGTGGGGACAACATTCCCACAGCAGATGGTATTTTCAATATTGTGATTTTTTTTATGTGTTTTGAGCATTGCCTGCTCCAGAGCTGCTCTAAGGATACTGAGTAGACTCTGGGTGAAGACAAGACTGCAGAAATAAAATCCTTGAGTGAGGAATAAAAATGACTCAGACACTTCTTGACAAAGTTAGGACAGTTATGAAGAGCTCACTGCAGATCAAGCATGTGAAATTAATGTTGTCAGGAGCACTTTAAAGTTAGTAAATGATATGGATTTTTGTGAAGTTTGGAAGACCAGATCTGTGTTTGACATTTTCTCACTTGCCATGTTTCAAAAACATCTTTTATATTTTCTTTTGTTCTTTTCATTATCAACTCCCCATATTTCTGTTATGATTCTGTGGGACTAAGAAGTTTGAAGTAATATTTCTACTGTGCCTGATAATGATTGTGCAGCCTCCCCAGATGGTAGTCAAATCATCTAACAGATGAGAGTTTATTACTTCTGAAAGGTATTTTTCCTTACTTCCATATGACAGCTCCAAAGTTTCTTTATATTTGCAGAAAACTTTAGTTATGATAGCTCTAACATCTTCAATGTATTCAAAGAAACCTGCCAATCCCTATTTATCCTAACAGGATGGAAAACATTTTAAGCCTTGAAAACCTGACCTTGCAAGCTAGTAGATAATGAAACATCCAGCATGATCCAGCCCACAAATGGCTTCCTTCAAAATAGAAAATCACAGTTGTGTTCTACTAAAGTTTTCACTGGGGTTATTACAATTTAAACATGATTTATGTGGACTGATAGATGTGTTTTTTCAGCTCAGGGCCTTTGTTGAGCTCTCTTTACAGCAAATGGTATCTATTAGCTACTGTAAAATCCTGTTTCAACATCCTTTGACACTGTGTCCTGCCCAGTTCTTATAAAACACATACATGCAAGGGGATTTACTGCTGATGGTAAAAGGTTAAATCATAATAGATCTTACTGCTCCACCCATTACTGTTCCCTAAATTCTACATTGCATCATTTCTATGCAATAACAAGGAGTCAGGGAGTAGTAACCTCTTAACGCAGGGCTCCTCAGTCTCTAGAACAGTTCAGCACTGTAGTCCTGATGGAGTTATCAAAATAACACACCTTCAGCTGTGAAATGCATACAGCAGAGCCTGCAGGCATGCTCAAACCTTGCCTGCTGGATCAAGGCCAGCCTGGAAGTCAAGGACAACAGCTTCTAGGGACTGTTCTCAGGCGCCAAAACCTGGTTTCCTGCTTAACTCTACGTATTTAACAGAGGCATTGTAATTATGATTGTGGTCACACTAGGCTTCTTTGTAGACATCACAGAAAGACCAAAACTGAATTATTCTCTAGAGGTATCTGTTATTGCTACAATGTTGTTTACTGTAAAGGGAACCTAAAGAAACTCAGATTTTTCTGACTGGTGCCTGAAGTTTTGAGAGAAGAATGTCAGTTCAACAGATATGTATCTGTGGGCTTCATTAGGCAGGTAAAGAGATATTCTTACATCCCCCTTCTGCTCCTTTACTGCAGGAACTTGATCACAAGCCCACTACCACCAACACCAGGAGATTCTTTCCAGCATGGATAACATGGAACATTCTCAAGATCTGCTCCTGGAGCTGCTTGTATGTTTAACAGTGCACTGGACCAGAAGGACACCAGTCCTGCAGATGAGCAGAACATTTCATGGTACAGTGGAATATACAGGTTTAAGACCCTTCATTTGGATAAATGAAGAACAAATTTCCACCTACTGCCTTACAAGAGGGATAGGTGAATGTCTGTTTCTGTGAGAAAAGCCAAGCTGACAGGCACCCGATTCCAGGAAAGAGATTCTTTTTCAAGTTTAGAGGTCATATCAGAGATAGGTACCTGGTTGGTATCTGAAGGCCCCAGCTTCTAGTACTTATTTCTGTAGCAGAAGTGCATTGTGACCCCGAGTAACTTAGGGACTTTTGTCAACTATGCAGGAAAAATGTCTAACAGGTATTAAAAATGAGCCTGACCTTGGCCACATTCCTCATTTTGGCTCTATGAAGAACTTAGTGCCCTTAGCATCTCTCCACACTTCACATACAAATACAACTCCAGCTCTGTGTGTGGCTTGCAGCTGCTGATGCAATTGTTCTCTACCTCACCTAGTTCAAAACAATACAGTGTAGAAGAGACCTCTTTGAGTTGTGGTGTGCAAACTAACTTGTGCAATTTCAGATGGTTTGAGTGGGGCAGCTGTGAGATAGCAGTTATGGAGGGGTGAATAGTAGCATCCCTGAAGACACAGAGTGGAAAGGCAAATGGAGAGCTGAAGCCAGCACGGAGCTGACAATCTCCCCACAAGTGAAATGCTGAAAAACCACATCCATCCCCACTGAAGTGCTGTTGGTGGACTTGGCCTCACCTCCTGGGGTTTAAATGTCTGGCTTCAAAGTAATATTCTTAATGTGACTAAATACCTGCTGCAAATACAAGTTTGTAAATGAGATGAAAAGGGTCAGAAGTAGGAACTTCTAAACGTTTGGTAACTGTATCTAACTGTGTCTAGGGAGCCGGAGGGACTATAATGAATCTATAAAACAAGTTAACACCTGCTCCTCACACTTCTGTTAATTAAAATTCAGTAGAGATGCAAGTCATCGAAATGAGTGATCTGTCACTCCACAGGAGCCAGTCTGGAGTGGAGTGTCTGTCTAGACAACTCTGCAATTACCACATTTTCTATCTGGTATGCCATCTTCCACGCTCCTCCATGGAAAGAGCTTGGTTATTTCCTACGCTGTGAAGGACAGAATGTCAGCCCTCAATTCACAGTTATTTCTAGTTTTGACTAGACAAACTCCAGACAATCTGTTTTGATAGTGGGGATAGTGCAGAGCTGTCTATCAGCTCTCAAACCCACCACCATCTCAACACTACAGAATATGGTCCTGCAGTTACTGGAAAAGAGTCAGTGTAGTAGCACAGCCCAATCTTTGGCAAGCAAAGTGACTGCCAAACGCCAGAAAAGGGCAAGCACTTGGACATCTAGCAAGATTTCTCTTGTTTAGAAGAGATGCTACCTACCATGGATTTGTTTCAGTTTATTCCATCTGAGAATTTAAGATGTAGTCTTGCTCTGTCCACCATAATGAGGTCTCTGCCTCCTTTTGGGGCTTGGGGAAGCTGGTATGATCCTGTCCTTTTCCATTGTCCTGACCACATATTTTCTGACACTTGTAAGTGAAAACACCACACTGACTATTGCCTTGTCCAAGGCTGTTGTTGCCTCTGCTGAGCAAAGGCTTTCTACACAGAGAGTAGAAGATCTGAGGAGAAAAGTCCTGTAGAACATTAAAGTGTTTGACAGTAATTCAGCCACAGAGAAGTTGCTGAAGTGAAAAGTATGGCTAATGTCCAAGTGGCAGCGCACTGCAATATAAAATGAAAGAAAAATCAAGACTTGATTTACAAGGGCTCTGGTAAAAACATTGTGACAGAACACTAGTAGATTTTAAATAGGGATTTGTGTCTTCAAATCTTTCACCAAGTAATATTGAAGGATGTAGACATCTTGTTTTTTGTTTCAGGTGGAATTATTTGCAGCATCACACAACAACATTGATGGCAGTGCAAGCTGAAATAGGAATCTGAGGTCCAATCCTGGCTTGTTCATGCATGATATCTTATTACTTTTGAAGAAAATATTGATATCCAGCAGAAACTCTCTGTATCTTTCCAGGTTATTTGTAACAGATTTAGAGACAACTGTTAAGAAAGCACCTAAGAAAATGCCCTGTTATGGTCACAGATTCAACTGCAATCAGTGCATCTGCTTCCTGGATCCATAAATATTTTATGGCCATCTAGCCAAGAATGGAGATAATGCTGTGTCTTGCACATGGGTACAATATGTGGGCCTGTTCATGTCTAGACTCCTTTTTCCAACTGGTTATATTTTGCTTAAAAATATCCCAACAAGGTCCTCCAGTTGGCCAGAAAATGACAGCCTCTGCAGTCCAAAGCTCTTCAGATTTGCTCCTGCTTTACTTAGGTGCACTCGCTTTATGAACATGACTGCATGCAAGGAATTCATGGATTCTCCTGGCACATCTTGATGAATCCTGCAAACAAGTCATTGCCATTCTCTTACAAAAGCATTCCCAGCCTTTTCCTTTTCCTTTCTTTGAATAGTCCTTACTAAAATCTTTTGGCCTTTCTTTTCCACTTCCATCATTTTCCCTTACTTCCTCATCTTCCCTTCCACCTCCCCTGCCTATGAACAAGTGACCAACCTCATTTTTCAAGCTCCACATATCACCTTAGCCTGCTGAATAGTGTCCAGTTCTCAGCTGGTGAAGCTGTGGTCTCCATCAGCTTTATTTTGGACAAGTAGTGAAGGCTTTGTGAACAAGGAAATATGCCTGTGTTTACACAGGCCCACTGCACAACTGATACCTGTTAGAAAAAAAAGTTGTAAGAAGTCAAAAATTAAAGTAAGGTGGGAAGAATGCATTTCAGTTTTTCATTTTCTCTTACAATATCCATCCCTTCCTTCATCTGCCTCATTTTATTCTCCATCTAATTAATTTCATCAAATTCCTATTTTCATAGAAATGTGTCCTACCTGTCCATTTATCTTCCACCCGCTGTGCCTGTATAGACAAAATTAAATGGTATGTTTACATAGCCATGTCCTCCTTTTTAGCTGGTTCTAATACAGGGACAATATACTAAAGGAAGGAAAGTTTTGTTTTGCTGAGGTGGAGACCCCTGATTTAAATAGGTGGAGCTGTATTCCCGTAACATGGCAGATTTGGGATTTGGTGAATAAATTGCACCAACTCTCACACTCACACATGCATAAGTGGTCTCAGGAGTCATATTGCAAAGCAGTCCCCCTTGTAACACATCACCTCAGCATACAGCTTTAAGGGTCTTAAAGCTTCTATAAAAAAGTTGTTTCCATAGTTTCTGGCCACTTTCTGAAAGTGACAGATTCTGCAGCTAGGGAGTAGTTTAACATCTGATTATATATTTTTTAAGCCCATTTGCTTATTTTTGTAAGGCAGGTAAATTTAAAGTTAATATACAGCCCTTCTATAGCCACAAATAGTACAATGCATCTTTGTCCTCCAATACTGCAGCAGGGATCTGATCCAGTAGACACTTACTGTTATATGGGGTAAATGTAGTCTGATATAGCTTGATTCACCAGACGTTTATTTTCTGCTTTATTTATACTGTACAGATATTGCCATATTTTCCTTGAAAGTAGCAACAGATATAAAATGGAGACCATATAGAATATTTGCAAGCTCTGAAGATTTTATCATCAGATCTAAGAATATGTTTATTTCCATTTTGAATACATATGATTCACTTAACATTTTGTATTTCCTATTGATCTATGCTGCATTACTTTTTTGCCTTCACCAGATTCTACAAGAGTACAAACAATTTTTGTTGGTAAAGATATGTGATCCATATTTACTCTCTGTTCTTAAATTCAGCTTATATTTTTGTTTTGTCTTTGTCAGTATATTCCTAACTCTCAATACCTACATTTACCATAAGGAGGCATTAGTGTTGACATTACTAACAATACCATCTTCAATCTCAAATGTAAAAATAAAAATTGTATATCAGTTCTTCGTAACTGTGATAATATAAAATTTGTGACAGCTGCAATAAAACAAAATATATTGACTTCCCTTTCATGTATTTTTGCACCTGAATCACACACTCAAGCTCCCTCTACAATCATGAAAGCTTTTAATCACATGTGCCCATTAAGTTGTACTTCAAAGCACAAGTCAAGCATCACCAAGTCAGTCTAAAAATCTTTCCTGTTTAATCCCCTATATTATTGGCCAGCACGCTATGATATCCTGTATAGCCTGAGGGTGAGATAAACAGGAAGTGCACAGAGATACTAGATTTGCATGCTAACCAAGTCAGCTGTGTGATAGTAAAAATAGAAAGTCCCTAGGGCTTTCTTCCCCTTTGTTCCAACAGATATGGAAGTGTAACAAGCCTTGGAAAACACAAGATGATGTAAAGATCTAAAGATAGCTATTTCTGGAAAACAGGCTTATTATCCCTTTTTTTTTGGTGTGGACCAGGCCTGTTGTATATCATCATGATGTTTGTCCATGACCAAATGGACTCTTTTGGATCCTAGCAGATAACACCTCCCAGAGTGCAGCTGAAGAGGATGTATGTTCCATTAAAACACAGATAATGGGATGTCTGGCACTGGGAAACAGTTTTGAGGAATAACATATAGCTTACACTCCAAGTTCATTATCCAAAAGTATTTCCTAATCACCTCTGCAGAAATAGTTGTAGATACTAAAAACAAAACAAAACAAAAAAATCAGCAACAGCAATTAAGCACCTGTCAGACTCTCATATGCAGAAGTATCAAGCACAGCTGGGTCAGTGGTGAGCCCAAGCAAGTTCTAATGTGATTGTTGAGGATAATTAAAAATAAAATAGATTCTATTTACAGAAATTAGAAATTAAAGGACTTGATGGTCCTGCCTACCTAAAAGGCAGGAAAATTTTACAACAACATAGTTGAATTTTCTGAGCACTAACAGAGGTTGAAAGCATTTGCTGTGAGTGTATTGAAACTATAGAAATATGCTTATTTCTAGACAGAATATGTCATTAACTTGGTTTTGAGGCCGTAAATAATTTGTTTATTCAGGAGAGAAACTTAAAATTGTGTGCACTGTTAAAACAGATATTTATGGCCCCGTGGCACTTAATTTTACAGCTGTGTTTGTGAGCTCCTTTACACTTTGTCTGGGGAATCTTTCACATACCCTAGGAACTGTGACAAGCAAGAGATTCCAGGCATCTGGGCAGCAGCCCTGTCTCTGCAGAATGGTGAGGAAAGGCAGAGGGAGTGACAAATTGCCCAGCTCCACTCTGGGAATCAGGATTAACCACTGAACTTTTAAGGCACTGAGATGCTTCTATCAGATGTGTTTACAGAGCCCTGGAATCACCTGGAGGCTCCGGGGCAATACTGGGGCATGTACCTCCTGCTTGTCTCTTCCAGCAGAGACTGCTGGGCTGTATTATCTCCTGGAAGGGGCTGGGGTGGAGCCTGCCTTGCCCTACTCTCCAGGATGAATCCCAAGGCATGATTGCTACTGCCCATGCTGTGCCAAGGAATACTGATCTCACCTCACAGGAGGAGGGCAAATTGTAGTTGTTCAAGCTCCACACTGACCCCATTTTCACTGGTGATCACTGGGGGTTTTTGCAGTTGTTGAGCTGTTCAAACATCTCAGAACACAGGAGTTAAAGGAAGTTTTCAAAAAAGTAATTATAAGCACAATAGGAAACTACCAGTTGGAAAGGCATAAAAACACACACACAAAAAAAAATCCCCCAAACAACTCAAATCTTTAATCCCCGTGTCCTTAACTTTTGCATGATTTAGATCAATGCTATTACAAGGTTGCTGAGATGTTAAACCCCAGCTATTCTGATAACTTGCCAGTTTAGCAGAGCTCAATTAGCTGGGGACTGCCTAAACCCTGTAGACTTTGGCATCTTGCCCATGGCTGCACACATTTTAAACCACAAATACCCTGTCTTATGCAACAGTGGAGAAATATCACAGCTGCAGAAATATAAGAAAGGTAAGATTTCCAAAGCTGAAAAACTTGCTTTGACAACATTGTTAAAAGGTTTAAGTGGGTTCACATACTCCAGTGCCAGGCTCAGTCAAAAAAGAAAAAATTCTTAGAAAGGGAGACGAAGGCTATCACTGAGGAGAGGAAATAGGGGAGTGGCTCAGGAAACAGATAACATGCAACACTGACTTAGCAAGATCTACTAAGAGTGGAAGAAGGATTTGATGCTTGTCATCTAAACCAATCAAAAATTTTGACAGTCCTATAAAACCTGCTAGTGCAAGGCATCCTGTAACCATTTGATGTTAAAATGAACATTTATGAAGGGACAGATTGCTTTCCTACTAGGGAGTTCTTGCACCTTGATTTTTAAGATGAGACAGATCATTGAAATTTTTTGGGGGGGGGCGGGGCAGGGGGGAAGTGTGTATTTGAATTTGGAATATTTTAAATGCTGTCTTATAACTTGAATGGCTCTTAACTTGAAAAGGTAGGCCATTAATTTCTTCCCATTAGCACCACACTGTGGGTAGAAAGGGACTACTTCTGTGGTTGTTGACACAATATCATTCTTTCACATTTCTTTCTAAGCTTCCTCTGCTTAAACTGGCCTTGTAGGTAAGTTCACATGTATGGTGCAAGTAGTCTGACCACTGGACCAAATGCTTTGCAAATTAGGTGCATACCCATAGCTTGATGAATGAGAAGATAGCAAACAGAGCTTTGTGTTACAACAGTTACAGGGCAGATTCTTGTTCCTATCGTTATCCTCACTCAAACAATAAATAGCTCATTAGAAATTGAACAAGCAGTGAGAAACCAAGGACCTGATCATGGATTTGATGATGATGCACCATCTGACACCAGAAAATTAAACAGCTCTCTAAATGTCAGTTCTCTCATCACAGGATGGCAAGAGTTCCATGCGTGTGAATCATGCCTCTATTAGGAGATGTAACAAAATCATCTCCGAAAGGGTCCTGTGGAAAGTGTTAATGCAAATTATCAGTTGGGGTGGGAATATAAATTGAGTTGTAGACTGCATTGCTCCTAGGGGAGCAGCTCTTCCCCCTTCCTCTACCTGTATTATACCTAAAATTCAGTGACCTCTTTGGGAGCAAGTGTGCTGCTTCCATGCACACCAGGACCATGCAGGAGCACACACACACAGGACCTTCTGCTTATCTCAGGAACTTCGTATAAAGCTTACACACACATCAACAAAGCAGTGGTGTTACATCCTCAAGGGAGTCTGATTTAAAACTAAATAAGGAATACCTCCAGATGGCCCCTCTACACTGAAGTAATTTGGATTCTTCTGTGCACTTGAGCTACTCTTTCCACCACACTATACAATTACCTTCTAGAAGTTCTGCAGCACCAGCCAGCAGCACCTACTCTAATCTCATACACTTGATCTAAAAAAGCAAATATAAAAATTTTAAATTATTTTGCTTTAAGTACAAAGAAAACTTCAAGTCAGTGAAGAATTCCTTTTTCATTATATCCTCTCTCCAAGAGCATTTCTTGTCATCCTCAAAACAACCAGGGAAATTAATTGATGCCATAAAGGTGTGCTGTTATCAAACACAATTTACTACTAATTTTAGCTTTTAATAGTAAGTAAAGTCTGGATGAAACCGGAATTAATAAGTGGATTTTATTCCTACATCTTTCACACTATGCTTTGAAGCCTTTACAGCATTCTCTTGATGAATTTTACTTAACAATAGCATGCTGAAAATATCTGCCTGGGGTAACTCCAGAAAATACCTACATTTAGGCAGTCCATGTCAGAGAACAGAATTTGTTAGCAACACTTCAGAAGAAACCCATACCTACTTCCAGGATTCCCCCAAAAACGAACAATTCTCAAGCACTCATGTAAATATTGGTAAACCCGGGACACTACCTCCAGATTTGTGACCACAGGAAATATCAGACTCTAAAGTCAGACTGAGTCCTCTCTTCCTAAGCTGCAGCTTTCTGGCAGCACATCACCAGTAGATGTAGATTGCCAGAAGACCTGCTCAGCAATGGTTCAGCAACTATCTGGAGTTATGGGCTCCAGATAGCTTAGTTTTCTTCTGGATCCTTTGGCAAGAAGAGAAGAGATTGTGAGAAGCATGCATGACCTCTCCTCACCTTCCAGGTACTACTTCTCCCTTTTTTTATATATATCCATGCACATAGAAAATGAGGTTCTGTATACTGTGTTGTGCAGCTACCATAAACATAATATTCAGGGGTAGCTTTGGAATCATTATGTGTTTGTGAGGTCAGTTTGTGAAGTCTCCATCTGACAACATATCACTCCTGGATGCACTTTAATCTCTGTCCCAGTCATTTGAACTCAGCATGCTACATCTGAATCAGCAACAGTGTATACTTTCAGGTATAAATATTTAAATTAATGACAGCAATAATGTTAAACAAGAGGGGCAGAGGCCTCTTGGAGGGCCATGTAGGGCAGAAGGGGCATCTCTGTTTTCCTCTCCCAACCTCCCTTCTACTGCCAGCCTGTCCTTATTGAAGTGCTGAGACTTCTCTACAGCCAATCCCGTGACACAGAGATGCTGCCCTGTGAGGGAGCACTGCACCAAGAGCACGAGGAGCCCTGTCCTCACGTCTAGGGACTCTGCACATCTCTCCTCAAGTCCCTTCTCACTGAGGGTGCAGTTCTCTCACTACCCCCATGGTGCAATGGCTCTGCTTGAGTACCACTGCTCTGCCAGCAAGGTTTCTTCAATGCAAAGACTTGGCAAGTCTGCAGTTCCCAGAGTGATGGCACATCATGCAGCCAAACACTGAGGGGGACTGAGAGCATGCTCTTTTGTTAGAAGGACAGATTCTGAGCTGGTCACCACATGTGATATAAATATGTCATAGCTGAAGGGATAACCTGATAGAGGTTTTCCCCTGTTCACTTTTATAACATAAGGGGATAATGACCCCATCGTATGTACAGGTAGGATAATGCAGTTTTTTCTGTCATATTCATGTCTCTAATGGGCATCAGAAGTTCCAGGAGAAGGAAAATAATTTGAACAAAGCTTTCAAAAGGGGTGACTTATTTAGGAGAAGTTAACTTTGCATGTACCTACGTCTAATAAGACAACAAACCTTAATTATAATGAAAGCACTAGCTGCTATCGTTTTAAAGAGATAATTGGTCTGTATCTGAAGCATGTTATCTGTGAAGCTTATTCACACAGATTCTGCACAACAGAGTATTTCTTTATATG
Organism: Phylloscopus trochilus trochilus; assembly: GCA_016584745.2. Taxonomy (NCBI): domain Eukaryota; kingdom Metazoa; phylum Chordata; class Aves; order Passeriformes; family Phylloscopidae; genus Phylloscopus; species Phylloscopus trochilus. The sequence continues at coordinate 23,734,959 of WQNJ02000016.1, read as the reverse complement.
CTAGTGAATCTCATATATATATGTATGTAATTATGTAATACATACATTATTATTATGTATGTAATTAATATTTAATTAATATTAAATTAATAAATTTCCCATCAGGAAATACAAACCTGCTTAGACACATTTTCTTTTTTTTTTTTTCCTTTATCAACATTTGAGTTTCTTCTTTTTAAAATAAAAAAATGTGGGCATTTTTGTATGAATGGCCACAGATAGCCTCACCAAGGCCAGAGAAAGCAAGATAAGCAGAAAGTCAAGTTTATATTCCCTGATTTATAGTGAGTTTTGTTCATTGAAGCTTGGCACTTGACCTTGACTCAGATTCTGCTTTACTGTCTCTGCATCCCACTCATGTTGCTGTCTGTGATGGAGTGAATGGTGTTCCAGCACAGAGGGCTCTGAAGCATCAGCAAATTACAATTACAGTCTTCAGAAACATTTGGCAAATTACAATAAATTTTGGTAGATAGCAAGGCATTTCTAAATTGTTTCCCTTTGCAGGTTTGCAAGGAACATAATGTGTGAAGTAAAGTGTTTGCCCTTCCACTCTTGGTAGCCAAGTGACCTGCATGCAGACACAGAGCTCTAGACTAACAGAAACACTCCTGTAGGTGCTGCCTTTGCCTGGGGAAGAGGGTATTGCTGGAGAGAATAAAGCAGTGAGGTGGTGCAAATAACAGGCAGGAAGCTAAAATACAGGGGAAGGGCAGAGGATGGGGATCTGCTGGGGAATCTGGCTGCAGCAGCAACAGGGGGTGATGGTAAGGGAAACAGATGGGAAAAAAGGCAGATAGGAGATCAGGATTTAAACACATAGTAACCCAAACTTTCTAAAATCAGATGGTCATGGAAAAATGCAGTTTGCTTCCAGTCACTGCTAGAGATTGAACAGGATGATCTCAAGAAGTCCCTTACAATAAATATTATTTTTTTTAACATCAGCCCTACAAATGGCAAGTGTTTCACTTTACAGTGTATACAATCAAGGGGTTTCCCTACCTAGATAAAGATGATTGCAGCAAAAAATGTACATAAAATCAATTCCCCATGAGAACTCAACAGGAATGTAATTTATTTACTCTAAGGTGCCATATATGAAATGCTACAAATAGGACTGGAATTTCTGAAATCAATATTTTTAAAATTTAAATCTTACATTGCTATTTGCATATAAGATTCTGTAGCTATTACAGAAAAATTCACATATAAGAATTTATAACCAAAAGATCCATATTAATGTTAATAAATTAAAAATAAAAACCAGCAACAACAAAATCAAAGCAAAAAAACAACCACAGAGAAGAAACTTGTTTAAGGAACCTGCAAGAAAAACAATTTCAGAGTGGATGATAAACTCATAGAGGAGATAAAGCAGCACATAAGGAATCCATGTCTGCTAGACCAAGGCTTTGAATTAACTTCAGAAGATGGAGCCAGGAAGCAGCAAAGAGGATAAAATGAACCATGTGTCCTGGAATAATTAGATAATTCTCTGACACAGCCAACACATTTTGGCTGGTTCAGGCCTGTTTCATGGCTGGTTCCCTGTGTTCCAGTGTCCCTCACTCCAGTCTAAGTTCCTCTGCAACCACAAGCAGATGTTCTCTAGACTAAAATTCAGAACAGAGAAAACAAGTTATTTCAAAAGGTTTAAGTAACTAGTGGGGTCATTAGCAATCTGGCCAGAGTTGATGATGCTTTGGAGGGGCTTTGAGAGCAGATATATAAGCATGAAGTAGAAAGGAGGCAGCATTTTATAGACCTAAATAGACCACAGACTGTGCCTTAAACCATCTCTGCACATTCACAGTGGGGAAAGGCAGGGAAAACAGCACACCTACGTGATTATTTCCCAACAGGTATTCTTAAAAACATTCATTTGTCATTGAGATGATTTATTGTGTTCTTCACTTGGAGCTACTGTCAGTCCACAAGAGTTATTTCACTAATTTACAACTGTGTCAAATCAAAGTTTTACAGATCTGTCATTTTATCCAGATTATTTTTAGTGCAGGTGTTTTGCTTACACAGAAGGAAGCAGCAATATATTGTGATCAAAGAAGACTTGAAAGTCCAGAGTGCCAACACCAGCTCTCCATCAGGTGCTAGCTGACTCATTGGCTTTTAATGTGTAACTAAGGACTAGCAATCCAGGTAGCAGTTGATAAGACTGAGGTTAACAGGAATGAACGAACAAATGCTGTCCTAATGAATACTGATGCCGGCTCAGTTAATACTGCTAAAGCATTAGAAAATTTGAATAAAAAGTGTAGGGCATGCTGTGGTGTATTAGCATCTCTCTCACTTCTGTGGGTTAAATCACTGCAGACCTCCGGGTTCCTTTGCCCTCAGTTCTGCTCTACCGCGCCCGGACCCCGCTGCAGCCCTCGCAGCCGCTCTCGGCGCCTCAGCCCAAGAGGCAGCACCGCAGAGGCGCGGCCGTGCGGGACCGTGCGGAGCGGGGCAGAGCGGGGCAGTGCGGGGCAGAGCGGGGCAGAGCGGGGCAGAGCGGAGCGGGGCCGTGCGGGACTGTGCGGAGCGGGGCAGAGCGGGGCAGTGCGGGGCGATGCGGGGCAGTGCGGAGCTGTGCTTTGTGGAGCGGAGCCGTGCGGGGCAGTGCGGGGCAATGTGGGGCAGTGCGGGGCAATGTGGGGCAGTGCGGGGCAATGTGGGGCAGTGCGGAGCTGTGCTTTGTGGAGCGGAGCCGTGCGGAGCCGCGCGGAGCCGAGCGGAGCCGAGCGCTGCTTTGTGGAGCGGAGCCGTGCGGGGCAGTGCGGGGCAGTGCGGGGCAGTGCGGGGCAATGTGGGGCAGTGCGGAGCAGTGCTTTGTGGAGCGGAGCCGTGCGGGGCAGTGCGGGGCAATGTGGGGCAGTGCGGGGCTGTGCTTTGTGGAGCGGAGCCGTGCGGAGCCGAGCGGAGCCGAGCGCTGCTTTGTGGAGCGGAGCCGAGCCGAGCCGAGCGCTGCTTTGTGGAGCGGAGCCCCCGCCGCGCCCCCGCCCGGCCCGCCCCGGCCCGCCCCGGCCCCCGGGCGGCCAATGCACGGGCGGGGAGGCACAGCCGGGGAAGGAGCCGGGAAAAACATCAATCCCAACTTTCTCACCTTGACGGGAACCGAAAGCTCCCTGTGCGTCCCCTCTGCCGGCCCAGCCTCCCCAGGAGAGCCGTCCGACGGCCCGGGCTCGCCGCACCAGCTGCCTCCTGTCCCTCGAGGGGGAGAAGCGCGAGTAGGGGGTGCCCCTGGGCACGGCCCCCTCGGTGCTGCTGCCCGGGGCCGGGCCGCGGGCAGGGCCGGCTGCGCGGCGGGGCTTGATGCGGCTGCCATGGGGCGCGGGGCTCCCCTCGGACCGCGCCTGCTGCGGGCAGCGCTGCTGCTCGCCCTCTGCCCCGCCGCCGGCAGCACCTGGATGTGAGTAGCCGGGGTCGGGTGGGAGGGCTGCGCGGAGCCCGTCCCCTCGTGTCCGTCGGGGCCCGGCGCTGACGGGCGGCTGCCTCCGCAGGTGGCTGGGCATCGCCGCCGCCGGCGGGCCCGAGAGGCCGGGCTGCGCCAGCCCTCCGCTGAGCCGCCGGCAGCAGGACCTGTGCCAGCAGAAGCCGGAGCTGATGCCCGCGGTCCGGGAGGGAGCGCGCCTGGGCCTCCAGGAGTGCCGCAGCCAGTTCCGACACGAGCGCTGGGACTGCCGCTCGCCGCCCGCCGCCCGCCGCGGCACCGCCGCCCCCGCCGCCCTGGGGCAGCAGCTCAGCAGCGGTGAGTGACCGAGCGCCCGCCGGGGCCGCCCCGGGGGGCTGGCTTTGCGTGGCCAGGAGCCCCGCGGGGCGGCGGCGGGGACCGTCGGGGCGTCCGTCGGCAGAGCCGGGCGGAGCCGCGCCGCCACCGCCGCCGTCCCGGCAGGTACCGCAGGCACGCGAAATGAACCGGGAGGACGGAACCTGCCCTTGGCTTTGCAGCCTTGTTGTTGCTTCTTGTAATTTTGGCGTAGTACGCCCCTGGATGACACTGCCCGTAGGTAGATCCACTCAACTACGTTGAACTACTGTTGTTCTTAGACTTAGGTTGGGTTTATACCCTTGTGTCATGGTTGCTAAATATATGGGCTCATGACATGATTATTTCGAAAAGTTCACTTGCAGGTAAAAAAAGTCTGCTCGGGGCACTAAATACAATGTGAAATGCTTTGAAATATGCCATATGTGCTCAGTTATGTGGTATTGATCAGCACAGTCAAACCAAAGCTGCTTTTTTCTTGCATAAACTAATTATGAAATTGCTGGAATTTCCACTGAAACAAGGATGAGGTTTTTGTATCAAAAGTCTCACCAATGCTTTCCTGCAAGTTGCAAGGATCATGCAAATTTTTTTTATTTTTTTTTTTTAGCTCCCTGGTCACTGATTTTGTGGTGGTTGTGATTTTAAGTATTGTGGTACTTCACTTATGTCCATGCAATCTTCACTTTGTACTGAAACAGTGTAAAGCCCCCAAGTTTTAATCATAAAAACATAAAATGAGGAATAAAAAGTTATGCATATACAAAAAGGAAAGAGAAAAATAGAAAATGAGTTTTCCCCACTGTATAGAGTCATACGTGTGTTAGTCCTTCTGTTCAACAGGAAGGACTGTTCCTGGAGACCCATAAATGAGTGCCACTGTTCACCTACAAAGCTTCACTAGTGTGTACTGTGGAAGCCTTTTATGATGGTACCAGCACCACAGACTAACATAAACAGGAGCAACAAACAGGAATTTTCCTGCCCATGAGCAGGAGCTTTGGAGACTGGAAATAAGTAACTTTCACAACAGTGAAAACTTGGCCCATTTCAGTAAAATTTCAGCTACATTTATTGACTGCTTATTGATACTCAATTTACTTCGAGTATGCCTTGCTTAACACAGTATAAAGCAGTGTGTCACACTATGCCAGAAGTTTCAGAGAATGGGACAGGTGTAAAAAGTCCAGGCAGGTCCCTTCATGACTCTTCTGAGATACAGTCTAACAAGTAAAGGCTTTTCATGCTGCTGTCTATCCCATGGCCAGCTATTTCTAGGAAAAGCACATGACCTAAAAATCTTTGTGCCATCCTCTTTTCTGCCTGGTATAAGATTTTTGGCGCTCTTTGCTCCCTTTGTGAATCAGAAGAACATTAATGTGTGCTAAATTTAGCATGAGGTAAGTTTTGGCCCTGTACCAAAGTAACCTGGGATCATGGCAGGTCCTCTGAGATTTAGACTGACCTTTTCTTCTTCAAATCAATATGAATAGTGAAAAGCAGAGTAGACAGTAAGGCGTTTGGAATGTGGTTAGTTTTGAATTTGATTTTTTTTATTTATTATTTGGCTTCAAAATTTCTGAGGCAAATAAAATTCCCAATCAGATTTAGAAAGAAGGCACCAAAAATTGCATGGTACAAGTAGTGAGAAACAGCATCATTAACAGCATGGTCGTGTGAAGAGGCCCTGTGAAGTGTTCCCCTTCCCTCACCCCCCGAGACCCGTTGCCAGCTCAGATTTGGGGAGGTTAGGGTGAGGGGAAACTCCATGATAGGGACATAAAACCAAAGGAGGCTCTTACCCCGAGATGTGTTCCAAGGTTTATTCCAAGAAGGGATTTTAAGGCGAAAAGAGACCGACCCCGGAGGGAAAGGGGGTTTTATGCATTTCAGGGTAGGGGGCGGGGTTACCTTTGGCCAAAGGCCATAGGTCACAGTCAAGGGACAGGTAAGGTTTCACAGGGGAGGGGATACCAAAGGGAATACAACAGCCCTGAAGTCGATTCGGGGTACAAACATCCACAGCTTTGAACAAGACAACATTACAGCCCAAGCTGTGATGACTTTAAACTCGTAACTGTTCCCTTTTAATAATCGCCCGGTTTGTCAAGTCCCTGGGCGCAGCCCAGCCAGGCAGGTGCTCCGGGGGAGCTCCCGGGTAACCTGTCAGGCCTCGCTGTGCAGGCACCAAGGAGACGGCGTTCATCTCGGCGGTGACGGCGGCGGGGCTGGTGCACTCGGTGACGCGCTGGTGCAGCGCGGGGAACGTCACCGAGTGCTCCTGCGATGTCACCCTGCGGCACGGCGGCTCCCCCAGCGAGGGCTGGCACTGGGGCGGCTGCTCGGACGATATCCACTACGGGATGGCCTTCAGCAGGAAGTTCCTGGACGTGCCTTTCAAGAACATGACGGGCAAGAGCGGGAGTGGCCTGGTGGCGATGAACCTGCACAACAACGAGGCCGGCAGGCAGGTGGGTGTCACTCGCATGTGGCAGCAGCTGCTCCATCACCTTCACTGACAAAACGCCATCAGCCAAAGCAGGCGGGTCCTTGGCGGGCAGGTACTCATGGGGCCAGTGGCAACAACAGCAGTAACATCACCAAAGGAACATGTACAAACTGTACAAACTCAGAATCAGAGCTGGCTTTAACCAACTAATCTCTGTATGTTAAAATAACCCACAAAATAAGTAATAGATCTGCAGTGCTTAAATAGTAAATTTACGTTAATTTGATACTCAGTTGCAAGCTTGAAATAGTCCGGTTATCAGCATGATACAGTATGATTTTTGTCACTTATTGTTCTGTTGCTATCATGACCTGCATTTTTAATTCTCCCTAATACTGAATGAGAAGGCCAGCTGGGCACAAGGCTCATTACTCATCTGCAGTTTGTAGTCCATACCTGAGAGTACAAGTTTAACACAGTTCAGAGGGGAAAACAAGATCTTACACTTTCTTTAAAAATGTGGGATAGAAATGACACCTTCAGACTAGCTCACTGGTTAGGACATGCATCAAAGAAGTGAAGGGAGCTGATTTTGGATGGCTTCTTTTCAGCCCAAAGGACATCCAACCAACTTGCTGAGGAAAAGTGTGTGTTTGGGTGTGTGACATTGGATTCTCCTTCCCATCCCACAGAGGATGTAAAATGGGGGAAGAAATAGCTTTTACAGGGTGATGTGAGCCTGTAATCTAGTGCCTGGAGCTTACATCTGGAATGGTAGAGATTTGTACTCTTATTTTTCCTTTTAAATTACTTTCTCTGCTTTACCTTGGAGATTTTATCTTTAATAGCTCTCTCCGGGCCCATAATACTTTAAATCTGTTCTGCTCAGTGACACAGCTTCAACTAAAGGGAAAAAAAAAAAGAAAGGGAAAACCTCTGGTTTTGGCTACACATACTGATGTATTCCATTGTGACTGAAATTTTCTGTAGCTGGAAGCAGCATCAGTGGGTTTTACTGTAATCAGCTTTCCTATCTACCACAGGCAAGAAATAGCCATAGTAAGCCATCATAAGAGCCACGGTGGTATAATTTAACATTGTCTTAATTTGAAGTAATTTTTACAGGTAATATGTGTTATTTCATTTAAGCCTTGTAGTTGGAAAAGCAGAAAATCTTTCATATTCCTTCCAACCCAAACCATTCCATGATTCCATGGTACTGTGACAAAGACCCTTTTCATAACTGAAGGTAATGAAGCAAACTTTAAACCAAGTAAAAGCTGAGAACAGTTACTATGAGTTTAATTAGATGCCGGTCAGCTAAATCATCTCCAAGGAAAGGTGATCATTATCTTGTAGTAGATGTTAATAAGAGGAATGTAAGATTAAATTATTATTTCCTTAAGGAAAGAGCGAAGGGTTGTTTGTAGAGTGAGATAGTTAAGGAAGAAATATCTAGTCAGCTTCCATGCATAAATATTTTGTAATTTAATGGGAAAATGTAGGATAAAGCAAATATTTTGATCACTGTCCAGGATGAAGAAGAATGTTTATTGTTGGTACTTTGGATTTCTAGCAGCAATATTATCTGAAGTAAAGTTTAGCATAACTCTTCCTTTTTGTATTTTAAAATCTTAACTAGGAGATGCTGGGAAATGTTGGCCTTCATGTTTGGGGGCTTACAAGAAGGATGTTTTGATATCTTATGGCCTTTTGTAATAAATACTGTCATGTTCTTGGTTTGGTGTCTTGCAATAGCAGTCTTCCAGGGATAATACTTTTGTGTTTGTTTGGAGTTAGTAACAGAACTGGTATGTGCAGAATTCTCTTGTTTCTCTCCTATTTTGGTACAAAATGTTATTTTATACTTCCACATCTCGTAGTTATCATATCAACATACAAACATTTTAAAACTGTGTCTGTCTTTTGAGTTGTCTACTAATCTGACTCTCAGAAGAGTTTTCAGTGTACTTAGATGTGCATATGTGAGCTGGGCTCTTCCCCTCCTTACAAAAGGATGTGGAGGGTCAGGCACTATGGGTTGACTATCATTGTATTAGTATTATTTTAGTGCTAGAAAAAATTCTACTCACTTTTCCACTTGTGGAAATTTATTTGATTTTTTTTATTTATTTGTGTTTTCTCATTGAAAAACCTGGCTTATCAGAGTTTGTTTTTGCTGATATTTTTGGATTGGTAAGAGACTCACCAAGAGTTTTGAACTGTTCTTAAGTGAGGCACCTCTGGTAAGACATGTGCTTGTCTTCATGAATAATCATAGTGGCTGAAATTGGGACATTTGATTACAGGCATCGGTTCCTGTGACGAAACAAGTACTGGTAGTCCTTGTCTCACAGCTGAGAACAGTGCCTGCAAACAGAAAGCTTAACTTGGAGGTGTTAAGCATTAACTGGCATTAGAGGGTATGCAAACTGTGATTCCATTGACACTTCTTTGCTGCAAGTCAGCCTCTGCTTTCTGCCCCATCTGTCCGTTCTAGCCACAGATTCCCACCCTCTGCTGCTTCCTCTGTTAATTGCATTGGATCAGTGAAAGGAAGACAGTTTAAAAATCATCTTTCTCTTGGGCTTAGTATTTAAAAAGAGCAGTGTTCATCCCTTCATCATCCTTTAAGTTCATCACTTAATCCTGCACTTTTGTTGTGCATGTTGTACCACCAAGGCTTTGTGGCAGTAGGGGCAGGAGGAACTGCTCAGATGGGCTTGTGGCTGATTGCAACACTTGTGGCCCCAGCTCAGTTCCACAGTGATCATTTCTCACAAGCTATCAGTCACTTCCATAACCCACCTAAGAGAGTCTGTCCTGGCTTGCTCAGAATGACACATCTATCCACTAGGTTTCTGTAACAGTGCTGCTCTGAAGCTCTCCATGGAGTTTTTTTTTCCATAGGGAGAATCTTCTCACTATTTCATTAATAACTGAACAGATTCACCACAAGAATTGAAAATGTGAAGCAAAACACTGGTTGTGGAGTCAGTCTGGAAGTCATGATCCCAGTAACTCTGCATTCACTGGGCACTGCTGAGGCACAGGTGTGTGCTGCAGCTGTGTGCCACCTGAAGGCCATGTTGGCTCTATAGGCACAATCTTAGGTTTGCTTGCAATATCAGGAGAAGATGCCTAATCCCTAAATTTTGCCAGATGTTCAGTTTGGGCACTTTTTCATTGAAGTTCATGTGGCAGACTGAGATGCAGTAGCATGTTCTGTGATCAGGCAAAGCAAAATGTGACCTCCCTGTGCTGGCAATGTAAAGTATATTGAAGTCCAGGCTGAAAATTTGCCCATTCTAGCAGCTGGGAAGCAAGCCACTGAATCACATTTGTAGTTCTTGCTTTCATCTGCTCACCCATCCACTGCTAATGTATGCCACATTTTTATACTTTGATATCAATCTAAGACTTCAAAATCAGTTTCTGCTCCAGTTTCAGAACTGTCTCCCTCTACTTTTGTTTAATTCATCCTCAGAGAAAGATTTTGAGTGTTGTCTGCTGGGCTGCTTGCCCACATGGAAGTAGCATCCTTAGCACCTAGCAGGCACGTCCAGAGCTTCCTCTGACAATTTCTGGATCCTCCTGCCCTTAGTAAGTAATTTACAGTACTACAGTGAAAACAAGGATTACATTTGTAACCTTATAAATCTAGTAGCACATTGTGATTTAAAACTACTTTGAAATTCTAGTTACTTGACAAAAATTTTATCATTCAAAATTGGAAAATTGCTATTAAATCCTCTCTATTTTTAAGTTGTTTGTAAAATTTATCTTTTAATTTTAGCTTTTAATTTAATCTTTTATTTCTCTTTTCCTTCACATTTTTATTGGGTCATCTGTCTTCTGACAGACTTTTTGTCCTTGGATTTTAAATTCTCATCTGCCTCAATCACTCTTGTATCTTAATGATTAATATTCTGACTACCCAGTGATTTCATTATTGACAGATTCTTGAGATTCAAGCAAGGTCAAGTCTGTCTATTAAAGAGAAACTAGTCTGTGTAGAAAAGACGGTGAGTATCTACTAGTACTAACTAGGAGTTGATTTGCCACTAAAAGAATCTGTGTGTGCTCATGGGTGAGAGTTTGCTTGTTGCAATATTCTTATTTCTTCCAGCAGTATAGAAAAATCTCCAATTGCAAAAGCAGCCCACAGCATGTGGAAATATCTCCTGTACAGGTGCATCTCTTCACTAGGTTTAGTTTGCAAAGGCTCATGGCTGTTCTAGGTCAGGGCATATGCCTGCTCTCTCTTGCTAATGTTTTTTGTGAATGTCTTGTGTATTGGGCTCACATAGTAACCTCCACCCACAAATTATTCTGTTTATTCATCAAAGATGTGACTCCAAGCAAACACTTTAGTCATGTGGTTTTTTTAATGTTTATAGAGTTTTATGCAAATGCCAGCTCAAGATTGTGTCAATACCTTTGGGCAGAATGTGCCAGGGGGCCTCAGTGCCCACTGAAACCAATGGAATAATCATGCTGGACTCATCCCAAACTTCAGTGACCACAGTCACATGATGAAACGTCCCAGTTTAGCACATAGATTAGAAATGGCTCATTTGATTTGTCCTATGCCTTGACTGGTTTTGGAATTTTGAGGATGGCATTTGTGCTGCCTGAGCTATCAATATGGAGTCTGGTCCTGCAGAAGGCCAGTGGGGCTCGGTAGGATTTCAGGTCTCACTGCAGAGTCAAGGCTGAGGAACTGGCACAAATGAAACTACCTTTTCAGGGGCAACCAGCTGGGGATGTTAGATTTGTGTTCTGTTTTTTTAATTCAGTTTCAGAAGATAGAGACTGACAGCAGTTAGTATCTGTGGAGACTGAGGGATAAGCAAACAGGATGAAATGTAATAAACATCCCGTAGTTGGGATGTTGATTTTGTTGTTGTTTGTTGTTGTTTTTGTTTTTGTTTCCCCCATGTTTTGGTAACAGTGGTTCCTCCAAAGAGAATTAGTTTGAATATGCATTGGCCTTGATGCATGAGAAGTTTCAAGACAAACTTACTCTGAGCGAATTTAAAATCCACACTTACTGTTAAATTTCCCGATCACTTTGATTGTGGAAATTAAATATGGGGGGAAAGGTTGGTAAAATGGAAGATAGCAACATGGGCTTTCCACACTACTAATCAATGGCCCATATGAGTCTACAGGCTGGCTTCAGAAGGTACATTAATGCAAATGTAAACAAAACAAAAAATATGATATCTTGTGCTACATCTGTACATGTGTGATTTTTCAGTGCCTTCTTAAAACTCTAATGTGAGGGTTGTCACGAGACTAATTGTGCAATTTTATATTGTGGCTATTAGATGTTAGAGAAGGAGGTATGATATCAATTGTCTCCTGAGTGTTTGAGTCAGTCTCAAGATAAAGCTATGAGATAAAGGAAGTTACTGCTTGTTTACGGATTCCAGGTATTTGAGGCTTGATATCCTATAAACTGAGCCAAAATCATTGTGTCTTACAAAAAACTTAACACAGGCTTCAGATTCCCATTGTTGGTCAGGCAGTTACTGTTCAGCCCAGACCTTGCCTCTGCCTGGGCATGGAAAAGTAACTCATCTAAGAGTATTTAAGTGTTGGCAATAACTGTGGAAACCTTGCTAAAACACTGACAGTTATAAAAGTAATATGAATGCAACTATCTAGTTGTGTTAAATAGAGCCATTATGAAACTGGAAACACTAGAAACCTGTACTAGAACTAGCTATGTCTAAATTAAAAGAACAGGGCTTAAGAGCCGAAGACTCCTTTGCCAAGCCATGGTGAGCCTTTTGACAGACTTTCTGTGAAGCTCAGACATGTGGGCATCCTCCTGCCCTCCCAACAGTTTGCCCTGTGCTGCTTTGGGTGTTGAGCCACACTGGTTGCCGAGGCACTGTTGTGTGACCCCAGCCATTTCTGTGGCCTTAGCTACAAGGTTGAAGGTTGAATTTTTAGTGATCTTCATGGTAACTGTAAAGTATCCTTAAAAGGCAACATAACAGGGCAGTTACTTGCCTGGTAAGTGTCTTCCAGCATAGGAAGGGTGCCATGACCTGCCCTGTCCTTGCTTTGTCCTTCTGCTATTCCCCACTAGACCCTCTCCCCCATGAGAGCCTGTTGAATTCCAGCAGTGGGAGGAGCGACACAGGACATGTCATTCAGGTATTTAGGATCCTACACATAATGAACGAAAAGCCATCCAGAAATCACAGCTTTCACTGTTGTGATCAGTGTTGCTACATTATGCCCACTGCAAAGTGCAAATGAAGAGCACATTGAAGATCATGCCTCTCATAGTGGGGGTCCAGGACTGGTAACCCGGTTCCTAACATGTTCTCTGACTGACCTCCCTGTTATGGAAATGGCAGTAGCAGCTGCAATATTAACTGCTTTGAGACCTCTGTGTTTCTGATGTCAGGCAGCCTTCCCGATGAATGAAAGACCACAACCAAATGTTGTTTTCCCTTTGCTTTCAGGCCGTAGCAAAGCTGATGTCTGTGGATTGCCGCTGTCATGGTGTTTCTGGGTCCTGTGCTGTGAAGACCTGTTGGAAAACCATGTCATCCTTTGAAAAGATCGGCCGCTTTTTAAAGGAGAAGTATGAAAACAGCATACAAATATCAGACAGACTGAAGAAAAAGCTACGCAGGAAAGAGAAAAGCCAGAGAAAAATACCAATTGGGAAGGAGGACCTGCTGTATGTGAACAAATCGCCCAATTACTGCGTTGAGGACCAAAAGCTGGGGATCCCCGGCACACAGGGCAGAGAATGCAACCGCACCTCGCAGGGCGCCGAGGGCTGTAACCTGCTGTGCTGCGGGCGCGGGTACAACACCCACGTCGTCAGGCACGTGGAGAGGTGCGAGTGCAAGTTTGTCTGGTGCTGCTACGTGCGCTGCAGGAGGTGCGAGACCATGACCGACGTACACACCTGCAAGTAAGAGCAGGGACAGGAAACGTGGCCAAGCCATCCGCCCCGTGTGGTGTGCACAGCTGCCGCAGGGACAGCAATCGCTGCTGCCCTGTGGGATTTCAGAGGGATCGGCCTCGGGGGGAACAGGTACTGCCAGACAGTGGGTAGCCCAAGCATGCCTCGACTGAAATGACAGCTGAGTAAACATCAGGCTGCATGCAGGGACAGCTTAAACAGCAAAAAGGACTCCTGATGACACATTTGAAGATGTTACTCTGTGAGCATAGACAAATGCTAAACTTTTCAAGTCTTTAATAGACACAGTGTTCTGAAGATCCATGTGGTGGGTAGGTACAGTGGAGAAATCTCAAGATCTCATTAGCCAGAGACTGAAGAGTTAAATGAGTTAGTAAGACATTTCAGTCCTTATGTCTGTGCTCTTAAAACTGGGACTAGATGGATCCACTAGATAGTTCATTTCTGCAGACTTCAGAGAAACCCACAAAGATAGGGAAAAGTTCAGCTGTTGACCACGACGCATTTGCCTCGCAGCCGTTCGGAAAACTGCCTTCTGCTAAATGTGCAGAGAAGTGTCGGGGAGTGAGGAGCTGTGTGACTGCAGAGAGCTCAGCAGCGCCGGCCTGGAGAAGGAGGATCGAGCTGTGCCCGGGGGAGAGAGGCAGGAGCACAGCTTGGTGAATGTGAATGGGGTACCCAATAGCAACCTCAGCATTTTTAACAGGTTGTCCTTCAAACACACAAGGGACAGCTCTGAGAAGGGACAGAAATAGTTTGCTGTTTGAAGGAAATAAAACCCTCTGCAGGCATTTCCTGAGTATCTGAGCACACATTTTGCCAGTCAGCTGGTTGTCACCCCACTCTTGAATTCTATGCAATAACCTGCCATATTCAACCATCTCACTGGTGGTTCACCATCATTATCAAAATTAACCACGTGAGATTTAGCCCAAAGGAATATGCCATAAAGCAAAGGATTTTTTAAAACATATTTTCTTTATAGAATAGGCAGCTAGAATTTTTCATTAGGTTGCATCCTCAGTAAGTTCAATGCACAATGTAATTTATGGATTGGCTCACACCACTAAAATATTTAAACTGTTAATGATAACATTTTCTCTGTCTCCATATGTTGGCTTAATTTTATTTTACATTTGTGAAAGATTGTTTATTGTCATGCAGTGATTTAATGCCTGGCTTAAAAAGCATCATGTGAAAGGATTACTGTTGTTTAATTGTGCAAAGAACTATTTTTGATAAGACAAGAAAGTTTATATTTTGTAAATATTTAAATTATGCAAGTTATGTAAAAGGTTTCCAAAACTAATGTGATAAGTCCTTGGTTAGATATTTGTTAATATTGTAGTAGCCTTTAATTGATTTTTATTTGCATGTGCTGGGGGAAATCAGTCAGAGAACAACATAAATGTTAGGGGTTTTGATCATCAGGGTAGTTACAACTATTGCAGTTCATACACACTGATGAGAAACACTTACTATGATTTTCTAAATGGTCAGTGATTAGTATTCTGCATACTTTCTTTTTTATTATTCTCTTAAATGCATTTTACAAACACTGAAATCCCAGCTCCAGCAGTAAGTACTCCCACTAAAATCAAGGGAATTTGGAAGGGTTTGCAGTCCTTTAACTTCTTCCATACTAACAGATTGTTTTTAGAAACTTAGGACAGTTTGGCTGAGGCTTTCAAAGTTTCTTTGAAGAATTAATTTCCTAGTTGTCAGTTATTTTCCCAGGAAAGATGGTGACCAGATTCTGAACTGTCACTCTTTATTGGATGTGTAGGCCAGGAAGAAGGAAAAAAATCTTCTGTGTTGTGGTATTTCACTGCCTTATGTAAGATTATCTTGGGAACATCAGTTCAGCAACAACAAAGTCCATTATCTGCTATTTGGACCTTTACTCCACATTTGGCCAGTCCATCTCCATTGGCCTAACCAAATTATTGTCTTGGGACCACGAAATCTGCTGTCTGTGGGAGGGGTGATCAGCATGCCAGTAAGGCACTGCCACAGGAGATTTCAACACCTTCTCTGTGAAAACTTGGATAGGGAGGATATATCTTGGTGGAAGGCCCTGAAGAGAGAGTTGTGAGCCCAGGTTGTTTCAGCAGGGAAAATAAACCCACAGGTTCCTCAGACTGTGCCACAGGGCTGACTGGCAGCATGGATGGGAGATGACCAAACAGCACTAAGTCCAGACAGAAAAGTATCATACTCTCTGCTGAGACCACACTAGGGATAATACAATTTTGACCACTTAAATAATCTTGAAATATTATTTGAGCTCAGTAGCTTGTTGGTTTGGGGTTTTGTGGTTGTTTTGTTATTGGGTTTTTGGTGGTTGTTTTTTTTTGTTTTGTTTTGGTTTTTTTTGTGGGTTTTTTTGTTTTTTTTTTTTTCTTTTGTTTCTGTTCACTGATATCAAGATCAGCAAGAGAAAGAGAATTAAGTAGCTGCTTCAGCTGCCTCCAGGGATCAGAATCTTCCTAGAGGATGGAGTGAGGGATTTCCATGCATTTTACATAGCAGACAATGTAGTTGGATTATTATGGTGTTCTGTGCTGATCCCTACCTCTCTCTCTGTATATATTCTAATGCCCTGAAACAAAGTTTTCATATCTGCATACTTCAAATGATAATAAACAGATGATGCTCATTTTATTAACTAATATACTACAAAACTTAAGGTGTAGTTATCTATGTGGTGGGTTAGGTCTTTTTGAGACATTGACGAGAATTAAGTCAGAAATCAAGACATTCACCAAGAGATGATTCAGCTGCCAAGACCTGGGGACTTGAGGCTGTACTGATAAAAACAATGCTGGAACATTCAAGGCTGAAAAGGATAATTAGAGAAGATTGTTGTAGCATTTGGTTGGCTGAAAACATTTACAAGCTATGTTCCACAGAAGACAGCGCTCTCTTCCACTGCCATCCATCAAGCTCAAAGAGGAGTCAGGATTCCTCCTCAGTTTGAAGTGCCTTTTTTCACATTTTTGCATGAGCCTGTAGCTATATCGTGCTATGGACAACACCCTAAGAAAGGAACAGACCTTTCTGAGGCAACAGGTGATTACAGATTTAGAGATTATAGCAATTGAAATACAAGATTAATGGAACTGGTTTGCGTGTTCTGCAGAGGAGAACATAGGGCAAGGAAGAATGTAAGAAGATACCCAAGTAGAGAGTCATCAATTTTTAACTCACTAAAAAGTTACTGTTAATTTTCAGCTAAGATGTGGACAGCACATGAGCCAACCCACCTAGATGGGCAGTGAAGCACAGGAAGTGATACCTGAGGAATCTGTTTTAACCTGAGTCTATGAAGGATGCCTTATCTTTGTAATGTTAAAAGGGGTAACGACAGAGGCAGCAAGGAGGAACTAGAAGTGGCTTTAATATTATCAGAAATGCAAAGAAACATCTCAAGTAGAGCATGTTCTCTCTTGGCACTCTTTTCACCCCCAGGGAGGGAGGAGCAGGATGCGGCTGAAGCTCAGGTGTTTGTGCCCTGTTGGCCTCAGAGGGTGAGCAGCAGCTGTACCCCTTGTACAGCATCAAGAGCCACTGACACCCCATGATATCACTGAACAGGTCAAAAGCTGTTCTCACACTTTGCTGCTTCATCCTCAAAGTTCCCATCTAGCCTTACAGGCTTCTTCAAGCTTCTTTAACAGGCCTCTTGTATTAAGGCTAGCCTATGGCCTTACAGCCTTAAAACTGAAGAGGATTTCATCAATAAGAAGTCCTTTGCTTAGCCATGACCCAAGTCAGTAAGGGAGGCACTGTAGCCCTTCCCATCCTTACACAGGAAAGTCAGTCAGCACTTATGGTGGCAGTATTATTTCCCCTTCTGAAATTACCCACCTGGCCTCTTATTTTATTAATGCACTTATTCTTGAAAAACACTCAGACTACAGAAAACCCAAACAGTTCAGGAGACATTACATACACATCAAGCATTTAGCAGCCAATTCAGTGTTTGAGGAAACCCAGTAAGACACCTGGAAAGCAAAACATGCTGAGCAAAATAAAGCTTTTTCCAAACTGGCAATCAGGAAACTAAGGCTGTAAAAGGGACTGCTTTTTCCAGAGGGGGAAAAAAATAAAAAGGTGGATCATGCAAGACAGTAGGGGAGGTCCAGAGGGTACATCAAGGCAGTGAGCCCCTTCAGTTTATTTCTTAGGAGTCCTAATAATCCATATAAAGTACTAGTAAAGCATTGAAGTCTTCTTCAGGTGCCTTGAACCCCAGGTGGGTATTCCTTGGTGAAAAGTAAGTTGACACCTTCTTGTGTCCTTCCCCCTCTCTTCTCACAGCTCTACTTTCTGAGGTAGACATACCTCACAACCTTTCTCTTACCTTCCCTTGCTGCTCTGTTCTCAAAAAGTCTGCAAGATGCTACGAATGTTCCCATCACTGTGTATAGGAAAATATGGATCCTGGAGCTTTGTCACACACAGGCATTCGTGCACCTGTACCTTTATCTTTGCAACTGATTTCCTATCCCCAGCTGAGAGAGGCCAGAACAGTCATCTGTGTGCTTGGCAACTGAAATGAAATGCTGACAGATTACCAAAAAGTCTGATAAGATTCAGAGTTCACCTCAGCAGCAGGATACTGTAACTCAAGGCAGGACCAGATCTTGCACAAGTCAACAGTGCATGAGGATGGAGAAAAGCAAGGAGATCCCATTTGTGTGGCCACTCCAGTGCAACTTTTAAATATTTGGCAAGTATCTTATTAAATATGGTACCATACAGCTCTGAGGACACAGAAAGAGGAAGATTTCCATCAAAATTTTAAGAATCAAATTACTTTAAATGTAACAAAAAATTCTAGTATTTTATTGTTTTAAATTTCATTGTTTAAAAGGTTTGTTGCAGGTACAACTTTAAGGCAGTTAAGAGAATCACAACATATTTACTCAACTTGGAGTGCTAAAAAAGGCAGATATTCTCCATTTAATTTTGTAGAGGAAATTTGAACTTTTTAATTTGAAGGAAGACATAATGGTCATAGGTGTTCAAAGCCAAAAGAATGAAGACAAGTGTAACCCAGGAAAACTACTAATGCAGCCAAATAGAGTTTTTTCCTCTTAAAACCCTGCTGAGTAACTTCAAAATTATTTTGGTATTATTCTGGATAGCAGCATAGCCAATACTGGCATATAGACCAACTGAACTGTATTTCTGTGAAAACTCCAGGAATTATACAATTAGTTTTTCAGTAGAGCCTTAAGTAATGAAACAGAATTTCAAACTGATTAGAAAAAGGGATTTTACTTCAGTGAAGAAATACATATAACACATCCTCCTACACAGGAAAATCTGGAAGATTTAACAATCTTGAAGGAAACCCATATTATTTAAAAAGCTAGTTAAACACAGATAACTCAGAATCCAGTCTTACTCTGGTATCAGAGATTATTTATTTTTCTTACAAGGTAATTCTCAATATTGCTTGAAATTTTTAGTGCACAGAATTTGACTCACAAAACATCAACAACAATACTATTTCTAATGTCTCTGTGTTAAAATCACTGTGGGTTCCTGACAAATCTTTTGTAGCTTTCACTCCATAGTACTAGCTTGAAGTTTTTGAGGAATATACCAGAATTCATGACACAAAGCTCCGAGAGACTACAGCCAGTTCTGTGTCAGCCCTAATTTTGTGAACAAGGACATGGTCAGTTAGTAAGGTATAACTTAGTTCCAGGAAAAGTTCAAGCTGGCCCTACTTAAAAGAAATACAAGTTTAGAAAGAAAGCAAGGTCTTCACACAGCCCTGATAAAAGCTAAAGAATAAGGCCACTTAAACTTGGTCCTTTTTTTTTCCCATTAAAAAACAGGATGAAGGAAACATCATCAGTTAAGTTCACCAGTCACACATTGCATAACCCAAGACACAATGCTCTCTCTGACACTCCACTGAAGAAGAGATTGCCTCGGCTCATGAGAAGTACTGCAGGTGGGGAGGGTGCACAACTGGGTACCCTGAAACAACTCTCACTGGAAGGCAGACTGCTTTCTAAGAGGCTCCTTGTGATGGGAGATTTATCCCTGATGGTAGAACTTAGAGAGGAAGCTCTTCCACTACACACACTGACTGTGTGACTAGCCACTGCATCTGAACAGCCACAGGGAGAATCAATGGTTAAGCAGCAGTACAAAAGCTGCAATAAAAATTGAAAATATTAGCCACAGTACTGCTGCTTAACTTGCCAGCTCCTTTCTATCAAATAAACACTTTCAAGTTAAGTACAAATTCTTCCAAGCTCCTTTACATATCACACATACTATTTATATATTTACCTTAGTTCATCCCCTGAAGATAGAAAAAAGATATTTTATTGTTCTTTTCATGGCATATCTGTGCTATACTATCATGTAGTCTTCCTTTGCTGATTATTTAGTTTTGATGGGGAACTACAAAATAAAATTTTGGAGCACTTGGTATCAGAATAACCAAATAGCTTTAATAAAAATTGATGCTGCCATTAAAAAGGCAGAGGATAAAAAAAAATTAAAGCTCCTTATTAACATATTACTAAAATCTACAATATTCCACCAAGTTTACGTAGTCACAGCAACATTGCACTGTTAAGAGGACAGTACATTTGTCACAATCTGTTTATTGTCCACATACATAATTTATTAGCCAGTTATCTACAAGTATTATTTACCACAGGCAAACTAAATACTGTGCTTTTAAGAAACCTGCATAGAAATGATTGGATGTTTCTTTTATTTTGGACATATTTACAAAAAGAATTTCTATGTGTGTTAGCAATAAATAATCCCAATATTCAAAATATCAGTGCTCATGCACACACTGACAAGATGGCTGCATGCTTTAAAAATAATTTTTACAGTACAGTCTCCTTCATAGCCCTCTCTCTAATAATAGCAGAAAGTGCGTTTTCTTCCATATTCTTCTTCTGTTTCTTCTGTTTTCATTTACTCTTGCTTCTGAGGGATACAGCCTTCCATCTCAACAACTTCTGGCCAGCCTTCATACTTGTTTGTGTCCTTGTTATTCTTTATATGCTATAAATGGAAAATATCAATCTGCCATTAATGTGAAGTCATTTATCCTTTTGCTTTAACTCATACTTTTAAGCCATGTACTTATTTTGAGGCCATGGACAATGAAAAAACATCATTGTACAAATGTACACTGTACATTCAAAGCACAAAACTTCTTGTACTTTGAATCAAATGTAACAATCTGTAAGTATTCACCACTTAAAGTAACTTGCTCAGACAAGTGTATGGTAAAAAGTTAAGCCACAGGGGGAAAACATTTTTAAATTTTATTATGGATGTTTGCTTAGTAAGAGAGAAGGAAATGACCATTGCATTAAAGCATGAACCACTAGATAAAAATAAATAAGGATACTAAATTTACAAGGCAATGAAAACAAATAGTGAGATTTGAAAGAACATTTTATTTGTCCACCAAGCAACCATCTGCAGTCAGGTAAGACATTATTGCCTCCAAGAGTCTGCCACTGTTTCTGCACTTAGTTTCTCCTCCCTTACAGAGCTGCCAGAAGAAAACACATCTTCCCTACTCTGCTAGTACAAAGCTATTTTTACCAGTAATTAAAGGCAACATTGACACATGCTGAATGGTAACAGGTAAAGTATGGGAATATATTCTGTTTCACAAATTTTGCAATGGCAGCAGTTTGAGAGAAGAGCAAAGCTAACAGCTGGGAAGACCAACACCTTAACTACCCACTTACCTGTTGGAAGTTCACCATTCTTAGTGCATCTAAAATGCAACTCAGACAGAAAGCTTTGAATTCTTCAGTTTAATTTGATTCATTAAAAAGATGAATAATCTAGTTACTGGTATAGTAATCTACACCATATAAGATTTTTTTATTATTTATGAGTCACCAAAGAATCCTTTTTTTTTATGTTTAAAAGGAGGATGCTACTCAAAGAAAAAACCTGAAAATAACACTGTGTGCCAGTACTGCAACTTGAACAAATGCATGGCATTTATAAAACATGCTATGCTTCTATTAATGCAGGCTGTTAAATTCCAGGACATTACAGAATCACAAACCTGTTCAAATGGACTTTTAGTCTTAATTCCTTTACCACCACAGAAGACCCAGTTGTCTCTGAAGCCAAGGTTAGTAATGGATGTGCTTCCTAATTCAGCGATCAGCTTCCGTGCTTCGTCATTAAGCCTTGAAAAAAACCAGAGGAGTTGGTATGTGAATAAAATACACATACTTAGAGCTCCCATTGCTCAGTCCACCAGTCTGCTTTAATCCTATTTAATATACCTTAAGTCAGTCAATATTGGGCAAGATCTATCTTACAGAATCACGTAAGGCTAGTTCTGAAATCACCTGATGCAATGAGCAGTACTCTTTCATACTATAATGTTAAAGAACCAGGATATAAACTTATCACTACACCAACCCTCTCCTGTGAAGATTTATACATCTCAAGTTCTGTTAGCCGTTCTCCAAGCAACTAAAAAAGTCAGTCTTTAAAGTAAACATTGTTTGCAGGCTCAAACTCAAGTCTAGATAAAGTAAAAGCTATTTTAGATTAGAAGAATGAAATTAATATCTGAAGTTAAGTTCTCATCTGCTTGGGGCAGTTAATTCAAAATTTAGAATGATGCCTCACAGCATGGTTCAGTGCCTGTAAACCCAAGCAGGATAATTTTAGTATCGAAAGCAAAACAGTTATGTAGGATATCCTTCCAAAATCTCCAAATAGCAGCTCTTTATTTCTTCCTTTAAATTATTAAATGTGCCTAATTACCAAACAAGACACAAAACTTCTGATTACTGCCACCTATTGAGATACAGTGATTGAGATATTGGGATAAAGTGAGTATGTATCACTTTAGCCAAAATTATGGAAATTATTAAATACTGTGAATGTTATTTGCCCAACCCATAGTTCAACTTTCTCAAGCATTAGGGCAGCTTGATTCTTCACAATTTTGCTTTCAAGAACTGGCATTTATATTTACTATCAGTGATAGTTGCAGTATTGTCAGTAAGCAGTTGCTCCTGTCAGCATAACAAGGCCAAACACAACTTCTTGTTTAGCTGTATTCTATCTACATACAAACTTTCAAAAACATCAGCTGTAACATGATTACTGTAATATGTAGCAAAACTAGCCCTACTTATTTCCTAAAACATCAAAGAAGAAAAGAAAGAAGGTAAAATGTAAAGTAACAAAACAAGTGAACAGAACAACAGAGAAATCCAACCTTGGCTAAAACCCCAGTAAATTACTTTCTTCTTTCCTAATAGCAGTGAAAGTAAACACACTTGACTATTTACTGTGAACATTCCACACTGCTAAGTCAGGACTTAGTCACAGGGAAGGTGCTTTCATATCAAAAATACAGACAAGTTGCAGACAACAAACTGAACCAAAGAGGGAAAAAAAGAGTACAGACCACATCAACAAAAAGTTAATAATTAGTAAAACAACAGAAGAAAAAAGTTTAAATTTTCACTGTGAAAGGCAATCCTTTAAGATAGGATGACTTAAGTGAGAAGTAGATTACAATATATATTCTACAGTAATTTTGGTATCTATTGAAACTGACCCAAGTTGTGAAACTTGACAATGCTTCAAGAGACGCTCTTAGGCTACATCTGGATTAATCAACTGAATAGCTTTAGGGTGGAACAATAAAACACTGAGACCAAGAAATACAAGGCTCACACTAGCAATCTCTGTGACTTTAGATGTAAGGATAGAGGCAGGACTTGTTGGGAATGGTTTCTGCCATCCTGTAATCACCAAACTCTGTCTTGGAGTTGAAGAAAGCAAGCGCTGGATGGAACAGACACACCAGAGTATGTTCTCATAATCATGTTCTGATGTCTGAACCTATCTGAATTTACTAGCCTAAGACAGAATGAGCTATCAGCAATAGAAAAATCAGCACACTTATGTCTGCTTAGTTTGATTTCTGTTGTGGCTAAATCACATCTGCATTATAAAACTAATAAACTGAAAGTATAGTTTCAATTCTGTCACCTTGGAAGAACAAGAACAAAATCTTATTAAAAGTGGTTGTGTGATAATGTATTTTTTTCAGTATAAAACAGCATTAAAAATTTAAGCAATGTTTGCTGTATAAAATCAGTTACATACTTGGTTGCACCATCATCATATGTTGCCATTAACACAATCGTTCCATCCTGGATGGTCTTCAGAAATTCAATAAGTGGTGCCACATCTGAAAAGAAAGAGCATATAGAACTGTTTAATAATAAGCAACAATTCTGTATTTAAACACCTGCAATGTCTTTCTGCAAAGACCTTACTTTTAAGAATAACTGTAAAGATAATATTTATATATATAAATATATATAATATTTATAAATATATCTTTATAAAAAGATGCAGAGTGAGAGAAAGTGAAAATACATCAGAGAACTCTTATTTTGTAGAAAGAGTTTAATCCATATTGTGTAGACATAACCACTAATGAAAACTACTCTGGAGAACAAGTCTGATTATCCACACCATTCCCTCCAACCTCAACTACCTGTGTTTCTTTAAAGTTGCACTTTTCTCACAATTACAAAGGCAGAGGTGAAGCACTCCCTTAACTATCACCTTAAATCACACAGCAAATGCAATCTGGACAAGAAGGAAAAAAAAAACGCACATTTGTTGTTTCTCTCTGACCAGTGTAATTGCACCTACCTCCTCCCCACATGTCAAAGAATTTAGTATCTAATAATTCTCCTGTTTTACCTGAAGGAAAAGAGAAAAAGAAACATTTGGTGCCATCAAATACAGCCAAAATTATTTTAGAGAAAACACGCCCAACTCCTCTTACACTCTTTCAGACAAAGAGCTGCAGAAAACACCAGCTAACTGAATAATGGTAACTTTTCTTTTATGGAAACAGTGTAATGATTTGTTAAAAAGTGCAGGAAAAGGGAAGAGGAAAAAAGTGAGAAGATCCCTGAAAGAGTTGGAGGCCAGTCTGGACGCAGCTTTAAGCAACCTGGTCTAGGGCAAGGTGTCCCCGCCCATGGCAGGAGGGGTTGGAGCTGGGTGACCCTAAAGGTCCCTTCAATGATCTGTGTTGGTCCCTTCCCAATGCAGATCGTTCTATAATTCTAGGCAAAATTCTGATTTTGCTTCAAGTGGAATCTAAAACAACTGATAATACCCACAGGCTCTAAAACCAACAAAGAATATTCAGAATATTCAACTTCTTAAAAAGTTGGTTTTGCAAAAATAGATAGTACAACTTTAGACTGCCTTTCATGCCACATGGAAAATCAGAAAGATTAAAATTAGACTGCATGTTTTGCTATAGACTGGAAATGGTAAGTAGATTTAAATATCCAGAATAAATAGAAAAGAAAGTGAACGATATACTATATCTCAAAACCACCTTTTATTATGCTGTCTACAGAGGAGCATTTGATGGAAGGTGGAGGTTTTTTAATATATACATTCATTTAAAATTTAGAAGACAGAGGGAAAGACTGGAGCTATAAAATACAAAGATAGTTATCTTGGTTTTGAACAGATTGAGACAGTTTAGGAAAACAACACAGGATTAGGAAGTATTATTCAAGTTATGCTTTAGATGATGTAAATCTGAGTACAATCCACAAATAACAAGAATTTACGCAGCAGTGAAATGACAAAGTGCTGTCTCGGTACCACAAGGAATCATTTCCTACACGTTAAAGACAAATTTTGCCAGTGCTGACATTCAGCTCAGCTTTCAAGGTAACACACAGCTAAACTTGCTTGGTTTTAATGAAAATTATGAACCCTGAATACAATTACCTAACATGATATATTTATGGACAAGATCTACAGACCAAATATTCTGATTCAAGTGAGAAAGAATGAACTGGTCTTTCTGCATAGCAACAAAACTGTTAAAGATGCTTAACAAGTTTCACTGAAAACAGAACAACAAAAGAATACAGTCCACAATTTAATTAGTGGTGGCAACACACAAGGTCACAAGAAGTAGCATGCATCTCATGCCTTTTTGCATTTTTATGTGCATTAGGAATTTACATAATGGATCAACAAGGCAGTCACCACAGCAGTCCACACTACTATTTTTACAACCCATTTTTAGAAGCAAAAATGCACTGAGGTTTTCTGCTTTGTAACAAGGTGTCAGTGCCAATATCTGACATGATCTCAGTATAAATAAGATGAATACCTCCCTTCCTCCTTGGTGTTTGCCTTTCACCACCCCATAGCATTTCATCTTAAATTTCAGAAACAATTTTAAAATGAAGACAATCTACCCACTTAAAATGCCACTTACCATTGACCAAGGCCGTATTAATTCCTCTGCCAACATTATTTTTAACTCCACTCATTAAACTGAAACAAAATAAATATTTTTATTTTTAATGGGACAATCTTCTGATGTGAAATATTGCTGGTTTTCAAACAGGATCAAGTTCTAAGAGAGACACAGTTAAAAGACTGCATGTTCATGAGTACTTAACTGAAGCCAAATCTCCTTGAACTAATCTGTGTTCTTGAAGCACCGCTGAATTAAGAACAATACATCAAGTACCCCCAGTTGTATTGTTTTAATTTGATTGCTTAATCAGTTTCAAAGTATGTCTGTACATTAAAAGTGTTACAAAAATAGTGTTATTTATACAGTTATGTTATTAATGCTTTTAAAAATAACCAAATATTAATTTGCGGAGCTCAGCAGTCACATAACCAACATTTAAAACTTCTTTTTGCAAGCACACAATGAACAAAAATGTGTTAATGAGTTTAAAAGCTAACTGAATAGAAGCATTTAAAATTCACATTAATAAACAAGAAAGGCAAAGCACATACACATAACAGGAAACATAACTGCTAGAAAAACAGTTAGCACACTGATGGGACTTGAAGCAAAACTTGGATACAATCTTGGACTACAGTGACACATACCAAAAATCATGTCATAATCTATGACAGTAATTTATTGACCTCAATTATTGAACTCAAGGGGGGCAAAAGGGCTGAAGAGTCCCATTGTGAAATGGAAGCCCTTCAGACTGGTAAAGAAGAAGTAAAAGGAATGTTAAGATTTAGGTAGGATGCTCTGCTGCCTTAGATGATGGTGGCTGTACCACTTTAGTGAGAGAAAGCTTCCAGACCTCATCATCCCTGTTTTCTGGCAGTTCATACAGTGTGAAGAACTCTGTTCTGCCTTCAGGCCCCAAATATCCCAGTATTAACATTTTGAAGCTAGGATTAGAAGAGGTAACATAAACAGGACAAATAGAAGTTTGGAACAACTACATAATTTAAGATAATGAAGAAGCATTCAGCTGAGATTAAAGAAAGCATCTCAGCAAAAGCATGTAAGTGCACACATGTAAGTCCTTAGTTACAAACACACTCTAAAAGATGCTTTAATTCCATCCTGACCAGGATTTCTTTAACCTCCCTAGCTGGTTTTAGGAAGGGGCTGCACATGTGTACCATCCTGTTATGTTCACAACTTTTTTCACATTTCTTCTGCAGCAATAGGATTTTTCCAGGTCTGAACACCTGTTCTGAGCAATGCATCCTTACACACACAGCTTCCATGTCAGCTTTCTCCTGCCAACTTCTTGGTGATAGGCTAGAAACAAGAAATGCTCTATCGTAGAAGTATGTCAAAAATCTTCCTCTCTGGTGCTATCTTTTCCATCCAGGATGAAGACAGAAGCCAAAATTTAGAGGAATGACAAACTGAATAGACAAGTACCAGAAACAGACTCAGTATTCAGAGAGGCTGTGAAAGACTACCAGATAAGGGCAACTCTTGGCAGAGTGGATTTAAAAGGTTTTAAAGAACTAGTAATCAGAGATGATAGAGTTCATATTCTTTTGTTAGTCCCTTAAGTTATACAACTTGCCAAAAACTGTAATTTAAATTAAAACTCTAATTCAGTAATTTCTGAAAGAAAATACTTCAAATTGTCTGCTGAAATTCAGAATTCAATTCTGGTTAGTAGGGAACTCCAGAAGTATTTTAGCCACTGGAGGATCATTTCTGCTCTGATTATGTGATTTTCATGTCATGTCTGAGCATCCATACTAAACAAGAAAAACATATGGCAAATAAAGACTGGAACATAAATGAACAAAGGCAATGAAGTTCTGAACCGATTCTTTTCCTCCTGCAAAATTTAGTGGGCATTTTATTTACCAAAAAGAATAAGAACTTCCTTTCATTTTAATGACAAAATTCTCTGTAAATAAGTAAGAGTAGAAAAATATATAATACTGAGCTGACTAGACACTGAAACTCCACACATGCAAAAAGTTATAATGGATTCAGATAACAAAACCTGCAACTATGAATACAAGAATTATTAGTTACTGAAGGAATGTAGTACAACATTCTGCTGTTGGGTGGTTACTGTGGCACAATCATGCAACTGGCTTCATAGTAAAGTAAAACTGCATGGAGAAGCTGCTCATAAAGAGGTAAATACAGCCCTTTCTAAAAAGCCCATGAAGTAGCAACTACAATATTTAGTATTTTGATGATGAGTCCAGCATGTATTTTATATTTTGGATTAAGGCCTCCCAATAGAGAACAAGGCTATATAACTGAACTTGTACACAAGCAGAAATCCTGTTTCGCATTAAAATATTTATATATATAAAAAAAATTTGACAGATTACTTGCATTCTGAATTTTATCAGCAATGTTAGTGCTTTCATATGACAAGCGACATCCTTATATTTAATACACAGGAAAAATACTTCACTCTGTAAATATCTTTCACAAATTATGAAAACTTGTTCCTGTCTTGGAAGTATGAAGAACACAAAGTAATCAGAAAAAGAAAAACCTTTTTGCAAGTGTGAGCTCACAAAATATCTCTAAAAAAAGAACTGCTCAGAAGGAAATTAGGGTTTTTTAGAGCTCAGATATATTACTCTAGACACTTGAGACAAGCTTGTGCATCATCACAAACACAACAGGCTGCAATGCAACAACTTCTCACAGGAGGGCAGCCCTTCATCAGGTTTAGAATTCTTCCAAAAATTTACACTCAACAAGTTGAGAGCTTTTGAAAGAGAAATAAAACCTCTTTTGAGCACAGCAGAAAATCATATAAAATCAATCAGAAAATTTCATTGATTTGACAGACAGGTTTGACAGACATGACCAGTTTCCCCCTGAATGAATTCAGAAAGAAGTTTGCCAAGGAAAGCTGGACTTCAGAATCCAATAGCTGTGCATTAAAGTGCACACTTAGAGGACTTTTCCCAGCATCTACTTTATTTTCATCACTTTCTTCAGCAAAATATCTAGTAGAGGATTTTCTCTTTTTTTTTGGACAGAAATAACAAAACTCTTCTTAGTCCATCAGTCGGCAAGACATTAAAACAAAAAGAAAAGTCAAAAATCCCAAACAAAATAACCCTACAATCCTGAAATTAAAACACTACTTGCATTCCCACAACTTTTAATCATTGAATCAGCTTAAGTCTTCAGAGATATTAAGCTTCCTATATTAAGCAACCAGAGTGAGACAGTAGCGTGTTTTGTAACACCAGCAGAAGTACCATGCTGAGAGCTTAGATAAGCCTTCCCAAGGTCACCAAGCCGGTCACCAGTGAGAAGGGAAAGCAGAAGGAGCAGCTTTGTCACCTGTAGGTGCCAAGGTGAGCTCCCAGCTACACCGGCTGCTCTGCTGCAAACTGCCTCCCACACAGGCTGCAGCTAAGTCAGCCTTACACAGCCACTTAGTGCTAAAAACAGTCTTCTCTTTAAGATCACTTGAAACTAGTCTTACTGTTACTTTAGAGAGTAAAATGCTACCAAATACATTTTTTTCTCTTACACATCAACTATCCTATTTATTATGTGGGGTTCTGTTGCTCACAGAGAAGTTGCCACTGGCTCTAGAATTCATTAGCACCAGCTGCTGCATGTGCTATCTGCACTAATATAGTGTGAGCTCAGAAACAGCTAAACTGAAGTAGCTTAAGTGCAAGTGCAAGGCAAAGGCGTTAAGTGTCACTGATATTAAAAAAAACCTCCTTCCAACAACACCATTTCTTTTCTGACATATCATCTGCAAAATCAAGTGGATAGATTATGTAGGAAGCTGCATACTCTGGGTGACAATGAGCAAGAACAACCTAAGAGAAAAAAACACAGTCTAAAAATAAATATTAATATTCCCTTTATGGGGGTTACTGAAAAGTACCCAGTTAAATACTTTAGGCACAGTATTATTGATAATACTATGTCAAAAATGTTATTAAAAAGAAGACTTAAAACCAAACTGTGTCTCAGTTGTTTCTCATCTCACAGTTATTTAAAGTTTATTAACTTTAGTTACCATCAGCACAGTTAAATAACTACTATCATTAAAATAGTATTCTTCCCTTTTGAAGGCAACCTTAGAAGAGAAGTAGAAAATATGTTTTGACATTGGTACTGAGAAAATATAGTTTAAAAGATTACTTGCAAAAGATAATACAATTATCTTTTCAAGTTATCTTTTCATACAATTCACTGAATTACTATTAGAGGCACAAGGTACAAGTTACTTAGAGACAAATGTGCATCTGACTTGACAAAGTCTAATTAACCCTTAAGTCTGTAAACCTCAAACAAAGTGAAAGCTATCTTGCACGTATTAAAATAAAATATATTTCTGCATTTACTGCAGAGCATTAAGTGTGCTTCATCAGAGCTAAGATTCTAATACAATGTGACCTTTTCATGGAGCCAAACTGTTTGCAAAAAACCCCTAATTTAAACTGCTGATTTTGTGTGCAAAGTGATCTAAGTATTTGAAAGAGACACTTAAAAACAACAGGTAAAAATACTTACACATTATCCTCTACGCAAATTTTAGGTCCAACTACATTTGCTGCTCCACTTGACATTTTGAATGCAAAATGCTTTTCAGGACAAGCTTTAGAGATCCCACACTTGTATCTTGGAGGTTTTGTAGCTTCAAAAGGAATAAACCAAGATTTTAGAGAACATCACAGGTAGGCTAACAGAAAAATATATTTCTAAGGAATTCAAGGAAAAGAGCAAACACAAATACTATCACATCTGTAGTTACATAGCAGTTTAAAATAATCTAAGTTCCTGAAGCACCTCATAATTCCAACTTCTTGTTGTCACCCTGCTGCTTGCTCTGGCACTTTCATCAAAAGCCATGAGCCAAAACTACAGAACCGACTTTACCAGAAATTTAGGAAAATCAGGAGAAGAGGAAAATTAGTTTCTGATTGCATTGAAGTGTAATTAAGCCTTTCTTAACTATGAAAATTCATCAGTCTTTCTGTTATTAGTAAAAGCAAGTCACAGCAAATACATGCCTATGAATACTCACAGCGTGCAGCTGCATCCAACGCTGATCTAGCTAAAATGAAAAAAGAAAATTTTACAAGCTGTTACTATTGAAGTGTCATCTGCTATATCATATCCTATAAATGTAAAGTCTTTCTGTTCCCCTATAAAAACAGGCTGGCTGAAATGAAGTATTAAACACACCCGAATATTATGCTCCAATAAAAAACAACTTTCATGCATTAGCAGAATGAAAATGATGAGGAAAGTCATGGAGAGTCAGTCATGGAGAGTCATGGAATCAAAAACCCACAGGCATCCAAAACCTCTGAGAATTTATGGAGTTCAGGGCATTGAAGTGAAATGAATTCCCTCCTTAGAGCTTCCCTGGGATGGGGTTCCTTTCACCTAGACTGGAAGCCTGCAGCTCAGGTATATTTCAACCCAACAATTCATGACTCCCTTTCCCAAGATACGAAGAGACACAAACGCCCATCGTGCACAAGTCTGAATGACACCTCTGGTTTGGATGGCAGTAATCCAGAGTTAAAGAGCACAAACTCCACCCATGTACCAAACACTGTGTGAGGAGGTTTTTTTGATAATAAAAAGCACCTTGAAAGAATATTCTGGTTCAAATTATACTCTGAGATTTGAGACACCTCAACTGCTAACCTTTATCTGCATAGAACACCAGGCACATCTGAAACATTTTAATTACTGCACAGCTCAACTTAACACGGTAGCATACCTGTGCAAGAGAAAAAGCCCCCCCAAAAGTCATTCTAAGTCTCTTTAGCAGTAGCAAGGCAGAGCACAGATTTCCATAAACATGGTTCAAGTTGCCCAATTTATTACTCTACACTAAGAATGCATTTCCAGTAAACAAAACAAAACAAAAAGGCAGGTAAAATTATGTTTCCTTGGCAGACAAAAGAATCAAACTGATTAAGAGAGGAGGTTAAATGTTTCATATAGAAAATAATTTAATACATATATATAAAAGAATAACAAGCACACTTATTAAAGATAAAACCAGAGTTCTTAAGTTGAAGAGCCTAAGGCAACACGAATACAATACTCTTGAGAAAGCCACAAGTAAATATTAATAAATGTACAGAGAAAACAAAGTCATCACTTACCAAATATGTGTCCTAAGTTTGCATCCATTTTTATTTCAAACACTTGAGATATGACATAAAACGTCAATAAAAATATTGCTATGACTACTACCAGCTTTGCAGCACCTGTTAAGAAACAGAAAATTGTTTCAAAAAATTATCTGCAAATGGTAACATTAGTTTACCAAAATTAGCAGCATGAGAAATGTGTATCAGATTACATTCTGGGGAATTCAGGAACAGGATGATCATTTGTGGACCTACTAAACAGAATAAATCTGAGAAAAAGGATGGATATTATAATGTAGGATGTAACTGCACCAATTGATCGGGTTAACATACCAAATGCACTCTGGTCTTAACTTTCTCTGCCTTCATGCTTGTCTGACATCATAGTACACCAGTTCAGCTCAGCTCAGCAGCCAGGAGAAAACAGACTTCCATGAAAATCCAGCTTAACCAAGTGAACTAAGATGATCTACCTAGCTGTTGCCCAACAGCAAAACTCCCACCTTCCCCATTCCACTTCGCTGTTCTTAGCCATGAATACCTGCTTGTTCACTGTTCACAAATACTGTGTTTCCCCCAGCCCTCACACTGAGCTACCTCTGTTTTAATATATGGCCCAGAATGAGTGAATAGGGATCTGTTTATACACTGTAGCTTGGCTACTATGGTCACCTCTGAGTATGACATTTAAAAAAAAACCAACCAACCAAGAAACAACAACAAACCCCAAACCACCAACCAACCAGAAACAAGCATTCTCACCTATTTTTCAAGAAATCTATATTACACTAATTTGATTAATATATTTGATTAATGAATTTATATTAATCAAAACACAAGTTTGATGACTCAAAGGCTATCTTAAAATAAGTAAGAAAAAGCAGTACATCTCCTGTCCCCCTTTTAACATACTCAAGTAGGCAGCTCTAAGTTTTACAAGGCTAAGTTCCTGCAGTGCTGAGTGGCCAATCTACTTCATGAAGATTTTTCTAACAGAAGAGCTGTTAGCACACAACCACAGCAGCTAACATCTGAAATAGAAATATATATGATACTGCCACAAACCTCACCATTTTTTAGCATAATTTGCAAAACCTTTTTACAGAATACTTCACTCTTAACTGACTGTAAAATACTGACTAAAAAATAGTGACTGAGAGTACATGGCAAGTGAGGAGGCATCTGCCGAACATCCTGCCTTCCCATCCCACTGCAGTATGTCAAACTGGTTGGAAGAATCAACCTTAGAGCATGCTTCTTCTCAGATTGCCAGGCAAATCCTTTAGAAAAAACCAAACTTATATACTCCTGCAGATCTCAGACTGCTGCTGTGATGGGCTGCTCAGAAAAACTTAAAATAGACAGATTACTCAGCCTTCAGAAGGATGAGAGATGCTAATCAATCCTCCCAAAAGGCTGAAAAAAGATAAGGGGCTAGAAAAACAGAAGAAAGATGAAGAAAGATACAAGGGTTTTTTGCTTGTAGTTTGGTCCTTTTTGTGGGTGAGCACGTACATATTATGATGTAAGAAAACATAGGTGTAAACCTAACTTTAAAAATATTACGTTGGAACTCCAAAGATCGCTGTACTTGAAAGGAAGGGAACCATGTGTAAGCACTGGAGAAACAGATGATCTGCACATATGTTAAAAAATAGGGCAAAGGTTTTCCAAGCAACACTGCTTAAAACCACAAGTTGGTACCAGATTTTGGAATGTGTCATCTAGCAAGTGCATTTTTAGTGCATAGTATGTGAGATGAACATGAACTCAGTCTGAGGACTAACCATCCCCTCTATTCTATATTCTGAGCTTTTCAACTGAACTGCAAGTGCTCCATTCAAAGATTCAGTAAGAAATCTCCTAGAGGCTTCTGTAAGCACTTGAACCAAAACTGGCATGTTTGGTATGGGTGAACTGCCATATCTACTTTGTGGTTTTTAGCAAAAAACTAGTTGGATGGAAGGAAAAAAACCCACAACCTTAACATGTTTGGAAAGTAATTTTCCAGGTGAATCAGGCATGTAAAAATTGGAGCATTTTCCAGTTCTTTATCAGATTCACGTTACCAAATTCCTCCCAGTTATACATGCTGGGGTTAATAAAGCAAAATTAGGAGCAGTCACAAAAATTGCATGCATTAACAAGCTCTTGGGAAAGGTGTCATTTTCTTCTAGAAGAAGCAACAGTTTCTCCTTCTGCAAAATAACACTATTGATAAAAGTGCAATGCACCAGAAACTCAAAACTGTTCCACTGCTACACAGGCTACTCTACTGTGACAAAATGTCTAAAAAAATGTTTTCTTTTAATGTTATATTAGCAAAGATATTATTTTTACAACCACTATACATTCTGTCAAGTAGTATTAGTTTCTTAAAGCCTGTACTACAGTAACTTAGCTCTATGAAAAGGCTTTTATAGTTTTCAAATTCCCAGCAACCATTCAGAAAGTTTCAGACACTTAAAACAGCACATAGCAATTTTAGTGAGGTGGGGGAGAAACAGCTTAAGACAACCATTTGTCACTTCCTTACTCCTTCATCATTTTACAGAAATAGCAGCTAAAATATGTCAAGTCACGGCACCTTAAGCAGCCACTGCAGATCACCTACAGCACTTTAACAAGGTTATTGCTCCTTGACCATCCCAATTCCAAAATGAGTTTCATTAAACATCAATGAACTAGAACAGCAATGCCTGTTATACCACTTAAGTGAAGCATACCCTGACAAACTCTGATGAGGATATCAAAGTGAGAAGAAGAGGGCACGTCTAAAGGGAGAGCCAACCTGCAGGAACACCTGGATAGGCTGGAAGAATGCACTGACACGAACAGTGAAGTTCAGCAAGGACAAGTGTAAAGTCTTCCACCACAGAAGTCATTACCCAGGAGTAAAGAACAGACTGGAACCTACCCAGCTGGGAAGTAGTTCTGTGAAAATGGACTAGAGGATTCTGGTGGACAACAAGCTCAATACAAATGGAAGGTGCTGGCAAAGAAGCCAACAGGATGCTGGGCTGCATCAACAAGGGCATGACCAGCAGACAGAGATAAAGTCATTATTTCTCTCTGCACAGCACTTGTCAGGCCACACTTGTTCCACTCCCTTCAGTGTTGGACCCTGCTATTAAAAAAAAAAGACAAAGACATGGACAACCTAGAGACAGTCCAACACAAAGATAACCAAAGGACTGGGAAGCCTGCCAGATGAAGGCTGAGACTGCTGGATTTGCTCAGCCTTGAGAGAAGACTTACAAGAGAACTTAGCACCATATTCCAGTATTTCAAAGGTGGCTACAAAGAAGATGGAGACTCCCTTTTTGCAAGGAGTCACATGAAAAACAAGAGGAGTAGTGGGTACAAGTTTTTCTGGGGAAGATTCCAGTTAGACACGGAAAATTTGTCGCAATGAAAACAATCCGACATTGGAATAACCTCCCCAGGAAGTGGTGGACTCCCCAACATTGGCCATTTTAAAATCTGGCTAGACAAAGTGCTGGGCTAGGGTTCAAATTAAGAGTAAGTTATAGAAGTATGAAAATTATAGGGTAAAATATAGCTGCTACTTCCTGGATGGAATGCTGTGAGCATGCTCAAAACCTACCCTACTATGATTCCACACACACACAATCTGCAACCTCAAGCACATGCTAACAGGAAACAGAGGGTGAAGCAGAGTGGAAACAACTTGGCCAGGTTCTGTTGAAATCAGATTTGTAGCTGATAAACCCACACGGCTCCTGTTGACCAAGGGAGATAGGAACAGGTATCTTGCTGCTGAACCAGCAACTGTGGTGAAATCACTCTCCTGAGATGCACTTGGTTCTTTGTAACTTAATTGTCATATTAACTCACACCATCATCCCAAAGTTCACTGCCTCCAATATACAACCACCCCTCACTGAGCTCATGCTCTATACTCTATTGACTATATCAGTAACAGTGAAGCAAGAGAATTTTACACCAATGAATAACAAAAGTATGTATTACTAGAGTCACACAAGATCCACTCAAATGAAAACGAAGTTCACTGAAGGGTCCCCATAACAAGACAAGGAAATTCATTGAAGGGTCCCTGTAACAGGACACAGACTAGCCAGGCACAAGGGTCGTGGTTTTCCTGGTGTGCTGATCAAACTAATCAAACAATTAGTTCAAATCAATTTCCTCTAATCAAAGGTTAGAGGAAATCTTCACTTTTCACATGATAACTGTCTTGTCTAGATCGTGCATCTGACAAGAACTGTTGGACAAGGTGATTCTTGAGATCTCTTTTAACCTAGTATTCTATGATTTTATGACTTTAAAGCCTTATTGTTGCAACTTGATAATGTTGTACATAGCAGTTGTTTCATAAATGACCCAAGTCTGATTTTACTGAGTGTACTTACCTGCTATTCTCATGTTTATAGTCTTCAGCCAGCTAATGACACTATTGCATTAAAACAGCCACCTATGGGAAACAAACAAACAAAAAAAAAAAAGTAAAAAACACTTCACTGTAATTACAGCCAAAAAAGCACTTCTGTGATGAGTAAAAAAACCCACAGGTTTTCTAGTCAATAAAATTAATGACGATTGTTCTGAATACCTATTTCTCAACACTCAGAGTTAAGGGAAGATTTAAGATAGATTTCTGATGTCTTGCTTCCATCTATTTCTCCACAAAACAAGTGTTCTGAAAAAACATTAATTTTATCTACAAGTTCTGTTTAACTTTCAGTCCTAGTTTGTGATCTAAGTACTCACCAGTGCTCCATCTAAGCAGTCTTTAGTTTCCTAAAGCTATACGGTAAAAGTCAACAACTCCACCTGCACTCCTTCAAAACCCTACCTGCTTCTGGGTGCAAGTTGCTATTTGGCAACATAGCATAGCAAACTATGCTTTGGAGAGAAAAGATTTAAGCATTTTGGTCTATAGGATACTACACAAACTGCATTCAACGGAACTGAAAGACAACACTTTAATCTCTGCATTAGAGAAACGTTAACAATACATTTGTCACACATAGGTGACATAGCCAGGGGAATAACATGATGGGCAATGAAGCACCAACCATAGTACCCCAATTATTTCAGAATAAACTGAAAACCACTCCATGCAAACAGTGCCTAAGCATCCACAAGCTTCTTGAGAAGAGCATGTCACCACACAGAGCCAAAGTGGGCCACAAACTCCACAGGCTAAGAACAAAAGCTCCCACCTCCTTCCTCAAGCAACACAGGGTCCAGAGGCCATACCAGATCTTCTACCCTCTACCTGCAGAGCCAGAGCTGCTCCAGGGTGGCTCTGCACCATGCTCAGTCCTGGTGGGCCCACACTGCACTGACCCTGGACATCTGGTTCCACTTTCCCCTATTCAGGGATCTTCTTGAATTATCTACACTAAGGCCACATTTGAAAACATGTGATCAGCTATCACTCTAATCCAAGCAGCTGTCCCAGACCCCCAGTCACAAAAGCTATAGAATCCTTAATCCTCTGCAGTCCTGTGCCATGATTTTTAAAGCCATCAAAAACATTATCTTCAGAAATTATCAGAAAAACTGCTGTTATTAGAAATACAAATTATTTGGAGACAAGCACCAAAACACCCACATAGTTCTCATGGCCTATACTAGGGAGAAAAAACTGGTATTATGCAGACAACCTCTTGCCTTCACTTAGTTCAGTGTCTTCAGTGATTTGTGTTCAGATCCTCTTTGTCAAAGACTCAGTCATTGTACCCTATCCCTTCAAGTTTACAAGAAAATGTCAGCAGAGAATAGAAACGGAAACATCTGCAAATACAAAAATATTTATTTCTATTCTATCAGAATTTAAAAATACTTATCATTAGAGTTTAAAAGCAGACAAATGTTTTTGAGTGCTAATGTTGTACTGTAAAGTAAATCTCACAGCATATTATAGACCCTAATATATCCATTTAGCTGTAGTCACACATATTTTATCCTCATATAATAACTTCTTTCAGTGAAAAGCCAGTATTTATCTGCCTTGTAGAAAGGCAGAAAAGAATCTGTCGGGACTGATAAACTCATTTTATTTCGAAGTCTGGGAACAGAATTATTCTAGGCTTCTTTCTCTCCAGACACCCAGAAATGTCTCAATGTTACAACAAACACTGGCTGTACTTTGAACTACAAGCGTGTTTTAAGTCTGCACTGAAGAAAAGAAGTTCCCTTTTTTGTTTTACTCTGAACAAAACCACATCATGAAAACATGAAAACAAACAAAGCCAAAAAGAAGAATCTAAGTGAAACAATTGCATGATTGACTGCTTTTATACCAACATCCCCTTTCACCCATCTCAGGGATCCTTATTTGTTGCAATCAACAAATAAGTATATGCTTTCTTTTTTAAGTGTAGAATGTGTTTTGATTCAGAAAAAGGAAAAATGAGTATGCTATGCCTCAACTTGAAAGGATTTGTAAAAAATTAGTGATTCGTTTTCTAAATCACAGTATACTGAAAAATCATGACATTTGATTTACCAAATAATACAGTAGTGCTACAGTACAGACAAGTGTTGCACAGCACTTTCCAGCTGCAGGAAAATATTTCATGGACATCAAGTTCTTTTCCTACACTTTTTGTCTTAGATTGTTTTTCTGAAGTATTTCAAGACAGAAAAGGAACAAAACAGGACAAGCTGTGAACCCTTATAAATGCTTATGGATCATTACTTTGCATCTTTAGTATTAGATCTCATAACTGAAATTAGAGAACTGATAAGAAAATTGGATTGCAATTTTTAATAGCTTACATTTTAGGATCACACAGGATCACAACTGAGCTTGCGCAAACTGAGATGCACAAAACCAGTACCAACAACATTCCTCTGACTGCTTTAGAAATGGGCCAAAACAACCCAAACACTATTTTTCTCTTCTTTGATGTAAGATTCCATCAAGCAGAGGCAGGAGAATTAGAACCTTGGTGTCCTCCTGACTTAGGAGGGTCAAGTAACACAAATAATCATTTATTACTACATTATTCTCTGTCAGGCAGTACAAAAAGACTGACTGAGGCAGGAGGTGCAGCTCATAGCAGGGCTGACAGGCAATGTCCCAATGAGTACAGCAGAACCCTGCCGACATGCAAAGACCAAGGAAAACACCACACAACAGGCAACAGAAGCAATCAACATCTTTAAGTTGCAGAGTAAAATGGCTGGGTTTGGGAAGCATTATGTGACTCAAATACAGAGTCTGTTTTAGCACAAAACTTAGGAAGTTTTTCAGTCAAAGTCTACAACTTGGATAGCAGAAAGAAACCAAAAATTCTCTCGTGCAGCGGTACCTTGAAATGAAAAGTTATCCACAAAAGAACCTGAACAGGAGAAGATAGGAAATTAGAGGTTGTAAATCCTTCTTGAATGCTGGCATGTCACTGTCCAGTTCTCTGCTTGGAGCTGCATGTCCATCCATGCATCAAAAGATTATTTTTTCTGGATACAAACTATTGGGAGAGGATATATGGAAAGAC
This sequence comes from Phylloscopus trochilus trochilus, assembly GCA_016584745.2. Classification (NCBI taxonomy): domain Eukaryota; kingdom Metazoa; phylum Chordata; class Aves; order Passeriformes; family Phylloscopidae; genus Phylloscopus; species Phylloscopus trochilus. The sequence goes on along the minus strand of WQNJ02000016.1, from coordinate 23,695,834 downwards.
AGCTGGGAGCTGAGGTTACTGGTTGCTCTTTTTTTGCATCCTTGTGCATGCCAAATAACCCCCATGACAGTTTAAAATGCTCTCCATAGGGCATACCAAACAGTAGCTTACAATAAAAAAAAAAAGAAGAGAAAAACAAAAGGGCTTTCCCCGACTCTGCTCCACTTGTTGATTAACTTGTGTGCTATGACATACTCAACACAAATACAAAAAATTTAATATATAACTCCATAAAGCTACTACACATTATTGTTCATACCTAAATTAATTTCAATAAGCAGACCAGCAGATTCTCGCTTTTAAGAGTAACCTGGAGTAACCCTTACAAGCCTATAGTCCTTCCAAGCAAATAATTGTCATATTGTTAGATGATATGATGTTTCTAACACACCAAGACTGAGTTCTTTCTACATTCATGTGTTAGACAAGTGGTCATCAAGCAAGTTTTCCTCCTAGAAGCACTGTGCAAGAGGAAACTGCATTGAGATAATTGACAAATTAACAGTTCCCATTAATCCTGCCTCACTGACATAACACTGAATGAAGTGCAGATTTCAGTCCCAAGCTAAATGCAATTCAATTTGGTGAATTCTTTATCAGGCTTTTCTCAACACTTGTGCAGAGATGGTGCCATGGGACACACGTCCCTAGGGCAGGAGCACAGCCTCTGCCCTACTTACTGTGCAGAAAGCTGTGGCTACTTGCCACAAACCTTGGTTTAAAAGGGGTTTCAAATACGATTGTAATTAATGTTCTGAAGGTTGATAATGAAACATACAGATTAGTCTATTTAATTTGCAGGGTAATAGTACTTCCATTTAGCAACTTGATAACATGAGTAGATTATGCTTACAAAACGGGCACACAAAAACAAGATAAGAGGCAAGAATTTAGAAGGTCAAGATAATTTTGAATTCTGACTTTAGCTGATTAGGAAGAGGTACCAAAATCAATAACAATACTTAATAAAACAGAAAGTAATACACTCCACAATTGACATCAACTGCAGCAAAACAAGCAGCAGAAATGGAAAAAGAGATTATAGCAGCTCTCTAATATTGGGGTCAACAACGCTGTAGTGCCACAAAAGTGTAACTGTTCATTGTGAACTGCACTGATAGGACTGCTGTGTATGGAAAAAAAGCAATTACTCTGCTCTGCCTAAATAAACAAAAAATACCCTGCTACATGAGCTATCTTGACTTTTAACTGAGACTCATGTGCCGTTTTTTTTCTAAGTCTATCTCAATGCATAATCCCCAAATGGAAGAAACTAGATAAGAATTACATGACCTAAATAAACCAACTAAGGGATAAAAGAATCAAGTCTGCTTTGCAAGGAACTGCGAAAGAGAGAAGTCAGGATCAGACATCTTTATCTCTTTCCTTCAAGGTGTAATTCAAATTTTTTTTAGAAATATATTTTTTAAAAATACTGTTATTTATAGCAAATCTAAAATACAAAATAAAGACATTATTACTTCAAATATATATTTTTATACTTAAAAAAAAAATGCTGACAAGAACTGTTCCAGTATTCCTTGGCTGCTGCTTACCTATTTGCAGTTATACTATTAAAGAAAAACAACCTTACAGTTACAAGGATAAACAAACAAATTAAAACGAGGCTGTAAATCATCATAAAAATCTGGGAACTGAGACAGACAATTTTTCTTAACACAGATAGTCTACAATGTGTGAGCTAATGTCCCCATCAATATTAAGACCACATTTCTATACTATTACATGCAAATCTGTACCCAGGTTATGTAATATTAAATGTGTGGCAGACTGAAATGCTTTGCATCCAATTCAGGGGGAAATTTTTCCTCCAGGACTCAAGTGTTTGTACACTTTCTAGCAAGGTCAAATAACGTTATACCTGGTTTTGTATATATCTGCTATTTGTTAATATAAACAGCATACACTACACTACAGTTAAACAAGTATTCAAAATTACTGAGCACAAAAAAACCCCCACCAAACAAACAAACCCCACCAAAAACAAACAAACAAAAAACCCCCACAAACAAACCAAACACCTGAGCTTTTATTTTTATTTCCAAGACTTAATTAGATTAGAACTTTTTTTTAAGCACAAACTGCATTCAGCAAGGATCAGCAGATGCATTTTATTCCTGTCAGAGAACAGTAAAAAATCCTCCAAGCAAACAAACAAACAAATTAGCTTTTCATACCTGATAAAAGATAATCCATGAAACAATGTGTTTAATTTAGCCTCTGTTGATAAGATATTTCAGTGTGTTGTGTTCAACCAGTTCAGAGCAGGTGGTTTTTTTCCTCAATATTACACAGTGAATTAGATATGTCAAGGACAGCATTAGCTATTCTTACGTGATTTCTGGTTTTAAACCAGTGGCTGTGCCAACCTGAATTATATGCCATGGATAAAAGAGGTGAGACATTCAAAATCATTCAAGATTATTTTATTTACAGGCAGGATGCATTTTCTTATTCAGATGATTGCTTACTTTTCTGCTAGGCTACAAATAGTTTTTCCAATATGTTTACAAAATTTAAATTAATTTGAAATTAGTGAAGGACACACATGGAAAAGAATTATATCTTTAAAAACGTAAACAGTATAACTCAATTTTATTGTATAATCATGCACCATTTGTGTCTTCTGGAAACACAGGCTATGACCCCAGTAGTTGCTCCCTACAGGAAGTGCTCCTACATCCATACAAATTCTTTGAGCTTCTGGCAGGACTCCACATAGGGAAAAGGTCTGTCAACACAGAAAAACTTAGAGACTCAGGAATACATATTTTCTTTTCTCCTTTGTAACAAATGCTACCATGAATAATTTACTAATTTCTTATAAAAATGAGAATTCTTATAAGAATTGTGTTCTTCCATACACACATCAAGATTCATCTTGGTATTCCGACAACTGAATCGGATCCAACATGTTTGCTTGTAAATACAAGATTTTATTTTACTTCTATCAAATTATATCTACACCAAATGAATGTAGATAAACGTAGGAAATTAAACTCAAGCTTATTCCAAAATTAGAAATAGATAATCCAGCTACTCTTGCATGTCCTGTGTTGCCACTACCACTCTGTGGTTTCACTTTTAGGAAAGGCAATACACATGAGAAGCAGCATTGTGCCTGAGTGTTTTGAAACTTGCTGTGCGAAACAAACCTTTCCCAAATGGCATGTCAAATCACTGACCATGCAAACTTTTGCTACTGGCATCAAGCCAGCACTTTCACCTTAGGCAACACACAAACTAGCCAGTCTCAAACACTGAAAAATTCTTCTGAATCCTGAGAAGCTGAGACAAAAGTACTAAGGCATTCATTCTTCCCACAGAGAATGAAACTCAACCCACATTCCTCCTGCAATTCAAACAACAAAACCAAACCAATCCAAGAAAAAAAAATAACACAACCAATTAATAACAAAAACCATTTAAGCCTTTTGAGCATTCAATCCATACTTTGAAGACTCTTCTCAATTATTACAAAAACATACTGGTCCATATAGTTAAAACATGGTTTATGGTCCCTAAAACCCACACTATTCATGTGTTAAAGTAAATTGTACCATTGCTGCTGACATACCTATTGAAGAGACTCATAGCTCTGTGTTTCATGGGGTTGGATAATACCACATATTGAAGTTCAGACAAATCATCAAGGACAAATTGATGAACTTCATTCACCAACTTACTTCCCATTTCACCACTTCATCACAGCAAAGTAGATAAATCTGGCAATAAATATTTAAGAGAATGAGGTACCTTGAACAATTTTGTGACTGCTGTAACTACCACCTGTTCAAAAGTTCAAAACGCATTATTTATTTTCTCTTGGGTTTGGCTGGTTTGCCAAGATTAGGGTGGTTAAGTGTCCTTTGCCCTTTGAAAGCCCCAAGCCGAATGCAGAAATGAACCAGAGTCTTCAGATGTTCTTTTTTCAAGGTTTTTCTTGTTGTTTACTATTTCTTATCTTTTCCCTTTTTCCCTGTGCCCGGCCAAGGTCTTCACAGCACAGACATCAGGCGAAGACTCTGCCCCTGACAGAGGCACATCATCTCTTATACAGATTATTACGTACTTACTGTTTACAATTACAAACCAATATCTACATTCTATACTAATACAGGTTACTTCTACTCTAACCCAATCCCTCTAAAGCTACTTTGTGCCACCGTCACAGCAGAAGATGGAGACCAAGAAGAAGGAGAAGACCCCAGGGCACCACCCAGAATCCTCCATCTTGTCCCCATTCACTCCTATTCTAGAAACCCCAAATGTGAAAACTACACTATTCTTTATTACACTTTGTGGCTTGTAACTCCTCTCTCAATGTTGGAAGCCTCTCCCATGGACTAAAGTCAAAGCCCTTGCCTTCCTGGGCTCTGTGCCAGGGTCTCCAACCCCCCTGTACAGATCCCAGACTCCCCTGTACACGTTTCTGACTGTCCAGGGTATCCAAAGGAATGCCCTGGACTCCCACAGTTTTCTGTCACACTTTCAAGAAACAAATCACTTTGATTCCACAAGACCTTGATTACAGCAAAGTCTCTTCAGTTTTTCCACAACAGGAAGCTTTGCAACCCATTAATCTGTGGGACCACCAGGTCTCACTTGAAGGTGTTGCCAGAATCTAGCAGATGTTTCAAACAGACAACAGCATTCACACCAATAAAAAATACCAAGCCTCTTATTAGAACATTGCATCACTATCAAGCAATATTATCCTGCCCTGCCATAAAGCAATTCTCAACACAATAAGAACAATATAATAAGTAATAATATATAATAATAAAGTACATATAATTACTGTAACTTCACAGAATGGGTAAAGTTGGAAGGGTCATCTGGTACACCCTCGCTGCTCAAGCAGGGTCATCCCAGAGCACACGGCACAGGATTGTGTCCAGTTCTCCCTCCAGTGAGGGAGACTCCACAACTGCTCTGTGCAACCCGTTTCAGTGCCTGGTCACTCACAGTAAAGACATTCCTCCTCAGAAGAACTCTACTAAGGTGGAACTTAGCATGCATCAGGTTCTGCCCATTGCCTCTTGTCTTATTGCTCAGCCCCACCAAGCAGAGCCTGGCTCCATCCTCTTGGCACCCTCCCTTTAGATATTAACAGACATTGATAAAGTCCCCTCTCAGTCATGTCTTCTCCAGGCTGAACAGGCCCCATTGTCTCAGCCTTTCCTTGATAAAAAAGATACTCCATACCTTAACTGTCACTGCTGGACCTGCTCTAGGAGCTCCACATCTCTCATTTACTGAGAACTTGATAAAACAACCACACAAATTTACTTGATGGTATGGTTAAGGAACACAATTTTACACTGACACCCATTTTAAATAAATTTATCAAGCAAGCAAGCAAGAGGAAAGGAGCACTACAAACACTTCCTCTACAGTCCCAAGTTTATTGCAGGAAAAGGGATCAGGTCTGCTGCACTACTCTTCTCTTAGACCACAGTAAGACTCTAGATAGTAGCTTTAAGGTGTCAGAATGAGATGCTCATCCTTTGAATGAGATTCATTTACTGCACAGACCACCACACCAACCTCAATCCCAGAGATGCATACCAAGACTACAACATGGCAAGCCATGGAGTTTGTGCATTTACTTTGCAAGGCAGAGAGGATTAAGACTACTAATAGTAACAAGGGACAGACATCTCCATGCAGTGTTGGAAATAAAACCCAATCTATACTACCAACCAAGCATTTAAGCTTCTTTAACAAAAGCTCAGCATGATCTGAGGCTGTATATTGGAGAGGACTTTTAAACTTTGCACGCTGATTTTGATGCCTTAGATTTTAGCTTTCATATTTTCAGATTCTGTGCTGCCTAGGGGTGTAGTTCTGAGCCTCATATTAAATGCCAGTAAGCTCTCTTCAGTGTAAGTAGACAAAACAAATCCTTTTCCTGCTGAGAACCAAGGACAACTTTCAGCCCAAAAGCATAAACAACGGTGGACTGGAGGGAGGAACAAGAAGGATGGAACCTCCCTCACAACCTGAAGCTGTAATTGGACAATTAAACCCCAATATGCAAATGGACCAAAACTTATAAAAATGTAAAATCTCGTGACCGGTCAGCCATCTGTGTGACCATTCTTAGCCCACCCCGGGTGCAGCCTTGATCAGGCTCCTGTAATGCCCAGGGTGGATCTAGAGGCCTTTCAAGAAATGCCTGCTTTATTCTCTAGCTCTGTCCAGCCTCTGTTTCAGGTCAGCCTTCCTAAGACATCAGTTTCTGGTGACCCAGATGGGAGTGTGAGGCATCTGAAAAACCCCTCTTGGACCAGAGGAACACCCAGCTCCTGCCAGCACTCCGAGAAGGGGGCGGCCCCAGCTGTGGCCCAGGAGGAATCAGAGCCCAAGAATGCAAAGATCCGTGGGCCTCTGGTGGACCTGACAGAGGCCATGAGTACTTGAATGGAAAGGTATTCTGTTTAGCACCTGAGTTAGGTGTTAGTGAAAGAGCCCGAGGGTCAGGAGGAGTGCTCTCCATCTCCCCGCTGGTAGCCTTCCTAAGGCATCAATCTCAACAGGGAGATAGGGAAAGTACTCCCCAGTGACAGTCACTGCTCACAGCACTGCTGGTTATCTCTAGTTCTTCTTGTTCTAAGGGACACTGAAATCCCTGCTCCACTGCAGACCCCCTTGCCATCTACTCATCTCCCATGTGAGGTAGCATTTGGACAGGTTTTGGCCATTTGCAGGACTAAAAGAGCATGGCTGAGCAGAGCATCCAGCAGAGAAAGCACTACACATCAGCTCTGGGAAGAAGGGCAGCAGCAGGCTCAACACACCATGCTTTGCCTACCACATCCTGCTAATGAGATCACACTGCATGTATGAGACTGCTGCTGCCTGATAACCACCATGAGCATGAGGCACCCAGAACCAAAGTGCTTCTGTGGCACAGGCAAGGCACTGCTACTGGTCCATATTAGCACTGGACAGGCCATCATTTGTGAGTGATGAGGTGAAAGATGCTTGAAAATGGAGAGGAAGTCAGTCACTGACATGATTCTTAACAGCCCTAGAGTGACTCACTTTTTCCTACTGAAGATACAAAAGACAGCCCCAACACCTGTAGTTTCTAGGTTTCTGAGCATGAAGATGTCAGAACACAGACCCACAACCTACATCTTGGCTAGGTGTAATCCTACACTACCAAAACCATAAGCTATATCTGAGAGGAATAATTTCACAGAAAAAAACCCCAAACTAGGGACAATGTATTATTTTTATATATTATATATTTACATATTTTGTACACTTTAATATTTAGTTAACAACTGGTATACATCCACTAAGCAAAATCCAACACAGACATTTTCTATCATTTGAGATGTCATAATCTAAGCATCATCATGTGTGGGGAAACCTAAAATTATGCTGCATAGCAATTCACTGTATGTCATTACTTACGTAGAAATTTACCACGTTAGGAACATACAGACTCCTTTGAGGAACAGCATCCCTCAGTGACAGAAAGGTGCTTATTACAGTGACCTTACCACCGAGTAAGGCACAATGAGTTATGCACAGCTGACACAAAGGCGCTGATATGCAACCACTGCATACTCTAACAACTCCCGATGCAATCCCCTCTGGATCATGCTGTTCTAAGAGAAATTCTCTAGTTGTTACAGGCACTCCTTTAATAAACCTCTGCTTGAATCAACTCAAATGCAGTTCCAAAACCATTCATGTATCACTAACATTCGGCTGACCAGCAAGCACACAAGCAGCCGTAGCAGTTCCACCACCTCCCCTAGAAAGTGCAAGAGTATCAAGGCTGATCCAAAAGCAGAATTAAGTGTCTGGGAGCAGGTCAGCAGCTTACTAGCAGTAGCAATACTAGCAAACACAAGCTCAAACATTTGTGAAATGATGACTTAACTGGTGATACCAAAACAGATCAAAACAAAAAATAAAACAAAAAAACCTTTGCTACTAGGAGTTGGTTACTTTCGCCTCAGACAAAAGGTAGCTGGAGAGAAGGTGGGAGAAAGAAGCCAGCCGGTCACAAGAAAGCGAGTCTTATCAATAGAGGGGAGACTGTCATGTATTTCAGTGGTAGGATTTTAACTGGACTGTCAGGAGAACTAGTACGTGTTTGTATATATAAACATATTGTGCAACTTTCTGCCGCTAATCCTGACTCAACAGTCACATCAAATGCAGGGCAAAGTTTACTCCAGCAGTTCCCTCTGTCCTGGTAGTCTTACAAAGCTTCTCCTATCTTCCACAAAGTCTGTTCCAGATTCTATTGGCACTGAGGATACGTGAGACCAAGTCTGGAAAACGCTGCGGTGCAGCTCAGTCTGCAAATCAAGATACAAACAACTTTTGTATTATAAAAATACAGTACTCTATATGGGGAGCAAAAATAGTTGAACAATTCCAAAAGAGTAACTATTGTTAATGCCCTGGGAAAACTTCCGTATGATTGAATTTCAGGAACTTTGGGTGAAATACCATTTAATATGGTCATCCACCACTTATTATAAACATCAATAAATTACTGAAGAAGGGTAAGATTTTTAAATTTGTGGATAACACTGAGACACAAGCAGACAGAAACAAATTACAGGATGGAATTAGTTACAAATTACCCAGAAAAATATTCATTTATTTATTTTAAGAAGAAAATTAAATTTCTAAAGTCATCACAGGATGCATGTACCTTTAACAAAAATATGCGGAGGCTATGCTTGGATTCATGGTTAGACACAGAATTTTAGATGATGAAGCAGGAAGCACCTATTTATAGGTTACAGATTTTTAATCTAAGAAATACTAGGAAATGAGATTTCAGGCAGCAATACCAGTTTAAAGTTACTTCCTCATCACCCTTCTATCGTGTCCTCATGCCACAAGACCTCAGGCATATATAGTATCAGGAAGCATGAAAATTGATGAGATAAGTGAGCCCACCTGCCAGGCTGCTCCAGCTTACGTGATTTTGCTCAATAAGGAAACTTAATGTAGTAAAAGAGAATATAACTTATAACAGATTAGAGGACAACTTTCAAGAGTGTTGAGAGGCAAAGTGAAGCAGCCTTGGGCTGCTAGTTTTGCTCCCCCACGCCATGACCTCAGTGCAAGACTATTAGATTTCTGACACTAAGGCAAATTACATTTTTTCTGAGAATTTTGTACAATCTTGGTTTCAGACTAACATGAGACTTTCAGACAGATTCTTCTAAACTGCAAAACAATGACGGTAATTCCAGTACTGTTGACAGCAAAACAATTGTCACAGGGCCAATGCAGCTGGCCACTGACAGGTGAAACATGGAGGTTTACAATAATTACGCCTCAAGTCCTACTCAGTCTCGGCAAATTTTAGTGAAAAACTGAGAACTGAACATACATATGACTTATATAATGACTCATGGACATACTGATTACCGATATAACTAGACAGACCTGCAGCCATTACATTCGCATGTCAACCCCCTGACTTCACTGGAACTACAAGTTTAAAAACCAGAACCTAAGTTCTATTTGAATAACAAATTCTCTTTGATCAATTTAAATCTTTAAGAAGAAATTCTCTGTGTCAACTATGAACTCATTTTATGGACATGTAATCTTTAGGCTGCAACATAATCTGTAAGTAGACAGGTGTTTTTGCATAGTACCAATCCATCTTATGATTTTATTAAAAAAGAATTAAAAATCTGTTTCCTGCATGTTAGTATTTTCCCCAAAAACCTGAAAACCAAACATTAGGGAATTCACTTTTTAAATATTAATTTTCCAAAGTTCCACTAAAATTTTAAACTCTGTCTACATTATCCCTCCCTTCTATAAGCATTAAGAGTTCTCCTCAATGTGGGTGGCCACTGGATGGCTGCACTCAAAGAGTTGTAGTCAGTGGCCCAATGTCCAAGGGACTAGAGCAGTGACAAGTGGTGTGCCTCACAGGTTGGTATTGGGATGGTGATTAGACATTGACACAAGTTTGCCACAGACTTGCAGATAACCCATCCTCGGAAGCAACTTGATGGGGCTTTAAGCTACCTGGTCTAGTGGAAGGTGTCCCTGGCCATGTCTGGAAATAGATTGTCTTTACGGCCCTTTCCAACCCAAACCATTCTATGTAGAGTACATATACCCTGAAGCACTTAGAGAGGCTGGGCAGGAACTCCTGGTTCCGTGAAGCAACTATTATCATCTATTTGCTCTGCACTCTTACTGGGTGAAGCGACCAGGACTTCTGCAAAGCGATGGAAGCAACGGCCTGCAACACACAGGTGCAGGTGCTTCCTCCACCCTGAAGTGATCAGATGTTATGACATGACAACAGCAAGCTATTAGCTTGTGAAGAGCCTACCTGCAGGCTTAAAGCAGGTCACAAAACTTGTTCTGCCCCACAAACAACTATGCAAGTCAACAGTTAAAAAAGATTTCTTCATACTTAAAAGAAAGCCGGAGGGAAAATATGTGCTAATGAAGACGCTCATACCTTGAGGAGTTTCGAAAGCTTTAAAAAAAGAAAATAACATGACAGTCATTAAGTAGCCATTTCTCGTGTGGGTTTGTGGTTTTGATTATTTTTTCTAAATAACTCCCCAATTAGTATTAAATAAATACTTTGTTAAAAGAGAGGAGCAGTCAGCTGGGTTCACCAGAAAAGAGCGACCAAGGGCTCCAAGACTGTGCGGTATTACAGGCCACCCAGAATATTTTAAAGATCCGGTATATGCAAAGATCTTCACCCAACTCTGGAGTTATTACGTTGTCATTTAACCTCTTTTAAACAAGAGAAAATAGGAAGATAAATAAGTCAAGTGAGTTACATAGTCCCTTAGTATGGGGTTCAAACACGTGATTTAACGTGTGGTAGCGTTGACCTAAGAGGATAAAAAAAAAATTATAATTTCTAGATGTTTTCCTACTTCAGCAACTCAGAGGCCAGTAACCAGAGGCACACAGGCTGCTTCGACAAGTATCTCTCTGCAAACAGCACATTTAACTTCCTTAGGAGTTCACGGCTGCTCCTGTAACCATGCATTTAGCGTTTCAACACGAGCTGAGCCCCACAAGGCACATGCCAACAGCACAGGGAAAGAAAGCCGAGGGAACACCACCCCCCAGCAGCAGCACCTCGCCTTCCCCGAGCTGACTTAGTTCCAGCAGGAAGGGGCTGCCACGCTGCCAGCGTTTCACTCATTTCCCTGGACCGGGGCGTCCTGCCGGCCCGGCCGCCGCCACCCGCTGCCTCCTCCTCCTCCTGCCCGGCCAGCGCCGGCTGCTCCGGGCGCTCGCTCCCCTCCCAGCCCGGCCCTGACCCCTCGCCCAGCCGGGACGGCGGAGGACGGGCCGGAGACCCCCGCCCAGCGCCCCGCCCGGCTCTGACCCGCGGCCCCGGCCCGCCTCCCTGCCGGGCGGGAGGGATGGGGGAAGGGCCAGGCGGCACGGGAAAGAGCCCGGCCGGGGAAAGCCAGCAGCGGCGGCAGGGGCTGGCGGCTGCCCCGCGCAGAGGAGAGCGATGCGCGCCGTGGTAGCGGAGCCAGCGGCGGGATGCCCGGCGGGAGATGGGCAGAGGCCGCTCCCCGCGCAGCCCCGCGGAGAACGCGAGCACCTACCGGGGCCGTAGGGAGCGGACACGTCGCGCGGCGTCCCCTCGGCGGCCGCGCCGCGAAGGCTGCCCCGGCCCGAGCAGGAACCCAGCGCAGCCGCCGCGCTGCGCAGCCGGAGCAAGGCGCGGAGGGCGCACCCGCCCCCTGCCGGTGGCGGACCGGGCCCGCTCCGCCCCGCTCCGCCCCGCCCCGCCCCGCCCCGGGAGCCGCGGGGGCTGCGCGCTGCCCTGCCGGGGAGCGGGAGCGCCTCGCACAGAGCGCCCCGGGCCTGCCCCACAGCCAGCCTGCTGCACCGGCGGGAGGGACCTGGACACCGACGTGTTTCTGCTTGTTTTCTCTTATATTTTACACACCTTTTCTTTCTTTTTTTTTTTTACCCAAACACACCAGAAGTTATCTTCTGCTACCGAGCAGAAATGGCATTTTCTGTTTTAAAATAAAGTCCAGCCTTTTTTTCTTTCAAAAACGTTATGATCAGCAGGACTGAGGGGATCTGTGTTACTGCATAAGGTGAAAAGATAATCCCTGTCTCTTCTTTATCCTTTCTTTACTGACGCTGATTTTCTTCTAACCCCGACATGAGTTGGGGTAGGTAGGGAGTTAGGGGTAGCTGGGGTGGGTAGGGACGCAAGCAAGAAGAACAGCATTTTATTTTATTTTATTTTATTTTATTTTATTTTATTTTATTTTATTTTATTTTATTTTATTTTATTTTATTTTATTTTATTTTATTTTATTTTATTTTATTTTATTTTATTTTATTTTATTTTATTTTATTTTATTTTATTTTATTTTATTTTATTTTATTTTATTTTATTTTATTTTATTTTATTTTGCGGAGGATTTCCACTGGCCTAACTCCCTCAGCTGGTCTATTGCTGAGGTGGATATGGAAAGTGCTGGGGAAGCAGAGCTCCAGACTCCTTAAATTCCACTACTGTCAAACCAGCAAGAGAGCATTTTTATAAAATCAGCGTGGCACTTCTCTTAGCAGAGAACAAAGCCACAGCCAAAATGTAGGGCATATCGCACATCATCAGTGTCAGGTAGACAAAAGGAAGTTTCCGTGTCTTATTTTAACGGCTTCTGGGCAATAGATATTTCTTTTATTAGTTTTAAAATAGCATGCTTTGAGACCGACTGGTTCTTGGTATGAGATGGTTATTTGAACATCAATCAAGTAATTTCTTTAGTAAATTTGCAGAACACAATGAAGCTTCTGGCATACTGTAATCTCAAAATAAGCAAAGGAGTACCCAGCAGGAGCAATGGACAAAAAAAATAAGGTATTTATAGCTTTTAGTTCTAAATTATAAGATAGATATAGAATAGTTTGACAGTTAGTGCTTCATCTATTGAATTTAACCATGTTCCCCTGATTACTAATTAGGTGGCACTGTCTACAGTAACAGATTAGTAAGGTCAGTATGCTAACAGAGGCTGACTCCTTTGATAAGCAAATGTTTGCAATTGAAGCAAACATTTTAAAAGATTACATAAGTAGCAATATCAAATTATTTAAAGAAGAAATAATATTATCTGCACAATAACCAATGCCTCAGAATACATCTGTATCAAAGTCAAAGAAATAAGTTAGACTTGAGAACAGCAGCAATTGAATCCCGGTGATTATTTACTTGGCTGAAAATGTGCCGCAACACACAGAGGATGTAGAGTTACACTTCCCTGGAAATGTGGCAGCTGACAGAACCAAAAAGGAAGGGGTATGCAGCTCTCCCAGTGCCTCAAAAAGGCTTACAGTTCCTCTTTTCCATTTTTATTTCTAATTTGTCTTGTAGTTGTCTATTTTTTCATATAATAAAATTGCTATGCCCATTAAGTAGAGGTCTTCCATAAAAAGCATATCTATACCTACAGGTATAGATATGCTTTTTATTATTGTCTGTGATGAACTGACCATTTTTTCTTCTATAGATTAAATTTGTCGTGAAACAGAATGTGTTTCATAGCCACATATATTCTAAATGTTTCCTCATGACCTCATACGTTCTAGTTTTAGAATTTTTAATTACAAAATGTTCATATTTATTGAAAGATAAATCAACAAAATAGCTTGGTTTTATGATTACACTGTGTAGGAAAAACATATACTATACCTATTTATTTTGCAAGCATCAGAAACCAAAGTATCTTAAGAATTTGGGTGCATTGGGCCTGAACAGAAATGACCTTGTTGCCCTTATTTACATCTTTGACAAATTTCTTTGCTAGTGTCTCTAGCATTTGACTTGAATTTTCTTGTCTCTCATAACTGCATCTTTTTACTAAGTGAAATCATAGCATTGTACTATGATTTAGGTTTTTCTGAGAATCAAAACATTTCCTTCATGTAGTACAGGAAAACTAGATGTACTGCAAGCCTCATTTAGCATCCTAGGGATAACAGGGATAAATGAAAATAAAGTAAAATACAGAAGCAAACCCTTGCAGATGCTTTACTTTTCTTCTGTTGACTATTGCCTCTGGCAAGAGATGTTCTGCTAATTAACCACCAGTCTTGATTCTCAGTTCTGGTATCAAAGCAATTTCTGGTGACTTTTAAAAGTACTATTTCCCTGTAAGCCTAAACTTCGTGTTCGTATGCTATAAACTAATACTTCTGCCCTAGCAAATCTTTCCATGGCACTTTAAATGAGCCAGACTCAGATTACTGGTGGAGACCCAGCTCTCCAAAATTTGGAGCACCTGTGGCATACAAATTACATTTCTCAACACAATAGCACTGTCACAGGAAACACTTTGCATTTGATAGCACCAGTATTACAGTTCTGTGATAAATAAGACTCAACCCAAAGCCCTCTTTTAAATATTATAGACAGAAAAAAAAAAAAAAAAAGAAATAAAGGAGCAGGAAGTTCCTTAGAGAATACTACAGGCAGTTTGCCTTGAAGAAATTAGAAAATGTGATTTTCCCCAAGTTGTGAGTCTTTTAACTATAAATAGAAACTAAAATATATAAGTAAGGCATGAAGCTCACTCCTCTCTTCTCTCCTGCCTCCTCCAAACATGTGAGAATATATATGAAAAAGTCTTCCTTAAAATGACGTCCTGTTGGCTTTCTGACTGGTGCTATCAAGTTTTATATAAACAGTGTGTGAGTGTGTCTGAAAGAGAATGTATTATTTAGTGTTTGTCCAATGATGTGGTAAAATTTAAAATATATGCATTCAGTATATATTTTTGTGATTTCACCCTGTTGCTATCAAAAGTTAGTTTTCAAGGAGCCAAAATAGCAGGTCTGATCTGAGATGTCTGGGTAACAGTGGGTATGGAACTAAAATCAGTGCTCCAGTTTTAGATGAGAAGCATCTGAGGAACATTTCCAGCTGACGTTGTACTCATGGAGATCAAGAACAAGCATCACCAGCTGGAAATTGTAGATGTCCTGAGAAAGACAGACTACAGATTGTATTGTTCATGAGCTGCATTGTAAAAGGTCACAAGCACCACTCTGAACATCTTGCGACAGCATGAGAATTCTTCCACACAATAAACCTCCTCCAAATGTAACTGTTTGTCATAGAAAACATATGGAGTTTGCTTCTAAGTTTATTAATGTTTCATTTCAGCAAGATATTTTTCCTGATCCACAGGCTCTCAACCAGATCCTACCTTTCCCGAGGCAGAGCTCCATGAATCACTGCTGCTCGCTCACAAAAGGTCAGTTCCTCCCCTCCCTCCTTATGGTCAAACTGCCTATATCCATCAGTTGCACCACCCCCATGCATGAATTGTGCCATGACATCACAGTGATCCCAGTGAGGTATTGCAACTCTGCAACTGCATTTAAACCTCTAATCCCCCCTATTGATTCTACATGCTGTATGCATTCATATATAAGCATGCCAGTTAAGGCAGCAGCTTGAGCTGATGTCCCAGAAAAAGATACAAGAGCTTTTTCCATAATACCACACTCTTGGCACTCTTTTACTGCTGTGTATTCACTTAAGCTGACCTCTCTCACCCTGTTTATTGCACCTCATCCCACACCACTTCCTTACTTGAGGTAGGCCATCATCTCCCTCCCTGTCATTTTGTTATTCCTCATTTACAACTCTCCTTACCATGCTTGCCAGTCATATGGCAGAGATATTTCAGCTTCCCTTTGTCAGGAACACCTTTGTTCCTAGCAGTAGTTGACACTCAGATAGGATCTTATAACCATAAAAACTAGATCCCTGTTATTGATGCCAGTTGATGATCTGCAGTGTCTGTCCACTCCTCCTCAAGACCTGTCTTTCCTTTCATTGGCAGGATCAACCAGAAAGGCACCTGGCCCACCATGCCTGATCCTCGCTACCGGAGCCAGAGAGCTATGCCTAGCATGTTCCCAGCTTGCCATGGCTGGGAAATAACATTGTTGCCCGTGTGGAAGAGTAGCAATGGATAATGGTCTAAAGCCCCACAAGTCTTTCCTTAGTATCTGAGATACAAGCCCCAGCAAGAAGAAAATGCCCTTTGCCAGCATGTGAGGTCAGCCTATGGGGACCTTCTCCCCCACACCAGGCAGTCTGCCCCTGCTCTCACTTGCAGGTTGCACCTGGTGTTGTTGCAGGTGCAGGCTTAGCTGGTGCAAGTGTTTTCCTGGACCAAGCTGCTGGACCCTGCTGCCAGGGCACTCAGTATTTTGTAGGTGCAGGTCTGCAGATAGGAGTTGGATCCTTCCTCCTGTCCCTAGAAGCCACAAGTTTCCAGCCTTCTTTCTCCCCACCTGTGTGAATGTGTGAGGAGTGTGCTCTGGTTTTTACAACACATCACAGATGATGAGAGAGGAATTGATGGTCAGTCTCTCTGTGTCCACCCACACCTTAGTGCTTAATCAAGATAAGCACTCTCCCTGTCTTACTAACAAATAATCCTTTGTCAGTAATTATCATGTGTTTTTCTAGTGGAAAGGAAAGGATTTCATCTTCTGTGATGGGGCAGAAAGACCCAAGGGCAGCTCAGAAAATATCTGCAGGGTAGAGACTGTACTCATTTAGGTTCTTATGTGCTACTATAATAAAAAATATTAAATCCTGTGTATCCAGAAATAGAAAGCAGCCTGTATAATTAGAGATTCTACCAGCTCACACATTTTTCACTAGGATGGAATGACCAAACCCCATCCACCTAATCTTCAAGTGATTAATAAGATAAAAAGTGCAGAGGATGTGGTGATCACTCCATCCCTAAAGTCATGCTTGGCTAGACCACAGAAAAGAAATTGCATCCTTAGCTAGATTGATAGGCACAGTCCTGAAAAGGGGATTCAAGCTCTAACCACAGAGTTACAGAACTGGTACTGGAGGCATCTGAATGTCCTTGAAAGTGAAAAAGAGAACCTGGACAGCAAACACACTTTGGATGCAGCAGACCAAAATGCAGAAGCTTTCAGGTCAAAGGGATTTATCTAGAGACCAGACTAGGCTTGAGCCAGTGCAGGCTACAGGCAGCTGAAATCTAATGAAAGGATCCCTCGTAACTGTGGAACTCTAGGAACAGAGAGCTGGTGATGCAGCAGAGCTGATGGCTCACCAGCCATAAGATCACACAGAAATTATCTCTTCAAGGGCCAGAAGATACAGTGCTCTGGGACTAAAGTACTGAAGCTATGGCAGTTTGGATACTGAGGTTAGAAAGCGTTGCTTTGCAATTGTGGGCAAAAGAACCAGAAACAAGAGAACTTCTGGGATGACTTGGAAGTTGTTGGCTCCTCGTTGAACCCATATGCCCATCCGATACTGTTCACTTGCTGTCTTCACACTGGTGTTATGCCTCTATGTGTCTATGTAGCAATGGTATTGCTGAGCATCTCAAGGAAGCACAACAACATTCACAGGGAAATGCAAGCAGACTCTGGCTTCTGCAGCTAACCAGCTCCTGTCTCAAAGGCTCTTCTGGCTGGGACATAGGCTCAGCATTTCTGAGCAATAAAACAAATGCAGCTGAGACTTTCTATTTCCCACAAGCATGGTTTTATTCTGAGCTCAGCAGTTTAGGAGGAAAAAATATTTCTCATTTGTTACTTCCTTCTACTACAGAGTTGATAGGCTCTGTTAAACTCATCTGCCTTTGAAGGAGGCTTATCTCAATAGCCAAAGTGGTATGGTATGAGAACCAGCCAATTTTAATCACAGTACAGCCCCTGCCTATACATCAGCACTTTTAACTGTTTCTCATGCTGCTGGTTTCAATACTGTGCAAGCCTACTACCATAGATTTTCTGACAAAAGAATGGTATGACTTTTATTGAATTTATAAGCATATATTCCATATGACACAATTACAGATAACTTACATTTTAGTTCAAATAATGACAGTGAAAGAATCTTTGCTTTGTTTTGCAGCAAAGTGCTGTTCAGACATCAGAGGAAAGAAAGAGCTCATGAGGCACGAGGAGATGCAGCTTGTAAGTTATTCCAAGGCAGACACCCTTTGGTGCTGTGGTGTTTTGTGCTCTGCTATTGCTGGTCTATTCACCCAGATTGTTAAACTTGTGTTCAAGTTTCAACTTGGATACTAGTTTGTAGATTGTCCAGACAGACAAATCTCCTAGATCCACCACCCTAAAAATGCAGAGGTGCATAACATCCAGAGGAAGGCAAACTTCTCCAAAGCATGAACTTCTTCCATCAGGTCTGTACAGCAGGCCATGGCCTGTCTTTTGACCCTGTGTCTCTGTAGAAGACCTCACTAGTTCTACAGAATGTAACATTGCACATATCTTGCAGTGTATGTGCACAAAATGTCTTGCACTTCTGAAATAAAGTACTAACAGTTCCTTCTAGCAACACTCCTAAAACAAAACAGACAGCAGTTTTGGGGTTTGGCATTTGTATTTGCCTGAATGTGGTCTTTCTTCTTTGTTCATTCATTTGTGGGGTAGGGGTTTTTGGTTGGTTGGGTTTTTTTTGGTTTGTTTTGTTTGGGGTTCTTTTTTGCAGAGGGGGGGTGGGTGTTCTGTTTTTGTTTTTCTTCTTTCTTTTTTTTTTTTTGATTTTCAGCAATAAATCCTGTCAAAAGGAAAATCTATTAACTACTTAAAAATAATCTAGGCAAGACTTGAATTCTAACCTTCATTTCTTGCAGTCTTTTATCTTGCAAACAGACTTGAAGGAAGAGGAAGGGAAAATACTGGAGGAGTGAAAGTCTGTTCTACTGTTGCACAGTTAATTTCTAGGCAGGATATACTGAAATTAAAGTCGCTCCACTTAGACTACACAGAATTGTTACTGTAAAAGGTTTGACTTACAAAGTATCCTTTAATGTACTTTCCTTCTTGAAGTGCTGTATTTCTGTTACAAATTCACTGAAGATATTTCCCTGAGTAAAATGGTTTAAATTATCCCTCAATCTGTTCCTTTTAGAGTTTGCTAGAACCGATTGGTTGATCAGATAAAGATACACATAGTTTTCGTAGATGTCAGGAAGAAGCTGAAAGGGGCCTCTGATGGTCTCCTAATTCCTCTTTCTACTTCCCATCAGAATAATGAAACTTTCCTTCACACTCCATCTGGTGAGGCAGAGTCTGGTCTCTGTAAATCATCCATGCCATTACCTAGCTATGTTTATGGTCCTAAGGTCTAACCTAAACCTTCCTTTTAGTGCATGCTCATTTCTTCCGCTCATCTACAGTGATGACGCACAGAGAACCACATATTTGCTTTGCCTGTGCTACTCTTGTTTGTGCTATTCTTGTTTGAAGACTTTTTCTTCTGTTTTCTCTCAGCCTTCCCTAAACAAAACAGTTACACTCCCTCTAATCCTTACTCACAGATCATGTTTTACAGACTTTTAGTCTCCTTTTCTGGATTACAATTTCTTTGGAACATGATAGCCAAACCTTAATGCACCTTTCCTTTTTAGGCATCACCAACACAAAATTATCTCTATCTATGGCACACAGTACTCTTACATGACATTTTCTTCCATTTTTGCCACAGCAATTTCATTTACTGATGCTTGGCTGTGGCTGTGTATGACCCCTACATCCTCATCTGTGGATCTGCCACCCTTCTGAGAGCTTCCAGTCCTATATTTATGCAGCTGATTTTTTGAATTCCAAGTTGTAGCCTTTTTTATATAATTTCTGCTCTCTGTCAAGATCTTTTTTGAAGATATTTCTATTCACTTAAACACTCACAGGCTCTTACAGATTGGCTGTAGCTGCTTGTTTAGCAATGCAGTACTCCATCATCTGGAGTGCCAATGGAGACAGTGCTCTTTAGTAGAACCAGGACAGGATAGACCACTGGGAGTAGCACAGGGATTTTGGCATTACACAGCTGAGTGCATTTTTCTTTCAGCAGTATTGCACCCATGTCATGGGAGTTTTCTTCAGGTCTTGTGTGCCAAGATTACATCTGAAAATCTCAAAAAAGACAGAATCCACAACCCTTCTACCGTATTACAGCCACCACATTTCTCCTCTGCATGGCCTGTTGCCTTGGTTAGATCACTCACCTAAATAATTTCATTCTTCTTTAGCATGATAAGGCCTCTGATGATTAACTGAGGAAAGATATTTAGTCTTTCTAGTCTTTGAAGAAACATTTCTTCTTCATTAACAGAATTCTCATTGTTTTCACAGCAACAAGTGACATTAATCTGACATTTGCCCACTTACCAATAAAATATATTTAGATCCACATAGTGGTTTTTTACTTACTACCATTTTAGAAGTGAAAAAACCCAGAAAATCCTACCTGCTTTTGGGGCTACAAGATTTTATTTCTTGTAGCACTATTAGAAGCTGGTAGGTGAATTTTAAAAAAAACCTGCTTACAGAAAGATGTATCAGGATTTCCATAGGTAATATCCCTTTCCTGTATTTAGGACTAATGTGCTGCTCTTTAATCAGAGGCAGGCTTCTAGTTCAATTAATTGTTCTGAACTTAAGAGTATTTATGAATATTTAAGAAATATGGAAGTAGAGAGCAATTAATTGTCTTCTAGTATCAGCTTCATTTGATAACAATTTCCCTATTGAAGCCTGAATGATGGAGCTGGAACTTAGATTTCAGCCAGAGGGAGGAGTTCCTGGAACAAAACCTCAGAATCAAATGCTCAGAGTGTTTTCTCATTAACCTGATCCTACAAAACCATGTGGGAGTGACAAAAAATACGCAGCAAATAAATTATATATATATATATATATATATATATATATATATATCTTTATCTACTTCCAACAGAGAACAATCTGGGTAGAAAATTTCTGATGAAACATTTCTTCATCAGAGTATGCCATTCATTGAAATCAAAATGTTCCACAAAAGAATTTCCATTTTTGACCAATTTCCAATGGAATCTAGGCAGGTTTCCAAGACAAATGAGCCTGCCAGTTCTCTTCTCAACAGCCGTTTGGCTGGTTCTAGGAGATCTTGAGCTTACAGGCTGCTTTGCCTTGCGTTTGACAGAGTGCTGAGAGCTGGGAAGGAAGGACCCTCCACTTTGTGGCTTCTTGGCAATCCCAATTCCCCAGACATGCGGGGGCGAGGCCAACAGGCTTCCCCAGAACTGAGGCATCATGCCATGAAAAGACTCAACACTCCTTGGTTTCATTCCAAATTTTGAAATATTAAAATCTTCTATTGTATATAAAAAAAAAAATTTGCATTTCTTCCAGATGCTTTAATGAGTTTTTATTCCAGATCAGAGCCTAATCCTGTAAGCATGTGCATATCCATTTATTACAAGCTGTTGCATAAAATCACACAGATATTAATGGAGTTCTGGCAGGCTGACTATACATAGGCATGCAAATGACAATGGCCACACCTTAACACAAGGCAGTAGTGCCCATGTTGATGTGGGCATATAACACTGCTGTTGCTAATGCTTTCTTTACAGTACTTAATAACTGAGTACTTCTTTCAATATATCTTTGAAGTACTAATACATGGCATTCCATTTTAGAAGCAAAAAAACCCCTGATATGGAAATGTTACTTTTTTTTAGAACCACAAAACATATTAATATAATCAGGTTTACTATTTCAAAGTCCAGCATATTCTATGAAGAGTCTTAGTTAAAATTAAATGCCTTCTTTTGGGCCTTAGATGATCATCCAATTCTGTCTTCAGCCAAAGAAAATAACAGACAACTTCCTTGCCTGTTCTTTTTACTTTTCGCTTCTCACATGCTGGTCTTGCAGTCAAGGGACTTACAGCCCTTACAGCTCAGCTCACAGAGTGAGTATGTGTCTGTTTCTTTTCCAATCCTATGTGATGCAGTGGCTCCCATCTCAAACTTAGCCCAACACAGCAACACAACCTCTGTACTGATGCTACTTTGGCGATCTTCACAAACAGGAGAGTAGAAAACAGCTATGGAGATAGCATTGACTTCAAAGCCATACCAGATTTTTTCAAAATAAGGCTATTTGATCTTCAGGTGTTTCATGGTTGTTGCTTGGTATTCTCAACCTAAAATGTTTTGGGAAAAGCTCCAATATCCCTTTTGTTAATGTCAAATATACAATTAGAATTACTAAACGTGATGAAAATTACTTACAGTTCACCAAATCAGGATAATGGGTGGCCCACCAAAGAGTAGAACTTCGGTAAAGGATGACTTTTGGAACCTGATGATTGGGCTAACTGAAACTTCACACAGTTGTAAGGGCAGAGGTGCAAAGTTCTGCACCTAGAGCAGGGTTACCACACACACTGAGAATTAACTGGCTGAGTAGCAGCACTGATGAGAAGGGCTCATGGTGGAGGTCACAGTGAATGTGAAGTTGAGTATGAGCCACTAACATGGTAATGGGCAGGAGTATGTCAGGGAGTTTGTCCAGTCTGAAGAAAAGCCAAGAGAATAATATAATTTTAACCTGTATAATTAGGGAGGGTTTAAAGGTGAGACAAACTGTAGTCCTTCTTTGAGTGAGAATGGACCACTCCACCTCCATATTTCTATGATTCCATTCAAACTGTATTTCCTGAAATTTGATTTGATTAACATTCAACACAATTGTCTAACTGAAACCAAGACCCTGGAAGTTTCTTTATTGCAAATAACCAGGATATTATGGTAGGATATACCATGAAAAGATACGTTCTATTTGTGGTTTTTTCCTGACCTTTTTTTCCACAAATATATAATATTAGCCATTGTCAAATAGAGAGCTAAAGGGAGCACTGACTTATCTATTAAGAAAAACACTGATTCTAGATTCCCAAAGGAAATTACAATGGCTCTTACGCATTCATAGAATGTAAATATTTGCTGAAGTAAATAAAAAGTTTGACTGTCTTCCAGTCAATAGTCACAAATGATAGACACGGTATATTCAGACACTGCCTCTGAGGCAACATGAAGTCCTGGTATTATGCAACATCCCAGAAAGTTTTTGTATCAATTTCAGTGGAACAGCATTCAAGCATATAATCTCCCCATTTAAGAGATTGTAAAACAGTGCTAATTTATCACTCACTTGATTAAAATAGAGAAGTATGAGCATTTTAGAAACCAAACTATGCAAAAGACTGTGCCTTTTGAAGGATAGATATGTGTTGGCAAAGATGAGGCATTGAGTGGATTCAGCATTGATTAGTTTCCTAATACTCCTTGCACATATTAAATGAGTTTTAAAGTATCCTCACTTTTGCTGTCATGCTGGATATATTACCACGTGATGAATATGGGGGAGACCCTGAGTCCTTTGAAATCATGGCAAACTTCCCATTGCCTTTATTGGCCAACACCTTGTATGGACAAGACTCTATGAACCACGTGAGGCAAAATTCTGACAAATGTGAGCAAGAGCTGCTGGCAGAGTTGTATCTAGTATCAAATTATCTGTAATGTGGTTATTAAACTTTATTTCTTGCTTAATCAAACATCTAGTCATGTTATGAGATAAAACCTACTAGGCCATAGAAGGAAAACAGAGTGACTGGGAAGAGATGAAAGGCTGGTGTCTGAGCCTACCTCAAAACTGAGGCTTTTCTCTCTGTTCCAGCGTTCTTAGGCTAACCTACACTCAAGTTTCTTACCCCAAGGGTGATCTTATTTCTTGATTTTCTTTCCAAACTACTGAGTCCCCAGTATTCCTCTCTTGAACTTCAAACTAAGCTCAATCAGTCCCTCTGTGGATACATTTTCATGTACTCTGTTGCAACATTTTGTATTAAACAAAATGTATTTTGCTTTTAAATAAAACTCCAGGTTTTTTTGCTAAGCAGAACCTCTGTGTGGTTTTGACTCAATCTGAAATTTATGTATATTTAGGCTCCTGCTACTGTTTGTCTTGGCTTGCTTCAACAGCTCTCATTTCTCTGTATGTTGCAGTGCTTGGGAATGCCACTGGTGACTTTTCTTGCTCTACGATGGGATTTTTCAGTCTGAGAACTCAAAACTTCTCCAGGATACAAAAAGGAAATATTCAGCTGAAGAGCAAGACAGGGAGTTGTTTTTCCTGAGTCAGCTGCTTCACTCAGTTGACTACCTGCCTGGTCTATCAGAAAAACACAGCTGAAAAGACATTTATTAGGTATAAAGTTAAGTTCAGGTCAATTTTGCACAGAGTGGAGAACTTCACTGAGATGAGTCAGAGATGTCAGTGGAAGTTTAGTTACACCTATCCTCATCATTTCTTACATGTGTTTCTGTTGGTTTCATGTCTTCTTTCTCCTTCGTGTTAGAGCCAGGATTAATACACAGGAGTCATGGTTTCATGTTCAGACTCGGTGTTTATTATTTCTTATCTATATTACAGCCTCAAGGGTCGTGAGGTCTAACTAGCAAGCTAGAAAACAGAAGTCAAATGGAGTACTTCTCTATCTCTACAATGTCTTTTCAAGGACAATCCATCCAATTGCAAAATGCCACCTAAATTATTTTTACTTTAAACCCAATAACTAACTTCCTGAAGTCCGCAATGTGGACTTTATTAACCAGTTACAGAAGACCACCCAAACCCATGAAGAAGAAGGAAGAAGGTGAAGAAGAAGGTGTAGAAGGATTTTGACAATGCACCAAATCCTCCATATTGCTTCACATATATTACTCTATACTAAACCCCAAAATTCTCAGTTTCCAGTCCAATATATCCCCTAAGACTTCCTATCCTCAGTATACAATGTTTAAACAGTTTCCAAGCTCTCTGAAAATATCTAAGCATCTAAATTGATTTCATTGTAATGTAAATGGTCATTATTCCCTGATTACACTGCAGTCTGGCATTATGACTGAGCTTGCATTGGGACTACAATCCAAAACTAGTCTGCAGCACAGCTCTGCTAGGCATTGCACACTCTTGCATTACCAAGTTGAGCAGCTCATTACTGCTTTTGTGAATCACCTTCTGAACTACTGGGGTTTTTACCGTTTGTCAAGGATTTCTAAGTATCTCAGTGTCTGCATGTCCAAAAATCCAGGACATACAGCCACTTCTCTAGCAACTTACTTGTGCTGTAGTGTGTAGGCACAGCCTGAGAGGTTTGTAGCATTTGGGATCCACTGTGCAACTGATTTTTTCATGCACTGGAAGACTCATTTTGAGCACTGGTTTTGCAGCACATGCATTGAAGTTCAGTCTGCATATGCACAAGCTCTGTTGTGGCTGGGGTACATCAGGCTCCATGCATATGCAAACACATATGATCCATGTGAGTCTGAAAGAAGATTTCAGGGGTAGTAGGCAGGGTTAAAAAATGGCAGTCTTCCTCTGACTTCGCTGAATTCACCAGCAGAATGACATGCTGCCCAAATACACCTGCAATATCACTGGTTTCAGGCAATGTAAATCCTTTTCCAAAGGCTGCAAGATAGTTTGAAACCAGAGGGCCAGGGTGCTCATCACTAAGGAAGAAAACAAGTATTTTCATGTCAGTCTCATACCGTGGTAAAACCCATGTAAAACTTCACAATCACAATTCAGAATAAATGGCTATTCATGAATTGTTACATCTTTGAGACCTCAGGTAGTACAGCGTGACCTCCCCCTCAAACTTGTGTAACCAAGATGGGCATTTGCCACATGCTCAGCATAGAAAATGTGTCATATGAAGAGACATTACTGTGGCCATCTGCCTTACATGCTTGATAGCCAGTGTGTGAGAAACTTTCCCAACTTCCTATAAGGACACAATGCTGTCATTTTATCCCAATGCTTTGAGAGTTCTCTCACACAGCACAAAGCAAGAAATAAAATGTAAACCTGTATATCAGACAAAACCAAAATATTAGGCTTCAATGCTGAAAGAAATGAAGAAAAACTAGTGATGCAGTAGCTGCTAAAAAGTAATTTTGTTTTCTTCATACGCAAGCAAACCACCAAACCTGCCCACAGAGCTTCCTGAGTTTGAACAGGCTGCACACATACGAGCGTGGTACAGTACAATTCTGTAATAATTTCCATTCTGTAGAAGGGCTAGTTTTGAGTAAGCTGAGCAATAGTAGAATCACGGAATGGTTTGGATTGAAAGGGACCTTTAAAGTTCATCCTGTTCTAACCTCCCTGTCACTGGCAGGGACACCCTCCACTAGACCACATGGCTCAAAGCCCTGTTCAACCTGGCTTTGACCACTTGCAAGGGCTGGACATCCAAGAGTTGTCTGGACAACTTGTTCCAGTAACTCACCACCCTCGGAGTAAAGGAATTCTTCCTAATATCTAGTCTAAACCTACCTTCTTTCAGTAAAGCAGCTCTCTCTCGTCCTATCACTACTTGTCCTTGTAAAAAGTCCATCAGAGGATATTATGAGAAACTAATATGATTACTGCTTCTTACTTCTTCCTTTTTACTGATATGCAGTTGTACTTGGAGATAATTTCTATTGCAAGACATAGCTGTTGCAACACCAGGAAATACCTGTGGAGTTTGCACCCACATAATCTCCAAGGGTCCAGCCCTGTTCAGGAGCGCTGGCTTAATAATAATTAGCGGGACCGCACGATCGGGTGCACCTTGTAACTCAAAAAGGTTTAATAAAATAATGCAAAATAATACAAAACTACAAACAAAGATCAAAGCTGAGCACAGTGTAAGGACGGATCCTACACCTGCTACAGCACCCCGAAAATGCCACGAGACCCTTTGCTCTGTCACTTTTTCTACCCAATGGTCGGGGATGGATCCATTGGCAATCTGCCAATAGAAAGAGGTGCAGGTGCAGGTTTGACAAACAGTGACAAGGGCCAGCAGAGCCAGTTACAAAGAGAGAAACACAGAACTTTCTAGATAAACTTCCTAAAATGTCCAAAGGGAAACAGAAACCCTTTCCTTATACAGAGCTACCCACTCGGGAGTGGGGGCTGCATTACTACAAATACTGTATGACTTTTTTCCACTAGACTGGTAAAGAAAACTGTGAAGCATTATCAATTCAACCCAAACTGCAGTGGCTTGAGGCATGAAAGTCTATACAGATACAGGCTTTTCCACTTTGTTTT
This sequence comes from Phylloscopus trochilus trochilus, assembly GCA_016584745.2. Taxonomy (NCBI): domain Eukaryota; kingdom Metazoa; phylum Chordata; class Aves; order Passeriformes; family Phylloscopidae; genus Phylloscopus; species Phylloscopus trochilus. The sequence continues at coordinate 23,668,816 of WQNJ02000016.1, read as the reverse complement.
GCAAAAATACTCCAGTCAGGATGTAGAGCTTGTAAGCTCTGATCCCCAGCATGGGCCAAGCTGAAACTGTCAGCCCTGATGATTATTATGATGTTTAAACATAGGCCTGTGTGAGATAAGTGTCTCAGTTTTCACTTAAATTACAGATTAAAAAATAAATTAGTGCCAATTGTACTGTGCCTTTTAGATTTTCAATCTAAGACCTTGAAAATAAAGGTATCTAATCAATTTTTTGCAACTGTTGCTTGATGAAAGGAATATTAATATAGTGGTAGCAGGTTACAGCATTTAATACTGTAGCCTTGACATTTCTTATTAAATATTTAACTACTGGAAATGGTATACTTGACAAGCACCTGTGAAGATGAAACCTGTTTTTGAGAACACAAGGTAGATAATGTAAAAATAAGGATGAGGATATGCATAAAAGAAATATTATAAAGTTGTCACATAGTTTTTTAGTCTCCGAGCAAGATTTTTGATTTTTTTGATATTTATTTGAATGCATATTTTTTATATGGGGACAAAAGTTTGTAGACTCACTAAAGTAAGTGCATTTAATTCACACACTGTTTGGTTATTTTTTTCTTTCAGATTGTATGTAAAACACTCCCTGTGTTTGTAAAACAGACTACTTTTAAAACATGGTGGTCTAAAGGCAAATGGGTGAAAAGGTGGAGAACCTCACAAAGATACCAAAACTTTTTTTTGCACTGATACTATAACACTAGGAAACATCTCAGTTATTTTGCTTTTGAGAGTTAAAAAGCTGGTGCTGATCAAAGTCTCTGTAGGAAATTTAGAAAACTAGATGAAACATGGCAAATTAAGAATTATTCCTCTACTTCTTGTATTAAAGTGTTATTTTTTCCATGGAAATAATAAGATTTTTGATAAATCAAATACATTGCCTATGCACCTTCAGCTCTTTTTTATTGTGTATTTGTTATACACTGCACTTCTCTATACATTTTTTACTGCAGCATACAGGAACATCTAAATTTTGATTTTAGCAAGGCCTAGTAACACCTAGGTTTTGGGACAAGAATGCTCTAAGCTGCTGAGGAGGAGCCTTGGCAGAGACTGCTTCTCAGAGACAGCTAACACAAGTCTGTCTCTAGTTGTTTCTGAGGACAGCAGTTAATTATTTCCTGTTCTGTATTTCCAATCCCTTGAATTAGAGGTCACGTGAATTTTCGTAGTAAGGGTAGAAATGCCACTTTAGAATCTGATTAAAAGGATTGTGGTCATCTTGAATGAAATCTCAAAAGTATAAAAAGTGGATGAACAATACACTGATCACAGACTGACAGCATTACATACTAGGTATTGTTGTATTTAAATAGTAGGATAAGGTTCCTGCACATATACCTAGAATATACTAAGCAATTTACACTCTCTCTTATTCTTTCTTAAAAATTAATACATGCTAATTATTAAATCTACAAAACATATCACAGCAACAGGCCTGCAATTTGAAGTCCTCTGCTTACCCCAGATGGAAGTCAACCATTCCAGAAACAAGTCTCAGGAGCCTGGCTTTGTGCCCAGTGACTGTGGAGGAAGCAAGAATAACATTTTTATATGTGCTGGTAAGTCATTTAGCCGGTTCACCTCATTTCTAAATCCATTTGAAAGAGGAAAGGGAGGAATGCTTCGGTGCTTTAAAAAATGCGAGGCACACACACACACACACACATTGCTCAAAGTAATTGAGAGATGAGAGCTGTTGAAGGACAGGTGATGGCCACACGGCCATGGGGTGGGGTTAGTGGGGAGCTGCAGGCTCTCAGGCAGTACATGCAGGCATTCTGCTCCCTACTACTGCACGTGTCTCCTGCCTGTCCCAAATGACAGCCCTAAGGAGCAGCAAAGATTTTATTCCCTCTCTGCTGGCAGTGCCTTCAGCTCTTTAGCTGAAAATATCAGCACAGATGCCTGTTAGTGGCAGAAGTAGTGATGATTTATTTTGGGATGAAGACATGTCTCTCTTGGAAGCTGGATGAAGTCCACCTAGCTTATTTTGCAGAGCTAATTTCAGTAGACTGTGTTATCAACCTCTTTCAGTCACTATGAGCCTTACTTGACTCAGATGACCAAGAGATTCAGATAACAGAGAGATTTAACTGCATTCTTGAGGTTGCATTGCCGTATCTATTCCTGTTTCTGTATTTTTGTATTTTATTAGCACTGTTTCTGAGCCTTAGTGATTTTTAACAGCTAGTTACCTAATTTAATTCCCTGACAAGAGACCCAAAATTTGATGGCATATGAGATGCTTTTGACATTTTTATGAGACCTACATCCATCAATGCACTGGGAAGGACCAAGCAATCAATTCTGCCTTGCCCTTGACTTTCCAGCATGTCACTGAGGTCACAGTCACAAAGCAGCCCGAGTCAACAGCTAATTTGTCCATCTCTCCATTGCTCTTTGGATTAGTTTGGATTGCTTTCAGATGAGTGTGTTCCCTTTGTGTTTCTCCATATACCACAGAAAGTTTTAGATTGTGGCCTGCCTTTCTTGTTTCACACCAAAGTTGATGTGAAGTTCTGCGTAGATGCACTGATCTACTGTAACTACAGCATTGCCTCCTATTTCTTCTCATTATCTTAGTTACTATTATCTTCTCATTACTTAGTTACTTAGTTAACAGTTAAGGCTGTTAGCCTGCCAAGAGAGCCGTGGTAAGCAACATGCAAATCTCCAGGTGTGCAAAAGGTTTCTGTGTCACACAGTTCATATGAGGAAAATAAAAAAAAGTTCAGAATAAAGAAGACCTCATTTCCACAGTAAGTGCCTCTGCACTTGAATTTGTCCCTTAAAATAGAGGGAGCTGTGGTATCTGAGATTATATTGAGCAATACTACAAATGTAAAGAAAGACTTCTTAGTGGCAATTTTTATGTACAGTAAGTTAGAAACCTATCATGGAGTGTCATGAGTGTATTATGGAAAATATTCAATTTTTTGTATATAATAGGGCTATGAGATAATAAGTGTTCATGTCCTGCTCTGCTAATGGTCTCTTAACCCTTTGAAATTCCTTGACTACATTTACTATTCTGGAAGCAAATGAATGGAATGCTTATGAAGCAATCTTGGTCCCATATAGACAGCCAGAAAATATCAAGCCACTTTCTAAATGTTCAGTACCTGCATGACACTGGATCATATTTTAGATAACTAATCTTACACCGCAGTTTTTGTCTTTAGTTTAAAGCAAAATGTCAGTATTCTACATGCATCTGTAATTTCTGGGTATATGATTTGCTAGGCAAAATAACTAGCACAGTTTGCATCATCTTAAAGAATAATGCTTAATATTATTAAGGGACTAAGGGACTGGAAAAAATAGCACAGAATAGCAAAGCTACAGTCTTTGTAGCTCTCTCTGTCTTACATAATATTAACAAAAGATAACGTAAAATTTTTTGTTTGTAGTATTGCTTCAGGACCAAGAATAGGCTGTCCTATATCCCTGGAAAAGTGCTACTATGCAGAATAATAAGAGGTGTGGTCTAATTATTTGAGGGCTCAATGTACTCACAAAGCACTCATCTATCGGTGTGAATAATTGGAAGTTCCATCAGCCCTGTGACACTTCTTGAAATAATAAATGTGTTCAAAAAAAGCTTTGGACCCGTAATTGAATTGACCAACCAATATTCTCAAATCAATAAATAGAAATAGGAGCTTGCAGTTAGCTTGGCTGAATCACTCTTCAAAGACATTTCTACCTCTTGCTGTAAAATAAAACCCTAAGCAACAGGCACTTCAGTTAGGAGACTCAAATGACTGAGATGAAATATGCAAGCAGCCATCCAAGTTTTTGTAACATCCAAGGAAATATTTGCACTGTTACACTTGAAAAGGGTATTTTTTTCTTTTTGTTCTGTATCCTTCTGTGGTTGCAGAAGGTGTACTAGCAGGTGTGTCCAATTCTACCGTGCAAGAACAGAGCTGATCACTTTCTCAAGAGATAATAAGTACTGGGACTGTAATCATTCCACCGGCAGAGTAAAAAGGGATGTCTTCTGATGCCATTTCACCCTCTGAGACACCTAAAGAAACAAATTTCCTGATCTTGCTTTTAATTAGTGTTTCTTAATTGATTTCAAAACCAAGCAGCACTCCTGGCAGAGCGTTTCTGAAGGCTACTTCTATGTTTCTAGCAGTCAGTCACTTGGCATGGAGAATCATGGCTCACAAGCTCCACTACCTGAAGTGTGATAATAATTACTCAGAAAAAAAGATCTGTTTGTTTGCTTGAGACAAAGTCTTTATTCTTGAAATTGTCTTGATAGGAATGTTAACAAAAGCCACAGGCTTCCAAGGTTGGACTTAATCCTTTTTTTTTTTATTATCAGTATAAACAAGGTCTGCATAATTCAATTTCTAATTGAATCTCTCATCTCAGACATAGCTACTTGGCTAATTACTCTGAAAATTTATTTTTTTTCTACTTGACTGGCTTTTCAAAATGGTTACTTCTGCCATACTGCAAATTAAATTAATATTATTTGGGAACTGATGTGTCTTTAAGATCTAATGACTATGATAAAAGTGAAACCTCCACGCCAGTAAAGTTTATTTTTGGTGTTGTGATTTCTACATTTACTGTAAGATAAATACAAGCTTGGCATATCATATTTTGAAACATTTTAGATAGCTTATGCTAATTTATGTGATGTGGGGATTAAAACCTGTCAACTCTCAGTCAAAACCCTGTTGTCTGTCATCACTTTTACTTATTGGAATGCAAAAATCTGACTGCAGAAAGCAGAAGGACTTTGTGTGGTGCTATCAAGAGGACAGATTGGTGGAGCTGTGGTTTTCCAAGAGGAGGAGCAATATGATGGGACAGTGAAGTTGACAGAGGCCAAAGGATGACTGCAGCTCTAGTGCATGACTTCAGCTAGCAACAAATGAGTGGGGTTTGGGGGGTGTGGTGTACCCCAAAAGAAAACTCAAAATTGATAACTAAACCCATTTTTATTTCTTCCTTCTTCCTCAATGCAAAGATATGGACTTGATGCTTGTTTGCAAATAATGAGAACAAAGAAACACATTGCCAACCACTTTTGCTTCTATGAAGAGTAGCCCATATCTCCACCAATTCTGGCTCAATGCTCAGGATGAGGGAACTAGCAGTATTACATAAAAACTACTTCTTTTTCAAGAATATTTTGAGTCTGATTATCTTAAAATAACAATATGGTTTCGTGAGTTAACATTTCTCGGTATCAGAAAACAATTTCCAATCGTGTTTCTCTTCCTAGCATAGCATCTTATTATTACTATCTGCTTTTCAGAGCTTCAAGTGATTAAATTAGTATTAGGAATGAAAGTTAAATACTAGGTATAGAATTGGAGAAATAAAAAAAAAAATCACATTTGGAACTTATAGGATGACAGAATTGAGGACCTCTGTGCAATTTTAATTTGCTCTTTCAATGTACAGACATTTGTCTGTACAAACATTCTCTGTGATTGTCTTTAATAATATGAAACTGTACTTACATTTTTCAGTACTTCTCCACCTCAGACCATGGTTTGGATTTAAAAGAAATTGCATTTTCTTTACAGAGTTTTCAAGATTGCTGTTAACAGAATAAGCAAGAATAAGTGACTGTTGTCATGTGACATGATGTGGTATCATTATTCTCATTCTATTAGCAGAGACAGAGAAATGAAAACCAATATTGTCAATACACAATATATGCCAGTTTCTATTAAAGAAAAATATTACATCAGGGCCCTAAATTTTCAAAGCATGAGGCTCACTTATTGGCCAAGACAGCAGGTTAAATGTAAAAAAAAATGTCTAGAATCATAAGCACAGTCTGTGGTTGGGGAAAGTTCAGTTCCCCAGAAAAGCAATTAACTATGTAGTCCTAAGGTCATCACTTGCCATCCTGTGTGGAAACCCTGCAGCCCCTTGACATAATACCTAGGCTCTGGCCTTGGCAGGACAGATGGTAGGGTCACCTTCCCTGGGTGATAGAGAGAACTCTCCAGCGGTATGCTCTGTACACCACTGTTTGCCCTGGTTCCCCCCTCCCTAGTGCCCCTGGCCCCTTGGTGTCTCCTCTGTGTCTCCATTGGTTTTGGGTTCCTGGTGACCAGCCCCATGCCACCTGTAGGTCGCTGACCTCACCTGCCCCTTGTTCCACCCCTGTGCCTCAAGGTCATTGGCTGCTGTAGTCCACACTTAACCTTGGAACTGGCAGACTCCCCCTCTTTTGCTTCTGGATTTCCCTTCATCTCCTGGAAATAAAGCTGGCTGGAACTGATCCAGTGCAAGGGCCTTCTGCCTTTCCTTGCTGAGCTAGCCTCGTGGCATGTTTGGATGTCTGAGCTTGACTGCTTTACCTGAGTTTCCCTAAGTGGCTTTTTCACCAGAAAAGCTTATCGGGGTCTAGGCTCCAGCTCCACTCCTAAAACACACGTTGCCACAATCCTGCTTTTTCCTGGTTTATCCAATGCATGCCTACTTATGTCTTTAAAGGAAGCAGCCTATAGTCTCTACCCCTACAGGCTCCAGATTTTTCCAAGAGCGTCATCCATTCCCTTTGTGAATCTGGAATATCTTGCCATTAACTTAAAATTAAACATGATATCATAACACACACAAGGAAGAACAAACTGAGATTGAATGAGGAGCTCTCACTTCTTACATATGAATGCTTGGCTTTACTATCTCATTTTTTTCAATGTTTGTATAAGAAAGAAGGAAGCTAATTTGAAACAGATTTCCAGAGAGAGCATGATCATCAGAATACTGGAGTTGCACTGCTCTTCAGTGTTAGTAAGAAAGCAGTCATCAGATTATTTATTTAAATAATCTTACAGTAACTGCTGCATACTCAGATGTTCAAATGAGTACAAAGAAAAGAATACAATTTTCAAAGCATGTTGCATTTTTTTTAATGGTACAGGATAGTAGGCTGCAAATTCATTCTTTCACCCAGTGTGATAATGACTTTTCATATTTGAGATGGCCAAGTCTAATCCCCCTCCTACGGAAATGCCTGAAAATCCTTTCATCATCTTCAGCAATTGTGACATCATCTCTGGATGGCTGTAAGGTTTTTTGGCATTTCACCCGAACAATGCAAATTCAGCACCTGCAGTTTCATTATATTGTGTATATATATGTATATTATGGTATATATAGCTCTTTTGTCCTAAACACAGTAGATTCACAGAGCTGAACCATTCTTTTGTTTGTTTGTTTGGAGTCATGCTTTGCAGTCCTATTTTTAAGCCTATGTCCTGTAGTAGCTGAACCAAAGAACAGACTCTGCAGAAGTGTGAAAAGAATGTCCCTACCTAACTGCAGGTTTTCAAGAAGCTTGTTATTGTTCTTGTTACAGCTGTACTCAGAAAATTAGGAAAAAGAGCACAGCGTTATAACTAACAAGCTCCTACCATACCCACAATTACAACAAATCCTCCTGCTGGAAAAATGGCAAGAGTGACTGGGACTGAGTCCAAAGTTTCTGCAAACTATGTAATTATAAAGTTATCACTTGAATAAAGAACTCTGTAAGGTCAAGAAACCCCCACCTCTTTCTCAAACATTCCTACTCTGTGTTATCAGGGCCAGGTGGACTATGTCTGCTACACTCTCCTCTGAACACTCAGAGGGACCCTTGCATCAATGTGCAGGAACAAAGACATACTGCATCCCAAGACTCCCATGTCCATCCACCAGATGCAGACCCCCTATAAACTTGCCAGCCCATTCCTGGTTCTCCCCAGGGAAACTTGTCCATCACTGCTGCAGGGTGGGTACCCCAGCAGATGAATCTGCAGCTGTGAATGTAAATAGTGGGAAGAGAGAGGCACTGCACAGTGCTGGTGCTAGCAGTTTCCATGTCCATGACTAGAGCATCACCTTTTTTCTAAATAAAATCTTATCTCTTCTTTATTATCTGGTACAATCTGACCAACTCTACATTTTTTGTAATTTCTTGCATTTTTCTATGCTTTTTACACCACTTTTTTTGCTGATTGCCAGATTTCTAAAAATGTGACTAGACCCTACCACTCTGATTTTTTCCTGGACACTGGGCAGCTCTGAAAAATCACAGAAAGACGGAATGGTTTGGGTTGGAAGTGATCATTACAAATCATCTAGTTTCAATCCCTCTATTTGGAAAGCACATCTTCCACCAGACCAGTTGTTGGAGTGGGAGAATCGCCTCTCCTGACTCGCTGGTCACGCTTCCTTTGATGCAACCCAGCGTACAAGGGCCCTTCTGGGCTGCAAGCATGCATTGCCGGCTCATTTTGAACTTCTTATCAACTAAATAAGTACTCTTTACTTCTGCTTTGCATGTGCAATGAGTTATTTGCATAATATTTCTGTAATTCATGAAATATCATAACTGCAACTGAATAATTGACCTTAACTGGCTGCCAGACACCTACCCAGCTGCTTGCTTACTTTCCCTCCTCAACATGACAGAAGGAGAAAATGTGAGAAAGCTCATGGATAAAGACAGGGAGATCCCTTGCAGTCGCTGTCACAGGCAAAAGAGTCTTGACTTGGAAAAGACTGATTTCATTTATTCCTCATTAAAAAAAGATAGAAGAAAAGTAGGGTAATGAGAAAGAAAGACAAAACCAAAGCACCTTCCTGTCCACTCAAGACCTTCTTCCCAGGTTCAACTTCAGTCCTTTTTTCCCAAATCTTCTAAATCTTCTACTTCCTCCTACCCCAAATAGGACAGGTGGATGGAGAACGGGGGGTGGGCAGTCTGCACACAGCTGCTCCTCTCTGCTGCCTCTTCCTCCTCCTCACATTTTCCTGCTGCTCCAGCGAGAGGTTATAGTCCTTCAGAAATATCCATCGTGGGTGCTGCAGCTCCTTCCAGGAAATCTGCTCCTCCATAGGCTCTCCATGAGCTGCATGTCTCTTCAAGGGTACATCCACAGGCTATGGCATAGGGAACTCCATGGGCTATGCTGTGAATGCATACGGGTTGTGGGGGAATCGCTGCACCTCCTTCCTCTCCTTTTCTGATCTAGGTGCCTCCAGGGCTGTTTTTCTCACACTTTATCAATCCTCTCTGTCCACTGCTCTGCAGGTTTCCAATCCCTTTTTAAATAAGTTTTCATAGAGGTGCCACAAGCATGGCTAAAAGGCTCAGCTGTGTGTGCTGTGGTACCTCAGTTTGGAGCCATTTGGAACTGTTTCAGCCCAATGTAGGGACAGGTCCTGGTTTCTTCTCACAAAGGCCACCCTGGCAGCTCCCTGCACCCAATACAGTTGCTGTGCAAGTGTGCAGTAAGCCCATCTTGTCCAAAATGCGCCAGGTTTCAGCATTCATCCAGCTCAGCTCTGCAATCAGTCTGTGACTGCACATGTCCCACGTGTAGTGAGTCAGCGTGCAGGTCAGGTGTAGTCTGGCCATGGCTCATTGCCTCCCAGAGGCTGTTCCTGCCCTTTCTTCCCACGCTTGCAGCTGCACAACTCTCTTGCTCTAGCATGCCTCACAGCACGATATGCTTTGGTTATGATGAAGTTCCTTAATCCAATGAAAATCTGCACCTTTTTCATTTGCAGAGTTAGATTTCTGGCAAGTTTGTTTCCTTACAGATGGTGAACTTCTAATTCAGTTCAGCTATAAGTTTAACTATGTATGAATAACCATGGGCACTGTTCCTGGTGTGTGTGCATGTTTTTTATTCCCAGAAAACCCAAATGAAAATATGGGATGCTTTTTGAATGTGAAATGAGGACTTGTATATAAGATCCAAAAGAGTTGCAAATGTCGGTACCAGAATCTGTTACAAACTTAATGCTCTGGGAAAGAAACTTGTTGCCATGCTTTCGTGCCTGCTTGTTTTGGTTTTGGGAAATTCTATTCTCTGGCACGGTTTTGAAGCACAAGGTCATGTTCAGTAAACAACCGAAGCTCCCACATCTGTTCCCAGAGGAGGGGCTTCGGTGATGGTCTCTGGAAAATGACCAGTGGTTCCCAAGGGTCCCACCTCTGGGGTGGGCAACTTGTAAAATGTACAAAAAGGAGTCAGAAAATAAAGGTGTTGTCTCTTGCCTGCAAGAGCACCACGCAGCCTTCACTGATGCACTCCCTGTCTCGTCTCCTAAGCGCCGTAATCAGTTATAGAAACTAAACGAGTTTGCAGGATTTATTTGCAGTGAAACAAACAAGGTTGCAGGATATTCAGCTTTGCACATTACAGTCCAGACAAAAGTTATCCCAAATTGCACAAAACAATTCAAACTAGGCAAAGCATAATAGGTAAGGAAACCAAAGATCTCCGTCTGAAGGCCCAGAGAAGGATAAGGGTGCTCAAGTGTATGAAAAGGAATGGATTTGCTTTCTAGATAAGGCTATTCAGCCAGGAGCATTCCCCTGAGATATAAGACATGCCTATAAAATCATGAACATCACAGTGAAGATGAATAGAGTATGAAATGAATAATATCTTGGACCCCAGCCAAGGTGATAATACCAATGTTTTCCAAAACTCGAACATTTTCAGAGGAGAACAAAGCATCCCAGAAGGTGATGCATATCTTACTCCTGGATGTCAAGCAGCCCTACCCAGATAAGCAGGAAGCCTGGGTGGAAAATGGTGGGACTGTCTGAGGACTGGAAACAAGGAGCAACTGGGAGCAAAAGAGCCACAACAAAGAAGCTCAGTAGACTCTTCACTTCAGTCTTGGCAAGACTCCCATAACATATAACTTTTATAGCAGAGAGCTCAGATGAGATAGTTTGATTTGGGATAGGTGTGCCCAAAGTATTTAGACTAATCAGAAGAATTAAATGTTAATAAGTCACCAGGGCCAGATGGCATTCACCCAAGTGTTCAGAAGGAAATGAGACATAATATTGCAGAACTATTGGCACATGCTGGAGGGGGAACCTGGGAGCTACTGAGCAGTGAGTCTGACCCAGAAAATGGGAGAACAGGACTGTAAAAAAGAAAGGGATTGCTGAATAAGTGAACAAACAGTGTCTGTCTATTGAAAAAGTGTCAGCATGGCTGGAGTGAAGGGGTGTCCTATCTCCCTGGCCTGCTGGAATTATAACATGGGCAAAGGGAATAGAACACTTGAATTTCTAAAAGACTTTTGACTAGGTTACATGCCAAAGGTATACAAAAACCCCAATCTTGCATAGCCATAGGATTACAGAAAATGACCTTTTATCTGCTGGAAGATAGATAAAGGTTGGAAAATAAAGGCTAATCCTGTACAGAGTGGAAAAATATTGGCAGTGGACTTCAGCAGGGACTATTTGACTTATTCATATTCTTCACCAGTGATGTGGAAAGGGAAATGCAGAAAATTCCTCTATTTGAAAGTTATACCAAGATCTTACAATAGGCAGTGAGGAACTCAACAATAAGTTCAAAAAACAAGATACCTAATTCATTTCCTTCTATCTAAAAGAAAAGCAGTGCATCTAGAGAAAAAAACTGAAGTGAACCTACAGAATTCAGAATTCTCAGGATTCCAGCTCAGGAAAGTGATCTTGGAAACACTGCAGTCAATTTATGAAAATCGTTGTCATAGTGTTCAGTATCAGACGGCATAAAGCCAGCAAAAGACAGATCCTTGACAGGAAAGGTGTTGAAAAATAACACAAGGAGCCACCATGTAAAGCCCTTATCCTGTAAACTTAAAATTTTTGGGTCCTCAAGAAAAACATAGTGGAGCTGGACAAGGTCCAGAGAAACGCAACTAAAATGATTGAGGGGATGTCACAGCAGTCTTATAAGGAAATATTCAAAAGGTTGAAGCTGATTAAAAGAGAAATGATAAATCTGAAAGGAAAATATTAAAGTTTACAAAATTATAAGGGTGGTGGAAAGGTCAATGCAGAAGTAAAATTTACTGCATCTTGCAATGCTAGGACTAGAGAGCACTTGGTGAAGCTAATTTAAAATAGGCAAAAGAGAGATACTATGGCAGTCTTAAAAGGAAGTAGATAAAATTCCTCAAAGGGAACAGGCACTGATGTATTTACCTTCTGACATCTTTTAACCAAGTCATGTGGACAGTAGGGAACTGGTCCCTTCTGCTTTCTCTCAGTGACATTTTCTACTGCCACTGTAAAAGACATTATGGCACTAATGGTTTGTCCCATGGATCCTGAAATGGGATGTTTCATGTGTGATTACCCCCAGTCTAAATGGGCTGGACTAAATGAGGCATAAGGAGAAACTTATCTTGTCATAGAAAACACACGCAAAAGCCACTGCTTTAACTTCTTCAAACCTCTTAAAAATAAATGGAGAAACACAAAAGGAATTAAAAAGGAATTTCCTGTCACTGATTTCATGCTCCCCCTCATAAAAATATTGCTGATCCTTTCCTTAGAATTTTATTAACCATTAACCACAATGCAAGTTATACAATAGACTCATATTGAATACTAAGACAAAAAAAAAAAGGAAGAACAAATAAACACAAGCACGACAGCAACAATTAAATTCTGCATTGGTCTCTTAAAGTCCCTTGTCCAATATAACAGAATATTTTAGATTTATTCTGTGCCCTACACAATAATGACCAAATGAAGTGCAACTAGGTTTCAAGTTTTCACAGCTCTCTTTATCTCAGAAACATACAAAAGGTTTCACTGTCCTCCCACTCTACCCACCACACTTAAGGCAGGTATGCAAATAAATCTGCTCTGCTGCTTCACTAGCTCCCTTCCCCCACCAGAACCAATAAAGAACAAAGCTAGAGTTGCTGTCCTTACTTCTCTTTCCATGGCCAAGCAGGCCTGAAATTTCTCACTCTTCTCTCCTATTGAGAAAAGCAAGAAATACTGGATTATTTCCTGGTGGTACCCATAAAACAAAGGAAGTCAAAGCTTTCCCCTCTTTTCACAATCTTCTCTCTCCCATACACTGGTTTACTAGCTGTTCTCTTATTAACCCCAACGAGATGGCACAGGTATCTTTAGTTGATTCATTATTTTCAGGTATCTCCATCCTTCTGTAATCCTTATCTATTCAGGGCTCATTCATCCTCTTACCTTAGTCGAATGGTTAGTTATGGCCTCTCACGTGTATCCCCCATCTGCAGCTGAAATCCTGGTCCTTCTGCTGACATTGAGTTGTCCTCAAAGCTGATTCTGCCCAGTGTTGCCTATTACCCACATCACCAATGCAGGGTGGCCATGCAGCAACAGATTCCTCAAGCCCAGCCCAGGAACACCCTGCCCCTGCTGCTCACACAGACACAGTGCAAGGGGGACATGAGACCCTTTCTCCCCACTGAATTCTCAGTGCTATTCTTGTTGAGCTGAACTGAGTAAGGGCAAGTGACTGGAAATGCAAAGACTTGCCATTCCTGTGCTCAGGGGATTTAGGTCACTCAGCTGGATGATGTTGTTTCAGTTGACCTAAAGCAGAATGGCTCTTTGAGTTCAAACAGTGGCCAGCCCTGGGGAGTGCCCTAACCAAAGGTATCTGTTTAAAGGAAGTTAAGCTACACTCGTCTTTGGTTCTTGGTTTCCTTGGCCCTGCTGAAAGCAGCTTCTCATATCAGACATTCCATTTACTGTAAAACTAGTCACTCAAATAACCCACCCCATTATTCTAGGTGAGCTGAACTGCACTCCATTGAAGGATTTATATTCTGCCACTGAGTGGAATGAGCAGTTACTCACAGAGGCTTCACCCAACAGATCACTTAAACAGCTAAGAGAGTCATGGCAAAACATGTCTTATCTGGAGGGACCTCATTGTTCTAGAAAAGAAGCATAATGTGTAAAATTTTTGTAATTTGGTGCTAAACTCAGCTTTTAACAACAATTACAGATTTTTGTTCCTATTTCTTATAATTTATTATCTTTTATGTTTATTAAAAATTTTAATGGATATGTGGTATGTGAGCATATATGACCTTTATATTTTAAAGACTGTGAGACGTGCTAAATGTTTAGGTAGAAAAGTAAGTTAACTTAGAAGGTGATGTAAGGAAAAAAGTCTTTATTTTAAGGAGGCAGTGAAGGGCATTTATTATTTTTTTTTCATTAAGACCCTGAGCACATATGACTCAGAGAAAGAAATAAATGGCAAAACTTTCCAGAAGCAAAAAATTCTCTGTGAATTTTTTTAATATTTCAGTGCAGGCACTTTCAGACAGTGTGTGTTTTGTTCTACCTTTCCATTCTGTACTTCCAAGTCTATGTCCCATGTATTTGCCTCAGTAAAAATTTTCATAGCAGAACAACTACATGGAATCTTTTCCGATAGCAGTCAAATCATGACAACTATGAGGAAAATATTCTTTTCATTTATGACTCCAAGTGAGAAAAATGTACCCTTTCCTTTACTATGGAGTGTTGCACTGCTTATTTCAAGAAGAATCAATGCTTGGTAACTCATGGCAATATGGTCACATTCCTCAAACAAGTAATTTCTATGTTGTTGAGGCAAAAGCCTGAACAACTTCAAACACATCAGAGACAAAGATGGAAAATCTGAAATCACTCTGTAACACTTACATCTGTATGATACTCAACACAATTCAAACAGTGGGCAGATCTTGCCCAATAGAATCCAGAAAAGCACTTTTTTCTGTGAAGAAAATACTCAATGCAGCTAGCCAAATGGCTACAGCAAATTTCAGCTAGTTTCTGGTAATATATTGTGATGCACAACATTGATGTGAGCAGAAAATCGTAATAGAAACTTCCTTTTTTTAAACTGAAAAGAATGTTTTTCAGTTTCTTCTAGTTTGAGCACTATTTAATGATAAAAATAAACAGAATGCTACTTGAAATAACTGCACCCTTAAAATACCTGTGAAATTTAGGTCTTCTCTTGTAATTATGCAGTGCACACCTAACATACAATGGTTTATATATGCAATTAAGAAATTGAACTCCTGTTGGAGCAGAAATGTGGATGATTTATAGTGGCATTCTAAGGAAATAGAAACACTTCAACAGAAAGTTCTTTGTCAGGGAGACTGTCCAATGAACTGAAGTGGTAGTATTTTAAGGACAGAGACTTACAGCAATGCTTTCAGAGTTAAAAATTTAGATGAAATTTTGACTGTCTGGACATACAAGCTTTTGACAAGTATTTACATCATATATCATGTACGTCGAACAAAAAATGTTTTCCCTACCCTTTGTCAGAAAGACAAGAAAGGACATGAAAAAGGGCAATAGCAATTAAAAACAAACCAAAATAAAACAACAAAAAACTGAATTCTCAGTGTTATCATTATAGTAATGATATAATATAATATAATATAATGTAATAGTTTCTCAGGTGATTTTTGCCTGGTTTTTGTTGTTCAGTGCATCAGGATGTGGAACAGTGACTGCAAATACAGGAGTACAGAGAACTACTCTTCAGATCAAAAGCAAACCCTGCTTCCATTTTCAGCCACATAATAAGGGAGTTGAGTTAGATAAAAAATTCAGAGTGTGAGATTTTGGTCTAGTACTTTCCTGCATGGTAGGCAGTTACTACAGACATGTTTATTATTACATTGCATTAATGCACTTACATACATTATTTTTAAAATAAGAATTGGGAAGTTGATTACAAATGCAGCTGATATTCCTAGAAGTCTGACAATACTCACTGTTCTCTGTTAAGTCTGTCTAGCCAAGAGGGACACACAAAGATTAAGCAGATAAATATAAAGGGATTTCTCACTCTGGGACAGAATTTATAATGAATGCATCAAAGTCTGTTAGGCAGCTGGAGAAGCCTTGGATTATAACAAAGGCCCCATTATTGTAAGGGTTCTTAGAGGAGCTTGGCACCTTAAAGTGGTGCTTGCCACCTCCAGGTGTTAAGCAAGCTGTTCGGAACTTTGAAGAATGAAGTTTTACTTATTTGCACATAAAACTACAATTAGCGTGCATCAGATTCACAGGCTTGACAAGAAAAACCCCAGAGTAATTACCATCTGCCTACTCAGATATTGCTGAAGATATTCTTACACTGCGGAAGAGCTCCCATCTTTTGAAAGAGAAAATTTGTTGGTTTAACTAAAGGGATTTAGTGTATGATTTGTAATTCATAAAATCTAGAGGGAATACAGAATTTGCTTATGAATTATATTTTAAATAAAAACTGAAGCAACAGAACAAACTAATTATTCACTTAATATGAATAATCTCCATAGAGGAGAAGGTGTTTCATCAAGTGTGCAAGGAATTAAACAGACACTGTCAAAGCTAAGGACAAAGACTAATAAGTTTAAAAAATCCGTTCTATTTTCTTTTTCTGTTCCCTGTAGCCACAGTATTAATATCAACTTTCATTCAAATTTGTCTCAGGCCTATTTTTCTAGACTACCTTTTTTTTTTTTTTTTTTTTTTTTTGCAAGCAGTTTACAAATCTGGAAGATCCTTATGCAGTTTAAAAAGGAGGAGATCCATTCTTCATGCCTCCAAGAGTCCATTTCTGGGAAACATCTGCAGTCATTTTTACAGTAATAAAGGTTTGCATTTAGAATTGCTGGTAAGTGATGCAGGAAGTCAATAATAAAGCCTGTTTGTTTGCACTATTCATTTTAAGAGAGACAAGGCCTTATCTTGGAAGCTCATAAAGGACCTGTGACTCCTGACCACATTCACTAAGGTTCTGGTAGATTTTATATTGATTATATTGGCACCTTGTTTCCAAATAAAGAGGCAAACTCTATCCTCTTCTGTATCTCAGAGATATACTCTGTGATATTCACATTTGGTTGAGAAAATGTGGGGTTTAAGTAGAGTCGATTTCATTTAACTCATTAACAGCTGTGTCAGTCACCATGGGCTGCATTCACCACCACTGTGCTCTGTACACTCATTATTTTTCTCAGGTCTGAAATGAATGCAAATTGACTTGCTAGCAGTTAACCTCACTGGTGTCAGTGGCTGCCTGAGCTGCAGAAAAAGAGGGATTCAAATGTGCTGCGTGTGTCTGAGGCAGACATGATGGAGCTGCCTCCTTGCTGCTCCTGTCAGAGGGATCTCTTTGGCACTCTGTCACCTGGCACTGCACAAAGCTGTTTTATTCTTTCACAGCCTCAGCGAGCAAGGTAGGCTCAGCGACCTCAGTAAAGCAGGCAAATATGGTTTTCTTCCCCAAAGCTGAAAATTAAATGTATTATTTTGTCCTCCTACTGGGTCATAAAAAAAAAAATCAATTTTATGTCAGCAACAAAGCTGCTCACTGAAGTGTTGTCTTCCATGGCCAACTGGGAGCCCTGAGGCTGAGCAAGTCCCCCTCTCTGCAGGTACCTGCTATTTCCACGCCTGGACCCAGAAAGTGCCTGTCCCTTATCGGGGTACTCAATACTTCTGAGGGTGTCCAACACCTCACAGAAAATGGCTTAAATCAATAGCAAGATGGCATGGTCGAGTACGTCTTGAAAAAGCAAAAAAGGTTTTAATAAGGGAAGAAAATAATACAAAAAAACAAGGAACAAAGCTGAGTATGGGGACAGGTCCCACACACCTGCTAAAACACCTCGAGAACGCCCTGAGCACCTTTGTTCTCTCTCTTATCTACACAAAGATCGACGGAGTTTCCACTGGCAAACTGCCAATAGAAACAGATAGAGGTTTTGAAGAACAGCTACAAGGTCCAACAGGGGCTTCTGTCCTGGCACTGAGCCAATTGCCATGAGAAGGGCATGGGAAGCCCTAGCTGAACTTCCTAAAACGTTTAGAGGTAAACTGAAACTCCTTTCCTTGTACAGAAATGCTCACTTGGGTGTGCGGGGCCCTTCCTACAGTCCCTCCTTTCCCTCACATCTCCTCTGCCAAGCCCTACCCAGGTGACACTGTGGGACTGCCTAGGGAAAGGTGAGACAAGGTAGAGCTGTCCACCCCTGGGTTTCCTCCTTGCTCTTGTCTGTGTGCTCGGGAAGCCTCCTGCTAGCATGGCTTGTCCCCAGAAGGTGCAGAGACAGGAGCAGGCAGGGGTGCAGGCTGGCTGACACCAGGGCTGTTGGGCAGGCTTGTTCACTATGCTCTGACTCAGGCAGTGCAAATGGGGCCATGGAAAAACCACCTTGTCACTGGTACTGAGCCACTGTGGATTTTTCTGCAATCATCTGCTTCACCTCTTCTCAAAGCCAGGCCTACAAATGAAAGACTTATTTAGATTCTTGTTGTCAAAATGTGAACTATGGGGATTGATCATCTTCCTGAGACATCAGTGGAATTTTTTTAGCCCATTTTTAGTGAGAGTATGTTCACAGTCCAGATGTGAAAAAGAAATTGTGTTGTGTGTCTACTGAATGGGGAGTAGCATTTGAAAATTTCTGAGGCTTAAAACCCCTTTTTCTTCCAAAAGTATTTGTCCAAAGTAGGCTGTGTAAAAAAATTCTTCACTAGATCATTTTTATCATTGTGATTGCTAAAGCAGGAACTGACAGGGAAAATGGCTTGCTGAGAACTGCAAATATTGTTAAAGTTAGAATATAGTGTGCTTAGACTCCACCTGTTCTGTAATCCTACAGTTAATTTATCTGTTAGTATTAAACAAAGCAATACTACTGCAAGCAATAGACATCCCATATCAGGTTAGCACTATCTCCATGGTTACACAAGGTGAATCACAGACCTGCAAGGCTAAGTGGCAAACAAGTTACAGTTTCTCATACATCAGTGGTGTCAATCCTTGAGAATTTACCTCTAGTGTATTAATAAAAATAGAGGGCACTTTTGTGTAGTATCTACTTTTCCTATGTCTAAAGTGCTCCATAAGTCAATTCTGTAAGCTAATGGGATAGTAATGGATCAATAGTAATAGCATGAGAAAATGCCACTCTAGCACACAGAAGCCAGCAGATTAGCTGATTAATGCTTCATCAGTCATCTAGTACAACAGAAATAGTTGTTATGAAAGAGCTCCAGTACTTGATCTCTTTAGAAAATAAACACTTGACACTGATTTCTCTTTTTTCTCTCCCACAAATATTTTCATGTTCCCTAAAAGTATTTATGATGCAGTCAAATGCATTGACCACACACAAGGCTAGAAAAAAATAATCTCCAGCCATAACTGTTCGTCAGCCACTGAGGGCCTTCACTGATAAACACAGAAAGTGAGCCTTTGCTCTTTCCCATATCCCTCTGGTGTCCGTAAGACAAATGGACAGGAATTTCAGGAACTAAGTAGAGAGGTTTGCTTATCATTTCAGAGTGTATGAAAGGGCCATTCTGTCCCTCACTTTTTGGCCTGCTGACTTACCTGTTAATTATACCCAGGAGTGTGAAGAACACAAGGGTATAAGGATATGAGTAATATTATCAGCAATCTTAGACTTTGGAACACAAAACTGAAACCTCAGTAAATATATAAACCAAAACTGAGTCAAGTGTCACTCTGAAACCTGAGAAAGCCAAATGACTCCCCAGCCAAATATAATGGAAAACACATTATCACTGACAAGCCCTGAATGCTTTGCTAAGGGAACAGGAAAACCTTAATTACTTGAGGAAAGTTTAGGAAGACTTGAATAATTATCATATGTGAATACTAAATTACACAGTCCTACCAGTGAGAGTTCCTTACACCCTTGAGTTTTTCTTCCTTCTTCCCTCAGATGGCTGTCAACAGCACAGATTTTGGGCTCAGGGCTGTTTTCAGGCAGACCCTATTCTAGCTGCCTGGTAGCTGCAAAGGAGCCTTGCTGACCCTCCTGCTGTCTCCCCCTGGTACTATACCCTGTAGCTCCAGCATTGCCAGCTGTTTCACAGTGTTTCTGCCTTATCATTTACCTGTCTGTGTCATACTGCCTCTGAGCTCAGTCTGTTCAGTATCAAGACTCTCTTATCTACCCTCACAGCTGTGGGCAGAGCTATGCCTGTTTCTGTTCTCCATTTCTACAGGTAATGTGTGGCTCCACAGCCAAGAGGGTGTCTGGGCAGCAGAGTCCAGACAAAGGAAAGAGAATGCCTTCAGTCCAAAGCCTGGGCTTCAGCTTGTGAGGGCACTTCAGAAATGTCTGGGTGCCAGGGATATATCATTCTGTTTAAAAATACATCTCAAATCTTGCTCTGGCCATTGGCTCTGAACAAGGATAAGGCAACCTCTTCACTCAGGAGTTTTAAAATAACTCATTTTTTTCTGGCATCCTTCTCTTTTTTTTCCGCTGGTGACTCTCAGCTCCTGGAAACTGTTGCTGCCTCAATTTCTCACCATCAAGACAGCTGCACCCCATGACTGTCTCGGGCAGGTCCTTGCTGTAGGCAGTGAGGGGAAACTGGGAGAAGGTGGTTATGGCTGGAAGGTCTGTCTCTGGTCCTCATCTGCCAGAGGCAGCAGCAGCAGTGCTGTGGCAGCTCATTCATAGCCTCTGGAGGAGGCATCTGTCTCTTCAAGTGTCATTCATACTTGAATGACTATTGCATCTCCTCCAGGGAAGACACCAGATGGAAGTGTTCTGAATGCCAGATTTGACTACAGGTTGCCAACAGGACCACATGGGTCAGACATGAGGGCTCACTAGTTTATACCAGGAATCCAAAGGATTTCTGGCCAAACCTTGTGCTGCTTGGCCTGAAATCATGCAGAACCTGCCTGCTTATTCCATTCCATCCTCTGTGTCCTCTGTAGATGGCATCAGAGCTCTCTCCATCTGTGAGCTGAAGGCTTCAGGGCTAATGATGCTTTTGTTATTTTCAGTATTGGGTAATTCTCAAGTGTGCACCTTTTACAATTACCACAAACCTGCTCTTTGCTGAAGTTGATTCACACAGCAATAAACAGAGAATGTCACTGGTCATCAGGATGCCCCTGCAGAGTCTGGATGTTGCAATGTAGACTTGTGGCATGAGGCACACTATCTCCCATGAAATACCAGGGTTAATCATACAGGTAACGCCTACAAAAATATGAAGTGCAAGGAGATGTTGAGGAGTAATTTAGTCTTAAGCATGATGCAAAATTATGCTCACAGAATCAAAAATTACCTGCCAAAGTTAGTGTGCTTTTGGGTGTTCTCACTGCAGAAGCACAGGAGCAATAAGTATCTTATCAACTCATTCTTGGTTCTATAAATGTTATTTCCCATTAAAAAATCCCTCAAGGGTATGACCTACTAAACCACATTCGTTCGTGCAGCCTGAAGTTTTATCTGTACAATAACCATTCTATCATTGCAGTGCAAGACACCATGCTATTTTGGATGATTAGTATCCAAAATCATTCAACCACAAGACAAGGATCCCTGATGAGAAAACCCATGAGCTTGATCATCCCTTTATTACCTGCTAAAATATTCTCATTTGCCTTCCCTTTGCAAAATTTAGCTCTCAGTACTCAAGAAGATTAAATTTCAGAAAAGATGTTTTCACAAAAATGAATTTCTGCATTGTGTAAAAGCTAATGAGTTGAGGGGAGAACATGAGGCTATATCAGATGAAACCA
This sequence comes from Phylloscopus trochilus trochilus, assembly GCA_016584745.2. Classification (NCBI taxonomy): domain Eukaryota; kingdom Metazoa; phylum Chordata; class Aves; order Passeriformes; family Phylloscopidae; genus Phylloscopus; species Phylloscopus trochilus. The sequence goes on along the minus strand of WQNJ02000016.1, from coordinate 23,647,421 downwards.
ACTCTAGGACAGGCTTTATTATCTACCTGTTTGAGGCAAGGTTGTGGCAAAAGAGAGAGCAAAATGAATCTGCTGTTGTAATGTGTTGCAATTTAACCAGCTAATACAGACTGGATGCCTCAGTCAGTCCATCCTGGCAGAGGGAATACCCACCTGGAACACCTTTCAAAGCTCTGAACAATTGCAAAGCTCTGAACAATTGCCCTCTCTGTGAATTTTCATGACTGGCTGTATGAAGGCAAGAAGACATCTTTCTAAGCACTTTTTTCTAAGATGGAAATGAGCAGTAATCTCTGCCAAATGCCACCAGACTGCTGGTGGCAAAATTGTGAGCTAAACTATCTGGCTTTTTATGGTGGCATTTCCCAGACAAAGCATCTCTGTGTCTTGTATACAGAGAGCTGGGAATGTCTGCCTTGCAGCAAGGAAGAGCAGAATGTTGCATCACCTTTCTTGTCTCTATCCCACCAGCTCATGGATATTCCAGAAGGAACAGACTGGCTTATTTAAACATTGCTTAGGGTAAAGCCATGTCCTGATGTTGCAATCAGGCCAGATTTGTTTTGGAAATCTGCTTTTCCAGAGTGGTCTGGCTGACATACTAATTATTTCCTTCTCCTGGAACTTTCTTGCTCTGACTGTCCTTTTGAAAGCTGTTGACAAGACCTTCACACCACCCAGCAGAGCCTGACCTGCACACTGATCTATGAACACAAAGTATTCCTTGCTGAAGTTCATAGTGTGCAGGTGGGTGCTGGACAAAAGAACTAACTGAAAATACAAACCAGGAATAATTGTGGTTAGCACCACTGCAGCCATCAGGGTGAAATTAATTTCACAGATCATCCACAGAGAGGCAAGCCCCAAAAAATCCTTGGATATTTTATTTGCAAAGATTACTCTGACATTCTGTCATTTTAGGCAGTGCAACGTTATTTTTACTGTTGTCAAGAGAGGTTGTTCTCCGGATTTGTTTAAGCCAAATGTTGTAGTACTTGATGTCTTGTCTTCCCCTTTCCTTAGGAAACATTCTTAGGCTGCCACTGTTTTTTGCTGTCCCCAGTCTGAATCAAAAATAACTCTTTATGCGAGGAAATGCAGGTGCAACTGTTCTGACATTATATTCAACGGCAGTGTAGGAACCCTGGGAGAAGCAGAGGTTTTGAAAAGGAAGAATGCCTTTACAGGACTGTTTCTTTCCTTGTTTCCATGGCTGCTTTTCTGCTTATTTTCACATATGAGACCTCTCTTTGAGCTATTTTGCTCAAAGTGAATTTTCCACACAATATTAGCCCTGAATAGAGATTATTTTTTAAGTGTCCATTTAAATTCAGAGTGCATTTCAGTGTCTCATCTTCTTCATGCTTCTAGTTCAAGGATAGTTCTGAAATCTGTTGCAGGATGTTTATCTTAATTTTGCTTGTGAGTGCTAATATACATGTTCTCAGGACCATATTATTCAATTGGGAACAGGGAAAAAATGACTTGAGTAAGGCAGTGGCTAGTAATCATTTTAATTTTTTCCTGAAGAGAATGGAGTTCTGACAACTGCTGATTTTAATCTGCTTCTGGAATTTTAAATTAAACTGTTTTTCAATTAGAGTCCAAGAATGGAATGAAGCAGATTGCTGACAGAAAGACTGGGATGAGTGATTAATGAACTTTGTAGTAATACTCTATTTAAAAAAAATCCCTGTTACAGAGAAAAACATCACTTTCAAATCTCTCAAATGGAGAAAAATGTAAGCTGAATAAAAAGGTTTTGCAAAGTGCTTCAGATGAATTTCTTGGGCCTCTGCCTACTGTTGGCTGTGCAATGCTCTGAGGATCACACTAGGATTCAGCCTGCTTGCATTTCCTTCTGCAGCACCCATCCTGCTAGCACAGAAGGCAAACTAACATTGCCATGCAGCATGAGGCCACTTCAAAATTGGTTTTCAGTTGTAAGGTTGCAATTACTCAACATGTTCTGCTTCTCAAAGCTTCCCAATCCCCTCTTGCTTACATAGGAAAATTTCTGTAGACTCACATAGGAGAAAGATGGAGCCATTAATAATTATTTTTTATGTAGTGTTTAGTGCCTTTGCTGTCTAGTTTCTTAGGTACTTATTCAGAGTCACTTGTCCTGCAGCAACCACCAGCTCAGAACACTGTGCCCTCCCCATGACAGCAGCAAGCGCAGTGGGTGGCCTGGCTTCCTGGAATTCTTGTCTAGGCAAGGTGGCTTCCAGGCTGTGACACTCCTTCTTTCTCCCCTTCCTTCCCTGCAGTCCTGCACTCTATCCTGCTCACCTGTTTCAAAGCACCCTAAAAACTGGTGGAGCACAGGTGAGCATATGCCAACCCAATGCCAGGGCTCATTTTCTAAAGAAAAGCACAATTACAAAATAAAAGTGGTGCTAGCTCCTGTAATACTTCACTGTAAGTAGCTGAATGCAGAAAAAAAAAGACATTGAAAATGTCCTCTAAGAATAGACTCATTTAGTACATAGCAAGCTTTTGTTCAGCACTGACAGTATAATCTCTTATTCTGCAAGGAAAGCTTTGCACATGCTTCTCTGTTTTCAAGAGCTCCTTCATTAATATTACTCCCTCATCTATAAAGTGAACTCATGACTTTGCATAATCATTCTCCCTCCCCTATGAGACAGAATCGAGCCAGCATTGCACATTCCATTACTCCTGAAGGGCAGCTTCCAGAGCTGCATTTTAATTAGGGTGATAGGTTGTTTATCTCTAATGGTTCAGGTAGACTTGTGGGTTTCTGAACCTTAATAAGTTAGTGCATGTCAGCCAAGGCAGGTGACTGCCAGTGTGCTTGCTCCTTCCCTGTTACTTTTCTGGGAAAACCTTTTTTCTTCTATTGACCTAGACTGAGATCTGAGCTGACAGGTTTTACACCACATTTACTGTGAGAACCTCCATTCAATTACCAGTATCTTGCTAAACTACAGGTGAAATAATTTTATCTCTTAATCCAGAGTGCTTAGGCACAGCTGTGACAGGGCCCATCTCATCATCTTTAGGAGAGTTTGGTTAACGGGAAAGAGCAAAGTCCATCTTATCTGCCTTCTAGTTCTTAAACATGCATGAACCCCAGGCTAATTGCATAGGTTTGCTGTCTGTAGGAGGAAGGATAGCTATGTATATTAATAATGAATCCACACACAGGTCATTTCATACATTTTGACTATAAAATAGCATTGGAATTTTGACCCTTTCTTCCAGTAATGCAGATACTGCAGTAATTTGGGATTAAAGCTTTCTTGTGCTACCTGGTGTTATTTAACACTGCTTTGAGCTAGTTTATTTATACAGAAAGTGTGGAAAGTAATGCTTGTCTTTCTCACAAGGCTGTAGGGAAGCTTTTACTGAGTAATGGATGCAAAAAGTCTTGGGAACCTTGGCTAGAAGAAATAACATAAACCTTTATTGGGCTTACATTAATTGGGGGTTTATTTTAATGACAATATACTGGAGTAGAACTTCTCAGATCATTTAGTCCTTCTGAGGAGACACCCAGCAATGTAGCTGGAAGTGTTGAGTGTATTTATCTTGCAGTAAACCAAAACTTACACTCAAGTTTCTTATGAATTCTAGAAACACAGGTGGCGTCCAGCTCAGGTGTTGACTCACTGCATGACTCATGGTCTGAAGGTGTGGTTGTCTCATGGAACAGATGCTGGGTGCACATGTTTGTTCTGCTCACTTTGGAGATTTGTCTGCAAATGTGTCGAGCTGCAGCTCAGAGCAAGGCATTTTCTGTATGTGCTTGAAAACCTATATTTAGACTGCAAAGACACAGAGAACCCATCAGGGTTGCAAGGTAGACACGCAAAAAATGTAGATGCCAGATAGGCTTTATGAGTACAGAAGGATAGGCTGTCTCAATCATTTTCAAATAGGTAGGCATCCAAAATCTAGCTCTTAACATCTTGCCACCTAACCCTCAAAATGCTTCAAGTCCACAGGTATTTGTGTTTCCCATGTATAGTATTCCCCAGGTATTTGAAGTTTTTTTGCTCGTAAGTTTAGGCATCTACAAATGTTCAAGAACTGTTTAACATTGATGATTTGTAAGGATTGTTTTTCAGATGGGGACTCAGTCCAGTGTAATGGCTACATAGATCTCTTCCAAATATACGTCTGGAGCATGTGCTGGCAATGCTGTTTTCCTTCTTTATGTGTAGGTGTTCAAGGATGAACATTCAAGAGGAAAGAAGATGCTCCATCTTCTTCTGCTGGAGTGGTTTAAAACTGCAAGCCTAAACTCTTGGGAAAGCATCCAGACTCTGGTTATATGTTAGAGATGGTGGGTTTATCGAAGCAGTGGGGCAACAGACAAGATTGTAAGGATGAGTCAGTGATTAGATTATTCAGGCACCTGGAAGATGACTTGGCCTCCAGTTTGTGCTCTAACCTGTCCATAAAGCATTGAAAAGAGCACAAACTCTTCTACTTACCTGTAAAGATCTGATGACATCATGGGATTTAAACCCAGGGTCTCTGCTGTTAGGTGGATGTTTTATCTGGCATCACTGTGCTGCCAGAAGACCCAGGTTGCTCTTGGGTGACAGCAAGGTTCCCCTAAGAGCAAGGTCATTGACTGGGGCTCACTTGAGCCTAGTGACTAATGATTTCTGTGCAAAGTGGGACTTCTTTGCTATCTGATTTAAAGCTAATTTTCATAAACTTGAAGGGGCAGGCAAGGCCGAGGAACCCCGTAACCTGATTGGTGCCAGCCAAACACATCTACTCTGAGCTGCCAGCCCCACTGCCTAGGAGGCTCTCCCTGGTTCACCTTACAGACTGGGAGTCTGGGGGGATTCCTGCCTCCAAGGGTGTAGAATCCATTATAGAATGCTGGCAAAAGCATTTTTGACATACAAGAGACTTATTGTGAGGTGTTTAGGAGTGGAACCAAAAGTGGAGCAAAGGGAAGAATCAAGGTCATTTGGGGAGAAACAAGTGTGGCAAAATAGAGGACAAAAGGAATAGGAGAAAAATGTGTAAACAGGATTTTGTGTCTGGTAGTGCCCTGTGCCTGATCCCCACAATAAGGGGGTGTTTGGGGGAGGGGTGGTGGGAGGGTGTGTGTGGCAGGTCAGAACACCAGAAACCAGACCATGGTGGCAGCCTCTGATTGCCTTTGCCTCAGTGACAGCAGCAGGGGAGACAGATCCACAGGCAACTGCTGGTCCTGTTTGTATGTTTTTACATGATTAGGTTTTATCCTAATCAGAGATAGAAGGGAACAGGATCAGGCCTTATGTGCTCTTCTTGCTTAAGTGCTGTGTTTTCTGTCTGTGTGGCCAGCCATGTGTAGATATAGCTGTCCCTACATCAGGTACGTGCACAGGTATTGTGTGCATGTGTGTGCACCTATGGTACATGCTCAGTCCCATTTCTTGCTGGACCTGGGAAGAGGAAACTGTGGCCTCACCTCAAAAGGGCTGCTGGATCTGGAAGCTTCTGAGAAGAACAGTCCAAACCATGAGCTCTGAATGTGAGGATCCAGGAGGGAATATGAATCCCCTCACAGAGAAGACTAAAGAAGCATCTCCTTTCCACTCTTGACTCTAGAAGAAGGCTGTGAAGCTAAGAAAAGTTGAAGCTCTTCAGTTGTGCCCTGTCTAAGACATCTACAATTCAGAAGGAAGGTTTGGGGATGGGATTTTTTTTTCCTGTAAGGATTAGTCTAGATGGGTACCCATTCACTGAGCTCATTTCTTCAGACTGTATGCTGCTCCCTTGCTTTGAGGCAATTGATTCAGCCTGGAGGAAGGTGCTGTCCCAAAACATGCTGAGCACTTCAGAATGCCAAGCTTACTGCTTGGCTCACATAACAATAGGAAACATTAAGGTATTCTTTCTAAATGCCTTAATTGTAAAAAAATCATGGTCTTTTAGGAGAGGAAGAGAGGGACTCATATGTTGCTCATTTTTTGAGTGGAAGAACCCAAAAGTGTAAATATATATAAAAGTATAAATAGATACATATATACAATATACATTATATAATATATTTAAATATGAACTATATATTTTATAACTGTAAAAGTAGAAGCAACTGTTTCTCAGGACTGTAAAAGAGCATTCCAACTATAAAAATGTCCAAATACAAATATGTGATCAGACTAAAATATATGAAGAAAACTCAGTGTCAACAAAGAAAAGAAACAGATGCCTGTGCTTATTGGCTGCTGTCATCTATGGAAGCCTAATCCTGGGGAAAAAGCTTACTATATATAAAATAAACAAACATATGCTAGTGCCCCAAACAAGTCACATGGAATTTTATCACTTTACTGAAATACTGAATTCACCAGAAGTTTTGTTAAAATATGCAAGAAAACAAAATATACTCTATAGTAACTTGGTCTTGAAGGTAGTGGGATAAATTCCACCAAATTGTACCAGAGAAAAATTTCTTAGTGAGTAGAATAAGCCTTAGTTATCAAAAAGCACAAATAGAATACTGTTGGGGGTTGGTGCTAGTTCTTAGCATGCCATAAATGGTAAGGTTAATGAAATGTTATGATACAGTAACTAAATGAAGTACAGTTCTTAATAGCATGAGTGCTAAGGATTAACTGAATTATATATGGAGATTGGGAGTAGGAACCCCTGCAGAAGGAGATATTTCTGAATATTTCATTAGCTGATTGCTGATTATACTGTTACAGTCCTCCAAAACACAGTGGTCAGATTCTGCCTGTGTGTGCAATATTTGTGGGTTGTAAAAATTTTAAGATTTGAATACACCTTTGTTAATCTTTTCCTGAAAAAAGCAGAAGACTCCATCTGTGGAAGTACAAGTGGAATTTTCTAGCAAAAGCCGAGAAGAATTTAAGAATTATACAAGGGAAAAACAAGTAGAAACAGCAGCTCATAGCATCTGGGAACATGGGTTTTTTCATGTCTGGGTTGTGTCTGTGGTGGTTTTTGGGTATTAATATAAACTCACTAATAGATGTTGCTTTGAATGCTTACACGAAAGTGCAATTATGGGAGAGAAAGTCTATCAGGGAAAACCTATCCCAAAACAAACCTCAAGATTCAAGATTTTCATATGATTGCACATACAATTTTCCTTTAATTCAGACAGTTGAAATTGCTTCCATAATGTACTTTAACTTAGGGTCAGTGCTGCAAGTCTGGTTCAAGAACTGCCCATTGCACATTCCAAACTGATTACATCCACTTGCATTTTTTCTAATTACACCCACTTAAGGTGATAAGATCTATAAACAATGAAAGGCAATATTTCCCTTTAAAGATTGCAATCACTGGTGATTTTGTCTATTCATATGGAGTATCAGGCTCAGCCAGGTGCTGTCCTGAAACATGCTGAGCACTTCAGAATGCCAAATTGACTCAGCTCCTGTAGAAGCCAGCATGTGGAGCCAGCAGTAAACATGCCAACACGTTTGGCATGTTACAGGGCAAGTAGTGAAATTACATTTTAGGGCTTTTCCTTGTAATTACTTTGCCTCGTGGGAATCCCAGATTTTCTTTTTTCTTTTTCCTTTTGCAGAGGTCACAGTCACACAAGGGCTAAGTGTAAACAGGCTGTTCTCATTTTATGAATGCCACACTTGTGGTCAATAATCACCAATAGTGTGATACTGGCACTTACATATATGGTTGTGAAAATAATAGCTATTGTAGCTCTACTTATCTTGAAATTAATTTAAACTTAAAGGGCTTCTCTCTGCAGAACAGACATAACAGAAAAAGAGCCAATTAATTTATCCGCTGTGGGGGAAGAAAGTGTCATTTATCCAAAGTGCTGAGAGTTATCTCCTTGCACTCCACACTCCAAAACATGCCCTTCATTATTCAGAGAGACTAAAAGCTTCCTAGTCCCTGTCAGATTCACAGCTTAGAGTGAATCCAAAGTGGGTCTCTACTATCCAGCAGCACCTTCCACTGCAACGCCACTTACTCACTTTAGAATGCTAATTATTTTCATATAATAAACATAAATAATTTGATATAACTTCTACTGGATACCTGGTAAGAGTTTTGGAATAATTTTGTTTTAAAATTTATTTTAAAATTTAAAATTAAATTTTCCATCAAAATTCTACTTTGGAACCAGGCTAATCTCCATAGATAATAGTTTTCCTGAGGATATACATTTAAACCCTTATCAACTTACATCACTCTCCCTCTTCTGCTCCCAACCCTTCCTGTCCTCTCAGAACCCTACCACTGAGATTTTTGAGGCAACTTGGCAGCTGTCACCTGATGGGTCTGGTTGTGGCCATGGGGAAGGGGATTCTGAGCTCTTTGATGCTGGAGCGTCAGTGTGATGTGCTCTTTCCCATTTGCACCCATGGGGAATAAAAAAAACATTTACAAACTATTGATAATGATACAGCCTTTTAAATAAAGTCATTACTTCTGAAAGTAAGAAATCCTATATTATCTATTTTAAATCCTCACAGTCAGGGTGTTCTGGTGATCTTTGAGCCATATTTTGGTCATCCCAGTTTAGAGGACGTGGGAATAGTGAGCTTTTTTTAAAAAAGGGAATCTTGTTTCATTTGTGAGGGAGAAATCATTATTACTAAAATAATAGCTCCTAGGGTTGCAGTATAATACTTTTATATTATTATCTATCGTGACTGAAACTAGGAGCAGAGTTAAAAAGGACCTTCAAAGCTTGCACCTTAAAATTGCAGGTAATCATACAATGACAACAATTATGAAACAAACAGTCCCCAAACAGTCATTGTAGATTCAGAAAGGTCAGAAAAACCTGGTCACCACACTGTGCTGTATCAGAAACTGCACAACACTTCCTGTAACAAACAAATTTCACCTACTGTATCTAATCAGCCAGAAGCATAAAAAATACGCAGGAGCAGAGCAGGAGAGAGAAAAGCCATGACAACACTGGGGCATTTGCTAGCATCTTACTACAGGCTTCATGTTTTCTTCATGGTGTGGTTTAAAAAAATATTTTTCTTTCCTTCCTGAAGTTCTTTGACTGTTTAAATTGCAAGAATATTCCTCAGACACACCTCTTAGTTAGTCACAAGTCTCTCTGCACACTAGTTAATCTTTCAAAAAAATTTTAGAACTGGCTATTGACAAATGTCTGCCATAAACCTTTATTTATACTGCTTCCCATTTGTTTTTTGAAACCTTCCCCAAGTAGTCCATGTTTATTACTATTTAAAAGACAGAAGTCAACCTGAATTTGTTGACCTCAAGTCAACAAAATTCTGGAGAGTAATTTGCTAGAAATGAGACAAAAATATGTGAACTTCTGGCTTGTGAAAATTGGAAGATGGCAAAAAAGAAGCCTGTATCTTAATTTCAGCTTATGCGAATTCTGCAAATATAGAGAGATTCAGTTAAAAGTGTCCAAGGTCACATCATTTCCTTTGGTGACACTGGACCTGGATTTTGATCAGACTCTCCTCACTGGGCCTTTGGGAGCTGGCACATTCAGAACTGGAACAGATTTGAAAGATGCCCTTTTGTTGTGTCTTTGGCATTTTCTTTATTTCTGTGGAAGTGTGATCCCATCTATGTTAAACTATTCTATTGCTCAAACTGTCATGTTACTACATATCACAGTTATTAAACAAGTTTATAATCCAAAAACCCTAGGGGATGCACTTAAAAGCTACAGCCCACTTTCAATAAGGGCAAGGATGATACATATCATTTCAACAAATGAATTATTTATTTACTACAGTGATATTTGAGAAAATTAGAAACCAGTATATGTCAGAACATGCTATATATAAATGCGTGTTCGAGACTGGTTTGCTTTTGGTGAAAAATATCTTATAAATTGTAAGGAAACATTAATAAAATAAAGCCTAAATCATTTGTTTTAATGACTGCATCTTGTGACCAAGAATTTTGGGGCTCTCAGTGCCATCTAGTGATGTTCGGATGGAATTGAAATATAGCTATTTTCACAGTATTACATACATGTATGAATATATTTGATAATTAAAAACTCTTTTAGATTAGCAGTACTATACTTCTTAAAATATAAATAACTCTATAAATTCTGTTAAGAATGTGTAACAGCAGAAATCACACATATATGATAAAGCAGGAGACAGCAGCAAAATGCTAACTTTGTCTCTTGCAGTTCTGTTCCTGCATCTTTCCTGGATCGCTGATTTTTCTCCCACCTTCTTTTCTACCCTGTAATATCTATGCATTGCTTTGTCTTCACAGGCACCTTTAAAATGTTAGTTTGCTAGGAAAAAAATATCATTAGAGAAACTTTTCAGATCCAAATGTAGATAAGGAGTTCAAGGTCTATCTTTAAAACATACAATAGCTGGTTTTGCTGTAAACTTACATATCTTTCTCTGGATTTTTTTGTGAACTGCTGAAAATCCTCAGTTTTAGTGTTTGAAAAATATTTTTTTCTTAGTATATGAAGGCCTTTTATTGGCCAGTTCAGTTCAGTTATAGTGTCTAAATATAAACTAGGGGGGATTTAAACATTAATAGTATTCCAGTCTTATCTTCAAACCCTAGTTAGATGTAAATAATTCTTTGTTAACTGAGAATAAACAATATGTGAAATGTGAATTCCTGTCTTAACATTGCACACAATCCAAGTCCAGAGTTCAACGAAGCAAATTGAAAAACTGGGTTTTGGCAGACTGATAAAAAATTCCCAGAGTGGATCTGTCTGAATGGTGAATGCAGATTTGCTCTGCCCTGGCTCAGAACTGGTGGACCTCTTGTCTGAAAGCTTGGGGGCTGAGCTGGGCTAACCTGCTTCAGCATCATCCTCTAGCTGCTGTAATATCTGACTTCTGCACGGCAGGAGAGGGGCATGGTGGTGTCTGAACCCCTTTGTGAAGAGATACCCTCTGTAAAATCTGTGCAAATGCTAGAGTTTTGGGTCTTGGTAAAGAAAAAATAAGCATACTAGCAAGAGCTTACTTTCACTGTTATATTTAAATCATATTTCAGCCAATTGACTTAAATGTGACAGTGAAAAGGAACCCATTTCATAAATACTGGATGGGAGAGGAGATTGCTTAGTATACAAAACTTGCTGGAAGGATTATCACTTTCCCCCTGGAACACCTAAACCTCACTGATGGGTCAGCGATACAACACTGAGGAGGGCAAACTGCAAACAGAAAGAATTTACCAGCTGTTTTCATACCTGACAGATGAACTGATGAGAGAAGCAGAACCACAGCCTGAGTTCAACAAAGCAAGTTGTATTGACAGTTTTTTTGTAAAAATTGCACAACATCATCATTCTCATTTTGCCTTTGGAGACTGCCTTTGACAGGAATGTGTTTTATGATTTAGAAAAATTATTCACGTTGAAGATCTATATTTCATCTACAACATCACATGCTGAGACAAGCTGAGTATTAGATAAATTGGGGCTCTGAGTCCCAAAGTATATAAAAGAAGAATTTCACATAATTTAGAAAATCTGCCTTATGACAACAGGACAAAAAAACATACTGATGACTTTCTATTTCTAGCTTCCAAGACAACAACCGTGACTGAAAAGAGCTTCTTTTATCTCTGATGTGAGGGGATTTTATTCCTCCCTCTTGGATGTGTTCCTTTGCATTCCAACATGTGCTAAATTATTGCAATTCCCTGCTGATCTTCAAGACCAAATGGAAATTAAAATGAAATTTACTGCCTGAATGGCACAGCCTTGAGGCAGTGCAGGCGGTATTGACATCAGATGAATCCAGTCCTGTATCAGTGTTAAAAAGGGTTTCTCTTGACCCTTAAAGCTGGCAAAAATCTAGGTCAGGCTTCAAGAAATCTTGACTCTTCTTTTTTGACCTCTGAAACAAGTTCAGTATCTCTGATTCAAGGGGGGAGACATGGTATGGGGGAGGAGACCATTTCAGCTTCTTCCCTAAATATGATCAGTGACAAAATCAGTTCCGGCAGCTGTGAAAGGCAGAATCAGCAGGCTCTATCACAGCACACAATACCAAAGACAATCATACCTAGAACCAAGCTTAATAGAAGTGTTAACTTTTGTGGGGAGAAGACCCAGTGGGATTTCTGAGGGCTGTGGATGGGAAGATCTGTTAACCTCCCTGATCACGCATGCTCCCTGTGGGGAACTTCACCTCTTGATGCAGAGGAAGGTGTTGAGACTTCCTGTAGTAAGGGAGGGCTCTACTCCCTCCTCACATAATTTCCACCCAAGGTGCTCTGCTCTCATTTATGGCAACTCTGCACTTCTCTTCTGAGCAGAGAAAACTGATGAAAAGAGCAGAATGGACTGTGCAAATCATGGCATGGGACTGGTTATGGGGACCGTGATACTGCATGCCTTCGTTTCCACGTTCCCTGGTCTTGTCTGCTGGTGGTTTAGCAATGTGGTAGCACAGCAGCATCTCTGTGTTGCCTTTCTGTGACTTCAGGATGTGCCTTGGGTGGTGTGACACAGATATCACTTGTAAAAAGTATCAACTTTATACAAGTATATCACATGAGTCAGGAATGCAGGTGCAGCTCATTCTCTTGTCACAGGTGATGGTTTGCAAGAAGAATGGGAACAAGCACTGAGGGCAACCCTGTTTAATGTGCAGTGCTCCTGAACACTTTTGAGCACCTGAGACAAGTGCCTGAAGTGAGTTTGTTAAATATGGGTGGTTCTGAGAATGTGCATGTAAGTGGCAGTGACAGTAATGTGCTGTCACCTGCATGACCTGATAGTAGACTTGGTTTACATATCAGTAGTTCTTTCATCAGGATTAACAACTGGTGAAATGCAGGCATTTATCAAATCCAGTTAAGCTTTCTAATTAACTTCCAACCTGTCACAGGTAATCACAGCCACCAAGATAAGTCTTGTATCACTTGCATGATGTAGATTTTTAGAAAGTGCATGAAAAAGTCAACATTTCAGAAGTAATTTCAGAAGGAATATCATTAAAGGTAACCCATTGAATTTGATTGCTTTCTAAAATGATCAGCATATCAGCTAAGCAAACCATTTGTGAGTCCATTGTTTGAAATTAATTAAATTTCATTAGTCCTACATGTTTTCTGAAATCCATGGTAAACATCTATGATGTTCATATTCAGAAGATGAAGTTTCTCTCTGAGCCCAGATTAAAGAGTCCTATAAGTCCAGTATCCTGTTGCTGACACTGGCGAAAAGTTGATGATCATGAAACACTAATAGGAGTGGGAGGAGCAATGCAATGTGTTTCTTGAGGACCCTCTAATCTCTAACCACATTCAGATACTGTCTATACTATATTCTCCTTATTCTTTTTAATACAAATGATTTGTTCTTCAGAAACCCATCAAGCCCTCCCTTGAATCAATACAAACGTTTAACATTCACATCCTTAAACATGGAGGTTTACAGCTTAAAATACACTAACTGAGAAAAAAATATCAATTGTTTTAAGCTTGCCTCTACCATCATTTCCTCATTACCATCTAGTGGCTATACTGGAAGAGAGAGTCCTCTTTTCAGGCCATTCATCATTGAATCGATTATGGCCAACAATTATCAAAATTTACATTTCCTCTATTTCCACGACTTCCAAGTAATCTGCATTCTCTGCATGCTCTTCCCCTCAGTCTTTTTCTCCTTAATGTAGGTGCTTTCATAGCCTGGTTTTATCTCTCTATCTCAGAGACCCCATTGGTGCTTTTTTGCTACTTCCCTTATGGATTTCTCACTGATGGATCTCCTTTGACTTCAAGGAACAGAAAGACATCCTCCTACTACAGTCACATTTATCTGTCAGTGTAATGTTGCCCATGTCATGTTCCCCTCTTGACAGTTAGCATCTGTTTCACAGGATACGTGACAGCAATGCTGAATGGCTGGTTTTCAGTCTTCCCTGGGCTCTCCAAGTAAAGCATGAGACCCTTTCCAGCTTGCAGTGTCCAAAGTCAAGGGGAGCATATAAAACCTAAGGACAGAAATGGTTGTTTTGATCAGGGCAAATTGTTTCAATGATGTCAAGTTCTGGATAATGTAACCAAATTTCTGAGAAAGAAAAACACTCCATGCCATTTTTCTTTTGCAGCAGGAAATCTAGCAGGCAGAGCACATAATGGGATCCTTACTTAAAAATCCTAGTAGTTAAATAATAAGAAATCCTATTATTATAGCTATGCTCTGAGTCAGACAGGGAATATATCTTTTTGACAGCACTGAAGGTGGCTGCCATTTCTGTACATAAAAATTAATGCAGCACAGGAGTTTCACAAGTCTCAAGAAAACAAACAAAAGTCAGATATCTTTGAAAAGCAGCTATCTTGATGAAACCTTCCTGAGGGGCTGAGAGCATTTTGGGCTGTAAGTCATACGAAAAAATAAAGCAGGTGTTCTGACAAATCTTGCCACTAATCAGAACAAAAAAGAGGCTATTACAGTTAAATCTATGCCTTCTGCATAATAACTTCTGATTTAATATCTTCTTGACTGGCAAACTGCCTGCTGTACAGTGATTCACTTCGTATTTTAATAAAGAATAACTTGAGAGACAATTGAATATTGGATGGTAATACAATGAAGGGAGTTTTGATGACCTCTTAATACAGTGAATTTAACATTAATGGTTTGTGAATGACAACAAACTTCTCGCATTAAATTACAACAGGGCATATGTTTTCAATCTTGTACTCTTTATTGCAATTTATAGCCAGAAAACAAATTTATAGTAGAACACAAATACTACAGAAGGCATGCATTCCTCTGCATTAGGACAAACCAGGTAGTTTGGAATGTTAAAACCAGAGAAGCCTAGCTCTGGTTCATTAAAATGAAAATAAACACATTTGCACCGTGATCTGTTTTACTTGGAGCTGCTCCAACTGATAAAAATGAAATGTGGGCTGCAGTTAACCTGTGCCACAGCTGCCAGGAGGCTCCTGTGCATTAGAGATGTAGCTGGTGGGGGAAGGCAGTTGTGTTGTAGCAGCAGCAGCACAGCTGCATTTGATATCTAATGTAGAAGTAGGATTATATTTGATAAAGTGAAAGAAGGATTACAGTGCATCTGACAGTAGAGGGGGCTTGAAGGAAAATTGTTTGCCTTGGATTATAGGGACATAATCTTTTAATGTCCCCAGTAAATGTTGACTTTGGATTCCTCCAATCAACATTTGGAGAGATGGAGCAAATGCATAGCAGTCTTTAGGGTGAGAGGGATTGTGTATCTAAGTTTCTGTAATGACCTAATATTATTTTAATTTGCTGATTATTGAGAAGAATGTTCCATGTCACACTGCTGTATATAGGGCGTGGTCTAAATATCATAGCTGTAAATAATAGGCATGGAAACAGTAAATGCTTTATCTCTTTAGCTAATTCATTATTGATGTAGACTTCCTACCCGAACAATGTATTTTGAAGTTATTCTGTAATGTCTTTCAAGAGAAAAAAGGTCATTCTGAGGCTTTTTTCCCTTGATTTTAGATTTAAGCCTTGCAAACATCAGATAAGCAAAATTCTTGATTAATATGTGAATCATCTGGTGGTGTTCCTTATTCTTTAGTCTTTAAAGGAAAATTAAGCAGAAGTGCATTTAAATAACCAGTATTACTACCCTCTTTCACTACTGAAAACTCATTTATCTTCTAAAGCTTGTGTGAACAAGCCTTTATTATGGGGATACAAAGTATTAGATATCAAATCCAGGAAAAGAAGGTGCAAATCCCATTGAAAATCTCACCATTTGTCTCTTGCCTCCACTTTCTCAAGTTTTCTTCCATGGGAACCTGCTCACAAGGAGCTCTGGCAGCCCTGCTGCACAGTCTGAGCACCTACTAGATTGCTGGGTGTCCCTTGGATCTCACACCTGAACAACAAAACTTGGCCCACCTTTGGTTAACATTTGATGCTGATGAAGACAGAAAGTAGCATACATATTGAGATGTTAAAAGCATGTCTAGGGCCAGGTCAAAAGCTCACGGCTCAGGCTGTTTTAGCTTGGCTTTCTGACAACTGAGGCAATTGACCTAATTTTTGTGAGTGACATCCATGGGACCAGGATTTTGCTCTGGAATTATCTATTACCATGTAATTATGCACAAGAGGATTGCAGGAAAAGTGTTTGAGGCTTAACTAGGAACTTCAGAACAAATAAATAAATAAGTAGAGAACAAAGAACTCAGTAAAATCATGGCACCTATTACAGGAATCTAATTAATGCCTCCCAGGCACAATCTACTTATCTATATTTTGATACTCAGGAAATTACATTACCATATAGCCTGGCTGCATTCTTTTCTTTTTCAGCAGAACAATTCTTTTCATAAGGATGGGAACAAATAATACTGAGCAGGTAGTGACAGAGTCATGATGCCCTCTGCAAGATCCCAGTAGAGGCTATCCCCACCTACGCTGCAGGACTTGTTCAAACACAATTTCATGGTCAGCAGAAAAATGGCTTTTGTGGAATTGTGCAGGACCATCAAAATTCAGAGAACAGATTGGAAGAAGGTTTGGTGATTCCTGAAAGACAGATGCACCTTTTCATTATAGCCCATCCAGGGACTTCATTAACTGACAAAAGTTGGGGAAAAGTCTTAGAGAATCAAACCTAACTTCCAAGCAAAACTGCTCTACTCAGGGGCCTGGTTTTTGCTACTGAAACCAAGAGCAAACCTTGTGCTGAATTCTTTTAAAAGAAAGGGGTCAGGATAACCTCATTTTGCGGATTACAGATGCATTTAATGTTAGTTTGGAGTAGTAAACATCATTAGGAGAAGCAGCTGAAATAATTATCCCAAAAATTTCAGTTTTCACTGAATTTTTTTACTTTTCATCTTTCAACAAATTCCTGCATTTAATTAATCTAAAATACCTAAAAAAAAAAAATCTTCATGTGTATACATATTCTTCTCAAATATTCTTCTATGGTTATCCAGAATTTATAAGACAAAATTATGTTATTTATGATCAAGGCAACATTTCAATACTCAGAGAATTTTTATTACAATTTACTACTAGACCATGACTAAAAATCACTGGCAGGGTTAAGTGGATTCCACTTAAGCAATCAGAACATAAATGACGTTGACTGTCACAGTGTTTTATATGGCAGAACATGCATGACTAAAATTAATATGCAAAACACAACATTGATTCATTTTTCCTCTGGCAAAAAATGACTTTATGCTATTGCATAAGAGGTCATGGTAGTCTGTGTCTTGAGCAGATGTGATCTTCAGAACAGAAAAAAACTCCTGTTTAATACAATAAAACAATGTGGACTCAGAAACTATCTGTTTTCATTGACCACATTGAGTTTTTGGCAGGTAAAGACCCTTCTGAATACTCAGTAGAAATTAACATTTCCTGTGTACCTGGAAAAATTGTGGGTTTTGTTATAGAACCAATAGAAATAATTTTCAAGTAGAAACTCACCTTGAATATAAATTTAATAAGGTAATATAAATTTATATAAATGTAATAAGGTAGGATAAAATTCTAGTACTTCCTCATTGTAGTATGGCAGTAACAATCTACCAATACAGCAACACATTAAAACGTTGTGATATCTAAACTGCATTACAGTTTTTATAACTGAATCATGTATAACCTTCTTTCTTTAGAAACTAAATGAAGGTATGAAGACTGTCTGGAATTAGCTCAAATGTGAGTGATTAACAACAACTGCAATGGAAATTTCTTGCTGTGTGTCACCCAAACACATTCAGTCACAAAAGGCGTTTTCCATAGCAACACAATGATCACTTAAAATTTTTTAAAAAAAAACAATTATATTTCTTATATACAGCCCAATATTTTTCATTTTGTGTTGTGAAGTGCAGGAGGTGACAGGTAAAACACAGAACTTGAATATAGAAAAATACAGAAGACATGTTCTTTGTAAGCACAGGCATGGAATTCCTCTTGGCTCTTGGACAAACTGAGCCATTCTACTCTCAAGAGTAGATTTTTCTGCTCTGGTTTAGCTATCTAGAATTTAGGTGTTAAAGCTGAGTAAGGTGGTAAGACATTCCTTTCCCAGCTATTGGAGAAAAACAGGCACCTTTTAAAGTATTCTTCTTGCAATGGGCAGGAGAATATCATTCTATGCGCTATAAACTTCCTGGGCTTTGGAAAAATGTAATAGATTGTTGTCTTGGATTGGAAAGACAGGTATCTGCCAGGGAAAGCTGAAGTGTCCCTTGGAATGGAGAATGTAAACCCCTCACCCCCTCCAAATTATTATAATTTTGCAATTAAGGGTTTTCAGGCAAAGATTTGGGAATAGGAATAACAGTTCTGTACTAGGAATATTAACAATACAAATGTAGTAGTAAAAAAAAAAAAAAAAAAAAAAAAAAAAAAAAAAAAAAAGGCAAACAAACAAACAACAATCCTAGAAATCCTGACAGAGTCAGAGCTACAACTTGACAGCCTGTTGGTCAGAGTGTTGGAAGCAGTCCAAAAGTAAGTCCTCCTGGAGTGGCAGATGTAGTTCTGTTGGGGCAGAGATGATCCTGAGAGAAAAGGGTCCAGTGGTGGTGAGAAGGGTCCAGTCTTCCTCCAGGAATCCAGTGGAACCAGATACCTCGTGTTCCTGTGTCTCAGTTTTTATCCAGGTAGGAATTGTTGGCTCCCCCGCACTGGGTGGAGCATCTCACAATGGGATGATGGAATGTGGACAATGGCTTGGGGAGCCTTAATGGCCCATTAGCAGAAGATATCCCCTGGAGGGAGGATGGGTGATGAAAGAGATAAGAAACACTGCCCCACCTGGTTTTAACAGCTGGCTCATTATCAGAAGGCATCCGCCCCCCTCCCCCCAGAGTTGCAAGAGATAAAGGAAAAACATCTCCCCAGCTGCTTTTAACAAATGAAATAGAATACACATTTTTTGTTCCATAACCCAAGATAATTGTGGATCATATTTGTTTTGGGAAGACAACAGGGTCTTACTGACAATATAGAGAATTCTTGGTTTTTCCTTGAGTGTCAACAAATTACCAGCAAATTAAATAAAAAAGGTGGTACTATTTTATGAACTAAATATTAAAAATAATCAAAAATGCAATTTCCTGTAAATTCTTCTGGTTGCTATGAGGACTAGATTAATTTTCCACCAAAGACCTAGATTCAGGAATCATAATATTACCAAAAGAAAATATCTACTTTCCCTACTATACCTTTAAACACTCAATAAATCCTTGAATTATTTCTTATGGTGAAAAGAAGACCTGAAAAATTATTGTGGAAGTAAAAGGAAGAGTTCCATATGTAAGGCAAGATTACAGAATTCAGCATTTTTTACATATACTCCCCCAAAAGGAAAAAGAGGCAAAAAAGCAGAAGTATCTTGAATACATATGTCTAGAGATAGACTGGAAGACTGCCTATAGAAATTAATATCTCCAGGCATTGAACAACTGCAGTATTTGGTTACTAGACTAGATAAAGTGCTAAAGTATCAGCATGGCATAGGTATGTTTCACAGCTTCAGATTAGTCTGCAATAAAGTTTTTAGTGAAATTGGTAGTGAAATTCTTTTCTGTAGGAAGGCAGCCCTTCTGATAGTTCTGGTGAGCTATGAAATATAATTTTATATTTATGCTAGGAGCAACTGATTGCCATCCATGTTGTCCTTGTTTGTGAACTTGTCATGGTCACAGCAAGAACTGTACCAACACCTGCAGCAATGAGGCCCTCCTGTTTCCTCAAGCCATATTCATTTCACTTGAATTTCTATTGTAGTGACCAATTCCTGAGATTTGGTACAAAAATATTTAGTTAGTCAGCATATGATTTACCTGTAGCATGGTATTAAGTGATACATAGTGTAAACAATTTCAGTAGAGTGTGGTGGTTTTTGCCATCCTTCGAGTACGGATTTTGGGTCATGATGTTGTATGATAACATGCTGTTCTGGATAGGGCCTCAGGAATAATTTCTATTTTTTCTGTTTCTGAATTTAAAAAGGTAAGTTAGAGACACCCTAGGAGTATGCAGAGCAGCATTATGGATGCCATGATGTCAGTCAGAATCATGAAGATGTGGGAAAGATCAAATTTGCCTGCCTCAACAGGGCAGGAGAAGACCTGGCTGCCACAATGTCCCTTTGCAATAGCAGCTTCAGCGGTTTTTGGGCACAGCAGTGACCAAGGCACCGCTCAGCAGCAGCTCCTGAATGCACAGCAGCAAAGCAGCTGGTAGGAGAAAACAGTGCTGGAGTGTGGCAGCTGGGCCAATGGTGGCTTGCCACAACCTTCCTGAAGCATCTCCATGAAGCAGGCGTTCAGGCAGACACGCAGCAATCCCTCACACCAGACACACGTGCCACAGACAGCTTACCAAACAAGCGGGAGTGGGAAGGGACTCGGAGTCCCAACGGGGTTTATTCTGTCTGCACACTGAAGGGGTCCAGAGCCGGGTGGTTAGAGGGTGCAGGCTTGTATGTGGGTAGAAGGGGGTGGGGACAAGGGTAGCAACCAATCACCGAGAGGTGTGGGTGGGAAAAAGGAATACAATGACCAATAGGAAAACACGAGGGTAAACGGACAGGAGTACAAACCAATGGGGTTACAAAGAACAAAGACACTACTAGAAATCTGACCATATATGGTCAACTGGGGGTGTAATGGCCAACAGACCAAGGTGGCGGTGTGGCACTGGGGTTGGTTGACAGCATGTCAGTGAAACAGGGTGTCCATAGGACAGGTTAGAGTCTAGGTGACATTCTTCCAAGGCACAGCCCCAGGAAGTCCCCTAGCAGGCCCTCGACACTGGAGGTCTCCATGGATGGCAGGGCTGCTTCCATTCTCCATTTCAATGCAACAGGATCTCTGGTGAGAGGAGTTCATCCATGAGGTTATTTCCATGACATTTAAGGGTTTCTGACTGGTTAGAGAGCTCCCTAGCAGGCAGTTAAATCAAAACGCTCACAGAAAGAGACACCAGAAAATACGCCTAAAGCAGTGGGGTCTGAAATGAGAAGTACAATTAAACAAAGAATGTAAAGAGAAACAAACCTAGGGATTTAAAGATAGAAAAATGACAGAGAAAGTGAAATGAACCCATTGGATTAGACTGGTGTGTTGAGCTCTAAGCAAAAGCAAGATTAACTTTATTGAGGTCAATAAATAACCCCCCCCTTCAGAAACAAATTGCTTAATTTAGTTCTGTGGTGAGACAGAGCCATCTGTAATGCCCACCCATCACCAGAGCAGTTCTATAAATAACTACCAGTGTTGCACTAAAGCAGAAGAGGATTAAAGCTCTCATTTAGCTCCCTTGCAGAGACAAAATACAAGGTTTTTACTGCATGTGAGCAGTGTAAGTGGTTGCTTACTGCTGGGTGAATGATGGCCATCACAAAAACCTTCCCAGGACACAGTGAGACATATTTATTTTTCCTTTGAAACTAATATTTCTAGGTCAGTAATATAAAAAGAAAATCATGCTCCTCCTCCCCCCCCCACAATAAAAAAAAAAAGTTAAGTGCAATTGAAAACCAAATTATTGGATAGGTTATAATCTGGGTTGCCAAAACCAATTCAGATACATAAAACAACTGTGTTGAAGACCCTTTTATGTTCTTTTATTTTTCTTCAATACTTATTTTGATTGTATAGATCCCCTATCAAGTGCCAATGAAGAACACACTGCACTAAAAATAAATTCTATTTCAAATATACTAACCAATTCAGTAACAGTCTTATTTTTTTTATCGCTTGAATGTTAGTGACTTCAAAGCATGCAGTACCAGAATAGGTTCTGCTTTTTTTCTGATGATTGTCTCTATCTTTAATTGAAATCTTACTATGATTTGATTTAATAGAAATATTAAAAATATCTGCTAATATTTAATACTGGGGGAAAATGCCTCTTTAATTCAGAGGAACATCAAATAATAGATTTTTTCTCTTTTTTCTTTATTGTTATTTATATGTTTCTTAGGACTGTTAAGTGTTACCTAGTTTTTGATCAATGTTTTTAAAGTGATAAACAATAAAGCTTTTTTCATTCTATTTAAAGTGGTTTTCCTCCTCCTTTTCTCTCTGCAACTTGTTCCTGTCCATCAGTTAGAACAGGATCATCTGGTTCAGAAGAGCTGAGAGGGTAGAGATTTCTGGAAGGCAGTGCAGAACAAGGGCAGGGAAATCCTATCAGTGACTCTTAGGTCCCCAAGATGTGCAGATGAATGTCAAATCAACTGGCTGCCTGGCTGCCTTTTAATCTCTGGTGAGGAGGTAATAGGAAAAAGAGGGGTTTAATCTTTTTATTCCATATCACTTTGCAGCTGAGCTCTGTGGGCAAAATGAATAGTCAGGGTTTCAAATCACAGATGGAATTGCTGTTCTGAAGCTTTGGCTTAAGTAGAGACCAGTTTTGATAACAAGTTGGTAAAGCTCTCACTGGGAGAAAGTCAAGGCTGGCATCCTGCCTGGATCACACCATCTTCAGCAGAAAGATTTTCATTCTCACCAGCTGCACTAAAGCTCTCCACAGAATTCTTAAAATTTTTTTAGTCTGAAAATGTTTATATATCTCTTTATTGAAGAATTTCAGAGTTTACTCAGCCTTCAAACAGAATACATAGGAGCTAAGTAGGACTTTAAGGCTCCAGGAATATAATTTTGTACCAATAAAAAACCAATAAAATTTCATTCTTGAGTAGAAGCAGCAACATAATCTTACATCTCAGGAAATTGGGACAGAGCAGCGTGTTACATTAACTGATAATAATGGTTACCAGTTCTCCACTGCACAATTTAAATACAGCAAATGTGCCTCAGTTTCTGCCAGTATTTCAATGCCAGCAATACTGTTGTGTTAAAGCAGTTCAGAGATTAATAATGTCCCTTTTCACACAACACTAACCTCTAATACATTTGTTCCATCTACCAACAGTGCAACATTCATGAGAGTTTCAAGGAGCAGGCCAAGGTCTAGTTCAGAGTGGCAGCATATTCCTGTTCTCACACAGGTGGTGTTGCAGAGGTTTTTAAGTAATTTTTCTCTTCATTTAGAGAAGTAAGTCCCAAAGAGACCAGTGGCCCCTCAAAATGATGCTGTATTGTTACCTGTCACTTTGGGGGCTCTGTATGACCACTTGTGCAAGAACAGAGTTGCTAAAAGTGGGGAGAAGCAAGTCCATGCTGATAGTAGTTTGCTGATTGCCATGGTAACTAGGGGCATTACTGTGTCTCTAAATGGACAAGATGTACATTGCCATCCAGGGCTCCTCAGAGCAATGTTCTTATCATAACCATAAGAGGAATTGTCTAGCACATCCCAGGATCACACAAACTGTCAGAGACAACAAATGTGGGGTAGAATTAGACACGTCCTTGCTGTATCCCAGGACGTGTTCCCTCAGCCTATCTCCTAGGAGTTTGTGCTCCTGCCCCTGTTGGAACATTTCTAGCATTTCCACCACTGCTGACTTTCTACACCCTGTTCTTTTACTGTGTTGTTGCTCTTCAGGATTTGTACTGCAGCTCAGTGCCTACCACAAGCTCTCTGTGCCATTGTAACATTCTCTGATTTATGACACTAGGGACATTATGAGGAAAAAAATGCCTTTTGTTTTGAGAGGAAAAGTATGCTTTTCCATATTTCTTTTAATATTATTAGCAGATGATGGAAAGAGGGAGACAAAAATTTCTGACTTCTCTGTTAAATGGTATAATGAAATAAGAAACTTTTTGATCCATTGAATTTAGGACTGCTGCTGTTTACACATACCTATATATGCTTATTTCTAAACATCCTCATGGACTCTAGAACTTCTGTAACAGAATTTTAAAAAATAGCTGGATGAGGGGCAAGAAAATATCTCCAATCTATACAGAACAAATGAAGACACGTCCTGGTTTTTGCAGGATAAATTAGATAAAACATGAGAAAATTATGCATTGCTCTGAAAGACACATTTGAGTATAAATGCCTTATTAGGTTCTTAATAAATTCTGGGGGTATTGACTAATATCTGGCCATCACACATCAGATTTTTGGCAGGATAAAGCCTTCTATAGTTACATGAACCTTCTTCAACTGGCAAATTGACAGTATCACAGTGTCTGGAACAACTAAGAAAACATAGCCTAGTGCAAGAGAATGAAGGCAGTAGCTAGCATAACCTACTTGGGTTAACTTGGGTCAATTTGGGCCCATCTACAAGCATAAAATGTTTCAACATCATGGGGAATCATTTTAAACTTCTTAAGTTTTTTCTGAACCAGAATCTAGATTAATTTAACAGAGATACAGAAAGATTTTTTTTACCATACAGTTCCATTTTAATTTGCAGTGAAATTCAGTATCTGTTGAATTATCAGTGACTGGATGCTGGCACAAAAAAAGATGAAATAAATTATTCATAACAATTAGCATAGAAGTGTAAAATTTCACAGGAGGGATTAAACTGGAGTGACTCATTCAATGTACCATGCTGTTTACAGAGGTTTCAGTAACCTAGTGAGGGTGGAAAAAATTGCCATGAGACTCAGGCCTCGGGTCAGGTAAAAAGATGTTTTGAATGAGTTAACTGTAAAAGCTGTGTCTGAGTAATGTCTTGTGTAAAACAGGGTTGAAAGGTACTAACAGCTTTTATGCAGTGGGTCATTGGCTAAATACAGAATAACAGGCTCATTCACAGATGGTGGATGTGTTAGGTCAATGGAACTAGCAATCAAGTCTGTCCAGAGAGAGTAACTCAAAACACCACTCAAAGCAGCAAATCCTGATCAGAAGCTAGGACACTACACTGCTGGGTATCCACATGCATTTGAGGCTGCAGGCAATGGTGCAATCCTTCAGAAAACAAAAAGATTTCAAGAAGCAGAAAAATGAGAGTTTCTCTGTCCCAGACTGACAAAATGTTCAGATGTGACATTTGAAAGCAAAGAAATTGCCTGCTTAATATATGCAAGAAAACACCTCCATGTACATTGCTTGTAAACAAGCAGAACTTCAGCAAAATAATCCAGCTTTTGACATTTGTCCCTCTATCACAATTAATCTTGCAAGTGCCTGATCATGAACTAATAACTCTGATTATTGGGACAAAATATATTCAGAAGCAAAAGACTTAGATAATAAGAAAGATGGCATTTTTATTATTCCATATGGCCTCACACATGTCTGTGTCAGACCACAATAGTTTGAGGTCCTTTCTGAGGTCATCTAATACATTTCTGTGAAGTAACAGATTTTTTAGATGAATTTGAAAAGATGGTGAGATTTTGACTGGAAGATTGTTGTGAAAGAACTTTCTGGGACATACATCAAGCTGAAGAATAAAGTTAAAAGAGAATTCCTGCGACTGGGAGGCTATAGCAGGATGAAGCTGCTAGTAAATATTTCCAATTTGTCATGGAGCTTGAGTAGAATTCTCCCTGGAGCTGTGAAAATGTTCGTAGTTAAAATTCAGACTAAGAAAGATGTGACAAGAAAAATTTGATTTCTCTGTAAACATATGCCCTTTTAAAAAATAAGCTTGATTAGTTGGAAGGATATTTTGTGCAAGAAAAATGTTTTGGCCCAATTCTTTAA
This sequence comes from Phylloscopus trochilus trochilus, assembly GCA_016584745.2. Taxonomy (NCBI): domain Eukaryota; kingdom Metazoa; phylum Chordata; class Aves; order Passeriformes; family Phylloscopidae; genus Phylloscopus; species Phylloscopus trochilus. The sequence goes on along the minus strand of WQNJ02000016.1, from coordinate 23,621,923 downwards.
ATGCTTGCAGGTAATCTAAAATTAGCTGAATGTCTGTGTTGTGTCCTCAGTATTCATTGTCTTGGATTATTTGTGCTGGTTGCAATGATATTGAATTGTCAATTTTCTAAATAGCAGCAGAGTAGCAATCCCTATATAAGCAGGATTTTTTGGCACAGTGAGATTCAGGTAAAATCTCCCAAAGCATAATTTTGCTACAAAGGGAAACAGTCAGAGGAAGACTTTGATGGATAAAAAATTAAAGTAAGTGATTGACAAGATAGAGCCAGATATTCAGCACCAGTTCTGAGAGCCCAAAAACCTGCTGGGATTTTTTACCAGGATGTTAACAGAAACAATTCCCATTTTTTGCTATCAGAGTACCTCAAAAACTCCAAGTTGATTCTGTACTTCTGATAACAAGTAAAATTACAAGGACATTTGCTTAGTCATATTTTCACTAACTTCATTTCTGCTCCACCTGCAGTCTGCAGAATCAGAGTCAAAGCTTCTGGGAAAAAGCTTCAGGATTTAATAAGTGCAATATCTTGTAAGACTGATTTCTTTAGTGTCTCTTGACCTTTTCTTTCACAGAAGCATTTTATTATCTTTTAACAATTCTGTGTATCTTTGTGCAAAAAGTGAGACTTATGTATGGCTATAAATCTGATTTGCCAAAGAACCTTGATTTCTATGACATGGAAGGATTATTCATTTCTATAGTCTTTTATCCTAAACCTTACCTTTCTGTGAATTGTTTCAACAACTACTGTCTTTCTCAGTTTGATGGTTCAAGTTCAGACCTCATGAATCAGTATTTTGCTGTTACTTGTTTAGTAGGACAGTACAGTTTTATGAACACACAATGCCCATGTAACTGTACTTGTGTTTGTATGCTATTTAAAATAAAAAAGGAAAAACATGCTTCAAATACAACACACGCACCTCAATCTTTTACATGAAGGAGAACAAGAAAAGAATTACAACTGTGATGGGAGAACAGAATAGAAATTAGAAAAATTAAGATGCGTTAGCCTCTGATTTCAGTAAGGATCATGATGTTAAAAACAGAATCATTAAATATTTGCATTTGAGATGGACTTCCAGAGGTCATCATCCACTATTCATGCCCTGCTCCATCAACTCAAAGCAAATCTAATCAGAGCAAATTGCTCAGGGACGTGTCTTGTTGATTCTTGAACATCTCCAAGGATGAAGAGTCCACAGCAACTGTGGCCAGCCTTTTTTGGACCAACTTTATGTTCAAAAAATAATACCAATGTATTGCTATGTTATAATGAATCACAATTTACCATGTTCCAACTTGTTTTCCTCTCTTCATAGGGACAAAGATAAACTAGTAGAGATGAAGATGAGGATATGAACATGGAAACAACCATAATTAAGAAGGAAACAAAGAGGTTAATGATCCTAAGATTGTTATTTAATTAAGGTAAGTAGAAACGGATCTAATTGTTTGGAACACTGTCAGTCATGCTGAAGAAGGAGTTGTTGAGTTTCAGAGAGATTAACAAAGGCTTCTAAAGATAATCACTGGCAGTGAGTTCTTAATGTTTTCATTAATAATTTGGGCAGCAAAATAACACTTTGTTAATGAAATTTGCTGACAACATAAATTTGGAAGATAAGAACAGTACAGAGAAAAATCAGAACTATGTAGACTGAATAAAACAGAACTTAAACTGAAAAAAACCCATAAAGATATCAGATTTAATAATACAAGAAGCGCATAAATAAGGCTCACATACACCTCTCCAAAGCTTACACTTTTAAACGCATTTGTGGGTCTTGGTCTAAGACTCAGCCCACTCCCTTGGTTAGGGCTAGGAGAGAGTCAAATTTCAGAAAGCTGGCAAACCATTATGATTAAAATAATGTCTAGGCCATTTATACCCATTTGGGAATAAGGTGCAGTCCAAGACTAGGTCTTGTGCTAGATTTTGGGCTTAGTGCTCAGAGACACAAAGGTTAGATTCTCTCACAATCTGTTTTTAATATGAAGCACCATTGCATTGGGTTTGTGTTACAAGATTTAGGTAGTAGGGAGGGTACAGGGGTGGCTTCTGTGAGAAGCTGCCAGAAGCTTCCTCCATGTCCAGCAGCATCAATGCAAGCCAGCTCCAGGATGGATCTGCCTCTGGCCAAGGCCAAGCCCATTAGTGATGGTGGGATAAAAGATAAAGGAAATGGAAAATCTGCTGTGTAACAGCAGCTGTGGAGAGAGGAGTGAAACTATGAAGAGAAACAGCTCTGCAGACACCAAGGTCGGTGAAGAAGGGGAAGGACGTGGTCCAGGCACCAGAGCTGAGGTTCCCCTGCAGCCCATGGTGCAGGCCATGGTGAGGCAGCTGTGCCCCTGCAGCCCCTGGAGGACCATGGTGAGGAAGAGATCCACCTTCAACCCATGGGAAACACAATGCCAGAGCAGGTGGATGCCCAAAGGAGTCCGTGACCCGTGGGAAGGCCAAGCTGGAGCAGGTCATGAAGAACTGTGGGAGGGACTCATGTTCATGTAGGACTGTCTCTTTTGTGAGAGACCCTGTGCTGGAGCAGGGGAAGTGTGTGAGGAGTCCTCCTGAGGGAGAAGGAGCAGCAGAGACAATGCATGATGAACAGGCCACAATCTATTACCCCCACCCCCATCCCTCTGCACCACTGAGGGGAGGAGATAGAGAATTTGGGTCAGGTTGGGCCCAGGAAGAAGGGAAAGGTAGGGGAAAGGTGTTCTGAAATTTGGGGATTTTCTCATTATCTTGTTTTGATTTGATTGGCAATAAATTCAAATATTTTCCCCATGTCGAGTCTGTTTTGCCTGTGATAGTAATTGGTGAGTGATCGCCCTTGTCATTATCCCAAACCACAAGACTTTCATTATTTTTTTCCCCCCTGTCCAGCTGAGTAGGGGAGTGATAGAGCAGCCCTGATGGGCACCAGGTGTCCTACCTATGACAGTGAAGTCACTTGTCTGAAAAAGGCTGCAGTAGAACCAAGATAGGTAGAAAAAGCTTCTAATAGCATTCAGGTTAAATGGATTATTGAGTGCACACTGAGGAAATGGAACTAATTAAAAGATTGCATAGTATGCTCCTAATATCATAATCTTATAAGGGACACTCTATATTTATTTTCTTCCAGCACTGCAGAGAAAACAGAGAAAATAAGATTTGGGAAGAAAGAAAGATTTTTGAAGAACACATTACCAGTGTGCAGAAGGATAATTTTGGTGGTGACTGTGGAACATCCAGCTCATTTGTACCCTTCTGGTGTCTGGGAGTCTTGAGCACACTTTCAGTTTTCACTCCCCTGGGTTCCCACCTACACTGTCTTACAGTAGAAGTGCACCCAAACACGAAATATTCACTTAATTTATTAGGTTAATTAATAACTTAATTAACTGTCTTGCTATTAATGTGCTAAATAGTGAGGAGCAGTTGAGGCTTCATAGATATTAAAAAGTACAGAATAATATTATTCTACATACTAAGAGTCACAGCATTCTTACTATTAAAAATCCAGATCAATACAAATAAATCATGTCATCTAGCTCATGAGATTGGAGAGAAACAGAATTTGTCCCTCTGCTGAAGGATCCCCTTATTCACTTACAGATAGGTTGTGTACCTGCATCTGTTTGTTAGCAGAGACCCTTACTCCCTCAGGTATTCATGGCAAGAGTAGATATAACTGGGAAAGAAAGGGTGTTACAGTGCCTCAGCATTGCTCAGTGTTAGAGCATAAGGAGATGGCTTTCTGATATTGCTTACTTTTCTCATTTAATACTTCAATTGTACCCCTACATGTACATAGGTAATTCATTGCATAGGCAATTCACCTGGCTGTGAAGTTCTGTTAATATGAAAAATTAGCCCCTAGTAATTATGAATATGTTGGGAAAGTCAACACTGCTTGCCAGCTCTCAAAGCTATGTGTACCTCTAGGAAGATTTTCACTAGAACTTCATGGACACATTCACAAGAGTAAGTGAACCAGCAGTTTTAATCACTTGTCACAAAGAATCTGGGTGCAGGAGATTTTCATGTAAAATTACAATTCAGGAACCATTATGATTTTGTTTTCTTTTTAGAAATGACTGGACCACTGAAGGTGAAATTACAATAAATTGCTTTAGGTTACCATCAGGACTGAATATGTGTTTAAATACTTCAGATTTGGCAATTGAAGAAAGCAAAAGCAGTAGTGTGAATTACAGGCCTTATTAAGAGTGTCGCCTATAGTGAAATTGGAATGTTCATTAAACTGTAGTTCTTAGCTAGTTAGACCTTTAAACATGGTGTATTATAAAAATTACAGCAAATACCATGATAATTAAATGAGTCATCTATGATTACACCTGAGCTTAATGTCGTGCTTAAGGCAAGAGGTGCACTTTGGGCTTTAAAAGGTATATTGGCCTTTAGGAAAAAAGAATTAGATTGACATGATATGAAAGACTAGATTTTACCTTGTTCCTAAGTAATAAAGTGTAGGATAATAGCGAACTTCCCTATGTGTCTCCATGATCTCCTTGGACTTCTGTGAAGAAATTTTACCTGTAGGCCTAAAAATTATTGATTTTAAGACTTTCTGTATTAAGCAAGACAATTGTTCCTCTTTTCCCGCCCCCCCCTCCCCCCAATTTTCAAGAATTTCAACATTTTATATTAATACTGTTAATTAAGAAGAGCGTTAACTTCATTAGCGGACACTCCTGTAGACATCATCCATTATTGACTGGCATGTGAACCTGTGGTGTTTAATGTTTTAAAACCAAGTGAATAAAACACTGAGCTTTCAGGAAACATCTGATACTAACTAGTATTTGGGAGTGACACAGCACTCCTGCATTATACAGGATGTATAGGATCAGGCTGCCTATATTTACAAGGCTTGAACAGGATGCAGGAGCCTGAAACAGCCTTCACAGGACTGGCAGAGCAACTGTCAGATTAACATTGCACTCACCTGCCAATCAAAGACTGAGATGTAACTGAGATGTTTCCTTTCATTTCTCTCCCTTCTCATGGTCCACAACTGCTGCTAAAGTGTCACCTCAGTGTTCCATACCACCTATGACATTCCCATATGTTACTTCCAGCTCCTTATTTCTCTCCTCTGCCTCGCTATGCAGGCAGAGCTACGCTGGGCATCCACATGGCTAAAATGACTGTGTTACAATTATGGGTATCTTTAATTATGGAACTTTCCTTTTTCTGTTTGTCTGCTTATATTTTCTTCTACTTTTTGTTACTTCACCCTACAAATCACATTGAAAAAAGTCTTTGATCTCAGCCCAGAATGCAGATGCAAGAGATAAAAGAATCCTGATTTTTGTCAGAGAGGTCTGTAAGTATGTAAGCAAATAATATAAATGAATAAAACCAATTTAAATGAGAGACTCCCTTATGCTTGCTACCCTGGGAGTAGGAAGGTGACAAACTCCATTAGTCTGCTACCAGATGCCCACTCCAATAAAAATCAAAACCTATTTGAGATGCTCTATGATATCTCACATTGCCACTCACCAGTGATACAGAAAGGCATGGACCTTTCCCAGGTTTTCAGCAGCTGTGTTTTACTCAGTCTATTAGGCACCCCTCATCTGTTCCAGAGACAAGAATGTTACTGGTAATTTCAGGTAAAAATCTGTGTTAGCGTTTTCATCATGCACTTATTTTTTTCTCTGATGGCAGAGAAATGCTCTGCTTCAGTGAAGAGAGCAGAATTTCCCTAAGAACTCCCTTAGGACAGGATCTGATGCCATAGTTCTCAAGGGCATCTGAATGAGTCTGCTCCAAAATGCAGTCTTTTTCCTAGAGAGTGAGGTGGGGACAGGGTTAGTGTTTGTGGGATTAGGAGTCTTCAGAAATATGAATATACTTCCCTACTCTGGAAAGGCTATGTAAATCTGTATGGTCTAAAGACCCAAATGAGGGCATTCATACTCAAATGACCCCTGAAAAACTTGGAACCTAGACGAAAAAGCTCTGTCAAGGGGAACTGAAAATTGCTCCCACAACTCCCCATTTTACTTGGGGAATTCTGTTTGACAATGTCCTGATGTTAAGCCCAGCTGGAGATGAAACACCATGCATCCATCCAGTGGGATCTGGGAGAAAACTGGAGGATGAGGGGTGCATTTGGGAGTGATGCAATAACAAAGAGACAGGATGCCCATACAGTTAGCAACCCTGGATGTCTCACAATTGTCTCATCTTTTTAGCACATTCTTTCCCTTCTATGCTTTTTCTGGTTTGTAATTTAAGCAGCTCTTTCAGGAAAGACTTCATATTCTCAAAGGCAGGTCACTAAAGGGGATGTCCTCTAGGTTTACTCCCCAGTTTACTCTGAGACAAATTTACTATGTACACCAATAGTGTGCTTCCCCCTGGACTAAAAAACAAAACAAAACAAAACAAACCCAAAAAAACCCCACCAAACCCCAAACCACTCCCCTCCCCCCCCAACAAAATAAAACAAAAACCCAAAACAAAACAAAAACAAAAACAAAACAAACAAAAAACCAAAACAAAACAAAAACAAACAAAAAAAAAACAACAAAAGAAAAAAAAAAGACCCAAGAAAGGGCAGTCATAGTGGGAGAACATTAGTAAGACAGAAATGGCTTACAAAAACCCTTTGGCAGATACCCCAGTATCCACATAACTTTGTGGGCTAGGAAAGTGATAGCAGCATTCACATTAGGTGCTTTTAGGATCAGGAATGTTAGACAAGTCATAAACAACACAAGCATGGGTAATTTAGCATGCACAGCATGAGCCAGAACCTCTGGGGAACAGCAAAGTTAAACATGAATTTGTTCTCTGCTCTCAAGACGTGCTATAAGCAGGCATGCACAGGATTATGACTATTTTTGCCTGCATTCTTCAGACCCTTTGTCTTACCTCCCTTAGGATCCCCAATCCTATAGAACCAATGATGATCTGAAAGTCTGACTATGTAGGAGCCAAGAGTGATGTATGACACATACAGTGGGAGGTCCAAAGATCCACTTCAGCACCTTGATACAAGACTGTATCATGGTATAAACATCATCACTGAGCACATTTGGAAGTTGCTCACCTTTTCTGTTTCCTTGCTTGACTTCCCTTTTGTTTCCCTGTTACAACCTCTTGAGGTTATATAACCAGTTAATAACCAGAAACTCTGTTTCTGCCTCTTTCTTTCTTTTCTCTCATGGATTTCTGGTTTTGGAAACCAACATGTTATGCAGTACATGCTACAGACCCTCTGTAAGCACAACATCTGATTCTGCTGTCTTGACAGTCACAGAAACATTGCTCTCACAGCTCACAAGGTTGGACTAATGCCAGCTAAATATAGTTTTAATGGCATCACATCCCTGGTGACTGAGAAGGCTTAACTGCCATGTGACCTCTTTGGGCTCCTCTTCCAGTAGTGCCACAAAAGTGAATTGTCCTTCCTCAAGCTGTAAAAGGGGAGATCAAGAAGTAATATTAAGGGAGAGAATATGAAAGTACAAGGTGTCAGGCAGTTTTATAGGTTAGCATAGGAGTCATTCATCATGAAGAGTAAGTCCTACTGAAAGAATGGCAGCAAATAAAGGGACAGAAAATATGAGGTTCACTGTCCTATAGCACATTTCCCTTCTAATGTGGAAGGTTATTTACCTTTGTTTCTTCAGTGTTCTCAAAACTCCTAAGAACCAAGCCTTTAATATAACAGAAATGATGCAGCAGTTTTCAGAGAGCAAACCTCGGCATTTTCCACAGGAATACTGGGGAAAATAATCCTAGCAAGAACCAGGGGTGTTCTGATGAAAGCAGCTATTGACTTTTCATCAAATCCTTGAACTGATAATTAAACCAAGTGAGATGAAGAACAAAGTAAGTGGTATTAAAATTTAATCAGTTATAAATGCAAATGTCAATAATCTAATTAGTGCTATTCTTCCTTGAGAGGCAGCAAATAATAAAATCACAGAGGATTACAGTCTAAGATTAAGACTACACTTCAGGATTTCTTGTTGTATAGCAGAAACTCTATTGCAAAATCAGTTATGCATTCATACCTCTCCTTCCATCACCATGGCTATTTCTTCACAGGAGACGTAGTTTTACTTTACCAATCCAGAGCTTATGAATTACTGAGGCTGCTGGACAAACGGACTGGCAAAGGCCTTCTTGACCTAATGCTGATGTTACAGATTTACCTCAAGACTTCACAGACACAGTCTGAGCAATTGAGTACCTTCGTTTCCCTCTTTGTTGTTTAGAGTCACTATCTATACATCAGAGCTCTTTCTAGCTGATACCCCTGAGGGAAGCACAGGCACTGCCTCAAGAAAGGTGTTTTCCCTGGTTGAGACAGACACACCAACATACCACCATAGCTTAGTGAAGTTGTCTTTGCCAATGAAAGCACTCCCCGATCAGCCTGTTTACACCTACATAAGCAATTTTGCTGGCACAAGGATGTGAGATAGAGGACATGATTTTTTCACATGCCTATGATGGCAGTGTTTAGCACTACTTACCTCTCTCAGCTTAAATTGAGGAACTTAAGGCAAAAGCGTACAAATTCTAGCCAGGATAGCAAAGTGCTGGCTAAGCCAGCATCCCCCCCATGCAGTTTGGTTACACCACCAAATGCCACTCGGAGACCTGTCAAATGAAGAGTGGGCATTTTCCGAATTTCCTTTGGCTCTTTTAGGAAATCTATGCGAGCTCCGTGCTTAGGAAAGCCCCCAGGTGCTGCTGCTCCTCATGGCATCTCCACGAGAGGGCTCTGCTGGCATGCCTACACGGGCCCGGCGCCGCGGGACGGGGCAGCACCGCCCGCGGCCTCCTCGGAGCCCCCGGCACTGCCCCACAGCTCCGGGACATCAGCGGGCAGATTGGCTGAAAAAACACTACATACACCAAACTCAGGTCTGGGAGGAAAAAAAAGAAAAAAGAGGAAGAGGAAGAGGAAGAGGAAGAGGAAGAGGAAGAGGAAGAGGAAGAGGAAGAGGAAGAGGAAAGGAAAGGAAAGGAAAGGAAAGGAAAGGAAAGGAAAGGAAAGGAAAGGAAAGGAAAGGAAAGGAAAGGAAAGGAAAGGAAAGGAAAGGAAAGGAAAGGAAAGGAAAGGAAAGGAAAGGGGGAAGGAAGGAAGGAAGGAAGGAAGGAAGGAAGGAAGGAAGGAAGGAAGGAAGGAAGGAAGGAAGGAAGGAAGGAAGGAAGGAAGGAAGGAAGGAAGGAAGGAAGGAAGGAAGGAAGGAAGGAAGGAAGGAAGGGAATCTAATGTCCACCATTTTTTCAGCCAAAAATGTTGGTCTTCACCCAATAAGGAAGTGTGCCATGGGGCCTCTTTACAAAATAAGGGCCAAAATTTGCAGTGAGAAGTTGAACACTGCCGTAGCAAAAAAGAAAAACAACCAACCCAAACAATATGTCACAGACTTATTCTCCAGACACTTAGGTTTCTCATATGCCTGAGAGCATTGTTAGGGTTGATCTTCATTCCATGGCTGCTTGTTTCCTACAGCAGTGTAAAGCCAGGTGAACAGTGTCCATCTGTCTCCTCTGGGCAATGTGGTGTTTTCTCCATTCATAGGAGGAGCTGAACAATGAGATCACTTGGTTTCTTGTTTGCCCCTGTACAACTGGCTTCATACTCCCTCATAAGTGAAAAGTTCAGTCTGTGTAACTGAGCGTAGGTGCAAGGAAGACTGGGGCAAAGGCTTTCATCAGTGTACTCAGCATAACATCCTTCTGCAGTGAATGATGAGATTTCTGAAACAGAAGTCAACTCTGATGTGCATAGTATCAAGGAAGCAGAACTAGGTCACTCTCATGTCTAGAAAGATATTGTAAGTTTCACCGTAGCAAGGGGTTGGCTTCATATATTGGAAAGTTGTAGAATATTAGTTTTCTAAAAATATAACTAATTCCTACTTTTCTGTCTAATAATTACAGAGGTTTTGCATGCCTAAGGCTGACTACCTGTGAGGTTTTTTCTATTTTTGTATATATATCTATGAAATATTGCTGTATTCTGCAGACTGTTTTCAACAGCTTCAGCAGCCTGAAATAGCTGTAAACCTAATATCAAACTGTAAGCCTTGTACTACCTTTTTTCAATGTCTCTTATGAATTTGAGACCTTAGAATTTTATTTAAATCTCACAGACATCACTCAGGTGAAGAAAACTGTGACATTCCTGCAGAGATCAGAAGCAGTAATGAATGTAAATGACTCAACCCTTGTCGAGCTAACTACAGTCATCTTAGCTCATAGCCTGAGCTGTCATGTGAGCCCAGAGCCCACACACCTGCTCACACCCTGACTCACATCTGGAATGAGACAGCTGACTTTCCAGACAAGAAAACTCATGCCCAGGCTAGATCTACCTCACATACTGGTTTTGCCTTGGTAGGCAGAATGGGTACATCCATCTTGAGCCCTAGCCCAGCAGACAAAGTCAGAGTGAAAGGAACCACCAAATATCTCTTACGTTTTCAGTACAGAAGGGAACAAAGCTGTGTACGTGCCAGTCTGTGTTGTCCTGGTGCAATGACAGTAGTATTGTGCTCTGATCTGAATTTGAAGACACAACCACAAATTTTATCTGGTTCAAAATGCAGAAGGTAGCTGTCTGCTGCCGCTTCAGCACACCTCCAAAATGTGCAGCATAGTGTGCCATGCAGAGCACCCTGGCTCCCTGGTCATCTCTAACCAGTGGCCAGCTGTAGCTCATGGAGTGATGCATGGTTTTTGTCTTTGGCATATTTAGAATATTTTGCTACTTGCTCTGAGGGTAATGATGAAGTTTATTTTGGCATCAGTGGTAGAATGTTAGTTCTGAAAGAACTGTTACTTGAACTCAAATAGTGGTACAAAAGTCTCACATAAAATTGTATCAAAAGTCTAAAAATCCTTTAAACTGAAAAGCTCACTCACTTGCATATGCCATTTGAGGCTTCATCACAGCTACTGAGTTCAGCTGAGAGCCCTGATTGAACTCTACCTCAGCCTGAATGAAATGCCTGAATCTTGGTGGCACAGTAGTCTCAAGGAAGGGCATATGACTAACACTTGCATTAACCTTTGGTAAGTGGCCTCTTAATTTTCATAACATGTTGAAACATCTTCTAGTTCATTTGGCTTTTGATTAAGAGAGTTGATGAAGAAGAGTAGCATTTTGGACAAAAAGATGTTAAAAACTGATGTTTAGCTTTTTGAATTTTATGTTGTTTCTTTCTGGGTTTGATTGACTTTTAATATATGTTTTGTCCCAAATGCTAAGAGACATAATTTAATGAACTGGAAAATAAAAGTGTTGATTTTCATTGTGACTGTTTAGAGATTGGAGCACTTAGTCATTCTTGAGTCTGTGATATTTTCAAAGGTTGCATGGAGTTTTTCATCACATCCCTTCTGCTACAGTCCTATCAAATCAGACACCTTACCTCTCCCCTCTTGGCAATTGATAGGAGGAGAATGGTCATTAGATCTAAAAGAACACACATGAGTTTGGAAAGGTGGTGCATAAAGGTATTTTAGAAAACCCAGGTAATCTGACCACCAGATTAAAATCTTGGTAGTCATTCTGAAACTGTAAAGTATTTTTCACTTGGAAGGCGTCATTCCAGCACATGTGCAGCTAGAAGTGAGTCTAGCCAAGCTATCTGTATGTATGGATTATTTCTGGTGTAAGGGGAATATATGGTATTGAGTAAATCCTATCTTGGTATCCATATAATTATTCTAAAAATAGAAGATATAAGCAGAAGAAAGAAGATCCATGGCAGTCAAGCACACTACACCCTCTTCTGGGTAAGCATTCTCTGTATCCAGGTGCAGAACCAATGATGACTCAAATGGAAGCTCATTGCTGCTACAAGGATGACCTGTGGCAAACACCAAATTGTGGCTTACCTGCCTCTTATTTCTTTCCTTGAAATACTAGGCAGGAATTGCTATAGTTGTCCCAAAAGCACAATATATACCTACACCCTCTTTGTTTCAAAATGCAATCCGAAGTCCATTTTTTCAGTATTTCAAGCTTGAAACTGCTTTCTACAACCAGATTCACTAGAGCAGTGTTCACTGCTTTGAAAATACTATCATGTGGGGATTTGCCTGCTCTCTGAAATTCCTAGGATAATTCTACCACGGGTGTTGCTATAAAATTCTATAAAATTCTGTGTTGACGATTGTGTTCTATTGTCTTAATGACTTGCTTTTCACATTCTTCTGCACCTAATTAGATTCAGATCAAATGAAGTCATAAGTGCCTGGGGATAAAGAAAAACTCTTAAAGGGCAATTGGCTCAGTCAATGCAAGCCTCTAAGGGGAGTTTGAAGCAGATGCAGTGATTAATTTGTTGTTTCAACTTCTTGTGATGAACTGTGCTGACAGGACAGGTATTTTCATGCTATCTGACTTGATTGCAAAAGCTGTTTGTGTAAGAAAAGCATATCATTGAAGAGATAATCATATAATGTGCACATGGGGATTGTATCATCAAAATAAGTATGTGGAAGTTGTGAATATGTAATAATTAGTGTGGGGAGGCCAAGAGCATGTTTCTAAGATCTAGGATATGCTGAATAATTGCTCCAAAAGGGGTGATGTTAGTAATGATATTACAATAATAAATATTTAGCTGAAACAAACTGACATCAGTAATTCAGAAGTAACTCTCAGAAAACATAAATTCTTCTGTATTATAGTGAATGCACTGAGCCAGCACAGCAACAGTTGGGAGCAAATGCAAGACTCATCACTGAGAATCCATGCCTTACAACTGGTACCTGCTGCCTCCAATCCTTCATGGGAATGACAGGGTTAGGATAACCTTCTAAAATTTCTGCTTTGATTAGCCAGTGTTGAAAAGAAACTTCATACGCTTCAGGTTCCCATCAGTCTAACAACGCAAACTCTCAACTTCTCCTTGATTTACTAATTTGGGAGCAGAACACCTTCAGCAAGAGAAGGGATTTCAGAACTTTGGCTAAGGGAGTTTAGCCTGGAAAGGAGAAGGCTTAGTGGTGATCTTATCACTCTCTACAACTCCTCGAAAAGAGGTTTTAGCCAGTAGACTTTGGCCTCCTCTCTCAAGCAATCAACCAGGATGACAGAGCATAGTCTCAGGCTGGGCCAGGGGAAGTTTTGGAAGAATTTCTTCACAGAAAGAATGATTAAACACTGGAATGATCTGCCCAGAGAGGTGGTAGAGTCACTGTCCCTGGAGGTGTTTAAGAGGGGATGTGGCACTCAGTGCCATAGTCTAGTTGACATGGTGGTGTTGGGTTATATAGTTTGGACTTGATGATCTCAGAGGTCTTTTCCAACCTAACTGATTCTGTGATTTGTTAACTTGGTCCCTTCCAGGCTGTAACTGTACATAATTTTCTGTGGTATAACTTGGACCTTCCACACATGTTATTAGGTCAGGTCATTAAAGTTACAGATTGTTTGGAGCTAAGAAATGAACAATCACCTTTGGAGTCTCTCTGGGCTCTGGTGTTAGTAGTAATTGCATGTGAGACTGTCTTGCAGCTAACCTTTCCTCATCATCCCCCTTTTGGCCTCACCTTTTTTACAGTCTGACTTACATCCTGGAACTGGTTCCTTAATCTTTCCTTGTTTTCTTCATTGCTCCCACTTTATTGTAATTTTGCTTTGCCTTCCCTTTTACCTACTGAATGTACTCTGTGCAGACACATGCCCTACCATCCTATGTTGGGTTTTTTCTATTTTTGTCTCAATTTTTTTTTCTTTTTAACAGAACACACTCACAGGTATGAACAATGTTCAAACTAGTAAGACTTCTGAAGCAAAAGAAAAAGAAACACATTGACACATTATGTTTTGGCCTTGCTTCCTTTTGTTCTTCCCACTTTTTGATTTTTGGTTTGATCTCTCATGCATAATCAGGCTATATAAATACTTTGTAGTAGGAACTATATCTTTTATCAGTACCTAACACACTTCTGGATGCTATATAAAAGCTGCAATATGTGGTTAAAATATTTGCCTTAAGAACTCAGTGATACAGCTACTTAGCATTCAGACTTGATTATCTTTCTTTCATTAAGCAATTGGATCTGAAATAGGAACAGCAATAGCAACATAAGGAATTAGTCAGCTTGTATCAGTCGAGGGACTGCACTTGGTGCATTTATTTCTTGTTTACATAAAAAAATCAAGGTACCTTTATTGTGACTCTACAGCTTCTCTCTAGGAAAACAACAGTCCTACACTCAAGGTTATACACTTAATTTAGAGAGGAAGAAGAACAAAGGTAAGGTAAAAATACCGTTCAAATTACATTCTATAACATGGCTCAGTGCTTTGAATTGTTTTAAGGTGAGATTTTGCTGTTATGCATGCCCAGTGATGAGTTACAGCAGTGTCCCAGTCAATCTGCTTACATCCACAGGGCTTCTACTCCCTTTTACCATATCACATGCCCAGCATGGGAGACACCAGCCTTGTCCACAACTCAGTGGCTAGCAAACTTGTCCAGGATGTTTGTATGTGGGTCTGAGCCTGTGGCAGGCCTGAAAGACAAGTTCTTTGCCATGCTTGCAAGGGTGCTGTGACCACTAGAGTATGTTCAAGGCATGAACAGTGTTACAGAGGCATGAAGGAGGCACTGAATTGTGCTGAGAGGAAAAACAGAGCTCATAAAACTGCAGTTTTTGGTATAAACAAAAAAGAGGCAGAAGTTAAAACATAAATTTTCCTCTGGGTTTTCATATGTTATCCACCTACTTTACACCAATCCTAATTTCTAGATTGTTAGTCCTCCATTCATTGCACTCAGGACTAAACACTGCCAAAACAGTGTTATCAGAAACTGCCAAAACAGTATCTAAGTGTTAGCATGGCAAAATCAGAAGCCTTGAAGAAGACCTCTAACTTTGTAACTGGAACAATTAGACAGTGCATTAGAAAATGCAGAGGGATATGTTTGATTAGTTGTCAGCTACTATTGGCTTATTTCAGTTATTTTCTTATTATAACCATTGAGGTGTTGGAAGAAACAAACCTGATCTTTTTATTTTGTTTCATACTTTTAATGTGAATGTTTTAAGAATTCTCAGTGGAAAAGTAGCTTTAATGCATAACCTTTGCAGCATTATGAATAATGCTACCTTATTAAAAGTGAATCAGTCTGAAAAAAACCCAGTATTGCACTCTTGCTCCTGGCAATGTTTTTGCATTTTATTCATCTGTTGTGATGAGCATAGACCTTCAGGTTATCATTTTGTTTCCCTTTAGTCTAACATTTCACATTGCAGACAGAATCAAGTTTTAGCAAGCACTGAAGGGAATGTGGTTAAACTCCTTTTTACCATTTTTAAAATACAATAGAAATATGTGAATAAACTTACAGCTCTGTCATTTTTTTCTGGTGCTAGACATCACAGAAAAGCTAGGGAAAATAAACATCCCCTCCTCAGATTTGAGGGCTTTGGATCCAAAGTTAGGCCATGAAACCTTTCAGTTAGGTTGATGTTCCAAGAGCACTCCAGAATAGCACAGGTCAGTCATCATACCAAATACCTGTCACAGAGCACTCTCACTGTGTTGCAGTGGACTGGATGCACAGTGATTCCACCTGATTAGAACCAAAGTGGAAAAACCCAATCCAAATAATCAAACAAAACCCCATCTTTCTATGGTATGTGTCCCACTCACCCCCTGCCCCACTCAACCCTATCACATAACCCCTCCCACCCCAAGTAAACAAATCCTGGTTAGTTTCAATTTAGTTCTGCCCCCTGATCATGTTGCAACATGGGAGAGGTTTCGATTTAGGCTCCTAAATGCACTTGTCTCCAGTGTTAAAATTTAAAGGTGAACCCTTCCCAGAGCGTCTGACCCTCCACTACAATTAAGAGAGATATAGGCAAGAATTTGGGGGTATCAGCTAATATCCTGGATGCCCTAGGTCATCCAAGGTACTTCTACAGAGCTGGTATGTCTTTTGCAATGTCTAAGAGGGACCTATGCCCTTCCAGTGAGTTTAACCCTGGATATTTATGATTAGCCAATTGAATATGAATGTAGACATTTAAAAGATCCACCTGCATTACTCTCAAGCTGAATCCTGACCCTAAACTCAACCTAAAGCAGAAAACCACTCACAAACATGCCAGCAAACACCAGGGAGAAGAGCAGTGCAGGATGTAGGTATTGCTCAAACACACTGGGAGTGAAAAACTCATTTCTTACAGCAAAGATACTTCCTTTTGAATGGAAATCTCTTGGTGTACTGGAACATGGTTTTTATAATTACCATGTTATTAGTAAAAGCAGCAGCAATAATCTTTCACTTTTTGAACAAAAAAGGCCATTAGCTCCCCTTCAGTCGTAGAAAGGCCTCTCAGGAAAGAGGTCCAGCTCAAGATGTATCTTCTCTTAATCTGTAGTCTCTATCTGAAAGCAAATTAAATTATCTGGGAATATTTTCTATAATTAATTTGCATTCCTTTGTCCACCGGTTAGAGACTCTGACTCAAAGTGCTTCTGGACTCAGCCTGGGATGAGGACAGCCCTGAAGACTTAGGATCCACTGGGACCATGCTGTCTGCTAGTGGAGTGAACTATCACAAACAGAACAGAAAGAGTTGAGGTGAAGTCCCCTCCAATTTAAAGTACTGAAAAAAGCATAAGCTCAAATATGTGTGATCAAAAAGGAGAAAACTGTAGTTCAAAAATAAAAACAAGTTGCTGCAACCAAATAAGTGGATAAGATGAACTGAGCAAGAATGAGAAGTCTAATTCCCCTCAAATTCATTAATTTAACCTCAATGCATTTTTCTGCTGATTTAATCTGATTTCCTCACCTACCCTTCCATATACCATGTGGACAATACCTTTGATATGAATATTTTGCTCCCAATGAAAACCAGGGTTCATACATCTTCCTGCTTAGGTGGGATTTCTGTGAGCATCTCTCTGCTGTGAGAAAAGGGAAAAAGCTGTGCATTCTCTATTGCCATCTGAGCCTTTCTTTCAGAAGGTTGCTGCCTTTCCCTCATATCATTCCTCTGAATAGATATGAAAAAAGGCAAACTGAAAAAAAGAAAAAAAAAAGGAACCAAAGGACATTTAGGGAACACAAAACCCTCCTTCAATATTAATTTTATCAGTAAACCTAATTGCTCAATTTTTACTTATGAATACATACATAGAGCAGCATGTGACAGAAGAGAAATATCATAAAGATATATTTAGAGGGATCATCATTATTTAGAGAGATCATCATTACTTAGAGAGATTGATTCAGGAGCTGGGAACAGCCAGCCCATCTCAGCTGGCATGGGAAGAACTTCCTGGGAAAAGTTGTTCCAGCTCAGAAAGTCTATGACTCAGCTAAAACTAAACCTGGAAGCAAGGATTTGCCTGCAGGGACATCTCCAGGGTAGAACAAAAATTGGATGTAACACCCCTTTTTTAATTCTATTCTTGAGCCTTTCATTTTGTATTTTTTCTGCACAGAAAATTAGATTTACTTGTATAGTAAATACTGCCTTTTATATTTGGAAGTCCCTTTGGTCTTCTTTGGGAAAGTTCAAGTGAAGTTTCCATCTGTACTTCTCTGTATCTACAGAAATTTTTTGAACCTGGAAAGTCTTACATAAAGGAAAGCTCTAGGTTTATTTTAACATAGAAAAAGAATACTTTAAAGGATGATCCTTAATACTATGGAAGAGCTTGCAAGCCTAAGCATTAATACTCTGATGAGAGATTACAGAATTAAAACTTGTTTTTAAGTCAATGCTCAATTTATTTCCTTGGAGCCCTTTATTTTCTTGTCTAGTAGTGGACTTAGTTTATGATTTCTAATGTTACTTAAGCACCCAGTGATTATGTTAAACTTGATATTAAAAGGACCACTTTTAAAATAAATCAAATTTAAAATCAAAGTGCATATGTGAAGGCAGAATAGGATTTAAGGAAATCAGTAATGAACACTTGAAAGCTGACAATCAGTTAAAAAACTCTTAAAAGACCCTTATTCTTCAGATATTTTCCTTGTTTAGTTTGATTAGTCATGTTGAAAGTAACAGGACCTTTTGTGTGCATCAGTGTTGGAAAGATATGCTAATAAATGGGCAGGAGCTACCATATGTCTATACTTAGTTAAAAAGGCAGAAAATCTCAAATTCTTCTTTGAATCCTTGATATCTTCAATTTTTTTTCCTTTTTTTTTAGGTTGCTCAATTCTCTGCTAATTCAATTGCATTGGTTGGTTGTCTCTGCCAAATGGGAAACAGCAATTTTCCTTAATCTGCAGCTTTTAAAATGTATTTCCCACGATTATCTGATGTACAGTGTTCCCTCCTGCAGGGTCTTCTCTGTAATTTGCAATGGATTTCTAGCTTCTTTAGAGTGATTTGCAATAGCAATCCATTAAAATATTTTTGATGAATCTCCATGAGTATCTGATTTGATAGTAAGGCTATAGATTTTTGCAAGAAAATGCATCTTACCACAATCAATTCTATATTATTTCTTTATTATATTATTTTTAACTCTATCTTTTATGGATAATTAATACCTGCAGAAGTTTCATGTCTTCCTCTAGGGATACTTTTTGAAAACCAATACATTGAAGTATCACAAAGAGGAAAAATAATCAAAATATTCTAGATTTCTAACCATTAAAAATTCAGTGCAAAGACACTGTGATAAACTAGTTCTATTCCCAGACAGAAATAAAAGCAATACGTGTTACGGAACCAAACAAAATTCCTGAAATAAAGGGTTCCATCTGACAATATCCAGCTACTTTACACCATCACTTACCTACATTTGGAGGAGCCCAACTTCATTGTATGCCTCATTATTTATTATGAAATCTCTTGGACACTCTAGTATTTGCTCCTGAAAGGGGAATGTTTATTTCCTACCTGAGGCTTTACTGCCTGGTAGTCTGTTCATTCAAATGGGCAGCATTTTCCTGACAGCAGCCTGGAAAGTTAATTGTGCTCAAAGATAAGAGCTGTCTTCTCCTGACCTGCTGCTGCTCTTTTCCTTTCCCCGCCTACCTTTACCAAGATCACAGAATCACAGAATCATCAAGGTTGGAAGAGACCTTCAACCATCAACCTGCACTACCATAATCACCCCTAAACCATACCCCCAGGTGCCACATCCAGACAGCTCTTGACACTTACCAAGACGGTGACTCCAACATCTCTCTGGGCAATTTGTTCCAAAGCCTAACTACTCTTGCAGTGAAAAGTTATTTTATAATATCTGATCTGAAACTTCCTTAGTCCAACTTAAGGCCATTTGTCTCAACTTTAAGAGGACTGTTGATGAGTAGATACAAAACCAAGGCTGAAAATGAGATTAGGCACATTTCTCTAGGCACTGGCCATAATCATAAGGTCAGAACCAGACTTTCCTTTTCTTTTGCTCCCAGATGCATAGTGCTCAGTTTTTACCAGGGGAGATGGGATGCCCTAATTTTCAGATCATGGAATGCTGTGAATTCAGGTATTCTTAGAGGATCCATACTTTTTAGACTGGGAGGGCACAAACCCATCACCCAATTCATCCTGTCTTCTGAGCAGTTTTGGTAATCATTAGGCTATTACACTTAAGGTAACTATCAGTGCTATCACAAAGCTCTATTAAAGCTACCAGCCCCAAGAGAGCAGGGGTAGACTGCAACATGAGTGACAGATAATATCAGCAATCTGAATAATCCCTTGGAGTTGCCTATAGCATCAGAGGGAATCACTCTAGTTAAGCATACAGCATTCAACCAGCGTGGAATTCATGTAACTTTTTAAATGGCATGGTTTGAGAACCTGGAGGAGGCAAGTTCCCATTTGGCCATGGAATAACAGAATTGCCTAAGAAAGAACTGAAATGTCTATTTTGCAATATATACCATGATCAAACTATTCTGTGATTGTGAGAAGTGACTTATCCCAATCAAAAGATAGTCACATTTTGGTAACCAGGTACCTTCCTACATCATATTATGTGTAAGATGCACCTAAAAAAACCACAAAGACACAGTGAAGAATCCTTTTTGGATATCTATTGTTCTTTGGGCATTATTTTATCTTGGTTTTCTACATCATCTTGCCTTCCTTTCAGTTAAGACAGAGAAGAAGAAAGCATTACAACTATTGTGTTTTGGCTTAACTCCATGGCTATTTGTAATTTAGCAGTTCTCTGCAAATCATGGGTATCACTCTGATTAACATGCCACTAATCTCATAGAAATGGAACTGAATAGAATGTGAAAAGCTCAGGCAACTATTTGGACAACACAGTCTATAACTGGATTTCATTAGTACTGCACTAATAACTCAGTGCATTAGCAGAAAGAAAATCATATAGGAAATGGGATGGAAACTGTTATCAGGGCACTTGTATGTTTTCACTCTGGTGTGACAGATCACAAGAGTTGATGCCTCAGTTACTGAAGCTGATGTGCAAGAGTAAAACAGGAAATAAATTCAAACATTTTTTTTCGAATCCATTAGGAAAGTATATTAATCTGTTTTTGAATTCAGCAAAGCTGTGCATCTTCCCCTCACTCAGTGTAGGATCAATGAACAAAATGGAACCTGATTCATGTTATTTGCAAAATTATATTTTTACACAGAAGCTAGAATGCCATAACATGTGTGACTAGTGATAATTTTCATGACAAATAAAACAATTTCCTTTTCTCTTAAAAGGTGGATAGCAGAAAAGAAAGAAGAAAAGGAGTTATTTTACAAGAAGGATTTTTCAAACTGCCACAAGGCTTACTGATGCATGCTCTCACTCTGAGTGGCTCCTTTAACAGAAAAATTATGGAAAAATGTAAGAGAAGTTTTCTTACTGGTGGATTCTTCTCATGTTAGCTTATTTGTTTGGGTTTTTTTGGTTTGGTTGTTTTGTTGTTTTGTTTGTTTTTTTTTTTCTTTTCTTTTTTCCTCTTGTTTATACTCATGCAGAGGTAATGGGGAAAATTGGTGCAGCTGTGGCTGGACTGTTGCTGGGACAATGTTAATTCAGTGAAAGGGAAACATGTTCTGTACAGATGCACAAGCTTTGCTTGGGCTCTAGAGGAGAGACAAGCACTTGAAGAGGTCTGTTACAGACTGCAAAATCTACTCAGGGAGGCTCCTGGATTGCGGATGGTCAGAGGCCAAGAATGCCAGGAGAAGGGTACAGCAAATGATTGTCCACTAGCTGCCCATAGCCCCCACTGGATACAGGATACTAGCTGAGAACAAGCACAGTGCTTTTCTCACTGGATCATTGTCGCCCTGTTTTTTTCAGCCTTTTGATGTTTTTCTTTTGAGATAAAGTTTCTCACACACTTTTCATGTAAATAATGATTATTTTGCATTCCTTTCTGGAGGAGGAGAGAATTGATGGACTGTTGGGTTGACCATTGTGGTTGGAGAGGACAATTTTCTTCCTCCAATCCATGGTCAATGTTGGAATTCCATAAATGTCGAGGTCTGTAAATAAACTGCCCCTTTTTTGCCTTGGACATCTCAGTGTGTGAGTGTCGTTCATTTGTGTTGCATTGCGACAAATCGTGATTTTAAAGAAAAAGGTATTTCTGCCTCATAATTAGCCAGAAGATTAGAAAAAGTGTGGGTATTTCTAAGAAATACCTGAAATTCATTTTCATAAAAATTTCAGTTAAACAAATTTTAACTCTGGAAAATTTACTAGAGAAGTTTTCCTCATCTCTGACTTTATCATTGTAAAGTGATATGCCTACGTGTCTGTAAATCAGATTCCTCCTGAAACTTTTTCCCCTAGAAAGGGGGAAATTTTCATGTATTCCTTTTGTTTTCATCACAGAGATTTCAGAAGCTCAGTTATGTACTTGCCATGGGAAACAATTAAACATTTATATATACACTTATACGAGCATGAACAACTAAAACTACTACATTCATTTTGTATACAACCTTTTCTCTTGTAGTTTTACTAGTCTAAATTGTAATGCTTTGGAAATGAATATGAATAGTCAGGAGTGAGGCTGGGCTGTTCCATCACACCCAGGGAGCTATTATTATTTAGCATGTACATAATATTTTCATCCTCAAAGAGTTTCATGAGCAGGTATGCATTCATCTCCTAAAAATGCCTCAAGTAGAGCAGGTAAATATTACCATATCTATTTCTAAACATGAAAGGCCAAAAGACAGAAAGGGTAGGGAAACTAAGTGACTCACCCAAAGGCAATCAATAACAGAAAGTCAGTGTCAGAGACGTAATTATAGGCCAAGTACACCTAATTATATCTAGAATACATTTAGAGGAGGAGCCTGAGGCCATGCAAGTCAACATGCTTTTGTCAGCATTTCAAACATGAGGGTTGTGGTGACCTTTGGAAAAAGCCAGAGAAAGAACTTCTGGATAATATTATCCCTTAGTGCAGCATGCCTGATCCAAACACCTCTATAAATAATTTCAGAAATTTTCTACCACTGCCTACAATATAAAGAACATGCACAGAATTATTTTGAGTTATCTCAGCAACTTTGCCCTATCAGTGAGTGGGAATTGTTGACAAAATAAAAGCTTCTACTGTCAGCAGTATGGATTGATCAGATCAGTTAATAATGCAGAGTATGCTGGGCTTCTGGTAATTTCCTGTCCTGAAAGCATAATGTGGGTGTGGATGCCACCTCTAGTGCTCATAATTCGACTATAAGACTCCATTTTCCCATGCCTTCTCCTTATATGCTGTCATTTTCATCATGTGGAATCTCTCTCAAAAGTGCAATCTTTCTTTGAAGCTCACTCTTCCCTGTCTGCCCCGCATAAAAAAAACCACAAAACAAAACAACCAAAAAACAATGCCTTTGCTCACGACTTTATGAAATGTGGCTTTGACTGTTGCCTCTTGACTGTTCCTCATGATGAGGGGATTCATCTTATTCTCTTAACACCATTCTCATCTCTTTAGTCCCTATTTGCTTCATCACATGAAAATTTTTGTAGAAGTGGTACATTCTTCACAGCCCTTCTGTATAGCAACACAGTTCTACCCCATCTCTCCTAAACTTCACTAACCAAATTTTAAACTTTTTCTATGCCATCTCCAATCACATCTGTGCATTCACATTTCCCCTACCCACTTTTCTACAGAACAGTTTAAAAATGTCTTAGTTTAAAAATGCTTTCAGTCTCATTCGTTACACCCAAACCCTCTGCATTCCAGCAAAATTTCCATCTCAGTACTATTTCCCTGCTCACTGAAAGCTAAATACACACCAAGGATATTAGCATAATTGAGCAACTCAGATGACAAACCAGGTGAAGACTTGGGGTTTTGAAAAAAAACTTCACCCTGTTCTGTGTTACCTGAACCTCAGCCCATCCTCCTCCACCCACATATGATCTTTTGATGATTTAGATCCTTGGTTTTTTGCATATATCAAACAATACAAGCTGGACTGTTGATGCTATAGAGCAGGGCACTTACCTTACTTATTTTTCTAGCACAGTGATTGATCACACAAATCAGAGTTGTACCATTTTTTACAGTTCTGTTCCTTTTAATTTACCCTTCAAAGGTGGGAAAGTCCAGAGCATACAGTGAACTCAGTGAAGGAAGTAAGGATCTCCTAGCCTTGTGGATAAATATACAGAGTTTAGGCATCTCTTTTCCACAGGCAACAAATGCAAGGATTACCAAGCTGTGCCAGCTTACTTATTCACATAAAAACATAACATTTCAGGTTCTATTTCTTCTGTTTTTCTGTATTTTTAGTCAGCACCTGTACAACAGTGCATAAATTAGCAGTCAACCTCATTAACCCTTAGCAAGCACATTTTAATTAATTTATATTGGGGAGTTTGTGGAAAAAAATTACAAGGAAGAAGCAAGCTTAAAGGGTTGAATTCTCTAGTCTTCAGAAGCACTCTTTGGTTTTGTTTGCTCTTCCTCTACTGTATAACTTTTTCTTTTTAGTTAATGAAGAATAGTGCAGACTGGAAAGCTGAGCTTATCTTTGGTTTCAATGAAGAAACCTTGTCAGTAGAATTTCTCGATGTTTGAAAGAAGTGAGCCCACAGAGACCAACTTGTGGGATTCTTTTCTGAGATTAATCTTTTCTGTTTGCAGATATTTGCAAGAGTTCAAGGAATTCAGTACTGAGAGCCAGTTTGAATGGCTGAAAACCACTTTTCAACCATTCAGAAATATACAGGAGACTATCTCTAGTATTGTAAATGAATGTATCACTCTCAGCTTCAAAGGAACTAAGATGTTTTATACCAGATGAAAACCCAATCCCATCAGAATTTCCTGTTGTGCCAGAGTTTGGTTTCTGTTGCATGCCTGATTCAGCTGATCTGGATCAAAAAGGTTCCTAGTCCCAGCTGTTTCTCACTGTATTCTCTAAAGGTTAACCCCCCTGCTTCCCATGCTCCCCCTCTGATATGTGTACATAATTGTTCTCTAACCCAATTCAATCAAAATGAAACAGGTTAGGGAAAAACCTACTATTTAAAGTGTGTGAGCTAACCTGGATCATTTTGACTGAACTGGGTCAGGGAGTGATTATACGTGCCATTCTACCAGCTGAGTGAAAAAGAAGGGAGACAATCTATTTGCTTGGTTTAGTAACAGTCAAAACAAGCCATAGGACTGCAGCTTTATGTGATTTATTCATAGACTGCCTTTGGATGGTATAAACTGGCATGTGGTCTAAGAGATGTCTCACTGTGCACTTCCTTTTGATGTGGTTTCTGCATAACTGAAATGCCCTAACAAATCCTCTTGAAACCATAATGGGGAGGTCAAGTGAGCATTTCAGGTCTCCCAATATGCTGATGCCTTGGGAAGTTCTGCCACACACACCAAGTACTGGCAAAACCCTGCAACCGAAATGGTTTAGAGCAGTGCTGAGGGAGATTCAGGGCAGCAGCTAACACGTATGTCTTTTGAAATCAGCCGGATGGTTTTTCTTCTGGCAGATAGAGGCAGCCCTCATCTATTTACTCTGAGGAGGAGAAAGGATTTGCTACCACCATCAACATGCAAATGTTACTGCACCCTGTCTAACAGATTTAAGCATTCTTCAAGTGAAGACATTTAATGTCGACATTTGGGCTTAACAGTCTTTGTCAACAGCTCATCTTATGTAACAAGCCTGTACTCCTGTACTCTGCCTGACCTTTAGTTGAGCAGAAGGGAAAAACCATAGCAGACTCTGCGTGGCCTCGGATATGTGCTTTTTGGACAGACAGAAAGCTCAGCCTTTCCAGTGCTAGGGCTAGTGTTATTACTCTGAAGCCTATTCCCTTCTTGGAAGAAAAACAAATCCCAAATATTTTAACTTGTTTGGTCTGTTAAAAAATAATATTCTTCACTACAAGTCCTCTTTCTCAGTTCTCCGTAATCCAGTTCCTGATAGGAGTACAAGGGCACAGGAAATACTGTCTAAAATAAAACAACCCTCTAGGAACCATCTAGGTAAGAGCAAAATTCACCCTGGTGTCCCCATCTTTTTATAGGCTCCTGTAAAGTACTTGAAGCTGTGCTAAGGTCTTCCTGGAGCCCTCTCTTCTTCAGGCTGAGCAACCCCAGTTCTTTCACCCTGTCTTCATAGGAGAGGAATTCCAGCCCTCTGATCAGCTTTGTGGTCTCCTCTGGACTCACTCTAACAGGTCCACATCCTTCTTACATTGCAGACCCCAGAGCTGAAGCAGTACTGGAAGTGGGATCTCACAAAAATCACTTGCTGGTCACAGTGCTTTTGGTGCCCAGGCTGAAGGTGTACATTGCTGTCATATATCCAGGCCTTTATCCACCAGTATCCCCTAATCCTTCTCGGTAGGGTTGCTCTCAACCCTTTCATCCCCCAGCCTGTATTACCTGGGTTGCCCCAGCCAAGGTGCAGGACCTTGCACTTGGCCTTGTTAAACCTCATGGAGTTCACATGGGCCCACTTCTCACAGTCCCAGGTGAATCAAGAGGCTGAGCTACAACGTTTAATACTGATGCCCAGAAAATATTAGTAAACATTAAGGGCAGCTATCAGTACTATTCAAAGATCCTGCCCGAGAGCTGTGGTTCACAACCCTTCTCAAATTCAGCACCTCTTCAGAAATGAGGGTTAACCCCAGCTGATGATGATTTACATGGTACAGCTGTGCCAGAAGCAGACACACTGCATGCTGTACCCACTCTGCAGTGGGTTGTTAATCTTTCTTGCAGGAAAAGGGTGGACAGCTGGAGGCAGTAACCTCTTTTGCCATTGTAGTTAAATCCATCAGAGACCGTGAATCACAGCTCATATTATTTTCCACATGAGTGTTCTCCATTTATGCTCTGATGAAATGATGCATTCAACAGAAAACAAAATTAAGTGCTGAAACCATTAAATTCTTTAAGACCAGGAGACACTGCCAGTTTTTGTCGTTAATCTGCCATAATTAGGAACTACTGTTAATGTCTTTCTTAGTACAAAATATTGAAATGTTACTAATGAAAATGCTACCATGGCAAGATATAGTGGGATGCACAATTTCAAATACACCAATCTTGCATTCCTGAAAGTGTGATGGATTAATGTAGGAATAAGACCAACATTAACTTGAAGCAATACGATTTGAAATTAAAGCTTAACTTAGAGAATTCTTGTGGACTTTTTCCTGAAAAGAAACTTCAAAATATAGAAGGTGTGAGGGGAAGATCTCCTGTTCAATCTATGCAAATCAAAGTCTGGGTTTAACTCCAAATTGAGATGAAGTGAGATTTCAAAGCTAATCACAACCCAAAACTTTGAAGTTTCAGCTTCACTTGAATCACAGAAGAAAAGTGATGGAAAATGTGATATTTATTATTAAATATTAAACGGAAAGAGGATGTGGTTTTTCAGATTACCTGATTTTAGGCCATACAAACTGGACAGACTTGTCTATCTCTGTCACTACCAAAAATTTATTCAGACAGTCAAGAACAACAACGCAATAAAAGAAAGTAATATATAGAAGTTAAATATACATATATAGTAGGTTTATTGTCTATAAGATAGACAGTAAAAGATAAGATCTCTTCTTTGCAGAGCAAAGCCTGTTATATTCAACAGGAAAATGTAAAGCCAATCCTGATTTGCACAGAGATTTAAAAAAAAATTTCTTTAAATCCAGTTTGAAGATAATGCCAGTCTCCCTCCCCAGTATTTTTTATGATTTAAAAAAAAACAAACAAACAAAAAAAAAAAAAAAACACAAAAACAACAACAACAAAAAAAAAAACACCACAAAAAAACCCACCCCACCACCACACAGCACTTAAAACTATGTCTCATTTTCTGCATATAAGATGAAATTGAAAAGCCAAGAAATGTGACTTTCCCTTCTTGTCTCTCACCAACAGAAGTTATGCTGCTGGGTCCTTTTGGAACCATGATATTCAAATTCCCTCTCATAGCACAAGAAACAGACAAAAGAGAGGTAGGGAGGGCATGGAGGTTTCCCTTCTTCCCACTAAGTCTGCCTGTGAGTTACCAAGTGTAAAACTCTTTTCAGCTCTCTTTTATTTCTGGGTAAAAGCACAAGTGGCAAGGCCCTGCCAGATTGAAAATTGTGATTTTAGTTTTCTGAGATGAAAATATTGATGACTATGTAAAAGAATGAAAAATTTCTGTTGACCCTATTACAACTGGTTTTTCATATGTGTCACAAGAAATGGAACTAGTAAATAGTGTGAGGAGAGAAAACGAAGTGAAGAAAATCTCATGGTTATTTTGAAATTGTGCACATCTTGATAGTTCCTTTCAAGCTGATTTTTTAATGGCAAATTCAATTTTCTTCCTGCAGACAGAGTGGAAGTAGCATTAGGCATATGCTATCTTCTATTTTATTGCAAGATCTGTTTGATTCCATGAGAAAACAAGACCATTCACAACTAATTATCCTGTAAAATCACATTCAAGCACAAAACCTGGCAGCCATAGCAAAATTCTGGGAAATTTTTATTCATCATTTTTTATTTATGGAAGCCTTTGGTATTCTTGGCACTGTACAAAACAGAAAAAGCCAGAAACCTTCTCTTTCCTGTAGGGTCTACAACCTGTGGGTTATACTGTGTAATTTAAGACCAGCCTGAGTCTAGAGTAGTGAAGAAGTGCACTGTGTCCTGGAGTGGGAGCACGCCACCTGCTCCTCTTCTTTCAAAGATAAAGTTTGCACATCTGGTATGCTAAACCAGCTTTGCTCTTTCCTTTGATGCAGTACCATCCCCAGGGAAGCTGTAAAAACATGGGATGCAGCAGATCTTTGAGTAAGAAACAAAGCCACCTGAGGCACAGGTTTTGTGGCCAGTTGCCGAGAGCAGCTGACTGCTAATCTTGCAAAATGGTCAAGATTTTGTCTGCTGTGTGCACAGCAGTCTTGGTTTGGTGCTGCTGGTACTATTGCTCAGAGTGGGGTCAAGATGGGTGAAGCAATAGTTGCTGCAATGTTAAGCGACTCTAGTGCAACACCTTTTACCAAATCATTCATTCCAGCAGCAGTGGTGGCCTGTCTCTGTCCTCCCATCTTCTGAACAATAAAACTTCTATTTTCCTAAGATGGCCCAGAAATGGGCCATATATATGTGGTATACCAATAAACCTGTAAAATTTATGCAGTGCTGTGTAGACATCTCCACACCAAGGCTAGATAAACAATTATATTTAAATAGTACTATGCACTGTCTTGCAGAGATATTAGCTTGGCTCCCAGAAGCATAAAATAATAGCTTTACACTGGGGCAAGTTGGGATGATGCATCATTCTGACATGGCTATAACCCTGGCAGTTTTTGAGTCAGTTCATTTGTAGACAGTTTGGATTTGCTGCACTGCCTGATGTGGAATTATCCTTTGTGATCTCCCTGCCCTCACAGCCTCAGTACCCGAGTAATGACCCACCCCAGGCAGGTCCTAATTTTGCTAGAGCTGTCCAGACAATGAATATACTGAGTAAGCAGATGGTGTACCAAACAGAATGGTTTAGATGTCATTTTATGATTAAAAACCCTGTAGTGAGCATAATTCTTTCAACAGGCTACTTCAGGTAGGCATTTATAAAACTGAATATAAGGGGAAGATGTAATGCATCTGGTGGTGCATTTGGGTGGTCTTTAGGCAGCAGCTATAGGTAACCTTAGACAATATGGGAAGACAGACTGGGAGATCATGTGTCACATAGAATTGGCACCAAACAGTGGAAGAGTAGGCAGTGATAAAGGATTTGCACACAGAATGAGGAGTCTGCTGAGTATTCAGAACAGGTTTGAATGTGAGCAGAAAGGTGCTTATTAGTTAGTGTAGGAATTTGGATCTTTCAAAGAGGGAGAGAGGAGATCTGCCCTAGATAGAATGCTGCCATGACTTGTCCACTCTACCAGAGATCGTTTGGTCACACACTCCCTGGATTTGTTTGCTGGGAAGGCAGACAGCAGAAAAGAAGTCAAAATAATTTTTTGTATATTGCTTTTCCCTAAAAGATAGGATGTTAAGTAATTTTTAATAGCTTTTTGGCAAAAAAAAAAAATCATGGAGAGAGAAGAAATAGTCTTGTTCTGCATATTTAGTATGTTTGTTTCCATTCTTCCAATTGGAGAAATAGAGGACTAAAAAGGAAAACAGAGTTCTTCCACACTCATCCCATCCTTGCTGGTACAGATCACATTATCAGCCATACAATGGGGAGTTGCTGCAGCAGCATATGTACCTCAGTACCTCAGTATCCTCAACTTCGTGGAGCAAGCCATCAGCCTCCTCACCCAGGCAAGAAGAAGGCATCAGTTAATCAATTTGAAGGGAAGATTTGAAGTTACACTGTTACTAGTGTTTTAACTGCTGTGTACTGTCTGCATGGGAAACAGGTTGATTCTTCCCTGCAGCAAGAGAGTGCATAGGAAGATGTGTACTTTTGTCACGTTGAACTAGTCCCACACATACATCTCATACACATTGCACATACATCTCATGCTACACATTGCACAGAAGTTCAGCAGCTTTCTAGCTCTTGTTTTATACAGAAGTTCATGAAACTCAAAAACCCCACTGTTCTTTCAGGAGCTGTGTAAGGGGAAACTGGATTAGCAGTTTGCTTTGCACATGTTTATGTGCTGACACATATCTTGCCATATCCTCATGAAAGTTTAGTTTATTTATAGGAAGTCACAGTCAACACAAACAACAATGTCACGAGTTACAGTCCCTGTGAGGACATGCCAACTTTCTACACATGACAAGGTATTATGGCAAAGAGAAGTTCTGTCTCAGTTCTGAGATTCTTCAGTCACTCAGAGTATCTAATCTGGAACCTCAGGAGCTCAGCTTTCTCTGGAAGTTGAAATTCAGCCTAAAACTGACATAGCCTAAATCTCTAACGAGTTTTCAACAAGTTCTTGGTCTTCATTTTCTCTGATTCCAGAAGTTTTTGATAAATGTCCTCTTGTGCAAGTGTCCTTCAGGATCCTCTCCACAATAAGCACACCTAAAGTAGTTATTATTCAAACAAATGCATAATTAGTATCATTTAATATGCCTTGGGCTGCCCTATATAGATATATCTCATTCGTCAGGGACTCATCCATAGATGTTTTATATTTCCCTTGCCTTGAGAACTTTCAAACCTACAGAGGCCACTTCCAAGAAAAGGGTCACAAGACTACTATCAGCTTTCATCCTTTTTTCATTTGAAGCTAGAGTACTAAAGAAAAAATATGTAAATTTCAGAATGAGAGAAGATAGGGAGTCAAATTCTGTACAGTTTGCTACACAAAAGGAAATTAATTAAATCAGAAAAAAAGATTATTTAAGGAATTTTGATGTTAAAAAGTTATTAGTAAGTGTAAAAATCATACTACCATTGATTAAATAATTGTCTCAGAGATGCTGGATTTTTCTTCATATAATGAAATTCAATAAATCAGAGAAACAAACAAGACTGTTTAAGGAATTTTGATGTTGAAAATTCATTAGTAATTGTAAAAAACATACTACCATTAATTATGTAACTGTCTTAGATGCTGTTTTAGAGCAGCAGAGATGGTGATTACTTTCATGTATTTTTTCTCTTTCATATTGTACATACTACAAAAATTCACTACAGAAATTATTATTAAATCATATGCTGATGAATGAGCACAAAACTATTAATGGCACATAATTTGCAGTGTACATGTCCACTGGAGTATTTAGCAATCCATGCAGATCTTATAGTATGCCCTATGTGCTTTGATTTTCTGTTAGATGATTGAAAAATATTCATTAAGAGATTTCTCTAATGAGCTGTGTTGAAGCGTAAAATAGGCCATTCCTTTTATAATTTAAGTGTGTTTTTTGGAATATAAATATCCTCCAATTCCCTATAGGTACCAACTTCAAATAGGGGTTTTGTCTTAACACAGATTTCAGGATCTTTGAAGGGTCTTTGAAGTTTATAATTGGGTCCAAGCTGAAACGTGGTGTCATTCACTGAAACACTGGTATTTGCTCTGCTTATGTGCTTATGTTTGGTAGAAAACATACACATTTTTTGGTGGGCTTTTTTTTTTTTTTTTTTTTTTTTATATATATCCCAAAATTTCTTTGTATAAATACTTTGGTAGAAAGCTGAGAGAATATTCACTTATAAAATCAGTACACCACCACCTGACCCTTTGGTCAGTTAATCCTGGATCCCATTCATAGAGTTACATCAGATTTACTCTTTTTGTTTTCCACTAAGTTATTAGGGAGAAAGCTTTTTTGTGCTTTAATTTATTCTGTTTTCATTTGCAAGGCACTGAAATTGCTTAAGCAGGGAAATAGGCAGCTTTTAAGAATATACACAAAGGCCAAATAATATGAAAACCAAAATAGTGTTTTCTCATCTACACAGGTGAAAATCCCAGAGTGGAACTGCTCTTTGTGCAAATGTATTACTGTTGTGCCTGTCTGAAAACTATTAAAAATAAGAGCCATGTCCTGAGAGTGTAACAGATCTGAATTTCTGGCCTCCTGTGGGGGAAAGCCTAGCTGAGAACATCACTTGTCAGAAGTGGTATTTCTGAGCTGGATGAGCTCACTGTGATTTGTTGTCCCTTGCAGAGTTGAACAGTGGCAGACCAGGAGCATTCTGCTTGAATGAAGTTAAATAGCTAGTTATGTGATGAAGTGAGGGTACTGTAGCTTATTTCCTTTGCTATTTCCTCTTTAGTCATGAGCAATTCCTAGCTGATGCTAAATTGAAAACTCACTTTGGCTTCAAGCTCCACCACAAATACTCAACTAGACTTCAAGCTGTATTGTTGCACTCATCACTGCTTTGGCTTTGTTAAATAGAGACAAAGGAGCCTTCACATGTTGGGGAAAAAAAAACAAAAAAAAACAAAACAAAAAAAAAAAAAACCAACCCACTCAAAAAAAAAAAAAAAAAAAAACAAAAACCAAAAAAAAAACACAAAAAACACAACAGCCAAACAAAAAACAGGCACAAGGACTGGATTTTGGCACAGATTGACAGATGTGACAGTGGGTGATGGTGCATTATAAGCAAAAAAGCCAAAACCAGAACAAACACTTTGTAACCTGCTGCATCTATCAGGGATAAGCCCAGAATAAGGGTCCCATCAGAAATAGACTGCAATTTTGAAATGAGTGGAAGGTAAATACGTTGTCCACTCCAGCTACCAAGACACCTAACAGAGCTGAAGAGAGTCTGGTTTCAGGATAAGGATTGCCCTTGAGGGGCAAGGGCGCAAGGGCTCCACTCCCACAGGAGTACTCTGAGCATTAGGTTATCATTGCATTTCTTCATGCCTCATCATCTTTTGGCTCTGTGATCACTGGCCTCCAGGTGCACATTCTCAGCCTCCTGAAATATGGATGTATGAGTTCAAACTACTCTTCCACTCAGAAGTCAGAGTCAGGTTTCTTCCTTCTTAGGCAAGCACACGAGAAGGTGAACTTTACAGTAAAGGATAAAACTACTGTTACCAAATTCAAGTCAGCAATGATTCCAGGTAGCCATCCAAATGAGAAAGAAAAAAAACCCCAACACATTTCTATAATACATGCAAGGTATCAAGATGATTGAAATCTAGTATCAAGCTTGGTAAATTTCTTCTTTTTCTCAGCCAAAAGACTCTGGGGACGCTGAATGTACTGTCACAACATAATTTAATCACTGCTTCCTTTTCCTTTCCTGAAAAGTCATTTTGGAGGATGTCATCTGCGCTAAATGCTACACAATCCAACCCCCATTAGTTATACTGTCAAAATGAAATTCATTGAACTTCCAACCAAATGTAGGCAATTGTTCTTCAATGTCACTGGTGTGGTCAAAATACTTTTCCAATTAATTTCCACTCAGAAAAAATTTCAGGGTTGGGACCAAGTGGTAATTTCTCCTCCTGTAAGTCATATTTGCTTTTTCATTGCCTCAGTTTTATTGTAAAGGTTCAAAGACATAGTTTTCAATTGCTGTAAAGTGGCAGTCTGTTCACTGAGATATATGAACACATCAGGCAATTAGGCTAATCTTGACAGGCATAAATCATCTGTGCCTTTAAACCTGAAATCAGTATGAAAGCTTGTTCCTCGGACCAGAATTCAGAGAGGCAAAACAGCCATTTTCAATGTGATAACCAGTTCATTTCCTTTTGGAGACACTTTTGATGACTGCCTTCTATTTTTTCACGTCACTGAAAACAAGCATGAATTCCATGCCCTTACCTTAATAAAACTGACAGCCTGACTAATCCACAGCCATTCCCAAGATAATAAGCAATTTAAAAGATGTAGTTTGCTGCAATAAATACCACTGTGACTGAAGTTTTGCTTGTTCTTTAATTCTTATCACTCAGCCAAGGCTTTTCAGTTGCTGTTCACAGTCCTGTGTGGTTTACCAACATCCACCACTCATTGTGAAAAATTCAGTGTGCTTTAGCCATTGTTCATCCTGGTGCAGCTTTAAGCTTTGAGAACACTCCATGAATGATCCTCTTGGATCCGAGCCTTTCTATGGCTGAAAGACACTGGTTAAATGGGTACTTCTAATTTAAGAGACCTAAACATTTTTCAATCTTTCCCCATGCTCGGGAAACCATGCTGTAAATAATTTTCGACAAATATGTGTCTGATAAAGAAACAGTGGCATTTAACAGCATCATCACATAAGCTAGATGGAGGGATAAAACTGTGTAGTGGGATTGGACAAACATGCCAAAAAAGAAAGACTAGCCTGTGTTTGAGGGCCCTTCTTAGCTGTTACACCTATGACCAAGAGAGATATGGACTCAAGTCATTACTCATCAGCCACCATTGGTTTATATCTCGATAGAAAGAGCACATGCAACAAGGTTAGAAGGATTCAGATCTCCTCTAGTTATAAGCATTTTATGTATATGCTATGGAACCAATGGCTTGGATTTAATACATGAAGAGCAGGTAAATAATGTGTGAAAAGATGGCTGGGAGTAAAAGTAGAGAAAATTGAGATGTTGTATTCACACTCGAACAGAAGTTATAAGGGTATGGAAATTATAGGGTAAAATAGAGTTGCTGCTCCCTCAACGGAATGTGGTTGACATGCACCACAATGATTCCCCACACACAATTGTAAGCACCTGCTAAAGGAGATGGACGGGAGTTGAGACATGGTGGCAGGCTCTGTTGAAATCCTTGTATGGAGGGGAACTCGATGGTACTTTGCAGCTGACAAACTGGGTAACACTGGTCAGACAGGGGAGAGAGGGGAAGTTGTCCTGCTGCTGAGCCAACTGTGGTGGAATCACTCTCCTCACATGAACTTGTTTCATTAAAGCCTAATGGTAATATTAACACACACCTCCATCCCAACATTACCTGACTCCAAGGTACAACCACCTCTCACTGGGCATGTGCTCTATATTCTTTTTGATTGTATCTTTAAAAGCAAAGGGAGAGAATTTTACACCAATCAGCAAAAAAGGTATGCATGACTAGAGTCACTCAACCTCCACATAAACATAAAGAAATAGTATGAAAGTAAGTCAAGAATGGGATAGGTTTAGGGAAGACTCCATGGTAACTGCTGGGATCAGTTGATGGGCTGAACCTGTCTTACCCTTATTGGGACATCAACAGGATAATATTCTGTGCATGCTGAATACTCTTACTGGGGATTAGAACTTCTCTGTATATTGTCTTGAATATGCTTTTGCAGTCAGATGTTATCACCACCAATTATATTAATAAAGAGTGTTATTCCATAAACCATTGGTGTGAGTCCCTCACAGGTGCTGGCAATTGCTGGCAGCAGAGAACACAATTAAAGAGGAAGACCTGCTGAGGGGTCATAAAGTGGGAAGATCCACTGAAGGGTCTTCCTTATGCTGTTGGTGCATTTCCCTGAATAAGTCAGTTGAGCTGCCCTCTGATAGAGCAGGACTGCGTCAGTGGAGGGGCCCTGTAATGGGACGCTAACAAACTGGTCAGGAACAAGGGTCTTGGTTTTCCTGAGGCACTGACAGACAAATCAATTATTAAGGACTGAGGAAATCTCACCTTTTCACATGACAGTTCTTCTCCCTTTTGATACCATAGTGCATTACTGAATGACTAAGATGTAATGTCTCCATATGTGGCTGAACAGGGTTTGCACTGTTTTTGCCCCAAGCATGAGAATATTATCCATTTTTTGAGGCTTTCAAGTTTGGGTAATCTTACTCCAGCAATGCTTAAGTGTCTCTGGCACTTTTACACATTTTTTCCTTCTCCTCAGAACCCAAAGACTGTTCACAAGACTAGTGGTATGGGGTTGCACCTCCTAATGAGTCAGCAGAATTTATTGCTTACTACAGGCAATGTACTTAGTGTTTTTTAGTGCCCAAAAGCTGTCCAAGCTCTTCTGCTCAAGCTTACAACTTCTCTGACAGGACCATCACTGTGCTACTTACTCTCTTTTGAAGACAGTTTTTTATCTGAGACTCAGGACAACAGTCACACAGGATCACGGAATGATAAAGGTTGGAAGGGACCACATTCACAAGAGTAACCCACCTCCTACACACCTAAATCGAGGACAAGAGAAGGTTCCTAAAGGTCTGTGAAGTCCAGTGTTTAATCAGGACATGGGAACTTCTCCTCAGTCTCATGTAGGTCTGTTAAAGATGATGTGGTTGGTAAAGATCTTGACAAATTCAGCGAGAGTGAGGCTTGGTACAATGAGTTTAAATTGGGAAGTAAAGAGATTTGAGGTAAGATAAGGGATTTTCTGATCCAGACATGGGAGGGGTTTAAGGGTTTGCATCTGCATACAGCAATTCTATGGGCAGGAGCAGATCACTTGAGAAAATGCACAAATTTGAAATGGGTATCAATACCTTCAGCTTCTGCAGGTTCTTTCCCTCTCATCAGCTAGGAGAATTACCAACTGATGAGCAAATTGCATAGGGGCTGTGGAGAGTCCTCAGCTGCAGTCAGCCACATGCCTTATCCGTTGGACTTCACCAGTCAATGTGTCTTTTGCTCCATGGAAACTGGACAGGATTCATTGTGTCTTCCTGCTAATGGATAATAAAGGATTCTGTTGGGATGAAAGTGCAAAGTACTGCAGCTGTGTGTTGTGTAGGTGCTCTATGATCTGAAACGACTTGGAAAATGTATTTTGCTTTTCAGATGTGTTCTGGCATGCTCCAAAATGCATACAAAACAGTCTCTCTTGCAAACTGGAAGGCATTCTGGCATACCACTTCAAACAAGCTTTATCAAAGAAATACCTGTGGTAGATAGGTCTCTGGGCAAAACACCCACAGCACAGACAATTAAAGTAATGACCATCCTCTGCACTCCCGTGTACTTTATACCACCTTGGAGTTCACAGTGTTTAAGGAATTCTGAGTTGTAATATTCTAGCAAGACAGGGAAGTATCATTCTCTACTTTGATATTTGAAGATGCTGAAGCTCAGACTGGCCCAATGACTCACCAGTGTTCCTAGGTGTATAAAACATCCCTAAAGTAAGTGAGATGAGTTACAAAGCAAGCCCAAAAAAGACCTTCATACATACATACAAGGTATATCCTGCCTGTCACTTTTGCCTGAAAGAATGTTTCTCCTTTTGCCCTTTTTTGTTGTTGTCATTCATTCTGTACTCTCTGTTCTAATTGTTAAATTCAGACATCTGCCAGTTTTGTCACACATAATGTTTTGCACCTGAGGAATCCTAGATGAATTCATAGCTGAATCCCATTGTAGATAGTCTTACAGAGGGCATCTCATAAATTCTTCTACTCTTCTATTGCAAGGAAGCCAAGTACACTGAGAAAATCATATTTATCTAGATTTCTGGCTCTTTCATATTCTGTGTGGGATTCTCCCTGAACAATCCACCAGTCCAACTGTTTTCAAAGAAATGCTGTTTTAGGAATCTATTTCATTTGCAGCTTCCTTAACACCTTTGTGGCAAAGCAGAATACAAAATCTGTACCTTGATTCATTAAAATTTCCCATGGCAGCCCAGCTCAGAAAAAAGCTAAAGGCTTTTTTTAAAGGCTAATACAATATATTAAGTGCCCAAAGAGTTCAATTCAACAAAAGGCTGTTGCCTTTGGATATCACATTATATGGTTACCAAAATATGAGAAAGATATAGGACCAGAAATACTGCACAGAGATGCACTAATTAGATCATTGCTTATTCAAGAGAGGAGATCTTTCATCTCCAGGAGCTCAAGCAATTAGGTGAGGTCTGTCACAGTACACCACAGGGGTAGCCAGCTGATACTAATGAGTTTTGTGCTGTAGTTGAGTAAACAACCAGTCATCACAGTCTCATTAAGGCTCTTCCATTTCCATGTTTTCTTCCCAGTTCCTGGGCTCTGTGGTCTGGTAATGTGTTAAGGCCCTGTCATTATTTTGTGTCTGCATGTATTACTTCTGCTGGTTCTTCCTTCTCTCTGTCCACACTGCTTTGTCTGCAGTGTGGGACTGGTGCTGACCCTACCCACTCAGCCCTCAACCCATTCAAATAATTTTTTTCATGTCCTAGCTCAGCTTCCATTGAATGCTCTGACCTGTTTAGATATGTGCCTCCTTCTTAAGGTTAATTTACCAGCAATGAAAACTCCAGTTACAGAGAATATCCATTCTGCTCAGGACAGCAGCTGTCACAACTGGATGAATTTTAGTCTATTTTATAATTATCATTTACAACAAAATACCAATTTTTTAAGTTACACTGACAGCAGTGTAGCTTCAAACTATTCAAATACTGTAACATAACTAATTTTCATTATACCTCTTGAACAACTAGTTTTTTAATACATAAGTTAATAATTTATCAAAATATCAATAAAAATATCTGCACATAAGAAATAACTAAAGTCTGAGTATAAATCAGCTTTGACATTTGAATTCACAGAGATGGTGAAGACTGGCTTTAAAAGCAGATACACAAAGTCATTTGTGGACACTTGGCCAGACTGTGCTCCCCAGAGTATATCAACTGTAACTTTATATTAGAGTCAATGAAAACAGACATGCGGTGTGGGAAGATGTAAGAGACCAGAACCTTAAAAGCAGAGCTTTTGGGTAGCAGTCAAAGGCCACTCAGAGACTGATGGAATCAGTCATTCTGAAATCTAAGACTGTGCCAAATTGGATCAGTACCACTTGTATTTTATTTCCAAAGAAACTAGACTACAGTGATCACATTTTAATTTCCTAATCAGAATATGACAACATAGCTTCCTTTATGTAGAAAGAGATTCCATCACTTAAACAGAGGTAGTAGCTATTGTCATTTGAGATGCACTGGCTACCAGCTGCTGCTCCAGACAGGACTCCCATAGTTCTGTGTACAATTAATATTACATAGGCAAGTAGATATAGTTACAAATACATGCATCAGATGTTTGTATTTAGGTGACTAAATCTCAGCACCAGTGATTGTCAGTAAGTGAGTTTAATGCCTGGATACAATTCAGCATCAGGATTAATGTCTTTAAACTTCTCTTGCAATTAAAGAGAAATACAAACTTTTGTAGGTTTTGATCCTTGAACCTATCCCATCTTTCTTAAAACACATTTGCTCCACCTTTTATATGTACTGTTCACTCTGGTGCTTCTTGAGCTGTAGTGCATAATATTGCATTATTTCTAATTAAGAAAAAAATATTTTCACAAACAGGTATCTATAATGTCTGTCTTTGTAGACTTCTTTTGTGATTGCTTAACTTGAAAAACAAACAAACAAACAAACAAACAAAAAACAACAACAACAACAAAAAAACAACCACCAAATTAACACACTTATTCCAAGAGGATAGTGTTTTGGAAGTATATAATGCCAGGAAAATATGCTGT
This sequence comes from Phylloscopus trochilus trochilus, assembly GCA_016584745.2. Lineage (NCBI taxonomy): Eukaryota > Metazoa > Chordata > Aves > Passeriformes > Phylloscopidae > Phylloscopus > Phylloscopus trochilus. Next base: position 23,582,625 of record WQNJ02000016.1, on the reverse strand, counting down.
CATTCAGAATAAGATATCTGCTTAGACTTAAACTGAATTCAGTTGTCCTGGAAAAATAAATATATTTTTATTCTGGTTTTGGTATAAATAGATAGATATAGAGACCTATAGATCTATCTAGAGATAGATGTGTATGTGTATCCCACCTCAAACCAGGGTAAATTTAAGATGAATGCAAAGCCTTAGCAATTTGCACTTAGTTATATGAAACAAGCTTTTTCTTGTCAAATTCTTTTCTTTTCCAACCTTTTCTTACTTGAAGTAACCTAACCCTTTTCAAACAGAAGCCTGCCAGACCACAGACTTTGTTGTCACTGAGAGAACCCTGGGGTATCACTGAATAGGCACAAAGAGCATAACAATGCCCAAGAAGTAAAGTATGCTTTATTCAAGCATATTTAAGCAGCAGAACCTGTCTCTTCTCTCAGCTTGAGCATATTTCACAATAAGTGCAGAAAAACTTGAAAGGGTGGGAAAAGAAAATACTGTCTGTTTTAATGCCCTCTGAAATGGTAATTTGCTGTGAAATTAACATGAAGGTGAACAGAGATACAAACTTCATGTATAAAGGGCTGAACCATCAAAGTTATAAATAAGAGAGGGTTTTGGATTACATGTATTTTTTAAATGAAATATCATCCTCATGAAGTGGAGCAAAATGATGAACTCTGAATGCAGAGTCAGGTCATCACTTAAGCTTTTACTTTACCAGAAATTTTTTAAGTAATTGGAGAAGTCACCCAGGAACTAAACCCATAAAGGAGCCTTTAAATTGACCCTGAGGTTTCTGTAACCCATGTATGTGTGCTGAATGTTGGTGCAGGTCTTGTTGTGGCTGTAGATGCACAGAGGAGATTCGTGTGTCTTTCTCTCTGAAGAGATTCTGGAGGATCAATTAAAACATGCCTGGACTTGACTGACGAGTGAAACCCATTATAAAGAGCTGAACCAGCTGATTTCTGGCATAGGAACAAACAGTCAGCTGAACCTCAAAAATCCTCTACACTTACAATGTGTAGCTACACACAGAAAGGGATGGATGACTACATGGCTATGTCACTTCTCTCGCTCAGTTTTATAGACACACCATCTCCATAGCAAAAAGTGATGTGCTCAGTGCTACACTCATGAGGGAGGACTTGTCTATGCCAGCTTTAATGGAGTAAAATTGCAATGTCAGAGTCAAGCAACTCCTCTGTATGTGTTTTTCCGGAGACGGAGACCATCAATTAATTTTGCCCAGATAACCAAAACCACTGTTGTGGCTTTTTCCTCCTGAGCAGGGCTACCACAAAGCTCACTCACCTGGAACTGAGATGGCCACATAGCTTTATTCATCCTCAGGTAAATCATGTGGTTTTAACATACCTTTTCGTAAATAGTGACCAGGAGTCGATATTCAGTTTTTGAAAATTGTTAAATATAATTCCATTCTCATTTATACCAGTGTGAATAACACTACTGAAGAATCTGACCCACAAACTAATGACAAACATTTACTCTGACATGAACACAACATATTCCTGTGTTACGTAACTTGAACTGATTTTTAGTTTTGTTTTCCTTTCTGATTATTTCTTTTTCGTTTTCTTTTCCTATAACATTAATGTGGAAACAAATGGGAGTTTTGGTCAATATAGATATTCCTAAGTGGGAGAGAGAAGTTTAATGTTGTGGGTCTACTAATACATAAAAAATATTCTCCTTCTGTTCTTCGTCTTGGATATTTTTGGTTTTGCCTGGGGTTTAAAAATGAACTCTTCTTTTTTAAGTGGAAAAGGTCATTGTACTCCTGTAATTTTCATGCTACATCTCTGAGGTGCATCCATTTTCTTATATCCAGTCACCTTTAAACCAAGAACCAAAAATTTAAAATATAGCACTGCCTTGTGCTTATGTGGAACACAATGAGGAACAATCCAACCAAAGGTTGAGAATATTAATGATACAATGTCAAGGAACTTACATATTAATTACATTAAATGTATTCAAGAAGGACATTTAGATTCTTGAGCTTATATAAAGGAATACTATTAGAATCATGTGGCTTTGTCATGCAATGTTTGAATAGACATTGTAACTATATTGAATAGCACTCTATGATGCAACATGAAATAAAATTAAACCCCACCATCTCATCTAGAAAAAGACCCACAAAGAAAAACGACATCTTACAGTGACTATTCCACCTATAAACATTATTTAAAATGCCACTATTACTTTAGCTATTCTTGTTTCAAAAATGATTTCTATATTAACCTCATTCCTGTTTATAATATTCTGAAAGATTCTGTTTTCAGACTCGATGCCTCTGGGTTTTGCCTCAAATAAATAATATAAAGTTTGCCTTCTTTTACAATTTGTTTTTATTATAATACTTTCATCTCCAAATTAATTCTTTCTCCTTTTTGACCTGAGCTGAAGTGAGTGTTAGTACAATGACCTAGAATTACATTCAGCAACAAATCTTTGTGCAGCAAAATTGTAAATATGTGCACTGACCTTTAAAGATCATACAAAATGGATTTTTAAACACACCTGCAATGTTCTGTAAGCTTCAATTGAAGAGCAGCTTTTCTGAATAGCTGTGTGCAGTGATGGGTGTACTCCTCTGCAAAGGCAAAACATTTAACTCCAGATATTATTACAATTCTTAAGCTGAAAAATAATTTTTATATATATACAGAAGGGACTACTTTCTATATTTCAGAGTTGTTACTCTACCTCCCATTCTGGTGTCTGAAGCTGCATCTTCTTGGTCACATTCTTGGGCCCTGAGGGAAAATTGCACCATACAGATCATATCTGTGCTGTTAAATTATATTTCAATTACTCACCTCTGTGTCTTCATCTTCTAATAAGTCTTTCCAGAAAGCAGATTTGTCTTGATATGTCTGTGTTCAGAGTTAAGTAGTGCTTTGAAAGAAAGCGTAGACCTTCAGGGGTGGATGTGATGCTTCTTCTCTCCATATCTTGCCTACAAGATAAAGTTTGTGTAATAGTTCAAACCAGCTCCACCATCCTGTTTGACTTAGCCTGCATACTGTCTGGAGCAAGGATTAAGGTCCTGAATCATCTTTTACCCCCCCACTCTCAGACATGAGTAAATCTTCTATTATAGCAAAAGTACAGCGCTGAAGAACATTTGAATCATTTTGTTTCCCTTTCCCAGTTTTTGCCAACTTTAATTATCAATGATGTTAAAAATAACTAATCATCAGTATGCAGTAGATAATGCAGTGGCATTTAAATATGATGTTGAAGGGACATGAAGCAAAAGACTTTTGGTTGTTACCATGTTATAGTTATGTTCTCATGCAATGTGGTTTTTATAATGGGAAATAAAAAATTTTCTATGAAGTATAACAATTTCTGCTACTAGAACTAATGTCCAAATTTACAAAGAGTCACCTCTAGGGGAAGGAAGAAAATAAAACCTTCCCCAGATTCTCTAATGGAGGTCTGATTCTGAAATTTTTGCATCGACATCAACCACCTTACACAACATATTTTCTGGTTTTATTCTTTCCTGATTGCAGCTCTGGATAAGTGAGATTGGTTGAAGTCATAAACCAGAACTTATACTTTTCTGCCTAGATAACTCAGGAGTGTTAAGTATCAAAGTCTACAAACAGATTTTCATGGCTCAGTGTGGAATGTCACCATCACACAAAATTGCAGCCTGGGAATATATCAATGTAAAACGTAAGTCATGAGTGTTCTTAAGCTTTCTTGGTATGAAGAGAATGAAGCATTTTTCTCTTCCTTATCCAAGACTCTGGGTTTATTCTTGACCACACCACGATAACTGAAAGTAAGCAGAAACAAGACTTTACAGTGTTCCAAAAAATAAATATATTCCATGTATTGCAAACATACAAAGATCTACAAAAAATAACACTTCTATCAGAATTCCCCCACCTGGGCTGCCTTCTTTTCACCACTCATTTGATATGCTTCGGTGTACTTTGAGAAATCCAGGATCTTTCATGATTAATGTGCAAGCTCCCACCACACTCAGGGCCTCTTTCTTACTCTCAAGCAAGGAGTTGTATTTCTTCCCTTGATTCTCTCACATGATGTGACTAGCTACATGAATACAGGTTAGTGACATGACATAAACTTTGGGTAGGGAAAATTTGCTAACAGCAAACCCACCTGAAGCATATCTGGCTGCACTATGAGGGGTTTTATAAAAGCATCTTATGAATCACTTCAATGAGAGCTGCAAAACCTGAAATAGAGAAAGAAATCAAATATACATATTTCATGCTGCATGAGGATGATTTTGAATACAACAGTAGACATAAATTTGTGTTGTAAGAATTCATGTCCCTTCCCTGTCCAGCATTTCTGTCAGTGTTAGTTCTCCTCTTGTTCTCCACTTTTCACCTATAGTAGTTATCAATGGCAGCTGCCCTTGGAGAGATCCAGCAGCCTCAGATGCTGGTTTGTTGCAGAACAGTTGGAGAAAAATACTTTTCTCTTTAATTCATCTATCTCAGGCCAAAGAGTTTTCTTTCACTTGTATCACCAACCCTTTGGATACCATTCTAGTACATAAGCAGAAAAAATCCTGTATTCAAGCCAAGGTTCAGTCTGGTCATGGAACACATGGGTAGTCCCAAATTCATATCAGAGTTATGATCTGCATTTAGGCATATTCCACAGGTTCTTATGCGTAGATTAGCATATGATTACTAGTTTTAGATATCTTAATCCAGTAGTTTCTTCTGAATAATTTAATAATAGGTGTTTTCATTACAATAAACACAGTGATTGTTTTCTTATTTATTGCAAGATTTACCACAAGACCTCTTGAGAACCACATTCCATTTATTGCTTTTAGAAAGAGTAATGAAGGGTAACCCTGTTACATGCTTTTCCAGAAGTTTTCACAATACGCCAAAATTCATACTAATACCTTTGCTATCAACCATCACTATACACATTTTCATATACATAAACTTTTCTGTCTGTTTCTGTGATAGACAACCTTTATTCTAAGAAATTATTAATGTGAAATTCTTCACTGGTTTTAGAATATCTGTTAAAAATTATTTGCTTTTTCAGATGATAGCAGTCATTTATTTCTTTCACCTGGGACTGTGAATATTTAACTATATTTCACATTCCCAAAATGTGCACTCTTTCTCCTGTTTAAGTCAATGGGCTATTTTTTTTTTCCTTTTTAATATTTTCACACAGTAAGAGATCAGTTAAGTTTGGAAAGGGTGTCTGGAGGTCATTTGGTCCAACTTCCCTGCTCAAGCAGGGTTGCCTAGAGCAGGTTGCCCAGGACTTTGTCCAGATGGCTTTTGAATATCTCCAAGGAGGAAGATTCTACAACTGCCCTGGGAAACCTGTGCCCGGTGCTCAGTCATGGACCACTGGATGACCAGGTCCTGTTTTGCAAAGCTGCTTTCCAGCCAGGGTTCCAGCATGTGTTGGTGCCTGAGTTTATTCTGGGGGAACTGAGACTCCACTGCCCATGTGTCCAGATTAGGTCACAGGCAGGTACATAGACATAGCTGTGTGTTTCTAACTAATTATAGATTCATTTTCCAAGTATGGAAATCTTTTTATATTTCTTCATTTCAGTTTACCACAGTTTAAAATTTTTCTGCTATCAGAAAATAAGAATTGCAATTGTCACCTTTGCCACCGTTTTGTATCACTGTTTGCTGAATTATAATTACTTCACATATTAGACAGCAAATTCTTCACAGGTATTATAGTTGAATTGCTCAGGGAGTAATCTGTGAGGAATGGGAAAAATCATAAAAATAACATGGTTTCGTGTATTTCCATTTATACATGAAAAACTAACAGCTTCCCTTTCAGAAAATATATGTTGACTTCTTACTGACCTCTATTGATGTTGCTAAAAAAAACATAGTGGGAGATTTTTAAGGGTTTTTTAATGTTCTTACTTAATCTTCCACATTGTTATATTCTACTTCAAAACTGCTCAAGAACAGAAGATATGCCTGTACTAAGGAAATACAATTTAATTGGCAGGAAGGATTTACAGCATCATATGTGGTAGTTTTATACTAAAAGGTAATTAGAGACAGGTCGAAAACTGTCATTTAACATCTATTTTTCTTAGTAAACATGCATATTTTGTATATTGAAAGGCAGTCCAGCTATTAGAAACACAATACAAAAATAGGTCAGTAGTGGATTACTGGGATGCTGTGGAGAGCAGGGTTTTGCAAATGTCAGTATTTTAAAGGTCCTAAAAGGTAAAATGAGAGTGATTTTATGAGCCAAACTGCACACACATATTTCTCAGTTTAACATTTTATAGTAAACACACCCCAGAAGCAGCAGCAATTAATCTCAGTGACTAAAGTCTACATGAATGTAATGTATTGGCAGCTTCTTCCACTGTTGTCTGAATCCAGGTGCAAGAACTGAACAAAGATGCACATGCACTATTATACATATTCATTAAAAATGTCAGACTGAAGATGCTTTGCCTAATTTTTCTTTTATTTATTTCCCATGGGATGCAGTGTCAAGCAAGAATGTTCAGTTTAACTGTGGGTTTCTAATGAAGTATTAGCAAATACATGTATGTTTTTCTCCTTGTGAAGGAAGCTATTTCTATGTTTTACTCATTCAGCTTGGGCAAGAAAGGAACATCACACGATAAGCACGTTCTAGCACTGTTCAGATTTAGCATATTCCTGCCAGCAGTCTACATATAAAAAATATTTACAAGAAGTATCTGATGAATAAATTTGAATTGCAAAAAACTTTCATTTTTAAATTTAAAATAGAAAAAAAAGCTCATAAATAATTTTTGGGTGATTTGACTGAGAAAAAGCTAAAATAACCAAATTATTTACTGAGGAGTACCTGCTTAGATTTATCTGAGATATTTTTATACATAATTCTCAGTAAGAATGCAGTTCACTTTTTGTAGATATCACCATCAGTCACTGGGAAAAGTCAGTAGTTTCAGATAGTCAAATGGTGGCATTGATTGGTTTCCTAAAAAAGTGTAAGTGTGTAAATAAAATCAAAGTCTCGTTGAGCTGTTTGATTTACTTACAACTTTGCTGTAAGGACGATAATTTTTAAAGAAGTCAATGTTTGTATTAAAAGGTGCATAATTGCTTATAAGATTTGTTGGGAAGAGGGGGTCAAAATTGGTAGATTTGGTGAGGAGGAAGGAATAGTTTTGCTCAAAGTGAAATTGCAGCTGAGAATGCTAAAAATGTTGGTGTGGGAAAACTGCATTTCTTATGCCTCCTGTTTGTAGGAGAGGAACTCCTGTGGGGAGCTAACAGACTCTCAGAACGTGTGAAGCCTTTTGCTCTGGTGAGGCAGCAGCGAGCCCCCCACACTGCCTGCTAGGAGGAACTGAGAGGAATGGAGCCTGTGTCCCCCCATGTGGTTCAGCCACCTGAAGAAGGTAATGAAATACCTTCTTTTTCAGCCATGTAGTGAAATAAATCTACTCTTTGTATTTTGGCTGTGGTTTGATGGCTGCCCTCAGCTACCTGTGTGTTTTGATTCACTGAAGATCCTTTTCCTCCAAGACCATTGCTTTGCTTCCATAAGCCCAGGCAGGCTATACTGATAAACAGCACACCCATAACTTGCCCAAGCAATTTTCTTGTTTTGCTTCTGTAGGATGATCAACAGGTTCTCCTGGGTTGGGCTGGTTGTGTTTCAGCCTGTCTTGTGTAAGTCTTACATAATGTGCTTGATTGATTCTTTTTCTCCAGCATGCAAATCTCGCAATACCGCACGATAAACCAGCTATCAAAATTAGAGTTTCATGTCACAACTTGTATAGCCTGACACATTACAGCTGTGGTATTTTTACCAATTATTTGAAACACTTTACTAGCCACTATGAAAGAAAACGTATTTCTCTGAAAAAGAAACTGTTCCACTTTCACCTATGATAGAGTTCATTTTCTTCTTAGTAGCTCCTGCAGTGCTGTGTTTTGGATTTAGTATGAGAATTATGTTAATAGCACACTGATGTTTTGGTTGTTGTTAAGTGTTTAGCCTAAGCACAGTTTCTTGTGCTCTGCCAGTGAGGAGCTGCACAAGATGATGGGAGGGAGCATGGCCAGGACAGTTTACCTGAAATGGCCAAAGAGATATTCCACACTACACAACGTCATGTCCAGTATATAAATTGGGGGGGAGTGGCCCAGGACCTACAATTTTTGCCTTTTTTACTTATCCTCTTCCCACTGGGGGCAGAAAGGATGGTGAACAAACTGGTATTCACTCACCAGCTGGGGTTAAACCATGACAAAACCCTTACTTTTCTTACTCCTGTGAAATTTATGGATAATTATTCCAACCAGTGTCAATTTATCTCTTCCTTTGTCTCTCAAATCTTTCCAGAATCTGATTGTATTTCAGTACAGTTCCTGTCCTGTGTATTGCCCTCCTTTCACCCAATAGTATGGTCTTACTGTACAATTACAGCCATGTCTGACACCGAATACAGGCAATATTAAGAAAGCATTTAAGTAGTGCTAGCTGCCTTTTCAAAATTTTCAGAGAATGAGAAAAGAGTCATTAACTCCAATGAGCGCTCACACAGAAATGTACATTCATTTTCAGTATTCAGGGAAAATTCCAGTAAGATACTTTACTCTATGCATGTACTCTTTGGAACATTTCCACAGTCAGGAAAGGAGTGACACCAGGGTAACCTCTCTGGCCCAGGCATTCAATATGTTCTCTCAGCTGAGGCCTTGTTATTTTTTCACAGTGTCTCTCAGCATTCATGTATGATTATTGGCCTTGATTATTTGAAAACTTCCAAGAAAAAATTGAGAGTTAACTCTCCTAATTTCAGATATTTAAATATAACATGTGCAGTGTGTATAGCACATGTATAGCATGCATGTAGACATCATAAGTTATGAATGACCAAAAGTATCCCATCTGTATTTAAATATTAAATATCACAAAAATAACAAAAATAAATATTTAAAATTATATTGTAAGTCCGTTCTATAAACACATATAGACATGTAATCCAAATTTCTCTCTAGAAACCACTGAATTACTCTAAACAGGACTCCAGCTGTTGAAAACCTGTGCAACTGACGTCTTAGGACAGTTTGCTGTCAATACAGAAACACACTATCTGTCTTAATGGTGCCTATTTCATTCCATTACTCTTTTAAAAATGTGATAAATTGCTTCTGAAAATGAAGATTTGTCTCCATTATTTCGAAACAGTCTAAAGAAACTTCTGCTGGCTCTGATTGTCAGAACCTTAGGGGTCAAATAATTTGCTCGAACTTCCATGCCTAGGGTCTTTTGATGCTCTTTGGTGTGCATGAGAGTATATGTACATGGCAGATGTGGCAGGATGGACAGGAAACTTCCTGGACTTGCAGCTAGGAGCTAGGCAGGGCACCTTTATTTTATTATTTAAAGATGCTTCTTTAATGGTAAATAATTCCTGGTGGTGTTTACCATTAAAACCATAAAACTTCTGCTGGATAACTTTAGTATGTAGCACCTATGTCTTAATACTTCTACCACAAGGAAAAGATTTTTGACCTTTTTTTCTCTCTCTTGCCCTCTTTTTTTTTTTTTTTTTTTTTTTTTTTTTTTTTTTTTTTTGGGGGGGGGGGGGAGTGGGGAGGGAGGGTGTATTTGACTGTTTTTGTTTTCATTTTTTTTCTAATTAAGCAAGATTGGTTCCCTTTTCAATTTTCAGATGCCTCAAACTGGAGTGTAAGGAGGAACAGAGAAATAGAAATTGATGTGGACTTCCTGGGCCTGCTTGAAGCCACCTTTTGTTGCAGTCACAAAGTACATGTATTGACATACATGAAAAAGAAGACTGGAAGGCACATCTGTGAGAATACATGTGCATCTTTACTTTGAAATGCTACACACAAGAGAAGAGCTGCTATATTGTCTCAGAAAAGAAAATCTGAGGATTGCATTGGTCCTCTTGCTTTTTCAGGAATAAACCCTGACTGGTTTGCACAATAAAATCCATGGTCACAGGTCCTCACAATTACCACTCCGGTTAATTGTCATTATCTTCTCCCGTCTCTGTTTCACACACCTTCTCACCTCACAGACTACACTTTTAGCTCAGAAAAAGAACAAAAAAAAAAACCCCCAAAACAACAAAACAACCAAAAAAAAACCCCACATTAGCAGAACCAGAAGTTTTCAAGTTGAGTAAGGAAAAAAAGCTTCTTCTCTATGTCAGTGCATATGTAATTATTCTCACATGCAGTAAAGAGCAAGAAGAGGTAACAATGCTGGAAACTGTATTTGGAAAGTGCTTTGTTGTTTTTCATATAGGTTACACTTCATGTGATTTGGTGGAATTACTTTCCCTCTTCCCTTTCCATTCTGGGTAAAAGTAAAGATTTAAACCCTTTAAAACATACATGCCACAGCAAGTAGGTTAGAGGAATTCTCAGGTTATAGGAGTGCAACAGTTTTCCTCAATTCATTTTCAAAGATTTTCAACAACCCTTTCTGGCTTGTATTTAGGTTTAGGGTGCCACTTAGATTTAGGGTGACAAATTTGGCAAAGGAGAGTTTTAGCCCACCAAGACATTTTCTCAACCCAGCCAAATTCTAATCTGCATTGAGGGGGTAGCAGTTTTCACTGAAATCACTCACCAGTGAAATGACCAGTGAACCACCAGGCTCACTTAATTCAGTTTTGGTGCATATCCATGAGACAATTTAATAGCTTTCCCAGCACAGAAAGGGAAATATCCCCGACATTTGCAGAAAGCCAGAGGCTATGTGGCTTTTGGAGTAGCAGGAAGAAGTTAAACAGACTGGGAGCTGGCTGTAGAAAGAGAGATTGGTTCTTGGATATTGGGATGAAAGGCTCAGAGCTGGCAGGAGAAACTATATGTTTCTGGCAAAGGGGTCTATAACAGCCATGAAAGAGCCTTGTGGGTGGCCCACTAAAAAGGGAGGGCTACAGCTGGGTCTGAAGGAGGCTGGCAGAAGACAGTTCCTGGCTGTTAAATTTGCCAGCCTGTGTATGCTTGTAGCAAGGCAATGACCTACAGGGAGTTGTCTGGACAAACTCCACATCTATACCCAGCAGGCATGGGGATGTCTGTAGGGCTGAATGAAGCATGAGGATCTTACATTGGTTGCTAACCATTTATATACACAGAACATGGAAAGAATTTTCCTCAGAAACAAAGGTTGAGAGAGGGCACCTTCATAACAACATGATCAACTGAACACGGAAAATTCATTAGAAGTGTTTATTTAAACAGCCCTGTAATCCTCTAGGTATTAAAATTGCACAATGACCATATGCTATCTTTTCTAATCCTTTACTCACCTTAAAATTCTAAAGTATTTCCAAAAAAAAAAAAAAAGAAAGCATAAATTAATCTATTTATTTTTTTGACCCACTCTCTGTGGACTTGAAATGCAAAACAGAATTATTCTGCTAAAAAACCAAATCAATATAAAGAACTGTTAAACAATTGGAAGCCTTTTCATGTTCTTCCTCCCTTGTTAATTTGCTCATATATGTTAAACATGACCATATCTTTCCAAACTTTTTATCAGTCGTGTTCGTTAAACTCTTTTTTTCCTGGCTTTCTGTAGATTTTCTTCAACTCCATCTTTCTTAAAATATGATGGCCCAGCTAAATATAGTATTGCAGGTAAGTTCTCATCAGTGGCAGGTACAGAAGAACAGTGACCTTCCTGACAACACAAAATGACATGTTTTTTACAACAGCATGATATAGTTGATTCAGAATTAGCCTGTTAAGCCTTTTAATTTCTAAACCCTTTCTCTTATTGCTGCCAATCAGTTAGTGCTCTTTTCTGCGTGAAAACATTACAAGCAATACACTGAATTTCACGTTTATTGAAATTCTCTCTTTTGTATTAGATGATTCCTCAGCTGGTCAAGATCTTACTCAGTTTTTCATTAAAGTTCTTCCCAAACTACCTAAAAACTATTCATTCAAGCTATTAAAAATATTGGATATTGAGCACACAACAGAGCCCTAGGGAGTGTGACATAATAAGAAATGGTTGACAAATAGCTCTAGAGAAGATGTCTGCTTTTAGCTGTGAACCTGCCAAAACCATCATGTATACATGACTTCCTTGAGAGAAAATGCCATATGGAAAGATCTCAAAAGCCAAAAGTCAAGACATATCCTGCTGTTGCCTCTTTATCTGTATGTGACATGATTTTCTCTTCAGAAGAAAGAAACTGCAGTGTATTAATGGGTTTTTTTCTCTTTTCATTGTTATCCTTTAAATACAAACTGCTTTTAATAATTTGATTCTGATTCTTCCAGGCTATCAAAATGGCATGTTTTTATAATTCCATTCTACCCTTTTCAAAATTGGGAATATATTTGCTATCAGGTTTCCTTGGATGCCGTGATTTCTGGAAGAAAATCACTACAGGTTTGGGAGTTTCTATAATATACTTCATCAAGAACTCCCAAATTTGAGAATATCTAAAATATTCTCAAAGGTTTTTGAGCCTAGTTTTTTATATCTGTTTTTCATTTTAACTATTTTAATCATAGAGAAGAATGAACTTTTTGCTCTCCTTGAAATGAAGAGAACTTTGAATTTCTCTGCTCATTACTTCCTTTCCTTTCCTGGTAAGTACTCTGCTCATTCTTTCATTTCCCTTTCATTTAATTCTAAGATATAATTAGAAGGTTTTCGTCTTGTCTGTTTTCTCTTATTAGTCACCTAAACTTTAGCATTCCATTGTATGCTTTGAATCAGTTGGTTTTTTAAGAACAATTTTTAACAGTAATAATGTGTCTCGACTAGCTCAACCTCTTAGTTCAGTTGCATCATTACAGATTACTTCTACTTTTATCCATCCCCAGGGGCTTTCAGCAGATTTGCCTTTGGTTTCTTGGAAGACAACATGTTAAGCCTATTCATTTTTGATCTATTGCATTGTTACATACTATGTGTTTTCTGACTTCACTATTTAGCCTGTTGCTCAGATACTTACATGAAGGACGTCAGGAGAAGAGAAGATTCCTGTGTCATGAGAAGGTGGTGTCATAGATTATGGTGATTAGTCATCATAAAAATCATAATCATACTGAAAACGAAAATCAAAAATGTGTTCCGCTTTGCAACTTTCTCTTTATAGGAAAAGAGAAGCTATGTTGAACATCTATTGGCACAGTGGAGAATTACTTTCATTGTAAGCTAACTTCCTGCACAGTGAACTGGTCCTCTTTCTCTTCTGTTGAGATTCCCATTCCCATGAGGAAGGAAAGCTGAGTGTCTTTTGTATTCTCCTGTGCCCTGAACAGAAAGCCTAAGGTCTTGCCTGGCATAAAGGAACTGAAATAAGTAGACAGTGTATGCAATGGTGGCCTCTGGGAATGGTTTCAGGACTTTGTATTTCCTAGTTATTTTGTGCCTTTTTGTCAAAGGGTAAACATTTCAAGCTAAATTATTCAGAAGGGATTTAGGAGGTGTTTTCTTTAAGTTCTGTGGAATACAAATGTGTGGAGAGAAAGAAAAATCAAGCATTCTGCTTTGGTTTTGTGTTTTTGTTCACTGGTTACAGTGAGATCTTTGAGGAGAAGGATTGTATAGATGACTGGGGTAATCCAGCTCCCCCCTTCCTGTGTAGGGCTTTCATAGGAAGCCACTCCAAACCACTACTGGAAGAGGTCTATCTCAAGCCTAATAAAGGAGAGAAAAATCCTGATGGATGAGGAGCCATGATAAAATCTGAGGGGACTTTGCTACCAAGACCAATATGTTAGTGATATTTCTCCAGCTAAGAGAAGACATTGAGTACTTTCCAGGAGATGGCATTATGGAAATGTATGGTATATTTTGGCAGTGCAATACCAGCCCAAGGCCTCAGAGTGCAGAGTGAATTCACTTTCCTGAAAAAAATACCTTCTTTACATGTAGGTGGAGGAATGTAACTCCCTAAATGTAGAAATTGAGGTAGAAGCCATCTGCTTCCGGATTCTCACATTGACTATACAATATATGTATACACATAGATGTTTTTCATTTAAACAAAAACTAATTGGAAATTACTAGAACCATGGTATGCCTCAGTACACATAATCTGCATGAAGCCAGAAAAAACTGTTTGACCCCAATATAGCGAAGCCTCCCTCAAGGACTGCTGGAAATGCCATTTTCCAGACTTGTGCTTCCTGCAGTACACGGCAGCAGATGGCCAGCCAGCACTCTGGGATATGACTGACTGTAAAACACGGCCTTGACTTTATTCTGTCATTTTAAAGACTCAAAATTTTAAATGTATGTATTTTGACAACATTGTGAGACTGCTTATATGGGAGGTAAGTAAGAGGGGAATAAAAGTTGTTTCTTTACAAGACATTGTGCTCTCTAGAGAGACTAAGAACTTCAGGCTTGTTTATGCTAAATAACCTGCTGAGCCCATGTGTCTTGATTAGGTTAAATAATACTGAATGCCCTCAGTCACCATCTCTCTTCAATATTGCCACAGCATAGTTTGACTAGTGAGAGAAATAGTTACCCCAGAAAGCTGTGACCCTCATGGCATACTGTCCCCAGGAGAAAAGAGGCTGCCTCTTTTGAGACTAGGCATTTTTGTACTCTGGCATCTATCCATGCTGAGCATGATTCCACTTACCTGTTACTATGGATTTGGCCTAATTCTATGTGACACTAGAGAATGTATTTATATTTAAATATTATGCTGACTGCAGTACAATTACTCTTACTAACTGATCCTAGGACAACAATTCTATTTCAAAGCACTGTTACAGATATTTTTATAATGATATTGTTTCATGGTTCACAAAGTTGTAGGTGGCAAGGTGCAGGCAGGGTGCAGGCAGGCACCAGAAGCTGTGAAGGTACCGACTTTCGATACATGAGGTCCAAGTGCACGTCCTTGTCCTCTGTCCTCTGTCTTCTGCCTCAGTATGATCTGTGACACTTTATGTAAGATTTTTCAAGCTAGAACATCTATTTCTGTGCAGGTTTCAGCTACATAAGTGTGAGAGACTAGTTTGAAACCTACTTGACATTAACCCTATGAAAATAAAATACTGCAAGGAAGCACTACTCTTCTTGGGCTTGACATTTATTGCACACCAAAAAAACTCACTTACCTGGAGCTTGTGAACAAGGGTCCTCCAAACCCAAATTAACAGTAAATGTAAGGTACTTATGACAGAGCTCCAATACAAAATGTGGCATTGAAAGATAAGGAGGAGCTTGGTGTACAGGAATGTAAATACATTTCATTCTCTTTATGATATGGCATATCCTAGGCTTGACATGTTGTAGCAACACTAAAAAACTTTGAAGAATGTTAGGGATGTCCTCAAAGAAGCAATGATTTTCTGATTTGCATAGAAAGGGATGGAAGTAAGGAGAGAGGAGGACCCTGCTGCTATGCATGATTTTCAAACCTTGAAATTCTTCTCCAGAAGTCAGTGGGGAGAGATGTGAGACATGGTTGGAGGTGAGTTAGAATCACATTTTGCTGTTTCATTTTTTACCTGTGACATTTTGTTTCCAGCCCTGATATCAAGAATTTAAGATTTTCTTTTGCTCAAATAAGCTTTCATTTCTTTTCCCCATGATCTTTCCAGTGCTACAGTTGAGGCCAAGGGAAGCTGACAAATTTGGCTCACATTCAGTCTCTGGAGGTAAAGTGTGCAAGCATCAGTCTAATACTCCCCCCATGAGGTGTGCTCTGAAAATAGTGCTAAGTGCTCTCAGCCAGGCTGGAAGGGTCAGCCAGGGCCTGGGAGTGCCAAGCACTCTATTGAAAGAGTTGTTCCTGGCAGACACAGAGAACACCCCTTCTTCCAGGATCAGGTAACAAAGACAGACCCCTCACAGAAGACTCCAGAGGAACCTTTCAAATCAGTCCACGGCTTCAAGGGGAAATGTAGCAGCTTCCAGCACAGGAGAGAGGGCTGAAATGAAATTAATTAAGAGAAAATGTTAGACAGTACTGATTTGTGGGACGGTGTTTGAAAAAAATATTTACAAGCACTTTCTGTGAAGTTGCTACTACTGTTCAATATGCAATAGACAGTGTTCTTATGAGAATTAAGAAAAGAGGCAGCTCTTTTAATCTAATAAATTTCAGGAAATCAGTTCTTTTCTCAATCCTCTGACCTGAGATGCTGTAAAAATATTGGTTTATTCTACCTATTTTGAAAGGTGTTGGAAGTTATCTTGCAGTTTGTGTACTCCAGTAGACATTGCAACTATGCTGTTGTTTTTACCACTTCAGTCCATAAGGCTGTGCTGTCAGGCTCATGCCTCAGGAAAGTCACTGGCAAAACCTACTTGAAACTCTGCTTGCAGCCCAAACTCAGGCTTTGGAGGAGCTCATTAATGCTTAGAAGTTGTCTACCAGGGTAAAATGTTTTCATTGAGATTTCATGGAGACTGTGGTCTAAAACCTGATATTCTTCTCAGAGTTAAAAGCTAAACAGGATGTGGGAAGAGTTTCTATTTTATCCTCCAAAATAGGTAACAATTGCACTGATGTTTCTTTATAGCTACTGTTGAATTCTTTTTTTAGGTTGAAAACAAAATAACGGGTACAAAAAAATAAGAGCAAATTGGAAGAGGCTTATACAGAAATTCATATCTCCTCATGTTCCCATGTCCTTAAAAATATTTGTATTCAACTCTAATGTGAAACTAGGAGAATGCATTTCATTACAGGTAGATCAGAGGAACTGTCAGGGTATTCAGTCCCATGTTAAGTCAGTGTTAAAATAGAAACATGAGCTCTCTATATTCTAAATGCAATGATTTGAAATGTTTTGGTATTGTCACAAACCAGATATCACCAATACTGTCAACAGGAGGATTCTCTTTAAGACCTTATCTGATATTTTGTGTGGTACTATGAAAAAGTGCACATTGTGCCATAAAATAAACACCATTGCCATTCTGAATCATGGGGACAAAAGTGGGAACCAGGCTGCAGGAAGCTGCAGAATGCATTGAAAGTCCTTTTAAGTAAAGCCTTTCAGAAATTCCAAGAACTGCCAAAACAGGCAACCCAACTTCATTTAGAAGAAACGGAAAGCAGCTGTGGAAAGAAAACCCATGCTACATAGAAGAGATTCGAGTGCAGAACATAGGGCCAAAGTGATGGTAATTCCATCTTGAAATGGTAAGTATCACAAGTAAAAGGCCTAGCTGAAAATGAGAGTGCTCCTGGTCTAGGTCTTCCATAAGGTCCTAATTAAGCCTAATTCTTGGACAAAAGAGATTGCCCAAGAATATTAGCATCAGGAAAGAGCTCCAGTAACCTGAATAATTGATGGCAATGTAATTGATAAAATATTAAACTGATATTTTTAATCCAGGAGCAGCCCAGGTGAAGTCATGAATTTGCGAGTTAAGCATGTGTTTCTGAAACATCAGAAGCTAAGTTTTACTCATGAAATATACACTCACAGAGAGGTTATCATCCACGGAGCAGGCACACACCTACTGAAAGTAGGCAGCCGTGCATGCAAAATTACCTCCTGCCTGTGAGCAAAAGGAGCTACTTAGATCCCTTCTGTGTCTAATCATGGGGCTCAGAGGAGAGACAGCTTAGATACTGTGTATTGCTAATAACTGAAAAAGATGCACTGGAGCCTGCATAACTAACTATAACAGGAAGGGAAATAGCAATGCCTGTGAGGAATACAAAAAAAAAAATAAGAGAACACTGAACTGTGGAAAATAGTTCATACCCCTCTTCTTTAAGGCTTTTTCTTACAAACCTAATTAGACATGAGCTGAACCTAAAAAATGCTTCCTAATGTGTTTCAGATCAACCTGAACAGATTTGTTTTGCTAACTTCTTTTGCTAACACAAAAACCAGCATTTACAATATTTGCTGTTCAAGCACTTCTACATTTACAAATTATTTTGTAATTATTTTGTAGCTGCTTTTTTGTTGATATTGAGTTTGGTTGTTTTTTCTCTCAATAAATGAAGGAGAATTTGACTTCTGCAAGGAATGATCAATATTTTTTTTTATTTTAGAAAATTGAAATTTAATCCCAAAGTTCACAAATTACTTTGGTAGACCTAAAACCTTTCCTCTCATATGAAACTCGAATTTGAATGGAGTGACAATCTCCATTATTGAAAGCCTTTACTATTTTCCCCTTATTTCATATTACTAGAATTGATTCTGCCCTCATATAAGTGGAGCAATGTGGCTCTCACAGCCACAGGGTCCTGAATCAGCAAAGAACCTGCCTGCATATGCCCTTAATGATAAGGAACCTGAGAAGACATTTGTATTTCTGCTTGAAAACTAGGTCAACTAAAAAAAAAATTAAATTAGCTAAACATCACTTCAGCAGCTTACTCCTGCATTCCTTTCCCTCTAATAACTGTGCAGTAAATTCCCTATTTTTCCAAAATCCTCTGTCCTGTTGAGGTTCCCGTTACCACACTCTGAAGGAAAGGTGATTGAGGGCAGTCTGTAGTCCACACTGCTGACTCCTAAACTGAGAAGTCCTAAGGGTGCTTCTGATCTCCAAGGTCTAGATCAATGCTTTTGCCACAAGCTGTTTTTATCTTAGGTTTATCCTGCCTGTCTAAAGCTCTCCCCATGCTAATTATTTTGTGGATGAGATGCAGCCATATGGGCTAGATCCCAAGGAAGACTCAGGTGAAGCTTGTAGCTCCTGTAGCTGTACGAACCAGGATTTCTGAGCATTCTGAAACCTGCAGTTTGAAGAGTTGTGGACCATTCACATCCCACCATCACCCCAGTAGTTAACTCCTTACCAAAAAGAAGCAACAGGAGACACATAATAAGATAGTAATTGATTGTTTCAGCAATTGAGGAAAATTGACTGTGTCACTTGGGAAAAATGAATAAACTGAAGTAAAGGAAGAAAAACAACATGTAAAATAAATAATTCTTTAGCAATCTTGGCTGCCTCTAGTATCAAGAGTTCCCAGGGCCTTTTAAGAGGGATCTTGACTGCCATACAGATTCAACAAGTCGTCCAAATGACTTTATATTCTTAGTTTTTTTACACTTTCCCTTATTTCAGTTACTCATGAACTGTAGTTAAAGACAAGAGTAAAAACATTTCCCTTTAGTTAGGGTGAGCTGGAGGAACCTTGGTTCAGGACACTGAAATCACAGCCAGATCCAGAGTCCTTTGTTAAAACCTGTTTTTGGAGAATCCTGTCCCCTGCTGCTGACTCTTTTATGTGCTGTCGCCTCTTTTCTGTGCTGCTGCTCTTGGCAAACTGGGCCTGCTCTCCCCTTCAGAGGGATACTCATCATATTCAGTCTGGGAAATCCCTGTTCCTGGGAAAGGGATGAGGAAGTCCTTGCTATCTGCTCTGCCAGCTCTGTGGGTAGTTCCTATTTCTCCTCTCTGTCTATTCAATTTCAGGTATAGAAGACCATTCCCCTAAGCAGAAATGGTCCCTGCCTAAGTACAGGTCAGTTTAAAACTGCTCTAGTCTCTAAAGCTGTTGACTGAAACTACACTGACTGACTCTTTTGGGAGATTCAACATCCAGCAAAGTTTTATGTTAAACATAGTTTTAAGTGTCTTAATCTGAAAGTTCTAGCTTGACCTCGTGAGTCTATGGCTTTTTATTTCACAACAGCTTTACTCTGGCAGGTAGGACAGCCCAAGCATTTAGACCTGTGACTGAAAATACTTTGAACTTTGAATTTAGAGCCATATAGGCTTAGATTTGAAGACTAGCTAGTTTAGGCTGGCAGAATCTAGCCACTATTTCTGAATGCTACAAAATCTAAAACTGTGTATTAGAGTTATAGTAAGTAGGATCAGATGAGTTTAGAGCTAACAGAAAGAGATGTCTGTGAGACCTCTGCCTGAGCAAAAGTCTGGGTGCCAACATTCAACTGAAGTTTATTCAGAGATAAAAAAACTTGTATTTCTATCAAAGCCACTCATTCAAAACTATCCTGCACTGTCACAGCCATTCCACAGTGTCCATGTATAATGATCCCAGTCTAGTTGCTGCACAAGGGGGTTCTATCAAAGGCAAAGGATCCATTCAGCTTTCTCACACACAGTTTTTGAAAGGACATCCAAGAGACACCTGTCACTAATGCTTTTTACTCACCCTTGCAAGTAAGGTCTGAGTCACATTCACTAGACATTGTGTGAGGGCAAAAAATTGTATCTTCCCAAGGTGTTTAACGCATTTCTCCAACTTCTAGTCTATCAGTCTGATAGTCTTCACTGGAAAATCAATGCACATAAAATGAATACCTACACAAATTGCAGCAGCACTAGAAGAAGCAGAGTGAAAAGACTTTGAAAGAAATAGTAGATTATATCTGACAAAAATCTCTGAGCTCCGAAATGACATTTCAAAAGACATCAAGACGGGCAGGGTAAATGAGGTCTTTTCTATCTGTTCTGAGTACAGCTCTAGTGAGAAAATTTTCCCTAACTCATAATAATCGTAGAAAAAAATCAGCTCTACGTAGCTAATCACCTTGCTTCACCTTGAATTCAACTTCACTTTGAATTCCTTCAATATGATGGCAAACATTTTTTGCAGGCAAAGATACAAATTAGAAGGGTAAAGACCTTTAGCATGAAAATCTATGGCTTGTTGCAAACAGACTGGCATTTTTGTAGGAGAAAAGCATAATTAAGTTACAAGATGCTTTTCCAAAACAGAAAGACCTTATTCTACAAGTAAAATTTACATAAACAAAGTGGTTCATCATGTTACCTTTAAATTTGACTATCAGTAAATTCAACTCCCACTACCTCCTAGAGGAGTTTAAATCTGAAAAATATAGAACTGAAACTAACACACAAAAACTGTGGTAGGGAAAAGGCTGGAAAAATTACAAGGGTAAATGAAACTATGCAAATTATCAATGAAATCCAGTGTCCTAATTTCACCCGGACAGCTATACAGGATTTGGGGAGTTCACTGCTGGGCTTAGCCTCATGCTGCTCCCTAGAGTAGGGAGGTAACTGGTGATGTTCAAGATCTGCTGAGAGCAGGGACAGCACCTACATATAAGCTTGGACTCCAGGATTCCGGGTGGTGATAGCCCAGGCTAGTTGCTGCCAGAAGCTTCCATCCCAAGTAAGGATACCCTGGTCCAGCAGACCAGCAGATCCTCTGCACTGAAGCAGACAGGACAGCCTGTTTCCACTGGATTCCCAGAGGAAGACGGAACCTATCTCACCACCACTGGAGCTTCAGAGAAAACTACAGCCTTCTACAGGATCAACTCTGCACCAACAGAACCACTGTCACTCTAGGAGGACTTAACTGGAGTACCAACAGGGTGTCAGGTTGTATTCTGACTCTGCAGTGTTTGCTTTTTTGTTTATTGGTTGTTTTGGGGGTTTTTTTTTGTACTACTACATTTTTATTTTTAATATTTCTAGTAAAGAACTGTTATTCCTATTCCCACAGCTTTGCCTGAAAGCCCTTAATTTCTAAATTATATTAATTCAGAGGGAGAGAGTCAGAAGATATGAGCTCCAGGGGAATAACATAAGGGTGACAAAACAATTAAAAAAATTTAGTGAAAAGAAATCCATGAGCCAGGCAAATTGCAAAGGAGAAAGGAGATGGCAGAAGAGCTGGATAATGAGTTATAAAGCAGAGACAACTTAACTGCACAATACTAAAAGAAAAGCATCACCTTTAGAGGAAAAAGATGTTTTGAGGACAAGAATATTCCTGCAAGTCATGGGTCAGTGCTGCATGAGGCAGGAAAGAGGAATCATTCTTGTTTTGAAACCTTGTTCTTGCCCCTAAGTCCTTTTCACAGCATAGCAGTAGGAAAAAGTTGTTAAATGTACAAAACAGCTGCTGCTGTGCTCTCAGCTGTCTCACAGCATCCTTTGATCAACAAAATATATAAGCAGAAGCCCAGGTTCATTGCTAAGCAACAGACTGCTTAAACATATACCTGAATTCAACTGTGTGACAAAATTCTGTTCATATTAGTAGGACAGAAGCTTGAAACTCAGTTTAAATTCTGTCTTGGGTTGCAATGCAAGATGTAACCAGAAGTATGTATTCTATTGTCATCTGCTGAAACGGATTGGGGAGGTATTTTTCTTTATCTCTTCCATGACCCATCCTCCCTCCGGGGGATATCTTCTGCTAATGGGCCATTAAGGCTCACCACATGACTGATAACATTACATCATCTTATTGTGAGATGCTCCACACAGTGGGAGGAGCCAAGCATTCCTACCTGGATAAAACCTGAGATTCAGAACACCAGGACAGCCTTTTTCCACTGGATTCCCAGAGGAAGACGGGACCCATCTCACCACCACTGGAGCTTTAGAGAAAACTACACCCTTCTACAGGATCAACTCTGCTCCAACAGAACCACTGTCACTCTAGGAGGACTTAATTGGACTGCTACCAACACCCTGACCAACAGGGTGTCAGGTTGTATTCTGACTCTGCAGTGTTTGCTTTTTTGTTTGGTTTTTTTTTTTTTTGTACTATTATATTTTTATTTTTAATATTTCTAGTAAAGAACTGTTATTCCTATTCCCACAGCTTTGCCTGAAAGCCCCTTAATTTCTAAATTATATTAATTCAGAGGGAGAGAGTTTACAATCTCCATTCCAAGGGAGGCTCTAGCTTTCCCTGGCAGATATGTGTCTTTCCAAACCAGGACAAATTCACAGGATTGTCTTCCTGAGGAGTGGTAGAATATGGAGGTGGTAGTTAGCACTCTCTGCCCAGCACCTTCAATGTCAAAGTGGAGGTCACACAAAGCTGAAGCAACATCAGACTTTAGCTGCTTTCTTGATGCTGCTTTTGGACTCAGTGATCTTCATGAACTTTTCTAATCCAAGTGATTCTATAATTTGGTATCAGACATTGCCAGTTTATGTCTGTTGATTCATTTTTTTTGCAGTGGTTCTAGAGTTTTCCTTTCTCATGAATTAGGAGTAGTGGAACATGAGTGGAGCATGAGGTGAAATATTCAAACGCAGCAACTGAAGGGATTGCTGCATGATCTGCTCCCATTACCACTGTCGTGGGACACCACACACTGATCTTTCAGCACCAGGAAGACCTTACAGAAATTCACTCCCACACTGTAATCCTGGTTTGTAGGTGTTATGAGTCAGTTCTAAAATTATTAGAAATGCCTCTGACCAAACTAAGGTGCCAGCAAGACTATATGCAAAAGTCAATAGTGTGGATTTTATTGAATAGTAAATGTGAGAGAGAGAGAGAGAGAGAGAGAAAGGAAGAGAAAGAAATTGAAAAGAGGTGGGGGGACAGAAAGATGGTGACAGAGACAGATCAAAGAAAATATCACCACTCCATGTAACCCACTGCCATCCCAATGACCCTTTCCAACTGGTCTTCTTGGTGGTGAGGGTCCCCTGGAAAATGTAAAATCCAATGGATTAACATACATTCATATACAGGTGGGAACACCCAGGTTCCAACCCTGGGGGGTGGGAGTGGGGCAGGTTTGGCACAGTTTCTTGCAGCAGACTCTGGATCTGTGGCATCACCTTGCATCATGTTCAGTCCTCTGGTGCAAGGCCTCAGGAATGAGCCTGGTGAGCATTTCAGGAGGTCTTTGATGGATTATGACACCTCCTCAGCTTCCTCTCCTGTGAATGTCCCAGGGATGGGGCCTTCCTGCAGTTGCGATTCCACAGCTGAGCCAGTTTGTGTAAGGGAGGAGGAGAGTTTTGGGTGTGTGCTGTAACCTGACCAGAGGTTACACCACACACCCAAAACTCTCCTCCCTGCTTCTTGGGGTGCGGGGGCAAGACTATGCAAACCTGGCCTCCCTACCCCAAACCCAGCCAGGGATGATTTTCTGCCGGGTTTGGCTTTCTTGTGGATGCATTCTTTTCTCCCTTGTCTAATCTAGGACTGATTCACCTTTTTGTTTCTGCTGCAATTGAGCTGAAGTCAACTGTTCGTGGGCTGGTTTGAACTTATGAAATCTCCTCAAGGAATACTTGGGAACTTCTACTGGTATTCTGTTCTGAAAGTACAGCCCATAAATAAGAGGAGGAAACACTGTGTTGTTCCCTGGCTGACTGATCCTTGGGAAGATTAATAGGGAGGTGAAGAGTGTTAAAATGTTTCTCCTAATAAAAAGAGCAGATCAGACAGAACATGCTGAGAGCCTTCTTGCAGGCATATCACAGGAGAGTAAAAGCAATGTGAAAAGCACATTCTGACAGGCTGAGTATTTTTGTAAGGGCAGGTACATAATGCTTTCTTTTTCATCCTTCTCTAAATATTGCCTTAGGTATCAGTTTCTATTCAATATAATTTTTTTTCACTATAACCATTTCTTCCCTGCATTTAAATTCCTTATTCATCATAGTTCATAGAACTGTAGAATGGTTTGGGTTGGAAGAGACATTCAAGATAATCCAGTTCCCACCCCCCCTACCATGGACAGGGACTGCACTCCTTCCACCGTTTCGCTCAGAGCCTCATCCAGCCTGACTTTGAACAATTCCAAGGATGGGGCAGCCACAACTTCTCTGGGCAGCTGTTCCAGTGCCTCTCCAGCCCCACAGTGAAGAAAAGCACAGTCTTGCTAATATCTCATCTAAACCTACTCTCAGTTTGAGACCATTCCCCCTTGTCCTATCACAACACATCTTTCCTCTAAGCTCCTTTCAGGTAATGGAAGGCTGCAATAGGGTCATCCCAAAACCTTCTCTTCTCCTGGCAGAACAATCCAACTCTCAGCTTTTTCTCATAGGAGAGGTGCTCCATCACTCTAGTCATCTTCATGGCCTCCTCTGGACTTGCTCCATCAGGTCTCTGTCCTTTCTGTGCTGGGGAACCCAGAACTGAATACAGTACAGTTCTTCAGGTCTCCTGCTTCTACAAGACGTGGGACATAATTTTTATATATAAGCATATATGTGTATGTGTGTACAAATAACATATGACATGCATACATACATGTATGCATTTACACAGATATTTACTGTCGAATAAGACACCTGAGAAAAGGAAAATTAAGGGATCTTGCTGCTGTAGGACTTATTCTTCATTACCCAGTATTCTCCCTACTATTTGTTATATTCAATTCTCACAACACCGTGAAAATAAGTTCGTAAGCATTTGGAACCTGAGAAGTATGGTTCTGTTCAATTTCTCAAATAAGTAAATAATTTTAGTTGATGCTGAAAATATCTGCAAAGAAATTAGTTGCTATAAGAGCCACTGAAACTGTTAGATATTTTGGGAGAAACTGACTCATGATATAAAGGTATCACATACATTCAAAGTTATTCTCTTTGAGTTTACTAAAGTCACCTAAGGAAAGGTATAAAAACCCTCAAGAGGCAGTAAAATGATGTCAGTGACAACCAGCTGGAATCTGGGCAAAGACCTTGATGACTGGGAATGGCACCAAGGCTTTTCCAGCTCTTCTACAAGAGACAGGAAGAAGAGTGAGAAATACAAAGTCTTCCATAGGTGGGATCCTCTGCACTCCAGATGTCTGTACTGTGAGTGCCTATGTTTGAGGTAGCCATCCCCAGGTAATTTTACCTGGAGGCAAGACATCCTTCCATTGCCAAATCCAAGATCAGCCTGACTCATCAGATGCAAGCTGTGTGTAATTTTATAGGATAATTGTGGTTGTAATTAATCTGGTTTAACTTTGTTCTTTTAAAGTTTGGAGATCTGTTCAGTTCACTTGAACACACCTGTTCAGGGAGCACTTTTAAATTTTTGCCTCATGCTTGTATTTATTGGCATAATGGTCATAATTATCACCCCACTTCAGTTAGCAATGGTTTTGATGTGGCTTCTGAGGGCTCCAAGCTGAGTGTACAGGGAACAATATTCTTTCCAAAAAATGCTGATTTTGGCTTAATGTAAAATGCTTCGCACAAACATGAATGTCTTTCTGGAATAATCACTCCTCTCTTCTTGCAAGTAAAAGATACATCCACGCAACCTCAGTAAGAACAACAATGTAGCTCTGATCAAAGCTAATCACAGTGTAGTAGAAATGTTTAAATTTTTTTTCCTCTACTTTCAATGCAATTCCAAAATTATCTAATACTAATCAACAGATCTGAAATGTTTCATCTTGATCAAAGGCAAAAAAAAGCATTTTCAAGTCATCATTTCAATTGTTATCCTATACTAAATATTAATGTGTATTCTATCATAAAGTTAAAACCCATTATTTGGTTTTATTAGTAGACATAGCATAGGAATTAGCAGTTTAATCTTATCCACATGATACAAAATTAACAAGCTCCTTCAATAATTATTTTTACTGAGAAGGCATAAAAATCTCATGTTATTTGCACAGAAATAAAGGAGGAGTTGATGCTTCATTCAGGTCTTCTCTCTGAGCATCTCAATATGACTTGGAAAGATAACAAATTTAAGTCTCGGAAAGAGCAACCCATTATTGTATTCTCAGTAATTTTAGAAAACTGGAGTGGAAAATCAGTTAAATGAAAGCACTCAGAACAAAGTATTTAGATGTTATCTCAGACTTCAGTTATGAGGAGCAAAGAGCAAAACCTTACAGCTATCATTAGCACCACAGGAGATCTTTTTACCAAGCTCATTTGAAACATTGATGTGCACCTAAATCCCTTCTCATGAAAAACATCTTCTTCTGTCTAAAATTTCCCTGAAGTATAAATGTTGAGGCACTGGTGTGCAAATGGAGCAATTAAAAGGAAGATTAAAAGAAATTTAAAGAATATATTTCCTTCATAACTACTCTTATTACTATTCCAAAGCTCCTCAGAGTAACATTTTATTTCCCCAATGGATTTTTAGTCTTTTTCTAGCATCAATATCAGTCACGATCTCTCCCTGCAGAGTAACACATCTGTTCTCAGGGAAAGGAAGGGCAGACAGAGTTTCTTCTAAATCAAGCCAGAACTCGTTATGCATTTTGTTTTCCCTCTTGCCATAGGAAAGATATAGACAGGAAAGAAGTACTCACTATGGAGAAAAAAAATTACCAAGATTATAAACTTCAGTGAAGCCATGTAGTTCTCATGAAAGTCTGATGTATTTAAATAAGCAGAACTCACTTTTACTGGGGAAAAATATTTATTTAATTTTTTTCCAATGACAATTTAGAACTTCGCCTTTTTTTTGCTGAGAGTAACAAAATAAATAATTGCTTTTAAGATTGAAGTGATACCAAGCAGCTTACAGAGTTAGAAAATTTTGCAGCAGCAAAGGCTTTATGAAGAAAAATTGCTTTATATGTCCAAAAGAATGGCCTTTATTATTTGAAAATGTAATGCTTTAATCCTTGAGCGGCTACCTGAGCTTTCACCTTTCTAAAAAGCAAGCTATATGCAAGGAACCCAGAACTGATCCATTTTGACTATAAAAGACCTTCAGCTCCAGCTCTTTAAATTTGAACATCTCTATTGCTGCTGAAACAGCTCAGTCAATACGATCTCTACAGCTGTCTCAAATATGAGTTGCAGCTAATGGAAATAGATGAGTCAACAGTTAGGCTTTTACTGAGAAAATGCTTTCCCAGCTGGATTAACCAATAATAAAAGGTGGCAAAACACCTTCTGCCATCTTTTCTGGCCAAACCCCTATGTTCCATCCACAAAAGGATACAGCCATACATGTTCAATTTCTCCTCTTTGGGTCCAGATACTGAGACAAGGTGAAACCTTCACCTCACATAGGGTGCAGAAACTCCTGTCTGATAGGTGTAAATTTTGAGAACACTTGAGGTTCAAGACTTAGAACCTGCAGTTGTCTCCCTTCACTTAAAGACATACTGATACTGTCAAATAGTTTTTGTATTCAGCAGCCTTATTTAATTGCCTTTAATTGCTTCTATATGAGCAATTGCATAATCACTCTCCTCTTACACAATTCAACCTGTGGTGCCTAGGGAGTGCAGAGGAAAAGAGAGTTCTCCAGCTGTGCACCAGCAAAAGAGAAAGAGAGAAGAATCCAGACCATTCTTGGAACAGAGTATAAAATGTGTGCAAAAGACTTGACAGTATTTAAGAATTAAGGAAAAGACAGGAAAAGATAAACTAGAGAATCATGTACAAAAATCTTTCCAAGGGAAAATACAGTGAAGCAAGGATCAGTTTATCATTGACACTGCTGAGCAATCCATGGCTGGAAAATGGAGCGAAATCACTTTATCCCTTTGTCACTTCTTGAATTACAGTCCAACTTATGTTTGCTAATATATTATTCATCAGCAAAAAGTTACAAAACATTGTCTGACATGACTTGGAAATCAAAATTACTCTGTGCTGTTTGAAAATTTAGGAATCTGTTTTCTGCCCAAATCTAGCAAAATAAGGATGGTTGTCTTACTAAATACATGGTACCATACAAGACTTTGAAGAAAACCAGAAGAGGCATTTACCTCAAATTGCTTGGATGGAAAATTGACCTCAACACTTTTACAGTTTTAAGACTGGACTAAATCACTAAATTTCATGCTCTCCTATCTTCTAGATAGTTTATCTAAAATCTAAAACTTCCAAGAGTACTTTTGTAATTTGTTTCTAAGATCCTGAAGTTCCAAACTGCAACTGCATGAATGCACATGGAGTGCACCTCTTTACTTCAGTCCCTGTGCCAGCTGTAGATGGAGAACCACACAATTTCTTCTCAGGAACTTCTAGCCACTTAGGATGGGAGGGAAAAATGTCATGTTTATGGTAACACAGTAGAGAGTAGAAGTAATTTGTGAGGTGAAATATGACATCTTAAATAAATGACTTCAAGTCATTTATGGGTTTGTGGATACTGCTTAGCACCAGACCTGACAGTTTTGGGCTTTGGGCAGTCTATTCAGATGACTGTAATGTTTTAGCCTTTGAAGGAAGAATAAAGGTAAGTGGCTTCATGTCCTAGACAATAACTTCCAGATACAGTGAACAGAAGCTGAAAGCGATGCGGTTAACGTTTACAGAGCTCATAATAAGGGCATGCTCTAAGACTCATTACGAGACACTGAAATAAACCTCCCTCTTTCCCAATCAGCAGCACAGCTCTCAACCATCCAGCTTTCACTAGCTACCCATCACTCTTCTGATGGGCATTGCAGCCCTTGCTTTCAGTATACATGGCTCAGTCAGTTTCCCCATTTGAGTTCCCTGGAACAAATAATTCTCACTTCCTTTTCAGAGCAAAAATCCAGGTAAATTTGGATTTCAGGCTACACAACCAGTGAATGAAATGAGACATAGCTTCATGATCACCACCACTCGGCAGTGATCTTCAGAAAGTATTTCTTCACTCCTGCATCTTGGCATCATAGAATCATAGAATGACCTGAGTTGGAATGGATCCTAAAGATCACCTGGTTCCAACTCCCCTGCCTTGTACAAGGATACGTTTCACTAGATCAAGTCACTCAGAGTGTTATCAAAAATAGGTAAAAATAAAATTCCTTAACACCGATGTAGCATTAAGAAGCAGGCATTCTTTATTCTACCAGATGCACAAAGGAATATCTCCCCAAAATTTCATTCATCCTGAGTACAGAAAGAGCTTCTGTTTATATACTGCATTTTCCATACATGTTAATTGATTATGCTGGAATGAACATCAATATGATAATAATTTTCTGAAAGGTCATTAATATATGATCCCTCCCCTATGCTCATGAATTCTTCTGACATGGAGATCTCTTTGGTAGTCCTGGGTGGTCAGTGACCCCGAAGTCATACTTGACTGCCTGGTAGTAGTCAGGCATAGTAGGCATAACTGGGCTGAGTTACACTTCTTCTTCTTGTCCCATGTTTAACATCATCCTACAGAATAAGCATTGTGCAGATCCATAGGCTAGTGCTTTATGAATAAGCATTGTGTTAATCCACCAGATGCAAACAATTCCTCATTTGGCAACAAGAGTTCCATCCACCCTGGCCTTGAACACTTCTATGGATAAGGCATCCATAACTTCTCTGGGTTACCTGCTTCATTGTCTCAGCATTCTCACAATAAACGCTTTTTTTCTAATATATAATCTAAACCTACTCTCAGTTTAAATATGTTCCCCCCCCGATATGTAGTCCTGTCATTATGTGCCCTTTTAAAAAGTCCCTTTGCACTTCTCTTGTAGGCTCCCTACTGGAAGATCAGACTTAGGTCACCCCTAACCCCTATCTTTTCAGTAGGGCAGAATCCCCTCCCTTGACCTGCTGGCCATCCTGCTTTTGATGCAGCCCATGACACAATTGGCTTCTCTCAAGGCTCCCATTAATCTTTTACAAGATGTAGACCTCCACATCCAGGTGCTCTGCTTTCTGTCTGGGTTACCTTTCCACTGGAATGGCAAGTACTCTGCTCCAAAAGATCTAATAATTCTTCAGCTTACGGAACTACATATTCTCTAACCAAATTCAGAACTTATATTTCCACAAGATTTGCAACAAGTTAGGTGCTGAATCCTATGAATTACTAAAGTAAACTAACACTTCAATATTTTATTCAAGACCGCCTTGAGTCTTACCCTGCTGCTACATTCATACTGATGTTCCCATGTGACTGTGTTTCTATGGATGTTACAGTGTGTTGAATTTATGACTCATCTCCATTTTAAAGATAGTCAGTACAAAAATGTCAAAAGATTGTCATCACTTCAACTTTTCAAATCTGGTTTACATGCTATTTGATGTAAAACACAGAAAGCTTTTCTATCATAAATGGCAAACAATACTGACCATGACAAATTTTTGAGGTCTCATCAGGCTAGGAAGATTGAATCACAAACTGCTTGTTCTTTTAGTGATGATCTAAATGTGTAGCAGGTATTGCATATTAAGTGGTGTGAGGTGTAAGCAAAGGAACAATACACCCTACTCATTCATTTATCAGACCCTGTGTCAGTGAGAAAACTTCTTCCCAACATATAAACCATATTTCAGAGGTGCATGTCAGATTTGACTTCAGTTGTTGGCAGCTGCGTGTGCAAAGTGTGTTTAAAAATCAGATGCCATGATGCATTCCTAAATCCACTGAAGACAATGAGAGACCACTCTTTTCAGTGGAACAGCTGCCAAGTCCTGTGGCAATGAATTTTAAAATTGTGCTTTTCTGAATGCCAAATTCCTCAAGATCAAAGAAATTCTGACATTCCATTAGTAATTTTGCCATAAATTGAAATAAATTGAACAAATTGAAAACCATCAAAGGTCAGAGTTTTCCAGTAACCACGTTTACTTCCCCAAAATTCACCACATTATATTTTGCATTTATGGTTTTTTATTCATTTTTGCTTACATTCGCATTACAGAATGGTGACTTGCATCCTGAAAACAGCTACTTGACGTGTGTGGAGCCATGGACACTTAGTTCCAGCACAGCAGCACAGGTTGGATTGCAACTTTTGTCATTTATGTGTCTTGAAACTCGAGATATAAAAGGCAGCATGACCCATTGCCCAGCACAGACTACAGAACATTATCCAGTGATCGTTTCCCCTAAGAAATAGAGAACTAGTAGATAACTGATATTGCCCCTGCTGGGTGACGTGAGAAAGGTAGGGATAGGCAAAGGAATGTAGAATATCATAGATGATTTAGAATCCCTTACTCTAAAACCAAGAGAAACAACAGATCACTAACACCACTATAGTGAATAAATCTGTCTCAAGCATACCAGCAAGGCTTGAAGTTTGAGTGAGGCATCATTTCCCTAGAAGATTTGTT
The DNA here is from genome assembly GCA_016584745.2 of Phylloscopus trochilus trochilus. NCBI lineage: Eukaryota > Metazoa > Chordata > Aves > Passeriformes > Phylloscopidae > Phylloscopus > Phylloscopus trochilus. The sequence goes on along the minus strand of WQNJ02000016.1, from coordinate 23,550,945 downwards.
CCAACAAGCACATAAAAAATCTATATATATAAATAAATAAATCTATAAATATATACCCTCTACCTAATTATCTGGTTTAACTTCTAGATCCTGCCTTTGCCCACTAGGTTAAAGACTGATTGCATCTACTGATCTCTGCTTTTTAAAATATACCTATGTCTGTTTATATTTATATAAATATCTAAGTTATATCTTGATTTCCTTTTGATCATGGAAATAATTTATTAACAATTACCTAACTGTACATACGAACACTTAATAAACTCTTACTTTTTTGATAAGATGTGGCAAATGTAATCTGCTTTAATGTATGCCTTCACTGTGAGAAAATAAATATAGAAGTATCATACCCTATTAATTGCAATGAAAGTTTTAATGTTTACATCTAGCTCAACTGGTAGCAATTAAAACTCTAGAACACAGTCCTTAATAGGATCAAAAAGGTCTTTTTCATTTCATTCCCTCAAATGCACATCAAAGCCTCCAACTCCCTGTATAGTGCTGTTAAGCTGCTCTATAAATATGTTCTCTGTCATCTGACAGTAAGGAACAAGGAATTTTTGGCCAAATAACAGTTGAGCTGCAATGTGAGCATTGCAAAACACAGTACTGTGGGTAGGGGGAAGCGAAAGTTTTACTGTGAAGGCATCATGAAACTCAGCTGAGGCAAATCAGCTGAAGAATCACCATCCTGGTTTTAAGAAGCCAGGTGTCCAAACACATCTTTTGACTCATGGAATATGGGCATGAGAACTTATCCCACAGCCTTAAAAGCCTCCCATGATGTCACCTAAAAGCAGAATTGGATAATATTAACTGTTGTGAACAGTCATATCTGTCAAGTAATAAAGAACAAAGAACACTTTTAGTCTATAGAGATCCTATAAGAGCCTCTTTTTGAACCTACCTACACCCCCTGAAAGACTGAACTTACAGTGAAGTTCAGATCTGAGAGGAAGAATTTTTCCTGGTTCTCCTACTCAAATGTAAGTATTAATTCCATGCTGTTTGATTTTTAGATGTCATCTCTTCAGGATTTGAGACATACTGACTTCCTTAAATCTGTAAGATTTACGTAAAATCTGAGTGAGGTAAAAATGCTATTACTCCCTAAAAGAACAGAAAATAGGAGTACACATTGCCCTGGTCAGGCAGTTTAAACTTCCCATGCATGAAGGGCAATAAATAATTCTGTGCTTGACATACGTTTTCCAAATAGCACAGAATATCTGGTGTTAAATAAGCAGTGGCAAATTATGCTGTACTACACTACACACAGATATGAACAGATTGTTTCATCTATTAAAACAAAGGGCAATTAATTGCTTGCATAAATTAAGACTCCATTTGGAGACAATACTTCCATTCCTTTTTCTTTCCAAGCATGACCATGATGTAACAATTCCTATCACTTAATGGAAAACATAACATTGTTTCAGACCTCAGCAGAAGTTTAATCACACAATCAGCCTGGAGATGCCTTTCCCTTTATGGGTAAACCAGATAATGGATTTCTACATTCTTAGAGCAGCTGTATAAAACGTTGAAACTACTGGTCCTAACCAAAGTTTGCATTTATTTGAACATAATTTATGAGATACATACCAATATCTAGATATTCAAATAGTATCTTTCTCTCTAGAAGTGTAGGAGAATCACTGGCTACAGGGTATATAACCCTTTTGTTGCAAATTGAGAAGCATCTGAGATCAGGAAAAAAAGCATCTGAGATCGGCAAACTTGATTGACCTCTGGGCTCCAAACACTGGGTTAGTACTATCCAACATCCTGATTTATGTATCTGTTTTCCTGACTAGCTATTTCCATGGAATTTAACTTATCACTTAAAAACTCCTAAGGAAATGAAGTCTTCCTTCTATCTGAAGAACTTTTTTTCCTTTCTCAGGCACTACACTGAAAAGAAGAATTAGGGATTATTATCATGAGGTCTTCACAGTGTATAGATCCAATAGCAAAATGCACCCTTCAGCCCAATGTAAAAGCCCAGGATAGATTGACTCCTGTAAGTTGGAAGGAATTATCACTGCTTAAGGTAAAATCTTCAGAAGTGCCTAAATTACTCAGGCTGTTGAAGTCCCATTTTCAAAAATGACAAACACACTTAGAAACATAAATCCAATAGAAGCCTTATGAATATTGTAGCCTAATAGTTACTTTGTTGCAGGTGAGCAGCAATACTGCTCTGCATAGGAGGCTTAGGTGACTCTTCCTTTGCAGGTTAAGTACAGTCCAATTTTTCTTAGTCCCCATGTAGCAGGCAGGTAGCCTGTAATGAAGGCCTACTTGACATGTGGCAGAAGATTAAGTTATAGTAATTCATGATTAGCAAATTAAATCATGGGACCTCAGAGCTTATGAATACATAAATTCACTTCATGAGAGGGTTTTGGGTCATAGCCTAAATTAGAGAACTTCACCCAGAATTTCCTCCAACAATCCCACAGTGACTCCCTGAATAGATGTGTGAACGCATTTTCTTGAAAGCCTGGTTTATCCTAAGAAATAGCTACAGATTTTTCAATTCTCTCAAATATTATTCCAAACATTCTTACACACAGGTGTGTATTTTAATATAGTTCCAAAAAGAAAGTTTGCTGAGAGCCTGTGATTCTTTGTATTCTTTCATTTCTTTTACCTGTGTCAGGTTACCCAAGTTTTCAAGTAGCTATGTCTCTTCTTGGTGTGCATGCACACACACACACACACCTGTGTGTTTGTGTTACAAATACAAATCATGAAGAATGCACTAAGAAAAGACACACTAAATGGGTTAATCATCCATCTAAATCTGTGTGTAGGTGGCGAAATAATTCATTTGAAATATAGCTCACTTCTCACCCACTCACAAAGGTGTTACTGAAGGCATGAATTCTCTTTCATATTTGGGAACAAAACAAGGCTTATTTTTTTGGCTTTTATAAGAAATGCTAAAACCAATGTGAGAACCCATCTTCTAAAATACACACAGAGTTCCCACAAGCATTGACGCAACATCTGCTGCTCTGGGCTGAGGCTAGTAAACAGTAATGTTAACACAAACTAAAGATATAGTATTGCTACAAAGCAATAATGTGTTTCAGGAGACTCAAAGGTGACCTTATCACTCTCTACAACTTCCCAAAAGTGGTTGTAGTTGGTGGGAGCTGGTCTCTTTCTCCAGGCAGCAACTGACAGAAGGAGAGGACACAGTCTTAAGTTGCTCCAAGGGAAATATAGACTGGACATTAGGAAAAAGTTTTTCACAGAAAGAGTGCTAAAGTACTGGAATGGCCTGCCCAGGGAGGTGATGGAGTCACCATCCCTGGATGTGTTAAAAAAAGACTGGATGTGGCACTTGGTGCCATGGTCTAGTTGGTGTTAGGGCATTGGTTGGACTTGATGATCTTGAAGGTCTCTTCCAACCTTGTGATTCTGAGATTCTGTGATTCTACTGCTTAGGGCATCACAAGGGTATAACCTAAGGCAAAGCCTGTTTTTCATATGGAGAGGGAGCAAGAAGACAGTCACCTTTTTTCAGCAGTAGATGTCATGTTTTGTAGAACTTCTGCTTCTCTGCTGCAATGTGATTCTGTAAATATATTCATTTGTTCTTCATCTATTGCTCTGTAGCTGAGAATAGATGCTGTGATCCAAAAAACCTGTATGAAGAATCACTGGGCTGATTGCAGAACCACACCATTTAAGTCAGAATATGCTGGATGTAAAGACCTTGTTTTCATTTATATGGTGAGCTTTTTTGTCAAACTAGCTGCAACTGAATATCCTGCTTTAACAAAACGTACACATTATTCTCTATTTACAGAACATTATTGTTTCTAACGTGCTGCTGCTAGAAAACAAAAGCTGTAAATATTTTTTATTCCTGTGTAATAAAGTTCTCACTCAAATACGCTTGAAAGGAAGCATCTTATATTGGTTTTGCTTTTCAGGTAAATATATATCCCATACAATAGGAAGCATGACTATCATCCTGTTTTTTCCATCCTCTTTTATGGTTTTTAGGAGTTTTTAGTTTTAAAAAAAGGCCATGATATTCAGAAAATATGTGAAAACAAATTCTAAACCTCATAGCTGTACCATTTTAGAATTTTGCATTGATAAATTCAGGAAAATACTACTGACACAGTATGTATGCTTAGACTTCAAATTTAGGGAAGTGCTAATTTAACTACATTGAGAAGCAGCCCTGAGGCATTCTCCTTCAACAAGACACTGTCTTCCTGGCAGTCACTGCATGACACAAACAAGCTCAGTGGTTTTTTGCACAAGGCTTGACATAACACAATTCCCCACTATACCTTTTTGTGGTATCTTGCTCATCTGTTCACAACACCAAAACTGGCACTGTGCACAACAGCAAATCTGTCTTTCAGGAAATCACTTACTGGTTGATTCTTTACTCAGATACCTGGTTCTCCTCTACCTATGCTAATAAACAAGGAAATGCACTGAATGGCTGTATCTAAATGCAGCCCAGATCCTTTATATTTATAAGTTTATATTTATCTACAGCACAGATTCAGTTCAAATCCAGCTGTATTGAAAGGGAATCTTTCCACTGTGTTTTAGATCAGGGTGTGCATCCTGCCTTGGACAGCTCATCTTTCTGTATAAAAGTCCTTCCAGTTCCTTTCAAGTTTTCGTCTAAAAACATCTTTCTCTTCTATGAGATGATATTCTGAAATATTCTTACTTTCTTCATGCTGTGAAATTACAGTATGTGGTCTTTATGGGCAGTGTATGATGCAACTGGCAAGTGTTAAATAGCTGACCACCCACTGTGGAATAATAGTGGACGGTAGCAAAAGCACAGTAAAAGTCCATCAAATAAAGGGCCAGAATTCCTTACACAACAGTTAAAACCCCAGGGATAAAGCAGTCGAGCATCACTTCCTGCTTAAGATAGATGACATTAGTGTCCAATGAAAGCAGACCTAGACACACAGGGAAAATACAGACCAGATCCTGAGATCTAAATGTGAAGGCACCCCCACGAGCTGCACTTGTTATCTTTCCTCAAAACAATACATAAATCTGTAGTCCTGCCTGTTTGGGAGAAAAAAAAAAAAAAAAAGCACTATATAAACCAGTTCATAATTTTTTACAGTTCCTCATTGCAGCTGGCGATTGCTAAAATAGATGATCTCATAGTCTGCTGTGTGGCTGCCAGATAGCTTGCATGCAGATAGATGCCTTTGTGCTACAGACCATAGAAACCTGCATAAAATTGGCCTTTCCCTAATAGAGCTGCATGAACAAAGATGAGTTTGTTGCTGACCAAGAACCGAAAGCTTTGTTTTATAAGACTCTTTGAATGTATTGCACTTTGCCAAAGGAAAAGGTTCTCTATTAAAAAGGAGAAAGAAAGAAAGAAAGAAAGAAAGAAAGAAAGAAAGAAAGAAAGAGAAGAAAGAGAAGAAAAAAGAAAGAGAAGATAGATAAGATAGAAGAAAGAAGAAAGAGAAGATAGATAAGAAAGAGAAGAAAGAGAAGAAAGTGAGAGTGAGAGTGAGAGTGAGAGTGAGAGTGAGAGTGAGAGAAAAAGAAAGAAAGGAAGAAAGAAAGGAAGAAAGAGAAAGAGAGAAAGAGAGAGAGAGAAAGAAAGAGAGAGAGAGAGAAAGAAAGAAAAAGAAAGAAAGAAAGAAAGAAAGAAAGAAAGAAAGAAAGAAAGAAAGAGAAGGAAGGAAGGAAGGAAGGAAGGAAGGAAGGAAGAGAAAGAAAGAGAAGGAAGGAAGGAAGGAAGAGAAAGAAAGAGAAGGAAGGAAGGAAGGAAGGAAGGAAGGAAGGAAGGAAGGAAGGAAGGAAGGAAGGAAGGAAGGAAGGAAGGAAGAAAACAGACTAAGTCTGTGCATTTCTGTGGTGAATATTTGTGCGTAAAGTGGGTTGAAACCTGGGGGAATTTTTTTGTTTGTTTTGTTTTGTTTTGTTTTTGTTTGTTGTTGTTGTTGTGGGGTTTTGATTTTGGGTGTTTTTTTTTGTTTGTTTGGTTGGTTTTTTTGTTGGTTTTTGGGGGGGGTTGGGTTTTTTATTGTTTTGGGGTTTTTTTTGGTTTTTGGGGGTTTTTTTTTGTGACTAGTGGTCACATTTCTTAAGCTGAATAAAAATGAAAGCAAAAGGAACTTTAATTAATGGGATGCTTTTTGATTTGTAGAGCAAAACTGCCAGAGCAGATGTACCAGCAAAGAGGATTAGATTGTCCCTTCCCTGACACACTGAAAATTTCTTTTTCCCCTTGTAGTAACCCCCATTGAGGAGAGGCTGTCTTTAGTGTCTAAAATTCAGCACTGCTAAAGAAACTGTTGTATTTGGGTACAATGGGCAGCTCTCACAAGACTAGACAGAATATGTGAGGAGAGAGCTAATATTCCTTTAGATCCAAGGTTGATTCCACTTCAGTATTTAGAAAAGCCTAAATAAAAGAGAATTTCTAAGTCTGAGTTCTTTCAAATCTCATCAAATATGTATTAAAGTGAATCCTGAAGCAGTCACGATGAATGTTCCTTCATTCAATCTTTTTTAAAAGGCCAAAGTAACTTAAAGAAAGAATCTTGAACATTTTTTAAATTTATATTAAAAGTCTTTCAATTCACCTATTTCTTAGACCTTTGGCCGAAGTTCAACTTTGAGCAAGGTGGAATCATGAAGTGCAAACACAACTGATGAATTTTATACACACAAATTAGGTCTGATAAACAAATTCCTTACGTTTTTGATATTTAAATTTTTCAAATGGTGTGTTTAAAACTCAACTTCGAAGAAAAAACAGATCTCCACTTCACTTCTATTTATTTAACTTCCTTTGCACCAGTTGGTAGATAGGGTGCATATTAAAAACTCTTTTTATCTAGTGCTTGCTTAAGTTCATTTTGAATTTCTTCTGTATTTAGAAAAAAAAAGAAAAAAAATCCAAACAGATTGCATTGGAAATACAAAACTGGCTCATTGGTGGACATGTTAAGGTGGTGAATGTACAGAAGCCTAACTTATCCAAAGAGAAACTAAATGGCTGCAGGAATAAAAATAAATACTTTGGGGTTTTTTCATATATTTTATTCCACCTATGAACAACACATATTTACTAAAGCAAATCTGTGCTCAAAAAAGAGGAGCAATGATGTATTTTTCAGGCTACAGTGCACAGTGTTTATTTCTTGTCTTTTTGGATAAGTCCTGGAACGGAACAGGCACAGAGGGCTTCAGTTTACATTTTCCTTGCTTTCCAAGGGATAGTAACTCTGGCCTACATCTATTCCTGCCTTAATCAAAGGCTAACCTTGATGTAAGCCTAGATGTGTCCCTAGTCTTGATCTTGTTACTTACTGCTTGGGCAAATGATAAAAATTACTTTCAATACACCAATTCCATCATGTTTACTTGCCCAGAACAGTTTCTACTGCCAAATGTCAAGCAAAAATCAAAGCTCAAAGGTTTCCTTTTGTTAAAAAAGGCTTCTTCTGGTGCAGAACTTGGCCATCCATTGCTCTCCCACTGGGCAAGTTACTACATTGTTTAGGCTATGATCATGACAAGTTCAAGTCCTAAAGAAACATTTTAAATGTGTTCTTTCTTCTTGCAATTCACAGTATAGATTATACTTGGCATAACACTCCTGCTGCTACTGGAGTGTCAGAAGCTTTATATTGGCATCAAAAGTATGCACAGCACCAGAGACCTGTATCTCAACAGTGCACACATCATTGCCAAGGAATCAGGACTTTCACTTAGCCAACTGTGAATCTTGTAGAACACAAATCAAAACAAAGCTATTAAATTCTTTTACCAAAATCTCCAACATTAAGACTGTGGATGGGATCCTGTGATGGTATTACCAGCATGCCATTAGACAACTCATCTCAAGGAAAGGGCTTACCAATACCAGCTGTTTCTCCTGTGTGCCTAGTTAATCTACAGTCCTTTTTTCCTCACTTATTTTACATAAAAAGTGGGTAAAAATAAGCACATGACTATTTACCAGGGATGCACTGCTCTTTTCTTCCCAGCAGAAAATTGCTTGGTTTTGACCCTTACATCCAGCTTTGATATTCAGAGGGAAAACAAACAAACAAACAAACAAACAAACAACAACAAAAAAAAACCACACCACAAGGCACGAGCTTTGAAAGTGTTACCTTCTAGGAAAAAAAAAAAAAACGGTATTCTAAGAAAATTTTATGTCCTCTTGACAACTGATCCCTAAACTGTTAATTAAAATTAATCAGATCATTACAGCATAGATATTTCATCACCCTGTAACAAAAATCCAAGATAGGCAGAGACAAGGATTGCAGTTCATATAGTGCACAGAGGCAAAGAAAAATAAGTAGGCTCATTTTAAGACATTAATAAGGTAAATAGTAACAAAATTAAAGCTGTGAAGTGTTGGTGTACTAAAACTGTGATAATGATGAGAGGCAGAAAGTTCAGGCAGGAACTGAATTTTATTATTCCATAGAATTTGCTATAAGTCAAAGATTCTCTTCTAGTTTATTCCTCTTTCATTTTCAGTATGAATTTTCATGTACAATTTTATGGAGGATGCTTCAACTTTTTTTAATGCAGTATGTATTATTCATGGACATAAATATATGTAAGTATAGCATTTATTAGAAAGGAAGACATAGCTTTATAACATCCAGCTATTGAAAGTCTGACAAAACATGTCCTCCTTTATTCTAGTTTTGTTATATCTGTAATGACAGAACAAAATCTAGCCCAAATTTGGGTTTGTGCATGGAAATTGAATTAGAAACAGCATGTAATGTGAATGAGTTTATCACAGTCACTTTTCTATAACAGCATTCCAAACACTTTACTTGCACTTGCTGTGTAATTAAATTCACGATTCAGCTTGTTTTGTTAAATTACATTTATGTCTACATATGCAAAGATCTGATTGTTTTCCTTTTTAATTTTTTTTTTTTTTTAAATTCTGGAGCACCATTAAGATGAAGCCAGTTAAATCAATGCTTATCTGTGAAGCACTACACTAATTCTTTGTTCCTTGTACTTTTTACTTTTTCAATTATATCTTCCTTGGTTTGCAATAAACCCAGCGCTCTACTCCAATACCTTAGCTTTGCTATTGTGATTTTTTTTAATGTACAGCATTATTCTCTATGCTTACAAAGGGTAAGATAAGGTAATGAATTGTCTTTCTACTGATAAGTTAACGCAGTATCTAATGATAGAGTAATGCAGCCCCTTTATGTTCCCATGTGTTTCTCCAAATAATGTTGCTCACTTGCAGTCTAAGTACTAAACAAGATTTCTTCTTTTTTAAACATCCCTCAAAAACTTGCCTTATTTGGTTTCTTTACATTCAGTCTCATCCCAGTCTTATTGCCAGCACATTTCTGTGAAGCAAATTCCAGAGATTTCAAGTCACTCTTAAGTCCAAACCCCATACAGTTATGGTTCCATCATTTATCTAAAACACAGAATATTCTAATTAATTATGAAATCACTCATTCTGCAATTCATGCCATACCTGCTAAAATAGAATTTTTCTGCAATACATCCTATTGCTTTTCTTTCGCTCCTCTCATCAAACACAGTTTTGCAAGTTTGGTGTTTATAGCCAAGAACTAAGAGGTTAATTTGTGTGTTACATTATTTGATTCAGACACTATCTTTGCTAATTTGTGTGTCTTGCCAGGAATCAGAAAACCATTAGACCTATACCAGAGGTGTTCTTGCCTCCTTACTCTGTGTGACATGAGAATGATTAGCAAACTAAGACTACTCCTCTCCAGCTGCACAGTCTCAGCATGGCCACCGGTAAGTGAAGAGACATCAAACAGACATGGAAATGTGCATCCATGCAAAAAGCTTCACAGTGGCTCTGGCTATGACTTTCAAATCACTTTGCAAAGGGCAGTCAAATACTACCCCATGAAGAGTGAGGTATCCAAGGCAGGGCTACAAAAGCAGCTCTTGAGGGCTGCTGTCCTCAGTTGCTTGGGTAGAGTGAGACAAACAAGAAGTGTGCTACCAAGGAGAGAAACTTGGGCAGAAATTCCCAGGTAAAGGCTGAGGCAGAAGTAGTAAATGAGAAAGTGCAGGTGTTTTACCACAAGAAAGAAAAACAAAGCTGGTGGGAGAAAGATCAATAATCTACTTGCTATGTGATGACAAGATACAGAGGAACTATGTGCAGCTCTTTGCCATGCAAGCTCCTTTCAAATACTGCCATAGGAGGGCTAATACATTGTTGGATACGGAGTGTATCCCATTGCCCTTTCAAATGGACAACAAACCCAACTGAGGCAAGTAATTCAGACATAGATGCACTTCCACTTTGGGCACGTGCCAACAGTAGAAGAGAGCAGAAGAGAAAGATCTGAAAGGGGAAGGATTCTGTCCTTCTATCTGGAGAACATAATTTTCTCTTGCCTTCTGCACACTGCACAGACTTTTGCACCCCGCTTCAAGGGAGCCGAGTACTCTGGTATGCAGGATACCACAGCATTGGAGGGCTGGTCACCTTGTTATAGGGTCTGAATGAAGTCAAGTCTCCCTCAGGTAAAGAAGACTTGGATTCAGGATTTCCTGTTTCCAAGAATAAATAGCAGTGTATGATGCAGAGGACATGGTTGCTGGTTGAGGTTCATGGGGGGAAACAGTTACCTCAACATGAGGGTAGATGAGCATCAAGAAGCTTTTTACAAGCTTTACTTCAATGACATGTCTAGGAAGATTAGTGTTTAAGGGGCTAGATAGCTAGCTAAGCTGAAAAGATGTTACGCTGATTCATCTGTCTTTCACAAATAAAGTTTTATTTTATTTATGACAAGATCCAATTCTAACAACTTAAGTGTCATTAAATAATTCCCTTCAATTGTGAACAAGTCCATCAAAATCAATTGAATTTTCTCACATATTGAGATTGAATTCAATATAATCTGGAGTAACAGTCATGGTCTTCAAGAAAATATGATTCACATTGTTACCCCTCTCCCAAATAAAAACAAAAAAACAAGACCAAAACAAAACCCCCCACTTATCACAGACTTTCTGTTATCAAATCTTCTTCTTTTTAAGGGTCAGTTATTCTGTAAAATGTGTCTTAGAAGAACTCTGTCATTTTCAAAATTTGTAGTTGCCATAAGGCTAGTTTATATCCCCGCATGAAAGGTCAGGACAGATTTTAAATTGGTATCAATTGGCAAAAATCCATGTGCTTCCATGGAGCTGAATCTACTTACATCAAATGCTTTCCTGGTCTTTTAGAACAAGATTTTATTGTTGTTATTATCATTTTAAAGGCTACCAAGGCAGCAAGATTTACACAATTTTTGCCTGAAACTTGTGTTTATAAAAAGTAAGCACCCTACTTTCTCTTCAGTAATTTTCAAATTAAATCCACATGGAGATAATTGCCACTTTAATTGGGTGTATATACTTGTTCTTGGGAGCATGAAAAAATTTTCAGCAAATATGATGGCATGAAATGTCCTTTATAACAGGCCCAGTGGCTTTCACAACTGTGACATTATATCGTAGGAAAAAGCCCATAATGTTCCTAGATCAAAGAAACAAACATATTAATATATACACAAAATTTATCCTCAAGCTAAACCCTTGCCTCATGCTCAGTGCCTGAATTTGCTGCTACTCCCACATTGAAAGGAACAGAATCCAGAGTCGCATCACAACAGCCATGTTTTATCCAGAATGGATCAGGAGCATGTATGACTGTTCCTTGGCTCCTACATATAGAGATTTTGGGATTTACACCCAGACTGCAGCCTCATGGTGTGCAGCAAAATGCCACTCAAAAATTTGCTCTGTCCAGTACTGACAGAATATGGAACCCTGTCCATGTTCCCTGTGGAGTGAGGACATCCTCCCTGCCATGGCAGGGTTCCTCCCGTCAACAAACAAGTGTCTTGCCCTTGGGTTGAATTCAGTGTCTGCTCCTGCCAAAAGCAGGACAAATTAACACTGGTCTGCAAGTGACTACCAGTCACTTAGACAGACTACCAGTTTCCAGGCAACACAGTGACCCTTTTTGTTGAGAGGTATTGCTTTGTTAGGTGTAATTGTATATACTGTCTCCACTTTAATCAGAGACATCTAGTAAATTATACAGAGAAGCATTTTACAAAGAGGAACACTGGGCACCCTGAGAAACTCCAGCTGTTACTCTGCAATATTTATTATTCATATGCCATCCCCATTTTCTGTATGGGTCACTTCGCGTTGCAACAAAGCAGAAAGCAAAGATGCTATCAGCTGACAACTCTACAACTAAACAAAAGTTTAGCTGTTCAATCCCATGCCCTTTAGACAGGCTGCTCTCCACTTAGTGGTGTTTTTGCTGCCTGGTGAATAGTTTACAGTGCAGGATTAAATGAGCACAAGAAATTCTATAATCTAATAATAGTCTACATTTTTCTAATGGATATCATTATATCTACACAGTAAATTCCCTCGTTCTAGCGAAAAGCATAAGTACATGGGGTTGAGAAAAGTGTTACTTTCCACTGACAGCCAAAAGCATGTACCCATCTGTCTGATCCAGTTGTGTGGTTAATGGAAGGTATTGGCAGGAGAAATGAGAGACTATTACAGCTCATCGCTATCTTTGTGCACACAGCAAACACAGAAAGGAACAATAACAAAAAAAGTAGAAGAATGAGAGAAAAAAAATCAAATTCCCCTTTCCTTCATTCTCATCTCTGGGTGAATTCTACTCTGAGTGCTGTGGTACTAGAGAAAAGCTTGAAAAACCCAGAGACAGATGAACCCATCCACCTGCTCACAAGACCCTGACATCGCAGGTTTTAAACAAAAAAACAGATAGACTGAAAGATGACCCCATGTGACCTCCAGCCTGTTTGATTTCATGGCACATCATATTGAATGAATATTCCCAGCCCAGTTAAACAAATCACCTCTGTATTTCTCTAGGATATGTTTTACTGAAAACCGCAGTTTTTGAAGATTGTACATCTTTTTGCCCACTGATAGGGGCTTTTCAGTCCAGGTAAGGATGGGTGTAAAGATAAATATTTCACATCTACTGCAGAAAATGAGTGACAATTAATTTAAAAAAAACCACTTGCATCACTTTTTTTTAAGCCTTCAGGTCTGTGGAATGAAACCAATGGGTTCATGATTAAGAGCCAAAACACATAACATTATCTTGAAAGAACAAAGTGATGTACTATTCAATAACGCTGTGGATATTAGAAGAGTGGGCAGAGCTGTGCTAAGTAAGTGAGAATTATGGTGCCATATGGCAGCAAAGCTCACACAGAAACAGCAGCTGCAAATCCACAACAGCAGCAGCAGCTGCTGAAAGGGACTGAGGAATAGCAAACCTTATAAAATCCCTGGAAAAGAAAAGTATTACAATGTTGGGAGGGCGCATGCAGCTGTAATTCTTCCTAGAGTTCTGAACATGGGTTAATCATTCCTGCTAGACACTGCAGTGGAGTGCTGCAGGGTCATAGCAGTAGTTTCTTGATTATACTCTCTTGACCTACAAGAACCTCTCCTCTCTCTTGACCATGTTTCTGTCCACGCCCCTCCATCCTTCTGAAGACATCTACTGTGCTCTTATGACAGGAAAATAACCTTGTAAAACCAGTTCTGCACTTAATCTGAAAGTTCCCTATTTATAGCTCTGCAATTAGGAGGTAGTTTAGGTGTGGCACACAACTAGCAGTAGAGCAAAGAAGCCTTGAGTCAGCTCTCAACCTCCACTCTTCAGTCCCTCCTGGCTGCACCTACTTGTGGTGAGGAGGAATGGGAGATACATGCAGAACAAATATTAAAGAACAGCATTTTACCAGATAGTTGCTTGACCCAAATAAACATTGCAATAGCTTATTTTTAAGGACATAAAAAGCTGTTACATTTCTAGCGCCATAGAGGGAACAAACCAGAAGGAAACACTGTGGTGATTAAAACACAACCCCTTACAAAAGGAGTATTTTAGCTATGATTTTCTGTCTGACTGTTCCCAAACCTTTTAGAAAAGCGATATATCTTCGAGAAAATTCCCATCAAAGGCAAATCCATTGAAAAACCCAATAAGTTGTTCCTCTGCTTAATTAGCCCTGCCATAATATGCTAATCAATAGTAAATAATTGTTTTTTAATGGTTACCACTCCATAAAGCATTTAATTACCCACAACCTTCCTGTAAATCATCAGCATCTCCAACCAAGCAGTAACATACTCAGTATAATAGCTCTAAAGCTTCATAAAATTTTTTGTGATTTGAGTATCTAATCCAAGAAAATCAGCCTTGTCCTTCCAAAGTCAGGTACTCAAAGCGGACTATCGTATTTGGATAATCAGAATAGAGATGGGGATAAAGGTAGGTTTCACCTACCTAAATTTACCGGCAGAGTTTGACATTTGCATAGCTTTTTTTCTCTTTTGCTTAAAAACCGCATTTCATTTGTGTTGAAAAAATTTATGTCCTCATTTCATTTTGTATGTAGTACATATGGGAAAAGGCTTCCATGTGGCAGCAATGATCTTAACAGATGCTCCCCTTTGGGCAAATGGGCTTTTAATGGAAAAAGTGCTGAGCAAGATGCCAGTACCTTGTTTTGATGGAGCAAAATCATTCTGAAATGAAAGTTTAGTTTGTCTCCAGTGTACTTTATTTATGATGTCAGCTGTTAACTGTTATCCTTCATCACAAGCAATGTTTAATTTATAGGTATTCACATCAGATACAAAAGCAGAGAACTGGAACTTAAATCAGTTAATAAGTACAGTCCATTAAATTGCCAACATGAACCCATGAAATGAGAGATTATAACTGCAACTTATTCTTCATCTGTCACACTTAAGGGAAATGATTGTTGCTTTCTACATGGAGTCATCAGTCAGACTCATGGCTGCCTGATGAACTGTGATGATTTGAACCTAGGAAACATAAAGAGCCAAGTCATTCATTGCTTTCTCTTGTACACCACTTGTAGACATGGTGCCAGCTGCAGGCAAATCTCTCTCTGCCCCACACTTGAGTTTGCAATAGGCCTATTATTCAATGCCAAGCTATGGTTTCCTAACTTTTCCGGCATCAGCTTAATAGTAGCGTCAGCTGGGCATCATGCCATGTACATCAGCTATGCCTCATTTACCCTCCTGCTCCCAATTAGCTTGATCATGATGATAAAACCAGGAGAAAGACCTTTGGATAGAAGGCACATATTTATTTGGCCAACAGTCTAGTAAAAGGAAGGAAGGATGGGAAACTCATAAAGGGGAGGAAGCATGGATTGTGATCTTGGCTGTTCTGCAAGTGCTCTGCGTGACCGCCACTTCTCTCAGCCTTCTCTTATTCTTCCTCCCACAACTGGGATCATTCTTTGCTTTGCTCATGGGAGTTTTCTGAGCCACTCAGATAGCATAGCGGCAAGAGACAGAAGTGACTGTAAATGAAGGAGTCCAAGAACTCTAAATAACCCTGGTGTTCACAGATCTACAGTTGCTTGCTGATGTCCCTTAATCAAAAATCTTTGCTGGATTTCATGTGATCCTATTTTGTTTGCTGTGAGTATTAGGCTGTGAAGCTGCCGTCTCAGTTGTAATCCAAAAGCTGAATGTGATTATTTTGGGTAAAGGAGAGAAATCTTCTACTTTAAGACCTTTCTGCAAGACGTAAGTCACAGCAATATAGCAAGAGAGAGCTTGTTATATATGAGAGAGAAAGCTCTTTGATTTACCCAGCAAGTTCTAGCACATAGTTTGTTCTAGCACACAGGAGCAGACACACTTACATCTGAGATACAAGCACGGCTTGCTATATGCTGGACAGGAAAGGAGAATTTGCAAATCCCTGCTGTTGAATCCATGGCATTATATGACAGTGGAAGAACACATCATCTAAATGAGAAGATCCTATATCTCCCTGTGATCCCAGTTCCAAGGCAGACAAATTGAGGAAGAGGAGCTAAAAAACTCTCCAACAACTACAAAGAAAATCTTTACTTAGCAATCTCAGGAACTTAAGATTTCCTTAATTTTGGTCTTTTGGCCCATTTTCTCTAAGGAGTTGCTTATCCTCTAAAAGATACTTTTACATACATGATTCACAGTCTTCAGAAGCAAGATGTTCTTTTTGGAACAAGATAATGGAATCAAATTAATATTGTGTGAAGTCCTTCAGGAAATCTGTACCCAGTATAGTTGTGATGAACATTCAAGGCTAGCACGAGCACCCTGGGAGTGCCAGCACCCAACACAGAACACATTGCAGCCTTAGAGCATGGACACAGGAAGAAACAAGGCAAAGGCTCTGTCAAGATCAAATGTTTATCCATTACAGGTCAGAAAGGGAGTGAAAGTCAGCTGCTTATCCCATCTGATCAGGCGTAGTTCCTGTCTCTTCCCACTACCATTAAAATGGTCAAGTTCAGACCTGAAATGAGTCTTGTTTCTTCATCTGGGCTTCAGGCATTAGTCATGTGTGTGTCATTTTGGCTGTGACCTTCTACTCATCAAAATGAGTGACAGTGGAATTGAAAGAGAAAAAGAGAGAGATCAACATGTGATGCCATTTTATGCCATCTGCTACTAAGTATGGGGATGCATATGGGAAAACACCATTTAGAAGGTTTCTTAAAATGTTTACCTACAAAGATCTACTGTTGCAATCTTTCCTAGCAAGAATAATTCTCAGAATGATTATATCCTCTAAAGCTCATGATAGCATTTACACCTACATTATTGAAAAGTAATGTCCATGTTCCACCTGAACAGGCTTTCTGTGGGAGGTACTGAACAGAGTGTAAATCACAATGCCTACATATTTGTACGTGACTTTCATTCTCCTGATTCAAAGACTTTGAATTTGTTTTGCACAGCAAGAAGACATACTATTATTTGACTTCACTGAAAAGTTTCCATTATTCCTTAGAGACTAAATGTAAATTAAAATCCAGTCTGCAGGAATTAATTTCATCTGCATCATAACAAATATCTTTGCCTCTGTTCACTTTCATGTTTCTTTGCAAATTGGAAGACTAACATATTTGTTTCTCTCTAGCAATCATAATTCCTACCACATTAAAAATTAACCCCTTTTCTTTGAGTGTCTTAGGTTCTTATCCAGAAGACTGATTTTTCATATTTGGAGTGTGCATAGAAATGTACTATCTCATTCTAGAAGTCATGTTATCTCTCTTTAAAGCAGCTATCCAAAAGCTATATCCCGTGATGCTTTGAACATGTTCCTAAATTTTCTTGCATAAATTAATAGCATTCACTCTCGTGTTTGTAGAATTGGGCACTGATTTTCTATATGATTATGTAATTTAAGTATATAACCTGCAGCAAACCATTAAAGTGAAGAGATTTACTTTGCTAAAGATAAAAAAGACTATTCCTCTTATTAATGTCCCCCAAAAATATATTTCAGTTTCACCACTATTTTGAGTGCTTTTCATCTTTCTTCTGTAGACTTTCTACCAGGGCACTGCAGCCCCAAGCACTCTGTCATAATTCCTCAAATAATTAACAAGGAGATCATTTAAACTGAGCAAGTTTCTGAATACACCCATTGCTCTCTAACATGAGAACATCTACAAAATGGGATGGTTGTACAATGGCATTTGTACACAATACTAAGTAATCTGAAATACCATATGAAGAATTTACCAAAAGTCACTGACAGGATGTCTCCTTTGCAGCCAAAAGAAAATGCTCTTTTTCAAGTGAAATAAAAAGTGGAAGAAATACTTGCTTTCTTTAAAAAAACCAAAAAAACGTAGTTTGGTGCCAAACATTTTAGAGATATTGTTGAGGAACAGTCCTTCCTCACATAGAGGTTATCCCTGTGGTGCTGCCAAGTTCAGTGCCTGAGTGGATGATTTGCCAAGTAAGTGCCAGTTGTGTAATATATGCTGTAGCAGGCATGGAAGCAGATTTTACTTTCACACTCGCCTTCTGAATTGGCATTCTTTGACTCTTTTGTGCCAATGTTGCTTCTCTTTCCCATTCTGTGCCCTCTTTTTTCATTCAAAGGGAATGCCCTTTCCCCTCACATATAAGCTGAAATGTTCCATTGTTTGCTAGAAAGCAAGAATTGCTGAATATGATTTTATGAAAGTCACTCAGGAAAGACAGACTGTACTACTTGCTACATACCTTATTCACATGGTAACCCTAATGTGAGTACATTATTAAAAAAACCTCACTTATATTTTGTCACATGTAGTTGTCTACCTTACATAATGGGGATGAAAATAGCTCTTCATTCCTCTGGAACTTTTCTTTCTCATACACCCTTTCTGTCTGAATGACTGCTTAAATTTTGCTTCAATTTTTTCTCTACCAAATCTTGATAGTCTTCATATGTATTCCTTTAAGTTTGCAAATTTCCACCGTTTAGATAAGTATGTTCCTACCCTTCAGTTCTTAACCATATGTTTTGAGTCAAGTCTCTTTAACAACTCCACACAGAGCTTGAGCACTTCTTTCCAAATGCTGACACTTTTGTGTGCCCTCTCAAGTAGTAAAACTGGATTTACCAAAGACTTTACAATCAAGTCTTAGTAAGCATGTTTATGCAATCAAATTATAGAAATTGTTGCACAATATTAGAAAGTTTCTGCAAGTTAAATGTAACTTCTGCCTCAACTGAAGAGTCAGAATCCTGTTTTTTGTATGTTGCTTCAAGTCAGGGTCTGCTGTAGACCATGATGTTGTTGTTCTTCTTCTTCTTCTTTATGGTAACAGGAAGGATGAGCAGGCTGAACAGGGACATATTTTTAATGTTCTTCACCTACCTGTCAGTGACCAGAGTAGGATATCAGCCTTTCATCCTTTGAAGTTACAGAGGACTCCTTCTAAGAACCAAGAAGGGGCTGGAGGACAATAATCACTCTGAGAGTTTGGATTTACACAGAGATTGTGTCAGCTGCTCAGGTCTTCACTTGTCAGTAAAGCAGTATTAATGAGGATGTGTGCTCTGATCCTGGGGTAAACATTAGCTTTTTCAACTTAGATTGCATCTTTTTCTTTGTGGCCTAATCAAACTCAAGTTTCTTTTCCCTGTTATTTCAGGATATATGTATATAAGCAACTACCAGCACTCAGCCAGTGCTTAGACAAATGTTAAACATAATGACATGATGAGATGTGGAATCTCTGAGTCATAATACCTTCACTGAATGTCTTTAAGCTGGACCATTTAAACTGTTCCCTAGCTCAGGAAAGACCCCAAATATTAAGTCAACTGAGTAGAGTATTTTAGCAAAAAGAAACAGAAGGGACCTCATTGTGTAGGACTTTTCAAACGTCCAGGGATTGGTGAGATTCAATCAATGCATGCTCTCAATGGTGGTTGATGCCACTGCAGAGTGATTGCTCAGCAGACTTATACCTGGCACATGCAGAATTCTTTGGAGTGCAATGATTTTGTCGTGAGGAATTTTACTTAGGAGAATTATTCGTTGGAGGAAAGTATTCATTACTCATTTTTAATGTCTACTACCAACTGGAAACACACAATAAAGACACTCTTCTGAAAAAAAGGCGGGGGGGAAAGACTTATTGAAATGTCTGGACAATGCTCTTTTTTCTTTCTGCTGAGAGCAATGGCTTGGTCTAAGCATGTGTCAAAGTAAGCTGTTAAGAAAAAGTGGTGGAAAAAGTGGTTAAGACTTAGACTCCCTGTCAGATTTCTCCATTTCAGGGTTCATGAACACACAGAAACACAGGAACACTGAGTACAGCATTCATATGGGAAGAGAAGGGGAATGAATAGAAACTCATTAATTTCTTTAGAAATGCTATTAATAAATAGGTCATCTCCTTTAAAAGGGAGGAGAAAGTCTGCAGATGCTAATCTTTGTTTTGAATCACACTTTCCCTTGTGAAAAACTGATAGCCGCACTTTGTTACAACTGAAATTAGAAGAATTGTAGATGTATTCATCTTCTTTTCAGGACTCAAAGAGACAGACAGAGACCTTGCACAAGCTTCTCAATATTTCTTTGTGGAATTTGAACATACAGCGGAACTTACAGCAGTTTAACTAAATTCGGAGAAAAAAACAAACCAAAGCCAAACTTACAGGACTCACAAAAATGTATTCTTGCCTATGGCAAAATATGTTTCATTCTGATTTAAAATAAAATCTGTGACTTACTTTCTTAGTGGAAGATTTTATTTCTCTAGCTCTTCCTACAATAAATCACTTGGGGTTTTTTTAATAACCATTGTTTGTTAACTTCTTTCCTACCAGACATTGTAACAGGATGCTCAAA
The DNA here is from genome assembly GCA_016584745.2 of Phylloscopus trochilus trochilus. Taxonomy (NCBI): domain Eukaryota; kingdom Metazoa; phylum Chordata; class Aves; order Passeriformes; family Phylloscopidae; genus Phylloscopus; species Phylloscopus trochilus. The sequence goes on along the minus strand of WQNJ02000016.1, from coordinate 23,530,687 downwards.
TTATTTTATTCTTCCAGAGACTGCACTTAATCAGACACTTCACTATATCTTGTTATTTCCACAGTTATATCACTTGATTTATTTAGCATTTATGTCTAATTTGTTAAAGTGTAGTGTCATGCATTAGTGATTCTTCATAAATAAAAAAATAAGAACACAGATTTGTGCATTTTCCTTATTTCTGAAATTAATTTTCTTAATTTCATGGGATGAAGCAAAACATTTAACCTTTAAAATATATTTAAGTATTTGTAAAACAGGTTTTACACTGCAAAGCAATCTGTCATTGCTCTTAGCTAAACTTCATTGGAACAAATAACCAGCTCATTCTCTCTTCCTCTCTTTCCCTTTCCCTCTCTTTCTCTCCCTTTCTTTTCCTCTTCCTTGTTTGCATTATTATCCTAATCATCTTCATTGTTCTTGTCCTCATTATCCTTTTCCTCTGCCTCTCCCTCTTTGACATCTGCTTTGCCTTATTTTTTTTCTCAAAGCAGGCTAGACTCAGTTTATGTGTAGGACCCATGAGGTTCTCCCAGATCTTTAAGCAGCCAAGAAGAGACTCAGTGTGAGCCAAATTATAAAATAGGCTAAATGACACAAAAGGAAATAAGCTTCTGTGTGCTGACTCTTCCAAAGCCACAGGCCATGCCTGGAGATGACACTGATTTCCATCTTATTACATGCCAGTTCTGAAAAGGAAACTGCACTTACATCTGGATGATTATTCTCAAAATCAGAAGAAAATTGCTATAGGATAAATATAGGTTTTTCTTTGGCTAATAAATGCAATGATTTTTTTAAAGAGCTGAAAGTTCATTTAAAGTTAAATTAATTAGGACATTAAGTGCAGAGGTTGCAAAAGAATAATTTTAGAAAAATTATGAGAAAAACTACTTGATCTAATGTTTGATGTTATTGCAGCTGTGTTGTAAGCAGCTTTCTTCATAAAAAGAAGAATTCATTTTTGCACACCTGGAGTCTACTCATGCTATTATCTGAAATGCAATAGTTGAAGCATAGGGGAGTGCAAATGTGAGGTGAAAAATTCCTAATACAATTCATTGGTGTATCTAAGCAACCAAGTGAAGGACTGGATGTGCTGTCTCATGGCCTTCTGAAACTTTACAGTACCTGCCACTCACTAATGTGGCCCACTCTGACAACAGATGCAGAAATGGAAAATTTAATAAATCTGACTTCAGAACAAGAAACACAATTAAGCTGTGCTTTAGCAAAAGAGACCCATCATGTAAAGTATTCAAAAGAACTGCTACAGACTGAGAAGAATAAACTTTCCATCTCTGCTTCATTCACCATGATGTGCCTCTCACTGCTTTCTTCTCTTCTTCAGCCCTAATTTACCCTCCTCCTTCCCTTTTCAGCTCCTAATTCTTTCACTGCTTCCCATTCAGGCCTTGCCCTCTGCATTCAGTTTCTGCTTCTCATTCCCCTTTGCCCGCTACCCGCCCTGCCTGGTCCTTTTTGGGTTCAGTCCTTCTTACTTCAGGCTTTTATTTCTCTGAGGGATTTGAATAATCACTCCTTCTTTTTTGATCTCATTGTCATCTCAAAAGGTCTTGCTGCCTTCCACCCTCTCCTCAAAAGGTAGGTTTCCAAAGAAAGTATTCACTCCAGAAGGGAGGAAAGGGACCCCTGGAACTCACTGACCCTTCCTAAATTGGATGCCCTATTGTGTATCACAAAATTAGGAATTTTTCTATTGTATGACAATGTTAACTTTGTTAGTGAATTTCTTTTTTAATGAGCACATTAAAATCCTCCTTAGCCTTATAAAAACATAGTTCTGTCTACTAGTCTATCATTATTAATTTCCGTCTCCAGTCAGCTGAGGGTGAGATTTAACAAAGCTGAATTAGTCATACATTAAATTTTATGTAAAACATCAGGTGAAGGAGTAGACTTACTAAAGGCCAAATAAATGTTTTTGCAGTATAGGAACTGGGAATCCAAAAAAAGGCTGACACATAGTTTATACACTTGACCATATTTTTAAAATGCCCATCAAATCTAAAATCTGCAACTGTGTGCCCCTTGAATCCAACTATGCATAGCAGAGCATCTAATCACACTGCTTGAGCAGAGAAGTCTTTCATAACTTGTTCTTTGTCAGACCAAAGAACCAGACACAAACCTCAGGTATTCCAGGAAAAAAATTATTGTGGTACTTCAGAGTCATAACTACTACAATAAATTGAAGAACAAGTCAAAAAATAAAATAAACAATTTTGCAGCTTTTATCAAAGCCTGCAGCTTTTCTCTTTCACTATATGTAAAAAAAGAGAAATTAAAGAAAATCCTCAGTGGCATAGCAAAGGCCACAAAACAAGGAGACCTTGAGTCAAAGTTCTTCAAACATCAACCATACAGGCATAATATATTTAGTCAAGCTTTTTGCTCCTTATGCACTTTTTCAATGGCAAACCACTGTAAGTTTGCTACGGACCTTGTAGCTAGGTGAGGAAATGTTAAAACATTCCTTTTTTTCCTGCAGCACCCAATCACCATGGTACTAAACAAGCATTCCAAAATAAAATGAATGTGGAACCATATGGTGAGTTTTGCAGAAAAAATATCGCTCATACTTCTGCTCTGTACTACAGATGGTTCTGATGGACAGCACATTTTTACTGCCTAGAAAAACATGAAGGCAATTCTGAAAATCTATTTATGGAGCACTGTCCTTCTATTAGACACAGGGACAGGTAGTCAGAGGGTACCCTTTAAAGAGTTGCCATTTCTATTTTATATTCTGTTGCACATGTATTATTTGATCATGCAAACACCATATCAAATCTTTGAACAATGTATTGCTGCATCCAGTCTCAAGACTACATTTTCTTCTATTGCTTTCATCTCACTTCCCAGAATTCTTATTTCTACCTGCAACACTGAACCTATTTTTACTTGACCTTTTTGAGCATCAGTATGGTTATTTTTTTCTTCCAAACTCGGTAAGCTTGACTGCCTGGTATTTTGAAGCAATAGTGGTCTTTAGTAGTTGCATAGTAGACACAACTGACTCTTCACCATATCTGTGGGATGTTGACTAGATTAAACAAAACAATCAGCAACAAAAAGGTCTCTTTTCCTTTACATTTACAGTTTTCTTGCTAATGGATAATGTAAACCAACAAGTATTTTTAACTTTTAGGTTTCCATTTCTGATTTTCTTAACTACAGGACAGTAATGTCCAAAATATTCAGTCTACAGATATCACAATATTGCCAAATTAAATTGTACTGCAAAAAATACAGATTTAGATAACCTAGCTCAGAACAATCTCTTCACAAAACATAGGAACATTCATTTAACAACATAAAAAAAAATCATTCTCGTGTCATCTGCCTGTGACCATAATATTATGAATTTCAGTCTGCTCTTCACGAACTGAGAGGAAGAGAAATCTAGCCCATTCTCCCTCCTCCTCCTCTTGCCCTTTGCAAGAATTTAAAGAAGAGTTCCATATCTAGTTTTACCACTTACATTCTGTTTCACAAATAAGTGGTTTTGTGTAAATGCAGATAGCACACGGTCACAGGCATTCCTGTTCTACATTCAGTTTCGACTAGTTTGCATAATTTTCTCTTTAGGGATTCTTACAAAAAAGTGACAGGGGGATGGAAGTCTGTTTTTTTTACTCCTCAGCCATGAATTCCATCTGTTGTCATGGCACTGAACCCAGTGTTGAATAGCAGCCAGCATTGCTTTTGATGTTCTGTAGGATTAGTAGAGATGTCTTGAAGTTATTGTGCAACCTAATTCAGTGGAATAGTTCTGAGTTTTATGCAAATGTGAAGTTGCTAAATTAATAGGTAATACGGTATGCCGCCAAAGTTCCCTTTCTGGGGGCAATCCCTCGGATGGCTACTATTTCTGTAAGAACTTACAAACATTTTTTTTTTTCAATTATTCTCATTTCTACAAACAAAAGTCAAAAGTCTGTAGCATTTTGTTAGAGGCAGTTCAAAAATAGTATGGCCAATGAAATATAACTGATGATCTGTAGCTGGTGAAGGGATGAGGCAAGTTTTATTTTTGTAACCTAATAAAAATATTTATGATTTGGCTCTGCTTTTGACTCTGATATTTTCTGTTGAGCTATCGAGAAAGTTACCATTGATCCCAACTTCAGGAGGAGTCAAATATTCAACAATTAGAGATATTAGTCAATGCTCAGGACATTCAGGTTGTCCTATTTCATGTCTTCAAATCTATTTACATATATATCAATCAAAATTTCAGAAAAGCCCATAGAGTAGAAGAGCGTTATTTTTGTTTGGTTTTGTTTTCTTATATATTTCAGTGCTGTATAGGAGTTTCTTCTGACATTTCTTTTCCAAAGAAAAACTAAAGGTTTTCAGTCTAACGACGCCTTGTTATGGATACACTTTGGAAAGATTTTCAAGTTTAAAACAGTTTCTGATCAAAACAGAGAATATTTCATCTTGGCATGAGCTCAGTAAAAGGATGTGTAAACAGCTTTCTGCAACAGGTAATTATAAAGGGTAGCACATGAACAGAACTCTGCTGCTTCCTTTTCTGTCTTTAAGAAACCAAGTGTGTTTCTGCTTCTCAGGAAGCAGCCAGGTTATCCTGGGCCAGGGCAGTGGCTGGGGGAAGAAGAGGTGGCAGCTGGCATCTCCTGTCCTCACTGGTCCTTCCCTGCAGGAGCAGCAAGCCTCTTTACTGTGTGTTTCCTGAGGAGGAGCAGTCCAGCACTTCATCCTTGGAAAAGAAGCAGTCAGTTTTGCCTCTGCAGCTGAGAGATCCTATCTCAGCTCTGTCCAGGAGAGTAGCCTGGTGGGTGGCTCTTTCTAAAAGAGGTAGAAGATATAGGTCTAGGATGCAGGGCAGACTGTGTGGATTTGGTATCCCAAAACTAAGGCCAGTGCCTTGCTGCTGACTGTGCTCCACGGCTTCAGTAAAAGCTTTAGAAAGAACTCTCTTGCACTCTCTGCATCCTGAAAGGACAAATAGGAACTAGATATTTTTTTTCTTTAACTGCTGAAATATTACTGATTTTAAGACTCTTATATTTTTGCTCTTTCTAAGCAAAAATAGCTCTTTTTTACTTAAATTCATTATTTTTATATCAACTCTTTGCACAGACCATATGGTATCTGAGAATGGCACGGGACTCTTAGGAGTGTTTGGAAATTATCTTTGTTTTTCCACATACAACCTTCTTTAAATAAAACCATGTAGCCAGCTCAGGTAGTGTTTATGTAGAATAAATCCATTTATTTCAGTAGTAGCATCCTGAAGCTACTTCAGTGCAAATTAATATGTTATTAAGTGAATTAATCAGCTTCTTATTTGAAATACAAATATAGAATACAGATACTTTGCCTTGAAGACCAACAGAAGTCTTCTGACGTTTGTCAAGGGAACAGGATAAGGACAACTGGACTTCTTGGGATATGAGATGGAGCACAGAATGAAAGTATGCTCTGCTGTGCAGGTGGGTTTCACCTGCAGATGTGTCTTGCCCTCACTGGTGAGCCACTAAGGCTAAACTTCAACTAACTTTAGTGAAGGGAGGGAACTTTAAAACTGCAGCAACAAATAAATGCACAAAAAAGCACCTGCTGCAGAGTTAATAGAGGAAATTTCTTGTTTATTAAGAGAAAAAAATTAGCATGATTTAGTCTTTTGTGTGTGAACTGGAATAAAGATGTGTCTGTTTTAAAAGAAGAAATCATCATGGCTCACAGTACTTTTTCTTCTTTCTGTAAAGGCTTTTCACCCATGTTTTCATCTCAGTCTATTAAATGCATGTTTCTTTTATAGCTGATGTATCAATATCTGTACAAATGCAGCACAACACATGAATGATTGGGAGAGGGCTGGACAGTAAATTGGTTTGGAAGCACAGCTTAGCCACTGGTGAGACAGAGCCCAGACAGCTACTTCACCAATATTTAAATCTCATTTCTTTGTGATGCCTCCATCCCCAGCAGCTACAGCCTGCAGTAGATGTGTAGCATGGGAATGGCATCAGCCTGCAAACTTTGCTGAGCATCAGCTGCAGCCTGCTCACCTCTCACTTCATCCTCTAGCAGATGAAATACGCCCAAATATTTGCTGTATGGGCTCTGTGTTCCCAGGGCTTGACCATACATCCTTCAGCAGGACAGAGAGATTACCATAGCTGGAGACAGGGGAGTTAACCCCTACTTTTCAGTGAAGAACAGACCACCACTGAAGCAAATACAAATTACCGTATCTGGAGATGCTCTGCTCTGTTCTGCTATGGGAGCCCCTTTGGCTGCTCCATGCTATGAAGAGAGTTGTAGAGGAGTGCCAGTGACAGCACTACAATGACCCTGGTGCAAGGTCAGCCATGGCTGGTTTTCTGGTTCTTACGAGCACAAAGGAAGGGAAGAAACAGAGAGGCCAAGAATCCAGAGTTCATTGACAGGTTAGATTGAATCTCATTGAGATGAAAAACCTTGTCCTGATATCACAAACGCCATTCAGTCCCTGCATTAAGCATTCTGTGCAGAGCATACACTACAGACACATTTAATTTGTAGCCTGTAAAATTAAAGATTGCCTTTTCACTGATAATTTGGTTTATAAAACACATCCATTGTAGGCTCCTGGTGTACAGCTGCAGCTCTGCTAACTGAACATGAGCCCAGGAGCAGCATGGTAAGGAGGGATGCATATGTATTAGCACCAGGCTGTATCAGTGAAATTACTTTCATTTTTCACTGTCATAGTCCTGTGTGCTAGACTGAGCTGCTCTTCAGGAAACAGAGTCAGGCTTGGTTCCCTGTGCCCAGAGGAAAGAGTCTCTCATCTAGTAAATAAGTGTCATGCTATCTAATTGTGTGAATTTAACTCAGTTTCATTTTTAAGTTGTTATTATCTTAGGTACCCATAGATAAGATATCACTGCAGGAGAAACATTAGGTCCAGGGCCAGAATTATCCTGTCATATTTAAGGACTTTCCTTGGCCACTAAAACCCTTATCCTCCTTAAGGGGATCTAAGTCTCTAGTCTCTTTTTTGAAAAAACACACAAAAGAGATGTTGAAGCTCTATGTTTTCCAGGGTTTTAGTAGACTACACTGTTGTTTCCATTTTACTTGGCTTTACACTGCCCTGAAAGTGTCTTCAGAGAGAGAAATCTCATTGATAAAATGCACAGTTGTCTAATCTGTGTCTGTCATGCTGATGGGTGCTGTAGATATCTTGATATTATGGTGCTCAGTATTGTCAGATGGAGTTAAAATATCAACATAAAATTATATTTATAATGAAGTTGGGAACAAATGGCAATTACTATGTACTGTTAACAGGCTTTCAAAAAGTGTCAGGAAGCCTATTGAGCTCTCTTTTCACAATACATCACCAGAAAAAGTTTTATAGATAACCTGTTTTCAAAGGACAGACAGACAGCAAGACAACGAGACAGAGATTTATCAAAGAAAAAGCATTTAGGGCAAGATTATGAAGTTGTTGGGAACTTACATGTCAAATCTCATTGACTTCAACTTCTCATCAGGATGAGAAAGAGTTGCATAGTTTGGCCTTTAGTGAGACAGTAGGCTTAAAAAGTACACATTTGTCAACTTTCAGCTGAAGCATCTCACTAATACTAATTCTATTCAGACTACCCAGCAAAAAGAAAATTGAATAAAGTACCTGCATGGGAGGTTTTTTCCTATGCATTTGTGCACACAGGAGTGAAACTCTGTTCAGTTTATAGAATACAACTTCTACTCAAAGATTTTCACAAAGAGATCACCGTCTGCTGTATTTTATTCCTTGAAAACTGAGCCAATCTGTCTAAAACTCATTACAATTTGGAATCAGTTTCTGAAATGTGCACAGACTTCACAGGTATCCTGAAATATTTCTTTCATGTATAGAGAAACAGCACAAGTATTACCAACAGCTGAATATTCTTGGATGAAAACTGCCTTTAATAAATTTGCACTAGGAGAAAAATCTGTTCTTTGATGTAAAAATAAATTACAGAGGGCTTTCCTTTACTCACTAAGAATTAGTTATTTCTTAAACTTTTGAGGAATTTAGAATCACATGATGTAGATATGTTTTTTAAAGCTACTCAGGAAGAAGAGGGAGCATGCTGATTCAAGAGCTCCTTTTTTGAGAATATCTTTCTTCCTCTTCTTCTTCTTAATATCCTTGAAGATATTATGTATGCCAGACAAATTACACACCTAAGCCTGAATGTGTACTGGGGTAGTTAAACATTTCAGGGTAAATTTTCAGGAACCTCATCTCTTTCAGTAATCCAGTGTTTTAATACATGAATCCAATTCAAGATTATTCTTTACTTTGAGGATCTTTTTTTCTTCCAGGAATGTTCCAGTCGTTTGTAGACAGAATCCAATCACAGCTAAAGACACAATAGCAGAGGCATGGCTCAAGATTAAAACAACACAAAACAAAACAAAAACCAAACAAAAAAAACACAAAAAAAACCCCAAACAAACAAACCAAAATCAAAGCAAAACAAAAAGCCACAAACAAAAACCAAAACAAACTTGATAGAATTTTTTGTCTATGGTATTTAAGAGATAGTGGAGGAAAAAATCAGGTACATTTCGAGGGGGCATGGGTTAGGCTACGTTTGATAATACATTTTAATCATTCCACCAGTGTTTTTTCTAATCCTTCTTGCTTCTCACTGTTAAAAAAGAACAACATATCTCACTATGTATTATTTCTCTGCATCTACTATTTGCCTTTCAAAAACATTTGTTTCCCACCTGGACTCCAAAGGCAGAAGGAAGTGACAGTATCTAAAAGCATAAGGACAGCACCTAATCTACTAACAATCTCAAAGCTCAACAGGAGTTCCCAAGTATTAAAAAAACGTAACCTGTAGCACACAAATGTATTTTACAAAGTACAGGGGATTAGATTAGACCATGAACTCTTGGAAACAAGGGAATTGTACCACTGACTCTTCTAGAAGCCAAGCTTCCACCCTCATTGCATGTAGACCTTACAACAAAAGATCTATAAATACAATCTGAGCCTGAATTTTCCTTTTGAAAAGACTCAAAATTCTTATTTGAATGGAAATGAAGACAGTTTTGGAGTGTGGAGATGTAGTGCAACAGCACTGTCAATCTCATGACTAAAACATGTGGTGCATTTTTACAGATATACCCTGGGACTGGACAAGGACTCTCTTATCCACACGGCTCCCACCCGTGTCATTGTCCTACCTGAACCTCATGAGAACATTCCTCACAAGGAAGTGGCTACATGGGGGTTATGTAGATAATGCAGGAAATATTAGGAAGAGAAAGGTCATCTGTATTTTCAGAGGCTTTCTTATTCCAGGCTTGACCTAGAGGGAGCACTACAAAGCCCATGCCAGGACTGCTGAGTTTCACAACAGTCGTCTAGCATCTGTGGAAGAGATGTATAGGGGCAATGGCATTTAAGCCCAGGATTTTAATTTTGCACAGTACAGTTCAGAAAAAATCCATCTGTACTGATGAAGAGTAATTTTTGTGCCTCCCAGAATAATTTATAGCAGGTCCTGAGGTAGGGCAGGCACCCTCCAATACTACAACTATGACCAAAATTATGGTTTAGATTTGAACTCACCGATATTAGAAAGGTGTAGTGGTGTTGCATTTTAAGGCATCACAGTTCATGTTACTGTAGGGCTTCACAGCCAGCTGACTAGTACAGCAGTCATGTATGCCCTAGAAAATTGGGGAGGACAAAACAGCTATGAAATGAAAACCCTCAGTTATTTAATGCTCTGAGTACAAAGAAACTGAATGCAAAATATTTAAAATTCAGTCTTTACTTACAGTGTATACCAAGAAAATCCAAAACTGTTACTTCAGTAAAAAGCCAAGATGTTTTATAGATACTGTACATTTGTTGCCTGTGTCAATTAGACTTAATCCAGCCCCTCGAGATCTGAGTTACGAAAAATCATTAATTTTATGACAAATATGTTTGACGATATCATAAACTGGTGGTGAGACTTACCAACATCTTAATAAAAAGTATTGGAGGTGTGACTGTTTTCTGATATTCTGGGTTCTGATATCTGCACAATGTAAACTGTGCCTTTTCAGTTGATTTGAGCAGTTGACAGAGTAAACCATGGATGTTATTTCAGTCCTTGTTTAAATTGGAAGTTTTCAGCATGTACTCTAATAACATAGGAAAAGGGATCTGTTCTTCACAGTCATACCTATTCTAGTTATGGAATTTTTCACACTGTTACGCACAGCAAGTCCTTTAAGGCTAATTCCAACTTCAGGACACTTAGAAGATAGGGGAGACCTTCTCAAGATTGACTGCCCAGCTCAGCATTTCTCAGGGTGAACTGGAGTGCAAAGGCAGCTCACACCACTCTGGTGGCATTGGTCACAAGGGAGGAAACGTGCAATTTTGTCCAAATACTTTAATTTTTTCCCATATTCTTGATTGTTTCTGGAGTCTGAAATCTAGTTTGAGATTACAAAATTCAAAACCAAGTAAACAGTGTGGGAGCTTGCTGTGTTACAGACAGATAAATACACACATGTACACACACAAACCTCCACCCTTCTCTCCACCCTCCCCTGTTAAAGTAGCTATCTTGCACATCAAAGGGTGAAGGGTATTTTTGGTATACTCAAAAATCACTCAGGAGATGAACAAGCTTATTTGTTCCAAATGATGAAAGTTCAAAGTATTTCATTTATGCTAACAGTTCATTAGTGTAGCCACTCATGTGTGCTAATCCCACTTATTAAGCCTCCCTGTCTCCTATTAATAATAATTTAGCTAAATGGGAGATGTTTCAACAAGAGTATTCCTACTTTCATATATAATTATACTAGATATGGGTATAGTATCTTGATAATAATCTTCCTTTTTACAAAGTCTTTAATCTAAATAGAGCTTGGAGTCGCCACAAATGACAGTAAGTGTTGCACAGGCTACATTTTAAATACTGTTACCGAGCTGTCTGTACAGTGCTCATCTCCAAAAATCCCCATGTGAGCAGATTAGCAGTGGTATCTTTCCTGAGCAGACAGAAATCTCTACAGCAGAAAACCACTGGAGTAGGACCCACAAAACCACTCATGAAACTTAATGGGTCTCGGGACCTTCAGGCAAACTCTGGCAATGAAAAGAGGCAGCGAATGCTACAAAAGCAGTGGAGAGGACCTTGAGTGTCCTACGTGAGAGCTTCAGCTAGTACCCAAAGAGTGCCCACTTCCTTCTTCAGCTGTTTCCAGAAATGAGCTAATTGTCTGTCCCTTGAGAGATGATTTAGACAAGACAGTTAAGCCTTGGCAGCCATGGTGCCAGATCTGTTTGTAGGACCTGCTATAGCTTTGTTCACATCTGCTATAAGTAGTCAATTTCTTTTATCACATAAGTACACAACTTTATGCTTCTCTGCTCCAAGTACAAGAATAGTCCATTTCTTCCTCCTTTTCCATTAAAGTATCCCATCTTTCCTTTTTCCCCAGCACATTTCTGTCATCTCATTGACGACATCTCAGTTTCCACTCTCATACAGGGTAGCCCACCTTCCCCACATATAGCATTTACCCAGTCACCCCCCAAGCCACACAGTGAAAAAAACCTGCCTTTCTCTCTCCATTCTCCTATTTCTGGCTAAATCAGACTACCTGCTTTCTCTCCCAGCTGTCTTACAGGTGCCCAAATCTGTTCTGCCAAACACCACAGCAGGATGAAAGAGATCTCCTCATTTCCACCAGAGAGGAAGGAGAAGGCAAAACAGAAGCAGATGGAAGGATTGTGTCCTTGCCTGTGCATGGACAACAGTCAGTCCTGCAGGGAGGATAGGTACTGTCTTGGTTTGGAAAGACAAGTATCTGCCAGGGAAACTGGGGTTTCCCTTAGAATGGAGAATGTAAACCCCTCATCTCCTGCCAAATTATAATTTTGCAATTAAGGGCTTTCAGGCAAAGATTTGGGAATAGGAATAACAGTTCTGTACTAGGAATATTAATAATACAAATGTAGTAGAAAAACAAAACCACCCAACCAAACTAGCAAACAAACAATTTTGGAAAACCCTGACAGAGTCAGAGCTACAACCTGACACCCTGTTGGTCAGGGCGTTGGAAGCAGTCCAAAAGTGAGTCCTCCTGGAGTGACAGACTTCTGTTGAAGTAGAGACGATCCTGTAGCAAAAGGGTCCAGTGATGGTGAGAAGGGGTCTGGTGAGGGTGAGATGAGGTCCGGTCTTCCTCCCAGAAATTGGGTGAAGCTAGCAGCTTTCGTGTCCCTGTGTCTCAGTTTTATCCAGGTAGGAATGCCTGGCCTCCCCCACTGCCAGGGGGGATGTGATGCATCTCACCATAGGAGGATGGAATGCAGATGCACCCTCTGGGGAGGGCATAGCCTGGGGAGGTGTTAATGGCCCATTTATCAGAAGGCATCTGGCCCTCTCCCCCCTTGAGTTACAAGAGATAAAGAAAAAAAATCTCCCCAACTGCTTTTAACAAATAAAATAGAATACACACCCCTGGCTCCACAACCCAAGACAGGTATTTACCTGGAGAAAGAGGGAATTTCTGCCCATCCTTAACCTCTGAGAGGCATAGAACTTTCCTCAGCCCATGAATATTTCTCCAACAGCCAGACATCTGAAGACAATACGGAATGAAACTCAACACCCATGCACTGACACCCCTTTGGGAATTCAGCTCCTAGCAGTTCCCACAAGGTGACAAACCAGGGAGAAGATTCAGCTTTAGGATGGTAACTGAGCACATGTACCCATGTATAGGCACCTGATGTCACTCAAGATGCTTTATGAATGAATTTCATGCCTACAGCTGTTAAGTCTCATCCAAGTCCTGAGGTCCTAACAGTACAGTGTGCAGATCATTGAGGTTGTCAGATTCTCAAACAGCACTAAATGCCAATATTTAGAAACTTGAATTGAGCCCTCAGAGGTGATGTGAGTTTTTGAAGTTCTCATAGTCAAATCCCAGCTGAGCCATGCAATGGCATTCAGAGAGATATTCAATGCATCCTGCAAAGCAGACACTCATATTGGGTCAGAACCTTGTCCTATAATGGGAGCACAGCCATATCAGAAGCCCCTACATTTACATGTCTTTACTTGCAAATTCCCCATTTAGACAATGCAAAATAGAACAACTGAACCAGGAATTCAGCATGGGCTTTAGAAGGATAACCACAAAAAAAGGAAGCTTACTGATTCTGGTAGGATGAAATAATGTCATCTGGCACTAAGGATTGACTCCAATTATTTGCCCAAATTTTATTATTTAATATTTCAAAACAGTGAAAGATCACAAAAGAAGTGATAATCCAGGAAATCACACGGGTCTTCACAGACTACTTACTGCTGATTAATACTGCCAACTGGGAATGTTTCAGTCAGCTTGATCAAAGAAAAAAATGCTAATTACCAACTACCTGCTCACATTTGCAAGCACAGCTTCTCATCAATATTTTCCCAAGCATATACCCCCATCCTCCTCAATCCTTCCCTTTCTTCTCTGATCTTGCTCTAGAGAATCAACCAATTCTCAGTTATTTTTCCCCATTTTCCCCAGTTTTACTATTTATGTATTCAAATTTGTTATTTTTGATAGTTACCTAGGTAGTCTTGACCTTACAAAAGTTTACTGATACTGTTACCTAGGCACTACTGACATTAAGATTTCATCTCCCCAAAAGATGTCACTATTGCCCTCCAATTTTTGGGAATTTTGGTCAGCCCTCAACTCACGTTAACTTATCTTTAATCAACTGTGAAACACAGCCAACCTTCACAGTACTATTTCTAACTTTTGACAGCTTCTCACTCTGCTATTCGTTATGTCCCACAAGAAAATATTTCGTGCCACATTCAATTAGTTGAACCTCAAGCCAGGGCTCTGTCATCTCCCTGCATACCTTATGGCTGCTTAGCTTTCACTTAGTTGGCCCCTAAACCTTACCTTAATGATAAAACTTACTTCAGCATTTAGCTTTTGCCTGCAATTTAGTTCCATGGACATGTTTGCATTTTTTTTCACATGCATTTTAAAAATAAGAAAATGGCATTTGATAAAAGCATAACCTAATGGCACACCCTTTTATTGCAGTCAGAATATTTTGACGGTCTGATGGTAAACATCACTTTTACCTTTTTTATCCTGGGATATTTAAATACACCATCGTTTCTGTCATCAGCCAGGACCATACCTGTCACCAACAAGACCTGTAAAGGTGTCAGCTGTCTGAAGAATGGACCTATAAGAATGTAATCCAAAAGTGTCATCTGGCTCAGAAAAAGCAACTGCTCTTTCTCCAGTGGTAAGGAGGTCCCCACAAAAGACAAAAAGAGAACTGGTACACAATACTTCCCCCAAGTAACCTGCAACCACTGACTAATCCTGAGATCAGATTTACTAAGACTGATGGTACATGTGCATTTAGCAACCTTCTAAATTCTTGTTGGTGAATCCTTGAACTTTCATAAATACACTGAATCCAGAACACCATTGCCAAGGATTTTCACAGGCCTGAATCTAATCACTGAGAGAACTTTGGGGTTGGAGTCTTTTCAAACTTGGCTCATTCAGTTCTTCCTGCTGGAAAAGTGAGTAGTCCCCATCTATGTTCTCCATGGTCTGATCTAGTTCTAGAATCCTTGATCATGGGATCTCTCTCTTCCTGACAGGAATCTCAGACTCTTTTTTTTTCTCCTCAAATATATTCTTTCTGGTTCCATAAACATAGAAGCCATCTCAACTCATCTTTGAGGTGTTCTTTGGAATAGAAAACTTTGGTTGTTTTGGAAGGTATGTGGCAAAAAAAAAAAAAAACAAACAAAAACAACCCAAACAACAGAACCTAAGAAGTAATTTTCCTTCAGTCATAATTAGTAGCATTAAGCAACAACAGGATTTTTAGAATGACTTAGGTAATGATGTTCTCTGTTTTGTTCTCTATTAGAATGTTTTTTGCAATTTTTTTGACATCTACCAAATACTGAGCAAGACTTTTCATATAACTGTCCATCATAACCCCAAATACCAAATAGTGAGTGGCAAGACTAATCTATCTCATCATTTTCCTTTAAGATATAGAATTCTTTTCCATACATGTCACACATTTCTTTGTATATATTGAAGTTTATATACTTCAGTTATCACAGTTGATAGGCAGCTCTGAAGTTTTAGTAGCAAACTAAGAAAAGTCTATGTTTTCTGATTGTATTTTGTTCAAATTTCAGAAGTTTCTAGTTTTAGTAGCAAAATTAGAAAATCTATGTTTTCTGATTATATTTTTTTCAAATTTCAGAAGTTTCTCTTTCTAACAACAGAGGTTTACAATGGAATGACTGCCAGAAATGCTTTTAGAATTAAGAAGGAATGTTGTTTAATTATTCCTTTCCCTACTTGGGAAACTTGGGCATTTTGTTTCTGTGTATTAGAATCCAGCATGTCTGTCTCTGTTTATTTTTCCTAACAATGAACTAGCAACATGTGGTACTGTCAAAAGAAGGAGGAGTTGTGAATTTTTTTTGTGGATACCTTGAATACTGACAAACAGCTGCTATTTTTGATACGGACTATGGCATATCAGCATACTTTGTTGTTGTTTTGTTACTGTGTACCTTTATCCCTAGATTTCAAAGATACTTATATTTTAAAACTATGAGAATAATAGCAGTCACAATATGCAAATTAATTTCCATAATCTAATTAGCTTCTTACTCCAGCTAAAATTGAAACATATATTGTAAATGTGTTATAAGGAAAAAAAAACACAAATCAAAAACAAAAACAACAACAACAAAAAAGAAATAAAATTATAAACATACATTTGAGAAAAAACACTTCCCATGCTTCAATTTCCAGCAGTGAACTATTCCTGCCATTCAATAGGCATTATTTGAAAACTCCTCTGTGCAGCATCATCAACAATGTTTACCGAAGCATGATGATTATGATAAATTGTCCCAGGGAGTTCATATCTATTGTGCTTGTAGGTCAGCACTTGCTGTAAGAAGAATGCCACCAAACTCAGAAATAAAAGAGAAAAAAAAAAAAAAAATGTGATGTCAGCATAGGAAAAACTGTTTGATAAGATCTGTGAATGTGCCAACTTGCATTTGGCTGGAATTGACCTAGTAGATCTCAGCTCAACGGCTTGTTCCAGATTTATTTATTTATTTGTTATTTACTATTAAATGGGCTATTGTTACAGCCTGCTGCATATGTAGGAATGGGGTTTACTCTGCCTGATCAACTGTTTGAGTCTATGCATGCCTTTAATATGTAGCTTAAGCACGCACTGGAGTTTTCCATTTTGGGTTGATGTTTTTGAAAGTATACATTTTGGTTTTATTTGTCCAAATTTCCTGTCAGGATGTACACTATCTTTAAAAGAAGGCAGCAGAAAAAGAGCCTTTTAATCATCGACACTACTGAAAACAGTGCCTTATTCTGCAGTTACTGACTGAAAGAATTTTCTTCACTGGCACAGAAAGTGCCTCTTTACTCGCAGTAATGAGAGCTTTACCAGGGTAAGAACTGGAGGGGGACACGTGAAATTGTAGGCACAGCTCACTGCGTGGGTGACATGAAAGACAGTGGGTGCCTTATGTGTCTGAAAGTGAAGGGCCAAATTCAGTGCCTGGGTAAGCTGCAGAGGAGTTGGGGGAGGCTCTGCACACCACCACTGTCCCCAGCAGTAAGGCAGACCTGCCTCTGCCTGGCCTTCCATAGAAAGCTGAGCAAAAGCTAAACCTCCCAGGAGGTCACATTACCTTGTGTTTGAAGACTGGAAGGGAATTGGATGTTAAATAATTCACTCCTGCCCACTCTTCATTTATCATTTCAGGAGTTAGCCTTATCTGTCTCTGTGGGAAACTACTGTGTTGCTAACAGGTAACCAGGCAGTGGGATGATATGATAGTGTGGTCAAAGCTGTGTTTTCTGTTTCCAGTTATACATTTAATAATCCAAGCAGAAATTGATAGGAATGTTAAACAGGAGTATGAAATATTATTTTCATTTGCTCCATAGCAGGATGGAAGATAACCAAATGCCCCTAGAGGCATGTCTGTCTAGAACATAGGAAGGGATTTGCAATTGGAGTAGGAATATTTTACAATATAACCATGGCCCTCACAGAGACGAAAATATAGTCAGAAACTCAGCCAGTAGAGTATCTTTCTTCTCAGAGAGGTTTCGTGTAGAAAAGATACAACCAACCTTCAATAAATATGTTGGAAACACTTGTTCATAACAGGTGTTGAGTTGTAGCAGTGGGTGTTGAGTAGTAGTGTTGAGTGCTACATAGCAGAGAGGTGAATTGAGACCAAACAGCCAAAAACAAGTATGAAGGAAATGCAGACAAATTTGACTCAGTGCTCATGCATGGGTATGAGCCGACTTAACAAGGGGCAGCTCATCTGGCACCTAAGGAATCAGCTAGGCAGAGGCTGGTTTTGCCAAAAAAGTCAGAGTTGGTAGGGGGATGCGGAGTTTATTTCACTTGGTCAAGCTGGGAGAAACCAATATATAAGATTTCTAGCCCACAAACTTTCATTTGATCGTTTGCTTTGCTAGAAGATGTGGTGTTGAAGCCTTTTCCATGGCTAGGCCAGACAGCTGTCTAAAAAACCAGATTCAAATCCTGCTTTTTTCAAGTGCATCTAACAATTCAGCTTTTTTCGACTGGTTCTTACAGGGAAGTAAAATAATAAAACCAGATTATGTGAATAGACTTTGTCTCTCACACAACCCTTCCAAGAGTCTGATCTGAGTTTGATCTTTTTTCGGGAGGAAAATATATGCATATACTGCCATTTTGTTTAACTTTGAAAACCAATTGGGTTACATCTTCTCTTTTAGGAAAGGGAGAAAAAAGGGCTTTAAAGTCATCATTTGTCTTGTCTTTTTTTCTGTTCTTGGAGGCAGATGAATTGGGAAAGTAATGCCTCAGATCCATTTTATAAATCAAAAGTAACACTAGAGTGAA
Source organism: Phylloscopus trochilus trochilus (assembly GCA_016584745.2). Taxonomy (NCBI): domain Eukaryota; kingdom Metazoa; phylum Chordata; class Aves; order Passeriformes; family Phylloscopidae; genus Phylloscopus; species Phylloscopus trochilus. Next base: position 23,512,677 of record WQNJ02000016.1, on the reverse strand, counting down.
AAAAATGGAATTCATTTAAATTATGAAAAACAAAAATCTTTATTTACCTGTTAATAGGGTTTGAATAATCTTGAAACTCTAACATGCTGAACAAAATTGAGGTAGACAAAAACAGTCAGCTTACTTTCATTTTGTATCTTAACATTACCAAAACAAAAGGTTGAGATCCCGTACTAACACTTTTCCACGTAACACCCATGGCAATAAATTAAGTGCTCTGAAGAAGACCAGTATTTTAACCTCACAGATCTGACTCATTTGATTTCAGCATGACTCCTAAAGAATTTGGGTTTTGTATCACGGATCTGCATGATATTCCTAATGATGGTAGTGACAGACATTGCCAGGACAACACATTTTCAACATATCTTTTTAATATTTTGAATTTACACGTGGGTTTCTCCAGCAAATTAGAAATTAAAGTTGGAAGTCCACCAGATTCTTTGTTAACCTAGGGGAGAGGAGAGGAGAGGAGAGGAGAGGAGAGGAGAGGAGAGGAGAGGAGAGGAGAGGAGAGGAGAGGAGAGGAGAGGAGAGGAGAGGAGAGGAGAGGAGAGGAGAGGAGAGGAGAGGATAAAAGCTACATTTAAACCCAAAAATGGATTTGACAAATATCAAAGACATTACTCAAAATGAAAAGAAGATAAATGCTACAAGAAATTGACATTATTGTAAAAAAACACCCATAAAGCACTCAAAGCTAGAAAAAAAATTAAAAACTGAAGGAACCATGGAATGACTCACTCTGGAAATAAACAAGGTTGTCACAATACAAAGGAAAATACAGTATCAACACAAAGAAAAAGTTCATCTAGCCTGATAAAAATGTTGCAATTGATAAAAAGAGCAGATTTGAAGAAAATATTTAACATTAAGTGGGAAAAGAAAAAACATTAAAAAAATTAAAAACAAAAGGAAAGGCCTTTCAAAAGGAGAAAAGTTTAAAAAGTAAACAGAGAACAGTCTCTCATCAGGATCTGCTAATGTTTCATAAAAGTACAAGTAGAAATATTGTGTACTAAAAAAAAGCTTTATGAAAATCCACGACATATCTACTGTACAGCATAGTGAGAAAAATAAGTCATATTTTCATTGCTAAGTCATCAGTAAGAATAGTAAATTTTAAAGAAACAGAAATCTGTAATGCTAGGTACAAGTCCATTTCCTATCTGCTTGCTCCTGTGACATGTTCTGAGTTATTTATACTTCATACAGGAGAGAGAGGAAGCAGTAATTCAAATCAAGTTTTGAGCTAGTTAATTATTTTCTTTACACACTTGTTTTTTTTTTCCAAATTAATTTCTGTGAATTTGGCTTGTCACAGTACAAGCTAAAACATCATGAACTGATGAAGGCAATGATGAAGTGCCACCCTATCACAGCCAAGTGCCTCCTATACCACAGAGAGCTTTCTCCCTAGCCATTCCTCAGTTCAAGAACCAGAAGGGAATTGTAGTACTTGGCCCCTGTCCTGTGTATTTTCTAAACCACTGACACTTATTCAAAGCAGCTGTAAAGTATTATCACAACAGGATATTACCATTTAATTCTTATTCTGAACAGCTATGCACACACACTGAAAGGACAGGGATGAACCTTCTAATCCATCCTAATTATCTCTGTATTATAGGCTATAAAAGTGCAGATGAGTTGCTTAGCGTAGGCATCTGTGATCAGGTTTTAGGGAGACTATATTTTGATGTACAGGTTTGAAATTATGGAGAGTCTAACACATTCACTGGTGATCTGCCTTAAATGTTTATCATTCACCTCGTAAAATATTGTAGTGTGTTACCTACTCAAAGTGAAAGTTAACTATCAGCATAACAACCATGACAGTTCAGATTCTCCCTGTGTAGTAATTTACTGTGGAAAGGCAAGAAATAGTAATGCCCTCTGTGAATGCTGTATTTACCCTTCATTGTGGATGTGTTCATGATGGGTAACTTATTCATAAATAAAAGGGAATTCTTAAAGAAGCCCTGTAAGAAAGGAATACACTGGCCTATCTAAAGCATTTCCAGCACGTACCTCGGCAGCTAGTCATGTTAGCAGCTGTTAAGAGGAGGTCCTTCAGTCTTGTCAGACAGTCACAAACCAAGGAGCAGCTGGAGATTAAAAAGTCACCAAACTGCTCAAAAGTTGGTTCCAACATGGATAGAGGAGGAACCTGGAAGTTGCTGCAAGCTCATGCATACTTAGAAGCAACACAACTGAGCTACATTTACCTATCATCTTGAGAGAAAAGCCAAGCAGAGGTATAGCCTGAGAGTCAGGCATTACTGCAGGCTCTGGCTTTATACTGTATGCTACAATGATACCTCTGGATCTTACAATAATACCTATACATACTGCTATGCAATATTGTATTATTACGTACAATTACTTACTCCTAGTGAGAAACTAAGCCCATTGCAAAATTGTGTTGGAGCTGGAGTTTATCTCAAATACACTATTTTTATTAGTATCTTATCTTCCATATGTTTACCAGTCTGTTTGTGCATGCTTGTCTGTGTATGGGTTTGGAAATCACTATAGCTTTTTCCTAGCATTTAGGTTCATTCAATAACATGAAAATCAGCTGATTAAAATCTTTAACATGTTCCCTCAGGACATTCCTAAAATAGGGGTTTTATTCGTGGAGCTCAGCACATGAAGCTTGTTTCTTCCCATGATACCAAAAGTCCATTTAACAAGAACTGTCATTCAAGTTCTCTCCTAATGAACCAACCTCTTTGTATTTACACTGTAGTACCCTGAAAGATGCTGACCTTGCATGAGAAGACATATCTGCAGTCTGCTTTCCAAATACAATTGACTGCTTGAGCATCTTGGCACTTTCTCCTCTAACTTTTGTTCACTCTGAACTTTCTACTTTGCTTAATGTCAAGATAGCTCATAACATCCCAAAAAGCCAGGTAGAGCAGGTGGGAATTGAAATGAGAAATAGACAGGATGGTTTATTTGTTTTCTTTGATGGGCAAGCTGGCAGATGCAGCCCCTGTGCCTGAGGACTGAGAGGCTCGGTAGAGCAGGGTACCTATAAAGCACCAAGTGTTTTTACACTTAAGTTGCCCCCCATTAAAAGTCGCATCACATCCGTGCAGAATAGACCGTTTCACTCGGATGCAAACAGTATCACAAACACAGGGACCATTCACACGGCTCCTGGGCTGCACTTCGGCGAGCCTGGGATGAAGCCGAGGACCGTGTGTACCATCTACCGCTCCCAAAATCTCTTGTGTTTGCCAGGGGTGTTTCCAGCCCCCACTTATCTTTTCCCACGAGGGCTCAGCTAGGCGCTGGAAGGCCGTGGGAAGGCAGGCGCAACCCAGAGGGCAGCGTGCCCAGCCCCGCCGGGCCGGGGTGCGTGCAGGGCAAGGGGGGCTCAGCCGGAGCCCCGCACCAGGCGCACGCCTGCTGCTGCCATCCCCCCGGCCCGGTGTCCGGCCCGCACTTCCCAATACGCGGGTCCCGCTGTTTGTTTGCCTTCATTTTTCACTTCTGGTTTGAGTGGGTTTTGTTTTCTTTTTTTCTGGTCTTGTTTTGACTTCCCGCAAAAACGGTGCCAGTGCCTGCGCCCTGACCCACTTCTCCGTCGGATAATGATATTCCGCGGCTCCAGCCCCTTCCCCCGCTGCCACTCCAGTTCCCAGGGAACACGCAACCCCCTCCAGTTCCCGGGGCAGGGAGCAGCCGGCAAACGGCACCTCCTTAGAGGCGGCTCCGCTCCCAGCGCCGCCGCTGCCCCGCGCCCGTTCCCACGGCGGGGCCCCGGCCCGGGCCGCTCGCTTCAGACAGGGCCCTTCCTTCCCCCGGCCGGGGGCTCCGCCTGTCCGGGATGCACCGACCGGCCGCGCACCTCGCTGGCCTCCGAGACCTCTAGAACCCCAGAGGCACCTCCCCGTCTCCGCCTCGAAATAAACTTTTCTTCCCACGGCAAGGGGAGGCTGGCGGTGTTTGAGGGGCTGCTCCCGCCCGGGGCCGCTCTCCCCAAGCCAACGCCGGAGCTGCGTCCCAGTCTTCGACCCCACGGCCACGCTCTGCCCGCGGTGGCGTGAGCCCCTGTCGGTCCCCAGGCCCCCGTTCCCTCCTTCCTGCCCTTTAGGAGGAGCGGGGGGGTTCTGTTCCTCCCGCCCGTGGGTGCGCCCCACCGCACTCGCCGCGCAAAACAGCCCCGCACCCGCACGCAGCCACTCACAAGCGCACACACACACACGCACAGACCACAGACACACTCGCACACGTACACACATACACACACTCGCACACACTCCCACACACACTCCCACACGCGCACACGTACACACTCGCACTCGCACACGCACACTCAACACCCGCACACTCGCACACGCACACTCTCTTACGCGCACACACACATACACACAAGTACACACACACACACTCGCACACACAACGCGCACACACACTCTCACAAGTACACACACACACTCGCACACACACAACGCGCACACACACTCGCACAAGTACACACACACACTCGCAAGTACACACACACACTCGCACACACACAACGCGCACACACACTCTCACAAGTACACACACACACTCGCACACACACAACGCGCACACACACTCGCACAGGTATACACACACACTCGCGCACACACACAACGCGCGCACACACTCTCACAAGTACACACACACACTCGCACACACACAAGGCGCACACACACTCTCACAAGCACACACACACACTCGCACACACACAACGCGCACACACACTCTCACAAGTACACACACCCTCGCACACACACAAGGCGCACACACACTCTCACACGCGCGCACACGTGCGCGCCCGCCCAGCGGAGCGCGGTCTCCGCCCCCCCGCGCACACAATCATACACGGCGCACACACACACGACACACAAACACTCGCGACAGACACATCAAGCGGACAGCCGCGCACACGCACCCGCCCGGGCACACCGCACGCCCCGCGCTCTCCCCCAGCCCCTGGCGGCCCCCGCCATGCGCTGAGCGGAGCCGCGGCCCCGCCAGCTCCCAGCGCCGCCGAGCCCGCCCGCGCCGTGGGGGCGGCCGCCGGGCGCGGTCGCGGCGCGGAGCCGGATCCCCGCGGGGAAGAGGTGCAGCAGCCCGCGGAGGCCGGCGGGCAGGCAGGAGGCTGAGACAGCCGGACAGGCAGGCAGGCAGTCGGAAGGAGGCGAGGGACGATTTGGACATGCTCATTCTCGGGCGCTTGGTTGCCTGCATCCAGCTCATCTGTATCCTCAGAGTGGGTGAGTGATCTCTGCATGAATTCATCTTCGGGCTTCGGAACGACTTTTCTCCCCGGGCTCCGGTGCGTTTTGGTCTCTCTGATCCCTTTTACTTAAATATGCAGGCGCAGTCCGTGCCTGTTCCACAGCGCGAAAACACGCTGTTAACGCTGGAGCGTTCCTCCTGTCCCTTTTACCTCCGCCGCCGGCTGCCAGGATGCGCGGTACCCCGCGCCACCGCCGGCACTGGCGGGCTGCTCCGAGCGGGGCTCGCCGGCCCACCTTGCCTCCGCTCCCCCAGCGTGCCCCGCCGAGCCCTCCCACGGGTCCGGCCCCGCTGGGCTCCCTGAACCCGCGGGTGTGCGCCGGGGACGGGGGGAGGGAGAAAATCCATGCCCAGCAGGGCTGATACCGAGATTCTCTGGGGACGTGGGACGTGAGATGCTACTTTAAGGTCTCGCATGAACTGTTCCGAAGAGAAGGGGATGGTGCAAAATTTCACTTCAAAAAAGGACTCGTTCTCCCTGGACGAGTAACGTCAGTGGTTGCCCAAAACCATGCAAAATACGAGTCGTTCATTCACGTGGGACCCGGCATACAGAATATGGATTCATATATAGATGTTAGTAGGACTGCTTACATAACCAAATTCATTTTCAGCTCATGCAGACCTGTGCAACTGGAGTGCATCCTAAAAAACATGCAGTTCCCTGTTACATGATAAGATGGTTATTATAACCAGTGTGAGTCACTTAATGCTGTTAAAAGTGCACTCTTCAGTACTTCTTCATCAAATAAACACTGGCAGCTTATGTGGTAGGGTTTGTGTCCTGTTGGATGATGGTTTTGAATTTATAAGCTCTTACCAAATAGATCACTAGAAAATACGGGTTGGCTGCTAATATTTCAGTGTGAGGAACTTGGGAGCTTCACCTCCCTGTGTACAAAACCAGTCTTACAATAGGTCTGTGGTGACAAAGTAGTCACTAACCTACATTTGTCACCCAATAGGTGGTGCTGCTTCTGAAACCATGCAGCTCTATAAACAAAGATCGGGGTTAGGTTTCACTCTCAGTGAAAGCAATTTTGTACCAAGTTCTGCTAGTTAAAGAAAATTACTTTTTTATTTTATGGGAAAAGTATTTTTGCCTCCTTTCAGAAAATACTGTGGAATGATTCAGGTGTAAAAATTATGAATGTAACTGATCTTTATTTAAAATGTATCATCTTTTGAGGGCATTAATAACATTTTTAACATTTCATTAATACTGAAAATCAGTAATGTCACTTTAATGTCACTTTCAAAGTAACCTTTTCCTAAAAATAGGGTGCTTACTCCAATTCTCTTCCAGTAATTCTCTTATACTCTGGCAAAGAATGGCCTGTTAAGAAACTTTTGAGAAGTTTTAGTAATGTCTTTTTTACATTGCCAGCCTATTTCTTAAAATCAGATGTATTCCCAAGTCCGTTTAAAGGAAAAGAAAAATTAGCAGGTGCTTTTACATGTGTGTGGAGGTATATGAAAATCTTTGAGAACATATCAAATATATGATGATATGACCATAATGTGTTACAACTCAAATTTTGGAAAGAACTTCCCTGTTCAGGTGATCCTATCACACTGGAAGCAATGCAGGACATAAACATAACTTCTGTAACCTTTTTTATGTTTGTTTTAAATAATTTCATCCAGCATCTTAATAAAAATATACTGGTTATATGTAATGTAATGTTAGGTACTTGTTGTATGTTGCATATGTATGTTAAATTCACGAATTTACAAGATCTGACAGGATGGGAAAAGGTTTTCTACTGTACATAAGATGTAAGTGCAGATGCTTTCTGTTTCTCTAGACTGATACACTATTGTTTTCAAACCTGACCTGGAGAGGACCCCCTTTCTAGATGTGATGGATTGATTTGGTCTCAGTGGTGGATCATTCTGAAGACTCGTGAGCTTGACTTCTCAGTGTGAGAAGTATGATTGTTTCCAAGAATGAGCACCCAGTACAGGCTGATTGATGTAACCGGATTTCATTTGAATATGTTCCTGTTTGATTGCCTCTCCATAGCAAATGTGCTATAATCTGATAGCATTAGTTCATAGAAACAAATTCTTAGAATCCTGATATCATTTTCTTCCATGTTGTTTGTTTGGGGTTTTTTTCATAAAATATAAGATAAATTATTGCATACCACCAATGTATCTTTCCAAGGGTTTGGTGAGAAAGAAGAACTGGATGGGATTGTCTGGCTCTTGCCATTAAATATTTCTAATGCAGAGGAAAGCAAACCCAGGGCTCTGTGAATGGATTGTTGCTGGAGAGCATGGCAATCTGCCTTTGCATTGTGGAGCCTGTGCTTATTAGTGTGAGGCTAGGCAACATGTAGATCCCAACCTCATTTGCTTGTAGTTTCAGAAAAAGTTGTTGAGTCCTTAGCTGGTCTGGTACAGGGCTTTATAAGGGGTCCTTCCTAGGGAATCTGATGGGGAGATTTGCTGTTGACATTGGGAGATTCATCAGGGAATCTGTCTCATATGTGCCCAGAAAAGACAAGGCAGCCAAGTCAGCCTTACTGAGGAATAAACTGTTAGAGCAGATGGAGGCAAAAAGCTCTGGGAATGACAAGACAGGGACAGTTCATTCTTTACCTTACTGGAGAAATGCTTAGGAGCTTAATTCTAATATCCCTGCTGAGTTATGAACAGCACCTTCCTTCACAATGTTACTGAAGCCAGGGATCTTGACTGCATCAAGAACTGATGTAATTATTTATGGAGCAGGGTATTATCTGAGTACTCTCAGTGGGTGCAGTTCAGTGAAGTTCAATGAAACCTGTGGAGTGAGGTGCTATTCAGTCACAAGTAAGAGCTCATAAGAAATCCTGTGCAATTGTTTTTGAGCACTACTGTGTGGTTAGAGATTCCCTATTAAGTTCTTTCTTTTACTGAGATTAAAGGGGAAAAATACCAACTCATGGACAATCTACATGGACAATTCACTTGTTTTTTTTCATTTTTATTTTAAATGAGAAATTGATGAATCTGTAATCTTCAGTCTGCATATATCTCAGACTGAAGATATTCTTTGAAAATCTGCCATGGCTTACTGATGTGTTCCATAAAACCTGAAAGTCAATCATGTGTGCTTTTTTGTGCCTCTTGTTACATTGTTCCTATGGAAGTAATATCTGGAGCCTTTTAAGTAAGTAGACTATTTATGAATCTGTGTAGGCAAGAAAATGTTTATAGGAAAAGAAAGGTATTTTAACAAATTACACTGTAATTGTGGTTAAATTTGAGTCAAAGAAGTGTAAATATTTAGGCAAGAGTTTAAAATATTCCATGTTCTCACTAGAAAAATATATGGGTAGTTTCCCCAAATGAAGTACAAAGTGTCTTTAGAATTAACTATCTGCATCCTACTACTGTCACTTTCTGGCCTCAGCCAGGGTTTTGCCTTTCAAAATGCAACTCATTAATCTATTAATTGCCTAATTAGTTGTGTCTCAGTTTAATTTCTCACTATCTAGAAGAGACCTCTCATTTTTAGTTTGCTTCTGGCATCCCTGTGCCATATTTGCACAAAGGTGATAATAGTTCCCTAAATATTCTTATTTTTCTTGTACAGCTGACATCAGGACAGTATTTCCAAGCTGTCAGGCAGCATGCATCTCACTATTATCATGAAAGCAACTTCTCTGTGCTCTTTAGTGGATGGTCACAAGTAAAAAATATGAGAATCTCAAGCAGAGCACTCCTTTGGCTTCCTAAATCCAGTCACACTTCGTGTTCATTCTCATGTCCACATGTTTAGACTCAGTAAGCCCTTAGACTGTTAAAGGACTGTGGGATCAGATCCTTTTTTTTTTTTTTTTTTTTTTTGCACTGACCTCTTATTTTGACAATATTTTTGCAGGCCAGTTATTTGACACACTTCAAACTGAATTAATTCACAGTAATATTAATGTATACTACTTCTAATGTGTTTTAGCCCATTTTATGCTTAAGTTTATATGTTCCTATGGATGATGATACATAGCTCCTGCGGAGAAATTTAATCCTGCCATATCTAAAACATAAGAGTTAAAACAAAAACCAAGAATTTTAGAACTGATTTATTTTCTACTTTAGCCATCTATATTATGGCTATATATATATGTGTGTTATGCATTTTTGTACCATAGAGATTTAATATATATCAAAATCTTAATATACAGTATAGATTTATTTTAGGTTCAAATAGTGTCAGGTATGAAAAGTGATGAAATGACTGGCATTTTAAAATTAATGTCAGTGTAGCCAAATTTACTCAGCACACTAGTCATCTGTAGGACATATCTAAAATAGTTTATGTAGTTTTCAACATTGAATCAATACAATTTATAAGGAGAGGCCAATTGCATTTGACCTTACTTCATCTCTGAAATTTACTCTTCTGTCTGGATTCCTGGAGAGAAACTAAATAATGTATATATAAATGTGATGGTAATTTGAAAATATTGTCATTATAATCTGTATTGTAAATTAGGATGTTAATCTATGAAAATGTTAATGTTAATTTATGAAAATAGGCACTTGCCCATTTCTTAAGGAAGGCTATTTCCTAGATTTTTGGTGTTCATCATTTAATTGGCCACTTCCCACTATGAGATCTCTAATTAGGAATTTAAGATTCTGTTCTTTCCCTGACAATTTCAATTCCTCTTCAAATGTGCTGTGCTTCTCAGTATTCCCCGTAGGGCCTGGAAGTCTGCGGCAGTTCCGGAGCCCCCAGCTCCCATTTAATAGCTCAGTTCTCACAGCTTCTTGCACCATTTATGTGGCTTTCCTGTACAAGACATCCTTTGGCTATTCAATAAGCTTCTTTTCCCATAAAGACAAAAGTTACCTTTTTGAATACATGTCAAGCCTTCTGTATTAGAAAGATGAATCTACAGGAAGAAAAGGACTTACAGTATTAAATAAACAAGATCCACTAAATGAAAGATAGCAAATATTCAAAGAGGCTGGGACTATAAATGAAACTTGGCTCCTGCAGGTTGTTGAGGAGCTGTTGGTGGCAGAATACTTTTGTAGGAAGGTATGGTGCAGGTTGCTTGTTGAATACAAATTACTGATGTTGGGCCATTCGGTCTTGAGACTAAACTGGAAATAACTGGAAATGTTAGAAACAAGGTGAGGGTTTATTTGTATCCCTGGTTGTAATTATGGCGCTATCTGATAAAGGTGAAATAATAGGTGTTTTAAGTAAAGCAGATACTCTGTAAAAGTTTCAGATTATTCTAGATAAGGCATGCCTCTTGAAAGCTCCTATTGCCTTCTTCATCTTGCCCATACCTGACTTTGGTTTTCTTTCATCCACTGGAAGGAGCTATATTTTACCCTACAAATCAGTATTTTTCATTACTATTTGAAGACCCCAGGAGCTATTGTTTGAATTAGTTAATTTCAGATCAAATTTGAATTTCAGTCAAATCATTATTGTGGTGAAAGTCACGAGGATGATCAAAGTACTTTCCTACATCTGGTGAGGAGCACTTGGCAATGGAAGTAGGATGCCTGTGTAACTTAGGTGTCTGAACCCAAAATTTTAATCAACGGGTTCCCTGACTCAGCTCATATCTTGATGGCTTCCAGGGAAGTTTTCAGGCAGCTGTAGTTCTTCTTCTACACATGCCTTACCTTACCATGCTGTGTGCATCTCAGTGCCTCTTTAACTCCGAAGTTTTGTTGGATCTAAATGCAAATGTCCTTTCAGATGACTTTCCTGATCCTTATGCTGACAGAATCAGATGTCTTGGTGCCTTGGCTGCTGCTGCTTCTCTTCAGGACAAAGGACAAGGTGATGGCTGTGCCACCTTCTCACATTGTAGCCCAGTCACTGAAACCTTTTACCCAGACAGTCTAGAGAGAAGGCCTGATCTAACATAGAGGGATTTGAACCTACGTCTTCTATGTCTCCAAACATTAGGTTTTGTCAAATGAGAAGACTTTTCATACTTCCTGTGCAATATGAAGCAATTTAGCTTACTTTTTTAATAAAAGAAAAAAAAAAAAAAGAGAGAGAGAGAGAGAGAGAGAGGAGGATTCTGGTAAAATCCTGAAAGAGGGTTGCTAAGCACTTGGAAACCACATCTATTTCAGGAATTTTGGGAGCCGGAAATGGAACCTGGGAGAGTTTGTGAGAAAATTTTTCAGCATATAAGTTTGTCTTTTTCTCACTGTTCCTTAAGCATTCACTTCAGGCTTCCGAAGCAAGGATTCTGAGTTAGTATTATACTACAGCAATATAGGAAGTATGAGTTCTTATGCCTACTCCTATTCAGTATTTCATTATCTGCTTGCTGGATACAATCCATAAATCACTACCCCTGCCTTTTCTCTGGTTGTGCTCTAAAGCAGATCAGATTTTGCTTGTTTCTTTAATACTTCTGGATACTTAAAGAAGGGAACTCTAGGCTGCACTTCTGAAGGACTAACCTCTCAAAGGTGGGCGAAGCTCAAATGTTTTTCCAGCAACTCAGCATTTTACGTCAACTGTCCTGGTCAGCTGAGTACCATTTGGGCAAGCCAGTTGCTTGTTACTGCACTCAGCTGCTTAGATCACCTAAAGACAGGGGAGCAGCCTGAACCTCAAGGCCCTGGAGCCTTCTGCTATTGCTTGGCAGATGGGTAATTCTCCTAAAGCAGTCTTGCACTTGAATTTTTTTCTAAGTAAAGGCTATTGAATACATCTTTTGCACCATAATTTCAGATTCAGCAGCAAAAAAATAGGCTAGATGTGGTTTGGCTACTTGCTGTGTAAAAGGCTATTTACACAGACTATTTTCTTGTCTAGATTTTTACATCCAGTTAGATGTACAAGGTGACATGTTTGGGTTTTTTTTTTTTTTACTATCCTTTATGTTTCACTAAACATAAAAAATGTAGTTACTTAAATTTTCTCTGTGAAATTGAATATTAAAAATCATAATGTGCAGATAGCATTCAGCAACTTATTTCTATATGAAGCTACAAGGACTTCTCACCTGACCAGGGAGTATTTGGGAGCATTATATCCACTTGTAATTTGGCTAGGAATTGCCATCCTCATTGCCAAAAAACTTTGACTAAATACTGGATTACCTGAAGGCTGAAATATGAAGTAGGTAACATTTTAAAAGTTTAAAAGTTTTAAAAGCATCTTCACTGCCTCATTTATCTGTTTGCTGAGATAGGATATGAGTAAAGCACAGAAGAGGTGATTAAACAGTGACCTCAAAAGGGCAAAATAAGACACGTCCAGAGTACTTCTACTGTGTTAAAATGGTGTTAAAAAAATTGGTCATCAAAATCCTATAAATTAAGGATGTTGCAAAAAAATAAATCACATCAAATGTATCTTAGGGAAAGATATGGTTTTCTAAATTCTGTAACAGAATGTGATAAAGAATTCCTGGCTCATTTAAAATTTTCTTAGTCATGGCAAAAGTCATGGTAAGTTCTTTAATCAGAACAGATTTTTTTTTTTTAAATAAGCTATCCAGACCAAATGAAATATTGAAAAAAAGAAAAGATTTATTGAATTCATTGAGATTTAGACTGGTTTGTATCATAATTCTTCAGAATACATTTTTTCCAAAAATAATGCCATTTTTCAAAGCTGTCAAATCATTAAGATAATTTTGTAATGTTTTGCAGGGGCAGCATATACCAAAGAAACTGAAAGCTTTTTGAAAGCTAAAGCAAAATATTTGAGGAAAAAATGAAGCCTTTAAAATCCGCATTTAAAAAAAGACTTGATTCTTCAGTTGCTTTATATGCTGAACTCCATGATTTCAGCAGAAGTTCCCAAAAAGAAAAACATCTGCTTGCTGAGACTAAATAGCTAATGATCAGAGTAACAGCTGGTTTTATAAAAGGTACCTAATATTACTCTGTGCAGTTTTTCTTCTGGCTCCATCCCCAAACTGACCAACTGTTTGATCTATTTCTAGATCACTTTCATTTAGAAAAGTCATTTAGTTTCAAGTGTATGCCAGTTATTTCTGTCAGTACCTTTTTTAAGTCTTATTCTGATAGGCATGTCTAAGTATGATAACTAACAAATTTGTCAGGCTGGGACTTCCTGGGAGGCCCAGGAGCCTTCTTCCAGCTTCTTGGAGCCCTCCAGTTAGGTGTCTGTGATATGTCATGCCAAATGATGCACTCGCCACACAACCCATCCACCTGTCACTTGCACAGAGTTTGGGGAGAGTCTGGTGTGATCTGTGCCTGCCTCTCTCTTTACATCTTTTGAGTTTTGGTCACTACCTTAGCGTTTTGTGTGTCTTGCAATGTTGCAGAAAAACTGACTTTGTGTTGTTTTCAGGTTTTTTTTCTAACACACTTTAGGTTTGTGTAGAAAAAAAAAAGGAGAAAAAGTTCCAGAAGATCTATATAAGTTTTAGGATAGCGCTTACACAAACCCAAATGACTATAAACTGACAATGTGAAATTTTATAGTGAAAATTTGAAGAAGATGTCTATTAATGGGAGGAGGCCAAAAGGGGTGTGGTACATCTCTGAGGGCGTGGCACAGCAGTTTGCTCCCTAGTTCACACAGGCAGGGCAAGCAGGCAGGGTTGCAGGTTTCCTCCTGCTATGGGGTTTTTAGTTTGTTGTGTTTTGGTTAGTTGGTTGGTTTGTTTAGGGTTTCTTTGTTAGTAATGGTTTTTACACAGTCAAAAACTGCAGTTAGTAAAAGTGTATATAACCAGGTAGAACCTCCACAAAGGATGTGTCTGTCCAGACCCATTCCTGTGCAGGGTGTTTGAGCCTGTCAGTTGTACCAGGGGGTGTTGCAGAAGAAACTTTTCTGCAGAATGAGCATGTGAACAATCTCCTTTTGTAGGTGGCCAAGAGGAAGTTTCACTTTCCCTAATACTCCACAAAGACTGAGCAGTATTAAGGAAAGTGAAAGGGAAATAGATTGTTGGAGTTCTGCCCTTCCAGCCTTGAGGGAGGCCCCCAGGAGTCACAGGACTCCCATGCCTCCCACTGTCAGGAGGATACCTGGTCGATGAAGGGGAGTGGAAATGGGTCCCTACTCAGGGACTGACCTCTATCACCTACCCTGGTACCATGTCAGAATAGGTATGAGGCCCTGGATCTAGAGGGTCAGCCAGATGACAACAGAAGAAAGTGATCTGCCCAGTGAGCCTCTCAGTTACACTTTGTCTGTCAGGTGGATCACCACCTCTAATATTAAAAAGAAAAGAAGGGCAGTCATAGTGAGTGACTCCCTTCTGAGGGGAACAGAGGGCCCCATATGTAGGCCAGACCCATCCCACAGGGAGGTCTGCTGCCTCCCTGGGCCCTGGGTACAGAATATTGCCAAGAGACTCCCTGGGCTGATTCAGTCCTCCCCCCTGCACTGCTGATACTCCAGGCTGGCAATGATGAGATTGAAAAGAGGAGTGTCAGGGCAATTAAAAGGGACTTCAGGGCATTGGGTCAAGTGGCTGATAGGGCCAGGAGCACAGGTGGTGTTCTGCTCAGTCCCTTTGTTGGCTGAGGAAAACGATGAAAGGAGTAGGAGAGCCCCAACAAGTGGCTTAAGGGTTGGTGTCATCAGCAGAATTTTGGGTTCTTTGATCATGGAGCAACTTTCATGTCACCTGCTCTCCTGGAACTGGATGGGCTCCATCTCTGTTAAGAGAAGGAGGATTTTAGCTCATGAACTGGTGGAACTCATTAAGAGGGCTTTAAACTAGGTTTGAAGGGGGAAGGGGATGCAGCTGGGCTGTCTGGAAGCAGGCCCAAGGGTGGTAAGGCCAAGTTAGGGGTGAAATCAGTAGCCCAGCTGAGTGCAATGCACGCAGCATGGGTAACAAACAAGAAGAGCTGGGAGCCATGGTGCAGCAGCAAAGCTGTGATGTAGTCTCCATCATGGAAATGTGGTGGGATGACTCACATAGCTGGAGCACTGCACTGGATGGCTACAAGTTCTTCAGGAGAGGGAGAAGGGGAGGAGGGGTGGCCCTTTGTACTAGGGAGACTTTTGGTGGTAATGGGTATTGAAACTGAGGAAGATGGAGTTGAATGCCTATGGGTAAGAATTAAGGGGAAGGCCAACAAGGCTGACATCATACTGGGAGTCTGTTATCATCCACCCAACCAGGAAGAAGAGGTGGACAACTTATTCTATAAGCAGCTGGAGCATGTTTTAGGATCATCAGCCCTTGTCTTGTAGGTGACTTTAACTTACCAGACATCTGCTGGAAACTTGATCCAGCAGATAAGAGGCAGTCCAGGAACTTAGAGTGTGTGAAGGACAACTTTTTCTCACAGCTGGTGAGTGAGCCCACCAGGGGAGGGACTATGTTAGATCTGCTGTTTGCAAATAGAGATGGGCTGGTGGGAGATGTGGTAGTTGGAGGTCACTTGGGGCAGAGTGATCATGAAATTATAGAGTTCTCAGTATTTGGTGAAATCAGGAGGAACACCAACAAGACTTTTACATTGGACTTCCGGGGGCCTGAATTTGGCCTATTTAGGAGACTTATTCAGAGAGTTCCTTGGGAAGCAGCCCTTAAAAACAAAGGAGCTCAGGAACGGTGAGCGTGCTTCAAGACAGAGATCTTGAGGGCACAGGCACAGACTGTTCCTGTGTGCCGAAAGATAAGTCAGCAGGGTAAACATCCAGCCTGGATGGGCAAGGAGGTTTTGGAGGAACTTGGGAATAAAAAGAGAATGTATCATCTTTGGAAGGAGGGTCAGGTCTCTCAGGAAGTATTTAAGGAGCTTGCTTGGGCATGTAGGAAAAAAAATTAGGGAGGCCAAAGCTCGTTTTGAACTTAATTTGGAAATTTTCTAAAGGATAATAAAAAAACGCTTTTACAAATATATTAATGGCAAAAGGAAGGGTAAGACCAACCTTTGTTCTCTACTGGATGCAGGAGGTAACTTAATAACTGCGGATGAGGTAAGGTGGAGGTGCTTGACCCCTTCTTTGCCTCAGTCTTTAGTGGGAAGATGGCTTATCCTCAGGACAAGTGTCCTCCTGGGCTGGTAGATGGTGTCAGGGAACAGAATCGTCCCCTTGTTATCCAGGAGGAGGCAGTTGGAGAACTGCTGAGCTGCTTGGATGTTCATAAATCTATGGGCCCAGATTGGACCCACCCCAGCGTGATGAGGGAGCTGGCAGATGAGCCTACAAAGCCACTCTCCATCATGTACCAAGAGCCCTGGCTCACTGGTGAGGTCCCAGATGACTGGAAGCTGGCCAGTGTCACACCTTTGTCATTCACAAGAAGGGTGGGAAGGATGATCCTGGTAATCATAGGCCAGTTAGCCTGACCTCAATACCCAGGAAGGTAATGGATGAGTTTATATTGAGTGTCATCATGCAGCACCTACAGGATGGCCAGGGTATCAGGCCCAGCCAGCATAGGTTTAGGAGGGGTAGGTCATGTTTGACCAACCTGGTCTCTGTTTATGACGAGGTGTCCTGCCTGTTGGGTACAGGGAAGGCTGTGGATGTTGTCTATTTGGACTTCAGCAAGGCCTTTGACACTGTCTCCCACAGCATACTCCTGGAAAAGCTGGCAGCCCATGGCTTGGAGAGGAGCACTCTTTGCTGGGTTAGGAACTGGCTGCATGGCCAGGCCCAGAGAGTGCTGGTGAATGGTGCTGCATCCAGCTGGGGGCCAGTCAGGGGTGGTGTCCCTCAAGGGTCTGTGCTGGGGCCAGTTCTGTTCAATATTTTTATTGATGATATGGATGAGGGTGTTGAACCTTTCATCAGTGAATTTGCAGATGGCACTAAGCTGGGAGCGTGTTTCCATCTGTTGGAAGGTAGGAGGGCTCTGCAGAGAGACCTGGATTGGTTGGATGGATGGGCAGAATCCAGTAAGATGAAGTTTAGTAAGTCCAATGCCTGAGTCCTGCATTTTGGCTGCAATAACCCCTGCAACGTTATGCATCCCCACTGCATCTGGGGATGGTGTGTCTGGACGGTGCTCAGGCAGAAAGGGACCTGGGGGTTCTGGTGACAGTGACTGAACATGAGCCAGCAGTGTGTCCTGGTGGCCAAGAAGGCCAATGGCATCCTGGCCTGGATCAGGAACGTTGTGGCCAGCAGGAGCAGGGAGGTCATTCTTCCCCTGTGCTCAGCACTGGTGAGGTCACACCTTGAGTGCTGTGTCCAGCTCTGGCCCCTCAGTTCAGGAAGGACGTTGAGACGCTTGAGCGCGTCCAGAGGAGGCAGCGAGGCTGGTGAGGGGCTGGGAACACAAACCCCATGAGGAACGGCTGAGGGAGCTGGGAGTGTTTAGCCTGGAGAAAAGGAGACTCAGAGGTGACCTTATCACTCTCTACAGCTCCCTGAAGGGTGGTTGTAGTCAGCTGGGG
This sequence comes from Phylloscopus trochilus trochilus, assembly GCA_016584745.2. Classification (NCBI taxonomy): domain Eukaryota; kingdom Metazoa; phylum Chordata; class Aves; order Passeriformes; family Phylloscopidae; genus Phylloscopus; species Phylloscopus trochilus. The sequence goes on along the minus strand of WQNJ02000016.1, from coordinate 23,495,061 downwards.
TTGGTCTCTTTCTCCAGGCAGCAACTGACAGAAGGAGAGGACACAGTCCTCTCCTTCTGGACACAGGTTGGACATTAGGAAATGGTTTTTCACAAATGGAGTGATAAAGTATTGGAATGGTCTACCTGGGGAGGTGGTGGAGTCACCATCCCTGGATGTGTTAAAAAAAGACTGGATATGGCACTCGGTGCCATGGTTTAGTAGAGGTGTTATGGCACTGGTTGGACTCAATGATCTTGAAGGTTTCTTTCAACCTAGTGATTCTGTGATTAAAACAGTGGAATTCTAAAAGGTGTTTCCAATGTGGGAGCAAAAAGTCAACCTGTTTTTCTGGTGGTTTTTTTTTGGTTTGTTTAGGTTTTTTTGGTGGTGTGGGTTTTGTTTGTTTGTTTGTGTTTTTTTTTTTTTTGTTTTTGGTTGCTTGGTTGGTTTTTTTGTAATTGTAGGGTACTATGTTTTTTAGAAGAGCCTGTGGCACCTGAAACAGGAGAGAACTCCTGTCAATGATCTAGAAGTTTCTGTCAGTGAGTAGCATGGCACAGTTTCAAACTGTGCTAAATAAGAAAACTGAGCATTGTGCATCTGCTATGCCAGCCAGCTGCCCACCAAAACAACAAAAACCAGTCATTCCTCATGATGGACTGGTACATTTGTAAGCTGAGGTACTGAGGACTGAGTGCTCTTCTAGCCTCTAAAGTACCTCTCAGCATTTCAAAATGCATACAGTAAAAGAAAGAAAAACATAAAGAGGAGACTATATATCATAAATACAGTATAAAGTCATGAGACTTAAAAATTTACATTTTGAGTTTGATTATTGTGTTTTGATGCTGTTGACCATTTGCTATTTTAGGTAAGATTTCTTGTAGAAGTATAAGGTAAGAAACCTCCTTTAAAGGAAAGTATTTGTAATTGCTCATGTGTTTGTGTGACTTCAGGAGCTAGCCATAGAGAAATGCTAGCCAACTGAAAATCTTAGAGAACTGGCAGTGTTCTCACTCTCACACCTGATACAACCATAGGAGATTTCAATTCATTTTATTTCAGTGTCAAATTTTGCACTGGCTGAATTCTGCACATTCTGGGGCTCATCTCCCCATTCCTCATTAATCCTCTCCCCATCCACCTCTCATATTCTCATATAAATGGTTTGGTCTCTCTGTCAGCCCCATTTCTCACTACATGCACATTTCTCCAAAGTCACAGGCAGTTATGTAGTAGTTTACTCATGTAAAATTATTCCAGCAACTTTGTAAGTGTTCTCCTTGACTAGTTTCTGCACCCCTTTATTTTCATTACAAATACAATTCTTACAGTTAATTTTCCCCGTTTGTTCCTCCTCCTTTATTTGAGATGGAGAAAAAGGGATTTGTGTTTTGCTTGTTTCTTTCTCTGTATGGTAAAAAATCAAACAAATGTAAATCAATGTGTATTAGAACTAAGCAAACACTGGGCAAAAAGGCTGAATTATTTATTTTATTCTCTTTGAGTTTTATTTTCTGCACTGTTGCCTAATCAGTTTCAAAGGTTTATGTTTTGGTATGTCTTGATGAGAGACAGAAAGGTTTTCTGTGTTTAGAAGTTATACATGTATTTGACCAGGAATCAAAAGAGAATTACATTCAACAGAATTCATGGAAGAGTACTTAGACTAGAAATTATTCTTTTAATCCATTAGTGAAAAATACATTCATGAAAAAATCCTGAGGATTATCCGAAGATATCCTTTAATCTGAATCTTTTTCAGTATTTTCTAGTTTTTGCTATTCACTGTGGGATTTGTAATGCATGAATCAGCAGACGAAGTATGTTTCCATGTGGCAGTAGTCATCTCTGTATAGGAAATTACAAACTTTTTGTGTGAGTGATAAGACTGTGTCACAAAATCTTCTAAAGATTTTTCTGAGCAGTGGCTGTACTCATGAAAACAGGGTTTAGTTTAGGTATTAGAAAAAATGTCTTCACTGAAAGGGTGGTCAGGCATTGAAACAGGCTGCCCAGAGTAGTGGTGGAGTCACTGTTCCTGAAAGTATTGAAAAAAAACCACGTGGAGGTGGCACTAGGGGATATGATAAAGTGGTGGACATTGTGGTTGGGCTTGATCAGCTTAGAGGTCTTTTCCAGCCTTAAAGATTCTGTGATTCTGTGAAAAATGACAACAGGAGCAGATATGCCCTGTTGTTAGGAATGTGTGTGAATCTTGTATCATCTGATTAGCTTTTGCCACTATGTGAGTGTTTACTGTAGGAAAAGAGATTCATCGTAGTAAAGCATATTGCAAGTGCATTTTAGAGCAGATTAAAAATATCCTTATTGCCCTGCTGAATGGAAGAAGACAGGGTCAGCTAAATCTGGTGAAGCTAATAAGGCAGTGATGCAAAACAAATAGTTTCAGGTTACGTGCAGTCAAGTGAAATACAGGAAAATGTATATGGAGCAACCAGAATATCAGGTCCTGTTTTTGGTAAGGTACCATGAGTTAATCCATTTTTTTAATATGATCCACATATGCTATCACAATTGTGAAGAGTGTGTTTGAACAAAACTGTAATACAGGTTTTCATGGTTTGCTTCATTAGTTAAAATGATGTGCAAGAGCTTTTCGAAACACACATAGCCCTGAAATCTGCTGTTCAGTTGAATTTCAACAGGAAATTCAACCTACTCTGAGTGCGATTAAATCAAAGAGGTTTCATCATCTTGCAGTGGAGCTCAAGGTGCTGGGTGTGCATAGACTGGGACTCACAGCAGCCAGCATACCCTGTACTGGGACATGCAAGCTTGGCTGGTAAAATAAAGATTAGTGTAGATAATAAAATGTGAAAAAATAACTAACTGGAACATGCCTCTCAAGGCCACATATTGGAAATAACTATGCTGACACATCTTGTTTAGATGACTAGACTGTGGAATTGACAATTGTTGATCTTACTACCCCTAAATCAGCTATACAATGCTGATACTGGACACTTTTCACCATCATCTAATAATACAACATTTGCCAAAGAAACAGGAGATGGCAATCCTAAACATTTCCCATGTACTGGGATTTGAACCACCGCTGTGGAGGGCAATGTGATCTACAATATGATAGAGCACAGCAGTTGGGGATGGGCAACACTGCTGATCTGTAGCAGGCTCAAGGTGGGAATTGTAGAAAAGTTTAAAAGAGAAAACCTAACTATCCAGTCCAAAGGGTGGTATAAGGTGGTTCTGTGTAGCATTTCCAGGTGCTAGACTAGAATTTTGGCTTCTCTTCTTCACTGCACCCCTGCTACCCTGCTCCAGAGCAGTAGCTGCCACTGTGTGTGAGCAGCAAATCCCTGGTCTCCTCCTTCTGCTGTGGCTCCCTGCCATGGCCCCCTGCTGCACCCCCACAACACTGTCACTCTGTGGCTGCAGGAGGGATCTCTCTCCTGGGATGGACACAAATGTGCATTTGGCAGCCTGCACTGCTGGAAGGGCTGCTCTGTCTGTGATGGGCAGTGGGCAAGAAAATACATTCTGGAGGTTGTTTTAAAGCCTTGGGTTAGCAGTTGGCCCATGCTGGGTTATGTGGGTCATAAAAGGTGATGCATGGGATTCCTGTCCCTGTCATATTTGTCTTTTATCTAGCTGCTATCCAATGTAAAAACCAGCAGGATTTCTATTGTCTTCTGTAGTTTTGAAACCTGATGAAGAATGCTGCTGTGTCTCCTGGTCAGGTGCCCAGTCTGGTGCTTATCTAAGTCTTCTGGGCATCTCTGAATGTCACCTGTTTACCCTGCACCCATGAAGTCTCTGTATCTTTCAGTCTTGGACCAGTTGCTGATTTCGTTGTGTTGTAGAAGGTGGACCAGTTAGATGCAAAAGTGCGCTGTACCTCTCTCAGAAAAGTGTGTAGCTCTATCATTAGTCTGTATAAGAAATGTATGCATTTCTACCATCCCTGTTGGAATAGCAGGAGGTTTTCTGCCACAGGCAGGTATGTCAACTGAATGAGCAACTTCTGCAGTGCCCTGGAAGAAAATACAGCATGTGCTCCTTTTTGTAGCAAATCAGATGCTTTAGATGGTATAGAGACAACAGATGCATTTCTCTGGTGAGTCACTGAGCTTCCCTAAAGCCCCACACCTTCAAGGCTTTCAGCTGAGGTGAAGCATATTACACTGCTCCCAATACAGTCAAAACCTTAAAGGCTTAGTCAAACCTATAATTAATTAATGCTTGTGTTAGACTTGGAAGATATCTCGCTAGATGAGCACCAAGTCTGTTGCTAATGATTTTAAATCTACGACGAAACTTCCTAAAACCCTTTGAAATTGGCAATTACAATGTTCTGTCTTACATGGGAAAGCTTTGATCACTCCAGAGCAGGAAATAAATGCATGACTTAAACTGGAGAGATACAGTGACAAAACAGCAGCAAACTGTGAAATACAGTGGCGTGGCAGAGAGCCAGAGGAAGATTTGCTGTTGCTCCTTCCAAAACTCAAATTGAAGTAATTTCAGTATTTCTGTCTTGCATGAGTGACTGTGACAGTCCTAGGAGGTCTGCAGTTGCATGTGAAGATAAGACTTAATTGAACAATTTTTGCTTTCATGTCTTGTTCATTTTTTTTAAATTCCTATGCAATTACAAGGCTACATTCTGACACAGCTCTAGGAGTGAACCTAATGAAAATCTGACTTTTTCTGTCACAGGTACTTAAATGTGATAAAAAAAAAAGGTGTTAAACATATATGAAAGCCTATTGCTTTCTGTTCAACAGTATGAATACTTTGCAGAGAAACTAACTAGCTGCAGTATAGAAGCTTTATTTTTGCTGTGGTGTTTTCTGAGAGCAAAACATGTGAAGCTATCTTCCGTGCTTGACTAATGTTTGCTGTGGGTTTGGCAATGCCAGCCACCAAACTGTTCCTCTAACTTATTTAATTTTTAATGAGATCATTAAAATTAAGAAGGTTCTTAGGTATAAAGCAGTCTAGTATTTGCCTGTAAACTTTTTACTCTTCCTCAAATAACTTCCAGTTATTAATGTGTAGAAGAGAGAAAATAAGAATGTTTTAAGAAAATAAAAATGCATTCTAAAAAAATTCTGCTTTTAAGAATGTTTGGGGTCTTTTTAAGCTGCTGTAGTGCTGTCACCTGCATATAGTATGCACTTGTTGGAGGCATATTCAGAAAAAAATTACTTACTTTGATTAACTGCATAATAAATTCTTCCTAGTGGTTGTTTGATTAAGTGAAAAATACTACAAGTTGCTTCTTGAAGGAACAAATATTATTGTAATGGTTTTATATCCAAATAAAGTTACATCCAAGTAAAATGAGGGGAAAAAGGTATCTCTCTCTAATTGTCTATAAGCTTTCCACTGAGGGATAAAATGTTAGCACTGTGCCTATTGATGCAGTACTAGTACACTTCAGAAGTTTTACAAACATTTGGGAAATTTATAAGCAGTTATTGGAAATACAGCCATTTAAAATACACAATGTACTTATTTCATTGCGTGCACAGATGAATCTTTTAAGTGGGCTTCTACATGTGTTGGATATGTATACAAAAATGAGATCTCAGGTTAAACTGACATGTGGAGATGTTGTATAATCAGGGAATTGCTACCATTTATTATTTATGTATTGACAATATTTACATGCATCTGTCAGTGACCAGGGTTTTTCATTGCATAAGGTACCATATGAACACAGAGTAGGAATATGACACCTACTCTAGGGAATTTAGAAATAAAATAACGTACAGAAAGAGAAGCTGAGAGGACAGAGAAAATGGGTGTTACTGCTAAGAAAAAGGTCATATATTAGTATAAAAAGCAGTTGAGTTGGTGAAATAACAATTTTCTAGTTGTTCTTGTGAGTACCAGTTTTCAAAGAGGTATTGAAGGGGTCTGTCTCAGCTCTACATCTGTAAAGTAGAGGTAGTAATACTTTACTTAAAGGTATTTTGTGTGAACAGGAGTATGTTCACATTTCTGAAGCTCTTTCAAGAGTAAAGGGTTGGCTTGAAGTCAGAGGTTATAAGGCAGTGTCCCACTCAGAGGAGGTTGTGCAGGGAGCCTTTGCAGCCTCTGGGGACCCAAGGCATGTGTGAAGGCAGCTCTGTTTGCAGTTCCCTGCAGTCCCTGGTTCAGCCCCTTGCGTGCTGTGTCAGCCCCAGGTAACTCTCTGAGGTGAGGAGAAGCATTCAGCTGTATCCTGATGGTTCAACAGGAAGCTGAGAACCATGGGACCTTGAAACTGAACCTGGCAGTATCAACTCCAGCACGTCATTTTGCTTTCTTTGCTTGTTTGCTTTCTGCAAAGCTGAGGTGATACACCCATACTTTCTGACATTGGTTCAGGAACAAAAGTACTGCATACGTACGAGGTGCAGACAGTACAGTGTGCACACAGACACGTGAGCAGCCAAGGTGCGCTGCTTTGGGTGAAAAAGGGAGCCCTTTCAGCCTGTGCACAGCCTTCCTAAGAGTGTATGACTTCACTTAGGGGAGACTGCATGAACCTGAAACATGAATCAAAACAGCTGATCTGAACGTTTATCTTGTGGTGGATCATCTCTGGTGATAATCCTAAATGGAGATTCTCACCCTGTGTGACCCACTGCTACCCAGAAACTATGGGCTGCAGCAAGATCTCATACCTCGTGGTCCCTTAATGTCAGCATGGAGAAATGTGGGAATATCAGGTAGACATTTGCTGTGTAAACAAAGTTCTAACATCTCACAAAAGGAGCTATTATACTGAATGGGGATACCACTGATGTTGTTTTATCTAATTGCTGTAATTTAGCATTCATATGAAGTGTGGTAGTACAGCCATAACATACTGAAAAGTTGGGTTTTCCTCATGTGTAGCAATCAGTAAAGCTTGGGTCCATGTGTCATGTTTGATGATAATAAAAATAATGGTACTATTTATCCTGTGTCCTTTTTCTTCATGTATTATTCTTCATGCTACAAAGGTAGCCTGTGAGCACAGATGTAGGGGTGGTGGCTGTTGGCAGCTGTTTTCCATTAGCTGACATTTCAGTTCCACAAGGTCTTTCACCACAGTTTCTAGGTGGTCCCTGGTGCTGAATGAATGGGTACAGCTTTTCACTCTTATGCCCTCCATCCTGCCTTTTCATGGGTCACTCTGCATGCTTCCATGTTTGCTGCCAGTTTCCCAACTGCAGTGTGATGATATACTCCTCTTTGCGACTCTGACTTCAGGGAGGTGATGCTCTGTATCCATTTGTTGCTTGTACTTCAGAAATAAATGTTGGCTTCTAAGTTGTGACCATAAGGCCAAGTACTGATATGGACAAAAGTTTTAAATTGCACAGGTGGAGTGGATAAAAACCTACGTTTCTTTATATTCTCTCTTTAAAAAAATAGTATATGTTAAAATATGCACTGAAGGACCATTCCAGATTTCTGATGTCTTCTGCCAAATGGTAGCTTATGATGGGAAAAACAGTAGAGAAAAGTGGTGGGTCCTACTAACAAGAGGAGGAGACTTAATGGTAGTTTCCAGAGTCTTTACTCTAGAGTTCACAGAAACCCCAGAGAGACTGAGAGAGTAAATGAAAGAAAAGAACAGCAAAAGAAAAAAAACAAAACAAAACAAACAAACAAAAACAAAACAAAAAAACAAGGGAAAGGGAGAAATGGGAAGAAGGGAGGGAGAAAAGGAGGAGCTGTGATGGGTTTGGGGAAGGAAGACACACCACCCTCTGCCCACTTACCCACATTTCCACACTGCCTTGGCCCTTGAGGGTGGCCTTCAGCCCCTCCTCTCTTCTTCCTCCTCATAGGGGACTGTATGCACTCCCCTTCCCCTCCTCTTTCTCAACCCCACATCTTGATGTGAACCAGATTCCCTTCAGAAAATCCTACTCTTCTAGAAGCATGAACGTTTTTGTCTGGGGGTAGGAAGGGAGTACTGCAAAGCAGATTTTGGGTAATTGTCATTCACTGCCTGTGGCAAGCATCCATGTCTGAGATTATCATATAAATTCCATTTGTACAAGTACAGTCTCAATGCAGCTCAATTTCTGTGGATTTGTTGGCAATATTACAAGTAAATTATTTTAATAGTTGTTAAAAAGCGAGTGTTGACAGTGCTATTCAGGCTGTAATGACCACTATAAACTAAAAACCTCCAAGGAGCTTTATTGTTTTCAAAAGAGAAATGTGTGTTTTTAGGCTGAAAGGTAATTTGGTTGGAGCAATATATTTCATTTATAGTGAATACATCCCAAACTAATGCTGCTGCCTTGAACATCATGCAAAGCCAGGATTTGAGGGTAAAACTTACTGCTCCTAAGCATGGCATGCTGCTGCCTCTATGGACAGGACATAGGTGTGTGTTACAGATTAAACAGGGACTGCTGGTTTTCACTAAAATTTACAGTCTTTTGGTTGTAACTCTTTGTGAAGAAACATTTGAAGGAGAGTTCAAAGCCTTGGACTTGTAAGGATTATGTTGGGAAGAGTTTTAGTGTGCAACAGGGAACAGACAGGTTGGCATGGCAGTAAGTTCTGTAAGTTTAAGGTTTTTTTAGGGAAACAATATTTAGAAACAAGTTTCAGCCAAATTTCACAATTATTTTAATTGGAGAAAACAGCTCTAAATTCTTTTTGATGCAATAACTATAATGAGTACTATTTTAAGAATCCACCCAAGGCTCTAGTCATGAAAGAACATGTGTTTGACTGGGTTGCATTCACTCTATAAAATAAAACTGATGTTCTACTTGCAGCTCTAAAGAGAAAAATCTCCATTATTTTTCCCCATGCCAGAATTCCTTGATGGCTGTGATGAGTATCCTAGTTCTTTGTGGGAAAAAATCAAAAGAGAAACAAACTGTAATTACCTATGGAAAAACAAAATTAAGTAAAGAAAGAAATTGGCAGAGAAAAGGCATACTAGTGCAAATCTTGATCAAAAAAATTCTTCTGCTCAGTTCTAAAGCGTGTCCATAACATTTTTGATGTACATCTACTAGGTGTTACTATTTTCTGATGTACATTGTACAACAAATACGTTTCTAAGAGCAGGGCAGTGTTGGGCGTTGTGGTGTAACTCCAGCCAGCACTAAGCCCCACACAGCCACTTGTTCACTTCCCCATCAACAGAGTCATGGAGAGAATCAGAAGGATAAAGGTGAGAAAACTCATGGGTTGAGATAAAGACAGATTAATAAGGAAAGCGAAAGCTCCACTCACAAGCAAGGCTAAGCAAGGAATTTTTCCCACTTTTCTCATGGGCAGGCAAATGTTCAGCTATCCCCACAACAGCAGGGCTCCAGCACACATAATGGTAACTTGGGAGAACAAATGCCATCATTCCAAACGTTCCTCCCTTCTTTCTTCTTCCCACCACTGTGGCATCATATTGAGCATGATGCCATAGGGTCTGGAACATCCCTTTCGTCAGCTGGGATCACCTGCTCTGACTGTGTCACCTCCCAACCTCCCATGCAGCCCCAACTTCCTTACAAGCCTGGCAGTACAAATAGCCAAAGAGGCCTTGGCTCTGTGCAAGCCCTGTCCAGCAACAACAAAAACACCTCTGTGTTATCAACCCTGTGTTCAGCACAAATCCGAAACACAGCCCCATACCAGCTGCTGTGAAGAAAATTAACTCTACACAGCCAAAACCAGGACACAGGGTAAGAACTAGTATCCAACAGCTACTCCTGCATTTAAGTGACTTGCATGCTCAGAAAGAAATTAGAAAAAGGTTAACTGCTGTTAAGTATAGCAAGCTAAATTTCAAGAAGAGGATTGATTCCAATTACAGATGATCATCTGCTTTTTTTTTTTATGTAGAAAAATAGCCGAAACAAGCCAAATGGCCAAAAATGTGGAGCAGTCAGTGTTTGCTGAGAATGACCTATTCAGCATACACCAGTGTGGCTTATCAAGAACCATAAACATAAAAGTAGATATTAAGATACCAATAAAATTAAAAAACCCTTTTTCCCTACGGTTATATTCTGTCATTGCCTTTCCTTTGAGTGCAAATATGGAGTTAATAAGAAACCAGACACATTTTAGTGAGCTAATAAAATTTGATCCTAATATAAATGTACTAGTATATTGCCTGTATAAGAGCAGTGAACCCATTGTTTTGGCAATAAGCCAGGCACTGCTGGATAAATTAAAATGCAACCCTTTCATCACTGCTTGACTTAGCAATTAGTTGACATCAAACTAGGAAACATGCACTAGGCAGAGTACAGAATGTGATTTCTCCATATTAATATTCTAAACTCCTTTATTGCATGTCTATATAGCAGAATTAATACTGATAGGATTTCCTCTATTTACTAAAAAAAAAAAAAAATCCCTACTCATGTTAAAGTGTTATTTTGCAGCTGCATTCAGCATAGATAAGATATTCCTTCACCCTTAATCTAATTATGACAAAATTAATAATGACAAGCCTTGACAAAATAAGTGTGTGACAATTAATAAAAAAGTGGGTTAGATATGAGGGAGTTTATGCTGTTGATGATGACAGGGCTCAGCCTATAAATCACCAGTATAAGAGAAGTATGCTGAGAAAAGATAACCATAAAGATAAAGGTAAATTACAAAATCTATGTGAGACCCTGGGGACTAGGAAGATAATGATGTAAATCAAATCTGAGATGTGGGCTGAGGCACAAATATATAGGTGAAAAGCAAAGCTTCGATTTGATACAAGAAAAAGGAAATGTTTGAGAAATTATCTGTAAGTTATATGTGGCCCCAGAGAACAATTCATCCATCATTCAGTTAACTGCTGACAGCTTGCTTTCCCTGGGGAGTTAATTTGATGGCAACCTCCTGCCCTTAGCTGTCATTTTTATAGGAACTGAGGAGCTTATTCCTACCACAGTCAGGCTTTGTGTGCTCACCTGACACAAGCAGGACAGGTGTCTGCCACGCTGGGACAGAGGGGGCCACCAAGAGTGGAGCAGAGCAATCAATGTGGCCATTAAAAGGAAGCTCCTGGTCTGTTCCCAGGATGGCCTCAGGAAGTGGATCTGAATGCTTTGACAGCTGAGCCATCCCTCAGCCACTGCCAGCATTGGTTCATCAGTGACACAGGAGCCTGCCCTAGCAGCACATGAAGGCATGGGCCCCTGCACCAGGCTGACCTTTGGTAGGTGTATGGGAACAGCTTATAAAGAGCAATTAAAATGTTAGAAATAGGTGCATATGAAGTAAAAGTTGTCAGGAAGGTGAAATGGACAGCTTAAACTTTCAAGCTGCAAAATAAAGCAAAATTAACGGGAAAAATTAGGAATGAAAGGAAGGAAAGAAGAGAGAAACTAGAAGACGGCAGAGTGAACTTTGGCTCCTGTTCTGAACTAAACTTCTTTCAGAAGACTTCTGGGATTTCTTTTCCAAAAGCTCTGATTTTTTTTTTTTTTTTTTTTTTTTTTTTACTTTATGCTTTACATACCTGGTATCGTTTTGATTCAATTTTTTCTGGAAAGAGAGATGAAACACTTGTGTCCTGTTTTGGAAAGGTATGATGATTTTGTTTTGATCTTCAGCCTAGAAGTAAGTTTTACCAATTAAGAAAAAAAATGGGCAGATACACACTGTCTTGTCTTCTGCATGTTGTCCTCAAAAGTAAATTGGTTCAGGTATTTATAAAAAGCCACTGTCCTTTCATAATGCTGCAGTCTCCTATGAAAGCCAAGATACATTTACATGAAATTGGGAGTTTACAGTAGAAGGCTAGACCATTTTTAGCTTTTTTCTTTCTAATCTCAGCTGTAAGATATGTTTGATTGATGCTGTGATGGGCCCTTTACCCTGCTGTGCCTCAGAGTACAAGAAAAGGGAGAGTTAATGCTGATCCATATATTCTAACCATTCAAGGACCAAAATATGCTCCTTTGGGATGAAGATTAGAGCTTCTTTTCTAATGCAGACTTTGATGCAGTTATCTATTTCTTGTTGAATTCAGTTACCTGTAATATGTGCCTCCTGAGAACTTTTAAAAAGCCACTAGTTGCACAAGTTGTGTGAAGCCAGCACACCCCCAAGAGATGTGCCTTACTTTTCTAAAGAGAGCATTTACTTCCTGTTGCTTTCATATGCCAGTCTCTTAGAGTGGGTGGAGGAAGTTTAATTTCTCTTTTTCTTTTCTTATTTTGCTTTGGTACACTTATGCAGGAACCTGTGCTTTGGAAAGGGACAGTAATCTCCATCACAAATTATATATAACTTAAAATAATCAACATTTGGAGCTTCGAAAATCTGTATTTCCTATAAATTAAACCATATATAATTTATATAATGCTTTTTCACAGAAAAGCTATTTTCTTTTTTTTTATTTTCTTCAGACTTACTCTGAAGTAAGCCCCTTGAAGCTGATGGTAAAACTGAAGTTACAAGTTAATGATACGTAGTACCAGAGAATATTGTGTGAAGTATTGGATGCTGAATTAGAGAAAGCTATGTGGATACATGAAATGTGTTTGTTATTAGTGATATGGTATTTATGGACTGAAGAAAGGTAATCTTTTTCAGAGTGTCTAGATACTCAATTTCTTTCTGGATTCATTTTCAGAGTACAACTTAAGGTGCAACTCCAAGATTACCATTGAAGCCCCAGACAGACGTTAGTGCATATATATGCATGCATGGTTAGTGATGTCAGTTTAAGAAGTCTAGAATTCTCTTGCACACAGAATAAATGGTTGAACAATTTACTCAGAATAACCAATGCCTCTTTCTAATTTCTCTATTTTTCTTTACCAGGAAGTGTATTTTATTGTTTGGAAATCCTTCTTATACCCTCTATTGGAATAGGCAGATAATTTAGAGCATAAGAGGTGCTTTGCTTTAAGGGAGAATAGGGTAAGAGGAGAATTTCTTTCAGCTCATTTGTGGAAATTGTGTTCAAGGTATTTGAATTTAAGACATTTTAAATAATGAATTTTTTGTATTCTCAGATCATACTTTGTCTTGAACTTTATCTCAGATCATGAGCTGTATCTCATCAAAATCAGTGGCAACACTTCCTGTTTCTTCAATGGAGCTACAGTTTCTTCTGGAGATGCTTGGGTGCGTCGGAGAGACAAGAAGGAGCTTTACAATTAAAACTGTTACATGGTAGTCTGACTTAAAAGTATTCAGGACTTGTCAAAGAAACTAGCAATTAACTCTGAATTCTGTAAAATTCCTATCCTTAAACATAAAAGAGAGATCTCTTCAGTTTGTAATTATCTTTATGGGCTCTAAAAAAATAGGCTCCAGATAAAGAAAAGCATTTCTTTTCATTAAACTCCATGAGTACTGTTAGATGGAAAGATCTTTACTATGAAAATATTGTTCAACTTAAAACCTCATTGTGTTTCTGTGAGGAAAATATGTATTTCCCAATAAATATGTATTTCATTATTGAAAATCCCTTCACTTGTGCATAGCAGAGTCATAGGAAAAATTTTTAGGAGCAGAAGCTGATGAAAAAGGTTTAGAAACCAGCAGAGAGAGGGTTTTGTGGAGGGAAGACATGATGTCAGTTAGCCCTAGATGGACTCAGAGGGATGGAAGACTGAAGATTAGATGACAATAAATTTGGAAATATACACTGAATCATTTTTGACACACTGTACATTCCTCAGTGCCTTTGGAGTAAGAGATTGCTCAGATAAGACACTGATCTTCCTGCTATAACATACCCTTGACCAGAAGGTTAGCCCAACAGGACCAATCCAGATTCCTCATAAAGATCTGATTTTCTCCTCAAGAGGTGTGTGGAACCAGAAGGTGTATTGCTGCTTTTCAGGGAAACTTTTTGAAAAGGATTCATGTCATTTAAGTGTACAATATCATACATTAGGAGCATTTTAATTTGCAAGTCTTGAATCTCCCAACGTCTTTTCTAAACAATTTCTAATAATGGTATATTAACATAGTTACAGTAAATCCAGTATCTGGGAGTCCTTTCCCTGGCCTCTCCTCTTTCAGAGTCCTTGAATGCAAAATTGCAGTGATGCCTTATGGACCAAAACTGATTTCAATGGTGTGTTTTGAACAACAACAAAAATGGGTCTGAGGAGAACAGAATGTTTGTAAGCCTAGTTATGGCAAGGTCAGCCAAGCTGGACTTCATTGAGGACACCTTGTTGGTGGAATGAAGGTATTACCTCTTCATTTTGGTTTACGTCTGACGGATGTACGGCTGTGACTTGCAGAGTAATATTTTGACATAAAAAGTTCACTATTATGGCATAACAGAGTAGCATTTTTGTTGTACATAGGATATTTCAAAACTGTTTAAATTTTGCAGCTACTTAGTCTAAGGTAGTTGGATAGTGGTTGTTTATTTTAAAAGATAATTTTAAACAGTTACCCAAAATATTTTTTCCTTGCTGTTTAACTAATTTGCAGGGTTTTTACTGTGAATTGTATTTTAGGAGAAAAAAGTATGTATTGTTTGAAACGCTCATCACAATATTCATGTCATTGAAAGCTTGGCTGCCTGTTTTCTCTGCAGACTTATGTAAATTTTCAGGGACCTGGTGTGAATGGAAGGAGTCTGAATTTGTGTCCATGGTAATCTGTTCAATGTGTAGAGGAAGTTACAATGGCCTTAGCCCGTGAAAAGGATCAGTTGTTTTCATGGAAAGCAGTCAAGACATGCTTTGAATTCAGATAGTCAACTTAATCAGAGCTGGATTTTGTTTTGTAAGGGTTTCTCTTTGAAAGAGCTGAATGCTGGTCACCTGCTACAATCAAAATACATCATTCGTCGTAAAGGGGCATAAAAATTTAACAGTTAGCTGAAGAATGGATACATCCCTGAAACAAAGGAAAGAAAGTCCTGCAGTAATTTAGAACCTCTGTGTGGGTATGTAGAAGAATGAAAATGCCACAGCTATCCAGGCTCATTACCTGCTTTCAGCCATGGGCAGCTAAGTGAATTCATACTGTGCTTCTTTAGGAATGGGAATTCAGCAATGCTTGTCCTCCCTGACTTCCTGGCTGTGGTGGGAGTCCTGCCTGGGCAGGGCTGGCCAGCACACCTGGTAGGCAACACAGAGGGGTTTGAGCAAATGTGGGAATTCAGTCATATATCAGCCATCAGAGAACATACCAAGAATTCATGTCTAATCCTCCACCTCAGACAAAATGGTTTTGCATGTACAGCTTACAGCCCTGGTAAGAATAAAGTGATTGAAACTGTATTTTTCTTTTGTCTTTACTAAAAGAAATCATGTAACATTTGGGGTGTTTTTCCCTGCATTTAAATGAAATTACAGTACAAATATTAGGAGAAGCATCATTAGGCAACCTATATTTATTTGGATATTCAACAGAGATTTAATTTGAAAGATTGAATAATTTGAAAAAAGGTACTTATCTCAGCTTCATGTGTTTCAGCTAGTGAAAGTAAAAGTTCCTTCTGCTCCATATCTTAATTAATCAGCTGCAGAATATTTCCAGAGATTAGTGGTAGATTTGTATTGGGGATGGCTTGCTTTTGGTGATGAGAAGATGACAAGGTTGAAAATAGTAAATACAATAATTTAAGAAAATAAACAGTTCAGTGTCTAGTATTCAGGCAAGTTTTTTTTGCAGTACCTACCAAGGGCTGCTTGAGCGTTTTCCATGTTACCAATGTTAGCTAAATAAATTTGCCTTATTGTTCCATGAAGTTGCATTTAGAGAGCATTGTAATTACATTTCCTGGCCCTCCTTGAAAATGGCATTACCCAACAGCTTTTCGGTGGGAAGAGGAAGATCTTCCAATGCAGATCTGGATTAAGACAGCAAGGACACCTGGTACTTACTCCAATCCAATTTAAGAGCTGTAAATTCACAGCATTATTTTCGTAAGAGCTGCTGTGCCCTGTGAGTGTCCACCAGGGGAGATGTTTAGACATTAAAACTGTAACAGGAAACATGGTAGCTGCTCAAGGTGTAAGAGAGAAGACCACTGATGAACAACCACAGTGCTTACTCTCAACAACATCTCATCCAGGCAGAGGAAAAACACTTAAGTACTGTAATGGCTGGTGTTTTTACTGGAAATTTTTCTTTCTCCATGGAAGGAGACAATAGCAGCAAGGATTTCCTTAAAAGTTGCAGCAAAAGATAAGAGCATAGGCAGAGGTATACTTTTAGGGAGTATCTCAGATGTTTTTACTGAGGAAGTAGGTATCCATGATCAGATCAGGCTATTCTCTTGGTTCTCCAAGTCAAACACAATTGGCTAGAGCAGAATTTCAGAAACTGTTCAGGGGAAAAAGCAGTATGAACAATAATAGTCACTTAAAACTTTGTAGAGTAATTGTGTTGAACTGTACAATGAGGAATCACAGAGTTGGAGCATTTGAAAATACTATTGCCCACAGCATTAAGGGTGTGCTCTGCAGTGTTGGTTAGGCCAAAATCTGCCCTACCCTATTCTTTTACAAGGGTAGTGAAAGACAGTATTGTCTAAAACCAGCATTTGCTCTTTGAACAAAGATTGCAGCACAAAAGTAAGCATCATGTGATCCCACATCTATAAAGTTCCTGCAACTGATGGATCTGAGATTTTTCCTTTTATTCCGTATATCAGTTCACAGTCATGTTCTGCTTCCCTGGTGGAATTTCAGAGACCTAAGGGGCACATTGCTAAAGAGCATCTAGGGACACACTCATGTGAATTGAAGCAAGGGAAGAGTCAGTCATATCACTTTCTCCAGCCATCTTCTTAACTTCGTTGTTTACCTGGATATAAAAGTAAAGTGTCTATCACAGAACAGTAAGTGATATTTATTTTAAGTTTAAATAGCAGTTGTATTTCATCTAGGGGAGATGCTGCCACTGTTTCAAACACCATGGGTCATTCATGTGGTATGCAAATGGTAGGAATAGCCATGTTGGGTCATCCCTGAATTCAGTATTGTGTGACAGAGGCTAGTGCAGGTGTTTCAGAAGAATGGGCATGAAATCGTACAGTAGGTAGAAGTTAAATAGTACCCAATCTTTTCTTGTATTTCTCATAAATGCCAGGTACCTTTTGAAATGTATTCTGAAAAGACCAAATATTGCTGATAATCCTTATAGTTATTTCAGTCTTCATTTAGCTGTTATACTGAGCAGTTTCTTGCAGTCATAATTGCTTAGACAGATGTGAATGAAGTGAATCCTTTCACTGCTTTTCTTACTTTCAGCCTCCTCATTAATGCCCCCGGGTGTTCTTGTTCTTCCAAAGAGATGGAAACAAAAGTTCCCAGTCTTCATCTTAGCAACATTCACTATTCTTTATATTTGTTTTCTTTCCAAAACAAGCATTCTTAACTTTTTCCATCTTCTTGTCTAGAACTTTTCCATGGCCACTTTCATCAGTGTTCCCTCTCACTCATTATTGTGCTGAATTGATTTCAAGAAGGCAAGTTCAGTACAGAATGCAGTTTTTCAGATGAAGCCACACTCATGATTTAAGGGGCAATAATATTTTTTTCTTCACCATTTCTCAGATATTTCCAAATTTATGCTTGGACTCCAGCTATACATTGAATGAAGAACTTGATTTAGCTGTCCAGGGATGCCCTGGTCTATGCTATCAGCTGGTAAAGTTAATTAGAAACCCAACAAAGTAAAAACAGGGGAGTTTTCAGTGCTTTTCTTCAATTACTCTTTGCTGCTATTTCTGTCAAAGCTAATCATATTTTGGCATTGTTACACATTTTCCTTGCCTGTTACAGCTCTTTGAATTTCTTGAAACCATAGTCTTACCCAATCTGATTAAATGAAACCTCGGTGCATCGCAATGTTTTGCTGTATCCTCTTGGATCTTATAACTGTTTCCCTTTCTGGAAAATTAGTAGACATTTTGAAGAAGTGTTGCATTGCTATTTAAACTAGAAATATTTTTATTTTGGGGAACTCTTTAAAAAGCTTGTGCATTTAATTACTAAAGGTAGGTGACAGTGTACTATTTCGCCACCCATGCTGTCCCTTGAGTGCCTGTTTGGATTATGGTGCCATCATCACTCTTATTGGCTCATCTGCTGTTCACTGGGTAACCTGTCTGCTGTGCATATTAGAAGAAAGGCTTTGGCTTGTTTGTGTTCAAGAGGTACTTTTCAGATTTGCACCAGCAGCGCTACTCTAAGCTTTGTCCTGCTGGGCCACTTACCCATTTTACTTGTGGCCATTGAAGTCATACTGGTTTGTTACATTGTGCTGATTATTTTATCCTGCTCCCACTTAGGAATTCAATTTGCTTTTCTTTGCCTTTGTGACATAGCCTAGCCACATATTATAGATATAAAATATAAATATTTATATTTTTATATATTATAGATATGTATATAGTGTTATTAGGGCCCTTATCTCTTATTAGGGCTCAGGCATTTTCTTTTAGAATCAGCTGCATGTGCCCCTCCTCTCAGCAGTTTTATTTTTCCCAAGGTAGTCTCCAGTGCCTAGAAGTTTAAAACTTCCTTGCTCACTCAAAGAAGTGAGTTTTAGCACTTTGCTCATTTTGGGCCTGCACCCTTAAATTGAAGCATTTATAAGAGAACAGGCAGAGAGAGAACTTCTTCTGAGGCTATACATAAACTTCCAGGCCGTTCCCTATTCATAACTCTGCATTTCTAGGCGTGATATGTAAGTCAGGCTTCCTCCCTAGCACAATGGCAGAAGTGTCTAAATGGCCCTAGGACAAAGCACCCTAATTATGTGCCCAGCGAGTACTCACAGCAGACACTCTGAATCCAGCCTATTGAAGTTTTTCCCCGTACCATAAAACCTTTATATAAATATTCATAAGAGAGAGGGGCACAGGCAGACATGCTTCACAAGCTGCTAATTAATGCCCTTACCCATGGTTTTATTGCTCTACACCTAAACCAAGGACAGGCTGTGTTTATCAAGGGCTTTGAGGATTTGGAGAGCCTGCAGTGGGAGTTCGGTGTTAAAATCCTTTTCTGGTACTGTTTCTTCATCACTAAAGAGCCAAAACCTCTTAGTTCTGTTGGAAGTTGAGATCTGAACCAGCAAAGAGTTTAGGCAGGTGAATTCCCAAGGAGGGGAATGACTTTATCAGCCCTGGTGTAAATTCACAAGCCTCTTTAGTGCATTGAAACCTAAGTACAAGATCCAAGCATGCTCATGCTACTAACTTACCCTACATTTTTTAGACCATGTTTTCCTCATTTGGGTTATTGTTAATTAATGGAGCAATTAATTAATTTATTAATTGGCTATAAAAATAATTCAGTCATGCTACATGAGTAATTGAATGTTTTTCTAGTTAGGTGCATTGCATTTAACTTCTTCACGTTTCAGTGTTTAGTTTGTAACACAGGTTTGCCCGTGAATCACAGTAACATTCCCAGGCTTCCGGATTGTCATGTCAAAGATTTAATTTCTCACTATTAGAAAGTCACAGTCAATTTGCAGTTGGTTATTGAGTGTTGACAGCTGACTGCCACAAGTATGAACTTTCAGTGGTATTGAACTAATGGGAGCCTAGGAGGAGTTCTGCAATAGGGTTCTCAGCTCAAACTGTGCTACTCACTCAGTGTAGGATTGCAAGTAACAAGGGGTCAGAACCTCCATTTTGTGGTTCAGTGCACAAATAAAGGCTTTTCATGGCGTGTCACCACCACCTGAGACCTGTGAAAATGCTTTTTACTGCCTTAGCAAAAGATTGGATTATATGGGGAAGTGGTTATTGCAGGAAGGTGAAATTTCATGTTTATAGTGATTTTTCAAACTGTGTTTCTATCATCTTATGGGGCTATTATTTCCACATTTGGGGTCAAATCTTGCATAACTCAGTTTATGTCTTCTGATGAAATTCAACTGGCATTAGAACTGAAATATGAACTAAGAAAATAATACTGTGGGTTCGGTTTTCTGAAATCACAAATCTGCATTGTTTGCTATTACTGTTATCTAAAATGTGCATAAAGTAGACATTAGGAGGATGGGTAGGTGATGGTTGCATGCCACTGTATAATGGTTTTGTGCTCTGTCTGCATTCATGTGGGCCTTATATTGCTTCCAGTAAGATTTACTGTCCCACTCCAAGACGAAGAGTATATTGATTAAATACAAATGAGCAAGATACATGACTATGTAGATCATGCAAAATATCTGATCAAAACATATCACTCTCTACTTCCAAATAATATTAGTATCTGAATTCCAAAATTGTCTTTGAATTTCCAGGCTTGTGGGTGATTTTTACAGGACTAGGATGAGATTCCTGTTTCCTTCATGGTACTGTCTTGGGCATACATAAAACTATGTGACAGAATGACCCTTAAACTCTGTCAAATGGTCACTACAGAATAGATAACAAGTAACTGAAGAGAATTAAAAATGAAGTCAAAAAAGCAAATGTGAAGAAAATGGATTTTAAATTGGCCTGCCTGACCTTATTTTGATATCACCCCTTTTTTAAAAAATTAAATCTGTATCAGAAGAGAAAAAAAAATCAGGTGTTAATATTGCTGTAGTTATCTACAATAAAGTCACATCCAGAAGCAATCAGTACACCGTGTTGTTTTCAGCAATCTGTGAAAGTAAAAATATTGATCTGTAGAGCAATACACCATATTTCTGTGTGTTTGATGAAGTAGGGGACCAGATACTGAGCATTTGCTTTTTAAAACAAGAGTAAAACATGCTGGTCAGCAAAAGTCTGGTGTGAGCTCTCAGTGCCTGGATTGTATGAAAATAGAGCAGTGGTGTGGCACTCTGGTGCAGGAGTTGGCAAACACAGAGCCCAGACCATCCTCTGGAACTTGAAGCCATCCTCCTTTTTTTGGTACTCTTTTTATTTTTATGTAACTTCCCAAAGTAGTAATAAGAAGCTAAAACAATGTCATTTAATCTGTCCATATTGACTTCTAATTTTTTTAATGAACTTTTGAATAGCTGAAATGAAATGATAAAATGATATCCCACCAAAAGCAGAGGCCATACTAATTAAACTTGTGACTGTGTGTCCTTGGCAGCTGTAAGATCTGCACGAGGATTATGGGAACCTGAGCCCCACCCAGCACCGCCAGACCCTCATCAAACAGTCAGCCCCCTCCAGCTGCCACCATCTCTGAGCAAAGCTCAAAGATCTGGGAAAAATTCTGGCTGAGTGCACTAATTTTTTTTTCTGACCTATGTAACATGCACTTTTTTTTTCCAGTAATTTCCTGGTTTAAGTTGTGCCATAGAGATTAAATTCAATATACATTTCAAATATATTGTGGTGAAATCTCACTTAGAGATGGTACTTGGACTATACTTAGAGTCAACAGGTATGGTTTGGCTTATTCAACAAAGAGTTTCCAATGACTTTTGTAACTTTATGCAGCAAGAGTCAGACTGAAAGGTGACACTTAGGCAAAAGATAGACACCCAAGGCCAAAGTTACCTGAGTCCTGAAAATGCTGAGAAATAAATGCCTGACTTTACAGATACTTCACTTCTTTCTCTGAAAGTCTCCTGAATGCTTAAAATTCTGCTTTAGAGTTTGCTGAGAATTTCTTAGTCTGGATAGCAGGGAGCAGCCTGGAGTCATTTTCATATCTAACACATATTTCTAATTAAAAAAAAAATAATTATCTTTCAGGCATCCTTTAAAAATTAAACATTATCAGAATAGGTTAAAAGACACATTTTTAGTGTTAGGTTCCATATGAGCTATTGCTGACACTATCCTTTTCACTGCATCCTACTGGCTCTAAAATTCCATGAATATCAGGAGACAGGTTCTTCTTCCTCTGGCTGGGGAGAGGTGAATTTATAGGGCAGTTGCTCCTTAAGAGCACCCAAAAGGGAAATACAGGGTGTCTGCAGAGGCAGAGGGAAGGTCCTGCTCATGTTGAGGGGAACTGAGGACCTGTGGGGTAAAAGGCAGCATAGATTTTGTATCAACTCAGTATATTGTTAAATACAATGAATACAATAAATATCATGAATGAATTTTAAGGTAATTGCATTATTCTGATTATTTCCTCTGTGATCTCCCTTATGCCACTATATTAATAATTCTGCATTCTAGTAAAAAAAGAAAGTTATTAAAAATCATAACACAAACCCATAATTATGTGTCTTTGTTTTGACTTTGGTTTGTGTTTCTAGTGTGCCAGTGTTTGTCACATTTTTCTATGTTGTCTCTAACAATCATGAGACACTGTTTTCTTTTACAAATGATGTGTTTCTGTGATGAGTTGCAATAAGGAAATGGCTAAAGGAAAATAGTAAACAAGAGATTTAAATTGGGATGTTATCATAAAGAAGAACAATATGTGTGTGAATGTATATATATTTATATACTCCTTTTTGATAAATCCTTATAGATGAACATTTATGCAGACATACTGATGCACAAATATAATTGTTAGGATTTGTCAAAAATTGGCAGGTTGTATATTGGTTTGCATGTTTTTATTTGTTTACTTCTCATTATGTTAGTATATTTGTTATGAAATAAATATTTTTAGAGATATGCAGTTGCTATTGGATTTTCATGATGTGCTTTGGAATTTTTCAGTCTTGATGTTTTGGTGGTTTCCTCAAGGGAGTAGAATGATGTTGGTATTGTTTTATAAAAAGTATGTGGCATAATCCCTAGACTTATTTGAATGCTTACAAGAAAATCATCCAGAGCAACCTCTCTCTTCCCCATGGTTATTGAAAAATAATTCATTGAGACTGTAATATGACTGGAGGGATAATGGTTGAGTAGAATTTGCAATTCTGGCATCAAATAAATGGGAAAGGATAATATATAATAATTAAAGACTTCCTCCTCTAAGGAATATGTTTCAATACCCCCTCCATCAGCATCTTCAAAGGATCCTGTCAAGGCTGTTCATTCAGGTCTCCAAGATGATTTTAGCCATTGAAATATTTTGCAAAAGAGAGTTTCTAACAGCTTGACTTCACAATCCCTACTGGGCTAAAAACGCATTTATATCAGTAAATGCTCCTTTTAGGTGCCTTGCATAAGGCTTACTCTCAAGAGTTTTAGATAAATATTGGCAAAAATTTAGAGCTTTACTGGTTGGTAGCTGTGATTATGAACAGGCAGAGAGAAGAGACATGAAGAAACATAGTGATTTTAAGAAAAGCCACAACTTTCCAAAAGCCAGTTAAATGTGAACTTTGGAATTTTGGATATAGGAATTAAATTTGTTTTATTTTCATTGCACTTTTATCGCAATATTTCTTGTTTCCTGGAAAGGGAATTGTGAATGTTTTTACACTTAGGTGTGAAATATAAGAAGCAAAGCACATACTTTTCATTCCTAATTATATTTATTACAGTACTTGAGACATGATTTTGCTAGAAATTGGGATCATTTAAATTATTGGAATACCTAGAATGTTGAAGAGGATTATACAAATAAAATTATGTTACCTTTACTATTTATGTTTAAACGAAGTTCAGTAGCTTTTATCTCTTTCTTACTTCTCTGGTACTGCTATAAGAAAAATAAACTTTTGAATCAAAAGTTTTGAAATCAAATGTCTATAGTTTCCCTCACTTGATTAATTTCTTAGTTTTTTCATGTCTGGTCTGGATTTCCTTTTTGTTTGTATGATTCCATGAATTTACATGTGCTGGGTAGCAACAGTTATAAAAGAGTATGTGTTAGGAATCACTCCTTGGTACCTGCTTTTTTTCAATATCAGTTCAAATTTCTGTCATAAACACCACTTTGCTTCAGTTCATACATGGAACAGTGGTGTAACATTTTTGGGGAATTACAGGCTTCCTAAGTCCCTCCTGGTTTTGGCTTTGGACGTGTTTCTAGGTGCTTCAGCAGCAATCTAGTCCTGTAGTTTTGCAAGGCTGTCTCATTCTGCAGGTCCTTAAATTATTGATAAATCTTTGTGTTTAGCCCAAGGGCTTCACAGGCACCTAATTACACTCACCTTTGCCTGTTCAACATAAACACTGGTAGGCACCACTCTCCCATCTAAAAGCTGTCCTCTTACCTTGGTTTTGGTGAGCAGACACTTGAATGCTACGTTGGTGACCAGAAAAGCATTAGTTTGCTATAGATAATGCTTCAGCTGTCTGGGAGCTGGCTGTGTGGTGGTTGTGTGAACTCTCAGACCATTTGGGTGTACAAGATCCAAGTGGAAGGAACATCTAACATCTAACATTTCCTACTCCTTTGCCTATAGTCAGAGTGAAGGTGGCAGCCTGTAATTTAAACAGGTTGAATCATACCCTGGAGTATCCCTCCCAACTTCCACTGGCTGCTTAGGAATTTCAGGGCCACTCTAAACCTATGCATGTAAAATCCCAGAGGAGAACCTAAATTGATCAAACTGGAGTCCATGTTACCATTGCATGTACAAATGCATTGGAAAATGGTGATTAAATGTGATTTTTAAACTTTAGCTGATCTCATAGGTATTATATTTTTAATTCATGGCACTATTCACTGAAAAGTTGTGACAGATGAAGTAAGCAATGTGCCTATTAATATTTTGGTGCTTAATAATAGCCACTTTAAAATTAAAACTGTAAATCTTTTTCTTCTTTTTTTTTAACTTAAACAAAATTTGTGTTAGTAAGTAAACACAACAATGGCCAAATTATAGGAGGAGTTTTATTTCGGCTTTATATTTAGTGCAGGAAAAGTCTCACCTGTCGAAGTCTCAACTCAAGTGTGATGGAGGGGACTGATTCTCTTTATATATACCCAGTCATATACCAAAACCTGAAATAAGCCTACACAGAAGAAACTGTGGATAAAAAAAGGATTTTTAAATTTCACTAAGGTTATGAGAGTTCTCAGACCGGTCTTGACAGAAGCCAGACACATTGATGTTCAGGGAAAAAGAACATATGAAATTGTAGAGATGGGTTATTGAAGCATTTTTGTGTCGTTAAGAGTTTTACAGATGGCATTAGAGAATGAAATACATTCAGAAGAAGAGGGAGACCTTACTCAGGCAGATGTAAATCATTCTGTTAAAGGGATTTCTAGTTAGCTACTGTCTTTTAAAACTCCAAGACTGTTACCAGATTGTGCTCTGAATCTTTTCATTTCCACTGTCAGTATAGAGTTATTTCAGTTGAGGCAATGAAGCTACACCATTGTAAGATCGATGGAAAATATAGAAGTGGATTCTGTGAGCTTCCTGTCAATGAAAGAGGCTAAAATAAGTAAATTAGAATTTTGGGAGAAACAATCCATTTATCATCAGATGTGTTTTTGCACGGTTTTACCTCTTTTTAATGTTCTCAGAAGCAGGACTTGTGTAATGAAACTCTATCCAATCTATTTAATTGTATTCTTTTCATACTTGACAAGGACCAAACATCTCTTTCGTTAATTCCATTTAGCTTCTTTTTAAAAAAATTATTGTTATGCCATTTTTTTCAGTTTGTCTTCCTCTCTTTGACTTCTTTGCAGCAATTTTGTCTGGTGTCCCACTTAGACACTAGCCATGCACAGATTCTCTTTCAGCTACCCTGTATAAACATTGCTATTACCATTCCATTTCAGTTCATTCTACAATTCCTAATTCTTCTCCAGTGAAGATATGTGTATCTTAATCTACAAATAAGCCATTTGCCTGATAACCCATCTCTGATGATAACCCATCTCTGATAATAACCAATGCCAACAGATGAGGCAAGTGGATTAAAAGAGGGCAAATATGGAATGAGAATTCCTCTGTATAATCCACCCAATTTCATCAATAGACTTAGTGAGCCAAAAGAGGTGTCACTGTGTTTAAGAGGTTTTTGTGGATTTCTCCTTCACAGATTTTTAAATCATTTCCAAACCTGTGTAATGCTCTGATACTCATTCCCACTCCTGCAGTCAGCAGTACCAGTGTATATAGCTGAGCTCTCATGAGACACAATTTTCTTGCAACAAGAGCTTCTGTGTTCCTCAAAGAGAAGATTATTACAGTTTTCAGTGATTGCTCATCCTTGCTGGTATTCTCAGAGTTCCTATGCACTACCTTGGCCTAAGAACCATGCATTGAATCTTCCCCATGTAAATTGGAATTTTAATACCAACAAAGCCTTTATCTCCATGACTAGACTGCATTGCCATTATCCACTTATACCAGATGAGCACTTATGACTTTAGAAGCTATCCTCTTTGCTCTCCAATTAGGTTTTAGAAGGAAAATATTGAATGGACTGTGTATTCCAGGACCAAATTGTGATTGTAATCTCAATACAGAGTTCATAATGTCTACGCATACTGTACATGCAGCATCCTATTTGTACATCTTACTAATGCTGACATTACTTAATGTGTCCCAGTTCCCATAAATAAGTAATTTTGGTGTCAGAATCTCATAAATGCCATCTCCAGTGCAGGTGTGACTCACAAGTTCAGGCTGAATGGAGGTAAAACCACAAGGAGGTTGTCCCTTTTTCCTCTTCAGACTGGCAGCTGGTATGTCTTGACACTGCTGTGGCACAAAGGACATAAAGGGTAAAATTACACTATCCTGGTATAAATGTCAGTCCAAGATTATGCCTGAACTTGTATCCTTTGTAGCAAGGCAGCACCTTGAGTGCAGCATCCCCAGATTCTCAAGCACTGTCCTTAGAAAGCCCTTTTATACCAAGGCTTCAGAGAGAGATCCCTGGTGGATACTTGGAGCTTGTTACCTCAGCATCTCTGAGAGGAATTTCCTCAACAGATTTCAGAGGTTTAAAGTCCCATTTCCTCTTCTCTGGGTCTTTTTTTTTTTTTTATGGCATACAGTGTCAAATCAACAGGATCTACAGACAATTCTTTCTGTTAATCATTAAAACTAATAATTTTTCACCTTTAGATATACATAAATATATTGAGGATTAGAATGTTTCATTCACAGCACTAAATCAAAAGAAACTCAACTGAGGCCAGTAAGTACAAAAGGAATATTAGACTCATGTCAGAAAGAAGAAAATCTGGTTATTTATACTTTTTAAACAGGAAAAGGTATCTGCAAGATCTTATTACTCCTAGCAGTATGCTTCAACCAGAGATCATGTTCTCTCTTTGCCCTTGTGACTGAACATGAGACAGGGTCAGTCACAAATCAGTCGGTCCTGCTACCCATGAATAGCAGGGGAGCATTTGCCACCATTATTTCTGATTTCATGGGCCTTGGGCACTGGAGCACATACTGTTTCGACAGAATATAAAAAGAAACAATTCTTACAGCCTCAGACAGAAACATTTGACTTTGAAGGAGGGTAGTAAAAGCAGGGGAAAAAATCATTTAATGATATCTTGTGTGTCTCCTTAATAGGCACAGAAAGATAACCATAAAACTGTTTAAAACCGGTTTAAAACTGTTCTGTGAATAAATCAGTAATTTATGGAACATGTTCAATCACTTCCTGGAAACCAAAAAGAATATTTAGTATTTTTTGCTTCATAAAGCAGCACCTCATCCAATAAAATTCAAACTGTTTTAGGCACTGGCTGGAGACGTCAGTCAGTGTCACAGGAGTCATGCAGACTGTCAAGCTGATCAAGCTCAATCAGCATCACAGATTTACGTATAAAA